>CM020977.1:11724963-14263713 GCA_010134655.1 Fragaria nilgerrensis
TATATTGCGCACGAGTGCGTCACTTACATGAAGTTGTATTTAGGAGCGTTGAAGGAAACAGACGAAGCCATGCCGGTAGATGTACCGAAGTTCAATCTTTTTATACTCTCAAGTGATGTTGAAGTTTATGGAATTTTGCCAGACTCCTACAAGTTGCAACCATATGAGCTAGTCATTGCCCATTGGTGGGTATTGATTAACTGTCCAGAAGTTGAATACTGGAAAGACATCCATCTATATTGTCCAGACATTCAAGGTGATCTCGAGTACCACAACATGGAGTTCGCAAACTATTTTGGCGGCTGGGTACGTAATTCAATATTTCTGTACGTATTTATGTTTATTGCATAATTATCCATATTTACAGTTGAATGGTTGGTTGCAGATGAACCATATTCAATTTGATGGTCACTTAAATTGGTCGCACGAACTAAGACTTCTAGCGATGAAGCCGATAATGTCAAGTGTTTATCCGATGTGCAAGGTGAATGGCGTGCAATTTATATGTGAACAGAGAGACAGCAGACGGAGAACACAGAATTCTGGGGTGATGGCGCATGGTGGGCGGAATGGAGTTGACTATTACGGTGTTCTCCATTCAGTGGTGGAACTCGTTTACGGTGAAGGCATGACATTGCACCTCTTCAAATGTAGATGGTTTGATACTAGCCCGCAGAGCATGAAGACCGATCAGTACAGAATATTATCGGTGAACACTGCTACAAGTTGTTACGAAGATGACCCGTTCGTTTTTGCCACATCGGTAAAACAAGTGTTTTATCTTGATGACCTTGCTAAGGGTGACGCGTGGAAAGTAGTCAACCTTGTGCACCCTCGAAACATTTATCGGGCGGCTACACTTGGAGAGGCCGAAGACCAGGAAGAAGATGTTGCGTATCAAGAGCCCAACGCAATAGGTATTCCTAACTCCTCTACCGTTCGCCTTAATAATTTTAAAGCAGGTCGTTCGGTGCGAATTCGTGATGAAGAGCCAAGGCTTATTGATGTTGATCCAAATCAAGAAACAGACGAAGACTCTAGCGATGAGGAAATGCATAGATTACCAGAAATTAATTCTGACACCGAAGAAGACTCATCGGATGATTCCGATTACGAGCCTTAATTAGTTTTAATTTAGATGATGTAATACATTAATTTGTAATAAAAAAGATTGTATTACCTTAATTTATAGTTTACATATAAATTATTCATATTTCTGTTATTTTATATGAATTTTGGTGATATATGAACAGGAAATTAGTATGATTTAAACCTTCTGTTTTAGGGTTTGTACTTTTTTACTTAAGCCAACGAAATACAAAATAATTCGTCGGCCTAAACCATCTTAGCCAACGAATTATATTAGAAGTCGTCGGCTAAAACCGTCTTAGCCGATGAAGAATATTAGAAGTTGTCGGCTTAAACCGTCTTAGCCGACGAAGAATACTAGAAGTCGTCGGCTAAAAGGACTTATAGCCGACAAATTGAAATGGAAGTCGTCGACTAAAACCATCTAAGCCGACGAATTATATTAGAAATCGTCGGCTAAAACCATCTAAGCCGACGAATACCCTAATATTTCGTCGGCTTTATGAATTTTTAATTTTTTTATTACATATTATAGCCGACGAATGTATTAGGGTATTCGTCGGCTAAACCCTAAACTTTTTCTGTTACATACTATAGCCGTATCTTCGGTGGTTATTTTGCGTAAAATTTTTATACGACTTGTTGCGTCTCATCGATTTGAAAATATTTTCAGTTGAAGGTCCGGCCAAAATACGAAATTTAGACGGTCCAACGACCTTTTCCGTGCGTTTAGGGGTTTGACTTAACGAATTGACCGTTCGGATCGAGCACTTAACCTTGTTGGATCAAGTTGAATTTTTTCCCATACATGTATTTTATCATGATTGTCAGATTTGACCGTCGGATTTCCGTTTCTCAAGTTTGATCATCATAACCACAACATGCCTACTAATGTTGTATAACTTATTTACCGAGTGTTAAGTAAATGTTGCGTTTCAAAAACAAACTATACGTAAATCCTTCAAACGCAAAAAAGTCGTGAAATAAGATATGACCAGAATGGTAAAATACGTCCACGGTTGAAAAATCACAGTATTCCGGTAAAGTGTCGGTGCCGATAGTTACGGTCAATAGAATTTTTCATTCTTTCTCCCTATGAGTAGCCGTATCTTCGGTGGTTATTTTGCGTAAAATTTTTATACGACTTGTTGCATCTCATCGGTTTGAAACTATTTTCAGTTGAAGGTCCGGCCAAAATAAGAAATTTAGACGGTCCAACGACCTTTTCCGTGCGTTTAGGGGTTTGACTTAACGGATTGACCGTTCGGATCGAGCACTTAACCTTGTTGGATCAAGTTGAATTTTTTTCCATACATGTATTTTATCATGATTGTCAGATTTGACCGTCGGATTTCCGTTTCTCAAGTTTGATCATCACAATCACAATCATAGTTTGACCAATGTATAAAAAGTTATAAAGCCGACGAATTTCAAAGGTTTACCCGATGAATTTCATAGGTTAAGCCGATGAATGTCAAATGTTTAGCTGACGAATGTAAATGTTTAGCCGACGAGATTATTATTTTAGTCGACGAAATTATTATCTTTAGCCGACGAAATAATAATTTCGTCGGCTAAAATTTTCGGGTATAACCCAGCGCTCGTCTGGTTGAAAGCCCTAGCCTCCGCCTCCTCTCCCTCTCCGAATTTCCCCTCCTCCGCCTCCGCTCCCTCTCCCGGTCGCCGCCCTCTCCCTCTCTCGGTCTCCGCCTCCGCTCCTCTCCCTCTCCTCTCCCGGTCTCCGCCTCCGCTCCCTCTCCCTCTCCCGGTCTCCGCCTCCTCTCCCTCTCCCGGTCTCCGCCTCCGCTCCCTCTCCCTCTCTCGGTCTCCGCCTCCTCTCCCTCTCCCTCTCCCAGTCTCCGCCTCCTCTCCCTCTCCCGGTCTCCTCCCGGTCGCCGCCCTCTCCCTCTCTCGGTCTCCGCTCCTCTCCCTCTCCCGGTCTCCGCCTCCGCTCCCTCTCCCTCTCTCGGTCTCCGCCTCCTCTCCCTCTCCCTCTCCCAGTCTCCGCCTCCTCTCCCTCTCCCGGTCTCTGCCTCCGCTCCCTCTCCCTGTCCGGCCGGCCTCCTCCTCCTGCTGCTCCGGTCCTCCCTCCTCCTCCTCGAGTACATTTCTGAGCTTTAGTTTTATTTTGTGTTTGCTTTTATTTTCCGTCAATTGCAATGTTGTGGTGTTGTTAGGAAGTGTATATTTGTATTTAGGAAGTGTATATTTTTATTTAATAAGTGTATATTTGTATTTAGTATTTAGGAAATATATATATTTGTTTTATATTTTGTGTTTGCTTTGATTTTCCGGTCAATTGCAATGTTGTGGTGTTGTTAGGAAGTGTATATTTTTATTTATGAAGTGTATATTTAGGAAGTGTATATTTGTATTTAGGAAGTGAAAATTTGTATTTAGGAAGTGTATATATATTTTTTGTTGACTAATTGAATGAGTTTACATTTTTTGATTTTGTGGCCTTGATTCAAATTAATATTTTAAACAGGATGAGCGGTAATATTAGATCGACGAAGAGTTCGAAGAGCCAAAGGTCTGAATCGTCTGAGAGAACCTCTAGCAACCCTCAGACGTTGTTTCAGGGCCGCATGACAGCTAGACATGCGAGCCTTCTGTAGACGGCACAGAGGCAGCCGGAGGTGCCCCCTTCATCGAGGCAGCGGGGCTTCCCTCAATCCTCGAGGCAGTTGTTTGCTCAGCCCTAGACGGAGGTGTCTGCACCCCGTATGCCTGAGATACACCGGGCGCCCACTCCAGTACATGCATCTTCGGATTGTGGGTCATCTAGGGTACAGATGCCACCGCCTCACCTATTCCTTCCGCGGATGATACCAGCCATACCTGCAGTCGATGACTCAGGGACGCCGATTTATCCACTGCCCCCGCCAGTGGCTCCATCAGCGGCGTACCGGTTCGTGTCTTTTGATACGCCTCATATTTCCGCGAGGGTATCATCATCGGAGACGGAATCCGTCGCGTTCGCCCTCAGGTAATGAAAGATGAATGATTTACTACATTATAATTCTCTGATTTTAATAAACAATTTGGTTTATCATGTGATAGGCACCGTCGGAGCGAAGCCGGCAAAAAATAAGAGAGGCCCCGTCACAGGGAAGGCTCTCGAGAAGATCGTCGGTACCTCAGGGAGGATTGTCATCGGTACTGACGGGGATGGCGAAATAGTATCGGGCGAGAAGTCGAGGACGTACTCCGGCAGCGTGGGAGCGCTCATTAGGGATAGAGTCCCTATGTTGTGGTCAGACTGGGGCGAGGTCCCGCAGGAGGTTAAGGACATGGTCCACAACGCGATGTCAGTGAGTTTACAAAATGCCTCAATAATATTATGTATTACATTGTAGATTTCTCGAAAAACTAAACTAATAAACGGTTAAATGCAGGTGTGGTTTGAGGTTCCTGAGCCCTTGAAGAGTAGCTGGGCGGACGTTGTGCATGGGGGAAGGTACGTTGGGAAGTTAATGAAAAAACAAAATTGTATGTGATATTAATAATATTTCTAATATTTTTGTTGTATCTGTAGGTACAAGGAATAGAAGAACGAGTTGCGGACCCATTGGACTACGCACGGGAACGCACGTTCTGGTACCCCTGCTGAGTTCCAGTACAGAGAGTACGAGTGGCGTTGGCTTTTGACAGCAAAATTCAACAACCCTCGTAAACAGGTATTTAAATAAATTAATTAGTTAATTTGTCATTAAGTACGTGCGTTTTTAAATATTTTACTAATAGTTTAGTTTTTTCTTTGAAGGCGGTTTCTCGGGCGAACGCTCAGAACCGGCAACGCAACACAAGGAACCATCATGCCGGTTCTAGACCGTTCGCTGTCTTCATGGACGAGGCGGCCATGGAACATCTAGAGGTCAACCCGTACGTCTATACGTACGAGAAGGCATATCCTAACGCCCAAGAGGATATTGTAAGTCATCTTACGTTTTTAAATTTTTAATTTTACTTATATATATGTCAAAATGTTAATTAATAATTTTTTTCCTATCCAATTAGGCGAAGGTGAGGGAGGCTAGTGACGAGGTGATGAGTGCTATAGTGAGGGAGACATGGTCGGACACGCAGGAGGAAGAGATGTCCAAAGCCATGTCCCGGATCGACACTTTGGATCCGACGGTTGGGGCGAGGATCATGGGCACAGCCTTCCCACCACGAGCAAACAACTTCTACTGCCAGGGTCTAGGAAAGAAGAGCGAGGGGGTCCTGAAGACCAATCCAGGATTTCAACGAAATGCAGCCTCGACCAGCAGCAGGACGACTCAGCTGCTACAGTCGGGACTTCAGAGACTACAGGAACAGCAAGCTGCTCATGTTGCCTATAATGCCGCGCAGGCAACCTATAATGCCGCGCAGGCAGCCCATTATGCCGAGGTACATGCCATCCAGCAGGCCCAACAGCGGTAGATGTTCCAGTACATGCAGGACTTTACAGCTGCCCAGCTCCAGGGACTTCCGCCTCCGCCCATGCCTCCGCCCATACCGCTACCCCAGTCGCCGCAAGCTCCGCAACAGTCCCCAGAACCAGATATTAATTTAGACGATCTAGATTTTGTGTAGTTGATGAATTATATACTTTTATGTGCTTGTTGTTGGTTATATGGAATTGTTTTTGTGTTTTTTGCAGCTTGCTTGGAATGGTAATTTAGAAATTTCGAGTTGTTTTTTTATACTGAATGGACTTATAGCCGACGAAATACGCCATAATTCGTCAGCTATAGTATTTTTAATTATTTTTTTAATAGGGTTAAGCCGACGAATTATGGAATGTTTCGTCGGCTAAACCATTAAAAGCCGACGAAATACGGTCTTTTTGTTGGCTTTAGTTATTTTTATTTTTTTATTACATACTATAGCCGACGAATATATTAAGCTTTTCGTCGGCTTAAGGGAAAAAGCCGACGAGTTGTTTCGTCGGCTATAGTAAGAGACAAGCCGACGAAACAACTCATCGGCTAGTCTCTTACTAAAGCCGACGAACAACTCGTCGGCTTTTCCTTAGCTTAAGCCGACGAGTTATTTCGTCGGCTATTTCTTAGTTTAAGCCGATGAGTTGTTTCGTCGGCTAAAGTCTGTAAGACTCGTCGGCTAAAGTCTGAGAGACTAGCCGACGACGTCTTCTGTGGTCGGCTAGCTATGGGACAATAGCCGACGACGGGACATGGTTTTGTCGGTTAAAGTAATTACCGACGACACGATAACCGACGAAGTCTCGTCGGCTAATATCTTTATCTTAGCCGACGAATTAAGCTAACAGGCCGACGAAAATTGTTCGTCGGCTAAAGTGCTTGTCCTGGTAGTGTATGTTGCCCTTCTACTAGAATTTGTGCATCATCTGAATATTTTGTGAAATAAATATTAAATAAAGGACAAAAAAAATTAGAAAAAAATTACATAGTAGCACCTGATTAAATTTGCAAACACAAAAAACTCATTTTCAATAATTCTTATACAATAAAGGACACAAGCCATGTCCACCATCAATAAATTGTATTTTGGTAAAATACGTAGTGACATATGGCATGCAGACATTAATTTTTTTTAATTTGTTAATTTTTGTCCTTAAATGTGTAAAATTAATAATGTGTAGATGATGTATTTGTAAACTGAAATTAGTTAGTAACTAATTTGTAATTTACTATTGAAATTATATATACTTCGTACAAGCGTAAAACCTGACCCTTTGAGGAAGGGCTGAAGGGGGGCAACGGGTATATACAGGGGGAGTTTGGGCTCTACATAAATTCAGGTATTTATGCAAAAAATAAAATAAAGATTTATTCCTACTTCTTATAGGAAGTACTAATTAATTAATTAATTAAGGAGAAGTCTAGAAAAGTGTAACGGTCTAGGTCTCCGAATTGTTAGTGCTCCGCTTCCTTTGGTGTCTACGAAAGCAAATTCATTTTCGTTAGTAGAACTCATTAGGTCATTTGGATTCATAATCCTTTTCCTACTCGGTTTGGTTCACCTATGTGGTCATGTGGACTATAAATAAACAACTTAGCCTCCTTCATTTCTCCACTTTTACTACCGCTAATATTCTCAACCATGTCTGTCAACCTCTGTCATTGGCGTGTATGGCAGACTAGGAAACCCTTGATCAACAACATTCAGTCCCAGCTTCCAGAGGACGCAGTTCTTCCCATCACATTCAAACGCTACAACTTATCAGTAACCGGTTGGTACTCGGAAGATGATGTTGTCCCAACGCTAAGGTTTCCAAGTCCGAAAGTCCTTGCAGCTCAAGAAACCATCACAGAGGTCCCTCTTGCCGAGCTCTTGTCTGATAGGAGTGCGTCCACCGTGCTCATGTCTGAGGTTCTTTCCCGCATGGACGTTCCGGTAGCGAAGCGACCAGTCATCGTGAAAAAAATATTTATGGTGCTCGAATCGGCCAAAACCATGCTGCCTATTTGTGTGGTCATCTATCGTGTAACTCACCGAATTCAATCAATCAGGGATCGATCTGATCAGATGATTCAGAGGGTTACTAATGAATCACTGGATGGATATGAGGTGAGGCCTGTTCCTGCAGCTAAATCAATCATTGAAGGTTTGGAGAGAGTGAGCCTTGACGATTCGGAAGATGCAAAAGAGTCGTGTGTTATTTGTATGGAGTGTTATGAGGATGGCGTTCAAGCTATTCGCTTGCCTTGTTCACACATTTTCCATGAAAATTGCAGCGTCCAGTGGCTAATGACCAGTCACTTGTGTCCTTTGTGCCGATACCCGATGCCCTGTGAAGAGATTTGCTTGCTCCTTGATAGTTTTGCATAGGAAGTATTTTGAGGGTACGGTTATAAATCGTTGTAATCTCTTGGTCAAAGAATAATGTAAGGAAAAATATCAATATCCGGCCAGTGATCATGATTTTTTTTTTTTAAGAGGGTAATCAGCCCTTTATTTTATTAAAAAAATATAAAGGTAATATAAAGAAGGAGGGGAACAAAAACTTGACCGTATCATGCAATTCTCTAACTAGAGATGATAAACAAATGCTTAATCTTACATATGCATACAGTCTCACAAATATGGACCATATAAAAACATCAGTCAATAGCTTCATGTCATTGTCCATACTGAGGAATGAAACTAGGAGCATTGGCCGATAATTGTGAGATACCAAGCATAGAGTAAACAGAAACAACTGTATGATTGTGTAGATATGAAAAGATTGCCTAACTGATTCCTTAAAAATCCAAAAGATGACGTTGGGCATCTAAAGCATCAAAAACCTTACCTTCAAAACGCAGCAGATTTCTAGTGATCCAAATATACCAGATTAGAGTGCAAGCTATAAAAATCCAAAGCTTTCGTTTCTGCTTGGAGAAGGCTGACACCCAAGCTCCCAAAAATACATCTTCAAGACTACTCCATGGGGAAAAAGAATGATTAAAAAGAAGGCATACCCATTTCCATAAAACCACAATTCGAGGGCAATGTAGAAGAAGATGTACTCCCGTCTCGGCATGACTACCACAGAAAGAACAACAAGATGGAAGGGAAAAACCACGCCTCTGCAATGCATCATCAGTTAACAATCGCCCATGGAGAGCCTTCCAAACAACAAGACTTTTGCGTGGTTGGATTGCTTTACTCCATATAACTTTTCCCTAGTTTCGGTAATCAATATGACTTGAAAAAAGACAAATGATTCTTTTGCTGTTAGAGCTCCTGAGGAGGATTCTGGCCATATAAGTGAGTCAGGTGTGCCCACTATAGGTAGAGTCATCCTGTTTATTTTATCTGCAACGTGAGGGAATAAATTTGTAAAAGCAGCTGGTAGAGCCCAATGCGAATCCACAATAAACTCATTTACCTTGGCATGAAGAGGGATGAAGCCAATTACTCCAATACTAGAAGCCAGAGGCTTCCCCAGCCAATTATCAAGCCAAAATGAAATTTTCCTACCATCTCCCACACACCACTGTAATGAATTAAAGAAAGTAGGCCAAACCTTTTTTAGACCCAACCAGACTGAAGATCTCTTATAAGACTTTAGAGGTTGAAAATCTTCCTTCAAGAACCGAGCTCTAAGTAAAACAAAAGCTGGAGAGGAACAAGAGAGCACATCCCAACACCTCTTAATTAGAAGAGCACGATTAGCCTCAAATAGATCACGTAATCCCAAACCTCCTTCCTCCTTGGGTTTACAACATTGACGCCAAGCTACAAGAGGCATGCCTCTTTTTAAAGGATCCCCTGTCCAGAAAAAGTTCCTGATCCAAGAACGCAAATCAAGAAGTAAGCCTTTCGGCCACTCATAAATCTGAAAACTGTACACCAAGATTCCTTGAATCACCGATTGAATGAGCTGCAACCTTCCTGCCTACGAAAGCAAAGAACCTTTCCATGATGATAATTTACAACGTACTCTGTCTGCAATGGCCTGAAAATATATTCTTCTCGGACGACCCTGGAAAATTGGAACACCCAGATAAGTGAAAGGAAGAGACCCTGGCCTGACACCAAGAATTTTTCGGATAATAGCACGTCGACGATAAGCAAACTTCCCCAAGAAAACTAATGATTTTGCTTTATTGATTTGCTGCCCCGAATTCAACCCATATTCCTCCATAAAATGCATTAGAGTTTTCAATGAGCGCTTGGTTCCTCGCATGAAGACCATAATATCATCTGCGAAAAGAACATGAGAGGGTGGGGTAATGCCAAGAGGAGCTGATAATAAATCAATATGTCCTTCCTCAACCAACTTGGAGATACCTCTACTCAATACCTCTTCAGCCAGACAAAAGAGAATAGGTGATAAGGGATCGCCTTGACGCATACCACGTGAACATGTAAAGAACCCTTCTGTTGCACCATTAATCAGAATTGATAAGTGTGCAGACCCCAAAATAGCTTTAATCTAATCTTGAAAAAGATTTGAAAACCCAAAAGCTTTCAAAACACGAAGTAAGAAACCCCAGTCAAGAGTATCAAAAGCTTCCGTACATCAAACTTTATTGCTATGTTGTCTGCCTTGCATTCACGATCCAGGAGGTTGATGCACTCTAAAGTCAGAATAATAGGATCTGCGATAGTGCGGCCTCTAAGAAAACACTCTGGTTCGGGGATATGATCCGAGCAGCAATAGATCCTAATCTGTCAGCAATTATTTTTGTAATGAGTTTGAACACAAAATTTGCCATAGCAATTGGACGTAGCTGTGTTACTGAGTCTGCTCCGGGAACCTTAGGAATCAAAATTATTAAATTGGAATTAAAGTGTGGAAGAATGTAGCCATTTATGAAAAAACTCTGAACCGCCTGGACTACCTCCACCCCAACAATTGACCAACACTTCATAAAGAAAACTCCTCTGAAACCATTAGGCCCTGGTGAGCTATTATAATCCATTGAACACATAGTTTGAAATATTTCCGCTAACGTTGGAATGGCTGTTAGTAAAGCATTTTCCTCACTAGTCACTAGTTTGGGAATTACCTGAGCAACTAAACCAGTGTCCCTTACTACCGAATCTGCTGTGAATAGGTCTTTGAAATAATTCACTACATGATCACTAATGTCTTTCGGGTCATCAATGATACAGCCTCCACCTCTCATGATTGATAAAGACTGTTTACGTTGACGAACCTTAACCATCGCATGAAAGAAAGAGGTATTACGATCGCCTTCTGTAAGCCATTTAACCCTCGATTTATCACAAAGAACTTTTCTTGAAGAGCAAGGGCCACATGGACTTGAGCACTAGCAACACTTTCCTTGGAGAGTCTGTCCTCAGAGGGACCCAAGCTAGCAATTTCCTGCTGAATTCTATCCAAATCAACAAACGAATCTTCTACCATTTTGTTGACATCCCCAAACTCAGTTTTATTCCATACCCGAATTCGCTGCTTAAGAGTCCGAAGCTTAGAAGCCAAGACAAACATTGGATTACCATAAAATTGAGCACTCTGCCAGACGTCTGACACCAAGGAAAGGAAATTTGGATTATCCAACCACATGCGTTGAAACCGAAACGGTGATCTCTGGTTAAGTATGAGCTTTGAGAACGATACTAAAAGAGGACAATGATCTGATGAATAACGAGGAAGTATGGTGCACTCCAAATTGCACCAAGCATCCATCCAAGAGAAATTACTGAGACATCGATCAAGCCTCATTTCAACACTTTTATTAACACCCCTTCTGTTTGTCCAAGTATAAGGCAAGCCTTTAGTAGGTAGATGAACCAGTTCACAATTAGACAACATGTCTTGAAACAGCATTAGGAAGAATTCCACCTCTTTTTTCATGAGCACCTAAAACACAATTGAAATCACCTAACACTATCCAAGGCCCCTGAACAAAGTTGTTTTTGATATGAAGTAGATCCTCCCAAAGTCGACGGCGCTCCGATGTGGTTGTTTTAGCATAAACCCACGTCATTACACAACTGACATTGTCCAAAGTGCAAGAGATTGTGAGCTGCTGCTCTGTAGCTAGCTAGCAATAGAGTCGGCTGAATAGCTTGATCACATATAAGCCAGATATTTGGTGTTTGGTCTCCCCGATCATTTACAGCTGCTGGAAACATCTTTAAAGAATGCTAAAAGAAAGATTTAAGTGAACTTAAATTAATAAAAGGTTCAGAAATACCAATAAGTGAAGGTTGATATCTGCGAACCATCCTATGTAAGACTCTTTGAGTGGGTGCATTACCCATCCCCCGAGCATTCCAGTAAAGAACCTTCATAGGTTAAGACGTGAGGTGGGAACCCTATTACGGGTAGGACGATCCAAAGGTTGCTCCAGCAATAGTTTCTCACGCATGTTCTTCTTATGCTTTTTTTGTTGGGATTTGGAAAGAACAATGGTCATACCGTCTTCCTGTTCTTGAACAACAACTGCATTCTCCCCTGCCACAATTGGGGAGGTGGGAAATGAGCCCTCATCAGCAGAAGCCTCACTACCATCTTCCCTTGATTGTCTTACACCAAGAGACTGATCATCTTGTTCATGAAAAACTTGGTCTGCCACCTGTTCAATTAAATCATTGGCAACCCCCACAATGACCTCCTGAGCCAAAATAG
The DNA here is from genome assembly GCA_010134655.1 of Fragaria nilgerrensis. NCBI lineage: Eukaryota > Viridiplantae > Streptophyta > Magnoliopsida > Rosales > Rosaceae > Fragaria > Fragaria nilgerrensis. The sequence goes on from CM020977.1 coordinate 11,737,112, forward strand.
CAAATTGATTTGCGTTGGTAGTATGAGTTCCTTGCCTCGTAAAAGAAATTGTACCCCCTGGACTACTAGCTCTCCCATTATCACTAGTATCTATCATTCCTGTAGAGACACTAGTATCTATATTTCTAGTGGAAACATGATCATCTTGCACAAGCATGGTACCCGTCGTTTCTACACATATTGGAACCAAGGCATTGGTCCCAGTTGTGTTTTCTAATGGTTGAACCTCTGTAGTCCCATTGCTTGAAGAAGCCTTCTTTTTCTCTCTGTATTCCTTTGAACCTCTGTAGTCCCATTGCTTGAAGAAGCCTTCTTTTTCTCTCTGTATTCCTGCCGAACCACCGGCCTTGAGACTCTTGCATGTTTCTCAGAATCTCGAGGCTTTGGATCACCTTGCAATTGTCTACATCGATCAGCCATATGCCCAACCACTCTGCAATGAGTGCACATGTTTTCATACATAATCTCAATAGGAAAACAATGTGTCTCACGCTCTACCATGAGCGAAGATGGCAAGTCGCCAGCAATATCCACGTCGACCAGAACTCGAGCATAATACCCGAACTGCCTCTCTTTTGTTGCCTTATCAATCTGCAATGGAGTGCCCACACCTCGAGAAATCTCCATTAGATGTTGGGCATTCATGGGTGGTTTCGACGCAGCCTCGCCGTCTCCTCCTCCAGCCCCAAAGTCACGCAACAGCCTCTCTCTATATATATACACACCCTTTGATAGCAAGCTTTATGACTGATCATTGATTTGTTACTTATTTGGTACATTATAACGAGGATGTACAATATTTGGGTTATAATTTTTAGTTCTCTTTTTGTAACTTATACATGCGCACTAAAACTTGTTCAGCTTAAGCCTGGCTCGCAAAAGTAGCTAGCAAGCCAAGCATATCTGAGTAAAATTTTCCCTAAGTTTTTATATTGCAAATTTCCGGCCTTAATGTTGAGTAAGGCTTTCTTGCTAATGGAGTCAGATAGACAGGTATAGATTTCCTGATTTGGTTATTCCTTAATGTAATAGGCTAATTTTATTCCTTGAAGATCTTTGGTTAGCTCTCGATATAAAGCCAATCTCCTTAGAATTCAACTCAATATATAGAGAACTAATTCAACTAAAAATTCAAGAAATTTCTTCTTCTTCCTCTCTTTCTTTCTCAGTCCGTATATATATTACTACCGAGATGGGGGTAGTCAAAGTAGATCATTATAAGGTTCTAGAATTACCCTCCGGTGAGGAAGGTGCTAAGCTCACACAGAGAGAGAGTTTGAAGGCATACAAAGCAAAGGCGTTGCTGTTGCATCCAGACAAGTGATAGTCGCATATTTGTGCGACTTTTATCATGTTAATTATTCTTATTACTTAGTTATTTTGTGATGTTTTCCTATTTTTAATTAACTTTATTTGTTTTTAGGTGTTTTGAAGTCAAACAAAGAAAATGAGATAATTTGGCTTAATTAGGATCCCTAATCCTAGTTGGATTGGTGATGGACGTGACAAATAGGTTCACTAACCTATTTATACAAGGGAGCAGCCAAACAAAGGAGGGACGTGAAAGAACCAGGAGAAGAAAAAGAGAGAGAAAGAGAAGAAAGAAAGGAGAGGAAAAAGAACTCGATCGACAAAGGTCTTCTTCAATCAAGTTTTCTTCTTCTCCACCCTTAATTCATCTTCCATGTATTCTCTGATGTTCTTAATCAAGATTATGTGCAACTAAACTCCTTAGTAGTCAGGGGCTGATCAAAGCCCTAGATATGTCTTCGATTTCGAACCCCAATTGATTTATATAATTTTAGATGAAAATTTCTTCACTGATTGTTCATTGATAATTCTATTGCATGTTTCATTGAGTCGACACCTTGATGCATGTTTTAAGGTTTATTATTTTGAATGTGTTTATGATTGACATATCGTTGCATATTCTATGAGAGATAACAAGTTCTTTCCAGGTACTTGTGTGAAGTGATTCCTTGGTAATCTAAGGCTACCGACATTGACCTTAGATTCTTTGTTGCTACTCAAACGTTCTTAGATCTTCTTGATTTCAGTTATTTTGGTCTAGATACCGACATTTCATAGATTAATTAATTGAGAATATAGTTAAGTCGATACCGACATTTCACTTAACATGGCAAGTAAGAGAACGTAATACGGTTAATGACCTAACGACATTGGCTTAACTGTGAGTGCATTCATCTTTAGTCATTGACATTGTTTTGGGGTGATTGAAGCGTATCTAGTGGTGGAGAGAAGTTCCTGGCTATTGTTTCTCTCATATTTACATCCATATTCACTTTTTAATATTCTGTTTTCAGCAGTATTTCTGTTTTTTCTATTTTTTTCACCAATCAAACCAACTCCGAATACCCTCAAAATTTGTGTGGTAGTCCGCCACTATGTCTAGTTACTGTGTATTTAATTTCATAATTTTTGGTTGAGTCTAGATTAGCTAATTAATTAGGTTTCTGCTCCTAGGTCGAGTCTGCCAGATTTCTGGTTTACGTGTCTCTTGTGTGTTTAAGTCTTAGTATCACTAATCCTCTACGGTAATGACCCCTATTTGCCGTTTACTACATTGATATAATTGAGTTGATAATAGGGTATGTTTGTAGGTGCTTTTGCGCTTATCAAATTTTGGCTCCGTGTCGCCGGGGATTGTTTAATTCTAAGTCTTAATAGTGTCTTTTGTTTTTAGTTTTGCTTTGTTTACTTTATTTTTCTTTTGAGTCTTACCTCTATACTTGTGTGTAAGAGCATTGTGTATGCATACTCGTCACTCTACAAACTCTGAACCACTGTTATTTGATCTAGAGATTGAGAGAGCAGCAAAACAAAACAGGAAACAGCAGAGACTACAGGTGAACACGAGTAATAATGGTGGTGAGGATTCTGAGCCTGAACACCATTCTGATTCAGAGATCGAGGAACTGGAAGAGCAACATATTCCAACACCTCCACCATCACCAAGACCAATGGCCGCGAAACTTAAGGAGTCTTTTATTCCGGGAACAGGTGCAGCAGATTCACCAGTTGTGCTACCAGACGATTTAGGGGCTTACTCAATTCCCCCATCTCTGATTTCGAATCTACCACACTTTAGAGGCACTCAAACTGAAGACCCACAAGACCATCTTAATGAGTTTACAGCACTGTGCAGAATACAGAAGTCAGCGACGGTGGATGAGAATGTTGTGAAACTTATTCTGTTTTCTTTTTCCTTGAAAGAGCAAGCAAAGGCATGGTACAACTCATTGGCTTCCCAATCTATTGACTCATGGGACAATATGTGTGATGCATTTATGAATGAATTCTATTCAGCCTCTCGCACCAAGAATTTAAAGAAGCAGATCAGTACATTCAGGCAGAGAGATGGAGATGAATTACATGAAGCGTGGAGTCAATTCAAGGGTCTATTACGCCAATGCCCCCATCACAAATTTGATCTCAACACTCAAATGGAGTACTTCTATGAAGGACTTGATTCACTCAACAGCAAAAACTTGATTCGGCTTGTGGAGGAAATTGGTGGAATCAGACTGGAGCTGAAGCTAAGGAAATTGTGGAGAATCAAGCAGGGAATTCAAGACAGTTTCAGTCCAGAGACCGATCTATGGGTGCCAGCAGAAGATCCTTGAATGCCATTACCATAGATGGAGTCATAGAGAAGAGATTGAGTTCTATGGAGAATGACGTTGCTTTAATTGCTAGTGCTATGAAGGTGAATAAGAAAGCAACCGTTGCTGCATCTCAAGTGGTGTGTATTATTTGTTCAGCTAAGAACCACCTTGCAGAAGATTGTCCTAAGTGCAGAGTAGTTGAGGAAGACACCCAAGAGGAGGATTTGAATTTTGTTTATCGGCAACCCAACACATATAATAGGAATAGAGATCATCCCTTCCGTAGCTACCGAAGCAATAATGTGCTCAATCCTCCAACTACTCCACCTGGATTCCAACAAAGACAACCTGTTGGGGATGGCAGCAATTTGGCCAAAGACGTGTGCCTCAACAACAACAGGCTCCAGCTCAGACATCAACAGGAACTTTAACTTTGGAAGCTATGATGCAACAAATGATGTTTGATAGCAAAAAGGAAAGAGAGGAAGCAGTGCCTTCCGCCAAGAGATCAAGTCCACCACTCAGCAACAAGGGAAGGCAATTGACTTGTTAGAGCGCCAAGTGAGCCAAATCCAACAAACTCTTGCTCAAGTCAACCCAGGACGTCTTCCCAGCAACACTCTTCCTAATCCTAAGGGTCAACATGAAGTCAATGCAATGGTTCTGAAAAGTAGGAAGGTGGTGGATGCAGTTCCAGTGGTAAAAAAGCCAAGAAAAAAGTGGGAAGAGCCTGTATTAGAGCAGATCGTGCCTGAGAAGCCATCAAAAGTCAGTCTAGGCACCCCAACCCAATCCGTTGAGGAATTCTCTCAACCTGTTGAGAATGCACCTAGAACAAAAGTTGAGTCAAGATCAAAACCAGCCACCGTATGTCCCTTAACCTCACCTTTGATTATCACTAATGTGCCTTTTCCTAGCAGGTTACAGAAACAGGTGAAAGAGGAAAAGGACAAGGAGATCCTAGACGTCTTCAAGAAGGTTGGGGTGAATATTCCATTGTTGGATGTGATCAAGCATATTCCTCAATATGCAAAATTCCTCAAGGACTTGTGCACTACAAAGAGAAAATTCAAAGGAACCGAAATAGTTGCCTTGAGTGAGAGGGTGTCCGCTGTACTGCAAAGAAAGTTGCCACCAAAGTTAGGTGATCCGGGACGTTTCACTATTCCATGCACTATTGGTGATCACAGGTTTGCTAGTGCTCTTCTTGATTTAGGTGCCTCCATAAATTTAATGTCATATGCTGTGTATGATAGAATGAATATGGGAGAACTTTTACCTGCTGGGATAACCATTAAACTTGTTGATCGATCTAACTGTTACCCTAGAGGTATTATAGAAGATGTGTTAGTGCAGGTTGGTGATTTGATTTTTCCAGCGGATTTCTTTGTATTAGAGATGGAAGGTGAACAGATGCCCTCTGAGATACCATTGATTCTTGGTAGACCATTCTTAAGAACAGCTCGTACCACAATTGATTGTTATGAAGGTTCACTTAGCATGGAAGTAGCTGGAGAAAAGATCAAGTTCAACATCTTTGAATCCCTCAAGCACCCAAATACTGATGATATGTACTCTTGTTGTTCTATTGATGTTTTTGAGAGTTTTGTGCAGGAGTTCATTCAGTACTCATTGGGGGAGGATCCCATGCGAAAAGTCATCGAAATGGCTGGTAAAAAGAAAGTTCCAGAACAACCGGTTCAATCTGCTGAGGAAATTCCTCAACCTGTCGAATTTGAGCCTGTATTTGAGATTGCTTCAACTGACGACCTTGAGATGGAGGAGGAGTATTATGCAATGGAGGAGGCATTTGAATCTTTGCCATACATGACAGGTATGCCTCGTAAACTCATTCCTCTTCCGGTTTCAACTAACGTGCTTGCCCCATCTATTCAGAAAGCGCCCGAGTTAGAGCTCAAACCTCTACCTGAGCATTTGAAGTATGTTTTTCTTAGAGACGGTGAAACTTTACCGGTCATAATTTCTTCAAAGCTTTCACAGTTGCAAGAGAATAAGCTATTGTCTATTCTTAGGGAGTACAAGCAAGCAATTGGATGGACAGTAACAAATATCAAGAGAATATGCCCCACTTTGTGTTCTCACATGATACATTTGGAGGAGGGAGTTAAGCCAACAGGAGAAGCTCAACGTCGACTGAACCCTCCCATGTTGGAAGTTGTCAAGAAAGAAGTGATTAAACTCCGCGATGCAGGTATAATTTATGCTATTTCTGACAGCAAGTGGGTTAGTCCTGTGCAGGTAGTTCCCAAACGTTCAGGAATTACAGTGGTAAAGAATGATGAGAACGTGTTGGTGCCACAACGTGTGCAAACGAGATGGAGAGTGTGTATTGACTACCGCAAGCTCAATGCCACCACACGCAAAGATCACTTCCCCCTCCCGTTCATTGATCAGATGTTGGAAAGGTTGGTAGGTCATGCATATTATTGTTTTTTGGATGGTTATTCAGGGTACAACCAGATAGCCATACACAAGGATGATCAGGAGATGACCACCTTTACATGCCCCTATGACACTTTTGCTTATCGGCGGATGCCCTTTGGCCTATGCAATGCGCCTGCAACGTTTCAAAGATGCATGATGAGTATTTTTTCAGACATATTTGAGAAAATCATTGAGGCATTTATGGATGATTTTTCTGTTTTTGGTGATTCTTTTGACATGTGTTTGCATCATTTATCCATGGTTTTGAAACGTTGTGTTGAGACTAACCTTGTTTTGAATTGGGAAAAGTGTCATTTTATGGTAGAACAAGGTATAGTTTTAGGACATGTGATATCTGCTAGGGGGATTGAGGTTGATGAGGCCAAGGTTGATATTATGCGTACTTTACCTCCTCCTTCAACTTTGAAGGAGGTGAGATCTTTTCTTGGACATACAGGATTTTATCGCAGGTTTATCAAGGAATTTTCCAAGATAGCCCGACCATTATGTGCACTGCTCCATAAAGATGTAGCTTTCAACTTCACGGATGAGTGCTTGAAGGCATTCAACAAGCTCAAGGAGCTTCTAACAATCGCACCCATCATACAGGCACCAGATTGGAACTTATCTTTTGAATTAATGTGTGATGCTTCTGATTATGCAGTTGGTGCTGTTTTGGGTCAACGTCCAGCTAAGTTTCCCCATGTCATCTATTATGCTTCCAGGACTTTAAATGATGCACAGTTAAATTACTCAACTACAGAAAATGAACTCTTAGTTGTGGTCTTTGCTTTAGAAAAGTTTAGGTCTTACTTGTTAGGAACTAAAGTTATTGTTTTCTCTGATCATGCTGCTTTGAGATACTTGATGACTAAACAGGATGCAAAACCCAGGTTGATTAGATGGATGTTACTACTTCAGGAGTTTGATATTGAGATCAAAGACAAAAAAGGCACTGAGAATGTGGTGGCAGATCACTTGAGCAGGATCACACATGGATCTAACACAGAGGATGACTCATTGCCTCTGCGTGATAGCTTCCCGGATGAGCAAATTTTTGCTCTCAACGTTTCCGAGCCTTGGTATGCAGATATTGTTAACTATCTTGTGTCAGGAAGAGTACCAAGCGACTACAATAGAGCTCAAAAGGACAAGTTGGTGAAGACAGCTAAGCATTATGTGTAGGATGAGCCTTATCTATGGAAACATTGTCCAGATTTGTTGATAAGAAGGTGCGTTCCTGAAACTGAATTTCAATCTATACTCACTTTTTGTCACTCACATGTAGAGGGAGGTCACTTTGCTGGAAAGAAGACTGCAATGAAGGTTCTTGAAAGTGGCTTCTTCTGGCCAACTTTGTTCAAAGATGCGCATGAGTTCCATAAATCATGTGCCAGATGTCAGCTCACAAGTAACTTAGGTCCTAGAGATCAGATGCCCCAGCACCTAATTTTTGTTGTTGAGATTTTTGATGTGTGGGGTATTGACTTTATGGGTCATTTTCCTAGCTCTCAACAAAATCTTTATATTCTACTGCAGTTGATTATGTTTCAAAGTGGGTGGAGGCAGTGGCCACTCGTACTAACGATGCTGCTGTTGTTTTGAAATTTTTGAAATCATGTTTGTTAGATTTGGCACTCCCAGGTACATCATCAGTGATGGAGGTTCCCACTTTTGTAACAAGTCTTTTGCAGCTTTGTTACGGAAATTCAATGTTCATCATAAGGTGGCAACACCTTATCATCCTCAGACGAGCGGGCAGGTAGAAGTATCAAACAGGGAGATAAAACAAATTTTGGAGAAGACTGTTGGACCAACCCGGAAAGATTGGAGTCAACGCTTAGATGAGGCGTTGTGGGCATACAGGACGGCATACAAGACACCGATTGGGATGTCTCCTTATCGAATGGTCTATGGAAAAGGCTGTCATCTTCCGATGGAGCTTGAACACAAGGCATATTGGGCTATTAAGCAGTTTAACTTTGATATCGATGATGCCGGTGTTCATAGGAAATTACAACTGAATGAGCTAGATGAGATTCGCAACAATGCCTATGAGTCCAATAGAATCTATAAGGAGAAAACCAAGATGTTTCATGATAAGATGATTAAAAGAAAATCTTTTGTTGTTGGACAAAAAGTCTTGCTTTTCAATTCGCGTCTACGATTATTTCCAGGTAAACTTCGTTCTAGGTAGAGTGGGCCTTTTGTTATACTTAATGTGTTTGCTCATGGTGCAGTCGAGGTAAAAAATCCGAAGAATGGGAACACGTTCAAAGTGAACGGACATAGGCTCAAACCGTTTTATGAGCCTACAGAGGTGAGAGATGTGGAAGAAGTACAACTCCGCGATCTAGTGCCAGTGGAGCAATGATTATGAGTGCCGTCTGGCTGATGACGTTAAACTTAGCGCTACTTGGGAGGCAACCCATGTTGATGGAGAAGCTTGGATTCTAGATTTGCATTCTTTATTCTTTCTCCTGTGTTATTTTTCTTCATGTTTAGTGTGTTTTTGCGATGTCATATGTATTATGCGTCATACTTGTTTGATGTATTGCATGCTTTGGTTTCGTTTTACATTGAGGACAATGCAAATTTCAAGTGTGGGGTGGGGTTTATATGATATCTTTAGCGTCTATGTTTAGCTTCAAAAAAAAAAAAACTGTTTTTAGTCTTGTTTGAGTCTTAGGACCCTTAACTAGTCTATGATGTGCTTATATCTTCTAAAATTGTGACTAAGAGTGAAACATGTGACTATGTTATTTGAGTTTCTTTGGTTAATCTTGATATATGGTGCATGTGTTAATATGTAGTGGATGTAGAATCGAGTTAACATGGTACAGATTTCTCAGCATGCTTAAACTTGGTTGAGATTCATTAACCTGTGAGCGATTGAGCCTAAATGTGATTTTACATATTTTCTTTGTTATGTGTCAATTGCTTGCCGCAGATTAAGTTAATGGACTCTAGAGATTACTAGAACTTGCTCTTGTGCTTGTCAAAGCTTATAGTCATTATATATCTTGATTGAGGACATGATAAAGGCACTTAGGAGCTACCACCATTGTCATATATAGCCTGTGACCCATATGTTGTGTACACAAGATATGCACCCCTTAGTTAACCACTTTGAGTTTACATTATGGTCTTTTTGTCATCACCCGCACAACCTTAACCTTGAACCTTAGAATAGTTATATCTCTACCTTTGTTCTAGAACTTAGTAGAGCTGTACATGAGGCATATACATGAAGACCAAGGTGGAAGATTGCGAAGATGAAGCAAAGGAATAAGGGTGGGATATCAAGCTAGTTGTGTTGTATTGAAAAAAAATGAAAAAAGAAAAAGAAAGAAAATCGACGAAAAAATATTTGTTCTTTTGTGATGTCTAGCTTGATACCCCAGGTTAACTGTAGATGAAAAGAATGAGGTAAGGCCCAACAAGATGAAATTCGGCCACAATGGTGATATATTTGGAAGAATTCAATGGTGAAGATACTTCAATGGTTGTAGAGTTCGAAAAAGCCTCTTCATTGATGCTCTACTAGGTTTTAGAACTTGTTTGAATTCCATATCCCTTTTGTTCTATAAACCTATGAGCTTAACCCCATTACAACCTTATAAAGTCCTTTTTGATCCTCAAGATAGGCAGCCTTTGATCTGTGGAGATAAGTCACAAGAGCTAAGCATATGGTTCGGTCCATTTGGCAAGTAATTGAGTTGAGTGAAAACCTTAGACATATGTTGAGAGAAACACTTATAGCATACCATGTGAGGTTGAATCTTAACTTGTTTACTGCATGCTACAGCTTTACATTCACCATGATTATGTCTTCGTCCTACATGTTACATGTGTGTCATATATTGACATTAACCTTCGAAATTCCGTGGATTGAACTGAATTATCATGTGATCTTGGTGTTGCAATGTTAGGGAGATTGCTGAGACAAAGTGTTAAGGGCAATAGAGTTTTGTAGTCTGTGCTATTGTTGAGTCTTTTCAGAGTCTTAGTTTAGTGTTTTGCTCGAGGACTAGCAAAAGCTAAGTGTGGGGTATTTTGATAGTCGCATATTTGTGCGACTTTTATCATGCTAATTATTCTTATTACTTAGTTATTTTGTGATGTTTTCCTATTTTTAATTAACTTTATTTGTTTTTAGGTGTTTTGAAGTCAAACAAAGAAAATGAGATAATTGGCTTAACTAGGATCCCTAATCCTAGTTGGATTGGTGATGGACGTGACAATAGGTTCACTAACCTATTTATACAAGAGAGCAGCCAAACAAAGGAGGGACGTGAAAGAACCAGGGAGAAGAAAAAGAGAGAGAAAGAGAAGAAAGAAAGGAGAGGAAAAAGAACTCGATCGACAAAGATCTTCTTCAATCAAGTTTTCTTCTTCTCCACCCTTAATTCATCTTCCATATATTCTCTAATGTTCTTAATCAAGATTATGTGCAACTAAACTCCTTAGTAGTTGGGGGCTGATCAAAGCCCTAGATATGTCTTCGATTTCGAACCCCAATTGATTTATATAATTTTAGATGAAAATTTCTTCACTGATTGTTCATTGATAATTCTATTGCATGTTTCATTGAGTCAACACCTTGATGCATGTTTTAGGGTTTATTATTTTGAATGTGTTTATGACTGACATATCGTTACATATTCTATGAGAGATAACAAGTTCTTCCAGGTACTTATGTGAAGTGATTCCTTGGTAATCTAAGGCTACCGACATTGACCTTAGATTCTTTGTTGCTACTCAAACGTTCTTAGATCTTCTTGATTTCAGTTATTTTGGTCTAGATACCGACATTTCATAGATCAATTAATTAAGAATATAGTTAAGTCGATACCGACATTTCACTTAACATGGCAAGTAAGAGAACATAGTACGGTTAATGACCTAACGACATTGGCTTAACTGTGAGTGCATTCATCTTTAGTCATTGACATTGTTTTGGGGTGATTGAAGCGTATCTAGTGGTGGAGAGAAGTTCCTAGCTATTGTTTCTCTCATATTTACATCCATATTCACTTTTTAATATTCTGTTTTCAGCAGTATTTCTGTTTTATCTATTTTTGTTCACCAATCAAACCAACTCCGAATACCCTCAAAATTTGTGTGGAAGTCCGCCACTGTGTCTAGTTACTGTGTATTTAATTTCATAATTTTTGGTTGAGTCTAGATTAGCTAATTAATTAGGTTTCTGCTCCTAGGTCGAGTCTGTCAGATTTCTGGTTTACGTGTCTCTTGTGTGTTTAAGTCTTAGTATCACCAATCCTCTGCGGGTAATGACCCCTATTTACTGTTTACTACATTGATATAATTGAGTTGATAATAAGATATCTTTGTAGGTGTTTTTGCGCTTATCAACAAGAGACCAGGCTATCCTGGGGCCAACGCCGAGTTTCAACAGCTCAGGTCATCCTATGAGATACTCAAGGACCCGAAATCCCGGCAGAGTTCGATGCTGCTCTAGAGCTCGACGTCACTCTAGAGCTCGAGAAGGAGTACGATGAACCGAGTCTTGTTACTATGTTGATTCTGGTTGCTGCTCTTTCCATTTTGTAAGTGACACAAGTGGGGATTTCGATGGCTAAACGCACCGTGTATGTATCGGTGTGTGTAGTGCATTGGATATATAGCATAGTTAGGAATGTGAGTGTGGGAACCGGGTTTCAATAGGCAGGGCCGGGTATGCAATTTATCTGACAAGTGGTTTCCTTCCTTGTAACACGATATTTTGCAATCAACTATACTCTATCTGATCATATTCCATGGTTACATGCATACTCTTATAACAAAAGAATGGGTTAACGTTTCTCTGCAAAGGGGCAACTTATTACTTTGCCGTTTGAGTTATATAGTTATAACAGTAGCGCAAAAACTAAAAGCAAATTAATACTGTAAGGGAATTCCTCAAAAATTATTATAAATTTCATTCAGGTGCATAGATTGAGGCCTACACTGTCGTAGATATAACATCAATTGTGTTAAATTAGTCTCACACTGGCGACACAGCTACGCTTGTCCTCCAGCTATTCTCTAGGGTATATTGACCAGATTTTATGTGGAACAACCAGAATCCAGAGTCTCGTATACTCCATATTGCATGGACTCCCCCATACTTAGGAACATTGCCTGATGACCACGCATGAAAACCACCTGCACGTAGCTGACCCCGAGTTATATTGTACCCCATATAGCAGTTCCAGTCTGTAGCAACAGGATTGTAGCGAAATTCGAACTCAAATTGGGCATTGGGAGCGAGGTCACGAGTAATTACATCCTCAGTTGATCTACATGCAAAGTGGAGTACTGCTGAACCACTGAGATTGTTGGTAAGGCGAATGAAATACTTGTGCCCCGGTAGGGCTATGGTTTCTTCTTCTTCAGCACTTTGCACCGATGAGGCTAATGCAAGGAAGAAGAGGGTGAAAAGGAACAAGTAGTGCCATGCCATATTTCCCTTCATTTTGCTAATGCCTTGTACACGATCGATGTTTTTCTCAATCGACTCTATTAATTTGATCATATTCCATGGTTACCTGCATGCTTTTATAGCAAAACAAAGAATTGGATAACGTTTCTCGCAAAGGAACAATTTATTACTTTAATTACCGTTTGAGTTACATGCAGTTTCGTCCTAAGCCCTTGACCAAGAACCTAGCTAACTCGTTCTCCATAACAATACTTTGTATTATCTCTCTCCCCTCAACCAAATCTTGATTGCCCCAGCAATATGATGTCAGTTACATATTCTTTTGAGTAAATGGAACTTCATATATATATATAACGAGGGGATTTGCATTTTAATTTTAAAACGCAATATATATTCTAATGTTATTAATGATCCAATCCCAAGTTTTATTGGCTGGCCGGTCCAACATTGTGCTCAAGCAAATTAAGATATATTTTCTTACACTGGTATGAGTGGTATCTGACCACAGTTTTTTTTTTCAACCCACCATATTCGATTAATTATATGCTTACATGCACGTTTGCTTTCATGAGTGACACATATTTACTGTATACTATAAGCATCCATGTTATATACTGAACTGGAAGTGGCTATAGAGGATTAACACCAACAGTTACGTATGCTAGCTTCCCTTCTTGATCGAGTTGGTATAGAAAGTAGTATTTCATGTTTTCAACGATGCATGCAAAATGACAAAGTGATGCAGATTTTGATTCCAGGATTCTGATTTTGACGCAACTGTTCGTAGTAGCTGCAGCTGGACCTGGACACACCTGCTCTCGATCATATTCTGATTTCTACCTTTTATATATATCTCATCTCATGGTCAGATTCATGTTCGAGCAATAAGACTTTTCAGATTTTTAACGGAAGAGAAACAAACAAAAAACTTTCTACGATTCACTCGCATCTTCTGTGCAATGATCCAACCATCAGTCCACATGCACTCTCCTTGTTCCTTTTTCCTATTTTCTGAAATTATTAACATGGTGTGCTAACAATAATTTAGACACCCCTATGACCATTCTTAATTGTAATTTCCTGTTAAGTGTGTTTTGGATTTAAATTGGAAGTAGCCGGTGTACTGTGTTGGTCTTTGTTTCAAATACTCCAAACCTATAAACAACATGAGAGTTTCCCTTTCCAGTTTACACTGTACCTAATTAACTTGATTGATACATATTATGATAGAATACAGAGGTTACGTGCATGAGAGGCTTACCACCATGGTTAGTGTCTCATATGCTTAAGTTGACAACTCTAGTATATACTACGTACCCTGATGGACCATCTCATCAAATCTTGCTTGCTATATATAATTATATCCCAAAGAAATAATGAACCATATATCAAAGTCCAATAATACCAATAATTGTGAAGTGAACACCAACTACAATAATGATGTTTATGTTTAATACTTTATGTCCAACCCTCATTAGGTCTTGTCATAAACTGTTTGGCATTCTTGAATTTCATCGAAGAAAAAAAACTGTCTGATATTCACCAATTAGGCCGTAAAATACACAAGTAGATGATTTTTTTACAATTCAAAAGAACTAGCTAGCTAGATATTTATAATTATAATTAGTGGTGAATCATAATTTTTTTGTAGCTAAATTTTGTTCATGCTTGGTTACTCAATATGGTGCTTTAATTTGTTGGTAGGTTTCTCAATACCAGATTTTTTTTTCCCCAGATGTTTTCTAGGCCAAAAGATTAATTCGTTGGGGCCCGGACCAGCAAACCATTGCAGCTAGCCTTTTTTCTGACCACTTTTGATATTATTGTGGTTCAAACTGAAGGTAAAAGGTTGTTGGCAATCCTTATATAGAACAAAACACAACCTATGAAGCCTAAAGCAAATTGAGAGATTGGTCTTGCACATCTGAAGAACAAGTTGAAGAAGTAGAAGAACCAACATGATCTCATAGAACTCAGGTAAAATCATGCATATGCATTTCATGGATTTTCACTGAGGATAGCAGTATTGTCTGCCATCCTAAAAATCTGGGTTTCCAGATTTTCGGTCTTTTGTTTCTTTTGTCTTAGGTGTATGTTTCTTTACCCTTGTTCCATAAGAACTATGTCTGGGTGAGATCCTCATCTGAATTTCAAATTGACAACTAAGATAAAAGTCATGCCTTGCTTGGTGCTCAAATTAGTCTAGGGTTTGATGCCTTTGTTTTCAACCCGTGACTCATGGTTTAAGAGCTCTAAGACTACAGCTGTGTTGTGATACACAAACCAATATAGCAGCTGTCTTTGTATGTCCTCTCCCTTTCAGAGTTTGGCCAAGGACAAAAGTCCAAAAATCCTTCCTTGCTTTGGCCCTCGTGCTTGCCCTCTTGTGGCACCTCTTTGGCTTGTGTCTCTCTCTTGTTAGAGCACTCCATCAGCCTATATATACTGAGCAAGGCTGCCTTTGCTCAGTGGTTGTCAAAATGTAGTTTCTACATTTGCTTTGTTGGGTTTCTCCCTTTGTTGGGTTTTTTTGGTTTTACTTTACATTGTTCATTAGTCTTTAAGTCTTCCTTTTGTGATTATAAACCTTAGAGCTGAACAAAACATCTTCTCATAAACTCATTGCATTCTGCATACCATGAGATCAGTTGGTAGTGCAGCAACCCAGGAAGTGTTCATGAAAGAAGCAGCTGAGGATAGCTGAGTTCTGATGTATCCCGCTGAGGTAGCTGGGTTCATGAAAGAATCAGTTCAGGATAGCTGAGTTTCTGAAAGTGAAACTTTTTAGAAGTCTTCAAGAAGAATCAGTTAAGTGATAGCTGAGTTCTTAGTTGAAACTTCTTATACCTTCATGTGTAGTCACTTAGAGACAAGAGAGGTAGATCTAGACTAGTTTGGGACTAGGTAGGATAGCAAGTCGTTGTTGTATCCTATACTGTAATCTTGTAAGGAGTGAGGTACTCAGAAACAAGAGAGAAAGTATAGATCTAGACTAGTGGGTAGTTTAGGCAGGATAACAAGTGGTTCATGTATCCCTAGACTATAATCTTGTAAGAAGTGAGTTTTACATAGTGGAAAGATTTGTCCCTCAAGAGTTAGGGGCACGCAGTTTTTCTCCCTGGTTTCAGGGTTTCTGCGAGTAAAAAAACATTTTGGTGTTCATTGTTATTTTACTGCAACTTTTATTTATTGTCATTGTGTATTTGTTATTCAGGATAGCTATAACCCTTGCTATCCCTGAGAACGAATTTATACCCAAAAAAAAAGTTGTTAAGGGCCTATTCACCCCCCTCTAGGACCTTTACAAACATAGGTTGGGGAGCACACCTAACTTGACAAGAACCACTAAACTACCTTGTTGTGGTTAGTACTAAACTTAGTGCATAGCAATTTATGTTTACCGACAAAATCTTTTCTTGTACATTTCCTAAAAAATGAGGAAAATAGGATTAGCTAGGTGTGATATTCAGCATGCATGGTCCATCTTGGTTTGGTTGACAAATCTTATTATCAATATCTAAGAATTACGAAGATAAGAAGCACTTTTTAAAATAATGTAATCTCATCTTGTTGCCCTAAAAACTCCACAAATCATTTTCAATCATACCATCGATCTATTATGTTTTTCAATTATAAAAAATCTCTGTCAAGTAGCTGGTCCAGTATTTCACTACTCCTGTTCTGTTCTTTGGTAAACCAAAAGAAGCCCGCAGGAAGCTTAACGTGGATGCTACGTTCTAAGCTTTACTCCTATATTTCTCTCTCACTTGGACCACGTTCTCCATTTTTCTCATTTTTAGCACAACAAGAGATAATTGGTACAAAGTGTTGCAGAGCAGTAACAAGAAAACAGGGGCGGCATCGTGACAATCTCACATAGCTAAATCCAAGTCTCTTTCAAACACTACATATGCTTCTTCCACAAAAAGATTCTAGACCAACTGGCACACAGTCATGTAGCTCCATCACCTACTTCTTTATATATTAGTTTTCATGTCAAGCCCGCCACTGTAACTCAGTCCTATATAAACTCTCTCTGCAACTTTCTCTTCCTTCTCTGTGTTTGAGAATCCATTTCTCTGCTCAAATGGATCGGTTCA
The DNA here is from genome assembly GCA_010134655.1 of Fragaria nilgerrensis. NCBI lineage: Eukaryota > Viridiplantae > Streptophyta > Magnoliopsida > Rosales > Rosaceae > Fragaria > Fragaria nilgerrensis. The sequence continues at coordinate 11,753,728 of CM020977.1, forward strand.
GTCTTGTTCTGGTTTGGTCACTTTGCCTTTCTTTGTGCATGTTCTCTACTCCCACATCGGCGCAGTTGAAAACAAACTTCTACGCCAATATATGCCCCAATGTCGAATCCGTCGTCAAAAGTGCTGTCACTAAGAAGTTCCAGCAAACGTTTGTGACTGTTCCCGCCACAATTCGTCTCTTCTTCCACGATTGCTTTGTCCAGGTAAAATTCTGTCGAAACTAAAAGGATGCTGGCTTTTTTAAGGAATCAATCAAAACCTGAGCTTAATTTGTTGTACAGGGCTGTGATGCTTCGGTCATAGTTGCCTCAAGTGGAAGCAACAAAGCTGAGAAAGACCACCCTGATAATCTGTCACTGGCCGGAGATGGGTTTGATACTGTGATCAAAGCAAAAGCAGCCATCGATGCAGTTGCACAGTGCAGAAACAAAGTCTCTTGTGCAGATATTCTTGCTTTAGCCACCAGAGACGCCATTGTTCTGGTAATCTCTTCACTTTTAACTCCTTTTAGTGATTATAGAGCATTAGCCAAATTTCAGATCCTCCCATCATGCTTGTGTTCCACTTGTCTGTGTTCCTACGTTTTTATTTTTGTTCTTTTGGGTCGTGGCATGCAATTAAAACTTCTAGTTTGTATACATTGTGACTCATTCTCAAATAATCTAAGATGCTAATTACTATACTAATACAATTAATACAGTCTGGGGGGCCTTCATATCCAGTTGAATTGGGAAGACTGGATGGACTGAGCTCAACTTCATCAAGTGTAAATGGAAAGCTTCCCCAGCCAACCTTCAATGTGGATCAGCTCACTTCCATGTTTAGAGCAAACGGGTTAGATCAGACGGACATGGTTGCTCTTTCAGGTACATCAGTTCATTCACCATTTCTGGGGGTAACTTTATGATGTGAAGGGACAGAAGCTGATCAAAAATACGAGTGTCCCAAATGAAAATAACGCTCCCATCATCTCGTGATTGGGACAGACCATAATTGAAGACACATGTTAATTACGTGTTTGTGATGGCTTTTATACAACACTTTTGTCGATACGAGCTATATTGTCTACTTTGAAATAGTTATATCGCTTAATCTTTTAGAGTGTGGTTATTGGGACCTCTAAATTTGTTCAATATACATTTTATTCTCTCTACACCTCTTTTTTACTTTTCAATATAAGCATTTTCTCACTATACCTCATTTCAAATTTTTATCATAACTTTAGTTATTTATTAACATATATTTCAATTAATTACTTAATTTACCTCTTATTCGATCAATAGACCTCTCATTCTTTAATTTATTTATTTTTTACCTTTTTGTTTTTGAACATCCATTATCCCTACCTTCATTTTTTGATTATTTTTGCATGCAAGAAAATGTTTTATCATGAACTATTCTAAAAAAACAGAGAAAAAATAACACGTACAAAAGAGAAAAACAAAAGTTAAAAAGATATATAGATCTATAGATCTATAGATCTATATATCTTTTTAACTTTTGTTTTTCTCTTTTGTACGTGTTATTTTTTCTCTGTTTTTTTATTTTGAATAATTTGATCTCTATTTTATACCTCATAATAAATTATTTTAATAAATCTATATTTTCTATAATCAATATATATATATTGCAAAAATATTTATGCACCTTACAAGTATATGCGTTCAACATGTATGATAATATAAAATTTTATGTCACATGATCGATATTTGATCATTGTTTTAGCTCTTATGAACTATATATATATATATATATATATATATATATATATGCTTTAATAAAAAGAAATTGGAAAACGAAAATATATAAGGAAAATAATAAAGAATGTAATTAGTTATTATTGAATTGGAAAATCTAGAGAGAATAAATATAATATTTCTTTTTGTATAATTATTGTTCTTAATAGTCATTGTGTATGAGGATATATGTCATTTATTAATTCACAATAGAATAAGGTCTAAGGAACAAATTTGGAGGTCCCAATAACCGCACTTAATCTTTTATCTGTTTGAAGAAAAAAAAAATAATGCTCATATATGAAGATGAACAATACAGAATTTCAGATAGGTAACACTTTTAGGACTTCTTTGAAAAATTATATATATTTTATTGATTCACAACATATGATATAGTAATATTTTGCAGTCATAAAATATGATCTAGTAGCATGTTTCTTTGTAATGTATGTGACACACACTATTCTTCGTGCACAAACCTAAGTTTCGGACGAAACTAAGTTCAATCTGTTTTGCAGCGGCGCACACCGTCGGATTCTCTCATTGCAGCAAGTTCGCTAGCCGGATCCGGAACCCGGTTGACCCCACGATGAGCAAAACCTACGCTGCACAATTGCAACAACAGTGTCCGACGAACGTCGACCCTAACATAGCCGTCAACATGGACCCAAACACGCCCAGAACCTTTGACAATATGTACTACAAGAACCTTCAGCAGGGCCAAGGCTTGTTCACCTCAGATCAGGTACTTTTCACTGATACCAGGACCCGGTCCACTGTCAATACGTGGGCCTCAAACAATGCAGCTTTCCAAAAGGCCTTTATTAATGCCATGACAAAATTGGGCCGGGTCGGAGTCAAGACCGGCGGCAAGGGTAATATTCGACGTGATTGTGCTGTTTTTAACTAACAGGAATGGTGAAAATGAATGTTGATTATGAAGTGAAAGTAGGAGATTTTACTCATACAATGGGGTTTTGTAATCTCAATAATTTCCAATTATGGAGTTGGGGGGTGTATATTGAGTAACAAAAGTTCAAAGTGATAAAATCTTGGGTGAGACAGTTTGAAAGGAAAAGTGGATTGAGTTTGAATGCTTATGATTTTATATTGGCTTAGTCTCGTTTCTTATCTGTATATGAGTATCGGTATGTGTCTTGAACTGTAACGAGGGCTTTCATGCTGTTTTTTTAATAAATAAAAGATTAGACGATATTAACTTAACTTCTAAGGTAGACAATTTAAAGAACGAGTTTAACCTCAAACCCAAAGATAAAAAGCATGTTAGGCTGTTATAACTAGAGTTGAAGTTTCAGCTAGGACTAGAAGAACGCACTACATAAGGGTGGAAAACGAATCAAATCAAAGTTAACGATAACCGAACAAAATTAGTCCGTTCATAATCCGACCTCGAAGGAATTGCTATTGATCAATATGTTCATATGAGTTTTCGCCTCATTGTTTCGGTTTGCTGCATGAAACTCCCAACATTTTCCGGCTTGACTATGTCTGATGCATTGATCTTCAGATGTCTTTCTTTATAATTTCAGTCTTGTAGACCCCAAATCCGAGTCACTGACACGAGAGGTTTGATTATTCAAGATGCTTATAGCTTTGTCATTTTCTTCCAAGACGTCAACTGATCTTTTGGTGAGGTGATGTGTATGCAGCCACATACAACTATACAAAGACTAACCAGTTTGGCAGTCAAATATTCATCATCTCATCCATCCAGAAATAGTTTTGTATTCCATATCTTAATCAGGTGAAAATAATGCACAAAAGGGTTTACTATTTGCGATTCGAGCAGTGTGATTATATGTATCAACTCTTCTTCTTTTGTTCCTTCTTGGCCGCTTCGAATTGTCTGGCTCACCTGCTTAACACGTATTCGTACGATGATCTTTCGTTGCTCTCATATTTTCGGGAAGGAAATACACTGGCTGATAGATTGGCAAACATTGGTCATCTTAATCAGGTGATGAGATATAGTCTACAACATGGATTGGAATGAAGTGTGTGCAAGGTGCCAAGGTGTTATTGAACTCAGAATCTTATTAGGGTAAAAAAAAAATTCATCACGAAGTTATTGCATATCACTTCATGTCTCCCTTTGGGCCACATTTCCAATCACATAAATGATCTTCAATAATCATTGCGATCAATTTCTGTATAAAACAAAATGCGTATGATTCTACTTGGCAAAAACAGTTGAATTGACTGATGAATTATGCTGCAGCAACCATCATAGCATTCAAACACCAAACAAGTAGAATGGTATCTCAGTAGAATGCTGTCTTACATTAAAGAAACCCAGAATCAAATGTAGCAAGAAACTCAACTATTACAGTTCTGGAGACTTTGAGGATAATAAATATCTCTCAAAGGAGTGCTACTGACCTGTTTGTTACAGGTGTATTCAAGTGGCCACTGTGTTTAATACCTTACACTGTCAAGATATAATCAGCTCTCTTTTTGTACAAATCTAACGCCTTCAACCCAAAATTTTCCATCAAATCTACTTATGTACTGTGGACGTGGTTACCGGAACAACAATGTCTGGATCAGTGCTAGAATGTGTTTGACATAATAAGCATAACCTTACGGTTTGAACCAAAACATGTAGTAGTGTTTCAGTTGTCTTCTATGCATGCAAGCAAACCTTCTCAAGTTTGGTTGGCCAATCTTCTCCGAGTAATTGAGGGTTCAAATCAAGTGCAGTCCGGAAGTCTAGTACAGATGCTGAATAAGGCCTGCTTGGTCTTTGTACGTTTCTCATGTCATGGCTATGTTCTCTATCTATGTGTTTGTCCGGACACCTTGAACCAGCTAATTCCAAACAAGGCTTTATTAATCTCTTTAAGAAAGCATCAAGACCATTATTCAACAAGTTGGCACAATCCTCGGACATTTCCATTCCCTCCATTTCCAGCTTTTGCTTCAACCTCTTCCTTAAAGAACTAGTATCAGGTAACTCACCGCTGTCCAGACAAGTCTCGTTGTAACTAGCAGGTGCTGATCCTTTTATTAACAGTTTTTTTGCCCTTCCGGTGTTTAGTGGGATTCCAAGAGGAGCAGAAAGAGGTCTTATACAGTGGATGCTTGGACTGTCAGCAGCCTGATCAACCTCTTCCCCGTCTTCGTCTGAGCCTGGGGGCCTGCCACCCAAAGAAAGCAGCTCAGTTGCCCTTTCCTGTACCTGAATCTTCGCAATAGGAGCCTCAGAACTGGTTAAGCGATTCTTTGCCCTCCGATCACGGAGATTTGGGGTCCTCTCTTTTTTAGGCGATCTGGGGAAGTCTCTGCATAACAATTGAAGACTACTTTTTTGATATCCATTTGCCACTTTTACATTAAGAGAACCTGCAAAGCTGCTTTTTCTTGATGGGGGAGTCTTTGAGAGGCTTGCATTTCTCAGTATGGAACGGATGAGATGATTATGAAGACAGACATTTTCTTTCCCTATTGTTTCAATGAAGAGCCTGTCAAAATCATGTTTGTGAATCTTGAGACTCAAGTATCTTGTGAGAAGATTGAAATATTTATCCGCTTTTGGGCCCCCAACCCTCCTCACAATCTGATCTTTCAGTTCTGAAGTGTCTATCCGAGAAAATTGCCTGCTTGCTGACATTCTGGAGTCAAATTCCTCACTATCATCAAAATCAAAATCCAATGACCAAAATCAGAACCTTAAGAAATTCAAAACAACCACATTCCTCCCCATTTAAATAAAAAATCTACTTTTACACTTTCAGTGAATTTAAGCTAATACTTCAACAGTACTCATTATTTATGCAGAAGGATATAAGAAAGGAGACAAATTCCTACTACAGAATCAGCTAAAACTCGAATCTAGCCAGTAATTTTCAATTTTTCACATCAAACCAGGCATCTCAATTAAAAGCTAAATCAAGCATCACTGTGATACAGAGTAATAGAACTAAGAACTAAAACACTGAAAAAAAAATATTCCCGGGTAATTAGAATCATACATCCCAAATCCAATTAAAATTTGTCTGATTTCGTCAGCAGTGAACAGTAGCTAAATACTGAAAATTTAAACCAGTGGTACAAAACCCAGATAGTCTTTAAGCTAAAACAGAAATCTTTCAAGTTCATTCAACTTCCAAAACACTTAATTCTACTGATCACACTAAACTGAGAGCAGAACCACGATTCGCAATACACACAGTTTTCAATCGATCTAATTACAGAGTACAAAATAAACAACAAACCCATAGAGGATTCAAGCTTTAAAGACTTCCAAGTAAACAAATTCGAGTTCAACCCCAGACCCAGTTCAGATTTTGACCAAGAACAATAAAAATCCAAAAACAAAGCAATTCAGACACTGAAACGAACAGGGGAAAAAATCCAGAAGAGCAAAGAAACGAAAACCGACCTGAATTTTGATACTGTGAAGCACAATTTCACTGCAGGAGCATAGTTCTGGGATCAATGGGCCATTGACTTGCTTTGCGAGCAAGGAAGAGAGAGATTAGGGAGGACACTTTTTTTTCAGAAGCTTAGTTTCTTAGGTTAATTTTTGGGGGTCAAACACACGTGCGTTTAAGGCTGAGCGAAGCCAAACTGCCAATCATATGATGGGTTGAATACAGAGTTCGTTTACTCGAAGTCATACTCACACGTGCGGACTTGCCTGGTTGTCAACCAAGCATTCGGGTCGGGTTTGAACATTGAACGGTTTTTGAGCCCGACCAAACCAAACTCTTGTATCTTGGAGCAGTGCTTGTAAAGTTGGCAACCATGGATTAGGGATATTTGTAAGAAAGAATAATTCATGTAAAAAGTCGATTCGAATTTGAAGCAATAAGAGTAAGATTTTAGGGTGGAGTATTGAATTTTCACCCTCTAACTTGGTCGACCAACCGACCATAGCCTAGCTAATGTATCTGTTTTGGATGAATTTTGGGTCAATGACACACCTGATATAATATATACAATATGTGCTTATTGAGGATGGGTGTACTATTGTACGAGGTTTAGGCTCTATCTCTCACTTGTTGTATTCTTACTCTTATTGTTTCCGAGCAAGCTCACGGTACTAGGAAGGGATTACGTGTATCTAGGAAATTAATGTCCTTCTATCCTTTCCTCCTCACCTGTCAAAACAGCGACCCCTGGTGTACCGGGGGCGTCCACTCCGATGCTTAAGTCAGAAACGTTGAATAGGCAAAAAGAGGAATAAAGTGGGAATTTAGACTTACTTGTTTTAGAAGCTTATGCTTGCTTTTATATACTTGTGGAGGGAGTGTCATTCCCTCTATTTTCGATGTGGGAGCTCCTTGCTCCCTTATTCTTCCTTGCTTTCTTTGTATTTCCTTATGGATATAATATTATTTCACCAATAAATGAGTCATGAGTGACCCGATATGAAACCCATTTTTAGACTTCGTAGCCAACACTTATTAATAATAATATAGGGTAGAGCGACACTACTATACTCCAACCTAGCTAACGGAAGACCTAACCCGTTTTTTTTTTTAACTACAAAAGGAGGGAGACTAAGAATATTTTCTAGACATATCTTATTCATATAACTTGTAGAGAAATTCGTCCGAATAGTATATGAACTTTTGTTCCTTATTAATTTGGTATATCAAGTTTTAAAAATATCAGAACGGTATCTCTTGTTTCCATCCCGACTTAAGATTGGTATATATAGCCATTAAGATGGCCAATTTACTCTCAAATCTCTTTTTTTCTTAGTTTTTTTTATTTGTTTTCATATTCAAGAAATATTAGAAGAGGTCTTGGAATTTGATGATTTGGGTTGGTCTTTATAAACTTGAAGAAGATTGAAGAGGGGAAACATACAGAAGTCTAATCCTTGTTATTTCTGCTGACACTCAAACATCTTATTGTTGACATTGACATTCAAGAATGATTGAGATGAAGAATTGATTATTAGCAAGGAGAAAGTGACGATGAATTTTTTCTCTACATTCCTAAAAATATAAAAAAAATAAAAAATTAGAATATGAAAACATAGAAGAAAAACCAAGAAAAAAAAAAGAATTTAAGGGTAAATTGGTTATCTTCTTTTTAGTACGAGGATAAATTAATTAGTAATCTTAATGACTATATATATCAATCTTAGGTCGGGATGAAAATATGAGATACTGTTCTGATATTTTCAAAACTTGATATATTAAAATTTATAAGGAGCAAAAGTTTGTATACCATTCAGACGAATTTCTCTAACTTGTAAAACAAATCAAATTTCTCAATAGTTTAGCTCATAGTGTATTTCGGTCATTTTATTGTGTGAAATGTGATAACTAGGATGTTTCTTGAGCAACTCTAGCTCTTTCGACACTTTTTTTTTTTAGAAGAAAACAATACAATAAAACCCAGAAGAACAAAGCAGAAGAAAACAAGCCCAAATCTTCCAAACAGACAAAAGAGGGGCTACACTACCCTAATAACAGACAAACCTAAGGAGGAGGAGAAGCAGCATCAAAGAGAAGACACACCCTATGCAGCGCATGAGAAGCCACCCAATCAGCTTCTCGTTCGATAGCTTGGATCCGCGAAAATTTATATTCGTTTCAACAGGTTAGCTCTTTTGACACTTGAATAACTATTAAGTTAAGAAGACCATGGTTTGTCGGATCTTTCTCAAGGTGTAACCAAAATGATCGCTTTACATGAACTTAAAGTCCTGTCCTATACTCATCAAGTCGTTTCAAAGGAAACACATAAGATCATAAAGCCACAAGTATGGAGATATTAATGATCACGGAAAACTTAACTCGTCCGTTCTCAAATCTCAACTCGACATATGTGTTCTATGCATTTGAACTCTTTTCTTTTATTTCCTTTCCTGGTAAACATAGCACGGCAAAATAAACTACTGGACAATGTTGGACTTACCAGATTTGAATTGAATAGAAAAAATTACATGTCTCACCATCTTACTAAAAATTAGCTGAATGTGCAGTTACTGCCCGCCTTTCGTATTCAATATATGGTCGAGCTACTACAGAGCTATAGTTCCCAATAAACATTTATCAATCCTTCGCCCCCACTCTCTCTTCCAGCACCACAGCACCACCTCCGCTGTGAAAATGAAGCTCTGGTCTATGACCCCCATGCCCCATTAACATAAATTTTGGACTCCCGCCATTGTCAAACTCAGCAAACCAAGTCAGGAAAGAATATTCATTTCTTGAACTTGAGGCTGATGAAAATGTACGAAAATAATCATGCAAAAAACTTAACGAATGAAACATTCTTCAGAGTTCAGGCCATCATGACTCCTTTTTTTTTTTTGGAATGTCCATCATGACTCCTTAATTACATGATGAGTGGCATGGTGACCCAGGAAGAAAACGCATAATGCAAAGAAACAGTTTATTCGTTCGACATAAGAACTGAACCTTCATCATCACATGTATTAAAGCTCTCTCTCATCACTCTTACATCTACTATTAAAAAGCAGTAGTAGAAGAAGAATAACCAAATCGACATTAGCTACTTAACTAGAAAAGATCGACCAACCAAATCAGTAGAGCTAACAATTAACAACAAAAGTAAGATCATTTCTATATTAATTCAGTTGTCAGATCATCATCAGAATATTAACTCAATTCAAGCAGGCATCCAAGCTGTGGCGAAAACCACATTGTGTCCCTTCCAAGTAAGCACAAGATCTTCTTCTTCCCTCTTCAGCCCCCATCCTGCAGCGTGCTCATCCAGCATAGCCTTCACCTCATTCACCGCCTCCTCCCCAAACGGAACGCTTCGAAACCCTGCGCTCCTCATCCTCTGCACCCACCGGCATTTCGGCTCGAGCCTTTCCACCCTCTGAAACCCCTCGTATGCAATCACATTCTCTATTTTCCAACACACATCGGCTTCATACCACTGCCTCTGCTTGCTCCCCCTCGGCAGAAACGTGTCAACAGTATCATAAGGTATCCACAGATAGTTGAAAGCCGACCTCAGCCTCCCCACCAAGTCGTTTGAAGTCAAGTCGGCGTCCTCATCCACCAAAACAACGACAGTTGGGTCCAAACCCCGAACCGCTTTCAAAAACATGGACCTCAGTGAAGTAGATGAAGTAGTAATGGAAGTTGAGGATGAAGAACAAGGCTCGAAATTCTGAAACGTCTCTTCTGGAATGTAGTGGAGCATCATGTGACAGTTTATGACTACAGCCTCGTGTCCGCTCTCCGGGTACACCAAGTTCTGCACACGAAGCTGCTCGATTAAGTTTGCAAATCCATCTGTATAACTCGAAGGGATGACTCTAAACTCCAAGATTATGTTCCTGGATCTTGCAAAGTTAACCAATTTCGAACCGAGCTCCTCGTACGAAAGATCCAGCATCGGCGGCACGTCCTCCGTTGTTCCGGCCACGGTGAGCTTCAGCAGCGGAGGAGTAGTTAACCCGTCCTGACGAGAAGCAATGGCATCAACCAGAGTTGGGATTTGCATGCAGTGAGTCAAACTCAAGTCAACGATGTGGATAACAGAGAAACCTTCCACCGCTTCGAGAATGGCGGCGTTTGCGGCGGTGAAGCCGAACCTGTGCCAAGGAGTGAGGTCAATAAACCCTGCAAGCTCGATGACGGAGAATTTATGAGTGTGAATGGCAAGGTTGGCTTGCGCGGCGTTCATTGCAGCTAGGAGCTTAAGACTTCCGCTCCTAGCCGCACGAGCGATGAGAGCTCGAAGAAAAGCGCAGGTGAGGCGCTGGTTCGAGTCGCCGTCCGGAGGAGCAATGTTGTTGAGAACCCACAGGATCTGCTGAGCCAAGGTAGCGTCGTTGGTCTCGATGGCGTTGGCGCAGTGGACTAGTAGCTGCTCCATGCAGTTGGCATCGCCGAAGTTGGTGAGCTTCGACGACGTAGGGAAACCAGGCCAGGGACGCGTCCGGTTCGTCTGGTTTTTGTTCATGACGGAAAGATTTGGAGAGAATGGTGGTGTGGTCACAATTTGGTGTAAGGGTTGCGGTGGTGTTTCGGTAAATTGCATCATTTGGGAGTGAGAGAAATGGAAGAAGCTAGAGCTAGTCAGAAAATCTGAGGCAAGGAAAGAGACGAGAGAGACTAGTAGTGGGTATTAGTATTACCTTAGCTAGCTAAGCATTGGGAAGCGATCCATGTCGAGCTGGTAAAAATTTGCCATAGCAGGTGGTTCTGCAAATGAATCGAAGAAAATAGACACTTCAGCTTTTTTGGGGGGAAGCAGAAAAGGGACTGGTCAAGAATGATGAGTGATAATATTGCACTAATCCCAAGAGACAGAAGCTCGATTTGAAGTCAAAATTGAGCAAAAGGGACTCATGCTAACAGTTTGTTCAGGCTTTTGATGAGTAGCTCTGTGATCTCTGCAAGGTAATATGCAGGAGCTAGTGAGCTAGGTAGCGGGTGCAATAGGTTTTAGAAGGGACTGATATGATTGAACAGTTCAAAAACCTTTTTCAAGCTACAAAAAGGGTCTGATGACTCTGATCCCTTTTCATGTCTGCTCTTCTTGATCAGGTAAGAGAGTCAGGCTAGAGATAGAGAGAGAGGGTGATGTATCATATATGATGAAGAAGGAGGAGGATGAGTCTTGTGGTGGCTTAAATTGTATGTTGTGGGTTTTGGTGGCATGTGAGGATAGCCGGCCATGGAGTTGTTTGGATGTGGGGGTTGGGATTTTGTCATGGAATGAGAATTTGGTGGGGATCGGAGGCAGTTAAAAATAACAATGATTTTGTTTCACTTAGTAACATTCATGATCACGGGCTATCATATTTGATATATATGTGAATGATAGGATCATTATAGGACAGACATCATGAATACTAGTAACTAGTTCCACACATATATATCATCAACAAATCATTTTTTCTGCCACAGGATTTAATTCTTGTTTTGTTTTGTTTTTTTTACAGCATAATGTATGAGCTGAACTCGTTTCATCAGCACTGACGATTTGGTGCAAGCTGTGGTAACTGGTAGATGTGACAAAATTTGGACTGAAACTATTAGTTTTTTTTTTTTTTTTTTGAATAAACTATTAGTTTATTGAGTAGGTGTTTGTCTATCCTTAATTAGTTAGCTTAGCAAGTCCTTGTTTTGAATCTCTATTTACTTAAAACGAACTTCACACAATACCCAATTGAAACAAAGTTTTGCCCTACGAATTCTATCTAATAACTAGCTAGCATTGTATGGTAAATTCAATAATTGGATAAATAGGCAATAGTAGTTATGAAAGATTCTTAATCGAGTATGACGATTGAGCGGTTGGTTTGGCTTTATAAACTCACTTCACATAATTTTTGTTGAACAATTAACATACATTTTGTGAGATTAGTCTACAAATTAAGCACACACAACTAGATTAGTCTTCCTTTAACAATTTTCTGATAACATATTTGAATGATTGAAAATGTGCACCCTAAACTATATATGTACGTACTAGTCCTACTAACATTGAACTTAATTTGAGCAAATATATCTGTAAAAGAATCATGAACCAAATTATAATATTGACATGTGTACGGGTTAATGTGTTATATATCATGGATCTGGCTACTTGATTGGTTAACTCTAATTTAGAGTACAAGAGAGAGCGGATATATAGAATATGAAATTAAGCAGAAGGTATACCTCATTGTCCTCGACAATGACCATTGCTTTGTCTCATCGATACATGAAAATTTGGCTGCCAAAGTATTTAGGAACTTCTCTATGCCGTTCGTTTCTTTCTCTAGTCTCTGCGTCATGTGCCTCGTTAATTGACATTTTTAAAAAGAGTATGATATTATGTGAATCCTGTCGTGTATTTAACATTACAATTATGCACATGGCATATCCATTTTGAATGGATCCACTAATAGACAACAATTTTGTTAAGTTGAGAGCTTAATAATATGTTTATAGAGAGTTTTATCAATTAGCTCTATTAGAAACTTTACACCTTAATTTTGGAACTTCTCTGAGTCTCCAAGCTAAGCTGGATTCCAAACCCTATTTAAACCAAAATTGTGGAACTTGTTATGGTCTTATTTATAAAGGCAAACTACATTCCTTTGGCAAAAGATGTACCTATAGATCGATATCTACAGCATTCGGAAAAACAAAATGCATGGTTAGACATTTTGCACTAATTAATTACTAGAAACTTGATACGCATAATCTGCATTATCGAATGGATCGAAGAGCACAATAGTCATCCACGGTTGATTTGAAAGATGGATTAATTGGAGATGATCCATCCTGCCCTTTTTTTTTTTTTTTAGGCTCCACAACCTCAAAATAACAGGGGTCAAGGTCGGCCAGTGAGACGGTGGGGGACGGTGAATTTTGACACCACCGTTAGAGACAGGGGCCTAGGGCGAGGGAAGTCAATTGATCCCACTCAAATTTAATAAATGTTTTAATTAGCTTAGTTATTATTCACTATTAATAGAATGAAACATAAATGACTTTCTTGAAAAAAATCTTAAATAGGCTTAAATATCCATGAATATTCATGGAATGATATAGAAATCTATGTTGATATGCTTCATTGATCTAATTAATACAAATTCTTATCTCACTGATATGTGCTTCAAGGATCACATTTATTCTCAAAATTTATTTAAAATGATTTAATGGTCTTTCAACATTAATATTAGTATAAAACATACAATACTTCTATATACAAGCTCCCGACAACAATTTTTTTCTACTAATTTGCATAGGACAATAATATTGTAGAAAACTTGTGAAATTATGTTTTTAGGAAAAAAAATTGTGTACTTTTGTAAAAAATGACCGCAAATTTTATTTTTTTAATATATGAATTTTAACTCTTCTAAGTTAGAATTTTGACTACGCCACTAGTTATAGATGGTTTTAAGATGTTCAATGAGCATGAGAATTTAATTTATGGTCAAGTACTAGCTAATTGCCATGGATGATATATGGATCAACTAAACCCATCAATTATTGGATTATAATTAAATCTCATAGTGGACCTAATCTTAATTCAGTTGAACACCCAAAAAAATTCCATCCTGCACTCTAATCCAGCGTCTAAAACAAGACCTTGTTTTCGTAATGTTCTAACGTACAACTATAATATGTACTGATCAGCAAGTTAACTGTCATTACACAAATAAAGACTGAGTTGATTAATTAATCCTATGCATGATTATATTAGTTCATGAAAGAAACATAAGTAGTTTGATCCCTACTTCTGTCTCCTTCTAAGCCATTAGATGATTCTTCTTCCCCAACTCTGTAGATTAGAATTATCTATTCTTGTTCTTATTCTTATATATGCAACACTCCTTTTTATAAAACTGATGGGAAACTCGTATTATCGTCAGCTAGCTTTCTCTGCCCCACGAGCTCGATGCTCGATCTCCAGTCCAGGAAATACATTGGCTTTATTTCGATCCAAGCTCTCTGTCTCTCTAAATTCTGCAAACAGATGTGTGAGGATCTTATCCAGGACCAGTTTCAGATACTCTCTTTCGGGAATTTGAATTTAGCAAAGCAAAGCGATCGATAGAGGTAATATAATGCATGTGAAGAGCTCGTCGATTTATATATATGTTGCTCATAATAATACCTGGCTTTGCTGCAATGGACACGTGAAAACACAACCCGATTTTGTTCCTTGTTCAAGGACTAGTCACTGCTATTCCTTCTAACCCTAACCCCACCTTAAATTGACCACTCAACCTTGAGAAGCACAGACAAATCAGTCACAGCTCGAAACACACAATCATGTACATATTTTTCATCTTATATATAAGTTACCAACGTTGGTAACTAATATGAATCAGTAACCAACTATAGTAATATATAGCTTCGTATAATCGTATATACTTGAATGAATTTCAAATAAACAACAATGCAAGGAATTTGTATAAATATACTGTGAAAATGCTATGAGTACTACAACAAATGTTATCCTACATGCATGTATATTGTTTCTGTCTTCTTAATTTGGGCAAACCAATTACTTACCACAAGGTCTTGCATTACTGAGAAGCCCAACTACGTCCACTGATCCTTGATAGTTCGAAGCTTCTATATAGTACATCATTTTCTAATTCATGGCATTAGCGTCATCAAGACAAGAAATCATGCAAATATTTTGTTACCAACTCTTTTTTTTTTTAGGGACAAAAGGAAAAAGCTCTATTGATCAAAGATCATAACGATTAAAAAGTCAAACATGAATAGTCCGAAAACCATATAAATGCATAGCTAGGCTAAATCAAACCTACGTCTAAGAATTGAAATAACAACCTCAAAACTACATCCAAAAAGGTAGATGATGAAACACTAAAAAACATAATAACCTGTCATACCTAACTAACAACAACACTATTAGAGGCCTAAGACCCAATGATGTACCTTTTATCGTAAAAGAAAGAAAACATCGTATGATAAGGTAACAACAAGGATCTTTTCCTAGTTACCCTAAGAGACTACTCCACCTCAGCCTCTGATTCGAGGCCTGAGTCCATACTTGCATTCTCTCCCAAGCTTTGGTTCCATGGAGTCCGAGCACTCTCCCACCTGCATATTCTTCTTGGTTCGACTTCCCCTCGGTCTTCCTCTTCCATGTTTCTTAGGAGACTTACCTGTCTTTTTGATGCCCAGAGCACCTCCATCAGCCACAGAGAAACCCAACTTCTCTGGGTTCATAGGCAAAGGAGCAAAGGTCAGCATATGGCGTGCATACTTACCCTCAGGAGTTCTCTTCTTCCCTTCTTCGCCGCACACCGGCAACTTTGACTAAAACGTCGGTACCTCACGAATTTGCACAGGCCTCTTTGCTTTTGGAAAGAGGGAAGCCAAGGAGAGCAAGTTAGGCACAGTGAGGGTTTGGGCCGAGTTAGCCCTAAACACTATTGGTGAAGGCACTATTGCCCTAGGCAACTCTGAAACCTCTTCAGTCTCTCAAGGACATGCCTCACCCCCGTGATTCAGCATAGAACAAGTGCGGCATCTTCCAACCAATCTCTCATACTTGTAGATCACTTGAAGAACATCCGTCGGTGAAACCTTAATACGACGATCCAATCTCACCGGCTGGTTTAGAGGTAGGGTAATTCGGACTCGGGCAAGCCCTCGCTGGAATCCACCATGATCAACATGCAGAACCACTCCAATAGTCTCCGCTACCAACCTTGATGTTGGTGTTATCAAGAGCGCCATCAGGAGTCCTTCAATCCCAACCTAGATCTACACAAAATCTAATGGCACAAACAAGATGTCTTCTCGGACATCATAGTCGTTGAGGATGATCATGGCTCTCTGGTACGCCCACAGTCCTCCTCTTTTTACTATGTTCACATCCCTCTCTGACTAGAACATGAACAAGAATCAGTCTCCTCTGGTTTGCACTTCCACCAGAGTTGGAAGCCTCCACATAGAGCGAATTGTGCTTCTGAATGCATCAAAAGTAATTGCACGGGTGGTGTTCAAACGTCCGACAAGATAGAAACTTTGAGCCACAAAACCACTCTTGGGACACCAGAGATTACCCAGATCCACCGGTTCTTCTTGGTTGTTTAGAGAGAGCTTTAAGATGAGACTCGCCGTTACTGAAGCAGTAGAGGCTACCGCGGTTTTAAGAGCCATGGAGATCGTTGCCATGGATGTAGAATGTGTCGCTCAGCCGAGAAAACCCTAACCCTAAATAGGGAGAGAGAGAGAGAGAACCCTAGGTTGCGGTATTTTTTTAAGTAGCCAAAAAGTTCTTGTAGATACTAAACGATAAGAAATTCTTCAGATTAACACCACAACAACTTCTGACTTCATATTTTGTTACCAACTCAAGCTTTCAAAAGGTCGCAAAAAGGTTTCATCATGTTCTTTTCCCTGGCTACCTAGCTAGCTCCCATGGTTTTTATGCGACCAAACTTGAAACTTGAAACTTGAAACTTGAAACTTGAACTAGCTGCATGTTCAAATGAATCGAAAACGAGGAGTATCGAATCTAGCTCGACAAAAAGTGGAACCACCTTTCTCTAATTTTCCCAGGCTTTTCATTTCATAATGGGAAATGCATCTAAAGAGGAGCATGAGCAGAATATTCGAAGGAAGCACATAAGGAGAATGATGTAAGTTAAGGATGTTCAATTTTAAATAATTGGGGTGTTGCAGTTTTGAGGAGGATTCCTCAACCCTGAGAAAACAAAGACTATACGACATATTGGCCAAAGCAAATACATGAAGCATTTCCTTTTGGAAATTTCTCATTAATTCGGGAATTCTCTCTGGCACCTATGTGCTCTCTTTGGCCTTGGTTTCTTTCATAGTTTTGGACAAAACGTAAAACAAAAGGTGTAAGCATGAATGTAGGAATGTAACCATGTGCTTAAGATGCCCTTGTTTATAAGAGATCTCCTTCTGCGTTTTATAAACACCTGCATTATAAGCACACTAGGTTAGAGTTGAGGTTTTGTATATTATACCAGCTCAACCAGTAAGAAGCTCAAAAACATATCAAAGACAAAGGAATAAGGACATCCAGCTTCTTTGGATGTTGAGCTAGAAGAAAGGACAATTGGTATTATCACTTTAAACAGATTAAGTAAACTTAGTGAGTAGTGACCAAGTTAAATCAGAGCCACCCAATGATTACTAAGAACTTGGTATCCTGGTCTGTATGGATGGATTTTTAAAATTGCCAAAGCAGGCTAATATGATTTACTTGTTGGCATCTGATGGGTTTGGGGACTAATAAGAAGTTTAGTTTAATTAGAAATACTGTCTAGGCATCTTGTAAAGCTTGTACTGATATTAATAATTAGGGATTAATTAGGATCTGTCATTTTGTTAAGGCATCCATATCTGCTGAAGATATCGGTTGGTATAACAGGCTGTGCTGTTCTGCTACTTCTTGAAGTAATAAGCCATAGTTATTTAACACATAATAAAATAACATTACTAGGTTCCCCATTTGTTCTACTATTGCGATTGTTAGTATGACGTATTGTTGGAAACCTTAATTTAGGTTACGAGGAGATTATTCCTGCGTACGTCTTCGACGTTCAAACCACGAGGATCTATCATTCTATTGATCCACCTTTCGTGACTGCGCGCCTCGAACTGGAACATCAACCCTAGCCTATATATCCAGTTTAGAACAAGAAGGGAAAGATATATATACACACACACAGAAACACTCGGCTTAAAGTGCGGACGTGACGACGGCGCGCCTCCACCCTAGCGAACTCCAGCAGCTTCCCCGATCACTTTCCTCCCCGGTGAGTCCGCCGAATTCCAGTTTTCCGGCGAGATCACCCAACAAGATCGATCTCGCTGGAAAACTGGAATTTGACGGACTCGCCGGAGAGGGAAAGTGATCGGGGATCGAGAGGAAAACGGACTCGCCGTCGTCGGAGCCATCCGGTGAAAAATGGAGGGACGTCCGCACTTTAAGCTAAGTGCGGACGTCCGCTTTGGAACGTTTTTGTGTGTGTGTGTTTATATATATAGAGGCCGAATCAAGAGCGGACGCCTGCACGGCCCTTAAAGTGCAGTCGTCCCTCCGTTCTCCACCGTCTAGCGCCGACGACGGCGCGCCTCCACCCGAGCAGACACCAAAGGCGTCTCTGATCACTTTCTCTCCCCGACGAGTTCGCCGAATTCTAGTTTTCCGGCGAGATCGATCTTGTCTGAAGTTTTGAGTGGAGGTTGCTGCCCAGACCTTCAAATCGATCTCGTCGGGGAGAGAAAGTGGTCGGGGACACCGCTGGTGTCCGCTCAGGTGGAGGCGCACCGTCGTCGAAGCCGTCCGGTGGAAAACGGATGGACGTCCGAGTGCGGATGTCCGCTTCTGATCGGCTCCGTGTGTGTGTATATATATAAACACACACGGAGTTTTCATATAAAAGATTAATTTCTGTTTTTGTTCGAATCATTTGGTACCTTTAATTCAAAGAGTTTCAGCCATATCTACAATAACAACAACAGTGAAGCATATCTGGAAACACACTGATGGGTAACAAACTAAAAATTGATAGAAAAAGATCTCACTTCCAGTATACTTCATAAATTAATTTGAGACACTAATTGCATTTCAGTATACTTCATATACATATTGAGCAATCCTTTTTTATGCAACAAAGCCAGTAATGTGAATATATGTGGTTTATATAATCAAAGTTGCGATCTGCACAGCTAAAACAGAGCAGAGTGCAGCTTGGTCGTTTGGGCACAGATTGATAACTTTAGATCGATAACTTTAGATCGATCCATCTCTATCCCATGGTCGACCAGTTATGGAAGGAACTAATTAACAATTAAATCACACTGAAATTGTCAATAACGGAGTGTGAAAAGTGAAATCTGATCAATTGTGGTGGTTCAATCATGACAAGCAAACAACTGATCAGTGCGACCTATGCATGTTGATGATCCTAGCGCATTCACTGATTTGAAACTAGCTAGTATTATGTGAACGACTCCAATAGGTTAACCAGCTCATGTTCAGATGATGATGTGAAGACTGAAGGGATCCACTTGACCAGATGATGAGGTCTGGTTCAAATCTTCATGTGGATCATATATATCTTCTGCGCGCCCGACAGCCCTTAGCTCAAACTCAACCATAAACTAGAGCCGAAAAGCAAGGTATACTAACACGGTGCACTTGGGTTGGGCTAGAGCTAGCTCAGGGCTGAAGATAGTATGATCCACTAACTTGGGCTAAAATTATCTGGGCCACACACAGCTCAAAAGCATATAAGTTCATGATTTCACATTTCATATTCCACTTCACCTCCTCATTGAATCTCAAGAGGTTTTTAGCGCCATTTAGAAACTTTTATTTCTAGATATATACTGTCTTCATGAAATGAAATATATGTTTGCAGTTACTACGAGTATGAAAAATAAATGCATTCATACGAAAGAAGTTACAAGTGGTATGAAGAATACAAACAAAGTCACTAGCTAAACAGCACCAAGTCAGACAAAAAGGCCCGAACATAAATTCTAGAGCTTTTAGATCTCCGGTACACCATGAGGCAACAAAATTTGTCAACCAACCAAGAAGACTCAAAATCCAACGAAGTGCAAACAACGTTTGGTAGGAAAGTATCATGATAGATACGTACGGGTGAAAACCATCATCATGAACTATATCACCAGTGCTTGTAACAAGGCACCAGGACGACCGCAAAAGGGTCAAAAACTAAACTAGACGGTAGAACAAAAATTAAGACTGACCAACAAACTATAGAAAGACATAAGAACAAACAGAAGGAGAGATAAAAACTTAATGTAATGCAAGACTTGCTCTTAGATCTGATCGATATATGTTAACCCTAGATCTGATCGATAAAATAAACATCATTTTGGATACTACTCTCAGCTCATTCTTTAGGCCGCCATATAATTAAACAAATGGGTTGGGTCCAGGTTCAAAATGCATTCCAGTGAACATTCCATGATCAAGGCATGTCGATCATGAAGTCACCGTTCATCCCCCTAAGGACAAAGGGTTTACGACAACACAGACGGAAGTCCGGTCAACGAAGCCGGCGCCGTGGATGAGGTCGAGCCTCTGTGTTTAATTTTGTACCTTCCGGCACTTCGGAGAAATGTCCACGTGAAGTCCCATGTCCTAACACCTTCCCATGTCGGCTCAACATGATCCTGCAGATCGATGCTCCCAATCAACTTTCCATCCCGGGTAGGGTTCCTCGATCCTCTTTTTTTACCACATCTTATTCTTTCCATGGCTTTTCCTCATTTGCCTTTTGTTTTTCACTTTAATTCTCTGCTTTCCTTTGCTGTTGGGTTTACCTTGGGTAAGTAACGAATAGTTGCAGATGGGAAAACACACAATAACATCATATTGATGCCGCAGCTAGCTAGCTGCTGGAAATTAAAGCCTACGGCAGTCTTTCCTTTTCAATATTACGGTCATAAAGCTTGTGACCGATTTTACCAGTTTCAGGAACAAGAAGATCGAGGAGCGAATGATGCCAAAAGTGGACCAGAAATCAACCTCTAAATTAATATTTGAACAACCAAGCTTGCCGACTGGGTTTGCTATTGTTGCATGCATTCGACTAGCATTCATAGCTTTTCTTCTCTGTTTTTGTCTTTCAGCTTCTGCTTTCTCTTTTCCTTCTCTGTTAGGGTACCTTGAGAAGTTGAGAGTAGTAATGCAATCATATCGTACTGCTGCAGCTAGCTGCTGGAAATTAAAGCCTACGTACTGCATGCATGCGTAGTCTGCATTTTCTTTTCTCCAGTAATTACGATCATAAAGAAATAACGTAAATATTTTACTGTTTTTAGGAAAGAAGAAGATCGAAGAACAGCGAGAAATGTATATATGAGAGAATGAGAGAATCCAAAAACGGACCAGAATTCGAAATTGAAGCTGTAAATAAATATCGGAACGACCAGTATTGATGACTCAGTACTTGATCGTTGCATGCATTCAACTGAAATTGACGTACGTACAGACTGTGTCTCTTTTGATCATCTATATCGAAGACGATATAGAGAATCCGGAATTGCACCAGCTACTACAGTACTACGCACGATAGAAGTAACTCCTAGGAGCTATAAGAAAAGATAGACAACCACTCTAAGATAGTCTAGTGGTTCTTACTTAGTTGGGTGTACTTCTCAACCTAAGTTCGAATCACGACATGTTAAAAATAACAAGATGAGGGGTTGTAATGCTCTACTAAATGTCTAGGCCCTAGCTGCTATATATTAGCACTAAGGATATCATTTATATTCATTTATATATAGTCCACGTTATCAATTTGTCTTACTGGAGTAATTTCACAAGTGATCGATGTATTTACAAACTAATCTTTCTTCTTCCTTTCTTAAAAGCTTGTCTCTGTCATTACGTACCTACAGATATACAAATGATACCAATAGTTTGCCCTATTAGATTGGAAAGATAAAAACAAATCTCGATGAAATTGGCTAACTCTGTATGAAGCTGATGAAGCAGAAATTGGTTAAATATCGTTCCTAGGTAGCTTAGTAATCATGGATGTCTCATGTAGAAAAGACAGTTGCGAAAAAAAAATGGATGTCATTCAATTTGATTGTTTATTTTAATGATCAAAATTTGCATGATTTTTAGTGTCATTCATTTCATCCGCAAACAATTTAGCTACCAGAAATTGTATAATGTAGGCCATGAATTTCTATATCTTAAAAAGAATGAGATGTAGAAATATTATATGTAGTTTTAGGATATTGGAGAAAATTACATATAGAATTATGCTTGAATTAGGCATTGTATAAGGTATCACCTCCGTCGGCAAGACTGCCTCTTCAATCTTAAATTTGAACTTCAAAATTGTAGAAGGAGCTTGCCTCATCAATTCTTTGCTTCATATTGTAGTACAATTTTCTGTTGTTAAAACTTGAACATTTAGAGAAAAGTTCAGTAACACTCACAAGTCACAAGCAAAGAATACGTAATGCATGAGGATTGGAAGAAGCAAAGAACAAGTACATGTAACAATTAGGTTAATTTAATCTCTCTCTTTTTAAGCCAAAGATGCAGCCTAATTCATACGGCATAACCAGAAAATACTTCATCGCCATCAGTTGAACTGTCTGGTGGCCTCAAAGTCTCCAACTGGCCTTGGCAACTTGGTTTGAAAGTTCCATTTATAGATAAAGAGGTTTATCAGATCGAGCTCAAATATTCGCTGCTACTATTTTCCACCTTTGATAGTGTCAACCGATCTTAATTATAATCAAAAGTTTCTGATGAGATTAAACTATGAGGAACTTGCACAGAATGAACATTGTTTATTACCAGAAGACCCATTAGTTAATGTCACCAATGACCTGGCTATTGGCCAAGTCGCATAGATTTTAATTTGTTGCGAACGAAAACGTCGAGATGGAACAACCCAGAAGATTCAGCAAGGCAATGCAGTAGTCCCAGTATTCTATTGATCGATCAGTTGCTTTTATTTGTTTAACTTGTTGTAGAATAGCTTAGTTTTCTTTTGTTTTGATATGGAGTTTGGCCAAACAGCAAAGGTGGCATGGCCGGTGTGGTTTAATATAGGGGGATTCCATTGCAGTGCAGCTAAACCAAGAAGCTTGGAATTTGTCGTGAATATATATACAAAAGGAAGTGGGAGATTAGAAGAACATAGCGGTGGTGAAATCCGCGTCACACTTCTTCTTCTGCCTCTTCGTTTTTTCTGGTGCACAATTATTTTGCCTCCCACCGATAATTTTCTATTCGGCTCCATATGCCGTACGTGTATATTCTCTTATTTAAGCTATCCTAGCTAGCTAGTAGCACTTATCCTTTTCGCTTTTTAATTCCTCACTTCTTCTTTAGATCTAGAAACTGAGAGATCAATGTACGTACGTACACAAGTAACGGCACTAGTCTTACAAATATTATGATGATCGAGTCTTTCAAAATGGTCAAGAAGAGCATTGAGAAATTGACGTCACATGTAGCTAGGAACTTCAACAAAATCATAAGATGCGGTGACTAAAATGGAGCACATATGCGTAAGATAATGTTCAGCATACAAAATCGTGTTTTGCATGGTTGAGTAGAATACTACTGACCATGCAAACTTGCGAAGCCTCAAAATAGGAACATATATTGTCGATAGTGCTATAATTGACACCAAAAATGTTGTCGGAAAGCCAAGTTAAAGTGTAAAAGCAAGTTAAAATGTAAAACTGCCACTTAATTTTTAAAAAGCAATTTAACATTTCAACAGTTCCCTTTTAAAGCGGGACACCGTTTTGAAATTAAAGTGTGGTGTTTCTCATTCGCTCACTTTTTAGTTACGTTTTCACATCTCTACCGTTCAATGTATAAAGCATAGTGTGTAGATCATTCTTGCAAACTTTGAGCTTCCGTAATTGTGATTTATACGAATGGTTCCGTTTGGATAGATTTTGTTTAGTTGATTTATTTAATATAATTTGGTACTCAAATGATCTCCAAATTAGATGAAACTTTGCAAGAATGATCTACACACTATGTTCTAGATACTGAACAGTGAAGATGTGAAAATGTGACTTAAAAGTGAACGAAATGAGGAGCACCACACTTTAATTTCAAAACGGTGTCCCACTTTAGAAAGGAACTGACCATTTCAATATCATATATCCTTTTCGGCCAAATATATGTCCGAATCTTTTTGTTCATTGAAGACTAAATTATATGTTATTTCCGGCTTAAGTACAAGATCAACAAATGTAGAATAAGTTGAAACATAGTTCATATCGAAGTTCATCTTCACCTAGCTAGCCCTTATTTTGTTTTTTTATTTTCATTTCTCCCACCAATTCGCATATTTCAATGCATTGGATTATATCAAGTCATCAACACTCTTCAAACTTCACCTACATGCAAAAACCCAAATATTTGCTTCCTTTTATGGCCACTTATAGCCAGTTGAACAAATCCAAGGTTTTCTTCTTGATGTCTCCACTAAAACTCGAGGTAGGTAATGTTACGCATCACATCTGTAACACGTGCAAGTTTTCTCAAGGAGAATTTCCTTGAAATTACATTTCAATTCCGACCATCCATGTGTCATATAATTTCCTTTGGTTTTTCTTGTCAAACCAATCAATAGTAAAAATCGTAAGAGACACACTTGTTGAGGTAGGCCATTGGTGAAGCAGTCATATACTGTGGTCTCATCTGAGGAAGGTCGGATAGGGAATCGGTGCTCCCCTGTTGAGGAAACCAAAGACCAACTCACCCAACAAGACCCGGCCAATTGGAGGGAGGAGGAGAATCGGAGTACTAGTAGTAGAAGTGGAGCTCGACCCATATTGTTGGGGGCAGCCATGGCTTCCGTAGGGTCCCCACTCCAACTGCTGCGGCCAAAAATGCGGCGACCAGAGACGCACACAGGAACAGAGCGCACCTTATTTTTTCCCCAAGTCTCAACTCTCAACCTCTCCACTCACTTTGCTCCTTTTCATTTTCTTATTGAAATAGAAAATGTTGAAATTTTTGGGCTGCCGTCACAAATTCCTTACCAACAGAATAAATCTAAAGCAAGTAGCACTATTTATTCTCCATTGGTTTTGGATCTATAATAAACTAATTAATTTGAGAAAACTCTAATCTCCAATCTTAGAATTCATTTAGTCAACCAGATATGGCATACATATTATTAGATATTTAGTGAGTGATCACTACGCTATCATGATGAGCCGTTTATGGATATGCTAATAGTAACAACCTTTAGTTTATGATTTTTAAAAAAAAAATGATATTTGAATTGTGGATAAATCTGACCACAAAATAGAGACAATTGTCAAACTAGATTGTCCGGTATGAAGCGATTATGATTATACAATATCTTAATATTTGTTTCAATCCAACAACCCCTCTAGCAACATCATGGAAGCTTTTTCTCAACATTTAACCAACGATCTTAGTGCATGTTTGTTTGTTACTAAATAAGAAATTTAATTTGATTAATATCATGTTTACAGTGTTATTGGGTAAAAATATAAATGAGTTTACGTAACACCTTATTTTCATTTTATCCTCCTTAGATGGTGTTACGATGAGTACTCAAATTGGTCTCTTTATAACACTATCATTCCAAACTATAAACCAAACAAAATACTTTCTAATCTCGTGCAACACTAAACATTAGTTAATATGAGTACAACTAGAGACAATTGTCGTACTAGATTTTCTGATATGGAACGATTATGCTTATACAATATCTTAATTTTTGTTTATATCCAACAACCCTCTACATGTAACATCTTGTATCGAAACTTTTTCTAAACATTTAACTAACGATCTTATTTTTCTACGCTCGAATGAAGAAAATTAAACATACAAAACAAACTCCTCAACTCTAAATGGTCCGCATCACACATATTCACACCTAAAATTTCCTCACAAAAAAGCATTCAAAATGAATTCGAGTGATTGGCGATGAAGTGGGTACCACCCACTCCCAAGATAAGAGGAGGGTTAGTGGTCAAGTTGGGAGACTTAAAAGAAACCAAACTTAAAATAGAAAATAACATTCCACTACCCTAAACAGTTGTATAAAATAGAAAAACCATCTTTCAACATATTTAAATAAATAAAGACATAAGCCCAGACCCATAATGCATAGTACCACGCCATGTCAATAATTTTTATACAAAATAACCAAAAAACCAATCTTTTCTGAAATATCTACAAAACTGCCACTACCTCAACCAAAAATATCTTATCTCTTCCTCCGATCTGTCATATTCGAGATCTCTCTCTCTCTCTCTCTCTCTTCTCTCTCTCTCTACCATTACTGCTGCCATCACGCCGTGAAAGGTCTCGTCGGTCTCTCTAACCCTGGCGGCGGCCGACGATAACGGCGACTTACCGAGAAACTCGAAACTCCTCCTCTCCTTCGCCATCTTCAACAGCGAGGACGTCAACCCTTTCATTCGCAAAGATCTAGCCTCTCTCTCAATCTTCTCTCTCTCGGTGAATTAGGGCTGAAGTTGCCCCCAGTGGGATTTTAGTTTTGCAGAACTGAAGTTGTCTGGGTTTCATGTATTAATGTTCTTTGAAGCTTTTTGTCCCCATAATTATATCATCACAGTACCTCTCATCTCTTTTTTGATTTGACTTTTCATCATCCCTCACGTGCTCTCATCTTCTATTTACCCACTATCTTAGGGAATGCTAGTTATATATTAATAAATTGTACTAAGTGCTCCGGTTAACAACAAACCACCAAACCTCTACTCTAAAAGAAGACATGGGTGGGTATGGTATGATTTTTTTTTTTTGCCCCCATATCGAAAATTTACTAAAACTGCTACTACACTAGTTCACACCTTATTAATGATCGACGACTTTAAAATCTACTACTGCATTTACTGAAACTGCTACTACACTAGTTGAACCATTAAAACTCTGCTACTATATTTGTTGGAAGTATAGTAGCAGCTAAATTTCCAGTTTAACATGCTACTACATTAGTTGAGCCACTAAAAATCTGCTACTGTAGTTACTGAAGCTGCTACTACACTAGCTAAACCAATAAAAACCTACTATTACATCATGTATTGAAAATAGCTGCTACTACATTTGTTGAGCAACTAAAAACCCGCTGGTGTACTTACTGAAGTTGTTATTACACTTACTGAAGCTGCTACATTAAAACTCTACTACTATATTTGTTGAAAGTGTAGTAGCAGCTAACTCTCCAGTTTAACATGCTACTACATTAGCTACTACTAAACTCCTCCTCTACTAAAAACCCGCTACTACACTAGCTGAACCACTAAAACCCTCCTATTACATATGTTGGAAGTGTAGCTTTCCAGCAAAATATGCTACTACATTAGTTGAGCTACTGAAAACCTGCTACTGCACTTACTAAAGCTGTTACTACACTAGCTGAACCACTAAAGCTAAACTTGCTACTACTGTACTGCACTTACTAAAGCTACTACTGTACTGCACTTACTAAAGCTGCTACTACATTAGTTGCGCTATTGAAAACCTGCTACTGCACTTACTAAAGCTGCTACTACACTAGCTGAACCACTAAACTCTGCTACTACATATGTTGGAAGTGTAGCTTTCCAGCAAAACATGCTGCTACTGTATTAGCTGAGCCACTGAAAACCTGCTACTACTTCTACTGGGATGTTAACCTCTGCTACTACTTCTACTGGAATGTTAACCCATGCTGCTACTACTACTACTAGAATTAATTGCTACTACTACTAGGATGTTAACCTCTGCTACTACTTCTGTTAGGATGCTAACCCCTACTACTATTTCTATTAGGATGTTAACCCATGCTACTAATTCTACTGGAATGTTAACCCATGCTACTACTTTTACCGGAATTAACTGCTATTACACTAAGTTATTGCAAATCTGCTACTGTATTACATTTACTGAAAAATCTCAAAATGAGATACTTTTCACTTCTAAAAGCATATTTAATTAGTGTATGGTTAATTTAGTAAATTAAATCATGACACATGATATGTAAAGAAAAAATTGTCCTTAATTGTTAAAAACTGTCCTTATTTGTTTAACAACAACACAAGTGGATTTATTTGTGTTTCAAATACTTTTAAAAGATGTATATGTGATTTGCTAAACCTAATAATCTCTCTATGTCGGAAAAACCAAAAACCAAAATCTAAATAAGGCAATAAGAAAAATCCCTACACCAGACAAAAAATAGAAACCAAAATTCCCATCAAATTGAAATTAATTATTTTATTTCATGGATGGATAGGACAGCCAAAATCGACGCTGACAATGGTCCGTACTGTCTTGTGGCTCACCATTGGCTGAAAGAGACGCACAAACTACAACCCGCCCTCGTAAGCGGTGGGCCCCGCTTCCCCCTGAACATTTTGATTCCCTTCTAACTTGAGGGGTCGGATTTACAATGTTGCCCCTACTTCCCCCTACGCCTCTATCCGGTCTCCAAAAGACGCCTCCTGCCGAAAGGTTCCCAAAGCTCCGAATTATTGCCTCTTCATCATTGTAATTTTGCGGCAAAATGTCCGTCGTGCCCCCTGCTCCTTTCCTCTCCGATATGCATGTCGTTTTTTACCGTTTTACTTTGGCGCGAGGAAAATGTGCTGGGTATATTTGGATAGGTGCAGTGTGACAGTATCTGGGTTTAGAGTTAAGAGTTTCAATCATCCAAGCAACCTGCCAAGGTACCTCTGAGTTGTCTCCAACTATGCAACAAGTAATGGATCATATATATCTCTATCATATGCTTAATCAACAAGAAACCTCTTTGGTTCACTTAAAGGGCATGGTGACCGGCCGACGAAGTTTTGCGACCATGCACGACGGTAATCTCCGACGATGTCGTCAGCGGTCAGCTATCATAGCGCATTCGGCCGCTTTGCAATTTTGTATGTCATACAAGTATCCGGTACAAAACTAGCATAATGTAAGATAACAGGTGAAAATATTTGTATTTTACATCTTTATACATCCTACAGCTTCTAGTTATAAAAGTTGCATTAGTTTCCTTTAGTAACTTTTGATTATTAAACTATACACCGCACTTCTAAAGCATAATTTACTCCGGCACACACACGACTGTACCAGATTGCAATAAATTGCACTTGATTCATTATAAATGTGACTAACTACGCATTGAAATTAAAGTGGACATACGAAAAACAGATTATCATTCATCACAACTTTACCGGCACAAAATTCATTTCACCAATTCACACATGCTAGTTCGAGTAGTTTAATGTGAGCATGAATCTCAAAATGCTCAAATGGTCATATTTTGCAATTAAGAATTTAGATGAAAGAAAAAAAAAAAGATGAAAAAGAAAAAAGAAAGTGGTGGTTATTGAATTAATAGGTAATGTACTGGGTAACTGAGTCTGATCTGACTCAGCAACAACACATTTTGGAAGTTAAAGATGGAGTTGAGCCGAGGAAGAAGCTGACCCAAACCCAAACCAGAAAATTCTCTGCATTTCACTAGTGTTCTTGATTCAAGCCACCATCTAAGTTCTGTAAATAGAAACAAAACCCAGGAAGAAAAACAGAACAAATTTTCCCGAAATGGATTATTATTATTATTCACGTCACACAAGAAAAACAGACTACTCGTTCATAGCTACTAGCTAGAAGCTAAGCAAAAGAACCACCGACAAAAGCTCTTCATCTTTCTCTCTTCGATCCCTATAAACTGTAAGAAGAAAGAGAGAAATCCTGGGCCGTCGGGAAACTACGCAAAACTCGCCGGAGATGGTTCCCGGGGAAAAGGAAAAAAATAGAACCCAGAAGACAAAAGAGGATATTACATGGGATTGATCACTACGTGAACGTCAGATTCACCAAAAAAAAAAACAAAGAAACCAGTTTTAAGGGAACAGGTTGAGTAGCTTTATCTCGGATCCAAGTACTCCTCCGTTCGGGTTCGGGTACTGCTCCGCGAACCCGTTAGACTCGAAGCACGTTGTAACCACCGACTCTTCGGAGTTCATAGACGGCGAGCCGGGTCGTCGGGTGTCGGTTTGGGTTTTGGTCTGAAGGCGAGCGTGGGTGTCAACCTCAGGTCCAGATCCGTGTGCTGCAGCGCCTTCAACGACTCGCCGTCTGGTCTCTTGCGCTTCGTCGTTGGAGAACAAGAAGCCGTCTTGGAACGCGAGTTGGTGAACCGGGAAGAGGTGCCCGAATTGTGAGTCGGATCTCGGAGCCTCCACATGTCAGTACAGACAGTCCCGTCAGCCTCGGAAGCCTCGTCGGGAGTCAAACCCGAACCGGAACCCGAAACCAGCTCCGGAATCGGCCGCAGAGTCCCTCCCCGGAGAACAGTCTCCACCGCGGCCTGGCAGACCTGCCAGTTCCCGGTCCAGAGCAGCCCCACCGAGCCGTTGACTGGTTGACCGTACGGCCGCAAGCCTCGAACAAGAGAGATTGAAACAGAACTGAAACATGTCAAAAAAACAAGAGCACAGATGTTAGAAGCCGTGAAAAGCGGAAATGAAAATGGAAATGGGTCGGAGTTTTGAGTATGATTACGGGTACGAACCGGGTCGCTGGGATTCAGGGACGGCTGAGATGAAGGACATGAGGCCGGCGCGGCCGAAGAACTTGGCGACGAAGACAGTAGCGTGGCCCTGAGCTTCGGGGTTTCGATCCACTGGAGACAAGGACGTAAGATGCAGGACTCGCTGCAGCCCTGCGGAGAACACGGCAGCCGTTGCAGCTCATGACGATTATACGATGATCTAGATGATATATTTCAAAAACTTGCCGGGTATAGTTAAAACCAGAGAATCGAATTACATGTAAGAGAGAAGAGAGAAGAGAGAAGAGAGAGGAGTTTGGGGAGTGTGGATTTCTTTGGACACAAGCAAGAGAAGGATTGAGCGAGGGAGAGAGAGAAGTGAGAGAAGCTTAAGGTGCCCCAAAGGTGAGGAGGAAGGTGGTATATAAATGGAAACAAAGATAAGAGAGAGGGGACGGTGGTTTCGGGTTTTTTTTTTTTTTTTTTTTTTTTTTGACTAGAGGGGAGAAGTGGGGTTTGAGTTTGGGACTTGGGAACGGGGTTTAATGGATTAAGATTCCAAAGAGTGAGGGGGGAGAGGAGCGGCTCCGTGTTTCCGCGCAGGATGTTCCTCCACCGTTGGATTGTGGATATATTGAATATTTCATGTGGGCTTTCCTTTTCATCTATATTTTCTCCATTTTCTTGTTTGATTTTCTTTTTTCTTTTAGTCTTCTTTGCTATATCCACAAGTACTTCAACTTGTGAGAGGGTTGCGTCACACGCACTATAATCGATCGCAAAAATTGTGGTGACACTAGATTCTTTGTTTTACCTAATGCTCTCATTATAATGATAATTAATTAAGAACGTCACTCACTGGTATCAATTTTTGATAAAATGTCAGTGGGAAAGTTTTACGTCTAAAGAAAATTCTCAAATTTTTCAAAACGGCGAATTCATGTGTGTGATTTTGGATGGTGTATAAAAAAAGTTCGTTTTATTTGAAGTGAATAAAATTATAATAAAATTATTTAAAGTCGTACCACATCCTATCAATCATTATCGTAAACTTAGCCTTAATAAATTATGCAATAGAACCTCATTCCTATTCTTTGTAACTTTTTTTTAAGATCTTAGGTTTTAAGCTTACAATGCAGCTCAAACCATGTCATGTGATCAATAGTTAGTCATCATGTAATCATCTATAGTAAATAACATACGTAGTAAATCATTGTCATATCGTATTTGTAGTAGCCAAGTCCACAAAGTTGAGATATTGTCTGATTTGGACCTATTAACCCTCACAGTTTTGTTATATAAGCACATCAACTTCTCTTCCTTGGGCGATGTGGGACGCATATCAACTTCTAGCTTGTTAGTGCCTTAAGCACCCGCCTAGTCATGTCATAACAATCAATGTCCTCATCGACACACTTCTGTCTAGGAACATGCTCTGATACTATTCTTACCAGCCAGTCTACACATTTGAGATATTGTCTGCTTTGGCTCATCAACCCTCACAGTTTTGTTCTTAAAGTCTCATCCCAAATCAGGTCTCAGTATAAGGAGTTAAATTTGCACATATAAACACATCAACTTATTTCCCTCAGACAATGTGGGACGCATGCGCCTCTTAGCTTGGCAATTCCTTCAACACTTGCCAAATCAAGTCATGATAGTACTCATGAGTCATGACATGAATGATGTATGCGGTAATGATTAAAACATATTTGAGTAATTAACCTTTACCAAGATATATTGTGCAATTTTAACTATATTGTTGTTGTTGTTTTCTTTTCTCTGCTTTGTTTTTTCAGATAGTCTCAAACTTCAGATTACTTTTCCGTAACTTCACCCAATCAAATTATTTCCAAATAGAAGTAACATGAACTGACACATTATTTAAAGAGTACATTTGATAATTGTAATCTTGGCATCCGTCCATAGGAGTCGATCATCAAATATGAAGATTTTGGTATTAATATTACCATTGTCCATGACTATATTGTATTTGTATGGTTACTATGGTATGGCGTGCACATGTAGGGCAAATATTGCATCTGCATCATGATTAGTTAATTAGGGTTCATAAACTATAGTAGAGATAGCATTTGCTAGTGGGGAAGGTTCGAACTTAGTTGAGAGGATATGATACTTTAAGCCCTCTTAATCATTGAGCTAGGGCTCTTTCTACTTGGTGCGAGATCGGGAAACACGAGCCATTGGCATTTCTAGCCAGGTAGGAGCAGAAGAAGCTTTGAAATTAGATTAAAATTTGGTACATAGATGAATATTATGGGTCGAGATTCTGAGGTGCAATCGAAACTAAGCATGTAAGTGATTGCTCGAGGTGGGGTGGTATGGGGTTCATGTTGCCTATGTTTTTAAATCTATGAGAGGGGAGTTTTCATTTTGTTTATAATAGATATAGTCTGATTATATATTTCATGCCACCAAACATGGAGTAACATGGAGGGGGTGGCATAGGGTTTAGATTCTTTAAAACTTTGGAAAAGTTTGTTAATTCCTCCACATTTTTAAAAAGTCATGATATTCTCTTGGAGGTTTCAAGTAGTAGCATATAATTCTTGGCAGAAAAAAAAAGTTGCGGCAAATTTGTTTTGGTCATACAAATTAATAAATTAAAGACTAAAGAATTGGTTTACAATGCATGGTTATGGCCATTTTTAAATAGAAAAAACTTGCGTCCGGACTAGTATATACGTGTGTGTCCGGACTCTCTCTTATTTACATATTTTTACCAATATAAATCGTAATATTAACCGTTCAAAAGTTAAATTAGTCAATAAAGATCACCTCCACAATCGACTGAGCAAATGACTTTGTTTACATTGATTTTTGCAGAGTTGATCTTTATTGGCTAATTCAACTTTTGAACGATTTTTTTATTTAATTTTTTTTATTAATAATTCACATATATCAATGATATTTGAACTCATGACCTCAAAGTTGTTAGTTAAACACCTTAACCAACCAAACCATGACTCACCGACATCAATTTTTGAACGGTTAAGATTACGATTTACATTGACAAAAATATGTAAATAAGAGATAGTCCGGATACAAGTTTTTTCCTTTTTAAATAGGGCCAACCCTATATTTTGTTTTAACGTTAAGTGGTGTAATTTCTACTAAGATTGTTTATATAGGTGGGTTTATATCTTTAGAATTAAATTCAGTTTACCCCCTAAATCTTTGGTGTCAAAATTAGTTCAGTCTTGAAATTATTTTTTAAATCAGTTCGCTATTTTAACTTTTATAAACACATCAGTTAAGTTTAATTTTTAAATTTTCCTCGAAATATGACGTCACCAAAGCTGTTGGAACTGACAAGGGGACCCATAATTCAACTTTATCCCTTTTCAAAAGGGTAAAATAGTCAATTTGACAAAATATTAATAAAGAAGATAAAAAAATGCATCTATTTGGCAAAAAAAAAAGGTCCTAACAATAAAATCGACCACAAAATAGGTTTGTAACATCATAATTCTCCAGAAAAATCCTGTGAAATCTAAGAAAATTTCTATGACATAAACACAACACAAATTACTGTAGATGAACAAAATAACCATCAATTTTTCATAAAATCTACATATAATTATGTTCATAATTACCCAAAGCTGAATTATGGGTCCCCTTGTCAGTTTCAACAGTTTGGTGACGTCATATTTTGAGGGGAATTCAAAAATTGGACATAATTGTCAGTTCCAACAGTTTGGTGACATCATATTTTGAGGGGAATTCAAAAATTAGACATAACTAATGTGTTTACGAAAGTTAAAGAGGCGAACTGATTTAAAAAAAAGAGTTGCATGACTGAACTGATTTTGCCACCAAAGATTTGGGGGATAAATTGAAATTTTTTCTATCTTTTATTATACATAGATGATATCACAATCAATTTTATCAAATTAGTTAGAACATAATGAAAGATTTTCGTAGCAAATAGAGCCGTCATTAATGTAGTGCTCATTGCTAGTTGGTGCATGATTGAACGCATGTGTATTGTAGAAAGTTCTAATATTATTTCAGGTCTTTATGATCAGGAATTTAGGCTCGTGTCCCTCTTATATTCGACAATTTATTAATAAAAATTTGAGAGCAGCCATACCAGCCATTTATTAAAAAAAAAAAAGAGGATTTTTGGAGCACATGAACTTTGAATAATTAAAAACGGTATTCAGTATTGGCCTTGGAGGTGACTAATACATTATTCAATTAAAGGTAACAACAATGTAATCATATGTATGTCGCAGATGTAGCCTCAGAACTAGTTTTCGATCAATTAATTGAATTTTGTAATCCCATTTAAAATGATGATAGAGAAAAATTAATAAAGAACTTTGGACTGATGTTATCAATTATTGATACTAGCAACTAATCAGAAAAATCTTATCATCGCCGCATACAAGTACTTTGCCCACAGAAAAGGTAATGGTATGGTACTGACTTGAAAATTTCCTTAAAATATATGAGAAGCAAATTACAGAGAAGGTTCATTTCACTTGGTCGAAGAAACCATCCGATTCCAAAGCTATTAAATCAGAAATAATGTATCCTTCTTTCATAAGATATTGAAGCAGGTATATGTTTAACTGCAAGAATCTCAGCTTGCTAATTATATAAAGACATCATGACTCATGTAAGATAACAATGTGAGTAATTGGTTAAACTATACCATAATCATCAAGACAAACCTGTAACCTAGCTTAACTTTGAAAGGCTCACGATGCACACGTAGCTGTCATACCAGCCCTTAGGTATGGATTTCGACAGAAGAATTTACAGATCGTGAACCAAATAAGACTTGCTGGCATGCAGTAGAGATCGAACTTGAATGGGGTCTCCACCACAAGTCCGCATTTACCAATTGAGCCAAACCTCGTTGGCGAGACCTATGTATATTAATACATCGATACATATGATCGTGTAATATTATAAAAATACATTAAAAATAAAAAATTGCTTGTTGCTGAAAAAAAATACGAATAATACTAAATTAGTAATACATCAATACATATGATCGTGTCGTATAAAATAGTAGATTGATCAGTTTCATGGCACCAAATACTGAATGCATCAATGGTACGAGCAAATGTAGGCAAAAACATGCAATTTTCGACCGATTATGCTACCAATTGGGTACCAAGATGTCGCCATTACAACCCCAAAGATGAATGAACGAAGAAGACATGATACGCAAATGGACAAGTAGACCATGTGAATGCTTTTACATGTACGTATGGTTTGATTGATAATTTTGGACCTTACTCTCCAAATATTAAGATTGCAACAATCTTCTTGAAACAACTAAAATTTCAATTCGACATATATACACCGAAAGTATAAATCACACACGTTCGATTGGATATTCAGAATAAGTGTAGAGCATCTTTTCTATATGGTGTGTATTTATACATATTGATGTGTTTTTAGACAAGATTAGGTGACAGTAATACAATTACATGGTTGTCTCTATATATAATTATTTTAGATGGTTAAAATTACACCGTGTACGTGCATGGCGTGTAAAAATTACTTGGAATTAAGACGTTTCAAAGCTTTTAAGTATAAGATATTAAGATATGCTGGGTTTTTGACGATTTACCAAAGTACATATGCAATGTAGTTCACTCGTTCATATAGATCATTAATGAAGAAAATTGACAAGAAGAAGCGTGAGAATCAGGGAAGCAACGTGAGGGAATTGAGGGAGCGTCTTAGTCTGAGCAGACGTGGAGTTCTTATCCTCTAGTACGTACTAGTATGATACTTCAAACTTGTCACCCTCCAACTTGCAAAGAGCCGACAATTTCCAAGCAAAGCCATAGAACAAGAGCAACAGAGAGGCCATTGACCCCTCTCGATCGTGTTTTGATAATGTTTTGGAAATCCCATGTAGCGGGATATGATATTGGATACTATTTATGAGTTAATAAGGCTCAACATCTAATTACCGGCCCTTACTCCGATCCGGATTAAAAACTAAGCAAGTGAATAAGCAACAAAATTACCAATGCAATCAGCTCCTTCACGTCTTCCATAAGATCCATTCATTTGAAGAACTCACTCCGTCACTCTATCTGTCTATCATCCTTTATTCAAATAAATAGCTAATGGAGGATTATCGTGTTTTGATATTGTTACCGTCAACTTCTTTAAGATGTACGTTTTCATTTCATATTTTCATCCAAGTCGTTTATGTCTCAAACCCTAAACCCTAGCTAACTCCCTATTACGGTTGGATCTTTTTACTGGAGTCCTTTTACTACAAGCTGGGCGGCTGAGTAGCTGGACATCATTGTGCTCTGTACGTGGGTTTATGTTTATTGTTTATTGATCGACCTTTCCTCAGTCATTGGCAGTGTCATTTTCAGCCTGACTTAGAAACAGTGTCTAATTGTGATTGATATGACTGTATCTGATTCTTTCGCGTCTTGAATCATTCGACTAATTAATCTTGACGGAAACATGGTAAAAATCACAAATGAGCGCCCAATGAATACTAACATGGTCAAGTTTGGCTGCAATGGTTTTTCGCATATTTTGTGGAATCAAACTGGAATAATCATTCTAAAACTCCATGGTTTATCCCAAGCTAGCTCTCAACTGAAACTATACATTGTCCAACGTATCTACCACATCATATAAGAGCTTGCTGGGTTTGGAGATCTGTGAATGTAGATATCAGGGGACCAATCACAATAATATTTGATCTTGTCAAGCCGCAACAAAACAGAGGCCTTTGAGGTGGGGACTGACTGATCTATACCAATCCTACGCATATAGTCTCTGTAAGTTCGTCAGTCGCAACTCGCCACAACAATACAAAGAAGATTTTAGATTGTCTCAGCTTTGATAGATAGATAGATACAGGTCCATTGGCAAAAGCTCCAATACCGTACGTCCATGGAGTCGTTGATGATGATCAATCGCCTTTAATTTGGGACTTCTGGATATATACAAGGTTAATCTCCGATACATGTTCTTGTTCAAATAAAAAAAAGAAAAATTAATTGTCTTCATCTAGGTGGTGCATGCATTGAAAATTCACGAGTGTAATTTTACATTCTGGTTATCGTGTAATCAAGTTAGCCCATGAGTCAATACATGCGGCTCAAATATCTTTTATTTTTTTTATTTGGTAATTGATGGCTAGAGATTAAGGATTTGGTTTCATTATTTGTTTAGCTAGGATAATCTTGATAGGGTTAAATGCATTTCACATCAAACGTCTTAATTTTGAACTCTCGATCATGTGAAGATAATACTTGAAAAACGAATACATTCTATGCGTTGTAACTGCACCTAGCTATCTGATGCTTATGCTCTAAGGAAGTTGACAATCATATATATTGTAGTATTCACTTTATCATGTTTATTGGAATAACCCTCTGATCAGTCTAATTAATGAAGTTAGACATGGCAATGGTACCGTCACTATATATTTTCATAATCAAGATGATGGACACATCATAATCTAATGAAATTATGACAAAAACCCTACAAACAGCTGTAATTGGGACCATCCCCTAGTAAAAGATGGTAACAATTTCCCTATAAGAACAAACATAAGCTCAAGTGCCATCATAAAGAAACTGTAGGCGAAATCCTTAAGATTCCGATTTGTAGGGTCCTAAGAAAGCAACTTGGAGTTGGCATGAAAGCCAATTCCAATCTCAAAATGTTGATGGGATCAGCACTTCTTTTACAGCAGAAGCAACTTCATCAAAACATGGATTCAAGCTAAACCAGGAGCTTAATATTCTCATATAGCAAGATCACTACAGTACTTCGACACAAAGTTAGTCGATGAATGAACAATCATGGAATATAAGCGTAATTCGCAACCGCAGAATTGAGATAGAATCGCCTTCGCTACTCAAATCAAACTGTTTCTTACTTTTAAACTTCAAAGCATTCTTCATGGCCATTCTCTCATAAGACAGTCAAATTGAATTGGCATCTAGAGTACAGAATATTTAGTTATTTAGTTGTTAGATTAGCGTACTGCAGATAAAGTTTCCTAAGTACAGGCACAGTTCCTACTCGAGTGGCTAAATTTTTTCCGGAACATCAGCAAAAGATTTTATTCCCAGTACAGGTAAAAGAAATTGTGACAAAATTTCAATTACTTCAAAATGGTCCACCACGCACTTCAAGTGAAACTAAAAAACGAGTAAGTGGTGCCTATCATGGATGTCAAACTTCAATCATATACTAAGATGAAAGCTGCATATCATCACTTCAACCACAACACGGAATCTTCAATCTATCATCTTACCTTTGCTCACCTTCAACAAGACCAAAAATGGCTGCTTCTTATGGAGCAAGACTGGTTGTGCCGATAGATGTGAAAAAGAAGCCATGGGAACAAGAGCTTCCACTTCACAACCGGTGGCACCCGGATATACCACCTGTGGCAGAAGCTACGGTGGGAGAGGTTTTTCGAGTTGAGATGGTCGATTTCAGCGGGGGAGGTATCACTAAGGAATACACTGCAGAGGACATCAAGAATGCCAATCCTTCAATTGTGAGTTGCACATTTGTTTTGGTCTGTTTGCATGTTTTCCACTAATAATGAGCAGCTGCAACTTCAATCATCTAGCAAGCATCAGTACTAGGTAATACAATAATTTCCCACAATATCTTTCTCCAAGTTTTTCATCCAATCACCAAGACTTAGACCATAAGTAATTAAATATATGAAAAAGAAAATGAACAAGACAAACATCGGAACAGGTATAATCAATCATCTGCAAACTTCTAAAGTTTGATCAATCATTCAAATTGGAAAAATAAGTGAACTTTGTTATGTTGTGTTTGTCTTCTATTCCAAGGTAGTTGGGGACCTTGGGAAAAAATGTCACTCTATCCCAGTTTGTCATCTAACAATTGTATGGACATTAACAACGCCGTTCCTCTTCCTCAATAGATGCTGATCATAAGTACTATACAAACTTACGTCCCTATGCTTCCTTATTCTCCCCCTAAATTTCATCCATGGCTCCTCGGACTCCCAGATTAGTAGTTCCGATTGACTTGAGCCGCAAACCATGGGAGCAAAAGCTACCTCTTCACAACCGGTGGCACCCAGACATACCACCGGTGGCTGAGGTCAAAACTGGTGAGTTGTTTAGAGTAGAGATGGTAGACTGGACTGGAGGTGCTATTAACGATGATGACTCTGCAATAGACATAAAAACCGTAAACCTCTCCACTGTAAGTATGCATGGTTTTATCCTACTTAACAAAAATGTTACTAACCTTAAAACAAATGAAAAATTATCATGATCACAAGATGCTGTGTTGTGTATGATCTGTGTGTATTAATGAACAAGAACATCGAATGGTTATGTTTGAAACTGGTCCAGGTTCACTATCTCAGCGGACCAATTAGGATTTCAGACAAGGATGGAATCCCAGCAAAGCCAGGTGATCTTCTGGTAGTTGAGATATGCAACTTGGGTCCTCTTCCAGGGGATGAATGGGGTTTCACAGCAACATTTGAC
Source organism: Fragaria nilgerrensis (assembly GCA_010134655.1). NCBI lineage: Eukaryota > Viridiplantae > Streptophyta > Magnoliopsida > Rosales > Rosaceae > Fragaria > Fragaria nilgerrensis. The sequence goes on from CM020977.1 coordinate 11,793,477, forward strand.
AGAGAAAATGGAGGGGGTTTTCTGACTGACCATTTTCCTTGTGCTACAAAAGCTATTTGGTATTTTGAAGGAATATATGCCTACTCTCCTCAGATACCAGGTGAATTCGATCTCACCCTATTCCCTTCATACTCTCAATTCTAGTGATTTGCTAAGCCTATAACACAGACAGCACATACTTCTGCTATGACTTCAGCTACTTAAATGCTTTTATATGCATTATAGGAGTGAGATTCCCGGGTTTAACACACCCTGGAATAGTTGGTACAGCACCATCAATGGAACTCTTGAACATATGGAATAAGAGGGAGAGAGAACTTGAGGAAAATGGAGTCAAGTCTCTGAAACTATGCGAGGTTGTGCACCAACGGCCACTGGCTAGCCTACCATTGACAAAAGGTTGCGTCCTTGGAGGGGTATGATACTTCGAAAGTTTGTGAGGGAAGCAAACTAACAATCTTCAACAAGACTAAATTCCTATAAGAGAATTGCAAGATGCATACTGGGAAAAGCTAAATTCTGCAGTTTAAATTCAAGTTATACTAATCGTGTCATTGTTATACTACACAGATCAAAGAAGGCACTCCAGAATGGGAAAAGATAGCCGTGGAGGCTGCAAGAACAATTCCAGGAAGAGAAAATGGTGGCAATTGTGACATCAAGAATCTTAGTAGAGGTTCAAAGGTGTACCTTCCGGTATTTGTTGAAGGAGCAAATCTTAGCACTGGTGACATGCACTTTTCCCAGGGAGACGGTGAAATCTCATTCTGTGGTGCAATTGAGATGAGTGGTTTCCTAGAGCTCAAGCAAGTATCACACCTTAACATAACATTTTTGTAGCTAGCTTTTAATATTCACATACCAAGCAATAGATAGACATCATAGCAACTCCCTTATAAAAATTTTCTCTTGTTACTAGGTGTGATATTATAAGGGATGGAATGAAAGAATACCTTACACCAATGGGGCCAACTCCTCTTCATGTGAATCCAATCTTTGAGATAGGCCCTGTCGAGCCAAGATTCTCAGAATGGTTGGTATTTGAGGGCATCAGTGTTGATGAGAGTGGGAAGCAGCATTACCTAGATGCAACAGTTGCTTACAAGCGCGCAGTACTCAATGCCATCGACTACCTCTCTAAATTTGGATACTCCAAAGAACAGGTTCTTTTATCTTCTCCACATTTCAATAACCATGTTAATTTCTTCATTACTGATCTTAATGCCAACCATGTAACAATCAGAGCTATCTTCTGCTGTCATGCTGTCCATGTGAGGGAAGAATTTCGGGAATAGTCGACGCTCCCAATGCTGTTGCAACCCTAGCAATCCCAATAGCTATCTTTGACCAGGTATCTATTTCTGGCCAAAATTCCAACAAAAACATAACATTACAGTATCACTTGGATCAAATCAGCCATCTATAGAGGCTCAATTTCATGTTGCCAAATTTCGATTGATCAAACAAGTTTTCTATAAACATATACTATGTTAAATAACCAAGCTCACTAGAAATTAATCCAGTAAACAATAACAGTTAAGTCATTGATATCTGATAATCTTGCTTGTTCACAGGATATTCGACCAAAAACGAACAAGGTGCCGGTTGGTCCCCGGATAGTGAGGACACCAGATGTCCTAAAATGTACTTACGATGGAAATTTGCCAACGACAAGGAACCCTAGCGCAGCAACATAAGCTTTGTCAAAGGTGCTCAGGAAAACAAAGCAAACATTTCAGCCTATATTGATTATGTCTCTACTAAGTCATGCATGTATGACTACAGATTGTGAAATCATAAAACTAGCAACCAAGTAAAAACATATAGAATGGAGCTGATAGGCTAAAGAAGATATAAATTCCCATATATTGCCCGTCATATACTTATACCAGCCACCTCATATGGAATTTAAGAATCCATCCTCATTTCTTTTGCTAAAATTTTAACAGATGCCCAGATTGCGCTCACAGAAATATAAAACTAATTTTTAAAGAGAAAATTTCACACTTTAATTTTAAAATATAAATAATAATTTTCCACTGGTAGATATTTACTGAATATAAACCAAGTGGAGATACAGATACTATTAACACCAAATTCCATTGCCTTATAAAACACTAATAAATAGTCATGTACCAGGTTTCCTCTCACCAAGCCTATGATAACATGAAATGAGATAGTAAGCTGCAGACACATTTCCAAGCCGTCAAAACTTTGACTTATATGTTTGCTAAAATGTATATAAAGTGATACATTGGAAGAAAGAGTAGGCAGCTAGGAACTACATTGGCCTGTAAAATTTGAAAAGCCGCAACCTTTCTAAAACGAAAGCAGGATGCCAGAATTTGTTCATCTATCCCCTCCAAAGACCAACTGAAACTTTAAAGCCAAAAGTTATCCATCTTTCTAGTATGTGGTGCAGTCACACTCAATAATAGATAGAGAGTGTTCGGTGGTGTTGCAGAGCAGGAATTTGGATGCCAAAAGACCACAGCCAAAGGTCTAACTCAATACTCAGAACCTGAAAAAGACATCCGACAGTGAGAAAGGGATTGGCTAAAGAGGGTGCAGAAAGGAGAATGACAATCTACAGATTGAAGATGACACATGTTTAACCAGTTAGGAACAAAACGTCATTTGCTGGGATCAGACATGATGCAGGACACTTGCTGATAAAAGAACTAATTTGAAAGTTTTGGTAAATATAACTAGCATGACAATATTCTAAAATATCATGAAGAAAATGAGTCACAAACCAAGCACAACAGTAAACAAGCCAATTGGAACTAACACAAGCTAGTTTAACCATACCTTCCTCCCTAATTTTATGCTGATCAAGTCCTTCATTTTCTCTACGGCATATATGGAGCATGCTCGTAGTTCAACTTCCTCCTCACTGCCCGGATCTATTTCACTTTTCTTCTCAATCATGCTGGCAAGGGTTTCACTATATTTGAGCACACCAAGCTTCCGCAGCACAGCTGGAACAATATAGTCCGCCATAATAGTGATCGATGCAATATCGTAAAATTCTCCATATCCTTTGCCACCATATGCACCCCATAGATCTGCAGCAAGTATTTGCGCTCTTTTATACAAGAATACTTGGTGGCCTTTGTACACCGAGTGGTCTCGAAAGCCTACAAATTAATTATTGGTAGTTAGTGTACCTTTTTTAATAAGAAAAAAGCCTGCAAACTGTAAAGCAATGAAATAGGATCAACCCTAAAATAAGATACCAGGAAAGTGACGAGTGACCATAGCTACAAGCTTAACAGCTGATTTTCCACAGGACTCCACAAGATTGGACGCTTTTCCATCGAAGCTTCTCTCAAGCTCATACCCAACCTAGAGCGCAAAAGTTAACAATATAATGGCTATTATTAGTTGCACATCATTAGTTTCAGTCTCAATTAATAAAAAAGTCAAGTCTTAAAAAAATGAGAGAAGATGAAAGAACTAAAAACTTGTGTAAATGTTAAGGTAAGTTTCACCTCATGTAACAAGCGAACTCTCTCATCCTCCAAAGGTAGTGACCTAGGCCATTTCAACAGCTTCCTTAGTTCAGGACCTTGTAACACAAACCATTTTGATTACATTAGTATCCAGCAGAAGAACACAGCCTCAGTAAGAATGCAGGTCATATAAACTGCTAAACGTGCACAGAAAGCTCATATTTGAATTAGGTCCAAAATTTCTGCAGGAAGTCAAAAGTCTACCCAATATTTGAAACTCCCTCCTCTTATTATGAATACCTTTTCATCTTTATACGTAATCTACCATTTCGGAAAAGAAAAGTAAAGTTGATACATATATCCCAATTAGTGTGCACATGACACTGCACATTTGTAATAGCATCTCGATGGACATGGAGGTATGTGTTATTAAGGATCACTACCAGTGTACTTCTGCAGACGATCAGCATCAAATGCAGATTTGTCATTTAGTAGAGCTTCCTTTAGACCCACTGCCAAATTGTCGTAATTTAAGTCCTCATCTGTTAAAAAAATATCAACAAGAAGAAAACATTCAGCACCAAGTCTATGAACTTAGTGAATCAAAGTAAAAAAATTTGCAAGAAAGATACACCATAAGTCTATAAATTTGATGGTTCAAGTATGGTGCTGGACTGCTAGTAGTGATATATAAAAGAATTCCAGTCAGCTCCAAGTCTATGAACTAAGTTAAGCAGTCTGTTTCTTCACCTACATACCCTGTGAGCAACTATTATAGGAAACTTCGGTACAACAACAACACAACATAGATACATTGATCATTGATATATTACTTCAATAAAAAGGAATTCAGATCCTTGTACTAATACTGGCAGCCCGTTAACTGTAAAAAAGTAAAGTTCCATATGAAGAAATAGAATTACACAGCCAAAGCATGCATAAGTCGGAACACAATGATCATATAGCAGTAGATGATGCTTAAAGGAAATTGCAAAAAAGGAAAGCAACAGGTACTCAACAACAATAGGTCACACAATGAGGTAAACAAACAGAGCCTAATGTAATAAAGTTCCTCCGTTTCCCAAACTTCTCTATGGCCCTCTGGTACCGTCAATCAGTTTGATTGAGAAAACCTTCATAATTGCCTAAATGGAGTCCACATCATTGTACTCTCGCACTCCATTATTCAACAAGTAATGATAATTTACAGTACCAAAAACCAGACTCCAAAACCAAAAACGAAAGATTGGGAATTTATCAAAGTACCTGGCCAGAAACAGAAATTCAAAGCATCCAACACAAACAGGTACTGAACAGTAAGCGGCCCATTGTCAAAGTAATGAATCCCTTCGAAATCCCAGTTCACCTTCGGAATCTCGTCTATTGTCTCCGCAACTTTCTCAATCCCTTCCCACATTCCAAAAACAGAAAATTAACAAAATTCATGACACAACACAACAGCTCTATTTCAAACACCAACTAACACATCGGCTCTGACAGACCCAGTTACCGGAGGAGTCCACGACGACGTGGGAAGAGTGGTTGGCCACCCAAGCAGAGGTACCCCTGACATCATCCATGGCTGCCAGGTTGAAAACAACTGTAACACTGTGTGTGTTAGAACCCTAATGCCAACTTCTATATAAATAGTGAGTGGCTGTGTGGACAAGCGTGCATGATTTTTTTATTTTTTATTTTGGGTTTTTCGGCGTTCGAAGTTTCGTTTGGTTTCCCGGCTCCCGCTTTTGTTGGTAAAGATAAATAAAGGCGTATTTCCATTTCGATAGAAGAAGAGAAGAAGTCTGCCTCGTCTGGGATTGTTTCTGGGCCTTTGATTTTCCATCTTTAGCGAGAGCAGAGGTCACGTGGGAAGACTACCCAATCTACCCTGCTGTACTGCTAAGTAGCGAGGTCATGGAAATTTGCAGAGGCTTTTGTTTGGACAAAGATTCTGTCCTCGGCGGTTAGTTGTCTTTGTTTATTCTATCGAAAGGCTAATAAAATGACACATTAGCAAAATTATAATAAACGTGGAATGTTTATTACTCCACTGCTAACAGTGTCTAACGCGGTCACAATTTCCATTGTTTTGTCTTCTTTGTCTTCCTGTTACCTTCATCTCTATCACTCTTACATTGATTCCATGTAAACAGAAATAATTATTCAATACTAAAGGAATAAATCAGACAATTAAACTCATAGTGAAACTAAATTCATCGATACAAAACCTAGTGGTTGGTAGTTAATTTGGGGTTACTATATTCAAAAAATTCAGAAGAACCTAGATTTGAATAGAACCCAACAAAGCTCGATTTACTCTCAAACCAACCCAATAACCGGAGCGGACATGGAGCACTCAACCAATGCCAATGTTTTCCGGCAAAACTACGCCATTAAGGGACAAGGCATCTGAGATCAGTTAAAAGTGCTCGACTTTGTGAGGCCCATAAAAACCTTGAATACTTCGGTCTGCACAATGGAAATTGGGATAACGTGAAGACCGTGAATAGGTTGGGTTTGGGCAAAACAATCGATTATTTGAGAGAATTGAGAGAAAAGGTGAGTAAAAAAAGGAGCAGAGGAGAGAGAGGTTAGTTTGGGATGAATTTAATGTGGTGAATTTGCAGAGGAATCTTGGGAAGTGAGGACTCAGAGAAGTAAGAGGTAAGTGGGAATGATTAGAGAAATTCAGAACGGGATAGGAGTGGTAATGGAAAGGGATTTTGGTTTGGTAAAGCATGAGTTTTGTAATTGTATCTCCATGGATGATAAGTTTTCTAGAATACGGTTGCAGCCTGAACTCCTGAAGGTGAGGATGATGGTGATGACGAAAGGTAAATGGAAAATGAAAGGAATTTGACGATGTGAAGCATCGTTAGTAGTGGTGTTAATTATACTGCATTTATTATAGGTTTTTGCTGATGTGGCGATTTATTAGCCTTTAGATATGTAATGAACGGCTGAGAATTAAAGTCAAGGATAGACAATGACAACTAACAGCCAAGTAGAGGATCCTAATCCTTTTTGTTTATGCACGTTTTTGTTGTCACCAAGTCTACCTAGTCAAAATGTGTAACTGGATCTGCATGCTCCAAATGGTTGTCGTTGATCACTTGATCGATCATGCTATCTTTACCGAATACGTATACGATCGGTATTTATTTATTTGGAAAGAAATTGATCAACACTGGGTGGTTGCCGTCGATCATGCTATCTCTATTGAATACGTAAACGATACGTTTATTTGGAAAAGAATGGATCATAAATGTGAGATGGATGAATGGGAGACGACACTTTGTTTGTTGCTCGCTGTAGAAGGAAGATCAAGGCTTTGTTATGAGATAGCAGCGAAACATGAGAATGGATGCTAGCTCTAAAATGTGTTTAGTGTTTGCTAATTCTGATTTTTGTTCATTGGTTGTTGAATCTTGCATAGAATGTGTGTCCCTTCTCTACTTTTGAGAATGGATGAATAGGTTATTACATCATATGGATGTTATAGTTAATGATTTATTATTACATTTGTCTCTAAAAGTTTGGGGGTCTAGCCGTCCAGGTTCTATGTCTCTTTGGTGTGTAAGATCAAGAGAAATTGGTCTGAATGGTATACGAACTTTTGCTTCTTATAAAATTTGGTATATCAAGTTTTGAAAATATCATAACGGCATCTTATGTTTCTATCCCGACCTAAGATATATATATAGCTATTAAGATGACCAATTTACCCTTAAGTTCTCTTTTTTTCTTAGTTTTATTTATTTATTTTCATATTCCAGAAATATTAGAAGAGGTTTTGGAATTTGATGATTTGAGTTGGCCTTTATAAACTAGAAGAAGATTGAAGAGGGGAAACATATAGAAGTTCAATCTTTGTTGTTTTCGCTGACACTCAAGGATCTTTTTGTTACCGTTGACATTCAAGGATGATTGAGATGAAGAACTGATTATTAGCGGAGAAAGTGACGATGAATTTTTTCTCTACGTTCCTAAAAATATAAAAAACCAAAAAAAGAAAATTGGAATATAAAAACAAAGAAGAAAAACTAAGAAAAAAAAGAGAATTTAAGGGTAAATTGGTCCTCTCTTTTTTTGTCTGAGGGTAAATTAGTCATCTTAATGGCTATATATATCAATCTTAGGTCGGGATGGAACATGAGATACTAATTTGATATTTTTAAAACTTGATATACTAAAGTTTATAAGGAGCAAAAGTTCGTATATCATTCAGACGAATTTCTCTAAGATCAATCCAACAGCTTTTCCATATTCTTGTTTTTTTTTTTTTTGTCGTGAAACATAATATTCATAGAAGCCCCAAGGGCATAAAGTCATGGGCAGACAACAAATCTTTCAAAGTCATTAACACATAATTAAGACATGAAAAAGACAAACACAAAAAAAGCAAGACACTAAAATATAAAAGCCCAAAAGGCCCAAAACACCTAAACCCTAAACAAAGCTTCTTCTTCATCTCCATCTTGCTACCGCCATGGCAGTTTCGTCATTGAAACTCCGACGGAAATCGCAAGCATAGATTGGTAACCAATGGTGTTATGCGGAGGTGAGGATACAGACAGAGTCACCATACATTCTTCAGTTGACCAATTACGAGAAAATCACGCATAAAAGAGTGACAACAACCGAACCAAAATAGATCTCAGCAAACAAAGTTAAGATCTAAAGAAGTGGCTGTGACAGATGATGAAATCTTTCATGGTAGGGCGAGGTAGACAAGAAGAAGGAGTTTTGTTTCCGACCTGAAAATCTTGAGTAAAGGAAGAAGAAAATCTAAGAATCGCCATGAAAACAAATATGACAGTAAATATTAGATTTCCAATCTAAGGTGTATAAACAACTTTGGTCTATGGAGACTAAAATCAGACGCAGGGGAAGAGAAAAACAATGAAAAAATCACCAACTCAAACCATATCTGCAGCTAGACCAAATAATACTGAGCATATTTTGGTTGTTTTGCTCCAACAAATTTCATAAAACTTCCTCTAAAATGAGAAATGTGATAGTAAAAACCATATCTGCAGCAGACTAAAATTATAGAAAAGGATTTAGGAAATGATTATGAAATCTCTAAAATAAGAAATTTGTTGGAGTTGGAGAAGAATTGTTTAAAACTCTAACTTTGGTTTCCTATAATAATATAGAGGAAACCTGTTGGTGATGCCTTAACTTTTTAAAGAATTTTGTAGACATTATTTAGTACACAAATTGTAGAAATTTTTCATGTACCTTTTAACGTTCACCTTCTAAATTTATGTCACTTACCTTTTCACATAACTTCTAAATCGTAGAACTTTTGTTTATCGTTAGATTTACACCCAAAGCATATTATCCTTATTCGATCACTGATAATGTAAACATTGTTGTTCATAAGCGTGTATCCATACCCAAACAACAAAATGCAAAGACAATACAAGACTCGTGAAGTTCAGGCCCATACATAATAGTGAGAATACGAGATATTTAATGATCTAACAATATCTAATAGACGTATCTTGTAGATGCATATGTCTAAATGGTCATATTCAACATCACATAAACTGGACATAAGCGCCAAACTGACCTAAACTGCCCACACCATCGATAAGGCTGCAATAACAACTTTCGATAGTCGTCAAGCCTCACCCGTTAGGCGCCCAAACGCGCCCTCACGTGCGCCACCAAGAAGTCATTTGTCGAGCCTATTTGGGACCTCAATCTCACATCGAAGATAAGTAAAGCTCAACCATTTCCTTCAGCTATAAAACGTATAATTCTCTCTTTGTAATGACTACGCATTTATTACTTACTTAGCCGTTACTATGTCAACATAAATACATTGACCGACTTAGACATCAAAGTAACAGACCGCCAGACGCGGTCTCCTCTCATTTCCTGACAGAATTCGGCATGCATTAGTAATATTTACAAGATATAACCGAATTCTCAACTATTAGAGGTAAAGATTAAACCCACTACATCAACAATCTCATTCCAACAATGCAAAGAGATTACATCCTCTAATAAAAATAAGTTGACATGACAAACATCATCATCAAACACGTACCATGAATCATGAGGGTTTGAGTAGCATATAAAACTCAAATCCAACACCAACTCTCCTTGTTCTCTATCACCCCCACACATAATGAGCTGTTTAAACACATAAATATTCAAAATCCAACCCCACAAAAAAAAAACAAAAAACAAAAGAATAAAGAAAAAAAAGAGAGAGAAAGAGGGAGTCTTGGGGCATATCTTGGGTCCTAGTTTCCCACTTTTGAAAATTTTAGGGCGATTTGATTGATGGCCATAAGGCCCTCCTTGGAATTCACCGTCTCCAACCACCACAAGCTCCTCTCTCCTTTCCTCCTCACCCGCCCTTCCTCCTCCTTCTTCTCCGCTTCTCCCTCCAAGCCTCTCCTCCTCCTCCTCCTCCGCCGCATCGCTTACTCGGCGACTCCCTTCACGCGCCCTCAGCGGCCGCTCCACCCGCCCACCGAAACCCTGGCGCAGAAGATCTGTAAATCGATTCGCCGCCCCGGCGCCGCCTCCAAGGCCCGGATATACTCCGATGTCAACGTCATCCGCCCCAAGGAGTACTGGGACTACGAAGCCCTCACCGTCCAATGGGGGTCTGTTACTTGTTTCTCTCTTCCGTTTTTGATTCGACTGTTGAATAGTGTGTTGATTTTCGATGTGAATTTGCAGGGAGCAGGACGATTACGAGGTGGTGAGGAAGGTTGGGAGGGGGAAATACAGTGAGGTTTTCGAGGGGGTTCACTGTACAGATAGCGAGAAATGTATCATCAAGATTCTCAAGCCTGTTAAAAAGAAGAAGGTCAGAGAGAGTGGTTGCGATTTGTGGTTTTTAGTGTCCTTGTGTGTATGATTACGGATTGATAGTGAATTTATAGATTAAGGTTTGTTAGTCTTGGTGCTCGACTTGCTTGTTGCTTGGTTGTTAAGTATGAGTTCTTTGTTGTGGGAACTAGCTCAGTGTAGATATGATTATATCATGCAAAAGCAGAATCTAGTGCAGTGTAGTCACTAATACTTTGACAGGTTAATAGGATTCATTATAGTTAAATTACCTTTATGGCTTGCTCGTAGAATTATGAGATATGCTTTAGGCAAAACTGGTTTTGATAAACGGCTTGTATGCCCGGCATAAGATTATCGTGTTTTTGGTTTCATGTTGTTGATATCATAGTCTAGTTAGCCTTGCATTTTTTTTTTTTAATGAGATAGGTGTTGCAGTGGTTCTCTGTGGAGGGAGAATAACATATTCTTGTGTAATAGCTCTTTATACATGCCATGTACTTACATTTCACTGTGTGTGCGCTAACTTGCAGATTAAAAGGGAGATTAAAATATTGCAGAATCTTTGTGGAGGCCCGAATATTGTGAAGTTGCTTGATATCGTCAGAGACCAGCAATCAAAGACACCAAGTCTTATTTTTGAATATGTGAATAATACAGATTTTAAAGTGCTGTATCCAACACTTTCAGACTATGACATACGGTACTACATCTATGAACTTCTCAAGGTAAGCTTTCTATTCTTGCTCTTCAACAAATAGCATTGGTGATTGTTTCACTTAAAATAAGCGTTGTCACCACTCTTTTGTTCTTTGTTATGTTCTTTTCTGCCCACTTTATTTTGGAAAGATTGAAACTTTGCTGACTATACACAAATTTGGAATATAATGGTATCATTTATAGACACAGTTATTTCTTATCTTTGGTTTGTAGTATGGATTTGAGTATATTTTAGCATGAGGCAACAGGCTGGCTGTATATAGTTTACTTATCTTTGAACTAGCCTTACTCACTTCCACCCATAAAGTTGGGGACTAATAAGCAGGAGAGAATCCTATCTTTTGGAGCGTATAATCTTAAATGATTTACGAAATACTCTTCTGCTTGTATGTGAAATATTGTGAGGACATGGTGGTCAGGTGGTGTGATAGGAGAAAAAGGTTTCAGCAGAATGGGGATGAGGCATTTAAAGTGATCATGTTTATAATACTTGAATCTTATCTTTAATGGTGAATCTATTTCCTTGAACCAAAAAAAAGAAATTAGTGAGATTCCAGTTTTGAATGTTCTAATGTATTAAGGTCTATAAACATGCACAACTCAATTACATAGGAAGCATATTGGAGATTCATACGAAAAATGGATAATTATCTATTTAAAGCATTTAGACATGTACATTTTAATTTAGGAGCTCTCTGTAAGATCTGTATTTATTTTTTCTTTTGTAGTTTGTATTTGAACCATTTGGTGCATGTGTATTTCATAGTGCTCCATATGTGCTGTCATTTTCCAACTCAGAATTTCAGTTCTTCAGCTTCTAAGATATATCAACTCTGTCTTCTATTGATCCCTGTGTAGGCTTTGGATTATTGCCACTCGCAAGGTATTATGCATCGAGATGTGAAGCCCCATAACGTTATGATTGATCATGAGCAGCGTAAGCTGCGCCTTATTGATTGGGGCCTTGCAGAGTTCTACCATCCTGAGAAAGAGTATAATGTTCGCGTTGCTTCAAGGTTGTAATCTATTCTTTTTACTTCATGAAACATCATTAAGTTTGTTAGTGTGGCCATTATCTTTGTTGAAACTGCCCTATGCCCTATTTTTCTTTTGAAGCATTGCTCCTGCAGAGCCTTGTTGTACCCATAAAATTTGATTAAATGTTCTAAATGTTAAAACTCAATTTTGTATTTGAAGTCACATATAAGTCAAATTTGATAGTTTATCTATACTATATACATAAGTGTATATGGGGAACCAATTGCTTTGATAGACTTCTCTTGTGACAACTAGGTTGGTTTGAGAATAACTTTTACTTGGTTAAGAAAGAAGCTTCCTCCCTCCCAGCGTTATTTCGTCACAACTATTGGCCGACATGGTATGGGGAATTATGCACACGTGCAAATAGGCAGGCTGTAATTTGGATTGGAATACATGCAATCTTTTTTTTTTTTTGGGGGGGGGGGGGGGGGGGGGGCGCTTTCCAGTACATATTATGTAAAGGATGTACAAAATAGTGGTGCAAGCTGAGTTCCATTTATAAATCTGATTGATATCTTGTTGCCTGCAGCAATGTAGAAAGAGAGGAATGATTCTTGACATAGCTAGTAAAGATTTGTCTAACCATGTCTCTTACCTTTAGATAAATTATGTGCTATAATATATTATTGGCTTCAAATTAGCAATATTGTTTGACTACATCTCCTACATGTGAACTAGCACTGTGAAACCTCTTGGCAGTTTGTTTTTGTACCTTATGGTGTTCCCTGATTGAACATTTTGCAGGTATTTCAAAGGACCTGAGCTTCTTGTTGATTTACAAGATTATGACTATTCTTTGGACTTGTGGAGTCTCGGTTGTATGTTTGCTGGAATGGTAAGCAATTTCCACATTATTCTTCTGCTTAGTTATCTATATATCAGATACTGCTGTATTGTTGCAGTTTTGTACTGGTATATTATATCATCCCCAATCACTCCTGACAGTATGAGCTTATAATCTTTTACTTTTGATGGGGGTGCTTCAATATCTGCAATGGCGTTTCTAACTACAAATAGTATTTAGATGCAAAGAAAAGTATTTCTTAGTGATGCATGGACCATGGATCTTGATCTGGTGGCAGATGGCAAGGAGGTTCATAATTTGATACCATGTCAAGAATGAACTGCTGCCTTGTGATGCTTATGCTTGAGCTTGTTCTATACAGATATTTCGTAAGGAGCCATTCTTCTATGGACATGATAACTACGATCAGCTAGTAAAAATAGCGAAGGTATGTGTGCTATCATGAATCTGTCTTATATATTTGCTATTATTTATATCATATGGTCAATCTTCAGCCTCTGTCCTGTTCAACTCCTTCATATTGCATCACTCTCCTAGCATCAATTGGTAGTTTAGTTGATTTTGGTGAATGAAATACTTTTCCATAGGCCTTAGTAATGGAATTGCCAATAAATGTATTGGTGTGCGTTGTTGCATGTATTCTGTTTTTTGTGAGTATGCTGGTGTGCGTACGCTTGTGGCTATATGTTTTTTTTTTAGTTGTACTTTGTTAAAAGTATCACTTTAGTGTCTCCAGGAAAAGAGAAAGCAATGTGTATATGCATGTTTTTTTTTTTTTTTAATACAAGAAAAAGTAGTCACAGTTTTTCCTGCTTATCTACAGGTACTTGGAACCGATGAATTAACTACTTATCTACACAAGTATCGCATAGAGTTGGATCCACATCTTGGTGCTCTTGTGGGGAGGTAGTGGTTTCTCCTGTAGTTATCATTTTCTTTCTTATTTTATCAGGAAGCCTTACTATTCTCTGCTTTAAATTTCTGAAGGCATAGCAGGAAACCGTGGACGAAATTCATTAATGTTGATAATCAGCATTTAGCAGTTCCAGAGGTAAGCCCTCTGTGATGATGGTGAAAATGTTCAATTGTTCTCTTTCGGTTTTGAGTTAATAGCCTTTTTTTATTTGTTCGGTGCTTTCTGTAGGCCATCGATTTTGTAGACAAGTTGCTACGTTATGATCACCAGGAAAGGCCAACTGCAAAAGAAGCGATGGTAAAATTTTAGCCCATATGTACATAGTAAAGGACTTCTTCCCTCTGTTCTGGTCCACTACTTTTCCTTGATAGATGCTTTACTGTCAATTGATGCAACAGCATCAGCACTAAATTTTCATGCTATATGAACATGGGGGTTCTGGCCCTGTAGCTCTGTACGAAGTCGAAAGAGCCAGTCCAAATCTCATGTTTGAAGCAGGATTTAGAATATGGCACTCTGCTAATTTTTGTGTTGTAAAATATATTTTATACTCGATTGTAAAATATTAAGCAGATTGTATGTATGTCATGCAGGCCCATGCTTACTTCTACCCAATTAGAAATGCAGAAAGCAGCAGAGCTCGCACCCAATAGATGCTTGTTGAATCATGGTGTCTTCTTTGTGGCGAATCCACCAACTGTAATTTCTACCTCAAGTTTTTCTTGTGATGCAGTGTTTGGGTTGTCATAAAACTCGGTTTTGATACAAATTCATTACGCTGTTAGATTTCTGTGTACTTGTTAGTCCATTTTTGTGTGCACCCCAAACTGTGAATGTATTATTTATCTGATTCAGGCAGGATTTAACTCCATTCCGTTTCAATCAATGAAAGATCAATGTGTGCTTTGTGAACTCCATTTTTGTCATTCAATGAAAGATTTGTATTGTTATTTTGGCTGGAGTATGTGCCTCTTTGGTTCCCACCATTCTTCTACATAAGTGGGAGATTTGTAGCTACTGTGCTTGCAGAACATATAGTTTGTTGACAAATTTTGATCATCCGATAATATTATTTATGAAACTTACCTGATAATGAAGCTCCTAGCGACGCTTCAGTATTGACAGAAGTGGTTTCCTTGAATTATGGATCAAGATCTCTCTCCCTTCAAGATATAAGTTTATCATCTCCTTTCTTAGGGGGGTTTATTCAACTGAGAGTCTGTAGGATTTTTTTGTATTTCAAAAGTCTACAACTATTCAATTCAGATTTTGAAAAAGATTTTGAAAAGTCCTTAAAAATTTGTTGGTATTCAATCAGGATTTTAAAATATCCATTTAAATCTGATGGTATTCAAAAGTTTATCGACTTTGAAGGATTCTACTATATGTTTGATTTTGTAGGATTCTGAGGTGCTTGGTATAAATACCAAACCTTTCGGGAAATCCGGCCTCCAGAGGTGAGATTTTCACGTATTTTGTGTCTCTCATTCTGAAGAGGAAATGTCAACGCCCTAAGATGAATTCGACTGGTCTTGACGAACCACGATCTTAACGTTTCTTTGTTCTCTGATAACAAAGGTTATTTTCTCATTCCGATTTGATCTTCGTTGTTGTGGTTTTAGGGTTTGGATTTATTGATTGATAGCTGGAGCTTTTACCTTCTTCAATGTTTTCCATGTTTGAGAGCATCATTTAGTAATGAAAAAAGATAACACTCTCTGCTTGTTGTTTAGATCAATAATCGACAGAAGTTATATCAGAGAGGCTGGGTTTTTTTTTTTTTTTTTTTTTTTTGTAGAAAGAGGCATGTTTTTAGTACACGAATGACGAGCATTCCATCAGCAGCATAAAAGTCATTGAGAAATAGTCTAAGTAAATACAGTTTGAGAAATAATAACTTGTGCACTACCATCACCACTCTAGATTTATATACTATATAGGCATATAACCCATATCCACGCACTCAACAATTTTGTAGTCTGTCTAAGCAGCCTTTCTAAAACTTTTACACTATACTTTATGTCTACATCATAGAATTTGGTTGTTTAGCTCTTCAATTTGTACATTTGATTGATACTTGTTTTTGTGTTGAAACTGGAAATTACTGATTGATATTTTTTTCAAAAGGAAAGTACTGATTGATAAATTGAGTTGAAGATGAGCTTTTCTATGCATTTTACCTTCCATTTAGTAGCAAATTTTGTATGGTGTTGAGCTTTCAAGTTTCACAGATATGTTATAGTTGATCTAAAATACATGGCATAAGGGTTATATCTCATGAGAAGGTGATAAAAGGAGTAATAGTTGTCTTCAGCATACTGATAGTCTGATAGCTAGCGTGTCAAAAGTGCACATGGTGCACACTGCATACTCAAAACACATTAGTTGGAATTTACATATCCCTATAGGAATGTATTCTCTCCTCTGTTGGTCTATAATGTAATGGAACAAATATATCAGGATTCACATAGATTGCACTTGCATTTGAAAATCAAGAAGCGTATACTAGACCTCTATCTATTTTTCTATGGCAGTTGTGAGCTTGATAAGGATACTGAAGCTTTTATTTTTTGCTCAAATATAGTTTCTCCAGGTGAGTATCTATTTCTAAGGGGTACTGTTATCAACTACCACATTTTTGGAACCATAAACAATTGCAAATATGCTGATGTTATTAAAGGACAGAACGAGGTAGAACTCTAGTGCTTGCATGATAGTTAAATTTGATGATCTCTATTGCTCGATTTATGTCTATGAATAGTGAGAGTTTCCCTAGCCTTGTAGTGAAATAAGTTCAGTTTGTGGATTTTAAGCATGGTGCTTGCATTGTTTTTTTTAATTATAGAATATAGACTGTACCTTTGAAGGACTAATGGAGATGGAGTTGCTTTTATGTGTACTCAGAAATCTGAAGAAGGGTAAGGTGTGCAGATGCTTCTATCTACCTTGCAATAACTTCGTACCAGTTGCTCTCGAGTTCCCTCTACACTAGTGGCCTATAGCAGCAAATCTATGTGCATTCTTGTTAGGAGCCACAAAACAAAATGATGTATTGTTGTTGTCTCAGCAGTGTAGACTCATCTACACCTTGTTAATGAGCTTGGACACATGTAGATCTCATTCTTGTCAATGAAATTTTTTATATGATTATGAAAATAAGAGTATTCAACTTCTAGTCTTTACTCTAGCCATAGTCTTTACCATCACAACTCAGATGTTTGCTATCATCACCAAAACGTGTCTTTACATTATGTAGGAAGTGATAATATATATATATATACATATATATATAGAGGGTCCTTCCAATGAGGGATCCCTTTTTTTGACATATATGAGGATGGGGGATTACACCAACTTTTCGATTATATTTTTGAATCTCTACCGTTCAGTTTGTTGGTCCTTATATATAGATCAATTCTGCAAATTTTCAACCAATTTGGTGATCGTTAAGGTGTTGAACAAGATTAAATCAATGAACGAACCAAATCTGCCAAACCTGAACCGTTCATGCTTATAATTATAAATCGTAGTTTTTAACCGTTCATGCTTATAATTATAAATCGTAGTTTTGAATGTCTTAACAATCACCAAAATTTCTGAAAATTTACAGAAGTGATATACTCATATAGAACTACATATTGAACGGTGGAGATGTGATTTTGTGATCGAAAAGTTGGTGTAATCCCTCATCCCTCATATATGTCCAAAAAATGGATCCGTCATTGGAAGGGCCCTCATATATATATATATATGCACATCACCTAACATGTCTTTGTCATAAGCATTGAAGGGAGTGAGTCATGGCAGTTCATCTGTTATTCATAAGAATAATACTGTTATATATAAACAACAAAAAACAACAACGGTTGAAAACTTGAAATATAAGTAATTATGACTTAAGGGTCTTGTTGGTATAATACATGAAACTCTATCAGAATCCAAACAAATCTAGCTTATATAATACAATAGAATCTATTCAAATCCGTATGAAGTTAAAACAATATGTAGAGTTTGAAAAGTCAGACATAATCATTTAAAATCTATATTGAATACTGAAGTGTATCCGGTACCCTCAAATGGATCCGTAGGATTGTATCAACCTTCCTCTGAAACAGAAACTTGGCAGTTCCCACTTAAATGACACCATGGATTGTTGCAAAGACAAAATCTTTTTGTAACCGAAACTTGGAAGATCCAAAATTTCATACGTAAATGCATCATGCATATCTCTCTTTGTGCTGAAAGCCTGAAATTACATTTGGCATAGTAATTAGCAAATGTATAGTATAGGTTGGAGGTTGCCTAGAAAATTTGGGGACCAGCACCTTGGAACAAAATTGCAGACGCAACATTCAATCTTTTTGTCATGGGATTGTCAATTTGACGTTAGTTCATTTGTCTAGTGATGAACTGGGATTCTGGGAACGATCTTATCCTTAGCTATATTCATCATTTTATTTGAGTTTATTGATTATGTCTAGTTTGCTTGTAGTTACACGGTTTTAGTTCTTATACACTTGCACTATCTGTTTGAGGTTTTGAACCAGTACACATTTTTGCGATAGTAGTAGCTCCACCAGCTAGTGGAACAAAGGAGGAAAGGTACATATTCCTCCTAGCAATTTTTAAGATGAATCTAGTCAAGACATGAAAGGGAAAAGAGAAATAGAATGAGATATGTCATATGATTGAACCCAAAGGACAAAGATCCCCCACAATCCCACATCATATCCCTATAGAAAGTGAAAAGACATAACATCATATCTACGGGTAAACCCCAAATTTAGATTTAGGGGGCATGGTGTCCCTAGTCTTATTAGCTTCATGGGTCCTTGTGCTTTCCCCTTTCCTAGAATTTCCAACACAAGAGAGGAAAAAGAGTAAAACAGATTCAAAGCCTTTGTTTATCTTGCTTGCTCTTATGTCACTTCTCTCTACTCTCCTCTCCTCTCCGATATCTAACTGTTTCTAGGGTTTTGGGGTCCTCCAACCCTCCCACAAATCCAGTAGCTTAAGGGATATGTCCTAATTAAGGTAATTCCTATGATATCCTTTCTCCCTTAAGTTCACATGAGTCCCACTCTCATTGAGAGCGTGCTTCACAATCTCACTCGCATAACAAAATGACTGTAGATTCGATCACTAGCTCTAGAGTGCATCAAGCCAAATATGTGGTTTATTATAAACACCTAAGTTGACTGAAGGTGGGGATTGGGGATGGAGTGTAACCTAATAATTGGAGACAAAGTTAAGACATAGAACTTGAGCTTATGCTTAGGTTATGAAACATTTGGCATATAATCCGATATTGGGAACTGGTATAAAGGGGACCATACACCATTACAGCCTCATGTTACACTATAATATATAGTGCTCGATCGTCTGCTCGATGCTAATGTAATTACATATTTACATAACATGACTAACAGGGCAAAGGAATAAAGTTTATTCAATAAACTATCAATCTGAAAGATTTCACACTAGGTCAAAATACGTAAAGATCGACCTACTTTGTCATAATTATATGATGATCAAGTAATGTGTGGTTCTTAAATATGTCTCACATGTTGAAGACTTGTTTGTTGGAATTACAAGGCAATGTCGATCACTTATTGTGTTCGTTTTATGATAATTAAATACTTTTTTTGCATCTAATAATACAGGAGAATTCCATGAGAAAAAAAAAAAAAAAAAAAGATACATGGCAGAGCAAAAAGAGAGCGAGAGACAGAGATCCAAGTGATCGAGTCCAAGAGCAGTATATATGTGTTTTTATACTATTGTTTAATCCAAAACTATACAGTTTATCAAATATACATATATATATATTAATGTCTCTATTTAATCCAAGCTTTGTGTTTCCCTTTGTTTTGTTTCTTATACATCAGCAAATGAAAAATGCAGAAAACTAACTGAAGGGATATATACAGTAGTTCATACTTGATACTTGCAGGGATCGATAACGCCAATGATCAAATAGTTAAACTAGTTTTTTTAGTCTTTACACGCAGTAAAGAAAGGGGAAACAATTAGCTGTAGTCTGTACGTCACTTGACAGGTTGCAGTAATTTACTAACCAGACATTTGTCTAGAAGGTAAGTTTTTATTTTACTCTACTGTGTACGAGTCCAAGATGATCGATGACCGATGATCATCCTTCTATAGCCAGCTGTATGCTGAACAATGGACCGTCTAGAACAAATTGAAATCTCAATTCCAACTTGTTTGTGTTTTGCATGAGATTAGCAAAAACTGAATCGATGAATTGTTTTATCTGCCAAAGATATTATATGTTTTTCCCTTAGATGCTTCCAGCTTTTGAAAGAAGCTGCTGGCTGGATAGGTTGTAATGCTGGTGAACTAAATCTTGACCAGGTGCATTTGTTATTGTGGTTAAGGCTTGGAGATTTGTAGCGATGAAAGGAGATTATGATGCTGCTCAAGTGCCAAGTGATTGAAGTGTACACAAAAGTCTAGCTTTCGTGAAACTGTTTTAACACTTGCGATCTATATATTTTGGCCGCTGTTTCTTTCTACTAGCTCATTTTCATGGATCATATATGTAGCTAGCTCTTAGACAACAAATGAAGTACTTTTACTGAACAGACCATTTTTTACTCCCATTTCCAATCTTCCACAATCATAATCAGACTCACCTGCAGTCCATGAGTAGTGTCATTAGCATATATGCCCGTGAAGAACACTAACACAAGCAAACCCTACAAGTTGTTTTCTAGCCTGAGAAGTCCACGCTACAGGCCGCTAATTCAATCGCTTTCGCAATGTGGTTTGAGACGCATTCAACCAATGCTTTAATTGTATATTAATTGTTCTCTGGTCAGATTTGCATATCGAGTAAACCCTAGATATATGGCTTGTGATTGAGCCTTGAACCTTTATAAAAATAAAGAGGTCATTGATTAGGTCTTGGCAGAGTGAAAGGTCTTGTCAAAATTATGCAGACATGGCAAATATAGATAGATTGAGAGATGAGATCGAGATGGGTCAAATAAAGGCACTTCGATCTGGATGAGAAGAGAAAATAGATGAGAGGAGAGGAGGAGAGACATAGTACAATAATCTTAGGGCATGCAGTGCCCTAGTGTCGGACTCTTACAGTACAATCATGCCCTAATGAAAACAAATGCCCGAAATGACAGCTCCTAAATACACCCCTCTCCACTCGTATCACTCCTAATCGCCCTATCTCTCTGACTTCATTGTCTCCCTCTTCTGCCGATTAAACCCCAAAGCTGTAAGACAAACACTTCGACAGCTGGGTTTAGTTTGGAACTGCTGGGATCGACAAAAGACACAAAAATCCGATTTACCCTATATCGATCAGCTATTACCTTCCACCCTAAATTATGCCCCTTTTTCTTTCAAACATAAAAATACGAAGTTACAAGTTACAACAAGATCAACATATAGAGTAAATCAGTAAAAGACTAGCAAGAAATGGGACCCTATTCTGTAAGATTGCTGGTCTGGGGAGGTGTTCCATTTTATTTTTTTTCTTTCTCCCTAGCGTATCGGGTTTTGTTCTTACAGATCATTCTAGGTCATCATGGGGGTACACAAGGTGAAGCCTATAGGTCGCATGTCACCGATCACAAAAGCATGTAACGAGAAGGGAACAGGGGTCTGTTTAAGGAGGCTCTTATGGCTTTAAAAAATTTGCACTTTCGTATATATGTTAGACCAAAAAATCCAGTTTTGCCGGGGTCAATTTAAGGTCTCGATGCCAAAGAAAACCTAGCTAGCTAGATAGCGTTGAGCACCTTGACACTGTCTAATAATCAAGGTGATAATCATGGCCACCTTTGCTTTCTTTATCCACACAAATGAAGGACAAACAATAACAATAGCAAAGAGCGCGAAGAAGCTGCATGGCAAGATCTAACCAACTATCGCATACCATGCGTACTTTTATTCCTCGAGCCACTCTACTATCCACTACTCATTTTCCTCTCCCGCTTTATTAACTAATTCTATAATTAATCAGAATCAAAGAGTAATCATTGGACATATTAGCTACCTTACGATGCATAGTGATACACGGGTCACAATTTAAACAAAAAATCGATAGATACATATCACACATTGTCGAGTGAATATTAATTCGACATGCATAATATTCTTTTTTGATAAAATACCGACTAAAGTAGTTGAATCATCTGGTGTGATAAAGTCGGTCGAGTTGTTTAAAATGAAATCCTTATATTTGAAGTTCAAACTTCTGTCAATTTGTGACCAGCAGGTTTGAGCTAGGAATCATGATTTCGTGAACTTGTGGCTGGATATAAGTCTTTTTTTACTGGGATACTATCGTGAACCTCAATCTGAATACTGACTAGGTGAATATGATTTTAACGTAACCGAAATGGCTTAATTGCTATCTCACTCGGAAGGTTCTAGTTGCACCTCCAAATTTACTGTGTATACCATAAAACCTCCCATCTCACTAATAGAAAAAAGAAGTAGTTGAGTCAAACCGTCGTCAGAATATTCTTCTTTTCCAACTGTCATATTTAGTTTTTAATCAAACCCCAAAACAATTTTGCGATTTGGTCGTTCCCATAGGGCAACACAAATTTACAAGATCATTGTGTTTGCCTAGTTGACTCCATTTTTATATCACTTGGGGTTTCGGATTAAGCCTCTAATTTCCCCATGCGACATAACCCAAAACTGTTAGGACTTGTTTGGCACCGGCCCTACAATCCTGGCTGTGCTTCACACACATTGAAAACTCATAATCAAATCCAAGGCACGTACGGAGCCTTAGATTGATCGCAATGAAAGGGAACAAGGTCCCTAAACACCATGGATTTCGAGGCATTTGTCTTGGCATTTGTCCCTAACTGTTCTCCTCCCCTCGTATATTTTAGAGAATGCTAGGTTAAACATGATACGTGTCGCCTACCCATTTTCTTCTTTTTTTGACCAGCACTATTTTTATCATCAAACTTTACAAAGTGGTTTTGTAATTTGCGCATGAGAACATTGTGGTCCTGCAATTAACGCCCTAATTAACTAGGGTTTCATAGTTTGATTGGCCAAACTAGAACAATATATGTTTGATCCATCATCGACCTAATCAAGTTTTTAATCCTCCTAATGCTCAACCAGAGCCAAAATTTTCGCCCGAATCATGTGTTCTGTAATCTATATTATGCATTGTTATATATATATTTAGATAAGTTATAAGCATTATGCTCATGCATGACGATATAGATCAACTTATCGAGATCGGATCAAAGGCTAATTTGTGCTCATTCACTAACATAATGAGATTCCGAATAAAATCCCAATTAAAGACGTTAATGATCACGTACGTACTTAATCCCCTCCCAGAGAATTATGCTTAGTCAATAATTCAAAGTCTTTGCACTTTTCATTAGTGGATTCGAATGGGCAGAATAATATGGCGGTAAATGTACGTGATTTGGATTCTTAGGATCGATCGTCTTAATTAAGCCTCATAATCTCGTTATGGGTTGTTTGCATTACATCGTTGTCAGTTTCTAATCCCACATACATTTTTCTTTTCAAAGTAGATGCATGTGGTTTATATATATGCTTCTTCTACTTGACTAACAATCATTTGAAATAAATAAAATTCGAGCATCCTTTCAAGCAACCACCCGTTCTTCATCTGGTGACTGATATCCTGAAAAACTATACGTCTTTAATTTATAAGGTTTGGTGGTTTGGTCATTGTGGAACAGAGTGATGCACAACTACTATTATGAATCAGATGATAGCTAAGACCTTCATGTCATATGGTTTTTATTTTTTTTTTATGCTAAAATGACTAAATTACAAAAAAAAACCTCTAGAGCAACCAACTCCAAAGAGATCAAAATTAAAAGCCTGCCTAACAGTAACACGAAAGTTGACCATTAGATAGAGAGCTTGCGTCCTAATTAAATTGATAAAAGCATTAGCGACGAAGTTTGCTTCTCGAAGAACATGATGAGAGAAGATATGGTCAAAGAATGTAGCAATCATTCTAATATCTTGGATAATCTGGAGAAGCTTTTAGAGACAAAGGAATAACATTCGGTCAGTGTTCTCAAACAAGGCCGTACGTTCAGCTCACCTAGGCGATGGACGACAGCTGACCTCGGAGAGGAACCCCAAATCGGAACCCTGAAGTGTTTCTAGTTGTAGGCGGTCTAGGCAGCCTATAGGAGGCATTTGTTTTATTCTAGTTAGAATTGTATATTGTATGCTTAATATATAGTAACTCCATATATAGTAATTAAATTCAACTTCTTATTACCATTTCGTAGTAAGAAACACCAGGGGCAATAATTGTACGTTGGTTAGCAATGATAGACAAAACCAAAATTAAAATCAAGAATAAAATCTGAAAACCAACCTCCACTTCCCGTAACCACAAGCCTAGACCAGACCACACAGATACTTGAACCAGACCCACTTAAAGTAATTAAAGGCCCCATTACCTCTTTTAATCAAATAATTTGTCTCTTTATACATCATATTGAATTAGTTTAACACAACATAGAAAACCATATATAGTGTACCCTAAAATCTCTATTATACAAGCACGCTCCCCCAACTTACAAAAAATGTCTTTATATGTCTCGACAAAATTAGTATATTGTACATAATAATGCACATATAAAATGCATCCAATCCAATGCCAAACCTCTAGCGTGCCCAATATTTGCTCTTCTTTAACTTTAAGATGCTCAATAATTTTTGTCCATTAACATAAAGAAACACTAAAGAAACAAATAACTAGGCTTCTCCAATCCCCACATAACTTGCTCTTTAAACAAACATATCGTCATTGGCCGAAAATTAAACATAATTTTTTCCCATTAAGTTGTGATTACACAAAGGTTTAAAGAGAGGAAATGATTTGAGAAATAAAAGCACACAGTAATTAGTTAATGCAAAAAAAAAAATCCAATAGTATAAAATTTGTAACGGTGACGTGTCCACTTCTCTCAACTATCCAATCATTGTCAAAAGTCGAAACCGACATTTGCATGGCAATCACATCCCCAAAGAAGCAAACCCTAATCGGCTATGGCAGTCAAACAATCACGAACGGACGGCTGAGATTCAGTGACTTGTCTTGACGGGGTTGACCTTATCTGGTTAAAAGTCCGTGCTGTGTAGGCTGGCTCTGCCATGCAAGGCCGTGGTATAGGACTAGCTAGGACTGCGCTAGCTGCTGGGTTTTAGCTGTCCCTCCTGATCAGTTGAATCGTAGCCGTACACATAGACCTGGTGTCGACCTTGCCAAAAATGATGTTGATCGTGAATGATAAAGATGCTTACATTTTGAGCTCTCAGCCACGCTACCCTAAAAGCTGGAAAAAAGCCGCTTTTGCAGGACCCCAAAAGCTCTACTCCCCTTGGTCAATGCTCACCGGTCACCAGTCACTCCTTAGTGAGTAAGATACTAAAATCGAACGGAACGGAGTAAATTCAAAGCGTTCTAACTGGGCAGACTCTAAATAGAATATCTTATACATACAATACATACATTAACAAGCGAGTCAGGTTAAAAAATAATTTCATAGAATTCACCATCGTAAACTTGAAATACAATCTCATTTGTATACAATTCATTCATAATGCTCAGATATACTGAAACTGTTAAACCGAAAGATCATATTAAAACATGCTTTTTAACTGTTTCTAAATTTCAATACTTTAGAGAACATTATATATAAGACACCGTTACATATCATGAATGTAGGCAATGTAGACAAGAAACATTGGGTTTTCGTCTTGCATGGCTAAGATGATGGTGGAAGGATGAGTATATATGTATGTGGGGAGAGAGAGAGACGGGGATAAAATTTTAAAGGGATAATGATTACAAATGGGGTCATGACGGCAACGCTTTCCTTTATCTTAGACGTTAAATGATTAAAACACCGAAATTAACACCCACACCACCCAAACCCAATTTGGCGCAGCCATAGCCGCCATTTGCCATCCTTTCATCTTTTTCATTTTCGGGCGATTTTCTTTTTCTGATTATGATTTCATTGATCTGTAATGAATATTAAGGACTATTTACTATAGTGGAACTGGGTTTGAGAGAGAGAGAAAGTGAGAAACGAAAAAGTTTGAAGAGAAAGAGACAGAAGAGAAAAGGAGATAAAATCCCACCGAATTTATTTATAAAGTTTGCAGCACTGGTTTTTATTTTAATTTGTTGCGAGTGTCTGTGAGAATTGAATTTTAAAAAATGTAAAGACAGAAGGTGGAGATTCTGAAGGGAGAGAGAGAGAGAGAGAGAGAGAGAGAGAGAGAGAGAGAGAGAGAGAGAGAGAGAGAGAGAGAGAGAGAGGCCTTATTCAGGTATTTAAGAAGCTCAAAATCTCTGCAATCATGAAAAACTCGAAGAAAAGCTTAACGGCCCTCTCCTTCCAAGTTCCATCATCCCCAACCTTTCGATTCTTTTTATATTTCCTTCCATTTTTATTAAATAAAATTCAGGGGATTTTGTTTTTCTGAGATAGATGGGCCCTCTTGAAGCCTCTGTGCTATATATATGATTTGCTCACTGATGCTGTAGTGAGCTGTGCCTTTTTTCTCCAGTTTCGAAGCTCTATCTAGCTCAAACCCGTTTAGCTTATAACTCACGTTATACGTGCTGCTCCTCCCCCCCCCCCCCCCCGGTATCTCACTCTCATTTCCTCACCTCCAGTCTCCTTCTTGCTCTTTTACTAATCCGGCAGTCTAGTTTCCGTCTGAGTTCAGTGATCAGAAACATGGTAGCAGATTTAAGCCTCTGTAATATAACAGTGAGGGAGTTCGACCCGAACAAGGACTGTTCTGGCGTCGAAGACGTCGAGAGGCGGTGTGATGTTGGCCCCAGCGGCGAGGTCTCTCTCTTCACCGACCTCCTCGGCGACCCGATTTGCCGAGTCCGAAACTCTCCTGCCTTTCTCATGCTGGTAAATAAATTAATGACCATGCATCACCATCATAACACATCCTCTCTTATTTGATTTCTTTCCCCGATTCTAAACTGACACGTTTAACTAACTAACTCTGGCTTGTTTTCCATGAACATGGTTTAGGTGGCTGAGCTGGGCGAGGATAAAGAGATAGTGGGGATGGTAAGAGGCTGCATCAAAACCGTTACATGCGGCAAGAAACACTCCAGAAATAGTAAAAACGTTACGGTTAGCCACCGCAATAATAATGATGGTGACGATAATATCATCAAACCTGTCCCTGTTTACACCAAGCTCGCTTACATCTTAGGCCTTCGCGTGTCTCCCTCTCACAGGTTCATAAACATCTCTCAAAACTTTCCATTTCCACTTCTCAATAACACTATTTTCTCTTTTACATAAATTAACTATATTTTTTTGTTGGGTACAGGAGGATGGGAATAGGGTTGAAGCTAGTGAAGAGAATGGAGGAGTGGTTCGCTGAAAACGGCGCCGAGTACTCTTACATGGCCACCGATAACGATAACCAAGCTTCCGTTAAGCTCTTCACCGGAAAATGCGGCTACGCCAAGTTCCGTACGCCGTCCATTCTCGTCAACCGGTGTTCGCTCACCGTGTCAAGGTCACCAGACTCGTGACAATCATCAAGCTCTCTCCCTCCGAGGCCGAAAAGCTCTACCGCCGCCGATTCTCCACCACCGAGTTTTTCCCGCGCGACATTGACTCCGTCCTCAACAACACCCTCAGCCTCGGGACATTTCTCGCCGTCCCACGTGACGCGTTCTCGGAGAAGTCGTGGCCGGGGTCGGACCAGTTCCTGGCCGACCCGCCCGAGTCTTGGGCCGTGATCAGCGTCTGGAACTGTAACGACGTGTTCAAGCTCGAGGTGCGAGGCGCGTCGCGCGTGAAGCGGACGTTCGCGAAAACGACTCGGATCGTGGACCGGGCGCTCCCTTGGTTGAACATCCCTTCGGTTCCGGAGCTCTTCCGCCCTTTCGGGGCGCACTTTCTCTACGGTCTCGGCGGCGCAGGCCCACGCGCGGTGAAGTTTTTAAAGGCGCTTTGCGACCACGCGCACAACTTGGCCAAAGAAAGCGGGTGCGGGGTGGTGGCTACGGAGGTTTCGAACCACGAACCGCTCAAGGCGGGAATTCCACACTGGAAGAGACTATCGTGCGCCGAGGATCTATGGTGCATCAAGCGGCTCGGGGAAGACTACAGCGACGGCTCTGTCGGTGACTGGACCAAGTCGCCACCTGGCATGTCCATTTTTGTCGACCCCAGAGAGATCTAGTGTTTACGTAAAGAATCCAAACTAGTTTTTATCTACTGTGCATGTAACTTTTTGTTCTTTGGTTTAGAGTAAGCAGCAAGATCAGGGTTTGTGGGGAAGGAAGAAGAAGATTTAGATATGGTTTTTTTTTTTTTTTTTTTCTGGGTTTTAATTTTTTGTTGTAAGGGAATATCCAATCCAATCTGATCTCCTTCATCTCCCCAGCTTTTGTAAATAGAAGTGGCTTTTTCAGATGATTAGATCCTCCTCTTATTCCTCTTCTGGGCCAGAACGCAGCCTTGGGTTCTTGTGGTTCCTCATCTTTGCTTTAAAAGAAAGAAGAAAAAAAAAAACAAAGGGGTTCTCTGCGATCTTTTGTAATGGTGATTGTGATCAAAATCATTGTCATTCAGAATATCCCTATGAATTTGTTCATGCAAAGAAAAAACAAAGGGGGTTCTCAATCACCTTTTGGGGCAATACCATATCTATCATTTGTCCTTGATTATATGCTAAGGTCGACCCTAGAAGAAGATGAGCCTTTTGCTCGATCACTGTATATACATTCTTTAGGCTCTTTCTAGTTAAGGGTAGTGGGAATATAAAGTGCTTGAAATGGAATAGGAATATTGAAATAACCTAAACCCTAATGAGAGGGTAAACTAGTCTTTGCTAGACTTTTTCTTGGATTGTACTACTTATGTCATATTCATTTTCATATGACAACACATACACATATAACAAATGTGTATATACTCTTTGTGGATGAACTTTCAACTTCTGGTTTGGGTGGTGTCGGGGATTCTTTTCTTAATTTGCTTTCTTGGGTTGTTGGGTTGTTTTTGCTTTTTTCGTATGATGATCACGAAATCGATGGACGGTTTTGGCTTCTAGTTGCTATGTGGGTTTTTAGCACATTTGCACTAAAAAGATATATATCCAAGTTCGATCACTTGTTTTTTATAATTTGCTGGTTCCTAGTCTTTTCCTTAATGAGCATTAAGCAAAGGCTTCGCTTTCTCTTAGTTATGGTGGTTATGATTAGGACTCTTGGGGACATCTTGGTGGGTACATATAATTGGATTGTGACACTCTTGGTACATGTTTGGCACATAATCAAACTATAATAATGGGCATAACTAGAAAAGTAGATATTATTGTTTGTCCATTTATCGATTACGTGCCTTTTTCTCTACCTATATGTATACACACCCAAAAAAAAAGATCTAAAAACCTTTTAGCATGATAGTGATCTTCCTATCTACAATATAGTATGCACGCATGCCCATAGTGTTCTTAGCACAAGTGCCTCTTGATAGCTTTGGAGCTAACTTATTTAATCTAGTCTCTTTTGGGTAAATATGTATGACCTTTGTTGTTTCTGGTCCACTATCGATCATCATATTCAATCCGTTTTCATTTGGGTTATGATTTTGTTGAAATGTAAAACATGCATCCGTGTTTTGTAGCTTTACATCCTGCAAATGTAGTCGTCTGCAATTGCAGCCATCGCCGTTAAAATTTAGTTACTTAAACTCATCATCAAGCTTTAGTAATGATCGATTGATCGAGATCGATCGACCGAACGACAGCAAATGCTATAATGCTTTCCAGAAACTAACACATGCTATGATAACTGTGACCGGATGAACGAGACTGTGAAAACTGTGCATGTATATGATAACTGCTGCGACTTCCTTATTAGTTTGGTGGAAGACAGATTAACTTAGGTATAATAGTGTTGCAACAAACACTAATATTGTTGTAATGGTAATGCATGCTGTTTGTAACTAAATTACAACAGCGAGCGTGAGTAACATTTCTCGAGAGATGCATGAAGATATATCCATGAAATAGGAGAAGGGTGAGTGAGAGACATTAGGTTGTGCATACATTGGACGCCAAGAAATAAGCAACAGGGCAAAACAAGATTAGATATGGTTTTGAACGAGTTGATGAATCTTGTGGGATTCACGGGGTTTGTGTTATAAAGATCATATGATTCATGAGGTAGTTACAAACTTACAATAAAGAAATTAATGGTTGCAACAACAAATTATTGGATGAATACGTTACTGTAATTCTGACTACGACTAAATGTTGTGAGTTCCAGCTGGATAATACTCGAGAAGAGCTAGGAAATGATATCAGCTGGATAAAGTATAAACCCCTTGCATCTTATCTAAGCATATATTAGAGCATTAGGGTTATTCTGGACTTAATTACTTCTTTAACCGGATCATGGAAACTACTGTCAATTCAGATTTTAGAATACAATGTAATGCCACCTTCATATTTGTTTAACATAAGAACCATTTATAGGTAGATAGCAAGAGAGATAAATAGATATATAGCTCCTCTTTTCAGTTTGGTCAGATTTAGCTTCTGTTTAACTGCGTCTGGAATAATCAAAATTCAAAAGTATTGTATTCAAATTTTGAAAAGGAATAATATCTTCTTTTTCACACTACTTGTGAATATTATATATAAGAAAAAGGATATAAACTTTTAGTTTAGATTCTTAGTAATCGATCAGTAACCCAAAACTCTTTTTCTGGTTATCCTGATCTGATTACAGTTGGAATCTTGATACAAGCAGGAAGATTTCTTGCATTCAGGCATCTATTTCACTATTTGAATGATAGACATGCGCTTCTCAAAATGCATATAAAACCCTTCAGCTAAATTGATAAGTTAAACAGAAATCTTTATATTTACAAGAATATTTTGGAATTGAAGAGGGGCACTAAGTCAGGAATTAGGTAAGTTGGAGTGAAAATGTTAGGCAACTTCTAATCGATCCGTGGAGTTGCTTTCCATCAATGATGATTAGAGTAAGACAGCCTAATTGTTGCAATAAATAAAGATTTCATCCATAAGTAACTGTCTGCAGGTCTATCTGTGTTTTAACAAAAAGAAAACTGGAACGAGTAAAGAACTATAGCTAGGTATGGAAGCTCACTATCAAAGTGCACGAGTCTTTCAAGTAAAATATGAAAGATCCATGTTCATCATGTTCTAAATTAATCTAAAGGCGCGCAGTATTGGATATGGAAAGCCTACGAAAGAGATTGAATGGGGGTGAGTTTGGCGCCCCAAACTTTTACTTTGGCGGTCTTTCTTTATTGTTATAGGGTCGATGATGAAGAAGCCGGTGGAAACAGAATTTGACAGTGGGAAGCTATGATCAATTTTGGTCGGGGAAGTGGTTTCTATTTTTTTCACTAGTATCCTTATCTTAATGAACTTCTTGGCAAGTCAATATATATGGCCAAACGGCTAAAGTGATTTGATAATCATTAACAAAGGAAGGTGATGTTTGATGTGAATGCAATAACACAAAATGAAACAGCTTAGCATCTTCTTCCAAGTGTTGCTTCCACTTTGATTAATGGATGACTTTCCTCTTTCTAATCGCACAATAACAGAGGGGAGATGAACTTATTGATACTATGAAGATTTTTGGTTTGATATGTGACAAATGCCATTGGAAGTATCATTTGGGAGTATCATACTTTGTTGGAAGTAATTGAGATTCAGATTTGATGTATGCGGTTTTTTCATCCCATGAACGACAAAGAATTGACCACCTTCTGGTTTTGACAACATATTCTTTGAATTTTGTAACTTATTTAAACCTTCAGCGTTGTTATACGTGGCTTTTCCTACCATGTCGTCGTGGGCAGCTCAATAACAATTCAACAAACTTTTTAGATTAGAAGAGTCTTCGATTAGTTCTCATTATAAAAGTCTTCATTAGAATGACTCTCGTAAATAATAATCTTAGAATGTTCGGATAAGTCTATGAGTTCAAGATTCAAGTTCATATAAGCACTTTTGGATGACAATCAAGAATCCAATAGCTAATTCTCCTACTGGCAACTAAATGCTCCAAGGCAAACTTAATAACAACCAGGATCAAAGACCAGATGTCATGCATAGGGTACAATGAAGCATACAGGTGTATTAGGCCCAAAAATGGGCAATTAATTATCATGTTTGTTCTTTTAATTCGTTATCGGAATCAAATTTACCAATCATAGGACCATCAAATACCGCCTGCCATGTGTAAAACACTGTAAACATGACTAACTATGGTTAACACAAAACTTGCTTAATATTTAATTATTTATTAATTCAACCTTTTCATCGTAGACCTAGAATTCCAGAAGATGATGAACAAAGGAAAACTTGCCCGTCAAATCACAATCTACCTCTATTCTCAAATCTCAAGTACTTAACTGAAGGCACGAAATTGTACTGAAGTGTGAGAATGGATTAGGTCATACAATATTCTTCCAACTTATCAATCACGACCTCCTTCCTACCTATAACAGATATACAAGAAAGCAAAAACGATGATGGATCAAATCCAGACCGAAACCTCAAGTATTGATGGAATTAGGGGAAATCAAAATCCTCTCATAAGTCCAAAGTTTTCATGAAGAAAACTGCCTCTGTTTTTAAAAAATTTCTGCATCTGGGTTTGAACAACAGATCTCCTTTTCTAACTCTCTGTCTCTCCTTCATCACTATCTCTCTTACCCACCACCACACAAGTCCGATCACAACCACTCGCCCCCATTCGGCCGTCCCCTACTCACTCTCTGACACATCTCTTGACAAAATCTTCAAGAGTGTTCCCATTTAAGAGGCTTTTACACACTAAAAAAAAAAGTAATTTATATGGGAGTGACCTGGAGAGAAAAAAAACTGAGTAGAAGAATAGAAGTTGATGATGAGTGATGGAGGAAGATGGGTAGAACTGTAGAAGACGGTAGAAAATGAAAGGTTAGAAAATTAAATGAACAATTAAAGGTAATCATTAGTTTGATTAACTATGGTTAACATTTATCACACATGACAGCTTGGTTGGCAAATTCATTTCCTTCGTTATCATGCTGTTTCTCTTGCGTTAAGTTTGGGTGCTGAAATTCACACATCCAAATTTACAAACCACACATTTTTTTTTTTTAACATTATCTATCTCTCATTTCTTTTTCCAAAAATACCCTCCAGTTAGATTTTTTAATTTTCTTTTTTCTTTTTCTCTCCACACCAAGATAGTCTCTCTCTCTAGCTCTGCTCTTGCACATTTGTGAAATTAATCTATATTACTAATTACCAATATAGATGTATGACCCATCTTTGCCTCTTGATTTCTCAATCTCTTCAAAATCCACCAGACCCAATTCTCATTATGGTTAAGCTTGACCATGGATCTGGGTAAGTATCAACTTTTCTTGCCCATCTTATTGTCCTGGTTATTTTGGATGGTAGCATCAAGTATATACTTGATTCATCTGATCTAGATTAGACCTGTTCTAGTCTTATTACTTATTTCATGGCCGATTGCTTCAAATTGGATTTTCTACTTTCAAATCCTAATTACAGCTCTTACCAAGAAACTAAATGTGAGGAGTTTCATCAATTGTTAACTCACAGTTGTTTCACATATATTGATCTGGGAGATGGTTTCATCTTGATTATCACTCTACTTCAAGTCTCGATGCTTTGGCTTCTCCCTCTCCCTTTTTTTTATATTCAAATCTCGAAATTGTACGCTCATGAGGGGATCAGAATCCAATAAAGAGTTCCTTCAATGGATGACGAAGGAATTCGTATGGGAAAAGGTAGGAAGCTGAGGGAGGAGAGAAAAGATAGAATTGAATGACGCTAAGTTGGGTTATGGATTGCTTCGGGAATAGGTGTTCCGGCATGAGTCTCAATCACAGAGCTAGTCGAAGTTAGAGGACTTGGGGATGAAATGGGATGAGCACAGATTAGACAGGAGCAGCTGCTGGATGTTTATGTTCATGTTTCTTGGAGGAGAAAGAGAGAAAAGAAAAGGACTCGAGGTCGAGGGTATTTTAGGAAGTGCAAAGGAAGTGAGAAAGTATAATATTAAAAAATATAAGGGGTGTGTAGTTTGTAAATTTGGGTGTGTGAATTTCAACACCCTTAAGTTTTTTTATAAATTGAAGGGCTCGTATTATCACTTTATGAACACATTTTAGCACATGTGAACTCATGTGGTAACTAAGAGTATTTACAAAGTCATGTTACCACAATGAGACTAAATGACTAGTATCACTATTTTGTGACATGTTTTATAACTTTTTGATAATTATATGCATGTTATGTAGTAAAATAGTGTATAATTTTCCACACAAATCAGCTGTCGTCATAGAAGAGTTACTCTGGCATGAGCCTCTATTTACTTTCCAAAAAAAGTTGATTGAGAAAAATGAAACCTTTATGTTTTGTTTCTTCTTACGGTAAAATAAAACTTAATAAAATTATTATAAAAAGTTGAAAACGATTCAATAATGAGCGACCAATATAAGAAAGAAAACAACACAAAAACGCTCAAACAAAACGATACCAGAGGATAAACTCTTGTGCTGCATCTTTAGATCGAAATAAAATGTGTATCCCAATCCCAAATTAGGATTACACAACCAACATATATTACGAGAAGTGAGAACAAAACGTATTATTGAACACTTCCTGGAAATGAAGTTTCTAGTCTCGCGCGACAATGTGATCTCTTCATCTAAAACATCGCAGCCATTCTAATCTCAGTAATCTCCTCATATCAAATGAGCTAAGATGAGAGAACATGTCAAACTTAAGCTTTGTGTGGGAGAGAGAGCAGTTGAGCTACTATGGAGCAAGTACAGGAATTCTCAGACTTCCAACTTTATTTGGCAAACCATTGGGTTGGGCCCTCCCAATGGCCCAAAGGTTGCCAATCTACTAATCCCAATTACAATAAAAGCACTACTAGCTGCTCAAGAAAAAAAAAAGCCCTACTAGTTATAATAATTTCTCATTACACTACAAACTATCATAAACTTTTGTTTTTATAAGAAGAAATCCCTAACTTCTTGAGTGTGTAGAAATCACATTTCTTGTCAACTATTATATATTTCATTTTCTTCATGGAGTAGAAATCTTGTGATATGTCATGTAGTCTTCATTTACAATTGCAGATTTTTACTTTTTAGTCCTTGTATACAGCAAGTCACTTTTCAAAAAAAAAGAAAAGAATATGTAGCAAGTCAAGAATAACATTGGAAAAAGTTTCTCTATTGCAGTGGACATTTGGAGAAGTCAGACATGTGTCATGTGTGTTACAAAAAGAACAAAAAAAAACCTTTAAAATGTGTTTGATTAAAAGTGAGACATTGGAGAAAACCATTTAATTTAAGAGTGCGGCTATTAGGACCTCCATATTTACTCAGTATACCTCCATCTATTTTGACTTATTGGATTACAAATATAACCTCATAGAAAATGACAGTTTTAGACATTGAATTCAAAAAAAAAATTATTGTAATTAGATTAGTATATTTTTTTTTTGTTCAAGTTAGCGATACAAAACGGAATCTATAAACCCTAAATGGCTAAACCTGAGTGCAATCATTGCTCAAAGAACTACTACACCTAATGGAAGAATCTCCATTGACGAAGACACGATCCTCGTTTCAAAACCTTCAGACAAGGTATCATTTCAGTACTAATATATATAATTTTTGTTTCGATTCATGATATGTTCTTCTTCTTCCTCCTGATTTTCATTTAGTTTAGGAAATGTCTTCTTCGTAATATTCTTCTTGGTCTTCTTCTTCCTCGTCTTGCATGTTCTTCTTCTTATGGAGTGGTGGTCGACAAGATTGGTCTTTTTAGGGTTTTTCTTCTAGGTCGAAGGTTTTTGGGTGCATAAGGATAATTTTTATAGTTTTTTTTTTCTGGAACATTAATATGAAAATGTCATCGCTATTCTACGAGTGAAAAGTCTTACTTTAATAGTTATTGTGAATGAATCTTCTCCTCGAGGACTTGCTTCATGGAGTGGTGGTTGACGAGATTGGCCTTCTTAGGGTTTTTCTTCTAGGTCAAAAGTTTTTGGGTGCATATCATTAATTTATGTATTTTATTGCTTTGCAATTGATTGTGAAAACAATTCATGATTTGAATAATAAAAAAATTAAATCATTGTCATCGAAAAATCGTTCTTACAACTTGATCAAATAATAGAGATTAATGAAAAAAAAAAATCAAGGAATTGAGGTTGCCAAACTGGTTTTCATGAAAAAAGAGAAGAAGAAAAAATGAATCAAGCAATCGAGGTATGAAATAGAAACGCATGCAAAAAATAATAATTTAAAGGTGGGAGGTCTAGAAAGCGAATAAGAGGTATAATGAGTAAATTATTGAAATATATATGAATAACAAACCTAAGGTTATTTTAGAAATTTGAAAGAAGGTCTAATGAGCAAATGCTTATTTTTAAAAATAAAATGGAGGTGTAAAGAGACAAGGAGGTATACTGAGCAAAACTGGAAGTCCCAATAGCCGCACTCTTAATTCAAATAGAGTTGATTCAAATTAGGGGAAAAACGAATAGTATGAAAGTTTCGATAAATAAAGACTAGTAGTCCATAGTTAATGAACTATTGTTATCCGGGAGTAAATTGCATGTACCGTTTGAAATGTTTAGCACCTAAACAAACCATTGGTACGGCTAAAATAGCCTCACAATTTAACCCTGTAAAAGATTGTCAATTGTAGTATAAAGAAGCAAGGATCGTTTATTGCCAGAGATTGAGGGTATTTAATTTTGCACAACACAAATAATGTCACAAAAGTGTCTACTGTTCCTGACGAACAGCAGACTAAAATATAATTAACTACCTAATCTACACTACTCAGAAAATTATGAAAATTTATAAAACTAAACTAAACACACAGAAAAACACGCACACAAAATTTGAGGGGATTTGGAGTTTGTTTACTATACTAAATAAATCACGAAAAACAGAAGACAGAAGAATAAGAAAACAGTTTTGATTTTATTGTTTGAGAAATATGATAGAGAAGAGGTTAGGGATTTAGGAAATTCACCACCGAATATGCTTCAAAACAAAGTCCACACAACCAAGATTCCAATTACCAAGTTATGAAAATGTTCAATCAAGAATAAACCGTGAACGCACTGCGTAAATTCTTACTACTTCCCTTATCTACTTAAGTAAGATGAACGCACCATTACTAAGCTTTTAGAATAACCAATCAAGGTATAGACGCTATCATATCAACAAATTATTCTAAGCATTAAGATCAATGGAAGTGATTGAACAAGTATGCAAAACTAGTGTGGAACGCCTACCTAGCATGCAAGTCTCTCTATTTGGTTTCACCTATTGTCCTATAGGTTTTACTACCTTGAATTAAGCCGTATTAACCGTTTAGGAGATTAAACAACCTAATTCTAGCCCCACTCACAAGTTCATAATGTTCTATGTATGCATCCATGAACATAAACAAGCAAGAGTTCCCTATAAACCAAAACCAAACAGACAATCCAACTAAGTAATTACGAAATCAAGGTTGTAGAACAAAGTTTATTGCATAATTCAGGGCTTCAAACCTCCACCCCTAACTAAGATAAACTAGCCACACATCGTTGTAGAAATCACACAAAGAAAATAAATTCGAAAGTTAAAGATTACAAAGGGAAGAAGAAAACTGTGAATGGAAGGAATGACGATGATCTTGGCGACTTCCCCTTGATGAATTCTTGTGCGATGCAGCAACGTGAAGGCTCTCTTGCAGTATGACGGCTTATCCCCTTCTGGTATTAGGGTTTTGCTTTAAATAGTCTCCAAGTCTTCAAAGCTTCCTTTTCAGACTATGTTTCCTTCTTTGACTAGAATCAATGTTTGGGCCATCTTTTGAATGTCTTCCACATATAATCTGGACTTGGCTTTTGGGCAAATTATATTAATAATGCCACTCTTCAAAATCGTGCAAAAACCCCCAAGAATATTCTCAGAAACCAGCCCAAACACTGCCTCGAACTTGACTGCTGCACAGCTTTCCGCGAACTGCTGATTTTCTGTCCAACTTTGGAGCTTCATAACTCCCAGATGACATCACCGATTTGGATGATTCTTGAGTCCAAATTGATCTACAAATGCTCCTCTACAAATTTGGGCAGTCATCTTGGTGAAAACATTCTCGGAACCGCATGAAAACAAGCCTTGAAAACCGGAGAAAATAAGCAGAAACCAGTTTTCAGCTTTTTGTGTTTGCAGCTTCTGTTTTGGTGAAATGATTCCATTGCCTTTCCTTGATATTTTTGACCATGTGAGTGATCAATCTCCATCCTTGACATCTCTACTTCGTATTGGAAGCCTTGCTTGCATCACTTGAGCACATATTTGCATTATCATGCTCCACGAAGTACTTAAGAAAATAACAAAGTTAAAATGATCTTTTTAAAGGAAAATAACCAAGTTAAATGCAAAGGTTAAACTATAAAATCGTCGCATTTTATGCTCCTATCAACCATAATGTTTATTCTTTAGGATTACCGGTCTTTCTCTAGACAACCAAGAAAATATATCGTAGATCTAATTTGTATTCTAAATTTGTTTTCCTTTCTTGTTTACTGATTATATCATTAGCCTTATCTGTAACAATAATTGATTTTATCGGCATGTAGTTCCAAACTGCAAGGTTTTTGTTTTGTCCCCCCTTAATTGTACTCTCTCAATTTTCACTCTTTCGCCTGAGAGGGCGATGAATTAGCTCTCAGAACGCCAAAATATGCTTAGCAAAGTAATTGTTTCAGTTTCATTTTCAATTACTAACATAATTATTCAGACATTAATGACGTCAATAAATGTGACTCTGAGTATCAAACCCTCAGACCCTGCCTGCAACTGATGACACTGTACCATTTTTGCCAGCTAATCATAGATAATGTTAAACAAGACCTTCTAATAATATTTTTATAGATCAGCATCTAAACCCAGATTGATACAAATAAACCACCAATATATTTGCTGTCTTGCTGAGAACAAAACGTGATAATGAACCCTACCTGCAGGAATGAAGTTTCTTGTCTCCTTTGCTCAACAATATGATCTCTTTTGCTCAAAACCCCAGTGGAACATCAGCTAAAAGATGTCAGTCATCCTAATCTCCTCATATAGATGAGCAAGATGATTTTACAAGTCAACAACATATACTTCGGATCTACTAATAAACATTCATGTCACGAGTAACTAAGATAATGAGCGCCTCCTACTCCTGGAATGAGATTTTGTTTCTTCAGCATTGATGGAACTAGGACTCTCCGATGTATCGGAGCTGCTTTCACCATTCCTCTCTTTGTTTGACCAGAGCTTAGAGAATATCTTCTTTGACATAAGCAACCCTTTCATTTTGCTGGCAGCAACTTTTTCAGATTGGTTTTTAGCACCATGATGATCATTTCTATCACTGCCAACTCCCTCATTACCGTCACCTAACCTTAGTGTAGAAATCTCCCCTTTTAAAGCCTTGATTTCCTCGGCGGTTGGCACAGCATCCCAGTCCTCTTCTGTGTTGGTTGTAGTGGATCTTGAGCTTCCATGAGACCCACCAGGGAGTAAGGCTCTGATGGACCCATGTAGATCAGGTGTACTGTTTCCACCCGCTGAAGCCCTAGCCTGTTCAAAGAAAAGAACCTGCACAACGACTCTCAAGGGTAGCCGCTCATTTTGCACAGCATGTGTGCAGGCTTCTGCTGATAACTTCCTACAGTCCATTAATTTGCATACTCTCTTCTTTTCGCTCTTGGCGATCCCCGGGTGTTCCTGCACCGACACACCATGTATCATAAATTTGTTCAAAACCAATAGAGCACTGTGCTATTTGCTTTTACATTAGTCAAGAATAGAATATAAATTGCCACTATGCTAATTTAAGTCATGAAATATGAAAATACCTTTTGTTGTTTTGAAGGTGAGTAATGAACTACTGATTATAGGGCAATTGTAAAGGTTTCTTTAGAGGGATGAATGAACAAAATGAAATTTATTAGGTGTGTAAGAAGATGTGTCAGGTACAAACCTTCAGAAACATGTCAATGGCACGGTAAACTCCATCATGAGATGATCGTGGGAAGCTTGAAACCATTTCGGCAAGACTGACAAATTTTGACACTGGTAAGTTGGGATCACGTCCAATTTCGGCAAGGTAGCCATCCACCAGCTTTGCTACCTTCACCTTTGAAGTATCTGATAGGAACCTGGGGGTTCTGATCTCCTGGAATTCAGTTTCCAATGAAGGATCTGTCTGAGCACTTTGATCACGTACCACGAATTCTTCAATTAGCCTGTGCACTATATCAACATCATACATCATTTCTTCCTCAGCTGGGGCTCGAATTAAAAGATCAGAAACTGTAGCCTCCTCAAGTTGCTGGCTAATTCTCCTCATCAATTCACTTTTTTCCATTTCTCCACATTCTAACAAGATGGCTGCTTTTAACAATTTCAGTAAGAAACTGCAAGGGACACTCCCTGTAGGAAGCAGATAGATGACAGTCTCCACCAATGATCTATTTTTTACAACATCACCACCCTGAATCATACCCTTGCTAATACCTGATAACCTTCTGACAGTATATGCATTCAAGGCTTCCCCAATTACATCAGCAGAGATTTTTCCTTTGGTTTTGATTATTGTTATCACCCGTTTGTATAAATCAAGTTGAAGCCCACAGAGGTCTTCTACCCACCAGTCTTTTGGAACCATCTGCTGTTTACCTACACCATTCCAGAGTGGATCATTCCCATTCTCAGATGGCAGCTTTTTATGGTTATACGAATATGACCATTCCACCTTGGAAGTATCAATGGTAGCCTTGGATGCTATGGAGTCTAGGCAATGGCTCACTACCTTAAGTTCCTCAGCCCAGGGAAGAAGAGACCTTGTCGTTTGAAGAACAATGATCGAGTCTTTCCAGCTTCGGAAGATGCTAGAGCTTAGGAAAACTTCAACTTTGTAGACAAGGTTTCCTTTCTCAACAGTTTCATACATCTCAAGGAACTCTGCGGCGCATCGAGTTGCAACCACATTGTATGCATTGAGAGTCACTGTCATACCATAACAGAACTTGGCACATATTTCAAAAGCAGCAGGTCCACCTGGAATATCATGGATGTGGATTTCGTCACTGTTGTCATCATTTGTTGTTGCCACCAGTTTCTGCAGGCGTGCGCTCTTGGACAGAAGTGGGAACTACAAAAACATCACAGGATATAAGTACGATATCTTTTGGACTCAAACTCACAAGATATGAGAATGAACAAATACGTAACGTATGAAGAGCTCATCAACTGAACTAGACTATAGTTGTATATCAAAAACCCCTTCACTCGGTCTTTTTTTATTTATTTATTTTTTATTTTTTAAAAGGATCAGTCAGCGTCTAAATCAGATGAAAGTTTGGCTTGTTAAACAGATTGGGCTATCAACAAATGACATTGCAATAGTCTGACCAGCCTTAACTAGTAGGGTGAAGTGAAGTAAATGATGTGATAGTGGAAATCACTAATCAGGGAGTTCTGATACTGGAACGGATTGATTGAATAATCTGGCAGCTCAAGTTATATATACGGAAAAAGTACATCACCTACTGACCAAATGAATCTTGTTTACAACCAAGAAGGTAGCATACCTTATGCAAATAAAACTTCACATCTCCAACATTAATAGCAACATCAGTCCCCAGCTCAGTTGCCACATATCTGGACAAAAAAATTGTCAGGCATAATTTTTTGAAAACTATGTAACATGTACTTAATACAGGAAAAACTGAGCAAACAGAAAACAAGAATAAATAAACTTATTTTCTTGCAAATATCATGAAAATTTTCGTGGACAAAACAGAATGTTCCTACATATATCATGCAAATTTTCTTTCAATTCTTACTGACTCCCCATTATAGCCTTTTTGAAATAACAAGGATTCGGAAACTTCCATGGATAAAATGATTTTATCTTATAACAGTGATAAGGGGTGCCCGATCAGGAGAAGTTGGTACAGATGGATTATAAATAGAAATTTATATAATTCACAGATCGTAGCACACAATTAGCTTAACTGATTGCATGATCAAATTTTCTTAACAGGATTTAACCATGAACTTAACATAACATTAATGGAAGTCAAATTATATGTAGTTACTCATGTAGCTACATAGAACAAAGCACGCTTAAAACGCTAAATGGATCTAACCATGCACAAGATTACTTAGAACATTGGAATAGTAACCTAATCCATCATGAGAAACTTAAGAATGTAACAATTGTGGTTCTACCATTAACCTTGTGCATCCACTATAGCATCAAACATTTATGTCTGGCATATTTGTAAAAGAAGTAGGTACACATATATCTCAAAAAATGGCACATAATGCATCTCATAGTGAAGAACAAAGAGAGACAATTGCATAATAACTTATTTCCAGAAAAATATGAAAACAAAAATAATCCATGTGCCTAGAATTAAACTTACTTGATATTATCCCCCTCTGTCTGAAAGAAATCAGGTTTGGATCCAAGTTTCATGAACTTCATCTTGGCAAAGAATAGATCTCTCTTTCCTCCACAATTCCTGATACCACCTAAACCTTAAAACTATGACCGTTAATGCCAATCCGAAATCAGGATTCCCCAGAAAAATATAAAGACCAAAAACCGAGAATTGAACAGCTGATGAGCTGATGCTCAAGGTTAAAAAAGAAAAATAGATCTCAGAAAACTTTGGTGTTTTTCCTAGTTAGACCGAATCTTCCCCACAAACCAAGGCTGAAGAAAGTAAAGAGTAAATGGGATCAAAGATTTTCAACAAAGTGTTCACTTGAATGAAAAGAGACCAAAAGAAGGGAGTTGCTTCCTGAATTGGTAACAGAAACCCAATGACCCCGGAGAAACAGGGCCAGCTCAGGAGACACAAGACATCACCAACAGACCATGCCAAACATATACAATTCTCTCAAAGCCAGAAAAACGAAAGTAAAAAAGAATTAAAACCCTCAAGTTGCTTAAACTTGACACCACCGCCCTCCCCTCATTTGTTTATGCTCTCCTCATTCTAGATATCTGTCTCCTCTCACTTACTTCTTTGTTTTTACAACGGTCAAACAC
Organism: Fragaria nilgerrensis; assembly: GCA_010134655.1. Classification (NCBI taxonomy): domain Eukaryota; kingdom Viridiplantae; phylum Streptophyta; class Magnoliopsida; order Rosales; family Rosaceae; genus Fragaria; species Fragaria nilgerrensis. The sequence continues at coordinate 11,836,450 of CM020977.1, forward strand.
CGCCAAACCTAAAACCCCTTTTCTGGCCCACAACAAAGTTTCAGAACCCAAAACCCACAAATTTACATTCCTTTACAACAATGTTCCTTCTCTATTCCTGGCCCTCTTTGAAGTCTGAACACCTGCAATTGGAAACAACAATTCTTGGTTAGAGTTGAATTAAGCACCCAAAACAGTAGACAAAAGCATCAGTCTTTGGGATATCAAATACAACCAAGTCTGTCTCAAACACCAAGTGGAAGTAAAAGATCATCATATTTAGAAATAAACCCAAGAATATCCCATATCTTAGTTTCCCAAAAACTTTAAAAAAAAAAACATTAAACTTTTACCCAAAATCAATTCATGCACAGCTGAAAATGAAAGCCAAACACAAGAGATTAAGTACAACCCGAGATTTACATAATTAAGTGATCAGAACAGCAAACAAATGAAACCCACCTCAAATGAAGCTAAGCAGACCAAACCTGAGCAAAGATTTCAGAAACTAAATGATAGCAAGAGGACATAAATAGTGGGAGGCTCTGAGTAAATTGAATCCAGCTAAGAAAAGGAAGTGTCTTTCAGAAAACCCCACCTTAAAAACTGAAAGAAGGGGGGGGGGGCAGTGGATTCGCTCTCCTTCTTCCCTTCTCTCTCGCTTTGCTAAAGTACCAGGAATCAGAATCAGTGGCGCAACAAAACAAACACAATGTTCTTCACAGTACTGCGAGAGAGAGAGAGAAGAGAGAGAGAGAGAGAGAGGAGAGAGAGAGAGAGAGAGAGAGAGTTATATATGGTTCAGAGAAGCAGAGAAGGAAAAAAGAGAGGGGAAACAAAACCCAGAAAGAGACCAGCCATAACAAGATGAGCTGTTTGGTTAAGTTTGACAGCCACCAGAGCTACACAAAGCAGAAAAAGCCAAGGCCTCTTCAGACTGCTCCCACTCTCCCTTTTGAATCAGCACCCATAGCAACGCCCCACCACCAATACATCATTTTCCGTTCCCGACACGTCAAAATCAGACGGTTAATAACTTTGGACATGTTTTTATTTTTTTAAGCAGAGCCACTTTATTGTTTTGGCCATTTTTGATGATAGCTACTCGGCATCATAAAATGGTCAAAGAATGAGCATATTTCCACTCACCACTAAGCATGCATGAGCATTGTGGTAAAAGCATGGAAAGCATATTCTTTGATTTCTTTCCTTGTTTTGTGAAAATTACTCTTGCTCGATAAAAAAAAGTGAAGGTTACTCTTGCTCGATAGCTAAAGTGAAAGTTACTTTATTTGTACCAAAGGTTACCACTGACGAGAGATTCTTACATGAGGCAGCCTCACCATGTAAACTTGCTTTTCTATCGCGTGGTAGAGAAAACTCTATCTAAGAATTCCTCTACCACTTTGTATTCTATAAGAAAAAATTGTTACTTTTGGTGTAAACTTGGAATACGAAGGTGCTTTCATACATATTCTTGGCAAAAACATAGAAACCAAATTATGATTTTAGGCGATCTAGTTGGTTTGAGTTTCACTTCCGTATAAGAAATCTAAAATTACATGTAAGTGAAATTTTAGGTATTCCATACATATTCTCGTGATATATTGTTATATTTTTTCAAGTGAAATTCAGTTTTCAAACTACATAAAAAAAATATAAAAAAAATCTTAGCCAAGATATATTAGATGATCTGGTCCTATGCGGCTATGCCCATAAATTTCGAGATTTTATCTCTATTCCATCAACCCTGTTAATCCAAATACAATGTAACCTTACTTCTGATATTGATGCCATTGCAGGTATAAGGTATTGCTGGTTCAATGAATCAAAAGCAAGACATAACATAACTCAGTTCTCTTGTATCCTGCAAATTCTGATAGTATTATCTCAGTATTGTTTATTGTCTGGTTCAATCAAAAGAGTGAACATTTTTCTCTTCTTCTCTTAGTGGAGAATACAAAAATGGTGATCACCAGAACGTTTTCACTCTTATCTTCTTCTTTATTCCCTCCACCTCAATCACACATGCAATGCTCCAATTCCACTCTCCCCAAGAACCCTAAATTTTATTCAATCCCAAATGGAGTTCTATGATATTCTCATTGCTACACATCCCAACAGTAATGCCCATTTAGTTTATTAGCAATGTAAGTATTGCTCTGCATCGAAAGAGAATCTAGTAACCTGCACATGAGATTTTCTGAAATTTTTTGTTTTGCAACTTTATGATCAATGAAAATCTACATATGCAAGATGAGATTGGATTCCTTGAAGAAATGTCTGGACTCTCTTAGCCACAACTGAAACCAATATCACCTACAATCTCTGGGAAGATCTATTCCCATGAGAATTGGTCGGATTGGGACAAGCATATGGCCTAGTCAAAAGGGTGTTCATCTTCCTTATCCCACATTGCTCATTTGCACTACATGATTTAGGTATTGCAATCTAAATTTGGACTATTGGAATCTCAAATGGAACATAGACCACAAAGAGTTATAGAGATGTGACCACAACAAGAAGATAGGGGGAAACATTGTGGATGCCAATTGTACTTCAATTGGCCTAATGTGAACTTTGTGTGACCCATACCATGTGATCTAACTTGCTACTTGGAGCTTCTTTTGCCAACATTTTCTAATTCTTTCTTTCTTGATAAAATTTCCTTCTTGCATAATGGAAAGTTCCCTAGTTTCAGGCAATGGAGTGATGGACCACTTCCCCCTAACCCTAGGGCTTCTTGTTTAGGTTCAATTATGCACAGTTATGAATCAGTAATGAGTTGAAGGAGAGTTGATCAATTAAGGAAGGGCTATGTGCCTAGGAGTTAAAAGATTCAACTTCATATAGCACTTTTGGATGAAGCATGAGTCGTGATTATGATATACATAAACTAAAATGTTTTGGATGAAGCATGAGTCGTGATTATGATATACATAAACTAAAATGTTTTGCGGATTAGAGGTTTAGGGCACTTAAGAAAGTCTTTTCGCAACAATGTAGGGAATGTGTTTGCTTTTACTTGTAAAAATAATACTTGTCACACATAAAGTAGCGAAATAACAACATTTATTCCATATCATTTGATCTTTCCATTTCACTCGAGTTTGTTTTTCTTTTCCAATCAAAAATCCGAATTCCTGAACCAAACATGGCTTTACGCAAACTAAATCAAGACTTTGGTAAAAGCAAAAACGAAACTGAATCTACAACTCATGAGAGGCACTAAATTATCTTACAGACAACATAATGCAGAAGAAGCTTTATGAAAACTCAGGTAATTATGGCCGGGCACATGGCTAGAGATTCTCATATCAATTAGCGTTAATGGCATCGGAAACTTAATTATATCCATTTGCTTATAATACTGTGAAAGATGAACTGAGGAACATGGACTAATTATGATAGTCGGCTTAGCTTGAACTGGAAAATCCTCCTGACATTCTTCAGCAGAAATATTATGAATATGATACTGAGAGAGCTACTCAGTGATCTGAGTTTTGCTGGAAACTTTATCAAAGTTTGATTTTTCATTGTAATGCGGTTCCATGAAGCCGTCCTAACTCCTAAGTATGGCACTTTATTCCTAGGTAGGTCATAAATCACATCTGTCAAGATTAGACAACATTCAATATGCAACTTATATAGAAAACGAAAAGCTGATGATATGAAGTTGCTTGCCAACTAGGGATGCCCTAAAAAGTTGAATCTGGAATCTTTCTCCATCCCCATTTCGTGCCTTTCTTAGCATTAGGTTAGTGTGGTGTGTCTGCTTGATTGTAAGCAAAAACCTTGACTCCATGACTACTGTTCAATGGAATTCACCAGAAATATGTGATATCCATAGATGCCTTTAGCTATATATGAAGCCTGTTTCTCATGAAATATCACATTGGTTTCATTTGTTCTATGAATAAATTTCTAGCCCAAGATTTGTAGTACTTTGAGAAGTTCAGTGGAACATAAAATCTACATTCAAAATTCATTTGTTCTATGAATAAATTTCTAGCCCAAGAATTGTCATACTTTGAGAAGTTCAGTGGAACATAAAATCTACATTCAAAATGATGATTGAGATATTGAAGAAAACTACATGATTCAAACAAATAAACTTGCTATTAAGTGTCACAAAATTGTCTCAAGTACATATCTATATACGCTTTGGTATGACTCGGTCTAAATAGAATTAGTCTACTAGATAATAATTTAAAAGGTAATTACTTATAGATTACCGAACTAGAGTTGTAATCGGAATTGTCTCATCAAGTTTACATTTGCACGTACTTGTATTCTATAGATCTTTATTCATCAATGAAATACAAACATCATGTCTCTCCTAGTCTACGTTGCATGGAAACGGAAGCGGAAACGTGAAAGCGAAGCGTTCGGAAACGCAAAAGCGTTTTTTTTCAAAAATTATTGAAAGCGCAGAATAAAATAATAATAATATAACTAGCTTTGCAAATCTTCTTATTTATTGTTAATAATAAATATAAATTAATGAAACAATTTACAACCTCCTAATTATTTAATTGTTTAGCCTCTTAACCAGATAATAATCTACTGTTAAGTCATTAAGATAACTATTAATCCCATCCAAATACTATTCTTTTTGAAAGAAAAAAAATACGCAACTAGCTTCAGAAGAAGAATAGTCCATCTTCATTCTTTGTTGACGAATAATAGCCATCCATCTTCTTTGTTGACGAACAGAAGAAGAATAGTCCATCTTCATTCTGGCTTCTCCCTTCAGTATCTCTTTTCTCTTTGTTCTCCAATTCTCCAGTCCCCCCTCACCTTCTACGCCTCTCTCTCTCTATCTCCTTTCAGATTCAGATTTGTTATCTCTCCTTTCCTTTTTCGATCAAGAGGTCGTCAAGGAGACGACGAGATCGATCATTGATTGCATAAGAGACTGAAAGAAGTTCAACGCGCCGCTGACCCACAGTGCCCGTCTACGCTTCCGAATCAAAGTCATGTGCTTCCATATTGGAATCGGACGCTTCCGCCGCGCTTCAAAAACCACATTTTCCCGAAATCGCGCTTAAGCTTCCAGACACTTCCACGACGCTTCCGCGATCATCTCGGCGCTTCCGTGCTTCCTAACTCCTAGTTCTCTATACAGTTCAATATCAGTATTGCTAGATCAATTTGTTTTTGAAATTTGTTAATTTTTAAGATAAATAAGAGTTCCAGCATAATATTTAAAATATTGCTAAATTCTAACATTGCTAAACTAAATTGACAAATTTATCAACCTAGACAAGAATTGCTAAAGAGAAACTTATGTTTTTCCTCCATTTTAAAACCACGTGTAAGTTTATGATTCGTTAAAAATATTACTTAACTTACACTTAACAATTACTGCTGGAACACAATTGCTATTTCAATTGTTAAATATCCTAACTATTGTTAAATTTAACAATAAACTACCCTATACTACTGGAGATGTTCTAATTACCCGATAATTAGCTATATTAGTTGATTGTGTACTAATTTGTAACTAAATATAAAGTGTCATTATAGTGTTTGACGAAACTACTGACGGGAGATACGTAATACGTAATACGTAACTCCGTGTCTTTATGGGCTTGTTTGATCTCATGGATACGGATAAGCTGGTTCATCTTCTTTTATTTGTGAAACTAATGATAATACGAAACCGCGAGGAGCTCCCTCCCAGCTAAGTGAGCTAACTAAAATAAAATGACATTCTTCTCATGGTTATATATAAACTAGTTACAAATTGGTTTTAGAGTTCGTATCAAACTAGTATTTATTTTTGTCATGCTCCAAAATAAGCCATATCGTAATTTTTTGGTTTTTAAGTCTGTTGAACTTTTCAGTTACAATTGATATTTATTTCAATTTCAATTTTTATTCTATCCTAAAGAAAATGAGAAGTAGGGTTGTTGGGCTTAGCAGATATTGGGCTCCTTGTTCCTTGAAGTTCTCCAATGGCCCAGTTCATTTCCTTTTATTTTTACAAGGACTTGTCCAAAAAGTGTAAATAGATTTCCAAGAGCCGAAGCCGACCTTTTTCTCTTCCAAATCCTCCAAAATCTAAGAAACCCAGAAATTTTATGAGCCCTGAAGGTGACAGACTCTCTCAAAATCTAAACGTCTTCTCATTCTCACACTTTTTGGCGGGGTTCCAATTCGGGTTTGTTGCCTTGACAATTCCATTCTCGAATTGGGTTCGATCTGAATCCGATTTTGGTTTGGATTTTGATCGGAAGGTAAAGGTTCTCGTCAATTTTATGTTTTGAGATTATATGGAGAATGTTTAATCTGATTCTGTTGCTATTTAGAATTGTATTTTTTTCTCCGTTTGGCCTTGAATTTGAGATACGTTGTCATGCCCATGATTCATTAGTGCTTAAAATTTGCGGTAATTTTTGTTAAGAGTTGATTAAACTGTGATGGTTAGCATGTATGATTCTGTAGTTGATGATATTCTTTTCTCTTGGTGTTTGGTTTAATACTAGGAATCTTGGTCCTTAGCTCGCATTACCTACTGATTGGTGTTGCAGATCATTAAGTGCAATGGATCCCGGAAAGCTGGGGGAGATACTGAAGTAAGTTTGTTTAGTCGATTTCTTTACATGCAATTCAATTTTTATTATTCAGCTTTAGATTTTTAAATTTTGTTTTGTTATCCGTTATTGGTGTGTGCAGGCACTTGGAGACGCAGAACGAGCTCCTTACGAACGCGTCTGAATCAGTAATACAAGAATTGTCTAAGCTTCGGGTATTTTATTCGTCAATCTTAATTCGTATCACGATTATGTTCATGACTTTAAATATGCACAGAGTATGAATGATTTCTACTCAATAGGAATTATAATGTTCTTCAGGTTTGTAGATGGCAGTGAGTAATGTTAGTACTAACAATTCTGGATGTGAAATGTGCAGGGAGAAGAAGAAATGATGATGCGCAAGTATTACGCTATTATGTCAGAGCATGGTAAAGTAAAAAAGGTATATCTCTTTCTTAATTCTACATGTGCTTTATCCTTCGCTTACTTGAATCCTCAAGGTTTGGACAAAGCGTTAACATCTGTTTTTTGTTGGTCATTTGGGTATCCCTGTTTCTTATTACTGAGAACCCATGGGCGTGTTCCATAAATCAATATTTGAATGTTACAATCTTTCACAGCATATGCATACACTCTGGGTACTCAGTCTGCAGTTTGGATAGGAAGTTATTGCATTTGTTTTTAGAGGAAATCTATCTGATGTTGAACTTTCTCACAAATCTGGGAAGCAATAATATATACATAGATCAAACACTTGATGACCCAGGACTTAATTATGGGTAAGAATATGTAGGATCGGTTTGACTAGAATCGAGCTTTGTTCTTATAGGAATTGGTTGCATATGATGTGTACCTATTGAAGTTGGCATTTGGCTTTACATAGGTTCATGTACACTGTTGTGTACATTTGTTTATTTATTTTTAATTTTCTACTAGTTGCTTTGTCTAATCTTTGTGCTTCTTTTAGGTTCAAGAACTTCATGAATTTTGGCAGAAGCATGGCCACAGGGAAGTGTCAACTGACAATGAAACCGGAAACTCTACTGCATTAGTCACTGTTAATAGCCAAGAAGAAAACTGATGGTTTCCAAGTGTTGTTTTCAGTTTTTCACATTATTGAATGACCTGTACATCTAATTTGACACATTGTACCTCCTTTTTACTACTCAGAGGCAAGTAGTTTATGGAAATATAACATGAAGTTTGATACATTTTTTGAGTAGACAATGCTGCATTGGAGCCTCATCGTCATTCAATGAATACCGATTCTTGTTCAAAATCTGGGTTGTGAGAAAACTAATTTCGTATGAGACTAATATTGTGAGAGAGGCATATCTTCCTGACTTAATAATTCCACAACAGATTTATAATTATCAGATTCTGTTGTCAGAAGAACTGCAGATTTATCCCTTTGTTTGATACTGACATCTTTTCAAATGAAGTTTTTAGTTCTGCTGTTATGTGGTTCCACTTAGGATGAAAACTTTAAATTACCTCTGGTCTGTGAAATATAATGTACTTCCTGCAACAACTAATTCATCATTTATAAGTAGCGTTGGGCCAAAAAGACTCGAAACCTGAAAAACCAGGTGGAACCGGCTAGTTCCGGTGGAGATTTTTGCTTATTATCATTTTGGTCCGGTTCTTTCTGAACTGTAATTTTTCTTCGGTTACCGAGTATGTAAAACTACACATCTTTTCCGGGAAATGCAAGCTGAATACCATTGAATTTTCTTGAAAATTACATTTCTCGTGAACTATCATATTCTCATCAACAATTGTATGTATTTTATTATGAAAGTTCAATTTTTGTGATATATGTGTCATATTTTCATCCATCGAATGAATAAAATTATCGTATTCTCACCAGCAATTGTACGTATTTTATTATAAAAGTTCAATTCTTGTGATATACATGTCATATTATTTTCATCCATCGAATGAATAAAAGTTAAGGCCAATAGTAACAAGTATGCAATGAACAGAAACTCTTCCTGTCTTCCATTTGGGAGTGCAAGAGCTTATTTAGAGAGATGTCGGAGCAAACCATATAATTTAGTTTAAATTAAGCAAAATCCAAAGTCATTCAATTTATAAAAAAACCAAAGTCCCCCAACCTGTCCGGCGGCGAGCCTGACGCCGTTGTCGGACGGGCTTTCTTTGTGGGTAGAGAGTGAAGCCGGTCCTCAGTCGAAGTTTCCTCTTCGAATCGGGGACTTGCGGTGGTGAGGCAAGGATTGGGATCCACACGATGACGATTGGGTTTTGGCTCCATCCTCTCTGGTCTAAGCGGCGGGGTGTGTTGGCGGAGCATCTGCGAAGGTGGTTGGGTGTGGTGGCATGGCTGGATCCGCTTCCAAGGTCTTGTCATTCTGCAAGGTCGCTGCGATGGGATCGTGATGATGCGATCTGGATGGGGGATCTTTTAGATCTGATTTGGGTACAAACCCGACCCGGGGAAGGACTTGGTGGCAACTCTGGCGTGAGGATGACGACTATACGCGGAGGAGGGTGGTTCAACGCATCTGGCAAGACAGGGAGGGCAAGGCTTGGTCGGCAGCTGTGGTTGGCTCAATTCCTTGGTTTAGGGTTTCGGCTTGGGCCTGGGCTCAATGGTTGGGCCCATCTTGGGCTGGCCTTATTTTATTTTCTATTTTTATTGATGCAGTTTTATTTGAGTTAGTTTTTGGGTCTGGTTTTCAGATTTCAAATAAGTCCTTACTCTATCGGGTTTGTTGGATAGATGTCATGGTTTCTGATAGGTACTTGAATTCGGGTAGCTGGTTCGTTGTTACAAGAACCCAGATTTCAGCCAGTCTTTGGCCGCGCATATTATCAGCCTGTGTTGAACATGCCGGGAGATCCTAGGATGGCCCACCCAATGGTATTATGTTGTGGCCAGATCATATCCCAGTAATTGCTACCTATATTGGTCAAGTTAACTCGGGCGGCTGCCCAATTCGGTTTCTATCAGATCCATTGACATGTCAGTCTCTCATCTTCGGAGTGAGGACAAGTAGTTTGAGGCTAGAGTTATTTTCTCGTAGTTGTAATCCATTGTTGGGTGCTGTGATTGTTTTGTAACTGTAGTTTATTGAATGAAATTTTGTTTAATAAAAAAAAAGTCATTCAATTTATATATTTTTCCAAATTTATCCTTTTTATATCAAAATGTATGGAATAGCTATTGAAAAATGCTAGAGAACCCAAAATATTTTACCGAATTTTGTATACCAAATTAGTATCAACTTTTTTTAATCAAAAGAGAAAAAAAATTGTATCAACTTTCATTCTTGTTGGTGAAATATGCAATTAGGTTAACATATTCATTCCGTGCCATGAGGATCCGTGCAATTATGGAATCAAACTTATAGACATTTAAGTAATTTTAACAATAGATTAACCGCTACCATCTACAACATATTTTATTTTTTTAAATTTATTAAAAAACTCACACACACCACCCTGTATATGTCTAATGAGGTTTAAACTTATGACTTTAAAGTTGTTAGTTAAACACTTTAACCAACCAAGTCATGGCTACAATTTACAACATGATTTTTGTTATACTTTAACTAGTTTGGTAAGGATACAGTTTTTTAAAGAGGTTATACCTCCTAGATAATAACATCAAACGATCCACTCTCATATTGAAGGAAATAACATAGACATGAAAGTTTAGGCATTAACTTCATTTATGCATAAAGTTGGGAAGGCAACCGAGGTTTGATAAGAACTTCAAGCGGAGTGGCTTTGATGTTTGTGAGACCAGAGCTTTCGGACATATCAACCGGAACATTAGAGGGAGTGGAGATTTCGAATGCATGGAGGAAGCTAGCCAATGTGAACTGTACCGTTTGAAGGCCAAATGATAAACCAGGGCATACCCTTCTACCACTTCCAAAGGGAATTAGCTCAAAATGCTGACCACGAACATCAGTGTTCTTGTGGGTGGTCATGAATCTCTCCGGCTTGAACTCTAATGGGTCGGACCATGTTCCCGGGTCGGTATGAATCTTCCAGAGGTTTGTGATCAACCGTGTGGCCTTGGGGACATGATAGCCAGCTAGGGTACAATCCTCGTTGAATTCATGTGGTGCCGATAATGGTGCTGCAGGATATAAACGGAGCGTTTCTTTCACTATGGCTTGGATGTACACCAGCTTGCTCAAATCTGACTCAGTCACAACGTTTTCTCTGCCTATAACGGTGTCGAGTTCCTCTTGAGCCTTGTTGAGTACGTTAACATTGTTCAACAACAATGATATTGCCCATGTTAATGTAACCAAGGTGGTATCGCTACCTCCTGCAATCAGCATCTGTAAAAAGTGCAGTAGTTGAGCTAGATTAAATCTCCAGAATTTTTTGTGTATGAAAGTATGAAACTACATGCATGTATTTCTATTTTTCTACGAACAATAATCACCATTTTACTAATTCAACGTACGATGCTTCTTCACATTATGAAAAACTCAAAACATCATATGCTAAGGAGTATGCATGGTGCAATTTTCAGATCAGTAACTAATTAACATATGAGTGATGATTATATATGAAATTATATATGAATACCAAGCGGATCCATACCAAGCATGTAGCTTTATTGACGGTATCAGCATCATAACCACCAAAGTCTACCCCTTCAAGTTCTGAAATCATCGCGTCCATGAAGTCTTGATCATCATCCCCTTTAGCATCACCACCATGGGCTTTGAGTGCTTTCTTTTGCTTATGTTCTTCTAGCCACCCTCCAAAAATGGCGTCTATTTTCTTTGCAGTTTTCTTCATCCCCTTCTCATGTCCATCTAAATCCAGCCACTGAAGATAGGGAAGAGCATCACCCACCGCCAAAAGCCCGATAAAGTAAGAGAACTCTCTGAATGCATCCTGTACTCGACGCGCTTCTTCCTTCTCATTCTCATCAGTAGTAATGGAGTAGCGCTTTCCAGCAATCATCCTAACAATCACATTGAGAGTCAAGTCCCCAAGCATCTGTTTCAACTCCACCAACACTACTCCACCACCACAGCTGCCCTCCGTCTTCTTGATCATACTAGTGTTACTCCAAGTTTTGTACAACTCTTTCAAGAAAGTCCGAACTTCGGATACTCGGATGTGTCCGAGAATCTGTAGCCTGCGGTTGGAGAGCAGATCAAGAGTCGCAATCCTACGAATCTCTCGCCAGTATGGTCCGGAGGAAGTGAACCCGAACATGGCATTGTCATAGCCTATGATTTGCACAGCTTTCATTTTCGGGCGCGAGGAGGCTCTCAAGTCAAGGATTGTAAAGCATTCCTTGGCTACCTCACTGCTGCTCACCACCAAAGTTGGATAGACACCGAGCCGTACCGAGAAAAGAGGTCCATACTTGTCAGCCATGGCTCCGAACGTTATGTGGGGAGGCTGCGATCCTTCGAACAAGGGAAGGTGACCTACAAAAGGCCATGCACCCTTTGCTTCAGGTGCTAATTTCACCTTCGGCCAGTAGTAGTATCTTTCTGATAGATAATAGAAACACACAACAACAATTGCAAATAATCCAGCGGTGAAAGAATTTTCACAAGGAACGTGAAAATCCATTTAGGATTGTCTTTCAACTATTTTGTTTGTATGATCTCTCTCTCTCACACACACATGCATGGATTTATATAGGACTAAAGTAATTGTGTATTGTCGATTATACGTATTGATTCATTAGAGTTGCTACAATTTGGCACTTGGATCTTAGTTTTTTTTTTTTTTTTTTTTTTTTTTTTTTTTGGATCTTAGTTCATGACGGAGACTTTACACAAATTTAATTAATTTGCATAGTAGCTATACCAAGATCTCATGCCCCAGAAATCTCATAGTAGGTTCAGGTTTATTATTACTCTAGCTAATAGTTTCCACACAAGTTTCAAATGCGCGCAACATAGATCGATGTCTCGCCTACTCAATTGATTTGATTTGTTGAAAGTGTATTTGAAACATAATTAAGCACTGAAGCAAGAAAGAGTAATGTGGGAGTGCATCTGCACTCAACTAATTTTTATCCTTTCGTACATTTACAGTGTTATTAGGTTCTACATATCACTTATTTGCACCTTGAAGACTGGTGATAGTGCATGGTAAGTTGATTCAAATGGTCTATCTGATTGAGGACTGGTTGATAATGCATGGTTAACTCATATGGTCTTTCAAGACTGGTTGATAATGCATGGTTAACTCATATGGTCTTTCAAGACTGGTTGATAATGCATGGTTAGACTGGTCGATAATGCATGATTTCAGTTTTTCTTCAACTTAAGGATCCTGGGAAGTCTTTGTGTTACAGCATTGCTCCTGCCAACTCAATATTGGCTCTTCTTTGTACCATACACTTTGTTTCTCGCCCTTTGCATTTTATCTCTTGTTTGTGTGAATTTGTTTGATAGTACAAGTTTCTTGTTAATCCAATGATACTTTAACGTAGTCGATCTTCACAAGGACTCCTACGATTTGCTTGTTGAGAATTTCTGGTTAGAGTAAATTACATAGTAGCACATGACCAAATTAAAAATACAAAAAACCCACTTTTATAATTTCTTATACAAATTACTACATGAGCCCAAGCCTAAAACTAATAGTATTAGGCCTTATCCGAATTTTTCCTATCAAATGACCATAATACCCTTCATTCCCTAACTTCCCCTTTCTTTTGTTTCTGACCGAGTCTTTTTCAGATATGCTCTCTCTCTCTCTCTCTCTCTCTCATCCTCGACGACACCCATGAAGACGACGACGAGCCGACGCAGTCCAACACCACGACGACGATGCCTCGGTGATGCCAGCCGATTTGGCGACCAACGCCTCCAGATTCGATTTGGCGGCCTTCGATCTCGTTCTGGAACATACGGCGAGCAGCAGTTGTTCTCTCTCTCCGGCGGCGATCCCGATGCAGTTCTGATTCGGAGAGGGTTCGTGTTCAGCTTCTTCGCGTTGTGGTCGTCGGAGATCGGAGATGGCAGTCTCGCCAGAGAGGATTGGGGTCGATGGTGAGGGAGACGAAGTCGTCGAGGCTGTGAACGGCGCATCCGAGGGAGGAGATGAAGTCGTTGAGACCGTGAACGGCGCATCCGAGGAGGAGAAGCCCAAGTCGAGGTTGGGCGACGGTGGCAGGGGCAAAATTCTTGACGAAGGTGAATAAGGGTTTGGGCTCGGCGTTAAAGATGGTGGATCGGGAGGGGAGGAAGAAGTTGCATCAGAAGATGGGTTTTGGGCTTTGGGTTGGAAATGTGATGTATGTTATTCATATTTTCTGCTACTGTTGAGATTGGTGCTACTGTTGAAATGTAGCTACTGCAATTTTTTGCTACTGTTGAGACTTGAGATTGCTAGCTGCTACTGTTATTATTGAGATATGTTGGAAATGTAATTTTGCTGCTCCTATGATATGTTGGAAGTAGCAGAAAAATGGACAATATAAAAAAAAAACAGTTGACAGTAGTAGCTTCTTCAGTTCACAGTAGCAGAACATTTGTAAACGATCGATGCAGTAGCAAAAAATTTTCTGATCGATGCAGTAGCAGAAAACTTCGGGTCGGCACAGTAGCAGCAGATTTCAGGTCGATGACAGTAGTAGCAGATTTCTGGTTGGCGACAGTAGCAACAAATTTCTGCGGAGGCAGTAGCAGCACATTTTCGGTCGGCGACAGTAGCAGCAGATTTCCAGTCGGAGGCAGTAGCAGCAAATTTTCGGTCGGCGACAGTAGCAGCAGATTTCCAGTCAGAGGTAGTAGCAGGGAAATATGTTTTAATTAAGGACAAAATTGTAAATGTGCAATGCCACATGACAACAATATAACAGTTTGTCCTTAATTGTAAATGTTTGTCTTTATTTGTTTAGTAATATGCTTAATGGACCTTTTTATCAATTGATATTTGGTTAGTAACTAATATGTAGTCTATTATTCTGGTTATCCTATAAATCGACGAGAGTTGTTTCGACCCTTTGGATTTTATATCTGCTTTGGCAGTTTCTTGAGCCCATTTAGTATTTTGGCACTCTTGTACTACAACAATCAGATAAGTGATAACTAGCTCATTTCAAGCTGGTTCTAAGTGTTTGAGCCCAGCAGGGATTTTGGTCCAAGACTCACAATAAGTTTTGGGTAACACATGTGACCCCCTTTTTAGGATATGAAGCCCATGTAGGGTGGCGCGCTCTGATAACGCGCGAGGTGGACTTGGTCAAGAACTCCGATACCTCGCGAGATCCTCGGTTCAGTCCGCGTAGGATTCCGTAGTGCATGGCGAGGTAGAGTTGGAAAGGGACTGGAGCACCTTGCGGGATAAGATCGCTTAGTGTTCGGAGTCCGCATACAACGCTACAGTAAGATGAGGCGGGGCGGTGATTGACCTTGAAATCTGTTCTGGACACGTGTCGCATGGATAGTGCAGTTCGCGAGTTGGTCGTATCCTTGTGGAGTTCTAATTACTAAGTCCGAGTGGGTTTATGATTATGTTTTTTCCAACTGTTTGCGGATCGCTATATAGGGGGTTCAAAGACAGAAAAGACACACACAATCAAATCATACAAAACTTACAAACTCTCGAGCTACTCGAAACCCTAGATACTAAAGCACCCTTTGCTTTGGTCTACAGAGCCTGTTCGGACTCGCCCTTTCTTCCTGATTATTGCTATGCTCGCTCTAACAGTGAGTATCGATTTACAGGTGATCAAGAGGTTTACTCGTAATCCCTCGTCCGCAGGTGGCACCGGAAACCTTTTTTCGCTTGATTTAGAAGTCCAGCACACGCACTTATTCCGCGCCCGCGCGGTCTGCAACCTTAGTTTACTTTTGGTAGCACTAGTTACCTCTCTGCTCCCTGCTAAAGATCGTGGCCAAAATATTGGCACGCCCAGTGGGGCCGGGAGTATAACTCTTGTTATCATTGGAAAGTCAGGCGGATCCCCGTACGGGAAACCCTCGATTTCTTGTCTCAAACACAAGTCACCACGTTACCAACCTCACAACAGCGCGGCCTGTCGCTCGCTCACGAAGGATTAAGTATTAACTCGGTTCGGAAATCCAGATTTTAGCGAACCCACGATGGTAGGACTAACACCCACCAGCAACTCTGGCCCCAGCACTCTCGCTGAGGACCAAATAGCGGCTATGATTGAAAGCCTAAAGGCTCATACCGATCAGGCAACCAACCATTGCAGAAAGAGTTCGACTCCCTCAACTTGAAAGTCGACACTCTCACCGAGCAAGTAAAGAAAGATAAAACTCTCTGGCAGACTAACCAAGAGAACCTCGCCATACTCAGCGAGGATTTTTGCCATCATGCAGGCCAATGCACAGAGAACAAGGCCATGGTCGAAGGATCACTACGACGGATCCAAAAGGATCTGCTTGATAACACAGAGGCTCTAAAGTTTGCCCACACAACCGTGGATGAGCAAACTCGCCGCTTGGACGAACACGATACCAAGCTACAGCAACAACATGATGCATCCTTTTTTGGAAGCAAGAATAGCTTGGAAAAGCTTGAAGACCTCAAAAAGCAACAAGATGGTCTAAGCCTGAGAGTCTTGCAAGCTGAAGATTGGATGCGGTCTCAAGCCCCAAAGAACCCTCATCTGGACTTAACTAGTGCAGGTGCAAATGAGGGCTCAAGATACATTCCGCCTAACGAATGCCCTAGGGGAAATCCTAAGGTCAGAGCCCAGAAGACCCTTCAATATGTGTTGGGGGCTAGTCCTTCAAAGGCACCACCACCTCTACCTCTTCCGCGCAACCCTGGAGTCACACCAAGGAGCGCTGGCAGCTCCCCATATCAGGGGATCGGGACACCAGATGACCCGGTTGTAGCCCATTCTAGTCTAATTTCTAGAAAGGCTGGGCCGGCTCCTAGCTCTCTCTCCGCATGGTCCAACCATGAGGAATGAGCAGAGTCTACACCAGTAACGGCAGCTTATTGGCGCCAGCTCATCTCGAGCATAGTCAAGGAGCAAACCGGAAAAGGTGATGCTAACTTGCATTATCGTGACCCCTACTCTGATAGCGTGGCACAATATCCCTTCCCTCAGGGGTTTAAGAATATTGTCTTCACCACTTTCTCTGGGGAGACAAGGAAAGATGCAGCAACACATATGGCCCGTTTCAAGGTCCAATGCGGCCAATATGGGAATGATGATATGCTTAAGCTCAAGCTTTTTGGGACTTCTATGTCCGGAGCTGCTTTCACTTGGTACTCCAGATTGAAGCCTGGGTCAATAGCAGACTGGCCCACTATGGAAAGACTTTTTCGAGAAACGTACGGCACGATTGAGCCTGAAGTTGGCCTCGACTCCCTCACACAGATGAGCCAGCAGAGCATGGAGTATGGAGTCTCTTTCCTCCAACGTTTCAAGATCCAGCAAGCCAAGTGTGATTACCTGCTACCCGAGCAGGAAGCCATTAAGTTGGCTATTAGAGGCCTGGAGCACCGCCAGCGGTTGAAGCATCACGGAGAGCGCTTTACTTCCATGGGTGAGCTAATTAACAAAGTTGGCAGCTACGAGTTAATCCTGAACGAGATGGATGACAAAAAAATACTTCCAAAGGAACCTACATACCAGGGAAGAATCGGACAGTGGGGGCACTAAAATTACAGGCCCCTACTTATGATCCATACTATCAAAGAGCTGAGAAAGCTCATACGGATCAGGACCTGGAAGATATTGGCGCAGTAGAATTGACTGGCAAGCCTTTAGCTCATAAGTTGAAGAACCTGAAGATGACACGTGAGCCAATCACCATCCAGTCCTTTGCTTGGACCAAGCCAGAGTACGAGTTGTACACCTATGATGCTAAGAACGCCCATCTGGTCTTTAATGACTTGATCGAGGCAAGATACGTGCGTTTGGATCATAAGATCCCGCCCAAAGAAGAGTTGAAGGACAAGAATACTGTGCCTTCCACAATGTTTACAATCATGACACCAAAGATTGTGTTAAGCTTCGAGAGCAGTTACAAACATGGCTAAACTCTGGCGAACTAAAGTTGAAGACTCCGGGTAGTACAGCCTCATTGGTCGACATAGACCCTTTCCCACCCGTGGTTGGCATGGTCGAGGTAAACTGGGCCGATCAGGCTGAAGACGAAGACGCGCCGGGCGCCTAAAAGGGGCCACGAGGAAGGTGATAATAATGCCCGCTGGCTACGTCGCCAATATACCTACAACGTCAACCTTGCTCACAAGGTTTTAGACTATCTCATCGAGGACGGGCTCGTCACCGTAGCCAATTCCTTGCCTTACGTAGAGTACAAGGAATGGCGCATTCACTGTAAGTTCCATAATAGCTGGGGACACAGAACATGTGAATGCCAGCAACTCAGGGACCAGGTTCAAGATTGGCTCGACCTCGACTACATTCGCTTTGAGAATAAGGGCGATTTCATGATCGCAACGGCTGACATTGCTTGGCCACGGGTCGGCCAACGAAGAATAACATTAGACTTATCGCCAAATGCTGGCCTACGCGAACCGCCAGGCCGAAACGCAAACGGCCGGCGAATAACTATACCGTCCCGAATAACCCAAGGGAGAAAGCAGCCGACCCAACTCGCCAGTTGGTCGCTAAGCTCGAACTAGATCGCCCCTCTCGCAAGGATAAGGGCAAAGCAGTCATGAGGGACGATAAGCCGTCTCCCGCTGAAAATTCCCGGCCTATGAGTCCCAGGACCCAAGAAGAGCTGGAAAGGAGAATAGAACGCCTCGTCGAGACATTCGTCTACACACATTGGACAGAGACGGTACCTTCGTCTCCTGCGACAAGTGAGATGAACGTGTCGGACTCTGACAGCGAGCATCACGACAACAAGCACTCAAGTCCTCGTGGGGGTATCTTGACCAACTCCTATATTCCCTGACGTCCAAATCAGCAATCAAGGATGGGGTTTGGTACACACAACAAGGGGGCAAGGCAGTTACCATTAGCAAGTCCAAAAAGCGAAAGCTCCAAAAACGATATGGTAGCATCCTGCGTGCTTTACGTGCCGTCGACGAGGACACTGTCCGCCCCTCACAACTCGCACAGACGCCCGAGCGGATGTGGAGGGAGGCGGAGGATTACGTGCATTCCTTCAAATACCGCCTGTCACACCCTAAGGATTTGCGAGCAGTTCATAAACGAGCCCGCACCCAGGCAAACATCTTCTGCCGACTCACGGTTCCACCAAAACAGGACCCACAACCTTCCAGGCGCAGGCCGTCACCCGAGCCTGAAAGAAGAAGGAATTCACGAGCTCTTAGGCGCAGACCATCACCGGAGCCCAAAGGAGAAGGGACTCACAAGCTCCTCGGCTCAGGTCACCTCTAAATCGGAGCCTTAAAGGAAAATGAGTCCACCTACGGGTCCTAGGCGTAAGCTGTTTATGACACCTCAGTCAAAGTGCGAACTACCTCAGCCCTTCCGGGAATCTCAAAACCCGGAAACAGATACCAAAAAAGAGACTCGGCCACCATAACCACATCAGCCTCGGGCACAATCTACACCAGAGCCCGAGACTCGGATGTTTCCCCGAGTATCCGCCTTGCAGCGGTCGAAGGAGGAGGACAACGATAAGGCCTCTCTAGCAACAAGCAAACAACCAGCCGGGACCAGCAGCCTTCAGCTAAGACAGTATGGCGCCCGCGACAGCCGGAGGCTCCCCACCACCAGTAGATGCACGTGCGTCCTCCAGCCCTAACCTTGCTCAACAAATGGCCCAACGCTTCCGTGAGAATTCAACGGACGACGAGGCGCACTCCGAACCTCAACTTACTTTAGAGGAAGATCAAGAAGAAGAGCATGGGGAATCATTCACCTGTAATATGGTAGAGGTCTCAGGATGGGTTGCAGAAGAGGAGATTAGCCGCGAAGCAAACGCCTTCGCGGTGCTCGAAGGGGAACACGGGGTCATTGACACTCCGCTGGTCCCAGTTCACGAACAATTCTCCTTTCAAGTTGGGATGGTGTTCTTCATATCGGAGAGATACGCTCTTCCACCAAACACAACCTGCAGCGCGGCAGATATTCCAGTCAATAGCGAGAATGTCAGTAGCTTACCCCCGCCATGCAGCAGCAAAATGGAACCAGTTCCAACACCAAACGACGACGCCCCACAAGTGGAGATTACGAGCAGCATCAAACATAAGCAAACTTTGACCTTCTCGACGCCAACCTTAGACATGGCCACTCACATGCGGCCATTGTATATTACGGCCGAAGTCGAAGGGAAGATGATCAACAAAGTCATGGTTGATACAGGCGCGCAGTCAATGTTGTCACGACCCGCACCATGGGACTCCTGGACATCCCACGCTCGATGATCCAAACTACGTCTTTAACAGTCAAGAACTTCATCGGGCAGGTGTCCAGGACCCTAGGCCTGCTATTCCTACGAGTCAAGGTTGGGCCGGCATCACAGGTTTACACCTTCTTCGTCGTCGAATGCTCTTCCTCTTACAACATGATTCTCGGCCGTGATTGGATCCACAGAAGTTTTTGCGTGCCTTCCTCCATGCACCAAGAACTCATGATCTAGGACACCGAGAAACGCGGAGCGGTCATCATCAAAGCCGACCCGCGGTCGTTTTCTATTTTCGCCAACTTCAACGACGCCCGTTATTATACCATAGACATAAGCCCGTTGGACGTACAAGGCGTCGATGACAAAGGCCGCCCATATGGGGTAACGGCCTCTAATTTAGCGTGATGGGGACTTACCCAGGCGAAGGATGATTTGCAACGTCCTCACACCATCGCGGATTCCACACCCCGTTCTGATGGATAGTGCCTTCTCAAAGGAGGCACGCGAGGCTGGCGAGTCCTTGTGCGAAAGACTCCTTTTGTACTGGGTAGAACGCGAAGCCTACGACAAGGTCGCGACTATGGAATATGTCGATGAAGTGGTGGATTATACCGGTACCAAGGAAGAAGTTATTCAGTTAGCACCCGCCGCCTTGGATGATACACCACCTCAAGTCCGTGACCCCATTTCACAAGTTGACGTAGGGACTGCAACAAAACCCTTACTTATTTCCATCAGTGCTAAGCTGGCGGAGGACGAAAAGGACGACCTTGTTGCCCTATTATGCGAGTACAGGGATTGCTTCGCCGCCAAGTACGAAGATATGCCCGGTTTGTCCCCGGACTTGGTTTGCCACCGGTTGCCAACTTATCCCGACCGACGTCCAGTACGGCAAGACGGCCGATTCATGCGAACCGAGACTCAGATCGTAGTCAAGGAAGAGATCGAAAACATGCACCGATCGGGCATCATCCGCGTAGCAAAGTATAATGAGTGGTTATCCAATGTTGTTCCTGTTCGCAAGAAAAATAGCAAAATGCACGTCTGTGTTGATTACCGCGACCTAAACAACGCAATGCCAAAGGATATATACCCCATGCCTGTTGTCGACCTCCTTATCGACGCAGCCGCAGGACACGACGTGTTATCCTTCATGGATGGAACAGCCGGATACCACCAGATTCCCGTCGTTGAGGAAGATCGACACAAAACAGCTTTCCGATGCCCTGGTTTCGCTGGCGCGTTCGAGAATGTCGTCATGCCTTTCGGACTTAAAAACACGGGGGCCACATACCAGCGCGCCATGAACCTCATCTTTCATGACATCTTGGGGAAGTTGATCGAAGTTTACATACATCGATGACGTAGTAGTTAAAACCAAAACGTGGGCAACCCATGTTGAAGACCTGCGACAAGTGTTTACATGGATGCGCCGACATAACCTGAAGATGAACCCCGCCAAGTGTGTATTCTTTGTGGAAGCCGGTGATTTCCTTGGTTTTTTAGTACATCAAAGGGGCATCGAAATCCCAAGGACAAGGCGCAAGCGGTAATCACCGCTTCACCCCCCTACCAACAAGAAGGAGCTTCAACAGTTGCTTGGGCGAATCAACTTTCTCCGCCGTTTCATATCAAACGCGGCAGGGAAGGTCCAGCCTTTTTCACCCCTCCTCAAGCTCTAGGGGGCAACCGAGTTCGTTTGGGAACCACAACATCAACAAGCCTTCGATCGAATCAAGGACTATCTTACAAACCCACCAGTCCTGATCCCACCTCGCGAAGGTACCCCCGCTTAAACTATATACCGCCGCTGCCGACTTGGCCATTGGCGGACTCTTGGCACAAGACGATGAAAACGGGGTGGAGCGCGCTGTTTATTACCTCAGCAGGGTATTAACTGATTACGAGACATGATACTCACCTATGGAGAAGTTGTGTCTCGCCCTATATTTTGCCGGATGCAAGCTGCGCCACTACATGCTTGCCTTACCATGGTTGTGATCGCTCAATCCGATCTGGTTAAATACATGCTCTCCTGCCCTATCTTACGGGGACGCATAGGCAAGTGGATATTAGCCATGTCCGAATTCTCGTTGCATTATGTTCCGCAAAAGGCAGTAAAAGGACAAGCAATAACAGACTTTCTCGCTCATCACCCCCCTTCCGACCTCACTACGTTTCGCGAGTTGGAATTCACTGCTATAGCGCTCGCTCCGTGGACCCTTTACTTTGATGGATCACAGACTGATATTGCAGCCGGAGCTGGGATAGCCATAGAAAATCCAACCGAGATCGTTCTCCTACTCGTTCCAGCTCGATTTCAAATGCACCAATAACCAGGCCGAATACGAGGCGCTCATCATCAAACTGGAAATTTGTTGGACTTAGGAGTCCACGAAGTACAGGTCTTTGGCGATTCCTTATTGGTCGTCAACCAGCTAGTGGAGAAGTTCAAGTGCTTAAGTTCGTCCATTGAACCATACATGCGCAAGGCATTTGAAGTATTGGATCAGTTCGACGACGTCTACATCGATCGAGCACATTCCACGCGAGTTCAACTTCGCCGCCAACGAGCTCTCCCAAGTAGCGTTCGGCCTCACCCTGCGCGCGACGGAGTGCGTGAACGTTTGCTCAAAGTCGAGCGCTGTACTCTTCCCTCTTTTATCGCAAGGGGGCAATTTCAGGCCGACACTCCCGAAGTCGCGGCCTTAGACCCTATCGATGAGGATTGGCGGCTACCATTTATCGCCTACCTCCAGAATCCCAATGACGCTGCGCACTCAAGGCAGATACGTTTCCTCACCTTAAACTTTGGCGTACGCAATGGCGAACTCCGTCGGTGTGGGGAAGACGGAAACGATTTTCGCTGCGTGTATGGGAACGAAGCTAAACGTCTCATGCACGGTACATTGTGGGGTTTGCGGTTCACACCAGGCAGGCCCAAAAATGCGTTGGTTAATCCGCCGCCATGGATACTACTGGCTGACCATTCTAAAAGATTGCATCGCCTTCGCCAAAGGCTGCCAAGACTGCCAGGCCCACGGACCAGTGCAACACATCCCCAACATTCCGTTGTAGCCTATCATTAAACTGTGGCCGGGTCGCGGATGGGCGATAGATTTCGTTGGCATTATTCATCCACATTCTTCCGAGCAGCATAAGTTCATTATCGTCGCCACCGATTTCTTCACCAAATGGGTCGAGGCTGAACCACTCAAAGTTGCCTCCACTAACTCAGTCCGCAACTTCATTTTCCGCAATATCATTTCCCGCTTTGGTATCCTGGAGTGTATCGTTACGGACAGGGGGGCTGCTTTCATGGCTGATTCAGTCGTTAAATATTTAAACGACTATGGTATCAAGCTCCTCCTCTCTACGCCATATTATGCACAGTCCAACGGCCAGGCCGAGGCCAGTAATAAGGTCATCCTTGGCATTCTCCAGAAGATGCTAGAGTTGAACCCCCGTGTCTGGCACGAGGAACTTTACCACACATTGTGGGCTTACCGCACTTCTAAGCGCGTCCCGATGGACACTACCCCGTATGCTCTTATGTATGGTCATGATGCCGTCCTTCACCTCGAGATCAATATAGCTTCACTCCGCGTTCAGGAACAACACTAATTACTTGGTGAAGATTACGTCCAGGCTATGTGGCAGGAGCTTGAAGATCTCAATGAACACCGCGTCACCGCTTTCAACAATCTCATCCTCGAGAAACAGCGCATTGCGCGCTCATACGACAAAGTCACGCGAGGACGGAGCTATGCCGAGGGCCAAAAAGTGTGGCGCGCTGTCCTTCCACTTAGGGAAAAACCGAAGGCTGGGGCAAGTGGTCCGCTCAATGGGAAGGACCCTTCATTATTTATTGTATACTCCCCAAGGGGGCATACCACTTGCGCGACTTGGACGACACCATCCATCGCAACCCTATTAACGGCCGTTTCCTCAAGCAACACATTGCTGGAGTTTGGGAGCGCGAGGATCCTTCCCCCGAACCCGCAACCATGGTCAATAGTGCTACGCGCCATCGCGTTCTTGCTTCGCCGCCCAGCACTAGGGGGCAACCCGAGATAGAAGACGGAAGCAAATAATTGTAACGCACCAGCCTAGTAAGGCCAGTGCTAGATTTGGGCCTACTCCAAAGGCCCTAAAAATTAATTTCATTCATTTTCTTCATTTTCTGTAAACGTGCAAAGTCTAAACACAAAGACAAGTACAAGATTGGGGCCTATTCCAGAGGCCCTGACAAATAAATTTACTTATTTTGTCTTTTTTGGCGTTCCTAACAAAGGTCTCATAGGCGGCTGTGCGGCCGAAGCACTACATTAACAACGCCTGATATGAAATCTATTTTTCATCTACACTTAAAAGCACGGATCTGGTCTGGAACGTCTCATGTCTTACAAGGACGACAAAGTGACCTCAAATGCATGCCTCAGTTGAAACTAGCAAGCGTCCCGCTGCCCGGAGCACACACCGATCTGAGCATTTTCCTGGGCCAGAGGCGAGGCGCTGGGAGACTAGAGATCTACTGGACCGGGGTCCCTCATGCTACCAGTCAAGCCTCAAAGGTGCTTCAAGGACACTGGCCATGACCTGAGGTGTGGACGGACACGGGACCTCGGAGACCTCACGTTTGGGCAGAACAGCAGGCGCAAGGTAGAAGGTACCCAGACCATTTGTTTGTCCAAACAAAGGCTTGGCCTGAGAGTAGATTTTCAGACTCACTCTCGGCCTGAGAGTAGATTTTCAAACTCAAGGAACAAAGGGTGAAGTTGAGAATTGGAGGTTTTGCTTTAATCAAGAACAGTAGGATGAGTATAAGGGGAGAAGAATCCATGACAGTGGGGGTAAAAGACTCGTTGATACTTCAACTTAACCAAAAGGTTCTCTTTTATAAGAGAAAGGGGCCGATTTCCTCCTTTGACAAATGTCCTGCATGCAACGATTTGCTTCGAGATGTGAGCTTTGGAGATAAAGTCGGACGCGTATTCCATGACGACTGCCCACGTTCCAAGCAAGCAGTTGCATTGGAGACCTCCACCAAATCTCAGAAGAAGATTTTTTTTTTCTCGGAAAAGCAGTTTTTACACAAGGAAGATTTGACAAGAGCAGGAAAGATTTGATTTCATGTAAACATTAGAATATTATTATAAAGGTTCATACAGAAGTGGGCAAAGCGCTGACCGAGTCTAAACCCGTCTAGAAGCCCTATACAAATCTAGGAGAAGGCCTTCTAAGGCCAACTCCTCAACATCCGCCTAGGCTTGGGCTTCGTCCGCAGCAGCAGTAGCCGAGTCCAAGGCTTCCTGGGTTTCCTCCGCAGCCTGCACGCGAGCCTCTGTGTCTTCAGCTTGCGCAAGGTTTTGGCGAGCTTGAGCAAGTTGAGCTTGCAGCTCCGCTATCTGAATCTCCAAGGCTTCCACTTGTCGGGCATAAGCGGCACACGAATTCTCTGAAGACGCCTCAGGAACATAAATGTCTTCAAGCTCGACTAAAAGGACTGCCATTTGTTTGTCTAAAGCCTGGCGGACTCCCTCCTGAGTAGCCGACTGGGCACCAGCATCCTGAACTCGACGGGCTTGCAGCTCGATAGCGTCAATGAGTTCCAACGCACGATCTAAAGCAGGGGTGCTGCCGGCGAGGGGGCAAATCAGAGCTCCATGGGCCTCGCGGGCATGCCTCACCAAGTCAAAAACATTCATGTGGGGACCTTGGCGCAGTAGCCCGTGAAAGAAACCTCGGGCTGAACGAATGGGCTCTGGATCGGCAGGCGGAATGACCCGAGGCCGAAGACGAGCTGTCCGGGTAGCCAAAGAAGAAGACATCTCGCCAGATGTTCTCATTGGGGCCGGAGTGGTTGGTTCAACCTCTGCAACTGCCTCGATCTCTAGAATGAACGGCGGAACCTCAGATTGCGTTGGAACTGTTGGTTCTTCAATGGTCTGGGCCGCTGAGTCTGGTTGCAAAGGGGAAGGCTCAAGCACTGATTGAAAGTCCTCTGGCGAAATCACCAAGGAGGCAGTGAAGTCGGAAAGCAGGGTGGTTTGGAGACTTTCGTCCTGGACAGGAACCGAGGAGGGCTCCGGAGGAGAACCGGTTTTGCCCGAGGCACCGTTTGGTGAAAAGGGTCGCACGTTGGCTTCCTCAATGACCACAGTTCGTTCCTCGACGACTGGTTCCGAGATTGGGGCTTCAACTGTCCTTGCTTCTCCTTCGATGGCGGCAAGGCGAGGTCGAATGCGGCGTTGAACCTGTCGAATGCAAAGTTAGTAAAATGTTGTTGGCTTTAATGAGTTTCGGTTCGAAGAAAGGTTGCTTACCAAAGCATAAACTTGCTGATATCGTTCATCCTCTAGCAGTTCCTCTTCATCCTCGACGGGGCGCTTTCGCGAGCTTTCGCCGTTCGTTGATTGAGGAACGATAGGGACAATCTCACCATCATGTTCCGCCGTGAGTTCCTCTTGAGCAGGCGCTTTCCCTTTATCTCTGGCAGCCTCGAGTCTTCTGACAGATCTCCGGCGGGGTACAGCCTGTAAAGGTAGACAAGAGAGTTAGGAGGACGTACTTTGTCGAAGTAGTGAAGACGGTATGAACTTCACGTAGTTAGTGGCTTACCTCGGGTGCAGGATAACGTTCTCGAATCACTATCCCGGTCAAGCAGCGAATAGCAGGAACTGGCGAAAGCGCAGGCCTAGGCCTTGTCACAGCCTTTGGCTGCCTTCCGCGCGGTCGCGCTGGGCATCAAGGATGACGCGATCTGACTCACCCAGAATGTCGTACAGAGGGTAAAAAATGGCAGCAAAGATAGCGTCATCTAGGAACCCCCAATGGTTGTCTGACAGAGATCGCCAGCAAGAGAGGTAGGTGGGGTCGACGCCCATTGAGGGCTCAATCTCGAGCAAGTCAGGAGTGAGAGGAAAGATGTTTTGCAGCGGAGTGACCCGGTCCGTCTCGCCAATCTTGCGCCAGGATGTGTACCTATTCACTGAATGGAAGAGTGGGTATGGGACCCCTTGAAAGAAGCCGAGCTGCCTGGCGAAGTGGTTGGGGGTGTACAGCTCGAAGCCTTGTTCATCATCGGCGAGCTGAATGTCACAACACGAGGTCGCCTTCATGAAGGTTGTCTTGGCATCCGAATCCGAGTCGGAACAGGGAAAGAAGCCTGCTGAGAAGATCTCAGGATGGCGCCGGCGAACCATCATATCTATGGAGGGAGGCGGCTCGAGTTGATTGTACAGGACGGAGAGGCTGGCGAAGAAGGACAAAGGAGTCCGGTTCGCGGAGTTCCTGCACACGGCAAACCCAAGGAGTTGGTCCTCGGGTAAAAAGTCAAGCGGGGCGCGCCGGAAGAGCGGGAATATAGCTGCATCCATAAATCCAAAACCCACAGGGGACCAACAGACAGATGGAAGGGCCTTAGGGAGAGTGTATGGAGGGTCCGTAGAGCGCGCCTACCACGGGTTGCCCTAGCCCTACTTCGATTCCGTTGTAGAGTGCTTTGGCTAGTTTCGTCCATTTCCTTATAGGCTTGTGAGCGCTGCCACAAAATATGAACTTATCAAGCCAATACTCAAGGAAGGCGATACCTCCTTCGTGCTTTTCTACATGGTTGATGTAGTAAGCCCGCCACATTGCATATGAACCTTCCAAGGCACGACGAGCCCCCAGATTGCAGGAATATGTGAACTCGGTCGATGCAAAGTCGCCCGGCACATATGGCTTGGCGTGGATGGGCAAACCTGTGATGGCAAGGATGTCCAGCAGAGAGACACTCATTTGCCCGAAAGGGAAATCGAAGGTATTGGTGGCATTGTTCCATAGGCAGGCTGCGGCGGCGATGGGTGCTCTGTCGATGAGGGGTAGCGAGAAACTCAAGGCTATGGCTTCGCCGATGCAGGCTGCTTCCCAGATCGTTTGATCAGTCTGAAGGCCAGCCGCATACCATTTCCGGTCCTCCGCGGTGGAAGTGGGCCACTCTCCGACCCTGATGTTTATATGAGAGCGAGCCTGTTGAAACCAGGAGACGAAATTTCCCAGTTCACGATGTTGGGCGAGAATTAGCTGGCGCACGGAGTCAGTGTATTGGTTCAGGTCGGCGGCGGATAAGAGCTGTGAGGGCGTCGGGCCAAGCAGGGCTGCCCCCGTGTCAAGGAAGTAGATGGGTGTTCCTTGAGGAGGGTTGTTGGTAAAACGGCGGGCAAGGTTGGTCGACCAGTAGTTCGCCGCTGTGAGGTTAAGGTTTGGGTCTCTTACAGCTGGTTTGGGAACCATTTTTCTAGGTTGAGGGAAGTGCGGCGGTGAGGTTTTGTTGTTTGCAAAGGGAAGGAGAAGGTTTTGATTGGAAAACGATGGTGAGATGTGGGGACCCGCATCGAGACTTATAAAGGGGATAGACCGTAACGTTTTTTCAATCAATGTTGTAATGAAGAGACGTGATGACGACTGAAACGTCAGTACGTTTCGAAATTTCAAACAATCGTAATGATGAAGGGAGGCGATGATACCGAAACGTCAGCACCTTTTGAATTTCGAATTTCTGCAATATACTCATTAAGGCCTTTTCGCTTATCCGTTGCGAAATGGGTTAAGCTCAAGACCTAGGGGGCAATGTTTGAGCCCAGCAGGGATTTTGGACCCAATAAGTTTTGGGTAACATTTGGGCCAATGCCTGTGGCCCTTTTTTAGGATATGAAGCCCATGTAGGGTGGCATGCTCTGACAACGCGCGAGTGGACTTGGTCAAGGACTCCGATACCTCGCGAGATCCTCGGTTCAATTCGCGTAGAATTCCGTAGTGCATGGCGAGGTAGAGTTGGAAAGGGACTGTAGCACCTCGCGGGATAAGATCGCTTAGTGTTCGAAGTCCGCATACAACGCTACAGTAAGATGAGGCGGGGCGGTGATTGACCTTGAAATCTGTTCTGGACACGTGTCGCATGGATAGCGCAGTTCGCGAGTTGGTTGTATCCTTGTGGAATTTTAATTACTAAGTCCGAGTGGGTTTGTGATATATTTTTGCCAACTGTTTGCGGATCGCTATATAGGGGAGTTCAAAGATAGACAAGACACACACAATCAAATCATACAAAACTTATAAACTCTCGAGCTACTCGAAACCCTAGATACTAAAGCACCCTTTGTTTTGGTCTACAGAGCCCGTTCGGACTCGCCCTTTCTTCCTGATTATTGCTCTGCTCGCTCTAACAGTGAGTATCGATTTACAGGTGATCAAGAGGTTTACTCGTAATCCCTCGCCCGCGAGGTGGCATCGGAAACCTTTTTTCGCTTGATTTAGAAGTCCAACACAGCGCACTCATTCCGCGCCCGCGCGGTGGCACGCCCTGCAACCTTAGTTTACTTTTGGTAGCACTAGTTACCTCTCTGCTCCCTGCTGAGGATCGTGGCCAAAACACTAAGAAACAAAATGTTTGATGAATTTGGTGCCACTTAGTTTTACCATCAATGACGTCAATTTCATTAACTGGAATTTAGACCTCACACACTACAATGCTAAGGTTTTTGAGAGTGGGTAACAAGGGTGTCCATAGATATTCTGCAGCCCACTCTGAGCATATCACTTCCTCTAACCGCTCAAGATGTGAAACTGAGTGAGGCAGTTTTCTCAATTTACGGCAACCACTCATTTGCAGCTTTCTTAAGCTCTTCAATTCACCAATCTGCTCCGGCAACTCCTTCATGTTGTAGCACCTATGGATGTCAAGAAAGTTTTACTTTCGAAAATGTCTAATCGACTCCGGCAACTCTAACAAGCGGCGACAGCTCCTTAAAATCAATACTTCCAAATTGACCAAATTCGCAATCGAATCAGCGAACTTATGGAACTGAATAGTCCCAGAAATCTTAAGAAATTTTAGTTTCTTAAGATTCCCA
Organism: Fragaria nilgerrensis; assembly: GCA_010134655.1. NCBI lineage: Eukaryota > Viridiplantae > Streptophyta > Magnoliopsida > Rosales > Rosaceae > Fragaria > Fragaria nilgerrensis. The sequence goes on from CM020977.1 coordinate 11,866,168, forward strand.
ATCGAGTTAGGAAACTTTGCAAGCAGTGGACAGTGCTCAACCCTCAACACTTCTAAATTGACCATATTTCCAATCTCTTCAATAAATTACTTACTACATGAAGGTATAAGGATAATTAGCAATCATTTACCATGCAAAACACTTGGAGTTACTGTCCTCTGAACAAGAACAAGTTGCAGAAGTTACTAACAGCCCTTATGGTCTCAGGTAAAACATGCATATGCATATCATATGTTTTTCACAGAGGTTAGCAGCTTCGCTTGCTATCCTAATGATGAGTCCTTTGTTGTCTTTATTTTTCAAAGATCCTGTTATGTTAGTTTAATAGGTTTTTGTTGGTTTTCAAATTCAAATTGACAACTGAGTTTGTGGGAAGTGTCTTGGCGCTCAAACCAGTCTAAGGATTGAGATCTTTTGTTATGCCAACCCGTGACCAAATGGTTTGATGCTCAAGCCTCCAGCTTGAATTTTATGATTCATTATCCAATATATAGCTGGTCTATGTTTGATTCAAAGACCAGTCGCTATCGACTGTGTCAAGGTCCACTAATAGACTGAGTAAGAGGGTTTGTAACCTTATTGCTCCCTGATTTGAATCGATCTTGTTTGAGGAAAGGTATCTTTGTCTTATTGAGTTGGCTTGTGTCAACTCTCCTTTGGTTACATCACTTTCAGTATTGTAGCCAAATACTTACGTCCAAAACCTTTTCTGAAACTTGTTAGGTCAGCCTGCATCATCTTTGATGTTTTGTCTGCCTATATATATATATATATATCTATAGCTTTGGCTTTGCTCGTTGGTTGTTGAAAACTGTCTTATTGCGTTTTCTTTGTTGAGTCTAGTTTTAGCTTGCATTGTTCATGTTGCTCTAAGTCTTCTTCGTGACTGTAAATCTTAGAGCTTGAACTCAAAACTTTTTTCATCAACTCATATATCATATTGCATACCATGAGGGATGTGTAGTGCAACCAACCCAAGAAGCGTTCAAGGTTGAATCTGCTAGTGGTTAGCTGAATTCACGAACAAGACTTCTGAAAGTGTTTCATGTTGTAAGTGCTTAGAAACAAGAGAGGGAATAGGTCTAGACTAGTTTGGGACTGGGTAGGATAGCACAGTGGTGTTGTATCTCTAGAACTGTTATTCTTGTAAAAGATCACTTCAACTTAGTGAAAAGTTTTGTCTCTCAAGAGTAAGAGGCACACAGCTTTTCTCCCTGCATTCAGGGTTTCTGCGAGTAAAAAGCATATATGTGTTGATTGTTTATTTACTGCAATTTACTTTCTACAAACTTGTATCCTGTGAATCTGGGATAGCACAAGTTATTGTTATCCACGGATACAGAAGTTAACGAAAATTCAAAAAAAGCCTATTCACCCCTCTCTAGGACCTTTAAGTGGTACCAGAGCAGTTCCTAGCCTTTACTAGTGAGATCCTCGGGTTTTAAAATGGGTGATAGAGACACTTATGTGAACTATCCTCCACTATTTGAGGGAAGGAACTTTTCACAATGGAAAATCATGATGACCACATTCTTTATTTCCCAAGATGAGGGAAAATAATGGATGATGGTTGAGGATGGCTGGTCAGCCCCAAAACGGACCTCGATCATGGCAGGTGCAAGTGTGCCGAAGCCTAAATCTGAGTGGACCGATACAGAAAAAATTGTTGCTCGGATGAATATCAAAACTCTCAACAGTTTGTACTCCGCTCTTTCTGAGGGTGAGCGCAAACGGATCATTACCTGTGTCTCAACCAAACAGGCTTGGGATGTGTTGTTAACAACTTACGAAGGTAATGAGCAAGTGAGAGAACATATGCTCCAGGATCTTTGGTTAGATGTGTCTCAGCCAAACAGGCTTGGGATGTGTTGTTAACAACTTACGAAGGTAATGAGCAAGTGAGAGAACATATGCTCCAGGATCTTTGGTTAGATTTTGATGAGCTGAAAATGTCCGAAAGTGAGTCAATAGATGAGTTCTATAGTCGCATTTTGAACATAACAAATCAGTGTCCTGGTCTTGATTATCCTCTAGATCAATCTAGGATTGTTAGAAAATTTCTTAGAGGTCTCCCTCCTAGTTTTGAGAATAAGAGAGTAGCCATACAAGAATCCAAGGATTTGAGAACCTATTCCTTAGAAGAGCTAGTAGGAAATCTAAAAACCTATGAGGCTCATAAGAAGGGTTTGATGAAAGAGAAATCCATTGCCATTTCTTCGTCAGGGAAACTGAGTCAAGCCTGCAGATTAAAATCCCTGAGGATGTTGAATACAATCTAGAAGAGTGTGCTCTCCTTACAAAACAGTTTGAAAACTTTCTCAAGAAAAAGAGGAAACCTTTTTCCTCGAACCGTGGTTTTGAAAAACCTAGATTTGGTGAGACGTCACAAGATAGAGGTCATGATAGGTATCCTAGGAATTCACGTGTTGAGTCCTCTCAGGATAGAGGTCAAGATCGAAATCCTAAGGGTAAGAATTTCCAAAGAAACGATGTGTGTTTTAAGTGTAAGGTGTGTGACATAGAGCTGTTGACTGTGCGAATAGGAGAATTCGCCCTCAAAAGGCCCTTGCAGTGACAGTGAAGAGGATCCCTCGTCTGACCAAGAGGAGGACACTTTGGCTTTCATAGCTTAGGTTGTCCCTGATTTCTCTTTGGATCGTGATGAAGAACCAATTGCCTTCATTGCCACGGTATCTCAAAACGAGACTCCGAAGGATGTTGATGGAATGCAAAAGTTCACTGAACTTGTCAACGCATCAAAGTCCATGTTATCCCAAGATAGATATTCTGACCAAAGATATTGCGAAGTGTGAGAAAGAGAAGACAGAGATACAAGCTGAGTTGCTATCCCAGCAAGAAGTATGAAGAGCTGTAAAGTTGAGTCTGGAAAACTCTCTTGGGGCATGTGAAGATGCCATAGAGAATTTTAATGTTGAGATTAGTGGTCTTAAGGCTGACAAGCTAGCGCTTGAGTTTTCTCTCAAAGAATCTCAGCAACAATTCTCTAGATTCTCAATAGGATCCGAAAAAATAGACCAAGATGTGTGGTATGGGTAGACTAGATAAGAACTAACAGGGTCTAGGGTTTGAAACTGGTGAGAATTCTAAAAGTGGTGGAACTGTGTTTGTCAAAAACAAAGTTCCTGATGTTCAGGTCGTGACCAACAAGGTTGAGCCTCCAAAAAGATTCAAACCTATTTGTCATTATTGTGGTATTCCTGGTCACATTTGACTTTTCTGTAGGAAACTCCAAAATAGTCTGCCAAACCCTAGGAGAAACCAAGCGTTTACTAGCCCTCAGAGCAACAAGTCGGTTGTTGATCTCTTCACATCCTTCCAAGCCACCCTAGAGAAAACCTTGCAGGAGTTTGCTAGAATAGCTAAGGGTCTGTCTGTTCCCGCAGCTAGAGAACCAAATAAGAGCTTAGCTTAGGTTAAGAAGAAGGATACTAGGTCTCATGTCCTCAAAGCTCCACACAAGGAATCAAAGCTTTTTGATGAGTGCGACAGTGATCCTGAGGAGGAAAACATTGTTTGTTTCTTGTCTCGTGTCTCGATTAGTCTAGGTTCTGCCTATGAGTCTAGAATAGTAGCGGTGTGTCATATTGCGCTTATAGCTCTCACAGCGCAGTGCTCTGATACCTAGTATATAGACAGTGGTGCTTCAAGGCACATGACTGGAGACCCCAAGTGGTTTTCATCCATGGATGATGTTCATCCAGAAGGTAATGTCGATTTTGGTGATGGAGCTAAGGCTTCGATAGTGGGAAGTGGGACATTAAATGCTCCTGGTCTCCCCTGTCTGAAAAACGTCTTGCTGGTCAAGGGTTTAGAAGTGAGTTTGTTGAGTGTAAGTCAGATTGTTGATGAACATGATTTAGTTACCTTTGATAAGCAGAGATGTGTTGTCTTAGATGGTAGTATAATGAGCGGAAAGAGAACTAGGGATCAATGCTATTGTGTTGTAGCAAAAGAGAAGTTCTCAACACAGCTGTGTTTTAGGTTTATGGTCTGTGAGAAACCTTTAGATCTTTGGCATAGATGGATGTGTCACCTGAACCATCAGGACATAGTGAAGCTATCTTTAAAAGAAGCTATCAGAGGGATATCAAAGCTTGCTGGTATCCCCAAGGTATGTGTGGTGAATACAAAGTTGATAAGATGACTCGAACCTCCCATCCTTTACTAAATGTTGATCCTACTACTCATGTTCTTGAACTGTTGCATTTAGACTTAGTAGGACTTGTTGAGACTAAAAGCCTTGGAGGAAGAAAGTATGCTCTTGTAATTATTGATGATTCTTCTAGATTCACTTGGGTGAGATTTTTATCAAAGGTGAAACTTTTGAAAATTATTACAGTGTTGCTAAGAGAGTCACAAATGAAAAGTTGAATGATGACATGCATATTGTTAGGATCAGATCGGATCATGGTACTGAATTTGAAAACTCTTACTTTGGAAATTATTGTGAAGAGTTTGGTGTGCATCATGAATTCTCTACTCCCATTACTCCACAGCATAATGGCATTGTAGAGAGGAAAAATAGGGTCCTTGTGGAGTTATCTAGGGTTATGTTAGCTGCATCTGGTCTTGATCATTCTTTTTGGGCTGAAGCAGTCAACAATGTTTGTTACACTTTAAACCGTGTAATTCTTAGACCTGGAACAACCATGACTCCCTATGAGATCTGGAGATGGAGGAAACCAAATATCTCTCATCTCAAAGTGTTTGGAAGTCCCTGCTTTATCTATAGGGACATAGAGTATTTGACAAAGTTTGATGCTAAAAGTGACAAGGGTGTGTTCCTTGGTTATGCTGGGAATAATCGAGCATATCGGGTGTATAACAAGAGAACTTGTAAAATTATCGAATCTGTAAATGTGGCTGTTAATGATGCTCTTGTTTGCAAGAATGATGTGTGTGTTTTGTTTGAGCAGGTATCTGAACAGGAAGCTGAACCTACCTCATCCGAAACCAAGTCTGATCAAGGAGATGATGACACTAATCTTCGAGGATCCAAGAAGGATGCTACGCTTGCCATTCAGCCGATTCACAGAAACAGCAAAAGACAAGTGCAGAAGGACCATGATCTATCCCATGTAATCAGGGATGTGTCTGAGCCTAGAAAGACCAGGAGTAAGACTGGTCGATTGGTGAGCAATTATTCAGTGTTTAAATGCTTTGTTGCTATGCATAAAGATGACATCAACACCATATAATAGAGTCAAAGAATGGTAAGGAAGCCTTGCTTGATGCTGATTGGACCAGTGCCATGCAAGACGAGTTGAACCAATTTGAGAGAAGCAAGGTATGACATTTAGTGTCTAGACCTAAGGATAAGAATGTCATAGGAACCAAGTGGGTGTTTAAAAACAAAACTAATGAGAAATGCATTATCACACGAAACAAGGCAAGAGGCAAAACTTGTTGTGCAAGGATATTCTTAAATAAAAAGTCTAGATTTTGATGAGACTTTTGCTCCTGTGGCTAGACTTGAGTTGGTTCGTCTTCTCCTTGTTGTTGCATGCTATTTGAAATTTACTTTGTATCAAATAGATGTGAAAAATGTTTTTCTAAATGGTATCCTCAAAGAGAAAGTGTATGTGGAACAGCCCCCAGGATTCCAGAGCCTTACCCATCCTGATCATGTGTATAGGTTAGATAAGGCCCTCTATGGTCTTAAGCAAGCCCCTAAGGCTTGGTATGAAAGGCTGTTGAATCACCTTGTCGACCATGGATATGTGCATGGTTCAGTTGACAAAATGTATCTCAGAGTACATTATCATTGCACAAATTTATGTTGATGACATAGTGTTTGGTTCTACTTCTCCATCTTTATTGCATGAATTTACTGATCTCATGAAGAAAGAATTTGAAATGAGTCTATGTGGTAAGTTAAGCTACTTCTTAGGTCTACATATTGTGCAAGGTCGAAATGGTATGTTCATTTGTCAATCTAAGTATGCACAGGACCTTGTAAAGAAGTTTGGGATGTAAACTTCCACTACCTTCCCCACTCCTATGAGCACCAGTTGTAAGATCAGTGCTGACTTGTCTGGTATTAATGTGGATCAAACCAATTATAGGAGTATGATTGATAGTCTTATGTATTTGACTGCTAGTAGGCCAGATATTACATATAGTGTTGGTGTGTGTGCTCGTTATCAAGCAAATCCTAAACAATCTCATGTTAAAGCAGTAAAGCGCATCATTTGATATGTTGCTGGTACTTATGATCATGAGATTAAGTATACATTTGACACAAATGTTGAGATTACATGATACAGAGACTCAGATTGGGCTGGAGATGCAAATGATAGAAAGCACCTCTGGTTGCTGCTTCTTTGTAGGAAATAATCTTGTTTCGTGGCACAGCAGGAAACAGAACTGCACCTCCCTTTCTACTGCTCAAGCTGAGTATGTAGCAGCTGGAAGTTGTTGCACACAACTCATGTGGATGAAACAGATCATTATGGTATCCTTAGTCAGTTTCTGAACTTGACCTAGGTGATTGTCTGTACTTCATTTCCTTGGTTCGGTCTTACTTTTCACATATGCTTGTGCACATGTTTTGATGATGTTGTATGTGGTCCGACTCTTATTGCAAATCTAAAGTCCCATATTGTTCATACATAATGATCATGTTGGTTGCACTAAAACTTGGGCTATATACTTGAGATGAGACTTCATACTAAGGGGGAGTTTGAATTCCAAACTAATCTTAAAGTATACATTCTTCGGTTGTGGTGAACAATATGATGGTGGGCAGAAATGAGATTGGTTTGAAGATTGAGGTTCAAAGAACTCAATGATCTAGGCTAGTCTTAAAGTACACGTTTCTTGGTCGTGATGAACGATATAAGGGTGGGAAGAAACGAGACTGGTTTAGGATTAAGAAGTTTGGTTGGAACAACTTAAAAGATCAAAATGATAATCACAAATGACTTCTTAAATCAGCTAGTCCTTCACTTGTCAATGTTATACAGTGGGGATTCTGAGATGTATTATATCCTTCGATGGGTTCGGATGATGTGTTCATATGAGTGTCTTTGTTATACATATTGTCCAAGGTCAACTGATCTTGTGAAACAATGAAACATTTTCTGCTACTTAAACCTATGAGGACGATTTCTCAGTTGAGGCTTTGTTCTTAATATTGGACTAAATGAATTCACGGCTAAATATAGCCTTTGGACCTGAAAAACAATTTGTGGAGAAATAAGGATGGAATAACCAAATGATATCTCAGTATGAAATGGCTCCACTTGAAAGACAATATCCAGTTTGTCACTTCCTAGTTCAATTATAACAGAAAAAAACCCAAATTTGAATGGGAAAAGGACATGAATTCAAACACGATACTTATCGAAACAAACACCACAATCTCTGCCGAACACAATTACCCCGACGAAGACACCAACAAACCCGAAACATGAACTTGATCAAAACACGATTCAAATTGAAATCAAGTAAATCGATACATAGTGTTAAGAGAATTAAATTCGAACCTCATGCAGCCACTGTGTTGCCGCAATAAGAAGTTACAGTCAAATGCTGAAGTCCGGTCGACATACCGGTCGAGAGTCTCCTCCTTCAGGCTCATGACCGTGTCCTTTTTCCTCTGTCCCATCAAGAATGAGTGAGTTCCTTCCTTGACGGTAGTGAGAGGTCAAAGAGGTGAGTCGGTCCCCTCTCCCTTCCCCTTCCCCCACGTGGTCATAACCTTTTCTTCTTCTTATCTAATATCAATCAAGGGTTGTTCAAGGGTGTATTTATACGGCTATGATTAATCATGCTAACTTTTATTTTCTTTAATAATTCACATAATTCTAAATCGTTAAAAATCACAATAAACAACCGAGAAAACGCATACATACTCATGATGTCGTGTACTTCCAACTTTACATCCTTAAATTGAGGAGTTCAACTATTCTCGAGCACTTAATAATCAAAATCGTCAAATAATCCTTAAACTATCACAATTAAACTCGTCAATTTATTTGTGCTTACACGAATAAAATCTATAGTTCATACTACAAATTTTTGGGATATCACACAGTTGATGCACTTAAGTTTTACAAAAAAGCACCATGTGTTATTATCTCACATACACATTCACACTAAAGTGCTACAAATAAGAATAGAGACCATTGGGACTTGTCACTATCACAAACCTATGTGATTTGCTTTTGTTTGATCAAGGTTTGTTTGTTTGTTATAGTGTGTCACTTTGTGAGTTTATGCTTAAACTGACTTCAAAAACGAAGGTTGCAAGTTGAATGGTCACTTTCTTTAAGCTTGTTTGTGTAGTCATTTTCTCTAATGTTGTTACTCAAAAACAAACAATATTTCGCTTTATCGTATGCATACTCTTAGGGGGAGTATAGACTTGGTTGGAATTCTTCTTTGATTGTGTTTGTTTGCATGTGCTTACGTGGAAATTTCCATGTTTCTTATTGGTTACTCTGAGCGGTGTTGTTTCGTCACATCCTGAAACATCATCATTGCATGAAGTTGGGTATTTAATTCACATAGTCGTTTTAAGCAGTTGGGTTAGTGGGCATGACAGTTTTCGAGACACTCTAATCCTGTCAAACGCTTCCGCCTTCTCTATAACTTGTCTTTGTCTCTTCTCCCTTCTTTTCGAAATACATCTTATCCCTCCATCTTCTCTCTGCTCTGAGCTCTTGTTCCCCAAACCAATCTTCAAGCTTTATCCTCTCAAATGTCGAATACCCCTGTCGGTCCGAATTTTGTGAATCTTAGGGATGAACCCACTATGGAGGAACCCCTCAATCTGCTTCCTCTTCAAGCAGAGGTGCCCTTCCCTGAATTGGGCACTTCTCTCTTGCTCACAGCTACTCCCAGTAGTCCTTCATAGCAAAAAAGCTTTAAGCTTTACGAGACCCAGTCCCATCTGCTACTCTGGGCAAGCAACCAGCTCTCCCTCCGGTGAAAATCTGGCTAAGGTCGCCAAGCTGACTTCTTCCAGTGGTGGCGGACCTTCATCTGCGATTCATTCTCTTCCACCGTCTTCGGCTAGATCTCCTCCTCATTCTACTGAGGGTGTGTGGATAGATGTCACATCCCGACCCGTAAAATTTTATCTTATTTACTAGCTTGATTGTAATAAGAATTTTACCGTCTCCGACATTGAGATATAGTTTAATTGGTCCCTAGAGGGGTTTTGGGGGACGATTATTTCGGAGAGATATTCGTAAGAGAAAAATGTAACGACTGTAAAAATGGTAAATTTTAGCTAGTAAAAGGTAATTTTTATTAGGGTATTATTTTTTTAGGGGTGTTAAATTTTGGAATTGGGTTGTATATAGAAGAGTTGGGCCGGATAGGTGAGGCCAAAACTATTTTCTCTCTTTCCCGACTTCCCTCCCGAGCAGCCGACCCGCCGGACTTCCGGCCGCCCGTCCGCCGCTGTTCGGCCACCGTTCGCCGCCAAACCGGTCTCGTTCGCTCGGTTTCTAACCCAGCTTCCATTCTAGGTCAGTGACAGCCGCCCTAGCTCCGCCGTGAAGGAGTAGTTTCGCCTGAAAGGCTCGGCTGCCTAAAGCCTTCCGTCGCCGGAACTCCCTCCTCCGGCCACCAATCCGGGCAAGCTTGGTACGGTTTTGTTGCTCTCCTCCCGTGCAGCAACCCCTCCAAAAGGCTCACTCCCTCTTGAGCTAGGTAAGGAGAAATTCAAGGAGGAAAATCTAGGGCTTTTAAGATGTTTTCGTTAGATTGACCTAGTTAGGCTTGGAATTGGTGATTGTGCTAGTTAGGAAAGTTGTTTGGGATGTTGAGAGGAAGATGCTGTTAAAATTTCATAGGATTTGGAGGTCGCCGGAATCGGCCTCCGGCTGCCGCCGTTTTGGAGTTTTGTATGATTTTAAATGTGTAATAATTAGAGGAGTTTAATGAAGTGAATTGTGGAATTTTCGGATGAGTTTTGAATAGATTTGTGAATTTCTGAAATTTGGTATTTTGGCGGTTAAATAATGTAAAATCCGGCCGTAGGATTTAAGTCAATTTCTGGAAAATGTTGTATTTACGGTTGTCGAGTATGGTATTAAAGTTAGGCAATGATGAGCATGGTTATGGCTCTCTGTTAATTTTGCCTATTTTGTATAAATATTATATTTTTAGTGGGAAATTAATTATATATTTGGAACAGGACATGAGGAGGCCGAGCAGAAGAAGCCTCGGAGCGTCATCAGGCTTAGGCCTAATTTGTGAGTGGACCTTTGTTTTTAATTGAAAAGCATGCGATGAATATTTTATTGATCATTTATTTCTTCTGATGAGACTTATTGATTTTTTGGCTATTTGGCAATTTTTCCTCCTTTAGAGAGATCCCGAAAATGAGATTTTCGGTGGATATGTATTTTGAATGTTTATGAGTATAGTATATAAATAAATGCTAACTAGCTATACGTGTTTTTCCACCATACTGAGGTAAAATTCTATTATGGTGCGACGTGAGCGTTAGACGCAATCGTCGTAGCCCTATATAAATAATAATTTATATAGGGGATATGCGCGTATATATATATATACACACCGTCTTTTCGGTCATAATGAGGAAAAATACCATTATGGCGCAACATGAGCGTTAGACGCCAGCGTTGTAGCCTTGTATGAATTTCTATTTTTCTAAATTGTTTCTAGGATTCATACAAGAAGTCTGACGAGTGTAAATACATACGAATATATGTTTATATATAGTTTAGCTTGAGATGCTCCATTTTATTTGAGTTTGTGACTAGCCAGAGCTAATCGTGAAATTGCCAGTTTATGAGTTGAACACTTTTGAGCTGCCGCATGCAGTATATTTTTCTATGAAATTAAAATAGGAATGCATAAATATTTTTGTTATTAAATTATTTTTGTCCACTCACTCTAACATTATTAAATGTCTTCCCCTGGGCCCTTCGTTTTAAAATGCCCAGTCTGCAGAGTTCGGATTAGATCTAGTAGGAGACGAGGCATAGTCACCCGTATTTCCACCACCTTTCACCAGTAGGTTACATGTTTAACCTACCTGTATTTTCTTACTTCCGCTAGTGTCTAGTAGCTCTGAATACTTGGGTTTAATGTATATATTTTTGGTTGTGGGTAAAGGCTTGTTGATATTTTAGAATATTTGACGGAGGATGTATATTATCTTAGATAATGTTTATTATCCTGTTGGTGGTGTTTCTTTTTGGGGAGCACGAAGGCTCCAGAAGTTAAGGTTGGATTTGGAACCTTTAGAAGTGTTTGCAGGTTTCTATTGGAAGGGTTGTCAATTTCCAAGGGAGGTTGTACCGAATTTTGCGGTAAATCTTTCCTTGGAGGTGGTCCCCGCACGATTTACTCGGGGTTCAGGGTGAAATTCGGGACGGGTCGTGTCAATAGAGGTGCATGTCTCTTTCCTAGAGCCAAAATCCAAGCGTTGCACCTCCAAACGTAGGGTTACCAGATCCACGTCGTCTCCCAAGGAGACTGTTGTGCCACCCGGTGGTTCAGCACCGGCTGAGGCCTCCCCTGAGGTACATCCTTCTGGGTCCCCGGCGTCTAAGCGTCCTCCTCCTTCCAAGGCCCCTGCCAAGCCTTCCTCTACCTTCAAGCCTTCTCGCTCTGGTCCTCGCAACTCTGTTGACAAAGGGAAGGCTCCTATGGATGGAAGCAAGGCGTCCTATTCCACAGTGCCTCCTAAGAAGAGATCTGCTGAGGTATTCCACTCCCCAGTTCCTCCTCTTTCTCATTTTCACTCTGAGGCTGGTAGAGATTTTTTCTGCACTTTTATTGTTAACAAGAGAATAGTGTTTGAGAAACCTATTGCTTTTGATTCACTGCATCCTGAGGTTAAGAAATTGGTTGTTCATTGGGGTTGGGATAAGGTTTTGTCATCTTTTTATAGGGTTAATCGGACTTGGGTCCAAGAGTTTTACACAAATTTTTCTCAAAATGCACCTGAAAAGGTGAAGGTTCATACCTAGCGTCCTATTACTGTTAAGGTTAGGGGTGAGAATGTCAACTTCTCTCCTCTTGGAATTCGTTTTAGCTTATCTCTCCCTGAAACAAAACCTAATTCTGTCCTATTGGTTCTTGATTTCATTCAATCTGTCTCCCTTCGTGAGCTAGGTGCTACTCTCTATCGTTCCACTTTTCCTCAGCCTGAAATCATTGCTTCTCATCTCTCGAGTCAATTCATGTCTGAGCTTTGCAAACTCATGGGCTTTGTGGTTCGTTCTCTTCTCATTCTCACAACCAACACTAGCAAGATCACTCATCAACAGGCTGCCTTGATCAAATATTTGACCACTAGCCCTCTTAAGCCTCGCTTTCCTGTTGAGTGTTTTATCTACAAAGCTATCCGGGCTGCTGGCATCTCTCTTCGTGAGAATAGCTCCCTTGTCTTCCCTGCAGTTATCACCAAGCTATGCTTGGATGTTAGAGTTCATGTGATTGACACTGATGTGATTGCAAATGAGAATGAGGCTGCTCCTATCGACAAATTATCCTTGGCCAAATCTATGAGTCAATCCGATGTGTACGTTGAATCCTTGGAGCCGACCCTGCTAAAGCAAGAGATTAAGCGCCAAATTTCTATTGCAGTTGCATCTCTGCAAGCCTCCTTTACTGCTCAGTTTGAGGCCTTGCGCAATGAGGTGAAGGAATCAATGGGGACCAATGCCCCTCCTACTAACCCCTTTGGTGGGGATGGACCCTCCTCTACACCTTCTGCATCTGAGCCCTCTTCCAGCTCTGGCTCTGAAGAGTCCTCTGATGCTTCTGCTGAGGATTCGGAGGAACCTATGTGATTATTCCATTGGTTGTGTTTATGCTATTCTGCTTGTTTGTTGGTTTCCAGTTGTAGGTTTTACTCTTTCAGTTTTTACTTTAAAACCTCTTGGATATTTTATCCTTTGTTTCCCTCTAGTTTTAGCTTGCATTGTTCATGATGCTCTAAGTCTTCTTCGTGACTGTAAACCTTAGAGCTTGAACTTAAAACTTTTTTCATCAACTCATATCATGTTGCATACCATAAGGGATGTGTAGTGCAACCAACCCAAGAAGCGTTCAAGGTTGAATCTGCTAATGTTAGCTAAATTCATGAACAAAGCTTCTGAAAGTGTTCCATGTTGTAAGTGCTTAGAAACAAGAGAGGGAATAGGTCTAGACTAGTTTAGGACTAGGTAGGATAGCACAGTGGTGTTGTATCTCTAGAACTGTTATTCTTGTAAAAAGTCACTTCAACTTAGTGAAAAGTTTTGTCTCTCAAGAGTAAGAGGCACGTAGTTTTTCTCTCTGTATTCAGGGTTTCTGCGAGTAAAAAATATCTCTGTGTTCATTGTTTATTTACTGCAATTTACTTTCTGCAAACTTGTATCCTGTAAATCTGGGATAACACAAGTTATTGTTATCCTCGGATACAGAAGTTAATGAAAATTCAAAAAAGACCTATTCACCTCCTCTAAGACCTTTACTACAGGTGTATACCAGTTGAGATTGATACAAGGCGAGCATTCATGTATGGATATTTTTGTTGTCTCCACCATTTGGTAAAATTGTTTCCACATATCTCTATAACCAGTCTTTCTCTATGCTGCATGGGACCCCGTTTAGAGTTGTAGATGGCCAGTTCTCTTAGCAAATCATGCTGCCTAACAACGTATTTGCTGTAATCAATTGCCTCATGTACCACTTCCAAACCCTTATCCCTATCAAACAGAAAAAATACTAATTTTAGTTTTTCAAATATAGATAACACCCTTCAAAATAAATATTGTAAGCTTATGCATTAATGCATTATGCAATTAAAGGAAAATATTGTACACACCGTACCGGAGAAAAATATAAGCACTTGTATTGCATACCCTTCTGATTCTTGTAGAAGAGCTAGATTGCGATTGTTGAGTTCATAGAGTTTGGCAATGCATGATGTCTCTTTCCCTAGATCATACAACTCTGACCACATATCAATGAGAGCTGTAACTTTGATTTCAGCATCTTCAGGAAAAGCACCGAGGTCTAAGAAACATTCTTTGACATTAGGCATTGCATCATCCAAGACATCTACGCTGCTTTGGAGCCGAAGCAGCAATTCCGTCTCAAAATCAAGAATGGAAGAGCCTTTCGACCATTCATCTACTCTACTTCACCACATTTCTTCAGGTTGGCCGCAAAGTGATCTTCCGGCCACTGTAATGGCCAGTGGAAATCCATTACAATGTTTTACTATCTGCATAATTGGAGTTTCAAGAAGAAAAATACGGTGAGAGTGAGACACCTAGCAGTTCGCCAGTACCTACTTCACCCTTATATTCATGAAAGTTTTTTAGTAAGTCATGTAAGTTTGAATATATCCAAGAAAGGAATCGCCTCACCTCTTTTGAAAGATCTTTTGGAATATGAGAGCTCTTGTCTCCCAAGGATGCTGTCTGACGAACAAGTTCCATAGCATTGTCATCATCCAATAGTTGTAAATTTTTGTTAAGCTCTGAATAATGATCGATCAACATTATTAGGTTGTTATCTAAATTATCCCCAGATCACATTCACACACATCAAATATTGCAAGTTGGCTAAAGTTTATTATCGAAATGATGCATACACGATACACGTTGATTGTTATATATCCTTTTATGATACAAAAGACTTCTGAATCAAAAATTGACGTTTATCAAAAAGATTATTAAAGGGTACTTCTGAATCAAACATTACAATTGTATTAATGAGAGAATCTCCAAGACCTAGTCCATATGTATAAAGTATGATGCAAATGGTTTTCCCATCCAGTCATCCAGACATGTTTGAATCACATTGCACATTATCCATATTCTCCATTTTCTCACAGTAAACTTACATCAACATCAACTCAAGACATGAAGCAATATAATCATACCGATTAAGTAGCAAGCAGCATGGGTACATCCAGCACACATGCATGTATGCTATCAGATTCAATGAAAGCCTCAATCTTTGAAATTTTACTAGTCGCAGATCACAAAAGCTTCAACCTTTATTTGGGGCCAGGCTTACCTGAGATAGAGGATTGACTGCAAATTCAGGTACATGACAAGAAACTCGTCGGCAGAGATGAATCCTCCGCCGCTGCGACCGAGCCGACAGAACCTCTGATACAGAGAAACTATCTCCTGCTGTGGAGCTACATAAGACAGAACAGAGATCAGAGTCCAAATGGGAAGCCAAAGCTCAATGATTTACTGATTAAATCAAGGAAGAGCGAGATTGTTGGGTTGTTAGTTGTTACATGTGTTGTTGCAGTGTTGCTGAACGGTTAGTTCACGGTTAGTTCGATTAACAATCAAAATAAAACGAAAAATAAAAAATAAAAAATAAAAGAAAATTATTGGGCTGCATGGGCCTGATGCGGCTAGGCGGTGATGATGAGCGGCTAGGCGGTTTCTAGGTGTACCAGGCCTTGTGGGTTCTGAGGCCCATCGTTTGAAAAAATAAAAAATAAAAAAAATTATTGGGCCACTTGGGTCTAAGGCGGCTAGGCGGACATGGCACGCGGCTAGGAGGTTAGGGGGAGAATGGGCCTTACGGGCTTTGAGGCCCACCATTTAAAAATAAAAAATAAAAGTCTTTACCACCTGCAATGGTTTGGTATGTTCACTGCTTCCATTTATGGAACTCTACATGTTACCTCCGGCAACAGTTGGCTTCCAGTCTCCGAATCGGAGGTGGACATTCGTCCGGCCGACGACTACAGACAGCAGTGGAGGATCGACGGTGCTTTAGTTGATCAGGAGTGATCATATGAAAGAGGAGCATGAATCGTTTGTGCTCCGCAAGAATGCAGATGTAGCAGACCTGCTTCACTGTGAAGAGACGCTACTTGAATTGTTTCAGTTGGCATTGTAACTGATTCAATCTGAGGAAGGTCTCTAGATTCTAATGTGCGACATGAAGCATCAATACATGTTAATCATTTTCCATGAACATAAACATTACAATTGCATTGAAACGATAATCTCCGAGACAGACATAGGCCATATGTACGATAATCAAAATGTTTGTTTGAATTTGTTTGATAGTACAAGTTTTCTTGTTAATCCAATGACGCTTTAAGTCGATCTTCACAAGGACTCCTACGATTTGCGTGTTGAGAAGTTCTTGTTCTCCTATAAATCGACGCGAGTTGTTTTGAGCTTTTGGATTTTAGATCTGCTTTTGTGTATCTTGAGCCCTTTCAGTGTTTCGGCACTCTTGTACAGTTGTACTACAGCAACCAGATAACTAGCTCACTTCAAGCTGGCTCTAGGAAACAAAATGTTTGATTAATTTTTGTGCCACTTTTAGCATCAATGCTCTTTGATTGAATGTTTGATTCAGAACACTACGATCCATAATGCGTCTCTAGTGTGTGATGTTTCGTTTCTTGAAATTCCTGCAGTACATGAAGTTTCTTACCCTGCCATTTCCTGTTATTAATATGAATAATATTCAATCTAGAGTTCTAGACAAAACCTCATTTGAAGATGACAGTAGTAAAGCAACGAAAAGAATACAAACTGTGACTATCATACAATCCTATAAGACAATATATACTTCACATTGTTTATAACAGGTCCATCTTCTGTGACCATTTCACCATTCCGGTACAGGTTACCTATAAGTCATTCGTTTCAATATACTGAGAGGTGAAGATATCACACTGTAAATTTATTTCTGTGACCACCAGTACGGCGAAAAGATAAATGCAGTCTATGTCTCAAGTGGCGAAAAGATAAATGCAGTCTATGTCTCAAGTGCTTCATTCATCTATTTCTGTAAATTTCTGCAGTACATCCAATTTCATACCTCTGCAAAGTTTCCCATTGATATGAACTGGTTGAAAGATAGCTCATGTGAACGTGATAGCAAAGCACCAGAAACACCAAAATGCTACCATTTGAAACACTCTAAGAAGTTTTAGACCGTGTACCACATAGCTGCTTGAGATGTAGACAAGATGCATTCCAATCAGGACCAACACGGTAACCGAGTAATACAACATAGCCAGCTTCTGTGACTTTCTCAAAGCTCCATTCCTCTTTACGTTCCTCCAGCAAAGAAAGGCAAGAAAGCAAGAAAAAATCGACAAAATCATGGTCATTGCCTCTGCTATAACAAACACGATAAAAGCCCCCTTTCTGGTTAGTATTGCAGGACCATAGTCACTCTGTACATGGCGGTGCATGGCAAAACCTGCATACAAGACTGAGATAGCTAGAAGCGAAGACACGATGAGATAGGTAGCATGATTCTGCAACACAGAGAAAGTAATGTTATTTATCTTGAAACCAAAACGAAGAGCATGTAGTGCAATATTTTGCATTCTTTGATTTTCCACAATCATTCATGAATCCAGCTTTAAGAGTAACTGATGTACATGCACAAGCTGCCCAAACCTCAGATTTCCCAAATATAAAATACAATAGAAAGAAGAACCACAGCTATGACAGGGAATTCTAGCTAAAAGTGCCTAAGAAACAGAGAAACTCCTTCAAATGGATTCAACCAAACTGGAACGGGGCACATTGCACAGGTTACTATTGATGAGATAACAAACAGAAATGAAGTAGTGTCCAAACTTAATCAGTAGATCATACTAAAGAGTGGAGAAAAAATATATATCAACAGGATTTGCGAGATCAAGGCTATTAAAATTGTAACTACCCTCTAATCCTCTATCCAGATAAAGAAGAATCGTATCTACCTAATATCTGAAATGCAACATATTGATTTAAAACCTCTAAAGAAATGAATACTCTTTACTAGGATTGCCAAAGAGTAACAAGAACAGAAAATTTTAATAACAATATAAGCAAACAAGAATTAGACAAAGCAGAATCATACATGCAGCAGGCAAGTGATGATAATTATAAACAAAATAGAAAAAAGAAGGTTACACATAAACCTGGCTGACATCTCCTTCTCTTCATTGCCTTTTTTTGCAGCAGACTCCATATTTGGGGATCACTCTTGGGTTCACGATCTTTAGATAGCTGAAAAACTATAGACAAGACGTACAAAAACCGGAGAGAGCCTATAGGAAAGCTGTAAAAACCGAACAGGGTTTGTGTGCCTCGGCCGTACGGTTCAAGGGAAAATGGGGTTTTCGGGGTTCTTTTTACCTTTATCTCTACTTCTCCGAGTCGGTGGTCTGCACACTGTTTCTCTCTATTTTCATTCTATAGGGTGGGTTTCCTTGTTACAATTTTTTTTCTCCAAAATGTAAGATTAAAATCTTTTTATCTTTACCCAAATTATTCATTGGTGTGATTTTAAAGATAAACTGTTAGAGTTTTACTCTTTGATAATGTAAAGGTTTTGTTTTATAATTTTATTTTAATAAAAAATAAAAAATAAAATAAACGTTATAGACGGGATGTATTCAATTAGGAGTCTGCTGTATTTTTTTGTATTTGACAAGTCTTTTAAAATCTCATGATATTCAATCAAGATTTTTGAAAGTCTTTTAAAATCTGATGATATTCAATCAAGTGTTTAAAAAGTCCTACAAAATCTGATGGTATTCAAAATAATAACGATTTTGAAAGATTTTAAGAGTTGCTTGATTCTGTTGGATTCTAGGTGCTTGGTATAAATACCAAACCCAATCAGAAATCCGGTCTCTCAAGGTGAGATTTTGACGTACTATCATTTTCTCTCTTCTCATTCAACCTTCGTCAAATCGTAGGGTGCCCAAGTAGCTCAGAGCCTTCCTTCCACCACCATCTCTCACAAGAACAATCTTGGACATGCGATTCGACGAACCAGACAAGATCTGGGACAGTTCTCTGGTCGATGTTGTCTCTTCGGACATTTCAGTGATGGGTGGCTATTCACATCTGGGTACGAGAATCTAATCGATTTTCAGTTTTGGTTGAGTTCTAATGAATTGCGTTTTTTGGTTTCTTGGCCTCGTCGCAGTTCCTGACGTCGACGACCTTCCCGGCTATTTACTGCATCTGTAGACGAGGATGTGGAAGCAAAATCATTGGTTCAAACCAGTTTGATAGTGATATGAGAATCAGTCTTTACCAGAACGATCTCAAAGGTATAATCAGAACCCTTGTTCCAGTTTTGGTTTTATGGCGACTACTTGGATGTTAAGCTGTTAAGTTGATTATGGGTTGTTACGAATTGAAATGTATATCAGTATATATATATATATGTGTGTGTGTGTGTGGTGTTGTATTGGATGAGTAGTGAGTCTGCGTTTGAGACTATTGGTTGGTATCGAATTATCAACAAAAATTAAGCCTACTGTACCATGTTTGAAATAGAAGGTCGAGTTGATTCTTGGTAAAAGATGAAAGCTATGTTGCAAGCATGATTTTATTTGATTTTAAAGTAGATTAGATAAAATTCTGCCCTGTTTATGATTGCTCCTTCCTTGTATGCTTACAATTTTACAAACTGGTGTAATTGATGATATCCCAGTAGATCAACCGTGTTGTTAGTTAGTGTCCAATAGATGATAGGTTTTGGATTTATGTTTGATATAAGATCTATAATGGATAAGAATGTTCTGGACTATAGCTTTTTTCTCTGATTTTGAATTCCTAATTATTTTTGTCAGAGGAACTTTCTCTGGTAAAAAGAATTGCTTCTGATTTGTTTCATACCAGTCATACTCCTGGTTTTGTTCTGTAGGCAGTAGGTTTTCACTACTGACTTCTGAGAATTAGTTTGTTTCAGATAGAATTCCTCAATGTAGTGTGTCCTTTAGCTGGACCATTTCCATACTAATTATGTTCTCAGTCTTTGTTTGGAAATCAGTGTGGTATGAAGTTATGAGTTCTACGATATCTACAACATGGTTAAATGTATCTGTAACATGATTCCAATTTGTATACTGAAGTTTGCCTTGCCTGTTGCGACTACAGAACATCCATGGGTTACAAGAGGCCTTAAAGCGACCGCAAGATCTGATGCCAACATTGGTTTCAATTTTGATTAGAAGACTCGCCATTATTTTCCTGATCATTGCAAAAAGTTTGTTTCCCAATTTGTCAAGGAGCTGGAAGGTTTGATGATGCACAATAGGACCTACTGTGCTGAGATTGCACACAATATATCCACAAGGAATATGATTCATGGTCAAAAGCCAATAGGATGAATGAGCTTGTTTTATCCATGTTTTTACCTGAAAAATGAGTAGTAGACAAATCTTCAGTGCTCATTATCAAAAGTTTACTCTTGATTGTATCTATGATGTGTAATCACACAGGAATTCCGTTTTTTTTTTTTTTAAATCAAGCTATTCTATTACTATTGATTTGTAATCATACAAAAGATGTTTTTGTTGGATAATATAAAAAATAAGAGTATTTAAAGTTTTGAACGTCCGCCAATGAATCTGTTAAAATCCAAAGAAATCTTATTAATCAAATACCATAGAATCTGTTAAAATCTATATAGAGTTAAAACAATCTGTGGAGTCTGCATAATCTGTAAGAATCTATGAAATATTAAAAATCAGCCACAATTATTTAAAATCTAGATTGAATACAGCCCCTTAAGTCGAGATTATGCTGAATTAGTCTACAATTTTTATCAGTGGTGATCTAAAATTTTAAACTGTATAATCTATAATTTCATTAATTTCATTAATTTGATACGCTTCAATTGTTCCTTGTTAGATTATCATTTGGCCATCAACAATTGCATATGGTGGAAGTGAAACCAATCTATAAATATAAGCACTAACCATCAACTAATATAATCAACAAGATCATCTAAAATTCTAAATGTTGTTGTTAATACCCAAAAAGGATGGATTTCATAAACATAGGGTCCTTAAAAAGTGGATTGGAAATGACTTAATACATAATCAGTCTATTTCAACCACTGCAAGGTAGTCTAGTGGTTCTTATCTAGTTGTGTATGCTCCCCAACCTATGTTAGAATCACAACACTGTCAAAAGTGGACATAAGAGGGGCTATAATGCCCTGCTGGCTTTCCAGGCCCCAAGCAGATTAGTCCTTACCGTGATCTTAAATAAAAAAATTAGTCTACTTCTATACTCAATTAGTTATTAGTCTTTTTTGGTATCAATACATAAACCTCGATAAGCAAGAACAGAACACAAGAGTCAAGTAATGCATATCTTGATTCCAAAGTGACATATGTGACCAACCATATCAGAAGAGTCCTCATCCCTTACTCTTTCTAATTAAAAACATTTTCAAAAGATGGGTACATACAATCTAACTGGCTAGTGGAATTAGATGATGAGAAGATGTGTCATCTACTTCAAATTTCGCACTAAAAATGCACGACTCTAAATGCACGACTCTTATTACTTCCTTGACGGCTTGACGTATCGAACGAAAATCTGCACTCATTCTTTTCCTTTTGCTAAACCATTGATTAAGGGTGCTGAAATTTGCACACCATTTTTTGTAAACCGCACACCCTCCTTCTTTTATTCCAATAACACCCTTGTTAGTTTTTCATTTTCCTGTTTTTCTTTCCTTTTAGTTCCCAACTCTCGCATCAGAATTTCATCGGAATAAAAAAACTCACATCAGAAGTTCCTCAATGGTTATTGTCCACCATTCCCACTAACCCACCAGACCTCTTCGACCGATGAAGGTTTTGAATAAGATGATAGCCGAGATTTCCTTAATAATTAAGGAAACAAGATCTTCGAGGGTCGGCGAGATGGTAAACATCAACGCGGGTCCTAGAAAATCCGTGGGGGGATGACATCAGATGAGGTTATGTAGAAGCCATCGGAAGGGCTGGAGTAGTGAGAGGTTGCTAGAGCTTCATTGGAGACTGTATTGGACAAGATCAACTGTATTGGATTAGTGGGACAGATTTGTTTGTGGTCGGGTTCTGCATGTGGCGCGGTCATCATATACTCGATCGAAGATGATATACTCCTTAATTTTGCATTATTTGGGTCTCGATATTCAATAATTGGAGCTCGACCCAAATCAGGTGATACTCCTGAGCTACGGGTAGTACTCTCACTCTCTCAACCATGACAAAACTTTCTGGGTTGCTCTGAAGCTGTCCTTTCAATTAAAGAATTAAAATCAACGAAATTGGCGTAAATTGAGAGATATATTTTGGGATTTTTGGAAGACTACTCATGCAAAACCCATCGAGGGAATTGAAGAAGAAGAGGTAGTGGCTTTTGGTTGTGCTGGCTTTCGATTTGGGAGTCCTGGTTAATTGCTGTGTGTTTGGTTTTGTGAAAAATTACGAGGGAGAGAAAACAAAGGAAAGATTTGTTTTGTTCAATCACTCAACAGACCTATAGTTGTAGTAGATCCGCTGTAGAACTCCTAGTCTCCAACTGGGGTATAGATAGAGAAGTTTGGTCTGGTGTGAACTTTGACCAGTGGCAAGAAAATACAAGAACATTTTAGGGGTAAATTCGAAATTTTGATGAACTAAAGAGAGAAAAGGTGTGTGGTTTACAAAAACGGGTGTGCAGATTTCAGAACCCTTGAATAATTTCACAAGTAAACAGTAATTACTACTTGAGCAGCAGATGGGGATGTAGCTCAAATGGTAGAGCGCTCGCTTTGCATGCGAGAGGTACAGGGTTCGATCCCCTGCATCTCCAGTTATTTTTGCGAGAGGTACACAGAGTTCGCTTTGCACACTCATATCAGTGATTAGGTTTCGTTTGTTACCAGTTCTAACAACAAAGACATCTTTTTTCAATCTGCATAATTGAAGCTCCCAAATAAACTGCTGAATCCTTCTAATCATAGCAAAGATGACCTACACATCTTTCCAAGTGATAGCCTGATAGGGTGGTACTAGTATCTACATATAAGGTAAGATCACATATAAGCTGCTAAATCCCAATCATAGCAAAGATGAGTATCACAAAGGATTACAAGTCAAAAGAGTGTACTTGTCGATTGAGCACAGATACCACACTGAGATAACTACTTAGAACTAGATTAAAATCTTCAAAATGCAGACTAGTACACTAGTGCCAAAATTACAGACCAGTCATAGAATCTGATTTCCCCTAATTCAATCCTATCCTAAAAGAATAGATGATTAGTCTCAGCTGCTGATCTTAATGCATTAGGTGATAATAAAACGGCAGAGCTCATAACCTGCAATAGAAACATCATCAATTCATCATATTAGCAACATTCTCATTTGCAAAGGAAAACCATCAACTATATAAAAGATCATCCAACATGAACCAACAAAAACTAACAGAAAATAAAAAAACGAATCATGGGTATCTTCAAACAATTCATAAAGAAATTCTAAACAACTAACAAACTGCTGAAAATCTAGAAAAACAAAACTGTGTTCTATAGTCAAAATCAAATGGAGGCTGTAAGCTGGGGTTGAAATAGGGAATTAGGTGAGATCTCACTCAACGCAATTCTCAGCTCACAGAAACAAGAAATTTCTAAACTTTCAGAAACTGAGTTAAGGGGAGGCTGTAAGCTGGGGTTGAAATAGGGAATTAGGTGAGATCTCACTCAACGCAATTCTCAGCTCACAGAAACAAGAAATTTCTAAACTTTCAGAAACTGAGTTAAGGGTCTCTCTCCTAAAACTGGAAGACCCAATATTCAAAATTGAACTGAGTTAAGGGTCATATTCATTTTACAATATTACATAGCAATTAATCATATATTAAAATTTTCAGAAAATAAGTAAGGTTCTCCTTGTGCAAACGCAGCAAACCCAATAATCAAAACGGACCAGGCTTACTTGGGTGGTTGGGTGACTTGGGTCTCAGAAATTAACATAGCAAGGAATAATAGTTCATGTTTCAGAAAATAAGTAAGTTTCTTTCTCCAAACCCAAAAATGAAAATGGAAAGAAGACTTACTTGGGTCACTGTTGATCAGCATAGCTGTGCCACCAAAGCTGCAAGTGCCTCCATTCCTCTTGTTCTTCTGCCAGTAGCTGTTGAAAGCATAAGAAGCATGAGCTACAACAGACTCAGGGTAGTAGCAGTTTCCACTTGGCATAATCTCCTTGCAATCAGCACCACCAGCTCCACAAGCATAGTCCACCGCCTCCTGCAATGTCTCTGCCGGAACGGTAGGCTTGGCCACACACCACAGCCTATGCACAGGCCTAAATTCAGGTGCTGGGGCTCTACAGGGTGGCATTACATAAGCAGAAGGGGAAGGAGAGACTTCAGGGGCATGAGTAAACCACATTTCCACTGGTGGTGAAGCTGTTTCAGGAATTGGAGGTGAGGCTGTTTGGGATGGTGCTGGTGAGGCTAGTTGGGCTTGTGGGGGTTGAGGGTTTTTGGCTACATTGGCAGGAACAGAGAAGCCAACAGAGGAGTGGAGTGGGGGGTCTGAGGTTATGGGTTGTGGGTTTGGTCTAGTTGGAAATGGGTCAATGGAAGAGAGCTTTCTGGTTCTTGGTTTTGCCTCTTTTGGGTTGGTGACAATCACATTGATGTTTCTGAGCCCCAAAAATCCAAGCTTTTTGAGGGTTTCTGAGTGAGAAGACACAAGCTGAAGGGTTTCATCGGAGAAAGGTGAGACCTTTGGAGGTGGGTTCACAGAGTAGGTAGAGTTGGTGTCCTGGAGAAACTCTAGTATAGGCCTCACAAACCTCTCAGAGCTCTTGCCCAAACAACCAGAAGAGAAAGCAGCTGAGACTTTGATGTCTTTCTCAAGACCCCACCTTGTGAGAGAGTGATGGATGTTCTTGAGGGCTAGTAACACCAAGCTCAGATTGTTGTGATGCTCAGAGCAGAGAATGGTGTCACCCACAAGAATGGTGGTGATGGGGATGGAAGGGTAGTGACCTAGAACATGGGTTCTGAGCCATGTTTCAGCCATTAACACACTGGTTGATACCTCACTGAGCTCTCTCACAGAAACAGCTATGGGAAGATTTGAACCTTGAAGCACCTCGTGGGATGTCTCAAAGAGAGTTAGGACTTGAGCAGATTCTTGCGTTGCACCTGTAGAGATTAGAGAAACAAATACCAAAATAAGGCTTCCATCATAGAAAATCAAAAGGAAAACAGGAAGGACACAAAGATAACAGTAACATTGCAGAAATGTGAAGACGGAACAATAGTTCAAAATAACAGTGACATTGCAAAAATGGAACAATAGTTCAAAGTGTGGGTTGAAGCTTATTTACCAGAAAGACCCAGAAACATAAGCTGGAAGAAGATAAGCCACACCATCTTCAACATTGCCAAGCCCTCTCTGTTCTCACAACACGCTCTCTATCTCTGTTTTCTGTAGTGACTGGTGAGTCAAAGTGATAAAAAGGAGTGTTCTTTTAACAGTGAAGGACCAACTTGACTGATAAAAGGCCTAAAAAGAAAAATGAAAAATGAAAGAGAGAAATTTGGAAAAAGCTGTCAAGCATAGCAGGGTATCCTAGAGAGCGTAGTCTAGGGAAGTAGGAATCAATTAGCAAGGAGAGCAAGAAATCGAAATGACAATGAGGGGCAATTGTCCTTGCTCTTTCTTGGTCCGCGTGGTGAGACGAACCAAACCTTGTGTGGGTAGTGTGAAGGACAACAATGACAATTTGGCCAAAGCCCAGAACCCAAAAACCAACAAGGATTGTGCATACAACGGTCACATATGCAGAGAAGGGAGAAACTTGTGTGGAACGCAGTCGTACTGGGAAGAGTCAAGGAGTCAACAATCGTTGTAAAATAGAGGGCACAGCCTCACAAGTTGAGTGGGGGCACAAAGATAGTATGGGACAAAAAGGACTGGGTTTTCTGGGTACCCTTTTGAGAAAAGTTGAACAGGCAGCTCTGCCTGCTTGGGGGCCAAGGTAATCAAGGATAGAGATTCACCTCTGGCAAAGATTTTTTCTTTTCTTCTACTTGTTGATCAAGCAAAACAAGGATTGACCGTTTACCATTTACTACTGCTAGTAACTTTTGGGTGGATGCATTTCAGTGATTTCATGAAGGGAGCGTTATAGCATTACCAACATGACATTGCTAATCTAGTGTGGTAGTTTAAGATATATCCTCTAATTTGCTGTTGTACTGATAAGCAAGTTTGGTCATTGATCAAACTAAACGAGCAATGAATAATAGTGGCAACCTAGTCCTGAAAAAATGAGTGATATTTTTACTTATATCCTCGAAAATGGAGATTCCATATCCTCTTTCCTGGTTGAAATATGAAACCGAAGGAAGGGAACCAAGTGAAGATGAATGGGCTTATTAGCCCTGCAGAAACGGCCTACAACCAAATAGATCCACTTGAATGGGTCCAAGCTCACACAACAAGAATTTCCCAACGCATTCATGTTTAAAAAGCATGATCGGGCCTTTTGGTCTTTGTATAACAATGGACTCCGATCATTAAGCCTAAAGTTCGGTCCCGACCTTTTCTGATAAAACCGTTTAGGCTTGTATTAGAGTAATTTTAAATATACACTTTTAATCTCTATGTATCCGGTATGGGGTTATAGTTTGGCATTTACGCTACGCCACTAATAACGATTGTTGAATGTAATTTGATCACGTACGAGGAAAGTATGGAGATGATCAAGCTGATGTAACTATTTTGTTAACATTTTGAAGATATTAACAAGTTAATAACCCAATCATCTTTGGCTTTTAAAGAAGAGCCGTATACAAGGGTGTCTAGACATTTTGGTAAATAGGCATGTCGATATGACTGAAATGAGGTAAAAATAGCGACGAGACGTATGTGGTGTATGAAGAAGTCATAAAAGTGCATGATCGGACTCAGCAACCGACTTTAACCAAAGTTATATGAAGTGTTGGAGACCAGCAGGTGTAGCTAGCTAGCTACTTGCCAAAATGATCACCAATTGTGTTTGTGAAAAGGCATTATGCATGTTGCAATAATCAGTTCCGCAATATCAAATCTTGAGAACCAATCTACCACAACGTACTCTAATAATGTATGTGTGTGCCTAAGTCATCAAAAGAAAAGATAGTATCGGGACATACTTGGCGTGAGTGTTTAGACATTTCAAGAATGATTATAGTTCATGTTTTGAGTATTATTAGTGGGAATACTAATTCTGCCTCCATTTCTCTACTACCATTCACTTTATATTTTGATTGCATGGACATGAAGCAAAGCTAGATCCTTGACTTGGTTTATGAGATTAGAACCTCTCCACCCCTAGTAACCCAAGATCGGGATTTATCTACAAACGTGCCTTGTGAGCTTGGTTTTTCTACTGAGAAGTTTGGATCCTCAAATCGGCATTAACAGCTCAAAAAAATCTTGTATCGAGCTTTCTTACAACGTTAATCGATACCTAATTAGTTGAAAGCTAGTGTAAACTAATGTATTACATTTTGATACTCGACTAATATTAACATAATTGAGTATCATAATAGTACAATATAATCATTATGAATATTATTAGGTAAAATATTGTATAGTCCTTATGGTTTGAAGTCAACATCTGTTTAGTTCTTATGGTTTTATTTTAATCTGAATAGTCCTTAAAGTCATGATTTTTCATCTAAATAGTCTTTATGGCATTTACTGAGAAAATTTATGGTTTTATTTTAATCTGAATAGTCCTTAAAGTCATGATTTTTCATCCAAATAGCCTTTATGGCATTTAACTGAGAAAATTGTTAGAATGACTATTTGGATGAAAAATCATGACTTTAAAGACTATTTGGATTAAAATAAACTTTAAAGACTATTTGGATTAAAAATTATGACGGACTATTCAAATTAAAATAAAACTATAAGAACTAAACATATGTCGACTTCAAACCATAAGAGCTAAACAAATTTTAATTCAATATTATTCGTCACTTGTGACCCAAAAACTACACAAATTATTTTTTCTTAAATCCCTTTTTTTTTTCTTACCAAGTCTAGGAATATTCTAATTATTTCTACTCAAGTATATGCCGGAACAGTTTGCTAGTGAAGCCACTACAAGCTCAATATTGCTTCCAATGACAGCAGGGACCCAAAGAAGCCCAGAAATCACACAGTTGATTCATGAATTGTTTGCCTCTCTAGCACCGGGTACTACTAATTGATTTGGATTATTCACTGTCCCGATGTATTGTTTGGTCTTTGCTGTCACAACCACATTTCACATTAGGCTACTTGCTACTGGGGTCTGTCATGAACCTTTTCAATGATTTAATGGGTGGCCACTAGAGCTAATATGATTACAAAGTAATTAGCACATTTAATATAACCAAATATCATTATTAAGATAGATAAATTCATCCAACCAGTGCATCTGTCGGTCAATAGTGTCTCATAGAGACTAATAGAGCCAATTAACTTGTGTATTTGTCCTCTTTGCAAAATAGTATTTGACTTGACCATTGTCTCAATTCACAACTGTTTCCATTATATGAGAAGCAAATTCCTTGTATCTACATGCTAATATTATTAGGGTCTTTTATCTTTCTAGTATATATTGTTTTATTATCATAGATTCCTAGACAATCAAATGATATTTAATAAAGTTAAAAATTCTTAGTTGGAAAGTTGTGTTATTTGTAACAATGTTTTTTTTGTTATAGAGTTATCTCTTCGTTGTGACATCGTTATGTCAAGACAAATGGAGCATCAATTTGTGCGCTCTTAATTTGCTAATTGATGTTGGGTAGAATAAATAGGTTTTATGGAATATTTTGGTATTATTTGAAAATGTTCTTTGTATAAGCTTATATTGTAATCTAGGATTCATGCTCTGTGTTCCTCTTACGTATTATGTAATTTTATCTATACTTAAAGATAACCGTTCCAACTCTATTCTATGAAACAAAAATAACATATTTCGGTAAACCCTAAAACTTAACATTTTCTAATTATCGTATAGCAGTGGAGCTGTCCGTGTATGCACTTTTAAAACCAAGCTAACTAACAATTCTTAATGGAAAAGACCTGCTTATATTGACATTCTTATAGGCTTAGTGAATAGTGATAGAACATAGCCAATGCCTAGAGTTCTCGAGATCTGCAAGAACACAAAGAGAACGTATATATGTTTATGCAGAGACGGTGACATTTTATGCGATTTTTACTGTAGCTGATCGATGGTATCAAAGTTTATTAACATTACATGCTACTTTGAGTAAAATAATGGATGTATCATAGAAGAGTATGTTTTATTCGATGATATGCATGCATGGGGTGGCTGATTGTTCTAGACAATTCATATTTATTTATATACCAGAGTTCCTACTAATAGTTAATTGGGTTGATTATATCAATCTTAACGGTTTAGTCCATGCAGACATGGTAATGGTTGTTATAGATTTTTATAACACCATAGCAAGACAGCATTTTACTTAAAAAGGATAGTATTAATTAAGATTGTTAATAACATGCAACCTCGCTATCACCATGTTACTATACTTGCGGGAAGTCAATCTACACTCTTGAGCGCATTATTTTATAATCGAGGTTTTGAAGTTTTTTGTCTTTATTACGATACATGATATATCTTTTTTAGGTCATGTAAATAAAACACATCTATTCAACTAAAATACCAAGTGATTAAATAAAACGATACATATATCTGAATTTAAACTTTGCACTCAACAACTCGAGAAAGTTGACTATAAGATCCGATAACTCTATTCTTATGAGGGTGATAAATCGCCTCACAGAAGTTTCATCAATGAATCGGAAAGAGTATACGGATAGTGATTTAACTCGGTAATTAGTAAATTAGATAATGTAAAAGAGTTGATAAATTAAGCAAAGGTTAAAACAAGGGAGTCATAAAAGCAAAGCCCGAACGGATCTTATTGTGAGATCTAAAGGAACAATTTGACAGCCTTTAGCCATGTGGAGATTTGGACACCCAGAGCATTGACAAAGCCTTAAGAAAGAAGTATTTTATTTAACAACCACATACACATATTATGTATACGAGGAGGATAATATTGCCCCTATAAATAAAATTTTGTTTGAAAAAAGGAAGAAGGGAAAAGTGACAAAGTATTATGCCCTTGGGCGTGTGCATGTCTCCCCACAGAAAAAGGGACACATCACATAGGGGAGGGTCGGTGGATCAATCTATGAGAAAAGGAAACAAAGGAAAGCACAAAGAACAAAACGTTAGCTTAGCCCTTCTAACTTTGTCCTACAAAATTATTGTCAAAAAAGACGTTTCTCCCAGAATAAGTGTAAGAGACATCTACATTAAGATTTACCACATGCAATATTGACAAGTTGAATAGAGATATCATAAACTTATTACTCAATGAGGTTACACATGAAAAAACTTATTACATCAACAATCTCACTCACTCGTATTGGTAATAGCACACCATAAGAAAGTTGTTGTCTAGTGACGGTGGTGGCTTAGGCGAATCCTCGGCCTTGTTGACTGTGACAGTGGCGGAGGGAATTGAGGACCAATGGGGGCCCATGCCCTCATTAGATTTTGAGAAATTGCAGCTAAAATGCAGTTGTGCTCCCGGTAAAAAGGAAAAATGTCTGAGTATTCATTCATCAATAGATATATTTGTGTTTGGTTCAATAACTTTGCCCCCAAAGGTATATTTTTCTCCCTCCGCCACTAGTCACACATGATTCAAATAAAACATGGGTAGCACTCGTGGAAGAGGCTAGATCGGTGTTCACAGGGTGAGGTTGGCAGTGATCCCGATGATCGTAAGTGAACCGACCAATAAATATGTAATATTTTGATCTGGTTATCCACGTTACATTATCATGCATGTATTATAATATTGTTAACAAAATTAAAACCCAAATAAATAGTTCTAAGTATATCCAACACAGGAGGTGAGGACCTGATGTCGAATAAGAGATTGTCTTACTATGAGCACTCAATTTAATCAGATCAAAAATAAAAAAAAATCTCCAGTATTCGCATACGACAATTCAAGTACTTACACTGTGTAACGATAAAAGGTTTTTGCACCTTACTGTCATCTTAGTAGACTTCCAGTTAACCCAGCCACCGATACCAAACAATTCAGAGCGAAATATTCCATCACGATTACACGTGGGGGTTCTTCCATGGACCACCAGAAAATGGTCCAGTGGTCGCACTCGCAGAGGATCGATCTCAAGATGTAGCTTGGGGACTAATTAAACAATAATAAAACGCAGTAAAAAAACAGGTAGACGACCCAGGATCTAACGGCAGCCAGTACGTAGTAGGCGGGAAGTGGAAACATTAAAGTGGAATATGTGCCTTGCCTTGCCTTCCCTCCTCTGCTTCTCTCTGCCTCGGCCTCTACGAAAGAGAAAAGGTAGATAATTTTTTTTTAAAATAAAAAATTGGACGACAAAAGATAACGTGGCTCCTTTTTTATTTTTATTTTTTATAACATGGTTATCATCATGCATTTATTTGCACCACCACCCCAAAGTTGATTCTCACTTGCAGACTGTCATTCTCTTCCTAATAATTGGTATAAAATGGAAAATGCACTATTTATTTCATCATTGCTTTTTCTATTTATTTTGGTTTTGCTAAGTAAACATAATGAGATGATCATAACAATTGGGGAGAGAAGATTCAAGTACTTAAACCAACATAAATACCCGGTTGGATTGCATTTATCACATTATTTAATTATTTAAGTAATAATTAACTATAAATATCAATGGTTGAGATTACACCCTAAATTCTAGGTCACTTGCACCTTGGTGCGTACAAGAATTTTCGATAATTGGGTGGATAGATATCTAAGAAATGTAGGTATATTGATATTTCGAATAGAGTAAAAAGAGGTTCGAGCGTAGTTAATCAATTTCATATGACAGTTGTGAGAACTACTGTTTTCATATTGTAATGTGATTGATAGTTGATATGTTCTTTTACAGTATTTTATCAATAAATTTCTATTTTGAAGAAAGAAGCGTTGAAATAAACAAGCAAAAATAAACAACGATTGCGTTGAGTTTTCTCCTAACAGTTGTTGGGACTTTTGAGTTATGCTGCTATAATTCGTTATTGCTTTTCATTTGACTACATTTACGTTATTGATTCTCACTCAAATGACAATATAAATCTAGAAAATCATTTATTTACATCTTTGCCAACAGTGTTATGAGAAAAGATGAATGAAAATAAAATAAATTTGACAATGATAGCGAGTTAGTAAGAAATAGAAGGAAATTTGTTCATTTCCATGTATGGTTAACGATTAGACAATTTTTTTCATTTCTGTTAATATTATCTGGTAAATCCAAAAAGGTTGAATGCATTTCCCATGGAATATGAAAGATCAATCCAAGGCAGCTCAAGCCTCAGGAAGGACATCACCTGTACCTAAAACTCCATGTGCCAGACCTGTGCCAACAATAAGAAATTGACACGTGGAGTTAGGTTTATACAACTTAATAGAACACTAACTCTGTCAATTTTAATTATTTATATTTTACTGAAAGAGAACAAATATTTTCCAGTCTCCGCGCCTTTCTCTCTTCCTTCTTTCCACTTCAACGACCTTTCTCTCTTCCTTCTTCCTTCTTCAACCATGAAATCTGAATATCTATTCAAGAAGAATCAGACCTCAACCCGATTTCTCAACCATACCTGCAGCGAGGATATGACTGCTTCTACATATCTCGGCGTTAGACCAATGATCAGAGGCTCAAAGTTTTGTTTCGGCTCACCATCAAATCCTAGAGTAGTGTTCATCGTCTCTCACGCTCCCAGCCCCTCTCATCTCTCCTCATGACCAATGGGCAACTAGACCATAACTCACTGTTTCTCTATTGATGTGTATGCTCTCAAAATTAGAAGTTAAAGTTGTGAAAAGATTTGTGCTTATATCAGTATATGCTGTGAGATACAAAAATGTGAAAAGATTTGTGTGTATATGCCGGGATCCAGGATGTGATGGTTGTGGTTTTGAATATGGGAGTTAGTGTCTTTGGATGAGAATAACATTGTGGGTGCATGGAGCGGTGTGTTGGTGAGCACCTTGACTGGACTTGTGGGGAACAATCCACTGGTTTTGTGGTTGTAGAAGGAAGAACTGGATCGGGTTGAAGAAGGAAGAAGGAAAAAGGCGGAGTGGAAAATAATTTTATTTCTTTCAGTAAAAATTAAAAATAATCAAAGCTAACAGCGTTAATGCTCTGTTAAGTGGTGTTGAGTGGAATTCCACATGTCAGAATATATTATTAATGGCACAGGTTTGGCATAGAGTTTTTGAGCACATGTGATTTCCTTCCCAAGCCTCAAGCGACTAAGCTCAAAACGGTAACACCTGAAAAGCGTGTGGACACTAAATAGTACCTTGGTAACTACTTAATAGCCATAATTTTTAACACGTTTAATTATATTATATAAACATATTAATGATTGTTTTGCACGTTAAGTTTGATGTTAATAATAGTAATTAATAATTAATCCGCAACCAAACAAAAAAATACTTGGAAAAAAAAAAAAAAAGAATACAATACAGAAAATGCGGCTACTACTCTTCTTCTACTGCTGAGGTCAGCGTCTACTTGGGCAATCGCACCGCATCCCCAGATCTCCTTCCTGCCAAAAGAAGCTTCCCCTCTTTCTCTCTCTCTCAGTTTCTCTCTCTTCCATTTTCCCAAAAGCCA
This sequence comes from Fragaria nilgerrensis, assembly GCA_010134655.1. NCBI lineage: Eukaryota > Viridiplantae > Streptophyta > Magnoliopsida > Rosales > Rosaceae > Fragaria > Fragaria nilgerrensis. The sequence goes on from CM020977.1 coordinate 11,899,684, forward strand.
GAGAAGAACAAAACCAGATGAAGAGTTGGCTGAAGAAGACAACTACACCAAGCCATTATTAGCTTTAGAATTTCAACATGAGAGCTCAATTCTTCTGCTATTGCATTTTACTATCCATCACTCTAGTCCATTCCGCTTCTTCTGAGAATAACAGTAACCGTAGGATTCTCCACCAACCGCTTTTTCCGGAGAGTTCGTCTCCTCCGCCGGAGCTTCTATCACCGCCGCCTCCGGCTCCTACTCCGCCGGATAGCCCCGACCAGCCATTCTTCCATGAGTTGCCGACAGGACCTACGACTCCGCAGCTGAGCCAACCACCGCCGGCAGTGGCACAGAACAGCTCCGTTCCGCTGCCGCAAGCGCCGCTGCCGACAAAGTCGACAAAGAAAGTTGCGGTGGCCGTCTCCGTCGGAATCGTGACTCTCGGAATGCTGTCGGCTCTCGCGTTTTTTCTCTACCGCCACCGAGTCAAGCACCCGTCGGAGACTCAGAAGCTCGTCAATGGCGGAGGGAGCAGCTCGCAGCGCTTCGCCGATGATTCCAGAGCGGCGCCGTCGAGTTTTCTCTATATCGGCACCGTCGAGCCGAGCCGCACCTCGACGAGTACTGACGTCATGAGCGGAGCGACGTCGGAAGTGAACCGTTCGCCGTACCGGAAACTCGAGTCGATCAAGAGATCGGATCGGTACCGGCCGAGTCCCGAGTTGCAGCCGCTGCCGCCGCTGGCAAAGCCACCGCCGCCTCAGAACCTCGATTCGCCGTCGCCGATGACGTCATCCGACGACGAAGAGAGCCACGAGACGACGTTTCACTCGCCGCAGTTGTCGTCGATTAGCTACGAAGACAGCTATTACACGCCGAAGCAGAGCAGCCTCTGTAATACGGTCAGTAATGGAAGCAATCACTCTCAGTCTCAGACTTCGAGTACTAATTCGGTTCCTCACTCAAAACGAACCTCACCGAAATCTCGACTCTCAGTCTCTAACCGTGCTGCTCCGTCTCCCCCGCCGCCTCCTCCGCCGCCGCCAATGCCGGCAATTCAGGACTTCTATCAAAGCGTTTCGCATTCTCATAAAAAACCAAAGTTCTCAGCCCCGCCACCACCGCCAAATATGAGTCTGCTCCAGTCACTAGCCACCCCGACCCGCCAAATATCTAGAGCCCCGGTTCCGCCTCCACCGCCTCCGCCACCGTCCCGAAGAATCGGGCATGATTCAGAAACAGTTGTTGATCCTAAGCCGACTTCAGTATCATCGAAGCCACTGTCCTCACCCACATCAACCCCAAACGGTTCGTGTGAGAATGGGACGAGTAAAACGAAACCTCTTCAAAGAGCTGAGAAAAGCTTCGGCTCTGCAGAGAGTTTGGAGAATGATGATTCTGGAGGATCAAAGCCGAAGTTGAAGCCTCTGCACTGGGACAAAGTTAGAGCAACCTCTGATAGAGCTACAGTTTGGGATCAGCTGAAATCAAGCTCATTCCAGTGAGTAGCTTGCTCAATTCAGCAGCCAATGTATTATATCTGTTTTAAAATATGTAAATTCTTATTGGTGATGTCTAATTTCTTCGCAGATTAAACGAAGACATGATGGAGACTCTTTTCGGCTGCAATCCTGCAAATACGGCCCCAAAAGAACCTAGTACTACTACTAGAAGATCAGTTTTGCCACCGGTCGAGCAGGAAAACAGGGTTTTGGACCCAAAGAAGTCGCAGAACATAGCCATATTGTTAAGAGCACTTAATGTAGCTAGAGATGAGGTTGTAGAAGCTCTTTGGGATGGTGAGTAGTTTCTTCTTTTCTATTTCTGTTGATCAAATGTTTCTTCTTTTCTATTTCTGTTGATCAAATGCAGTTTACATTTTGCTCGGTATACTTAAAAGTTAAAAGTAGCAATAATACGCTCCCTGTTATGTGGCTTCTTGTAAGTTCACCATATTATACCGGTATATCATGATTGCTTTTTGCATTTTTAGGATTCAGAACTGTTTATAATGGTCTCCAGTAGCACAAACTGTTAGGGAGGCTCACATTGTGCCTTAAGCCACTGTTGGGAAAGGGATAGTAGAGGATGACAAAAACAGAATGAGTGTTGAAAGGATAATCAAGAAGTCATCATTGTTGCTTGGAAGATAAGTATATAAATTTAACAGTATGATTCCACACACACATTCATTATGTCAGTTTTGAATTATAAGCTTGAGAGAAACAAAGCAAAACCCTCTAAACAGATTGAAAACAGGAAAAAGGTAGTCAGAATCCCTATGGAAAAATCACTAACCCTGAGGTTATGATTAATAGGGATCATTGATTATGGTTTCCAGATCCTACCCGTAACTGTTCATCATTATAGGTCATCTGCTGCTAGTTCTTTTTCTATCTTCAAAGCTGACATTGTAACAAATCAGCAAATTTCTGACAAAATTTTTTCAATCCTTTGCATCCTCTCGTTGTGACCATCATAGAGTGTCTTTAAGGTTTCAAATAGAAGCCAAAAGTAGGTTCATGTTTACATGTAAGATCTTTGTTATCAAGCATGCATAGCCTTGTTGGATGTAAACTTTCAAGAAATTTAATGTTGCACTATTGGAACTAGGTTGAAGTTTTATCCTATCTTTGAACTGCAAAATCAACAATGGCTGCAACCAAGGTTTACATTAGCCTTTACCAGTACCAGTTATATACTTGAAGTGTCGCCTGTTGGTTTGTTTATACGTATTAGGTATAGAAATTTAATTGACATGTGAAATATGATAAGCACCGGCAGTTTAAGTTGTGTGACCCCTATTACTGCAATCGAAACATTCATGTTTGTGAGAGCTCAAAATATATGCAGAGAAAATATACATCCATATGTCATCTTTACATGAATCAAATGAAACGCTGCAGTCTGAAACTTGTATGATATTCCAACAAAAAAAAAGGTTTCTTATATCATTTGCGATTTGTGTTTTGACATAACAGGTAACCCAGAAGGCTTGGCGCCGAGCTTTTGGAGACTCTGGTTAAGATGGCACCAACAAAGGAAGAAGAAATTAAACTTCGAGAGTACAAGGGTGACATCACAAAATTAGGGTCTGCTGAACGGTTTTTGAAGGCAGTGCTTGATATCCCATTTGCTTTTAAGAGAGTTGAGGCAATGCTATACAGAGCTAACTTTGATACAGAAGTGAAGTACCTAAGGAAGTCTTTTCAGACGCTCGAGGTATATTGTATAATATTTACAACTATCGTTTCCTTACTATCATGATTCTATGAATAAAACATACAAAATCACACCAAGATCTAAATCTAATCATTATTCAGGAAGCAAGTGAAGAATTGAAGAACAGTCGATTATTCCTAAAACTCCTTGAAGCTGTTCTTAGGACTGGAAACCGGATGAATGTTGGGACAAACCGTGGGGATGCTAAAGCTTTCAAACTTGATACACTCTTAAAACTGGTCGACATAAAGGGAACAGATGGAAAGACCACATTGCTCCACTTTGTGGTTCAAGAGATTATAAGATCTGAAAGTCCAGGTTCTGAAACAAAGGAGAACTTCAAAACAAAGGAAGGTGATTTCAAAAAGCAAGGATTGAAAATGGTGGCAGGATTGAGCAAAGACCTCGGCAACGTCACAAAAGCAGCAGGAATGGACTCAGATGTCCTAAGTAGCTATGTGTCAAAGCTTGCAATGGGGCTTGAGAAGGTCAGACTGGTCTTGCAGTATGACAAGGCAGATGCGGATGGAAAATTCCTCAACTCGATGAAGCTCTTTCTGAAAGAGGCTGAGGAGGAAATTCGTAGGATCAAGGATGATGAGAAAAAGGCATTATTTTTGGTGAAAGAGGTTACTGAATATTTTCATGGGGATACAACAAAGGAGGAAGCTCATCCTTTCAGAATCTTCATGATCGTAAGAGATTTTCTAAAGTATTGGACCATGTGTGCAAGGAAGTCGGGAATATGCAGGACAGAACACTGGTGGGTTCTGCTAGATCATTCCGGATAGCTGCGACTGCTCCTTTACCGGTTCTCTCCAAGTATCACTTGAGACAAGATGACACCTCGGACGACGACAGCTTTTCTCTTTGAAACTATTTGTACATGAAGCCCAGGAACCTTTAGGAGGACAACTAAACTAGATGAAACTACCACATGCATCACCAACGCATCCAACCGAATCAGCACCACCAGTATATTCATTTCTTTTGTTACAAGCATGTCAAAGGAGTAGAAGAATGCAGCAGCAGCTTTTGAAAGTCTTTCCAATACAAGGAAAAATCCCACTCCACAGTCCACACCGAGAGATCTCCGTTCAGTTAATCAGGTAATGCTCCCGGAGAAGCAACAGATTTTGTATGAGAATGCATAGTCCAGAAAAGATGAAACATAATGTTATGGGAAGGGCGCATCAAAGAAGAAGATTCTACAGTCAAAATATTTTAGGTCTTGCCTTTTTTTTGGGTTTTCTGCTCCAACATACATGCCCCATATATAGTTAGGATAGGTTTCTTCATTTAGGTCCCAGATCGAAGTCCCACTCATTTTGAAAGGAGCAAGAATGTTTTGATGGTGGTTCAATATGATGTCGTGGTTGGGTTGTGCATTTATTTGATAATTATAAAGAAATAAGTGGCTATTCCTGTTCTTCAGCATCGTCTTCTTTGCTTTCTTCTTCTCTCTGCCCCACTTCAATATTGGTATGTGGGAGAGACAAGTTGTCAAAATTACCAGGTATTATTCAAACTTTAGGGACAACCTTGTTGATGAACCACTTTAGGAAAGCTAATAAAGACTAATAATATCAATCATGCTATACATCTTTGGGAAAGCAGCAGAAATCCGCCGTTAATGGAAAGACCAAAACTTAAACAAAGCAAAGTTTTTATTTGGAATTTCTAGCTGTTAGTAACATTATTATCAGGTACTGCTAAAAGTACTCAATAAACTTCTAAATAGACCTAACGAATATTTTTTTTTTTTTTAAAAATCAAATAAAACCAACTTTGTCCTAAACTACCCTTATCTTGCACCCAGCAAAAATCCAAAGACGATGAAACTTCGGGTCGTCTTCAACCCCGACCAATTGCATAATGCTCATCTGCTCCATTAGACATAATTCAAATATAAGATTCAATCTCACTTTGAACACAGAGGGAGAGAGAGGATTGAGAAAGGGTAATTTCGTTGCGTCTTTGCGAATGGCTTTATGAGAATTTTCCATTTGAGAGACGAGGCTTGACCTGGGTTTCAAGATGAGGGGGGACAAAAATTGGTAGAGATATTGATCGCAAATTAAATTGCTGGTGTTTGTTTTTGGATTCTGGGTTAATTACAAGGTTGTTCAATTCGGACTTGTATGAATTTAAATGGCTTGGTCTGAGTGTTATTGCACGTCAAAATTAAGATTCAACCTCAGTTTGATCAAAGAGGGAGAGAGTGAGGATTAAGAAAGGGACCAATTAATTTGCTGGTGTTAGTTTCAGTAATCATTACTTCAATGGAAGTTTGCTGGTAATTAGTTTTCATCGGTAATCATTATTTCAATGGAAGTTTTCAATGATTGCTGAACATTACATCTCTCTAATGTCATTGGCATGGTGCTGGGAGCTTTTCATCGATTTGTACTTTTACCGAGTGCAAGAGAAAGGCAGTTTAGGAACAAGATGGATTAATTTGATATATTTAAATAATAAATATTTGTTGGATTCACTTAACAGTTTGCTAGGTACATTTAAAAGCACCATAAGAATTGCGGCACATTAAGAATGCAAATCAGTCGCACTTGAATACTCGTGACTAGGTATAGTAAAGATTCTAGTGAAAACGTCACTGCATCGTGACTAGGTATAGCAAAGATTCTAGTGAAGAGGTCACTACATCCATTGAGATAGAAGTGAGTAAATTCGTCCCTTTTGTGAGCTGTCTTGGTACCCAAGAAAAGAACCACACAAACTCATTGTCCTCGTTGTTGGTTGTACCACCAAGTGATGACTCTAACAGGGTGGGCAATGGTGTTATACTTCTTCAATGGGAGAACTTATTCTTTTTCCTTCTCCCTCCTAAGAATTCTGAGTACTCCATTACTATGGAAACAACATGATACTTAGCTAAACACGTATGTTTTCCTTTTCCTAGCTAAATGTATCAGTTTTCCTTCTCCTCTTCTAACATCTCAATTTCTCCTAATCGAAGCCATACTTGTAAACAGCAAACTTGACCAATTCTTAGAAAAATTAAAACCAAAATTTAGTTTCCCCCACCATCTCATCCTATAGTTTATAAATCTATTGTTGTTATGGTCATACTTGGTCTTACCAAACATAGAACAATTCAATAAAATCTGGTGAGTATGTCTAGCTTTTCCATTCTTTTTGATGGTGCAGGAATAAACTTCGCATTGGAGTACGCACATGAAAAGAGCTAGCAAAGGTGGGTCGTTTAGCTCTCTCAGCTCCGCAAAAGTAGGAGGAAGAGTTTTTTAGGGTTTGGCTTCGTTGCTTGTCCGGCGGCGCCCCTACGCTGGCGTTGGCTTCTAGACTCGTCGGTGTGGCTTGGGTCACTGCCGGACGGGCGTTGTGGTGCCGGAGGATTCAAAAGGAGGAGGCTATCTTGGGGGCTGACCATGAAGGTGGCGGCACTGTGTTGCAGATCGGTGCTGCTTTGACGGGGAGGCTTCGTCGGCGTCCATGAGAGGCGTGTTAAGGTTAGGCCTGTCTGAGGCAAGGAGCGGTGGATCGGCTGGTGGGATGACAGGGAGAACACAGCGGAGGCGGACTTCCCGGCTGTCAAGCCTTGTTCTGTAGCGAATCGTGGAGGAAGGATGGTGGCTGCCTCGCTAAGGTAGGTCGCTGATGATGATGCTCTTTGGGTGGTGGCCGACGTTGATGTCAGGGCGACGGTTCTGATCCAGGTTGCACCAGTCTTCAATGGGCCGGTCTTGGGTAGACTGTTTCTTGGAGGTCCACTGGTGGGTTTAGGCCTAGGTTTTTAGGTTTTTGTTTGTTTAGTTTTTTGGTTGGTTAGTTGTCCCTCCTCTATGAGCGAGGGTTTAGGTTTTTAGGTAGTTTGGTGTTATTAGTCGTGTCGTGGGGTGAGCCATGGTTATGGTGTCGTTTCCAGGGACTAAATTAATGTCGGTTTATTCTTGTTGTCAATGTAATGAGGAGGTTACCTGTGCATATATGCTGGTAAGTTGGCATGTAGTATTTGAAAGGATTGTTTCTTCTTGAGGTTGACTGTAAGGATGTGTCGATACTTCTGGAGTAGGTTAGGTTACGGGTGAACCCATATCGGTTCTTAACTACTGTAATCGCTGGTGTTTTGGGTAGGGAGGTGAGTGGGGAATTTATTTCCACCACCGATATCTCTCATGGTTGTAATATTGTTTTCCCGTTAAATGAAATTCTTGATATTTCTTTCAAAAAAAAAAAAAAAAAATTTCTCATTGGAGTGTAACTTAGGGAGTTATGGTATAGTTTCTTAAGTATTTCATGTTATTATCATTTAACAAAATGTGTGGCTCCTGCATAATTTGTCCATGCTATAAAACCTGGTATAATACATGTTATCACACATAATAACTTCAAACAAATATTTTATTATACTAGTCATCAGTAATTCAGTAAATGTAAAACGTGGCTGCGGTTCGCGGTTCACCCCCTTCAAAACAATTCATGTTCGTAAGTGTATGATTCTTATTGTTTAAAGTTGTTTAGATTTGCAGACTTTAATTTCTGAGGCCTCTATGCACATAATTGAAATATTAACAAACTCTAATGCAACTTGTGTTTCCAATCTCACAATTACTACATAAACCCCTAACCAAGTACCATTGCTTTATTACTGTCAATGTTTTTCGTAAGGCAATGGATACTTGGTGATAACTAGGCCAAAATACCAGATGAAGCTCTTACTAATACCTTATCAAATGTTTTTGAAATCAAACATCATAAACAGGAAGTGATTCTCTGCTTCTTATTCATCACAGATTGAAAAGGTACAGAAGAAACACTGCTTGATCACAACAAATGTACAATGGCATCAGGTTCCATTAAAACAAGACGTCATTTACCTCAAAGAGCTCACGTCTGCCGATGTTAAGAACGGGGCTCCTGCAATTTTCTTTGTTCTCAAAATCTTCTTCACTAACATCTTCCATCTAATCTCGTCTTTCTTACTCTGTTTCCTAATTCTGTCTTTAAAGTTCCTGCAATGAAATTGCTACTGGAGTTAGTTACAAGTTCAGAAGTCATCCTAGAAAGATAGACGATGCGAAAGAACGAAAGAGGAAGAAGAAAAGGAAATGTAAAAGGCACACCTGCACAAAGGAACCTTACAGACATGGGAATCAGCACAAAGGCGGGAGTGTAACTCCAACAGCTGCCACATTCTCTTGCAATGGATACAACCACCAGGGACTCGCAATTTACAACCAGCAAAATGACGGACAAGCAATTCCAGTCCCTTACAGGCTATATATTTACAAGGATCCTTGTTCTCTTTAAGGTCCTTATGGCATGGTCCAATTGTTTGACAACCATCTCTGTATATGTGCACAAGAGCCTCCATCGCATCATATAGTAGCAGATATATTTTTCTCTCATTTATCTTTCTGATCCTCTCCTTTCTACTCTGTAAATATGTTCAAATATCAGTATTTCATGAAAATGGGGCAACGGGGTACATGAAGAAAATAAAAGAAGACACAGCCAAATGGATGGCGCCTACGTTATCTTCTTCAATGGCAGAATCCAATAGTTCCCTTTCTAGTGTTGGTGACTCTGCTTCATAACTTTCCATCCTTCAGTGAGAGAAACAGCTTTAAAGCTCTTCAGGATCATACGATGACAAATGAGGCTAAGCCGAGGGGCGTCACACAATAATGCAAGTTGAAAAATATCAACTACATTCTCTGTGGTAAGCAAGCCATCTTCCAGCTTCTGTTGACACTCTTGCTTCAAGGGAGAAACCGCATAGAGATGTGAAAGCACCAACAAGGCTACAACAAACTCCTCCATTTCTTTGTCTTCATAGCTAAACAGAAACACCAGGAACAATCCAAGCACTTCAGCAATGTGCTTAAACTGTGGAATAGTATTTTTGTTGTAAATAAACATTCAACAGAAAAGAAAACCAACTTTGGCGTTTTCACATTCATTACAATTAGTATTCGAAAATTGTAGAGGATAAACAGTCACCGTTGGTCTCTTCATGTTAATCTTCTAGGTTGACGTATGAATTCGGACTTAAACATCAATGCTGAGGAATCAAATTCACTCCAAAAATTACAATTAAGTAGAAAAGGCAATCATTAGGGAAGAAAATGTTACCAGAAAGAGTACAAGAAACGAATGAACACTCTAACTGCGTCATATGGAAATCCTTGGATAGAGATTGTTTTTAGTCGACGAGACACTTTTCGTTGCTTCAACAGGCCTTTCAATACAGGAGAAGCCGTTCCCTGTCAAAATAGCATCCAAACACAATGCATGTGACCATGAAATCATGTACCAATCTGGGAAGTAAATTACTCTTACACTTGGGGATGGCTCCTGTTATAAGTTTGCATTATAGTACTATACTATCTCTTTGATTGAAAACATTTAAAAGTAAGAAACCAACAAAATATTGCCCTCTAATAATGTTAGGAATAATGGACCAAATACTACTGTCCTGCATCGAATAATTGATTGTCCATTGTTTAGTCCCTTAGTGCGATATCTCTTCAAGAGTGGAGATCCGAGGAGAAAATTCTTATAGGTGGTTAACATTCCCCACTAGGCATAGCAGAACCAGAGGCAAAATGGTGCCTAGCTACTCGAGTGAAATGCTAGCAGGTGTTACTACATATAATACACAGTTTTTACTAGGCAAGGTGGAATTGGCTTTAGGATCTGCAGACAAAATGAATATCATAGTGCATGTGTTTGTGATCTAAGATAGAAACTATATATGATTTAATTGATGAAGATGGTAAGGCATTGTGGATTACAAATATGTCAATTTGAGTAAGGATCCCATCATGTCTTATGTTTGCCATTCAGTACAAGTTATGATTTCCCTGAAAATTTTGGTCTTCCTCACTAGAAGTTCATGTATGATCAATTAAGCCTCAAGAGCTGCAACAGACTATAAACAAGAGCACTTATGGTATCTAATCAATGTTAAACTTACAAGAAGGTTAGCATGTGCATAGACGATGCCACCATCATCCGTACGAATAGCAACATCTGCTTTATAACCTTCTTCAAACAGCCGCCCCCATAAATTTGTTGTTGCCTTGCAGACGCCGTTGCACCCCCGCACTGGTGATGCATTTGATGAGAACCCTTTATGAAAACTGTTTTTGACCGGACCAGGCCATGGTGGAATCATCGGAGAACCTTTCTTTTTAACTGTGGCTGATCTTATGTGGATCTTGTCCGCCTCACACATCAATATGTCTACTTGTTTAGGGTACAGTTCTGCAGAAGTACTATAAGCACCATAGAAGATACTTGCATAGATAATACACAGGTACTGTAGATAGGGAAACACCCTTATGAGAAACAATCCTAGATTCCTAGCTGGTAGAAGGAATTTTAATCAAAGGAAAAGAGTCATGAGAAACAAAGCTAGCTAGTTTCGATTAAGAACTCCCAATTGCCTGATCAGGGTGGTATATTAAACCCTAAGAATCATGAAAGAACACAGAAAAAGCAAAAACAGTGGGGAAAATGCCCGTCTAATTTGTAGCACAAATAGTAAAATCGTAGACAAAATTACCACTGGATCGAATCATCAGGGGTTTCGAAATTGTAAAAAACATGAAACTGGGCATTCTAGGAATCAGATCAACATTTATTTTTCTAAAAAGCAATACAGTATGAACAATAACAAAATAAGATAGCTCCTAAACCCTAAAGCAATCCAATCTGCAGAATAATACCTCTAAGCACCAAGCACCGATATACTTCAAGTCTCAAAAAGGTCTAATATGCTTTTCAATTTTATGGATCTAAATAGTGCCAGAAAGAAGAATAGATTATATATTTTTACAAGTTGATCAAAATAATCAGCCGCCCTCAATCAATATGCATGATCACTTTCATTTCTACGCACAACTTGATAATACAATATATAAAAATCACAAACACCCACATTCATTTCTCAGAAAATGATCACGTACCCTAAATCGAAGCAATGCAAGAATCACTTCCCCGACGACGTCGTTTTCACCTCCGACCAGCCTCACCAGAGAACTCCTCCCTCCCTCTGGCGGCAGAAGAGACGGAGGAGAGAGAATAAAGAAACAAGACCGGCCACCTCTCTCTCTCTCTCTCTGTCTCCCTCAGCGTGGAGGTTGAGGGAGGACTTGGGGCACGCACGCAACACATGAGAGAATTCCTCAACATCCAGCTCTCCCCCAGTCCCCTACATATATATCAAATCCACCAACCTCACAACGCCCATCTGTAAGTCTCATTGGGAGCCCAAGAACTTCGGACTAGGATCTAAAACGCTGCCGTTTTGATACTTTTGTGCCCTACGCGCTTTCCCGCGCTTTGCATTTCACCACTGTCAACTACCATAACGGTCACTATATGGAAAGCGCGGCAAGTCCGGCCTGTCTGGTTGGGGGTGAGATTTTGAGGGTCGAAGACTCGAAGGTGATGTTATAGCAAACTCCAGCTCATTTTGGCTGCGGTGGCTTCTGGTTGTTTGCTATACATTTCAGAACGTGAGATTTGGGTCGTAATCAAATCAATGCTGCGATTTCCTTAGGATATATTAAACCTAGTTTGGTTGGTGAAATGCGACCATGCATGGGATGCAAATTGAATAACGAAGGCCATGAGAGACACATGTATATTTTAGACTTAGTAAGTTAGTATGTCTCTAGTTTTATTTTTATTTTTCTATCAAATGGCTCAATAATGCAGAAGAAGCAGTACACGAGTATGGTCGATACGATTCATACGAACAGGCTAGGAGTCACTGACGAGCCTATTATATATTTATACCAAAATGCCTGAAGTTCACTTCTTGCATGTAACCTTTAATATTTTTATGTTTCATGTGATTGTTTTGATAATTGAAAATATATATCCCTACAACTTGTTAGTATAAATGAATATGATCACATTCCGGTTTCTAGACAAAATCTGATTATAACATGTACAATTTTAATGATAGAACATTTTAGAATCGATTGATTCGTGATATCGGCTTAGATGGTTCCTTTGGTAGCGTTGGTATCAATGTGGAGAGCCTACTTCACTGATCTTCAAGAACAACGTAAGAGAAGTAACGAAAATGAATCCACTCAGTGACATCCTCAGATATTTTTTTTTCTTTGTTTTCTTTTAGCATTACATGTGCGATTGTTTGCTAGCTTGCACCATGTTACACATCAAAGCTTTTGACTGCTGCATGACCGGCCCCGACCCATCTTTTTTTTTTTTTTTTTTGAGAAAAGTAAAACTTTATATAATAACAATCAATACCATTACAACCATGAGAGATCTCGATGGTGAACAACAAATCCTCACACTTCTCCCTACCCACATACCAGCGATTACAATGAACATGAACCGACAAAGGGTCCAAATGTAACTTATTCCTAACCCCATCCAGAAACCTTGATATTTCCTTACAGCCAACCTCAAGAAGAAACAACCCTACCAAACACTATATAACAAAACCGCTAGCATATATGCAGGGGCAATCTCCCTATTACATTGACAACAAGAAAGAATGGGCACTAATAAGTTCTTTGTTTTAGTTCAAATGATCGAAAAAAGTTTGCAAATAACAATTATTTTCAGCATCTGATTTAATGAGAAGATTATTTCCACAAATTGTGTTAAGTTATTTGAGTTGTAGGTATAACTTACAAGATGCAAGTACTAGACATTATTTTTTTGACACTGAGACAGTGAGTACTTTCTTTTGTTCTTTCCGTTTTCATTAGCGAGACAGTGAGTACTTTCTTTTGTTCTTTCCGTTTTCATTGCTAATGTATTTAAGTTTTATTTATTGTTCTTTCCGTTTTCATTGCTAATGTATTTAAGTTTTATTTATTGATTTCTATGCATGAAGTTAATTTGTATGTGAAAATATTCGCTTATTGATTTGATTTATTTTTCGAGACCACATTTTAGTTGTTCGCCTCAAGCCTCCAAAATATCAGGTTAGGTCTTGCTGATATGGTTTTCAAGGCCTGGATTACTATGATGTTGTAAATATTGAGATGAAGACGACAAGGGTCCCAAGACCAATCAATTTCTTCTTTCAACTAATAGATTACCAAAGTATGTAAGAGTCTTTTACAAGAAATCTTATTATGATAATAAAAGAAGACATTGACAGGCTAATTCTAAAACAAGGCTTAAACTACTCCACTTGATCCATCAGTAAAATACAAAAATAATTAACCTGCTCAGGCTGCTATGAGTGCTATCAACAAGAAAATTCCAATACAAGCTAGTATCAACATTTTGTCAAAAGCACTGATAATTGATAAAAAGCTCACAAAAACTTCTTAAACCAATTAACATTCTAAAGTAACCATCAAGATATGGGCGGATGTGACGGAAACGGAAACCTTCATGAGGAGAAGTTCAGTGCACCAATGCCTTGGATTGGCATGTATGTAGCAGCAGCATCCTTTGCATGCCTGATTGCAATGGCTGCAGATGTAGTACTCGGCTTTCGATACCACAAACTCTGGTTTCCTTCCAAATTCTTCTCCATCAATGCTACTACTCTCACCTTGCTAGGAGTGGCCATCAAACTATCAGTTGATCTCAACACTCCCATGCCCAACAACCATGATCAGCTTGCAAAACTCAGCAGTTCAGTCTTCATCTGCACAGCAATGTCCAACTCCATGCCTTCCCTTGGAGCCATGGAGAATGAAGAAATGTTTATGAATGTGATTGCTTTAGGGATTCTAGTCATCACCCTTATTGTCAATATATGCATCCAACTAGCTACTGGTGCGATCTTTGTATTCTGGAATGAGCATGTTGCAATTATGTTTATCATGTTTGTTCTACTCACCATGTTGATTTTCTCTGCTATAGCTGTTCCAACCACAAAGAATTATCTAGAAAAGAAGTACAATAAGAGGCATCAGTTGGCTTTGAAAGAGGGTGCAAACCAAATAATGGAGGCTGAGAAACTTAGAGAGGCATTGACTAAACATTGGGTAATGGCTCATACTTCTAGTCCCCAATTCGTGATGGGCCGCTCGGTGATATGCACTGCTTCTGGAGCTTTCTGTCTTCTCAGCACCATGTTTCTGGCTGAAGTCATGCTTCGAACTTTTGTAATGACTTCATCTTTTAAGTTTTGCAGTGGAGAATCTGACTACAAGCTCACTACAACTTTGATACTTTTCACACAAGCTGTTGCAGTTGGAGTTGGTACTATTGCTCCTGCATTCAGGTGGTTCATGGCCATAAACTTTAAGTGCCCAAAAAGAGGAAGCATAAGCGTCAAAAAGGAATTCGAGATTGAGAAGTACTGGATTCAGGGGCTGTTGGGGTTGAAAAAGCAGCCATTGACCTTAAGAATCAAAAGTAGGCACTACAGGAAACTTGCTTATGAAGCAAGAAACATGCTTGTGGACATTTGTATTGCTATGCAGAAAGGGATTGTCTTGGTGAGTAAGGCTATTCGATTTATTTCTATTTTATTTGTGAGCCGAATATATCTATGCTGTGACATTTTCAAAGAGTGGAAGATCAAGAAGTTTGAATGCAACACCGGGCCACAATCTGAGCAAAATCGAAGGCCAGACTTTAGTTGTTACGTTTTGTTTCTTGAAGGTGAAAAGGCATTGGTTGAGTTCATGATGAGAACAAATTGTAATGCTACTGAATATTGGCTTCAAAAGGGAAGGAAAGAAGAGCCTGAATATCTCCTCAAACTCTTGCAGAAATCCACATTCTCGCAAAGTTTCAAAGGATTAGCTGAATTTGACAGTGACCAAGTTCCCTCCTTGGACTCTGAAGAATCCCCAAACTGTTGGGCACTTCCTGTTGTGACATTAACAAGTATTGCTCTTGCACTCTCAAGTAACAATACTTGCTCGATCGAAATGTTGGTAGATGGCTTAAACCAAGGGCTAGTGTACATAAATGCCATTGAAGATCACTTGGATCATAAAAGTGATTTTACAAACACCAGAAAGGCAGCAAACATTGTGTGGCTGCAAGTCGATCTCTATCACACATGGCTAGATGTGGATCTCAAAAACCTGTCACTACTAGGAAAGAGCCCCAGAGAAGTACTTAAAGAACTTGCTGAAACTGCAAAGTCTAGATTTGAAGAATCTAAAAGGAAGCGTATTGATAAATTTGGGTGTGCAATGGATGTGAGTCCTTCAAAATGGTCTGTTAAGGAATTGGCTTCTAACTCCATGCATAGGATATGTCAGACTCTTCTGCTTAACCAGACATGCGACGATAGATTATTTGAAGCACTGGTGGTGATGATCTCTGACATTGTTGGTGCTTGTCTCACTAATTCACAGAAAGTTATAGCAATGAAGTGTTTCAACAGCAAAATTGAAGAGAGGGAAGCAACTGTGAGGCACGCAGTTCACACTCTTGGTAAGACTGAGAGGATTCTTGAGATTGTTAACAAGGGAATTCCTCCAGACTTGGATCCTCAACAAATGGGATGCATTGATGAATGGCGTTTGTCACACAAACGAAAGATGATTCCCTCGGCCTTCTGTTTCTCATCAGACTCAGAGTGTGACGGATCGCCTCTTCTAGTTAAAGTGATTTCTCCCCAACACAAATGCGGAGTTTAAGTAAAGGTATTACATTACAAGTGTTGGTTTGATATATACAGTATTGTTGGTTAAGTCCGTGTATTTTATTTTCTTTGGCATTCAAATAATAGCACTCGGAGCTCAGGCCATTACTAGCATACATGAGGATCCTATCTGTTCATACAATCCTGTAGCCTACCAATGGCTTTCTTATCATGAAATTCATATATCCAGGCCAGGGCTTGTAATCTTCATAAGAACCTGTATATGAGATGAGTCCAGAGAACTTTAGGTTTTTACATGTAACGAAAGATACAACGTTAACGTTCAGTTATGGTTTGATTTTGTATGGAATTCATTTTACTTTCCTCTCCTGTAATACAAAGAGAGAAAGATCCTCACCATGATTACTCTAAGAGTGAGGTGATCCATAAAACTGGTTATGGCACCTACCTAAAATACTAAATGTCAAATGTAGCAACTACATGCTTAAAGATATGTGATTATGCGATTCCTTAATTTTGGCCTCCTTTTAATCCTCCTTCCTCAATATTCTGTTCCTCGATCTTCAATCTCAAACAGGAACTAAAGGGTCTGTTTGGTCACCAATTCACTTCAAAGGATTTCACTAAAAGATCTCATGTCTCGTCGTTTATAATCCTAACCAATCATGGTAAGGGAAGCAATGACGTCAGCCATCCTTACTGTACAATTAGAAATTATGTGACAACAATATGAGATGTTTAGTACTGCTGAGAGCTGACTATTCAAATAATAAAGTGAAATCTCTTTAATGTTTTTGATGGATACAGCTTCCCTAAATCCCCACTCATCCAGATACATGACATGTGATTTTTTTTATTTAACTTACCTAACCATGGTTAACAATTAATATGAATATAAAATTAATTAATTTATTTTAGATTTGTGAGGTTGGACATTTAGGGTTTTAACGTTTAGGGTTTTAAGTTTAGGGGTTAGGGGTTAGGGTTTAGGATTTAGGGCATATTTTTAATCATGATTAGACATAGTTAAGTAAAACCCTAAAACTCTAAAACTCCAAAACCCTAAAACTCTAAACCCTAAACCCTAAACCCTAAACCCAAACCTTATCCCTCACTACTGGAAAATAGCACTTAGGCGACGAAATTTTTTAATTTCGTCTTCTAGGTGGTACTTAAGCGACGAAATTTTATACTTAGGAGACGAAACAGTTTTCGTCTCCTAAATTGTTCTTAGGAGACGAAATTTCATTCCGACGCTTAAGTACTACTTAGGAGACGAAATATTTTTACTTAGACGACGGCATTTTGGAAAAAAAAAAAATTTATATGAATCACTTAGGAAACGGAACTACATTCCGTAGCCTAAGTAGAACTTAGGAGACGAAAATGTTTACTTAGGAGAAGGAATGTTTTTTTAAAAAAATAAAAATAAAAATTTATGAATCACTTAGACGACGGAAATAGAACATTCCGTTGCTTAAGTTCTAAAAATTTGAGCGCCCATCTTCCCGCGTAAAAATTTCATGAAATTTCAAACCAAATTTTTTCAAAACATATCAATTCTTTTAAATCACAAACTCATCAACCTTATCAATAGAAGAAAACTCATCTTCTCCTAAAGCTCTCTCTCTCTCTCTCTCTCTCTAGACCATCACTCTCATGCCGGCCTCTCTCTATATTTACCGCTCCTTCCTCTGCCGCCACCTTCAACTACACCACCCCCACCAACGCTACCTCCAACTGCCACGCGCTCATCGACTTCGTCCCCACAAACGCCACCACTCTCAACGCCGTCAAGACCCTCTTCAACATCACCCGGCCACCTCCGCACCCTCTTCAGAGCCAACAACCTCCCCCTCTCGACCCGACCCGACTCACCCGTCCCCGCCGCCAGCAAGCTCCTCGTCCCCTTCTCTTGCACCGAGCCTCAGATCTGGGTAAGAAACTGGGTAAGAAATCAAGGTAAGTTCTTCAATTTTTCTGGTTTAATTAGCTTTGGTGATAGATTTATGTGTTTTTGTTTAATTTGATTTTAATTTTAATTTTGGTTAGGATGTGATTGGTATCGATGGTGGTTATTTGGTACAGTGGTGGTGGTGGTGGTGGCATATTTGGGGCAGATTGTTGGCATGAAATTGAAAGGGAGATACTGTATTGAAGTTTACTACCCCCAGTAGAAGTTTACTGCCCCCCAGTAAACTTCCACTGAGTTTACTAGGGGGCAATGAATTTGTTTATTAGGGTAAAAATGAGTGTCTATTATATGTAATTGACATAAAATCGAGAGGGATATACTATATTGAAGTTTACTGACCCCCAGTAGAAATTTACTAGGGGACAGTAAACTTCCACTAAGTTTACTAGGGGGCAATGAATTTGTTTATTAGGATAAAAATGAGTATCTGTTATGTATAATTGACATGAAATTGAGAGGGAGATATTGTATTGAAATTAACTGACCCCAAGTAAAAGTTTACTGGGGGGCAGTATACTTCTACTGAGTTTACTATGGGGCAATGAATTTATTTATTAAGGTAAAAATGAGTATATGTTGTGTATAATTGACATGAAATTGAAAGAGATATAATGTATTGAATTTTATTGACCCCCAGTAGAACTGGGGGTACTTCTACTGGGGGTAGTAAACTTTTACTGGGTTCATTAGGGGTCAATCTATTGTGTGTTGTCCCCTTGAAATTGAAAGTGAGTTATTTTTTGCAAGTTTACTAATCCCCAGTAGAAGTTTACTGGGGGCAGTAAACTTTATTTTTTCCATATGCAGTTTATAAATGCAAGTTTTTACTACTTATATGTATGATTAGAAGAAGTTCAAGACATTTAGTTGTGACTTTTGAAACCTGCGGTGGTGGTGGTGGTATTTGGGGCGGTCGGAGTGAGTGGATAAAAAACCTGCGGTGGCGTTTTTATTTTATTTTTTAAATTTTTTTCAGCCTTTAGCGACGGAATTCAACTATTCCGTCTCCTAAATGGATAATTATTATTTTTTATTATAAAATAGAATCCGTCGCCTAAGTGTTTAAGAGACGAAAGTATTCCGTTTCATAAGAACCACTTAAGCGACGAAATTTCAGGTTCCGTCGCCTAAGTTTCTACGTTACGACACTTAGGCGACGGATCTTAGCCGACGGACGTTCCGTCTCCTAAGTACTTAAGAAAGAAAATCTGTCACTTAGGAGACGAAATAATTCCGTCTCCTAAGTGCTTTTTTCCAGTAGTGCCTAATCCCTAAAAAACCCTAAAACCCTAAACCTCAAAACTCTAAATGCCCAACCTCACAAATCTAAAATAAATAAATAAATTCTAGATTCATATTAAGTGTTAACCATGATTATGTGAGTTAAATAAAAATGGACACATGTCATTCATCTAGGTAGGTGGGGATGAAAGTGGGGAAATAAGGTAGGGAGCAAATTTGTATCCTGTTTTTGATGTATCCAAAGATATCTCTTTTTGTGACCGACATATCTAGGAGGGTAGATTCACCGTATCTCCAATATTTCTCTTATATCGTGAATTTCTCTGATACCTCTTTTTTCTAGAGGGACCTTGTCTTCCATCATATCTTTGATATTTCTCCTATACTGTAAATCTCTCCGATATTCAAGATATTTAAGATATATTTCCAACATTTTAAAGAAATCTCTATAAAACTTAAAGGCATAAAAAAATCACCTTCAAGGATATCGGGAGAAGAGTAAAATCCCCTCGAATGATATCTGGATGAGGAGTGAGAGTCTCAAGTAATATCTGGATTGAAAACTAATTCCCTCGAGATGTATCTAGATGAGGTGTAAGAGCTTTGAGGGAGATCCAAATTAAGAGTAAGTCCGAGGAATATCCGAGTGACGAAGTAGTCCTCTCGAGAAATTTCTTGGTGATGGAGTGATGAGTTTCAACGAGGGATATCCAAATCGTCATTATCACTGTTATGCAGCAAGTGAAGATGTGAAGTGCGCAATCATTACATTTTGTATAAGAAGTCAAGTACATCTGTACATGCAATACCCCAACTGATGTTACTTAAGTTGTCTTGAGTTTTGATTATATCAATTTAGGCAATGGGACCTCACACTACTGGAAAAAAGCATTTAGGAGACGAAATTATTTCGTCTCCTAAGTTACATATTTTGTCTCCTGAGTACTTAGGAGACGGAACATCCGTCGACTAAAATCCGTCGCCTAAGTGTCGTGAGGTAGATACTTAGGCGACGGATAAGTTACATATTTTGTCTCCTGAGTACTTAGGAGACGGAACATCCGTCGACTAAAATCCGTCGCCTAAGTGTCGTGAGGTAGATACTTAGGCGACGGATCCTGAAATTCCGTCGCTTAAGTGGTTCTTAGGAGACAAAATACTAAGCACTTAGGCGACGAATTTTATTTTATAATATAAAAAAAATTATCCACTTAGAAGATTGAATAGTTGAATTCCGCCGCTAAAGGCTGAAAAAAATTTAAAAAAAAAAAAATTCATTGCCCCTAGTAAACCCATGCAGTGGAAGTTTACTACACTAGGGGGCAGTAAACTTCCACTGGGGGTCAGTAAACTTCAATACAATATCTCCCTTTCAATTTCATGCCAACAATCTACCTCAAATACACCACCACCGTACCAAATAACCACCATGCCACCACCATCATACCAATCACATCCTAACCAAAATTAAAATCAAACTAAACAAAAACACATAAATGTATCACCAAAGCTAATTAAACCAGAAAAATTGAAGAACTTACCTTGATTTCTTACTCCTTTGAAATTTCGAGGGACGGTGGTGGGTCGACGGAAAGGCTTGGTAGAGAGAGAAAGGTGGCGGCAGCGGCGTCTGTGGTTGCTGAGCTCAGATCCAGATCTGAGGCTCGGTGCAAGAGAAGGGAATGAGAAGCTTGCTGGCGGCGGGGACGGGTGAGTCGGGTTGTGTCGAGAGGGGGAGGTTGTTGGCTCTGAGGAGGGTGCGGAGGTAGCCGGGTGATTGTGGGGGTGGTGCAGTTGAAGGTGGCGGCGTCAGAGGAAGGAGCGGTGAGAATGGAGAGAGAGGCCGGCATGAGAGTGATGATCTAGAGAGAGAGAGAGAGAGAGAGAGAGAGCTCTGGGAGAAGATGAGTTCTCTTCTATTGATAAGGTTGGTGAGTGTGTGATTTAAAAGAATTGATATGTTTTGAAAAATTTTGGTTTGAATTTTCATGAAATTTTACGCGGGAAGATGGGCGCTCAGATTTTTAGAACTTAAGCGACGAAATATTCTATTTCTGTCATCTAAGTGATTCCTGATTTTTTTTTTTAAAAACCATTTCGTCTCCTAAGTAAACATTTCTATCTCCTAAGTTCTACTTAGGCTACGGAATGTAGTTCCGTCTCCTAAGTGATTCATATAAATTTTTTAATTTTTATTTTTTCAAAATGTCGTCGTCTAAGTAAAAATATTCCGTCTCCTAAATAGTACTTAAGCGACGGAATGGAATGTAGTTCCGTCTCCTAAGTGATTCATATAAATTTTTTAATTTTTATTTTTTCAAAATGTCGTCGTCTAAGTAAAAATATTCCGTCTCCTAAATAGTACTTAAGCGACGGAATGAAATTCCGTCTCCTAAGTCGTTCTAAGTAAAAATATTCTGTCTCCTAAGTCGTTCTACTTAGGTTACAGAATGTATTTTCGTCTCCTAAGAACAACTTAGGAGACGGAAACTGTTTCTTCTCCTAAGTAGAAAATTTCGTCGCTTAAGTACGACTTAAGAGAATAAATTTTTTAATTCCGTCGCCTAAGTGCTATTTTTCGGTAGTGTCAAAGCAATTTCTAGATTGATCAATGCAACAATATATCAAATCTATTTGGAGAAGTACATGGCCTATAGTATCTTTTTGGGTGTAGATAAAGTTGGTGTTTGCATTTACATATATGTGAAACTAAATCAATTACATATTAAAAAAAGGATTAAATTTAGTTTGCCCCCTCGTACTTTAGGTCAATAATCAGTTTGGTCCCATATCTTTTTTTTAATAACGTTGGTCCTTGTACTCTCAAACATCATCAACTAAGTCCAAAATTTTAATATGCCTTCAAAAATAATATTATTTGCTGACTTGAAACTGACATGGGGATCCATATTTGAGCTTTTTAACCTACAAATAAGGCAAATAAACATTCTAACGATGAAAAAAGTCATTTTTCAAGGACCAAACTCACCCATTTTTGCACTAAAATTCAAATTTTGGACTTAGATGATGTCATTTGAGAGTACAAGGACCAACGTTATTAAAAAAAAGATATGGGACCAAACTGATTATTGACCTAAAGCATAAGGGGGCAAACTGAATTTAATCCTTAAAAAAAAACTCACTTATTATGAAGTATAAATTGTAGAGAATGAGATAGCAAGACAATCATCATCTTATTCATTTATAGGAGCCTTTTATATAAGGAATTACAAAGTACTAATATGGTAATGATACAGAATACATAATTTTATTCTAACTACATATCCTGATAGCATAAGGCCAAGGCACACATATGGATATTCTAGAACACTCCCCTTTGTGCCGCGCGCCGGTTTGCCGGTGTGCCAGTGGTGTTGATATGTCGCCTCGTTAAAAACCTCGTCAAGGAACAAAAACCCTATGGGAGAAAAACTGAACCTTGATCGTAAGAGAAAAAGAGTACAACACACCCTTCATATTTGATAGTGACATGAATGTGCTAGACTCCTCATGAAGTTCGCACCTCCCCTTGATCTTTACATCAATCATAAGACTTTTCCTGATTCTTACTAATTACGGAAATTTCAATAACTTAACATGTCTTCAATGTGACATTGGGCAATGATTAACTAGATCATGTCGTATTGTCCTCAAACATGATCTTTTACACTTAGATCTTGAGGAGAAGGCCGCTTGTGAATTCAAAACATAAGTTCGTGCAGAAAATCAGATTTCCGTGCAGCATGACCTTCAATTACTAGAAAGTGACAATTTTAGTCTAGTACTCTAGTGAAAATGCAAGATAATCAAAAGTGAAGTAAACCAAAAATTAAATTATATTAGTATACTAGGTTGAGGCTAAAGTCGGAATTCAAGTGGCCGTAGTTAGAGTCGGATCAATAAAAAGATCGGGATATGCCTCAGGTTTCTCGACAAAATCTGATCATGATCTTATTATGATTTTTGATAGATCATCATTACTCCTGTATAATTTTAACGATAGAACATTTTAAAATTTTCCGATTTGTGATGTCGGTAAAGATGGTTTCTTTGGAAGAATTGGTATCAATGTGGAGAGCCTACTTCACCTATCTTGAAGAACACCGTAAGAGAAGTGACGAAGATGAATCCACTCAGTGACATCGTCAAATATTAGTTTGTTTTTTTTTTGACACCTTTCAGATTAATCGCGGTATCCTAAAGGGTTCCTAGGCTAAAGACTGATCCGCTAGGGGCCTGCCAGCCAACATGACATTACAGTCCCTTCCCTAACCACGTTTATAATTCAGCAAATTATATTTAGTAACACTAACTTTCAAACCCATGATGTGAGGATTCTATATCATAAAGTTCCCGTGATGGTACCCAACACATTCACTATTACATCTGCGATTGTTTTCTAGCTGCTTGCACCATGTTACACATCAAAGCTGTTCTCATTGTTGCCTGCCCGGCCCCCGACCCATCTTTCTCGTGCTGGCTGAAGTGAGAAATTAGTGTGATCACCTACGTACCATTGTTCGGATTAAGTGGCACATAAGGTTGTGGTTTTACAATTCCAAGTGAATTATTTTTTCCAAACGGCCATGATTGAGTGTTACCGATTCCCAGTGATGATTGCTCATGTACATTTAGTGTTTAAGAATAGATCGAGCATGCTGAATTGCTGATAATTGGAGATTTGGAGGATATATACCATGGCACCTAGATTAATAAGCTTAGCTAGCAAATATTGAAACATGTATGTAACCTATTCATATACATGCTTCATCACCTCAATTGCATTTCTCATTTACAAACTTTCTCATGACTTTCACCAACTTATTTTCATTGCAGCACTAGATAATTGCTAGTAAAATCAAATGTTTGGTAATGGTAGGTGGTTTGTGTACATGAGATGTTGGAGACAATTAAAAAGTATTAGTTGGTGTCGGGAACGTACTATAATAATTTAATAATCAGTTATTGGTTTCCTTATGGCTAGATTGGACAATCTAACTCGATCAAAAAAGTCGAAGAACTTTACCCTGTTCTATCGATCAATAATACTACATATATACACATATACATCTGCCAATTGTAGAAGCATAGGCTTTAATCTTGTCAAGTATAGACAACAAGTAAACGGTCAGGTCAAAGATATCATCTTAAATCCTTGACAACATGTAAAAGAGATTGAAGTTTGACTTGAATGTATAGCATGCAGATCATTTTTTTTTTTGTAACAAAGAACTAATAATTATATACCGTTTAATCTTTTATGCATGAGAAACTTCTTTTTCAACGGGGAGGTCTATGTTTGAACACTGAGAATTCATCACCAACAGTGTTCATGTTCTTGGGTGACTGACAATATGGTACCTGAACTTACAAAGTGATCAATGTAGTATCTAGACTCTTTCTTTTGTATCAATGTCATACCTACCGTCTAATTCTTTTAACAGTGTTAATAATTTTTTTTTTTACCTGAACTTACAAAGTGATCAATGTAGTACCTAGACTCTTTCTTTTGTATCAATATCATACCTACTGTCTAATTCTTTTAACAGTGTTAATAATTTTTTTTTTTACCTGAACTTACAAAGTGATCAATGTAGTACCTAGACTCTTTCTTTTGTATCAATGTCATACCTACCGTCTAATTCTTTTAACAGTGTTAATAATTTTTTGTTTTTACTACTTTACTTTTATGAAGCAAATAATCTTCATTCAAAGAACTAGCCTTCAACATGCCAATCTTTCACCTAACAACCTCCTGTCTAAATGATTACTAATTATGGCAGAATCACTGCTGTCTTAGTATGGAAAAATCCTTACTTATAAAAGCAAAGTATTAACAACAGATCATGAAGCAAATTTAAATATGCATATAACAACAATTCTACTAAATATTTTTGTGGCGGATAATGAGGCACAAGATAGAATTCATCTATTCCAACATGAATACAAATACAAAACCCAGAGCCTCGCTCTCAGGTAAACAGCTAAAGTTGTTTAGTTATTCATACTTATAATTACAAGATAAACACTTACTTGTAAATAAAACACTCCACACTAGATGATTATAGCACACCACATAGTAAACACTCTACTATTCTCACACTATACTAAATGACTGTATTCTGGCTATCTTACATCTTGAGAAAGGTTGAGAGAACTTCGAACTTCTATCTCAAGTTTTCGATGCCTTCCTACTGACACTCAAGACTCCTTATATAAGGAGCGGACTCCAAACTGAAATTAAAACTCAACTAAAACCTAGTGGATGACAGAGGAATCTTATCTTGATAACTTTACTTTTGAAAAAGTAAAGTTGCATGTCTTCATGCGTCGGCAGCCACTCACCTTATTTTAAAAAAGAAAAGTTGTTTGTCTAGTTGCGTCGATAACCGTTCATGTTTCCAGCATATTTATTATGTTGTGATATTCTTCCAGATTTTCCTCATATCCTGCTGAAGAGTTGAGATCATTGTATTCCCATTCACGTGCAGTGTCATCTTCTTCATTGTCCATATCTGAATCAAAAGGATAAGAAATCTTATACTTTTCATCATTTTCAACTTTCTCTAGCCATGTAGTGGTATCCAGAGTGCAATCCACCTTCTTTCTCATAAGAGCTGTGAAAAAGTTACAATTTTCTGGTGGAGGGTGATTATAGCAAGTAACTATTATTTTTTCTCTACTTGCTAAAAGACTTGAATCATAGTCTCTTAAGACCACGTCTTTGATAATAGCTATAACCATAGCCTTCATCCATGGGATGCTTTGATTTGATCTACCATTGCCACCTGCAACGGCTGGTTTTTGAACTGGATTTTGGATTAACCTGACATAATGATATGGAGATATATAGTTTATCTGTCCATCTACCACTGTCCATTCTGGAGGAGTAGAAATGAATTTTAACATCAAAATACATCCATCAGGTCTAATGTTCTTGACAGCTTCAGATATTATATCTAGAAATCCTTTCAAATCCTCATTGGTTTTTATCCAAAGATTATGAACAAAACCGTTTTCTACAAGCCATAACTTGTATTTTTGGGGATGCTCTACTTAAACATCAACCAAATATCTCTCATAATATGGGCCAGGAACTACAGATAATGTTCGTGGAAGAACATCTTTTCCTTCACCTAAGAGATTGTGAAAGTTATACCATTCAGATTCTTTTAGTGCTAATATTGGGATTTTAGCACTTTCAGGATTTTCAAGGTAGAAAGCCTTTGAATTTCCTGCTGGATTTTCTGCCTGTACACTTTTGTCCTTTGTATGGAATCCATACAATTCTTCTGTTAAAACTTTAAATGTTTGAAGCAAGTGAGCTTCATTCTCCTCATAGAACGCATGCAGAATATTATCCATAATAATCTTCTGCTTAAAGGCCAATAGCCTTTCTGTCCTGAAAACTGGTTTTTGAAAGATCTTCAAAGGCTGATCATGAACAACCTTCTTCCCAGTAACTAAATGTAGTTTATTTTCCCTAGAAAGGGCTCTTCTGCTTTTGGTCAATAAACGGACTTGATATGTCTTTACCGTCTGTCGTTTGAGACGGGCTAGCCGGTCTTTTACCCTGAGACCGATCAGTTGAGGCTGTTCCTTTTGGACACAGCAAGAACTTGTTTATGAATTTTTCTTCATCAGAAGTAACAGATTAATCTGTATTTTTCAAGGTAGTTTTAGAATGGTTTGAATGCTCATCCCATTCATGATCTAGTCTTGGCTTGATTCTTTCTGAAGGCTGGCTTGACTCAGCAGCTCCATAGGAAACAATGTATTGATAACCTGGTCCATCATGGAGAGGTCCTACGGTTTTGTCACCGCTCTTGTATCTTTCCCAGAGACTCTTTTCCTTTGGTTCTGGTTTCTTGTTTCTTGGATTACATCCTTCCCTTTCGAACATCGTCATTTCTCTTGTAAGAGCGTCAGGCAAATAGTTCTTATCTCCTGCAACCATTTCAACATCATATTCATATTGGGTTAAAAACATCTATCATCTCAAAACTCTTCCTTTATCAGCAGCATCAATTAATTTGTAATTTTTGAAATTTTTAACTCTTTTATTATCAGGTCTGACTACAAATTTGTTTCCTAAGAATGCTTCTGCACCTTAATGCTTTTGATTAAGGCAATGACTTTCTTGTCTCCAGTAGAATAGTTTAACTTTGCTGCGTTAAACTTTCCAGATAGAAATTTACAAATCTTTTCATGATTTGTATCTGGAGCAATAGCTAAAACAACTTATGCCTAGTAATAATCATTTGCGTATGTTTGCAAGATGATCAAATCTCCTTCTTCAGGTAACTGTAAAGGATAACTCTGCTGCGTTAAACTTTCATGATAGAAATTTACAAATCTTTTCATGATTTGTATCTGGAGAAACAACTAAAACAACTCATGCCCAGTAATAATCATTTGCGTCTGTTTGCAAGATGATCAAATCTCCTTCTTCAAGTAACTGTAAAGGAGGAAGTTTTTTTGTTAATTCTTTAATTTTTCTGACAGTATTACTGTCATCTTCTATGAAAGACCATTTCTTTTTAGGGAAGCCCTTCTAGTGAGGACCATTAAGTTAAGGACTTAGTGAGGACTTTTCGGCTTATCCCATATTTCAATTTTATATTAACATCTTGACCGTTCAGTTTATAGGTATTTATGAGTAGATCATTTTTCTAAATTTTCAGTTATATTGAAAATTATTAAGGCATTCATAAGTGTGATTTATCAATTATAAACTTAAATGGTTCATATTTGACAGCTTTGGTTCGTCCATTAATTTAATCTAGTTTGTTATCTTAACGAACACCAATTTGGCTGAAAATTTGTAGAAATGATCTACTCGTATAAACCTAAAAACTGAACGGATGAGATGTCAAAATGTGATCGAAAAATGAGTCTTTTAAACCATAAACCGAAAAGTCCTCAACTTAAGAGTCCTCACTAGAAGGGTTCCCTTCTTTTTAGAACTTGTTTTTGGAGAGAGAAGTGTGGTGAGGCCATTGACTTGAGGAATAAAGTCTCTCGCAAAATTAACAACTCCCAAAAACCTTTGCAGAGATTTTGCATCTGGTAACTGTTTACCTTTGAGTAAAGATAATAGATTTATGTATTTGCAGTATGTTAAATAAACAAATTCATTGTTCTAGGCCCACCATGCTCTGTCAATTTTTAAAATGATAAAAGAAAACTAATGCAAGATACAAACGGAATATTCTCTAATTTTGGATGCAGACACCTTGTTGATACCAAAATATAAGCTGAGATATCACATTGATATATTTGTAAGTTGGGGTATCATTATGTCAGAGTTCAGACTCTTTTAAAGAGTTTAACCCTAAAATAAATAGCTTGAATATAGACTCTCCTTTATGGGGATGTAAAAGACTATAGTACATAGTACATAGATGATAGATTGTAAGTTCTTGACTCCTAATAAAGTCCAAGGCCCAGGAGAAAGAAACCCAAGCCTGGCCTATAAGACACAAGACATCCTTGACCATAAACAAGGCCAGGGATAGCAGTTTTACCACTGAAATCTCAATTTGGTTCTCCTAGCACACATGCCAAATTCTCAATATAATTTCAGAAAATTGAATTTTTTCACAAATTTTGTTGAAGAAATTAATAAGATAAAATTATCATGTGTGCTATAGGTTTGTAGGCACTTAAGATGTGGATATATCAGTCATTTTAATGAGGACTCTTATATTGAGGACTAGTTGAAGATTTTTCGGCTTATCATACTTTTCGATCTTATATTCACATCTTGACCGTTTAATTTATAGGTATTTATGAGTAGATAATTTCTGCAAATTTTCAGCCATAGTGAAAATCGTTAAAATATTCATAAGTGTGATTTACCAATTATGAACTTGAACGGTTCATGTTCCATTAATTTGATCTAGTTTGTTACCTTAACGATCACTGATTTAGTTAAAAATTTGTATGACTGATTTACTCATATAGAGCTAAAAACTGAACGAATGAGATGCCAAGATGTGATCGAAAATAGGTCTCTAAACCATAAATCAAAAAGTCTTTAACTTAAGGATTTTCACTAGAAATACTCCCCCTAAGCCTATGGTTTGCTCACTATTCTGAAGAGGAAAAGCAAAAGATTGCTGGGTGTCTCTTCAAGGGCTTTATAGTCTAGATTCTAGTCCAGTACTCTAGTGAAAATGTAACATAATCAAAAGTGAAGTAACCAAAACCTAAATTGTATAGTACAGTAGGTTGAGACTATAGTCGGAATTCTAGTGGTCATAATTAGAGTCGGAATAAAATGGTTGAGATATGTCTTAGATTTGAGTTGGGTCAATGTCGGAATTGAGGATATGATGTAGATGAAATGAACATTTCATACACCTTTTTATAGCTAATGGAAAAATAGGAATCATCATCCTTACCTATTCTTTTGTTTTGTTTGGTTCATACTTCACACTATGGAATTGTTATATTTGATCAACTGTCACATTTCATTCCATTATATTTATTTCATAACATATAAACTCAGGTTTCAAAAGGTGACTAATGTAGGAAAAGGTACGTGACGGTTAATCCAGATGGAGAAGAATTGCTTCCCTTGCTACCTAATTTGGCTAGATGGAGAACAAGGGTTATGGTCCCTCTGGAGGTACGTACTTAATTTGGTTTTGTAACTGAGCCTAGCTAGGAACCCGAAATTTTTCTCTACCCAAAGTACAATATTAAGATCCTAACAGAGAATTTTACACCGGTATTTGCACAAAACAAATGAAATGAAATGGAAGACAAAAACAATAACAAAGATCAAAAGACAAGCAAAACCCGCAATTTGATGGTAAAAAACCTGGTCTTGGAACCATGATTTTCCCCACCTCAGTCGTCTTTGCGTCTGTAAGCAGATGAAACAACTCATCAAACACCATGATCATGAGGATTAGGAAAACGGTCAAAGCTCCAGTTGCTGACCATCTAGGGTTTCGCATACAGTTTAATTTGCTAAGTCAAAGGTTCCCTATTCCCAGTAACAGTCCTCACTGTCCTCGCACCAGGACCCAAGTTTTCTGCAGCTAGCAACTGGCATATATTATACAGTACGTACATATTTAACTCCATTCATTCCTTTCCCTGGCTCTCTCTGATTGATAACTATAGAATATCTCATCGACTAGATTAGACTATTGTGAACGAGTGGATGGCAACTTTGAATATAAGATAGATAATACACAGAGAGAAGAGGAGCGTCTTCTTCTTGTTCTTTGATCATCTTCTTCCTCATGCTCTCGATCGAACACTGACCAGACTTAGCTGGGTTGTTTAATCAGTGGGAGTCGTGGTCCAGCCTTTTCTCACGTGAAGACGCTCCTCCTCTTCTTCATCTTCCCCTACTACAATTATAATCTATATTCACGTGTGTTATCATGCATACCTTGATCAAGTTTTTATTTTTTCTTTTGCTTTGCTTCCCCATTGTGGCCCGAACCAAAACCCTACCTTCGATCACTCTCTTCCAAATCGCTTGCTAGTTACAAACACTGGTGGGACTGCTACATGTTTGCTATGTGTTTCGATTGTGAATCTGTACGTGATGGGATGGGTGGATTGAATGGCAGAAGTTTGTGAAGTCATTAACTTGCTAGTTACTCTATCTTTGTTAGCATATATTACTTCTTCTCTTATGTAAAAGAACAACAAAAATAATGGAGACAGATGATTATCTTCACTAGCTAGCTCACTGGGTTCAGCAAGCTAGTAATTTGTTTCATATCACAAAGCTTTGACCAAGATCCTAAATATTATCATTCCTAAAGAAAAATCATTTTGAAGAGACATTAGATGTGTGATGTTTTGAAACTATATATGAACCAGTCTACTTCAACAATCATATTTAGGACAAGAAAACGATTACCCTAGCCTTCAATTCTTATTAAGCATGAACACTCTTCCCAAACCGACACAATTGATGCATATCAGGACAAATTTCACGCCAATGACACCATTCATGTGTGCGTACGCGTATTGTATAATTAGTGTACATATTCATCTGGTTACAAACCATATTCCACATCTCAGATCGACTCTTATGAATCCAAAAACAATGACTAATGAGAGGTCAAGACAAACAAAGCCATATTTCTAATCTGTGTCATTAATTAGGCAGTGAGATTAGCAACACTGCCATCTTTTCTAGGGTAATATACTTATCCTACATTGAGTTGTATAAGATGGGCATTAAACCAATTCTATTCACAGAGACCAGATTTTGGATCTTGCGTCCCTTGTCATTTTTATTTTGGATCTTACCTTGTTTAATTTCCCTCCAAAGAATACATGACTACCATTACATCCCCTACACTTGTAAAAGAATAATTCACTTTATTTTGGTCCTACTCCCATTGTTACCTAACTAATCAATTCAATTTTAGGCCGGGTTACATGACAAAATATATGAATTCTCTGTTGGTGTTGGTCTGACATTACTCGACTCTCATTCGCAATGGTGCATCACAAACCTAATTGTCCAAAACCTTTATCTGAAGCTTTCTGGTGCATCAAAAATTAATTAAGGCTTAAAGTTTAAAGATAAACAAAACCCAATTGTTTAAAGTCAGATACGTTTGCAGAGAAAGATGCATATATTAGTATCCTAGGTGTGGTGATTAGTTAAGAGTATCCTTAAACAAAACGGAACAAAAGGTAAGGAAAAGATGGAAGTTTATTAAAACTGTTTTCATCATCCTTGACCGTCATATGTATAATTCAAGTATATGTACGTTTATAAATCGAATTGAGTAGCAAGCAAGCTCAATATTGAGTTCAAGCTCAATTCATTAATTTATGTTACGAAACACGAACGGTTCGAACCGACTTACAACCCTACATATATAACACAAATTTGCTCTAGCTTACTACGAAGACAATAATCATTTTATGTAGATGGAAAACAAACCATGAAAATGTTCACAATTTAATTAATTAGTATTCACTCTCGTGAGTACTACATACATAAAGTACAAATGTTATTACTTTTTTCCTTTTTCTTTGAATGAATTGGGAATATATATGTGTTGTACCATGACAATAATTTGGTATAAGATTGCACAAGAAAGGTAGACAATCATTCGAGTTGGTACAAACAAGTAAAGTACAAGGATTAAGGTAAACAGGGGGGGGGGGGGGGGGGGGGGGGGAAAGAACAAAGAGCAAGCTTCCAATTACCATCTCTAAAATGTTAGCTCAATAAATGAAAATGAAAAAAAACTTACATGCTTAACTTGGTTTTCATTATTTGGGATCTACAAGGTACAAGCTTAACTTCAATCCTAAAAACCAACATGCATTCTGTCATCCTCCACCCCCTTTGGACCCTCCTCCCCTCAAAGAAAATAATATAGAGAAGAGTTGTTGGTGATGATGAACCATAGGACCAAAAGTCCCAATGAGATCATTTTAATCAGATGGGACAAAACTTTCTATCCTACAGCTGTCCAATATTATAGGGTACCCCATTGAAAGTATATAGTATCTATAGTACGCATGTCATTTTATATGTAAGGATTCATTGATCATAATCATCATATATACGATCATAGTATAAAATGTTAATAAGCAAACATATGAGACCGCGGTGATATAGTAGAATATACTACAATTACTGATGTTTTGTATACAATGTGACATGATATTACAAGTTTTTAACCCACCCGGGAAAAAGTTTAGTAATAATAGAAAATAATAGTTCATTGCCATATAAATTATTAACTGAATTATTATTATCATGTACAACACATAATGAGATATATACAAGAAAAATAATTTACTTTAAATTTGAAAGAAGTAACTTAGATAAGATTGTCATTGACTTTCAAGTTTGAGATATGTATTAGTTAAATGTCATCGGTTTGAGATATGAGCTACACCCTTCTTATTTTGATGTCATATGTTTTAGTTTGTCGGTGTCTTTTTTTTATATATTTATTTATTTTTTATTAGCATGTGCTAAACTTTAACAAATTTATCACAAGACAAAGGATATTGGCACAAGTGTATCACACTCTTGGACAAAAATTTACAAGATCATTTTGCTAATAGTTTCCAAAATTTGTAGATTTTATTCGATTACGATTAGGTTTCCAAAATTTTAGTTGGTTGTTTTGCTAGTATATCATGTACGTACGGCATGTATAGGAGTACGTACTCCTTACTCCTAACTCTACACAGACACTTCTCCCTTAACTACTATTTTACCTTCCCATGCCACATCTATATCTCCTCCAACTCATCCGCTCATTTTGGCGGCACCAAAACCGCCACTTACCTTCACACACACTGCCCACATTCACTCTCTTACCCCCCTCTTCCTCTCTTTTAAGATTTCACACAATCACAGCACCGTGGATATAGCAGTTGTGTTTAATGCTGCCAATGAATATTGAGCGCTCGTCATTGTTTTGACATTTTTGTTTTTGATTCTTTCCCCTATCATTGTGATAGATGTTCAGAGAGACTGAGGAGAATAATGGAGGGCTCTGAGTTCTCTAGCCTTCTCTGCCAAGAAGACGAGACTTGCTTGATCAATCAAGTGGAAGATGATGAAGAATCAGAAGACAGTGCGATTGGTTTCTACCCTTTTTTGTTTCTGAAAATGAAGATGAGTATGTTGAGAACTTGTTTCTGAAGGAGAGTTATTGCTTTGGATCCAAGGGATTTGTACCCTTTAGCCATTGCTCTGCCACAACCTGGTTCAAAGCTGCTCGCTTGGATTCTATTGATTGGATTTTCAATGCATGTTCCTCTTCTGAATCTCTCTTCTTAGTTTTCGATTCTTTTCTTCCCTTTCCGATCGTTCTTTGTTTCAATTTAGTTTCTGAAAGTTACGTTGATTTACTATTTTGATTCAGGCCAGGGCAGAATTTGGTTTCCGGTTGCAAACAGCATATTTGTCGATCACATACTATGATCGGTTCCTATCAAAGCGATCCATTGATGTAAGCCGTTATTCTGATGTACTGAACAAAGGGTACTTGATCGTTACCTGATCTGAGTTTATATTTGGTGCCATTGATTTTGTATAGGATGGGAAACTGTGGGCTTTTAGATTACTATCAGTGGCATGTTTATCCTTGGCGGCGAAGATGGAAGAAATCAAAGTACCATCTTTGTCACAATTTCAGGTTCAAGATTACGATTTTGAAAGCAGAACCATTCAGAGAATGGAGCTATTGGTGTTAAGTACATTGGAATGGAAGTTGGGTTCAATCACTCCTTTTGCTTATTTGCCTAACTTCATCAATAAATTCTGTTGTGAAAGTGAATCCAGACCAAAAGGACTTCTCTCTGGTGCTATAAGCCTCATTGTGGCAATGACTAAAGGTAATCAATGATATGTAAACATTGATGGTGATGATAGTCCTAATCTAATCTAATGAATGTACATTTGCTTTTTATCCTAATCAGTTTGCTTTCTTTAATTGCAGAGATTGAGTTAACAGATACTCGGCCATCTATTATTGCAGGAGCTGCAATATTAGCACTAGTTGATGGTCAATTAACTAGAAATCTTCTGGACCTTAAGATGAGCTCGATATCATTCTGGCATTCCGAAGATTATGTGAGTATGCTAGTTACTTCTATTGTTCATTGAGATTATCGTTTGAGGACTTAAACGTAGATAACGAACTGATGATTCATTTCAACTGATTTCAATCTTACATTGGCCTTGCAACAGGATCATATATATTCCTGTTACAATCTTGTGCAGGAATTTGTGGAAAGGAAAGATAAGACACCATCCAAGTTTTCACTCTCTTCCCCTAATGTGTTACCAACACAAGCAAGCACAATTGATGTGCTTGAAAACTCAGGGGGAACAAAGAGAAGGCTTACCTTCAGTGACTCTGATGACCTCATCAGTTGCCCAACAAAGAAAATTCACATGCCATAGTTAGCAGGGTTTGTCTTTCTGCAGAAAAAAGATTGATTTGTGTTCATTGATTAGATTATAGAGTTCTTTACAAATGAGAAATGATTCTTGATATTAGGTGGGTTTATAGGTCTAATAGAGTGTTATATTTACCAATTTATGGTATCTATAATGTGCATTTTGATGATTGGGGTTCCAATTTCCAATACCAAACTAAAGTTTTCAGTTGGTGAGTGGTGACAACCAAGAGGATAGAGAAAAGGGAAAGTAAATAAATAAAAGAGGATGAGAACTACTTTAGCCTATAGGAAGAAGTAAGAAGCTGACTGAAGTCCAAAGCCACTGAGAAGGGGAATGAGTTTGAAGGCCAAGAGAGTTTGCTTCAAGGCCATTGATGACACTTTTCTATAAGTGATCTTTAGTAGTATTTTGCTTTCAAATAAATGCTGCTATATTGCTTGCCCACTTCCTTTTTCAATTTGGTGTATTTTTCTCCTTGTTGTTATTATTTAATTATGTCTATGTTTCATGAAAGAAAACATTTATTGATGTACTTATTCATCACTTGCAACCCTACTTTTTATGGGGGGCTTGGGATGCTCCTATCTGTCTTTCAAAAGGCTGAAAGCCATGAGGGAATGAAGAATTGTTTTTGTTTGATTTGATATATCTGTGTTGCATTTGGGGCCATGTTGGAAAGTATACACAGCTGAGTGTGATTATCTTTGCTGGGAATGTTGTGTTTACCCTTTTGATGAGTGGGAAACTTCTTTCATGAATAGGAAACACTTCCCTTCCACTATTAAGGTTGCACTTTGGTGAGGACTCAAAGAGGTGTATCCCTTTGGTGATCATAAACTCATTGCTCGATTCACATTTACTTGATCCGAAGGAGTCTAGCCTCACTCGATATGTTATTAGCTTGTCAAGTAACTCAATAGGTCCATACATTTTGTTCTTTTATTTGGTATTGACGAATACTTCAACAAAATGGAAGATTTAGAAATGAAAATCTTCTTGGTACAAGTACTATATCATAAAAAAAAATCGAACTCTTGTCGCAGATATAAGGATAAATACTCCACACCAGAACTGAAGGCTCCCACAAATGCTGAAAGCTCCATTGATACTTGAATAAAGGGCTAGGCTTGTAGGTTATGAGTTGCTCCATTATGAATAATAGATTGCAATTGCCGATTAATCAAGTGGGGACTAGTAGCAATTTCCTAAATACATACACATAAGGGCCATTGCTTTCATCAAGCAAATGCAAATGCATCTGCTGCTGATATTTCTGGGTACCATTTCACTGATATCTGTAGGTCCCAAATGGAGCATCATCATGAACATAGTGACCCTTCATTTTTGGGGTGGGGCGGTGGAATTGGGGCATGAGATTCATGGCAAAGGGTGTCAGAAGGCTCCACTCATACACATGCCTTCTTAGGGTTCTTAGGCTAGTCTGGCACATACCACCATTGCATTGTATTCTAGCCTGAACTAGTAACCAATCGTTCCAGAGTATTGAATATGAATATGAAATTATGAATATGTTATACAGTAGAATGTGTAAGTATTTTTCTTTTCTTTCTCAGATGCCAAAAGACCCACTCTTAACTGCTCCCTGGTCGTAAAGCTATAAAGATTATTGTACATACAAAGGCTGGTGGATGATGCACTGGGACAGAGTCACAGACTCATCAAGCTCTCAGGTACAAGAAGAAAACCAACATGATCCGTCAAAGTAGATGGCTAGGACTGGTTCTGTGTATTATTGTTTTCCATTTTAGTACTTCCATTTAATCTTATGTTGAATCCAGTTCTGCTTCACCCAGTAATTATAAGCTTTCAGTTTACTCTAGAGCAGAATCATTGTCTGTGGGATTTAGGGATTAACCTAACCTTCATGTTCAGGCTGTTATTTTATTGAGATGGTTGATGATACATGTTGTGAATATGTAAGTACACATTCCATCTTTGCAGGAATGCAGTATAGGATGCTCTGAGATCTTTAAGGACCACACTTTACATCTACATCATACAGATAGGTAATGTTGGTTTATGCAATAAAACAACATCTCACTTCTTTTAAGGGAAAATGACCTAAAGGGTGGGTGAAAAAAGTAAAAAAGAAAAATGTTGGACATAACCATTTGGAGAGCATGGTAGTTAGAGAGGGACCAAAAGTTACTTTCACCTTGGTAGGAGACTAGGATGGCATATCGTTAACCAGTGTTGGTATAAAACGTTATATGGGACTGTCTTAAGAAATTTCCTTTTCATGCTTAGTCCATCATCCCTAATGTTAATTTGATGCAACACATAGCAAACCAGCTGAACCCAATTAGTGTTCCATCACCCTATTGCCCCATCCAGGGGCACAAGCTCCTTGACCCCAAGGATTGGAGTGTTAGTGCCTCATAAAGCATTAGCATGAGTTGGAACTCTACAACTCATTTTTATGGTCACCTTATAGCTGGTTATCAATCAATGATGCACAAAACTTTGCTAACACAAGGAGCCCAGTGAGTTTTGATTGTTTGGAGCTCAAAAATGACCAGGATGAATTAGCAGAAGAATGACTAGTTTCTATAGACTTTGAGGATTTGATCAACATCTAAACCCCAAAGCTTTGCAAAATATTGAACGCATATAGTCACCCCTAAACACCGTATCCTTTCGAAGAAGGGGGTAATATGCCATGGCCCCATCCAACGAAATATGGTATCCAACAAAATATTGATACCATATCTCGTAATTCATCTCCCCCATATCAACAAAATATCCAACAAAGTAATTCACCATATTACTTTAATAAATTTTACTTGTCAGAGATAACTCTGACCAGGTAAAAGAGGCCTAGCGGTAAGTAACTCCGGCCCAAACGTCTGTACAAATTTTCAAGCCCCTTAATTGCAAAGCCAAAAAACTACATTTGGAATTGCAAACTTACCTATAAGAGGCCCATACAATCTGTAATCGTCTTCGTCTTCTCACGCTCACTCTTTTTGGCGGCAAACATGTTGACACTTGACACATATGACTGCGAAAGATATTGTGTTATGTTAACAACAGCGTTTGAGTTTCGAAGGAACCAAAAGAAAGTTTAATCAGTAAGTATCAGTACGTATGTTATAAACAAAAAATGATTTTCAACTGGATGAAAGGATGTTATCAACCTGAAGTTACTCTTACCGATATGCAGAGCAACTCAGAACTAATCAGTAATCCGAAATAGACTTTCTTCATATGGAACCATGCTAAGCGAGTTGCCTTCAGTCATATACATACCAAGTTCTGGTTCTTCCTTATGATCAATCTTTATCAACCTGCAGGTCTGCTCGTCAATCCATTTTGTAGCAATTGTGCTACTTTCCATAACCAAGAAAAGTATGTAAAGGTTGTCTGGCGAACCAAAATAGTTAAAGAGCTTAGTCCAAGAGTCAGGCACATTATATTCTCTCATTACCCAGAAAACAACACAGCCATAAGGATCCCCCCAATGGCCGCACACACAGAGGCATCCCTCAGAAACACCAACATGGCCAAAGCGTACACCATGTTGGTCAAAATCAGGGCAGACACATTGTTTTAAACTCCTCCTGTGCTAAATCGAAAGCAAGGATTTCATCAGGGTATGAGTTTAGCCAATGAAGTACCTCATTCAAAAGAGTGCCCTGATTAATTACAGTAAGAGGGACTGTAATGGCTAGGGTGTGGGATTGTTTTCCAAACGTGAGCTCTCAAGGAGAATATCTCCATCTCTTCTATCCGTTCAGACAACACGTGGGCTTGTTAATTTCTTGAAAAATCAAGCGATGGGTTCCAGATATAATAGAATTTCCGATCAACAGACTCAAGGAGCCCAGTAACTGGACGTAATCGCCCGGTAAAGGGAGAGTGAGCTTTCGAGCGGAGGAAGGGTTTCCAAACGACGGCGTATCAGCATCAACACGGGCAGTCTGGAGAAGATGTCGAGTACAATCTCTTCGAGAAAAGAGTCGAAGACCCGAGAGACATATCTGTGTTTTTAAAGGTGGACCGACCAGCCTGCGCAGGCCCAACGCGCATAGGTTTCGCCTAGCCTGCATGGGCCCATCCTGCCTAGGCGACCCACAATAGAAAGTTAGTGTCGTAAAGTAACGCAACATGTCGTTCACGTCACTCATGAGAGAGTGCATTTTGTACAAGTCTCCATCTCCATTCTCCGCAGTCCAAATGCTCTTCTTGTTAATCTGGTCAGTTCTCAGGCGATTACATTAGCTAATCATGTGATTCTCCTTAACAAAGAAAAACTATAGAGTAAGCCTAACCTTAGTCGAATGTCAGTTTCATGTTACAGATTTTAAAAGATACAAAACAAGCAATTAGAACTTGAACGCACAGAA
The DNA here is from genome assembly GCA_010134655.1 of Fragaria nilgerrensis. Taxonomy (NCBI): domain Eukaryota; kingdom Viridiplantae; phylum Streptophyta; class Magnoliopsida; order Rosales; family Rosaceae; genus Fragaria; species Fragaria nilgerrensis. Next base: position 11,938,953 of record CM020977.1, read on the forward strand.
CAACCACTGATTTCAGGCTCGTCACTGGCATTCTCTTTCGTATCGAAAAATTGAATCCTGTTTTATAAAGCTTATTTGACAAGCAAGAGTTCCAGTTACATAATACAATCATACATTTCTCTTCGCACAACATAAAACGTTAATCAAACAAAATGAATATAACTTTGGCACAACTTATCATTGTCAACCCAGACTTAGAACAATATAAATCCGTCCGAGGTTTCAGCCATCAGACATAGATATATTAGCGCTGCTACAGATCTTACTGAAATTTTGACAAAACCTCATCAAGTCATTGTAACTAAATGTGCAACTCCACACCACTACTAGAATGAAGCCTTCGTACATCCCGGAACCCCTACAAAATCCAAGAAATAACAGATTCAATAATCAGTCAAAGGATCCATTAAAACCAATTAGTAGGTACTCACATACAAGTTTCAAGGATCCAGTCATCCAACAATGAAATTCAGTTTTCAGTACTCTCTAGTCTCTAGGCTTAACCAAAACCCTCAAATAAATTCCATAAGATTGACCTTTAGATCAATGCAGCAAAGTATTCAGAAGAATTTCTGAAGCATACACCACAAAAGTAAGTGACTAACCATGGATCAATAGAATGCAAAACATTCCTTCAATTTCTGCTTTGTGACGCCTTGTAATCAGTTTCAAGTATCGGGACCTGATCTGTCTCTTTTACTGACTGATAACCACTGATCCAAAGTAGACTCTCTTCATATTCAATCAAAGAACACTGACGCCCCTCAAGTATATAACGCCAACGCTTGTTGTCTTCTTTATGATCAATCCTTAACAACTCGTACCCCCCTGCAGTCCAATTCTTGGAAACTATACTACTTTCCAAAACCAAGACTTCTGTCGGCATCAAGGCCTTTAGCTCAGATAACTCTAACCTAAACTGCATAGTCCATGAGTCACTCACCTCATATTCTTTCATGACCCACAATTCCATATAGTCCCAAGCACCCTTGGGAAAACGCGACACACAAAGGCAACCTGCACACACCCCAATATGGCAGAAATAACTATTACCATCATCATTAGGGAGCTGCATTCTCCGGAACTCCTCCTCTGCCAAGTGAAAACAAACCAATTCATCCTCGTCGGAGGATAGCCACTGAAGTGCATCGTTGGAAAGAATCCCCAGTCCATCGAGCTCGAAATTGAAGCCAGGGGATTCAACCTCTTCCAAATGTGAGTTCTCAGTGAGAACATCTCGACCTCATACTCCCACTCACCCACATCATCACTATAGTGACAGGAGACTTCCAAAACTCTGTAGTCATCACAAAAATAGGCCGCGCCATAAGAGCGTAGGATATATCTATCTGACGAAAAACCTGGGTCAGGTAATTGTTTGAAGAATCCAAGTGATGGGTTCCAGATATAGAACAATCTCTGATGACAAGTTAGAAATACCAGACCACTCCAGGAGCCCAGAAACTTGACATGATGATGATGGATTGGTTGCTGCAGCGAAGGGAGAGTGAGGTTTCTAACGGAGGCTCCAAACGACGGCGTATCAGCCAAGGGTAGGGATTGGAGTTGAGGGGCGTCGGTGGAGACGAGGAGTCTGCGGCTGGACGAGCTGCTTTGAGTTGCGATTGGGCGAATTTGGGATCGGAGAGTATAATGAAATGCAGGCGTTTCGAAACGGAGGTGAACCGGATTAAGGACTTCACGGGAAGTCTGGAGAAGATGTTGAGTATTATTTCTTCCGGTAGGTCTTGTGTTTCCGCCATTGCGGCGGTGAGAACTGAGCGGATGAGAGTGAGAGATCCTTCCTCACATTTTCATTAATTTATTAGTAAACTATATATTAGTTACTGATTAAATTTCATTTTACAAATACATCTATTTCACATTATCTTATACATTAAGGACAAAAATTAACAAATTAGGACAAACTAATATCCACATGTCATCTGTCACTACATATTTTATCAAACTACCTTTTACTACATATTCTACTGCTACTATGGACGTACTACTGCCGTGTTAACGAGAGACATGTTACTGTCGTGTCGACATGAGACGTGCTACTGTCGTGTCGACATGAGACGTGCTACTGCCGTGTCGACCAGAGACGTGCTACTGTCGTGTCGACCATAGACGTGCTACTGCCATGTTGACATGAGGCGTGTTATTGCCGTGTTGACCGAAGACGTGTTATTGTCGTGTTGACCAGAGACGTGCTATTACGGGTTTCAACTGAAGACGTGCTACTACCGTGTCGACTAGAGACGTGTTACTGCTGTGTCGACTGAAGACGTGCTATTGCCTTGTCGACATGAGACGTTTTACTGCCGTGTCGACGAGAGACGTGCTACTACCGTTTAGGAATGTGTTATTACCGTGTCGACGAGAGACGTGCTACTGCCGTGTCGACATGAGACGTGCTACTGCCGTGTCGACCGGAGACGTGTTACTGCCGTGTCGACCGGAGACGTGCTACTGCCGTGTCGACGGGAGACGTGCTACTGCTGTGTCGACGAGAGACGTGCTATTGCCGTGTCGATCGAAGAGGTGCTACTGCCGTGTCGACATGAGATGTGCTACTGCCGTGTCATTTTGAGTAAATTTATTTGAAAATGAGTATTTTAGTAATTTTGCCTATGAAAGTCTAAATCAGATTTGGTACCATTAGTTTGGGCTTGGGCTTGGGCTTGGGCTTATATCTTAATTTGTACAAAAAATATTGAAAGTAAGGTATTTGTGTTTTTAAATTTGGTCATGTGCTATTATGTAATTTTCTCTTAATTTATCCCTTTTATTTTGCTGTGAAAAAAAAATTTAAAAAGAAAATGAAAAATCTTTGACGCAATGTAAACTTAAGAGAGTCAAAATAAAAAGCCCGAAGAATAGCTGTAGGAAGAGAGTCCAGCCCTATGTTACACCGATACTCCGACACTCCTGACACATCGATATCGATTTGATATGATATATCAAAATGTGTGTCTGATACGTCACGTAATGTGTCTAAAAAAGTTGACTTTTTAGACACGTTGACCAACACGCCACGTCAGCGTGTATTGACTGAAAAAAAAAAAACAGAACTAAAAATCTAAAACCTAATCGAAGAAGAAGCCCACTTTAACGAAGCCACATAGAAGAGGAACGACGAAAAAGAAAGCCGAGGAACGACGAAAAAGGAAGCCAAGGAACGACGTCGTCGTTCTCTGTCACTGCGAGATCGACGTCGCCTTTCCCTGTCAGTGTGATTGTTCCTCCGCCGACGTCGCCTCCGCCTACAGCCGTCGGCGGCCTAAACCCTCTTTGGTTGTAAGGTCAGTCTTAATCTCAGCTTTGAAGTGTTCGGTGATTGCAGTCTCATTTGCAGTAGCAGGAAAGCATAAGATTTTAATCATTTTATGATCATTCTGATACCACTTATAGATTTGTAAGGCAATGTGCTATTGAAGCATCTGTAATGTGATGTTAAGTGTCATGATATTGCTCAATTGCTGATAGGGTAGGATGGAGCTAGACATTTGAGACTTTGCAAAATTGAGTTTATACCTGCTAGTATTAGATCATCAATTAGTTGAGAGTTTGTAGGAGGTCAGGTTTTATACTTGGTGAGAAACATCGGCTCATATGCATTTGTAAGGAAGATTTAATAGAAAGGAGTTGTGTCTGGATTGCTTATTTGTTTATCTTGCTCTGTTAATTGTTAATATGTTATGATATGTTGTTGTGTCTATGTTGTTGTCTTATGTTGTTTTGCTGGATTATTATAGTTAGGATGAGTTCAAGTGCGGCCTCTACTGAACCTAGTGTTGAATCAACTAAGCCTGAAAGATTAGATACTCCTTATGGAAGTATGTCACTATTACCAGCGAGTCAGACAAATTTGGAGGAAATGTTGTCTTTACATGCAATTTCTGTGGATGGAATGTAACAAGTTCACATTCTAGAGTGAAAGCTCACTTGCTAAAATCAAATGCACTGGAGTGAGGATCTGCCCCATAATCACTAGAGATCAAATGGCAGAATTGCAAGTACTTTTAGATCATTGTGACCAGCAATTGAATGCAAAAGCTCAACACAAGGTTGCTTTGCCTCCTTCTTCAAGTATGACTGGAAGTGGTACAAGTTATTTTCCGTTGAGAGAGAGGGAGGATGAAGTCAAGAAGAGAAGAGGGTTGAGTCCATAACTATCCAAGACTTTTAGGCAAGAAGACATGAGAGAATGTGATGCTTCTGTTGCAAGACTTTTCTATAGTAGTGGCCTAGCATTCAATGCTGCAAGGAATCCTAACTACCGAGAGTCTTACACTTTGGCTTCAAAGATTCCTGGTTAATTATGTTCCTCCCGGGTACAATGCTTTGAGAACTACACTTCTTAATAACGAGAAACGTCACATTGAACAAACTCTACTACCTATCAAGAAGACATGGAAAAAAACCTGTGTGAGTTTGTGTTCCGATGGGTGGACCGATGGCCAAAAGAGGCCATTAATTAATATGATGGTTGCTGCTAAAGATGGGGCAATGATGTTGAAAGCAATAAATTGTGAAGGTGTGACTAAAAGCAAGGAAGAAATAGGCAGATTGCTTTTGAAATCTATCAATGAGATTGGGCCGAAGAATGTAGTTCAAGTGGATGTAAATATATTAGTTTAATTATTGAATGATTATGAAGTTTAGATTAAGTATGGATGTAATATTGACTCATGTTCTTGTTAATTAGGTGGTAAATGCATATGAGTTGTTGGTGTGCCTACTGCCTCCTTTTTAAAGAATGCTACTGTCTCTTTTTTGGCTTTTTCAGAGAATTGCTACTGCCCAAAGTTGATGGATTGCTTCTTTTTAGCCTTTATGTTGTTAATTATGAACTAGAATCATTTTATCTATCAAGGATAAAGGATGATGTCAATGCATGTGTGCCTTACTCTTCTGTATTTTCAATTACTCAATTATGGGGTTTTAGGCGGTTGATGTTGTTATGGGGTTACGAAAGTCGTATTTTCATTCAGTTTGATGAATGTGTTGAATTTGATAGAACTATTTAGTAATCATCCTTTAGATTAAATATTGACTCTCTTTTATGTTATTTGTTATAGTTATGCAATTGCTTAAATTTAGAACATTATTTAAGCAATATGATGAATTTATTTATATTTGAGCATTTTTTTTATTAATTAGAAATATATAAATAAGTAATTATATTTGTCATGTCCAAGTCGTGTCGAAAATACAGTTTTTGAGTTTTGCCGTGTCGGTACGTATCATGTCGCCGTATCCGTGTCCGTGTCTGTGCAACATTGATCCAGCCAATATCCCACATTTATGAAATGACCAAGAGACGCTAAAGCATCCGTCACAAAATTCGCCTCCCTCCAAATATGAGTGAACTCAATATGCTAGAACTGGACAACCATAATCTTGATATCATGAACTAAAGTTTTGATTCTTCATGGGGTTGCTATTTTCGTGTTGATGCAGTCAATTAAATCTTTGAGTCTCTCTCAACATTGATCTTTAAATGGTTATGCAGGCTGCAAGGCAGCTTGTAAGCCCGCACTAAGGCCGACAGCTTCAAAACCAGAACATTAGAGTGTCCAAGATTTTTTGTAGAAACTTGCAGATTGTTTGAATGTCCATCAGAATTTAATTTAACGAAATGGTGGTTTCCGACGTATAACATGAGCAGCTGAACAACGAATGGATAACTGCTGTTCTTTACTCACATTCTTTTCTTTTGAGAATAAATAATATATATTTTTTACTCGCATGCTCGGAGGCTCAATCTAACCGAAAATTCTTGTTATTAGAAATATTTGTACTACGAATCATCAGGGGATCATGATGCCTAAATGGCGCCATTTAGAATCTTTGTAAATGCCTAAATATTTGCAAATATTTGTACTTCAACGACATAAAATATATTAATTATAATTGCACCAACACATAACACAATAATCTCACTCATCTTCGCACAATATAAAACATCAATCAAACAAGAGAAATATAACACTGTCCCAACTTATCATTATCGTAACATAAAACAAAAAAGCAAATATCAATCTCAGACTCTCAGCCATTGAACATAGATACATTAGCTGGCTGCTAAGGATACTAAACTGAAATGTTAGAAATCTCAGAATCAATGCATCTCGGGCTGGTATTGGTAGGTATACCGACTTTATTTTCCAATACCATGTACCAACTAATTTATGATTGATAGACAAAATCCTCTACCAAAACCAACCACTGAAGTTGGTATACCGACTTAGTTGGTACGGTTGATAATAGACATCTACCAAGTTTAGATTGTGGCCCAAAAAATGAAGTGATAAATATAATTTTTTCACAAATATAATGCAATGATAGCTTTGGTTTGATGGTATGGTCATATTTTCGATCAAAGCAGTCATGATTTCAAAACATACCTCTTGCTAAAATTTTAATATTTTATATTTTAATTGTATTTATATCTATAGTATGTTATAAATATAAAACAATACATATATTATATATTATACATATATTTTAATTGTCTTTACATATATTATACATTTTGTAGGTTGTTTGTAAGAGGTTAGAGGTTCAATTCCCGTTTCCTACATAGATATGTGTGTATTTTTGCATAATTACACATACATGGTTGATACGGTATACCGATGGTATGAAAATCTAAATACCAAGTATCAACCATGTTACCAAGACCGATACGGTATACCGTACCAAGTAAGTCGGTTACCAAGTCTTTGGTATACCAACTAGGTTGGTACGGTTGGTTGGTTTCAACATGAACTAAATTGCCAGCCCTAAATGCATCCTTGTCATCAGGTCCACACAACTACATAGTGAAGCCATCAATTTGTACACCCGGAAACCCCTACAAAATCCAAGAGATAACACACATCAATGATCAGTCATCCACGACCATCAAGGAAGAACTCTGCTTTAGGAGCAGTCCAACTGAGAATCTGAGATACATTACGAAATAAGATTATATATAAATCAAATAGTTAAAAAATCAATTCCCTACATAAGAAATTAAGAATGACTGAAGCTGCATTAAGACCATAGCCTGGACAGAAATATCAAGAACATGTAGCAGACGGCAAATAATTGCATGAATCTTCCAAGCTCTTCGCAATCACGCCAAAAAAAAAAAACTGCTTGGAAACTAAACCAGCATTATCATGTGTAAATGACTTATGTTCCATCAATAATCTAGGATATACCAAGTAGCCACATCACAAAGGCATCAAATTTATCCCCTAGAAATGATATTTTTCTTCTTTCCAGATAAATGTGAAAACTCAAAAACTCTTCCAGAATATCAGTTCCACCCTGAATGCGAAATTCAGCATATAAATAATCTTCAAAAGGAAAGACCATAACGAATGCCACCTCTTACGTATAATAGATAGAGGTAAAACCATCACGAATATTCAGTTATAAAGAAGCAAAGATCTAGTATGTATTCTAAGTCCAATGGGAAGATTAATCCTATGCTGATCGAGAGAGATTGTACCAATGTACCTTGTATGCCTTCTAAGTGTCAACCAACATTGTACATTGATCTATTAGATAGTCGATTCTCTCATCTCTAGCAACCACACATAAACCAAGACCTCAATCAATTCTTAAGATTAGCTGTTTAGATCAATGCAGAGGGATGAGCAAAATAAACTGGCCAGCTATTCAAGCATTAAGCAACCATATATGACATACGAGAAGGGTACAAGGAACTCACAGTTCACAACCACTTTCGACTTCTATATGCATGGTATAAGATAAACAGAAAACAAACAAACAGTTTTCAAAGGCATGACCAGAGTCAAAAATGAGGAGAAAGTGACTAACCATCGAACAAGAGCAAGCATTCCTTCGATTTCAGCTTTGTGAGCCTTATGATGGGTTTCGAGTATCTGAACCTGCTCTTTCTCTTCTGCTGGATCATAATCACTGATACCAAGTAGACTCTCTTCATATTCAACCATACCATCAAATCTCCTTGAGCATATAGTGGTCAACCTTCTGATCTTTATGATCAATCCTTATCAACTGGTACCCCTGGAAACTCCAATTCGCAGCAAATGTACTACTTCCCACACACAACCAATAATTTCCTTCCAAACTCGTGCCACAAGGCGGATTGGATACCTTTAAGCAAAAGAGCATAGTCCACGAGTTACTCGCACCATATTCCCTCATGACCCACAAATCAATAGAGTCACAAACACCCTCCGGATAACGCGACACACACAGGCACCCTCCACACACTCCAAGACTGCGGATACTCTTACCATCATTGTCGAAATCGGCAGCCGCATTCCCTGAAACTCCTTCACCCAAGTCAAAACAAACTATTTCATGCTTCGTCGTACAAATTTAGCCAATGAAGTGCTCGTTCGAAAGAGTCCCCTCAAAGGGTTCAACATCGAAGCCAACAGAAGACTCATCCTCTCCCAAGTGTGAGTTCTCATGAGAACATCTCGACTATCTAGACATTTCGTGATATCTAGCTGTAACTCCGTCAGTCGTAGAAGGCTACCAACACTTGTAGTCATCGGTGGCGGATAAATAGCCCACACCATAAAAGACATGTGACTCTGACTCTCTATTTGATAAGGAAACATATGATTGGGTAATTTGTTGACGAATCCAAGTGATGGGTTCCAGACATAATAGAATTTCTTATCAACAGATAGAAATACCAGACCATTGCAGGAGCCCAGTAACTGGACATAACCCCCCGGTTGGTGCAGGAAAGGGAGAGTGAGCTTTCTGACGGAGGAAGGGTCTCCAACGACGGCGTATCAGCATCCAAGGGTAGGGATGCCAGTTGAGGGGCGTCGGTGTAGACGAGGAGTCTGCGGCTTTGGTTTTTCTCCCGACGAGCTGCTTTGAGTTGAGATTGGGCGAATTTGGGATCGGAGAGTATAATGAAATGCAGACGTTTGGAAACGGAGGTGAATCGGATCAAGGACTTGACGGGGAGTCTGGAAAAGATGTTTAGTTTGATCTCTTCGGGAAGCTCTTGTGTTTCCGTCATTGCGACGGTGAGAGCTGAGCGGACGAGAGTGAGACACTGACTCAACTATGAGATGCCCTTCCTCGCCTTTTTCTTTTTTTTTTGGAATGACTTCCTCGTCTATTGTTTGTTTTGTCCCGCTCTCGTGTGTTCGTTCGGATCTCAAACAATTGTCCTATATTTAATTTAAAATTTGACTTATCCAAACTTATTTTTTATATGAGTTTTGCATCTTCAATTCTTATTTGTTAAAACTTAAACCTATAACATGTGGGGATCACTCAATTGATGAATGTGAAATTTATGATTTCAACTATTTATAGGACCTCTTTTAGGTTTAAACTTATTTGATCTCAAATTGTATTTGGGTTAGAGATGTAAAATTAAAAAACCTAAACCTATTTAGATTTTAAGACAATGGTTAGAGATGGCCTTAAGAGAGAAAGAGGAAATGACACCGTAGGCAGTAAGGGGACTCTACTAAGTTTATAAATTTTTGTTTCATCTTTTTATTTTATGAAATATGTGTGATTTACTAATTATAAACTTGGGGTTCTGTTTGACAGACTTAGATAATAAATCGATCTAGTTCGATTCCTTAATCATCACCTATTTAGCTAAAATTGTATTATTTTTCTATCTTAAAAACAGAACAATTGAGATAACAAAATATGATCGAAAAATGTGTACAATAAAACTTGTTAATTAAAAGTCTTTAATAGTCCTCAACTTAATGAATCGTTTGAGCTTAGGTGAGGCTCATTTTTTAGTCAAACATTGACTAGCCCAAAATCAACTTAATAATTTGATTAACAGGAGGATTTTGTATGTGATTCAAAACGAAAGAAGCTGACAGCGTGAAGCATGTGTGGCCATATAGGAGCTAGAAACGCGATGGGGTGAGTCAATTTGAGGGTTTTGGATTTGAGCGTATGAGTTTGGAAGGGTGTTCTGGAGGATGGCTGCTTGGAAAGTTGGAAGCTTGAAATCGAAGGCATGACTGATCTAGGAGTTTCTCTGTGTTTCTGCTTGATTGTTCTGCAAACTAGAAAATATTTGAATATCGAACAAGCCAATATTGTCAAACCACAGTAGATTAACAGTATAAAATTGATCATTCATAAAGCATACTAGACAAGCAAGTCAAAAGGTTCAAGATTTAAACACTTCAATGACATGAAATATATAAATCATGGCCGCATTAAGGTATGAGAAAGATAATCTACACTCCTCTTCGCACAATATAAAACATCAATCAGACAAGAGAAACATAACATGACACAACTTATCATTGTCGTAACATAAAAAAAAAGAACAAATATCAGTCTCAGCCATTGAATAGCATTAGCTGGATGCTAAAGATCCTAAACTGAAATTTTGAGAAATCTCAGAACCAATGCATCCTTTCCATCAGGTCCACACCACTACATAATGAAGCCAACAATTTGTACATCTGGAAACCCCTACAAAATCCAAGAAGAAACATAAATCAATTATCAGTCATAGAAACCAATTAGTCCATGACCATCAGGAATAACTCTGTCTTTAGAGCAGTGCAACTGAGATAAATTACAAAAAAATAAAAAATTTCAATTGTTTAAACAATTAATTCCCTTGCAAAACAACATAACAAGAATGACTGAAGCTGCGTGAAGACCAAGCGAGAACAGAAATAACAAGAAAATGAAGTTGTCAGCAAATAATTGCATGAAATCTTCCAACCTCTTCGCAACCACCCAAAACTTCTGCTTGGAAACTAAACCGGCATCATCATGAGTAAATTGGCTTATGTTCCATTTACTATCTAGGCCCTACCTATCAAAAATATCCCCTAGAAATGATTTTTTTTTCTTCTTTTCAGGTAAATGTGAGAACTCAAAAACTCTTCAAGAACAAACTGGTCATGCATCTTCCAAAATATCAGTTCACCCTGAATGCGAAATTCAACAGCTAAATTATCTTCAAAAGGTAAGAGCAAAACGAATGCCACCTATTAAGTCTAAGAACATAACGAATGCCACCTATTAAGTATATAGATAGAGAGAACTCAAAAAATCTTCAAGAACAAACTGGTCATGCATCTTCCAAAATATCAGTTCACCCAGAATGCGAAACTCAACAGCTAAATAATCTTCAAAAGGTAAGAACAAAACGAATGCCACCTATTAAGTCTAAGAACATAACGAATGCCACCTATTAAGTATAATCAGATAGAGGTAAAACCATCACGAATTCAGTTATGAAGAAGCTAAGTTATCTAGTAGTACTCTAAGTCAAATGGGAACACCAATCCTATGCTGATCAAGAGAGATACTTGTACCCTATATGGCTTCTAAGTGTCATCTAACAATTGTACAATGATCTGTTAGAGAGTCGACTCTCTCATCTCTAGCAACCACACATAAACCAAAACCTCAATTCTTAAGATTAACAGTTTAGATCAATGCAGAGTGATGACAAAATAAATTGGCCAGGTATTCAAGCATTGAGCAACCATATATGGCACAAGAGAAGAGTAGAGCGAAGTCAACAGGTTCACAAATTTTGACTTCTAAATGCTTGGTATTAGATAAGCAGAAAACAAACAAACAGTTTAATCATGCATGAATCAGAGTCAAAATGAGGAGAAAGTGACTAACCATCGCATACTAAGAGCAGAGATCCTTCGATTTCAGCTTTGTGAGGCCTTGTGATGGGTTTCGAGTATCTGAACCTGCTCTTTCTCTTCTGCTGGATGATAACCACTGATACCAAGTAGACTCTCTTCATATTCAACAATAGAAACGTAACGCCCCTTAAGCATATAGTGGCCAACATTCTGGTCTGCTTTATGATCAATCCTCATCAACTCGAACCCCTCGTCACTCCAATTCACAGCAACTGTACTACTTCCCACAACCAATAATCTTCTCCCAAAGCTACGGCACTCAGGCGGATTGGATACCTTAAGTTATAGAGCATAGTCCAGGAGTTACTCACCCCATATTCCCTCATAACCCACAAATCAATCGAGTCAAAAACACCCTCCGGATAACGCGACACACACAGGCACCCTCCACACACCCCAAGTTTGCAGCGGCTTACCATCATTGTCGAAATCAGGCAGCCACATCCTCCGGAACTCCTTCACAGCAAAGTTAAAACAAAGTATTTCATGCTTGTCGTAGCTGTTAGCCAATGAAGTGTATCGTTGAATAGAGTCCCCTCAAACTGGAATCCAAGTTGGAGTAGAAACCGCATTCAATCTTTTCCCAGATGTGAGTTCTCAGTGAGAACATCTCAACCTCATACGCCATTACACGTAAGTCACAGCAGGCTACCAAAACTCTATAGTCATCACCGGCGGATAAATAGCCCACACCATAATACACTAGCACCTTTCGATCTAAGGAAGAAAAATCTGGGTCCGGTAATTTCTTGAAGAATCCAGTCGATGGGTTCCAGATATAATAGAAATCCACATTCAAAGTTAAAAATACCAGACCGTTGCAGGAGCCCAGAAACTTGACATGATCGGACGGTTGCTGCAGGAAAGGGAGAGTGAGCTTTCTAACGGAGGAGGGGGCTCCAAACGACGGCGTATCAGCATCCAAGGGTAGGGATTCCAGTTGAGGGGGGTCGGTGAAGACGAGGAGTCTGCGGCTGAGACGAGCTGCTTTGAGTTGGGATTGGGCGAATATGGGATCGGTGAGTATAATGAAATGCATGCGTTTCGAAACGGAGGTGAATCGGATTAAGGATTTCACGGGCAATCTGGAGAAGATGTTCAGTATTATCTCTTCCGGTAGGTCTTCTCTTTCCGCCATTGCGGCATGAGAGCTGAGCGGAAGAGAGTGAGAGACTATGAGAAAAAATACAAAAAAACAAACACTAGTGTTTCTTTGGAGTACTTAGCCCCGTTTGCTTAGCAAGGAAATAAAAATGGAAAATAAATTTTTTTTTTTTTTTAAAATAGATGTAGAATGGAATATGTTTTGGTATTTCGATACGAGTGTTTGGTACATATTAGAAATTAAATGATGGAATCAAGTATATTAATTTATATTGTAATGTTCGGTAAGTCATTATAATGAAATATAAAGTTATATTTTTTAATAATGTCCCTTTATAATTTACAAATAAGTACAACATTTAAATTTATTAAAGTATAATTTATGTAAGGGATGTAAAATCTACATACCTTAAAATTGTAATCCACACACCCACTTTCTATTTTTAGTAACTTAAATTTTGTCCTTAATGATTTAAATTTTGTTTTCATATGAAAATAATTATTAAAAATGAAAAGTGGGTGTGTGGATTACAATGTGAAGTGCGTGGATTTCAATTCTCTTTGGCCCTATTTGGTTGGCAAGAAACCATGGTATGTGAAAAGAATTAATTTGGTTTTCCATTCCAAAGGGTTAATTGGTTGTACATAGAGACGAGAAAGGAAACAAAAATAGAGGTCTGATTGGAAATTGACTCCCTCATAAAACCTGAATTCAATTATTTTATCAAGGGTGGTATTCCAATTTCATTCCCACTGTCAAAGCTAGACCTGTAAATGGACCGGATCTAGAGCAGATCTACCTAGATCCGGATCCGGATCCGTAATATAATTTTGGATCCGGATCCGACCCGTTACCCGTCGGATCTTTGATAGCTAGATCCAAATCCGGATCTGGCGGGTTAACGGATACCCGACCCGTTAATCCGATCCGTTTATTATTATAAATATTTTCAAATTTTATATAATAATTTCTTAATTTTATCATAAATTTTCATAAAACACTAATGAAATATTATAATAAAATAAAAGTTTACATCAAAAGTTGAATTACATGGCTAAAATAGTACTCCTTAACAATAAATTAATATATTCAAAATACTAAACCTCCAATGTATTTAGCAAAGAGCATAAAAAGAACATAGACATCGTAACCTTCAACTTTATCAAATGATCATACTTTAGACGCAATTTACACGTTTAGGTTATCCAAATAATTATTATATTATTTAATATTTATCAATAATATTATATTTATAAAAATATTATTTAATTATTTTAAAATGGATCCGGGTCCTTAACGGATCAGATCAACCTCGATCCGTTTAATAAACGGGTTAACGGATCCGGATCCTTAACGGATCAACGAGTCTAATTTTAGATCAAACCCGTTTAAAAATCATGGATCCGGAGCATTTACAGGTCTAGTCAAAGCCACAATTATATAAATTATCCTGTAATAAATTCTAATGTTATACGTATTTGGAAATTATAAAGGGGCATTATTGAAAAATATAACTTTGCATTTCATTATATAGAAAATTTCACTAAAGTCACTTTCTCAACATTTTTTGTAACATAAGTCCACCTTAATATTTTTACCCATATAAGTCAACTTTTAAGCCTAAACCTGTCATTTTACTTTTATGATGTTCCTAAAATACCCTCATTCCCTACAAATCCTTCACTTTCCTCTCTCTCTCTCTCTCTCTCTCTCTCTCTGGCTCATAGTCTTCCTCCTCCCTCTCTTCTCCGATCTTGAATCTTCAGCCATGGCGGCGTCTCAGGCCAACACTGACTCGAGGATGATAGCTCGACGCCGATCTGCTACTCCGACGACGATGACGACGCCTCGACCTCGACGCTGCCAGCCAACGATGACGCCTCGACCTCGACGCTGCCAGCTTGACGTTGACGCCTCGACTGCGTCTAATTCCATCAACGACGACTTCTAATTCGGCCTCAACCTCGGCCTCTTCTGATTTGACCTTAACGTGTTCTGATTCGACCTCGACGTCGCCGGCCCAACGACGAAGCCTCCGGATCGACGATGACACCTTCTGATTTGATCCGCTCAACCATCTAGCGCCTTCACCTCTAGATCCGATCTAGATAAACCCGTCGTTGCTGGCATCGACAACGTCGGGAAACGAAGGCTCTACCGAGAATGGAACCGTCCTCTTGACATGCTCAACACTCAACAAGCTCACAATTGACTGGTTATGGTTATGATAGTATATTTCCAACACAGTAGTAGTATATTTTTGTCATTGTGATAGTATATTTTTGACACTGTAATAGTATATTTTGTACTTGGTAGTAGTAGATTTTATTATGTATGGTAGTAGCTTTTGTAGTTAGGGATAGTAGCTTTTCTTGCTGGCGGTAGTAGCTTTTGTAGTCGGTTGTAGTAGCTTTTCTAATTGATGGAGTAGTTTTTCTTGCTGGTGGTAGTAGCTTTTCTTGCTGGTGGTAGTAGCTTTTGTAGTCGGTGGTAGTAGCTTTTGTAGTCGGTGGTAGTAGCTTTTCTAGTCGATGGTAGTAGCTTTTGTTGCTGGCAGTAGTAGCTTTTCTTGCTGGTGGTAGTAGCTTTTTTAGTCGGTGTAGCAGCTTTTCTAGCTAGGGATAGTAGCTTTTGTAGCTCGGGATAGTAGCTTTTTTTGCTGGCGGTAGTAGCTTTTATAGTCGGTGGTAGTAGCTTTTCTAACTAGGGATAGTAGCTTTTGTAGCTAAGGATAGTAATTTTTCTTGCTGGCGGTAGTAGCTTTTGTAGTCTGTGGTAGTAGCTTTGGTAGCTAGGGATAGTAGCTTTTCTTGCTAGCGGTAATAGTTTTCGTAACCGTTGAAAACCTCATCGGAATTCGGCCGGAGACATTGCCGGAGGTCGGCCGGAGTCCGTCAGAGACCTCGCCGGAGGTCTGCCGAAACTTTTCCGGGGAAAAGAGTGGATGTTGACTTTTTACATTAGTGGCATTTTTGTAAATATAAAAGAGAAAATCTAATTTTTTTTGTTAGATGACAGTCTGTAATTATGTTGAACTTCAATACTTAAACCAAAACCTTATTTAGGCTTGGGTGGACTTATGTGGGTAAAAATGTTGGGGTGGATTTATGTGGGAAAAAATATCTCAAAGTGAACTTATATGTAATTGGCCCTTCATTATAATGACTTATCAAACATTATAATAGGAATTAATATACTTGATTCCATCATTTAATTTCCAATATGTACCAAACATCCACATGGAAATACCAAAACATATTCCATTCCATATCTGATTGGAAAGACAATAAATCAATTTCCTATTTTTACTTTCCTGCTAACAAACAGGGTCTTTATGTAATTGTGGCTTTGACAGTGGAAATAGAATTGGAATACCACCCCTTGACAAACTAATTGAATTCAGGTTTTATGAAGAAGTCAATTTTCAGTCAGACCTCTTTTTTTTGTTTCCTTTCGTTTCTCTATATACAACCAATCAACCCCTTGAAATGAAAAATCAAATTAATTCATTTCACATACTATGGTTCCTTGCCAACCAAATGGAGCCTTAAAGAAAATAATTTTAGTTAACATGGGAACAAAGATATTTAGGATATAGTACATACTATAAGGTCTCGTTTGGTTCGCGGAAAAGAAAATAGTTTCTTTGATTTTCAGAAGTTGCCGCAAATTTCCCGATGAAATAGTTCAAAAAGTTGCCGCAAAGTTCCCGATGACTTTCCGTTTTGATGTTTGGTAACACAAGGAAAATCATTCGGAAGTTGTTAATTAAAATAATAAAATAATATATTGTGAGTAATAAATGTAAGGAAATGAGATAGAAAAGTGGCTCATATGGATTTTAGAAGGAATAACTTTCCCTCACATTTTTCCAACCTTCAGCATTCCCAAACACTGGAAATGAACAATTTTCCTTTCCTGATGGTTACTTTCCACGAACCAAACAAGGCCTAAGTTTTAAAGATATACAATCATCAGCATTCCTTTTGCTGACCTGAGAGATACTGCTTGTAGTTGTCCCTTATATATGCCTTCTCTAAGTCTCGTTAACAATTACTTAGGTCTATCAGATAGTCGACTCCCTCATCTCTAGCAACCACAGATAACCAAGACCTCCCACCAATCCCATAAGATTCATTGTTTAGATCAATGCAGAGTGATGAGCAAAATAAACCGGCAAGTCAAGCATTAAGCATCCATGACATAAGAGAATGGGTGCAAGCTAGGAACTCATCAACAGGTTCAACTTCTAAATGCATGGTATAAAGTAAGCAGAAAATAAACAAACGTACATATATAATTTTTGAAAACAAAGAGCAAAGATTCTTCCTTCCATTTCGGCTTTGTGAGACCTTCTGATGGGTTTCGAGTATCTGGACTTGCTCTTTCTCTTCTACCGGACGGAAGATAACCACTGATCCAAATTAGACTCTCCTCATATTCAATCATACCATCCCGTAGCAGTGGTAGCACCTTAAGGTTAGGAATATACTGAAAAACTTTGTTGTTGCTTTGTTTATGACCAGTCATCATTAACTTAAACCCTTTAGCAGTCAGATTTGCGGCAACTTCTGAACTACATTCAACACTCAAGAACTCTCTGATACACGAAGGCCACTCTGGCAACTGATTCAGTTCGAAGAGTTTTAAGCTATAGAGCATCGTCCACGAGTCACTCGAGCCATATTCTCTCATGATCCAGAAATCAACAGAGGAACGACCATAGTATTGAAGGAAAGAAGATCAGGGAAGGTATTATGCATTGATATTGGAATATGTGATAGAGATAATTGTGCATCATGTATCAATAGGCAATCAATAAGTAGTTATGTAGAGTGATTGTAGGATCATAATATTTGTTATTTCCTAGAGTAGGTTTGTATGCACCTATTTGTATCAGCTAGCTTGTACAGACAAGATCATTGCAATATACAGAAATTCATCTTCACTATCATTTTGTTTATGGTATCAGAGCACCAATCCTGGTGCCTCTAACTCAACATCTTCCGCCACAACAAAATCAAAACATCAATACCATCACACCAACCAACATGGTTGACACGGTCGAAAATCCAGAGCAATCAAAACAGAAACACAACATCATGGCCAACACAACTCTTACAATGGAGGCCTTACTGAAAATTCAGAACGGCAATAACTAACCACTTGCAAATACAACAGGTACATCCACTTGTAATGTTACACATCATGATCCGCATTTGACATTGTACTGGATTGTGGATAGTGGGGCCACCGATCATGTTTCTCATCTTCCTCCTACCCACAATATACTTAAAGGGACTCATGATTATGTTGGTCTACCTAATGACGGAAAAACTTCTATTGAAAACATTGGAACCTTTAAGTTGTCACAAGAGTTTTTTCTAGACAGTGTCCTACATGTGCCTAATTTTCAAGTTAGCTTGATATTTGTGAGTAAATTGACTTGAGCACTGCGGTGTATAGTGATATTTTATCCGAATTTTTGTGTTGTGCATGACATGGATACGAGGAGGACGATTGGCCTGGGCAAGCATTGTGATGGTCTTTATTATCTCACAGCAGCCCAAAATCCTCACCTACCAACCATATCAACCGTACCTCCAATCTATGGCACCAATGCTTGGACACCCATCTGACGCACCTCTTCATGCCTTATCCCAATCTTTCCCATAAATTATTCCAACTCCAAGCATATTTGTGAGGTGTGTCCATTAGCAAAACAAACTCGTTTATCCTTCCATTCCAGTTCAATAAAAACAAATGCCCCTTTTGATTTAATTCATTGTGACATTTTGGGACCACACAAAACTCACACATTCTGAGGCTCGATATTTTCTAACCATCATCAATGACTATACTCGTTTTACTTAGGTACATCTCATGGGTTTTAAATCCAACACTCAATCTTTCTTTGCTTGGGTCAAAACTCAATTTCATCGAGACATTAAGATTTTACGTGCCGATAATGGGGGTGAATTCACTTCAAAATCAATGTGTTATTTCCTTGACGAACGTGGCATCATCTTTCAACACACATGTTCTTATACCCCCCCCCCCAACAAAACGGGGTAGTCAAGCGTAAACACCGTCACCTTTTAAACGTTGCCCGTGTCCTACATTTTCAAGCCAATTTTCCATTACGTTTTTAGGGGAAAAGCGTCCAAACAACATGTTATCTCATTAACCGTCTACCCACACCACTCTTTTCTCTCAAATCTTTATATGAACTCTTACATAAGAAATCGCCAAATTACTCAGATCTTCAGGTTTTCAGTTGTTTATGTTATGCCACAAATCTCACAGCCAAACACAAATTTGATGTTCGAGCACATCGATGCATTTTCATTGGCTATCCTCTTGGAAAAAAGGGTTACCGTGTTTATGATCTTGAAAACAAAAAATTTCTCTTCTCGGGATGTCACTTTCCATGAAAATATCTTCCCACTAATAAATCTTCCACCCGAATATCAAGAAGATTACCCGGTCTTTCCTAATTATATTGATCTAGTCCATTGTACTGGGCCCGACCCACATCAGCCCACTTCATCCTTATCTACAACTCCATCACCAGATACCCTCTTACATCAACTGCCACCCACTACGAATCTGATCCCCACCCGCCGTCTCCACCATTGGCGCGCGCCCAGACTTCGTCGCCGGTCATCTCAGACCCCACACCGGCGCCCCACCCATCTCCTCCCAACTCACCTCCACTAAGAGTCTACTCCCCCTACAACCATTGACGCCATCACCACATCGGCGAACGTTCCTGCTCCTCCATCTCGCCCGCCGGTCTCCTTAATCTTGCCACTCTCTTTTTCGGCGACCGAACCCCCACCAAACCAGATTTCATCACCACTGAACCAGACCTCACCACCACTGGCCCAACACCCACCAACACCGGACCCGAACCCACCACCACCACCACCGGCCCTGACCTCACCTCCACGAATCCCGAATCCATTACCACTAGTTCAGATGGATACCGCCATCCCAGACCTTCGCCGCTCCTCTCGGACCCATCGACCTCCACCATACCTTCGAGATTACAAGACACATCATGCTGCTCTCCTGGGTCCTGAAGCCTCCTCCTCCATGTCTGGCACTCGGTATCCACTGCAACAGTATGTTTCCTACTCCAACATATCTGATAAATATTGTTCCTTTGTGCATGCTATATCAAATTTGGTTGAGCCTTCAAATTATGAACAAGCTAAGCATGATTCTCAATGGGTTGCAGCTATGAATTCTGTAATACAGGCCCTCGAGGACAATCACATGGTCCATGGTCTCATTGCCCCCTAGCCAATGACCTATCGGTTGCAAGTGGGTCTCTAAGATCAAGTATCATGTTGACGGAAGCATCGAGCGTTACAAAGTTGGGCTTGTTGCCAAAGGGTTCACTCAACGCGAATGCATCAACTACAAAGATACTTTCGCACATGTTGCCAAGCTCACTATTGCACGTTGCTTACTAGCAGTTGCCGTTGTTCGGAATTGGCCATTACACCAGATGGATGTGCAAAATGCTTTTTTACATGGTGAACTCAGTGAGGAGGTATACATGCTTCCACCTCCAGGTTATCGTCGACAAGGAGAGAATTTAGTTTGCCAACTCCACAAGTCCCTTTATGGCTTAAAGCAGATATCTCGCAGTTGGTTTTGACGATTTTCATGTGTCATACAAGAAATTGGATTTCAGCAGTCTCGTGCCAATTACTCATTATTTACACAAGTCCGTGGGGATTCAATTACTATTGTGCTACTTTATGTTGATGATACGGTCATAATAGGAAATGATGAGAAGGCTATATATTAGTGACCTCAAGAAGTTTCTTAATAGCTGTTTCAAGATTAAAGACCTTGGATCACTTAAATACTTCCTTGGCATTGAAGTTGCACGTTCTAAAACTGGAATTACGGTTTGTCAACGAAAGTACACATTGGACATATTAGAAGAAGCTAGGTTACTTGGAGCAAAACCGGCAAATGTTCCCATGGAGCCTGATTTGGTGCTAACAGAAAAAGGGAGTGAAGCCCTCAAGGATCCCACTCGATACCGCAAGCTAGTTGGGAAGCTAATATATCTCACAATTTTCCGGTCTGATATCACGTACTCTGTGAATACACTCAGCCAATTCATGCAGGAACCCAAGTTGCATCATCTCAAGGCTGCCAATTGACCCAAGGCAAGGACTATTGTTCCTATCAAATGGTCCACTTAACCAGATTGGATATTGTGATGTAGACTGGGCGAGATGCCCAATTACACGACGGTCTGTAACAGGCTATTGCATTTTCCTTGACAAGTCTCTTGTGTCTTGGAAGAGTAAAAAGCAAGCAACGGTTTCAAGATCATCAGCTGAAGCAGAATATCGATCCATGGTTGCAGCCACTTGCGAACTTTCTTGGCTAAGATATTTATTGAGGATTTACATGTACCACATCCTGAATCAACAAGATTGTTCTATGACAATCAAGTAGCGCTACACATTGCTGCAAATTCGATGTATCATGAGCGGACAAAGCACATTGAAATAGACTGTCATACAATTCGTGAGAGAATCGTAAGAGGGGAGATCAAGATGGCCTATGTGTAAACTGGAAATCAGATGGCATATATATTTACAAAGCCATTGCGATCACTGAAATTTCATACACATCTCAGCAAGTTGAGTGTCATTGACATTCACACTCCAACTTGAGGGGGAGTATTGAAGGAAAGAAGATCAGTGAAGGTATTATGCATTGATATTGGAATATGTGATAGAGATAATTGTGGATCATGTATCAATAACCAATCAATCAGTAGTTATGTAGAGTGATTGTAGGATCATAATATTTGTTATTTTCTAGAGTAGGTTTGTATACACCTATATGTATAAGCTAGCTTGCACAGACAAAATCATTAAAATATACAGAAATTCATCTTCACTATCATTTTGTTAGATCATTGCAATATACAGAAATTTATCTTCACTATCATTTTGTTTACATAGTGGTACACACAGGCAGCCTCCACAAACCCTAATCTTAATACTAGTGGTGAAAAGACTACAATCACGCCCGAAATTAGGCAGTCGCATCCTCCGGAACACCTCCTTTGCCAAGTCAAAACAAACTATTTCATAGTTAAAGAGGAAGTTATTATCTATAATTAGCCAATGAAGTACCTCACTAAAGAGAGCCCCTTGCTCATCATAGACGACTGGAACATTGGAACTATGGGATTCAAGCCTCTCCCAAATGTGAGCTCTCAGTGAGAATATAAAGACCTCTGACTTAATTTCGTGTTGGTGGGAGTGAGTCGATCGCGAGGCTACCAAAACTTTGTAGTCATCAGTGGCCGATAAGTATCCCACACCGTAGTAGATTAGTCTATTTTGATGTGAGGAAAAGCTTAAATCAGGTAACTGCTTCAAGAGTCCAGTTGCTGGGTTGTAGATATAAAACAACTTCTCATCAATATCTACAAATACCAGACCATTGCAGGAGCCGAGTAGGTTGACATGTGGTGGCTTTTTGACAGAGGAAGGGTCTCCAGACGGGGGCCTATCTGAGAGCAGGGGTTGAGGGGCGTTGAAGAGGAGTCTGCGGTTTAGGGTTTTCTGCCGACGAGATGCTTTGAGTTGTGATTCAGCGAATTTGGGAGCGAACAGTATAATGGAATGCAGACGTTTCGAAACGCAGGTGAATCGGATTAAGGACTTCACCGGCAATCTAGAGAAGATGTAGAGTATAATATCTTCCGGTAGGTCTTCTGTTTCCACCATTGCACCGTAAAGTTTTAACTTATTCGAGGAAGCCATTGCACCAAATGGATCGGAAGATGAGAAACGAGAGCTAAAGCAATGATCAAGAGACCTAACTGAAACCCCTGGCCTATTGATACGACGATGTAGTCTTGTTACTTGTTAGATCTCTATTAATAAAGCCATAAGACTTTTTTGACTTTTTGATTTTTTTTTAATTTTGTTAACGGTTAAATTTTTAAACTATTTATAATATCTTTGATTGATTAAAACTTTGAAATTTGTCTTCTAACAGATAAAGGACAAATTAGTAATTGCAAATGTTGGAAACAAGAAAACAAAAAACAAAAAAAGAAGCTTAAAACGTGGGAGGTGGAAGAGAAAAGTGAGGAAGGAAATAAGACTTTCAGCATAATTGTAATAGTAAAAAAAAATCACACATGCACATAGTACGGGTCAAGATTCTAGTACATCTTATTCTAGAAGGAGTAAATTGATAACTAGAGTCCATTTATGACTTTATCTTTCGATGACTAAGTTGAGAATTTCTTTGGTTCACCCCTGTATTGGTCACATATATAAACCGTTAAAGCATTAGTAAATGAGATTTACTAATTATAATCTTGAATTGTTCATGTTTGACAAACTTGAATCATTGATTTGATTTGGTTTGATTGCTTTTGAGATGAAAATGTGTATAACAATAGTAAACCATTGATTAGAAAGTTCTTAATGGATTCCATTAGAACCCTTGAATATTGCTTCACGTAGGTGGGTAAGGTGGCAACGGTGCCGCTCTCTTCTTTCACTTGAGTGTCACATATATGCTTGATTTAACACACGTTGATGAGAAAAAACGAGTTCATGTATCACATTAGTAACTTTAAAAGTTGAGGTATCCTTTTAACAGTCCCTCAAGTCTACAGACACTCACTATTGGTGCAAAAACCCTTGGTTTTTTACAGAAAAAGCTTTAGTCCATGACTGTGGCCCGTGATGCATAACAGAGCAATTACTGTCTCTCCTGAGATAGATTTTGAGTTCTATGACAATTCACACCCCCTGATACTGATAAAGCCAAACTGAAGTCTCTTTACATTCATTCATGTCAACAAACCAATTTGCTCTCAACATATACATCCCAAGTTACTGTTGTTCCCAAGTTACTGTTGTTTTCTATAGAAAATTAATAGCTTAATCACAAAATCTCTATTGATCAGAACCAAAAAAAATCAGTCATTCTCATATTAAGGAAGAGCAAGATGACATATCACCTATGTGACCAAGTAAAAGAGTTGCAATATACCTGATATCTCTGTTTTATACTGATTCAATATACTGCAATGCAGTATATATACGAATTACTAACTTAGGATTCAGATGCTATGTGTCAGTTCCAAGAACAACAAAAGTACACAAACAAGAAACCAGAACCAAAACGGTTCCTAATACGATAAGCAGTGGTGTTCACACTAAGGAAAATCAATCCTTAAGCACAAATTACAATAAGAACAAAAACAGTTTCGTAATTCTCTTTGTGCTATTTACTGTAGCAACGAAGAGCACGATGGCATACAGCCCAAGGGTCCAAGTTAAATTTAACACGTATAAGATATTGGCTTTCCCTCGTTAGTGTTTCTTCACTCAGAATATCAATAAGAGAATACCTCATGTATTTAAATATTCCTGGTTATACTGATTTGGAGTTACCGAAAGTTTTTGATTTTAGATCCCCCTATGCTATTAAACCAATTGCCGTCTTGCAAAAGACGTTGAAGACTTATCAAAACCGGACAATCATCATCATGATCGAATCATCTAGGTCCTCTGAGTTAGTTTATGTTCATGTCAGGGAGCTTTTGCTGCCTAGTCATAGAGTTTACGACCTTAGAACGACCAAAAGGACTTGATTTTGATCATACACATATCACTTTTGGCTAAGGCAAAAGCCTACATGCCACCTACGAGCTTCACAGCTTTGCACATGCCAAATCTGCGAAAAACAGCAATCTGTCCCTTTTAGACAGTTAACTTCATTTGAGCTTTGTGAACAACTCTAGACTAATCAGACAGTGAGCTTTATATCATTGAAAAGCTCTACGAGTCTAGTTTTCAGAACTTTTCACGGTTTGTCCATATCTATTTTAACAAAGAAGTTATAGCTGTTTTAGTGCGCAAAGGTCATTCTGCACGAAAATTTTTATGCACTCTCGAGATTGCAGCTTTTTGTAGCTTTTTTCAATCCTTCTAAATGGTTCAAGTGGAACTATTTACTCTCCTATCTACTCCATTTTGTAGATTTGTTTTATAGAGACATTGAGTGCTTCACAGATAGTGGAACTATCTACAACATTCTAAGGAACCAACAACTATCTCTGGATTTTGTACCTTGTAAATCTTCTATGATTGAATCATGTACCGGTCATTCAGGGACGCAATTTAGCTTGAATCTTGATGCCTTATGGCACCATGATCAACGTCATAGATGCCCTCTATGCATTGAAAGGCAACCGAACCATGTTGAGCTTTAAAGGTAACCGAACTATGTCTTTGTTAGATAGCGTAGTGAGAACAAGAGTTTATACTCACTTTATGGTGTAAGGTCTCTCACTAACACGTACTGGGATCGACTACGATGAGATATGCTCTCGTAATGGATGTCATTGCACTGCACTACTTTGTCAGTTTGGTAGTTTTCGAATAACTGAACATGCAACCTATGAATGTGGTCTTAATAACATCTCTACGGGATCAGAGATATACATGAAGGTCTTAAACAAACTTCATTCATCCGAATCAAGTTGCTCTAGACCACAGGAGCGCGCGTTTGCTAAAGGTATTGAAACACACATGGACTCTACTTAATTTGGAAGGGATATGGTGAATTATGCATTTGCGTGTTCATTCTGGATTTACATGTACTCTTGATTGGATCAAGAGATGCCAATATGTATCAACATCTGAAGAAAAAGATCTTGGGAAGACACAGTCTCAATAAAGCACTCGATGACTGTATTGATGATGATTTTTCATCAATCGGCTTAGGCGCTCTATAACTAGTGAGGCCTACATATACTCTCATGATTAGTCAAAGTCTTTGCTCTAAAAAGAGATCTGTTGTTTTGTCTAAAGCAAGATGACAAATATGTGTTAAGAGATGGAGTTTCAATCTAAGTACAATAAGACGCATCAATATACTCAACACAATATGAAAGACTTGACATCTCCTTCGCTATGAAAAGTTATAAAGCTAAGTGTAGCTATGCGCCCACGCAACACCAATGTAATGGCAGTAACTCCTTTTTCAATACTTTATGGTATGAAAGGTTGAGGTTTATTCTATCCCTGCATAAGAAAGACACATCAAAAATGAAATCAGAATTTGCCAAGTTTCGTAGGTCAAATTCCACAGGGTCTACAGGGAATCTCGCTCACTGGAAAATGATGAATTTTGTACCATTGGAAAGGTCTGTGTGTCTACTTTCTAGGGACACCAACCATTTGATCATACATATCATGTTTAGTGAGTTATTGCCGTTTTTGTAAAGTAGAACGAATCTGTCCGAGAATCTAATTTTGGCAAAACAATCAACTTCAACGGGACTTTGTGAACAACTCCTGATGAACCAGAATGTGTGTAATATACAGTTGGAAAGCCAAATGAGTCTAGTTTCGAAAACCGTTTACGTTTCATTCATATGTATTTCCTAGAGGAAGTTACGGCTATTCTAGTAACTGAAGGTCATGCTGCACAGAAATCTGATTTCCTGCACGAACTTATGTTTTGAGTTCACAAGCGGTCTTCCCCTCAAGATCTAAGTGGAAAAGATCATTTGAGGACAATACGGCATGATCTAGTTAATCATTGTCTAATGCCACATCTGAAAACATGTTAAAGAGTGCGTTGACATGCTAAGTTATTGAAATTTAAGTCATTAGTAAGAATCAAGAAGTGTCTTATGATTGATGTAAAGATCAGTGGTAGGTGCGAACTTCAGGGGGAGTCTAGCACATACATACATGTCACTATCAAATCTGAAGGGTGCGTTGTACTCTTTTTCTCCTACGATCAAAGTTCAGTTTTTCTCCCACAAGGTTTTTGTGACTTGACGAGGTTTTTGATGAGACAACATAATTGCACCATTGACATATCAACGCGCGACACAAGAGGGAGTGTTATAGGATATTCTGGATCTTTCTAGATATTATTTATGTGTGTCCTGGCCTTATGCCAATAGGATATGTAATTTGACTGGATCTATGTATTCTTTATCTTTACTATATTGGTATTGTGTAATTCTCTATATAAATGACTCTTATCAATAAATAAGATATCTATCTTTCATGATTTCTCTATTCTCTTACTATCTCTCTCATTTTCTACAGTTTATACTTCATCAGTACATCATTAATAATTAAAAACTCATTAACTAGTTTTCAATGACGTAGGTGGCTACTGTGCTACACTCTTCTTTTCATATTGGGCCGCTTTTGTTATTATAGAAAAAACTACTCCATTACTTTGGCCCGTAGTTGAAGGCCCAGAACTGCGCAGACCCACCTCCCATCTCTCTCTGCTCCCTCCTCTCTCTCCTCTCTTATTTTCACAAAACCCTAAAACACTCGCACTACTCCGCCCACATTTCCTCTCCCTCTCTTTGCCGCCAAAAATTCTCACCACCGCTCTTCCTCCACCATGGCGGAGCTAAAGCTCTCGGAGAGCCGAGACCTGACCCGAATAGAGCGCATAGGCGCGCACTCCCACATCCGCGGCCTCGGCCTCGACTCCGCCCTCGAAGCTCGTGACGTCTCGGAAGGCATGGTGGGCCAGACCGCAGCTCGTAAAGCCGCCGGCGTGATTCTCCAGATGATCAAAGAAGGCAAGATCGCGGGCCGGGCTGTCCTCCTCGCCGGACAGCCTGGCACCGGCAAGACGGCCATTGCTATGGGGTTGGCGAAGTCGTTGGGACTCGAGACGCCGTTTGCGATGCTCGCCGGAAGCGAGCTGTTCTCGCTGGAGATGGGGAAGACGGAGGCGCTGATGCAGGCGTTTCGGAAGGCGATTGGGGTGAGGATTAAGGAGGAGACGGAGATTATTGAGGGGGAGGTGGTGGAGGTTCAGATTGACCGGCCTGCGGTGGCCGGAGCGGCCTCGAAGACTGGGAAGTTGACTTTGAAGACGACGGAGATGGAGACGGTGTATGACTTGGGGGCTAAGATGATTGAGGCGTTGGGGAAGGAGAAGGTGCAGAGTGGGGATGTGGTGGCTATTGATAAGGCGTCGGGGAAGATTACGAAGGTGGGGAGGTCGTTTTCGAGGTCCAGGGACTATGATGCGATGGGACCGAGTGTGAAGTTGGTTCAGTGTCCTGATGGGGAGTTGCAGAAGCGTAAGGAGGTTGTGCATTGCGTCACGCTTCATGAGATTGATGTCATCAACAGCAGGTAATGAGAATCTCAGCCTTCGTCTTTTTCATAGTCTTCTTAGAATTGCTGTGGAAGTTTCTCTTTGTTCTGCTTATTGGTTGACATTCCTAAAATATTATGAGTTTCTGTTACTAATGATTTTGAATGGGCGTTTGTATGAGAGTGTTTAAGCCTGCCAGTTAGGTACAATCGCATTTAAGGAATATATTGCATCGCTAGCGTGCTGCTGTTAATAAGTCTTTGAATATATCTTTTCAATATAGCAGACTTGGTTGATTGATTGTATTCTGGGTTGCTTTTGTCTTTGATTAGTTGTATCAATTCAAAATTCTCAAATGGTTCTTGCATGCACAATTTCAGTCACAGGAAGATACATATTTATGCATATAAAGATGTAAATTTTCTCCATTGCGGGTTCTAAGATGCAGCTGTGCAATAAATTGACAGGCTTTGATGAGTTTGATCAATGTCTATTACTAATAATGTAATGTAAACCCACCACCATAAATTGAGCCCTCCTGAATCATAACAAAACTGGAACCAGATTTGAGAAATCATGGATTTATTTAAATGAAGAAGCTTTTCTTCCTGTTCAACTGCATTTATTCTTTTTATGGGTTTTTTTTTTTTTTGTAAAGTAGAGTTCTTTACGTGGCTACATGTAAAGGGTTTGAACCAAAATTCAGTACCTTTGATCTTGAATCGCCAAAGTGGCTCTAGCCAAGTCAAATGGTTGAGAAGTTTACTGGCCTGCTATTGTGCGATTTCTGTGAATTGTTGTCGACTTATCTGCTTATTTAGCATTTCTTTTAATGCTCAACTATTTATATAGCGTTCTTCTTCTTCTTCTTTCTTTGTTCTGAAAAAAATTGATTTTATGGTGCTACATGTACCGAGAGAAGGGTTTGAACAAAAGTCAGTACCCTTGATCTTGAATTACCAAATTGGTTGTAGCCAAATTGAATGGTTGAGAAGCTTACTGGCCGGCCATTGTGAGATATCTCACCTGTGTCAATGGATCTGCTTACGGAGCTTCTCACATTTCTCTTGAATGTTTTTTGTTTGTTGTTTTGAGGTGGCTCTTATGAGAAGGGGAGAAGAGGGAACTGGCATAAGATATTGCCTTTTCAAGAGGCCCTTTTCTAATATCAATATGTTAACTGAGTCAACTTCCCCGCAAATTTGCTTTGACTCCCCAGCTGTTTGCTTCTGTTGGTGCCTAGTTGCTTACATCTTTTTGCTTCTTTTTTCTCCCCTTAATTTGGGTAACATGTGTTACCTGCCAGGAAAACCTTTATAGCATACCTTTCAGAGCCATCTGATCTGGTAAATGTAAAGTAGAAAGAGAAACCTATGTTAGTAAAAAGGTGATGGAAGGAGAACTCTAGTAAAACCTATTGACTTACATATGGGACTCGGTTGGTGAAAGAGAAAACATTCTCTTGTGCTCAACATTGGTTCCAGTGTTTCTCTCTACCTACAATGAGTTTTCTTCTTGATGTCTGTTACAGATTTTGGTATGTAAAAGTCTGTTAGATGAGCTTCCATTCAATTGCATAGATTCAAACTTAGTTTAATGGTTCTTAAGGTGTACTGTCGTATATATGGAGTGTCTTCTTTCCTTGAACACACATGCACATAAATATAAACTTTCAAGATGTTTAAGAATCTCGAAATGTTTCTCATTCTGTTTTCATGTTTTTGTTTGGATTAATGGTATTGGTATTATAATAGTTGTGCTTGTATTACAGTTCAAACAATTGTTGAATTGTATTGTGAACTGTATGCAGTTGAACATCCCTTTTACAAAAATATATATATACATTTACAAACAAAAAGCTCAAATAATGTTAGCTTACAAGCTGCTCGGTTTGAGTTTTGGCACTCTACTGTAGACTCAGTGTAAGGTTTGGATTAATGCCAGAGTTTTTTTCTGATTATAATTTTTCTTTGTACCAGAACACAAGGATTTCTGGCTCTCTTTACCGGAGATACTGGTGAAATTCGTTCAGAAGTGAGAGAACAGATTGACACAAAGGTAGCAGAGTGGAGGGAGGAAGGGAAGGCAGAAATTGTACCGGGTGTTCTGTTTATCGATGAGGTGCATATGCTTGACATTGAATGCTTTTCTTTTCTGAATCGTGCTCTGGAGAATGAGATGGCTCCAATTTTAGTTGTTGCTACAAACAGAGGGATCACTACGATCAGAGGCACAAACTATAAATCCCCCCATGGGATTCCAATTGATCTCCTTGATCGCTTGCTTATTATCACCACTCAGCCTTACACTGAGGATGAAATTCGCAAGATTCTGGACATCAGATCCCAAGAAGAAGAAGTTGAGATGTCTGAAGAGGCAAAGCATTTGTTGACCAAGATTGGTGTAGATGCATCTTTGAGATATGCCATCCATCTCATAACAGCTGCTGCCTTGGCATGCCAAAAGCGGAAGGGAAAGATTGTTGAGATGGAGGATATTAACCGAGTTTACCATCTGTTCTTGGATGTGAAACGATCAACACAATACTTGATGGAGTATCAGAGTCAGTACATGTTCAATGATGCTGATGAAGACGATGCCAATGCCATGCAACCTTGAGATATTCTTTGGACTAGGAAGACTTTGTGGTTATTTGTGTACGTCGCTTTAGTGATTATATGCATCATTGAACTTTGCTTAGGGGAAATGGTATCACTCTGGTTGTATGTTATCCTGTTGGGGAATTAGTTTTGTTACTTTGTAGTTTTTCCATGTGTAGGGATGAATCAGTAAACTTTGTCTACTCTTTAATGAGGCATAACTATTTTAACTGGTTCGATCTGATCTTTAGTTTCAGTTCATAACTTCATACACTGGATTTGAGAATGCTATAACAGAGCAAGAATTCATACAAATTCCTTGTTGGTTCAGATGGGAGGCATAGACAATTGCAGAGTTGATGGAATTATTACCAGAAGAACACAAGTACATAAAGATGAATAAATACAAACAGGGAATTACAAGATTTGCAGATATACAGTAGAGCCACCTTGCCTTGTGTTGACCCTGTAAAACTTCAACTAAAATTTTCTTAAAAGCACCAAGAAGTTGGAATCATTTCCAGAGTTAAACAGGAGACGCTTAGCTATTCTGTTTCATCTGGTAATACAGTCAAGCAGACCAATGTAGTCTTCCCAATATCATCTTATGCAATCTGCATTGCAGGATGAGGACTTCAGGAGATCTGTTTTCCATTCCTAAACTGCCTAATTGGTCTTTTCAAAGGAAAGTAGAATCTAGTCCCTAATTCTGTGAGGTTCAAACAGGAATCATCTTCAAGAAAGCAGCAATTGGCATCCCTATGAAGCCAATAAAGACAGTAACAAACCATTGACACAGGGTGAGAGAAGCTGTGCTAATTCCCGAGGAACTCGATAATAATGATTTGGAACACAACTGTGGAACCGAGGACTGCAACGAAAACATCTCTGTCTTCCATCTCACGCGAGCTTATTTCATTGAACACCTGAGAAACATATCATGTTATCTTTGAAGATTGTAATGACATGAACTAGTTTGAAGAAATATGGCATGAGATCTTTACTTACAGTACCAGAATCAGTACATGTTCAACGATGCTAATGAAGATGATACCAATACCATGGAATCTTGAGATATCTCTTTGGCCTATCTGGTTACTATGTATCTTGCTTATACTGATATGCAGTTTCTAAACTTTGCTTATGCGAAATGGCACTTTCTACAATTGTATGTTTGTCCTGTCTTTCTTCCCGCTCTTTCAAACCAAGCTTTAACATTTTAGCATGTTCATTCTGGTAATTAGTTCAGATTATGTACTGATTTTCAGGATTGTACATAAGTTGCTTGTCTTCTCGCCTTTAAGCTTATAAATTGTAAGATTAGTTCAAATAGTTCGACTTCTAACCTCTCAACCCTACTGCCATATATTCTGAATAGTTTCGTTGTTGGTTGTTAGTTTTGGTTGTTGGTTTCAACTTTCAAATCTCTTGGAATTGTGCTGGAAGAGATAGGAGAGGAGAAAAGAGACATAGGGGGAGCTGTCTTCGATTTTGATCTACTATTGCGTTCGTCATCAGCAAGGTCATGGGTCAGCAGCAGTTCCTTTGGTCTGTTTCTTTTCTAGAGAAGTTTATGACAGGTACTTGGCTTCATGTAAGCAATAATTTTCATTGTGTATGAAGGAATAAAGGGGTCAAAAATAAATAGGAAAAAAAAAAAAGTGGAGACTCAAAGAGGAACAATTTTATTTGAAATGGGTCTTACAGACCCCCAAACAATAAGGAATTGAGCAATCATATATATGTTATATATCCAAAACAACATGTATGTTGTCCGAAATTGAAGCTTAGCAGGGGCACACAGGACCCAGTTGGTCCTTTCAGTAGCTCCACCATTGATACCAGCTGAACGGCAAATTGCAACAGACTCCTTGATACCAGGAGGAATTGTACTGCCAACAATTCCTATGCAAGTATATCCAGAAGTTGGAATGGGATCCTCAGCTGAGAATTCTTTGTCTAGTTCCATATACCCAAGGCACCGAGTTCCAAGACCCTCACCAGCAAAATCACTGCTAGTAACTTGAAGATGCTTGACTGATGCTTCATCAAGAGGAACAGTTACAAACAAACTGTTTGAATTGATCACCATAGTTCTGCAAGCGGCCACAAAGCAAACAAGTGCTTTATAATCTATCGTATTCTGCCCCAATCTATTTCTTAGAACTTGTATGTAACCCATCAAACTTTCATGTTCGATTGTCATCCCTACTCTGGTAACCATCATCGTGCATTGTCCATCTAAAACCTTAGTTCCAGCAACAAGGACAGCGTTTTCAGGAGTTACCGCTATAGGCTTACTCTCACCAATTAAACTCGATGCATCGATTAAGACAGAGTATCCGAAGACAAACAGCCCATCTGCAGGTACGGTGTCCCCTTTAGAAAGGTGTAACATATCACCAGGTATTCCAGGATATCTCAACTTCTTCAAATCAGGACCTATCAGAAAGGATTCCGATTCATCTGCAGAGCTTGCAAAAAAAGACCTACCAAGACCTCGCCCAAAGGTTTCCAATTGGTCAGCAAGTACTGCAACGTCGGCAGGCAAGACAGAGTCACTTGACTTCATACCTGAAGACACCAGAAGTTTAAAATAAGCATGAACTCGCTGTAATTTAAGGGTAGCGGATATTTATCTAAATGCTGAAGCGACTCACCTCGAGCAGATCTGAATGAAGCTTCAGACAATGAACCAGCAATCCGCGGTTTCTCCTGCACAGTTTAAATCAGAATGTAATCAATAAATAAGTACAAATTTTCAAGTTAAAAACGTAATAATTGTCCAAGTATATTTAGGACAATGCGCATGACCAACTTACAGTATTTTCATTCTCCTAACACCAAGTCACCAAATCCATCTCAGAACCACGACAAGACTCAATCAAGTCCATCAATAATAACCAAGATGTCCAAAACTCAGTTATTATCAGGGTAAATGTTTACTGAATGATTAGTCTAATATGACATGTAGTTGTATTCCATTTCCATCAAAGCAAAATGTAAGACATGCACTAGCCTAACATGACCCAAATGCCAACAAAGATATAAGCCCATGTTCTATAATTTTATTTACAATCTAAACAAACCATCGAATTTCTGAGTGATCAAATTTCTAATACCGGACGACAGGTATATTTACGAGAGCAATTGTAATTATTGGACAAAAGCAAAAAACATGTAAGATAAGGAAATCAATTAACAGGGAGGGTTGAAATTAACGAACCTGAGTAGCTAGGGGCATAACCGCGACCTCAGCGTGATCGAGAATCCATCGGGCCAAATCTTTCGGGCTAAGAAACTGAGAATAGGTCCCCCATTTCCCCAATATCATTTTGCAAACAGAACATTTGAAGTGTGTACGTAGTACTGAGTAAAACCCTTCTCCAAAAGACCAGAACTATATAACAACAAGACGAACCTAAAACTCTAAAAGCAAATTAGGTGAAGGATTTTTGGGCGCAAATTCTTAGCTCTAATCCTGTGAACCCACTTTGAACCTCACAGTGCAATCAACAGAAAAATGGTCAACTTTTATAGTTGTATTCTTGGTTTGAGACCAAAGACAATACGCAATAGAGGCTGGGATGAGGAGAAGACGGAAAGGGAGTGAAGATCCGGTTTTTGGTGGAACCTTCATGGTCAGCTGATGATTGTGATCATCTAAATCCTTAAACCTCTGTTTCAACTATAAGGACGATCACAATGAAAAGGGTAAGTGAGAGAAATGAGCAGCTCCTTCTACTATTTTGCGGCGGTAAGCGAGAGAAATGAGAACCCCAGTGAAGTTAATGCCGTGCTTGACGCTGCCCCTGTTCTGTTAGGAGTTGCAATCTCAGTCATACGTGGCACCTAATCAGGCCGTCGATTGTTTAAGAGGGATCTCTCGTTTTCTCGTTATGGCCGGTGGCTTTTCATTCGGCAAAGGCAATTATCAGATTTTTGTCCTCTTGTACCTGACAACCTGATGATCTGATGTACTTGAGTCCAGTTTCCTGGCGGCTTGGACAGGTGCAACTGGCTCCCAAATTTCGGGACCTATATATACATGAGTTCGAATCACAGGCCATTTACTTCAATCCATCAAGTCAGGGAATGGTAAATGCCAGGCACAAAAATCTAGACTACCAACATTTAATCTAAACTGTCAACAACTGCCGAATGCAATAATTCACTAGTCAAAATAAAATCATCCCTCGCCTTACCATGCCCCAAAAATGAAATCACTGTAAAGATCGTAATGTGGTCAAGACCTCAAATGGTACCATCCATGAGACAGATAGGGCAAGAAATGCAGCAGCCTGCTCCAACAAAATCCAGACTAGCCCAAACAAAATAAAAGAAAAAAGAGAACTGAACCTAAGAAGCCCAGCCCATTAGGTTATCAGCCCAACCCAGCAGAGGCCCAAGCAACTTGCCATGGATCTTCCTCGTATTTGGAAATTTGTCTATGTTGCTTCAGTGATTATATGCATGAATGCATCATGGAACTTTGCTTAGGGGAAATGGTGTTACTATGGTTGTATGTTATTCTGTTAGGATGTTAGATCTTGGGAATTCGTTTTGTGGTTTTTCCATGTGTAGGG
This sequence comes from Fragaria nilgerrensis, assembly GCA_010134655.1. Classification (NCBI taxonomy): domain Eukaryota; kingdom Viridiplantae; phylum Streptophyta; class Magnoliopsida; order Rosales; family Rosaceae; genus Fragaria; species Fragaria nilgerrensis. The sequence continues at coordinate 11,974,087 of CM020977.1, forward strand.
GATGAATTAGCAAACTTTATCTACTCTTTTAAGTCGAGCATAAGTATTTAACTGGTTCAATCTGATGTTTGTTTCAGTTTATATACTGAATTCCAGAATGTTATAACAGAGCAAATAATCATACAAATTCCTTGTTTGGTTTCAGACTGCGAGGCATAGGCAATTGCAGAGAGTTCATGGAATTATTACCAGCAGAACACAAGTAATTACATAAAGATGAATAAATATAAACAGGTGTTACAAGACTTGCAGATATACAATAGAGCCACCTTGCCTTGTGTTCACCCTGTAGACTTGGAACTCAAATTTCTTAAAAGCACCAAGAAGTCGGGATCCTTTCCAGTGTTAAACAGGAGACGCTTAGCTATTCTGTTCATCTGGTAATAGACAATCAACCAGATCAATATAGTCTTCCCAACATCATCTCATGCAATCTGCATTGCAGGATGAGGACTTAAAGAGATCTGCTTCCATTCCTAAACTGCCTAATTGTTCTTTTCAAAGGAAAGTAGAATCTAGTCTCTAATTCTGTGAGGTTCAAACAGGAATCATCTTCAAGAAAGCAGCAATTGGCATCCCTATAAAGCCAATGAAGACGGTAACAAACCATTGACACAAGGTGAGAGGTGTTGTGCTAGCAAACTTCCCCAGGAACTCGATAATAATGATCTGGAACACAACTGTGGAACCGAGGACTGCAACGAAAACATAGTTATCCAATATGCCCTTGAAAACATCTATGTCTTCCATCTCACGCGAGCTTATTTCATTGAACACCTGAAAAAAATATCATGTTACCTTTCAAGATTGTAATGTCATGAACTAGTTTGAAGAAACATGGTAAGAGATTTTCACTTACTTGACAGAAGACAAATGTATTGAAAATGAGAGTGTTCAGGATCAGATGAGAATCTGGTCCATCAAGACCAAATATTGATTCTCCTTTTGCCTGAAGAAGCCATATTACTGTAAACTGATAGAAAGACTGCCCTAAAATATTCCTCCACATTACATTACTGATGAAATTTTGCCTCTTTCCAACTGGTGGACGCTTCATTAAGTCATTATTTGGAGGCTCAGTTGCAAGTGCAAGTGCTCCCAGTGTGTCCATAATCATGTTCACCCACAGTAGCTGAACAGCAGTGAGGGGTGCACTCCCTGAAAAATAATGCAAGAGAAAGAAAACATACATCAAAAACGTTTACAATGATGAAAAGAAAAGGAATGTGAAAGCCATAACAGAAATGGTCAAAAAATGTGAGCATGCTAATTAACCTGTCAAACAAGCCGAGGAGAAATTAACAATCAGTGCAACAATATTGACAGTCAGCTGGAACTGCACAAATTTTTGGATGTTGATGTAAACCGAACGTCCCCATTTTGCCACTGTCACAATTGTGGAGAAATTATCATCCAGAATTATAACATCAGCACTCTCCTTAGCCACCTGAAAAAAGGAAAGGTAATTAGTTGAGCTTTAAGCACTCAAGAAGAAGTATTTAGTTCTGCACTTGCATAGCATTTACTCACCTCAGTTCCGGCAATGCCCATGGCTAGTCCAATATCTGCCTCATGAAGTGCGGGGGCATCATTTGTTCCATCACCAGTTACAGCAACAACTTCATCAAATGTTGTCCTCAAGTGTCTCACCAGTGTATGCTTGTCTAGAGGCGATGATCGTGCCATGACCTACAACAGGAACTCAAATTTTAGTCTCACAGACTAATAGAATCATACTCAGTTAGGACTACACTATATGTTTAGGAACTCAAGTTCCTAAGAAAATAAAATGAAGTTCACCTGAATTTTAGGAATTAGTGAAAGCAATTCTTCTTGATTCTTCTCCCTGAACTCCGGACCTTCAATGGCTAATCCATCATCAGTGAGAATTCCACATTCCCTTGCTATGGCCTTTGCAGTGTGGATATTGTCTCCTGTAACCATTCTTACTGTGATACCAGCTGAACGGCAAACTGCAACAGACTCCTTCACACCGGGACGAACAGGATCTTTAATGCCAACAATTCCTAAGCAAGTATATCCAGAAGGTGGAATGGCATCCTCAGCAGAGAATTTGTCTAAATCCATATAGCCAAGGCATAAAGTTCGAAGAGCCTCACAAGCAAAATCATTGATAGTAACTTGGAGATGCTTAATGGATGCCTCATCAAGAGGAACAGTTTCACCATTTGAATTGATCACCTTATCACAGTTGGCCAAAATGATTTCTGAAGCACCTTTAGTATGTGCTCTGAAACCTCCTCCTTCAGGCAGCTCCAACACCACCCCCATCCTTTTCTTTGTTGAGTTGAAAGGCTCAACTTTCACAATTTTAGACTCTTTTCTCTCTGCTTGAAAATCCCCACCAAGTGCCAAGCCAAACGCCAACAATGCAGTGTCGGTAGGTGTTCCCAACATCTCATTCTTGCCACCCTTGTTAACCACAACTTCTCCACCAGTGTTGTTAAATATCGATTGCAGCAACACCTTCTTAACAGATTCCGGAAGATCAGAGAACAAGCTTGAAGCATCACTGAGGTTGCTCACATCTTTGACATTCATGCAAATGCATGACTTGACAACAGTCATTTTGTTGGTAGTCAGTGTCCCAGTTTTGTCACTACAAATGTTGGTGGCTGATCCCATAGTTTCGCAAGCTGCTAGATGACGAACAAGCGCCTTATCATTCATCATTTTCTTCATGGCAAATGCAAGGCTCAATGTCACAGCCAGTGGCAACCCCTCAGGTACAGCAACAACAACAATTGTAACTGCAACAGCAAAGAACTCTAGCAATTTCATTGCATCATCTCCATTCCAGCTCCATTGTGTCCCTTCGCTCAGTTTTTGACTAAACAGTCCTTGCACCATAACAGCAAAAGTCACAACAGCAAAGAAAAGTCCTATCTTACCAATGATGGTTGCCACTCCATTCAACTTCACTTGCAATGGGGTTTCATCATCTCCGCCTTCACTTAGTGTGGCCATCAGTTTGCCCCATTGAGTTCTCATCCCAACTGTTGTAACCATCATCTTGCATGATCCATCTTGAACCTTAGTTCCAGAAAGAAGAAAGGGATTTTCAGGAGTTACCATAATAGGCTCACTCTCACCGGTTAAACTGGATTCATCAATTAAGACAGAAAATCCAGAAACAAATAGACCATCAGCAGGTACTTGGTCTCCAATTGAAAGGTGTACAATGTCACCAGGAAGTAGTTCATATATAGACATTTTCTGCCTATATCCATTTCTTGTTACTTGCATAGCAATCTTTTTCTTCTCCTTGTCCAGATCCTTGAACTGTAGTGATTGGCGATAATCACTTGTTGCTGTGACAAACACAACCAACATGATACTGGCAACAATTCCAAGCCCATCATGAGCTCCTACTGGCCATCCTTCCATTGCTATTCCAACGAGCAGTGACACAAAAGCACACACTCCAAGAATCATAAGAGTCATGTCCTGCAGGGCTTCCCAAACAAATACAAAGAAACCACGCTGCTCACTCTCAGTAAACTTGTTAATGCCGAAAATCTCTTGTCTTCGAGTGTGCAAATCAGTTTCGGTATTAAGCCCATCTTCTACTGATGTACAGAGCTTTTTTGTAAGGCCAGTTACACCTCCATGAAATTTCAGCTTCTTCACATCATGGCCTTCTACAATGGATCCCACTTCATCAGCACAAATCTCAAAACCCGCGGCTTTAACTTCCTGAGGTAGAACATAGTCACTTGGTTGTACACCTGCAGACACCAGAAATTTAGAATGAGCATGAAGCACCACCTTTCAATGTGCTGATACTGTTTGTAAATGCTGAACATTCTCACCTTGAATAAATTGAAATGCAGCTTTAGAAACCAAAACTGCAATCCTCAATTTCTCCTGCAAAATGCAAGTCACCAAGTAATCAGTAAAGTAGTACAGAAGTTGCATGACAGAACTTGCAATTCATTCTCCTAACACCAAGTCCATTACTCCATTTCTAAGTCCACCACCATATCGACGACAAGAAAAAAGAGAATTTTTGAAACTAGACAATTTGGAAAGTGTTAACAACACTTTCTCTCCATCAGTGAAATGGTAGAATTTGAACTGAAAAAAGTATTGTTACTTTTTAGTTTTTACTAACTAGTAACTACAGCCAAGAAACCCTTAATATCTAGTGGCATAGTTTTGTATCACAATCTATAAGCCATTATACAGAGTTTAAGAGTTATATCAAAATTTCCAGATATTGGATAAGGTTGCACATAAGCTTTCATTTTGTACAATATTCAGAAAAAGTCAACATGTACAAAACCAATCACTGTCAGGCTACGAACAACCGATCATCATTTCAGAACGTTTGCTATTGACTATATAAATATAGGCATCTGTCTTCTTCCTCTGTTTTATTTTATTTCTGATTTAAGATGTCAAAGTTCAAACTTCAAACATTTGACAACTTCTGGTTTCAAGGTTATCATAATTATTTACATATTATGTGTCATATCCATTTGAGTCCCTCAAGAACAATGCATATTATTACAGAGGTTATATTATGGGATAGATACCTGATTGGTACGGCGCATGGCCGCAGCCTCTGTACGCTTGGAAAGATTAGCAGTGAACCGAAACCGTCTCTTCGGGTTCTTCACTACTCCACAAAGCTTCCTCCATTTCTGCAACGTTTCTTCAGACGATCCCTTTGCCTTCACTTCCCCAAAGTTCTGCAAATAACTCTCCATAATCTTCTTCTACCTTTCTTCTGCTCAACTTTGTCAACTTTGTAGTAACAATAACAAACCACCTCCAAACCATATATAAGCTTCAAGAAATTAGCAGTAGTAAAGGAAGAAAGCACGTAGGAAGATCACGTAGAGGAAGTTTCAGCAACATTTCTGGCATGGTGGCCTTAACTAGCTTTAATTAGGAAAGAAAATGGTGAGTGAGGTCTGGACCCGACAAAAAGGAAAAATGGTCTGTAATTTCTTGGTCCGTGTAGCTCAAGTTCTGTACCCAAAAATAGAAAAGAGAGAGTAATGAGGATCCGAAATTTGGTGGTATTACTTGGTTTGGGAGCTAATAACGGTTAGATCATATACAAGCTTAATTCTTGGCTCTGTGATCTGGTATTTTGGAGAAGAAGAAGAAGAACCAGCGGGGTCAACACTCTCAGTTTGCAGTTGTTTGGTGTGAGATTATGGGGGTTAAATAGGGAGATTAATATCAGAGAGCAGTTAATTATGGTTTGAAATTTACAATATAATTAAGCATTTTTAAGCCTAACTACTATTACCGCGTTTTTAATTTTCTTTTTGGTGCCGTGTTTGACACGCGTAAACGCGTAGAGAATAAAAGGAGATACTATAAAAAGGAAGAGACGAAGACTTTGAGAATGCAAGTCCTTATACCAATGTCTTTGTTTCTTTAAGGAAAGGAGTGTGAAGTTCACTCACTAATACCCTTCACATGGTGTGAGGCAGAGTTTTCATGTGTAATGGAATCATAATTGTGCGGATTAAGTATCATCGAATGTATCGAATAAGTGATTGTCTATTATTGAGTTTCGAAACGAGTTGTTGAAGTTAAGTTATACTTATTATTGTTAACAAGTGTCTAAATTGAAAATGACATTGGATGTAACACAATTTAAGAAGAGATTGGTTTGTTTCAAAAGTAAGAAGACTTTGTTTAGGGTCCATGAAAAAGATTATATAAGTTCATGGACTAAACTGAACACGAACATTTTTAAATTGATCATCTTTATATATTGTCGTTTACAATAGTGTGTATCAGATTTTGATACTCAATACAACAAGTGACATGACTCGATATATCATTTATTGCACCGTTAAAAAATTTAGGTTAGGATTGCAAAGACCATATATATTGAGTCATGGCCCTAGTCGATCACTCGTATTTTAACCATCAAGTATTAAGGGTGAGAGCTAAACTCATAGGTTGAAGCCTTCAACATGCATGCCTAATCATCTGCATAATATGAAATATACTCTGAAGGTATAAGGATAGTTGGCAGTCCTTCTATCCTAACAAAACACCTGAAGAGCTGTGTCTACTGTCAAGAAACAAGCTCGAAGTCAATGAACATCTCTCATGGTCTCAGGTATCTCATGCATCTGCATATCATCTGTTTTACACAGAGGATAGCAAGCGAATTCTCTGAGTCCTTAAGTTGTCTAAAGTTTTAGAAGTTCTTATTATTATATTTTAGTAAGTTCTTTGGTATTTCAAACTAGCTTTTTTTGACAACTGAGATTGTGCATTAGTCTTGGCGCTCAAACCAGTCTAGGGTTAAGATCTTTTGTTATACCAACCCGTGACCAAATGGTTTGTGTCCAAAGCTCCAACTTGGTTCTTATGATACATAGACCAATGTAAAGCTGGACCAGGTTTGATTCAATGACCAGTCGCTGTTGATTGAGTCATGGTCCACTAGTGGACTGAGTAAGAGGTTCTATAACCTTATTGCTCCCTTTTTGAATCGAACTTGTTTTTGGAAAGGTTTCTTTGTCTCATTGAGTTGGCTGTTGTCCACTCTCCTTTGGTTACATCACTTTCAGTATGACAGCTATTTACTTGTGTCCAAAACCCTTTCTGAGACAACTTGATGGGTGAGCTGACATCATCTCTTTGATGTCTCTTTTGCCTATATATTGTTATAGCTTTGGCTATGCTCGGTGGTTGTTGAAAACAGTAGCTTTACGTTTTCTTATTGAGTCTGGTCTTTAGCTTGCAAGTCTATGCTGCTCTAAGTCTTCCTTGTGATTATAAACCTTAGAGCTTGGACGAAAAAATCTTTTCATAAACTCATTGCATCATTGCATACCATGAGAGATGTTGGTAGTGCAATCAACCCAAGAAGTGTTCAAAGTTGAGACACCTACTCTGTAGTTGGTTTCAGGAACAAGACTTCTCAAAGAACTTTCATTTGTTGCTGCTTAGAAACCAGTAGTATAGGTCTAGACTAGTATTCAGACTAGGTAGGATAGCAGTGAGCTGTTGTATCCCTAGAGCAACTATTGTGTAAGAAGTGGTTTACATATTGGAAAGCTTTGTCTCTCAAAAGTTAGGGGCACGCAATTTTTCTCCCTGAGTTCAGGATTTTTGCGAGTAAAAAACTTTTTTGTGTTCATTGTTTCTTTTGCTGTCTCTTACTATTTCAACTCGCACCCTGTCAACCTGGGATAGCACAAGTCATTGCTATCCTCAGTTGCAGAAGCAACCGAAAATCTAAAAAAGGCCTATTCACCCCCCCTAGGACGTTTATACTCAACATGCCTACTCATCACCTTCTTCTTACACTGCAAAACTCTATCAAATCAGTAGATCAAGAACCTTAGGAGTAGAGTTTTACTATTCTCTATTATTCATTGCAGAAATGAAGTTCTACCTCTTTTTGTTCTGATAAGGTCAAACCAGTAGATCAAGAACCCTAAACCATAAGGTCAAAACCTTATTCTTGAAATAAGGATTATCGTCGAAGGTGAACTCCAGCACAATTCCTTTCAAATTAGTTGTCCTACTGGACCGGAGATCTTTCAGAAATATGAGAGGCTTTATATCTTCATCTGACATCTTCTTAGCAAGAGGCTTGTAGGAAAGCATATATATATAGCATCAAACCAAAAGTGAGGGACACTTTTCATCTTCTTATCAATTTCTTGTATCTGCAAATAAGTCGCAAATACCAAATGGCATATCAACACGCTTTCAAGGCAATCCAGAAATTAAACCTAGCTCTGATCTGCAGAAACAAAGTTTGGCATACCTTTTCATACAGAGGGTGCAAGTATTTTTCCGATCAATTCTAATTCACGTTGACATCTTGCTTTAAAAAAACTGATTCTGCAATATATGAATGCAATAAGACATACATATTTAACTGTTCCAAATTAATCTATACTATAAAACATTACATAGCTTAGTAACCTACATACCGCGTCAGTAAAGAGATCCCCGCTCACTCTGCACCCATTCATTCATCTGCTGAACAATGTCATTTTCCATGTTGAGGATTTCAGCATGTAGCAGTTTCAAATCTTCCTTGGCCTTGAGAAATTAAACGATCTAAATTCACCGATAACTTCTGGGTGGGTTGTTTCCATCCTATCCAAGTAGGTTAGGGGAAAGACAGACGCCTCCCCTATGCAAACCATAGTCTCGGAAGAGTCGCCGGAGACGTCAACTGGGATCGCTGCCTTCGAAGGCATTAGAGAGGCGAGGAGTTTTGATGGAACAAGTTCTGCCTCAACCTCTCTTCACCGTAGTAGCCTTGTCTTCACCGCAGCAGTAGCTTCTCTTCATCCCAACAGTAGGTATCTTCTTCTTTATGTAAAAGGCTTAACCCCAGATGTAATAGGATATATAGGTAAGATCAAGGCTCATCGGCCCAGCAGTAGGAAGTTATCTTTGACAGTTATTCTCTCCTTGTTTGTAGCAGATGGAACCTCATCTTTATAAATCTGTAATCTATCTAGAATTAGTTATAGTTGAATACTTTTTTCTTCTTCTTCTACTTTCTATTCAATCTCAAGTTGGTTCCATCAATGGTATCAGAGCCTTAATGGGTCCTTCACGCACCGTACACACCTCTCAACCCTCTACCACATCCTGTTGTGAGTCTCTGCTGTTGGTTTCCTAGTGGGCCGTAGATATGGCTGTTGCTTAGAGTTGGGCCGAGTAGGAGTCCACAAGTAGTTCATTGATGTTGTTTTAGTTGTAATCAGTTGGTCGAAGGGTTAATTAATTAAGCTAGGTTTTCTGTTTGATCTGATGGATGCTTGACAGGTGTCAAGATCTCATCTCTCTTTTGTACCTATTTAAGGTTGTTCTAGGGTTCTAGCGGCCATCGAATATCAAAAACTGCAATTTCCTTTCCATTTTCTGTTAGTTTTAGCTCTTCCTTTTCTTGGTTCCATTGATAGGGTTAAGCCCCTATCAAGTGGTATCAGACCCCTTGATCTGAGGGTCATGGCCAAGAATAAGATGGTTACAAACACATTGGGAGCGCCTACTAGTTCTGTAGTCATCTTTGAGGTTTCTCCAGCCGAGTATGACTTACAAGTTCTTCAAGCTGAGACCAAAGTTCAAATCAGTGCTTTGAGTGACTCTCTGGTCGCGCATAGAGAGGATGCAGCCACGTTAAGGGCTGACATGCTAGCACAATTCAAGGTGATGAACGAGCAAGTCGAGGCTTTGGCAAATCCGATGTTGTGTTTTGGGTAGCTTCCTTTGACCTCTGGGTCTCCGGTGTTGGTCGAAAGAGGGACCACTCCGTCGTCGACTGATGGCATCTCAATAACTATGTCTCTGCTCAACTCTGCAAGCAGTGTATCCAAGACACGCCATCCTTTGAACCTTGGAGATAATGATGTGCTTCTTGGTTTCACGAGTGAGTGTGAGATAGCTCATGAGTCCTCTTCCCAACCCTTGATGCAACTTACTATTGGTGACCCTCTCAGTTTTTCTAATCATGCTAGAGGGGAATCGAGTGGTCAAAACAATGGAAAGCAACCCCTGACTCATTTTTTTCAACACACTGATGGAGGAGATCACTCTTTTAACCATGGCAGGGGTTTGCACAGTGAGGCACAACAACACATTCGTGCTCCTTTGGTGTCCCAACCCATGTGTGCTTCTACACATAACAGATCTCATTCATATCATTACTCACATGATGTTTACAACACTACTGCAACTTTCGGCCCACCCCCCTTACCTACAAACAACCACACCCCCCATTCTCAAATGCACCGGTCTCCAAACATAAACAACCATTCTTAATCTCACCCTACCTATCCCACCACCACCACAACCACTCAAACCCCCTATTTTCAACACCATGACAATGGCAGTCCCTCTCACACACATAGTCAACAACACAGTTTCCACCAATGTAACCCAAATTTCTCAAGCCATGACCCTAGTCTACCCTCCATGAGACAAATGAAGTTGGATTTTACGACCTTTGGGGGTGGAGATCCTGTTGAATGGTTGCACAAGGCCGAACAATTTTTTGAATTATATCAGGTGCCAGATGAGAAGAAAGTGGTTATAGCAGCCTTGCATTTAGTGGATAAAGCTACTGACCGCTAGTTCATGTTCAAACATGAATTTCCAAACTCTTAGAGCGGCTTAGCCGAGTTCCTAATGCGTGAGTTCAGTGTGCATAATTTCGGTGAACACCAAGCTGCTCTTGCGCGCATTTCTCAAGTAGGGTCTGTGGATATGTATATGGATCAGTTTACTAAGCTGTCAAGGCGTGCACCAGGATTCACACCACAGGCACTGCTCTCATTTTTTATTGAAGGTTTGAAGCCCTACATCCGAACAGGTGTCAAGGCACATAGACCTTCCACACTCTATGCAACGTGTGAGTTGGCAAAGCTGTTTGAGGGAGGGGATACCCAACAGAGATTTCAAAGAGTCACCGGGTTACCAAGGCAGAAAGCTATTATGCCTCTGGCGGCTCCCCCGCGTGCTTAAGGCCCTCCTCCTCAACCACAACTGAGAGCTCAGAATGTGCCGGATTTTGCCAATCCATGGGCTACAAGGAATAATGGAGAAAATATGAGACTCACACAAGCTGAATTCCAAGAGCGTAGAGCCCGGAACCAATGTTTTTTCTATGATGAGCTCTTTCGACCGGGACACAATTGTCGGCGAGGACAGGCCATCATGGTTATTGAGGTACTACAAGATGAAGTTCCACAACTCCCTCCTAACAAGTTACCTCCTCCTATCATTGATGATTTGGACTAATTAGATAATGTGGAAGATAATGATGAGGTGGAGCTCAGGGCTATGGGAGATGGTAGTGCCACTTCAACTATGCAACTCAAGGGGAAAATCTTGAATAAGGCAGTGCATGTCCTAATTGATTCGGGGGCATCACACAACTTTGTGCACCCTGCAGCGCTCAAAGCATCGAAGCATGAGGTCCAAAAAATTAGTCCTCTAAGAGTCCGGCTTGCTAGTGGAGCAATTATGTACACTAAGGGCAGGTAAAGGTTGAAATTACATTGCAAGGTTTAACCCTAACCACTTCCTTCTATGTTCTGCCTATATCAGGTTGTGAAGTTATAATGGGGGCAAGTTGGCTCAAAACTCTTAGGGATATATTGTGGAATTTTGAGACTATGATGATGAAGTTTCAGATTGGAGGGCATACATTCTGTTTGCAGGGGCTAACAACACCAAAAGCTTCGGTTGTTAGTTGTAAAACTATGACGAAGTTATTGAGGAAAGAGAAAGAGGCCGTCCTTGTGCAAGTGCACTCTTTGGCTGCTGAACAGAGAAATACAGAAGTCCATCCTGCCATCAAGTCGTTGTTGGCCAAATATGCATATGTTTTTGCCCCCCACCCCGGCAACCTCCCTCCCCACATAGCACAAGATCATAGGATTGAGCTAGTGCCAAACACTTCCCTTATTAGCGTGAGACCTTATCGTTACCCTCATTTCCAGAAAACAGAAATAGAGAAGATAGTTTAAGAAATGCTGGCCAATGGTGTGATCAGGCTGAGCACAAGCCCCTTCTCTTCTCATATGTTGTTGGTAAAAAAAGAAAGATGGTTCATGGAGGCTTTGTATCGACTATAGGGCTCTAAATGCTGCCATAGTTAAGGACAAGTACCCCATCCCTATGGTGGATGAGTTGATCGATGAAGTTCATGGTTCAACGATCTACACAAAGTTGGACTTGCGGGCAGGTTATCATCAAATTCGAATGGCCGAGAATGATATTCCTAAAACTGCCTTTCGGACTCATACAAGTCACTACGAATTTTTGGTGATGCCTTTCGGCCTCACCAACGCCCCCTCAACTTTCCAGTCCTTGATGAATGATGTCTTACGTTCACTTTTGAGGAGATGTGTTCTGGTATTCTTCGATGATATCCTCATCTTTAGTCCTTCCCTCAGCCCATTTACAGCATTTGGAAATGGTGTTTCAAATCCTACAACAGAGTTCTTTGGTTGCTAAAGAAAGTAAGTTATTAGTGGCAAAGGTGTGTCTGTCGATCCCTCAAAGATAGAATGCGTGAAGAATTGGCCAACACCCAAGACTCTCAAGCAGCTGTGGGGTTTCCTTGGTCTTGCCGGTTACTACCGCAAATATGTTAAGGGTTTTAGTCTGATTGCAAAGCCTCTCACCAGTCTACTTTAAAAAGATGGATTTAAGTGGGATGAGGAAGCAACGAGGGCCTTTGAGGAATTGAAAGCAGCACTCACTTCAACACCTATACTAGCTTTTCCTGATTTCTAAAAAACCCTTTACTATCGAGTGTGATGCTTCGGATGTGAGAATTGGGGCAGTGTTGTCTCAAGAAGGGCATCCTATTGCCTTTATGAGTAAGGCTCTCTCCTAAAGACGCCTCTCTCTTTCAGTTTATGACAAAGAGATGTTGGTTGTAGTGACTGCTGTTGAGCATTGGCGACCATACCTTTTAGGCCACCATTTCACCATTTACACCGACCACAAGACTATTGAGAATTTCCTCAACCAGCGAGTAACCACGCCCTCTCAACAAAAATAGTTGCTGAAACTCCTCGGGTATGACTACTCAATCCACTACAAAATGGGAAAAAACAATGCTGCACCAGATGCCTTGTCTCGGTCTGCAACTCTCAATGCTATGATGGGCGCGTCTATACCAACTCATGAGTTTGTTAGTGAGATACATAAGGCATGTCTTACTGATACTACCCTAGTGGAGTTGATTCAAACACTCCAAGAATCACCCCACAGCAAAAACCACTTCTCACTGCACAATTTTCAACTGATATATAAAGAAAGGGTGTTTGTACCAAATATTGACAATTGGAGGCATAAGGTGATCCAAGAGTTCCATTGTGGTTTGGTGGGAGGACATGCTGGTAGGACTCGCACTTACATGAGGGTGAGAAAAAAATTGCGTGGTCAGGACTGCAAAGGGATGTAAAGCTATTTGTAGCTAATTGTGATATATGCCAGCAAAACCACTATGAGTCTATTAGACCTCCGGGGCTACTGCAACCAATTCCAGTCCCTGAGAGAGCATGGAGCGTTATTTCAATGGATTTCATAGAGGCTTTGCCAAAATCACAAGGAAAAACTGTCATCTAGGTTGTGGTGGACAAGTTTAGCAAAGTGGCTCATTTCATACCTCTTTCTCATCCATACACTGCAGTGACGCTTGCAGGGATCTTTGTTACAGAAGTATTCCGTTTACATGGTATGCCAGATGCTATTATCTCATATCGTGACCCCATTTTCATGAGCTTATTTTGGGAGGAGTTTTTCAGACTGCAGGGTACTACTTTGAACAAGTCAACAGCATATCACCCCCAAATGAATGGTCAAACTGAGAACCTCAACCGAACATTGGAGCAGTATCTATGTTGTGTTACTGGAAACAAACCTCATGAATGGGTAGTTACCCTCCCTTGGGCTGAATGGTGGTATAACAGTGCCTACCACTCAGCTCTGAAAATGACACCTTTTGAAGCTTTATTTGGCTATGCCCCCCTGCCATTAAACCATACACACCTGGTTCTACTGCAGTGGCAGACATGGATGTACAACTCTGAAGTAGAGATGAGCTCTTAGCATTGATCAAACGAAATCTCCATCAAGCTCAGAACCGGATGAAGACATACTATGATAAACATCGCATAGAGAGATCATTCAAAGTTGGGGACTGGGTCTATGTGAAACTCCAGCCTTATAAACAGGCTTCAGTCAGCACCATAGTGTTCCATAAGTTGGCATCAAAGTGCTATGGTCCTTTTCAGGTACTTGAGAAGATTGGAGCAGTGGCATACAAGTTGGCACTTCCAGCTATAGCAAAAATCCATAACGTCTTTCACGTTTCCCTCCTAAAAAAGAGAATTGGGCATGTTGTTACAACTGAGGCAACACTTCCAGATATCAGGGATTCGTCTACTCTTAAATGGGTCCCTGAGGCTGTTTTACAAACAAGGATGATCAAACACAAAGGGGTAGCAGCAACTCAGTGGCTTGTTCATTGGATGGGGACGGCTAGAGAAGAGGCTACTTGGAAATTCGCTGAGGATATTATATATGCAGCATTATCCAGACTTTAAGTTTTGAGCTGTTCAAACTTGTGGACAAGTTTGTGGTGGAACCGGGATGGAATGTTATGAGTCTCTGATGTTGGTTTCCTAGTGGGCCGTAGATATGGTTGTTGCTTGGAGTTGGGCCGAGTAGGAGTCCACAAGTAGTTAATTGATGTTGTTTTAGTTGTAATCAGTTGGTCAGAAGGGTTAATTAATTAAGCTAGGTTTTCTATTTGATCTGATGGATGCTTGATAGGTGTCAAGATCTCATCTCTCTTTTGTACCTATTTAAGGCTGTTTTAGGGTTTCTAGCGGCCATCGAATATCAAAAACTGCAATTTCCTTTCCATTTTCTGTTAGTTTTAGCTCTTCCCTTTCTCGGTTCCATTGATAGGGTTAAGCCCCTATCACATCCATTTCTACTGCTCATATCCGTCCTTTGTCATCACATCAATCTTTTCCAATGCTTGCTTCACCTTATTCTTCATCACACCCCAATCAAACTTTGCAGATTGAAGAAATTCAAAGTGCGGTCTCCACTCTGCTGAATGAATTGCACCAATCCATCACTACTCTTAACCAAAATCAAGCCTCTTTTCGAAACCAAATGGCTGCCCAACTTTCTACACTTTAGAACATGTTAGTACAAGTATTGACACTGTGTCAATCACCAAACCTTCAAGACTTTCCATCTCCCACCCATTCAGTCAACTCACCAATGATCACCCACCAAATGTCATGAGCACGTTGTCATCTTCCAGTGGTTTGGATTGTTTCCAAATCCCCCAAATTTTTGTTCTGCTCCTCCATTGAATTCCACCATTGTTATCACCAGTACTGTCAATCTTCCACCACTTAACTGCTCCACCACAGACAACCACTATTACATCCATTCCTCTATACCAAGAATCTTCCACTCATTCACACCAAAACCAGTATCCAAACCAAAACCATTTTCAACCAATTCCTTACAGGCCACAGAAAGTCGACTTATTGAGATTCATAGGTGAGGATGCCTTGGGATGGCTCACCATGGCACAACGATATCTTCATTCTCAACGTGTACCTCTTCATGAATACATGACAATGGTAGCGTCACATTTTGGCCCCGATGCTTGTATGTGGATGAACTCGTTTGAAGAACGAAATCCGGGAACCACTTAGGAATATTTTGCATCTTCTTTCTTGGAGCACTATGGTGCAGGTAATGTCACTAATATCCAAACAACTTTATCACATCTTCAACAAACTGGAACTGTATATGAATTTATTTGTACCTTCACCAAATTGTCGAGCAGAGCATATGGATGGTCTGAAATACAATTGTTGCCTAGCTTTCTTGGAGGTTTGAAACCATAGATTCGACATGATGTCATGGCAATGGAACCAAGATCTTTAGCCGCTACCCAACGCCTAGCACGACCCTATGAGGCCAAGATGGCTGACATTCGTACCGCACCACGTCCTACATCTTAGACTTCCAACCCAACCAACCTTCTGTTGAGTTACTATTTCGTCAATTGTCATATCAGGACCAGAGAGAAAGACGAGCACAAGGGTTGTGTTATAGTTGTAGGTGTGTGTAACCAAAGTTTAAGAATATGAACACTCTCAAAGTCTCAACTAAACCCTTTCTTCGAGCCCCGCCTTCCAGTTTGATCTTCATAGGGGCGGATGTGCGCATGGTTTTGTTATGTAATTATCTTTCTTTAATCGAAAAAAAAAAAACAACAGTCTCAAGTAAACCCTAGGTCTCTCTATGAAAGCCTACAAGCGGCATCGGTCAAGCAAACACGATCACCCTCGTCTTATGGCAGCCATGGCCTAGGCTGGCTAATTGGCCACATTGTCACCTTTTGGCTTTGTGGTCAGACGAGAATTACAACTGAACAACGACTAAGGCTAGGCAAGACAAAGGCCTTTGCAGGTGGACTTCTTGTTTGAGATTTTGGCAGACTGCAGCTGTTTTTAGGTAGCCAAGTTGTAAGGATCGATCGACCATTGATCTGGCGGCGTCTTTTGCCATTGATTCTTGAGAATCAGGGATTGAGTGCTATTAGATTGAGTGGAGGTTGTGGTGGCGTGGTTTGTCGATGGTTACGGGATCTGGGTTGGCATCTATATAGGTGGAGATCGTGGCAACGTGGTTCGACGACGGGTATGGAGACGGTGGTGCAACTTTTCGGCGGTTGGAACGGTGGTGGATTGCTGGGTCACGGCATAAGAATGTTGGGAAGTTCAAGTTGAGCGATCTTTTGAGATAGGGAAGTTCAAGTTGCACCTCCAAATTTATGAGGTCTAGTTAGGTTTTTGAGTAAAAAGCAAAATGCAGGTGTACTAAGTAATGGAGGTATACATAGCAAAGTTTGAGGTGCAACTAGAACCTCACTTTGACATAACATTGTAGACAAATAAAATAAGAACAACCAACAACATAGTTGTTAAAGTTATGAATGACAATGAGGTTTGGCTCATTTGGTACGGCGGGCTTGTGGAGACCTCATCTATGTTTGATACCCGCTGTCAACACGTCTCGTTTGGGGGCTAGTGTGACATATAAGTTAAGTCTTTTAGCGTTAAGGTTGCAAGTTTGGCCTGACAATGATAGTGTAGCCTAATCAAGCTTTTACCTAAACTTTTTTGTAACTATATAAAAAAAGTTATAAATAAATACAAATAAGTGATCCTCTCCGAACAAAAAATCAAGCGCATTCTTATTAGTCGAATTTACAACGTACACACAAGCTAATGTATTTACTTATTTTTATGTCATGTTAAATGCATGAAGAATTTAAATAGGTAATTAACTAATTAACAGGAATATTTCCACACTGGCTGCTAAGAAAATGGATTTTTTATTTTTTCTAATACAAATCACTGAAATCAACGGTCCTCAAACAGCCTATTCCGCAGACTACATTACAGCCGTCGATCCTCGCACAGACTAGCCACCACGAAAATAACAAACCCCTCCCACCTTCATTCTCATTTCCTCACATACCTCCTCTCTCTCTCCACCTCTCCCAAAATCTCAGATTCTCTCTCTATCTCTGTGAGCGAAGATGAGCAAGGGACCTGGACTCTTCGCGGACATCGGCAAAAAGGCCAAAGGTAAAAAGCTTCGCCGATCGCTACTCTTCTCTCTGATCTCTTTACTGTTTTCAGCTGATTCGATTGTGTGTAAAATTTGCATCTGAAACGCTGCGTTTTGGCTTTGACTGTAGATCTTCTCACCAAGGACTACAACTCCGATCAGAAATTCAGCGTCTCCACCTACAGCGAAGCCGGTGTGGTGAGCTCTCCAATGTCGCATTCACTTGGTTTTTGAGGATTGTTGTTTTGAATCGGAAATCAGAGTTTCGTTGCCTTAATCTGCAGCTTTTGCTATTTTGGTTAATGATTTTGTGATGTTTGGCTTGTTAATCTGATTGTGCGTTTGAAATGGAGACCTTAGTGTTTGATAATTGAGTCATTAAGGAGCTCAGTGATGAGTTTTGAGTTGATATTGTACTCGGTGGCAACCGCATGTTGTTCACTTATAAAATGAAGTAGGCTGTTTGATTTTTATGAGAATTTTTTTTCGGGACCTAAATTATGCTGTAATATTTGTTCATGTGTGCTTGAACAGTTATGTTATACTTGTGTTTGCTCTGAGATGGAAAATTATGAGTTCTCTTTTGCTTTTGTTTTAGACTTTTTATTCTTGTCGTAATTTCATTTGTTATTTACCTCATGCTGGAACATCTTGCTCTGTGTGTATGCATGTGTATGTTGCCATACTGTAGATCACACAATTTCAAGATGTTAGTCTAGCTGTTGTCCTTAATCATGCAGCTATTTTCTTTCTCTCATGTTAGGTATGCTTTAAACTTTTATGTTTAAATGATCATGTGGAGACATGAGAAAGATGGCACGGTAATATATACTTCTATTAATGTTCAGTTAAGCTTCAAAAATGGATTAATATAGAAACTGCAACTATTTTAAGATCTGATTGTACATTTAGATTTCTCAAACTGTTGATGGGTTTTTGTATGCCACTTCTGAAATTATTCAAGTGAATTTACCTCTTATTATTAGAGCAGTTAGTTTATATGTCAATAACTTTCAGTACCTCTTTTTCGTTGTATAGGCTCTCACATCAACAGCAGTGAAAAGAGGAGGACTGTCTGCCGGGGACATTGGTGCACAATACAAATACAAGAATGCATTGGTTGATGTCAAAGTTGACACAGATTCAAATGTGGGTAGCATCCTTTTTAGAATATATTGTCTAAAGCAATTCCATTGTTCTATTAAATATGTCGACTTTTATCTTGTTTGGCAGATCTCAACTACCTTCACAATCACAGATATTATTCCATCCACAAAGACTATTGCTTCATTCAAAGTGCCAGACTATAACGGTGGCAAGGTGTACAATCTTTAATCTCACATTACGAGATATACATGTATATATGTACATGTATACTATAGATATAGTTGTGGGATTAACTATTTTTGTTATTTTCTTTTTGTTTTGTAGTTGGAAGTTCAGTACTTTCACGACCATGCCTCCTTCACCACAGCTGTTGCTTTGAATCAATGCCCAGCCATTGATTTTTCAGCTACCATTGGTACCCCAACCATTGCATTTGGTGCAGAAGCTGGTTATGACACCACTTCTGGAAACTTTACAAAGTACACTGCTGGATTTAGCGTGACACAACCGGTTTCCGTTGCTTCAATAATTCTGTAAGCATTTGTACTATAACCATTATGTATGACAATAGTATGCTCTGGTTGCTGTTTGAAGTATCAAATTCTGTATTCTTAAACAACTCATCTTTCTCTCATCTCAGGGGTGACAAGGGAGACAGTGTAAAAGCATCTTATGTCCATTATGTGGATCTGTTGAAGAGGAGTGCTGGTGTTATGGAAATCACCAGAAAGTTTTCCACAAACGAGAACACTTTCACAGTGGGAGGCCAATATGCTATTGATCCCTTGACGGTAGTGAAAGCGAAGCTCAACAATCATGGCAAGCTGGGAGCCCTCCTGCAGCATGAAGTGATACCAAAGTCTATGCTGACTGTATCTGGTGAGATTGACACCAAATCCTTGGACAAACATCCCAAATTCGGGTTGGCCATTGCCCTCAAGCCTTGATGTTTTTCCCATTTGATGATTCCTCGTTGGAAACCAGTACCTGGTTCAATTTTTTGGCTGGCTCTTGAGAGGAGCACTTAATAAGTAGTTTCCACAGAGATATATGTTTGCTAGTTGTCTATGACTGTGGATGGATTGTTTGATGCTTGGGCTCAACCGCTGTTTCATTTTCCAATATTCTTTTGGTTTTCAATTGTAGGTCTTTCAAGGCATTTGATATTCACATTCTAGTCTCCTTGCATGGAGAAAACCTTAGAATCCGATTGATAGAGGACTTGTTTGCATGTGTCAAGTGATAGCAACTGCCTGTTTCGAATGACCGCACCCTCCATGAGGGACTGCAATGGTGTTTATAAATGCAACATTGATGCATTGCTTCCCATTGAGTAAAGTTTCTTTTTACTGCGATTAGCCTTTTCCATCCCGAGTCCTCAGATTTGAATTTTGAACCTACTTTTCCATCTCTGGTTGATATAGCAACACATGATATAATGACTGCAATATTTGGCTGAAAGGGGCAACAGAAATGTTGTTGACAAACAGAAAGGTTTCTGATTGTTGCGTGCTTTCTTTCAGTGTAAAAAGCATCTGCTAAAATACAATTAGGAATGAAGTTAAAAGGATCTGCTCATATACAATTAGGATTGAAGGTCCACCTGAGGCATAGACATGACCCAAAAGTATCAAAAAACACAATTAGGGGGTTGGCACATTGGAGCCATCAGCAAATAAGTGGAATAAAGTTCAACACTAGACTATCATATCCTGGGCACTGAATTGGTAGACTAGTTTAGTCTCCATGTACATAACCTTCACTAGTCAGTGAATCGAAGCAAGAGTCCGATTTTGATTCAACCAATCAAAAGTTGTAAAAACAAGCAATGGATTGATCGAATTCATGAGTCCTTAAGTTGATATTGAGGGTTCATGAGGACGAGAAACCACAACTAGACACAAGCCCATGACATTGCAACTTCCAAGCAAAATTACAGACCAATCAAACAATGAATCAGTATTCAATGGAAGATGAATAAAACAAGGAACAGTTAATAACCTAGCTGTAGGAAAAGAGAAAACTTATAAATCCTGTACTTGCAGCGACAAATGGACTGGAAAATTAGCTGGCAGATGGATCTTAGTAGCTAGAAAGATTGTGAGGTTGTTACAACATATACAAACCAATTCATGATAAGATACTCCTCGCCCACACAACTATATTTTCAAAAGCACATTAATGCCACAGAGCTTGAGATTTGAAAACTAAGCAAGCCTATGATCAAACAAATCAACTTTCGTAAATAAAATAAATGAAGATGCTTGTTAAGCTTCAATCCTAAAAGATTACCAATCCCTTCATCAAAGGCCTGCAGCATCCCAACTCACCAAAATGCCATAACAGAAGATCAGACGCACCAACTTTCATGCATCCCAAAACACATCAATCAAATATACCACCACAAACAAGGCACTTGAACAACAAAGCAGAAAACAAAATCCTTTATACACAATGTCAGTGGTATCTCAGTGACAGCACAAACCTTTCCCCACATGGTAATCGGTTTCTCAATGACTAACTCAAACTTAACACCGCACAGGTTACCCATTACCAGCACTTATCTAAGTTCACAACTCACTGATTAATAGTCAACACGTTCGTAATCCTACTAGACACAGCACACAATATTGCTGCCGGACCCAAAAGCAATCACCCCATTCATTAGGCATAACTGATATCTCATGCTAAAATATCTATCATCAAAACACAAATCACATACCAACAACACACTCGGGAACCAAATCAAACCAAAGATTATTGACAGGAATATCAAAGAAAACATTATAGCATTAAAACCATCACAAAATCCATACGTCTCGTATCGAAGATCCAATACGTAAACCTCCATAAAGGATTAAAAACATAAACACGGTCCGAAATCCATCCATATTCTTAGCTTAAAAACTTAAACCACTAAACATAAGAAACCCTCAGTCACTAAAATCTCCGCTACCAAAACCAAACCTCAATCGACGTTCTGCATGATGTCCTCCGCCGTGAACTTGGTGCCCTTGTCCTTATCGGCGGCGGCTCTTCCCTTGGCCTTGCGGTCGAGCAGCGCCTTGCGATCCTTGTCGAGCCTGAGCTTGGTGATGAGGACCTTGGAGGGGTTGATGCCGACGTTGACCGTGGAGCCGTTGACCTTCTCGCGAGTGATGCGCTCGATGTGGATGACCCACTTGCGGCGGTAGACCTGGACGACCTTGCCCTCGCGGCCCTTGTAGGTCCCACGCACCACCTGGACCTCGTCGTCCTTGCGCACCGGCATGGACCGGACGTTGTACTTGGACCGGAGGTCAGTGGAGAGCGGCGCGCTCATCAGCACGCGGCGGACGCTCGACGGCGCCGTGAAGTGGGCCTTGCGGCTCTTGCGCCGGGAGCTCGAGACGCGTGGGTTCCTCTTCATCTTCTCTCTCCCTCTCTCTCTTAGGGTTTGGCCTCTGCTCTCTTTGCCTCTGGCTCTCTCACTCTGACGGCAAATGAGAGTGAGGTTTAACAAGGAGAAGAAAGCTATCTATAGCTAAAGAAGGAAACGACGTCGTAGAGAGGGATTAGGGTTTTCTCTTGCGAAGGCTGCGGATTTGGGCCTCTTGTTGTTATGTGGCGGGCCATGTCTTTGGGCTTTTATGGATTGCTGTATAATTAGTTGGACTCCTTTTTTATTTTATTTTAGAAGACTAATATATCCTAAAAAAAATTTTAAAATAGGGTTGTAAATGGATTTGTCTTGGTCCGGTTAGAGCTCAAACTGTCTCGGTATCGAAATGGCTTGTTCGGTGCAAAATTTCTTCTATGCATTAAGGTGCAAGTGAACCGAGCAACTAGTATGCAGTATTTTGATCCGGTCATATACATTGCATTACATGCATATATACTAATACCGTTAACAAAATTAAAACCCAAAAAAATAGTCTCAAGTGTTTCCAACTAAGGAAGTGAGAACACTAGATCGAAAAAGATATACTCTTATTATAGACGTTTAATTTGATCGGATCAAAAATGAAATTAAAATGAAGAAATTTAGAGTCTCTAATCTTCATTCGATCTTCTCATACAGCGATTTGAGCACTTACATATTAATGGTGCAAGTTACACCTTAATGCATAGAATAATCCGCTCCCGCGTTTAAATTGTTATCTTTTTCATTTTAGACAATATTTTTAAACTCGAAACGGTCAATTTTGTTGTATTAAATGAGTTGTTATGTTTTGCAAATGCATCTAGTACATGGAGATTATATGTCAATTTTCCTTTCTTTGAATTGATTCACATGAACTGGTCCTCGCAGATATTATTGTTCTTCCTCATTTGCTATTTCCAGGGAATGAGAAAATTACTCAAATGGTCACAGACAAGACACTGTGCAAACTTAATATGTCATACGTTGCTATGCCCCTCGTCACAAGTCACATACAATATGAAGCGTCATAGTCATAAAGGTATCTTCTCTATTAATAAAACCGTAGGCTTTTTTGACTTTATCAATGGTTAAATTTTTGAACTACCTATAATGTCTTTAATTGATTAAAACATTAAAATATGTCTTTTAATAGATAAATGATAAATTAGTAATTGCAAATGTTGAAAACAAGAAGAAGAAAAAACATAAAAAAAGAAGCTTAAAATGTGGGAGGGAGAGAGAAAAGTGGGGAGGGAAATCAAACTTTGAGCATAACTGTAATAGTAAAAAACAAAACAAAAAATTCACACACGCACATAGTGCGGGTCAAGATGCTATAGTATATATTGACATCAGAAGTATATAGTTAACAAAATAAATGCAGTAACTCAACAATCTTCTACCTTATTTATTTATTTGCAGGAATATAGTAGATATATATAATTCAGTATCACCATATTGGTATATTACACATAATCTTTGTTGATATATCATAACGTAGGTGTTGTTGGTTGGTATGTGATTCAGTGTTTTATTGTTCGTTTGTTTATGAAATCTTAACATCACTTGCATAGTGTTGGAATGTTCATCATTTCTCCAATGCAACAGGGATAATATCTTCACGTTGACGCAAGTACTATGGTAGGGGTAGGTTTGCGTGGCCACCAGTTACTATTTTTTTCCATTTTAAGGTTTTTAATTATCAATGAAGTTTCTAGCTTCATTTCATCTAAAAAGTTTAGGGTTTAGGGTCTTGTCTAAGTTAGTACATCTCATATTATTTTCACGATCTAACACGATCAGTTCGATTGAATAACTCGGACGCAAAATTGAATCAGACATCGCCGGTTATTTAAAGCAACTTTAGTAGACTCTTTATTTTAGCTTTTAGCTATTTTAGAGAGCGTGTTGTTGTTGTTTTTTTCTTTTTCAAAGCTCCAGCAGACTAGCCAAAGTTTAGCTATTATGACTTTTAGCTATCTCGCTAGCTAAATATAGAGAGCGAGATGACTTAAATGAGGCTAGCTATAATTTAATACATTCTTTATAATATATTTTACATGATATATAAATATATTTAAACTATTTAATTTTTATTTGAAGAATAATGTTGATGTAATGCTAGCTAAAATAGAAAGCATTGATGCAGCCACATTTCTAAAGTGACATTTTAGCTAATTGACTAAAATTTAACTCAAAAATGGCTAGCATTGCTAAAGATACTTTTATTATCTGATTTCGATTCAAGTTCTTTGGAGATGAATATCATATCCAATGAACCGATCTTTCGACCAAATAAAATATATATAAACAGAATTCGATTTACAATATAGTTTGAATTTTTTTCCTTTTCTGACTCCACCACATATATATATATATATATATATATAATATATATATATATAGTTAATTGACATATATGCACCAACAGATAAACAAGCTGAGGATCCAAAGCCGATGACCTAGATCTCTACCATTCTTTTAGATCTAATCCCATTCAACACCCCCAAATAAATCAGTAGAGGATCAAAATTCAAAACTTCAAAATCAATCAAATAATAATATTGACCAAAAAAGAGAATTTTTGTCAGAAAACCATTATTAAGAAACCAAAACTGCATCCAAAGCAAAGAGAGTAAATGCTGAGAAGAATGCATTTATGAGTGATCACATGCACCCAATCAATTGAATTTGAATGTACCCAAAAAATTGAAACCACCAGGGGAATGACTCACCAGATTCAGAACAAAAACCCTAATGGCAATAAAAGCAGCAGGTAAATCATATCACTAATAAAAAAACAAAATACTCTTCCCCCAAAAACACTGTGTGTGTTCTCAGTTCTCAAGGAAGAAGAAGAAGAAGAACAAAGAAGAGTAGCTAAAGAGTTAGGGGTGCTGGTAGCTGGAGTGAAATGAGGAATTGGAAAAATCTAGGGTTTGTTGAGACCATCTATGAAGAAGAAGATGACTGTGAATTCTCTTCTGCTTCTCCTTCTCTCTCCTCAGCCATCTCTTCTCCTTCTACGCCTCTCCATTCCAGAGTTGAATCATGGTCAGAGTTATTTTTATTTTATTTTTATTATTGGTTTTCTATTATTTTATCAGATATTTGTTTCAGAAATAATTTTGATGGGTTTTAAATATTTGTTCTAGGTCTCGGGCAACTGGGCACTGTACAGAAGTTCTGATTCGAGTTCAGGGAAAATGTTTCCAACTGCACAAGGTTTGTCGATTCCCTCTATTGCTAAGTCCTGATTCTGTTCTTGATCTTTTTTCGTTTCTCAGTTGAGGGCCATTAGGTTTGTATATATTTTGTCGATAAAGATGGATAGATTTTAGCTGGGAATCATGGATCATACTGGAGATTTTCGGTTTTTTTTTTTTTTCATTCGCACAAGTTTCTAGTCCTCTTAAGAATTCCGGGGTTGTTTGTGATTCCAAATCTCAATCATTTGACAATTTTCTTTGTAGAAAAATGAATCATCTTATTGTTAATCTCGTTGATTAGTGAATAGTGAAGACTAAGTAGTGGTGGTCTAATTAGAGAATGGAGAAGCAGTAGAATCCCAACATTCTGGTTCTGGGTTTCTTGTTTCATTTTTGTTTTAGCACATTGTTGCGAAAAGGGTACACGAAATCTTCTGGTTGTTGTAAAATGGCTAATTAAAACCTTCATATGGAAGATGATTAGTCAAATGGTTAGTAAGGTTTAATAAGGAATTAAGGCTGTAAATAGAGTTTTCGTTTAGCATTAACTTTCTTTCTGTTAACAGAAAACAAAACGTTGCATTTGGAATGATCTAATTTCGATAAAATTAATTGCAAATAGCCATTATAATATTTCTCATTTTCCGTTTATTTATTTTTGTTCATAGGATCCACTGACATCAAGAAGCACATATTTAAAGCGCCAACTAACCGCCTTCGTCTCCGACTTCACGTTGCCGTTAAACATCTCCGCCGAAACGTTCACTCTTGTTGCCGATTTCTGCTACGGTGCCCGCCTCGTCATAACGTTGTTCAACGTCGCCGCTCTAAGAACCGCCGCTGAGCTACTTGAAATGACAGAGACTATCGACGAGGACGATAACAACTTACTCCACTTAACGGATACCTACTTCAACCAAGTCGTCGCCGTCAACAGAGACTACGCGTCCGTAGTGTTTAGGTCTTGCATGCCGTTACTTCCCGAGGCCGAAACGGTGGCGTTTCTTGTGAGCAAGTGCATTGAGGCGTTGGCTATGTCTGGTGACAGCGACAGCCGTGTGGATTGGCTACATGAGGTTATAACGGTGTGTCCTGAGGACTTTCAGATAGTTGCCGAGGTCATTCAGCGTCGGTTTGGAAGCCATGACGTTGTTTACAAGCTCGTTGATCTTTATATTATGGTACGTAACTCTAGCAAGAACTTCTACTATACATTGTATGTGTATGTCATACACGCATACACGCATGATTTAATGGTACTTAAGTCATAAATAGTAGGGTAGTGCTAGAGGGCCTTATTAAAGCCTAGGATATATGGCCTTAATCCTAGGTGGCATGTCAAATCACATATCCACATCATTAAATAAAAGAATCATGCTATGTTATTTTTGGGTAAAAATACAATATTATCCTTTCATATCCAATGACTCTAGATTATTTTGTTTTTATTCTATAAAAAGATGTTTTTAAATCTATTTTTTTCATTACTCGTACTTAAATTTAAATATGAAATATATATATATATACATGGCCCTTCCAATGAGGGATCTTTTTTTTTGACATATATGAGGGATGGGGGGATTACACCAACTTTTCGATTATATTTTTGAATCTCTACCGTTCAGTTTGTTGGTCCTTATATATAGATCAATTCTGCAAATTTTCAGCCAATTTGGTGATCGTTAAGGTGTCGAACAAGATTAAATCAATGAACGAACCAAATCTGTCAAACATGAACCGTTCATGCTTATAATTATAAATCGTAGTTTTGAATGCCTTAACGATCACCAAAATTTCTGAAAATTTGCAGAAGTGATCTACTCATATAGAACTACATATTGAACGGTGGAGATGTGATTTTGTGATCGAAAAGTTGGTGTACTCCCTCATCCCTCATATATGTCAAAAAAAGGGATCCCTCAAGGGCCCTCTATATATATATATAATTATACTCGGTTCGAAAATATGAACTCATTTGAATATATATATACACACACATACATAATTTTTCCAAGGAGAACATTTCTTTTTTAAAGTTTGATGGAGAATATATATATATATATATATATATATATATATATATATAAAGTAAAAAGAAAAATTAATGGTGAATTAAAAAGTCTAAAACTATTTGATTCACAAAGATAATTTTTATTAAATATCGTAATTGTGACCCTAAATCTAATGAATTATTATAATATTTGACTCTATAAAGAAATGCATTCAATTTAGTTCATGTAAGGTAACTAAATCAACTACATAAAAATGGTAACTAAATCATTTTGATGAAAATAAACAATATTTGGTATAATTATTCGTTAATTTGGTGTGATTATTAATCAGATCGTTATTAATAAACTATATTTGGTATATGACACCTATATAGACATGTCTGTATTAAGAGGATACGCAAACATTCATATTAGTATATGTACTGCCGAGTAGAGGGGAGAAGTATAAAAATGGTCTAAACTTGCAAAGTAGTTAATACATGAGACTTTAGAATGATGAAATTAATACATGAGACAGTTAATAAGTATAATGTGTTATGTACGTTTTAGTGCGAACATGTCATTAGAGAAAGTCTCCGGTGAACTTGTACTTAGCTCATTATTAACTACTTAATATATTTAATCTTTAAACCCTAAACCCTGAACTCTTATCCCTAAACCCAAAACTTATTTATTGTATTTTAGTGTAAATACTACATTAAGCTAGGAAACGTTCTCAATGAACTTGCAAGTAGCACATAGTTAGCTACTTAGTACTTATTTTTTTTATTTTAGTGTGAATATTCCACTAAAGAAAAGTTTATAGTGAACTTTACCAGCTTACTGTCAGCTACTTACTACTTAGTACTTATTTGTTTAGTGATCATTACGTACTAGCTCATTATTGACAGCTTATAACTTATGCTTATCACTTTAAATCTCAATGTGAATAATGACTTCTATTTGAATGTGAACTTCAATGTGTATTATGACTTCTATTTGAATGTGAATATGTTATTAGAAAAATGTTTCAAGTGAAAATTACTAGTTTATTATCCGCTACTTATAACTTATTTGTTACTATAAGACATATTTAGGACTTTAACTTTCAATGTGAAAGGCGACTTCAAATTTTAATGTAAATAATGTCTTCTATTTCAATGTGAAGTTCAATGTGAACATGCTCTTTAGAAAATGTTCCAAGTGAACATTACTAGGTTATCGGTACTTGTAACTTATTTGTTATTATGTGACATGTTTATGACTTTGAATTTCAATGTGAACAATGACTTTTATTTCAATGTGAATATTCTATTAGGAAAAAGTTCTAAGGGAACATTATTGGTTCATTACTGACTACTTAGTACTTGTTTGTTACTATAAGATATGTTCCTAACTTAAAATCGATATATCAAAGATGGCTAGCTTATTTTTCAATGTTATTGAAATCATCATTTGATACCTAATACGTATTTACTCGTGTAGAACAATATGTTAGTTTATGTTAATGTAGATGGTGACTTCTATTTTAGACATTCATTAAATGAAGTATCACTTCACACTTAACATACCTATTCAATCACTATATGTCATACATATTTAATGAAGTTCATCTTTTGACCAAAAAGTTCTTATGCCTGACGTAAATTTATTATAATTTGAACGAACAACGAAAATAATTTAGAGTATGGTGCTCAAGTTACCTGAATCAACGTTTTTAAATCAATATCATAAATAAAAATTTAAGTCTTCATAAAAAGTCAATTTATTAGTGGGGAACTTCTTACCTCTTGAATCACAATATTTCATAAGCTACCGAATATGAATATTGTTAAATTTTCTTTCCAATTTACGAATTTAATTTAAGTTTTGATTTGTCTGATTACCTTATTATAAGAAGGATTAATTTATAGATGACAGTATGTATATTAATATGAAGGGTTAATATGAATGTTTGCATATCCTCTTAATACGGACATGCCTATATAGGTAGCTTATACCAAATATAGTTTATTAATAACGATCTAATTAATAATCACACCAAATTAACGAATAATTATACCAAATATTGTTTTTTTTTTTCATCAAGATTATTTAGTTAACTTTTTTAATCGAGTTGATTTAGTTACCTTACATGAACTAAATTAAATGCATTTCTTTATAGAGTCAAATATTATAATAATTAATTAGATTTAGGGTCACAATTATAATATCTAAAAAAATAATCTTTGTGAATCAAATAGTTTTAGAATTTAGACTTCTTAATTCACCATTATTTTTTGTTTTTACTTTATATATATATTCTCCATCAAACTTTAAAAAACAAATTAAAAAAAACTATCGAATTTATATTGGATGAACTATATATAAAAAATATATAGATACATATATATATATATATGATTTTCTCCTTGGAAAAATATGTATGTATGTATATATTCAAATGAGTCATATTTTCGAACTGAGTATAATTATATATATATATATATATTTCATATTTTAAATTTAAGCAAGAGTAATGAAAAAAATGGCTTCAAAAACATCTTTTTATAATATATAAACAAAATAATCTATAGTCATTGAATATGAAATGATAAGATTGTATTTTTACCCAAAAATGACATAGCATGATTTTTTTTATTTGATGATGTGGATATGTGATTTGGCATGCCAATTAGGATTAAGGCCATAAATCCTAGGCCTTAATAAGACCTAGAAACATTTTCCTAAATGGTATTATATTTATCAAGTTTATTATATTCATCTCATACTATTAGATCATGCGTGTATGTAGAAGCATTGGTACAGAGCAAAAATATACGCTGCAAAAAAATGTACCTTCATAGCAAAAATATTTTGACATGCTCTTGAGTATGATAGAAATGTTGGTTTTTACTCCTGCAGAGATACGAAGGCAAAATCACAGAGGAGCAGAAAGCACAGATATGTAGTTCCATAGACTGCAGCAAGCTCTCTCCACATATCCTTCTAGAAGCAGTGCAAAACCCAGTAATGCCTCTACGTTTCGTGGTCCGAGCCATGCTCATCGAGCAGCTCAACACTCGCCGCACCATTCTCACCGCAGCTACTGCAGCTACTGATGATCTCCACACTCAACTTCCACTCCTCCAGCATCATTATGATGACCCCAAATCCGATCATGCCCCAGTGGCTACACTAGGTTCCCTCCTCCAACGTGACACTGTTCTCCGCCAATCGGCGCAGCTGAAGGCCACCATGGCTGCGACGAGCTCACGGATCAGAACCCTAGAAGAGGAGCTGAGTGGGATGAAGAAGTTACTGGAAGAGTGTAATAATGAGCGGAGCATAATGGCGGAGGCCGGTGGTGAAAGTAAGTCTGCGAGTTTTCATTATGGGAGTAGTGATGAGAGTAACCTCAGTAAGCTGATAACGAAGTCTGCTTCTTCTTCTAGTTTCCGGCTCATTAATTTTAGAGGCAAAGAGAAAACGGAGGGGAATAATTGGTCGTCATGTACTGGGACTCCGGGGGTGACGAAGAGCATTAGTCAGAGGCTGATTGGTGGACTGAAGAAAGCATTTCGGGTTTCGGGTTCAAAGGATGTGTCGGAGAAGAAGATCGTCAGCTATGGCGATGGTGGCAACAACAAGGATATCATTACGATCGAATAATAGGAACATTTTAGGATCGTTTCTACTGTAATTTTTTTGCAATGCAAAATATGATCAAACCGCTTTGCGTGTTAGAGATTTTGATTGATTATTTTAATTAGGTGTTCAATTTTTAATTTCATGAATTTTTCTTTTCATTGTAGACTAGAAGATTATTTATCCACTCACGTTGCATGTATATTGTGATTCATACAAGACGATTAGCTTACTAAATAACATGAAGTGCATGACAGGCCTCTGTATTTATGAAACATGCATGAACTAAACAAGCTCTGTAAACCGTTCTCAAAAAAAAAAAAAAAAAAAAAAAAAAAAAAAAAAAAAAAACTCTGTAAACCTAATCATGTAGCTCTTATTGGGCTTTGTACTAACGATCCTCGGCCTTATCCTCTCATATTTTCTCAACAAACCTATTTGAGTTTCCTTCTCATCCCCTAGTTTAGGCTTTTTTTTACTCAGAAACTGCACAAATTTTATAATTTTTTTTATTTTTATGCTAAACGTCTAGATTACAAAGAAACGTCTCTAGACGAACAACCAAGCTTCAAAGAGGTTGAAATTAACAGCAGAACTAACACAAGAAGGAAAATTCAAACGCATTAGCAACAAAATTTGCTTCTCGAAAAACATAGTGAAATGATAGATTGCATTACTGAAGCTTACAGCTATTGTTCTCGTTGAGAAGCTTACAAGGACATTTGAACCTTTCATTAATCAGTTAATGACTAGTGAGGGACATTTGAGAAATTTGACTCCCTTGCCTTAAACTATCTCTGAGGGCAGTAACTTCTGCAATTAGAACATAATTGGCTTTCCAATTTTACATTGCTATTCATATCCGTCTCTAACAAGAAAAAATGAAGACTATACTTTTAGTCATCCAATGACAATCACAATCAGAACCGTTGTTTTATTTGTACAATAACTAGCATGAATTGATTTTATAGCTAAAAAAATTATGAGAATAAACACTATGTTCCATAATAGAAATACGAAGCCAATGCGAGCACTCACGAAAACGAAACATCAATATATTGAAAGAACCTAGCTGCAGATGGCAACCGTTGAAGTTGTTCTTAAAATCCACCTGTACATGAAAACGAAACATCAATAGGATAAGAGTTTAGCTTCATCGATCAGTTTGGAAGTTTGGATAAGCACAACTCATATACATGTCCATTAGCGAAAGGAAGCCACCAATTAGTGCTCTCAATGTCAATTACCACTGATCACAAACAACAAAACGTGGATTAGCAAGTACCACAACTTCCATTTTCTTTAGGTAAATTACTAGCTCCCAAATATTTCGTGCAACTCCAATACATACAAGATGGTCGATCGACGTGTCGTTCATGTCGGAGTGTGATTAGGAGGCCACAACAAGCCAATTGAGAAGGACATTCTTGGTGATGGGAATCAACAGCCCGCAACATGATTGGCATGGTTTTGCTTTTGCATTACAGAGCCAAAGCAGGTAGAGATGTGGCAAAAGTGCGCAACAGGTAGATGCGAGCCTTCAATATTTTTGAGGCATCGATGAAAAGGCTACCGACTAAAATATGTAGGCATGAAAAGGCTGAAAGATGTGCTCAATTTGATGTCGTAGTCAGAATCAATTAACTCATGACGTTAGAGATGCATCTGATTATCTTAACATCGACCTATACCCACTTAAACTCAAGAAAACTACACTAGATAAATAGGAAGCGAGACCTTTTTTTTAATCATGAATGAATGACGAATCCATTTCTCTCAAAAAAACACATGTGCTACATCTAAAAACATCTCATAATTATCACTTGAAAACGTTCTTCTTTGACACAAGCATGTTTTGCGACCTTCTTGGACTGTGTTATGTCTGTTTTACACAAGACATACTCTAGATAACTCTTCTATGATCAAGTTTCATAAAGTCTATTTCGTCAAATTCAAACTAAAACTTAAAATGTAAATACTTAACATATTCACAAAAGAGTCTTCATTTGGTCTAAACTTGCTCACATCACCAGATCTTATTGAACGAACGGACAAACCTACCAATACGACCGACCTATTGAAACATTTGCACACCACGAGACCTTATTGAACGATAGTATAACCCTTGGCAACACAAACAACCTATTTAGATATATCTACATTGTGTTTAGATAAAATAATTTCACTTTCAATAAAAATTTCAAAATCATGGAAATTACAATTTTATGAATTTAAATTCTATTAATTGAAAATTCCATTATTTGAGTTTGAAAGGAATTTGTATTTAGACTAACTTCGGTTAAGAGAATTGACAAATGACCTATATTTTGTGAGGAATTCAAGTCGAGAATTTAAACCCCTAAATTTCACGATTATTTTCCAGTAAAAATTACTAATTTCACGGGATAAGAACCTAAACAAGATAAAAATTTCTTATTTTTATTAAATTCTCATAAATTTACTCTAAACACACTGCTAGTGTAGTGATCCGATCCGTCACTCACATTTCCAAATCATAATAAAACGCTAGACTAATAGACTACACCTAATAGTCGACCAAAACAAAACCCAACGGTCGTACCACCGTTCTAAACACCCCGTGGACCTTAACCCATTTAAAGTTTTAAACCCACACGAGTGACGCGACCACCCCACGACCACTGCCACCATAAACACGTGCCTCGCCGCCACGTGTCCCCCGCGCCCCACCGCGAAGTAGACACTTTGCTATACCCAAACCACCCGCCACCATATAACGTCCTCCTCCTCCGCCTCTTCTAGCAGAGAGAGAGCCTCCAAAAATGGAAGCAGAGCCGTTCGTCTTCTTCCTCCTCATTCCCATTCCTTCACCCACTCACTTCTTCTTCTCTCAGCCTCCCATGCCTCTCTAATTTTACTTCCACCCAAAAAAAAAAAAAAAAAATTCAGCTGTCAAATCTCTGTGAGCTGTCAACCATTAATTCAACGCCATCGAATCCAGAGCTGCTTTTTCAATCTTAGCATGAATGCGGTGAAAGCAGCTCGGCCGTCGAGTTTTCGCCTGACGCCGTCGGACGCTGAATTTGGATCTCCGCCGGCGGCGAGGTTAGGATTCGTGAAGGTGAACGGAAGCAATGTGAATATGAGGTTGAGTTTGAGCGGCGGATTTGATGCAGGATCTAAGGGTTTACGGCCGATTAAGGCCACGGAGGACCAAACCGTGTGCGTCAAGTCTGATCGCGCCGCCATTAATGGTAACACTTTCTCTACTTTCAAACTTCATCACTTATTTTTTTTTCTTTCTGGAATTTGAATAAAGGCGAATTCAAATGTGATTCTTTTCTGGGTTTTGTTTTTTGTTTTCTAATCAAATTTGTTGTGTGTAGTACATTTTGTGTTTTTGGTAAATTGGCGGGGGTTGGTAAAAAAAAAAGATTGATGGGGAATTTGGGCAAATAATTAGTTTAGGCTGAGTCATACTACTCATTGGATGGTTGTTAAGGCTTGTGCTTACTTCATGAATATCATATATCTTTGCTTTTGTCAACTCCCTCTTTTGCATCTTCTCCTACAAAACAACATTCATTTCTGCTGTTGTCATCAGTGCCAAGGCTTTGTTCGTTTCGAGCGCAATCGAAGCTTTGGAAGCTGTTCTTCTAAGAGGTTATTGCTGTCCATAGAATATTCGTATTTGTTTCTTGTGATTTGGTTGTCAGATGACGGATCTAGTGGATACTGTTTTCTTAGAGATGTTGTTTTTATTGTTTGGTACAGAAAGTTGTTACGGATTCATGCTTTTGTGAGAAAAGTTCTCACAGTAGAATGATTTTGTAATTTGAACTGATTTATAGTCTGCAAATAATCTGATTCCTTGTGTGAATTTATTGTTCTAATCTAGACCAACCATCTAACTAGGTAAAAATTCCCACCAGATGTCAACTGTGGGGAACTCAACGAACATCGTGTGGCATAAATGTGCGGTCGAGAAAGTGGATAGGCAGCAGTTACTTAAGCAGAAAGGCTGTGTCATATGGATTACTGGTCTTAGTGGTTCAGGTTTGTTTATCCCTTTAAGTTATGCTATATGAAATGTCAAGCAGTGTTTGTGTTAGCAGCGCTGTAAAGTATTCTTTGTTATGGGGCTAGTGAAATATTTATATGCACATCAACCTGCACCAAAAGTTCTTACCTGGTAAAATCAATATAAGGTTTTTCCATAGTTATGGGAGACTTTAAGCCATGAGCTGTCGTATTGGGACTTAGAATGAGTAGTCTTACTTACATAGAAATAGTCATGATGATGATTTCTGGCCATATATGTCTCAATGATTAGTAGCCTTCCTTTTTAACAAATATGTCAAAAGAGGATAAAGAATACTGAAACACATGGACTGATTGTGTAGATTTCTCTGTATCTCCATACATGTATGCACACAGAGTGGACTAAAATCCTTTTTTCACATTACGACTACAGATCTCATGTTGTGTGGTTTTCTTTTGTACTGTTCTCCACTGCTTTGTAGCTGTAATATGATATTAACTTATTTTAAATTTGTTTGATTACATTTACATTGTACGACATCAGAGTACCCTGTAATTTTAAACCTCAAGCTTGTATTCATTGATAATATTAACCTCAATTAAGGTTTTACCCCTGCTCAAACTCATCATAAGCACTATTCATTTCTCTCTCTCAATTTTTGTGTATTTCATTGATACACTGGTACGGAAGAGCTATGAAAGAAGAACTAAACTAAATTACACTTAAAAAAATCTGAAAAGTTCCAGACCATAAAATTTCTATATTGTTCAAAACTTTTGGCAGTTCCATTAGAAATCAATCATTCCAATTTGTTACTCTTTAGTACACACCAAGCTTAATGACACTGTCTCATATATTGGTCTCTATTTTAGGAAAAAGCACTGTGGCATGTGCATTGAGTCAAGGCTTGCACATAAGAGGAAAACTGACCTACATTCTTGATGGTGACAACGTCAGGCATGGTCTAAATCGTGATCTTGGTTTCAAAGCAGAAGATCGTGCAGAAAACATACGAAGAATTGGTGGGTATTTATGTAGTTAAATGTACATATTTTCTCTTTTTTGTTTTAATATTCCTTTTACTGATATTATGCTAAAAAAAAGCGGAGGTCGCTAAGCTCTTTGCGGATGCTGGCATCATTTGTATTGCTAGTTTAATATCTCCTTACCGAAAGGACCGAGAGGCCTGCCGTGCACTATTTCCAGAAGGAGATTTTATTGAGGTAAGTATCGCTTTTTATAGCAGGGTAGGTTGGTTTGTTATTACCAGCGTAGTGAAGAACAGACAAGAGCCTGTAGCCAGTAATGAGCTGACATAACTAACATTTCTCAGGTGTTCATGGACG
The DNA here is from genome assembly GCA_010134655.1 of Fragaria nilgerrensis. NCBI lineage: Eukaryota > Viridiplantae > Streptophyta > Magnoliopsida > Rosales > Rosaceae > Fragaria > Fragaria nilgerrensis. Next base: position 12,009,951 of record CM020977.1, read on the forward strand.
TGCCACTTAATATATGTGAGAATAGAGATCCGAAGGGCCTCTACAAGCTTGCACGAGCTGGAAAAATCAAAGGTATGTTGTGCTTCATTCCAATAGTTTTTTTTTTTTTTTTTGGTTTCTGATTTCTGTTTATAAAGTAAATGAATTTCAAATAAAGGTGTTCAACAGCTATTAAGATAAAGATATACATTTCATTTGGAAATTTGAGGAAGCAACTGTATCTCATCATCTGGTGCTATCTTCTGATCTCACTATCATTTTCTATGTTGGGGCATTGTTCCCGACAATGTGAAGTCTTACAATATTTTTTTTGGGGAATGAGGAAATCCAAAATTTTAGTATGTTTTCCACTTATTTACTCAAGTATTTATTCGATGCTTGATGGGTATGATTAAAACGGTGTGTCTTGCTCTCTGTAGATTACTTCTCAATAATAAATTTATAAGTAGTGAGTTTTGTTTGGAACTCTGCAGGTTTTACTGGGGTTGATGATCCATATGAGCCACCACTAAACTGTGAGGTATGTGTGTAAATGAAGATCATGGCATCATGCTTCAGTGAAACTACTATGTTGGAGTTTTTCTCCATACTCTGTTTTTATCATAAGAAAAAGATTGTCTTCATTGACTGGCTCATTTGTGTGTGATATGCACATACATGAAGTAAAGATCAGCTCACATTACCATCTTAACATAAGTGTGAGCCAACATTTGGAGGTCAAATGGGTATTTCATTTCCAGTATAGAGGTGGAAGTGTCATTTTCACTGCCACCCTTTCACCAGACACAGCATATCGTTAGAATGTTGAAATGTGTACCAGAACTTCCGTGTAGTGGGCCAATTAGAATGAAATTCCGAGGTGGAAGTTTGTGTATGTGCTATTGACTTGTAGCATCTCAGTATAACATATTAGAACAATGCAACATTAGCATGACATCAAGCCTTTAGTTTTCTGCTCTACCTTTGCTATTCATGTCCCGTTATCCCTTGCTTTCATTGTCTTCCTTTTTTGGCACTTCTGTTATATGTCAAATCTCATAGTGCTCATTTTGCAGATAGTGTTGCAGCAGAAGGAAGGGATTGCGTTTCCCCAAGTAGTATGGCCGAAACAGTGATATCTTACTTAGAGGAGAAAGGCTATTTGCAGGCCTGATAGCCAAGAAAAGATTCCACTTGCCGAGTGCCAGAGCTGCTCTTGTAACATACTATCCTGCAAAACAGCATTTTTTCTTCCAGCTAAAAAGAAAAAAAGTAATTGCAAAATAGAATTTCTCTCCTTTCCCGACTAGGAAATTGCTCGTTTCCTGCGTATTCCGGTTCCAGCAATTTAGTTAATCAATCGATTAAATGAACCTAATTCATTCAAAAGCCACCATCAGAAGTGTGGCTTTTGATCCAAATTACAATAAGTAGTGGAACCTGGGAAAGGAAGATTCTTATGTTTAGTTTAATTTTATTTTTTATTTTTTAAATTTTGTCAACCTGGAATAGGAGGTTCATGTATTGGCTGTGTCAGTTTGTATGGGATCAAATCGTGAGATAAAATATTTTTGTTGTAAAGTTGCTCACTGGGTAGTTAGTTTCTACGAATTTTTGCTCAGGAGGTAAATGTCGTTCTTTCATATCTATGTGATTAGTCACAAATTAGATGAAGAAATTGAAAGAGACATCATTAGCTCTTGGGTGGATATTCCAAAATGGACGACAAATATTATAGGTCAGAACAACAAGGCATTCGAACAACTCAAGGTCTTGAAAAGAAGGAAACTGGCGAGTCATTAAAAGACAGACAAAATACAAAGAGATATCTTAACCATATTGGCATCCATAGTTGATAGTTCCATACAAAAAAGAAGAAGACAATGCGAAATGGTGCCGGTGGACATTCCATACATACACGGCCAGAGCCAGAGCCAGCTTCTAGTAAACCATACACAAATCAAACAAGAATGCATGCACAATGTTGAGAACCAATATCAAATGAAAGCAAAACCCATTTCTGCACCTCTATATCTCTGAAGTGACAAGACGCAGAAAGCAAGCGACATTGTCAAGAACATGGCGGTTGAGCTCACAGCATTGAAAGTAATGGAGATCCGTCGCTCCTGCAATCCCCAAAGAGTTCTTACAAACCCTCCCAAGCCTTCCACCACCATTGCCACCACATGCGCCATAAACGAACCCGCCTGAGATGCTGCAAAAAAGACCAAATGGTTGACTACCCTTTACAGCTTGTATCTCTCTTTGAAGCTTATCCCTTTCTATTTGAGCAAGAGATCAAAGATGGGGAAAAGATGGGGTTTGATAGAGACATTGAGACCTCCCTCTTTGCTTTTCATCAAAAGGATCGAGTGATGGGGCAGCTGCTTTGAGATAAAGAGACCCTTGCTTCCATGTTGCTTCCTAGTTATTTGAAAGGAGTGGTAATGCATAGGCAGATCAGCAGCATGGGGCTGCCTTAGTACTTGGTACAGGGGAAATTAGTATAAAACGAACCGACCCTTAATACACAGGGGCCTTATCTTTCTGGTTTGAGGTCCATTATTGGCAACAGTTTGGTCTTGTTATACAGGACTGCTTGCTATTATTGCAAGCAGGTATATTGTAAAGTTATATTCAAGTACAAAAGGAATGAATATCTTAGAATGGTATTGTTACAACTTACAACAAACAGAGGAAGAGAGCAGTCAAAAGTAATCCTTGTGAAACAAATTAATCCTACCACAGATAAAAGATGTCGACTACATAACTAATCCTTTTGAAACAACAAAGATGACAACCACAGAGTGACTTTTAATTATCATAATGATCCTCATTTTCTCATGGATCGACATCGATCCAGACACAAAATTCTTCATAATCAAACTCGCTTGACAGACTGATTTGCTGCACTATAGAGAGCGGCACTCCTAATTGAATGAATAGATTACCAGTAACTGAGAAGTAACAATGACTGTAGCAAGAAACATCAATGAAAGGGTCCAACCAAATGGCTGCCAACAAAATATTGCCAATTTGATCTCAATTATCATACGAACAAACACCATGGGAAATTGCTGCTGAATATTTGTCTACATTTGTTTGTCTGCGATTCTCTACGCTGCCGACACCAACAAAAGAAGAGCGCAGGATTACGATACAAGGAGTATGTGACAAATCAAAACAGGCATATCATTTTTTGTGTCTGCCTTTGAATTGCATTTCTCTGGCAATAGAAGGAACACATCTTTCTCCCTTAACTTTTTTGAGCTGTGCAACTCTTTCCTCTTCTCTTTTGGCAGCTTCTTCACTCCTGCCTCTTTTGGACTGCATTTCTTTGGCAATAGAAGGTAGCCATCTCTCTCCCCTAATTTTCTTGAGCTCTGCAACTCTTTCCTCTTCTATTTTGGCTGCTTCTTTCGCTGCTGCCTCTTTAGCTTCTAGCCTAGACAATGCTCTCTGACATCTATATTTTGCTTCAGACACTATGTCATTCCCATCAACAGCAACATATTGGATTTGTTGTTTAAACTGTTATCATTTAGACAGATACCAACCATTAACACCAACAGTGAAACTAGTCTTTGAACAACAAACCGATAGGTGCAATTAGGAGCTTATCAATAAACAAACAGACCTTCTTTGATTTCTCATTAATTTCTTTTCCCGGAAGAATTCTCGGTCTCTTCCTAGGTGCTTGTTCCTCTGGCAACGTTCACACAAAACATCATCAACAGGTGATTCTCCTAATCAAACACCAAGTAACTACTAACTAGTAACTTGGTGATATTAAAGACACTACATTTTTTCCAAGAGTGCTAATAACTGAAAATCTAGTTCTTGAAAATCTTCGGATCCTTTATATAGTGAAAATTTCCGGAATTTTCACTTCCCATTATGAAAATTATAGCAAGCAGCAACTATCACAGCATTATAATCGTTCAAAAGACTTGAAGGGATTCACTTACCCTTATGATCAAAAACTATTCCACGGGGAGCATTTTTGAACAAGCGAACACCAACTTCCTCCTCATTACTCACAGCTTCATCATCTGGTTCAGGCATAGAACTATGCACTATCTCCAATGACTTCCCTACAATATCATCCAAAAGCTTTTGTGCCTGCAACAATTTAAATACACATATTCACAAAGTGACACATAAAAACATATGCTTCATACTTCAACTTGAAAGTATGCACCCATTAGTCCCTTCCTACCAAATCAAGTGAAAAGAAAGTGAAGGACCTTGATTTGGTAGTGCTTGGGGAGTTTCGTGGGGTTAGAATCTTGGGCAGGTAGCTGGGTTGGTTTGGCGGAGAGGGAGTTGATATAAGAGGTGGCACCTGCTGCGGCGGAGCTAATGGCGGCTTTCCACGCCGCATCTCCATCTTCCTCGCTGCTGCTGCACATTTTGTTGGACTACCAATTTGGGGTTTTAGACTTTTAGATTTCTCTCAAATCTGCAGGGTTTTAGGGATGTTGAGGGGACTCCCTAAAAAAACAAAAAAAGAGATGTTGAGGGCTGCTGTGACTTTCAAAAGGTTATTCTTTCACTGACCATCTGACCCGCCCGACCCGACCAGTTTTCATTTTTATTCTTCTAACATTTTCTTAGAAAATTTTACATAAGTCATATTTTCAACAGTTTCTTTAAACATGTGCTAAAAATTACAACGAAAAATCTCTATGGTAACCATTAGCCAAATTGAGAAGAATATAACTGAAAGACATTGAAGGTTTGGGGAAGGACTATCAATCCAAATCATCAGGCATCGAAGAACATGACCCATATTCACAATAACATCTGCTATGAAATTAGATATTCTTAGACCACCGAAATAGATGTAAGATATTATGGGAATTTTGCTTCTTATGACAACATTGGCAGCAATTTATATATTTGTAATCAATAAAAAAAATCTCAAAGTTTATATGGTGGTTGTAGTTGAATTTTCTACCGACGAAAAAATCATCTTTAAGAGCGCGACACTCAGCAATTGGAATACTGGATGAGTTAAGACGACGTGCCCCAACAACTAAGGGTACCCCAAAGAATCTCTGATCGTGAACCAAGCAGTAACAGAAGAAGAGCTGACAAATTCATCAAAGTTAAGGTTCACCCAATTCGGGACAGGTGGGATTCAACGAATAAAATTAGTATCATGAGAAGTAGGAGCAACATCATGAGTATTAAAGTTGTAGTAGGAAACACCAATAGAGACCGCAACATGCACAATTGACGTGGAAGTGGACTGAATAGATCGAAAGATGGTGTTGTTTCAAGACTTTCAAATCTGTTGAATCCCTCAGTTTTTTATTTGTCGCTTGAGGTTTTCGTTTTTTTTTTTAACAAAAAAAAAAAGGTAAAACATCGGATTCGGACTCGGGTCCGGATCTAGTCCACAAGTCTATACGGACCTTGATAAACCCATCAAGGCGGTGGTCGTCGTCTCTCTAAATCCTCCCCGCCCATATCTAAGCGCTCTCGCCGTCTCACGTCCTCAAGTTCCCGATCCGACTGCATCAGAAAACAGAGACACCCGATTGGGGAAAGAAGAGGCAACTAAACCCTAACCCGCCGGAAATCCAGAGAAAACACAGCAACAATGGGGAAGAAGCAGCACAGCAAGGACCGAATGTACCTCACCAAAACGGAGTGGGCCACCGAATGGGGCGGCGCCAAGGCCAAGTCCACCACTCCTTTCAAACGCCTCCCCTTCTATTGCTGCTCGTACTCTCTCTCTCTCTCTCTCTCTCTCTCTCACTTTTGTTTCTCTAAAAATTTCAACTTCAATTTCTAAACCCTAATTGGAATTTGGTGCTTATTTTCTGGCGCAGGCTGACGTTTGTGCCGTTTGAAGACCCGGTTTGCACCGCGGACGGAAGCGTCTTTGAAATACTGTGAGTTTTTTTGGTTGAGTGTGTAAGATTTTCGAAACGCATTTGATATTGTGTGGTTGATTTGGGATTTAATGTGTTGAGTTTTGGTTTTGGTGCAGGAGTATAGTTCCGTATATCCGAAAGTTCGGGAAGCATCCGGTGACCGGAGCTCCGTTGAAGCAGGAGGACCTAATTCCACTGAATTTCCACAAGAACAGCGACGGTTTGTGCTTATTAACATTACTCAAGTTTATGAATTTGCATTTGATTGGAGATAGATGGAGTTGGAATTTTTAGCTATTGTGGAAAATGAGGAGTGATGAGCTCTTTTAGGGTTTATGCCTTTAGGATTGTGTATCGAGGAAGGTTGGCTTTTGTTGATAAAGGAATTAGCTTTAGCTTAAACCTAGGTTTCAACTGAATTAGCTTTATCTTAAACTTAGGTTTCAACTGTCTGTGATCTAGTAAAGCATAGTTCAGTTGAGTTGTGTAATTTTCACACATATGAGTGCATGAGCCTATTAAAAGGAAGATAAATTGTTTAGTTGGAGTGAGTCATTTTTCGTACCATACATAGAGTAGTCAATTGGAAAATGATCATCAAGAGATTGATTGAGAAAGTCCTGTCATGCGGTGAAGTACTAATTTTGTTTCCAGGGTTAGAGCCAACATGACTTTATCAGTTCTCTTAATGCACCCTTCATGACTTGGTTTTTCATCTCTCTAGGGCAAGACATGTGCTAAGGAGGACAGCTGGAAGTCTTAGAAGTGAACTCTGAAGTTATCGAATATCTAATTAGAACTTATCACCAGTATTTTTTTTTTGTTTAAATCAAGATTGACTGAACTTGGGAAATTGTATTAATTTCTGGATAGTCAATATGTCTTCATCAGTTTTCTTAAAGTGGCCTTGAAGACTTTGTTGAAATTTGTCTGTGTCCATTAGAACTTTGAAGTCATAAGTATCACCATGGTTCCCTCGAAGCCAATTTAAACTGGACTCGGAGTGGCCATACTTGTTAGTTGGGGCTAACCTAGTTGGAAGTTGGAACTAGAATCTACGCGCAATATCTTAAGCCGATCAAAGTGTATGAGTATTTCTAACCAAACAATTTTGTTTTCTAATCTTTGGTTGATAACATCAGCATAATTTGCTCACTGTTTTCTTGTTTCTGTATAGAAGTGTGTGTGTCTGTCAGCACTATGATTTTTATTTGGCTTGCTAGTTTTTTTTATCCTGTATGGGTAGTTCACTGGTTCAGTCTTTTCATCTGTTATTGTGCTTTTGGTGATTGAAATCTGTCTCTTGCTTTTTGTGTAGGAGAGTTTCAGTGCCCAGTTTTAAACAAAGTCTTCACCGAATATACCCACATAGTTGCTGTGAAGACAACAGGAAATGTCTTTTGCTATGAGGTTGGCTATCCTGCTATTATGTAGAGTTAACTATCTTGAATTTCTCGTAGTGTATATTATGGTTTCTCCTAAAGTAAAGCGTCTATATTGTATGCGCCTCTTATCTATGCTCCAATTCTTTTGCTTTTTAGGCAATTAGAGAATTGAACATCAAGACCAAGAACTGGAAGGAGCTCCTCACAGATGAACCATTTTCTAGGGAAGACCTGATAACCATTCAGGTAAAACATACTTCATCCAGACAAATCCTATTTTATTGTCTTTGCTCTCTTGGTTGAGTATTCACAATTTTATATGGATGCACTTTGCAGAATCCAATGCACTTGACAGCAAGGTTCTTGTGGAATTCGACCATGTTAAAAATGTTTAAAAATTGATGATGAAGGTGAGCTACGGGCTTCTTTATCATCATATGTCAGCTGTACACTACTATGCTTACTTCCTTTCTAATTTTTGTTGCCTGTTATTTATTTACTTATCTATATTTCAGAATTAGACCGAATGACTTCCAATCCAACCTATAATATAAATGTAACTGGAGATATCAAGCAGATGCTCAAAGAGCTTGGAACTGAGAAAGGAAAGCAAACGGCATTGCATGGAGGTGGTGGCTCAAAAGCCCAAAATGAACGGGCGGCTGCACTGGAAGCCATTTTAGCTACAAGAGCTCGCATTAAAGATGATCCAAAATCAAAATCAAATGGGGAGACCCCTCAGGCATACAGTATTGTAGATGCTGCTTCTGCTTCAGTACATGGAAGAAGTGCTGCAGCTGCAAGAGCCACATCTAGTGATAAAACTGCCGCTCGAATAGCTATGCACAAGGCCGGTGAAAGGGCACCAGTGAATGCAAAGATGGTCAGTGAAATTTATTTTCAATTTCTCCGAGTCTCCTTATGATAATTGAACTAACTTGGGTTTTCTCGATAAGATTTAATTTAGTACCAAGATTACAATCTTTCCAGCATCATGGTTTTCTGCGGTATGTTGATCTGACACACATATGAAATGTAGGTAAAGAGCAAATACACCACTGGTGCTGCTTCAAGATCCTTCACTTCTACCGCCTTTGATCCTGTCACTGAAAATGAATTTGAGTATGTCAAAGTTGAGAAGAATCCAAAAAAGAAAGGATATGTACAGCTTCATACAACACATGGTGATTTGAACATCGAGCTACACTGTGATATAACCCCCAGGGCTTGTGAGAACTTCATCACTCTTTGTGAGCGTGGATATTATAATGGAGTAGCTTTTCATAGAAGCATCAGGTATGGTGAAGTTTTAGTTCTTAATAACTTTCTAAAACTGCTCTCTTTAGTATAATGTTAGAGATTTATCATTACCTTTTATGTATAGGAATTTTATGATTCAAGGTGGTGATCCTACTGGTACTGGGAAAGGTGGTGAATCTCTATGGGGGAAGCCTTTTAACGATGAATTGAACTCCAAGTTAGTTCACTCTGGAAGAGGTGTTGTTAGTATGGCTAACAGTGGGCCTCACACTAATGGTTCCCAGTTTTTATCCTGTACAAATCTGCACCACATTTGAACTTTAAGCACACAGTTTTTGGTAGAGTAGTTGGTGGCCTGACCACACTGGCAACACTGGAAAAAGTTCCTGTTGATGATGATGATCGGCCTTTGGTATGTTTATTATTTCAGTTCTAGTCTAGCCTTTTAATACAACTGTAACCCTTATTTGCTTGATTACTGATGATATAAATATTCTCTTGTTTTTTTTTCCTGTTTAGTTTTTTTTTTTTTTAGCTTGAGTTCTACAAATTCCTTAACTGATGAAAGCATCAGAACCTCTGCATATATGCATCTTTAATGTTCAGTAATGTCTGACACTGTCAAAGTCTATCTAGATTACGGTGTCTAGTGTGTTTACTGTTGGTTCTGTTGATATTTATGCAAGCATATAGTATAAATTTAGTTCAAGCTTGTTGATATGTTTGCGTATGTGCGTCTATTATTGTGTCTGTGCACTTGTCCATGCACATGGCTGGATAAATGTCTATAGTTTTTCTATCCTGTTGCTCACTGCAACAATAACTTGCTGAATCACAAGATTGTTTGAACTTAGATCAAAGCTATGGAGTATCCAATCCTCATTTCTTTTTGTTTCTATGGGACAGGAGGAAATCAAGATAACAAGTGTCACAGTTTTTGTTAATCCATATACAGAACCTGATGAAGAGGAAGAGACTAAAGTGCAGGAAGTGGAGGATGAAGATAATGTTTGTCCCATGGACCTTGTGCTTTTCATATTCTATTTCTTCTTTTCCGATAAATCTAGGACTAATTTTCTGTTACTTTCAGGATAAAGTTGGCTCTTGGTACAGCAATCCTGGTACAGGAACAACAGGATCCGGCGGTGTTGGTGGCGGCGGTATTGGGAAGTACTTGAAAGCAAGGGCTGCTCTACCTGAATCTGCTATTGTTGACGCTGGTTCGACAGAGTCTTCTGTGCCAAAGAAAAGGAAAATGGCTTCCGCCGGAGAATTCAAAGATTTTTCTGCATGGTAATCGCCAATTTCCCAAATGTTGTACTGTACCAATTGTAGTCTTTGTAGATAACGTTCCAGAGGAGATTAGGCAGCGTTGTGACCTGTTTTTGAGCTAGATGAATTACAAACAGAAAAGAAAAGGAATAGATAGAAACTGCCGAGTTTGTGATATTTTCCATCAACACTTGATGGGCATAGAAGATGGAACCATCTTACTTTCGATTAAAGTTTTCTATGAGTGTCAGAGTAAGCACCAGATTGTGTTTAAAGAGTACTCTCTGAGTCTCAGTCTCTCCCTAATATGTGCCGCTCTGTGAGGCTATGACTGTCCTCATGTTGCTACCATTGTACCACCATTGATAATGGACCTTCACGATGTTTTAGTACATTTTGATGTCCCATACTTGATATAGGTCCACTGGCAAAGAAAGATATATGCGACAACTAGAATAGTGCAAGGTTCCACTGGTTCAGTTGGGGAGCGTAGGACTTTTGGGATTTGAACACATTGGAATTGCTATTAGGAATGAAATTTTAGGGAATAAAACGTTGGTCAGAAGGATGGTCTAAGCACATGCATGCTGCTTTGCTCTTCTGTACTGATGACAATGTGCAGCAAAGCATGGGCGTACGTAGAACATATCTCTGAATCCTACATATCTCCTTTTCAGAAATGCAAATCCATTATATTGATGACAAAGTTGCACTTGAAGATTCATAACCCTACAAGAATGAAATACAGTTCTAACTTGTCACGCGTGAATTTCATTCTTAGACATTATAACATGAAAAATGATTCTTGGCTTTAATAAGGTCTAATCTTAGGTGATATGCTATGTCACATAGACACATCACCAATTAAAAAGATTATGTCATGTCGTTTTTAATCAGAAAGACAATCTTATCCTTCTAAATCAAATAACTCTAGATTATTTTGTCTTTTTTTTTCTAAGACAAATAAAATTGATTTTTTGTCTTTCTTTTATATTTAAAAAATATATAATTTCTAGCATTTTCTTTCTCTTTTCCTTTTCATCACTATCATGCTTAGATTAAACACTAAAATATAGTGTGAAATACATATAAATCTGAGAATATACTTGTTAAAAAAACATGAATTCTTATGAAAATACACACACACATATATAATTTGTGCAAGAAAAAACAATTTTGTACAGAAGAAATTTTTTACATATATATATATATATAATTCATCCAAAATAAAGTTCATATATACGTAATCATCCAAAAGAAGTTCGATAGAGATTTTTTTATTTTTTATTTTATTTTTAAAATTCGATATAGAATATGGCATATAGATATCATAATTTTATTCTGCAAAAATAAAATATTAAAATTGATAAGTTAAAAGTCTATAACTAAATTTCGATTCACAAAGATAGAATGAAATTTTAATAAATTTATGAAATTAATTTATGGTATAAAGCCTAATTTGGTATGATGATTAACTTTGGTCATTATTAATAAATCAATTAAATTTGGTATATACGCATCTATATTAAGATGGTAATAAAATATTTCATATTAATATGTAGCATTCATTAATTGTTAGGTTTAAAATTGTATTTTTATCTAAAAATGAAATGTCATGATTTAATAAATGAGCAAATGCCTATTTAGTATTAATTTTAGGAAGTTTTGACCCGGTCCAATGAAAATAAGATTTCATTGCCCATTTCAATTATTCAGATAAAATGACAAATATACCCTACTCTAATAAAAACCTTACACTATCTTCTGCTTCTCCCACCTCTCATTCTCATCTCTCATCGGTCTCTCTCTTCTCTCGATCTCGTCAGCAACGTCACAGATGACGTCCATCACCGACCAAAGGTCTCAGCTCCTCCTCTTCTAGATTGACGCTCCCCTCTGCTCTCATCTGTCGTCACCGCCGCCATCAACCCGGTCGATTTCACCAGTTGGCTTCCTCTACCTCGACCTCGAAGTAACCAGATCTGTGAGAAGGTAGCAGCAGTCTTTGATGCGAGCCGAAATCTGAGCTCTGATCTCCAAGCCACCTCTAGGCGATGCGAACCAAGCTCGCCGATCTCCGTCACTTAGTACGGCCGCCTCCGATCAATGCTTCCCCTTCCTCAGCTTCAATTCAGAGCATCTCGTGTGGCTGAAGTTCAGAGGAGAGATGAACAACGACGCGGTTGAAGATCGATGCGGGACTCCTCGCGGCAATTGACGCCGAGGTTTACTATCTCCAGTAGAAATTTACTGGGGGTAGTAAACTTTATTTTTTTACATATATAGTTTAAAATGCTAGTAGTGCTTTATAAATTTACTACTTATAATGTTGTGTGTGTTGATTTTTCTTTGATTTAATGTGTATAATGGCTTGAGAGATACTGCATGACAAGTTTACTATCCCTAGTAAACTCTTCAGTAAAAGTTTACTAGGGGTAGTAAACTTTACTTTTCAGCATATAAGTTGATTTTTTCTCTATTTTAATGTGTATAGTGACTATGGAGATATTGTATTGCATGTTTACTACTCCCAGTAGAAGTTTACTAGGGGTAGTAAACTTTATTTGTCCGCATCTAAGTTGATTTTTTTGTGTGTTTTAATTATATACTGACTAGAAAAATATTGTATTGCAAGTTTACTACCCCCAGTAAACTTTACTGGGGGTAGTAAACTTTATTTTTTTACATTTAAGTTGATTTTTCATTGTTTTAATGTGTATAATGACATTGGAGCTACTGTTTTGCAAGGTTACTACCCCCAGTAAAAATTTACTACACATCCGTTTAAATATGAATTATGGCATTTGAGCTACTGTTTTGCAAGTTTACTACCCCCAGTAAAAGTTTACTAGGGGTAGTAAACTTTATTTTTTCGCATCTAAGTTGATTTTTCTCTTTTTAAATGTGAATTATGGCATTGGAGCTACTGTTTTGCAAGTTTACTACCCTCAGTAAAAGTTTACTAGGGCTAGTAAACTTTATTTTTTCGCATCTAAGTTGATTTTTCTCTTTTTAAATGTGAATTATGGCATTAGAGCTACTGTTTTGCAAGTTTACTACCCTCAGTAAAAGTTTACTAGGAATAGTAAACTTCATTTTTTCACATCTAAGTTGATTTTTCTCTTTTTAAATGTGAATTATGGCATTGGAGCTACTGTTTTGCAAGTTTACTACCCTCAGTAAAAGTTTACTAGGGCTAGTAAACTTTATTTTTTCGCATCTAAGTTGATTTTTCTCCGTTTGAATATGAATTATGGCATTTGAGCTACTGTTTTACAAGTTTACTACCCCCAGTAAACTTTTACTAGGGGTAGTAAACTTCATTTTTGCATGTAATTAAGTTGATTTTTCTCTGTTTGAATGTGAATTATAGCATTAAGGCTACTGTTTCGCAAGTTTACTACCCCCAGTAAAAGTTTACTAGGGGTAGTAAACTTTATTTTTTTGCCGGTATGCTTCCGGCAAGATCCGGTGGGTTCCGGTGACATTTTTTTCAAAAAAATACAGTGAGACTCCGACGTCTCCGGTGATTTTCCGATCACTATCAATTTTTCGTCGACCGGTGACCGGAATCCGGCGGCTAGGGTCCGGTGACCGAAATCCGACAACCGGTGTTCAGCGACCGGAATCCGGTGTCCGGTGTGCTTCCGGGAAAGTCTTCCCTTCTTCTTTTTCATTTTTTCTCTTTAAATAAAGGTTAAGGGTAAAAAAGTCTTTTAAAATATCATTTTATTGTGATTTTATTAAAAACTTGTGTATTTGGGCACAAAAGAAATACCTTGTATTTAAATGGGCTAACAAAAAAGATTATCATTAGAATGGAGTTTGACTTTTTTGATTTTGTGCAAATGGTCTTTTTCCCATAATAAATTGATTATGTGTCTATGTGACATTGCATGACATATAGGATTAAGACCATAAATTTTAGGTCATATTAAAGCCCTCTAACATTACCCTTATAACATATATGATCATTTAACTTGTCAGGCGTGAATTTCATTCTTAGAGATTTTAACTATAATCATTTGTTTGATTTTTCCCTAGTTCGTTTGATATTGAATAATGTTTTGAACTTGTCATCTTGATAAATTATTAAAACTGATAAATGCATGATCGAGCTTTGTTTGATGCCCTAGAGCAACCGCGGCCGTCCATTGATAACAAGGTAACACCCGATATGTGATTGTTGAGTTAATATAAACATGATGTCTGTGTGATGTAGACTGCAGAACTCTAATTTTAGATCAGTTTAAATACCTAGTTCCAAAATGACTCCATAACAATAATCGAATAATTTGAGTTATCAACTCTTAGTTAAACCCATAGTAGGGCCTCCCAACATCATCAACTAAGAAAAATTCTACATTAAGTTGAATGATTAGTTGCTAATGAGGATTAGAAAAGGACACAAAGACATGCAGGACCATGACTGCAACCCAAAGGTTAACTAGATAGTCTTGATTACATGATTAATGTTAAGTATTTTGGTCTAAACTCACAATTTAATTAATCATTTCTCATATCTTAATCTAGGTTCCTTTTTAAACTAGAAAAGATAATGGTTCTTTAAGTCATGACTAAACTATAACCAACCACACTAAGCACATAACAACTTGTCCTAATCCACCAGAATTTAATTTAGTATTATTGTTGAGGCAGTGACATTTCATCTGTATAATTTATGTTATCATAGTTTCTAGCTAAAACTATAGATGAGGCATGCATCAGAAATTCAAACAAAACCATCCTTCAATTTTAAGTGAACTAATTGAAAAAAATGATATAGAAATAAACAGTTTTGGCAGTGAAGGAGAATATCTCTTTTCAGTTAATTCTGGGGAATTGAGTTACTTTCCCAATCAAAATGCTCGACTGTTGGCTATACTCGAATATGGGGAAGCTGCCAAGATTCTTATATGTACAATAATAATGCCTCCCAAGGAAACACTTCCTTATTTAACCCAGTACTTCTTTACAGAAAAGGAACAAAGATTCCAAACATGGAATTTCCTAATGATTCATTCATGAAAACAATCAAGAAAAACCAGAAGAACCAATGAAACTACTTCCCGGCCAGCTTGGGGCCTTGACAATTGACATGAATAGAACATTAAAACTAAAGAAATACCTAGATGCACTGTATTATTTTCCTGATCTTAATAATATATATGCAGTTGAAACACTTGAACTTGATGATAGAGAGCTAAGGCCATTCTAGGCGAAGGAGACCAAGATTTTCTCTCTAGAAGGGAAGGAATTAATGTTTGAGCATGAAGACAACAAGGCTGAGACAATGAACAATCAAGTTGGGACTTGGGTTGCAATCATATATATAATGAACCAGATTGGCTATAGCCATGACAATTCATCAAGACTTGGTCTTTAAGTAGTGGATGATCAGGTCTTAGATTTTTGGGACAGTAACCATAATGATGACCACCATAGAGGCATAGAGTAATCACTATGAACCATGTTTAGCTAACTAGGGTTGTGGGTGTTATGGAGTAGTGAGATTAGAATGCATGTGAAATACATATTTATATGAAGTGGGAATTGGGAAAAGAGTGAAAGGCATGCCCTGGATTTTGGTGAAGAGTGTGCATATACTTTGGTATTATCTATAGGTATATGATGGGGGCTCTATGACATTGGTGTATGGGGGGTTTATAATGTAACAGCTAGAAAGGGAAAAAGTGGTGGAATTTTGGCAGGGTTTGAATGAGAGAGGCTTAGGAGGCAAGAAATGGTGAGTGGGTTAAGTAAGTATGCTAGTATTTTTCCTTCGATCAGATATAATGGTGGTGGCTTTGATGATGATGATGAGGCACGCCGGCAGCAGCTTTACTTGTGTCTCGATCTCTCCTCATCTTCCCCAAACCCAATTGGCACGCCTGCTCCCACTCATCAACAAACAACATATTCCAAACCCTATTCTCTCTCTATCTCATTGTTTCCCTCTCACTCACAACACAGCACAACACAGAAATTGAAAGAGACAGAGAGAGAGAGAAAGAGGGAGAGAGAGTGAGAGACTAGTAAAAAAGCTAACCCACCACCCATTTGGTGATCTAGACCTTGTTTAACTTTTCCTCAGACCTTTGTTTTTATTTTCTCCATCTTATGTCAGAAGGAAATTCTGGGTTCTATTTTCTAAAACACCAGCTAGTCTATTCAACATTCTATGATACAATTTTAACAGAGAAACCTAACTTTTCGGTCGGTCTTGGTCTTACATGAAAGTTTTATGGGTAAAGAATGACAAGCTATATGAGCTAGAGAATCAAAGTAACCAACTCCACTCATCTCATATTCCTCATCGATGAATTCGAAAGAAGGTAAATGTTAAGCACCTTTAGGGTCCCCTACCATCCCTAATCCATTGAATTTTTAAGGTTCATGTTAGTTTGATTTCTAAATAATTCAGAATTTTAGGTTTTTTTTTTGGCTCGAGATGATTTACTAAATTAACTATCAAGTCTTAGTTTAATCAAACCCTAATATAATAAGTAATCTATGAACAAAGAAATATTTGTAGACTCTGTGTCTCTGTATGCATGTTAGTTTAGTGTTGAGTTTAGCTTCAATATTCTTTCACTTCTCACCAAAGAAATATTCCTTTACTTACCCAACACAATTCCTCCTCCTGCTTCTATACCTACGTTTTTTTAAATTAACCCAGCTAAAATCCAACCCCAAGATCCTCTCTCTCCCCTTCTAATCATTTTCTATCTCCTATTCCTCGCAGTTAAAAACACAAAGACCCATCTCACCTGTCCAAACAAACAACCAAGCAAAGACTAGACTTCCTCTCTCTCTCTCCTTCTCTCTCTCAAAGCTTATTGATGTGGGTCTTTGTATAGGTTAAATGGATACCTTGTTTAGGCTTGTCACTCTTCAACAACAACAACAGCAGCAACAATCTGATCAATCTTTCAATTCATCCACCAGAACCACCACCACCACTTCCAGCAGCTCCAGATCCTTCACTCACCTCCCTCACCACCACCACCACCATCACTACCCCCAACAAAACGACGTCGAAGAATGCTTCAACTTTTTCATGGATGAAGAAGACTTCTCCTCTTCTTCTTCTAAGGCTCACTACTACCCCACCCCACCAACCCCGACCCCGCCTCCTCCTCCGCTCACCACCACCACCACCACTCCCACTCCCACCGACTTCTCCTTCTCTCCCGCCCACGACCTCCTCAACTTCGAATTCTCCTCCCCTAAGTGGGCCCCTGACCTTCTCTTAGAAACCGCTCGCGCCATTGCTGACAAGAACAGCGCTAGAGTTCAACAGCTCATGTGGATGCTCAACGAGCTCGGCTCTCCCTACGGCGACACCGATCAGAAACTCGCCTCCTACTTCCTCCAGGCTCTCTTCAGCCGCATGACCGACTCCGGCGACCGCTGTTACCGCACTCTAGTCTCCGCCTCGGAGAAAACATGTTCATTTGAGTCCACCCGAAAAATGGTCTTGAAATTTCAGGAGGTGAGTCCTTGGACTACATTCGGTCACGTCGCTTGTAATGGCGCAATTATGGAAGCCTTCGACGGTGAGGCCAAGCTTCACATAGTCGACATCAGCAACACTTACTGCACGCAGTGGCCGACTCTACTGGAGGCTCTCGCCACACGAACTGATGAGACGCCGCATCTGCGTCTCACCAGTATCGTCGTCAGCAGAGCTGGAGATGGCTCTGGCGTTGGCTCCACGCAGAAAGTAATGAAGGAAATCGGCGCCAGAATGGAGAAGTTCGCGCGCTTAATGGGCGTGCCATTCAAATTCAATGCCATCCAGCATTCCGGCGACCTTGCAGAGCTCAACTTAGCTGATTTGGATGTCAAGGACGATGAGGCCTTGGCCATAAACTGCGTCGGATCGTTTCATTCAATCGTGGCCGTCGGAAACCGCCGTGATTATTTGATCTCCGCTTTCCGGAGCTTAAAGCCGAGGATCATAACTGTTGTGGAGGAAGAAGCTGACCTAGACGTCGGAGTTGACGGGTTTGACTTCGTGCAAGGGTTTCAGGAATGCTTGAGATGGTTTAGGGTTTACTTTGAGGCTCTAGACGAGAGCTTCGCCAGGACAAGTAACGAAAGGTTGATGCTCGAGCGGGCGGCCGGCCGAGCCATCGTGGACTTGGTGGCCTGTGTGCCGCCGGACTCCGTCGAGCGGCGCGAGTCGGCGATGCGGTGGTCGAGGCGTATGCATGGGGCCGGGTTCAGTCCCATTTCATTTAGTGATGAGGTGTGCGATGACGTACGGGCCTTGTTGCGGAGGTACAAGGAAGGGTGGTCAATGACGCAGTGTGGTGACTCCGTCGCCGGAATATTCTTGTCGTGGAAGGACCAGCCGGTGGTTTGGGCCAGCGCTTGGAGGCCTTAGACGACGGTGCGATGTATTATCAGATAGGGCAATTCATGCGTGCGATAGGTTTTTGTTGGCACGTGCATAAAATGGGTGGTTGTGGTGGTGGTGTTTGAAAGAGGAAAGGAGGGAGAGTACGGAATATTTGCTTTGGTTTGGATAGAATTTTTAAGTAAATTAATTTTAATTTTAATTTTAATTGGGAATTGTCATCATTACCTTGTCATTTGTTAGTAATTATTTGTGATTGAATTTGCTATTTTTATAAACTTAAATAGGTTTATTGTTTTCAATCCTATGTTTTGTTCTCTAAAAAGATTCTCATTTTTCTAAATTAGTTAAAACTATGGTTTGGAAAAATTTTAATTTCATGTCATCCATGGTTACCAATCCCGCGTTTCAGGTCAAATGTTGATCGGAGTCGGCTAGCGTCATATAAGTCTGTATGCTTAACCACAATTAGTCAATTAAGGCGGAAGAACAAGACCTAAGCACTTTGCTTATGTAAATGATTAAAATGGGATCAAATTATTTAAAAATTGAGATGTGGTGGTTTGATATTTTGTGTATTAATTAAAATTAGGGTGATATCAGCTAAAAACTACAGGTATTAAGAGCTAATAAAATAAGTAGCATTATTATTCTTAATTTCAAGCGTGTTAAATTAAAGAAATGGCTTGAAGCCTTAAACTAGAGAAAGGTCGTAATCTAAATTTGGTGCCATAGAATCATAGGACGGCAATGGAGTTGCGTTTGCGTTTGGAGAATCTCTGAATAAAAAGGTGTTTGGTCACTAGTGGCATATACACAACTTTGTAAAATAGGGTTTTAGTGGCCAGCATGCTCTGCGTGTTGGATACTTAGTTTGATATGGTCCTATTCAAATTTTCCTTTCTAAAAAGGCTTATCGAACACTTACAATTTCTTCTGTAATGTGCCCCCCACCCACCAAAGCCACCACCACCAGCTCCATCAAAATCAAACACTTTGTGGTAAAAAGGAAAAACAAAAACAAAAATAATTTGAAAATTATTAAAGAAATAAAGTGGGTACTTCTTTTTACGAGCTTTGCCTCCTATCTTAATCCTTTTGATAAGACTTGCCCCCCTTACACTTTTTTCCGTTCTGGAAAAAATATAGAAAAAAAAATTATTGAGAATATGTGTGTTCTTCCTCAGTTGGTATTTTTAAAGAGAGGAGCTTTGCCATGGTTGATGGCCCATGCTCTTCTTTCGGTTAAAGGGTTTAAACTATGCGTGTATATATGCACGGTGTCCATCTTCTCTTTGCTTTTTATCACATCACCAATGGCCAGCTAATTGCTCTTTTTCTTCTTCATCACTTGGACCAGGTTCAACTTGTAGACCATAAACCCTTCAAAGCTCTCTTGGCCAAGAGTTCATGGATAACGATAATGTGTGCCTGTGTGTGCTTGTGGGAGAAGGAGAACGAAGAATATAAATAAAACTTTGATGCAAAGCTGGGGAAAATCTGTTTAATCAGTACTGATATGCTTTAGTTATCTAGCTAGGCTGAAACAAGCACTCAGGATCGATAGGAGCCTCTCTTAGCTATTTTATTCGATGGAGACCATTCTTGCATATCAGCAAATTAACGAAGGGAGTGTACAATTGTATTGAAGACATAGTTTATACATGTGGGATTATGTCAATCGAGTTTATGTTAAAGAGGGGTGCTTCGCACATTTGGAGTGAAACTGTGAAAGGTAAATGGTGATCTTGTTAGGGTTTAGTTCATGGTACTTGAGTACTGTGTTTGCTCTATTTCAAATTTAGTTTCTAGTGCTAAAAGTTCAATCAGTTTGATTACTGTATTTAGGTTTTCTTGATAGGAAAATGGAGCTCGTCATGACCTAGACTGTGAGAAGAATTTGCCCCATATATATTGTCCATTGAGGTTGGAAAAATGGTTGGAAAAATGGCTCTTAAAGAACTCAATCACGTGAACAAGTGTGATTTGTAACAGACTCAACGAAGTTACCATGCAGAACCCAAAATGAGTATCAGTGTCAGAAATATATAAGCGACAACATAGCTTTTCGTTATGAATCCCTCCATATAGGTCGAGTTTTGGGATCCATCATTCATTTTCAGTAGGACTGCATGATCGTCTTTGTTTGTACTACAAGGCAATGGGGACTAAACCCTGAGACATAATACTGTATGGATATGCTGCTCCTTTCTCCTTTCTGGCCGGCCTAACCATGCTGGGCTATATTATTAGGAGACGCAAATAATGCGAGTGCTTAATTAGGTTCATAGGCTACAGATGAATCCACAGTTTCATACCGATCGGCGATCAGAAATAGGCCAAGACTTCTGAACTTAGAGATCAGAGAGCTAGCTTGAGTGTTTGACCATGGCTGGATATGAATGCAAAGTAAATAGAGGAACCCCGACTTGGCACGGAGGTCCGAACGTACAAATTAAGCCTTGGACTAACTGCGGATCTCATATATACTTTCACCAAGTACTTAATACTCGCCTATAAAAAGAGAGTTGTACAGTGCTGGGGCATTAGGCTAGAGAAGGAGCTAGGATAGTGTTTATCATGCTCAAAGTGATGGCAAAACTTCAAAGATCTCATACAGTTTCAATTTTAACAAAAAAAGGAGCATGCTTCACCCAAATGAAACTTCATTGAATTTTGGCACACAATGTAATAAAAAACTCGTATACCTTCATTTTGAACTTTTGAAGTGTTAAAACTTAACAACGGGAAAAAGAGAATCACAACTCTCAGACTATATATTGAGTACTAGTCGACACTGGTGGATACTGAATACATTACTGTCTACTGATCGCGATAAGTAGACAGTACGTGCTGATTAGTGAAGTGCAGTAGATGGCCGGTGTTGTAACAACTCGATCGTGCAGAAGCAAATTTAGATGGCCAATGTTGCACCTGCTGCTCTAGGCTTCTAGCAATCAAATTAAGTTGGTATTTGGCACAGTTTGATAGTTCCCGTATGACATAAGTTAAACTTAATACCAATGAAAAGAGAGCTTGTAGACAATGTGTTGGAAATATTGTGTTAGAAAACATATATGATAAATATAATCTAAGTAATCAAATCAAGTAAGCATGTGATATAAACATAAATAATATAAAAGAAGAAGGGGGTTGGAGAGTTTCTCATGGGATCTATAAGAGAGGCGCGTGAACGTTGTCCTTAAGCCGTAGACGCCTCCTCGCGTGAGGGTTATGACAATCGTCTACAAACTTCAAGATACAACCGTTGTAGTCACACATGATGTCTAATCCGCTTTGCACAACTAATGGTAGACGGTGTGTCAAGTGTTTATCGAATTGCCTAAACGATAGGAAATATGAATAAAAAAAGAAAGATGAAGAGTAAAAGTATGTGAACAATATATAATACTATTATGTTTATCTCAAGAGTGAAGTATTTATAAAACTCATCATAACTCTTAAAAAAGATATGACTCTTCGATTTGAATAAATAATATTTAAAATAGAATTATGAGTTTTGAATCTTATTTTTAATTAAAAACCAACACAATGTAACAGCCCATCTAGAGTAAGGCTAGCTTATCTCACACAGTTTAGCAAGCATGTTCGAATGGAATAGAAACTATATGCAATTGCTCACGATTTAGTGCCTAGTTAGTTAATTCGCGAATACATACTATTCCCCAATTGTAAACCCGTTCAAGGTGCCCGGAGACCCTACAGTAGCCCACTATACGTTCATATTTGAACGTTAATTCCACAATAGCCTAGTTTTGCCAAGATCGAACCCGAAAGCCATGGGAGGAAAAACCTCCTTGAGAAATTTGATGAATGATACGTACCTCTATCACGGATGGCCAAGGCAACAACATATGGAACGGAATTCCAAATCATATGTATTCTATAACATAGCATTCACAATTCGATGTATTTTTTTTTTCTAGACAAAAATTCGACGAATAGCTCATGCTCTTCTTCACATAGCCGCATGACCTTCTAAGTATGATGGGGCAACATGATTGTGGATTCCGCAAGCAACCTCAAGTACCCACTCATCGCTACCAATATTGAAAGCTTTTAATAAGAATGGACATTCACATTTTTTTGTAGAAGTCAACCTCGGGCGTTGTTGTTCATCAGCCTTGTTACCATCTACTTCAGAATTTTGAGTTCTTTTGTCGACCATCTTGGTTATTCCCTTAAACTTCCTAAACTTTCCACCCCGCTCACAACTGAATTTTATTCTTGGTCTCCTTTTGTTGCCTAAGTTCCCAAGATTGGACCTTTGTATCACTATGACACAATTGTTTCTCTTTCCCGTTGTATGGACCCATCGTATCAATGCAGCTTTGCTTTCAAATACTTGTACACAACACAATTTACTACCTAACATGCACAACGACTCACAATCCAATTTCAGGGAAGAAATTGATCAAATATTACCTGGTAAGTTGTGAACTCATTGGTATAATCACATGATCTTTCTTCTCCAATTTTGCTATATAAGGCAGTGATATTTTGTTGTTGGACTTCAGCATGCTATAATACAATAAAAGAAAGAAGATGTCAATAACTTGAAGCCTAATTCATGATAGGACGTTCAACTCATAAGCAACCACTAATTCATAGCCTTGAAGCCTCTAACTCGTATTCTACAACCTCCGAATTCATAAATAAGATGAAGAAAATACATACCTCAGTTGAAGATTGTTGAACACGGTCTTGAGAATTCATGTGATTATGGAAGCTTGGTCAAAATTTAGGTGATGAACAGTGAGACAAGAGTTTTGTTTTATGATGCCTATGAATTGTGGAGAAGAGTTAGGGTTAGGGGAGAAGACGTGTTTTCGACCGTTTTAGGGTTGAAGATGTTGAAATGAATACTTCTAGCACAATTTATTTATTTATTTTAAAATAGATGTCTATTTTGGTCATTTAGCTTACTTATAAAATCTAAATGAAAACATAAAATAATATGAATGTGTATTAAGAGATTAAGGGTGTGTATTTAAAATTTCTCCTTAATTTAAGGAATTCCATATGAGATTATTATTTTTTTGGATACATTGAGTTAGATGAGACTCATATATGCCAAATGCATCCTTTTGATATCATAATCAATTAATTTGCAAAACGTACGTCTAAATCTACAGAAATGATAGGGAAAGAAATCTTGACTATAAAACATTTGAAGATTTTTTCATGGTAATCTCTGCTTTTGCATTTTACATAATATTTCATTGAATATAAGAAAGAAAAAAAAAATCCATTGTATAAACGATGTTACACTATGTAGTGTGACATTCTCTATACCTAATGTTATTGGGGCAAAAGTTACAAGGTTCTGATACTTCCAGCCCACTAAGTTTTAACCCATGCCTACACAAACAATCCTCATCCCGAAGAACCAAACCGCCTTCTGCCGCTTCTTCTTCTTTAACGAAACCTCCAGCATTCCCAGTCGCTCCCAACCCTCTCTTCTCTCCGTTTTGCTCTTCTATCAGAGCCCGTCCTCCAGGTACTTATATTCTAGGTTCTAATTTCTGTTTTTTTTTCTTCTTCTTCTTAGGGTTCGATTTGGTTTTGAATTACTTTCAGTCTTCAATTTGTTTTTGCGGATGAATTGAGCAATCGATAGCTTTCTGTTCCGAGAAATCTGTCTTTCTTCTCAGTTATATATATATAGTTATCGATTAGCTGTTTCTGGATTTGATTTCCGCGTTTCAGTACTAAATTTCGTAATTAGGGTTTAACTTTGGATCAAGTTATTTTTACTCTACGTTTCAATTTTGTAGGCACCAATCGCCGGAAGCTTCTTGAGCCTGAAACAACAATGGTGAGTATATTTATGTATTTTCGTACTCGTTGCATGTTTTTATTCGTTTCTGAGTTGTACCGAAATTCTATAGGCACTGTAACACATGTTATATGTCATTACTGACACCTTTTCTTGTGTAATTGCAGGCAACTCTTGCCGATTCGTTTCTTGCTGACCTCGATGAGCTGTCTGACAATGAAGCCGATGTTCCTGTGAGTGTTTTTGCTGCCTTTCTGTTGAGAAATTTACAATACTCTTCTCCTTTGTAAGATAGAGTAGTTTGTATATGGCTAGATTTTTGGATTGAGTTATTGTTTTGTTTTTTTCAGGTTGAAGATGATGGTGATGTTGCGAACATGGAGGAAGATGTTGATGGGGACTTGGCAGACTTGGAGACACTTAACTATGATGATCTGGATAGTGTTTCGAAATTGCAGAAATCGCAAAGATTTGCTGATATAATGCAGGTGTGTTTCAAATTGACTCTCTTATTCTCGGCAAATGTTTTGATTTCCAAAACTTATAAGTCTCTATATGCCCCCCCTAAGCTCTATTGTTTTACTGTTTTATTGATCATATGTTCCTCGCCTTTGTAGTTGTTTGATTGTTTCTTTCACAAAATAGGATAATGCTTTTGCTTTAATTAATGAAGAAAGAAGCAGGAGAGGAATCAAAGATATATTTCATGAGTTGTGGGCAAAAAAGAGCGAGAATAGATTTACTAAGCTAAAAAACCATTCTGAATAGATTTAGTTATATGAATTTGCTTCTCCATATCTCTCATGATGAAAGTAAAATATGAATTAAAATTATAGTGTTTAGTTTGTCATTCAATACCCTTTGCTCTCCCTATTCTTTCTTCTATTTCTTTTTATTACTGGAATGTGCATATGGCCGTGTAGGTAATGGGAGTATGGTCTGTAAATTGCAGAAAGTGGAAGGTGCGCTTGAGAAAGGTTCCGATATGTCAGATCATGCACTAGTTTTGGAAGATGATCCAGAATACCAGTTGATTGTGGACTGTAATGCTCTGTCAGTTGACATTGAGAATGAACTTGTAATCATCCACAATTTTATTCGGGACAAATACCGGCCAAAATTTCCAGAGCTTGAGTCACTTGTTCATCATCCAATTGATTATGCCCGAGTTGTTCAGAAAATTGGGAATGAAATGGATGTAACCCTGGTTGATCTGGAGGGGCTTTTACCTTCAGCAACTATTATGGTTGTGTCAGTTACAGCTTCAACTACAAGTGGAAAGCCACTTCCTGAGGACGTCCTGGAGAAAATAGTTGATGCATGTGATCGAGCCCTTGCGCTCGATTCAGCAAAGAAAAAGGTTCTTGAATTTGTTGAAAGTAGAATGGGTTTTATTGCACCAAATCTTTCTGCTATTGTTGGGAGTGCTGTTGCGGCGAAACTTATGGGGATGGCTGGTGGTCTTGCTGCCTTAGCTAAAATGCCTGCTTGTAATGTTCAGCTTCTTGGTGCTAAGAAAAAGAACCTTGCTGGGTTTTCCACTGCAACATCACAATATCGTGTTGGTTATGTTGAGGAGACTGAGATATTTCAAACTACACCCCCTGCTCTTAGGATGCGTGCTGGTAGGCTCTTGGCTGCGAAATCAACCCTTGCAGCACGGGTGGATTCTACAAGAGGAGATCCATCTGGGAACACTGGGAAGGCCTTCCGAGAGGAGATCCATAAGAAAATTGAGAAATGGCAGGAGCCTCCCCCTGCAAAGCAACCTAAACCACTTCCGGTTCCTGATTCTGAACCTAAAAAGAAGAGAGGTGGACGTCGACTGAGGAAAATGAAAGAAAGGTATGGTGCATTTCTATTGCTCTGCACTTCGCTTTTAGTAATTTATGAGTCCTATACTGATGCTTACTTTTACAGATATGCGATAACAGACATGAGGAAGCTCGCAAACAGGATGCAGTTTGGCATACCTGAAGAGAGTTCTTTAGGTAATCTTCTGTCTTCTGTCTTTTTTAGGTAATTGCATTTGTCTTTTATATATTTGTGCAAGTCACTTTATAAGCGGGGAACAGCTTTGGACATGCACAGATACAAAATGGAACTTTTATAGTGAATGCCTTTTGGAAGGGGGGGGGGGGGGGAGTGCATCCTCTTTTTATTTATTTCTAACACAAAGAGTAGGGGAAATAAGTGATTCGTTACATTTTCACTTGGTTTTGTGACACATATGCGTATATTATGGATGCACAATCAAGCAATCTCCCCTCTGTATTGTCAGTAAAGTAATTATAAGTTTTAGTCTTTGAAGGGTTTATTTATGTTTGATCTGGGCCGTTTATCAGTTGCCCCACTCTCCTCACGTTATGGCATGTGCACATGGGCTCCAGTTTCATGAATGACGGGATCTGCACGATGCATGGAATGTAACTTTTCTTAATTATGAATCATTCTTATTCAACTTTTTATTGTGTCCCTTTTTTATAGGGGATGGACTGGGTGAAGGATATGGAATGCTTGGTCAGGCTGGGAGTGGCAAGTTACGCGTGTCAATGGGTCAGAGCAAACTTGCTGCCAAAGTTGCTAAAAAGTAAGCCTTTTCATTCTGCTTTGATATTGTTTAATCGGCGTTTACTGATCAAGTATGAGGTGTTTCTTCTCTTTCTGATTTCAAGGCTTCATATTCCTTTCAGGTTCAAGGATAAGAATTATGGAAGCGCTGGTGGTGCTACATCTGGACTGACTTCAAGTTTGGCATTTACTCCTGTGCAGGTTCACTTCTCTTTTTCTTACCTTAGACAGTTATATTCATATCACATTGCATTCCTTTACAGTGTGATTACAATTTATTCCTAAACTATTATGAGCTCATTCTCACTACTAATTGCCATTTTCTTACAGGGGATTGAGCTCTCGAATCCTCAGGCTCATGGACAGCAACTTGGCAGTGGAACTCAGAGCACCTACTTCTCTGAAACAGGAACATTTTCAAAAATCAAGAGGATCTGAGCGAACTGGAGAAGAATAACCGTGGTCCGAGTGTCTGTAATATGCAGTGTCTGTAATATGCTTTACCGGATCTGTGAATGGTGATACGACTGCTGTGGCTTTAAAGACTGTGGATGCACTACAAGCTGAGATATGTGATCTTGGAATTTAGAAATAACTATACTAATGTCTAATGAACCATGTGCTTTTAGTTTTCTGTATGAGCCTTGCATAGTTTTTCACAATATTCTATATAACAGTCAAAAATATGTTAAATTTCATTTTCCTTATTATTTCAATATTTCCTTTTTATCGTTTCTTATGTGCCAAATTACAACATCAAAGTTGGTCACTGTTTATTTAACTTGAATTAACAAATGCCTACTGTAGGCACTACAACAGAATGTTTAAACTCCCATTCCAAAACTACTCCATATCCCGCTTGGTTAATGTTTCAATAATAGCACTTGTTCCAAAACTACAGTGGAAACAAGAGGTTATGACAGTGACACTCTTCTAAACATAATCTAAACAAAGATGAGCCAACTCTGACCGGGTATCCTCTACTTTCTGAAGTGAACTATAAGCAAATGCTGTTATTTACAGTAGGACAACAATCCAGGGCAAAGCCAGTGAAAGAATAACCATGCTTCATATATGGTACACATGAAACAAGCAAACCTATATCTTTTTCCACCCACTCCAACCCTGAGGAAGTTTCCACTTCCTATGCCAATATATCGACACTCTAGACCACAACGGGAACCCAAAATTGTAATCCAGGGGCCGATCAACCGGCCCCCCTACTATCAAAGGCAACCATACATATCTCGAGTCTCTCAAGTCTGCGGGGTTCCATCTGTCTGCCATGAAAATAAATGAACCAGGAAATCCCGGTAAAGGTATCACAAACGTGCTCTGCGCAAAAAATGTTGCAAGTCGAGACATTTTGTTCCCTCCTATACAGGGGTTTCCCATAGTCTCCCATGGCCCCATGATTGACTCTGCTGCATGAGCCATTGCTTCATTTGGTGCCCATCCTGTGCAGCCTGAAGTGACCATGTAATAAGTTCCATCATGCTTGAACAAAGCTGGGGCTTCCCGATGCTGTCCGACAAGAATTCTTCTCACAATGTTTGTCACATCAAGATAATCTTCAGTTAGAGGTCCAATGTGAAGTTCACTATTGTCATCAGAGGAGTATATTAGATATGCAATACCATCATCATCTTTGAAAACTGTCATGTCCCTACTATCAAATCCATGGGGTCGTTTGCTGTAGAGATAATCAAAAGGACCGGTTGGGTAATCACTGATGGCTACGCCAACAGAGGCTTTGGTGTAGTTGACATCATCAATATGCATCCACATTACATACTTCGCTGTCTTGTGATTGTAAATCACTTTTGGCCTCTCGAGAACATTCAACTCATGGAGATCATGTGTTTCGTTTGTTTTTTCTGCTGCCAGTACAATACCTTCATTGTTCCATTTCCATAAGTCCTTGGAAGAATAACAACCGACTCCTAAAATGTCAACCTGCAGAAAAGACAGAAACTTAACATTTGAACTAAAGGAACTCATAATGAACTATGCAACACATGGGAAACTGGAAATATCACACAGCACTTATGTAAAGAAATGAACAATAAAACCAAGAAACCCTTTTTAAAGATTATTGAACCTTCTAGTTCAAAGACAATTAGTGAGCACAAATTAAGTAAGCATTTTTTTCAACCCCTCAAAATCCCTATTACCAAATAACAATTATTTTTAGTGTTAAAAAACCAGTTGTCATTTCTGTTTCTGACAAACAAATAGTAAATTGTAGTATAAGAATTCCATTCTTTCCAACGTGAACAAAATGGAGTTTTCAGATCACACTCTATGTGGGATAGTTCTTGTCAGTCTTTAGATACGTTGTTCCACTACTTACCCCACAAGTCTGACCGACAGATCTTTCACTGGGTTCTTATCAGCAATGGCCTCATGAACCAAACAAGCACTTATCCATCCTCAAATGGAGAAGTTTGAATGAAGCTTACTTCTTTGATCAAAGGAACTCATGTCTACAGGCCAAGCAAACAAAAGGCTGATGTCTTCAACTCAACTGCAAACCCTTTTCAGGGTTTGACGTTGCCTAAAAAAATAAAAGGAGGAATATAGACACCTCTATTACAGAGCATAACCTTACTGACCAAACATAAATCTGAAATTAGAGCTGTGGTACCATAATTTTTAGATGGCTTTAAAATTCTGCAATTTAGTAAAGGACTCAGAAGGGCCAAGACTTGGGTAATGGTTAGTAACAGTGTTCGATATACCTACATAAAATTCCTATGTGAAATACCAAAACATAAATTAATGGCTTTTGTAAAATGTCAGGTCCTGATGTAGTTGGAGCGTTTGGATTCTTACAACCCCTATCGGATTTTTTGAAATTACTTCTAAAATAACCTAACAAAATAGTGCTAACTTGTCCTTTCAGACCTTTCTACTCTAAGAAACAACAGTGCTTCACTGCTATAATCATACTGCAGAACACTGTCTCAGGAACTTTAACTCTTGGTATTGGCATGTCAAGGCTCAAAAGGAAAAATAAATCTGCAACCTAACACTCCAGGTCATACCAATGAGGCATGATATACAATTGTAATTGATGTATTGGTTATAGTTCCCTAATATCCTGCCAGACTAAATTAAACCGACATTTGAAGTTTTTTACTATGAGTTGAATTCTCGATAATCTACTTACTGCATGTAGGGAGGAATCAAATCAGATAAAAGAACAACTAAACTCCATATTGGAGTCAATATCAAGAAATGAAGTAGGTGCATGGGTCAGCCTAGGACAAACTAGTATTCAATGTAAGAATATGCAAAGAGAAACAATCACATATTCAATGATGATCAACAATTAGCAACAGCTGCATAAACTCAATGCATCTAAATCAATGGAAACAGAATATGTGTGGAAACCTTAAGTGGCAGCAAATGCATGCCATAGCTTAGCATAAGACCATGCACAGGCAAAGTAGAGCACTTACCCGGGCAGCTCCTTTTTTGTGAGCGTGGTACGTGGGCCCATCTTTATACTCCCCATACCAATAGTATGTTCCTGATTTTTCATCATATAAAATACCACCTCCATGGGCTTGAATAGGATTTCCTTCAGTGTCCAACCAAATCCTTCCAGGGTAATAGTAATAGCTATCATTCCCAGCATCCTTCAATGGATCTATAGCAAGCTTCTGGTCAGGAAAGAATATGTGCCGAATTTGAGAATTCTCATCAAGAAATTCATCGATTATTGTGGTGGGTCGCTTAGGTTTTCTTTTTGCAGCACGTGGGGATCGCTTTCTTGGTGGAGGCATGCGGATACTTTCCTCTTCCACCTTTTCAAGTTCATGTAACTGTGGGTGGACACTTGCTCGAAACTGAATATCTCTGCCCATCCCATCCTTCTGGTGAACTAGGGAGTATAAATGAAACATAAGAAGACATCCTACCAAGCTCCACACGACAGCAGATGTGGAACATCTGCTCCCTGCATAGCAACGGAAAGTGGTTGGTTTCCTGTATTTGTTCCTCATCCTCATTTTCTCTTCCTTTTTACACTCTCCAAGATAATGCTGCAATTAACAAAATGCAACCTATGGATATCCAATAAAACCCAACCAAACATAAGTAACAGCCAGGCTAACCTAAAATGCACAAACGTATTCGATTTTACAATTGTTTAGAACAAGAAGCACAACTTAGAACTATAGCAGTCTCAGAAGTAGTCAATTTACTGAAACTTAATTGTATACTACTAATCGGCCTACAAGTGTGTTAAGCAACCAGAAAACTTTTCCTAAATATCCAGAAATGAAGTAAATCAAATTGCATTTCTCGAAACACAAAGTTGCAGACATTGCAATGAAATTCAGTAACTAACAGAGCAAAAATGCAAATGAAAATCCAGGAACTCACAAACACACACGCACCCATTTCAGTTACAGATTGAATCAACCTAAAGTTCAAAACTTGAATATCAGAATCCAACCCCCACATGACATATCCACATAGGCAGTTAAACAATCCAAGTTAAAAGGAATCCAAACACGGGTTTGCCAAAAACAGAACAAAGATCTCAACTTTCATTACCCACAAGCAGAAACTGATCATAGTGAACTAAAAAAGAGACTTACCTGAAAACCTTTTAAGCATTAGTTAATGCTCAAATTTCCAGACTTGGGTTCTGCTACTGATGTTGCTGCTCTAACAAATTGGGAAGACAAAGCAATCAATCCAAAGCACAGAACAGTCCACAGGAGCACAGAGGAAGTTGGGTAGGTTATACTTTAGCTCTAGATGGATCTGGGGTTGAACGGTTGAGGATGTTGACTAGGGACCAAAGGTGTCTTTTGATGTTGAGTCTTGGAGATGCAGAAACATATATCTGGAAGCTTTTGATATGTTGGATTTTTTCTCTTTTTTTTCTTTGCTGGTTTGGTATTTTTGCTAGAATTAGTGAATTACTTACTTGATGTGAGAATAATGAATAACCCAGTTACATTCTGACAGCTGATTTTAAAGGGGTCGCCGTTAACAGTGGGATTCACTCCATCATATCCGCAGGGCAGGTTCCGTGAAACGAAGGTCACGCGTAGTTCATAGTCTTGAAGATAATGAAATACTTAATACTGTGGCAGTCTGGCTAATGGCGATAGAAACAATTAGAGTGTTGGTAGAGATACTCAGCCCAAAATCGTTATCAATGATCAACTACTACACCATGATTTGTCCATCAATTTTTCTTTTTTGTTTTATCAGTTCTTATCCACTGTAACTATTGGTACCCACTCGTTTAACTTATATAGGTTTTCCTCCGCTACACAAAAAATGAACAAAGAGTGTGAAAGCTATGTATTAGATTGAGAGCTATAGTCATATATAGTGGTATTGGAGTCGAACTCTAGCACATGATGATGAGATGCTCTTAGGTATAGCTTTGACCATAAGGAGCAACATTTCTATGGGTTTCCAATATAGCTGCGCGCTTAAGGAGATGCTTTATGAATATTGGCTATGTTTTTAACAAATGTAACAGAAATTTAAGGAGCCTCAATGTCTCAGCTTCTAAACTTAGCCAAAATCCTAGTTAACAACAATTCTGCAAGAACTCTCATAAAAAAAATTAAAAAAAAAACCAATTCTGCAAGAACTGCAATCATTTCTTATTTTGCCTTAACAGGGTGGCCAGCACATTATAATTATTCCAGATTTGCTTTTGTTGAATTAGGCCACAATAATTCCTCCTTTTTGACTTTTGGGAGTAACACATCGATTAGGAATGAAAGTATAGAATATAACATAATATGGAATGATTGAACATGTAGATTCAATCATTTGTCAAATTAAAAGCAACAGACATAAGAACATAAGATTTAATTAACAACAGTGTAAACCTCTCACGAGGAAACGTCACTGCGAGACTTTTAAAATAGTCCACACTAAATCAAATCCACTATAGAGTAAGAATGATTACAGACCTATCAAGTAGTGATATTCAACACAATCACATTCACTAGTATACAAACTAACTTGATTACAAACTGATAACACCATTCTAACTCTCCATGAATCTGAGTTACACACAAGAAGGATCTGAACACGCCTTCAATGCTTTCCAAGCCACTGATCTCGATCACAATAAGAATGACAAATGCAATGATACAAGCATATAATTTGATAAGAGTTTTTCACATAAACAATGCAGACTATGCAGTATATACTATATTCTTTTGACGCACAAAAACTCTGTAGTTTTGAAAAGTATTTTCATGTTTATATATATAGAAAGATAAAGCTCCCACATAATCGATCACCATTGATCATTGATTAGGATAAACATGGAAACCAATTTTGAAACCATAATCAGATATATTTTTCATAACAGAAAGATATGATAAGAGTAAAACTTTTCCAAAACAATCTGATAGTAAGTGAAAGAATATAATCATATTAGAACTTATTTCCTTACGCATTAGCATATCAGAATATAGAGAGAATAATTTCCTTATTAAAATACTAATCAAATTAGAATTAATAAGAAAATTCAATCAGATATTTAAGCACATAAAACCTAATCAAATTAGGTTTCCTTTCTTTTCTTACGCAGTAATAAAACATGAAATACACTCTTTTAAAGGAATGAATATCACCTGCAATGTAACTTGTTTAAATTAGAATTAAGAAAGGAAGGATATCATATTTGGTGAGAGCTTATTTTTGTATAGGAATGACAATCATGAATATTATGCCTACAAGGAGGAAGCATATATGAGGAACACATTAGAACACTCTACCTACTGAAAGAAAGAATAAAAATGTATCATATGAACAACTAAGCATAGTTGCATTAGATTAGTTGTTTGGTTGAAGTTTGTCCTACATATTAGATGAATGATCAATTCTGTATTGCATGTCATTAGGTGTATTCTCTTTCTCAACCAAACAATTTCAGTTTGGAAATCATAGTTTAGAGGGAAAGTGGTATTTTAATGGCTGCCTTTTCATCAATACTTCTATGATTTGGCAAGTGTGACCAAGTTTGATGGAAAAGGAAAGGAAAAGAAAAACCTATTCTAAGAACTATGTGCAACTTAATCGATTAACCAATGCCTTATGACCCTCATGAAGTGCATTTTTCAAAGTGATCGACTTGTAATCTTCCTTTTTCCTATTGTGTGTTATGGGGGAATGGTGATGGTAAATATAGTGATGTCTCTACCACCCTTCTCTTGTAAAGCTCTTGCCACCAGAAGTAACACTAAGAACACCATGAAAATGGCAAGGGAGAGGATGGACGCCCATAGCAGTCGAAACGCAAGCTTAATTGGCCTGCATTGATATCTGACGACCTCAGAAATCCCATCCTTGACAAATGTGCAGTAGGCTAGGCTCTGCAGAGTTGGATATAGATTCAGAAATTCTTGGATGGATTGGCTGTAAGCACTGGCCATATTGTAACAGGTATGGGGAAGGAATCTTCCACTTCTCATGCATGCCTCCTTGTCCTAGCTTGTTGAGGCTTGTAGCTTGTAGTTAAAAATTTGTAGAGGCTTGTAGCTAGCTTTCTGATACATTACATAAACCATTTTTGCTTAAGCTTGAGTTTTGTGTTCTGGTGTTGCATTCTAGTTTACTCTCACTTTGATTTTCTCATTTTTTCCCGCCCTTTCATTTCATGATCAGTCAGCTTTTACAGTTTATTTTCTTTGCAGAATTAGGGGGTTTCACAGTGATTGATGTCATTTTTTTTGTGTGTATCTTGGTGACATCTTACTCCTATGCTAATGCATTGCTAGACCCAAGGTTGTATCTTTAAGATTTACCAATTGTGAAAACCAAACAGTTGGGAAAGGCTTGGTCTTGGTGTTGAAGACTGAGATGGACTTGGTGGTCCGGTTGAAATCTCCAGACAAAGAATGAAAGAGATAATGAAGCAGAGAAGAGAATAGGGAGAGCATGACGCTGAAATATGAAAATGACGAACGAGTGTCTGTTCCCCCCCCCCGACCCGATCTGTTGACGGAGGAAGAGACGAGATAACAGAGCTGTTTGTATCGGAAATTGTCGTTTAAATTTAATGAATAAAAGCTGACGTGGTTAAATTGTAACCTTTGATGTCTAATTAATGGACAAGATTAAAACTCAGAGGAATTGAGCTCGGGGTTTGGGGTTCCTCGAGGTTCAGATTTGGGTTGTTCGCAATGGCCTCCATCGAAGACTGATGCATCTGTTCCTGTTCCTTCAACAGCTGAACCATCATCATCAACTCGTGGCCGGAAGTATGATGTTTTTCTAAGTTTCAGGGGATCACGGTCGAGATACACGATCGGCTTTACAGGAGTGGCATTATCACTTTCATGGACAATCCAGATCTTCAAGTAGGGGATGCTATTTCTCCCACTCTCATAAAGGCAATCAAAGAGTCAAGGTTTGCAATCGTAGTTCTCTCGCAAAATTATGCTTCTTCTGCTTGGTGTTTGGAGGAGCTTAGAGAGATTTGTGTATCCATGGAAGACAACAGGATTTTGCCTCTTTTTTATCAAATTGATCCTACTGATGTTCGATATCAGAAGAGGAGTTTCGAAGAAGCTTTCTCTAAGCATGAAACCTCTGGCCGACATGAACTAGAGATGGTGAAGCAATGGAGAGCTGCTTTACAAAAAGTGGCCAATATCTCTGGGTGGAACACAAACGATTTCAAGTATTTTACGTTAATCCTTAAAAATTGTTGAATTCTTGGTTGTAGGACTCACAAAGAACTCGTTGACGTCATTGTGGAATCTCTCCGCAGTAGAGTACCACCTGATGCAGTTGAATCCACAGGTGATTCTCAAGCATATGAAGCAACTAAACAAGCCATGGATGATGTTATGAAGGCGCTGACAGATGACAAGATCACTGTGGTTGGTGTCTACGGCATGGGCGGCGTTGGAAAGACAAGCATGGTGAGACATGTAGCTGCACAAGCCTGCAAAAATGGTACTTTTAACTATTGGATTATGGCTGTCGTATCCCAAAACCGTGACTTGAAAAGAATTCAAGACACATTTGCAGATCTGCTGGGCTTCGAATTAAAAGAGAAGACAGAAGATGGAAGAGCGGCTAGGTTGCATAAGGAGATAATGAGAAGAGAAAAACTCCTGATAATAGTGGACGATGTTTGGGAGAGAACAACGTTGTCAAACATAGGGATTCCCAGCTACAAGGAGCTTCAAAAGTGCAAGTCCAAAGTGCTACTCACCACAAGGAGATTCAATGTATGTCATGCCATGAAATGCGAAGAAAAGATCGCCCTCAAGGTTCTCTCAGAAAAAGATTCTTGGAACTTGTTTCTGAGAAATGCAGGAACAATTTCTTTTGAGTCTACCGCATTTGAGAAAATAGCAAGGATGGTAGCTGGAGAATGTAAGGGTCTACCTATTGCTTTGATAGCAGTTGCAAGGGCACTCGAAGATAAGGATCTGGCGGAATGGAAAAAAGCAGCTGTACGACTAGAGAATTCGCAATATGTCAATCCCAACCATGAGGAAGATGTTCAAATGTATAAGATTAAGCTATGATTACTTGAAAAATGAAGACCACAAGTCATGCTTCTTGCTCTGTTGCCTGTTCCCAGAAGACCATGACATCCAACTAGGAAACTTATTTAAGTATGCATTCGGGACAGGATTGTTTCAAGTTGCGGAAACAACAATTGAAGAAGCTAGAGAAGCAGCAGATTCAGTGATCAAGTACCTGAAAGGTTCTAGCTTGCTTTTGGATAGCGATAACAAAGGATGTGTAAAGATGCATGGCGTCATCCGGGATACAGCCCTGAATATTGCACAATCTGAAGATGGGCATCGGTTTTTGGTGAAAGCTGGTTGTGGTTTAAAGGATTGGCCGCCACGCGGATTACATTAAGGCTGCACTGCTATTTCACTGATGAGGAACAAAATTCGCAAGCTACCGGAAAAAAGAGTTGGTACTTTCCAAATCTCCAGATTCTATTGCTAAACGGGAATGCTGATTTAAGTGAGATCCCAAGAAAGTTGATCCAGAATCTGAGAGAGTTAAGGGTCTTGGATCTTAGCAACACTAGTATTTCCGTATTACCCCAACCATTTAGTCTCCTCACCAACCTCCAGGCTTTGTATTTATACTTTTGTGAGAAATTGATTGAAATTTCCATAGTGGGGACACTGAAGAAGCTTGAAATTCTTAGCATGAGAGAATGTTCTTTCAAGGAATTGTCGAGAGAACTAGGACATTTGACCAATCTAAGGATTTTGGATGTTAATCGTTCTTGGGAACGGTTCACAATTCCGTCGGAAGTGATATCAAAGTTGCATAAATTAGAAGAATTGTACATGGTGTACATTGGAACTAAGGGACGAGGAGAAGAAACCAATATTGGGTTTGGTGAGTTAGCTGGTTTATCAAACTTTAAAATATTGCAGGTTGGCATATCTGATGAAAAATACATCCCTAAAAATGTTGAGGCCGCACCAGATTGAGATTACTTTTGTATAAGTATCATCAGCAGATGCACCAACTCTGAATACATGTCCGCTAAATACATGCCTGCATACAAAAAAGGAGATCATAATTCAAGATCCTTGTTTCTTAGTGGAGTAACCATAAGTACCTTACCTGATTGGTTTATCAACGTGACAGAGAAAACAGAGACGCTAGAGTATGATCGTTGCAATGGGATGCATGACATTCTTATGGAGTATGACCATGGGAGGTTACATGAACTCAAGCATCTCATAGTTGGTGGGTGTGTTAGTGATTCCGATGTGTACTTGAAAGAGTGGATGAACACAACAAGACGAGTTACAGGACCAATGTTTGAGAATTTGGAAGAGTTGCATCTGCTACAACTGATCCACCTTGAGGAGTTGTGTGTTGGTGAGCTACCACCTGAGTCTCTCTCAAATCTGAAGGTATTGCATCTGAATGATTGTTTTATCTTGAAGAGGATCAAAATTTGTACAGAGACTACCAAATCTGGAGAACCTATATTTAAATAGGATGAAGGAATTGGAATATGCGTTGGGTGTGAGGGGTTTGAGCCAGAACAATCAAAACTGAGGGAGATGCATTTGTTGTATCTAAAAGCACTAAGAAGCGTATGTAATGGTCCCGCTCCCTGTGCAATGTTCCAGAGTCTTAAAACCTTGACCGTTTACTATTGCAACTTGATGGAAAGTCTGTTCACATATGATGTAGCTCAGTGTCTCTTTCAATTGGAAGACCTTTATGTAGACGGTTGCCCTTTGTTGGAAAGAGTAATGGAAGCAGTGAACAACGAGAAGACGGTTCTACCAAAATTGAAGAACTTGGTTTTGAAGAATCTTCCTATGTTGTATGGTCCAAGTGCTACTGTTGATATTAAGTGTCCTTCATTGGAATGCTTGGTGGTGGTGGATTGCCCCAAGCTTTCATTTTCAGCCTCTTCCGATCCCTTCGGCTCCTTCAAAAGCACAATCCAGTTTTCATTTTCAACCTCGGCTTCTGACTATTTTGGCAGCTCGAACCCAGTCCAACTCAATGATCTGGAACTGTACCAGCTTCTACGTGACAGGTATTGAAATATCTATTTACTTTGTTCTTTCCTTTTGTATTTTGTAGGGTAGCAATTGGGCAAAATATGGTTTGATAAATTATTATCTGTGATTCATTTTTTGTTCTTCCCAATCTTTTAATACAATTGAGCTACCACAACAAAGCAATTTAAGATAGCATTTTTATTTTCATTCTTATGTTTCTTTGTTATCCTCATAATGTGCACACAAAAAAAGGCAAAATTATACTAATACATCACGTTGATGATGATTGTTTGTTTTCTTTACTCTAGTAATGCAAATTACATACAATATTATAGAAACCCTTAGAATGTTGTTTTTATGTTAAAATTTATAAAATATTTTGTTTTTCCCTAATGATGCAACAGACTGAGAATCTAGTTTCCAAGCGTGAAGTCTCTCAAATGTTCTGGCTCACTTGCAATGAGCAGGAAGTATCCAATCTTTGTCCAGGTATGCTATGCTGTGTGATCACTGATCAGATTTTCTTTTCTTATTCCTTTTCATTGAATGGTAGATTTCTTGCAATGCCATGAAAAAAGTTATTTTTCCTAACATATATGGATATGGAGTTCTCATAATTCATTTGCTTTCCCAATCTACTATCCGCGCAACAAGCAAATTTTAGCCACAATTTTCTTTTTTGCTCTTATATTTTAATTTTTTTTATCATTTGTCATTATCAATCAATTCTTTTTTAATTTTGATAATTAATTTGTGAAACAAAAACAGTATCACACATGATGTTATTACTGATTTACTGGTATATGAAAATGTCTAGTTTGAAACAAATATCAATCTAGAAGATTGCATACATGATGTTTTAGTCAATTCATTCAGTCTTGATTTATATATGAAAATGTCTAGTTTGATACAAATTTCAATCTAGATAACTGCATACATGATGTTTTAGTCAATTCATTCAGTCTTGATTTATATAAGAATTAACGATTTATTTGACTTGAAGGTTGTAAGTGGAAAAATATACTCTGCATATGAAGCAGAAATTTGTAACCTATGAATGGGTACTATTAGTATTAATACACTCAAACCTAATATGAAATATATAATCTATGAAGAAATTAGTCTTTGTGCGGCAAGTGTTAGTCATCAATGCTATTGCAGCTAGACATGGGATGAAGAGAAATTGTGTTAGAATTTTGAAACTAGTCATTTGAGTGATGATTCTGTAGTCATTGTTATGTGTTTACAGCTAGCATGGGGATGGTTGAGGAGAAGTAGTCTCAGCATTTTGAATTGAATTCTTAACTTCTGTCATCCACATCAAGATCTTTATCCAAAGTTTGGAGTCACACTACCACAATGCATAAGCGTTAACTGAGTCTCATCCCTGTAAACCAAATTAAGCTCTTTTTTTATATATTAATTATGTTGGAATGTGGGGTGCAGACTGATAAACTTATAGGGAAAATTCTCAGTTAATACACTAGAAGAGTTGGTTGATTTTCACTTAAAAACAGAATATACAGAGCTTTCTTACAGTCATTAACTCATTCAAGAGAAGCTTCAATCGACATTTAGGAGAATCAATTCATATGATAATTGTAACTGCAAGAAGTAGTGTTTTGCTACTTAAAAGAAAGAATTTTCTCGAAGTAGTTCACTCTTTCACTCCTTTTTCATTATGTTCAGGGTTGGTCATTTAGCTGAGGCTGCAAATCCAATTGAGAAGCTTTGCCAAAGAGATTTTAACAGCCTTTCTAGAAACCTTGGAGAGTACTCAAGGTACTTTGACTCGCTCACTGCACTTCACTATTAAGATTATTGATGCTTCTTCACTATGATTGAACTACTTGGGTCCTCTTTGTCTTTATAATCATTGGAAACATAGATTTGCCAGATATTTCTGCATATAGATTGTGGGATTGGAAATTTGGATTTGCCAAATATTCTTTTTGCTGATAGATTGTGGGAGTGTTAAAATCCTTAGTGTATGGATTTGTGGGATTTGGTTTGATGATTAGAGGTTTGATTTAAGTCTATATAGTTTGTGTTTTGTTGGCTTCTGGGTCCTATATCGGCAGCTCCACTTTCTAACTTGGAGATTGGTGTTATAAGTTGTAACAATTCCAAGGTTGTATCTTTTGCGAGTCCAAGTAAAAGAGGTTGTATTTGAGTTTCACTGTAAGACGTTTGGAGTCACTAGTCACATAGGAGAAACCTGGAATTTGTAATCCAGGGGATAACGCATTGCTGAGGAGTGCAAAATATATCATTCCAATATGCTCAAAAATGCAACTTGGTTCATGCTGTAATCATGCCATTTTTTGCATCTGATTTTATTCAATTTATACTCAAAATTTAAGTAAAACTCCTTGTCTTAGTTTCTGAAATCTGTATGTGTTTACCTCCAAATTGGAAGACATTCCATGCTCTCATCATTGTTTTGCCTGTTTTGTATTAGCTCAAGTTTTTAACTTCGGACATTTGCTTCTCCAATATGCTTGCTAGAATGTGATCACAGTCATCAACATACTTGCTGTTCATTTTCAGGGGGGAACTTCATCATATATCCTAAGAAGGTTTTTGCTCATTATCATGCATGGGCTAGGAGGTCTGGTGTCCAGGTTTACTTTCTATGAAGGTACAACTGTTAAGGAACCAAAACAAATGGTAATGTCGTAGTAGTCCAAATACTCCATTATTGGCACTTTGGCACATAAGTGTGTGATGTGCTGTTATATAAGTTAGTAACATTATTGCTCCGAGCATTTTGATTCCAATTTCTTGTTTCCTTGTTGCATACATTGTCCTATATTATGTCATTAAAATGTAATCTAGTTTGCTTAATTAGCAAATTATGTCATTAAAATTTGGAAGATGAAAGATGCATTTAGTTTCACAGAAATAAAAGCAAGAACTGATGTGTGTAAGCATCGAGCTGAATTCATTTTAATTTAGACAAAAACATGAACTCTGTTCAATGAAAGATTAGAGAGCAATAGAGGTATGTTGTGAAGTATGGAAAGATGATGAATGGTGTTATACAATTTGATCGTACACCTCTGTGCTGAAATTGTAGCAACATGGTAAATTGATGCTCCTGGAGTTAGCCAGTACCTGATTACCCTCCCTTGTACAATCCTAGCTATATGGTTTCACCGTTATTGTTGCACTTCCTTTTAAATACCTATGTATGTTAATCATGCAAGTACAAATCAAAATAGGTCTTTACCTTGGTCTGTGAGATTCTGTTTGTAAAGCTGTGGCATGGTTTCCCGTTTTATATTAGCTTAAGCTTTACTTTGGGATACTTGGTTCTCCGACATATATACTTGCTGAATGTGATTAATGAGCTTGGCAGGGGGAACTTCCTCATAGCTCCTGTTCTGCGACTTAAAGCAGGTATTTTCTCCTTATCATTGATGGGCTATCGGCATCAGTGTCGTCCATATCACAACTAATAACTAAATTGATTCTTGAGCGGTAATATAATGTGACGAAAATACTCATGTCAGAGTTATATACAATTGATGGAAAAAAGAAATTAAAAGGAAAAGGTTATCCTAAGAACTTAAAACTATCATGAAGTGTATTTTCAAAATGACTTGTAATGTCTATTTTTTCCTATTGTATTATGGGGGGAATGGTGTTGGTAAATGTAGTGAAGTCTTTACCCTTCTCTTGTAAAGCTCTTGCCACCAGAAGTAACACTAAGAACACCATGAAAATGGCAAGGGAGAGGATTGACGCCCATAGCAGTCGAGACGCAAGCTTAATTGGCCTGCATTGATATCTGACGACCTTAGAAATCCCATCCTGGACAAATGTGCAGTACGCTAAGCTCTGCAGAGTTGGATATAGATTCAGAAATTCTTGGATGGATTGGCTGTAAGCACTGGCCGTATTGTAATAGGTATGGGGAAGGAATCTTCCACTTCTCATGCATGCCTCCTTGTCCTGGTCATCGTAACAGGTTACCCCTGCAAT
Organism: Fragaria nilgerrensis; assembly: GCA_010134655.1. Lineage (NCBI taxonomy): Eukaryota > Viridiplantae > Streptophyta > Magnoliopsida > Rosales > Rosaceae > Fragaria > Fragaria nilgerrensis. The sequence goes on from CM020977.1 coordinate 12,051,965, forward strand.
AGCCTGCTAATGAATTTTCATCGGATTAATTCGACAATCCAATCAAATAAGCATAAGTTGATTAGAAATATACTTATGTTTTCCTACACAAATAATTAGTTTCGAACAAGTTATTCGTATAAATTCGTAATTAACTTACATCAGGTAGTTTTTCGATTGTCATGTGACTATTTTGGCAACTGTTTGGTTCATAGCTGAATTTAGGTCCTCCGGAGAAAGGATTGCATACATGTAGAAGTTCAAAATCATGAGCATTTTGTTCTTCCATTCCAAGCAACCTAGAAAATTCTACTACTTTAGAATTCAACTGCAACACAAAGCAAAATTACACTGCTCATATATATGTTATGAAAATAAAAACTAAAACTTGGTTGCTTAGTTGATTAGTAATACATTAGTATTACCATATCTATGAAATTATATATAGTGGAGCCAATTTCAGCCAACAGAGCATCTGAGTTTTTTGGATCCAAGCATGGCAGGATTGAGCTTACAGTATTGTTGTTATCATTTCGTTCGAACTCCATTAGGGCTGAACATGAATCATCTGCAAAGCTGGTACCATAATACTGATAAGACGATTAAAATAACATTGAATTTTGTAAGTTCAGTTTTGCAGCAAGGAAATTAGCTATTCAATTTTGTAAGCTGGTACCTTTTCTTTTGTTTTTCTGTCACACACAGAAATAGTAAGAATAGATTAGTTACTCACTTGTGAAGGAAGAAGTCTAAACCAGCCAATATCCAAACTAGACTTGTTAATATCCAGCACAGAATGATTACACTGAAAAGAAAAGAGAAGTGCCCTTAATTATAGTAGCATAATCCAATAACTGCAGGAAGAAGAAGAAGAAGAGAGTGAAGAAGGTGGAAAATAACTTACGTGACGAATCCTGGGTGCCAATGCAGCAAGAGAAGTACTGACCAAATTATGCAGCAATTCAAAGAACAGACTTTTTGTTACATTTTTGTATGTAAGCATTATATTAATCCTTAAACGGTTAAACCCTAATATGACATGTTTTGTAATTATTCTTCTTTTTGGCTAAGGCCGTAGCTCTTTCAAGCCTAAGTGAGTATATTGGGTTGGTCCTCAAATTAACAAAAGTAAAAAATAGGCAACAAAGGAGTAAATATCATCCTAGAAATGAAGTTTACCTAATGCCACAACGAGTAGCACCAAGTTGATCGTTACAATCACAAGATGAGCTATGTATCTGCAACCCATGAAAACAGCCATGTTTTAATCTTATATAAAATGCAACTCAGCTTGAAAACACTAACCAAGTTTCTTAATATTGGATCTAATTCAAATGTCAAAATAGAAAATGAAAAGTGATAAGAACTGCATGCATGCAATGCTGTGATGAGATTGAAAGAATAAAATTTACTTACGGGGCTTGAATTGCCTGGTTAAGTGTATGGCTGTTGTTGTCAACCAATTTTTGAATCGAACGCAATCCTTTCCCGAGTTGATGTGATGTTTTATTCAAGCTCATAGACATGCCTTTATCATAAGGGAGTAATATGTATTCCATTTTTTTCATTGCTTTTGTTACTTTGCTGATGGTTTGGCGAGCATTTTCAGCTAGGTTGAATATGGTTCTCTTCAAATTTTCAGCTCTTTTCATAGAGCTGTGATTTACTGCCAGCGCCAAACTTGATGCAACTCTGAACATCAAATCACGTACAAGAGGATTAGAAGTTTAGAACCAAATAGAACCTACATAGAATAACCAAGTATATGAACTAAAATTGATACAGACACGCGTACATGGCTAGCAGGGCAAAGAGAAGAACCAACAAGAACACTAGGATAGAGTGACGATCAAGAAAGTGTTTAATGCGCCAATTCCCAATGTTTGGATGCTTGAAGCTTAGGAAAATTGCAAATCCCATTCCGCATAGCAACCAAACTCCTGCGATAATGTATCCGTAGAGTCCTGTTAATTCCGCAGACTGGAAAATATGAGAACAAACAACAAAACACACAATATATTAAAATCACACACACATGCATGCACTCTATATACACATGATGATGAATATTTTTATCGCACAATCTGACATGTTATACGTATTTCAATTGTACGGTGATCAATGCTCATGTACAGTGAAAACATACAAAGTATATTATTGACTAGATTGAATTAGGAATGCTGGATTGGAACTTACAGCCCAGTAATCCTTGCTTTGAATATTGAAAGCTCCATCGTAGTTCTTTAGGGGGCGCAAAGGATCCGGTCTCTTCGTGATGCTCTCCCCATGTACAACCAATCTCGGCGAAAGCGAAAGCAAAGATGCCAAGAACAAGAAGAAAACGAAGTGTAGAAGAACCCCATTTGGGAAAGACATGACAGAACTTACTGGATCAAATGTATGTCGCATTTGCTGCAAATATGGAAGTAATGAACTCAACCTTCTCTTTTGGCTAGCCTTTCAGAGGAAGGAGAAGAGGATAGATTCTTGGTCTGACTTGGTGACTAAGGTAAGAATAGCTTGTGGCCATGAATTGGATTAAGAAGGGAAGTAACGAATCAGGGGGCGATATATATGGTTACCTAAAGTGGAGACTGGAGAGATTGCTCATCTTTCTACACAAGCCCTATCTTTCCGTAAAGGCATGACTTGAACTTGGGAGTTGGCTTTTATCTCTCTCGCTACTCTTTGGTTTTTCATTTTCTACTTTGAATGCATGACCCAAAAAATTATTCTGTATGCCGTTGACTGTATATGATGTAGACTGTTGCAGAATGGTTTAGTTGTTTTTCAGAGAATTTGGGAAGTGTGTGAATTGAGTGCGACTGCATTAGCTTTTAAACAAAAATATATCTCTGATCAGTGATCAAATACAGATGGTACAACCATATTAGGTCATGCTAAATTAGACACTTCATAATTAAAGATAATTTATCATAATATACACAAGCCTGCCAGACCATAAATTAACCATCCTAACATGCGACATGTGCTCAATACAATGTGAAAACCTCACTTATGCAAAGTACTAAACTAGTATTATTACATTAGTGTTCATCATCACCCGCTTACAAAACTGATCATGAAACTCATGCACAACAATCCTTGGATTTACATCAAACATAGGCCTGGGCATGAGCCGGGACGGTCCGGTATTGGTTGATCCCGTAATTATTTTTCAGGACAAGATGGAACGGGATTACCCTTTATGAGACTTGATCCCAAAGGTCCTTAAGCCCAATTGAGTCCGGGATGGGATCGGGACCAATTTGAGATCCAGGAAAATCAAGAACTTTACAAAGAAAAAAAACGCCCAGATTGTTTTCGTTGAGTTTTATTTCCTTCGGATGAGATCTAGCCCAGATGTACAAAAACGAATTATAAAATGATGATGATCATAATATCTCAAATGATATATTAGCAAACTGCATGTGATCCTTGGTGTCAAACATAATATACGAAGACTTGAATCTCGAAGAAGAAGAACGCGAAGACCTCAAAAACGAAGATCATATCCAAAACGACGACGTGCGCAAGAATCTTCGATTCAGAAAATTATCTTCGACGACGTGCGCCAGTCCTCCACCGTCACCGACGTTTGGCAAAGAACACAAATCGAAGAACGTTGATGCTCGATCTCCTTAGGTGCCTCTGATTTTCAAGATCTAATTTTCTCCCTATGTTGACGACGCCGAGATGAAGGAGATCGGCGATGAGCGGAGAGTGAAGAAATTAAAGTGTTGGCTGAGGCTTAGAACATCTCCAACAACTTCCTTAAAATTTCTCTAAAATGAGAAAATAAAAGTCAAAATCTTCAAAAAAAATTTCTTCCAACTCCAACAGCTTCCCTATTTTGGAGATTTTAGCATTTATTACTACAATTAAATATTCTACATCATTTTTAATTATAACAAAAAAGGAATATTATATATCTTATTATAACAATAAAATACTCAATAATATATTTTATATTTTTTTCCTTCTCATTGAAGCATGTGAGGAATTTATGACAATGCTAATTTCGATAATTTGAGGAAGAAAGACGTTGCTGCAAATTTGGGGAAGTAGTGCTTCTCTTTCTTCTCCATCCCCATTTTGGGGAATAGAATGTGGAAGTTGTTGGACCTAAAAACAACTCTATATTTCCCAAAATTGAGAAGTTCAAGAAAATGATAAAGTGAAGAGGAAAGAAAAGAGAATTGGGGATCATGGTTCACGTGAAAGAAATAAGAAGGATGTATCTTATGTTTAATTATTTAGGGTTTATAGTCTTTGATCAATCCAATGGCTCACATGAAGCCACTATATACAAGTTAAAAAGAAAAAATAGTTTTAATATATATTACCGGGTCGGACCGGGCCTAAACCAAGTGATCCCAATCCCGTCTTGTTTTATTTAATACGAGACGGGCCGGGACGGGATCCTAGTTTTTGATTTTCAGTCCCGTCTCGTCCCGTGAATTTTAGGGATGAGATCGGGACGGGCCTTCGGTATCGGTTTTGAATGCCCAGCCTTAATCAAACGGTTAGAAACAATATAACTTTACTTGAAAAAAAAATTCTCCTCTACTATCAAATTCAAATCCAAAGATAGTTGAGCATGAGTTTCTTGATCAGTTAGGGATCGGGTGAACATGGTTGAGTGTTATTATTACTGAAGCTAGTCAAGTTATTGTGCGCTCTTTGAGATTGTTTGAATGCTGCATATTTTTACAACTTCTAAAGTGAGACATAGAGGGAGATTCTAAACTCTATTGATTGCATTTTGGGAAAAACTGCTACTCCTTGGCGTATGAAGACTCTGATGTAAGACATCAAAAAGCTTGCCATTTTCTTCCATTTTGTAGCTGATAGATTTGCTTCTTTTGATCTTAGAGATAGGGATTCTGTTGTATGACATAATTGCCTTCCTCTTTCTTTGTCACCCGCGTTTCATCTGAATCAATTGAGACATGATGTGTATCGAGGATTTTTGTTGTAGTTTATTTTGATAGCAATAAGTCTCAAACCATAAGTCATTCACTCTCAAGTGTTTGGGCTCAACTTTAGAGCAATTGCAGCGGTAGTGCTATTTGGCAAGGCAAAAGCTGGAACCCACATATTCTGCAAAAAAACTCAAAGCATTGTTTATATTTAGCCCGAGCAATTGATGGGCCCCGCGTCAAAAAAATTGCCAAGGCAATTTGATGGGCGATTTTGAGCAACTGGTTTGCTCAAGCAATTGGTGGGCTCCACTGAAAAATCTGTGCCCTCATCACATGTCAGTCCAACGACTTTATTTTCAACGGTAAAAAAATTTATAACGGCTCTTTGATTACAGCCATTAGATTTGAATCCTGTGGCTATAATTAAATAGCAATGGTTGTATTTTTTTTTCTTTCTGTTTTCACTTAAAAATTTATATCTATGTAAAGAAAAAAAATCAGAAAACTACTCCTATAAATACTCATCCTCTTTCTATAATTTCTCACACCAAAACTTTTCAAAGTTTACCTCTCCATCTTCTCCCTTCATCAATTTTAGCTTCTATTTTTTCTTATCTCATCCAACTATGGGAGATTCTAATTGCAATTGGCAAGAAGATGAGAAAATTAATTGTGCGATTCTTGGGCGACTGTAACCGTGTGTCTGATCACGAGCAAATCGATAAGTCTTTTTAAGTTATGGGAAAAAGTTTTTGCCGATTATGTGGAAAATTGGCGTGGTCCTCCAACAAATCAAAGCCCTAGTGCTCTTCAATCTCAATTTCGGCATTTGAAAAAGATGCTCAAAGATTGGCATAATGCATAACTTCAATCCCGCAATAATATAGCGAGCGACCATAACATGATGGATCAGGTTTATTTTTTCTTCTCTATATTATTAATTGTAACATTATTGTTATTTATGTCAAATTTATCCCTAACAAATATTTAAATTATATCGGTAGATTTTAATTGATTTATTCTCTTTCTTTAGATGAATCAAGCACAATCAATCTACATGAAACATCATCCCAAGAAATTTGATAAGTGGGCTTGCTGGGAGAAAGTTAAGCACACCCCTATTTTGTTGATCCACCAAGCAAAGAAAGAGCACCAGAATCATTTTCGACACATATTGCCTCCGAAAACGAGTCTCTAATTGACTTGGATGATGATGAAGTTATGGAAACACCACCTAGCTCTTTGCCGAGACCAATAGGACAAAAGAGAGCCAAAGAAGCAACGAGGAAAGGAAAGAAAGTGCAAGATGTTGCTTCAAGTTTGGCTCTTTCTATTCAATCTATGGCCGAGTCAACGCAAGCTTCTGTTGAGCTAGTGAGGCAAAGAAATGAAGAAATTGCCGCTCACTCAAACAAGGTTATGGAATTAGAAGAGGCGAAATAGGATTCAAGAATTATGGGCAAGGATACCAGTAATATGTCTCCAGATGAAAAGCGTTGGTGGAAAACAAGGAAGAGAAGTGTTATGGCAAAAACTTTGTTTGATGATGGTAGCAGTGATTGCTACACACCTGGGTTTGATTAGTTATATTTTCTGGTAATAAAATGTTGCTTAAGAAATCATGTAATTTATATTCCGCTTATGTAATTTTAATTTCGTGAAATAAAAGTCTATGCATTGAATAAAGTAATAAATAAACTCAACAACATTAATAATAACAAGTATGTCAAACCAAACCGAAGTTTATTGTTAACATAAATAAACGTAAAAAAAGATTACAAATAAAACCAAACTTATTAATAATACACACAAACATAGAGTAGATTAATTAAAATCACAAACCACAATTTATTTAAATCTAATTAGTCGATTGTGGTGGTTCATACTCAGTTGTCATCCATGTTCCAATTATGCATCACCAATCATCTTGTAGACATTTGTGGAGGTAGGCAGACTCTACTTGAAATTCGTGATCCCTGAATGCAGGAAGATGTTGTCCATCTCTCCCCACTGGTTCGAACTAAATAGGTTCTCAGTATCCGGATGCACATGCCGATCGTAGACAGTTGACATGAATGGATTCATTAAATCATCTTCTTCAGGCTCCACAAATTCTTTTTCGACAAATTCATCCTCCACAATCATGTTATGAAGAATGATACTACTTATCATGATGGCTCGAAGATCTTCTAGTTTAAACAACCTAGCACCGTGACGCAATATCAGCCATCGTGATTGGATGATACCAAAGTACCGCTCCACATCTTTGCGGTAAGCCTCTTGTTTTTTGCAAAAGTGATTCTCATGTTATGTTCTGGGGTTCAATATTGTTTTGACAAAAGTAGACCACCTAGGGTAAATTCCATCAGCAAGGTAGTAACCATTGGTGTACCTTTTGTTGTTGACCTCAAATTGAACCTGAGGAGCAGTTCCACCTATGACACGCTCGAATACATTAGACGCACCAAGAACATTGAGGTCATTTTGTGCTCTAGGAGTTCCGAAGAAAGCGTGCCACATATGTGTGTCGTAAGACGCCACTGCTTCCAGAATTATAGTTGGTCTTCCCTTATGACCCGAGTAAGCTCCAGCCCAGCCGGTTGGGCAGTTCTTCCATTCTCAATGCATGCAATCGATGCTCCCATCATGCATGAAAACCCGCGACGCTGTCCTCTATTGAGAAGCCTATATAAGTCAGTAGAATTTGGAGGACAAAGGAACCACTCACCGTACAGAAACTCGATCTGTCTGCAAAATTTCTTCAGACATTTTAGTGCTGTAGAAGTTCTCATTCGAGTGATATCATCACATTGATCAGCAGCTGCACCGTACGCAAGCATTCTTGGGGCACCTGCCATCTTTTGTTCAGGAAGCAATCCTATTTTTCCAGTGGCATTTGGTTTTTGCCTCCAAAAATTGTCGTGGTTGCAAAGATCCTCCATTGTGCGTTGGAAGACATGTTTATGCATTCGGTACCGCGTCCAAAAGCTTGCTTCATCGTACACTGGACGTTCAACAAAATAATCCTGCAGGAGGAATTGACCTCGGACTTCTCTGTGTCTCTCCACATTTGGCGCACGACCAGGTCATGAACCACGCCCTCTAGGTGTCTGTTCCAGTTGATATTGCGCCACCAATGCAATCGCTTGAGAGTTTGTAGCTTGAATTCGCTCAAGCTCCTCCATATTTTCACGATCCCTTTGTAGCAACCACCTGTTTAATTCATCAATTGAAAAAAGGAGAATGAGATGCGTGATGATATTTCAAAAGAGATGAAGGTAGAATGAGAGGATATGTGTATGTAGATAATGAAGTCTGAAGGTTATTTTTCAACAATTTTAGAGATAAAAGTTTTGGATAGGAATACATGTCACGTAAAGATAGGTTGAAAATCTTATCAAATATTCGAGATATATTTCTAGAAGATAACGATATCTGAAGTTGACACGTGTAAAGTGAAGATTGGACGAATATCTTATCAGAAATTATAAGATATTTGATAATTTATTAAAACATTAATTAATAATCTATTTAACAATAATGACTGTTGTACGATTAATCACATTATTAACTTATCAAATTATAAGTTTAACATTTTCAATTAATAAGTTATTCAAAATTAAAATGTAATAATGAATTAACATGTAAATTGCTTTCAACAGGTGCATTGACAAAAGAGAGGCAATTGTCAATTTAGAATGAATAATGAATTGACAAAGACAATTCAATTAGTAAATCAAGCGATCGCCTTTTTTGCCTACGGTGCAATTGCTTTTACGGAATAAATTTCGCAAAATGTCCGACCCGAACTTGGTCACATGGCGCCGCGGCCACGTTGAACGAGGCCACCCAATCATAAGAAAATCAACAGTGACCTCCGACAGCGTGGAATCTTCGTCTCATTGGTCCTCCTAACCGGAACCTAGCGGTCAGCGATAGGCCAGTTAACTAACACTTTTCAACCGTCGATTCCGAAAGGGCCCCACACCATCTCCAACGGTCAAGATCTAGTACCGAGATTAAAGACAAAAAAGGAAAATGCGAAATGGGGGTGTGAATCATATTTATAGTGGGATTCATTATTGGTAGGAGGAAGAAGAAGAAGTAGGGAGGGAAAGGAAGAAGCTTGTTCTTCTCCAAATCCAAAAAAGAGAGCTTTCTCGATTTGGAGGAGAGATCTTTTCATCACTGTATCGCCTCTCTGCAGATTCGTATAATGGGTTTGTGGGAGGCCTTTCTCAATTGGCTCCGCAGGTATGTATATGCTCGTATTGCTCTTTTCTTTGATAGTTCAATTACGCCAATTCAGTTTTGAACTTTGGGATTTTGGGGTTTCCGCAATTGGATTGTAATCAGTATTGGCACATTTGTGTTGGGATTTTTTGTTTTGTTTTTTTTCTTATCTTCTTTGATTTTGTTTGCTACAGTATTGAGTAGAATTTTGGGTTGTTTTTGCTGCTCTTGAGTGATTGATCAATTGTATTTCGGTTTCAGTTGACATTGGTTGATGAGAAAATCCATATTTGTGGAGTTATTGTTTTTGGGTTAGCTGCTTTAGTTTTGGTATTTCTGTCCGGAATTTAGCATTGTTGGGTGGAGTAGAGATAGTGCAGATAGTCCCGTCTGGTTGGGAATGGTGGGGATTGTCTTAGTTGCTTTGGATTTGTGAGCTGAAATAGGTATCGAGTTTTGTAGAACTTTGCTTGAACCATTCAGAGGGCTGTCCTATGATGTTAGTTGGTTGTCAAATCTGATTAGAAGATTCACTTCAGCTGCCAAATGATTGGTGTAAGGCAACGACGCATGGATTTCTTACCTTGCAAAATGATGTTAGTTTAGTGCTTTTAGATTTAACGTACTTTCCCAAATGCTTTAAGTAGGTCTATAGCTGCTAACAACCAATGAAGTTGTAGAAAAGAAGTATTGTGCAGATATGAAGTTAGGGATAAATCTTCAGTCTTCAGCATGTATTCTACATTGGAATAACCATAGGGAAGACCTTCTTCCTACTATCCGCAAACAATATTGCATCTCTACAATTTACTCATTCTTTCGCCTGTGAGAGGGCATGCTTAACATGCAATTTTGTTTTCCTTTTTACTTTTGAATCCAATCAGAATTTCTTCCCTTACTGTTGGGGTGTTCTTTCTTATGTGTATTGTGATGCATTTTGCGTTAGTAAGTATGAGGATCACATGTATGGGACTGATGGGAGTATTGATTTTGATAAAATGATAGCTGGTAACTTTTTAGTCTAGCATTAATTGTGGAAATTTTGAACTTCTATTTGTTGAGCTTTAAATGTATCAAGTGAAAAACTTGTGTCTCAGTGATTGAGGCATTGAATGAAATGTACGACACGAACCAATGAACTTATGAACTTGTGATTGCAAATATAAATAACTTTCCTTGAGATTAACTTTTCTTTTCTTTGTTGTCCAAAGTTAATTGGCATGTCTGTTTAAATTTTGTTTTTGTTTGATATGATCTCAATGTATTAGCTATTCAGATTGCCTGCACTTACTTTATTGTACATGTGATTACAGCCTCTTTTTCAAGCAGGAAATGGAGCTATCTTTGATAGGACTTCAGAATGCTGGAAAGACTTCTCTTGTAAATGTTGTTGCAGTAAGTAAATTGGACAATGACTATGAATTAGTGTGTTGTTCCTTTTGTTTACTTGTGGCTGATGCATTAAAAACTTTATTTTTGTTTTAGACTGGCGGATACAGTGAGGACATGATCCCCACGGTGAGTTAAATGGCTGTAATTGATGTTGCTTTTCTTGTAAACAGTTATTCTTTGACCAAATTCTTGTACCTTTCTTATCAAGGTTTGTGTCTTATTATCTTTCATATGATTATTTGAACTACTTAATGACAATGTGGGCATATGATTCAATTTTCAGGTAGGATTCAATATGAAGAAGGTAACCAAAGGGAATGTTACAATAAAGTTGTGGGATCTTGGAGGTCAACCCAGGTTTCGTAGCATGTGGGAGCGATACTGTCGTGCAGTTTCTGCTATAGTGTACGTCCTATCTTAATCAGCTCTACTTTAGGAGGACTTTAACTTTGAAAATCTTCTAGATGGCCACGAGTTATTACATTTTCCACTTAGCTCATTCTTTTTAAGGGAACTGCCAAATATAAGAGACGGTGGCCAAATCATGTGTGTTAAATGTATACCTTGTTAAATATCTAGGATTCGTTTGGTTATAGTATGGTTAAATTCTTAGCAAAACTTGACCACAAATAATCCAGAAAAACTTTACCACCTTGTGGGCATACTTCAGATGCGTTCAATCAATTCATGTATTGTAAATACGTACATAGTTGTTTAACTTGTTCTGTGCTGTAGCTATGTTGTTGATGCTGCTGATCCTGATAACTTGAGCACCTCAAGAGGGGAGCTTCATGATTTGCTTAGCAAATCTTCACTTAATGGTATCCCATTGCTGATCCTGGGTAACAAGATTGATAAACCGGGAGCTCTGAGTAAACAAGCTTTGACTGATGAAATGTAAGACACATTGTGGTTTTAGTAGTATTCTGATTTATTATATTACAGTTTTTTTTTGGTCAACATTTATATTACAGTTCAGAACCCCTTATATCTGCCTATCCCTTTTTTTATTATTATTAAAAAAAAAAATCTGCCACCCAGAAAGAAAACTATCCCTCTTGTTATGGAATTGAAAATTGTATTGTGTTATGCAGGGGACTCAAGTCAATTACTGATAGAGAAGTATGTTGCTTCATGATCTCATGCAAGAACTCCACCAACATAGACTCGGTTATTGATTGGCTTGTAAAGCATTCCAAATCAAAAAGCTGAGTGTCTTCTTCTCTTTGGTTTTGATATCTGTGTGCTATAATGTTACCAATTTTTCATGTATGGGTTGTTGGTGGTGGGATTGACTGGTCTAACTTGATTGCTGATTGGTTTGTGTGTGTAATTTTCCCTGTATCATTTCTGATTGCAGACTCTGGGGTTGTTATTTTGATCGTAATCTGCCTTCTTCCCCAGTTGTCTGCCTAAATTCATAATGTCATAGTATTGGAATTCATAATCCATGGAAATTTGAAAACAAACATTTTCCCTTTGCCTATGATAAGCAGACGAGGGATCAATAAGAGAATTTTAAATTTTGGTTTCGGCTTGGAGATTGATTATATGAACTTTATGCCAACACCTGCAATGTGAATCTGTTGGAATTGAGTCTTGAGTTGGATCAACGTTTCTTTTCACTTAATTGCAATTTCTTTTCATTTATACCCACCAGTATTTACAAAGCATCATAATGACTGAAAATAACTGCTGCAACGACCCCAATGAACAAGACTGTCCCTCTTCTTTTTCTTGCTCTCATTGGAGTTCAAATCTAAAGTTCTGAACTACAAGTCCTATGAACTTATAACATGCCGCTCAAAGAGAAGAATCCAATTGAAACCCACTCAGGGAGAGACTTTCTGAGGTCAATAGTAAAGGGGAAAGGGAATAACAGCTTGCTGCTAAACAAAACGAGGTTGTTTGTGGTAGCACCGTATGTTACCTTGCACGACATTCTTTCCACCGGCAGGAGGACAGGATTGAAACCGTTGTCATTGATCAACTTGGCATTCTTACAAAGGGACCAAGATTGAAAACGTTGAAAGCACATTGACTGAAAAAGATTGGTAAACATTAAGATAGGGATCGGAAATGATTTAACCAGATGATTTAGACCACAGCAGTAGATACAAAACAAGATTACAAGAAGCAAACGAGAGAAAGAAAAAAAGAAAAAGAAAAAGGAACAATAGAAGAAGGTAACAACATACATCTAAACGCAAAGCAGACTTTGTAGCACCATCCAAGGCAGTACTACAAAGTCTGCTTAATGCCAGTTGAACATGTTTAACGACCCATAGTCCTGAAACTAGAAGTTAAGAATAACTGAGACTGAGAGGAACCAGATTGATCTTGTTGCTGAGGTTGAGGCGTTGGGTATGCAGGCATGATATGTGGAAGTCTTGGCAATGGCGCTTCAAGCCGGAGAACCTTAACTACTTGTCCTGCTTTCGGTCTTTGTTGTTGGGGTGAGTGCACCATGATCCAACAATTAACAAGCATTCCATTTCATTTTGATCAAAATCCATACCCAATCTCTCATCAGCTGCATCCAGCAAGTTTCCTGCAAGGTACAAATGCCAAGCCCACCTATAAAGCGGTAAGTGGAATTCTCCATCATGGTAAGTCCTTCTCCCACAAGCAATTTCCAAGGCCACAACTCCAAAGCTAAACATGTCTGATTCTTTGCTTGCCCTCCCCTCAATAACATATTCTGGAGCTATGTATCCAAAAGTCCCTACTACTCCGGTAGTCTGAGACCTTAACCGTGGATCCACAAGCTTAGCAATCCCAAAATCACCAAGTTAAGTGCTAAAATCGTTGTCCAACAGAATGTTAGCTGATTTGATGTCCCTATGAAGGACACACTGCTCTGCTTCCTCATGTAGATAATGAAGCGCCGAGGCCAAGCCTAGAGCTATTCTATACCTAAACTCCCATTGCAAAGTTGCTCTAGGGCCAAATAGATGCGTGTCAAGGCTACTGTTAGGCATGTATGCATAAACAAGTAAGCATTCGCCTTGCTCATGACACCATCCAATAAACTGCACCAAGTTTTTATGTATTATGCGGCTTATGATCTTGACTTCGTTGATGAAGATTTTCTCATAGTGCTTGTCGGATTGCGCAAATATCCTCTTCACAGCAACTTCACAGCCTAGATCTTGTATGATCCCTTTATAAACTTGTCCTGATCCTCCTTAAAGAAATGATTTCAAAGTGTTTCTTGTATTATGAATATCAATGTACAAGACTCACCAATATATAGGGAGAGACAGAAGTTACCTTCTGCACAAGAGCAGTTATGCTGCCACACTTCTATACCTAATACCATGCTTTTCCTAAAAGACTATTCCCTAATTACATTTGACTGTAATGAACTAGGTATGGTTGTGATCACCACACAACATAACAACTAGGTATGGTGGCAAGTACCACCATAATAGTACTATATCTCAATACTCCCCCTCAAGCTGGATCCAGAAGATTGATGGATCCAAGCTTGGAGAGCAAACGAGAAAACTGAATAGAGGGAAGAGACTTTGTGAAGATGTCTGCAAGTTGATCATGGCTTCGAGTGAAAATCGTGTTAATCACTTTGTTTTGAACCTGAGAGCGCACATAATGGCAGTCAACTTCAATATGCTTGGTGCGCTCATGAAAAACTGGATTTGCAGCAATATGCATAGCTGCTTGATTGTCACAAAACATAGAAATAGGTTGATCATGTTGAATTCCTAGATCAAACAGGAGATATTTCAACCAAATCAACTCATAAGTAATAGAGGCCATGGCTCTATACTCGGCTTCTGCACTAGATCGAGCAATGACACTTTGTTTCTTGCTCTTCCATGAAACTAGATTACCACCAACAAAAGTGCAATAACCTGTTGTAGACTTTCGATCACAAGCATTTCCAGCCCAGTCCGCATCAGAAAAACCCATGATCTGAGTATGTTGATTCTTCTTCATCAATATTCCTCTTCCAATTGAACCCTTGAGATATCTGAGGATCCTTTTCACAATTTGCAAATGTTCCTCAGTAGGTGCATGCATAAATTGACTCACTAAACTTACTGCAAATGAAATGTATGGTCTGGTAATGGTGAGATAGATCAACTTCCCAACAAGTCTTTGATACTCACCAATGTTTCTGAGTTTATCACCTTCGACTTCCAGCCTCAATTTGCTGTCAAGAGGTGTAACACAAGGCTTGTTGTCCACCATCTGAGCTTCTTCCAGAAGATCTACTAAATACTTTCTTTGATTGAGGAACAACCCTTTGTAAGATGTGGCCATTTCAATGCCAAGAAAGTATTTCAACACTCCCAAATCCTTAATCGCAAACTTATGATGTAAGGATTGCTTCAGAGTCTTGATCTCATCTTCATTATCTCCTGTAATAATAAGATCATCAACATAGACAAGTACCACCAATCTGCCACAACTACCACTTCGAACAAACATAGATGAATCTGCACTGCTTCTTTTGAACCCATTTGCTTCCAAAACAAAACTGAGCTTAGAGTACCATGCTCTAGGAGATTGTTTTAATCCATACAAGGATTTGTGAAGCCTACACACCAAACTGGAGTCACCTTCTTGAGGATGACCAGGAGGAAGTTGCATATAGACTTCTTCTTCAAGATCACCATGAAGGAATGCATTTTTCACATCCATTTGGTACAAGGGCCATGCTTTGTTAACTGCAACAGAAAGGAGGACACGAACAATGTTCATTTTGGCCACCGGAGCAGAAGTCTCCTTATAGTCAACACCAAAAGTTTGAGTGAACCCTCGAGCTACCAGACGAGCTTTATGTCTTTCAATTTGGCCATTTGACTTGAACTTTGTTTTGAAAATCCATTTGCTGCCTACCACCCTCTTGCCTTCTGGTAGCTTAACAACACTCCAGGTTTGATTTTCATCCTAGGCTCTCAGTTCTTCTCTCATAGCTGTAGTCCAAACACTATGTTGTTTTGCTTCTTGAAAATTTCTAGGTTCATGAGAACTAGAAATAGCAGAGAGAAACGCAGCATGAGATTTAGAAACCTTTCTGTAAGATACAAAGTGTTCTAAAGGATACTTAGAAGAATATACTTTGTAATCTTGCAGCTTGAGAGGAGGTTTCCTCGTCCGAGTAGGATATCTTCTTTCATTAGGTTGATCTGGTTCAAGTTCATGTATAACTTCTCCTTCATCATTAACAACATCCATTTGAGGATCAAACCATCCTGTGTGGAAGGTGATGGAGTTTCAGCTTCATCTTGAGCTTCTGGTTCATTTTGAGCAGCAATATCAAGATCCACTTGTTGTATAACCGGATCTCCTCTTTGTAGCTCCAATTGAGGTTCAATATTGGTTCCACAAATAGGGAGAGAAAGGAAATCAAGGAAGAACTCCCCCTGACGAGAGGAATCAGGTGGACTGAAAAATGGAATGTACAGCAAATCTAACATCTCTAGAAACAAATAACTTCTTGGAGATTGTGTTGAAACACTTGTATCCTTTCTGTGTAGATGAATATCCCAAGAAAATGCACCTTGTAGCCTTAGGATCTAACTTATCCCTGTGAATTGATTGCACATGCACAAAACACACACAACCAAAAACTTTGAGGTGTGAAACATCAAGTTTTCTTCCTTTCAATACTTCATAAGGAGATTTGAAGTTAAGGACTCTACTTGGTAATCTGTTGATGAGATATGTGGCTGTAAGAACCCCTTGAGACCAGAATCTCTTTGGAACATTCATGTGAAGCATTATTGATCTTGTTTTCTCAAGTAAATCTCTATTTTTTCTTTCAGCAACTCCGTTTTATTGTGGTGTTCCCACACAACTTGTTTGGTGTAGGATTCCATTTGAGCTTAGGAATTGTGACATGATTTTGGACATATATTCGGCACCATTATCTGATCTGAGAGTTTGAAGTTTAGCAGAAAACATGTTTGTGAACAGATTATAAAAATCTTTGAAAACAGACATAAGATCACTCTTAAGCTTAAGAAGATATAACTAAGTGACTCCAGAGAAATCATCAATAAAAGTAACAAAGTACTTATAACCATCAAATGAATCTAGAGGAGCTGGTCCCCAGATATCAGAGTGTACAATTTCAAAAGGCTTGCTAGCTCGAGACACATATGAGCCAAAAAGGAGTCTAGTAGACTTAGCTAAATGACAAATTTCACATTGAAGAGATTCTTTACATAGATTTGGAAAAACAGAAGATAAAACATGGTCTGAGGGATGTGCTAGACGTTGATGCCATAGCTGATGCTCTTGAGCTAGACTAAGATGAGCTTGGGTGACTTTTGGAACTCTAAAATCCTTTGAGAGGTAGTACAGACCATTAAGATAAAACCCTTCACCAATCTGCTCCTTTGTGGCTAGGTCCTGGAAAACAACCTTGTCAGGATAAAAAATGGCAAGGCATTTGAGAGAATTAGTAATCCTCCCAACTGACATTAGTTTGAAAGGAAAAGATGGTACATACAAAGCTGTGGATTTTATGGTTTCTGAAAGAATGTTTACTTTCCCTTTTCCTAAAACAGGTACACCTCTACCATTAGCAACAGAAACATGTGAAGGAGTTGATAGTTTTTCAAAGTTTTGAAGTTTAGAGTTTTGGTTTGTCATATGATTAGTGGCACCATAATCTATTATCCAAAAATCATTCATGATGCTTGCATGTAAAGCTGTTGAGAAAGCTTTTAAGATACCTGGTATGTCATCCTGATTTACTCCATCTGCTTCAGCTAGAAAACTAGCAAATTTCCCAAGCAATGCTGTTGAATCTTCACTAGCATCTTCATGTTCATTCCTTGCTTCAGTTGGAGATATGCTGCAAATTCATTTATTAATGCAGCTGGATTTGTAGTGAAGTTCAACAGTCTCTCAGTGGCAACATGGATTGCCTTGTGCCCTTGAAACTTTGGAAAAACTCCAGTATCTCTAGCTAGCTTGTTAAACTTGGGTTTGAGTTCAGGGTGTAAGATCCAGCATCTCTCTCTTAGATGTCCGGGAAAGTCACAATATGTGCAGTGAAGATCAGGGCGTTTACCTCTGTAAGGTCTCTTCTCAGTTGCAAAGGCTCTAGCTTCAGAAACAGTTGCCTTAGGCTCTTCATTCATGACTTTCCTCCTGATTTCTTCACACTGAATGGTAGCACATATGCTGGATAAAGTTGGCAGTTCAGCACTCATGAGGATGTGGCTTCGAAGATCTTCATACTCAGGGCCTAAGCTTGCTAGAATTTGGAAGACTTTATCTTCCTTAGCTCTTTTTAGAAGGATGGTTGGATCAACAGTGTGAGGTCTGTATAGATCTATCTCATTCCACATGCCCTTCATGCTGCCAAGATGATGAACAAAAGAGGTTGCTCCTTGCTTAAGACTGGTTATGTCTCTTTGAAGCTGAAAAACTCTAGCACAGTTGTTTTGATTCCCATACATCTCTTTCACAAATTTCCAAAGATGCAGCGAGGACTCAGAGTAGCTAAAAATAGCAGAAATAGGAGGCTCCATAGAGTTGAGAATCCAAGACATGACAAGCTGATCTTTACTGAGCCATGTTTCATACTCAGAAGATAGAGGGGTTGGAATTTGAATGCTTCCATTGATGAAGCCAAGCTTGGTTTTACCACCAAGAGCAAGAGTGATGGCTCTTGACCAAGAAATATAGTTTAACTCATTGAGTAAAACTGAACAAAGACGCTGATTTGGGTTTGAATCAACTTCAGTGATTTGTGAAGTAGCAGAAGTTGAGGCGGTGCTGATTTCAATCTCAGCCATTTTACAAACTAAACAAAGAGTCAGGCCGAAAGATGGTCCTGCTCTGATACCATAAAGAAATGATTTCAAAGTGTTTCTTGTATTATGAATATCAATGTACAAGACTCACCAATATATAGGGAGAGACAGAAGTTACCTTCTGCACAAGAACAGTTATGTTGTCATACTTCTATACCTAATACCATGCTTTTCCTAAAAGACTATTCCCTAATTACATCTGACTGTAATGAACTATGTATGGTTGTGATCACCACACAACCTAACAACTAGGTATGGTGGCAAGTACCACCATATTAGTACTATATCTCAATACTCCTTGTCCTAGCCTTCTGTCGTTTGCGAAGCCATTGGTGGCTACAACTAGATCTTGATAAGTAAATTGTCTTGGAAAGGCTAGTATCTGAAGGTCTGAATTTATGGAGGACAATGCAACACTGGAGGAGTCATTAGACTCGTTTTCATCTCCACGAGTCCTTTTTATTCGCTTCCTTAGTACCGCCCACCAGTATATGGCCGCCACACCGAGCATCAAAGTGAAGAACATAACTACTGCAACGGCGACACCAATCTTCAAGGCTGTCCTCTTCTTTTTCTTTCTTACAATATCTCCACTATCCATATCCGAACTGAATTCCCATGAACTTATAACATGGAGCTCTGACTTAAGGCCTGTAGAAGATGAAAATCCAATAGTGACCCACTCGGGTAGAGCATTTCTTAGGTCAATAAGGATGGAAAGGGAAGAGTTTGGCTCATAAGTATTAAGTCAGGGTTCAGGCCTCCTTCATAGTTCCGAAACACACTGAGGTTGTTGGTGGTTGCATTGTAAGTGATACGTACACGGCCCTCTTTCCCACTGTGGAGGATAGGATCCCAACTGGCATGAGAAACTGAGGAGATAGTCTGGTTGTTGATCCCAATGTGAGGGCTGGTGGATCCCATGGATTCGAGTAAGTGTCGAACTCGACTGTTAGAAGTTGGTTTTGGGAGGCAAAACGAGTGGTGGAGTTATACAGTCCTAGATCAGCACCGGCAGAGTTGGGTGGAATCGGAAAGTGGACCGGAGCAAGGAAGAAGACAAACCCGTCAGCAAACTCGCCTAGGGTTCTATTAACAGTGTCCACAATGAAGGTGAAGTTAGTAGTGAAGTCTGCAGCATGTGAACCTTGCCACAAGTGAAAAGGCTCGGCATAGGTAGCCCGGCCGACACGGAACACTGTGTCTGTGTTGAGCTCAATCACCTCAAAACCTAGTAAATAAGAAGGCGTGGCATCACCATCGTAGAGAATGTTACTTTCACCTTGATTGAACTTGGTGATATTGAAGGAAAGTTGGTGGGAAAAGGGAAGGAGAAAATTGATGAAAATGAAGTGAAAGCTTAGAGTTGCCAGAACTGGTAGAGACATCGCTTGCAGTGCAAACAATCCAAGTAGTCTACTTAATTGAACGAGCTAGTTTGTGTTCTGAAATTTATAGACAAACAAACCTTATAACCTCTATTCTGTTTTCTTTTTTTCTTTTCTAGAATGGTAGCTAGGCTGTTGCTTTTAGCAGTAGAATGAGAGGCCACATATATTATTCTTGTCATATAACAAATTTAACAATAATTGAGGCAAGAAACACATTTGTCATGGATTTTACTGGTTTGAATCCATAGTAGGATACTAGGATTTCGATTTTATATGGGCAATGAAATTTTTAACGACCTAGAAAATTAGTATATATTATCCTCAAACCTGAAATACTGTATTTCTTTTGAAATTTGTTCTTTATTGGTTTACTCAAATCCTCGAAGACTTTGATCGAGTTGGAAGTAATCAGCAGGGGAGACGTGATGTTCATGTCAGCGCGCAGGTGTATAATTTAATAATTATAAAAAGGAAAAGTGAATAAAAGAAAAGATAGAGCTCAGCCAGTAAAGTATATATATCAGAAGAAAGAATGGAATTGAAAGAGACTGAATGATAAACAAAAATAAAATTGCAAGTCAAGCTTATGTTTTCTTATCTAAGAAACAGTACGTGTGACACCAATAAATCATGAGAAAATTAGATATAAATCATCGACATCGATCAGGTCGTTCGAACTACATACTTGGGATTTGGGAAGATCAAAGTACAGATTTAAACCTTGATTAATATATGCATTAAACAAAGCACCAGAGGCATCCATTGTTCATTGGCAATTTTGCACAGCGCAGACATAGTTGTCATCTAACCATTGTTCAAGATTCAACACCAGCTGAAACCGCAGTGTGCTTAGCTATCATCAATCTCTCCATAGTCAATACTAGAGGTTATCGAGCCCTTATATCAGATTGACTTGCACTATCCCTAGTTTTCCAATTGGTGCTCAAATCATTACAGATATTAATTGATGAACTCTTTTTTAACTTTGAGAAATGTCTGTTTTCATGCATGCAGTGGTGATCATGACATGGTGATACCGCACTTGGGAACCCTAGCATGGATCAACTCCCTCAACTTTATTGTTGTTGGTCGCTGGAGACCATGGCTGGTCAATGGTCAAATTTCTGGGTGTTAAGCTTTATTAAATAAAAGAGAAGAAATCGACAAGAAATGGAGAGACATTAACCCGAACCCCTTTTTAACAAATGCTAAAGATGCACGAGACATTAAACAAACCATGCAAATGCACTACTAGAATAAAAGACTTAGGTGACAAACAAGTTTCGTCGCCTAAATGCTCATTTTCGTTGCCTGAATTTTCACGCGACAAAAAGTTCGTTGTCTAACAGTCGTCGCATCAGCATGAACCCGTAAGAACTTAGACGATGAATAAAAAGAAATGGTCGCCTAAATGGATACTTAGGCGACCATTTATTCATCGTCGCATAAGTTTAAGGTGAGGAACACTAACACATTTAGGCGTCGAAATGATTGTCGCCAACAATTGGTGACGAAAGGAAATTATAGTCGCCTTGGTTTCCTTTTATGCGACCATTTATTAATCGTCGCTATGTTTAAGGCGATGATCCAACCCCGGTGACGGTTTCTCATTTTTCGTCGCATAAGACTTAATTCAACATTTTATTTATATGCTTTTAAATTATAATTATATATTATTAAAAAATCTAATTATCACTGATATGCACACAGTAAAATCTAATTCCATAGCTAGCAAAGATGATTGAAGTAATGTGCCATCCTTGGTCACATGTCAGTTGAACTTTAGGCTTTTGAGAGATGAATTCAGAGTTTGGTTTCCAAGAATTGGCAGGCGGAGGATCAGTGTCTGATATGTATGCACATATCTCCTGGCCAGTTCGTGTCCTCACATAAATCTTTAAAGTGTCACTATAACATCCCGAATTTTTGAAATTTCTTAAAATTGATTTTTTTTTCTTTTTAGAAATAGAAAGAAAATGTCGCCATGAGTTCGCTGCATTTTTCGGTGAATTTTTTAGAGTCTCAAACTACTTTTAATTATTTTTTTAAAATTTCATCGATTTCTTCATACCGTTAACGTGACCAGTTCTCATTCGTGGTTAGGGTGACATGTGGCGTGTAGTACAATTTCCAGCTGATATGATGACGTCATGTATCATCCTTGTCATCTGATATCTCATGGGGAGACAAAGGTGGTGTAGACCAATTAAAAGTGGACAAGTGTCCATTTCTCCTTCACAAATTCATCAAACCGACTTCAACATGTCGGCTTTCACTTCCTATAATTAGGCCATTTCTATACTCTCTCTCTTCCGTTTTTCTCCTTCTCTCTCTAGAATTTTCTCTAAGTTTTTGTCGTAAAACTTCGACGGATCATAATTTTTGATCTGTAACTCTGATTTCAAATTCGTAAAGAGTTACGGTTCGTATCGATGTCGTCTTCTTGTCCTAGAAGTTTGAGCTAGATCCAACGGTGATTTTAAATTGCTCGTTTTAGAAGGCTCGGTTTACGATCGGTACTTGTGGTGGGATTTCGATGCTATTGAGTTGAGTGGATTTGTGTAATATGTTTTAAATATTCTTATTTGTTATTAAAATAGTCAAAAAGCATGATTTTGATCTATTAATGAAATATCTCTCTATTTTTATAGTGAAGCATGTCGATTTACGAAATATGTGGAGTTTATATATATTTATGTGTTTGATCCATTGTTTGACTAGTCATGGAACATGTGAACTTCTTGATTGGTTATGCCGAAGTAAAGATGTGACACACGGAGATATAAAACTTGAAAGTCATTAGGTTCCCGTGGGGATCACTAAATTGAAGGATATCCAATAAGAAAGGATTATGCGATGTGATGATTGCGTGAAGTGATGTGTATACGATATACGTATTTTGTAGCGTGTGTAAAATGACATGGCTTTGCGGGCATATTATATTGGTCTACTCATTGAGCGCGTGGTTATGCTCACCCACCAATCTCTAATATTTTTTACAGAGAAGTACTTATATTTGATTGAGCCGGGAAATAGTAGCCGATGAGCCTAGAAGATAATGTTTTTGTTTACTTTCTGCTTTGTAACACTCGTTCGGGCCTCAAAATCGGCATCCAGTGCTTAAAACCCGCCGACGTCAGGACCGGGGTGTGACAGTCACCCCCAAGCTCTTCATGGAGAACTAGAAGATTCTCTCCATCATGTACCCAAGTACGAGGAATATGGTACCTAAACATCATAATATCCTCATTCTCATTAGCTAAAATCTATGATTTCTAATCCTCATTCTCATTAGCTAAAATCTATGATTATAGAAATGACTGAAAGAAGAAAAACATATATCTAATCTTATAAAGTTTGAGCTGGTTGTCCACAGTTCTTTAGACATTTATTTGGATCATAGGCTCCTTTGTAGTCGCAACCACTACTACTGTTGCAACCAGTAGAGGGTGAGAGATAGGTGGACTAATATCTCCCTATGCCCTGCCCATTAACCCAGGCCTGCCCTTTTCCCATGCTAGCAAGATCTAATACCAAGGGATCCTTTCCTTCAGCAGCAAGGAATGAAACCTGAGAATCAGGTAAGAACATCAAGTCATCAACCCAAGCATGTGAAAAGAAAGAACATTGTCACACCTTGACCTTAGGGTATGACTAATGTGATGGATTATATTGAAAAACAAGAGTGTAATTTAATTTTTTTTTCTTTTATACTCTTAGGAAGAACCGAAGCATAGCCACACAAAAAAACTTTAGTTGGATTATATGAAAGAAAGCAAGAATTCATTCTGCTGAAACAAGAGGAAAGAACTTTAGGACAAAACTTCTCAAGAAATACAAACATGTTACTTCTCCAATGATTTATAAGACTGTATAGTAATCAAGGAATACAAAACAAAACTTTACACCACTTTCTTTCTTGTTCCAGTTGCTTTCAAAGATACAAGGTAAACAATCGAATTTGATAAACATAGAGTGCTAGAACAAAACTTTACACTTGATACAATAGAGCATAATTTTTTTCAAAGTTCAACAGGAAACAAGGAGACATTCAAAATTCTGGAACTTTACCAACTGCATGGTAAACTTTGAAAAATCACCGACTTTTCAATTTACATTGGAATAAGCTGAAACTTTCTAGATCTCTTCTAGGCTAACAAGGAAGCAACATGTAAAAGTTTCAGAAAATTTGGACATTAAAAAGTTAGTTAAACGAATTTCCAAAGTGGTTGTGCAAAACTAAACAGTTTTTACAGTTTTTTTTAGAATTTATATCCTTCCTTTATGTAAAAGCTAAGAGTTATGAATACAATGTGTTTTGGACAAATCTTGCTTAAAGAACTTCTTGGAATGTCTATTTCGAAAAAAAACAAAGCTCAGCTAAAACAATACTTGAAGATGATTCAGAAATTTATCTCAGAACTCGATAAAAACGACCATAAACTATTGATCAGTTGCTGCAACGAATAGAATCAAACAAGGTTCCCCCAATACATATCCTTATCAAAATCGCACAAGAATATGTAGAGAACACATATCACAACAATCACACCCAACACATATCAAATTAGAATCTAAGCTATAAGGAAGGTTTTGTTTTCCCGACCTCATGTCAAGCAACCATCAGCCTAATCTTTAAGACAAGTCAAGCAAATTCCAAGCATAAGCACCTAATCCAATAGATATCTATCCAGCAGCCTAAAACCAAATATACAATTAATCATAAAACTCATGGAAAGACTGAAACTATAACATATTCTATAACTAAAATCCTAGGATATATGTTTATACCTTGATCTCGTTGCAAAGAAGGGAACAACATAAGCCAAAAAAGCCACGAAAATCTCAGGCTGCTCCTCAGCCTCAACCTACAAAATCCAAAATCCAATTTTAGAAACACCCAAAATCCACCAAAGTATTTACAAACCCAAAGCTACTTCTTGGGAATTTTGAGTTTGAAACCCTAAAAGCAACTGAAAGAAACCATAAACCCTCACCTTTTTATGATCGATTTAGGTTTGTGGTGGGATGAGAGAGAGGTGCAGATGAGAGGAGACTCAGGAGAGTCTGAGGGTGGAGATTGAATACGAATGAGAGATGAGAGAGAACGAAGATGAGAGGAGAGATGAGAGAGAGATCGATTAGGGATTAGGTGGAGATCGATTAGGGATTGGGAGGGTTTGCATGGTTCGATAGCAGAGGAAGAAAATTGGGATGAGGGTGGAGATTGATTAGGGATTGAGAGAGTTTGCAGGTTCGATAACAGAGGAAGAAATTTAGGAGGAGTTTGTCGACACTTAGGGATTTTGGGTGAGTTTTTGGTTTAGTAATCTACACTAGGCGACCATCACACAAAAATTTCGTCCCCTAGTAGCCCAAACTAGTTTTGAAAATGGGTCCAAATTTTGGGCCAAATTTTGAGTGCAAAACGCTGCCGTCCAATTTAGAGACTTAGGCGACGAAGGTGAAGTATTTCGCCACTGAAGTAGACCAAATTTTTTATCCACCTGCCCAAATTTAGTTAAGTAGGTGACTAAAATATCAGTTTCGTCGTCAGAGCTACTTTACAACACACAAAAACGCTCGTACATGTCCTTATATGGTCTAATTTGATTGATTATTCCACACACAAAACTCTCACATTAATGAGATCTAACCACCTATGTAAAAATTTAAGGACGTTCACCTCCCAACAATAAGACTCTCCATAGGGAAGCATAAGCGTAAATGGGGTGACCGCTTCTATCGGGGACCAAACGGTACCGAAAATATGTGATTTTTCAACCATAGCCGTATTTCATCATACCAATCACATCCTATTTCACATGATTTTTGAAAATATTGCTTCCTATATATAGTTGGTTCACAAAGATGTACACTTGCATTTAATCTACTAAACAAGTTATACAACATTAATAGACACGTTGTGGTTCTGATGGCTAAATTTCACAAAATGAAAATTCCACCGTACGATATGATCAGTATACTTAAATACGGCTATGAAAAAAAATTCACTTGTTTTCGATAAGGTTTGGGTCTTAATCTACACGGTCAAACCTAAACCAACTTCACTTATTACACGAAAACGCTCTTACATTACCCCTATATGGCCTAGTTTGGTTGATTCTTCCACACACAAAACTCTCACATTGATGAGATCTAACCACCTATATAAAATTTAGGAACGTTCACCTCCCGACGATAAGGCTCCCCATAGGGAGGCATAAGCGTAAATGAGGTTGACCGCTTCTATCGGGGACCAAACGTTACCAGAAATATGTGATTTTTCAACTATAGCCATATTTCATCATACCGATCACATTCTATTTCACAAGATTTTGAAAATATTGCTTCCTATATATAGTTGGTTCATAAAGATGAGATTATAAAGTGAGTTTATTAAGGCGACGAAAAATTTTCGTCGCCTAAGAACTATTTTCGTCACCTAAGATAAACTTGCGACGAAACAATATGTTCGTCGTCTCAGTGGTTGATAGTTTAGGCAGTGAAACCATATTCGTCGCCTTAATGTCTACCAAGGCGACAAAAATAGTATGAGTCCTTCTTTTGTCTCCTTGGTAATCTAAGGCGACGAACCATTATTTGGTTCATCACCTAAGTGATTTTAGGCGACGAATAAAGTTTTCGACACATAACTATTTTCCTAGGCAACGAAAATGTTTTCGTCGCCTAAGTCTTTTATTCTAGTAGTGATGGTTGGAATCTAATCGATCAAACTAGGTTAAAAGTTCAAATGCACTGTAGGTATCCGATTGCGAGTAAAATACCTTGGACTTGATCGACATTGTTTTTCCTTGGAATTCTTTTGTTTTGGGAGAGCACGAAGAAGATTAACATCTGAAGCTGCTTCACCCTCATCAAACCATGTTTCATATCTAACCTCAGATTGAGCATAAACTGTATTACCAAGAGGTTCTTCATTTTCTAGATCCCCCAACAAATTTTCTGAACATTATGTTCTACTATGTTCTACTAAAGTAGAATCCTGAGAGTCAACTAAAGTGTTTGAGGGGAGTCCCATGTTCTTGCATTTTACCAAGGATCTCAAAGTTGTTACTAACCGTAACATTAACAATATTACCTGCAGATCTTGTTGTAACAGTGCTCTCCAATTGTGGTTCACTTGGACAAACCAACACCGCAACTTTTGAATCAATAGGCCTGATAATCTCATCACTTCGCGAATCAAGTAAAGCGTTTTGGTCAACCAATGGAACAAATGGCTCCTTGGGTTAGACCTGTAAATGGACCGGATCTGGAGCGGATCTATCTAGATCCGGATCCGGATCTGTAATAAAAAATTTGGATCCGGATCCGACCCATTATCCGCCGGATCTTTGATAGCTAGATCCAAATCCGGATCCGGCGGGTTAACAGATATCCGACCCGTTAATCCGATCCGTTTATAATTATAAATATTTTCAAATTTTAAATAATAATTTCTTAATTTTATCATAAATTTTCATAAAACACTAATGAAATATTATAACAAAATAAAGGTTTACATAAAAAGTTGAATTACATGGCCAAAATACTCCTTAACAATAAACTAATATATTCAAAATACTAAACGTCCAATGTATCTAGCAAAGAGCATAAAAAAAACATATGCATTAATATCCTTCAACTTTATCAAATAATCATATTCAAATAATTATTATATTATTTAATATTATCAATAATATTATATTTATAAAAATATTATTTAATTATTTTAACACAGATCCGGGTCCTTAACGGATCGGATCAACCTCGATCCGTATCCGATCCGTTTAATAAACGGGTTAACGGATCCGGGTCCTTAACGGATCAACGGGTCTAATTTTCGATCCAAACCTGTTTAAAAACCACGGATCTGGAGCGGGTCCGGATTAAGATCCGGTCTATTTACAGGTCTACCTTGGGTACCTCATTCACAGTCGTATCTTCAATGCGGACATTCTCAAGAGAAGCAATCTCAGTATCCGGTTGTTCAATGTGTGAGACAATATTTGGAGTAGCTTTGATTCTATATTCTTGATGCAGCATGGTCATCACGAGAGCGACCTCTTGACTTCTCCTGTTTCTTAAAATGATGTGGCAAATTCTCATAAGAAAACTTTCTCAGATTACCTTTTTCCACCAGGCAGCCCTACATATGCAGACTGTTTTTTTATTATTTTATAATATATGTATATCAAGTGGACAAAAGATAACTTAATACGGACTGGTACAACATGTTTTTTACCACAAAGTTATTATTACTCGTAAATAACTAGAAAACACTCTTAGCAAGAACTAGCCTTCAACATGTCGAAAAATTCACCTAAAGACCTATGGTCGACCTGGCTACTGAGTACGGCAGAATCATTGATGTCTAAATAGGAATGATTCTAATTAAAATGCAGAGATAATATTAACTTAACAGGAAAAATGCAGAAATATAACTGATTAACAAAAAATATTTTTGCGACGGGATATTGGGCACCAAGTAGAATTTATTTATTCAAACATAAATACAGATTGAAACCCAGAGCCTCACTCTTGGGTAAACAGCTAAAGGTTGTTTAGTTATTAATAACTTAGGATTACAAACACTTACTTGGAATAAAAGGCACACTACACACCACTTCACACTCACACACTGCTAAGACTTTCTTACTCCTTGAGAGAAGATGATTGTACTAAATTTTATGATGCCTCTACACTAAGACTTAAGGTTCCTTATGTCACATCCCGACCCGTAAAAATTTTATCTTATTTACTAGCTTGATTGTAATAAGAATTTTACCGTCTCCGACATTGAGATATAATTTAATTGGTCCCTAGAGGGGTTTTGGGGGACTATTATTTCGGAGAGATATTCGTAGGATAAAAATGTAACGACGGTAAAAATGGTAAACTTTAGCTAGTAAAAGGTAATTTTTTAGGGTATTTTATTTGGGGGTGTTAAATTGGTGAAGTTGTGTTTTTTTTTTGATGTTGGGCCGGGTTGGTGTGAGGCCCAAATCCATCTCCTCTTTTTCTTTTCTCTTCTCTCTTTCTCTCTCTTCTCTCTCTCTCCTGCGCTTTCTCTCCCTCTTTCCCGCTGCCGGAAATTTCCCGAGTCCGTCTGCCGCCGTCCGGCCACCGTTCGCCGCCGCACCGGTCCCAAAAGGTCGGCCTCCAACCCAGCTTCCATTCTAGCCCAACGAGAGCCTCCCTAGCGCCACCGTGAGGGAGTAGTGCCGCTCGAAAGGCTCGGCTGCCGCGGTGGTTCTTTCGCCGGAACTCCCTCCTCCGGCCACCAATCCGGGCAAGCTTGGTACGGTTTTGTAGCTCTCCTCCCGTGCGACAACCCCTCCAAAAGGCTCACTCCCTCTTGAGCTCGGACGTGAGGAGACTCAATTGGAGAGACCTCGGATCGACGTCAGGCTTAGGCCTAAAGTTGTGAGTGGACCTTTGTTTTAAATAAAAAGCATGCGATGAATGATTTTATTAATCATATATTTCTTCTGATAAGATTTATTGATTTCTCGCCTATTTGACAATTTTTCCTCCTTTGGAGAGATCCCGAAAATGAGATTTTCGGTGGATATGTATTTTGGATGTTTATGAGTATAGTATATAAATAAATGCTAGCTAGCTATACGTGCTTTTCCACCATACTGAGGTAAAATTCCATTATGGTGCGACATGAGCGTTAGACGCAATCGTCGTAGCCCTATATAAATATAATAATTTATATAGGGGATATGCGCGTATATATATATATATACACCGTCTTTTCGGTCATAATGAGGAAAAATATCATTATGGCGCAACGTGAGCGTTAGACGCCAGCGTTGTAGCCTTGTATGAATTTCTATTTTTCTAAATTGTTTCTAGGATTCATACAAGGAGTCTGACGAGTGTAGATACATACGAATATATGTTTATTTATAGTTCAGCCAGAGAGGCTCCATTTTATTTGAGTTTGTGACTAGCCAGTGCTAGTCGTGAAATTGTCAGATTATGAATTGAGCGCTTTTGAGCTGCCGCATGCATTATATTTTCTATGAAATTAAAATGGGAATGCATAATGTTTTGTTCT
Organism: Fragaria nilgerrensis; assembly: GCA_010134655.1. Lineage (NCBI taxonomy): Eukaryota > Viridiplantae > Streptophyta > Magnoliopsida > Rosales > Rosaceae > Fragaria > Fragaria nilgerrensis. The sequence continues at coordinate 12,081,756 of CM020977.1, forward strand.
TAAATTATTTATGTCCACTCACTCTAACATTACTAAATGTCTTCCCCTGGGCCCTTCGTTTTAAAATGCCCAGTCTGCAAGATTGCATAGTTGAGATCGGGCGTACATGGAGAAGAGGCATAATCAATAGTATAGCTTCCGCTCTTTTCTAATTATTTATAGTTCATTTCCTCTCAAATAGAGTTGCTCTGAATATGTGGTTGTTTATTATAGGATCTTTGTTAGATTAGTAAATCTATATTGGGAGATGTTGTGATTTGTGGGGAGCACGAAGGCTCCAGGAGTCTATAAGGTTAGATTTAGAACCTTTAGACATGTTTGCAAGTTTCTATTAGAAGGGTTGTCCATTTTCAAGGGAGGTTGTACCGAATTTTACGGTAAATCTTTCCTTGGAGGTGGTCCCCGCATGATTTACTCCGGGTTCAGGGTGAAATTCGGGGTGGGTCGTGTCACCTTATATAGGCAGCGGAACTCAAATGGGAATTGAAATACAACCTAAAAACAGTAAAAGACAGCTCCATTATTCTTCCATTAGCTGACATTTTAATAGTTTTTCCACAAGCTGACAGCTCCATTATTCATCCACTAACTAAACAGATTCTTTCTTGATAAGGTAAAGATCACATGTCTTCGAAATCTTCAGAATTATTGTCCAATACAGGATCTTCATATCTGCTTCTTGCATTTCTTTCATTTTCTTCCATGTCGGTATCTTCATACACCTTGTAGTGCTTGTCATTTTCAATCTTTTCAATCCACTGAGCACATGCTACGGTGGAATCAATTTCTCTTTTCTTGAGAGATAAAAATAAATCACTGCTAACGATCTTAGAATGGTCATAGGCGGTAACAATTATTTTTTCTCCAGATACAAGATAAGTATTCTCTTGATCATCCTCGATGATTTTCTTGATATATTCCAGGGACATGGCTTCATCCATGGGATACTAGAGTTAGGTTGCCCATTGTATCCCTGACAAGCAGGCTCAAAGTATTGCCCTTGGATAATTCTTATATAGTGGTATGGAGATATGTATTCCGTTTCTCCATTTTTCTTCTGCAGCCACTCAGGAGGTGTGGATCTGAACTTAAGCCTGAGAATGCAGTTTGACTTTCTAACATTCTTAACTGTATTGACAATAATGGCAGGCAATCCCTTAAGATCGTCATTTGATTTTGTTCACAGATTATGAACAAAGCCATTTTCAACTAGCTAAATCTTATGTTCTTGAGGATGTTCACTTTTAACATTCACAACATATCTTCCTGGATATGGTCCTGGGACGGTAAAAAGTGTTTCTGGCAGGACTCGGTCACAAGAATGAATTCCAATGCTATCATGAAATTTGAATCATTTTGATTCTTTTAATGCTAGAATAGGAACTCTATCACTTCTGGACCTTCAAGGTACTTTACCTTGAACATATTCACTAGGACAATACTGTTATTTATTCCCTTGGTGCGCTTCATGTAATTCTTCTGACAGAGCTTGAAGTGATTGTACCATGAGTCCCAAATCACTTTCTTGAAAGACAAACATTAGATTATCGAGCAATGCTTTCTGGTAGAAAGCTAATTTTTTGCCACAACGAAATGTTGGTTCAGGAAAAGTATTTAATCGGTAACTATGAACATTTAGGACTCCCTTAGGAGTAAGCCTGCTTTTTGGCAAAGCAGCAGCCATCAACGGTCTTGTTAAGCCTTTACCGTCTACCGTTTGAGACGGGCTAGCCAATCCTTTACTCTGGGATTGGTCAGTTGTGGCTAGTCACTTAGGACACAACAAGAAACTCTTAAGAACCTTTTCGATTTCTTCTGGTCGTTCAGGTTCTTTTCCTGATCTTCTGTTTCTAAGATTGTGACATTCGTCGCTTCCTTCACTTCTGCTAAACATCACCAATTCTCTGGTTAAGGCGTCAGGGAGATAATTTTTGTTACCTGTAATTAATTTCACATTATAATCATATTGATTAAGAAATAATTGCCAGTTTGCTAATCTACCCCTATCAGCAGCCCTATCAAGCTTGAAATTTTTTAAATTCTTAACTCTTGCACAATTAGTGCACACAGTAAATGGTTTTTCTAAAAAGGCTGGAGAATTTTCATTTGTTTTCTTTACCGCAAGAATTTTTTTTCCCCCTGTGGGATAATTCTGCTTTGCAGGATTGAACTTGCCACTACAAAATTTTAAGATTTTTTCTGTGTTGGTGCCTGAAGTTCTTGCTAGAACAACACCAGCCCAAAAATAGACACTAGCATCTGTTTGAAGAATGATCTCATCATTTTCTTCAGGTTGATGAAGTGGAGGTAAATTTTTGCATAGGTCTTTAATTTGCCTGACAATCTTTTCATTATCTTCTGTGAATTTCTAAGTTCTCTTAGAGACAACATTGATGACTCTTAGAACTTGTTTTTGGAGACAACATTGTTGTTAATCCAGCAATTTTAGGAAGGAAATCTCTTCCATAATTTATGACACCTAAAAATATCTGTAGACTTTTGGCATCTCGGATCTTATCTGGGAATTTCTAGATTTTCTTCAGGATATGAGGTTGGAGCTTGATGACTCCATTTTTGATGTTTAATCCTAAAAAATCAATCTCATCTAGAACTAAAAAGACTTTCTTTTCTCCTAAGATAATTCCATGTTGAACTATCAGCTTAACTACCTCATATAAATGTTTCATGTGTTCTTCTTTGGTTTTGGAGAACACCAGTATATCATCAATATAAACGACACATAAATCTGCCACATATTTGAAAATATTATCCATCTTTCTTTGAAAAATTGATGGAGCTTGTTTCAAGCCAAATGACATTACTAACCATTCGTAATGTCCCTGTGGAGTTTCGAAGGCAGTAAGAGGGATGCTATATGGGTGCATTTTAACTTGCCAAAATCCAGACTTTGCATCAAATTTTGAGAAAACTTTTGCTCTTTTGAGCCTATTAATTAACACTTTTGCCTGTGTTATTTGATAACCATCCTTAACAGTCTTTTGTTAACATCTCTGTAATCAATCATCATTCTTGCTTTACCTCATACTTGTTCAACATGATTCCTAACATAGAAAGTAAGAGCATGATGATGACTGTTTGATGGCCTTATCAACCCCTTTTTCAAGAGAACAGCTATATCTTTTCTGAATTCTCTCTGATCTTCTTCTTTGTATTGAAGGATTGCTTTTATATGACAAATGACATTCATGTCATGAAGTTTTAATTCACAGACCACTGGGTATTTTTCTCAAAACTTTAATGGATTTATATCAATGTTTTGTTTTAGCATATCCTTAATCTCACCAAGTTTATGCTTTTTCTGTTGCTCAAGCTTGGTTTCAAAATATTTGAGATTATGTTCTTGGACGAAACTGATTTCTTCTTCTTCTGAAAATTCTTCATTTTTAAGTACTTCTTCTTGCAGCCTGTACTACTTATATTGTAAGATTTCTTCAAATTTTGGCTTATAAATATCACCAAGATTTTGTTGCGACTTCTGATATTGTGATGTAAATCTGGGACCAACTACGCTTCTAGCGTGTTTTAGTCGCTATGTCCAGAAGATTTTGTCGCCCTTTTCAAAACCTATTAGGTTTAGGGGTGTCTTTTGTATGAACGTTTGTTGTAGGATGAACTCATTTCCTAACAGGATATCAGCATCTTGATTTTCTGATTGCCAAAATTCTTCAATGATAAAATCTCCGCCTCTGATGGTGATTTTAACCTTCTTAGCAATTGTATCCATGAGAATGTGTCTTCCTTCTATGGTTTTTAGAATGACACTTTTTCCTGGATCTTTTGTCCAATATTCTTCTGGTATAGCAAACTTCTTTGCTAAGCTGAATCCAGATCCAGTGTGTACAAATTCATGTAGATGATATTTCTTGTAGCCTAGAAATTTTAATCTAATTTCTTATCCTTATAATTACTGAATTTGCTTGTAGAGACTGTCTTTACTTGACGTATGTTTTGGTATGAGATATCTTCTTTTACCTCTGTAAAAGGATTGCACGTTTCTTCTTTGCAAATTATTTCTCCTGTCACCTTTCTAATATAAGTCTTTTAGTACTCTCTTGCTTATCTGCAGATACTACTTCTTCTGAAATTGTATCGAATGATATTACCTCCACTGAGGTTTTATCAAATTCCATTTTTTCAAGTTTAATTCTTTGAATTTCTGTTCTCAATATTTCTTTTCTTTCTTCTATTTCATAGAATTAATCTTCATATTCTTGTTCAACAAGCTGACTTATTGAACTATTCTTTGTTTTTTTCTTGCTTCAGCTATGAAGCATTCTTTGTGATAAGTTTTTCTTGACTTGTCACATGATATGGGAAGATCATCTTTCTCAAGACAAAGACAAAAATCACAGGTAAATGTTCCTGGTTTTACACTATAAAAAGAAACTATTTCTTCTGTAGTGTTTTCTTCCCAGTTTTTGACTTTAAGAAGGTAAACCTTTCTAGGGTTACAATCTATATCTGAATCAGATTCAGATTCTTCTGACCATGCTGAGTAAAGGGACATGTAGTCTTCTTCCTCAGAGTAAACTACTTTAAATCCTTTCATGTTGGCCATCTCTATGACCTCTTCATATTCTTCAAAAAGAGCTTTTGAAGTTCTTTTTTCTTTCTTAGGGCACTAATTAGCATAATGTCATTCTGCTTTGCACAACCAACACTTGCATTTTTCTTCTTTTCAGACTCCTGAGAAGTTGATTTCCATGCGATGATTTTTTCTTTTTGAAAAATCTCTTTTTAGGGTTATGCTTCTCCCTTTTGTAGTTAGAAATTTTCTTGAAATTCCAATTTCTCTTCTTGTTTCCTCCGAAACGTTTGTGAAATTTCTTTTCTTTTCTCCTCCTTTTGTGTTGTTCTAGTTCTTTACAACCCCAATTGGTTGGAACCTCTAGGAGTTTAGTACATAAATTATCAGCTCCTTTGAGCTGTTTCTTTGCAGCTTTAGCTCTTATGTTTGCTTTGCACTGTGCCCTCATCAGCTCTCTGATTCTCTCTGCTACTCCACCAACTGAGAGTCGTTCTAGATGTTTGACATCTATGCTCTCTTTTACAGCCATCATCCACAGCTCTGAGAGTTTCTTATATAAAAGATATATCAAATCTATATTCTTCAAATCTCCTATGGTGCAGTAGTAATCTTGAAACTCATTCAAGTATTCTTCAAAATAAGTCATGTTGCATATCTTGAAAGCATATATGTTGGTTCTGGCTATTTCTCTAGCTTTATCACCAACAAATGATATATCTCCACAAAATTGCTCATAGATTGGTGTAGCAAAGGTTGTTGGAGATTTATCATATTTTATGCTTTCTAGCCTGCTCTACCCCTTTGGGTTTCTTTCCAAGCAAGATAAAATTTTTTTGTCATTCCTGTAAGAGTAGCTTGATAGACTGTTTGTAGGTCTTGTGCCTCAAACTTTCCATATGTTGTGCAGGCTGCCATAAACATAGCATTGACCCAGTCATCTATTACTTTCTTCTTGTCTAGAGCCTTCTCCAGATCTAACCAATTACCATGCTGTGATATTGGTATTTTTGGTATGCTTAGTTCTTCGACAAATCTTTAAGAGTTTTTGTCGTCTCTCTTTCCCGAATGCCCTTTTCTTTTAGGAAGTTTTGTATCTCTACCAATTTTGATAATAGTAGTCTATGGATATCTTGAGGAGCTTTCTCCTTCTTCTATTTTGACATCGTGATAAGGAAAGACTTTTCTTTCGACTTTTCTTCTTTTTCAAGATTAAATTTTTTTTATTTCCTCAATCAGTTGCTCTAGACGAGCTGGATCTTTGCAGTTTTCTGCTTCATCATAAAGCTCATAAAGTCCTTCTGATTTTAGCATGTTTACTTCTCTGTGAAGTTCTTCTTCTAAATCTTCTTCCACCGCTGGAATAGATTCATTATGTATTACAATTCTAGTACTTCTAAAAGAACTTCCTTCTCTAGAAGTGTTGCATCTCCTAAGTAATCTGGAGTTGTCACTTCTTAGAGTTTCGAGGGTTGCATCACTTCTTCTATGTCCTTCGAACTTGAGATTGACGTCTCATTCTCTTATTTTCATAAATAGTTACCCTCGCACTTTCTGGCTTTTCTTTAGGGCCGGATAGTTTCCACTCTAGTGGAGATGTTACCTCATCCCAAGCAACATTATGAATCTGTTCTGAATGATTTCTTGGATTTATGAGGAATCTAGTAGTAAGGCCAGAGATATTTGATAGCTTGGTTCTTGGTTCTACTATTGTACTCATTAATTTATAATAAATTGTATAAACTATAGCAAGCTCTTGCATGCCTTTTTTCATGAATGTGTCATATGTTTTGACTCTCAGCCTTAAACAGTGAGCAACATCGTTCAAGCTTGTGGAAAAGTTTGGGAAGCAGTTGAGGTATGCAACTTGATTGCATAGAGATGCTTGGAGAGTTCCTATCAAACTTTTCTGAAAATCTGTCAGTCTATTGTCTTGTAAAACACATAGAACTGAACAATTTAATTATTCTTTGGCCAATAGCTTTATGCCTACTTGGACTGCTTCAATGTGCATAAATTATAATTTCTTTTTCTGGCTTTAGCCACCTCTTCAGGTGTTACTAAGAGGAGATATGCTTCTTCTGTTGTTGCTGGAGTGGTAAACTCTAAAATTTTGAATTGATGGCTATCCAACAAATCAAAATTTCCTTTTTTATAGATTTGGTTAAATTCGAATTTTGGAATTGCTAAATTCTTGACATTATTTTCTAATTCATTGTATTCGAATTCTTCGGAATTTAGCAGTTGTACTCTTTTATTTTTTCCAAAGATGCTCATCATCTTCATGTCTCTTATATTTTTAAACTTTGGAGGTTCTGAGGATCCAAAAACTCTTGGACTCATTGTTGGTTCAAAAAAGAAAGTTCCTGGTGAAGAATTTCCTTGAGAAACTTCTAATGCTTTGAATCCATGAGTTTTTGTGGTATTTATCTTAGATTGGCTCTCATTTTTTAGCCTTTAATGTTCTCCAGCTATCTTTTCAACATATTCTAAGATTTTTACCTGTTGTCGGTTAAGCTATTTTATCTTACTATTGACATTTGCCAATAGTTCTTCTCTCTCTTCTAGAAGAGATTGAATATAGTCTTTTGCTCTCTAGTTTAGTCAACTGATAGACTATATTTGGAATTCCTTCTAAATATTCTATATGTCTAGATACTTTTGCTAAAGATTCTTGATGCCTCGCATCAACTTGTTGTACTAGAAATTCAAGCTTTTCTAGTATTTGTTCAATTCTTTTCCCATCTTGGGATTTATTTTGAGCACCAGCCAAAAGCTAGGCTCTGATACCAATAAACTTATGAGGGTAATTTGCCTTGAGATAATCTGTTCGACGTGAAATCTGCTCGAGATAAAATCTGCTCGAGATGAAATCTGTTCGAGGTAAAATCTGCTCGAAATAATCTACTCGAGAAGAAAGAAAATTGACTAATTTATCCTATATTGAGATAATCTAGAGGTTCTTGGTAGACTTTAAGAGTTTCTTTGATAATCATGATGTTCTTTTGGACTCTATAGATTTTCTCTGAACTAAATAGATATTATCCCAATAATTAGGATCTTCTCTATCAAGTGTTGATCTAAATCTTTTTAGGATTGTCAATTGTTTCTGTTATCCTACCAATTCTTCTCTAGTTTCTTTGTAAATAGCAAGCAATTGTGTTCTAGTAAGAAACAAAATTATGATAATGAAAAATTAACTGTTTACCTTCGAGTATAGAGGATAGATTTCAGCTGCAAAATGTTGACATAAACTAATTCCTGAATATGGGCCATTACGCTCCGTTAAAATTTTATATAGTAGATATGGTAAGAGATTGAAAGAAAAATATTTACTAAAAGTAAAAACTGGTTGGGAAGGTTTTCCGGTTGCATATTTTAAAAAAGCTATTGACATCAACTATTTTAGCTTTCAGGGAAATCGGCATAGCATGCCGCGCTGCATACTAGAATTTTCCTTTTCCAACCATAAGAGAAGTTGACAGATCTTGACTTGGTTCAATATCAACCAAGATGCGGGCATAATAACCAAATTGACGCTCCTTCGTCGCTTTGTCTATCTGCAATGGTGTCCCTACCCCACGGGCATCTCCATGAGATGGCGAGGATGCCAATAATCTTGGCTTAATCCAGAAATTCGTATCCACACTTGGGTGTGTGTTTGAGGCAGATTAGCACCGGGTATGAAGTCTGGCCAGTTGTTGGGTAGGCTTTGTGTACAGCAAGTACATGCTTTTTAGAAAGTAGCTTAATTAGTCACTTACCGTCGTTTGCTGTGTGCAGATACTCTGTTGAATACTCGAACAACTTCACATTTGCGACTGTTAAGGAAAGAACGCTAAAGAGCTTTGTACAACATACGGTACAACATTGAAAATGATTGCCTAATATGAACTTGCATTAGTTGTTGTGATGCAGGGAGGAGGTCACACAGCTCCAGAGTATCAGCCTAAGGAATGCTTTGCCATGTTCAAATAAAAGATGGATATCTGAGGAGCCACTATAACTCCCACTTCAGAACGGCTATACTCTATTTAGGTCTCATCATTTGGCCCTTCGGCCCTAACCCCCCCTAAAACCCGTCATACCCTCTAGGGCCGAAGCCTTACCTGGCCCTTCATTAGGGCGGGCCGCCCTAGCCTTTCTCAAATTGGGTAGGGTCAGGGTCGAGCAAATGAAACTCGGCCCTACCCTATTGAGCCTTTTAGAGCTAAGTTAGGGCCAAGCCCGCCCTTCTAGGCCTTAATAATTCTATATTTTTTCTATTTTTTTTAATATATCTCTTATTTTTTAGATCAATACAACTAATCTTCTTTTTTGTAATTGGTTTTGTAAGCTTTATTTCTTTGATTTCCTTTTACTTTGTTAAACAATGATTGAATTTTGATGATCTAAAGAGATAGTTCATGAGATATATGAATATAACCACTTAGATTAATATTTATTGATACATGTTCTAAGTTGAGTATAATGTATATACATGTAGAGAAATTTTAAATACACATCTCTAATCTCTTAATACACACCTTATTATTTTATATTTCACATCAAATTTTATAGGTATGTTTAATTACAAAAATATCCATCAATTATTAGGAAAAAAAAATTTCTCTTCCCTAAAACCTAACTCTTTTCCACTATTACTATGCATCAAAAGAAAAGAAATAAAAACGTCTTCTCCAAGATAAATTCATCACCTGAATTCAACTACTGTCGTAATCACGTATATGTACTATTTATCGATTCATTTGGTTTTTTTTTATCAACTTTAGTTTTTATCTTGCAGACTAAAAACTAGTTTTTATGCTATTTTACTTCTATTAGTTTCTTAACTTTGAAAAAATTATGTATGTTCAATATATTTTTTTCTTCAAATTCTAGTTGATTGATGTCATATTGGAGATTTAGAGTTTGAATATAATATTACTCTTTTGATTATAAATTGAAAAATATCAAGAAAAAATTTCTAACCCGATAAAAAAAATTTAACATAAAATAAAAGAGAATACGTAGAGACAATTGTGAAATAGTAAATATATAATAATTATATTAAATAACAAATTATTATTAGTTTTAGATATTGAGGGTATTTTAGGTAATTTTGACACGACCCGCCCCGAATTTCACCCTGAACCCGGAGTAAATCGTGCGGGGATCACCTCCAAGGAAAGATTTACCGCAAAATTTGGTACAACTTCCCTTGAAAATGGACAACCCTTCCAATAGAAACCTGCAAACACGTCTAAAGGTTCCAAATCCAACCTTAACTTCTGGAGCCTTCGTGCTCCCCAAAAACAATCACCACCAACAAGATAATAAACATTATTTAAGATAATATACATCCTCCGTCAAATATTCTAAAATATCAACAAGCCTTCACCCACAACCAAAAATATATACATTAAACTCAAGTATTCAGAGCTACTAGACACTAGCGGAAATAAGAGAACACAGGTAGGTTAAACAAGTAACCTACTGGTGAAAGGTGGTGGAAATACGGGTGACTATGCCTCGTCTCCTACTAGATCCAATCCGAACTCTGCAGACTGGGCATTTTAAAACGAAGGGCCTAGGGGAAGACATTTAATAACGATAGAGTGAGTAGACAAAAATAATTTAATAACAAACTATTTATGCATTCCCATTTTAATTTCATAGAAAAATATACTGCATGCGGCAGCTTAAAAGTGCTCAACTCATAAACTGGCAATTTCACGACTAGCACTGGCTAGTCACAAACTCAAATAAAATGGAGCCTCTCAGGCTAAACTATATATAAACATATATTCGTATGTATTTACACTCGTCAGACTCCTTGTATGAATCCTAGAAATAATTTAGAAAAATAGAAATTCATACAAGGCTACAACGCTGGCGTCTAACGCTCACGTTGCGCCATAATAGTATTTTTCCTCATTATGACCGAAAAGACGGTGTATATATATATATATATATACGCGCATATTCCCTATATAAATTATTATATTTATATAGTGCTACGACGATTGCGTCTAACGCTCACGTCGCATCATAATGGAATTTTACCTCAGTATGGTGGAAAAACACGTATAGCTAGCTAGCATTTATTTATATACTATACTCATAAACATCCAAAATACATATCCACCGAAAATCTCATTTTCGGGATCTCTCCAAAGGAGGAAAAATTGCCAAATAGCCGAGAAATCAATAAGTCTCATCATAAGAAATAAATGATCAATAAAATCATTCATCGCATGCTTTTCAATTAAAAACAAAGGTCCACTCACAAATTAGGCCTAAGCCTGATGACGCTCCGAGGCTTCTTCTGCTCGGGCCTCCTCACGTCCTGTTCCAAATATATATAATTAATTTCCCACTAAAATCCAGTATTGATAAAATATGCAAAATTAATCGTGAGACATAAATACGCTCATCATTGCCTAACTTCGATATTCTTAAATCGAAACGATCCAAACTTTTATATCATACTCGGCAGTCGTAAATACAACCTTCCCCAGAAATTGATTTAAATCCTACGGCCGGATTGTACATTATTTAACCGCCAAAATACCATACTTCAGAAATTCACAAACCTATTCAAAACTCATCTGAAAATTCCACAATTCATTTCTTTAAACTCCTCTAATTATTACACAATTAAAATCATACAAAACCCCAAAACAGCGGCGCGGCGGCCGGAGGCCGATTCCGGCGACGTCCAAATTTTACCAAATTTTAACAGTAGCTTCCTCTCAACATCCCAAACAACTTTCATAACTATCACTAAGTCCAATTTCAAACCTAACTAGGTCAATCGAACGAAAACATCCTAAAAGCCCTAGAATTTCAACTTCGAATTTCTCCTTACCGAGCTCAAGAGGGAGTGAGCCTTTTGGAAGGGTTGTTGCACGGGAGGAGAGCTACAAAACCGTACCAAGCTTGTCCGGATTGGTGGCCGGAGGAGGGAGTTCCGGCGAAGGAAGGCTTTAGGCAGCCGAGCCTTTCAGGCGGCACTACTCCTTCACGACGGAGCTAGGACGGCTGTCACCGGTCTAGAATGGAAGCTGGGTTGATGGCCGACCTTTTGGGACCAGTGCGGCGGCGAACGGTGGCCAGACAGCAGCGGACGGGCGGCCGGAAGAATCGGGCAGCGGGAGCTCGGGGAGAGAGAAACCGGAAGAAGAGAGAGAGAAAAAAGTTTTGGGCCTCACCCATCCGGCCCAACTCTTCTATATACAACCCAAATCCAAAATTTAACACCCCTAAAAAATAATACCCTAATAAAAATTACCTTTTACTAACTAAAATTTACCATTTTTACCGTCGTTACATTTTTCTCCTACGAATAACTCTCCGAAATAATCGTCCCTCAAAACCCCTCTAGGGACTAATTAAACTATAACTCAATGTCGAAGACGGTAAAAATTCTTATTATAATCAAGCTAGTAAATAAGATAAAATTTTTACGGGTTGGGATGTGACAAATTTGAGATGTGTATTTAGTATAATATTGAAATGAAAAACTAGATGGGTAGTGTATTAAGTAAGGGGTGTGTATTAAGAGATTATGGGTGTGTATTTAAAATTACTCATACATTATTTTAAATATGACTAAAAAACAAAGTGTATTACATAAAAGTGATATAATCCTTGAGAAAATTTTGAGAAAAAAAAAATTAAAACTAGCCAATTTCGGCCCTATTTAGCCTTATTTAAAAAGTCGGTCCTACCCGGCCTTTTTAGCCGTAACGAAATGGGCATTTAGGACGGGTAAGGGTTTACATTTTCAAGTCTCGGCCCTACCCTACCGGGCCTTAAATTTTGTTGACTAAGTCAAAGTTCTACCCGGCCTTAGCCCGGTCCATGATAAAGCCTAACTCTATTGTGTTAAAATGTATTTACAATGCTCGCACATTGTGTTTGCCAAAGAGATATATGGTGAAGAAGATTAGATGCTATTAATACAGGTTTACATATAAGTCCACTTTGAGACATTTTTTCTCACATAAGTCCACCCCAACATTTTTACTCACATAAGTCCACCCAAACCTAAATAAGGTTTTGGTTTAGGTATTGAAGTTCAACATAATTACAGACTGCCATCTAACAAAAAAAATTAAATTTTCTCTTTTATATTTACAGAAATGCCACTAATGTAAAAAGTCAACAACCACTCTTCTCCCCGAAAAAGTCTCTGGCAGACCTCGGCAAGGTCTCCGACAGACTCCGGCCGACCTCCGGTAATGTCTTCGGCCAAAATTCTGATGAGGTTTTCGACGGTTACGAAAGCTACTACCGCCACCAACAAAAGTTATTATCCCTAGCTACAAAAGCTACTATCCCTAGCTACAAAAACTACTACCACCGACAACAAAAGCTACTACTGCCAGCAAGAAAAGCTACTATCCATAGCTACAAAAGCTACTACCACCAGCAAGAAAAGCTACTACCGCCAGTAATAAAAGCTATTACCACTGACTAGAAAAACTACTACCACCGACTAGAAAAGCTACTGCCGCCAACAAGAAAAGCTACTACCACCGACTAGAAAAGCTACTACCACCGGCAAGAAAATCTACTACCGCCAACAACAAAAGCTACTACCACCGACTAGAAAAGCTACTACCGCCAGCAAAAAAATCTACTATCCCTAGCTACAAAAGCTAATATCCCTAGCTAGAAAAGCTACTACCATCGACTACAAAAGCTATTACCGCCAGCAACAAAAGCTACTACCGCAAGCAGCAAAACCTACTACCGCAAGCAGCAAAACCTACTACCGCAAGCAGCAAAACCTACTATCGCAAGCAGCTAAGGCTAATATTGCAAGTAGCAAAAGTTATTATTGTAAGCAGCAAAAACTATTATTGTAAGCAGCAAAAACTACTATCGCAAGCAACTAAAACTACTATCGACCACCTGCAACATATGCTACTACCACCAGGAACAAATGTTACTACTATAAGCAACAAAAGCTACTACTGTAAACAACAAAAGCTACTACCGCTAGATTCAAAAGCTACTACTGTTAGGAGCAAAAGCTACTATCGCAAGCAGCAAAAGCTACTATCGCAAGCAGCAAAAGCTACTATCGACAGAAATAAAAACTACTACTGCCAAAAAAAAAACTTATATTGTTAGCAACAAAAAAACTACTACTGCAAGCAAAAAAAGCTATTATCCCAAGCAACTAAAACTACTACCAGCATCAACAAAAACTATTACCTCCAAACAAAGCCAATAGCTAATGTTTTCGGCAACAAAATCTACTACCAAACATAATGAAAGCTATTACCACCAATGTGTCAAAAATATACAGAACAGTCACCTCCAATAGGAGTGACATCTTCGAAGCGGCGTCGTCCAGGACTTGTCATCGAGTCAGCGGCGGCATCCAAGCTGTATGGATCTCGAATCGCCGGCGGAAGGCGATCATAGCCGTCAAGGACCAGACGAGCCACGAGGATGAGCTGGCGAGCCATATGGTTTCAGAGATCCCGTCGAGGTCAAATCAGAAGTTGTCATTGATGGAATTGGACGCAATAGACGTCAAATTAGAAGTTGTCATCGATGGAATTAGACGCAATAGACGTCGAGGTCAAGGTGCGTCGTCGTCGATCGGCGACGTCGAGGTAGAGGCGTCGTCATCGAGCCGGCGGCGTCGAGGTCGAGGTCAAGGCTTCGTCGTCGATCTGGTGACATCGAGATCGAGGCATCGTCGATCTGGCGACGTCGAGGTCGAGGTCGAGGCGTTGTCGTCGAGCCGGTGGCGTCGAGGTCGAGGTCAAGGCTTCGTCGTCGATCTGGTGACGTCGAGGTCGAGCCTGCTTCCTTGTCATCTATCAAGCGGCACCGAGCCATCGTCGTCGAGCTGGTGTTGGCTTGAGACGCCGCCATGGCTGGATATTCGAGACTAGAGAAGAGAGGGAAGAGGAACAGAGAGAGAGAGAGGAGTACTGAAAAGGATGTGAGAAGAGAGAAAAATTGATTTGCTGGGAAACAAGGGTATCTTAGGAACATCGTAAAAATAAAATGACAGGTTTAGGCTTAAAAGTGGACTTATATGGGTAAAAATATTAAGGTGAACTTGTGTTACAAAAAATGTTGGTAAAGTGACTTTAGTGAAATTTTCTATAATTTCAATAATGACTAACATTTTTTTTCGTTCAAATAATGAAACAAATGAATAGCATTGCACCGCGTAATTTTCCAAAGATTTTCAGCTAAAATTCTAGAACACCAAAATGTCACATAAGTCTCTTGTGGACTTTTGAAACAACACACCAACACCAACCGTTCATTTCCGTTGCCGCGCTAGATAAACCCCAGCAAAATCCCCACTTCAAACTCTTGACACTCTTCAAAGCTCAAAGCTTTCATCCATGGAAGCTCTGCAAGGAGCCCACCCTCAAATCCCAACCCCCAAATTCGAACCTAACGCCGACCAAATCAAACGCAACCTCACCAACAAAGGCGTCCACCCAACTCCCAAAATCGTTCACACTCTCCGCAAGAAGCAACTCCAGAAACACAACCGCAAACTCAACCGCCTCAACCAACAAGACCCACCTCTCTCCGACTCCCAAAGCCAAGCCCTTTTAGAAGAAACCCACTTCCAAACACTCAAAGCGGAGTACAGGGGATTCACCAGAGCCGTCAGATCAAAGAATGAATTGACGGCTGGGATGCCTTGGGAGGGTGTGGAGAGAATTGGGTTCAGGGAGCTGGCGAGTGGTGGTGGGGAGTATGGTGGGGAGAAGCTGAAGAGGGAGGAGCTGAAGAAGTTGAGGGAAATGTTCGAAACCCGAAAAAGGGAGGAGATGAAATGGGTGTTGGAGGATGATGTGGAGATGAATGAGGAGTGGTTTGATGAGGGGAGTAAGGTTTGGGAACCGGCTAAGAGGCGGCGCTGCGAGAGGGAAGTGATTGAGTTTCTTGTTGAGAGGTTTGTGTTGGGGTTTTGGTAGGGTTTTAGGAGGGTTTAGTTGGTTTTAGGGTGTTGATGTTTGTTTGTTTGTTTGTTTGGTGCAGGCTTAGTGGGACAGAGTTTACAATGAGGGACTGGAAGCTTTCAAGGATGATGAAGCAGTCGGGTTTGGAGTTCAGGGAGGGTCAGGTTCTGAAGGTTCTGAATGGGCTTGGTGCTAAGAAATGTTGGAAGCAGGCATTGGCTGTGGTGGAATGGGTTTATAAGGACAGGGGTAATAAACACTGCAAAAGCAGGTATTTGTGAAGACTTTGATATATGTTCCTTGAATTATATGCATCGATAAGCTAGGCAAATCTGATCAAAATGGAATTCTAAAGGGTCTTGTCGTTTTAATAGTCTAATAACAAAGAAGAGGTTAGATTGCCATACTAAAGAATGAATCATTTCAGGAGTATTTCCATAGATTTTGAGACTAATTTTCCAACTCATTCATTCTGGTATTGCTTTGATGGAAAAGCAATGATTTTTTTGTTTTGGTCAGGAGCCATACCTAGTAACAAGGTCCTAATGAATAAAGTCTGGCAGTGGGATTGAACCTGTCAATCCACCTATTAAGTGGAACGGTAGTTTTCTGTGAATTTTAGATTTAGACACAACCCTAGTGGACTATTCATGATTTGGTAGAACCGTGAAATCATGTATGAAAATGATGAGACATAATTCTGTATTTATTCTGGTACAGAAAGCAGGGTTTTTTTTTTTTTTTTCCTTCTTGGATTGGTTAATTGACAGTGAGAAGTGTTTAATCTACTCTTCTTAATCGTGCTGGAAATTTATGCATATTGTAGGTTTGTATACACAAGCTTTTGGCAATTCTTGGGAAAGCAGGAAGGCCCCAGGAAGCTCTTAACATTTTCAACATGATGCGTGTAATGTCTTGTTCTTTTGCACTTTATTTTTCATATTGATATTTTGACTGCCTTTTTTGTTGAAATCTCACATTTAAGTTGTGCAGGGAGATTGTCATATATATCCAGATATTGCTGCCTATCATAGCATTGCTGTTACACTCGGTCAAACAGGTCGTCTGAAGGAATTACTAAAAGTTATTGAATGCATGAGGCAGAAACCTGTCAAAATAAATAGAAATATGTTTCGCAACTGGGACCCTATCCTTGAACCCGATGTAGTAGTGTATAATGCTGTAAGAGAGCATTTTTCACTTGTCATTCCTTATTTCTTTATTCTGCATCTTCATGTAATCATATCTTTGTTTACATTATTTGCAGATACTGAATGCTTGTGTTCAATCTCATCAGTGGAAGAGTGTATATTGGGTGTTTAACCAGTTGAGAAAGATTGGTCTGAAACCTAATGGAGCAACATATGGGCTTGCTATGGAGGTAGTAACTGGATTGTGAGACATATTTGCAAATAATACTTCAAAAGCAGAGATCTTTGTCATTACGACCAAAATGAATATATAGAAATGTAATTCAACTCAAGAAGCTGGAAACATGAAAGTACATTCAGCAATGTGTAAAATGCTATTTATCTGAAATTACAATTGCATTTGAGCCTTATAGGATCTGCTTGTTATTGTAAGGTAATGCTGCAATCTGGAAAGTATGACCTCGTGCATGAGTTATTTAGAAAAATGAAAAAAAGCGGAGAAGCTCCGAAAGCTCTTACCTATAAAGGTAGTTTGTTTGCAGTTGCATGTGATATTGAGATGGATATATGTTTTAGTCCATGATACATATTAATATGTTGCAGTTATTGTTAGAGCTTTATGGCGTGAAGGAAAAGTGAATGAAGCTATTGAAGCAGTCAGGGACATGGAACGAAGGGGAGTGGTTGGGACTAGTGGCGTATATTACGAGTTAGCTTGTTGCCTTTGCAAGAGTGGTAGGTGGCAGGATGCTCTGTTACAGGTAATTTTTTGTCTGTGGAGTTGAGAGGCTTAGTGATCGGATTTAGTTTTAAAGTTTTAAACCAAGTTGATATTTATGGATAAGATTACTCATCTGATTCAGTATGAAAGAAGTTTGGTTGCACTTCCTGACATCATTTAAACAATTATCATTTTTGATGCAGTTTGATCATTTTCTTAACATGAAGGTTACTGAAAAAAAAAAAAAAAAAAAACATGAATCTATGGTTGTTGCAAAGAGAATTCAGTATTTTCTTGCAGTACACGTTTTTTACGATAGGCCTGGATAATAATGGATATAGCATGTGATGATTGTAACAAGTCACGCTTGGACATTTCCATTTGGATCAAATGGTTTTTCTTTTCTCTGTTAAGCCTAGACGTATCTAGATTCTTTTTAAAGTTTACCTTGAAACTTGAAGTTTCTTAAACTATGCCTGCAGGTTGAGAAGATGAAAAACGTAACTAATACTAAACCTTTGGAGGTCACCTTCACAGGCATGATAAAATCTTCCATGGAGGGCGGACATATTGATGACTGTGTATCCATATTTGAACACATGAAGAACCATTGCAGCCCTAACATAGGGACAATAAATACAATGTTGAAAGTCTTTGGACGCACTGATATGTTTTCCAAAGCTAAAGAATTGTTTGAAGAAACTAAGGCTGCTAAATCTGATTCTGACCCTTCGCTGGAAGGTGGTGGTAGTTCTCTTGTGCCCGATGAGTACACATATACCTCAATGCTCAAGGCATCTGCCAGTGCTCTGCAATGGGAATACTTTGAATATGTGTACAAGGAGATGGCTCTCTCAGGATATCAAATAGATCAAAGTAAAAATGCATCAATACTCGTGGAAGCATCTAGAGCTGGGAAGGTAAAAGTTAATAAATGAAAGATCAATTCTATTTTCTTGCATTGATGGGACTCCTTATTGTTGTTATAGAACTCTTTATTTTTTTTTTAGGATCAAGGAGAAAAAACAGTCTGTTCAAGTTTTAGCTATATCTATTGATAGTTCATCACTTCATCTTTACACTGGACATGACTTCATCTATTGTTATCTATTCCGTTTATTCTCTGATTGGATCTATCAAAGTGCGTGTTTGTACTATTATGTCTGAAGTCTAGTTCTGTTTTTCTTTCTCCCTTTCACATGTCATCATTATATTTTTTTTCACTGATGAGTCCAGTCATCAACATTGGAACTTATGCAGCATATTTTGTTGATGTAGGGGTACCTACTAGAGCATGCATTTGACAGGACATTGGAAGCCGGTGAAATCCCCCATCTATTGTTCTTTATTGAAATGGTATATCAAGCAACAGCTCGGCATGATTACAAGAGAGCGGCAACTCTGGTTAATACAATGGCTTATGCCCCATTTCAAGTCAGTGAAAGGCAGTGGACAGATGTTTTTAAGAAAAATGAAGACGGGATCAGTCAGGATGGTTTAAAGAAACTGCTGGATGCTTTAGAGCATTGTGATGTAACATCGGAAGCCACGCTCTTAAACTTGAAAAGGTCTTTGCAAAGTCTCTGTCGGTCTTATACATCAAGAGACTTCTCAGATTCTGTATCAGTATCATCTTTAAATGATAGTGATGAGGGATCTGATGATAATGAAGGGCTCATTATGCCAAATCATTCTTTAGGATATATTAATGGTAAGATGAGTCCTGGCACTGACCCTCCTGATGACAGTAGTGATGCTCCTGTCAATGAATTTCCTCACCGCAGTAGTACCAGGAGAGATGTTGCGGCTGATATAGAGATAGTTTCCAGGCCATTGGATTATATTTCTGATGAAGGACTAGAATCGACAGAAATTGATGAGGAAATCGAAGCACTGATATATAAAGATGATTCTCACAAATCTCATTTGCCCTCAGCAAAGGAAATAATGAAAGATTGGAAGGAAAGAAGGAAAAAGGGTGGGATACTCGTTCCCTTTCAACTCGGCATGTAAATAAGAAAAGTATTGACGGGTATGCATCAGCTCCCCCAGTATATGTAAAAATGCAAATAATTTTGAGGAAATCATTAATCATGTATTCTTTCTTCCAGAAACTCTTGTATGTTATTTCTATATATGAATAGCAAGAAAAAAAAAAAATTTCCCCAACGAATTGAGTGCTTGTTTTATAACCAAGGATACCTGCAAGACAAAATGACCAAAAAATCATTGCACTGTAATAACCCTCAGCACTGCAATAACAAAATGTTTGATTTTAATTTCCATTCTTTTTTTTTTTTTTGGAGAAAACATGACTAGCACTCAAAATTTATCTTAATTTACTAGACATATTCACCCAAAAAAAAAAAACAGAAACCCATCTCTTAGTTCCACTAGTTTTGTACTTTTGTTGATACACTCCATTGTTATATCCGAAAATCAGGGCATCTCTAAGCTCCTTACAAATGATACCTGGAACTAAAATGAAAAAAAGAAAATCAGACAGTTTCCATGCTCCAGATATAGAAGCTCAGTCTATTTACATTGGCAGACATAGCGGCACCAGCATAAGAAATCCCAGGCATGGTTCTTGCTGAACAACTGAGTTACCCGTGTGCGAGTTTCATATCAAGATCTGTGAAAATTTGCAACGACATAACCATAAGCAGCTTGATAGGAGCATTAGATAAGTTTTACTAAACTTCAATAAGATGGATCACTGACATAAATCTTTGCAGGATCATAAAACACCTCGAACCCAATACATAATGGAGTGTTTTAGCATAAAAAGAAGAATAACATTTCAATTTTCACTGTGATGTGAGACGTGCAAGAGAACTTTACCAAGTCTTCTACATTTCAATGCTTTTACTGCTGCCTTTGCAAAAACTTGTGCTGCTTCTGCTTCAGCTTCTGCTGCCTCTGCCTCCCGTGCTGCCTCTTGAGCAGCTGCAATGGCAGCTTCTGCCTCTGCAACTGCTTGTGCAGCAGCAGCAGCAGCCTCTTGAGCAGTCATGCTCCTGATCATGGTTAGCTCTGCATCAACTTGTGATTTAGTAAGAATGCTGAGCACAGTTTTATCTCTAGTAGAATTCTTCTGCTTTCCTTCTGAGATCAATGTTGAAGAGCTTCTTCTTTTTTCTGAAGTTGCTGAACTTGGTGGAATTCTGAATCTATGCTTTACCTGTAAATACAGGAACCAAAAAAAAAATGTCACTGAATCCTGAATTATCATTATATATCATTCTCTTTTCATTGAAATGTTTCTCATATTATGAACTTCTCTCCGCAGCAACATACCTAAATTATACATTCCACACATGCCAATTTATCAATCTTAATTCAATTTGGTATTATTGGGGATCAAACCCCTGACCTAGCCCAATCCCAATTGTGAAAGTTTTACCAGCTAAATATATCTCCCATAATTAATAGATCTCAGTGTGAATACAAGATCTACAAATATTTCAGTGGGCACTTTCTGCAAGTTTAGACACAACTAGACGATGCTAAACCACATGAAATTGATTACCTTAACTAGTTTTCCGTTGGCTGTCATGTGCTTTAACTTTGTGGACAGTAGCTTACTAAGGTTTGATGGTGCCCAATACTGATCCTGCAAAATGGAAAATGGCAATGTCAAAATTAACAATAGTGCAACATAACAAATACAGTATGATAAATTGGACCACCAGGGTTCTTCACATAATTCTTAGCCATTCACTGTTTTGAAAAGACTCGCATAATATTGAGTGTGATTTAATGAGGGATTCACATATAGCTTTTTAAGCTTTTAACTTGTAAAGGTGTTCAAACTGACAAAAACATGATAAGAACAATAGCAGTTATGAGCTAAGCATGATTCTGTTTCTCCCCTATCACCCTTCCATCTTCTTTAACCTCATTTTCATCCAAGAACAGAAACTTGTGCTTCAATGTAAAATTAGTATTTGTTATAAGCATCATTTGTTTTTCCAAATTTTGTATAGTGACCAGACATCGTAAATAACAAAATTCATAGTATTACCTCTATGTACTTAGTGATTGTGTTTTTGTCAGAACCCCTTGGCTCCTTCAAATTTGTAAGAGCCTCATATATAAGATGATCCAACCTACAGCCAAGAAGAGGAGTTCCCATTGAATTAGTCAACAACCATGTCCAGAAAAGATGACAGTCACCGAACATAATGTTATATGGTTATTTTTAATGAATGATGAGATGCAGATTTTAGCAAAATAATTTTGTGGATGGAGGAGGAAATAACTTGATCATAAAATTGGATCATATACAAACCACATGAAAGGGCCTTACTTAAGTGACTTTTAGCAAAGACCATGCTCAAACAAAGACTAAACAGCAAAAGGAAAGGAATAGATATGGTAACCACTTATCACAAAGAACTACTTAACGCGAACAGTACAATGATTATGTTCATCACTGCAAGAAAATCCTCCCATGTCATCGGGTTCCGACACCATATACACTGCCAATACCATTTGGTTAAGATATTAAGCATGCCTTGCAACTTGTGAGCTAGGGAATGCATTTGGTCAACTAGAGATAGGATATCATGTCATACAAACTCACATCTACGAGGGTCCTGTTAACATTAGGGTTTTACCCAGAGATCTGTGATTAATGCAAAAAGTATCATACAAAAACTGCTCCAAAATAAATATGAAGAATCACCCCCAGGCCCAAACAACTCCAGACAACAGTATCTAAACCATTTAGCTACAGCTAGGGAGGTACCTTCAATTAAATAACAGACTATTATGTCTCTTCTTCTATGGTATTTCACTGCAATCCCATCACATGACTGCTCCAAAATATATATGAAGCATCACCCCCAGGCCCAAACAACTCCAGACAACAGTATCTGAACCATTTAGCTACAACTATGGACGTACCTTCAATTAAATAACATACTATTATGTCTCTTCTTCTATGGTATTCACTGCAATCCCATCACATGACTGCTCCAAAATATATATGAAGCATCACCCCCAGGCCCAAACAACTCCAGACAACAGTATCTGAACCATTTAGCTACAACTATGGACGTACCTTCAATTAAATAACATACTATTATGTCTCTTCTTCTATGGTATTTCACTGAAATCCCATCACATGTTTGCGATGTTGGCAACCAAAAAAAACCCTCTGCAAGATGAGGATCTAACAAACCCTAACTGAAGATCCTAACCGAACCTTAGATATATATTTCCTAAAAGAAGAAAAAGTGTCTGGTATGGAATTCGAGAGGTAGAATCCAGTGAACTTCAGAAAGTTACTACAAGATACAGTATTATATTTAATTGATGTATGAATAGTATTCTCCCAAATAAAATAATCCAGCACTGTCCAACTTTAATTCAAGAACTACTAAGAAATAGAACCACATTAAATTCTCTTGTAATTGTAAATCATAGAATGATGAAAACTTTATTCCTAATCATTTTATTAAAAAAAAAAAAAAAGATCTAACCTTGCAATTGGCGGCTTTGACTCTGTCTGCACCTTTCCACCCGAACTGGCATCTGGCTTCGCGTCAACAGTTTCTTCATTACTTTTGACTGCAGTTGTCACTGCCACTGGGCTATTGTCACGTTTAGGAGTCGGAGTGGTCCTTTTGAGTGCAAGCTTAGCCTTCTGCCTAGATCCCCATATTGCGGTCACATTTATATTTCTCCATTTGTCCTATCCAATGTAACAACTACAAACATGAATATACCAAAACACAAGATGTAAATTCACAACCACCCTAAGGATGGAACTCTGAAGTGGGGTGCAAGACACAGAGCTACTACCCATCCAAATCATATTATAGTTTACAAGCTGAAGAGATCAAAAGGCCCTTTCTTCCTATAGCTTGAAAGTACCCAATATACTAAAGCTTTGAAAATGGATACCTTGAGATCAACATTGGAACGCAGATGCAAGATAGTACCAAACTCTTTGTCCGAGAGTATCGTGCGCCATTTTCCTGCCCCATGTTTAAGTACTCCAGCTTTAAGGGCCGCTTCTTCTTCTGGAGTCCACTTCTGCTTAGGAGCACCCATTAACAGAAGTCCAAAACTCTTCCGCACAAAATCTGCACACTTGCATTCCACACCATATCAGCACTCTAATAACAATTAAGCTTTATCCTCGAGTACAGTAAAGGAACATTCAGCCGCTGAATTATATTCCATTACTTCAAGAACGTCATGTATTCAACTTCGAAGTACAATCTAAACGAAAAAATCAAAACAAAAAACACAATGCTTCATCTTCTGAAGCCGGTTTTAACTCTGACAATGCACAACATACAAAGCTTCAAATATGCACACACACACACATGAAGAACCTCCAACTGGGTCTCTAACATTTCCCAATTCAATCTCAATTCCATGCCTCAACACTCTAATCACATCAAATTCTTCCCATTTCTCTCTCTACCACTCCAAAATCACACAAGAACCAAATTAGAATCTAAAGTTCTCACCTTTATAAGTCACATCAAATCACATCAGCAGCAGCACAATACAACCATGCATATCTCCAATTCCTGCACCCAAAAAAACCAGAAAATCGCATCGGAATACAGAACGCAGTTGTCATCAATGTGAATTTTGACATTGAATTTAACAAAGCGGTTTTGCAAGTCGCCGGTAAAGGAAGAAAGAGATAGGAAGACGGAGATTGGGAGTAGAGGAAGTACCGGATCGGAGAGAAGAGTGAGAGAAGCCGTCGGAGAATGTGGGAAGTGAGATTGATGGGAATATCGGAAAGTCGGAGAATTGAGAATTTAACCGGATTTTGGTGGTTATCAGTGATTTTTTTTTTTTTTTTTTTTTTTGGGATTTCAGGTTTTTTGGTGTCCGAAATGGGAAGGAAATTCCATTTTTATTTGTGTCCTCCGGTCTAGTTTTGAGAGATGGACAGACTGACCTCGAGGGTGGGGGATGGGACCATCATATAGTAAATGTAAAAGGGTCTTTACTTTCTACGAATCACAATTTGACCCCTACATTTTACGTGACATTGTTACGAGGTGGTTTGGATCAATAGAATTGTGACGTATTGGCATATGCGTATAGGGTTATAAGCGAGTTTAAAAAAGAAAGAGTTCAAATAAGATGGACTGATTAAGAAACCATTGTCTGTCATATAACACATAAAAAGTTATGAACCAATTAGGCTAGAATTACACAACATCAAATACTATTTTGAGAATTAAAGAGATGTTTAGGTTTATTAGAATGTGAAAAGTTGGTGAAGAAAGTAAGAGGTAACTTTTTTCTTTCATTGTAAATAAACATGAATGGATTCTAACAATCAAAGCATGCGACTTGATTTACAATGAAACGAAGAATCCAAATTGCGCGCTTCATGATGTAGTTGTAGTTGTGGCCACTATGTCGATCCACACTCATTTCTAGAAGACTACTCGTACAATGCTCACAAAACTTAGGTGGTAAAACGATCATATGATGATGTTTGGTGATCTTAATAGTTCTGCATTGACTTAACAGTTGCACAGATTAAGAAGTATGTATGGCCTTATCTTAGTTCTTATATAGCGTACACTAATCTCATAGTTATTTAAGACACCGGTTCGAGATTTGCTTTCTTATCTATTTTGTGAACATTTGCTTTGAAATAACTCAAATGTGAGGTTCACATTAGGGCTGACATTGGTAGGTATACCGACTTTATTTACCAATACTATGTATCAACCAACTTATGATTGGTATATAAAATCATCTACCAAAACCAACCGTCGAAGTTGGTATACCGACTTAGTTGGTACGGTTGATAATAGGCCTCTATCAAGTTTAGATTGTGACCCAAAAAATAAAATGATAAATATAATTTTTTCAGAAATATAATGCAATGATAGCTTTGGTCTGGTGGTATATGGTTATATTTTCTATCAGAGCAGTCATAATTTTGAAACATACCTCTTGTCAAAATTTAAACATTTTATATTTTAATTGTATTTATATCTATAGGATGTTATAAATATAAAACCAATACATATATTATATATTATACATATATTTTAATTTTCTTTATATATATTATACATTTTATTGGTTGTTTGTAAGAGGTTAGATGTTCAATTCTCGTTTCCTATATATATATATATAAACATATTTTCTCATGTGCGGATGTCCGCATTTATTCTTTTGGTGCGGATTTCCACTTTACACTCAATTTTCAATCGAATTTTCACATCTCCACCGTCTAGTATTTAGATATTAATGTATATATCATCTCTGTAAAATTTCAGCCAATTTGGTTATCATTAAGGCACTCAAACTGCGTTTTTCTATGGATGAACATAATTCTGTCGAACTTGAATCATTCATGTTTATAACAGAAAAATGCAGTTTTGAGTGCCTTAATGATAACCAAATTGGCTGAAATTTTTGCAGAGATGATCTATACATTAATATCTAAATACTAGATTGTGAAGATGTGAAAATTCGATTGAAAAATGAGTGTAAAGTGGAAATTCACACCGTAAGAATAATGCGGACGTCCGCAACTGAGAAACGTTGTATATATATATATAGGTATATTTTTGTATAATTACACATACATGGTTGGTACGGTATACTGATGGTATGAAAATCTCAATACCAAGTACCAACCATGTTACTAAAACTGGTACGGTATACCGTACCAATTAAGTCGGTTACTAAATTTTTAGTATACCAATTAAGTTGGTACGGTTAGTTGGTTTCGACATGGCCCAAATTGCCAACCCTAGTTCACACAGCCCTAAAATCATGTTGGGTTAAAAAGATCAAACTCAACAAAATCCATGGGGAGTTTCTATATACAAAAATAGTAAAGGGGTGAAGCAGCAATTTCATGAAATTAAACTACGTCAAACAAAGTAAAGTAACTCGTTCTTCTCGTTTCTGGTAAACAGAACTCCCGTACTTTCACTTTCACTTGACACTTTTTCACAGAGCGCGCGAGTTGGGTATCTTCCTCTGACTCGTCAAATCAGCGATGGCGAGCTCACTGCAACGCATCTCGAGCCACGCTCGTCTTCTCCGGACCACTATCGCTTCTGGGTCGAGACCATTCTCCGCCGACGCTTTGGTCGAGTACCGCCCCGGCGAGATCGGAAGAGTCTCCGGCATTCCCGATGAACATCTCACCAGAAAGGTTCCATCTTTTTTGACTTTAAGCTCTACCCATTTGCTAATGTGGTGTTAATTCTTAGTTGGGTGAATACCCATTTCGAGTTTTGGGGTTTGGCATTGTCTGGAATTGGTTGTATTGGGGCTGAGCTTGTTGGGTTTTAATGGAAGGAATGAGCTTTTGGTTTTTGTTTTAATGAAAGGAATGAGCTTTTTGTTTTAATGGGTTTCTGTTTTGGGCAGGTTGTGATATACTCACCTGCAAGAACTGCGAGTCAACAAGGATCAGGGAAAGTTGGCAAGTGGAAGATTAACTTTGTGTCCACACAGAAGTATGTTTTCGTGTTTCGAATTCAAGTTTAGAAACTGAAATTTGGTTTTGATTCTCATGGGGTTATGGGATGTGAGTAGAGAAGTTGTGTAGTTTTTGCTCCTTATGCTTCTGTTGAACAATGCAGTGATCTGTTTAAACTTTAAAGTGATAGTTATGTATAGCAAGTTTTTTTTGATAAAATTTTACACGGGTGACAAGTTTGGCTGCTTTTTTTGGATTCGATGTTAAACCAAACTACGTAGCTCTTAGAATGGATACATGACTAGAAACCTGCTATCTGTTCTCAGATTATCAGTGAATCTCCATTTGTTGATACAGTATCTTGAATTTATAAACATTTTATGTGCAGCTGAGTAGTTTTAAATGACAACAGAAACTGAAAAATGTGATATTGTCAGGTAGATGGTTTTTCTCAGATTTGGATCGAAATATTTCAAGTCATCTAAAATAGGCCTTGAGTTTAGCTAATTAGTTCTCAGTAAAATCAGTATTGTTACTGTAATTAGATAATCAATCAATAGCTTCTGTTCACAATATGTCTAGGTGGGAGAATCCATTGATGGGCTGGACTTCAACTGGGGACCCTTATGCGAACGTTGGTGATGCCGGACTAGGTTTTGACAGCGAAGAAGCTGCAAAGTACTTTGCACAGAACCATGGTTGGGATTATGTGGTATGTTTTCTATTGCTTTCTCTGTGCAGCTCCAAATACATTTCCTTTCGATTGTCTTAAAGATACTTTGTCGACCATTGCAAATTTCATTTGAAAGACAGTGTTTGAAATGTTGAAATGTTTTCTATTGGTATGTTTTCATTTGAAAATTGAAATGTTTGAGATCACCACTATAAAATACATTCTCTATGATGGAAAACTCTTAATTTGAAATGTTTTTGGCGTCTTGTTGACCTATGAAGTATTAACTAGGTTCTTCAACTTGTCTTCCAGGTTAAAAGGCGGCACACACCATTGTTGAAGGTAAGAGGCTCTTCATATATTGTTAAACTTTTCCACTGTCATCTGATAACATCTTTCTGTACATGTATATGGGGTTGGGTTATAGGACACACATTTGCATTTAATATGAGATTAAGACATTGATTTCATGTGGGGGTAAACATTATTTTATTAACTTGAAGAACTGCAACTGATTTGGTGTCCTGCTAACTGTGCTAATAAAGCTTCGACTTATTTTTAGCCACCCTAAGCAGTCATCTATTGCAAACAAAATGTTCCTTTGAAGTTACTATCATGCCAAGGTGCATGAGTGAAAACTTCTTATGTGGAACAATAGAGGTTGCTTAGTGGCTTCAAGCTGAAATGGCATACGTGGTTCATGTTTAGTAGGCTGGAATTTGGCTGCCTCCCTTTTTCCAGGGTTTAGGGAAGAATTGGTATGATTTTCAAAAGTGAAGTTGCCAACTTTGAGATAGAAGTGGGGGGTTGTTATTGTAACTTTGTTTCTTTGGTGGATGTCGTCTTGTTAGATCTTTATCTTGTTCATTCTACTTGCACTTTTCACTGTTTTTTTTCCTCCGAGGTTTAGACAATCTCTTTCTTGAACCATGTCTGTGGTTTCTTCTCTAACCTTGAATATGATTTCAGGTGAAGTTATATGCAGACAACTTCAAGTGGAAGGGCCTCCCTAAATCTGAGGCATGATTTGTTTCAGTGCTTTTATTTTTCAGTTCCATCTTAGCAGGGTGATTGTGCAACAGAGCTTGCAGTTTCCTTTGTCATATTTCTTGTAATAGTCACTTGATCGAAACAAAAAATTTCTTGATCATCATATAATAAACGGAATTCATGTTGTTAAGCTTCTTGATCAATGAAAATCTCTTGATCCTCAATGATCTTATATGCATTTGGTTTCCCTGTATGGTGAGATTGAATGTTTACAATGGTATTAGATTCTTGGCAATCGTAAAACTTGTGATTCCATGTTTGACTCCACACAGATGAAAATTATTTTTATTTTTGGTTATCTTGGTAGGATGAAGTTACAAATTTTGTGTTACTGGTTATATAATTTGTAGTTTTGAATACAATTAGCCACTATAACGCAACATAAATCAAAATCTGATCAGACTTCATTGGACCAATTTATCATTTTACTATTCTCACTTCACTTTCCAGCCTTGAAGGAAGTAAGAACAGGAATACCTCAAGTATGAGTTTCTGTACATTCTACAAGCATCAAATATACAATTAATTGAGGACAAGTACCGTTTACAACATGAATCTTTCACATATCTCACTCAAGAGCAGTAACATAGATCTGATGTCTTCTACTGTCTCGGAAACTGCTTGTGGAGGAGCAGGGACTTGATTGGTGTCTTCTTTCATTCTTGAAGTCACTTCAGTCTCTTTCTCTGCTTGTGGGGGAGAAGTAGCAGAAAAACGATCAATGCCTTCTGCCATCTCCGAAGCCCTTTTGCTCTCCTTCACTGCTTGTGAAAAAGCAGTAGCAACACTAGCAGAGGCTTGATTGGTGTTTTGTGGCGAGAATCTTTCCATAATCAAGTTCGCTAACAGTAGCATAGACTTGGCGTCTTCGAATTCTTTCATTTTCATAATCCTTTCGGTTTCCTTAACTGCTTCAGATGGATCAGCAGAAGTTTGAGCATCCATCATTGATGTCTCTTCTTTTTCTTCCATCTCCGAAGCCCTTTTGCTCTCCTTCACTGTTGTGAAAACGCAGTAGCAACACTAGCAGAGGCTTGATTGGTGTTTTGTGGCGAGAATCTTTCCATAATCAAGTTGGCTAACTGTAGCATAGACTTGGCTTCTTCGAATTCTTTCATTTTCATAATCCTTTCGGTTTCCTTAACTGCTTCAGATGGATCAGCAGAACTTTGAGCATCCATCATTGATGTCTCTTCTCTTTCTGCCATTTTCGAAACCCTTTCCGTCTCCTTCACCTCTTCTTCTTCAGCATTAACATCATCCACATCATTCTTTACCTTAGTTGACATGGTGCTCTCTTCTTTGTCCTCTTCCATCTCCAAAATCCTTTCAACCTGATCATGATCATCAAAAGCTGAGCTTTGGCGATCATTGATGCCCTCCAGCTCGAGGTTGGCCGCCACAATCTTCTTTACCTTGGGAAACAAAGGCTTCGGCTTCTCATCGGAAACCCTAAATGTCATTGTCTCCCATTTCTTCCACAGGTCACTAGATGACTTCTGAGCAAGATAACGGGCAAACTTGGAATATTTGAGGATGGTTTTCCAGTTGCCGCCGCCGTGCTTTTGAACTCCGGCTGCTAGGGCTTCCTCCTCCTTTGACGTCCAGCTCTTGTGTTGCTTTCGAATCAACTCCCTCATGATTTCTCACAACCCTAATCTCGATCTCTGTCTCTGTCTCTCTCTCTCTCTGAGTTTTTATAGATTGGTTTTCATTTTGGTGGTATCGATGGTTGTATTTATTGTCATGGATCCGAATTCCTTTAGAAGGAAGGAAACTTGGTCCGCAAGGGATTTGATTCCGCCACAAAGTTAGGGAACTGTGGAGTCGGCTTACTCAATCCTAATTACACCTGGATTAGTACAGACTGAGTCTAAGATATCTTGCGCCGTCGATCACAAATTTAGCCCTAAATTATTCTATTATGCGACGAAATTCCCATATTGCGTAGGGCTGGGCACAGGACGGGATGTGCCGGCATTTGGTGAATCTCGTCCCGTCCCGAAAATAAAAGAACGGGACGGGACGGGACAAGAATGCTGCATTTTTAGAAATCTATCTCGTACATCCCGATCCCGTTTGAAACCGGGACAAGATCGGGATCCCAAAAAATTAACCCTCAGAAAAAAAAAAAAACCTGAAAATAATCAAAATATCCATCTCTGAATTATTATCTTTCTCATCTTGTCGGCATAGAAGAAGTGGAGGAGGAGGAGAAGTGGGAGAAGATGAAGATGGGGGCTTTGCGGTAGGAGCCAAAGAGATTGTCGCTGGAGCGGGAATCGTCGTCGAGGGTTCCGACGCGGGTGAGGTAGAGGAAGGGGCGGTGACGGCGAGATCGAGGCGGGAGAGGAGGAGGAGTCTGTGGGGGTGGGGGAAAGATTGGGAGGCGGCGAGATCGAGGCAGGAGAGGAGGAGGAGTCTGCGGGGGTGGGGGAAGATCGGGAGGCGACGAGGTCGAGGCGGGAGAGGAGGGACTTGAGAGAAGGGTAGCGGTCGATGAAGGCGGTGAGGAGGTGGGTGTCATTTTCGACGACGGTGCAGAAGGAGAAGATGAGGAGGGAGAGGAAGAGGAAGGTGAGGAGGTTGGAGGCGGAGAAGGAGAAGGCTTGCCGGAGGAGCTGCGGCGTCGATTTAAGGTGGTGGAGACGCGGGTGGCGGTGGCGGTGGTCGCTCATTTCTTTATCGGTGAAACGTTTCTTTTTTGGTTGGGGGGTTTCTGTATGTTTTTTTTTTTTTTGGGTGGATCTGCGTGGGAGAGAGGAGAAGAGCATGTGTGTGTTGCAGTGGGGGGATGGTTTTGTATATAAAAAATGATTAAAATTAGGTATTCTAATATTACGGGACGGGACGGGACGAGATTTTTCGGGATAGTCCCAATCCATCCCGTCCCGTTTCAACATTACCATCACAGGACGGGATTGTTATTTTCAAAACATATCCCATCCCGTCCCGCTAACTTTCAGGACGGGACCGGTACGGGATCAGGATTCCGGTACTAAGTGCCCAGCCCTAATATTACGATACAAGCTGGACAAGTATAATCACAACAGAAAAAACAAAACTGATGATGTTAGAATTCCAAAAAATATGATATAATTGAGTAAATCGAGAGATTGAAACCATTCTTAGTGTTGGAAATTGGAATGCCTTATTGGGATTGTACGAGAACTCTAACCAACATGCATGTTGGATTGTCGGTGGATGAACGTTGATTTTTAAGCTTGTCAAAGTTTATGTGTGCTTCTTAATTCTTATGTTGCTCTTAGTTAATAAACTTTACAAGTGAAGATTTAATTACTTTCATATTAATGGGTATTGATGAGTGTTAAACCTTTAACACAAAATTTTGTTTTAGTTTTTCTAGATGTTGTCTTACGATTTGTTACTGAAGAATCTGTCGACCTGAAACAAAGAGAAATGTCTATCTATCTGTTTTTAGTTATTCATAATATAACTTTCTTTTTTCATCTTCATTCTTTAAAATTTAAGGCCTATCCTCCACACTAATTGACATTTGATAGAAAGATTACCCCGAGCAAAAAAGAATCGCCTCATACCAACTACCAAAGAAAAAGCTGGAGTAAATGAATGTATGGAAACGGGAAAAATAATGCCCTAGCTAGACAATTAAAGTAAAGAGACATGTGGGAAGTTACTAGTCGCTTCTGGCGAAGCTTATAGAAGGCCGGAAAGGAAAGTGTCAGGGAATCTCGCAAAAGATTCAGGCAGTTGCCGATCTAATTGGGACTCACGGGAGAAAGAATACCGGGGTGGGTGGGGGTAGAACCGTAGAAAGGTCGATGATGATATAATTTTTTTTGTTTATCATATTCATCAACTAATTCTCATTCACAAAACTGACTTCATATCCTTTCACACAAAAATTGACTTCATATAAACGAACACAACATGGTGTTTTGTTAAGTGTGTGGTTGCCTCATGAACAATTCTATGACCCTCTGACAAATGATTCGTGGGGAAACGCCTGTCCATATTATGTTTTATCAAAAAATTATTTGAGTAAACAAAGAAAAAAAATTGATAACTACAACGATTCTTGATCATATAGCTTTCCTTCACTCTGGCTTCCAAGCACAGTCCGTTGTAACACAGCACAAACTGGATTATTAGTGCCAGAAACAACCAATCCCTATAACACGATTTGAGCAGTTGAAGATCATTATGCAACCAAACCAATGATAGTTGTGTTAAGAAGTTCTCTTCGTATTGTATGCATGTGCTTAAACAAAATGAGGATTGGTTTTGATCCTGGTGATACCATTGATCCTGGTGACTTATTGTGTAAGAGTTCATATGGAGATTTGAGAGAAAGGAGTGGTATGGGTAGACGGTTAATGAGATAACATGTTGTTTGGACACTTTCCCCCCCCCCTCCCAAACGTAATGGTAAATTGGCTTGAAAACGAAAGGCACGAGCAACGTTTAAAAGGTGGCGGTGTTTACCCTCGACTACCCCGTTTTGTTGGGAGGTATGAGCACATGTGTGTTGAAAGATGGTGTCACGTTCATCAAGGAAGGAACACATTGATTTTGAAGTGAATTCACCCCCATTATCCGCACGTAAAATATTAATGTCTCGATGAAATTGAGTTTTGACCCAAGCAAAGAAAGATTTAAATAAAGATTGAGTGTTGGATTTAAAACTCATGAGATGTATCCAAGCAAAACGAGTATAGTCATCGACGATGGTTAGAAAATATCGAGCCCTAGAATGTGTATGAGTTTTGTGTGGTCCCCAAATGTCACAATGAATTAAATCAAAAGGTGCATTTGTTTTTATTGAACTGGAAGAGAAGGATAAACGAGTTTGTTTTGCTAATGGACACACCTCACAAATATGCTTGAAGTTGGAAATAATTTCTAGGAAAGATTGGGATAGGGCATGAAGAGGTGCGTCAGATGGGTGTCCAAGGCGTTGGTGCCATAGATTGGAGGTACGGTTGATATGGTTGGCAAGGTGAGGATTTTGAGCTGCTGTGAGATAATTAAGACCATCACAATGCTTGCCCATGCCAATCGTCCTCCTCGTATCCATGTCCTGCACAACACAAAAATCTGAATAAAATATCACTATACACCGTAGTGCTCGAGTCAATTTACTCACAGATATCAAGCTAACTCAAAAATTAGGCACATGTAGGACACCGTCTAGAGAAAACTCTTGTGACAGCTTAAAGGTTCCAATGCTTTCAATAGAAGCTTTTCCTCCGTTAGGTAGACCAATATAACCATGAGTCCCTTTAAGTATATTGTGGGTAGGAGGGAGATGAGAAACATGATCGGTGGCTCCACTATCCACAATCCAGTACAATGTTGAATGTGGATCATGATGTGTAACATTATAAGTGGGTGTACATGTTGCATTTGCAAGTGGTTGGTTATTACCGTTCTGAATTTTTAGTAATGCCTTGATTTGGTTGTACTTCTCCATCGTAAGAGTTGTGTTGGCCATGATGTTGTGTTTCTGTTTTGATTGCTCTGGATTTTCACCGTGTCAACTATGTTGGTTGGTGTGATGGTATTGGTGTTTTGATTTTGTTGTGGTGGAAGATGTTGAGCTAGAGGAACCAGGATTGATGCTCTGATACCATAAACAAAATGATAGTGAAGATGAATTTCTGTATATTGCAATAATTTGTCTGTACAAGCTAGCTGATACATATAGGTGCATACAAACCTATTCTAGGAAATGACAAATATTATGATCCTACAATCACTTCACATAACTACTGATTGATTGCCTATTGATACATGATCCACAATTATCTTTATCACATATTCCAATATCAATGCATAATACCTTCACTAATCTTCTTTCCTTCAATAGTGCTCACTATATATAGTCCATTTCAATTTCAAGTCTTACAAGAACAAATCCAATTATCAAAGTGGCAAACACTATAAATTAGTAGTTGTAGTTGAAACGTACGTACTGTAATTTGTTTGTTTCAATCTACAATGAAGCTAATCACAGTTACTGTCAAATTGGAACAAGTGTAATCACATTCATTCCCTATGATGAGTAACTATCTTTTATTTAGAAATCACAAAAATAACGAAAGCTAAAAGAGATCATAGTCTTTTGAAAGCTAGGGTTTTTCAAATTAAAGTGATCGATAGTCTCCTTCACCCTCATGAAAATCGTTCATAAATCTCACCGGCTAGCTGTAACATGGACTCTAGCTCTAGCATGTACTCGGTGTCGTCTACAGAATTCTCTTCCTCTTCTTCGTCTCCGAATCTCTATCTTCCTCTTTCGTGTCTGAAACACTCTGCCTCCTCGAGTGCTTCATCAGACATAGAAGGTGAGTTTACAGAAGGTCTACGACTCCAGTGTCTCCACTTATACTTGAGTTTCATGTTGGAGCGGCGAGTGAGGATAGAGCCAAACTAGGAATCTTCGAGAATGATCTTCCAATTGCCAACTCCGTGCTTTGCTACTCCGGCTAATAGGGCTTCTTCCTCCTCCGCTGTCCATTTTTGCGGCTTTTGGCTCTCTCCCTCCATTAGTTCTCAAAAGAGATTGGACTCCCCAAAAAACAAAGTGGTTGGGCTAGTAAACCCTAATCCAACTCTGATTTAGATTTTTCGATCTAAAATCTATTATTCCAAACTCCTAAACAACAATTTTGGCCCTAATGGTCTGATCTAAATATGTATAGGATAGAGTTTTGAGGGCAGCCGTACTCGTCCTATTTCGAAGAAAAGACCCGATTTCGAAGAAAAGAAAAAAGATAAGAGTTTATGTCAAACCTATGTGCGTAAACCCTATTTTATAGTAGTAAACTAATCCCGGCTATTCGGGACACATAACATTCCTATCCTATTTAGAAAAAAAGTGAAAACGCCTTTCGTAGGCTAATTTTCTTGACTCGACAACATATTTTGCCTACCGCATAAGGCTTCGGATCGGAGTTTGGAATTCCAAGTTTAGAGATATTCAAGTTAATTTAATTATGAGTTCAAAAGTAAGAACAATGTTAGGTGAACCACTTTTTGGGTATCATATACATCTGAAATCGGGGTTGTGGGAGAGCAATGCAAGCGTCATACTGCTAGGCGAAGTGGTGGAGTGCTGCACCCTAGATGGCGAGAGTCTAGTAGCCGAAAACATCACTAGCTTACGCTCTGACCTGAGTAGCATGGGACACGTGGAATCCCGTGTGAATCAGCAAGGACCACCTTGCAAGGCTAAATACTCCTGGGTAACCGATAGTGAAGTAGTTTCGTGAGGGAATGGTGAAAAGAACCCCTATCAGGGAGTAAAATAGAACAAGAAACTGTAAGCTCCCAAGCACTGGGAGGAGCCTTTTGAGCAGTTGAACTGAATCACATAGATATACTAAATCAGCTGTCAGTAAGACACGTCGTATCAAAAGAGGTGGTTTATTTAACTTTATTCAAGAAAGTAAGACGTTATTTTAAGTTGGTTTTATTCGTTTTTGATTGTCATTGAGAAAGCGAAGCAAGGGTATCTTAAAAGTTTGTGAACGTCCCACCAACTTTCTGCTCCTGAATCCCAGTTTTTCCTTTTTCCTTGGTTAAGTAAAAAAAACACTTTTCGAGAGATCCACTGGTTGATAGTCGGGTGTGCCCTTAGGTTTCAAAGAAGAATTTAAAACCTAAACTTGGATCACAAATTGTTATTTCCCAAACATTAGAGAACAACTTGATTGATTTTCAGTGGACCTACAACATAGCGGCCCACCCTCAAAGGTTGTTAGATAGAACCAATACCTAAGTAGTTCAACCTTTTTGAAGACAAATTACACACATTCAGAAACTTAACGTACGCTGCGAAGATATGAACATAAAAAGATGCTGGTGTGTGGAGAGTCCTCGCCCCATTGCTTCAACATTTGTTCACTGCCGATACTTTCTAATAAGGCGCATCAACGTCTTCTTTCTGTTCCATAATTAATGCAACTTCCACCCCATTTATTGCACATTGTTCCTTCACACTTTCCTCCGAGTCCCCTTCTTTCACCCTCTCATTACCCTCTGTCTCAAGAAGCGTAAGTTCTTCTTCTATAGCTTCCCCTCGACAACCTCGATTTCTCTGTGATTGGTTTACGCTTCTTCTTCTCTGACGCAGCTTCCACTACACCCCGCCCACACTTTGGTCGAACAATTCCACTAATCTCAAAACGCTCAGCAATATGCATTAGACCAAACTCTGACACGGTTAAAGCTAGTTCATAACCTCCGACTTCACCACTTTATGTCCTTCCTCCTGATCCTTCTCCACCTCCAGCGATGCCCTAGGTGCCTTTCCTTCCTGCACACAAGCAACAACCAATGCTTTCTTCCGAACTTGCTACTCACCAACCACCACAACATGTTGTGGTACGACATCTCTCAAAGTAGCCGCAGTGCCACCCAACACTTTCTTCCCAATGTGTTTCGGCCCCCACGTCTAGCCTTCGGCCTTTGTTCCTCCTCCAAACCTAATTTGGTCAATTAATGTAGGAGATTATTGTCATTATGACAAAACTTGTGGATGAACTTGGGATACACATAGTAAGAGCATATTTAGCAATGCTAACAATTTTAAAGTTAAATTTTAGTCAAATTAGTTAAAATGTCATTTTGGCTGCCATTTTAGAAATGTGGCTGCATCAATGCTTCATATTTTAGCTAGCATTACATCAACATTATTTTTCAAATAGAAATTAAATAGTTTAAATATATTTATATATCACATAAAATATCTTACAATGAATGTATTAAATTATAGCTAGCCTCATCTGAGTCATCTCGCTCTTTATATTTAGCTAGTGAGATAGCTAAAAGTCATAATAGCTAAACTTTTGGCTAGTCTGCTGGAGCTCCGAAAATATCAAAAAAAAGCTAAACACACTCTCTAAAATAGCTAAAAGCTAAAATAGAAAGTCTGCTAAAGTTGCTCTAAAAAACTTATCACTGGATTAACTTCATGCGCAAGCCCTACACAACCCTTTCACCTTCTCATAGTGCGGATGCATCACCACCTTGACACCACCCAAACAAAAATGTTGATCCGTCCACTTGCGGCGCTAGGCGTCGATCAAATCCCTAAACAAGATTTTCGGCAATCCCCACATCAATTGATAAGGATCCACACGTAGAAATGTATCTATGGAGGACCTAATTAGGGTTAGGTTGTTCTCTGTGCACAAAGGTGGAGTGACGCCCGTCACTGCCACCCACGTTTCCGGGTTTATTCCACCCAATCTCTGTTGGATCACTCATCCCATCATACTCCTCTAACAACACAATAGCATACGACCATTGTAGTGCCATTGTCCCTCCATGAAACAGCTTCTCTCCCTCTTTTTTCACCTTGAACCGAAACAGAAAAAGACAACCCTCTTGCGACAAAATCGCTCATCCACTCGTTGTCGCAGCAATCAATGTTCCCAGATCTTCAATGTCGACCGCAACCTCCCATAGTACATGCGTCTTTGTGAAACGGTTTGTCATAACTCATCTCATCCTCCATGATTGTTTTCTGAAAGCCTAGGAAGCCCTAGGTTTACCCTAGCGCTAACGACTAGTTTTTCTAGAGACTGTATTTTGTATCCACAATCACAACTACTTTTTGAAACTATGTAATTTCTCAACGTGATTTCCACCCGAGTCTCCCTTTACACTATTGAAACTCCAACAACCAAATTGTCTCCACTTTTTGACGTATGGCCCAAATAGGAAGTTCTTCAATTCTTTGGGTTTATAGGTTCCATATCGATAATCTTCAAGAGTTAACCTCGAAACTAAGACAGCCAAGTTCAGCCAAGATTGTATGTGGAAATGCATCACATCCTACTTTCTCTTTTCATAACTTTTTCAGAATAATCCGTAACTTACACTATTTTAGAATTTTACTCGAGGAAACTCCTC
The DNA here is from genome assembly GCA_010134655.1 of Fragaria nilgerrensis. Lineage (NCBI taxonomy): Eukaryota > Viridiplantae > Streptophyta > Magnoliopsida > Rosales > Rosaceae > Fragaria > Fragaria nilgerrensis. The sequence goes on from CM020977.1 coordinate 12,120,173, forward strand.
AAATTACATGTCATCAGAAACATAATTCATTATACTCATAGTTTTTCTAAAAGTACCTAAAGGAAGACATTGGATTGGGACTCAAAAGCTCAAAACCCAAACATGTCGCAGGGATACGAGAGCCTTAAGGGACCACCACCCTATCAACAGTAATTCCGCTAGTATCAGGTATCAGCTGCTTCATATAGTACTTGGATCTACGGGACAGATTAATTTTTTCCCTCCGCTTCTCTGGTATTGATTCTATTGAACATTCAGAAAATCCTCGTCTCTTAAACCTGTAAAGCAAACAACACAAGCAAATTTTCAAGGGTGAGCATTAAAATTCTTAAATGGTGGGAACAAAACAATCAATGTATTGCAACAAGGATATTGTTATGTTATTGTGTGACAATCAGACAGGAAAGGGTAAAGAAAAAAAAAATTATGTATGCCTTCCCACATGCTGATGACATTGGCTACAACCTTCAGTGGGTATAAGAATCAATGATTCCATATAATAACAACAATCATATTGGTGAACCATCCATGTCAAATTAACAATTCTGGATTGGTAGCCCAACTAAATACCTGAACTACATTATAGTGTAGTAGTACAACACAAAGATAGAAACTGAAGCATTCCTCTTCTCCATTAAATATTAGTAGTCAGCCATATTCAAGCATATAAATAAGGGCAAGTATTTCAAGTAGCAGAAACTAACCAATCTGCAGTTCGGGTTGTTAGTAAGAAAAGCTTTTCCAATCCAAGAGAAGATGCCTTCTTCTCCATGTAATCTGCAATTCAAAATCCATGAAATTATGACAAAATCCAAGAATCACAAAAGAAAAAATGAATGGTAGATATACTATAATGACAGAGCCTATTATGAATCAGACCAAAAAAAAAGAGAGCCTATTATGAAGGATTGGAGCTCATCTCCATTTGGCGCTATCTTAGATTAAGAAATCTACTTATCGTAGTTACCTCTGCCCATAACACCACTTGCTATGCTGAGTAAGTGAGGTTTGAACATATTCAACCCATATGCAGTACCAAATAGGTTTGGTTTAAAAAGGAATTACCTATTCCCTAAACACATTGCACAAGTCTTTTACTTTGGAGTTTAGAGAAAAGAAATAGAGTAGCAGTGAAACTCAACCTAGAAAGACATGAGATTTTTTTTCAATAGTTCCCATCTTTTGGTACCTAGTTTGAATCCTTTACCCCTAAGGAACTTGGATCAATAAGCAAATAGAGTTTGGATGTGTGAAATTAGTGTACTTGAAATACTTGGTCGCTTTTCAACTTTACTTCCTACTCACATATTCGGCAGCTACTGTTATTATAATACCATGTTTGCCATAATATGCCCTATTGACCATTATAATTCTAGAAAAAAAAAAAGGAGCAAAGTAACAAGTGCAAATTATTGCTTACCAAGTAATTTATCTCCTTGTCCTTGTCCACGGCAATCAGGAGAAACTGCAATAGCAGCCACCTCTGCACATTTCTCTCTCGGAAAGGGAATAAAGCACCACATGCAATAATTTGACCTTCTCTTTCGACAACAACATAGCAATCCAATGCTTTAAGTAGCTATTAAAACAAGACAACACGAATATGAGAATGCATATATTCAGTTTAGTTAAGGAAAAAATGAAAGAGACATCCGTTTTTAATTATGAAGTACAGTGAATCTAATATATACTACAAATGAAAATCAAATATAGAAGGAGCATGAAAGCATGAACCTCTTCATCAGTTCTCGTAACCAATGTGCCAGCTGCTTCTAAAGGTCGTATGATTTGTCTTATTCTAGATAGGTCTGACACCCTCGCCATCCGAGTTCCTTCATAAACATCACTGTGAATGGACAACTAAGACACGTTAGTGGACGGATCGAGAAAGCCTTAGCTAGTCCCTAATGTATAAAAAAAAAAGTTGAAGATTTTTGTTTGAAAAAATAGATACCTGGCCACCATAGTCCCCATTCCATCTCGTTTAAATAATTCTAACAACAATACTCCCCCTTTAGTGCCATCTAACAGATGAACTCTTTGAACACCTCCCTGGCATAAATCAGAAACTACTATAGGTTAGGTTTTTAAACTGAAACTTTGAGCTATATGCAAGCACATAAATATCTCAGATTGAGTTTGTTTTGAGATAAAGTCTACACTAAAGCCTTGGGTAGTGGGTGTGCATGCAGATATGCGTATAGTCGAAAATAAGATCCTAGTAGTTCCAAATATCGTACTTACATTTGCATGCACATAAATAAATTGATGGTTTTGTGACTTCATCATTATTAATGGTATAGCATGATTACGAACAGTTCTTTGTTGAGGACAATTCCCTTGCAGAAAATAGAATTTCCTTGCAGAAAAAAGAATTGAATATGCATCAAAAGCAAGCACAAAAGTATTGGTCTTACCCTGCAAACAAAGGCTGCAGCAGCTAATTCCGAAAGATAACCACTTAATCGACTTTGCCGCTCATGACCTCCTATTGCAAAACCTTGTTCACCAGACCATAATCCATTGCCATTCTCAAAACCAACACCATTGTTAAACCTTGGAATATGTTTTTCCTTTAGAAAATGTCCATTATCACGTCCAAGATAATGGAGATTTTCTTCGTCAATAGCTTTCACATAGTTGGCGGCTATTTCACTTTGCATAGCCCGCTGACGAATCAACATGTCTGCTTCTTCAAGAGTCAAGAAACGAATCAGACGTCCACTCTCATCAAGAATGGGACCGTCTATTATGCAGATAAGCTTATCTGCTTCAATAGCCAAGGAACAGGCTGTTGCAACTTCATACGTGCTGAAATTTATAAAAAGCATATCATTGACCAGGCACTACTACTATATAAGAAGAGTTGGAACTTGGAAGCAAGAAATCATGAACCAAATAAACATTAAGCATCATGTGACTTATACTTTAATATATCGATAACTATCAGAAGTTATGTCAAAAGAGCTTACTTGCAATTTAAAACTTCTCCAGAGCTCGAATAGCCAAGGTTTCTCAGTAGCACAATACAACCACCATCAAGCCTCTCACGCATCCGAACCACGTCTACCTTCTTAACCTCTCCTGTTGCCCCATAATCAACACCAGCAACAACTCCTCTCCTCTGAAAATATCACATGAACTCGTTAAAACTTGGCCACACTACCAAAAGTTTCACAAATCAAGCAAACAACATTGAATACTACATTCAAACTTATAAGATTCCCACCTTAGCTGCAAGAAAGTTACCACTTGCTACGCTGACACCAACTTCATGCCAGCGACTACTATCACCATGCCGACGAATATTACATATGGAGGGCCCCGGCGAGAGCTTTGCCTCTATATCCATGGTAATCTTCCCAGCAGCTTCCTTTGCAGCTGTCAGAGAATCCGAGTCCGTCACTCTATACTGACCAGCAAACTTCGGACTCTTGCCTGCAACAAGTAACAACTAACACTCTTAAGCATCGATAATCCAACTAGTCCAATTCAAATACATAAAAAATCACCACCCCAGCTAAACTAAACAACATTCCACCTCCCAAAAACTTCAATACTCAATTCTACTACATAACAAACAGTAAGAAACATACAATACAATGGGACAATACTCACCTCTCTGAGCCAAAAGTGTATCGATTTCAACATGGGTGCCTGGAACAAGAACAAACTTGATCCCCAGGTGATGAAGAAAAGCAATATCCTGTATCAACATAATGTTAACTATAAACAACAATGCACTGTATTGAACAAACTCAAATTCAAATTCAAATTCAGAAACAAAAAATAATAATTTCTCAATTTTCTGAGCTTAAGGAAAACAAAGTACTGGCCTTTAGAATAGGGTCAAGATGGTGAGGGCTGTTGACAATTTCACCGGAGATGATGACGACAAAAGTAGCGCCGCGGTGGGCCCAGAGGTAGGGCCAAGCCTCCCGGAACCACCGCACGAACTGCTCGTCCTCTATCGAGTTATAGTGCTCGCCGTCGCTCTCGCTCTCCTCCATCACCGGCCCGAACCCAGCGGCATTGGCCCTGTGCGACATTCCGATTCTGCCCTTCGCCGGCCGGCTATTTACCATCGCCAGCCGGGAGGGTTTGACGGCTGCGGCGAGAGAAAAGCGGCGGGGGGAGGGAGAGTGGGCGGCGGTGGAGGTGACGTGGCAGTGGGTGGAGAGGAAGGTGGCCGCCATGGCGGGAAGCAGAGGAGAGAGAAGGACCTAATTGGGGTTGGAAAGAGAAGAGAAGAAGCGGTTGAATTGAATTGGGTGAAGCAGGGAAGCCGCCACGGCAGCGGTGGGCCCGGAACAAGTGACTACCTGCGCGCGCAGCTACTTCAGAATATTGGATTCGTTCGTGTTTTGGACTCCGTACTTTATAGGCGAATCTAGACTCTCCGCGTTCCTAATAAATAGAGAATTAGACTAAAACAATTTCTGTTCAAAAAAAAAAATGACTAAAACAATTTAGCTTTAGGGTTGAACAGATAAATGCACTAGCCCTGTTTAGCTTTAACGTTGCGTAAATAAAATTGATATTTACACGATCGTTATTTTAGTAAATAATTTGAAGAATAATTGGATCACTTCCATGATTAGTAGACTAACGATAACACATGATTTTAGCATACACCTAATTTAACTTCAAATCATCTATTTTGGTAACTTTTCTGAGTTTCCTCGTATAAAGCACACAAACTATTTTAAAAAGATATATCATTATATATTTCTGATATCACCAAGTGTGGTTAAATTAGTCAAGCTGTCCTAGTATGGAACTTTCGTGTCTACGCATTGTCTATGGCTTAAGTGGTGTCTACTTTACAAAAAGGGGGGCAACGGAATAAACTATTGTGGTAGCTGAAACGGCGGATTCTCAAACTACGTATACACTACAATACCTTGCTTCTTATACATGAGCAGTTGTACGAATTAATGATGCACTAGCCCTTTTCTTGCCAGAAAGAAACCTGGGTGAGGGATCAAGCTCTCTGCATCTTAGAGTTTGAGTCTCAACTCCCACCGACTCGTAGTCAACTGGTTTGAGGGGGCTTTAGGGTTTTGCACCTAATGCGGGAGATTAGTCCGGCTTTGTTGTGATGATAGCCTTGATCCATTGATCATAAGGAACTCAACACACAAGATAAATAGATACAATAGAATCAAACAAAGTATAACACAATTAAGCAAATATACTAACTAGAGTTCTTAAGGGAATTCAACAAACCTGAACTAGAGGCCATTGATATTCCAAACTCCAATCTTCTACATAACACTCTATTCAATATATGTATGAGACTAGACTTTTTGCAACTGGTGAATAGAGTGTGTGTAGGGACCAAGTTTATATAGGATTCAACTAAGGCTTAGACTCCTCCCATAAAGGAAACTAATTAGTAATAGAATCACATATATCCTTAATTTGTATATCATTTATATCATTGATCAATCACCTCAATCAATCAACTCAATTAGAGTCTAATTAGATCAATCACTATACAATTCAGATCCATAACTTATGCATTTGATACATTGTGTATAAGTTAATCCAGAATTCCAATTGCATGATTTCCCATTACTTATCATGCTAGTAAATGGTAAGTTGTTGTTTACCTTAGGAACTTCAATGATATGTCCATATCAAGTTTACATGTTACTCTCGTAGACCACGGTTCGTATACTAAATGGGTGGATGTATTACTAACTTACTGACGTAACCGAGGTGGCTTGTTACCTCACTATCAATAGAATAAAATGAAAGATATATATGATATGAGTAGATATAAAGTTCAAATTTTTGTTACTAAGTTGGAGCAATATAGAATGATGGCTTAAAGAGGGATGATGGTTACCAATTAACGACTCTTTGTTAGCACCAAAGGAAACTAGTTTTAAGCGACCTTCCCCTGTTTTACTTTTACCTTATTGAGATATACAAGTCTAACTCACCTTCTTATAATTGTTAGATTACACTTTTGATATCTAGCAAATTGTTAAAATATGTTTGTATAAGATAGATGGTATGTGAATATAATATGTTTGTTAAAATATCTAGCATGCATGTATTATATATATATATATATATGCTACAGTATAATGTATCAATACGTGAATAAATCTGCAATTGACTCGTAGCGTCACTTTACTTTTCTCTTGTTGGGAGTATTTTGGAAATGAAAAGCTCTGATCGGAGAATCGATATAGCACCAAAGAAAGAATATCTCACTAAAAATTTTATCTCCCATCTTTTCATTCTTTTCGTCAATGAGCTTCTCCATTCCAGTCAAGAAAAGTCCTAAAATGTACAAGCAAGAGATTGGCCCAGTAAGCTAAAATAATGTGGATGTGACGAAGGGAGTGTACTGAAAGGTTTGGTAGCTTAGCTAGACGTACTGCTTGAGCGAGCTAGTCTCACTGTGTTGGGATTCTTTTTCTGCGATACCAATTCACGAGCCATCGTTTCATGGGGACACTCATCATGATCAAGCTCATAAACTTGTTCCCTAAACTAAAACTACTCGTCTTAATTAGTAAGAGTGTAAGACAAATTGTGTAATGAGGATAGGAATGTTCACCTGGAGTATGGAATCGAAGTAAAGACTAGCAACAATCTCGCCGGCGACCACCACGACGAATGTCCGGCCTCTGTTGAGGAAAATATACGGCTGAACTTCCCGGAGAGCGTTCACGAATTTCTTGTCTTGGTCGGAAATAACATAAGCTTCACGACTTTCTGAACCGTACCCTTGAGCTACCAAGTACCTTTTCCTTGATCTCTGAGCTAACCAAGCTGTCCCAAATCTCTGATTCTTCATCACGTTCAATTTGTAACTGGGTTTGCAGGGGCATGAAGAAGACCGAGCTTCGTGGCCATGGCCCGTGTTGAAATCACTCCACGGCCTTGATCTTAGAGTAGCCATTGTTGTGCTAAACCCCAGGAAAAAAGTAAAACAATTTGAAGAAGAAAATCTATTTCTGTTGGAGGTTTATGAGTCAGCAGAAACGCGGCAAAACGATAGAGTAGAGAGATGGGGGTTGAGTTGGGGACTTGGGAATGTGAAGGACACTCGTCCGTTTAATACAAAGCTAGCAGAGGCTTTGCAGGTGAATAAGTGAAAACATAGTCATACAGTATGGCTTTGAAAAAGGGACTCGACCATTCTCTATTTTATGAGCCATTTTCTTTTGTTTGTCAGCCTCTATCGATGTCAATCCTTATTCACAGGTTATAGATACTAAATATTTGAAGTAGTTAAATAGGTCACCTAGGTAGCTAGAGATAATCAATAATTCAGATGTATAGAACATCTTGTACCGTATGTACGTATGGTGATATATGGTTTCTAGCGTACCGGGACGAGATATATTACCTCAGTTTTGGAGCTAGAGAAATTGATGACATAGAATATATGACACAGAGCAATGCGAATTCACTACGCAATTATAGATGAAAGAGATGAAGCAAGTGTTCCAATGGCACATAAGAATCTATTTCCTTGAAAATCCTCTGAAAGTTAGTAATCTGGGTCAATTGCAAGTCCTTGTGAAGTAATCAAGTTTCATAGTTCAGGAACTGCTTACAATTTTGATTCATAAGAGCATCACTTGTGGAGTATTCAAGCTTCATAGTTCAGGTGTCGGTTGTTCCGATCAATTTCCTGGACCAAACACCTCACCGTGCACACTTTTTAGAGCTGTAGACGTCTTCTTCAGACAAAGACAGTGCTCCATATACGATATTGGAGTGGCTATTTAGACTGAATCATTGGGTTTGTGACAAGACATAAGAGTGAGTCCACCACTTACATTGTTACATTTTGGAGCTTTACATAAGACTATAGTCAACTCTACATGTTTTACTGCATTTGCTGGCTCACTGGGTAAGTCTAGACACACAAATATTAGAAGCATTCAATTTGTCACCTACAAAGTAATAAATCCCTGCATCACAGAAAGTGGCCATGAAATATACCATTCATAGAGGAAAAGGCTGGCAATACAAAGAGAAACAATTTCGGTGGCTAGCTTAGAACACTTTAGGTCTCTGTTTCCTGCTTCTAGGAGGATGAAAACTTCAGATATATTATTAACCAAACAAATGGATGGTTGGTAGGACTTGTAAATCCAATTGGGTAAGAATATCAAACATATCATTCATGGATTGGATTGAAAAGATCTTGACAATGATAGCTCCTAAAAGAAGAGAGAAGTTCATACGGAAAACAAAATCGGATACAAGCAGGGCTACGTCAAGACTGGAATAATCGTCTGATAAAAGCCACCAGGGAGTTTTTTTTTTTTTTTTTTTGCATGTCTTCCAAGATTGTGAATTCTTTTTCTTAGTCTGATGGTAACAACCTGAGATCCATGAAGGCCATTCTCAAAATATCATCCCATTGATTTAATGAACATACAAACTAGTAAACCAATGGAAGAGAAGGAAGGAATACAAGCATGAATATTCTGCAGCCAGCTGATTACTGCAGCTGTGTTGGCAAGAATATGAGGGCTTGGGCAAGTTATAGCACGGTTGATGCAATGACCAGCTGCCCTGTATCAACGATTCAACGGTCACACTCGAGTATCCAAATCTCATTCCTACTGTTTTAGGCCCACTACCAAAGCCCACGAAAATTCCATAGAAAACTTGGTCGCCAACAATTTTTGAACTAAAAATCAGGAATAGACTAACATAGCTTGCTGACTAAGTCACTATCAAATTATCAATGGATGCATGAATCAACTTCGAGGACATTGCTGACTAAGTCACTATCTTAAATAACATCACAAAAGATTAGCAATAGGAAAGCAATATACTTGTCTACTCTGAGCTGTAGGCCACTGGCACTAGTGTTGGGGACATCTAAAAGAAAGTTGAACCTCTATTGAATGGAAAGGACTTAAAGAGTTAAAGGAACGAACAAAATGACAGCTGAAGGAAAACAAGTGATTTTCAATGAAAATTTACCTATAAGAAAAGAACATCACATCACATCACATCGGAAGATCACAATATAATCCAGAGACATCATGCATATACTCTCCCAAGTACGAAAACTAAAGGACAATGTAATTAGATTCATTTATCTGATAGAACAATAGTCGACCCCAAAGTTGATTAATCCGCAATATCCAAAATAAACATGACCTACTATTATTCAATCGAAAGAGAATTTGTTCACCTAATGAGTCTGTATTACATAATCCCAAACTAAACAGCACCGCCAAACATCAGACAGTATTACTTGATCCTACATGTAAACTTCAATGACATGTTACCCGCAACGCAATGAAGCAATGTAGCATCGAATCTCCTCAGAAGCAAGCATCCAACAGGCAACAACAGCAAAGCGCCGCTAGACTGAAGAACCAACCACCAAAAAACCACATAAATAAAATACTCTCTAATCATCGCAATTCTTAAAGTTGATACAAAATTGCACACAAATAATCACCACCCTCTGAAGCTATTAACCTACTAAGCAATTATTAATCATGAATTCTCAAATAAAAAAAATTGAACCACCAAAATCTTGCAATCTAACAAATCATGATCTAAATTGGCTTACCATCCTTCAAGGCAACCAGAGCTCTTCTGTTGAGGAGGAGGCTGAGCATATCCCTGTTGTGGTGGGTAGCCCTGTTGTGGGTATCCCTGCTGTGGGTAGCCCTGCTGTGGGTAGCCCTGTTGAGGTGCATACCCTTGTGGAGGGTACCCTGGTGGAGGGTAAGCATCCTTGGGAGGGTAACCTACATCATCAAAACAACAACAACAAAAATCAACAACCATTGTATAACCACCAAATCAAAATCAAACCAAAACCAACATGCAACAACAAAATCAATCACATACCCTGAGGAGGAGGGACACCAACCGGAGCCTGCTGCTGATCGTAGTAACTCATCTTCGCTGAAAATCAAAGAGTTGGGTGGAATAGTAGGGAAAGAGTGTGATGGGTTTCTTATAGAGTTTTTGGAGAGTCGGCGAGAGTCGGTGAAATCCGGGATTGTGATTTGTGAGGAAGCAAAAGCTGAAAAACCGAATATTTAGGGGTGGTGAAGACGCGGTTTTGACACGGAGTATGGTATTATCTACACTAAATACTCGAAAAGAGAGAGAAGAAAAGGGTAGGGTGGTTGAGACTGGCCAGGTGCCCCTGGAACACATGATGGGCATGATGACGTGAATTCCAATTACTTACTCTGGAGGAGTTTCTACTAATACTCTCTCTACATACGTACATGTGAAACAGTGAAAGGTAGGGGATGGAATTTTTTGCCAAAAATGGTAATGTTATTCCTTTTTCAAATCATAGAATGAGAAAAAATTGGCAATATTGATTTTGTACCCTTTTTTCTTTCATTCGAATGTGGTTCAACTACTAAAAAATTTACAAGAATATTTTTGTTGTGTTTTGGTATTTTGTAACCAAAAGAGCGTGTTTTATTAAGGTAGAAATTTACACGAAATATCATAAGGGTGTGTCTATTGTCACCTCATAAATCACTTAGCTCACCTCATACGTTATTGATTTATTGAAAAACCAAAATACCCTGATATAAAAATGGACAATAAGTTGTTATTGATGAAGTATAAACAGTAGAAACAAAGAGATCTAGTAAGAGAATAGAGAATCATCATCGTATTTATTGACATAAGCCATTTATATAGGGAATTATAAAGTACCAATATGGTAATGATAAGAAATACATAGTCATATTCCAACTGCATATCATGATAGCACAAGTCACACATATGGAATATCCTATAACACTCCTCCTTGTGCCGCGCGTCGATATGTCAGTGGTGCTGATATGTCGTCTCGTTAAAAATCTCGTCAAGGAACAAAAACCCTGTGGGAGAAAAACTAAACCTTGATCGTAAGAGAAAAAGAGTACAACGCACCCTTCACATTTGATAGTGACATGTATGTATGTGCTAGACTTCCCCTCAAGTTCGCACCTCCCCTTGATCTTTACATCAATCATAGGGCTCTTCCTGATTTTTACTAATCACGAAAGTTTCAACAACTTAACATGTCCATACTCTTTCTTCAAATGTGGCATTGGGCAATGATTGACTAGATCATGCCGTATTGTCCTCAAACATGATCTTTTACACTTAGATATTGAGGAGAAGGACGCTTGTAAACTCAATACATAAGTTCGTACAAGAAATCAGATTTCCGCGCAGCATGATCTTCAGTTACTAAAACAACCTTAACTTCCTCTAGGAAATACATATGAACAAACCGTAAACGGTTTTGGAAACTAGCACATTTAGCTTTCCAACCGTATATTACACACATTCTAGTTCATCAGGAGCTGTTCACAAAGTCCCGTCAAATTTGACTGTTTTAGCAAAATCAGATTCTCGATCAGATCCGTCCTACTTTACAAAAATGACCATAACTCATTAAATATGATAGATATGATCAAATGGTTGGTGTCCCTGGAAATAGACACATAGATCTTTCCAATGGTACCAATTTCACAGATTTCAGTGAGTGAGCTTCCTTGTAGGTCCCGTGGAAGTTGACCTAAGAAACATGGCAGATTCTGATTTCGCTTTTGATGTGTCTTTCTTATGTAGGGATAAAATAAGCCTCAACCTTTCATACCATTAAGTATTGAAAAAGGAGTTACCGCTATTACATTGGCATTGCGTGGGCGCATAGCTACACTTAGCTTTACAACTTTTCATAGCGAATGAGATGTCAAATCTTTCGTATTGTGTTGAGTACATTGATGCGTCTTGTTGTACTTAGATGAGAACTCCATCTCTTAACACATATTTGTCATCTTGCTTTAGACAAAACAACGGATCTCTCTTTAGAGCAAAGGCTTTGACTAATCATGGAAGTATATGTAGGTCTCACTAGTTATAGAGCGTCTAAGCCGATTGATGGAAAATCATCATCAATACAGTTATCGAGTGCCTTATCGAGATCGTGTCTTCCCAAGATCTTTTTCTTCGGATGTTGATACCTATTGGCATCTCTTGATCCATCAAGAGTCCATGTAAATCTAGAATGAAGACGCAAAGACATAATTCACCATATCCCTTCCCAATCAAGTATTTGCTTAATGTGCATTTCAACTTCTCTTGCAAACGCACGCTCATATGGTCTGGAGCCATTTGATTTGGGTGAATAAAGTCTATTCAAGACCTTCATGCATATCTCTGATCTTGTAGAGATGTTATTATGACTACATTCATAGGCTGCATGTTTAGTTATTTGAAAACTACCAAATTGACAAAGTAGTGGAGTGCAATGACATCTATTACGAGAGCATATCTCATCGTAGTCGATCCCAGTGTGTGTTAGTGAGAGACCTTGCATCATAAGGTGAGTCTAAGCTCGTGTTCTCACTACGCTATCTAACAAAGGCATAGTTGATAGGGTTTAGCTTGCGGTGTCGACATCACCTGCCCAAGGACCTATCTCTTTATTAATGTTGGATCGCATCTTTCCATTAAGCCAATCAACTAAGTTGTTATCCATCAACGAAGGGTGGTTCGATAGTAGACTCATTATTCCACATCCTCATGTACACTAGTGTAATATTTGTAGAGATCTCCATATGGATTGGATTTGACATGAGGCGTCCCCCAACGATAATCACAATTCAGACTTCATGAGACAGATTTGAGTATCACTTATTAATGGATCAGGTTGTGCCAAACTCGCTTTCTTCCTAGTGCGAGAAAGTATTGAACATAAGGGCCTCCCTCCTTTTGGGGAGCCACATGGCCTTGTGACACCAATTTTGCCACTATATGGCGTCACTATATCACCATCCATGGTGATGGCGTCAAGACCAACACCTTTTGGTCGCGCCATGTCATCTTGTAGGACATCAATCCTTGCAGACATATTTGCAGCATGTGATCTCGTCACTTTAACACTTTAAGCATTTGAGATCAAGATGAGACTTAGTGGGGACAAACCACGACAATTCACGTCGTTCCACTTGAACACTTGTGTTCTTATCTCCCTCTAACGGCGAGAATATTGTCTCATCAAAGTGACAATCTGTAATGTAGCGGTGAATGAGATTGTCTGACATGGTTTCTACATATGCGGATTATAAGTGAAGGTTCATATCCAACCTAAATACTTATTCATCTCAAATGACCCATCATTGTGAACAGTGATAGTACGATTTGGCACCTAGAAATAACATCTAGCAAAGCTCAAGGATTGGAGATCCGTTTCAATCCTGTTTGAGTTTAAATATTGCAATTTCGTGTCAATCCTCGTACACAGTCATGAGCTGTAGTACAAAAATATTCAATGATGGTGGGTCGTAGATGAATAGTAAAGTTGCATGCAAATATTGCATAGCCCCAAGACGCAATAGAAAGATTGCTGCACATCAATAATGTTCGAACGACAAGCTAAAGTTGCTTAGTCGTAGCCTCGGTGAGACCATATTGTGTGTGAACATAGGGTACATGACACTTCAACTTATATCTCAATAAACTTCTTTAAAGAATGGGTAGTGAGCCCGTAGAAGTATAAGCAGTAGATAATACAATATGTCAATAACATCATCAGACGACACAAGAGGCACGACATATAAAACAACATTTCAAACAAGTGTTGTCTGATGGTTTTTGTGGTTTTTTAGACGACATATAAAATGTAAAAGTCGTCTCAATGACATCCTACTTCAATACTTTTAGAGGCTAGTTTATTTTTTCTAGGTTTGTAAAAATCATACGACATATAGGTGTGGTGTCAACAAACCCAGAAATTCTCACTTTTAGCTGAAAATTGAGACCTCATATATATGTTGTGTGAGAAAGGCTGTCAAAATCTAGTTTTCAGCTCTTTTAATGTACTTCTGGAGACGACAAATATATGTCGTCTGAAAATTGAGCTGAAATGAGGTTTTTAGCTGAAAATTGAGACCTCATATATATGTTGTGTGAGGAAGATTGTCCAAATCTGGTTTTCAGCTCTTTTAATGTACTTATGGAGACGACAAATATATGTCGTCTGAAAAAAACTGAAATTTTCAATTCAAACTTCCCTGTGCGAGTTTTAATGTGCTCAACTTTCAGATGACATATTTATGTCGTCTAAAAAGAACCTTAAATTTTCAATTGCGCGCGAAAGCAGTTTTCTCACCCTTAGCTAATTTGAAATTTTCCCGCTCTTAACGAATTATGGCGCCACTTCTTTGTGTGACTCAGACGACATAAATATGTGGTAGTAAGAGGTCCGAAATTGGTCAACAAACGATATGCCTATTATCCATACGGAAACGCTCTTATCTCCTCCGGCCGAACTTATTTTTTTGATTCGTGAATGCTGGTAATCTCATTGAGTACCCGCGAAACTAATCCATGAGAAAATTTCGACACGTTTATAAACCTATTATATAGGTCCCCATAGAAAAATTTAAACGTAAATAAAGTTGACTCATACGATCGAGACCCAAACTTTATCGAAAATTGGTAAGTTTTCTACCGTATCCATATTTTACTTATGTGATCATATCGTACGGTCAAATTTTACAAATTAGATTTCGTTCATACAGTTGGCTTATAAAGATACATGTTTAGGTATAATGTAGTATACTTCTTATAGAACATTAGTAGACACGTCCTGATTGAAATGACTAAAACTAAAAAAATTCAAGTTTGAGTATTGGATATTATCATGATAGCGAAACCTAGCCATAGTACAAAATTTAGACATTTTCGATAATGTTCGGGTCTCGGTCGATGCAGTCAACGTTAGTTCGATCATTTTTCAACAAAGTCAGACTACATATACATGTTGTCTGATTAATACTTGAAAAAATCAACACAATTATCAAAATGGAAATTGACACGACCCACTCCGAATTTCACCACAAACCCGGAGTAAATCGTGCGGGGACCATCTCCAAGGAAAGATTTACTGCTAACTTTGGTACAACCTCCTTTGAAAATGGACAACCCTTCTAATAGAAACCTGCAAACACGTCTAAAGGTTCCAAATCCAACCTTATAGACTCCTGGAGCCTTCGTGCTCCCCACAAATTACAACCTCTCCCAATATAGATTTACTAATCTAACAAAGATCCTATAACCAACATATTCAGAGCAACTCTATTTGAGAGGAAATGAACTAGAAATAAATAGAAAAGAGCGGAAGCTATACTATTGATTATGCCTCTTCTCCATGTACGCCCGATCTCAACTATGCAATCCTGCAGACTGGGCATTTTAAAACGAAAGGCCCAGGGGAAGACATTTAATAACGTTAGAGTGAGTGGACATAAATAATTTAATAACAAAATATTTATGCATTCCCATTTTAATTTCATAGAAAATATACTGCATGCGGCAGCTCAAAAGCGCTCAATTCATAATCTGACAATTTCACGACTAGCACTGGCTAGTCACAAACTCAAATAAAATGGAGCCTCTCAGGCTAAACCATATATAAACATATATTCGTATGTATCTACACTCGTCAGACTCCTTGTATGAATCCTAGAAACAATTCAGAAAAATAGAAATTCATACAAGGCTACAACGCTGGCGTCTAACGCTCACGTTGCGCCATAATGGTATTTTTCCTCATTATGACCGAAAAGGGACGGTGTACATATACGTGTGGACTCCCTATATGAAAACCTAAATAAACTGAAAAAGAAAGAAGTTTTCATATAGGGCTATGACGCTTGTGTCTAACACGCACGACACGCCGTAATGGTATTTTACCTCATTATGACGGACCAAGCACGTATGGCTAGCTAGCATTTATATACATACTATTCTCATAAAATCCAAAACATATATATCCACCGAAAATCTCATTTTCGGGATTTCTCCAAAGGAGGAAAAATTATCAAATAGCGAGAAATCAATAAATCTCATCAGAAGAAATAAATGATTAATAAAATCATTCATCGCATGCTTTTTATTTAAAACAAAGGTCCACTCACAACTTTAGGCCTAAGCCTGACGTCGATCCGAGGTCTCTCTAATTTGAGTCTCCTCACGTCCTGTTCCAAATGTATAATTAATTTCCCACTAAAAATCCAATATTGATAAAATAGGCAAAATTAATCGAGAGCCATAATCACGCTCATCATTGCCTAAGTTCGATATTCTTAAATCGAAACGATCCAAACTTTAATATCATATTCGGCAGTTGTAAATACAACCTTCCCCAGAAATTGATTTAAATCCTACGATCGGATTTTACATTATTTAACCGCTTAAATACCAAACTTCAGAAATTCACAAACCTATTCAAAACTCGTCCGAAAATTCCACAATTCACTTCATTAAATTCCTCTAATTATTACACATTTAAAATTATACAAAACCCCAAAACGGCAGCGGCGGCGGCGGCTCCGCCGGCAGCGGCGGCCGGAGGTCGATTCCGGTGACGTCCAAATTCTACCAAATTTTAACAGAATCTTCCTCTCATCATCCCAAACAACTTTCATAACTATCACTAAGTCCAATTTCAAGCCTAACTAGGTCAATCGAACGAAAACATCCTAAAAGCCCTAGAATTTCAACTTCGAATTTCTCCTTACCGATCTCAAGAGGGATCGAGCCTTTTGGAGGGGTTGTTGCACGGGAGGAGAGCTTCAAAACGTACCAAGCTTGCCCGGATTGGTGGCCAGAGGAGGAAGTTCCGGCGACGGAAAGTCCAAGGCAGCCGCGCTTTCGGGCGGCACCACTCTTTCACGGCGGCGCTACACGGCCGGTCATCGGCCCAGGCTGGACGAGCGGCGTCCCAGCTGCCAGACGCGACCCGTGTGGCGGCCAAAGAATCCGGCAGCGGGAAGAAGAGAGGAGAGCGCGGGAGAGAAAAGAGAGAGGAAGAGAGAGAAAGAGAGAAGAGAAAAGAAAAGAAAAAAAATAGGTTTGGGCTTCACACCAACCCGGCCCAATATCATAAAAATACCCAACTTCACCAATTTAACACCCCAAAATAAAATACCCTAATAAAAATTACCTTTTACTAGCTAAAATTTACTATTTTACCGTCGTTACATTTTTCTCCTACAAATAACTCTCCGAAATAATCGTCCCTCAAAACCCCTCTAGGGACCAGTTAAACTATATGTCAATGTCGGAGACGGTAAAATTCTTATTATAAACAAGCTAGTAAATAAGATAAATTTTACGGGTCGGGATGTGACAGAAATGCTCTTATCTCCCTCTAAAACTTATATATTCGATTCATTAAAACTCAAACTCTCCTTTGGTATTGGCAAAACTAATCCATGTGAAAATTCGGTCACTTTTACAAATCGATAGTATAGTTCCCCATAGAGAATCATAAGGAAGTATAGGCGTAAATAAAGTTGACCCATGCGATCGAGACCCAAACGTTATCAAAAATGGGTAAACTTTCTATCCTATCCATATTTAACTACTTTGATCACCTCGTACGGTCAAATTTTACAAATTAGATTTCGTTCATACATTTGGCTTATAACACTAAGCCATATACATCATCAGACGACACTTTTCAGACGACATATTTTGGACGATTTTGAGTTTGTGTCGTCTGATTAATTTTTCGACCTTTCAGACGACATTTGTGAAGGATAAGTCGTATGAGTGCCATGTTCCCTTCATACTTCTGGATGTTGCTCAATTTTTCTGTGATATGCAAAATTTCAGACGGCATATATATGCAGTGTAAAAAAGCAACATTTAGCAACTTTATGGTAATACGTCGGACAATATATAAAAGTTGTCTGTGAAAGAATGTGAAATCTACTTTTAATCCCCTTTTTATGTACTTCATCCAACAACATATTAATGTCGTCTGAAACAACCATAAATCTTTGATTTATACCTCCATTTTGAACTCTTAATTCACTTATTCAGACGACAAACAATGATGTCTAACAAACCCATAAAATTGAGTGTACGAACCTTGTAATGTCTAACTTCAGACAACATATGAAAGTGGTCTCTCTGACCCTAAAATACTCAATTTATAATTAAATATTGAGTTTGGTTACCTTTTATTGTATTTAATAAGACGACGTATAAATGTCGCCTGTGGGAACCTTTTGAGTGTGTTGCCTGATATTGAATTTTGTTGAGTTAAAAACTTGTATGAAGATTTTACTCAATTATATTGATACGACGACATTTATGTGTCGGCAGATATTGAATTTTGTTGAATTGACAACTTGTGTGAAAATTTTACTTCATTATGTTGATATGAAGACTTTTATGTGTCGCCTGATATTGAATTTTGTTGAATTTTGCAAGTGTATGCATTTGTGAAGCAACTATATCTTGTAAATAGAATTTTGCAAATTCGTCCGTAGGATGTGTTACGTATAGTGAAATATGGTTACGATAAAAAATCACATATTTTTGATAATGTTTGGATCTCGATCGAGACGGTCAACCTTTTTTACGCTTATTATGCCCTATGGGTAGCCCTATCCCCGGAAGGTAAAATTTGTAAAAATTTTACAAGAGCTGCTACATCACATATATGTGAGAGTGTGTGCATGAAAGAATCCACCAAAACTAGTCAAGAAGGAGGAGGTAAGAGCGTATTCGCTTAATTAGATGATGTTGAGTTAATGTTGACCACATCGATCGAGACCCAAACTTTATCAAAATTAGGTGAATTTTTGACCATATCTGTATTTAAATACGCTGATCACATCAGACGGTCAAAATTTAATATTTTGAATTTTAACCTTGGAACCACAACATGCCTACTAATGTGGTATAACTTGTTTAGTGACATTTTTGCAAGTGTGTGCATTTGTGAAGCAACTATATTTGTAAATAGAATTTTGCAAATCTGTCCACAGGATGTGTTACGTATAGTAAAATATAGTTATGGTAAAAAAATCACATATTTTTTATAACGTTTGAGTCTCGATCGAGACGGTCAACCCTTTTACGCTTATCCTCTTCTATGGGTAACTCTATCCCCGAAAGGTAAAATTTATGAAAATTCTACACAAGCTGCTATATAACATATATGTTAGAGTGTGTGCATGAAAGAATTGACCAAAACTAGTAAATAAGTAGGGGATAATAGCGTATTCGCTTAATTAGATGAAGTTGAGTTAATGTTGACTGCATGGATCGAGACCCAAACTTTATCAAAATTAGGTGAATTTTTAACCATATCTGTATTTAAATACGTTGATCATATCAGACGGTCAAAATTTAATATTTTAAATTTTAGACATTGGAACCACAACATGACTATGATTTAGGGTTTGGAGTTTAAGGTATTCTTTCCGCTCAAATTTTGGAGCAATTTGAAATGAAATTTTTGAAATTTCCATCAAAACCCTACCAGCCTTCCTCATTTCCTCCTTTTTTCTTCTTTGGCCGCACAACTCTCTCTCTCTCTCTCTGCCCTTAAACCACCGCTCACTACCCACCCGCCACCACCAAAACACTCCTCTCCTTTTCTTCTACCTACCCCAACCCTCAAATCCCACATACAACCATCTATGGAGGGGATCGACGCCATAAAGCCCGAGCGGAAAGGTATAAACCATCAATGGTGGCGATTCTCGACGATGTCGGTCTTGACTTGACGCCCGAACGGTAGGGTTCTTCTCCTATGTCCTTCTTCTTTCTTTCTATGCCTTTAACCCTTGAAATCGAGTTCTAATTCGAAAAGCCCTCTTTTGTGTTTTTGGGTTTTGTCAAGGATTTCTGGCGAGTTATTGTCGACGATGCCGGGGAGGCTCATCGGTATTCTCCATCTCTTCTAGATATGAAATAGGATACCTGGAGGCATGGGTGAGCTCTGCTGGTGACTGGGTCGATTCTTAGTTCAACGGACTTAGGAGCTGCTGTGTCAACTCAAGTTGGGGCAGAAACTTGGGTTCTCGGTTGAGGACTGCTACGCCACCACCTTGTCGGCTGTTGGTCATCTAAGGTAAGGGAGTGTCTTGTAGAGCTACTATGTTGGTTGTTTATGTGTTGGGGTGGTTGTTAATCGAGTGTCTTGGTGTGTAGTGGTTGGGTATGTGGAGAAATCAGCAAGGATGAGCTACTGGGATTGTAGAATTGAGGTGATTAGAGGTAAGGAACATGAACTCTTTTGGTTGTTTAATTGATTATGGGTGAAGTGTTAAGCTTAACCGTAGTCCTGTGAGTTTATATATATATATATATATATATATATATATATATATATATATATATATCTGGGGTTAGGGGGAGTGAAGAGAGTCATTACTAGCTACTTGTTACATGTCGGGAAATTCAATGTCTAAGGTTTCAGCTGAGTTCAAATACTTGCATTGTCCTCTTACTCTTTAATTGAATCTTTAAAGAAATGTGAGAACTTTCTGTGTGTTAGTAAATGAAGTGAATTAATCACGTATTCAGCCGTTCTTAGCTTCCTATCTTAATCATACCTTGGTCTTCTGAATTGAGAAGTGTATTTGAGCTGTAACTGTAGAAACTCCTTAATGTGTGCACAGCAAAGTTTTCACTCCTGGGTTATCAAAATCCTATTCTTTCTATTTCCTACACCCGATCTTTATAATAAGTATAATGGGTCCTTGTCAACAATTACCAAGAGCTGATTTGCACTATAAGTAAATTCAGTATTCTTAATGATATCATAATCGTTCTGTTATCGAAAAGTTGATTCTTGATTTCTTTGCTGAAAGTTTGAATCAATTCCTTACTGATAAAAATGTTTTCTAAAAAAATCTGGAATTTTGAGTTGGTCTTTCAACAAAGTATCAAGCATAGATGATGTCCTTGTTACGCAAACTTGATCCTTTAGCTTTGAATTGGAGCTAGTGTTTGAGCAATGACTGTACAAGAATTTGTTTGCAACAAACTGCTTTCATCACTTTCAGTTTTACTACAGAAATGTCCAATTTTTTCTTATCTATTTGAAGTCCTAAATACAAAATCAGAAGCCACTCTTCTTTTGATAATTAAACTTAGTTTATTATTTAACTACTACAGCTGTGATTGTATTGAGACAAGGAATCCAACCTTTCTTTATAGACTTATAACTCTCTTTCTTTTTTAAAAGTGTTTCAGTCGTTAAAGTCTGGTGCCTAGTTGTGTATTACTGTGTTTATGTTGATTATGGACCAGTTGGAAGTTAAGTTTCTGTTTAGTTGTTATAATTAGAATGAAATGGGATGTTGGCGTTTGATAAATAGAAATGCTGAAAGTATTTAGGTTGTGTTGTGTGTGGCTAATTCTGCAAAGATTGACACTTTGTATACTGCTGTGTTCATGTTGAAGTATATAGGGAGGTTATAGTGAATGGAATGAAGGGCTGGTCATGGTATTGAAATCTAATGGAAATTACCGATTTGGTAGTGAATTGAGAATTTGGTTTAATTGTTATTAAGGGTCTCTTGTGTATAATTGTCTTGGCTGGAAAGAAAGGTTGATATTGGTTTTAAAAAAGTCTAGTTATGGTGATTGAGATATAAGGCTGAGAAGATGGTGTTTGGTCTAGAATTTGGAATCCTGTATTTAGTATTGAAGTATTGAACTATGAAGATCCATGTGTGTGGAGCATGCACCAAATGAACTAATCTCTCATTCTTTTTGTTGTTGATTTGGTCAATATGTAGGTATAAGTGTTTGCAGAAGATTCCGAGGTCATTTTACGACTTGAAGCCCCGTTGAGAGGAATGACATCAATGTTGACATCGTTAATAGGTTTCGGTATATCATTTCTAGAAATAGATTAGGTCCATATATTAATTTTAGTGAATATATATTAGATTGAAAGTTAGACCATAACTTATAGCCTTTTATGGATTAGGATAAAAAAGTATTATGTACTTTTTTAATTGAAGTGGATTATCAACATCAATGAAGTTTTACTTTCTTTGATTCTTAATTTTGTTACATATGAAGTTCAATTCATAGTCAAACAACATAAGTGCTTATAAAAAGCAACATGAATGTGAATTCCAACAGACAATCGGACAACATAAGTCTTTATAACAAGCAACAAAAATATGAAGTCTAATAGACTATCAGACGACATAATTGCTTCATCAGACGACATATATATGTTGTTGGTTTTCTATTGAGACATCATTAATTTCTTCCTTATTCTGGCTTCAGTCGACATTTATATGTTGTATGTAATCCATTAACACGACATATTTTTCTGAAACCTTCCAGATTCAGCTTCTTCCAGACGACATAAGATATGTCGTCTGAACAGATATCAGACTACGGTGGAAAACTGTCGTCTGAGGTCAATCACACGACACAGCCTCAGACGACATAAAAAAAACTGTCAGACGACAGACCTGGACTGTCGTCTGATGAATATTTTGGCATAGTGTAAAGATGTACGTTTAGATATAATCTAGTAAATGTCTTATGACACATTAGTATGCACGTTGTGAATTAAATGCCAAAAACTAAAAAATTAAAGTTTGAGTATTGGATATTATCATGATAGTGAAACATGACCATGGTATAAAATTCAGACATTTTCGATAATGTTCGGATCTCGGTCGATGCAGTTAACATTATAGTTTAATCATTCTTCATTAAACTCAGACTACTATATATGTTATCTATGAGCACTTAAAAAAAATGAAAGCACAAAAAGTTGGGTTTAGGGGTTGGGGGTTAGGGTTGACATTGGTACAAGTCAACTATTCCTTAGTCAAGGGTTATGTCAGACACTTTTAATTAGTTGATCAACTTAGACAACATATTTTTGTTGCTGATAACATAGTCACCAATTAGGTTTGAGAAAAGTGTTGCGCCGTTTTCATCATTAAGTCTAACACTCGACCTCATTTTCACCAAGTCTCATAATAGAAAGTCTCTCTCTTCCTCACCTTCTCTTTCTCTCTCGAGGTCGACCCAGTTTCTCTCTCTCGAGCTCGACCCCAATTTCTCTCTCTCAAGCTCGACCCAATTTCTCTCTCTCGAGCTCGACCTAGGTGTCTCTCTCTCGAGCTCGACCCAGTTGCTCGCTATCTCTCTCGATTAGGTAACCCAGTCTCTTCGAGTTATTCGTTTTGGTTTTTAGGGTTTTATTGAAATTTCGATTATTAGGTTTTGCTAATTTCCTTTCAAATAAGATTTAAAAGTTACTGCTGATTGTTCCATTTAAGCATTTAGTTCATTCGTAGTTTGTTGTTGTTGCTGATTGTTCCGTTTTAGTATTGAGTTCATCCATAGTTTGTTGTTGTTGTTGTTGTTGTTGTTGTTGTGTAGTGAAAGTTTGGAGTGAGGAAGCCAGTTGTATGGATTGTTAAATATGATTGTTTCTTAGATTTGTTTGTGAATGATTGTTTAGATGGAAATGCTTATTTTAGTAGAGGTCATAACATTACGCTTATGCTTATGTGTGTCTTTAAGATGGATAAGGATTTGATGCTTGCTGATAGGAGATATTTCAGGTTTCAAACTGGGTTTGAAAATTTCCTCAAATTTGGTTCGGCAAATGCTGCCAACAAAACAAGTATGCGTTGTCCTTGTCTAAAGTGTTGTAACCACCATGGATTTACCACTGGTGTTATCAAGGACCATGTTTTTTGTAACGGCATTATGCCCAATTACAGAAATGGGCAAAACATGGTGAACCTTTTGCCATGAATGTCAGAAGTAATGAAGAGTTGGAAACAGTAGAAGGTTTGCCGGAGGGTGTAGACAATGAAGAAAGTTAGGGTGAGGAGATGTCAATTGACTCAGATGAGTTTCTAAGATTTGTGGAAGATGGAGATAAACCTTTGTATCCCGTTGTACAAAGACAACAAAATTGAACGCTATTATTGAACTGTTCAATTTGAAAGCGAAGCACACAATGACTGATGCTTGCTTTTCCGACGTGCTATTGTTGATTGGGATGTTGCTTCCTGTATTGAATGAATTATCTAGCAATATATATGAGGCGAAGAAATCATTTGCAGCATTGGGGATGGAGTATGAAAAATTCATGTTTGTCCAAACGACTGCATTTTGTATAGAGGGGACCATGAGGAAGTTGTAATCTGTCCAGAATGTAGTACATCACGTTATAAGCTGGGAAAGAGTAATGTTGTGAGGGACGAGATTGCAACAAAGGTTTTGTGGTACTTCCCTATTATACCAAGATTTAAAAGGATGTTCCAATCATCAAAAACAGCTAAGGACTTGACTTGGCATGCGGATAGGAAAAAAGATGGCATGATGCAGCATCCAGCTGATTCACCGACTTGGGAACTGGCTGACAAAAAATGGCCAGAATTTGGGAAAGAACCTAGGAACCTTCGTTTAGCCCTCTCATCTGATGGATTTAATCCCCACACTGCTTTAAGCAGCCACTACTCTTATTGGCCGGTTATTCTTGTCACGTACAACTTCTTACATGGTTATGCATGAAGAGAAAGTTCATGATGTTGTCGCTGTTATATCAGGTCCCAAACAACCCGAAAAAGATATTGATGTCTATCTACAACCGTTAATAAGTGATCTAAAGTTACTGTGGCAAGGGGTTGAAGGTGTGTATGACGTTATAAGAGGCGAAGTCTTTACACTCAAGGCAGTCCTATTTTGGACTATAAATGACTTTCCCGCTTATGAGAACCTCTCAGGTAGTGTCACCAAAGGATATAATGCTTGTCCTATTTCTGTTGATGAAACCAAACCCTATAGGCTGAAACATAGCAAGGGTGGAAGGTTTGCCTCGTGACTTTGGAAAAGAAAAAAAGCCTGCCAAGCATGCTGGTGGACCAAGACCTTGCTGGAAAAAGAAAAGCGTTTTCTTTGAACTTGATTACTGGAAATATATTCTAGTATGCCATATTCTTGATGTGATGCACATTGAGAAGAATTGATGCGATGCCATACTTGGTACCCTACTGAATATTCCTGGAAAGACAAAGGATGGAGCTGCTTCCCGTTTGGACATGGTCGATATGGGCATCCGAACTGATTTGAAGCCCACTGCTGGTCCAAAAAAGGCTAAGTTGCCTTTGGGTAGTTGGAACTTGCTGCTAGAGGAGAAGAAAATAATGTGCAAATCCTTTTTTGGCATGTCAGTTCCAATACGCTTCTCCTCAAATATTAGGAATCTGGTCAGTATGGAAGATTTAAGATTGGTCGGTCTTAAGTAACATGACTGCCACACGGTGATGTAGTGCCTTCTCCCAATTGCATTACAATCAGTTTTAGAGAAGCCTGTTAGGTATGCCATTATTCGGTTTTGCCTGTTCTTTAAGGCAATTTGTAGTAAAGTCATAGATGTTTCTAGACTTAGACAAATGCAATGTGATCTGGTTGATATAGTTTGTTTGCTGGAAAAGTTCTTCCCACCTTCATTTTTTGACATAATGATTCATCTGACAGTCCATCTTGTTAGAGAAGTTGAATTGTGTGATCCGGTGTTTTTCCGATGGATGTACCCCTTCAAGAGGTACATGAAAGTGTTCAAAGGTATGTCAAAAATCGACATTTTCCTGAGGGGTGCATAGCTGAGAAGTACATTGTTGAAGAGGCTATGGAGTTTTGTGCGGACCGTATCCTTGTTGAAGATGCTACCACTGTGGGAATTCCCTCTACAAGCATAGCTGGACATTACAAATAGAGCAGGCCCTTGTCACGGCCAAGAATGATATCAGTTTACGGAAAGCAGATGCATCTTGCACACCTTTGTGTATTACAGAATACTGAAGATGTCCAGCCCTACTTGGCGTAAGTGTCTACATCATCATATATTCAGTTATATTTTTCAATACTCTTTAACCTTATGAATGAACTTTTCTGAATGGTTTACCTTGTTCTTCTACTTAGGGAGCATAAGGAATATTTGGATTTAATTTATCCAAATAACGTGAAGAACAAGAAGTGGATGAGGGAAAAACAGAATGCGACATTTCCAGTCTGGTTAAAGGATAGGGTAAGTGTATTTTGCATTCTTTAATGCTCCAATTTACTTCTAATAGACTGCTGATTTTTAACAGTCAATTATCTTTTGGCAGGTTGCAAATGAATTGAGGTTTCCAGACAATATTGTGTCACAAACATTAAGGTGGATGGCTGCCGATTCAAGAAACTTAGTGACAACTTATGTTGCTTACCATATCAACAGAGTTGACTACAACACCAAGAGAGAGACAATGTCCAATTAGTTCAGAACAGTGGTGTTACATTGCTTGCCAATGCAATGCAAGTTGCAAGTGTGAGGGATCAAAATCCTTTTGACGGTGCTATGGATTTCTATGGAGTTATTAAAAGTATATGGGAGGTTGATTACTATAAGTTTAGGGTACCCGTGTTCAACTGTGATTGGGTAGAGAGTACTAGGGGCGTCAAAGTAGACGAACTTGGGTTTACTTTGGTGAAACTGAATAGGTTAGGGCATTTGAACGACCCTTTTGTGTTAGCTACACATGTGAAATAAATATTTTACATATCAGATCCCTTAGATGCTGACTGGTCAGTTGTGGTGAGGTGCCCGGATATAGACTACCGTGGGGTTGATGAAGACAATGAGGTGGATGACATAGCGGTGGAAGCACAACCGTTTAATATTCTAGCAATGCCATCTGTTGACACCTTTGATGATGTAGATGAGAATCACCATAGCAAACATATGCGAGATGGCAATGAAGGAATATGGATTAATGTTGATTCATTGCCTCGTGTCAATGATAGCTTGCCTTGTGACATTGATGTCAATGAATGGAATTGTACCTATTTCTTAGAATTGAATGTTCATTTATAGAACATGAATCTGAATTGAATTATTGTTTTTTTTTTTTTTGCAGCAGAACTCTATGTTTGCTTATGTACGTGTTGAGTACAGTGCACTGCTACTGTAATATTATTTCGTTGTTTCACTTTAGTATGCTTCCTGACCACTGTTTTCTTTTGTGTTTCAGGTCATGGCACCATCGAGGAAAGCAGCAATGTTTGAAAGTTCAAAGAAGGATAAGGGAAAACGGGTAAGTGCATCAGATATTGCTTCCAGAATTAAGGCTGTGCAACTGAAGGCAACTTCAGATGGTATTCCAGCAGCCATGAGCTCTGGACAGAAGAATGCAACATATATTGCAAAAAGAATCAAGGCTGTGCAACAAATGAAAAAGGCTGCAGCTTTGGATGGTGTAGCAAGCACAAGTTCAAAGAAGAATGCCACTTCAAGTCAGGTTGATGTGTCGCAAGAGAAGAATGCCACTTCAAGTCAGGCAGATGTACCGCAAGAAAAGAATGCAGCTACAAGTGAGGCCACTGTGTCGACCGCAAAGAAGGTTAGGTATTCCCGAAAGGCCAAGTTAAAAAAGAAGAAAGAAAGCTACTGAGGTGGAAGACCCCAATATTACTGGGGGTCTACGGCTGCTAAGTAGACCAATGGTAACAATGACAAGTGTAATAAAGCGAGTTATCAGAGGGATCAAATATACTATAGATGTTGATGACAAAGGGACACCAGTAGGACCCCATTGTTCTGAAATGCAATCTTACATTGGGGTGTTAGCACGTACGACGATCCCCATTATCTATGATGATTGGAGGAATGTGGATGATGAACCAAAACAGAAGATATGGGAAGCGATTGAGGTAATTGAATGTTTAATGTAACTAATCTAATAGCTTTTAGTTGAACACTTTTTAGATGTTAACTAATATCTTTTTCTTTTACATTTATGTAGGAGGCTTATGTGATTCCTAAAGAATGTAGGAAACGTGTGCTTAGTTCCGCTGCAACCAAATGATGAGAATTCAAGAGCTGTCTGACCACAAACTACATTATCCCATTCAAGGACACTCTGAGAAGTTGGAAAATCCTCCAGATGATTATAGATGCATCTCCAAGCTTCATTGGGCACTTTTTGTGGAAGATAGGATTTCAGATGAATTCAAGGTTTGTCCAGCTGTTGGTTTAACCTTTCAAACGACAAGTAACATTATAACATATTTAATTTCCCAAACACCATTCTCTCTCTACTCTCTTTCAACCCTCTTAGCCATGCCCATATTAGTTTCAGTCAAGTCGTCAAGAAGGCCCTTTTCTTTCTGGGTTCTAGCTTCATCTTCTTCTTCCTCCTAATCATAAAAAAACTTAAACCCTCAAGAAGACGAAGATCAAGAATGCATGGCAACAACAAAAACGGAGAGGCCAAAAGTACTCATGATGGAAATAAGAATGCAGAGAAAACCATCTCGGTAATCGAAGGTCAGGGAAGAAGGCAAAGCAGGAGCCGCCAAAACGAAACTAGAAATGGAAGAAGAAGATGAACGTCAGACTTTTTCAATTCCGCTTCGAGATTCAGGAAGTGAAGCTCTGTGAGAAAAGTCTGGGGTTTGGTAGAACTGGGGGGGAGAATTGAGAGAAGTGCGGGGTAGGAGTCCGGGACGAAGTGGCGGCCGTCGGCTGGGGAGGAGGCCATGGTGGAGCCGCAGTCGAGGAGGTAGTTGTTGACGTGAGAGAAGGCGGAGACGGTGGAGAGAGAAAGAGGGTGTTTGGAAAATTAAAAATATAATTATAAAAGAGAGTTTATTGTTATTAAAATTCTTTTTCAGTTTTCCATTAACTTAGAGCATCTCCAGTAGTATAGATTAGTTTATTGCTAAATTTAACAATAGTTAGGATATTTAACAATTGAAATAGCATTGTGCTCTAGCGGTAATTGTTAAGTGTAAGTTAAGTAATATTTTTAACGAATCATAAACTTACACATGGATAAAAAATGGAGGGAAAATATAAGTTTCTCTTTAGCAATTCTTGTCTAGGTTGCTAAATTTGTCAATTTAGTTTAGCAATGTTAGGATTTAGCAATATTTTAGGTATTCTGCTGGAGCTCTTATTCATCCCAAAAATTGATAAATTTCAAAAAAAAATTGATTTTGCAATACTGTGGAGATGCTTTTAGTTAACTATAGTTAAGGTTAATTATAAGTTAGAGTAGTTTTAAAAAATAGGGCAAATAACACAAAAGTGTCATTTGAAGGTACAAATGATAAAAAAATTATCATTTGTTCCACATGTTAAAATAGTCACCCTAAATGTTATCAGATAATAAAATAGTTACTTAATTATATATAATATGATGTAATGGTTATGATTAAGTGTCAATTATGATAAAAAAAAGTACATTTTTAAATTTTATGGATTTACGATTCTACCCTTCTGTTAGTTTCTCTCGTTCTCTTCTCTATCCGTTACGCTTTCTCTCAGCTCTTCTTTCTATCTCTCTGTTACTGCTTTCTCTCTGTACCCGATCTCGATCTCTCTCTCTCTCGCTCTCTCTCGATCTCGATCTCGATCCCGTCGGCGCCACCTGAGTTTCGGCGTTCGTATCTGTGACGCGGTGGCTCCATCAGTTCCGGCATCCACCGTCTTCCAACGCAAAAGAGGTCGATGATTTGCTCAGACACAATGTTTTTTATTTCTTTCAGATTTTGATGTTTTGATTGATTGATTTCTGTGTTTAATCGTTACAATTTCATATGTTGTCGATAGGTGAATTCTAGGGTTCATAGGAATTTAGGGATTTGTAACTCTTTGACTCAATTTGTGCTATATTCCAGCCTCTCAGGAATTTAGTGATTTTAGTCTTTGAAAAAGTGATTTGTTTGTATTGTTTTGCTTATTTGGGTTGTGTACTCTGGTGAATGAGCATGAGTTACTTGCATTGTGTACTCTATGTTTGCATTGTTTTGCTTATTTTTGTTGTTTGCATTGTTTTGCTTATAGGTGTCATGAGTTACTTGTAATCTGAAATACTATACATATTTTTTTTCAGGTACTATGGACAGTAACTATACTGCAAAGCTTGTGTACTCTGGTGAAAGAGCAGCAGTTTCATTTGATCATAGCGTCTCATATATTGATTTTGCTAATTCTGTACGTGACCGATTTCCGGTATTGGGCAGAAGCATTGTCAAGCTGAGGTATACTGTTTTTCCTGATGTTGTATCTTATCGTCTTGAAAATGAAGATGATATGAAGATGATGTTTAGAGTTTTGGCCCGTTATAGTTCAGATTTTGTTGATGTGGATGTTTGCTCTTTTGATGTTAGTGCTTCTGGTTCTGAAAGTGTGTTGAGTAACAATGTTAGTGAAGAGTCTAGCGTTTCGTTTGATGAAAATGATTATTTAGGATGCTACAAACCAGAGGAAGCAAAGAGGTATTGTAGCAAAGGGTAGGATAATTATATCATATCAAAGGACCAGAAGTTTCAAGGTGGTGTGGAAGAGTTTAGGTTGAAATTGCGTATGTATGCAATTGAGATGGGATTTGAGTATCGGTATGTTAGAAATACTAAGAAACGTGTTGTTGCTTATTGTTCTAAGAGAGAGTCTGAGCATTGTGGATGGTGTGTGAAGGCTTCCTTGATAGAGTATAATCGTTTTTTTGTCATTACTGATCTGGTGAACGAGCATAGCTGTCATGGTGTTGTTCGCTTGCAAACTAATAAGATGATGGGTTCCAAGATTATAAAGTCTATAATGCTTGATAAGGTTCGTGAGAATCCTAACAAGAAGGCTATAGATATATACCATGAGATAAAGTCAGATTATGGGATGGAGGTGTCTTATCGTACGGCTTGGTACGGTAAAGAGCGTGCTAGAGAATCTGTTCTTGGTGGTGATGCTGATTCTTATGCTCAGTTAGTTTGGTTTGGTCAAAAAGCAGTGGAATCAAACCCTGGCTCTACTATCAAGATTGAGTATGAACCTGAAACTCACAGGTTTGAGCGAATGTTTGTGTGTTATGATGCGTGGATGAAGGGTTTTCAGTTTTGCAGACCCATTCTGTTCATTGATGCTACCTTCATCACCAACAAATACAGAGGGCAACTTATTGGTGCATCTGCCAAGGATGCGAATCAAGGTACCTTTTTAGTGAAATGTTTAGTTACATTGGCAGTTTCTTTGATTGTGATAGTTACATAGTTTCCAGGGGCTTCAGTTTTGATTGCTTTGACATTTTTATGTAATTGTTTGATGGATAGTTAAATGACTTGTGTACCTACATTAAGCTACTAATGTAACTATGAATGTATGTAACTATTAATGGATAGTTACTTGACTATTTATTCATGTAACTATCCATGTAACTATGCATCTAACTAATCATGTAACTATCAATGTAT
This sequence comes from Fragaria nilgerrensis, assembly GCA_010134655.1. Classification (NCBI taxonomy): domain Eukaryota; kingdom Viridiplantae; phylum Streptophyta; class Magnoliopsida; order Rosales; family Rosaceae; genus Fragaria; species Fragaria nilgerrensis. Next base: position 12,151,238 of record CM020977.1, read on the forward strand.
GTAACTATCCATGTAACTATCAATGTATGTAACTATCAATGTATATAACTATCTGTGTAACTATGCATGTAACTAAGCATGTAACTATTCATGTAACTATGCATGTAACTATCAATGTAACTATGCATGTAACTATCCATGTAACTATCCATGTAACTATGCATGTAACTATGCATGTAACTATGCGTATAACTACTACAACTCAAGTCCCTGCATCACAGATGCATACCTATGAACTGTTTCTTTGATTGTGATAGTTACATAGTTTCCAGGGGCTTCAGTTTTGTGACATTTTTATGTTAGTTGTTCATGTAACTTTCATTTATTCATACTGATTTTTGGTTCGTCTTTTTTGCAGGTTTATATCCAGTTGCTTATGCTATTGTTGATTCTGAAACTGAAAGTAATTGGATATTTTTCCTTCAGTGTGTATCTAAAGTGTTTTCAAGATACCCTATGAGGCAGGTGACATTCATTTCTGATCGGAATCCTGGTCTTCTTAGTGCATATCCGCATGTCTTTCCCAATAATCCACATGGTTTTTGTTTTAGGCACCTTGTAGAAAATCTCTCCAAAAAGTATCCAAGTCAGTCACCCCTTCATAAATCTGTTCCTTATTTGTTCATGTGTTGTGCTTATTCTCGCACCTCGGACTCATATGAGACCAACCTTGCAAAATTGAAGGAGGAAAGGGTTCTATTGTTGAAGATTTTCTAAAGGACCTTCCCAAGGAGAGCTGGTGTTCGGCTTTTTTTTATGGGGAGAGGTTTGGTGAAATGACCAACAATTTGGCCGAGACTTTTAACAATTGGGTGGGGGATTTGAAGAGTCTTCCTATTTATGATCTGAATGAAGGTATTAGAACCAAGTCTATGGAGAGAATTGCTGAGCGGAAAGAAGGGTCAAAGGAATGGGTTACTATTTTGTGTCCAAACATGGAAAAGAAATTGATTAATAACTTGGCGGTTGGGTGACATTGGCGAGTTATGAGATCTGATACATATGTTTATGAAGTTCAATGTCAAAAGTACAGGGTAATGGTGAACTTGGGAGAGGATTTCGTTTGTTCGTGTGGGGAATGGAAATGTCATGATTTTCCTTGTTCACATGCTCTTGTTGCAATTCAGCAACATGGTGTCTCTCCTTACTTATATGTCAGCCCTTACTATAAGGTACTCTTTTACTCATTCTGTTTCCTTTTACTCCATATCTATTCTTGTTTCCAGTTTTTGTTTCCTGCTTTTGTTAACTAACTTGTCCAGTAACTGCTTGTTTTTCAATGTAACTGATCATGTAACTAGTAATGTAACTGATCATGTAACTGCTTGTTTTTCAAGGTGGATAAATTCCGAGAAACCTACTCTCACACCATTAACCCAATCCCTTCCATTTCAATGCCTGTTGATCTTGCTCGATGTCATTTCCATTACAGCCTCCTTTGACTAAAAGACCTGCTGGAAGGCCAAAAACAAGAAGGTACCGAAGTAGGAGTGAGGTAAAAAGGCAGATCAAGTGTTCCAGGTGTGGGAAATACAGAACGAGTTGTAAAGCTCCAATATAGCTTTGGTTACATATGACAGCTACATTGATGGATACAGTAGTTACATTGATGGATACAGTAGCTACATTGATGGATTCAAGTTCTTTTTAGCAGTTACATGCAGAGTTACAATTCTGCTGTTGGATGAATCATTTTTGTAGCTGTTGCTTTTTATTATGATAGTGGAAACTGTGTATCTCATTTTTCGCGGTGCAGCGGCACGCTGCAAATATTAATGCAAACCTCATTTTTTGTTTTTGTTTTTCCAAGTGCATTGTTTATTTCAAGTTTCATTGCTTTGTTTGTTTCAAGTTTCATTTTGTGCAGCAGTTACATTGCTAGTTACAACCATGTAACTATCCATCTATGTAACCATGTAACTATGCACATGTAACTACAGATTTCTGTTCTAATACGCAGCGGCACGCTGCAATTATTATTAAATAAATCCATGTAACTACCTAGGTAACTAGCAATGTATAGTTACAGGGGTAGTTACATGCATAGTTACATGGATTTTAATAGATTTCTGTTCTAATATGCAGCGGGACGCTGCCGTTGCGGTGCAGCGGCACGCTGCAAATATTAATGAAAACCTCATTTTTTGTTTTTGTTTTTCCAACTGCATTGTTTATTTCAAGTTTCATTGCTTTGTTTGTTTCAAGTTTCATTTTGTGCAGCAGTTACATTGCTAGTTACAACCATGTAACTATCCATCTATGTAACCATGTAACTATGCACATGTAACTACAGATTTATGTTCTAATACGCAGCGGGACGCTGCCATTGCGGTGCAGCGGCACGCTGTAATTATTATTAAATAAATCCATGTAACTACCTAGGTAACTAGCAATTTATAGTTACAAGGGTAGTTACATGCATAGTTACATGGATTTTAATAGATTTATGTTCTAATATGCAGCGGCACGCTGCAAATATTAATGAAAACCTCAGATATGGCAAAGCAAAGCAAAACAATCTGTAACAAAGAAAAGGAAAGCAATCTATAACACAGAATATGGCAAAGCAATCATGTAACTATGGCAAAGCAAAGCAATCATGTAACTACTGTTTTTTTCTTACACAGAACACAAAATATGGCAAAGCAAAGCAATCTGTAACAAGCTACACTTTTTTCTCACAAAGAACATATAATATGGCAAAGCAAGGCAATCTGTATTAATAGAGATATGTTGTACACAAATAATCTTTCATTTTGCTGTTCAAATACAATTGATGAAACGTTGATATTAAACTTGTTGAACCTACTGCGGATGACGTATTGAGTACCAACTATGCCTATGGTTAAGGAACTTCTTCACCACTTCTGCTCTAAGCTTCAAAACATCATTCTTCTTCAGTGTTCTGTCAAACGTTTCCTCCTTGGAAAGTTTGTCCATATAGTACATAACGAATATCCCACAATCCAATCTGTTTTTCGAAAAAAAATTCAAGTCAAAACAGAATCATTGAACAAACAGTCAATTTCTTACATAATAGTTTCCCTACGTAACTATCCATGTAACAACAGACCGATAGTTGTCTGGGTAGTTACCTAACCATAACTTTAAATCTGAACTGAAAACTTTTAAAACTTACGATGTGGGATGTTGCTGAGGTAGTGGTCCATTTATTTGACAACTGATTGGGATTTTTTCAAATAGTTATTTTTGACCCATTGTATGGACTTTCTTTCTCTCTCCGTAAGCTTTACTTTTTTCATTACAAGCTTCTCTGAACTGCTCCTGTTCATGTCCATTTTTCTGCGAGAGCCTTTCTTCAGCATGTCATCTGCTTGTTCTTTGACTGCAGACATCCATAACTCAACCATAGTTGCCTTCACAACAAAATCATTGAACAAACAATCAATTTCTTATATATAGTTTCCCTACGGTTAACTACATTGACTTGCCTATGCATATGCATGTAACTATCCATCTAAGTAACTATGCATGTAACTATGCATGTAACTAAGCATGTAACTATTCATCTATGTAACTATGCATGTAACTAAGCATGTAACTATGCATGTAACTATCCATATATGTAACTATGCATGTAACTATAAATGTAACTAAGCATGTAACTATGCATGTTACTATCCATCTATGTAACTATGCATATACTAGATATTGGTAGTTACCTGAGTAGTTACATCTCAGACAGAATGCAAAAGAAAGCAAAGTAATCCCTATAGCTACATTAAAGATTCACAACAGATAACAAGAGAAAATATTTACCATTTTTTTGGCATCTTTCCATGTCTGCCCCCTATTCCCATCTGTTGTTCTTCCCTTCATTGAATCTAGGTGGTAGAAATGGGGGGTTGAACTTGGAAGACAAGGAGTGTATGGTGAAACCTTACTTCACTTGTCATTGGAAAGAAAATCATCGTCGCTTCTCCCACGTAGTCATATAACTTGTCAAGGAAGTAGTGGTGGATGTTCCTTCCGTGAAGATGTTCTGTTGAGTGCTATTAAAATGAAACAGAAACTATCAATGTAACTATCCATATTATCAATTATTAATAGAGATGTAAATAATTTCAGTCCTTACCCATGCCATCGTCTGCATAACTCTAGGAACAACGACAGACTGAGAATCTTGCTGAGAAATTTCGTCAGCTATAATGGCACCAAAGCAGTCTATGACATTGCATGCCACTGCTTTGTCCATTATAACCTCCAGCAGATCAAGCTTTGTAACCTCTGAACCATACAACGGGCCTTCCCATATGAAGTCTCTGTAGGAAAGTATTAAGCTGGTTAGATTATAGGTTACATCAGCAGTTACTTAATTATCCATCTATGTAATCTCTATGTAACTATCCATGTAACTACAGATTGATAGTTACCTGGCATGCATGCTACACTTTTGTAACTACATTAACTTGCCTACATTAACACAAGGCCTTACTAGTGTGCTACATTAACATTATATGAAAAATGAGTTTTCAAAGTGATTTGAGTTTACCCGTCATCTAAGCTTTCCCAGCAAGTTGTCCATTTTTTCTTTGTCAATGGATCCATGCACTTGAATGCTTTGGAAGTTGTCCAAACCGCCTTCTGAGTCATAGCCCGTATTGCTCTTGCGGTGATTGGCACAATCTGTATTGGCATTGGTTCCATTTCATCATCCCCAATAGTATGAATTACATCTCCATACTCGTTCAGTTCTTCTCCTTCAGCTATCTTGTTCTTCTGCTCCAGATTTTTCTTCCTTTCTTCTGCTATTTCTCTGGCCTTCTCCTCTCTGGTGTTTTTAACCTCCCCCCACCAGTATATATCATCTCTTTTAGCCGGCCTTCTCTGCTTGTTTTTGATCCGAGCAACATATGAATACATCCCCAAGGCTGATGCTGTCCTTCCAGAGTTTTCCTGTGTCAGCTCAATCTCAATATCACTCTCCTCTTCATCTAGATTAATGACAGGAACTGCTACCTGTGGAGAGACAATCATATATAACTTGTTAAATGGAGAGTTACATAACCCTAAATAGTTTCACTGATAAACCATCATTCATAAATGCAGCAGTTGAGAAAAGAACCATATGTTAAGCTACCCCTGAAACTATCTATGTAACTACAGGTTTTCAGTTACCTGTGGAGATACGATCATCTGGTATTTTACAGGTTCTCGTTCCATCATCGTAAGGTCAATGATTTGAGGGCTAGAGGGAGTATTGAAATTCTTCTCTGGTATGGTTATTATTCCAGTCACCAATGGGCTATTCCAAAATACCCAGGGAGAGATTCCCAAATCAAAAGAAGGCATCTCTGTCACCGGTGTTTTTGGCGACCAACGCGCTTCTTCCGCAACCGTCCTCCTTGGTGGTGACTCTGGTGGTTGCTCACTATAAGCTGCAGAGTAGAAAATAAATAATGTTACTTACCAGCCACTTCATGTCAGTTACATGGATAGTTACATGGATAGACATGCATAGTTACATACGTAGTTACATGCACAGTTACATGCATGGATACATAGATACATCTATAGTTACATACACAGTTACATCTTATGATTTTGAAAACATTCACAATATAAAAAACATTCTTTGAACATGAACCACAATTCATTCTCAAGAAGAATTTTTAAAATCATACATATATATGTTTTTGTGCAAATATCTGATTTGAAAACTCTAAACAATTTATTTCAAGTTCAATTCTTGAGAATTACCCTTCGTTTCATCGTCTGCTTTCTTCTTCTTTTTAAGCTCTTCCTCAACCCGTTCTAATTCTTCAACATATAATTCTTCTCAATTTTGGGTTGGAATCTGAGGCTCACTCATCTCTTTTTTATGAGCGCTTGCAACTTTCTCTGTTGCCTCTTCCTTCTCTTTATCATCCTCATCGGCCATGTTCTTTTTTAGCTCTCTCTCAACCTCTTCTAATGCTTGAAGATCTAATTCTTCCGAATTTTGCATTGGAAGCTGAGCTATGTTCGCTGCTGCCTCACTCTTATCTTCAGCATTGGCATCTTTCTCCTCCTCCTCCTCCATTTTCTCAGCTGCTTCATCTTCCTTGCCAGTTCCTTCAGAATCCTTATCCACTTCCTTATCATCATCTTTTTCAGCTGCCTTATCAGCTTCCTTGTCCTTCAGATCTTCAATGTTTTTTCCTCCCTTGTGTGTTCCTCCTTCAGGATCCTGATCATCTTCATTGCTTTCCAGAGCCCTCTCATCTTGAGAGTTTGGTGCTAATGCCGCCACCAAAGCTTGCAACTTCTTCAGTTCTTCATTGAGTTTTTCATTCTGCAACCTTGTTTCATTGTTAATTAACCTCTCAATCATCAAATCATGTATTGCATTTTCCATCTTCTCCTGTAGTTCTGTCTGCCTTGATTCATACTTCTCTGCCATGTTTCTCATTTCCTCTTTCAAGCTTTCAGTTTGACAGCGCAACCTTTTGTTCTCCTCTGTTAGCCGTCTCATTTCAACCTCCTTTGCTTTTTGGCTTTGACCGGATATTAGAGAGGACGGTGGCCTTTCTCCTTCCTCTGCTGCCTGCCATGTTTCTTCTTTATCCATCAGTTTCTTCTGCACTGTTTCTTTTTCTTCTGCTTCAGATTCACAATCTGTTTTTTCTGGATCAGACTTGATTCCAGCGAACAGTTGCTGTAATAGAAAGAAAAAAATAAATTGTTAGTTATATAGTTACAAAACCCACAGAAGATACATGGATAGTTACACTGCCAGTTACAATGGCAGTTACATAGTTCCAAGATACTTGAAAAACTGATCAAGTCAAACATATGAGGTGTATTGTTTTGAAAACTATCACAATTCTACATGCAACTATGCATGTAACTATCAATGTAACTATCCATATAACTATCAATTTTCCATGTAACTATGCATGTAACTAATCATATAACTACCAATTTTCCATGTAAATATGCATGTAACTATCCATGTAACTATCAATTTTCCATGTAACTATCCATGTAACTATCAATTTTCCATGTAACTATGCATGTAACTATCTATGTAACTATGCACAAAAAGATAACTATCAATGTAAGTATCCATGTAACGATGTTCTATGTTGCCTCACTCTTATATTGATATAGTCATATAAGAACCCATACCTTCAATGTTTTGAATTCAGCTTTCTTGGGTAGCTTTGTGAGGTCCCATTTCCTCATCTTATGTTCCTCATCCTCTGTGCCTTCAATCGGCTTTATGGCGTTTGTCTTCTCACAGAGTCAATACTAGCACACATAAAAAAAAAAAAAAAAAAAACAGTTAGTTACCAAATGATTTTCTTACCAAAAACAGTTAGTTACCAAAGATACATACCAGAATTAAGTGCGCACAGCCTCCTGTGTTCAACCCGCTCAACCCCTTACCCTTTGATTTTAGTCGTTGTCTTAAACAACCCGACAAAAATCTTCCAACCTCTTGAGTCCATCCACAGCTCTCTATGTTCCCCATACTGCATTTAACAGCTCATTTGAGACACTCCCTCCCCCATTTGCAAATAGAAACTTTATGCAAATTTCTAAAATGAGCAGCCTAACCAAATTTTGTCTCTTCTTTCTTCTTTCTTCATCATTTGTTGGCTGCTGGTCCTTGAGCTCTCTTAAAGCGTCCATCACACACTTTTTTGTCACTCTTTTGTTTTTCCCAAACAATGTCTCTGCTGCATTCTCTTCCACTTCCATTGTCTCAAAGGAGCCACCTTTTCTAGGAAGTCCTAGAATCTCAGATACATTTCTGCTTGAGATTCTGTATCTTCCTTCGCCGATCACAAATGCATCAAGCTTTTCATTGTAAGTGTCGGCAATTGTTTCAATAAGCTTGTTCGACTTCCCAAAGTGTTTTTTGTTCATATGCTCATAAAATCCTTCAAAAAGTAAACCAAACAGGCCATTTCTCAGCTCATTCAGTGCTTCTTCATCTAATGTTTTTCTAAAACTGTCCACTTCGGGCCATGTTGATCTGAACTGATTTGATTTCTTCTTCTCTGTCTCATCTTCTTCTTCCTCCTCCTCTATTTCAGATGTCTTCTTCAAGGCCTTCTTCTTCTTTGTCTCCTTTATCTTATTTTCCTTCTCTTGTTTTCTCCTTCTTTTTTCCTGTCCCAGAAACAGTTTGGACAGCATTACAGCATCAGCCTCTTCATCTACTGTCCTCTTTCTCTTCTTTGCTCATTCATCAACTATCCTCTTTCTCTTCTTTCCTTCTTCATTAACTGCGATCATTTTTCGCTTATCCATTCCTTGTATCAAATAAACAGCATATAAACATTAAGAAACTTTTGCTGTGTAAAAACAAACATATCACCCACAATAACAAATCATGTAACTATCCATGTAACAAAGCATGTGACTATCCATGTATGTAACTATGCATGTAACTAAGAATGTAACTATCTCTGTAACTATGCATGTATTAAGCATGTAACTATCCATGTAACTAAACAGAACAAAAGCAATGAATAACGAATATTTAATCAAACGAAAAAACAAAAGTCTCAGTAGTATTGGATAGTTACTTGATAGTTACATGTAACTATATCCATGTAACTATGCATGTAACTATGCATGTAACTATTCATGTAACTAAGCATGTAACTATCCATGTATATAATTATCCATGTAACTATGCATGTAACTAAGAAAGTAACTATCTATGTAACTATCATATAACTAAGAAAGTAACTATCCATGTATGTAACTATCTATGTAACTAAGCATGTAACTATTCATGTAACTATCCATGTAACTAATACAACTCTAAGTCCCTGCAACACAGATGCATACCTATAAACTGCAGAATCTGAACAAAAGATACACACCAAAAGCAACTTCATAATCCCAAACTAAACAGAACAAAAGCAATGAATAACGAACATTAATCAAACGAAAAAATAAAACAAAAATAATGAACAGAATGTCAGTGAACCCTAAATCTTCAAAACCACACCGACATCAAAGTTCGAACTCCTAAACCCCTAAATTCCTAATCCTATTCATGAACCCTAGATCTTCAAAACCTTCAAATTCTGTTAATAGGATTTACTGAACCAAAATGCAAAATAGTTGAGCTTATAATACTATGTAATCAGAAGGAATCGAAAGAAGGAGGCTTAGATTAAGGACTGCCAAGATGTTACCTGAGGTTTTTCGAATTTTGGTGTTGTGGAGGAATAGTTCTCGACGCTGTGCGCCCTCGAGCCGAAGATGAGTCTCGTGTTGACGGTTACTGGGGAGTACGACGGATTCGCCGGAGAGAGATGGATTCGCCGGAGACACAGAGAATTAGGGTTTTCAGCGAGAGTGAGAGAGAAGAGCGGTTTCGATAGTTTTGAGGGAGAGAATGAAATGATTTTTGAAATGAAAATCAGAGATGGGGGGGACTCAGAGATAACGGCGTGGATGGGGATAACGGCGTCAGTGGCATATTTCGTAGTTATTTTCATTCTTAAGGGCAACGCTTTAAGAGCACAGTGGCATAAATCGTAATTTTTTTTATTTTCATGGGCAACGCTTTAAGAGATTTAAATAGATGTACTGTTTTATCATCAATGAACATTTATTAACTGTGTTATCATTTATTACCTTTAAATGCATATTTTTATCATTGGCCCTTTTAAATACACATCCCAAATAACTTAATATACATCCTTATTATTTGATATTTTAAATCAGATTTGATTGGTATGTTAAATGACTAAAATAGACATATGTAATATAATTGAAATATTAAAAACAAACTTATATTTGGAAACTAATAATATGAAAAAAACCAAATTAAAATATTAAAACGAAAAATTATTTTTGGAAACTTATAAAGTGAATTAGAAAAAATTAAATTTTTAAGAGCAAGAAATTATTTAGGGAAACTATTAAACTAAACAAAAAATTTGCAAGGAAATTTAGATAATCAATTAAATTTTTTTTTATCCTTAAAGATTGATAATTTATAGAGTGTCAAAATGTCAAACGATGTAATTATTATGCATATGAACACCTATTTTGTTATATTTCACAAATTTCCTTTTCACCCAAACACACTATTCATATATGTATTTTTCATCTTGTTTATCATTTTCATGTTTAAGAATTTGAATGAACAATGAATTTGTAAGGATTTCTCAAGAACTAACACAAGTAATAGATATGAACATCTATAAAATGTTAATTTATATAAATATATATTAATTATATAATAATAATAGTGTTAATATAGTCACATAATATGATATTTCATGGATTTTTAGATTAAGGGTATTTTAGGTACTTTGGGTTGTGTATTTAGTAAAATATCCGAATGAGAAATTAAATAAATGATTTATTAGTATTAAGAAAGATGTGTGTATTAAGTTATTTAGGGTGTGTAATTAAAATTTCTCTATAATTATCACACATGAAATCTTTTTATTGGATGGTCCATAACCAACAAAATATTGGTGGTTAGCAAATTTGAATTCACATCTGCTACATTAGCGGCACCATAAACATCGTGATCAGAACGGCCCCATAAATAATTATCCACGAAGCATCCCACCACGAAATCACTTCTGACTTTTGATATTCAATCTTGCATATAGAATCCGAAATGCGAATCATTTGACACTGTCCATCAACCACTTTCACCAAGTCAAAAGCCTTCTTCTCTTTCTCTGCAATTTCCGTTCCACCTAACACAGCAAACCCTAGCAAGTAGTTAATTGGTTCCGTCGGCTCCTCTCTCAGTCAAAATATCAACCTTTGGACTTTTTGAGCAGATCATTACTTTGAACCCACTTTCCCATGGCGTCGACGTCGAGCTACCGATTGAGAGCCTCCACGTCTGCTGCATCATCATCTGTTCAATGGAAATACGACGTGTTTTTGAGTTTCAGGGGTAAAGATACCCGCAAGAACTTCACAGGCCACTTATACGACGAATTGCAGTGGCGAGGAATTAAAACTTTCAGAGACGACCAAGATCTTCAAAGAGGCACAACTATCTCTCCAGAGCTTCTGGCTGCAATTGAACAATCAAGGTTTGCTGTGGTTGTTCTCTCGCCAAACTATGCTTCTTCCAAATGGTGCTTGCTTGAACTTGCAAAGATAGTTCAATGCATGGGGAGAGGGGCACAATTCTGCCAGTTTTCTATGAAGTGGATCCCTCTGACGTAAGAGATCAAACAGAAAGCTTCGCAGAGGCGTTTGCTGAACATGAAAAGGAGATGATTGGAGATGATTGCTTAAGGAAGCAGGTGCAAGAGTGGAGAGGTGCTTTGACGAAAGTGGCTAATCTCGCTGGCTGGACGTCAAAAGATTATAGGTATGTATTCATTAACATCAACACAGATATCAACAAATAAATAGTTCCGGTGAGAGTTCGTAGTCTCATAGTCAACCGTCCATTTTTTCTTTCTTTTAAGAGTCAACGGTTCATTCATTTGATGCTATTGAAATAGTAAACGATTATGTTCTTTGAGATGATGAACATACACATATGCATATAAGAATATAAGATAGCGTTTGGATGCAAGTATTTTCCTTTTCAGAGTAAAAGTTCAGTTTCATCTGACAAAGAAAAAGATATTGTTAGTCCAGATGTGAGTTGTCATCTTTGTGTGATAAGAAATCACTTATCATTTCATCTGTTAACGGTTGAAAAAGTATTAATCGTCCCGTAAATACTATAAAAGGGTTCTATAATCTTGCTCAATATTTTACTTCGTTTTTTAGGTATGAAACGGGGCTTATCAAAGAGATAGTGGAAACACTATGGACTGAAGTGTATCCTACATTTGCACCAAAATCTGAGTCCTTACAGAACTTGGTTGGAATTGATTCCAAGCTGATGGAAATAGAAGTCCTTTTAGAGGAACAAGCTAATGATGTTTGCTTCATAGGAATATGGGGTATGGGTGGAATAGGCAAGACAACCCTTGCTAGACTAGTTCATCACAAAATATCTCAACATTTTGAAGTTGCCATATTTCTTCCTGATGTCAGACAGATGTCTACAACACACGGTCTAGTTCATAAACAAGAACAACTTCTTTGCCAGATCTTGAAGGAAAAAAACATTCAAGTCCATAATGTTGACGACGGAGTGGATAAGATGAAGAGGTGTTTAGGTAATAAAAAGGTTCTTCTAGTTCTTGATGACGTGGATCAATCAGATCAACTGAAATACTTGGCCGGAGGAAAAGACTGGTTTTGTTCGGGAAGTATAATCATCATTACAACAAGAGACGAACGTTTACTAGTCTCGCATGAGATAGAAAAACGATATAGGAGCAAGGGATTAAACCATGATGAAGCTCTTCAGTTATTTAGTTGGAATGCCATTAAGAAAGATTATCCTGAAGAAGGTTACATGGAACTGTCTAAGGATATCTTGGATTATTGCAGAGGCCTTCCATTAGCTCTTAAGATTCTGGGATCTTTTCTGTACAAGAGAGATCGAGGTGATTGGGAAAGTACAGTAGCGAACTTAATGAAGGTCCCTATTGATCAAGTACTCTTTAAAGCGCTTCGAATAAGTTATGATGGATTACATGAGAAAGAACAACAACGAGTTTTCCTCGATATTGCATGTTTCCTCAAGGGGAATGACATAGAACGAGTAATTCAAATACTGGATAGCTCTTTTGGCCTTGACACTCTGGTCATGATAAGTGTTCTCAAGGAGAAATCTCTGTTGACCATTTTTGATAACTGTTTGGATATGCATGATCTGATACAAGAAATGGGAAGGGAAATTGTCAGTATGGAGTACTCTGAGCTAGAACTTGGGAAACGCAGTCATTTGTGGCTTCGTAAAGACATCTTCCATGTACTCAAAGAGAATACGGTAAGCGGTTATGCAGAAAAACCGAGCCCTTAACACAGCAAGTTTCTCTGTTAGTTACTTAGCTAGGGAATTAACTCCGTTTATTCTTTGTTGATAGGGAACAAAAGCAATCAGAAGCATAGCCATATGCTTGCCTAAAGTGGAAGAGTTAGCTTGGAATCCCGATGCCTTCCTAAACATGTCTGAACTGAAGTTTCTCAAAATGCACAATTTGGTTCTATGTCCAGGCCCAAAGTATCTTCCTAATGACTTAAGGATTCTAGAATGGAATTCATATCCTGCAAAGTCTCTTCCTCTAAATTTTCAGCCAGTGGATCTTATAGAGCTTACTCTCCATCATAGCAAAATCCATTACCTTTGGCATGGAATAAAGGTTGACTTACATAATTTTTATGATATCCAATTTTTTTTTTATTTGATCCAGGAATCAAAAAATTTGAAAGCCATTCTAACCCTCTTCTTTTTGCTCATGTTTTCACAGTATTCGAACAACAAGTTGACAATTCTTGATCTTAGTTACTCTGAGAACTTGACAAAGACCCCAGATTTCACAGGTATTCAAAATCTTGAGAGGCTGATTCTTGAAGGTTGTACTAATTTAGTTTACATTCATCCATCAATCACATCTCTCAGAAGAGTTAAGATTTTGAATTTTAAAAACTGTCGAAGTATCAAGACTTTTCCAGGTGAGTTAGAGATGAACTCTCTTGAACTAATTGATCTGTCTGGCTGCTCAAAAGTGAATATACTCCGACAATCCAAAAGTGCTTTGAACCTTTTTTCGGTGGAATTGACAAGCAAAAAGTGCCTTGTAATCCAGCGGATCCTCACCGGCTGAGTCTGGTATTGGCTTCTTTGAAACATTTTTCTTCATTGAAGGCATTGCATCTAAATGACTGCAAACTAGGTGAAGGAGCAATTCCTGATGACATTGGTTGCTTGTCCTCCTTAGAACACTTGGATCTTAGTGCTAACAATTTTGTCAGCCTTCCTCAAAGCATTAGTCGGCTATCGAAGCTAAAGTGTTTGAACTTGGCAGATTGCAAAAGGCTTAAACAATTGCCATGCCTTCCATCATTTAGTGGCACATGTGATGTGACCGCAAAAAACTGTATATCCTTGAAAAAGTTTCCAGATCCACCAGAGTTGTGCAGATTATGGAAACTATCCTTCAACTTTATCAACTGCTGCAGCATCGAAGATGGAGGAAGCATCAAAGATATGGGTGTATATGGAAATGCAGAGGTTTTAGATGAAAGTGAAGTTAGAACCCTTGGATATTACGATGCAGATGGAGGACACGAAGATAAGGTATTTGGACCCGTTCGTGATTTAAGTTTGTGGCCCTATCAACAACTTATGTTGATGAAAGATGAAAGTGAAGATGAAGCCGTTGGACGTCATTACGATGCAGATGGAGACCTTGAAGACTATGGAATCAGCACTTCTTCTATATATTCAATGCTACGGCGGTTCCTTGAGGTCTCTTTCTATCTCTCTATCTCTCTATCTGTCTGTCTGTCTATCTATCTATCTCTGATGTGACCTGTTGAATGGTGCAGGAACCCCCTCCTTTTTTTGAGATGTTCAGTACTGTAATTCCTGGAAATAATATTCCTGGGTGGTTTAAAAATCGAAGTGAGGGAGACTCAGTGAGACAGGCGCCACCAGATTGTTCTGCATGTAGAAGTAAGTGGATCGGGTTTGCTCTATGTGTTCTTTTTGGGGATGATGAAAACCCTGGTGCCCTTGGTGAAGACCGTGCATACACAATTTCGTGTTCTTGGCAGCCTGGTCATTTTATACCCGCCGGTTTCAGTATTAATATAAACCAAGTTGTTACTTCAGATCACCTTTGTCTCTTCCTTTTGCCTTCGAAACATTATCCGGGGAATCCGAAACCCATTAACTTTTCTTTCGAAGCCGACGCAGGCATGAAAGTGAAGAAGTGCGCTGTCCGTACTCTGTACAAGCAAGACTGGAAAGAACTCGAATTCCTCGAGTTAAGAATGAACCAGCACACGAAAAGCATCTGTACTGTGCAGGAAACCTCTCCTGTTAATGAGATGTTCGGTGCTGTAATTCCTGGAAATGACATTCCTGTGTGGTTCAATAACAGAGGGAAGCGAGCCTTTCGCCACGAGCGACCTTGTATTTCATGTTGCAAGACGTGGATGGGGTTTGCTTTATGTGTTCTTTTTGGAGCTGAACAAATCTCAGGGGAATTTCTAAATGATTTTCATGGCGATGGACTAGAACCTGGAGCAAAACATATTTGGTGTTGTTGGAAGGCCAAACATTTCTCTCTCGCCAGATACAGTTGTGTTGTTAATTCATCTAATCGCCTTTGTCTATTCTTTATTCCTGCGGATAAGTTTCTGCATTTACCAACATGGGTCGACTTTGAGTTCAAATGCGACGCATCCTTGAAGGTGGAAGGGTACGGGGTCCGTTCTGTGTACAAGAATGATTTGCCCAGTGATTTGGCCAACCAAAGTCTAGAAGATCAACTGCTCTGGTCAATAAACAATTGCAGACCTTCCCATTCGAAAAAAGAAAAAGAGAAAACAACTGCAGATTTTCGGGAGGCAATCTTGATGGAGGACCCTATAATTGAAAGTCCATCTCATGAAGGTCGTCAGAAAAACACCAAGTTTCCCATCGTCATAACGGAAGATCTACTGAAGATGTTAAGGAATTCCAAATGAACGGTCATGCATATTTGTAATTTTAAAATTTCAATTATAGTTTATATGGTAAAAACCTAAAATGGTACCCAAACTATTGTGGAAAATATTTCTCGGTACCTACAATTTTTTTTTACTTGAAATGATGCCCAGATTATCGTGCCGTTACCAAACATGATACCTCGGTTAAGTTTTCCGTTAAATAGCTGACGTGGAGTCTTTTTACATGAGCAAAATCGTCTATGCAGCCACAAATAATTAACAATTCAATTACCCACTCATCATTCCCTCCAAAATAAACAGTGATTCCCTCTAAATTCTTGGTGCAATATATTTTGCCTCCGAAATTCTTACACTTTCCCTTCAAATTGATAGAACAAATATGTCGATTATAACATTAATATTGTTCCGGATTGCTTATTGAAACTCAAAACAAAACGCAACTCCGTATATTTCATGTCTTTAGCAATAATGAAAGATAGCTCTCTATTAGCCATAAGTTGAACTAATTCAATAAACAACAAAATCAGGTTCATTCATAGCTTGTGTTCAACCAATGACCATAAAAACAAATAAGTAACAACATTGTGCATTTGTGCTAAAGAAATACATGTGATCTGAATCACTTCCATAATGGCCGGGTAATTGGCTTTTGTGACTTGTTTCTAGTGCTTGGTCCCTTTGATATTTTGAAAACGGGTTGTGAAGATGATGTTGGGACAACCAAAGTTCTTGAAATTGGCAGTGCCGGTTGTGAAGATGAATATTTAGGGTTAGATGAAGCACCAGTAGTGGATATTGATAGGCTCCTTGGACTTGGAGGTCTCTTGACCTGGAAATACTAATATCATCAATATATGTCTTGAATATTACACAAGAACTGTCACACTTATGAGATTCCCTCCAAAATATCACAAAGCACACATGCATACACTGAAATTTGATCATAAAACAAAGTACCAAACTCATTCAATTCATCCCAACAAAACCACATAAATTTCAAACTAAAACACTAGATAATAGATAATGGAAATGGATGTTCATACTCCCAACAAACAAAAGTTCAGAAGTATTATCATTCCTTGGTCCCTCTAGTTTAGCTAAACCACAACTCTTTCGATAAAGAGAACAACATACACAGCAAGATTACATAAAGATGGTATACAAAAATATATGAAACTAACCCGTTGTTTTGATGCCTGTTTTGGCGCATGCTTGGTGCCTGCTTTGGTGCTTCATTGCTTTGTCCCTACAGAAAAAAAAAATAACAAATGATTATCTTAGTAAAAATATAATCTATAATTACCCTACACACACACATAAATGAAGAATGATTTAAATTGAACCTGAGATGCATTCATAGCCTTCTTAGCAAGCTCAATGAGGCAAGTTCTTATGTTATGGTGCTATGAATAACATGTGTTACATGAGGATGTCACGTATGAACTCCTAGGCATCTTAGTTGTGCCAGCCACAGTAGCCCCAACATTAGGAGCTGGTGATTCCTCATCTTTCTCCCTCCTCCTAAACATTTTTGGTCTTCCAAATTGCCTCTTAAATGGGCGAGGCTGAACAGGAGCATGAATCTCAGGTCATAGTTCAATTCCAGGAACATGATTGAGGATAGGATGTGCATATAAATTAAGGTATGCTTCCTTGCTGTAACAGTCATCCACATAGTCAATGGGTTCATGTCCTCTAAGAAATATGTAACAAATTAATGGCATAAGGACAAGGAATTCCAGACATCATCCGCCTTCTACATGTGCAAGTCCTCTTAGCCAAATCAACGGAATCTCAATAAAAATAAATAAAAAAATTGTTTTGAATGAATCTAATTTTGTTATCGGGCATAACCTGAAACCGACCCGACCCGTCTGAAAATTTGGCACATTTGAAATTTCGGCCCACAATTCTGAAAGACAGGTTGCGGGTTGAAAAAACAGGAACCCGTTTATTCTGGGTCGAGTCTCGGTTTGGGCTCATAACCGACCCAAATTTCGGTTGCCCAGCCCTAATCTCAACCATTTATTAATTTTACAAATTTTCATCCAAATTGGTTATCATTAAAGAATTAACTAGATCATATCAATAAACGATCCAAATATGTTAAACAATAGTCCTTCAAGTTTAAAATTAATAGATCACTTTGATGAATGCATTAATGATTTTCAATTCAGATAAAAATTCGTACAGAATTCAATGACTAAAATATCGAAAATCACAGAAATATTGGTGGTTCGAAAAAAGAAAATTTTAATGAATATATCGAGAAAATATTGATTATCAATGAAAATTTTACCAAAATTTATATAAAATTTGTATATTTGACCAAACATAGACTTGATATAAAATATCGTAAAGATATGAAAATTCATATAAGTTCTCATAAAAAAACAGAAATTTCAAGAAAATATCGAGAATATTATAGATATTTTAGTCCTTAAAGATGATCTACTCACATTCGGAGCACCTTCAATGTTGGTGTAACCAAGTGCTACAATTGTTTGAGGCCAAATGTAAATAATGGCCGGATACTTTAGGGCGTCAATTCAATAACAGCAAGGATTCAATCGACTAATGTCTGGAGTAACTCATTCTACACTCGTCTTGCAATCAACAATGCGCCGAGAAGAGAAGCGACGCAAGTTCAATGAGGCTGTCCTCAACACTCTTTTTCCTCCTCCATCACCACCGGTGCTCTCTCCCTCTCTTTCTCTCAGTTTCTCTCACTTTCATCTCTCTTCACTTCTAATTCTGAAATGTATTGCTTGCAGCCCGAAGATGAGGACGTACCCTTCAACGTTTCACGTCAAGACATTGAACTAGAAACTGGGTCTTCAGCTACCAGCGGTGATGAGGATGATGACGGCGAAGGCGAGACCCAGAAGCTCACGAGGGCCCAGCGGAAGAGAATGCGGAAGAAGAAGCTTAAGGAAGACGCTTCTCGGCGCAAGCAAATCATAGGGCCTCTCTTGCCGTCGAAGATCGGTGAAGGTGAAAATTGCACTCCAGATGCTCGACGAAATGCCTCTGAGGAACCAAGTGAGACACTAAATTACACTTTCAGTTAGTAGCTGCATATCTTGAATTGTACTTTCTAGGTTTAATATTGATAAATGAAGCTGCATTGTCACAGGTGATGAGCCAATTCAACCTGGTTGCAGTAATCAGAAGAATAAGGTGAAGCAAAGGAGGAAGGCGAAGAAGCTAGCCAGGGAAAGAGAGCAGCATTGATGTGTTTCGATTCGACTAAACCAGTGAAGGCTGTGATTTGGCTTGTGGAATGCTTAGCTTCCACATTGAGGGTTCCATTTTTATTACATGGTTATAATACCAGTTATACATTGAGGGTTCCATTTTATTTTCCATACTGAGCACAGATTTTTCAGCATTGCTTGCATCTTTGCTCTCACGAAAGCGCAGAATGCCGCGTGAAAATATACAGATGAACACATTGAACACATTACTACTGTGTTTTGTGGAACTGCTAATGTCACTCAACAAACTTAAGTATACACCGGGGTAAATGAATTTTACTTGCAGGAAATTGTAACAGTGCACTACAGAATGGATAAAGGGTAACTAGATGAAATAATTTCTTGATTTTAGATAAAGAATCAATATCCCTCTGTATATTGCCACAAGAGTCCTGCTACACAAAGCAATAGTGGTTCCGAATCGTCAGAAGCCTCGTGCATATTGTAACTTGAACCCTGAGGACTTGGTTTGCCTATGATTAATCCAGGAAAACACAAACAAACAAACAAAAACATGTTAAATTCTCTGCATATTTTCAATCATATAAAATCTCAGTGTTAAAGCTGCCCTATCTGCCTGTAAATCAAGTCTTTTATAATTGCAATGTCACTGATGAACCATTATTCTAGTCTAGTTTACAGCTGAGGAAGATGGTCACAGCGTTATAGAAAGTTATGATAATCCAAGCAAATTAAAGAGAGGTTAGGTAAGGTAGCTCTGAGAATCATGTGACAGTAACAACTCTCATGAAGCAGTGATCAGAAATTAAAAAAAGAAGGTGCCCAAGTAGATTTATTTTCCATTTTATAATGCCAGAAACATTATACATCAGTATCACTACTCACTAGGTGTCCAATCTTTAACCCAAAAAAATCCACATAAATTGTCCCTCCCAAAAGGCGCTATGGACCATGATCTAGTCAAAATTGAGTCAACATTAGGGAGTGTTGGATACTATTCCAAAATAATGCAGAAGCACATAATGCTCCCATCATCAATTGCTCATTATAAAGGTGGATATCATCCTCCAATCATATACAAGATTTAAGATTTATGCCCCTAGAAAAGCTACAAGATATTTCACTAAACAAGTATTTGCACTACAAAAGCCAAAATCCAATAGCCCAAAAGAGAAATCAAAGCAAAAGCAAAAGCACGTGTCCAAAGCTTAAAGGCCAAACCAAACTTTTTTCCATGCACCTTTTCTATGTGACCATGATCAATCAAACGACAACTACACCAAAAACGACCCTTACGACACCACCGGGTAGTTAAACGGCAACGGCTGGAGTGACGAATCCACTGCGCTCGGGTGCACGAACCCATATTTACGAAGCACCTGATTATCGGCGAAGTTCAACGCCTTCTGCATGCCGTCCCAGCACGACGTCCCGGAATACATCTGATTGTGGGCCCCACTGCATGGCTGGCATCCTGTAAAGTGCGTGACGAAAGGCCTCCTCCAGCTGCCCACACCGTAACCAGACCCCGCGTCCTTCAGAAACTTCTCCCTAAACGCACCGTATTGCTCGCTCACTTTCTCCGCGTGTCGCCTCCTCAGCCGCGCCACGTCCTCGTCGCCTTGCCGCTTCTCTATCTCCGTGTACTTATCGGTGATGTTATCGAGGTTTCCGACTATCTCGGCCCAGTACCCTTCGAAGTAGTAATCACTCTCTAAGTAAATCCTGTCCGCCCATTTCTCGTTCTCTTTGTAAATCAAGTACGCCAGGCCCGTCTGATCATCCGACTCCGGGAAGGCCTTGTCCTTGAAAGTCGCACGGAGCGTCTCCCCCCATTTCTCGTAGTCCGGCGTCTGTGGGCCCATCGCGGCCCACGCCTCAAGGAACTTCATGGACCACTCGCAGTTCCTGATGAGAAACACGCCGGCGTTCAGCCCAGTCCAGCTGTGCGTGTCTAGAATCAGATGCGCCCAGCCGTGCACGACGAGGTTGTAGCTGCTGTACTTCTCCAGCGGAAGCTTGAAGTCCATGTCGGTGAACAACGCGTCCGAGTCGACCCACCAGATCCACTCGGCCTCCGGGTGGGCCACCATGGCGGCCCGGATGACCGGAATCTTGGCCCAGTAGGTCCTCATCTGCGGGTGCATGAACGCATTGTTGTAGAACAAATCAATCCCGTGTATTCTGGAATAGTCCACTTTGTTCTTGAAGAACCTCAGCAGCAGATGATCGCCGATAGGATTCTTACACGCTGACGGCTGCGACCCGGTAACCATCAGAATCCGCTCCGCTGCTCCGGCGCTGAACGAAGGGTGATACATCAGCCACTGGCGCCGCTTCTCGTCCCAGTTTTTGACTGGACTGCCAATAGTGTAAGTCAGCTCCGGGTCGTCGTAGAAGGTCCGGTCGGGCGGGTCGGACATGAAATCCGGACCCGGGTCGGAATGGCGACCCGGATTGGATTTCGGTGGAGTGACAGCGCGCCCGAAATTGGGGGAGGAAGAGGGGTTAGGGTTTATGAAGGAATAGATAGCGATGAGGAGCAAAAGAGCGAGAAATGCGCCGCCGAGGAAGAGGAAGCCGTCGGTGAGCCATGATGAGGCTTTGGCTTTCAAAGTGAGCTTCGTCATTGGTTGGGGGTGAGAGGATGGTTCGGGGGAGACCATGGTTAAATAGTGAGAGAGGGTTCAGGGGGGCTGTGACAGACAAGGGTTAACAGCGATGGTTGGCGGCCAAGGATGAATGTGTTCTCTGGTCTGGTAGATATTTAGCAGAGGATTTAGTGTATAGTGTAGGCTAGTGAAGTGAGGGAGTGAGGAGACAAGAGGACTGGTGTCGTTAAAGGAGCATCCCCTACTGAGATGTGTCATCGACGGCCGGGAAGGGTCCCACGTTGTGTGGAGTGTTTGAGATCAAGGAACACGTGGGTGGGAGATTATGAACCGACAGTTTAGGGTTAGAATAATTTTTTACTGTTCCGATTTCTAATTGTTTTTTACCAAAGAGGAGAATGAAAGGGAGATTACGAGAAATGCGATGATGACAATAAATTGCTTATCTTGTTCAAATGCACATGGACGCAGCCATAGTTGTATGAGTGTACGGTTTGCTTCATGATACTATTGTCGGATGCATGTAATATGTTTCTTATTGTCTTGTCTTCTTCAGGACGTACGTATACTCTTGTAATCGATCCATTTTACTACCTTGTATGATTAGTTTCAATAAAAAAAACTATACTGATTAGGAAAGTATGGTAAACAAATGCATTCGACACAGACAATTTTTGAAACAAGTGATTAAATACTAAAAACCTATTATTGGTAATCCTAGTTCTATATTCTTTCTAGGATTACTAATCCTGAATTAGTGTAACTCTACAGTAATTTTTGTTATGATAGTCGTAGTACTAAATCATTTGTCATCCTTCTGTAATGTTTTATACTATTATTCTGCATTAGTGTTTTAGTATAGAAAAAACAACAGGGCATTACTAAACAGTGAATGGGTGTTACCAATATTCGTATTACAAGTATATACAATGTTGCATATAAAAACAGAAGAGCACAGAGATACCACTACCATCAGAAGATTCAGAAGATAATTGCCAATTGCCATATATGTTTTCTTAAATTGCACCAATATCGATCACAGACTAATTAATCCAGTTTTATGGTATATTTTTATCAATAACCAATGAATCCTAGTCTAGACTTGGATAATCAACTTGAAAAGAACATCATTCATGTGTGTTTTCCTACTACTGTCAGAAGTTTTCTAATTTGGCAGCGTTTCTAATCCCATAACATATTGTAGGCTTTGTTGGTCCCCTCTTCAGAATCTAAGCATCATAATCTAACACTTCATTTCTCACCCAAAAAAAAAGCATCATAATCTAACACAAGTTCAGGATTTTGAACTTGTATGATAGCTTGATTAGGGATATGAATCTGCCAACAAGCATTCTTTGCTCGACAACAATCCAAACAGATAAGACCCTCTTCAATCTCTTCATCATCTGCTCGAATCATAACAGCGCGACTTCTTTCCAATTTTTTGTTCTTCTAATTTATCATGCATTATAATTTATAAGTTAGTTCTCAAATACATCTCACAACATAAGAATTTATCAAAGGCATAAAATCTACTGATTCTTAACCTCAATTCAATCAATCTGATTTTCTCGATCATAATGGTAAACAATGTAATCTACAACTGAAAAAAGACTTGCCACATTCTACTTTTTCTTTTCTTCAATGTCATTACAATGATCAAGGTAAAAATCAGTGGCGGAGCCAGGATTTGAACCTTGGGGGGTCTAAATATTATAGCATAAGTGTATATTAAAGTTTTGTAAAAAGTTACCTGACTCAATGTTTAATTTGATCATCTTTAAATGAAGCAAAATTTTATTGTATGCATCTCATAAACTCGTGCAACATTAAAAATGTACGAATGAAGAAAATCGTAATTTACGCATCACTAAATACTTCACATTTTTGTTTTGGTAAATTCATTAATTTTCCTGTTTACTAATTAAAAGAAATCAATTACCTTAACAATTTCGATTGGTAAGACATAAAGCTAGACCAATCAATTTATTGATACATTTCTTAATATAATTGATTTGTCATTCAAGATTAATTAATAGGTAGAAAATTTAAGGGGGATTTAATGATATAATTAAACAGATTTTTAATGATAATTAGCTAATTAAGCACCTAAACTTCAAACTTTTCAAAAACCAAGGGGGGTTCAGACCCCTTCGGCCTGAGCACAGCTCCGCCCCTGGTAAAAATGACGACAGTTAGTTAGATTTACGCGCTCATATTCATAGACATCATATAGATATAAAGAATTCAATTGCTAACATTTTCGAGTGATGCCAAATGTAGCAACCAAACAACATAACAACCATCAAACTTGTACTCATGCTAGTCACATGATGCAATATATGTCATGTAATGGTTGCGGTCCAACGAATACCCATGTAAGAAATTTCTCGTGATTAGAAGTCTTACCATTTAGGTAAATCGGAAATATCTGAGGAGCTCAAATCTAGATGCATAAAACCGAAGTTCCTAAGCACTTGATTATCCGCAAAATTCAAAGCTCTCTTCATCTCATTCCAACAAGTATCGCCTTTATATTGTGGATTATGTTCTCCATTACATGGTTGACACCCCGTAAAATGAGTCACAAATGGTCTCCTCTCGCGCCCTTAAGATACTTCTCTCGCTCCCAAACCTCCAAACCCTTCACTTTCTCTGCATGTCTAGTCCTCAAAATTTTGTGATCCATCTCCATCTCGGTGTAACTCTCGGTGAGGTTATCGAACATTTTCACCATCGCCAACCAATATGAATTCAAGTAATATTCGTTTTCGATATAAGTCTTCTTCCCCCATTTCTCCTTGGTAGTGAAGAGCAAATAAATCAGAGCCGATTGGTCGTCCGGCAGCGGGAAAGGCTTGTCTTTGAACACCGACGTCAACGCTTTGCCCCATTTTTCGAAGTTCGGTGTCTGCGGGCCCATTCCTCGATTAGGTCCATAGACCATTGGCAGTTTCGGATCAAGAACACCCCGGTATATAACCCGGTCCAGCTCTTGTTCTCCTCATCCCCATACACCATATTGGGCGGGCCAACCATGGGCCACAAAGTTATAATCCTTGTACCGGCCGAACGGAATCTCACTCAATATCCGTAGACACAGCATCCGAGTCCATCCACCAGATCCATTCGGCTTCCGGATGGGCCACCATCGCCGCCCGTATCACAGGTAGCTTGGCCCACAAGGATTCCATTTTGGGGTTCAAGAAGGCGTTGTTGTAGAAAATATCGTGGCTGTGGATTCGACAATAGTCAACCTTGTTCTTGAAGAGCCTCAGAAGGAGGTGATCCCCGATCGGGTTTTTACAAACCGACGGCTGTGATCCGGTGACGAGGAGGACCAGCCCTTTATATGCGTATTTTGTGTTAGCATTGATCCATTGCCGACGTTTGTCATCCCAGTTTTGTATTGGGTCTCCGATTGAGTAGCTGAGTTTCGGGTTATCGTAAAATGTAGGACGAGTTGGTTTGTATGTGGAGCCAATGTAGCCAGCGAAAGAGATGACACCGAAAAATAATACGAAACAAAGTAACTGAAGCCCATCAAGCATGCGTTGGCAGGCTTTGCATCGACGATGGGGAGGTTTCGCCATGGGAGGAGTTTAGTGGTTTTGGGTTCTGAGAAAACTGGTTTCAAGTTTGGGATGTGGAAATGAAAAAGACTAGCTGCGTTTTAAGGTAGTGAAAGTCGTCTTTGGTTTTCAAAGCAGGATTTTTTGGAAGAATATTTTAGGTAAAAGTAAAACTGGGATCTTGTTTCCGAAAGGAGTGATGATAAGAATGGTGGTGTAATTATTGCAGTGATTTTCATGATCTGTGGGCGTTTATTACTCTTCAGAATTGGTATCACTGGACAGTGATTTGGGTTTTTTTATCCGAATTGGGATTTTGTTGAAGACTGCTGGTGGTTTGAGAATTCCATATACCCCGCCAAAAGTACCAAAACAAGGAGTGTCAGGTTGAGTGAGTATTTGTCATATACTCTCACGTGGCTTAACTACCAGCAAGCTTTCATAGCTCAGTTGGTTAGAGCACCCGTTTAGTAAGCGGGAGGTCCTGAGTTCAACTCTCAGTGAAAGCAAATTTACTTATTTATTTATTTATTTTTCTGAGCCAAATCAGATGCATCTCCTTTCATTCATCTATTCATTGGAACAGAAGTAATGTTAGCGTACAACTGCATTTTGCTGATAGAAATTGGAAACAGTAAAAACAACTTCACTATTGTGGATTTTGAAACCAATACAAAATCCTTATTTACACAAACAGCACGAGCTTCTACAATGTCAAGATTCAAGAAGTCTAGCTAAATATTGCAACACAATTTTTCACACTCCAAATCTCTGACTAACTTTCTTAATTTTCTCTTTTGTTCTTTTTACCCCCTGAACCAAGCACATTATTGCTGTGCTTGGTTTTACAGTTACAGTCACAATGGCGAAAAGGAAAAACATATCTACACCACCAGCTATCAATACAACAACGACCTCGCACGCTAGATTGCTGTGTTCCTAGTTCAGCAACCTTCTAAATCGCGCCACTTCAAGTAAACAAGCCCTGCACGGTAATGAGTGTATGCGCCTGCAACTACCAGTATGTGGAACAGTTGGTGGCTGTGCCCTGCAATGTCAAATTTCCCAGGCATCCATCGTTCTGGAATCCTTGTTGCATAAACCAGTGCTCCAACTCCGTAGAAAATCCCCATGAGAATCTCATACCCAGTTGTGTGGAGCGCCTCAGGTTGGTCTGAGAACAAGATAAGCTTGTGGAGGATAGGAAGAATGCCCGACAAGCCCATGCCGAAGAAAAGAGATGCACGGACACTACGGTACTGAGGAGTTTGAAAGACAGGCAAGAGGGAACCCAAGACTGAGGCAATTCCTAAGATGGTTATGAACCCCATGTAAAGGGTGCAGAAGAAAGGGTTGCACATGAAGGAGTAGTAAACAAGAGGGTAGAATGAGGTGGATATAAGGGCTGCAATTCCAGCATAGTCCAGCCTGAGCATGATATATGACGTTCGCTCAGAGTGGCAAGAGAGAAGATGGCAAGCACTGCTGGACAGCAAGCAAAACATTGCTCCTCCCAAGAAAGCGAAAAATGGCCATCGTGTAATTGGTCTCATCACCAACGGTGCTATTATGTTGGCTAAATCTTCCTTCATGCTATGCTGCATTAACCACAAAACAATAAAACCAAGGGTAATCAGTTCACTGGATTAAGTACCTTAGTCAAATAAGAAAATGATAGACGATGGTTCGACATACAACTGACATTTGTCTCAACTACAAGGTGGAATATGTTCAACTAAAGTAATATCTTGCTTTCAAACTAGTAATAAAAAATCAATTTGCACTGTCCAACATCAGTTTTCAAAACCAGTACTGAGATAACAATAATAGCTCAAAGCATATTGAGCCTTTTCAAGAACATATGAGCCTTCAAGAAGGCCACAATCAGAGATGTGTATGTATAGACATCAAAGGTAAATATATTAATATCAAGAGTATGAAATAAGAATTGAAATATTCATATTGACTTGCAGATCAAAACAAAATCATCTCATTTCTAACAAGCAGATAAAAATAAATGATCTAACTTTTTTACTTCTCATTCTAATTCAATATTCTCCCATAACAAGTATTTCAACTAGAGTGATTCCAGTTCTATAAAAAAAAACTAGAGTGATTCCATTAAATCAACTTCAGAGTAATTCCAATGACACTACCAGGCCACATTGGTAATACACATATAATACAAAATTTCCATATTCTCTAAGGCTATATAGGCAGAGCATTACCAGAACACAAACATCAGTGTGGTTGCCATGGGAGAACCTCTGAGGCAAACAATTATTCAGAAGTTCCATAACATGCCAACCAGAGAGCGAGGGAAGTAGATCCATTGAAGGCAACGAAGTCTTTAACTCCTCCCTAAGTTTGTTCAGAGCAGGCATGTTGGGTAACGATGGGAGGCATGTCATGAGTTCCTCATGCAACTTGTGAAGATCAGCATTTTTCAGCACATCAGGTAAGGCATGAAGATCAACGACATCTGGAACCTTCATTGCAGTGTATATGGTCAGGGCAAGAAAAAGGAAGAACCCGATCAAATGCCTGGAGATATAATAGTCTGTTATAAAGAAATGGTTTCCAAAAATTGAAGTTCATGTCTAATGAGTCCTAAATTTCATACAGTAGCGAAACACATACAATTACAAAAATAAAGATTAACTGAACCTAACTCCCCATACGAGACATGCTTTCACAACAGTAGCTTCAGCTAGACTCTATCAACCCAAAATTATATACTTCTTAGTTTAATGTTGGAGAACCAGACTCATAAGTTATGAAACTATTGTAAACAGTGTCCATTTCTCACTTGCAGAAATTATTTCCCTTTCATATCAGTCGCAAAAACTTTCTTTACCAGAATTGGAAAATTTCAGAAACTGTTTCAATTAAGCACCACAGTGATAACTTCTTATGATATCAACAAATCACGTAAATTCATTTATGCCAGACATGTAGTCCTATGAAATTAATAACAAAATACATTGAGCCTTACGTCCAAACGTTCAGCGTCTCATTGTGGATGGTGAACATACTGAGCAAGACCTGCTTCAATGGCCACTCAGGCCGGTAATGACCTATGATATACTCGTTGTCTCTTAAATAGTGGGGCAACGAGTGGTACTCAACCAGCTGATACTTCACCTTCTTCCACAGACGCTTTCCTTTACCTTCCTTCGATGCACATGCCTGATTGTTGTCCATTGCATCAGCAACCAGTTTGGGATCCTCAAAGCTTTGTTCTTCACTGCTCATTCTCTGTTCAACCCAGATCACACAATGTTCAACTCAAAGCAAACAAAAGGAACTCAACTAAGAAACCAAGAATCAAATCCATCTTTAAAATCACTGATATTTCACTGCATGCAACATAAGCAACTAAAAACTTTCCCATTCTCTGTTCAAACCAAATCACACCACTCACAAATCAAAATGCAATATTTACTTGCCAATTATAACTTAGAAACCAAGAAAGCAAAACAGATCTAAAAGCATTGATCTTTTGGTCCGTGCAACTTAAACGAAATCCAATTCCCGACCAAATTACCCCAAGCATAAGTCAAGATTCGATCTTTCAAGTATTGCAGAGAACCAAATAACAAAAAGAACATATTCCATGTCCTTATTTTTTGCTACATTTTCAAGCAAAACCAGAACCACTAAAACAGAAACTAATAACAACAATGACAGGAACTATAAGCTCAACAAGTAGGAACCCAGATGAGAAAACCAACCTAAATTATGAAGAATCACCGGCAGAGAACAAAGCCAGGCCCCCAGAAGGAGAATCTTCTTCTCCCTCAGATCGGTTTTTCCACCTGTTTATACCAATAATGGGGCGGTGAAATTCAGAAATGAGAGAATTGTCCTTATGAGTAAATCTGAAACCAAATGTTGGATTGTAAGAACCAAAAATAGGAGCCAAATGGGAAAAATTAAAGGACAAAACGACGACAAAGTCAGGGGTATAGTTGGAGATTTGGAGAAAGACAGAAAGATTGATTCGTTGGTGAGATGCGGAGATGCCAATGGGACGTTGATGGGGTGTCTCGTACAGTTTACAAGTTTGGCACGTTTTGTGGCCTATAAGATTTTGGGAGATATTTTCATGCGGTGGCGGGCTGTGAAATTTATGCGACACGAAGTTGAACAAGGAAAGATTAAAGCTTGGCTTTCTTTGCCAACAATGTCAGTCAGTTACAAAGATTGGACCCATAGATAAGCTTCACATAAAAGAATATGGTTGTGTACGTTTGGACTTTGAATTGTTGTTTCGTTTGAAGTCTTTTTCTCTACACACCTCAAATTAAAATCCACATATTTTTTGTTTTGGTAACTTAAATTTTACCTTTTATAGTGATTTAAATTTTGTCTTTGTGAATGTGTTAACTAAAAAAGAAAATTTAAAGTGTGTAAATTTCACATCCATTTCTTATTTACCTAATACCCCAATAAGGTAATTTTGGAATCAAGTTTTTCACGAAATGTATTAGACATTAAGTTGTACCATGTAAACAGTGTAATTTTAAAGTCTCGTATGGAGCTTGTTGGACATTAAGTCTTTTTAACCGTTTTAGCAACGTAAAACCAGTTCACTTTGAATCAGTTCACAACCTTCAACTTACAAGTATCAGACTTACGTTACTAAACTAAACGGTGATAGACGATAATTTTGATCTCATTAAGACAATAATTTGTTTAAATAATCAGGCAATCATCATTTTATAGCTTGGTTTTTATGGTCGACATACTATTGCTGGCACTGTGGGAATCTCTCAACATGAGGAGAATAATTAGGAGCATACTGCCATTTCCACTGCAAAATAGAAGAATTTCAACATGGACTTACAAGTCTTCTTCAAAAAAGAACACATGGACTTAAAAGTAGATTGAATGATCTTGTCTCTTGGCTTTATACAAACAGATCAGTTTAGTAGAATGACAACTCAACTATATACATAGAGTTGAACTATTACTATAGTCGATGCATCTCTACTAAGTGTGAGGTTAAAGAAATTAGAAATATGTATGAGCTGAATCAGCTGATAAGGTTTGTATATGTGTTAAAATTAAAGATCCTTGGCTACCTAGTATTCTTTGCTATAAAGATAAATTCCTTTATCACCGCATCAAGTGCTAATCTAATGTGTCGATGAAATTAAGGTGTTGAAAATTCATAGCTCATATGAAAATAGTCAACACTTGTCCACACCATTTCAATTATGCAGTCTAAGAATGAAACATTGTTATCCATCATTCAATTCATACATTATTCTATAAACAAGGCTACACGAAGTCAAATATGGTGCACGTGAACCGAATAACTGATACGTAATCTCAGCCTTTTATTTGATTCAGCCATTTAGGTGACACTATCATGCAAGGAGTAAAATTTCGGTGATTGTGGAAATATCGACCCTCTAAAAAATAGAAATTTCGGAGAAATATCGATAGCAATAAAAAATTGAGAAAATTGATGAAAATTTGAATAAGAACAAGGAAATTTTCAATAAAACTTTGAGAGTAATCTACTACTGTCTCTATCTAGAGCGAAGGTTCGCTCTAAAATTAAAATGCGAAACTCCTCTTTTAGCCTTTGGATCAATTCATTAAAATCTAATGAACAATAACTAATCTCTCTTAACTAGGTTCAAGAACCATGAGTTAACAATTAAGAAAAATAAATAAATAAACAAACACACAAATAGATTTATATTCCATGTTTGATCTAGAGGCCATTAACATAATCAAAAGCAGGCGCCATGAACACCGTCATAAGCTTGCCGGTGAAGAGACATGATTTCTGCCAGGGTCGGTTACCTTAGAAAACGCCGGAGAAGCGTGCAAAGCTTGATGATCCACAACCGAGAGAGGTCAATGATACTTGTATGCCTTTTGACTTATGTTCTAGGGTTTGTGAAATTGTTGTTAGCTAGGTCACGAAATCCATGAGGAAACGATCGACCAATCCTATAATTGAATTGGATTTTGTAGATTGAATTGGGCAATTGGCCGTGGATCCTAGGATGCATATATAGCTAGCCAATATAAAATTGTATGGAATTTTCCATTGAGGTCCATAGGTTAGCCCTTCTATAGTTCTATTCGTTGTCTTTCATCAAAGATTCATTTTTGTTATTTCTTTCTTCTAATTATATTAGTATTGTTGTCAATGTACTCATATTGTACTATGTATCATAACTGCTTGTTTTTTTTTTTGGTATAGCTATGGAATTGCAAAGCAATAGCAGTTTAAAAGAATCAAAGTCTGCAGAAGAAGAGAAGTCTGGGGAAGGCTCTTCAAGTCATACCCCTCGAGCAATCAAGCTTCTCTGCGAGATCTGTCATGTCTTTTAGACTGTTAAAACTTAGCAGTCATTTAGTTTTACTATGTCTTGTTTTTGGTTCTCTTAATAAAGACCTTGTCCTTAAGGATTTGATAGGGTTAGACTTTTTCTTTCCATTTAGATTCCATGTTTTAGGCAGTATGAAACGTGGTTGTTATTGCTTTGATTTCTTCCTCATGTAAAGGCTATAAAGCCAAAAGCTTGTTATTGAATTCAATAAGAATTTCTCTCCAAAAAATCAGTGTGAGTGCGTTTGTTTATGTTTAATGGCCTCTAAATCAAACATGGAATATAAATCTATTTGTGTGTTTGTTTATTTATTTATTTTTCTTAATTGTTAACTCACGGTTCTTGAGCCTAGTTAAGAGAGATTAGTTATTAGTGATCAATCTGATTGGATTAAAAATTAACTAAATAAGTGTTTCACCGTGACTTTAAGGATTTTTGCATACAGTAAAATCGTTGATTTAAAGATGTGATATTGAAGTACACGAAGTCACGGATTTGTGTAGTTTTTGTTTAGATTATATCCTATGTAAAAGTATATGGAATATGTGTGTAAGCTCAATTCGGAAAATCTATGCTCAGTTAGTTTTGAAAATGGAAGAATTATGGGATGTGGAAAGTAATGTGTTGACAAGTGACATTGTGACTCCGACATACGAACTACATATTATGAAATTTAAATGATCTGAAATTTGGAGAACTATTAAAGATAATAGAAAATTAATATGGTGCAATAAGGTCGGTAGATTAATCCACCGTTTAATCAGAACCATCCATCCATATGATTTGTCGACTCGACGGAAGCACCTGACCGGGACTCATTATTCTTGTGAATTAGTGGTTGTATGAGGTTCGAAATTAATCCTCTCTCAACACTCTACTTATTGATATACTTGATTTCAATCTGAATCGAGTTTTGATCAAGTTCTTGTTTTGGGTTTGTCGGCATCTTTTCGGGGTTATCGCATTTGACGGAGATTGTGGCGCTTTTCGATCCTACGAAGCTGCAAGTTGGGGAATGGTATTGCTGCGGTGGTTTTAGCTAGAAATCGATCTAACTAAGTTTGTGGGATGTGACAAAGAAGATTCCTCTCTCTATCTCTCTCTTTCTCGATTGGGATGACCACACAACTCACGTCACTCTGCCAATTGGAAAATTTTGTTTTGAAGAAGTAGAGCTAGTCGAGGTTTGGATTGATGAACGCACCATCAGTTCACTTCGACGGCCAAACGCTCCATTTTCACGTAATCAGATGGCTATGACGTCTTCATGAAAGTTGTTCGAAACTGTGTCTTCTAGTTTGTGTTAAAATTCTAAAAAGATCTAACGGCTAAAGCTTCCAAAATCGAGGTAAAATTAATGACTTTTCATGTAAAGAAAATCTGTTTTTAGGTAGAATGAAAAATTTGTATCAGCTTCGTGATTGCATGTCCTTTACCCTTTTCGAATTTGTATTGTTTGCTTTTAGTTGGGCTGGGATGTGATAAAAAATGAAAAGACCAAAGGAAAGAATTGACAGTTTATAGTATTTATTTATCTTCGCATCTTCAATCGGGTGACTTGCACATTGGTGATATAAATGTACCTTTATGTGTGGAATCCGTTCTCACACTAAGCTTGATCGAAGTATAAATTTCAAATTTGAAAGTGGACCTAAAACCTAGGCCCAATGTTTAAACAAAGTGCCAAGTAGATTAGGCTTTTGCGTTGGGTAGCTACACAACCTAAAATGGATAAAACAATTTTAGATCCAATTTGTATAGAACTGGGCCAAACTCGGTGGGATATTGCTATGCAGCCCTCTTGGGATTTATAAATGAACCAACTTTTACACCATGTACTCTGCCTAATCAACACTTTATCTATTCATATTAGCACGTTTTGATAGAATCTGGTCATTCAGTTGTTGACGTTGAGTAGGTTGGATCCCCTACGAGTTCCATTTCGGACCAAAATATTATATTTCATGACTTTAATCTTTATCTGATCATTGGTCTAACTTTGTTTATATGTTGCTGCATTTTGTAGAAAAGTTGGTGAAACTTCAATGAGAAAGTGTATTTTCACCATCCACAGTACAAGTTTGACAACACAATCCTTTTTTATGAGCTAGCCTAACTCCACGAGTCGTTTGGTAAGGCCTTTTGACATGTTTGAGAACAAAAGGTGAAGAGAAATCAGTTACAATCTCACTAATCATCCCCTGGTATGGTATTAAGTTGAATTCAATGGAAACATAATAGGCATGTTGCTATGCTTCTATGAGAAATGGATATCAAAATGAACGTTGAGAAATTCATAAGTTGGGAATCAGTCTTCATTCACGACCAAATGAGGAAAGTGTTCATTTGGGTAAAGATGAAACTGAATATATATTTTGGTTTAGGATGAAACAAGTACAAGTTCACGTTTGATGCATATAATACCACATAATTTTTTTTCATATACGGTAATGTATTTACTTTCATTATATTAGGACTTTAAATCTTTGACCTAGCAAAATTCTAGAATAATTCATCACATTTTCTCTTGTAACGTACTAATCTGTTTGTTTGGTTAAATAATTCATACATTTTCCATAAATCACGATGCAGATTGAAGATATGGATTCTGATGAGAGCACCGCAGCCATCCCCGTAGGGTCCTTCTCCTCTCTTCCGCAGACGCAACCACCCTGCTTTTGCAGATCTCACACGTCTGCAAAAAAAAAAAAAGGTCACACTCCATTATAATTCGCTTCTCTCACTTCAGTTCGTATACGACGTCACCTTATACGCAATCCCTCTATATATAACTCCCCACCTTCCCCCTCCCCCTCTTCATTTCTTGTTCCATCTCTAGCTAGCTTCTTCTCAGTTCTCACACGTCTGTATCACTCACTTTGGTTTCTGGGTCCGTCGCCATTGGATGAGCTAGGTCTGGTTCAGTTTGTCACATCCTTCTGCTCTCCTCCGATTCTTGACGTGCGTCGGTGAACGTGAAAACCTTCCCTAATACCAGGGACCGCTCTCCCGTCCAAAACCCTATTCACCACGTCACCTCTGAGATCACTCCAAACGCCCATCTCTCATAAATATAGCCATAAACCCCAACGAGCACGGTTCCATATCCGTTTGGCACTTTGGCTAGCTAGCTAGCTTGGGAACTCCGACGAGTCGTGTTTGTGGCGAGATGGGCAACTGTCAGGCGGCTGAGGCGGCGACGGTGGTTATACACCACCCGGCAAACAACAAGGTCGAGAGGATTTACTGGTCGGTGAGCGCTCATGAGATCATGACGTCGAATCCGGGGAACTACGTGGCGCTTGTGGTGACGTCGCCGACGTTGAAGGTCGAGAATGGAGCGCCGGTTAAGCATCTCAAGCTTCTGAGGCCGGACGACACTTTGCATATCGGACAGGTTTACCGGCTCATCAGTTTCGAAGGTAAAATATTTGGATCATCGGTTTTCTCATTTTTACGACGGAGTTTTTGGTGTTTAACGAATGTTATTTTTTGTGGGATGTGCAGATGTGTTGAAGGAGTTTGCTGCTAAGAAGTCTGTGAAGCTGGGGAAGTTGCTGAGGGATAGAGGTGCACTTGGCCTTGAACTGAAAAAGAAAGAGTCCGATGGTACGAATCCGAATTCGAAATCCGACGACCGCAATTCTACCCAGGTAATATCACGATCACACAACCCTTATTCCAATCATGATACTAATTTGTTCATCTAGTTAGTAAAACAAAACATTAGTGTACTACACTCCTTAAAGCTTTTGTTAATCAAAGGATTTAGTAGCTTAGATGAAAAATTTTACGTCATTGATGTACATAACAGTTTTTTTTTTTTTTTAAATCTAATCATTATCATACAACTTAAACCAATGCATTTGCATTAATCACTGTAAATATGATGGTCATCTCTAGCTCCATTGATCATTGTATATGTTGTGGGGTAGTTTTGTCCTTCTAATGGATGTGATTGTAGTTTTGTACTTTGTAAGACTTTGGTTTGTGTTTTTTGGTAGTGGGGGGACTGGGGGGTATGCATGCATTAATCTATATTGGTGTCATTTCATTTCCTAAGGGCATAGGAGGAGCCTATAGACCTTAGAGATAAGAGGAGACAGGGTATCTTATTTTGATCTGTCCCTTCAACTGATTGAAGCCTCTTGAAGACAAATATATTCCCATAATCATAAAGTTCATTTGGATTATTGAGAATTTAAGACAAAATGTAAATGAGATGTTCCATAAAGTAAGAAGGGGGGAAAATATGTATGTGCAGAGGTAAGAGATGGGTTGTTTTTTCTCCGGGGTGCTGGTGAATTGAATAACTTATCTGTCAGTGATTTCGAAGAATCAGAACCTTACTTTAACCCACAAATCTCGAGGAATCTGGGTTCTTTATGTTTACACGTTTGTTTTCTGTCAGCAACTTTGTTGGGTTAAAAACTCTGTAAGAATTTTAACACTAGTCAGAAATTTCCAGTATGAAAAACTGTAGGGCTTTTGGCATTTTGTTTTGTAGCTTCACAGCATTGGCTTCTAGAGTTCTAGCTTATGTGAGCTTTTGCAAACTAAATTGATTAAGAAAAATAGGAGGCGAGCCTACAGACCCTTGTTATGAAAAGTAAATTTTCTTGTTATATTTTGGGGGATCATGGATGAGAAAAGTTATTCCTTATCCAATATGGATGATGACTAATTAGCCATGTAGGCGATAAAATGTTGGTGCATTACTCAGTAAGAACTTGATTTTGAAATCTCAGCTTTAGAGATAATTGTTTTAACTACTTCAGCATTAGAGATCTATAATAAGGGTACTTTAGTAATGAATTGAAGCCTTCCATGTCGATCTGCTTATGATATACCCTCTGGTGGACTTAAGAGTTCACTTTGCTTTTACCAAAATTATCATGAACTCCTAACCCTATGATATAAGTATGCTAATCTTAAAAGACATGTAATATCTGAGCTAGACTTGTCTGGTAATCGGCTTGGTTAGGTTATAGTGCTTTCAATACATTAAGCTAGCTTGCTTAAATCCATGTACAAAATTAATGAGACATAGAAAGATAACAAAGACCTCTACTTACCCTATCGATGGCTTTTCCATTTTGAATATTGATTAAGCATGCATGAATTGTCATTGTCTCATGGTGAGTGTGTGCGTGTAAAGTTTCATATACAAGCATGCTCACCACCATAAATTTCCTTTTATCTTAGATTTTGTTATCTTTTCTTGGTTGCAGATGGAGCATGAGGCTCACCGTGTCGGAAGCAGCAGCAGTAGTGGTGGTGGCGGTGGTGGCAGCAGCAGAGGTGTGGCGAGGAGTCATGGTGGTGGGGGGCAGTGGAGGCCAGCTTTGCAGAGCATTGCAGAGCTTGGTACTTGAACATATGGTGCACTAGCACTCAGCTCACCATTCCCACCACTCACCCCGAAACTCAGAGTCTCAGAGATCCCTAGCTTTCTGTCATTCTCTCGCGAATAAAAACAAGCAGCTAGCATGCAGCTCCAAATTCCCCTCGCACTCTTCTCCAGACGTTTCTTAGTCTCTTTTTCTTTCTTTCTTGGATTGGTGCATGTTATTAGTTGGACCTCGGTAGCTATGGTGATTGGTTTCAGAGTTAGGTGTATAACTCACTGAACTTGGACACGTATGTAACTTCTAACCTCTTCTTTTATCAATGGTGATCAGCTGCAACGTTGTTATCTTTTTTTTCTTTGAGAGGAAAAGGAAAAGAGAACAACCTAGCTATCTATATATATTGCCCAAGTGATGCACTGTTAATGAACTTATTTGAACTTTTAAGGCTTTTCTCAGAAAAAATGCTTTCCTTTTTGAACAAACATGTGGTGCTTCATGTAACTGGATTTGATAGCACTCAATTTCAAGGAAAACACCCGAGGCCGATTCTAGAATTCTACAAACTAAGAACAAGCAATATTATTGTTTGTTTGAGTCAACAGAATCAAAAACTGAATACTTCAACGCTTTCAACACTTCCAAAGGCATGTGTTGCGGCTTTATGTAAAGTAGATCATGAATTGAACTTGTTTTTGCATAATCTCGGAGACTGAGATCATGGAAAATCATGGTGGAACAAGAACAATATACAATCATGGACAAGAGGCAATGACGTATAGTGGTTCACCATGTCAACGGAGGACATGACTACGTCCACTTTAGAATCAACTATCATGGCCAACAGGCATTTGGGATCAGGAGAGAGATATTCAGAGAGCTTTCTACATATGGGAAGCCTTCCTTTTATAGCTAAGGAAGGTTCCATCACACATTATGTTTCCGATGTGGGATAAACTATACATAACCATTATCAAAGTGTCTTCTTGTGGAGCTTGGAGGAACACCTTCCCGATGTGGTACGGATGATATTTCACTATGGCGAGGTAGTTCGGATGTCGGTCTACAAGTTTCCTGACTGGTCTATGGGCGGGGAAGGTAGTTAAACTACCGACTACAAGTCCCCCCAAGTTCCCGTTCAAGACACATCTTGAGTGGGGACTTGCTAAAATAAGCCCGTAAACCAGTATATTTCAAACGGGTCCCCGGTACCCGGTCCCAGTCCCCCAAGTCCGTGCTTAGGACGTGTGTTGAACGGGCAATGTTGATTCCGGGTCTTACTTTTTCTTTAAATCCGTAGATAAGACAAAAAAATGCCCCTCCTGAAACCCGGCCTCAAAACTTACTCGGCCGGGCGAGGATATTGTACCTTCACAATGAACAAATGATCGATTAGCAACTTACATAGTTTAGTTGATTCAACACAATTATGGGGCCAACCAAGTATTGTTATGGCCATAATAATTGTCGAAAAACACAATGGTTCATGCAATTGTGTATTACTGAATGCCTCAGTGGAATGCCTCTCGGTCGAATGCCAATCTCTCGGTGGAATGCCTCCCCCTCGGTCGAATGCCAATAACACATAAATAATGATATATGTGCCGCATGAGTTTTATACTAGTAGGATGCTATAACATGCTGACCAGCATGTATACTTATATACATACAGGCTTACTTGCAAGTAGGACGAAATCATGGCATCAATATTATGAACTTTCACATACCAACGAAATTATAACAATCATAATCTATACGAGACTTATCTGTGAAAATAATAATCTATACGAGACTTATCTGTGAAAATATCTGCTGAATGGGTGCACCCAGTAGACCGGAAGTGTGAATGTGAACACTTAGGTAAGGACTGGGAGGGTAGTATCATGTTGCCATAGGTTTCCCTCTCTTTCTTTCACCCCACTTTTTTTTTTTTTTTTTTGCAACCGGGACCCGCTGTTTGCAGATTACACTGCATGGGGCAATTCTCTACCTTCTTCTACTGCTTTGTGCCAGTGGCTGAATATGCTCAGACAGGAACCCGAAGAGGTGATGCTGCTATCGGGCCGGGTGTCCATAGCTTTTTTTTTTTTTTTTAAGGTCTCCGGGATCCGAGATCCCCTTCCTCTTTCTTTCTTTCCCTTTTTGTTCTTCTCTTTTTGAAACTGGGAGCCCCCGAGACCCCTTCCTCTTTCTTTCTTTCCCTTTTTTTTCTTCTCTTTTTCCTTCCTTCTTCCTTTCTGCTTCTGCGTCTTCCTTTCTTTCTTTCCTTTCTCTTCGAGCTCTCGAAGGCTGCTGCCGAGCTAGGTGCCCAGAGTAGAATCATGGGTGTCCGGACCGACTCCCTCTTCTTTCCCTAGCCGGAGAACGGGAGGCTGGTTGCTGCCGGGCTTGAGGCAAGGCCACCGGGAAGCTGCTGCCGAGCTGCTGCCGATCTTGAGCCACCGAGAAGCTGCTGCCGAGCTTGAGTCACCAGGAAGGGAGCTGCTGTCGAGCTTGAGCCACCGGGAAGGGAGCTGGGTGCCCGGGAGAGGAACCACCGGGAGAAGAAGAAGACCGGGCAGCGGGAGGATTGAGTTGTCACCGGCGAAGCTCCCGGCCAACATGACTTCACTCCGGGTGTCCATAGCATTTTTTTCATGTGTGATGCCTAAGAAGATGATGTCAGCGGGTGCCCGGAGTAGGAGGACGGGTGTCCAGATGATCACCGATTTGGCGAGATCAGACCAATTAGATGCAGCTGGAGTCACCGGGAAGGAACCATCGGGCTAGAGTCACCGGGAGAGGGCTGGAGTCATCGGGGAGGAACCATCGGTGATGGTAGAACACTCAACTCCCGGACCAACTACCTAATTGGGCTTGCATATAGACTTTGGCCCGATGGTAGTTTGACCCGGCCGGGCATTTGTTGGCTGCCTACCTACTTGCTGGGTTTGGGAATGACCCGATGGGCCTATTACTCTCATAGACTTCAGTGGAATACCTCTTGGTGGAATGCCTCTCGGTGGGATGCCTAGCTATCTTTCTCTAGCTTATGCCTCTCGGTGGAATGCATCTTGGAAGTAGAGCAACGTGACTTTTTGTAATGATTCCCATAGACGGCTCCAAATGTTTCTGCATAATCCCGAAGACTGGGATCATGGAGAATCATGGTGGAACAAGAACAATATACAATCATGGACAAGAGGCAAGGACGTATAGTGGTTCACCATGCCAACGGAGGACATGGCTACGTTCATTTTAAAATCAACTATCATGGCCAACAGGCCTTTGAGATCGGGAGAGAGATATTTAGAGAGCTTTCTACATATGGGAAGCCTTCCTTTTATAGCTAAGGAAAGTTTCCTCACACATTATGTTTCCGATGTGGGACAAACTATACATAACCATTATCAAGATGTCTTCTTGTGGAGCTTGGAGGAACACCTTCCCGATATGGTATGGATGATATTTCACCATGACGAGGTAGTTCGGATGTCGGTCTACAAGTTTCATGACTAGTCTATGGGCGAGGAAGGTAGTTTCCTAACTACCGACTACAGAACCCAAGAACTTCATCAGCTTTGTATTTATGCCTGGACACGATAGAACAAAACACAATGTCTACAAAAAGAGCTTCATAACGAGCTAGCTTCATATTGGCAAGTTATCACATCAATTTGGAAGTGGAAGTCATGCTAACAAGATCTTTTCATTGATCAGTTACACTAAGAAGATCATTTCATTTGCAATGATCATTGAAAATTAAGATGGATTATATGAAGTTCATCTGACTTGCAATGGTTAACATCAAAGATGTTTTTCACTTCATAAAGTCATCAAAGCAACAATTGACGCAATGGTTAACACAATTGATCCCAATTGACGCGCTTGCACACGATAGAACAAAACACAATGTCAACAAAAGGAGCTGCATATTGAGCTAGCTTCAATTTGGAAGCGGAAGTCATTCTTAGTTTCTAACAAGATCCTTTCAATGATCAGTTACACTAAGAAGATCTTTTCATTTACACTGATCATTGAAAAGATGAATGTTAAGTTCATCTAATGCAATATTTAACATCAAAGATGTTTTTCACTTCATAAAGTCTTCAAAGCAACAAACACACTCTCCTAAAGAAAGAGGGGAGAAGAAAACAAGAAAGCAAGACTAATGTAAGCGACATTTTACAGCGGAAAAGACAATATTGTAGGCACAACCCAGATTGGTAGTAGATAGCTCATATCCAGGAGCTTCTTGGCACTTTCAGTGTAGATATTTCGGAAGCATTGATCTTCAACAGCATAAACACCAAATCATTCTCATCGTAATATATGCCGACGTAATCAAAGTCATGATTAAAATACATGCAATTTGATTCAAATCCTACAAGTTCCGCTGCCAACACAAGTACTGAAGAATTATTACCCAGAAACAGAGCAACATGATCCAAGGTTTTTTTCTCAGTCCACTCAGCTGTTTGGAAATTCAATTCAAATACTCTAAACTTCTTTGTCACACGTTTGTCTGTTTCAAACTTCAAATATCTTTGAACCATCCACAATTTATTATTCTCTCCTTCAAAGATATAATGCTTTATATCATTAGCATCTGGTTCGCAGCCACGTCCAACCAACTTAGTGTTTGAGCTACACCCAGTAGTAACATCAAAAGATAGAACTTCACTATAACAATTCACAGCATATAACTTATTTCCCAAGCTAACAACTTCTTCAATCATGTGGAAACCTAGAAGGGCATTTCAACAATTTCATCGGGCCTTTCTTCTATATAAGTCCATGTTGTATCTTTACCCAATCTAATAAAAGCCAATCTACCTCTCTCTAAATGTATGACGGTAACAATTGATAGGAGCATAAAATGCGATAATTTTATAGTTTAATCTTTGCATTTAACTTGGTTATTTTCCTTTAAAAAGATCATTTTAACTTTGTTATTTTCTTAGGTACTTCGTGGAGCAAGATAATGCAAATATGTGTTCAAGTGATGCAAGCAAGGCTTCCAATACGAAGTAGAGATGTCAAGGATGGAGTTTAATCATTTACATGCTCAAAAATATCAAGGAAAGGCGATGGAACCACTTCACCAAAACAGAAGCTGTAAACACAAAAAGCTGAAAACTGATTTATGCTTATTTTCTCCGGTTTTCAAGGCCTATTTCCATGAGGTTCCGAGAATGGTTTCACCGAGATTACTGCCCAGATTTGTAGAGGTGCGTTTTTAGATCCATTTGGACTCAATAATCATCCAAATCGGTGATGACATCTTGGATTTATGAAGCGTCGAAGTTGGACAAAAAATCAGCAGTTCCGGGAAAGCTGTGCAGCAGTCAAGTTCAAGGCAGTGTTTGGGCTGGATTCTGAGAAGCTTTCTTGGGGGTTTTTACACGATTTTGAAGAGTGTGACATCATTAATATAATTTACCCAAAAGCCAAGCCCAGATTATATATGGAAGACATTCAAAAGATAACCCAAACATTGATTCTAATAAAAGAAGGAAACATAGTTTGAAAAGGAAGCTTTGAAGACTTGGAGACTACTTAACCATAACGTTTTCTAAGCCGTCATACAGGAAGAGAGCCTTCACGTTGCTGAAAAACGCACAAGAGAAGAGGGAGCCGTCAAGCAACTCAAGGAGAAGAAGTAAAGTTTAGAGCCCAGAAGAGATTAATCTCTCGACTCAGAAAATCAATTTTTTCCCCTGTTTTTTTATCTTTAGTATTTTCTTTTCTTCCCAAACCTCATGAAATTCTCTGGTGTGTTTTCAAAGATGATGAGTAACTAATTTTCCCTTAGTTAGGGGCTGTTTCCAAGCCTTAGACATGGTGTAACTATGAAGTTGGCATTTATTTAATTTGTTCCATGGATTTCGGATATTCATTGGTTTATCGTTATATTATTGATCAACTTTGTATGTTTATTGATAGTGGTCAACATTAGTATGCATGCTAGGTTGTAAAGCTATGAATGTTTTGTATGATCATCATGTCTACTTGCATTCTAGAGTAGCGAGTGAGTGACTTGAGCCCATTCACATAAATCAATGTCTAGGTAGATTAGAACAACATCAGTACCGACATTGTCTAGCATTATTCATAATCTTTTAGACCTTAATGACTTCTAGGTGAGAGTTGTGCGAGAACATCACTCTAGGCTCCATTCTAGATGCTAAGTTAAGTTGAAAACATCATTCTCTTAACATACCAAGTAAGATTGATTGATAGGTTAAGTTCAACACATCATTGGCTTAGCTTGAGTAAGGATATCCAAATGAATTGAACATGTTAGTAAACACATCATATGTGTAATCATTGTCTAGTGGTGAGGAGTGGTACCTAACTAGTTTTTGTTATTTGATTTCCAAAACCAAAATCCCAAATTTAGTTTTCTGTTTTTGATCATTTTGTCCATCATATTTCTGAATTTTGTTAGCATAGCAAAACTACACAGTTTTCCCCCAAATTTTGTGTGTGTCTAGTTTCTCCAGATTTAATTATTTCATAATTTTTCGCTGAGTCTAGCTATAGTTTTTAATTGCGTCTTTGTCTAGTGTCTGTTCAGTTTTTCAGAGTCATACTTGCAATTGTTAAGTCACAATCTTCTGCGGGAAACACCCTACTTTTCTATACTACCATCGATAACTTGATTGTGATCTATTTTAAGCTTATCAACAATGCACTCGTTTGCATCTAATATTGGATCAGCTGAAACTGTGGCCTTGATAACAAAATCCTGACAATTTTTATACCATTTTTTCCAACCTCGAGGAGTTAGAGGAGGGAGCCGAATGAGTGAGTTTGCTTTATCTTCCCTCCCTATAATTCTAAAGAGTGGATTTACTAGGGTCACACTGAAAGTTCTATCTACAGTATTTTTCTCTGTAAATATTAACCATCCTTTCGAAGACCCAACAAGCTGCTTCCTCGGCAAATTCACTTGAAAATTAAGAACCTTTTGAGTAATGAGATCGTAGAAATTCCAACCATCTTTTTGCCTGAATTAAACAACAGCATTGGAGCAGTCATACTATCATGCTTGGTACTGTTATACTTTGCTACAGAATACCATGACTTACAAACCAAGCTGAACCCTAAGTAGTCTGATGGTTTTGGTAGTTTTTCTGCAACTGAATCTAAAAGATGCTTAGGCAAATTTTCCCAATCTGAAAATAACGGATAATTTTGAGTAGAATTAGAGACTGAAGAAGAACATCGATCTTTTTGACAAAACATAGTTTCGTTTTTTCACAAAATTTGAGGTGAGGTTAGGGATTCAGTAAACAGGACAAAAACAAAACTTTATATTAAAACTAGCTAGTTGATTAGATCCTTTGTATCAATGAGAAAAATTAGGTTAGTTGACCAGTTTGAGTTAGGAAAAGAACTACGTAAAGGGACGACCTCTCCGAGTTGGGAAATGTATTGTGCTCCAACGAGACTAGGGGAACCAACCTCTTTGGGTGAGGAAAGTCGATTAACAAGTATCAACGGTTAACGGACGAATTCCTAGCTT
Source organism: Fragaria nilgerrensis (assembly GCA_010134655.1). Lineage (NCBI taxonomy): Eukaryota > Viridiplantae > Streptophyta > Magnoliopsida > Rosales > Rosaceae > Fragaria > Fragaria nilgerrensis. The sequence goes on from CM020977.1 coordinate 12,195,388, forward strand.
GTGATGAGTAGTACTTCACACCTTTGAGTTATCCGATGCAATTTTCTTTTCATACAATTAATGAAATGGTGCTACGAATTATAATCCTAGCTAGGATGATCCTTGTTTTTTCCCTCTCATTTTCTTTGAGAAAGTTTCTACGTTATTCTGTAGACTTTGTAGAGTTAAACCACATCTTTGTCATTGATTGATCAATGCAAGTCTGCTTTATTTCTGGACTTTGTGATTTGTTCCATGCCTAGCCTCCATGGTGTGCAAGCCATGCTTCAATTGTGATATGATTTGTCCATCTACAAACCAAAATCACAACCCAATGGCATAACAAACCAAAATCTTTTTGAGAAGCATAACAAACCAGAATCTGAGGGTGGCTACAAGAAAATGCTAAGGTTGGAGTAAAAATAAAATAAAAGAGCAAACCTGTAATGCAACTTTATATGTAGTTTATTGCTTTGGGAAGTGCTTGCTAGCTTGCATGACCATGTCGATCTCTTAGCAGTCAGGGAGTGCATGCGAAAGCAAAAACACTATAAGGGGACTTAGATTAAAGATGGTTTACGTATCAAGTTTCAACACAACTAGGAAATAAAGCGAATTAAATCAATGAGCTAATAAGAATCCGGATCCGAACAGTAACATATATACACAAAAGAAAACGTGCATGAACAAGCAGTCAAGCATGCACCCTAAATTGAACTTCTGAAAGTAAGTTCATCGATTAATCCATCGATTAATGTTTCGAAGTTCACGATTAAATAGTTGAACTGAACCAATATTGTTACTGCAATCTCATAATACTAAAACTTATGAGATTTAATTCATCATAGTGATCATACTGCCGGGATCATTTAATCTTATGAAACTATATATCCTTTTGTTTTGAACTTGATATATATATCTTAGGTTGGAAAATTCTAGAGTGAGTTGATGCGTAGCATGCATCAAGTCTTTTGAATATTCTTGACCGTTGGATATAATAAAACTTTAAATATATCTAACGGTTTAGATTATTCAATATTAGTAATTTGTTTACCAGGTAGCATGTAATTTTATAATTTATATATAAAAAATATAATCAAAAATAAAAACAGAATTTAGAAAACCTAAAACATATCGATTTTCACAACCTAAAGTGAAGAGAAGAGGAGAGCATCTTCTAATGCATGGTCGGATTCAAATAGATTGGATTATTTTTCCAGTCCTTATTGTTCCTTGGCCAATGTTATTGTTACGCTCCAAGTCTACCCGTTCCTTCATGATCTGGGATTGCAGAAACATATCCATTTGCTCGACTACTTATTCATGACTTGTATTGTCCATGCAATTTCTCTCCTTATGGCTACTTTGCGTATGGTGGATGTTCCCAGAGGCACCCCTTGCCTAATTGCAGTGCTTGTACGTCACTTCCCTTACCCATGGAGGTCTTTTGTTGATGAAGTTATGGACTCTGTCAAAGGTAACTCACAGTTGTCTTTCATGAAAACCAAAGTCCTAAGCAGATAAGGTTAACTTAAGACTATACCATTGAATAATATTTCATCCTTGTTGTGTTTTCTTGTACCAATCCTACCTCATCCAATGCCTTCTTGATCCGTAGTTGGGGATGAAAACGAAATAAGAAAAAAGAAAGAAAAAAAAAATACAAAGTCTTCAAATTTCATGTTACAAGTTTAGAGAACATGTATATCAATAAAACAATCAATCTATTGTAATATAAGTAAAAAGTTATTAATATGAGTAAATTGTTGTTGAGACCATTATGATGTAATGAAGATGTTTATATTGTAAATCATGTCCTTTAAGAAGTTTTAGGTTATGTGACGACGTTTTTACATCGTTCATCGACAATTAAGGTGAAAGTAGTAATTAATGTCGATTTCATGGTAGTTCTTTGTATGAGAACCCTTTGATTCATAAGTCGACTAATTGTTGAAAAAGTAGTAATTAAGCTTGTATTTGTAGTAATTTTTTCAATTACAAGTTCGAGAACTAATTTACCAATTTGACAACAAATTGTTAATAATAGTAAAACTGATGTACATATAGTAAATAAGTTGTTTGTGTAATAAAGTCCTTTATCTAGTAATTAATACCTTACCTTAAGTAAATTTTGTTGTGATTGAGATAATTACTTATAATACAACGTGTTTTACTATAAATTACAACAACTAAGGTATAATTAGTAAATATAGTTGTATTCTTGATATTATTTGGAATACGATCATTTTTACGAAAATAATGATAATTTTATCTCTAGTGACAACAAATATGTAAATATTAATAATTAGACTTACATTATCTGAAGTTGTTAATCTTGTAAAATAGTTCTTTTTTATGTAATTATGGTCATTTTTTAAGTAAATTACACCATTCATGATATTTTTACTACAAATACCACATTTAACGTATTTAGTGGTAATTACAGTGGTAAACTAAGTAATTACAACATTTACGACCCTCATTACACGTTTTTAAACAATTCACGTATAACATAATTAAAAGGTTTTTAAAATTGTAATTTTTTTACACATGTCACAATATTACTGGATGACATGTTTACTGTACAACAGGTTGTTCATTTTTATATATTATTTTAAAATAGTTGATGCATGGTATGCATCAACTCATCCTAGCCTTCCCCCTATATATATATATATATATATATATATATATATATATATATAAATTCCTATCTAGAGCGAAGCTTCGCTCTGAAATTAAAATGTGAAGTTTCTTTTTTGACTCACTTTTCGGTCGTATTTCCACATCTCCACCATTTAGTTTATTGATACTAATGCATAGATCATTCATGTAAAATTTTATTCAAATTAATGATCGTTTAGGTACCAAATTAGGTTAAATCAATGAACGGACCATAAACCTATCTAATCATAACTGTTTGTGTAAATCACGATTATGAACACTCAAACGATCATCAAATTCGATGAAATTTTGCAGGAATGATCTATGTATTAATATCAATAAACTGAATGGTAGAGATGTATACCTATCCAGAGCGAAGCTTCGCTCTGAAATTAAAATGTGAAGTTTCTTGTTTGACTCACTTTTCGGTCGTATTTCCACATCTCTACCATTCAGTTTATTGATATTAATACATAGATCATTCCCTCCGTTCGCCACCGTCCGGCGCCGACGACGGCGCGCCTCCACTCTAGAAGACTCCAGCAGCGTCCCTGACCACTTTCCCTCCCCGGCGAGTCCCTTTTTTTCCAGTTTTCCGGTGAGATCACCCAAAACTTCAAATAACTCGATCTTGGGTGATCTTGCCGGAAAACTAGAAAAGAACGGACTCGCCGGGAGGGAAAGTGGTCGGGGACGCTGTTGGAGTCTTCTGGGGTGGAGGCGCGCCGTCGGCAGCGTCAGAAGGTGGCGAACGGAGAGATGTGCGCACTTTACTTACACTTCAGAACCGGCCTCATATATAAAATGGGGTCGTGATCGAACCTAGCTCAGGTTTTCACATGGCTGATGCATCATGCATGGCTATGTAATTTTGATTCTCAGACGTGCTTGCTGGAAACGTGAAAACTCTCTGATCGAAATTAAGACCCAAGGACCTTATAGCTAGAGACCGCTAGCTTTCCCACCGAAAACACTATTCACCCATTGACATTATCACTATGATCACAGAAAATACACTCTCCCATATATCCCCATCGCTGCTCCATTTGTAGCAATTCAGCTTGACCGAGAGGAGGAGGATCGATAGGTGCCCTCAGTCACCGATTCAATTATCATCAGTACACCCATTCCACAGTCACATTTGAAGACGCATTCCAATTCATATAATGGCTAACGTCTACACGACCCATCTAACCCAGTAATTCATTATGCATGTCATTGTTTGTGATGAACCTTTAAGCGCTTAAACATCTTTCACAGAGGCATAGTTTGATTGTGATAGGTTTCCCACCAAAAATTACCATTCTAAAAATATTGTCACTTATTTATAACCTAACTTAAAAGTAGAAGTTTAAGTTCTTAACCTAGCTAATAGGTTTTTTATTTTAATTACAACCTAAAGAATAGACACATTTGTTTAAAAACTTCACTACAAGAAATTTTCATATCAACCTACTTAATGACAATATATAAAAAATACCTAGAATAAAGATAATTTACCATGAGAAAATTCAAGGCACTATGGTTACTAAAAAAAAGATTTGAGAAACTAAATCTCATGGGTGACATATACCTTATTAGTAGATACCATACTTTTGAAAGCCAAACTTAGAAAGAGTATGTGGCCATGGATGCTTATGACAACTCGTACTTGCTATGTTTTAGGTCAATGGCCGGAATAATATAACAACTTTACATTTGCAACTGTCAAGGCCTCGGAAAGAAGCGAAAGTGCTTTGTCTATGTAATGATCGATCGTCAACTGAGTATAAGCTATCTACTTAAACGCCATGGCAGAATTAGCAGGAGAGGATACTTTCCTAATTGCTTGGATAAAGTCCCTTGTGCGTTGCCTCTTTACATAAAAAAGTCTGTTGTGGTAGACATTGTTCATGCCTTTCCAGCATTTCGACTCAGCATGTATGTAACACGCACTGCGTCTAATATAACAATGCATGGATGAACAACTGTATATTTTTATAATACTGAAAATGATAGATAGCCAATATGAACTTGCATTAATTCAGAAATGCTTTGCTGTGTTCAATATATAGGTGGATTTACCAAAATATATAGACATTCAAACATGTCTACTTTGCCCTATGGATCTCAACACTAGTGCCTGTTTGAGGTAGAATTCTTCATAGTTCTTTTAAAATTTTGTCACAAAGAAGAGTTTCAACAGAAGAGCTAGGAGACTGTATTAGCAAGCTTGGAACAACTTGGGTTTGAACTTCAACATCACAAAGATTAAATATTATCTGCAAGTGATCATTACCTTATATCAAAATGGAAATGAAGTAATAGATTGGCCAAACTGACAAGTGATGAAGACTTGCATTAATTCAAAAATTCAAAGGCCAAGTCTTGGGGTTTGAAGTAGATCTGAATTAGGTAGTGGGATGAGATTGGAGTACTGGCCACATATGAAATTGATCGAGCTCGCTATTTCTAGCAGGTGATATATACTGGCCATATATTGAAATTGATCGAGCTCGCTATTTCTAGCAGGTGAGGGAGACGTCCCCTGTATGCAACAAAAGCCAGAAGCAGCTTTAACTCATATTCATAATTTTAAAGGTCATCGGGTCCAATACATCGGAAACAAATACTTCCACAGAGACATATAATGCAAGCTAGCGAGAGACTACATAAGGAAACTTCCTACTCTGTATTGTTCAATACTGAGTCTTAATTAGCTCATGGCCGCCAAGGTAGTCTGGTATTCAAAATACCTCAAGGTAACTTGCTAGCTATTTTCCTGACATACCCTCCTCCTGAGGTTCATTAGGAGAATCCAGTTTCAAGGCCTGGTCAGTAAAGGGGGTTCGGGGAATAACATCGTATCACATGTACTTTTTGGTAACAAAACCAGAAGATCAAACTGCCACGTCTGGGAATACAAATCCTTTTCGTTTGTAGGTTCAGCAGGAGTATTAGGAATCAAGAGGATCGGACATAATTAGTATACCATTGAGCGTTTTCCCTTCTTCTTTTATTACTACAATAACATGAATAAGATACAAATTGTTTATGTGCGTATATACATGTATTTGATCACGTAACATATATTTGATCTTAATCCTTTCTATTTGAATTATGATAGATTGGTGAGCTAGCCAAGTCTTCTCTTTTCATTTAATCTTATGAAACTATCATTTTGTTTTAAACTTTATATATATATATATATATATATATACATACAGTTTTTATCTAGAGCGAAGCTTCGCTCTGAAATTAAAATGTGAAGTTCCTTGTTTGACTCACTTTTCGATCGTATTTCCACATCTTCACCATTTAGTTTATTGATACTAATGCATAGATTATTCATGTAAAATTTTATTCAAATTGATGATCGTTTAGGTACCAAATTAGGTTAAATCAATGAACGGACCATAAACCTATCTAACCATAACTGTTTGTGTAAATCACGATTATGAACACTCAAACGATCATCAAATTTGATGAAATTTTGCAGGAATGATCTATGCATTAATATTAATAAACTGAATGGTGGAGATGTGGAAATACGACCGAAAAGTGAGTCAAACAAGGAACTTCACATTTTAATTTTAGAGCGAAGCTTCGTTCTGGATAAGAACTATATATATAGAAAATGAAACGGGGTCGTGATCGAACCTAGCTCAGGTTTTCACATGACTGATGCATCATGCATGGCTCTGTAATTTTGATTCTCAGACGTGCTTGCTGGAAACGTGAAAACCCTCTGATCGAAATTAAGACCCAAGAAAAAGACCTTATAGCGGGACCGCTAGCGGGAGACCCTAGCTGAATAAAAGGACCTTAGCTAGTGAAACTGATATATACGGCTATATATTGAAACTGGCAGAAGCAGGTGAGGGAGACGTCCCCTGTATGTAACAAAAGCCAGAAGCAGCTTAACTCATATTCATAATGATAAAGCTTGTCCAATAATTCATTTTACATGCCTTATATATATGGAAAATTCTGTTGTGCAGTACTGCATACTATGCAGATCATACTAGAAAACAAGATAGCTAAGGTCACCTAGAACTTTTTAGAAAAATCCAACCGGAATACCTCTCTAGCTAGCAAGTTTTTTACCTTTTGTAATTATTGCTTTACCTTTAATCTTTGTGTGTTCAGTAAAAATCAAAAATTGACCGAGCATGGTGGGCCTTTTAAATTTGAATTTGTTTACCTAAATACAATTATAGATCTATCCTCTTTACTTAAATGTAAACAGTTAATTTTTATTAATATTTTACGATCGCTACAAGATTAGACTATTTAGCAGAAGCTAAACTTTCATATAAAGAATTACATGAGGAAAGAAAAAAATTAAGAAAATTAAAAGAACAAAGAGACAAGCTTCCTAGAAGTATTAAAAATTACTGGGATATTATTTTTCAATTACAGAGAAGAATTTACGAATCAAGAGAAGAAATAAAAGTTCTTCAAGAAACGTTTGAAGAAGATCAAAAACCTCTTGATATTTTGAGCATCGGTTAGATCCGCCCTACCTGGTATCAGAGCCTGCTTGGCTCAAAAGCAGGTGACAAAAAGGCTTATGCCACAGAGTTGGTTTCTCTCAACTAACAAGAGAGAATCTAAGCTGAAAAATTATCATACTTTTTGTACTACAAAAGGAACTGATACGTGGGAAGTGTGCTTTCATTCAAGGCACATACGAGAAAATCAATACTCCATTGAATATGTTTGTAGAGTACTAAATACTCTACACGACGAACATATTCATCTCCAAAAAGAGATCGGAGTAGAAGAGCTTGATCCTTCAAGACCAAGCTTAATCGAGTACCTAGAGCATTTATCTAGGGATAAGACCTCTGAAAAGGTTATAGAACAACTCGAGAGATTTAATCTTCGGATCAATCAACTTGAGGAAATAAATTCAAGAATTGCTAAGCTTGAAATCAAGCTAGATTACCTCAAGGAAAAACAATATCTAACAGATATTGAAAAGAAATTAGTTCATACTGAAGTCCTTGCTAGCAATATCAACCAGCAAGTAGTCGAACTAAGAAGCACTCAAGAAATCTTGAAAAAGCTTTTAGAAAAACTCATCTCTAGAATAGGATGAATTAGAGAGTAGATCTAAAAGTAGCACAAGAAGGTGTTAAAGCTATTGGCTTTTATCAACCAACAGAAAAATTTGCCGAAAATATAGAAGCAATAATTCATCAGCAAAATTATAATATCGCTTATCTCCAGGAGATAGGTACTGAACTCGAATTTCAATTCCGAGAATTACATAATAGAATCTCTGGACTCCAGAAGATGGTAGAAAAAATAAAAGAAGGAGGAGCAAGTCATGAAATAAATGAAGAATCACTAGCTCAAAATGTAGCTAGTAAAATCATCATAAACTCTCCACCCCTACCAACGGGAGAAAGTAGGCTAAGGTTTAGTGAACCAAAGCTACTTAAATGGAAATCAGAGAAATCTTCAACCAAGAGAGATATGAAGATGCTCAGCAGAATTCTCAATAAAAGGAGCACAGCTCTAGTACAACTAATAAACGCTCAAGAATTTGAGTATAATGAAATCGAATCCAGTGTGCGAGAAGCATCTGCCCCTAGATTTAGATTTAACGAGATCTATAAGAAAGGATCATTCCTCATGGATTCTCACAGATTCAAGATTCTTGAATTAACTGTTCCAGCCACAGGTGGAGAAACAGATATCAGGTTAATAACTCCAAAAGAAGTAAGTGAAGCTTTCCAGAAAAAGTATTCATATATGCATATTGGTGCAGTTCAAGTAGGAATAAAACTTTTAGCCAGAGATGGTATTGACTGTTCTGTTCTATGTGTCTTACAAGACGATAGAATAACAGACATCAAGAAAAGTCTGTTAGGAACGGTAGAAGCTTCTTTGTGCAACCAAGTTGCATATTTTAATGTGTTTTCAAATTTTACAACGCATCTTAGAGATGCTGCTCACTGTCTGAGATTGAGAATCAAGATAGATGGGATTTCTATGAAGAAAGGAATGATGGAATTAGCGATAGATTATCGAATCTATTATAAGTTGATGAGCTCAAATGTGACTCCTAATACCAGGTTTCTAAACAGCCCTGGGATTACCACATCTGTTCTCACCAACCCAAAAAATAATTCTCAGCAAAAGCATGTCACAAAATGTCATGAAGTAACATTCCCAAGAGAATGGAATCTGACCCCTCCGGTCAGACAGCTTGAAAGCTCCAATGCTTCAGTTTATGAAGACACGGGAGGAAAAATTAGCTTACAATTTCATAGGCATTCTTTCGCAAATTATGAAGAAGCTAGTACCTCTGAAACTAAAGCAGTTTATAATGAAGAATCTCTTGAAGAAGAGGATACTAAAAGACCTATGAGAATGTTCCAGGCAAGAGAGCTAAGAGAATTATATGCACAAGCTGAGATTTGTGATTCCACAGAAGAACTTGAAAAGATTATGAAAGTAATTTCTCAAGTCCAACTTGGAAAGAAAAAGAGGAAGATTCTTCCTTATCAAGCAGCAAAAGAAGAACCAGAACCATCTGGAGCTTCGATGGATACAGATGGTGAAAGGCAAATCCCTCCAGAAGGAGGTCATACTGTAATACAAAACATCACCAACAATCCAACAAAGATCATCCGTGAGAAAAATATTAAACTTCTAAAAGGACAAGCTCCTACAGGAAGATATGGAGAACGAAGTTCTCAGAAGTATATCCCTACAGAACCCATATGGGGACAATCTGTGTCCGAAAGAGGGGTTTATCTGGATTTAGATCAGGTAGGAGATAAAAGAAAGACAATAAACAACTGGGTTGCTAGTCTAAAGCTAACTCAGGCTCTAGTGTTATCTAAATATGCCTACGAGGAAACTCATGCCTATTATGAGTCTACCTTAACTGGAATAGTCCAGAAATGGTACCAGTCCTTCAAGAGAAGTTCTCAATGGACTGATTGGGCAGCAAAAATGGCTCAGACTAATAGTCCTCTAGATTTTGCAATTCCTATCTACGCATAATTTTACGGGGACATCACTGGGCATAGTGAGCAATCTAAAGAAAGAGTGAAAGAAAATATTCAGAAATTGAGTATTTGTAACATGAGGTATTTCGAAGAATACACCAATGAGTTCCAAAACTACTATTGCACGATAGGAGACATTGAAAATAATGATCTCATCAGAACATATTACAAGAAGTTGCCAGAACCCTGGAACGACGCAGTAACACAATCATTGGAAGAAAACCCCCTTCAGTATTTTACTGTTGGATGAATAGCAGAAAGAGTTAGGGATCTCCTAAGAAAGCAATGCACCGAGAATAGAAAATCCAAAACTACCAGATGCAACTCAGAGGAGTTGAAAACATGTGTCTAAAGATCTTGGATACCCCGACACAATGGGGATGTCATATGCAGGAAAGAAAATACAAGAAGAAATTCTCTGGTAACAAGCAAAACAAAAATTTCGCTTCTAAAAAGAAGTATAAGTTCAGGAGAAAACCTGAATATAAGAAAGATCAATCTTCTCAAACTTCTCCCAGAAAAAGATTTTTCAAGAGAAGAAAGAAAATCAATTCTTCTTCCAGAGAAGAAAAGAAATGCAGATGTTGGCTCTGCAAGGCAGAAGGACATTATGCAAATGAATGTCCAAAAAAAGATAAAAGAACATCTAAAGTCTTACTTGCTGAGTATGAGGAAGCAATAGATTATGCTAATCTAAAAGGCTTTGAAGTTGACACGACCCGTCCCGAATTTCACCCTAAACCCGGAGTAAATCGTGTGGGGACCACCTCCAAGAAAGATTTACCGCAAAATTCGGTACAACCTCCCTTGAAAATGGACAACCCTTCCAATAAAAACCTGCAAACACTTCTAAAGGTTCCAAATCCAACCTTAACTTCTGGAGCCTTCGTGCTCCTTAAAAACAATCATCACCAACAGGATAATAAACATTATCTAAGATAATATACATCATCCGTCAAATATTCTAAAATATAAACAAGCCTTCACCCACAACTAAAAATATATACATTAAACCCAAGTATTCAGAGTTACTAGACACTAGCGGAAGCAAGAAAAAGACAAGTAGGCTAAACAGGTAACCTACTGGTGAAAGGTGGTGAAAATACGGGTGACTATGCCTCGTCTCCTACTAGATCCAATCTGAACTCTGCAGACTGGACATTTTAAAACGAAGGGCCCAGGGAAGACATTTAATAATATTAGAGTGAGTGGACAAAAATAATTTAATAATAAACTATTTATGCGTTCCCATTTTAATTTCATAGAAAAATATACTGCATGCGGCAGCTTAAAAGTGTTCAACTCATAAACTGGCAATTTCACGACTAGCACTGGCTAGTCACAAACTCAAATAAAATGGAGCCTCTCTGGCTGAACTATATATAAACATATATATTCGTATGTATCTACACTCGTCAGACTCCTTGTATGAATCCTAGAAACAATTCAGAAAAATAGAAATTCATACAAGGCTACAACGCTGGCGTCTAACGCTCACGTTGCGCAATAATAGTATTTTTCCTCATTATGACCGAAAAGGGACGGTGTACATATACATGTGGACTCCCTATATGAAAACCTAAATAAACTGAAAAAGAAAGAAGTTTTCATATAGGGCTATGACGCTTGTGTCTAACACGCACGACACGTCATAATGGTATTTACCTCATTATGACGGACCAAGCACATATGGCTAGCTAGCATTTATATACATACTATTCTCATAAAATCCAAAACATATATATCTACCGAAAATCTCATTTTCGGGATCTCTCCAAAGGAGGAAAAATTATCAAATAGGCGAGAAATCAATAAATCTCATCAGAATAAACAAATGATTAATAAAATCATTCATCGCATGCTTTTTATTTAAAATAAAGGTCCACTCACAAATTAGGCCTAAGCCTGATGACGCTCTGAGGCTTCTTCTGCTCGGGCCTCCTCACGTCCTGTTACAAATATATAATTAATTTACCAACTAAATTCCAGTATTTATAAAATAGGAAAAATTAATCGAGAGCCATAATTACGCTCATCATTGCCTAAGTTCGTTATTCTTAAATCGGAATGATCCAAACTTTTATATCATACTCGGCAGTCGTATAAACAACCTTTCCCAGAAATTGATTTAAATCCTACGGTCGGATTTTACATTATTTAACCGCCTAAATACCAAACTTTGAAAATTCATAAACCTATTCAAAACTCGTCCGAAAATTCTAAAACTCATTCCATTAAATTCCTCATAAAAATCTCCACCAAAAACAATTTTTCCAGCGGCGGCCGGCGACCAGCTCCGGCGACGTCTAAATTCTACCAAATTTTAACAGTAGCTTCCTCTCATCATTCCAAACAACTTTCATAACTATCACTAAGTCCAATTTCGAGCCTAACTAGGTCAATCGAACGAAAACATCCTAAAAGCCCTAGAATTTCAACTTCGAATTTCTCCTTACCGAGCTCAAGAGGGATCGAGCCTTTTGGAGGGGTTGTTGCACGGGAGGAGAGCTTCAAAACCGTACCAAGCTTGCCCGGATTGATGGCCGGAGGAGGGAGTTCCGGCGAAGGGAAGCTCAAGGCAGCCGCGCCTTTCGGGCGGCACTGCTCCTTCACGGTGGCGCTAGGGAGGCTGTGACCGGTCTAGAATGGAAGCTGGGTTGATGGCCGACCTTTTGGGACCGGTGCGGCGGCGAACGGTGGTCGGACGGCGGAGAAGAAAATCCGGCAGCGGGAAGAGAATCGGGAGAGAAAGAGAGAGAGGAGAGAGAATCGGGAGGGAAGAGAGAGAAATATGTTGGGCTTGGCCCAACTGGTTCCAACCCAAATATACCCAATCCAAAAATTTAACACCCCCAAAAATAATACCCTAATAAAAATTACCTTTTACTAGCTAAATTTACCATTTTTTTTACCGTCGTTACATTTTTCTCCTACGAATAACTCTCCGAAATAATCGTCCCTCAAAACCCCTCTAGGGACCAATTAAACTATATGTCAATGTCGGAGACGGTAAAATTCTTATTATAATCAAGCTAGTAAATAAGATAAAATTTTATGGGTCGGGATGTGACATAAGTTGCATATTCTGATGAAGAGAATGAATCAATATATTCTCTTGAATACGCATCAGATAGTGAAACGTCAAGTATTTCAGAAAGTTCTGAAGAAGAGAAAGATATAGGATATCGTCCTATATTCTTACTACAAATACAAAATTGGAAACAAGAAGATACTGATATTATCAGTACCTTTCATCCCAATACGGAAAAATTTGTTTGTGATTATTGCAAATGCGATGATGATAATACAATTCCCATGTACTGTGAAAGTACGGGAGAAACTTATCATCGCGAATGCTTTATCGCAGAACTCAGAAGAATAACCAAGGCTAAAGATGCCCATATCTTAGTAGAAGAGGAATCTAATATATTCCATAAGAAAGAGCAAACAGAAAACCTCAAAGAAGATATGAAAACGATGAAGTTTGTAACTTCATTAAGCCAAAACAAAGAGATAAAAGAATCTCTTGAGTCTCTTGATCCCACGACTGATGGGATAAGTGCCAATCCAATTCTTGGTATTAATCCTCCAAACTCCATAACTGAGGAAAGAAAGGTCAATCCTTTCACAGAATTACTTGATACTCTTGAAAAACAAGAACAAGTAATGAAGATCCAGACGAGCATATATAGTAACTACATTACTATTGGTCTGAAGTTTCCCAACTATAACAAGTATCATCTACATGCATTTGTAGATACTGGCTCAGGGTATTCTCTTGCCAAACGATACGCAATCCCTGAAGAATATTGGAAAAAATCTCCAAGAAAAGTTACCGGAGTGGCCATGGAAGAAAACATAATTGTTATGGATACGATGGCACGCAATGTTAAAGTTTCCCTAGGAGGAGGAAATTTTACTATCAAAATCCTTTGGCAGTGTGAAGGCCAAAGCGCTGATTTGTTGATTGGAAATGATTTCCTACTTCAACAGATAATAACTCAAACTCCAGTGATGATTGGATTTGAGAAAAATCGGAAATCCTATTGGGAATCACGTCTGCTCGACGCTGTTAGCATTACCCGTAAAGGGTTTACAAATCAATATCAGAAGTCGCTAGCGAAGAGTGGTGATTATAAGCCAATTCTTAAACTTGTTTTGTTGCTTCAAGAACAGCTTAAAGGTATAAAGAAATATTGGTAAACGAAACAACAAGTTCAGAAGACTCTGAATCAGAGAAAAATTTTGAATATCAAATGTCTGACAATAAGAGTTCTGATGGAGAAGAAGAATACATCAGAGAGCATAACCTAAAGGTGTATGCTAAGAAGATAGAACAAAAAAAGATACCGACTCTCTCAGAAATAGAAGCTTTACTGAGACCAGTAATCAGTGAAGATCCTCAGCTATATTGGGAAAAAGATCCAATATATTGCCAGCTAAAGATGCATGATGCAAATACTATTTGTCATGTTAAGGCTATCCCTCACTATAGGGAAGAAGACCGAAAAGAAATGGAAAGTCAGATCCAAGAGCTTCTTGAAAAGAAGTTAATCAGGCCTTCAAACAGTCCTCATCATGCTCCAGCCTTTCTGGTAAGAAATTATGTGGAACAATTAAGAGGAAAAGCCAGGATGGTAATTGACTACAGAGATGTAAACAAAAAGACCGTTAAAGACGGTTATCAGATAACTCAAGTAAGAGTTCTCATCAATAGACTTAAGGGAGCAAAAACCTTCTCAAAGTTTGATGCAAAATCAGGCTTTTGGTAGGTTAAAATGCATCCTGATTCCATTGCTTTAACAGCTTTTGAAACTCCTCAAGGGCATTATGAATGATTAGTTATGTCATTTGGTCTTAAGCAAGCCCCGTCTATTTTTCAAAAAAAATGGATAATATCTTCAAGCCTTACTCAGATTTTTGCATAGTTTACATAGATGACATTCTTGTCTTCTCTAAAACTATGAATGAGCATTTAAAGCATCTCAAACAGGTGTGTAAGCTTATTGTCCAAAGAGGAATTATCCTCGGACAAAAGAAGATTCATCTTATTAAAGGAGAAATAGATTTCCTTGGCATTCATGTTAAGGATGAAGAGATTCGTCTCCAAGAGCATATTGTTAAGAAAATCAGCTAATTTCCAGACAATATTCCTGATGCAAAGTCTTTACAGAGGTTTTTGGGTGTTTTAAATTTTGCAAGAGATTTTATTCTTCAAGTTAGTGGTCTAACTGCTCTCCTCTCTCTAAAAATAAGTTCCAAGAAAAATGGTCTTTCACAATAGATGACAGTAATACTGTCAGAAAGATTAAGGAATTAGCAAAAAACCTTCCTCCTTTACAATTACTAGAAGAAGGAGATCTGATCATTTTGCAGACTGATGCAAATGATTATTACTGGGCAGGAGTTGTTTTAGTTGTTGCCACAGATACAAATCATGAAAAGATTTGTAATTTCTATCTGGAAAGTTTAACGCTGCTGAGTTAAACTATTCTACTGGAGACAAGGAAGTCCTTGCCTTAATTAAAAGCATCAAGGGTGCCGAGGCATACCTAGGAAACAAATTTGTAGTAAGAATTGACAACAAAAGAGTTAAAAACTTCAAAAACTACAAATTAACTGATGCTGCAGATAGAGGAAGAGTGTTGAGATGGCAAATGTTTTTAACCCAATATGAATATGATGTTGAAATGGTTGCAGGAAACAAGAACTTTTTGCCTGACGCACTCACAAGAGAAATGACGATGTTCGAAAGAGTAATCCCAGAAGCAGAAAACCAGAATCAGAGGAAAAGAAGCTATGGGAAAGATTCAAAGACGGTGATAAGACCGTAGGACCGCTCCATGACGGACCAGGATATCAATATTTGGTCTCCTATGGAACTGCTGAATCCAGTCAAGCTTCAGGAATCAAGCCTAAACCAGATTCTGAAAAAGATGGTCGTTCTAGTCATTCAGGCGGTACTAATGAAGAGAAGCTCGTAGATGAGTTCTTGCTGTATCTGAAAGGATCAGCCTTAACTGATCAGTCTCAGGGGAAAAGACTGGCTAGCCCGTCTCAAACGGCAGACGGTAAAGGCATATCAAGACCGTTGATGGCTGCTGCTTTGCCAAAAAGCAGAAAAGACCCTCTTAGGGCAAATAAGCTACCATTAGTCACAGGAAGAAAGGTCATTCACGATCAACCTCTGAAGATCTTTCAAAGACCAGTTTTTAGAACAGAAAGGCTATTGGCCTTTAAACAGAAAATTATTATTGATAATATTCTGTATTCCTTCTATGAAGAAAATGAAGCTCATTTACTTCAAACCCTTATGGCTTTAACTGAAGAAATGTATGGAGTCCATACAAAAGACAAAGGGGTTCTAGCAGAACCATCTAAAGTTGTTTTCCTTGAAAGTCCTGAAAGTGCTAAAATTCCTATGCAGGCCTTAAAGGAATCTGAGTGGTATAGTTTCCATAACCTCTTAGGAGAAGGAAAAGATGTTCTTCCAGGAACATTATCAATAAGCCCTGGCCCATATTATGGGAGATACCTGGTTGATGTTCAAGTTGAGCACCCTCAGAAGCATAAGCTATGGCTTATAGAAAATGGTTTTGTTCATAATTTGTGGACAAAAACCAACGAAGATCTTGAGGGTTTCCCAGAAATAATAGCCGAAGCTGTCAAGAATATCAGACCTGATGGATGTATCCTGAGGTTAAAATTCATTTCAACACCAACAGAACGGATCGTGGTAGATGGTCAGAAGAATTATATCTCTCCATATCATCATGTCAGATTAATCCAAAGTCCAGTTCAAAAGTCAGCTTTTACTAGTGGCAATGGAAGACCAAATCAAAGCATCCCTTGGATGAAAGCTATGACCATAGCAATTATCAAAGACATAGTTTTGAGAGACTATGATTCAAGCCTTCTGGCAAGTGGAGAAAAAATAATGGTCACTTGTTATAATCACCCTCCACTAGAGAACTGTGATTTTTTCACAGCTCTTATGAGGAATGAAGTGGATTGCACTTTAGCTACCACCAAGTGGCTAGAAAAGATCAAGACTGAAGAAAAATACAAGATTTCTTATCCCTATGATTCAGACCTCGACGATGGAAATGAAGACACAGCACATGATTAGGAAAATAGTGGTCTCAACTCATCAGCAGGATATTCTGAAGATCCAGAAACTTATCACAACATAGTAAACATGTTGGATAAATGAACGGTGGCCAACACTTTAAGACAAACTACTTTTCTTTTGATAAAAAGAAAAGGGCCATAAGCATAAGAAACCAATCGACTTTACTTTTTCAAAAGTAAAGTTAGCAGGATAAGATTCCTCTTGTCCTCCACTTTGTATTTGAATATTTGTTTCTGAGTTTGAGTTCCGCCCCCTATATAAGAAGACTGAAGCTTCAGAAGGAAGACATCGAAAAAACAACCAAAGAGACAGAAGTTATTTGCAAACTCTCCCAACCTTTCTCAAGAAGTAGTATAGCCAATAAACAGTCTTTGTAATAATAGTAGAAGAGTGTGTAAGAGTGTATGTGAGTCATCTGGTGCGAAAAACTGTAAAATACAAGTAAGTATTTATCTTGTAATTATGAGTAGCTAAACAGCCTTAGCTGTTTACCTAAGAGCGAGGCTCTGGGTTTTATATTTGTATTTATGGTTGAATAAATTCATCTTGATGCTCAAAATCCCGTCACAAAAATATTTTACCTTTTTTTTATGTCTTTTTTTATTTGTTGTTACTTTTTCTCGGTAGATAATTTAGACTAATCCTAGTCAGACAACATGATTCCGTCATACCCAGTAACCAAATTGACTAGAGGTCGTAGGTGAAATTTTGGTATGTTAAAGGCTAGTTCTGTTTAGGATTTTCCTAAGTTATCTGCAAGAATTTGTAACCCAGTA
The DNA here is from genome assembly GCA_010134655.1 of Fragaria nilgerrensis. Classification (NCBI taxonomy): domain Eukaryota; kingdom Viridiplantae; phylum Streptophyta; class Magnoliopsida; order Rosales; family Rosaceae; genus Fragaria; species Fragaria nilgerrensis. The sequence goes on from CM020977.1 coordinate 12,212,946, forward strand.
GTAAAAACCTGTAGCACAAGTCACTAGCAGGTCATCCTATCCACTTGTAAAATAAAGTAATGAAAAAGCAGTCTGCATCTCATGCAGCGCTGCATAATAGACAGACCCTATATATATAGCTATTTCTAGCAGGTTATCTCAGTCTCTCATTTAGCATTCTAGCTTGCTTGCTGTGTTCTTAAGGTTCTCTCTCTCTCTCTCTATATATATATAGCTTGTTGTGCAACTTGTGCTCATTAGTTTTGTTTTCTTGCTTAAACAGCGCGATCAATATGTCTGGAAAGTGCAAGTACTGCACTTTTATATTTAGTGAAGAAGATTTGTCAAAAACGGTTGTGCACTTGAAGCAGGAACATACAAAACTTCTTTGCTTGGCCTGCAATGACTGTTTCAAGTGGGACAAGTACGGAAAAGAGTTGCAGCGTCATTTTGAAAAGTATAAAAACAGTAAGCATAAAGGCTTCAGCATATGCAAGAAAAAAATTGCTCAGCTCGGGTGAAGATATATTGGCCTTCATGAGTTGATGGAGTTCAAAGATTTCCAATCTTGTGACAAAGGGAAGATTCGGCCGGTTTAAATTGAAAAAATTAAAGTTTCCTAGACGGAAGGTCTCTTGCCATGTAGGTTGGGATTTCCTTCTATATTTCTCATCTTTTATAAGGTTAGATCTAGATATATTTGGAAGGGTATTTTCAAATATATTTTCAGTCTATTAGGAGATAAAGGCTGTTTAAGGTTTGTTATTTAAGAGTTGTATTTCAATATGGTTAGTTCCTTTTCTAGATAATTTAGTTTTAGAAAGTTGTTATGGGGCTAGTTGTCATCCGGTTCTAGAGGGAGAAAAGGAGGCACGGCTTATAAAAAAGAAAGAGGTGCTAGGGTTTCGGGTGGAATTTGGAGACAGTGAGAAAAGAAAGAAAAAATTAGGTTCGGTGGGGGCTTTTGCTCTAGAGGTGTATTGAGTGAACATATATTGGATATATAGAATAGTCCTGGGTAGGAAGAGACCTTCATGGCTCCATTGAAGACCTTCGTGGCTTCAAGTCCTTCGTGGCATTTCAAGACCTTCGTGGCTTCAACGACCTTCGTGGAGTTATCGTCCTTTGTGGCAACAAAGACCTTTGTGGCTTCAACGACCTCCATGGCGTTATCGTCCTTCATGGCAACAAAGACCTTTGTGGCTTTGTATTACACTTGACCGTGTTCTTCAAGTGTGAAGTAATTTTTTACTTTTGAGAATATATTACATTTGATCATGTGTTATCAAGTAATTGTAACATTCTATTCAATAGTAAAGTAAAGTTCTTCAATATATTCCGCTGCTTATCTCTTAATCGTTCTATCTAGTATTTTCACTTGGTATCAGAGCAGGTGCTGGAGGTGTCCGGTAGATCTAGCTAAAGATGGAACGAAATGGGTTGAATCAACCACCCATGCTCAAAGGAACGGATTTTGCTCAATGGAAACTTCAAATGCGATCATTCATTTATGGCATTGATTTTCATGCATGGAGAAGTGTGGAACGTGGCTGGAAAGCTCCAGAGTTTTCTACTGATGGAAAAGTTCCAGAAGGGTCTTCATCTAAATTAAAGGACGAAGATGACTAGGATGAAAAAGATATCAAACTAAGTGAAGCTAATCACAAAGCCTTAAATGCTCTCTATGCTGCTCTAAGTAGAGATGAAAAAAAGAAGGTTCAGAATTGTGTTACCGCCAAACAGGTTTGGGATAAATTATGTGTTCTTCATGAAGGTAATGATGTTGTAAAAGAACAAAGGTTACAACAATACTATTCTGAAATTGATGCTTTAAAAATGAAAGATGATGAATCTATTGATGATTTCTATGCTCGTTTTACTAATCTTTCTAGTTTGTGTGAATGCTTGGGACGTCCTTTAAAAGAATCTGATATTGTCAGGAAAATTTTGAGATCTCTCCCAAAGAAGTACAGGATAAAAAAGACGACGATTCAGGAGCAATACAACTTGAATGAATATTCAGTAGATTTGTTGATCGGAAATCTGAAGGCTTGGGAAATGGAACTTGAAGATGATGAAAAACCTAAAGGTACAAGTTCAAAAAATATTGCTTTAAATGTCTCTAAGAAGTCTGAAGAGTCTGAGCATAACGAGTTGTTATTTTTGACTAAAGAATTTAAACGCATTCTGAATCAAAGAAATTCAAAACCTAATGAGCGAAACAATTTCAATTCTAAAAAGAGGTTTAATGGAAATAATAAGAGTTTTGAAAAACAAGGTGATAATTCGTTTCAAAAGAAAAATGAAACTGGTAATAGTAGTAATGGAAATTATCGGGGTCAAAAGGGTCGTTGTTATGACTGTGGTGGCTATGGCCACATTGCTACTGACTGTGCAAATAGAAAGTCTGATACATGGAAAAAGGCGTACAGATCCTCATGGAGTGATGAGGAAGAAGATGATTCCTCGAAAGGAAACAAAACTTTTGCACTTGTGTCTTCTTTCTCTTTTGATTATTCAGATTCTGATGATGAGTTTGAGGAAGATGATGAACTGATGGTACATCATAAGAAGGTTCTAAAGACTGCTGAACTGGTATCTGAAAAAAATGAGGCTTTGAAGTTTCAAGTAGGAATGCTACAGGAAGAAAAAAAAAATGGGAACTTGAGAAACTTGAGTTAGTAAGAAAATGTGAGGAGGAAATCATAACATGAGTAGTGAAGATTGGAAAGTGGAAAGAAAACACCTTCTTGCAAAGATTCAGATACTCCAAGAAGAGGTAATTGAAAAAAATAAATTTATTTTGCAACTAAATTATAAAGTTGATGAATTACAAGAATCTCTTGAAAAGGCAGAAGACAAGTTCGGCAAGTTCAAAATGAGCTCTCAATCTCTGTCAAAAATCCTAAGTTCGGGAAAATCTTTTAATGATAGATCTGGTCTTGGCTATTTTGGTGAGTCCCATATCAAAAATCTTAATAATATGAGTTCTAATTCTATGAATGTTGAATCTGATTTTTGGACATCAAAAGGAAACAAACAAAAGGAAGGAAAAATTACTGGATTTCGAACCTCCTTGAAATCAAAAAGGGATGATTCAAATTCAACGGTTGAAAATGAAATTAGAGATATTCATATTAAATTAGAACAACATAGCAAATTTTTGCAAGATATTTCTCACTTTGTTGGTCTTTCAAAAGCTTTTAAAGAAACAGAGAATGATGCGTTTGGAAAACAAGAAGTATCAGGTAAAAAGGTAAACCAAAATTTTTCGAATGTTTCTTGCAATTTCTCGTTTGTTGAGATTGATTATGAAACTAATGAAATTAAGGCTACCTGTAACGTAGCGTTAACTGCTTTGTTTGCTAGAAAAGAAGATACATGGTATATTGACAGTGGTTGTTCACGCCACATGTGTGGAAATAAACATTGGTTTTCAAATCTTAATGAATCAGGTGTTTCAGGTGCAGCTACTTTTGGGGATGAAAGAAAAGCAAGTATAAAAGGAAAAGGCTCAATAAAATCCCAAGATCTTGCTTGTCTTAATAATGTACTTTTTGTTGAAGGATTATCGACTAATCTTATTAGTGTTAGTCAGTTGGCAGATGATTATGAGGACATATAGTTTAATAAACGTCGTTGTGTTGTTTTTGATCAGGATGGTGAAATTGTAATGGGAGGAAAAAGATCATGAGATAATTGTTATCATGTTTCATCTGATTTTAAGTCTAATGGATCTCAATCTTGTTTCAGGACAAGTTCTGTTGAAGAAACAATGGAATTATGGCACAAACGACTTGGTCACATAAATTTTCAGGACTTGCTTAAACTGTCAACCCAAAAATTGGTACGAGGTTTACCTAACTTAAGTGGTCGAACTAATGTTGTTTGTGGAGGTTGCAAAACGGGTAAACAAACCCGAGCTAGTCATAAAGTGGTGAATGCTTCATCATCAACTCAACCTCTTGAGTTGCTTCACATGGATTTGATGGGACCTTCAGTGACATCAAGTATGGCAGGTAAATAATACATTTTTGTTGTTGTTGATGATCATTCTCGTTTTGCCTGGGTTGATTTCTTAAAAGATAAAAGTGAGACTTTTAGTTCTTTTTCCACCTTGAGTAAACGTCTTTTAGTTGAAAAACAACAAGAAAATTATCAAATTGCCAAGATTAGGTCAGATAATGGAACTGAGTTTAAGAATTCTAAATTTTCTAAATATTGTCGAGATTACGGTGTGTTTCATGAGTTTTCAGCTCCTATAACTCCACAGCAAAATGGAATTGTTGAACGTAAGAACAGATCTCTCTTAGACATGGCCAGGGTCATGCTTCATTCAGCCACACTTAGTGAAAACTTCTAGGCTGAGGCTGTTAACACAGCTTGTTACGTAGGAAATCGTGTTCTTCTTCGATCAGGAACAAAGTCCACTCCTTATGAACTATGGAAAGGTAAAAAGCCAAACGTAAGTTATTTTCATGTGTACCAACCCTTGCTATGTTTTAAAAGACCGGGAGCGTCTAGCCAAGTTTGCACCTAGAGCAGATGCAGGTGTTTTTCTTGGTTATTCTCTTGATAGTCGTGCTTACAGAGTTTACAACAAAGAAACCAAAACAGTCATGGATTCAATTAATGTTACAGTTGATGATAACGCAGATTTGTCTGTTGTTAATGATTCAGATATGTTTAAATCAAATGACAATAGTAGTTCTGTGCAGGAAAAGACTAATGAAGTTGATAAAAATTTACAACCTGCTACAAAATATAGAACTGGTTTTAAGTAGGTCCGTAAAGATCACTCAACAGCTGATGTTATTGGTGATATTGGTGTTGGTATACGGACCAGGGGAAGAATGATCGATTATCCTTCTAAAAATGAAGATAATTCTGAGAGCTCTACTGCAGAATTTGTTGAAATAAACAAAGCTTTGGTATGTTTTGTTAAAGAAAAAGTTAAAGAGACTAACAACCTAATTTGTTTTGGTTTTGTATCTTTGATTGAACCCAAAAATATCAAAGAAGCTCTCATGGATGATGACTGGATAAATGCAATGCAAGAAGAGTTGAATCAATTTGCAAAAAATGAGGTATGGATTTTGGTTCCTAGACCAGAAAACACTAATGTTATTGGTACTAAATGGATTTTCAGGAATAAGATGGATGAGCATGGTACAATCACTCGGAATAAAGCTAGATTGGTGGTTCAAGGTTATTCACAGGTTGAAGGATTGGATTTTGATGAAACCTTTGCTCCTGTGGCTCGGTTGGAATTTATAAGACTCCTATTGGCTATTGCGTGTCACTGCAAGTTCAAACTTTTTCAAATGGATGTTAAAACTGCATTTCTGAATGAGGATGTTCAAGAAAAGGTGTTTGTGGAGCAACCACCTGGCTTTAAAGATATCCATCATCCTGAGTATGTTTGGAAACTAAAAAAGGTTGTCTACGGTCTTAAGCAAGCTCCTCGTGCTTGGTATGAAAAACTCTCTACTTACCTTATTTCTCAAGGTTATACTCGAGGTAATGTAGATAAGACTCTTTTTGTTAAGCATGTTGGTATTCATCTAATGGTTGCACAAGTTTATGTTGATGATATTGTGTTTGGTTCTACATCACACTCGTTAAAGAATTTACTACTATTATGACTAATGAATTTGAAATGAGCATGTGTGGTGAACTTACTTATTTCCTTGGACTTCAAATCAAACAAGAACAAAATGGTATTTTCTTATCTCAGTCTAAGTATGCCGAAAATCTTATTAAGAAATTTGATATGACTGCTAAGAGATCTGTAAACACTCCTATGAGTACTTCCACAAAACTTTGCTATGATATTGATGGTAAGTCAGTTGATCAAACTAAATATCGTAGTATGATTGGTAGCTTGCTCTATCTCACTGCTAGTCGTCCAAATATTTCTTACAGTGTGGGTGTATGTGCCAGGTTTCAAGCAAATCCTAAAGAATCTCACTTGGAAGCTGTTAAACGAATTATACGTTATATTTCTGGCAGTATTACATGTGGAGTATTTTATACGTATGCCACTAATGCCGAAATTACAGGATATTCCGATGCAGATTGTGGAGGAAATTTACAAGATCGAAAAAACACAAGTGGTGGTTGCTTCTTTATAGGTAAAAATTTGGTTGCATGGCATAGTAAGAAGCAAAATTGTACATCTTTGTCTACAGCTGAAGCGGAATATGTCGCCGCAGGTAGTTGTTGTACTCAAATGCTTTGGATGAAAAATATGCTTAAAGATTATGGTATTCCACAAGGAAAGTTTGTTATTTTCTGTGATAATACGAGTGCTATCAATATATCCAAAAATCTTGTTCAACATACTAGAACCAAGCATATTGATATTCGTTATCATTTTATACGTGAAGTAGTTGATAAAAATCTACTTGCTCTAGAATTTGTTTCTACAGATCATTAGTGGGCTGACTTGTTCACTAAACCTTTGGATACAGAACGCTTCCTGACCTTGCGTAATGTCATTGGCATTTGTTCTCAATATTGAAAATTAGTAGTTGGGCACTCACTCCAAGGGATCGACCTTCAGTTCATGATCTTAAATTGTCTTGGGTGTGGGCTTACGTTTTGCTGTGTCATTCTTTATTTCTCTAGACAACGTTGCTTTGGGTCTTTCTTCATGTATTATCTGATGCATTTCAATTATCTTAGCCTTTGTGTTTGGTTCACTTTTACACGTACTTCATAGTGGTGGAACAATTTTGAGTTGAGTCACCTAATCAGGAGCAAGGGTAGTTGAATATGGTACTTATTGTTGACTACATGCTACAAATCAAAATTTCAAGTGCATGTAGTCTTAGGCCAGGCTAGTTCTACATCTCCAGGCCTTGACTAACTACTCGATGCCTGGTGGAATGGACTGGTTTGGTCTCCCCGGTGGTATTTTATTATTCTTTGGCGGTTAAATAGACCTCGGAACATCCTTGTTATGTCTAGTACCCTAAAGTCAACTGATTTGGGAGTTACTGTCTATTTTCCGACCAATCGTTACTATTGGCCAAGACTTACGCTACTCAAAATTTTCCGACCAATCGTTACTATTGGCCAAGACTTACGCTACTCAAAGAGCAATAAAAAAAACAAAAACAAAAACAAAATTATGAATTTAATCACTCCTCTAATTTCTCCCCATTATGAAGTATACTTCTTGCACATCACTTCACCACTTTGGCTAATATACTTGCATATTGCTAGATTTACTTGAATGCATTGATTAATAAAGCTTCTTGTCGTGTTCTAATGGATGATTTCGGTGATCTTAATGTCACATTACCTTGGCTACATGTTTTGCTTGAACTAGAGTCTAACACGTTGGTGTGTGGGCACATGATCATTTCTTTTCATTATTGTGCACATAGAATGCGCAAGGCTGAGGGTTATCAAGGTGTCAGTCCATTTTGATTTGTCGCAATTTGCCTCTATAGCTTAAATCTAGATGTTCTCTTAGTACTCAGTAGTAGGGTTTTATCTTTTAGTATCTTTCTTTTTCTCTTGATCGATTTGCATGTCTAGATGGAAATTTGGTTATTCCTTTCTTGGTCTATGAACTTCCATATTTTCATGCTTGCCTTATTAACGCGTGATTCTATTCTCTATATTCCTTAGTAAATAGACATGCAAAGATTTGTATTGGTTGACTTTCCTTTTGCAGGTGTGATATCTTGATTAGATTCACTAAGATTTTGATCTTCTGCCGAGATAATCTTTTAGAGTTCTTTTCTGTTTTGGTTTCTTTCCTTTATTGGATTAGGGTTGCTTGCATATCTATCTCTATATCGTCCTCCTATCAAGCTTACTTTCATCTATATCACTCTTCGTTCTCTTCTTCTTTCACCTTGGTTGTTCAGTGTGCAGGTTTTTGTCGCAATGGCTGGAGTTCGTCGTTCAAGAAGAGAATTGCAAGAAGCTTGGGCTGAGGCCGAGCGCCTGAACTGGGAGATGGATGAACGTAGAGCTACTGCTACCGCCGCTGCTCCTGTCACCGTTGACGACCTCACACAGGCCTTCTCATGGCTTGGTGTTCATCTGCAAGCACAAGTTGATCGAATCCAACAAGTTCATATCTCAAGTCATGAAAGTATTACCGCTCAACTATCCCGACTGGAACAAGCGGTTGGTGTGCTCACCGATCTCGGTATGGAATCTCAAGAAATGCTTTCCAGGCAGTTTGTTCCGTCGGTTGCTTCACCTGCCCCTGCCCCGGTGAACTCCTCATCGTCATCCTCTACTTTCTCTCCCTCTGACAACGCATAGCCCTCTCCACCTCCTCTTCCTCTGGCTGGCAGATCACTCTGGCATGCCATCGCCTTAGACTGGGAGGAAAGAGCTGCCAGGGAATCCCAAGCTTCTTTGGCTGCATGGCGAGCTCATCATGACCGTCTCCGTTCTCCAGCGGCTCTTCCACATGCGGCACACCCTGACATCAATGCTGGAGACGTGCCCCAGGTTCCTACACAGGAGAATGGTGATCTTGTCTTGCATGAATGGACTACCTCCAACTCTATTGGCGGCCGTCGTAGGAGCGAGCAGTTAGCTCTTCGTCGAAGTGGCTAGGGGTTTCCGTGCCATCCATCTTTCTCCTCCTTTGCCCTTCATCAACTTAGGGGGAGAAATCAAGTAGTATGCATGCATGCATGCATCAAGTTATAATGTTTTTAATTATGGTTTTTGGTTTGAACTATTGTCTCTTGCATGAGACCACGAACTTAGTTTGCTTTGGTTTGTAATAAGTGCTATGCACACAACCTTTTGAATTATTTGTTGTTGTTTGGTGTTTTATTTTGAAACCTATGATCTAGTCACTTGATTTCTTGAAAAGGATGATCATTGATTCTTGAAATCAAGTGACCTATTTTCGTTTTTGAAAATAGCGCGAGGTTTCGTTAGATTATGGTAGTTTTTCAAATTTCATGTTATGTACTAATCTTTGTCATAAAGGTACTTGATGTTGGAAGTTGCATGGTAGGCCAAAGGGGGAGATTGAAGATATATTGGCCTCCATGAGTTGATGGAGTTCAAAGATTTCCAATCTTGTGACAAAAGGAAGATTCGGCCGGTTTAAATTGAAGAAATTGAAGTTTCCTAGACGGAAGGTCTCTTGCCATGTAGGTTGGGATTTCCTTCTATATTTCACATCTTTTATACGGTTAGATCTAGATATATTTGGAAGGGTATTTTCAAATATATTTTCAGTCTATTAGGAGATAAAGGCTGTTTAAGGTTTGTTATTTAAGAGTTGTATTTTAATAAGGTTAGTTCCTTTTCTAGATAATTTAGTTTTAGAAAGTTGTTATGGGGCTAGTTGTCATCCGGTTCTAGAGGGAGAATAGGAGGCATGGCTTATAAAAAAGAAAGAGGTGCTAGGGTTTCGGGTGGAATTTGGAGACAGTGAGAAAAGAAAGAAAAAATTAGGTTCGGTGGGGGCTTTTGCTCTAGAGGTGTATTGAGTGAACATATATTGGATATATAGAATAGTCCTGGGTGGGAAGAGACCTTCGTGGCTCCATTGAAGATCCTCGTGACTTCAAGTCCTTCGTGGCATTTCAAGACCTTCGTGGCTTCAACGACCTTCGTGGCGTTATCGTCCTTCGTGGCAACAAAGACCTTCGTGGCTTTGTATTACAGACCGTGTTCTTCAAGTGTGAAGTAATTTTTTACTTTTGAGAATATATTACATTTGATTATGTGTTATCAAGTAATTGTAACATTCTATTCAATAGTAAAATAAAATTCTTCAATATATTCCGCTACTTATCTCTTAATCGTTCTATCTAGTATTTTCATCGGGTTTTCAAAACCGGAAGCGAGCATGTGTGCCTTAGTGGTAACAAGGAAGAGAAAGAGGAGAAGGGGGAAGAGGAAGAAGAAGAGGGGGAAGAAGCTGAGGAGGAGAATGCATGAGGATGAAGAGGAGGAGGAAGAAGAATAAGATGAGGTGGAAGAGGAGAGGAGGAGGAAGAAGACTACTTAGCTGCGTTGTTTAGTTCCAGTTTGGCTTTGTTTTATGTATCAGTTGTATTTCCTTTGGCTTTAATGAAATCTCTGTTTTAGACTAAAAGAAAGGTTGTTATCGTCTTTTTCTTCGGAATGCTTTGCCATATTCAAAAGGTGGATTTCACAAGCAACTCTCTGACTCCCACTTCAGACTTCTATCTCCAGACTAGCTAGCTCTGTGTAGGATCTGTAGTCGTGATAAATTTTGTTTACAATGATGGGACATTTTGTTCGTTAAAGAGAGACCATGCTGAGATATATGTTTGATATTGAAGTATAACAAAGATTTAGATTTGAGTGACTGCTTAGCCCAACTGCATAGTTAGATTAACTCAGAGTATCTAACTTGTTGCAAGAGACCGGAACCACCCCTTCATAGAGGGGTCCGGCCGAGCTCTCACCCGAGATAGGGCTAATTTGGATATTTAAGCTTATTATGAAATCACAGTACTTTGATGATTAATTACTACTCTAACCATTTCTTGGGACTTTATATTATATTATAAGTGAAACAAGATTACATGATATAAATGTATTCTTCTCTAAAAAAAGATTACATGATATAAACAAGTTTTCAGTTTACTTTAGGACATAGAAATTTGATGGTAAACAAAAGAAAAAAAGACCACCGAACATTATTGCTTCTGTTCGAATTTGCTAGATCACCATCCACGTTCTTATATACTATAATGGATGTAGCAGTTATTACCTCAAATTGTTATCAAGTACTTCACACCTTTGAGTTATCAAGGGATGGGAGCCCTTTTAGAGTTTTAGTGAGGATTTTAAGTTGAGGATTAGTTGAAGACTTTTCAGTTTATGGTTTAAAAAACTCATTTTTTTGATCACATTTTGACATCTCATCCGTTCAGTTTTTAGGTTTATATGAGTAGATCATTTATATAAATTTTCAGCCAAATTGATATTCGTTAAAATAACAAACTAGATCAAATTAATGGATGAACCAAATCTGTCAAATATGAACCGTTCAAGTTCATAATTGATAAATCACACTTATGAATGCCTTAACAATTTTCAATATAGCTGAAAATTTGGACAAATAATCTACTCATAAATACCTATAAACTGAACGGTCAAGATATGTATATAAGATCGAAATGTGAGATAAGCTGAAAAGTCCTCAACTTAAGAGTCCTCATTAGATGGGCTTTCGAGTTATCAGATGTAATTTTCTATTCATACAATGAAAGGGTGCGTGCTATGAATTATAATCCGAGCTAGCTAGGATGATCTTTTTCTTTTTCCCTCTCATTTTCTTTGAGAAAGTTTCTACGTTATTCTGTAGATTTCATGAAGTAAAACCATATCTTTGTCGTTAATCAATGCAAGTCTGATGAACTTAGTATAAACATTATGGATCATCCTCCCAAATAGAAAGATCTTTAAGTGTAACTTCCTCATCCAAATTGATGTGAAAACTTGCATATATATTATATAAATCTAGTTCGCGGAAGCTCTGTTTTTGGACTTTGTGTTTTCTTCCATGCCTATCGTCTACAAGCCATGCATCGACTATGATATGATTTGTCCATTTAGATTCCGGATGATGACATAACAAATCACAACCAAATGGCATAACAAACCAAAATCTTTTTGAGAAGCATGACAAACCAAAATATGAAGGTGGATATATACAATTAAATGATAAGGTTGGAGTAAAAGTACAATTAAAGAGCAAAATTGTAATGCAAATTTGTTTAGTTCATTGCTTTGGGCAGTGATTGCTACCTTCAGTACCTTGCATGACAATGTCGATTGAGGGAGCCAGTGCCAAAGCAAAAAACTATATGGGACTTAGATTAAAGCTGGTTTATGTATCAAGTTTCAACACTAGGGAATAAAGCGAGTTAAATCATTGAACAATTATATATATGCAAAAAAAAAAAAAAAGTATGGGTCGAAGAAGCTAGATAGAGGAAGAAGAGAAACTCAAAGATTCCGGATTAGACACGCCGATCTCAAAGCCTAGCAGCTAGCGCTGTCGCTAGGTCAGGAGAAGGGAGATAAAAGAAAAGAATGGGTTATTAGGATAGGGAGATGAAATTTACATTCCCTATTTTATAATCCACACTCTCACCTTTCTTTTTTAGGTAAAATTTTGACAAAAAGACAAAATATATGTCACTAAAAAGTAAAGACAAGATTCAAATTACCAAAAAAAAAAAAAATGAAAGTGTGGATTGTAAAATTGAGAGTGTAAATTTCAATTCCCTGAGGATATGGTGATATATTTTTTTATCAAAGATGGTGATAACTAGAAGTGTTTGAATGGCAAAGACATATATAATGCAAGCTAGACTAACTGATGAAATGTCAATTATTGTTAGGCCTTGGAGTACTTAGTTTCCCCTTCTTGAAATTAGAATTCAAAAGAAAACATTAGTATCAGAGATGGTGGGTGATCTGAGCACGATAACTAGAAATGTTGGAAACGCAAAACCATATATAATGTAAGCTAGAGACTAAATGAGGAAACGTCCATTATTGTTTTGGCCTTGGAGCTACATAGTTTGCCATTCTTTAATTCAAAATTGAAAAGAAAACAAATTAGTTCTTCTGCAAGGTAGCTATATATCAAGGGTCCGGTTCAAGGGACACTTATTTTGACACAGATTTTGACACCAATTTTTACCCCTTAGATTTAAAGAGATCAAATGGTGGATATTAATTGAGAGTTTGATTTGGCAAGTGACATGGAAATTTTATTATTTTCTTAAAAGAATGATAAATTATTATTTAATTAAACTAATAAACTTATTCCCCTTTATACAAAAAATAAATTGAACTTTTTACATGATCTTGTTCTTCAACGAGAAAAGCTAGAAGAAAATTTCCAGATATCATGGCACAGGGGTGTTCTCATCTTCAAATAAGAGCACTTACATAGGATCATATATAATTCAAAAGCTAGCCAATCTGATCTTTCTATTAAACACCACATCAATCTTCTCAATTCAATACTTTTATTTAACGACAATCAATAAATCAATGTGCAGCTGCAATGAGATTTGGGACTTCAGCAAACCCTAATTCTTTCATTTTAGAATATGCAGATCGGATCAAATTCCATCGTTTTCAATGAACATGATTAATATGACATTGTGGGTTTTTATTTGACTAGGTGGTGCTTTGATTTGATAATACACTTGTACTTTGCAGATATGAACTTGGAATTTGTTTTTCCTGCAACTCCGTTGAAGAACATATATATAAGGTGTTCTTATGGAATTCAATCATGTAAAATCTTTTCTTTAATTCTTTAAAATAAGAATTCAAGGTACCTAATTATCTTTTTTGGTAAATTAATAATGTTATTTCCATGTCACTTGCCAAATCATACTCTCAATCAATATCTACCATTTGATCTCTTTAAATCTAAGGGGTGAAAATTAGTGTCAAAATCTGTGTCAAAATAAGTGTCCCTTGAACCGGACCCATATATCAAATATCTATAGTTCATTCATAGCTCATAAATTAGAGATAACAACATATATGAAAATGGAAGTGGATATATAATTCATATATATTGCATTCCAAATGCATTATTTCATTTTGCCAAAAAAAAAAAATGAAATTAGAAATTATTGAATATTTCGAAAAGGTTCTTACTTTAGGACTTTAGGTGCACATATATGCACATAGTACGTTATGTTTATCAGAAAGCTATAGTGCAGCATGTCAATGTATACCAATTACGACTCTCTGATTGGAGTCTGAACTAAATGTTTATCTTTGATGCGTTGAACTTTTATCAATTGCAACCCTAAACCCGATTAGTACCATTTGGTTTAGTGATATATATAGTCTCCCTTTTAGTAAGTGAGAAGTTGTGAGTTCGACTCATGTAGTTGTAATTTACCTGAAAGTAATCAAATTCATTCTAGGACTATAAAAAGAAAAGAGAAAATCAAAAACTCTGAAAATATTTATAAGTAAAGAGCTTAATTTATCTATAATTTTTCTTCTAGATACTTAGCATGTACAGGAACGGCCTTAACATGAACTAAACCCCCCCCAAAAAAAGAAGAAGCTCTCTCTCAGTCCTCTCGTGCGAGAGGTTTCTCGACGACGGCTAGGTCAAACTAGCAGTGGTTTTGCATCTTCGATTGAGAGAGGGATCTCTTCCTCTCTCTCTCTCGTCAAACTTGTGGGAGTGACGGCGGGCATGCTCGATGGTCCTCTCTATATACATGTTTCGGCGGTTTTCCTGCTGTTTCTGTTGGGGCGGTTGCTTACGGCGCCAATACATGCTTGGTGAACTGGATATGGTTTCGTGTTGAACGGGAGACGAAGTCGAAGGCTTTGGTTTCTGGAGGTGATAAAGCGGGCGATTTGTTTTGTTTATTGAATCAAATGTTAGATTCTCAATATATTTCTATTGCGAGCCGTAGATACAAGATTATCAATTCTATCAAATTGATATAATAAAGCAACCTAAAGCGATTATCAAATATATCAAGTGGATATATTTTCAAATGAAAATATAGAAAGATCGATATTTTGTTTCGTGTTAATCGTTGGCATTCCATTTGATAATCTTGAAAATGGAATGAGAGGGATAAAGTCTTGAATAATTTGTTAGTACTAAGTTGACTATGTTGACTAGCAATGGTCCATTACTGCTATATCAGAGCTACTGCTATATAACTTGAGGAAGACCCTTGGGGCAAATAATGGACTAATGGTATATTCCATAGGGAAAGCTTGGGTCATGAAATTGCCTCTCCATGACTATCAATTTATTCAAGTTCAAGCTTTCCACGATCTGGAAAGTAGTAGTTGCAGACAGCAATAGCAACTGAAGGTGAGGACTGAGGAAGACGGTGAGAAAAGTAACAGGAGAATGAAAGGTTTTTGACGACGTTAAGCATCGTTAAGCGTGTAGTATTAAATATTTTGCATTTACAATAGATTTTGCTGACGTGTGGTTTTAATAACCTTTAGATCTGTCATCTACGACTGAGGGTAAAAGCCAAGGATAACCAAGGCCAATTAATAGCCAAGGAGAGGATCCTTATCCTACTTATCATGGTGTCTCTTACCATTAACTGTCATTTCTTAAGAGAATTAAGTAGGAAACTAATTATCTATTGGAGTAAAGGTTCTAACCCAGGAAACCAATTTACTAATGCAGTAAAGGTCATTTACTGCTACAATTGTAATCTGGTTTGATTTAAAGTTATAGTCTCTCAAAATATGAAATTGTTTCAGTTCTGAAGGACTTAAATTTTCAGTATGTAATTGTGATGAGCAAACAATACAGTAGTTCGGAGTGACGGCCTTTAAGTGCCATTCCTATGCAAAAGCCAATCTAATTGCAGATGAATCTGCAGCTAGGAATAACCAGGAATAACAATCTGATTTATTACAAGAACATCCACTACAATTCTATTTCTTCCTTTCTGGAGGCTATAGACACATAGTTGATTCATGAACTTTCTCCATGACTAGTAGCTGGACAACCCAACCAACCAATATAGGAGCTGATACTGAAACAGAAAGACAGTATATTGATTAGGACCAAAGTTAGAATAAAGAAAAAATAGTTGGGTACTACAATAACAACTGTAAACACTTTAAACAACCACTAATTGTTGTGTCTTAATCCTCTTCTTCCTCCTCCCATAAAAAGAACTCAAGTGACATATGATGAGAGAAAAATCGTTGCATAGGCTCTTACAATGGAAAAGACAAAATCGGCTTAACCCAAATTGGTCGTGGAGAACTCATCTGCAGGATCTTCTTGAAACGCTTGCTGTAAGTTTCTGGGAAGCTTTGATCTTCAACGATGTAAACACCAAAATCATAATCGTTACCAGTTCCCACATAATCAATATCATGGTTGAAGTATATGCAATTCGACCGAAGTCCACAAATTTTTGCAGACGACACACGTATTGAAGTGTTGTCCCCAACAAAGAGAGCAGCCCCACCCAAGGTGTTCTTCTCAGTCCATTCACCAGTTTGAACATTCACTTCGAAAATTCTGAATTTTTTTGTCACACGTATGTCGTCTTCTGTATACCCTCTGTACCTTTCGACCATCAACAATCAATTCTCTTCAACTTCAAAGATATATCTCTTGCTATTATTACAATCTGGAGAATTGCTGCGTCTAACCATCTTTACATTTGGGTATGTCTGAGCAGTAGTAACATCATAACATAAAACTTCTCTATAATAATTCACAGCATAAAATGTATTTCCAACGTTGACAACTTCTTCAATCATCTGGCAGCCAATGTCTTCATCAAGGGCATTATCAACACTTTCATCCACATAAGTCCATGTTGTATCCTTACCCAATCTAATGAAAGCCAAATTGCCTCTTTCCAAATGTATGACTGTAACAATGCAGTCATTTGTATTTGATATAGGGTCTGCTGAAATTGTGGCCTTGCAGACATACTCCTCACAATTTACATACCATTTTTCCCAACCCGGAGGAGTTAGTGGCGGCAGGCAAATAATCGAATTTTCTCTATTTTTCCAACCCTTTAATCCTCAAGAAAGGATTTACCAAAGTTACTCCAAGATTTTTCTCCCTAACATTCCGATGCACAAATAGTAGCCACCCTTTTGATGATCCAACAAATACCTTCCATGGCACTTTTGCTTGGAACTTAAGGACCTTCTTATCAATGACATCATAAAAATTCCAGTACTGTTTTCTTCCTGAATAAAACAACAGCATTGGAGCTGTCATCCTAGCATGTTTGCTTTCATTATCCTTTGCTACAGAATACCATGTTTTACAAACCAAGCTGAACCCAAGATAGTCTAATGGTTTCAACAATTTTTCTGCAACTGAATCTAAAAGATGCTTTGGCAAATTCTCCCAATCTGAAAATTATTAAACAAACTTAATCTTCTAGGAAACTTTAATCATAAACAATATACGCAACACGTATCTTTCATCCTCAAAAAAAAAAAACATGAAGAGAAAACATACCTTGCTCCATTGAGACTCTCCAACCCAGTTGCAGAGAAACACAGATCGAACAAGCAGCAGGGTGAAGACTCCTGACCCTTGTTTAGTAGAATTTTTCATTGGGCCGGGTTTCCGAAATTATTAATATTGGCCCAAATTTCTAAACACGTCCAAGCCGCGTGTCCGTATCGGAAAATTACCGAAACTACCCTCCCTTACCTACGTTGCGTATTTTCGACGCGCGCATTTCTTCTTAAGCTTAAAAGAGTGAGAGGGTCTCTCTCTGTGACTACAACCCAGAAAACCATGGCTTCTTCTAAGCCGGTTCGGGTCGCTGCTTGCGTTCTATGCCTTCTCTTCCTCACTCTCCCCTCTTCTTCTTCCTCTGAATCGCCGATTGATCATTCTCTAGGTAACTTTCTGTTTACATTTACTCTCTCAATTTCTTCGCGCCGTGAAATTTAAAATCTTAGGGTTTTTGATGTTGCGGACTGTAAGTTGAATCATGTGTTGGTTTTTGGTTCTCTGCTTTGGTGAACATTGTTAGGAACAAAGAAAGATTGAAACTTTGTGTCGTTTGCTACGGGATTTTGGAAAATTTTAGAACTCAAATTAGGGTTTTTACTTGTTATGCATCGATTAAATTGAAGAATTCGAACTTTTATTGTGATGAAGTGTTTGTTTTTCGGTGAATTGATTGGTAGGGATGGTGAGAGGTTTGCATTGTTTGGGGTTCTAATGGCTTTGTGGTTTTGGTTCTGCAGTTGTTGGAGAGAATGCTACTTTGCAAGTCTCGAATGGTGTGGCAGTGCGGAATTCTCCCGGTGCTAAGCCTGGCAATTTAGTGATGTGTGGAAGAGTACATGTATTTGGATTGTCAAGGCTTAAGAATTTGGAGAGGTTTGCCGACACGGTGAGGGTGAAGATAGCGATAAATTTGAGTCATCGTGTGCGGCCTTTTGAGGTTTGCTTCCACAGGTGAGTTTCTGTTGTATGATTATAGTTATTGTTTGTATGCTTGGCTTTGATATACTGAATTTGAATGAAGTTGAAGTAATACAAAGTGTTTGCTAGTGTATTTGCTGTTGCTTTGAAGAGTTCTTTGTGCAGTACTGTTCTATGTAATTTGCTTACCAAATTATAATCCTTAGTGCTTGGAGTGAAGATATAGTTTTGTAAGAAGACAAAAGTGATGAAGCTTATGGAACTAATGCATGACTTAAGCGTGTTACTTTTCTTGCAGAAATACATCTCGCGGGATAGGAATGTGCCCTCACAGTCAGTGGGAAAAAGTTTCCAAGGGGTCCTGGTCTGGATCCATGTCACCTTATGAGCACAAGCTCGTTGATATACGAACAGCTGCTTCATCCTTGGATATTTTTGAGGTGTCCCTTGAAGAAGGTTACTTCTTGGTCTCACATGCATATACTGTAACCCTTACTTTTAGTTCCTGGTTCACTAATCTGTGTTTTTGCTTTGCAGAATTTTATATATCTCGCCTGGTATTTTTCATATCTGGTGTAATCTTGATGAGTTTGGCGCCTTCTCTGAGCAATTCACTGGTATTCTATTACGGCAGTGGAATGGCAATAGGGGTGGTCCTTGTAATATTGATTGTCCTTTTTCAGGTAATATAATTTTCGTTCCCTGTACTAATTTACTTTATGTATCATTTTTACATGTTTAAATTAGTCAAAAGTCAAGAAGTTACAGGATAAAATTGATTATAATCACATATTGTTCTTCTGGTTGTTTACAGGGGATGAAGCTTCTCCCAACAGGTCGGAAGAATTCGCTTGGAATTTTTTTGTTTTCATCTGTGGTATGTGTCACACTTAAGTTAATTCACCATTTTACCTGTTCATTTTCATAATACTGATGCATTCAAATTTCTTATCTATCAGATTGGTTTAGGATCTTTTCTCCTCAGCTACATCCCGGGACTAATCCGATCAGTACTCACAGAGCTTGGAATCAGCGAAGAGATGTATAATCCTGTATGTAACTGCCCTACTATCTCTACTATAAAGCATGTTACATTGGCTTTTCGTCCCTATAGTCCCATTGTATTTCATGATCATGATTGTTTGGAAATGACCTGTAAAATGACTTATCTTCTTCTGTGCTGCTAGTTGTAGGAAGCATTCATATTGGTCATTTTATATTTTCATCTTCTGGTTTGCTGAGTGAGCCAACTTAACTTGAGCAAACTGAAGCCATCATTAGATTTAGTTTTGATAAATCATTGTAGTGGTCTTAAACGATATGTGTAGATCTATTAGGGACAGACAGCTTTTAGGGGAAGGAGGTTCATCTGCATCAAAATTTTGGCACATGTTGTTTGTTTAATAAAATATTAACCAATTAGAGTACTGAGAACCTTCTTCTAATGAAATATGATTTTCTTTTTTAATATCTTTTTCTCATAAAATATAAACACTTTTAACTTCTTGCCTCGGGGTGTTAATTTTTAATGTATTCTATTTCAGGTGTCTGATAATTGATGCATGGACAATCAAGTTTTTGGATATCATTATAACTTAGAACTTAGAAGCTTAGAAAATTACTGCAAACCTTACATGGGTCATTTCAAATTTAGGCGCTTGGCTTTGCTTTTGTGGTTTTTGTTTTTTGTTTTTTATTTTCTGGTTCTCTTTTTCTTCTTGAACTAATCATCAATATTACATTCTTCCTTCACTAGACCTTGAACTATATGTTTTGCTTATCCTGATCACTTGACTCGGTGGAATCTACAATAGACTGAAGATTATATGGTAACTTTTTGTACTAACTGGAAACTGCTTTAAATGATTTGCAGTTGGTTATATTTCTTCTGGCTTTTATTTTTCTGGCTGGAGCATGGTTGGGATTCTGGACAGTTCGTAAAATGGCCCTGAGAGAAGATGGATCAATTGATTCTAGCACATCTCTGTTTGTTTTGTGGACGATCCGGTTCGTAGCCGTTCTTATGCTTTCACAGGTAAGTTATATTAGATCTATATTTAACCGTTTGGTTGTAAATGTCTAATTTCCTATTTGTCGATTGACATTATTCATTGATTTGATTTCAGAGTTCTAGTGATCAGCTACTGGCAGCAGGAGCCATAACAGTCCCTTTAGTCCCTTTTATAGTGATGAAAATTGCTATGGTGTTTGGAGTTGTACTCTCTTTTATGAGGGAAATAACTATAGCATTTGGAACAATAGTCTCTTTTATAGCAAGGACCATTGCTATAATAGTTGGAGGCGTATTCACTTCAGTGCAGGAAATCTTCAGATGGATTCGTCACCGTCGCATGTACAGGTATCTGGTATCATGTCTCAAATGACCTGCAGAATTATATCCATGTTTCTTTTGACTTTTGATGGTTTTGGGCGGTTCATGAAATTTAGGATTTTTCTTTTGGCAGGAAATTGTTGAAATCACCCAAAAAGAAGAAGAGCAGAAGATCAGAGATTCCTGATTCTCCATCTTCTGAATATGCACCTGATGAGGTCATCAATGAGTTTCAAAGCGATGAAGACTATAAGTTCCCAAGGCCTGGATCGAGAAATTCTACGCTGGCTTCATGTATTTCATCTGGCCTAGGTTTGCTTGTTTCCTGTAAATTATATTATCTCTTTACATATATTCTTTCTGCTAGATGAGTGAACCATTATATACTAATGTTTGTCACAGGTTCTAGAAGTGCATCACCATCAGAAAGGTTATACCCTTCTTATATCCACACTACACCCGAGAGGAGAGCAGTGTCAAGACATGAGTGGGAAAGTTTCACCAGACAGACGACGGAGAAAGCCTTGGAAGAACTTGCTTCTTCTCCTGATTTTGGCAAGTGGGTAGTTGCAAATGCTGATAGAATCAGCATCACCCCACTCAGCAGCAGAAAGACTGATGAGCAGCGCCGCAGGTGGTGGTTCTAGTGTCAAGCCTTGGCACTTGCTGTAAATTCGTAGATAGTTTTTGTTGTGCAACGGTAACATGTATGATCAATCTGAGCAGACCTGGATGATTTTTTATGTAACTCATCAGTGTAATTTGAAAACAGGCCATCAGTTAAGGGCGCCATTTTGGTATTGTACACCACATTTTGATACTACTTGGACCACATTAATTGGAATATAGCGCAATCTATTTTGATGTGAACTACTAGATTCGTAACAATATTGAAGTTCCTGTGTTTGAAGCTTTGTTTAGGTGTTTGCTTGGGTTCTGGGGTCTCCCGGCGATGTAACCAAATCATCACATTAGTATTCACTTGTATTCCTAAGACGAATTAGTACTAAGAAAATTCTAATTGGTGTTTTCTCTTCGTCAATGTCATAGTTGCGAATTCAAACTACTTAGGTTTGCGAATTCCACCACGCCTTGGGTTTGGGGACACTTTTGGCCCGAGGCAGGCAAAGATAGTGGTGGAATGCGAGTATGATCCTCAAACGGGGTGGATGTCTACTGGATTTGGCTCTGCTATCGAAAGATTGATTAGACAACCAACTTGAAAGCTATCAAACAGTAGAGTAGGAATTTCTCTTTGCACTTAGAAGTCGTCTGGAATACACCCGGAAGTTTTGAGCCGAAGCGGCTTAGACGGCGCGCTGCCGATGTGGGAGACTGTAAACCACATGTCGGAGCCGTCAAGCTTTTCCGTTTGTTGACCGTGAAATGCAAAAAAAAGTGAAAAAAAAACGCAGAAGGCAGAGTGAAAAGGGTAGGAGCGTGAATCTGCAGGTTGCACGCCCCCTAAATTAGGTTGGTATCCCCCTGTATTTTGGTGGTTTTGGAAGGGGTTTGGAAACCGATCTGTGAATATTGCTCCTTGGAGTTTTCCGCCTGTGAAACCGATCTGTGAATATCATGCAAAAACCGATTTGTTTTGGTTTGTTCGGTTCCGTGTGTTTATATTTCTCTCTCTCTCACTGTCGACGGCACCGACGAGGTCCACCCCCACCTACGATGAGGTCGCCTCCTCACATCCTCCAATCTCCGCCCTCCACCGCACCGTCTCCGATCTCGCCGGAGGAGATTTTTGACCGGAGCAAACTGTGGAGTACCTAGGCGGTTGTTGATAGGAATTCAGCCTAGAATTCCTCTTGTGGAAGTAGACAAGTGCGAAACAATATAGATAAACAATCGAGAAACAACAAACACGAACACACGAGATTGTAACGAGGTTCAGCAAAGAACTTTGCCTACGTCCCCGGGCTGCTGGGTTTCACTATAGAAGAAGAAGAACACAAGAACAAGAGTACAAGATCTCTCACAAGACGTTTTCACCAGCTCTCAAGATCTCACTTGCTCTCTCAACCACGACATCAACTACTGCACCCTATGCCCCTATTTATAGATATCTAACCTGAAACCTATAACACATTGGAAAGTTATTCCCAATAGACATAGAAAACCATTACCAAGTAAGATAAGGTATGACACAATCCTCATCCTTGGAGGAATCGGATCCACAAACCCAACAATCTTCCACTTGGAGCTGATTACGCCAGTAGTCACCATTCTTCAATACTCTTCAAACATAGCAACACAAAACCCACCATCACAGCCAACATCTCCTTTATTTTTAGAGACCAACTGAAGCCAAGCACAGCTTCAGTTTGCCTAATGGCACAGACTTAGTAAACATATCAGCAGGATTCTCACTTCCTTAAATCTTCAACAATTGCAGCACTTCATTCTCCACGAGCTCTCGTATGTAGTGATACCTCATAGGAATGTGTTTAGTCCTTGAATGAAACGCAGGGTTCTTTGCCAGGTGAATTGCACTTTGACTATCACAGTGCAACGCAAAATTCTCTGGCACTTTGCCCAATTCTTCCAACAGACCCTTTAGCCACACCATCTCCTTGCCAGCCTCCGAGACTGCTACATACTCTGACTCTGTTGTAGACAAGACCACATGCCCTTGCAAATTTGAGACCCAAGATACGGCAGCACCACCCACAGTATACACATAACCAATAGTACTCCGATAAGTATCATTACATCCTACTAAGTCTGCATCCACATACCCTTGTAGTTTAGTACTACCTCTCTTGAAACAAAGAGACATATTAGTAGTACCCCGAAGATACCTCATGATCCATTTCACAGCCTCCCAATGTTGCTTCCCTGGATTACTCGTGTACCTACTCGCAACTCCCACTGCATGAGCAATATCGGGTCTAGTACACACCATAGCATACATTAAGCATCCAACTGCCGACGCATAAAGTACATTCTTCATATATTCCTTTTCCTTTTCGCTCTTAGGTGATTGTTCCCTTGACAATTTAAAGTGAGCCGCCAACAGTGTTCCTACAGGCTTCGATCCATCCATATTGAATCGCCCAAGCACCTTCTCAACATACTCTGCTTGTGAAAGCTTCAGAGTACCAGCCACTTTATAACGAATAATCCTTATACCTAAGATTTTCTTCGCCTCACCCAAATCCTTCATCTGGAACTGGCTTGACATCTCTCTTTTCAACTTCTCGATCTCTTTGAAGTCTGTCTCGGCTATCAACATATCATCCACATATAATAAGGAATGATATAAGATTTGTCAAACCTCTTGAAGTAACAGCAGTGATCGGATTGACATCTTGTGTAGCCACTCTTACACAATGCATCAAACTTCTTGTACCACTACCTTGGAGCTTGTTTTAAGCCATACAAGCTCTTTGTAGTTTGCATGCCAAGTCTTCCTCACCAAGTGCTATAACCCTTGTGGTTGCTTCATGTATATGACCTCCTTCAAATCCCCATGAAGGAAAGCAGTCTTGACGTCTAGCTGCTCCAAATACAGACCCTCAGCTTCCACTAAACCAAGCACCACCCGGATTGTGGTATGTTTCACAACCGGTGAAAAGATCTCATCAAAATCGATTCCCTCCCTTTGTTGAAAACCTTTCACAACGAGCCTTGCCTTGTAACGTTTGCTCCCATCAACTTCTTGCTTAATCTTGTAAATCCATTTGTTATGCAATGCCTTCTTGCATGTTGGCAACTTAGCTAACACCCAAGTATTGTTGGACATGAGAGAGTCCATCTCATCTTGCATAGCACCCTCCCACTTAGTAGAATCTTCATGTTGCATTGCCTCATCATAACTCACGGTTCACCAGAATCGGTTAACAACAAATAGTTAGCACAAGGCGAGTATCTAACAGCTGGTACACCTTTGGTACTTCTCGACGATACTCTTGGCACAACAGGAGGTGTCACTGGCTCATCACTAGGAACTTGTTCTTCAGGTTGTGCGACCTCAGGAGCTTCTTTTTTGTTGTTGTTCCTTCCCATGACTTGCCTTAGACACATCTTCATCGGATAATTCTTCCATTCTTGCAAACTGCTGATCTTTTCTTACAGGACTTTCAGGCTCTACTGCTTGCCTATTCTTGTACATCACCTCTTCATTAAAGATGACATTTCGGCTCCTTACTACTTTCTTGCTTTGCATATCCCAAAATCTATAGCCAAACTCATCACCGCCATAGCCAATGAATATGCACTTTCGAGACTTAGGATCTAGCTCGCTTCTTGCACTGGACTCAATGTGAACATATGCCACACAACCAAAAACTCTCAAATGTGATAGGCCTATCACTTTTCCGCTCCATTTTTCCTCAGGTAGCAGATGATTTAATGGCACTGATGGTTCACGGTTAATTAAATAAGCAGCAGTATTAACCGCATTAGCCCAAAACGTTTCTGGCAATCCTGCGTGTATCCGCATACTCCTTGCGCGCTCATTCAGAGTCCTATTCATGTGTTCAGCCACTCCATTCTGCTGTGAAGTTCAAGGAATTTTCTTCTCCATCCTAATCCCATTCTCTGCACAATACTCTTTGAAGGCATTACTACGGTATTCTCCTCCATTGTCCGACCTCAGACATTTGACCTTCATCCCGGTCTCATTCTCTACGATCGCCTTCCACTTCTTGAAAGTACTGAAAACTTCCCATTTATGTTCCATGAAATAAACTCATTCTTTCCTTGTGGAATCATCAATATATGTCACATAGTACTTTGAGCGACCCAAAGAAACCTCAGGTGCAGGCCCCCACACGTCAGTATAAACCAACTCCAGCTTTGAATCTTTCAGCGCCTTGCCACCCTTTGAGAAACTGACAACTTTTTGCTTCCCAAATATGCAGTCTTCACAAAGCCCAATCTTCACTGAGTTCACACCATGTAGTTTTCCCTTCGACTGAAGTATGCCCATACCTTTCTCGCTGATGTGCCCAAGTCTATGATGCCATAAGTTTGCATCCTCATTTTTCTCAACGATCGCAGCGCCTTCATTGTTCTCAACAACATCAATAATGTTTAAGGCCGTATAGAGTGATCCTGTCTTGATTCCACGAGCTACACCATAGCTCCCTTACATACCTTCCATTTACCATTCTTAAAGATGGTACGACATCCTTCGTCATCGAACTGACCCACAAAGATCATATTTTTCCTTAACCGCGGTATGTGCCTAACATTAGTCAAGGTCCATGTTCCACCATTCCCGAGCGAGATCTTCACATCACCCCTTCCCACAATGTCCAAGGGTGCACCATTAGCAAGAAACACTTTGCCAAAATTACCAGGTCGGTAATTCATCATGGCCCCTTGTTGTGAAGTTGAGTGAAAAGATGCTCCGGAGTCGACGATCCATGACTCCAATGGTGCTTCAGTAACGCTCAGTACCAGTGCATCTGAATCAAACTCAGCTGCATTTGCCATCTTCATATCATTCTTCCACTGGTTACAATCTTTCTTGACATGTCCGGGCTTCCCACAATGCCAACATCCATCAAACCATTTTCCTGTTTTGGACGTACTTTGGCTTTTTCCTAGTGCCCTAGACTTGGACCTTCCACGATTGTTGTTTGAGTTCTTGTTGAATGTTCTACCTCTATTCTCCATATGCAGAACTTGAAGGATCTTCATGGTTGTTTTGTCTTCGTGTTCCTCATTCAGAAGAACATCACACACATCATCAAATTTCAGCTTCTTTGTAGTCCCAGCTCCACTACAAATCAAGTTCACAATGACATCCCAATCTGGAGGCATAGAAGTCAACAACACCAACGCCTTGATGTGTTCGTCGAACTTAACATCCACCGAAGCTAGTTGCTCGATAATATCACTAACTAACCCAACTTGTTGGCGAACAGATATACCCTTCCCCAACTTTAGAGTGAACAACTTTCTCATCAGGTACAACTGTTGAACGGCATTTGGCTTCTCATACATGTTGGACAAACTATCTATCATTCCCTTCAACGTAGTCTCCTTGATAACAAATTGCCATACTTCATTCGAAAGCGATAGTTGAACTGCTCCAAGGGCCGTCCTATCCATCTCGACAAAATCTTCTTCCTCCATCCTTTTTGGGAGCTTGCCATCCAAAGTCTTTGCAAGCCTCTTCATATTCAGGTAGTCCTTGATCTGTGACCTCCATAGGCTAAAGTCGTGGCCGTTGAACTTATTGACCCTCTTCTCAACGTCTTTTATACTTATTGTTTCCACTCAAGAACCTAAGCTCTAGATACCAAACTGATAGGAATTCAGCCTAGAATTCCTCTTGCGGAAGTAGACAAGTGCGAAACAATATAGATAAACAATCGAGAAACAACAAACACGAACACACGAGATTGTAACGAGGTTCAGCAAAGAACATTGCCTATGTCCCCGGGCTGCTGGGTTTCACTATAGAAGAAGAAGAACACAAGAACAAAAGTACAAGATCTCTCACAAGACATTTTCACCAACTCTCAAGATCTCACTTGCTCTCTCAACCATGACATCAACTACTGCACCCTATGCCCCTATTTATATATATCTAACCTGAAACCTATAACACATTGGAAACCTATTCCCGATAGACAAAGAAAATCATTACCAAGTAAGATCAGGTATGACACAATCCTCATCCTTGGAGGAATCAGATCCACAAACCCAACAGTTGTTACACGGCGTCGTTTTGAGAGTATTGGGAGGAATCCGGAACCTGTGGGTTTTTGCCAGGATTGTTGGTCATCAGTCGTCGGAGGAGCGTTCCAGAAATCGGCTTATCATCCATGGACGAAACGGTAAGAAATTCGAGATCCCTGTATGTTTCTTTAGATACCGAACAACGGGACATGTGATATTTGTTAATTTTTGAAGATGGTGTTGAGCGGGGTTGACCAAATCGGGATTAAGTTCAATTTTTCACCGAGGAGGTTTATGGCGTCCAAGTGGTGATTGGGAAATTGGAGGAGGTTCAAGTCGTTGACTTGGTGGTGTTGGAAGGAGCTCAAGGAGCACCACCATCATCTACTGAACTGAATTGAGTTCAAGTTTCTGATTTGATTTCAGGTATTAATATTGTATCTTTAATTTGATTGTTAAGGATTGGCTTAAAGATTTGAAGAGATGAGTTACTCACAGACATCCCCCTATTATTATTCAGCTTTCTTGTCCATCTCTTTCTCTTATGTTAATATCTTTTACTTTTGATGAATTTGCTCTTGTGAAACTCTTAACATGTTTGAAATGGATAGTTTGTTAATCAGAAACTGAGCTTTAACCATGTATATTTGTTATTCTATTTGTGAGTAATATTCAATCTCAGAATTCCTAGTTCATCTTCAAACTGTAGATTTTGATTCTATAATTTCAAAATATTCGAAACGGGAGGAGCTTATTCCATGAATTTGAGGTCAGTTGGTAGATGATAGAAGATATTGTAGAACATAAAAAGCATATGAACTATTGATTAGAAATCTATAAGCATAGGCATATATGGGGTGTCATTACGTATTTGACAATGTTGAAGAGTCTTTCTTGAATAAGCACACATACATGGTTTGATAATTTGAAATGCTTTCTGTAGAAGTAATCGGAAGCTTTTAAAACACAAAATACACTTCGCCATAGCATGTCGTATATCTGACATGATTGAAAACATATGTAATTTGTTACACATAGTTCATGAACAAAGCTATTCTTCAAACACCGGTTCATTGTTCACAACTTGCTCACCCAAGATAGACCATGTATTGACTGTTTTCTGTCGTAAACAGGTCGCCTGATACGTCGAGGGTGAGAAGTAAGATGCTTTATGCAAGCTCCAAGGACAGATTCAAGAGAGAATTGGATGGCATTCAGGTGGAGTTGCAGGCAACAGATCCTAGTGAGATGAGTTTGGATGTCATAGAAGGGCGAGCACTCTAAATCCTCATGTAGAGAATTCATTCATCCCTCACTGTCTTTATGTCACAAGATGATCATCAAAGTAAATTTTCTTAGAGTTAATCGTGTGTGGGCTAATTTATAGTGAGTACTTGCATTTCAGATCAGCTGTGGATTATGGCCTATGTGATCACATTTATTTTTTGTCTACTTTCTTACGTACCTAGAAAAAATTCTACTTATTTAAAGTTGTGTTTAGTATTAGACTGTTAGTAGTACAATAGAAGTTAGAGCATGATAGGAATTCCAAGTGTTGCATCCCAATAAACAGAACTATGGGCATGATCATTTTGCCATCTTCAGCAATTAGGTTTGAGTTTGATCCTCTAAGCAGGAAATGTAACACATAGAAAGCGCTAGAGAACAGATGTATGTGAAAAAAGGTCTTCTATGATTTTATAGAACTCTGCCGGTATTCATTTTCCCAATCTTCCACTTGCCTAGTTGAGTTAGCTTTTATCTCGAGAAAATTTCGAAGAGCTTGAGGATCATATGGAGGAGGCAAGGAACATGGGATTTCATCACTAGGAGACATCACCATGGACTCCTCCATGAATTTCTTCCATGTGCCAGTTGCAGGGCATGCCATTGTTTCAGAACATAGTTCGACTGCGTTAGGAGGTATCGTTGGTTTGAATTTCAAGAGCTTTGCATATTCATTCAGTACATGAAACATGTAATCGTACACATAGTACATCTTCAAACGGGAAGAGCTTATTCCATGAATTTGAGGTCAGTTGGTAGATGATAGAAGATATTGTGTTCCATTGTTGCCATGACATAGCTGTACAACAATATTAGCCATATTAATCAGCTCTTAAACATGTTGCTTGTATGTTTCTTGTGTTAACATCTGGTTATTTTTTCAGATTCTTGGTCTTCTTTTGGTCAATGACAATGAGAGCACTGCTTGATATATTCGCAAACATCATCTGGTATGGTTAGATTAAATATGTACTCTTAGTTTATGTGCATGGTTAAATTCACTTAATGCTTTCCGTGTATGCATTTTATGCCTCTAGATCAGGTCGGGATGACTGTATAGTTTTATAAGGTGGATGTTGACTAAAATTGTTATGATGACTTTTGTTTCATTATTTTCATAGCTTACATTCATGGTTTTTCTTGTTTTCCTTTTCTATATTTTCTTGGTTCTGATATTCTGCTCCCTTAGGCAGATAAAAGTTCTTTTGATGGCAATTAAGTATTTCAATCCTGATTGTGGTGATTCTGCATACACTATGAGAATTGTAGATCTGTTGCTTGTATGTGTAGAACTGTCGTATAGGCCTGATAATTGCCTCATTATCCTTTCTTTTTTAGTTGAGTTATATTAACCTGATGAGATGGATGACTATTTGTTAACTTTTGGCGTCAAGCTAAAT
Organism: Fragaria nilgerrensis; assembly: GCA_010134655.1. Classification (NCBI taxonomy): domain Eukaryota; kingdom Viridiplantae; phylum Streptophyta; class Magnoliopsida; order Rosales; family Rosaceae; genus Fragaria; species Fragaria nilgerrensis. The sequence continues at coordinate 12,242,512 of CM020977.1, forward strand.
AGTTTTACTTATGTTGTACGTCTGTTATAATGTTATTATGGTTTTCTGTAATTTAATATTTGTTGGCTCTAATTTAATGTAATATCTGTCTGTAGAGCCTGGCAGTGTTAGGCTCATTAAAGTGTTATCCACAATCAGTTGTCATTGATGAAAATTTGTCGCTGGCTTCACTCGATTATGTTGTGATTGCTGAGAAGAATGACTTTTCAGAGTGGAAGTCCTGCCATGTACTCTGTAAGCTGCATAGAGGCTGATCAGCCGATGAACTTGCTCATTTGCCGAAAGCTATGTTTGTATATCTGTGTTTATTTGAGTGGCTAGAACTTGCTCATTTTTGAATACTTCCTATGCTTCGTGCTTTCAGAACTGATGGGTACATTTTCTTTGCAATAATATATGGGTACAAGGCAAAGAAGATGGCTACTGATGTCAATTCATATTATGCGACTAATATGAACCTCTGTAGACGATAGGTATAACGACGTTTGTTGTGTGGTATGAAAGAATTTGGAGGATAAGAAATTGTTGTGCTTGAAGATTGCAAACGAAAATTTATTTTGTTTCTCATTCCTCTGAGTTGTTTTGCTTATGTGGGAATTTATTGTTCAGCTATTATGTTCAGCTATAGCAGATTCCAATAGTGGTATTACTTTATTACTTGCAACAAAAATGGTGAGTTATGTTTGTCGGATTGTGGGTTATGTTTGGATCATGGATTTGTGATTGGTTTCTGATGAGTTGGTGGGTGAGTTGGAGTTCGGTAGGTGACAGTTGGGACCTGTAGATTGTTAGAGTTCAGGTACATGATCAGGGTGGGGCTGTGGTTATCATTTTGAAGATCACAGAGATATGTAGACATTTAGTTACGAGTCATTTCAAATTCTTATGTTTGTTACTGGTAGCAATCCAACTTCAAAATAGTGCTTAAATGCTCGGTTTTGTTCTTAATCTAAGATTAGTTTCCGGGAGTGCTTTGATCATGTCAGCTGGTGTGACTTTATTTCAATGTTTGAGAAATGAAAATCACAGCTTTGCATCATGAGTTCAGATGCAAAAAGTTAGTGAATTCAAAATTTTCTGAAAGTTAGTGAAATCAAAATTTTCTGATAGTCAGATGAATCCTTTGTTTGTATCTTTTTTCTTCTGCGTTTGGTGATTGAAAAGGGTGAAAGATGGAATAGTCTTTTACAGTACTGTTAAGAATGTTCTTCCCAGCTTAAATGATACTACTGGTGTGCAATCAAAAAAACATTAGCAATGATACCCTATCCAAGCTTAATGAGTTCATGCCTTACATCATAGTTAACGACTTGACAACTATGCAAAATCATCATGCGTGCAAAACCAAATAAGAGCACCTCAATCTGTATGACTGTATCATTTGAAACATTCATAATTGTATTTTCAGTCAGTACAACTCCAAATACCTTAGAATATATTAAGAAAAATGCCCTAGTGTTCAAATATTTAAAAACTAAAGCCCATTCTAATTAAAGTCTTATCTCTTAGCCCATTTCAATGATTCTTACCAAAAAAACAATACTACACATCATTAAACTACACATGACCAGAAACTCACATCATTCTTCCACCGCCGTGCCCTCATAACAACCTCTCTCTCTCTCTCAGATCCTTCATCGGCGACCTCATCCTCGCCTACACCATCTCCGGCGACCTCTTCCGTCCTCGCCTCTCTCAAAGAAGCACAACGGAGAGTGCTCGCCTCCACCATCTCTCTTCATCTCTCTCTCTCTAACTCTCACGTACAGATCCGTCGCCGGCGGTCTCATCCACGCCTCCACCATCTCTGGCGACCTCATCCTCGCCTCCGCTTATTGCCCCGGCCTCCTCCTCGCCTGTCACTGCAACACTACGAGTCCGAAGAGCAGCGTAAAATCCAGATTTGGTCGTTCTCCGACGTCGTTTGCACGCCGTCGCTTGGAAACGTCAATGCGAGCCGAGCTCGCCGAGCTCCATCATGCACCACTACGGTCTCCAATTAGAGGTGGTCGTCCTAGCTTGACCACACATCGTCTCGCCTCCACCTTTGGTTTCGGACTCCTACGTCGCCGCCGTCAAGATCTAGTGTTGTGTAATGAAGATTGTTTTCTTAGTTTTCGGTTTCGGAATAGTGTGTGATTGAATGTAGTGTGGATTGGTAAGAGCGTTTATGTGTGATAAGTGACGAATGATTAGGGTTGACCGTTTGGACTGAGCCCCGGACGTTGCTGATTTCAGTTGAATTTTATACCATAGCCCTGTTTACTATAACAATCATATCAGATGGACAAATTTTCATTTTGTGAATTTTAGTAATTGGAATCATAACGTGCCTACTAATGTGGTGTAACTTGTTTAGTAGGTTATACAACTTTGTGAACCAACTATATAGAGGAAACAAAAATTTCAAAAATCTCGTGAAATAAGATATGATCGGAATAATGAAATACGGCTATGGTTGAAAAATCACGTATTTCGGGTAAAGTTTGGGTGCTGATAAAAGTGGTCAACCCTTTTTACACTTATTCTTCCCTATGGGGAGCCCTATCTTCGGGAGGTAAACGTCTCCAAAATTTTACATGTGCGGTTACGTCTCATCTATGTGAGTGATTAATGTGTGGAAGAATCGACCAAACTAGGTCACGGAGAGGTAGGTAAGAGCGTTTCCGTGTGATAAATGACGATGAATTAGGATTGATTGCTTCGATCGAGCCACGAACGTTGCCGAATCCAGTTGAATTTTATACCATAGCCCTGTTTACTATAACAATCATATCAGCTGGACGAATTTTCATTTTGTGAATTTTAGTCATTGGAATCACAACGTGTATACTAATGTGGTGTAATTTGTTTAGTAGGTTATACAACTTTGTGAACCAACTATATAGAGGAAGCAAAAGTTTCAAAAATCTCGTGAAATAAGATGTGATCGGAATAGTAAAATACTGCTATGGTTGAAAAATCACGTATATTAGGTAACGTCTAGGTGCCGATAAAAGCGATCAACCTTTTTTACGTTTAATCTTTCCTATGGGAGCCCTATCTTCGGGAGGTAAACGTCTCCAAATTTTTACATATCCGGTTACGTCTCATCTATATGAGAGTTCAACGTGTGGAAGAATCGACCAAACTAGGTCACGGAGAGGTATGTAAGAGCGTTTCCGTGTGATAAGTAACGATGAATCAGGGTTGACCGCTTTGATCGAGCCCCAGACGTTGTCGATTCCAGTTGGATTTTATACCATAGCCCTGTTTTACTATAACGATCATATCGGACGGACGAATTTTCATTTTGTGAATTTTAGTCATTGGAATAACAATGTGCATACTAATGTAATATAACTTGTTTAATAAGTTATATAAAAGTGTATAACTTTGTAAACAAATTACACACAGGAAGCAAAATTTGTGAAAATCTTGGAAATAAGATGTGATCGGAATAATGAAATACGACTATGGCTAAAAAATCATGTATTTCGGATAGCGTAGTTAAATACGTGTTCAACGTAGTGAAATACAGTCATGGTATATAATTCACATTTTTTCGATAATGTTCGGGTCAAGCAAATCTGCTATCATTGTTGCTCTTGTTCTTTTTTGAGTAGTCTTAGCTCATTACAAGTATACATCAGTTATCCAAGCTTTTATTTCATACACATTCATTGAGAAATTTCTACCAACTGCTATAAAGCAAATATCCCTATTAAAAACTTGTTACCTTCATTCCTACCGTTAATATAATGGTCTTTCTTGTGTTGAGAAATTTCAATTTTTTTTTTCCGTCAATTTACAAACGTAAGCAACTCCCACAATTTACATGATTTCTACAAGGAACTCACCCACAATTTCGATTTCACACCAATTTTTTTTTTGGCATGCTTCCTAAAATAATGTATTTTTCAAATACAATGGGTCACCATTTCTATTCTATGATCAGTTGACGCTCTTTCTGTTTGAAGCAACTCATCAACATCAATGTCCATTTCAAATGCATTGACAATTATTTACAACCTCTGCTGGTGAGCTTTGCTTAGGTCCATTTGCTTTTGGATAATGTAACTGCACGAAGATCACATCGAAAAAACTGCACAAAGAAGATATCATCATCATGAATTGAATATTCAAATAATTTATACTGTCATAGGAAAAATTTACAGTTGCTTGGGAACTTAAATTTTCATAAATCTATATAATAGACATGAAGTTCTAGCTTCTCTAGGACAAGTCAACAAGCTATAGACACCTCAAGAACCTGATATATTTCATACAGTTTATCATATCATAGAAAATGCATTACAATCTCCAGCTTTAGCATCTAATAGAAAATGCAGTACAATTTCCAGCAAATTTCAAGAAGTAGTCCTTTCAAGATTACATGAGAAGATACAAAATTTGGGTTGAATTTCAATGTTTTCCCATGAAATTCGCACTTGCAATTTGGGATAATAATGATCCATATCCGCTTAAATTCATATAAAAACAAACTGAACTTAGTACATGCATCACATATTGAAGTAATTTGGAATCTTCAGTTTAGAAATACATACTGGTGATAGTTTATCATCTCCAAGCACTTGCACCAGATCCTTAACCTGAGACTGAGCAAGGTCTCATTGCAGGGTCAGCTCTGACACCCTTTCTTAAACTGCACGGTGGGATAAAAAAACCCCAAAGATCCAGGTTATAAACAGAAAAACATGAGAACTAGTCAATTTGTACGATTCATGTGACTAGTTTGCGATTTAGTAAACGACGATCTGTTGTTATATTTTGGGTTGTGATAAATATAAGAGATTATCAGAGCCCAAGAACATGACAACATATATTGACTAGTTGAAGTAAGTAACTTTGACAGCAGATACAAGTAAATGGCTAAACATTGAGCAAGCAAGGAACTGAAAACAGAGTCCAGAATCAAATATACGTAATCGTACCAAAACCCGAACCTGATAAAATGAGAGTCAGAAACAATATGTAAGCAAACTCGAGCAAAGAAAATAGACAGAGAACTCATGGCACTAGGGTCTCAACCACATTCACCCAAAACATTTTTGTGGGGTTTAGTTCCCAAATCTAACACCTTAGCTTTCCACTAGACCATAATCTTAGGGTTAGGGATAATCAGGTAAACCAATCCTAATGAATTAGATCATCTGCTCACCCATGAGGTTCTATTATAACATTTTTTAGGCTTGGAAGCATGAGACGCAAGAAACTGAAGGTACTAAACCTATGCTATAAGCTTGAAGTCAATGATTCACTTCATCTTGGTGCATTAACCGATTCATTAAGCAACAAATTTCAAACTTCATATCCATGTTGCCAAACAACCAAGATTTCCACATAAAAGAATGAACATCCCATTGGCTGTAAAAAAATTGAACACACATGACATGAACATATGAACCTACCTCCAGTATCCTATTCGATGCTTTTGCCAAAGACGGTTTGATGTCGCCAGGATGCACCTCACCTTTTGCATAAGCAACACTCGATTCTTCAAATTCTATGAAAGTCATGCATTGTAGGAATAGAAAGTGACACAAAAACAACAATTGTTACCAATGTTTCAGGAAAACCCGACTATGAAAAATAGGTCAAGACAACAACACTAGATTTTAATATATGTCATATCCAGATATTTCTACTTGTCAACGTCATAGAATTTTAAGACTGATGACATGGTTATACAATAAAAATGAGGAAATTTCAATATCAATCAAACCAAAAAAAAAAAAAACAACCCAATTTTGTTTTATTTTATTCTATTACATTATTAAGCGGTTACTGGTGAATAAAAATCGTGAAAGGAACTGCTGCTAACTTTATAATTTAGGTATAGATCAATAGTCTGTCAAGACATAGAATATCCCAGTCCTGCTCATTTTTTCAAGAGAAATTTGCTTTCGGCAAGGAAAAGGGCTAATTGCAGTATGCAGACTATAATTTGTTCTTATGGAAGGAAAGATGTATATGAATTTTGGCAACCACTGTGGTTGGAGGCTTGAGGATTTGAGGCAGATGGAAGGAATCCAATCAGCTCTTTGGGCATCTGTTTTTGGTGGCTTTCTAATACCACTTTCATATCTTCTGTTTGTCCTGATACCTTTTCTGTTGTGGACATCCTTTCCACATCTGTTGTCTCATTCATTTTATTCAATACGCTGTTTCTTTTTAAATATAAAAATAATAATATCCCCACAGCCTCCCACAATTTTTCAAGACTGTTTCTTTTTCACTATAAATCACATGTGTACAATCACATAGTACCAGACTCCGGAAGGTCAAATGATAACAACTATAACAAATGATTTTATCCTTACGTGTAGAGAGATGTAGGTTCTGAATATGAAGTATCACAAAAAGCTTTCAAATAAGTGATGCCAGAATCAGTAACCTTACTGCAGGAATTTGTAAGCATTTCAAATTTGTAAGCCCTGGTATACAAAAGAACAAGTAATTCCACTATGAGAAAAACATCAAGTTATTTCAAATTGAACATGAAAGCACTATGAACATATACATAATAGCAAGAGAGATTTCTGCAACTAATATGTTGCATCGAGGAGCATATTGTATCACCAGAGATAGATAAAAATTAATAGCAATTTGGATATAATATGCATGTACAAGACAGTATCAGAGTCTTAGTCTTAAGTCTCAATAGAATCTTTGTCGTGTTTCTAATATAAGCGAGGCACTGGAACTGTAGGTCATATTGTTTTTTTTTTTCCTTAAAAAGTTTAAAATAAAAGATACATCCTGGCCAATTTGTACTTTGTAAAGTACCTGAGAGAGGCTTCATGTCAGCATCTTGTGCAAAGCTTGTTATTTGGGAGACCAAAAATAAAGAAAGTTTACCAACCGAGGCTAAACTAACCCCATCAAGTCTAAATTTTAACCAAAAGTCCGAAAAATCTAAACTCCTACCCAGTGCAAGGTCCCTTGTTCCCATCATCTGTCTTTCCAGACAGACATAAGATTCCACAATTTCATGTAAACTCAATTATGATTATTCATAATGGCAAAGACCAAAGAGAGCTGCAGAGCTGGAAAAGTAATCAATTGTAAGAATCCGTACCTTATCAGCAATTACTTTCTCGTTCTCGGGCCTTCTGCTTCAGCTTCTCCAGCCTCTCCCTCTCCATTTTCTTCAGAAAAAAACAAACCCTAAAATTAATTCCAAGACAGATCGAACGAAAAAAGCAAAGGCGGATTGGGGTACGTACGTTCTCAGCAGCGCGTTCCTCCTCGCTGAGAACCTTGCCCTTTCCGTCACCGTAGAAACGGGAGCGAGTCAACAAGGCTAACATATTTATAACCAACAAAAACCTTACCAGACCCAATCCCAGATACTCCAAGAAATGAAAATTGAAATTCAAAAAAGTTATCAGGAGCAACAAATGAACAGAGACTCAATTCCTCAGCTCAGAAACCGAGGAGGAGATTCGATCTGAGAATTACCCACCCGATTGAATCCGGGCTTCAACACTCAGGAATTAAAGAAAGGTTTCAACCTGATGATACAGACTCTTTTCTCTCGCCTCACCTCTCATTCGATCTCATATTGGGACTCTAAACCCTCGCTTTCATCTGCTTATTTCTTCTCGTTTCTACGTCATTTTACCACGGAATTGACAACCCTGCCCCTCAGTCACTTTTTCGATTTTTTACCCGGCTTGACGGTCGGCTTGGACGGTGACGTCCGGCTCGATTACACCAGGTGTATTCCAAACTACTCCATCGGCTGTCTGACTCAGAGACTTACGACGCCCTAGTGTATTCCGTCTTTAATATTAGGACATTCAATGGATAACATTTCATTTTTAAGCTGTGTACTTTTGACATGTTCATTTTGTGGCAAATCATCTAGCCTCCCTGGGAATTACAACGTCTTCTCCTATAGTTTGGTTTTACTGCTTACCCATTTATGTGTTTTCATCGCTCCATTTGGATCAGGTGGAAGGGGATCTTCTTAGAGGCTTTGTTTTGTAATTTTGTTGTTGATTTTCTTTAGCCATCGAAAAACAAAACAAAAGAATTCTTTACTCAAAAAAAAAAAAATCTAACTAGAACCATGTATTGTGTTTATGATAGGGTGCGTTTATTGCCACCTCACAAACCACTTTACTCATCTCATATTCTCTGCATACCCTACTTATATATTTATAATAGTAAGTCTACTTTGTTCACCCATTTACAATACCCAAAAAGATACGGGCTATTACCACCCGACCAAATACTTTGTTCACTCCACATTTCAATTTTAAACTAAATATTTCAATACTAACCCCACAATCAAGATTTTTTGTGAAAATATAATATTAAACTAAAATCTATAAAATCCAAACAACAACAATTCTCTACATCTTTACATCGGAGAAAAAAAAATTTCTCTACATCTTTCAAATCAGATTTGAGAATTACTTCAATCTTCAACAAGGTGGTTATATAGTGTGATGAAATTGTTCGTTCTTATTTTTATTTTATTTTTGGCTTCAAATGTAGTCTTTCATCTATATATATATATATATACATATATATATATATACATACAGTTCATATCCAGAGCGAAGCTTCGCTCTGAAATTAAAGTGTAAAGTTCCTTATTTGACTCACTTAACGGTCATATTTCCACATCTCAATCGTTCAGTTTATTAATATTAATGTATAGATCATTCATGCAAAATTTCATTCAAATTGATAATTGTTTAGGTACCGAATTAGATTTAATCAATGAATGGACTAAAAATATGTCTCACCATAACTGTTTGTGTAAATCACGATTACGAACACCCAAGCGATCATCAAATTCGATGAAACTTTGCAGAATTAATCTATACATTTGGTTCTACAAACTGAACGGTGAAGATTGAGAAATATGACCGTTAAATGAGTCAAATAAGGAACTTCACACTTTAATTTCAGAGCGAAGCTTCGCTCTGGATAGGTACTGTGTATATATATATATATATATATATATTCATAATCGTAAAGAAGGAACTCAAGAAAGAGATCAAGGAGAACATATATAGGATGTGGTTTGAGAAGAATGGAGGTCTGCGTCAAATATATTAATGCAATATTTGTATATATTTTTAGATTTTATCAGATTGAGGAAAATAAAAAAAAGAAAATGAAAACCATATGTTTTCAAAATTTTAAGGGTAGAATTGAAACGTTAAAAGTAAAAAAATAAAGAATGGGGTGAACTGAGCATTTAGTGGAATGGAAATAGCCGCATCCTAACCAAAATACTATTTTCTCAGTTCTACTTTGCTCACCATACATTATGTTCTCACCCTACATATATTCTTCAGTTTCAAATTTTCTTTGTTCAAACGACCATTACTTAAAAAAATCTCTGATGCAGAAAAAAAAAAAAGCAAATCGAATATAAGTGAGTCACTAGACATAAAAATTTACATACAAAATCGACATGAATGCTAGCGTCTTCAAACTCCATTGAACGACTGAATATAATAAATTATGGGTTAGGGATTATGAAGTATGTGTTCATCCAAAACAAAAAGATAAAAAAAAAATGTAAAATCACTAATTTGTAACTGTTATAGGATATTCCATATGTGTGTCTTGTCCTTATGCTATCATGATATGTAGTTGGAATAGGACTATATATTCTTTATCATTACCATATTGGTACTTTGTAATTCCATATATAAAGGGCTCCTATCAATAAATAAGATGATGATTCTCTATTCTCTTACTAGATCTCTTTGTCTGTACTGTTTATACTTCATCACATTATCATGCACTTTGTTCTAACCCTAGAGCCAATAACCCACCATTTATTTTCCGAAACCCTAAAAAAAAAAACCGTTTTTCAGCTCCTATGTCCGACCGCGGCTGCCGCCTTTTTTCCAGGCCGTCGTCTGACATCACCGGCTGCCAATCCCTTGACCACCGTCCGTCGACGATTCTTGGTTTCCTCCGACCACAATTTTCGACTTCTTCAAGCGTTTGAAGTTTCGAAAGGTATGTTTTGAAACCCTAAACTTTTCCAAGTTCAATAACTCGGGGAGGATAAAATCCTTTCCTCCCTTCTCCATCTCCATTCTATGCTTGAGATTTTACGCGTGCAAGTAAAAATCCCGGAATTTTATTCGCGGGTCAAGAGTATGTTTGATCACTATTGTTTCCTTGTCAGGGTTATGTATGATCAACCCCGACCTTTCTCCAGATTATGTTTGATCAATCCGAGGCCTTTGTCCGAATTATGTTTGATTACTTCGCGGCTTTTTCGGATTGTGTGTGATCAATCCGAAGGACAAACCATTAAAAGCATTGTTTGTGACCTCTATCGAGTCTCATAACAGCTTGATTTTATATGCAAGAGCAACGTAACATTCTGCTCATTTGAGTTTTGACATACTCGATACCTAAGGCGAATCTTCGCTTGGTATCTGTGGAACCTTTCATTGGAAAGAATTAAACCACATGTTTTGACCCCAGGCTAACAAGCCTAGATGCCGAGATTTCACATCTCTCGTGTTCAAAGTTTTGAAGCGCCACATCGACAAAAACCTTCAATAGCAATCTGTGCAAAAAGTAATGACCACAAAGTACTGTGAAATGCACTCATAGAGCATTTCTTGAAACGTTCATATAACTCTACTTGTTGAGTTATTAGTCAAGTGGATTGCTTACCACCTTAATTGACTACACACTACTGGAAAATAGCACTTAGGCGACGAAATTAAAAAATTATGTCTCCTAAATGGTACTTAAGCGACACAATTTTCTACTTAGGAGACAAAACAGTTTCCATCTCCTAAGTTGTTCTTAGGAGACCAAATATTTTGATTTCGTCTCCTAAGAACGAGTTAGGAGACGGAATTTCATTCCGTCGCTTAAGTACTACTTAGGAGACGAAATATTTTTACTTAGACGACGGCATTTTGACGAAATATTTTTACTTAGACGACGGCATTTTGAAAAAATAAAAATTAAAAAATTTATATGAATCTCTAAGTAGAACTTAGGAGACAGAAATGTTTACTTAGGAGATGAAATATATATATTTTTTTTTTAAATTATGAATCACTTAGACGACGGAAATAGAACATTCCGTTGCTTAAGTTCTAAAAATTTGAGCGCCCATCTTCTCGCGTAAAATTTCATGAAAATTCAAACCAAAATTTTTCAAAACATATCAATTCTTTTAAATCACACACTCACCAACCTTATAAATAGAAGAAAACCCATCTTCTCCCAGATCTCTCTCTCTCTCTCTCTCTCTCTCCAGACCATCACTCTTATGCCAGCCTCTCTCTCCATTCTCACCGCTCCTTCCTCCGCCGTCATCTTCAACTGCACCACCCCCACCAACGTCACCTCTAACTGCCACGCGCTCATCGACTTCGTCCCCACAAACGCCACCACTCTCAACGCCGTCAAGACCCTCTTCAACATCACCCGGCCACCTCCGCACCCTTCTCGGAGCCAACAACCTCCCCCTCTCGACCCGACCCGACTCACCCGTCCCTGTAGCCAGCAAGCTCCTCGTCCCCTTCTCTTGCACCGAGCCTTAGATCTGGGTTCAGTCTCCGCCACCACAGACGCCGCTGCCACCACCTTTCTCTCTCAACCAAGCCTTCCCGTCGACCTACCACCGTCCCTCGAAATTTCAAACGGGTAAGAAATCAAGGTAAGTTCTTCAATTTTTCTAGTTTAATTAGTTTTGGTGATAGATTTATGTGTTTTTGTTTAATTGATTTTGATTTTAATTTTGGTTAGGATGTGATTGGTATGATGGTGGTGGCATGGTGGTTATTTGGTACGGTGGTGGTATATTTAGGGCAGATTGTTGGCATGAAATTGAAAGGGAGATATTGTATTGAAGTTTACTAGGGGCAATGAATTTGTTTATTAGGGTAAGAATGAATATATATTGTGTATAATTGGCATGAAATTGAAAGGGAGATACTGTATTGAATTTTACTGACCCCTAGTAGAAGTTTACTAGGGGGCAGTAAACTTCTACTGGGTTCACTAGGGGCCAATAAAGTTGTTTATTAGGGTAAGAATTTGTATCTGTTGTGTGTTGTGCCCCTGAAATTGAAATGGAGTTATTTTTTACAAGTTTACTGATCCCCAGCAGAAGTTTACTGGGGGGCAGTAACTTTATTTTTTCCATATGCAGTTTATAAATGCAGTTTTTACTATTTATATTCAGTTTGAGAAGAAGTTCAAGACATTTAGTTGTGACTTCTGAAACTTGCGGTGGTGGTGGTAGTGGTGGTATTTGGGGCGGTCGGAGTGAGTGGATAAAAAACCTGCGGTGGCGTTTGAATTTTTTTTCAGCCTTTAGCGATGGAATTCAACTATTCCGTCTGCTAAGTGGATAATTTTTTTTATTATAAAATAAAATTCGTCGCCTAAGTGTTTAGGAGACGAAAGTATTCCGTCTCCTAAGAACTACTTAAGCGACGGAATTTCAGGTTCCATCGCCTACGTGTCTACCTCACCACACTTAGGCGATGGATTTTAGCCGACGGACGTTCCGTCTCCTAAGTACTTAGGAGATGAAATCTGTCACTTAGGAGATGAAATAATTCCGTCTCCTAAGTGCTTTATTCCAGTAGTGACATATTATCGATGATCTTTTGTGGCATCATGATCCATAATCTTTAGCGGATTCGATCATCATCAAGTTCTCTAGGTCCTCCAAGTTGGTTTGGAATTACTAACGAGACTTGATTTTGATCATACAATTACAAACGAGAATTGTACATAAGCTAATGTGATAAACATATTTGGGATTGTCCCCTAATATGGGACCAACAATATGGGTCACGGCAATGGCAGAAAACACTGTGCTAATGTCTAGAAAAGAGGGGAGGTGTCATCGGCCCTAATGGCGACACTCCTGGTCTAGACACCAATATGTCAAAACTACTCATGTCAGCTCATGACAATGCAACCGTTGTGGATCTCCGGATCACTGGTTCAAGATTATCAAGTTCATCTTCAAATCGTGAATGCATACAAAAAAGGAATGGAAAATCAATACGAGGACAATAACGTCATCCTCATGATCGTGGATTTCAAAGATTCGGATCCTGCTCTAGCTACCTATGACTTTGATGTCATTGGCTAGACATTGATTTTCTTTCCAAGCTATATGTAATTAGACATTGTATCGATGTCTTTTGTTTATTCGAGACCTCGATATATACTCACGTTAGCAATAATGAATGCCTTGAGAATTTTTTCGAAGTTATGAAACTATTCTCCTCTTATGATTCATATTGATTTACAAACAAGATGTACATTTTTACATCGTCCTTAGAAGCATGGCATATTTTACAATCTACATGGTTAGATTGTGCCGTTTTGATCTCTTCTAAGTGAAGATGATGCACGGCCTTGCATCCTCAAGGAGGATCGCCAACGTGTTTCCGGTTAAGTCTTTTACCCTATAGCGGATTTTCCATCATCAATTATTCAACTAGCTCATCCAAGCTCATTGTGATGTCTTAGAATTGTCTGAAATTAAGGAGATAGTGGTTTCAAGTGTGCCTCGCACTACCGACCCTCCACGAATATGCTTAGTCATACTAACTTGGAGTTACCGAAAGCTTTTGATTTTGGATCCCCCTACGCTATTAAACCAATTTGGTCTTGCAAAAGACGTTGAAGACTTATCAAAATCGGACAATCATCATCATGATCGAATCCTCTAGGTCCTCTGAGTCAGTATATGTTCATGTTAGGGAATTTTCGCTAACTAGTCATGGAGTTTACGACCTTGGAAAGACTGAAAGGACTTGATTTTGATCATATACACGTCATTTTGGCTTCGGCTTATGCCCACATGTCATCTGCAAGCTTCAAAGCTTTGCCAATCCCTTCTGAACAGTCAACTTCGTTTGAGCTTTGTGAACAGCTCTAGATGAACCAAACAGTGAGCTTTATATCATTGGAAAGCTCTACGAGTCTAGATTTCAGAATTTTTTGCGATTCATCCATATCTATTTTAATGAAGAAGTTATGGCTATTTTAGTGTACAAATGTCATTTTGCACGGAAATTTTTATGCACTCTCGGGATTGCAGCTTTTTGTAGCTTCTGTCAGTCCTTTTAAATGGTTCAAGTTGAACTATTTACTCTCCTATCTACTCCATTTTATAGATCTGTCTCATAGAGACATTGAATGCTTCGTAGATAGTGGAACTATCCACAACATTCTAAGGAACCGACAACTATCTTTGGATTTTGTGTCTTTGTAAATCTTCTGTGACTACAATAATTGAATCATACCGGTCATTCAGGGACTCGGTTTAGCTTGAATCTTGATGCCTCATGACACTATGATCAACGTCACAGATGCCCTCTATGCATTGAGAGGCAACCGAACCATGTTGAGCTTTAAAGACATTCCTGCTAATAGTTTTCATTTGAAAACACATTATGAGAATGAACAAGAATTCTTTTGTGTATACCTTCTCATGAATGCGGACTGAAATGCATCTTAGAGAAGTTTATGAGTTAATCTAATGAACTGTATGACACTATGATTTGAATATCAAATCACATGTTGTCGCCAAACATGATATTTGAGACACCGACTCATATAGGCTTTGATTTGACCAAATCGGTCATCCTGGAAGAGATATAATGGTCCAAATTTTGAGAACTTCTCATGGACATCCATTTTTCCGCTCAAAACGAAGACGTTCAGGATCTAGCTTCTCCATGAAGCATGATGGTGACATCATAGTTGTAAATGGCGGCACCCTGGGGACATTGACGTCACCCGAACATGGCTCCAACTTCCCGGAGGCCGTCCGGTCAATTCCTCAAGCAATTGAGGTGCACCAGCCTTCTCTCGATGTCTCATTGGCCCCCTGCAATGCTCATTGCTCGTTTTGAAAGCCTATTTTTTTTAGCTAAATTAGGAGTGAGACCCTCCTACACTAAATGACACAAAAGTGAACATTTCATTCTTACATCAAACTATGTAGATAGATACAACCAACTTGCGGACATTTTTTTATGTTTTATGGTGTTGGTTGAAGTGTTAACACATTGGTCACGTGTTATACTATCACTATGCCAAAAACATCATCAGATGAGAGTTGAACACCGTCGTCTGACCAAAAATTATATGTCGTATGAGGGCATGCCATCTGATAAGCTATCAGACGATGGTTTTCCACCGCCGTGTGAATGTTAATCAGACGACAGATAATAAGTCGTCTGAAATTTGACAAGTTTGCAAGGTTTTTGGACTTTATGTCGTCTGGAAAAAAGAGCAACAACATTTAAATGTCGACTGAATCAAGAAAAATAAAGGTTTTGACACAGAATATGTTATGTGATTCAACCTTAGACTGCATATAATTGTTGACCTACTGAACTTACAACGACAAGTATAGTGAAAAATAGTGGTTAGAAGAGGTTTTTGAAGACATTTTTCTGTCGTTTGATGTTTTCAAATTAGGTAAAATATGGATTCTTTGTCATCTGAATGTTTTACCAACGACAATTACTTGTCGTCTGAATTCTTTTGTAACTCTAATCTTGATGTTTTCTAGTTTTAGTACATGTTCTAATCACAGATAAATGTCGACTGAGAGAAGAATAATATAGGTTTGTCAACTTTTTTGTCGTCCAATTGTGCTTAGTCCACATATAACTGTTGAGCTAGCTCATCTATATCGACCAATCATATGTTTTTATGTGGTTTGATGAGATTTTGGATCACATATTTCTGTAAGTTGAGCGACCAATCATATGTTTTTATGTGGTTTGATGAGATTTTAGACCACATATTTCTGTAGGTTGAGCGAAATATGTTGGATGAGCGAGTTATCTACACGACTATTTTATGTAGTTTGATGAGGAAACATATGTTGACTGATTGTGCTGTTTCACTACATTCTTATGTAGTTTGATAAGAAAACATATGTTGGCTTATGCATGTTGCACTACATTTTTCTGTGGACGTTAACCTCATTTTTTTAGGTTATATGTCGTCTGATGGAGAAGGAGACAACACGATTATGACATTTCATTTTCTTGTTCTATGGTAAAACCTGCTGAAATGCACTATTCATTTGGTACAATATATTCATCCTACCTCATACATTCTAAAACATGAACAATCAAAACCTCATTCTGAACCACAACAAAACCAAATTGTAGGACACAAACCTCAGTTCAAAGCATACATATATAACAAGCTAGCCAACTTCAACTTCCAATTCCATGTACCAGGCCATAATGCCTTTAACAAAAAACAGCATTGGGGCATCAATATAGTCTATTTAACATAGCAACCTAGCTAGCTAGTTGGCTTCAAACCCAGGATATATAATATCAACTGCATGCATTAAATTGTTCAACACCTTCCAAAGTCATAATGCACAAAAGTAGTTCCTAAATATATATGAGCTACTACCATGAACCTACCACAAACAAAAGTGAAGCTAGCTGATGGCCTAATTTAGTGATCTGGAAATGTTAGCATATGCTTAGCCCATTCCTCTCAAACTTCATCAAGTTATCGGGTTGTGTAAGTCTGAGCATCCCTTGTTCCAGCCCTTGTTCCCCACTACAACAAGGAAATGTAGCACGATGATCAGTTTCATAAGAGTTTAATAAACTAAACAATGGAATCAAAAATTTATTTTATATATAAAACCTTATGCATTTTATGAAAATGCATTATGCTTTGGAATCTAAAGTTTTATCTAGTTTCCAGCAAGGTTAATAAGCAAGTCAGGTTTAATCTTTGAAATTGCTGAACCTTTTCATCCGGGTCCAGGTTGTCGTCCTCCACAATGTCTTTCATGTAGCGCATCACATAATATCCACAACTCGTCATATCTCTTTGTATCGGAGCACCCTGAAAATAAAGAATCATGATTATTGAACACGACACATGACTGTGAACGCAAAACTATATTGTATAAAATATAAGAGCACTTACAAGAAGAGGCTTCCAAGGATTTGCTTGCTTCTTTCCAGTATTTTTCTTTAGGCCCTTGTACATTTTAAGGGAGTTTCAAACAGAAAAATAATGTTAGCATGTAATAATAACTGAATTTAATGAGTACTACTAACTTATTCATGTCTACAGTCCAATAGCACACACTTACCGAGTGACAATAGAAGGCCACTCATTATCATTCAGACGCATTTTCAATGGATCCATATAACGAGCAGTTTCCTTCTTCGGGTTCACAATCGTCAAAGTCCAATGATCTATGTGCGATAACATGCAATATATTTCCATTATTTTCTTCATAAGCAGTTAAAAGTGTTGCAAACCACATATATGAAATTAAATCATTTTTATGTACCCTGTGTTATAAGGAATCAAAAAGATCTGCCCTGGCTTCCCTTTCTTATACATCTCCGACAGATCGCGAGATCTCGCTGTAGGTGTTCCACTCCCAATTGCACTGACTTGATCACAATCGACAAACTAGATCATATCCTCCATCTTATTCTTCTTCAACACTCCTTGCAAGTAGCTACAAACACATATTGCAACATGAAATGAGTAAAACCTAAAAACCAATTAAACACAGCAACATGCATTCATGTTTAGCCAGTTTTCAATAATTGAATATAAGATACAGTTTTCTTTGATAATTGTTTACCTCATGTAGAACAAAATGACACAGTTGGATACTTCCTCCATGTTGGCTATGGCATAGACATCACTTATGTAGATCGCTGCTTTCTTGGCATGACCAAAAAGATTGGAAAAGAATACAATATACAATGTTCGCCCTCCCTTAAGGGACGTGTTCGCCCACTTGTACAATTCATTCAAGTCATGTGGTAGATTTGGGGGTAAATGTTCCAGGTCTTGACTGTCATCAAATGGGGTTAACGATTTCTTCCTGGGATAAGAACGCTTTGGTTTCTAGTTTTGTAAAATTAAGAGACATGTTAGCAACATTTCCTAGAATAACAAGAAAACAATAACATGTAAAACATAACACCGATTGTTACCTTCGTCCCAGCTGCTGCAGTAGGGGTCTTTGCTCCAGGGATAACAACCAGCTCTTTAGGCCAGGCAACACAACTCCCAACTGCATCGTCGACCGTTAAAATCTCATCCCTCACTGGAATTGGTACTAGGGAATCACCAACAATCGCCCGAACAACTGTCACGCGCACATTGTTTTTCCCCAATGGCATACCATGTATCAAATGATTGCTCGAGTCAACATCCACACAAATGAGTTTTCCAATAGCAACAATATTGTCTACGCTATCTATCGCCAGTTGACACTCATTATCACCACAAGTCAGATCCTAACACAAACAATGAAAAAAGCCAAATTAGTTGGAAGCAAAGCCAATTGTAGGAAATGAGAGGAGTTAAATGTGGGGAGCAATGGTTTCAATTACTAGAATATTTGAGGACAGTTTTGAAGCTAAGGCGTCTTTAATATCATCCAAGTCTATTGCTGTGTCATTCTGCCTTGGTTCAGATACTTCAACATTGTTCTTTTCAAATTCTGGCAACTCATCACCACCTAAATCCAATCTCTTCTTGACTGCGTTCGGTTCACCATTTGGTTTAATGACCGGATTAAGCTTCTCATGAGTGGGGTTGCAGCTCCCATGGCCCAAATTTAGTTCATTCACTGGTGTGACAGGTAAATGTATTTGCATGCCCGTACCCTTAAGTTCTGCAGCCAAACTTTCAAACTTGGAGGTCCAGAATTCACGTTCCTTCAGAACCCTTCTCTCACTTTCCTCCTTCCACTTTGCTTTCTGTTCGGCCATAAAGTCTTCACGCTCCTCCTTCATTATAAGCCTTATGCTTTTTCGGGCCTGCTGAGAAGAACCACCTCTTTTTCGCTTTGGAGGCAAGTCAAAAATAACATTTGGCCAAACGAAACCCCCAACTCCTCTTACCCTGCCATGCTGCTCAGGTTTTTGCAAAGCTATGGTGATGACATCAGTAGACCCTTCTCTGGTAAGCGATCCCTTAGACTCTTTTTTCTTTAACTTCTCCTGAAAAGAATTAAAAATAAAAATAAACATACAGTAACTCCAAAATTGACATTGCAAACAGTATCATTTTCATTGTCATTAAACATTAACCATTAAACACAGTTCTCCTCAGATGACTTACAATGTTGGCGGCCGTCTTCGCCACCTCAGGTGATGTGAAGTTACCATCCTTGTTGTAATGTGCCGCCAACCACATTGTAGCCTGATCTACCATCTCTATCGGGACTCCCAGCTTCTTAGCCTATAACGATATAACAAACGAGAAATATATTACAAGTGGAACCACATTAAGCCAAAGCAGAAAGCTTTTGTTATCTACCAAAACTTACCAATTCTACCCTTGACTAAGCGTACTCTTTACGTGACATACAATGATTGTACTTGTTCATTTTTCTTTTTCCACTTTGGACTTCACGCAGTTCCTACCAAGCAAAGA
This sequence comes from Fragaria nilgerrensis, assembly GCA_010134655.1. NCBI lineage: Eukaryota > Viridiplantae > Streptophyta > Magnoliopsida > Rosales > Rosaceae > Fragaria > Fragaria nilgerrensis. The sequence goes on from CM020977.1 coordinate 12,261,952, forward strand.
ATTATTAGGAACAATAGTATTTATTGTTATTTAAATTCTTTTTCAGTTTCCTGTTAATTAGTTAACTATGGTTAAGGTTAATTATAAGTTACACATAACATCTTTTTATTGGATGGTCTCATGACCAACAAAGTGTTGGTGGGAAAATTTGAATTCAGCAAGAATTGTGTCCAAGTAGCCATGAAAATTAAGAAAATAACAAAAAAACGATTAAATTTGAAGCTCTTTCTTCTATCTGTACCCAGTAGTATGTTCACAGTTTCTTTGCATACGAGGGATTCAAGATTTTAAGGAAAGAGATAACTAATAAAAAAGAATTAAATTCAGTTTACCCATTTGTGGTTTGGGGGTAACTTTATGTTAGTCCCTACACTTTTAATTTCATCAGTTACCTCATGAACTCTTCAATTTCTGTCTGCCATACCCAAATTCTCATATTCCATTTGAATTTACCGTTAATTCTAGATACGGGCCTCACAGCTAAGGTTAAAATTATCAGCCGTTAACATTCGATTTGGACATAATATAAGACATTGGTCACGGTTGAGGAAAATTCAAAAGTTTGACGGGTAAATTGGATAAATTGATGAAATTTACCCCATGAACTCTTCAATTTCTATCTGCCGTGCACAAATTCTCATATTCAGTTTTAATTGACCGTTAATTCTAAATACGGGTCTCACAGTTAAGGTTAAAATTATCAGCAGTTAACGTCCGATTTGGACAGAATATATGACATTGGTCACGGTTGAGGAAAATTCAAAAGTTTGAGGATAAACTGATGAAATTGAAAATATAGGGATTAACATGAATTTACTCCCAAACCTCATGGGGGTAAACTGAATTTAATTCAATAAAAAACGACTACAATTTTTAGTCTCTTGGGTTTGGTTTGTGTTGGAATAAGCTTTAGATTGCTTATCCCTGCTGCCACCAAAAAGCAAAGCCAAGTATTTGCCAAGTTTGGCATGTTGTAAGCCTTGTTTCGTCCATCTATGTAGTATTACACATCATGTAATGCACTATAAAGGATTCCAATACCTTTTTTTCAATCTCCATCGAAATTGTTAACATATTTCGGTTTCTATGTCTTGACATAAGACTGTTGTCTCTACGTTCTTGTGAATGAATGTGTTGTAGAGAGATTTAGTGCTTAGCTTATTGCAAAGAATAGACACATATTCATGGATTTAGTGATTTAAAAATCTGTTGCGACTACGATGACTAGATCATCACAAATAATCAAAGAGCGGATTAATGCTCAAGTTCCAATGCCTAATGGTGTTATGATTCAAGTCACACATGCTCTTTATGCATAAGGAAGTAATCGAACCGTGCTATGACTTAATGGAATTCATGACAACATTTATCACCTAGATCTACATTGTGAGAATTTGACACGACCGCCCCGAATTTTACCCTGAACCCGGAGTAAATCGTGCGGGGACCACCTCCAAGGAAAGATTTACCGCAAAATTTGGTACAACCTTCCTTGAAAATGGACAACCCTTCCAATAGAAACCTGCAAACACGTCAAAAGGTTCCAAATCCGACCTTAACTTCTGGAGCCTTCGTGCTCCCCAAAAACAATCACCACCAACAGGATAATAAACATTATCTAAGATAATATACATCATCCGAAAATATTCTAAATATCTACAAGCCTTCACCCACAACCAAAAATATATACATTAAACCCAAGTATTCAGAGCTACTAGACACTAGCGGAAATAAGAAAAGACAAGTAGGCTAAACAGGTAACCTACTGGTGAAAGGTGGTGGAGATACGAGTGACTATGTCTCGTCTCCTACTAGATCCAATCCGAACTCTGCAGACTGGGCATTTTAAAACGAAGGGCCCAGGGGAAGACATTTAATAACGTTAGAGTGAGTGGACAAAAATAATTTAATAACAAAATATTTATGCATTCCCATTTTAATTTCATAGAAAAATATAGTGCATGCGGCAGCTCAAAAGCGCTCAATGCATAATCTGACAATTTCGCGACTAGCACTGGCTAGTCACAAACTCAAATAAAATGGAGCCTCTCAGGCTAAACTATATATAATCATATATTCGTATGTATCTACACTCGTCAGACTCCTTGTATGAATCCTAGAGACAATTCAGAAAAATAGAAATTCATACAAGGCTACAACGCTGGCGTCTAACGCTCACGTTGCGCCATAATGGTTTTTTTCCTCATTATGACCGAAAAGGGACGGTGTATATATACGTGTGGACTCCCTATATGAAAACCTAAATAAACCGAAAAAGAAAGAAGTTTTCATATAGGGCTATGACGCTTGTGTCTAACACTCACGACACGCCATAATGGTATTTTACCTCATTATGACGGACTAAGCACGTATGGCTAGCTAGCATTTATATACATATTATTCTCATAAAAACCAAAACATATATATCTACCGAAAATCTCATTTTCGGGATCTCTCAAAGGAGGAAAAATTGTCAAATAGGCGAGAAATCAATAAATCTCATCAGAAGAAATAAATGATTAATAAAATCATTCATCGCATGCTTTTTATTTAAAACAAAGGTCCACTCACAAATTAGGTATAAGCCTGATGACGCTCCGAGGCTTCTTCTGCTCGGGCCTCCCCACGTCATGTTCCAAATATATAATTAATTTACCAACTAAAATCCAATATTGATAAAATAGGCAAAATTAATCGTGAGCCATAAATACGCTCATCATTGCCTAACTTCGATATTCTTAAATCGAAATGATCCAAAATTTTATATTATACTCGGCAGTCATAAATACAACCTTTTTCAGAAATTGATTTGATACCAAACTTCGGAAATTCACCGCCAAAATTCAGAAATTGATTTAATACCAACCTTTTTCGAAATGATCCAAAATTTTACATTATTTAACCGCCAAAATACCAAACTTCGGAAATTCACAAACCTATTCAACACTCGTCCGAAAATTCCACAATTCACTTCATTAAACTCCTCTAATTATTACATATTTAAAATTATACAAAACCCTAAACCGGCGGCGGCGGCCGGAGGCCGATTCCGGCGACGTCTAAATTCTACCAAATTTTAACAGTAGCTTCCTCTCAACATCCCAAAACTTTCATAACTATCACTAAGTCCAATTTCAAGCCTAACTAGGTTAATCGAACGAAAACATCCTAAAAGCCCTAGAATTTCAACTTCGAATTTCTCCTTACCGAGCTCAAGAGGGATCGAGCCTTTTGGAGGGGTTGTTGCATGGGAGGAGAGCTTCAAAACCGTACCAAGCTTGCCCGGATTGGTGGCCGGAGGAGGGAGTTCCGGCGAAGGAAAGCTCAAAGCAGCCGCACCTTTCGGGCGGCAATACTCCTTCACGGCGGCACTAGGGAGGCTGTGACCGGTCTAGAATGGAAGCTGGGTTGATGGCCGACCTTTTGGGACAGGTGCGGCGGCGAACGGTGGCCGGACGGCGGCGGACGGACGGTCGAAATTTCCGGCAGCGGGAGGGAAAATCGGGAGAGAAAGGGAGAGAGGAGAGAGAGAATCGGGAGGGAGAGAGAAATATTTTGGGCTTGGCCCAACCGGTTCCAACCCACATATACCCAATCCAAAAATTTAACACCCCCAAAAATAATACCCTAATAAAAATTACCTTTTACTAGCTAAATTTACCATTTTTTTTACCGTCGTTACATTTTTCTCCTATGAATAACTCTCCGAAATAATCGTCCCTCAAAACCCCTCTAGGGACCAATTAAACTATATGTCAATGTCGGAGACGGTAAAATTCTTATTATAAACAAGCTAGTAAATAAGATAAAATTTTACCGGTCGGGATGTGACAATTCTCCCCTCCTTATAAAAATTCGTCCTCGAAATTTACACACCTGTCATTCGAAGAGGTAGGGATACTGCTGCATCATTTGCTCCTCTAATTCCCAAGTAGCTTCTTCTACTTGATGACTTCTCCAAAGCACCTTGACAAGTGAGATTGTCTTGTTCCTGAGCACTTGCTCCTTTCGGTCGAGAATCTGAACCGGTTCCTTTTCATAGGACAAATCTCTCGTCAAACTGATTGGTTGCTCTTGCAGCACATGAGAAGGAACCGGTTCCTCTTCATAGGACTAAGCTTCCTACGCTTACCGAAACGTACAACCCTTTTCCAAGGAGATAATTTCAAGAACACCCAATCACCCACTTGAAACTCAAGATCTTTCCTACGGACATCTGCATAACTCTTCTGCCTACTTTGAGCGGCCTTGAGTCTATCTCTAACCACTTTAATCTTCTCATTTGTCTCATGGATTAACTCTGGGCCACAAAGCTCTTTTTTCCCCACTTCATTCCAACATAAAGGCGTACGACACTGTTTCTCATAAAGCGCCTCAAAGGGAGCCATACCAATGCTAGAATGATAGCTATTATTATAAGCAAATTCCATCAAGGATAGGTTCTTATCCCAACTCCCTCTGAACTGCAAGGCACAAGCTCTCAACATATCCTCCAAAGTCTGAATAGTCCTCTCGGACTGCCCATCAGTCTGAGGATGAAAAGCAGTGCTGAAATGTAATCGGGTACCTAAAGCTGCTTGAAGAGCTCCCCAGAATTTAGAAGCAAATCTAGGATCCCGATCTAATATTATTGATTCAGGCACACCATGAAGCCTCAAAATTTCATTCACATAAAGTTCCGCCAATTTATCCAATTTATACTTCTTTCCCACTGGCAAGAAATGTGCAGACTTGGTGAGTCTATCCACAATCACCCAAATACCGTCATGCCCTTCACGGGTACGAGGTAAACTGAAAACAAAATCCATGGTGATGTGGTCCCACTTCCACACTGGAATAGGCAACGGCTCAAGCAATCCAGAAGGCTTCTGCCTTTCAGCTTTTACTTGCTGGCAAATCAGACATCTACTCACATAAGCTGCAATTTCCCTCTTCATTTTTGTGCTACCCGGATGAGCTGCATAAGCGGAACTATGAGCTTCCTCTAATATCTCACTCTTCAACTCTTCATTTCTTTTTGGAACACAAAGCCAACTCTTAAACAATAAAGTCCCGTCCCTTCTAACTGAAAAATGATCGGCTGCGGCTCCGCTCAAAGCTCTTTCTATCAATCGAACTATGGAAGGATCATTATTATGTGCTTCCCGTACTCTATCAACCAAAACTAGCCTCACATGAAAACTACCTACCAAGGCACCAACCTCATCTACTGCCAAATCCACTCATGTAGCTCGTAACTCACTAAGAAGTGGAACACGAACTGTCCTCAAGTGAGATAAGGATATGGAGGGATTTCGACTAAGAGCATCAGCTACCACATTAGCTTTTCCAGGATGATACTCGATAGTGCAATCATAATCACTAATCAACTCCATCCACCTTCTCTGTCTCAAGTTTAGCTCTCTTTGAGTGAACACATACCGAAGACTCTTGTGATCGGTAAAAATCTGACATTGGCTCCATAAAGATAATGTCTCCACAACTTAAGAGCAAAAACTACCGCTGCAAGTTCCAAATCATGAGTAGGATAATTCCCCTCGTGCGGCTTTAATTGCCTGGAAGCATAGGCAATAACTCGCTCATGCTGCATCAATACCCCACCTAGACCACGTCCAGAAGCATCACAAAATACCACATACTCCCCACTATCATCCGGAAGTGCCAAAACAGGAGCACTAATCAAACGATTCTTCAATTCTTGAAAACTTTGCTCACACTCATCTGACCATTCAAATTTAACACTCTTCTTGGTCAACCTTGTAAGAGGAGCAGCAATCCTTGAAAAATCTTGCACAAAGCGCCGATAATAACCTGCTAATCCCAAGAAACTACGGATCTCCGTCACAGTGGTAGGTCTTCTCCAATTTGACACCACTTCCACCTTTTGGGAATCTACACTAACTCCTTCTGCCGAAACCACATGGCCCAAGAATCCCACTTTATCTAGCCAAAACTCACACTTGCTTAACTTAGCATACAACTGGGAATTCCTCAAAGTCCGCAATATTATTCTTAGATGTTTGGCATGTTCCTTCTCACTTTTTGAGTAAACCAAAATATCATCTATGAATACGATCACAAAACGATCAAGATATGGACTAAACACCCTATTCATGAGATCCATAAAAGCAGCAGGTGCGTTAGTAAGTCCAAATGGCATCACCATAAATTCATAATGACCATAACGTGATCGAAAGGCGGTCTTGACTATGTCACTCTCCTTAATCCGTAATTGATGATACCCAGATCTCAAGTCAATCTTGGAGAAAACAGAAGCACCCCTTAACTGATCAAATAAATCATCGATCCGAGGCAACGGATATTTATTCTTCACTGTGATCTGATTCAACTTCCTATAATCAATGCATAGTCTCATAGTGCCATCTTTCTTCTTAACAAACAATACCGGAGCACCCCATGGAGACATGCTAGGCCGAACAAAACCTTGTCTACCAACTCCTGCAATTGAGTCTTCAACTCTTTCAACTCTACTGGAGCCATTATGTAAGGTGCCTGAGAGATAGGCATAGTTTCGGGAAGTAATTCTATAGAGAAGTCTATCTCCCTTGCAGGAGGCAAACCAGGCAACTCCTCAGGAAAAACATCCGGAAACTCTCTTACTATAGGAATATCTTCTACTCCCAAAACTCCCATACTTGTATCCACCACATGAGCTAAATACGCCTGACAGCCTTTATTTAATAATTTCCTTGCAGCAACAGCGGAAATAAGGCAACTCGAAATAACATCTCTTTCCCCTTGAAAAGCAACCTTAAATCCACTTGGACTTCGAAGCACCACTTCTTTCTGAAAACAATCTATCAAAACTCTATATGCTTCCAAAAAGTCCATCCCCAAGATCACATCAAACTCCACTATCTCTAAAGGAATTAAATCAGCCTTGAAATTAAATCCCTCAACTAAAACTTCACATCCACTAAATACCCAATTAATTCTCATCACCTCACCAGAGGGTAGAGAAACATGCCACTCGCCTGGAAGAGACGATGATGGCACATTGGCATGAAGAGCAAATCTACTAGACATGAATGAATGCGTGGCTCCAGGATCAATTAAAGTACATGCAGGCTGACCAAAAATTAATAACGTACCAATGATGACATCTGGAGAAGTACGTCCTTCCTGCTAGGTCATAGCATGCAATCTAGCGCGAGTCATGGGACGTCCACGCTGACCACTGCCCCGCTGAGAGCCACCTCTGATCGTAGCACTGCCCTGGGCACTACTACTAGAACCTCTAGCTGAAGACTGACCAACAGACTGAGTAGGGGTAGGGGTGGTCCTCTGAGCCAACAATGGGCAATCTCTCCTGAAGTGATCCAGACTACCACACTCATAGCACCTAGAAAACTGCTGCTGCCCATAAGAATAAGGCTGGCCACCGGATGATCCACCCTGGAAACTGCCACTAGAACCATACCGTCTAGACTGCTGCCTACCCAATAACTCCGAGAAGGTGTCCTGAAACGTCCTCTATTTCTGTTCCGAGCACCAGAGGTCGATCCCCCACTACTGCCACTACCAGCAGAAGACCCAGAAGCGGATGATGAAGCAGCCTTCTTGGATGGACCCTGACTGGGGCCACCATAATCACGAGGCCGAACACCATATGTCCCCCTGGACTCAATGGCCATGGCTGCACCAACTGCATCCATAAAAGTCAGGTAAATTACCCCCGTCATCTTGTCTGCATACACTCCACCAAGTGCTCCAATGAACATCTCAATCCTGGTCTTCTCATCAGGAACCAGATATAACACATGGTAGCTCAGGGAAGTGAATCTTTCCTGGAACTCTATGATCCCCTCATTATCCCTCTTCGTCATATGCAGGAAATCCGACTGAATTCTGTTGCGGTGGGCATGATTGAAATACTGCCCCAAGAAGAGAGTCTTAAACTGCTCCCACGACATACTCAGAGCATCCTCAACATTCCTGCTGGCAAGCGACCACCAGTGATGTGCTGAATCATCCAGAAAAGTCACTGCTATCTTCACATTTCTTTCATCTGGTAACTCAGTGATCGTAAAAGCATTTTCCATCTTATCCACCCAATTATGAGCATCAAGAGGTCCCTTGGCACCCTTGAACTCTCTGGCTCCAGCCTCATAAACTTCTCTCATTTTCACCGCATGAGGTTGTGGAGCTCGATCCATGACATCCCTCAGCAAATTTCCAATATCATCAACCAATCCCTGACCTCATGGCCTTCATTGGCATTGGTCGAAGTAGCCACACGGGGTTGCCGTGGGCGCCTAAGAGGCATAGTACCTGAGGAAGAAAATATTTAGCAGTCCATAAACAAGACTAACTCAACTATCACACATACCCAATAACACATTGCACCAAAAGCGTAAAATGCCAATGAATCCGCCGCGGACGGATCATCACTCTATAGACACTATGTGGTACTTAGGCAAATATGATAGTGACAAGGAAGCAGGAAAAGGAAACCTAAAGCTCTGATACCAACTGACACGACCCGCCTCGAATTTCACCCTAAACCCGGAGTAAATCATGCGGGGACCACCTCCAAGGAAAGATTTACCGCAAAAATTCGGTACAACCTTCCTTGAAAATGGACAACCCTTCCAATAAAAACCTGCAAACACTTCTAAAGGTTCCAAATCCAACCTTAACTTCTGGAGCCTTCGTGCTCCTCAAAAACAATCATCACCAACAGGATAATAAACATTATCTAAGATAATATACATCATCCGTCAAATATTCTAAAATATAAACAAGTCTTCACCCACAACTAAAAATATATACATTAAACCCAAGTATTCAGAGCTACTAGACACTAGCGGAAGCAAGAAAAAGACAAGTAGGCTAAACAGGTAACCTACTGGTGAAAGGTGGTGGAAATACGGGTGACTATGCCTCGTCTCCTACTAGATCCAATCCGAACTCTGCAGACTGGGCATTTTAAAACGAAGGGCCCATGGAAGACATTTAATAATATTAGAGTGAGTGGACAAAAATAATTTAATAATAAACTATTTATTCATTCCCAATTAATTTCATAGAAAAATATACTGCATACGGCAGCTTAAAAGTGTTCAACTCATAAACTGGCAATTTCACGACTAGCACTGGCTAGTCACAAACTCAAATAAAATGGAGCCTCTCTGGCTGAACTATATATAAACATATATATTCGTATGTATCTACACTCGTCAGACTCCTTGTATGAATCCTAGAAACAATTCAGAAAAATAGAAATTCATACAAGGCTACAACGCTGGCGTCTAACGCTCACGTTGCGCCATAATGGTATTTTTCCTCATTATGACCGAAAAGGGACGGTGTACATATACGTGTGGACTCCCTATATGAAAACCTAAATAAACTGAAAAAGAAAGAAGTTTTCATATAGGGCTATGACGCTTGTGTCTAACACGCACGACACGCCATAATGGTATTTTACCTCATTATGACGGACCAAGCACGTATGGCTAGCTACCATTTATATACATACTAAATTCATAATATCCAAAATATATATCCACCGAAAATCTCATTTTCGGGATCTCTCCAAAGGAGGAAAAATTACCAAATGGGCGAGAAATTAATAATCTCATCAAAAGAAATAAATGATTAATAAAATCATTCATCGCATGCTTTTTATTTAAAACAAAGGTCCACTCAAAAATTAGGCCTAAGCCTGATGACGCTCCGAGGCTTCTTCTGCTCGGGCCTCCTCACGTCCTGTTCCAAATATATAATTAATTTACCAACTAAATTCCAGTATTTATAAAATAGGCAAAATTAATTGAGAGCCATAATTACGCTCATCATTGCCTAAGTTCGATATTCTTAAATCGGAACGATCCAAACTTTTATATCATACTCGGCAGTCGTATAAACAACCTTTCCTAGAAATTGATTTAAATCCTACGGTCGGATTTTACATTATTTAACCGCTTAAATACCAAACTTCGAAAATTCACAAACCTATTCAAAACTTGTCCGAAAATTCTAAAACTCATTCCATTAAACTCCTCATAAAAATCTCCACCAAAAACAATTTTCCAGCGGCGGCGCCGGCAGCGGCGGCCGGCAACCAGCTCCAGCGACGTCCAAATTCTACCAAATTTTAACAGCAGCTTCCTCTCAACATCCCAAACAACTTTCATAACTATCATTAAGTCCAATTTCAAGCCTAACTAGGTCAATCGAACGAAAACATCCTAAAAGCCCTAGAATTTCAACTTCGAATTTCTCCATACCGAGCTCAAGAGGGATCGAGTCTTTTGGAGGGGTTGTTGCACGGGAGGAGAGCTTCAAAACCGTACCAAGCTTGCCCGGATTGGTGGCCGGAGGAGGGAGTTCCGGCGAAGGAAAGCTCAAGGTAGCCGCGCCTTTCGGGCGGCACTGCTCCTTCACGGCGGCGCTAGGGAGGCTGTGACCGGTCTAGAATGGAAGCTGGGTTGATAGCCGACCTTTTGGGACCGGTGCGGCGACGAACAGTGGCCGGACGGCGGCGGACGGACGGTTGGAATTTCCGGCAGCGGGAGGGAGAATCGGGAGAGAAAGAGAGAGAGGAGAGAGAATCGGGAGGGAGAGAGAAATATGTTGAGCTTGGCCCAACCGGTTCCAACCCACATATACCTAATCCAAAAATTTAACACTCCCCAAAAATAATACCCTGATAAAAATTACCTTTTACTAGCTAAATTTACCATTTTTTTACCGTCGACACATTTTTCTCCTACGAATAACTCTCCGAAATAATCGTCCCTCAAAACCCCTCTAAGGACCAATTAAACTATATGTCAATGTCGGAGACGGTAAAATTCTTATTATAACAAGCTAGTAAATAAGATAAAATTTTACAGGTCGGGATGTGACAAAATCAATATCCGAATCTGGGGCCTGCTGGTGAGGAGATTGTGGCGGCTGAGGTATCTCTATAGGCGCAGGCATGGGCGGAGGTGGAAGTCCTGAAGCTGGGCAGCTGCCAAATCCTGGAAGTACTGGAACATCTGCTGCTGCTGGGCCTGCTGGGCGGCATGTAGGGCTTTAGTATAGGCTCTATATTAGGCGAACTGGGCGGCATGAGCGGCAGCCTGAGCGGCAACCTAAGTAGCATGAACGTCAACCTGAGCAGCCTGAGCGGCAGCATGAGTGACTTGCTCTTCCCGTAGTCTCTCAACTTCCGACTCTAGCTGAGTCGTCCTGCTGCTAGTCGAGGATGTCTTTCGTTGAAATCCTGGAGTGGTCTTCAAGACCCCCTGGCCCTTCTTTCCTAGACCCCGGCAGTAGAAGTTGTTTTCTCGTGGTGGGAAGGCTGTGCCCATGATCCTCGCCCCAACCCTCGGATCTGAAGTGTCGATCCGGGAAATGGCTTCGGACATCTCTTCCTCCTGCGTGTCCGGCCATGTCTCCCTCACTATAGCACTCATCACCTCGTCACTAGCCTCCCTCACCCTTGCCTAATTGGATAGGAAAAAAAATATTAATTAACATTTTAACATATATATAAGTAAAATTAAAAATTCCGTAAAAAGGAAAGATTACTTACTATATCCTTCTGGGAGTCAGGATATGCCTTCTCGTACGTATAGACGTACTGGTTGACCTCTGGATGTTCCCTGGCCACCTCGTCCATGAAGACAGCGAACGGTTTAGAACCGGCATGATGGTTCCTTGTGTTGCGTTGCCGGTTCTGAGCGTTCGCCCGGGAAACCGCCTTCAAAGAAAAAAGTAAACTATTAGTAAAATATTTTAAAATGCACGTACTTAATGATAAATTAACTAATTAATTTATTTAAATACCTGTTTACGAGGGTTGTTGAATTCTGATGTCAGAAGCTAACGCCACTCGTACTCTTTATACTGAAACTCAGCAGGGGTAGCAGAACGTGCATTCCCGTACGTAGTCTAATGGGTCCGCAACTCGTTCTTCCACTCCTTGTACTTACAGATACAACAAAAATATTAGAAATATTATTAATATGACATACAGTTTTTTTTTTTCATTAATTTCCCAACGTACCTTCCCCCATGCACAAAGTCCGCCCAGCTGCTCTTCAAGGGCTCGGGAACCTCAAACCACACCTGCATTTAACCGTTTATTAGTTTAGTTTTTCCAGAAATCTACAATGTAATACATAATATTATTCAGGCATTTTGTAAACTCACCGACATAGTGGACCATGTCTTTAACCTCCTGTGGGACCTCGCCCCAGTCTGACCGCAACATATGGACTCTATCCCTAATGAGCGCTCCCACGCGGCCGGAGTACGTCCTCGACTTCCCTCCCGATACTACGTCGTCATCCCCGTCAGTACCGATGACAATCCTCCCTGAGGTACCGACGATCTTCTCTAGAGCCTTCCCTGTGACGGGGCCTCTCTTCTTCTTTGCCGGCTTCGCTCCGACGGTGCCTATGACATGATAAACCAAATTGATTATTAAAATCGGAATCGGAGAATTATAAGAAAACAAATCATTCATCTTTCATTACCTGAGGGCGAGGACGCGGACACGACGGATTCCGCCTCCGATGATGATACCCTCGCGGAAATAAGAGGCGTATCAAAAAGCACGAACCGGTACGCCGCTGATGGAGCCACTGGCGGGGGCAGTGGATAAATCGGCGTCCCTGAGTCATCGACTACAGGTATGGCCGGTATCATCCGCGGAAGGAATAGGTGAGGCGGCGGCATCTGTACCCCAGATGACCCACTATCCAAAGAAGTAGGAGCTGGAGTGGGCGCCCGGTGTATCTCAGGCATACGGGCTGCAGACACCTCCGTCTGAGGCTGAGCAAACAACTGCCTCGCGGAATAAGGGAAGCCCCGCTGCCTCGATGAAGGGGGCACCTCCGGCTGCCTCTGCGCCGTCTGCAGAAGGCTCGCATGTCTAGCTGTCATAGGGCCCTGAAACGACGTCTGAGGGTTGCTAGAGGTTCCCTCGGACGATACGGACCTTTGGCCCTTCGAACCCTTCGTCGATCTAATATTACCGCTCATCCTATTTAAAATATTAATTTGAATCAAGGCCACAAAATCAAAAAATTGCAAACTCATTTAAAAAATGTAAAAAATATACACACTTCCTAAATACTAATTTTCACTTCCTAAATTTTACACATATACACTTCCTAAATATACACTTCATAAATAAAAATATACACTTCCTAACAACACCACAACATTGCAATTGACCGGAAAATCAAAGCAAACACAAAATACAAAACAAATATATACATTTCCTAAATACTAAATACAAATATACACTTATTAAATAACAATATACACTTCCTAAATACAAATATACACTTCCTAACAACACCACAACATTATAATTAACCGGAAAATAAAAGCAAACACAAAATATAACTAAAGCTCAAAAAACGTACTCGAGGAGGAGGAGGGAGGACCGGAGCAGCAGCAGGAGGAGGCCGGAGCAGCAGGAGGAGGAGGCCGGAGCAGGAGGAGGCCAGACGGCCGGAGGAGGAGGAGGCCGAAGCCGTGGAGGAGGAGGACGAGGCCGGAGGAGGACGAGGAGGAGGGCGGAGGAGGAGGAGGAGGAGGCCGCAGGAGGAGGAGGAGGAGGCCGGCCGGAGAGGGAGAGGGAGCGGAGGCCGAGACCGGGAGAGGGAGAGGGAGAGGAGGCGGAGACCAAGAGAGGGAGAGGAGGCGGAGACGGGAGAGGGAGAGGGAGAGGAGGCGGAGACGGGAGAGGGAGAGGGAGAGGGCGGCGACCGGAGAGGGAGCGGAGGCGGAGGAGGCGAAATTCGGAGAGGGAGAGGAAAAGGAGGCTAGGGCATACAACCAGTCGAGCTGGGTTATACCCAAACACTTTAGCTGACGAAATAATAATTTCGTCGGCTAAAGGTAATAATTTCGTCGGCTTACCGAAAACTTTAGCCGACGAAATAATAATTTCGTCGGCTTAAGATAATAATTTCGTCGGCTTAAGATAATAATCTCGTCGGCTAAGGTAAAAGTCGTCGGCTAAAACTTTGAAATTCGTCGGCTTAATCTATGAAATTCGTCGGCTTAATCTATGAAATTCGTCGGCTAAACACAAATTTCGTCGGCTTTAACCTTTTAAATTCGTCGGCTTTATAACTCTTTAAACATTCGTCAAACTGTGACTGCTGCTCGTGATGATCAAACTTGAGAACACAAATCCGACCGTCAGATCTGACCATCATGATAAAATACATGTATGGGAAAAAATTCAACTTGATCTGACAAGGTTAAGTGCTCGATCCGGACGGTCAATCCCGTAAGTCAAACCCCTAAATGCACGAAAAAGGTCGTTGGACCGTCTAAATTTCGTATTTTGGCCAGACCTTCAACTGAAAATAGTTTCAAACCGATGAGACGCAACAAGTCGTATAAAAATTTTACGCAAAATAACCACCGAAGATAGGGCTACCCATAGGGAGAAAGAATGGAAAATTGCATTGACCGCAACAATCGGCACCGAGACATGACCGGAATACCGTGATTTTTCAACCGTAGACGTATTTCACCATTCTGGTCATGTCTTATTTCACGACTTTTTCACATTTGAAGGTTCTACGTATAGTTTGTTTTTCGAAACGGAACATTACTTAACACTTCGTAAACAAGTTATACAACATTAGTAGACATGTTCTGATTGTGATGATCAAACTTGAGAAAAGGAAATCCGACGGTCAGATCTGACCATCATGATAAAATACATGTATGGGAAAAAATTCAACTTGATCTGACAAGGTTAAGTGCTCGATCCGGACGGTCAATCCCGTAAGTCAAACCCCTAAATGCACGAAAAAGGTCGTTGGACCGTCTAAATTTCGTATTTTGGCCAGACCTTCAACTGAAAATATTTTCAAATCGATGAGACACAACAAGTCGTATAAAAATTTTACGTAAAATAACCACCGAAGATAGGGCTATAGTATGTAACAGAAAAAGTTTAGGGTTTAGCCGACGAATACCCTAAATCATCATCGGCTATACTATGTAATAAAAAAATATAAAAATTAATAAAGCCGCGAAATATTAGGGTATTCGTCGGCTAAGATGGTTTTGGCCGACGACTTCTACTATACTTCGTCGGCTAAGATGGTTTTAGCCGACGACTTTCATTTCAATTCGTCGGCTTTAAGATCTTTTAGCCGACGAATTCATTTTCAATTCGTCGGCTATAAGTTCTTTTAGCCGACGACTTCCTTTTCAATTCGTCGGCTATAAGTTCTTTTAGCCGACGACTTCTAGTATTCTTCGTCGGCTAAGACGGTTTTAGCCGACGACTTTTAATATAATTCGTCGGCTAAGAGAGTTTAGGCCGACGACTTATGTTGTATTTCGTCGGCTTAAGTAAAAAAATACAAACCCTAAAACAGAAGGTTTAAACCATACTAATTTTCTGTTCATATATCACCAAAATTATATAAAATAACAGAAATATGAATTCAACATATGTAAACTAGAAATGAAGGTAATACAATCTTTTTTATTACAAATTAATGTATTACATCCGAAGAAATTAAAACTAAGGCTCGTAATCGGAATCATCCGATGAGTCTTCTTCGGTGTCAGAATTAATTTCTGGTAATCTATGTCTTTCCTCATCGCCAGAGTCTTCGTCTGTTTCTTGATTTGGATCAACATCAATAATCCTTGGCTCTTCATCACGAATTTGCACCGAACGACCCGCTTTAAAATTATTAAGGCGAACGGTAGAGGAGTTAGGAATACCTATTGCGTTGGGCTCTTGATACGCAACATCTTCTTCCTGGTCTTCGGCCTCTCCAAGTGTAGCCGCCCGGTAAATGTTTCGAGGGTGCACAAGGTTGACTACTTTCCACGCGTCACCCTTAGCAAGGTCATCAAGATAAAACACTTGTTTTACCGATGTGGCAAAAACGAACGGGTCATCTTCGTAAAAACTTGTAGCAGTGTTCACCGATAATATTTCGTACTGATCGGTCTTCATGCTCTGCGGGCTAGTATCAAACCATCTACACTTGAAGAGGTGCACTGTCATGCCTTTACCGTAAACGAGTTCCACCACTGAATCAAGAACACCGTAATAGTCAACTCCATTCCGCCCACCATGTGCCATCACCCCAGAATTTTGTGTTCTCCGTCTGCTGTCTCTCTGTTCACATATAAATTGCACGCCATTCACCTTGCACATCGGATAAACTCTTGACATTATCGGCTTCATCGCTAAAAGTCTTAGTTCGTGCAACCAATTTGGGTGACCATCAAATTGAATATGGTTCATCTGCAATCAACCATTCAACTATAAATATGGATAATTATGCAATAAACATAAATACGTACAGAAATATTGAATTACGTACCCAGCCGCCAAAATAGTTTGCGAACTCCATGTTGTGGTACTCGAGATCACCTTGAATGTCTGGACAATATAGATGGATGTCTTTCCAGTATTCAACTTCTGGACAGTTAATCAATACCCACCAGTGGGCAATGACTAACTCATGTGGTTGCAACTTGTAGGAGTCTGGCAAAATTCTATAAACTTCAACATCATTGGAAAGTATGGAAAGAGTGAACTTCGGTACATCTACCGGCATGGCTTCGTCTGTTTCCTTCAACGCTCCTAAATACAACTTCATGTAGATGACGCACTCGTGCGCAATATATGCTTCAGCTATACATCCTTCAGGCGCGGATTTATTAGCCACATAATCTTTGTAGTCTCCAAGTTGCCTATAAATCAAGTTGCAAAGTGTTATGATTATTGAACATGTATATATATTGAGGAATTCAGGTGTAAAAAACGTACATTTCCATGGGATACATCCAAGTGTAGTGTGCTGGACCGGTAAGCAACAATTGCTCGGGAAGATGGATCATCAGGTGAGGCATGATGTCAAAAAAATTTGGAGGAAATATCCTCTCAAATTTACACATGATATAAATGATGTCCTCTTGCATTTCCGGAGGTTAGATTTTGTCACTTCCCGTGTGCATAACTTCTGGAAGAATCTTGCCAACGCTACTAACGGCTCCACCACCTGACGGGAAAGGAACGGTCGAATGAAAACAGGGAAAAGACGTTGTAGCAGGATATGACAGTCATGACTCTTCAACCCGTACATCTTATTGTCCCGGAAGTTCACACACCGGGCTATATTTCCTGCATAGCCTGAAGGATACTTCACACAACTCATCCACCTGAAAATTACGTTCTTCTGGTCAGGCTTCACGGTGTAAAGAGCTTGAGGCATTTTTTTCTTCCCTTCTTTCAACCACAGATGTCTTCTTAACTGCATTTTTTTTAGATCAATGCGTGTCTCAGGACCGTCTTTCGTCTTCCCCTCCAAGTTCAGCATTGTGCCCACCACACTGTCGCAAACATTCTTTTCTATGTGCATATGGAAGGAAAGCACAATGACCCAATCTGCATATCTTGTTGCAATGACTGCTGCTCCCCTCATCGCTAAGGCACTCTGGATAAGCCTTGTATCCCCTAACAACGTTGCCCGACAACATCCCACGGGCAGGAAAATCACTGATGGTACCAACAACCATGACATGCATCTGGAACATCTCGTGCATGTACTTGTCATAAGTGGGATGACCAACTTCCCACAAAAACTGAAGCTCTTCAATCAAAGGTCTCAAATACACATTGAGACACTTCCCTGGATAACTGGGCCCCGGAATCAACAAACTCAACATATTGTATTCCTTCTTCATGCACATCCATGGAGGAAGGTTGTACAGTACCAAAATCACCGGTCATACACTGTATTCAAGACTCATGTTGCCAAAAGGGTTGAACCCGTCGGATGAGAGCCCGAGCCTCACATTTCGGACCTCTAACGCAAAATGAGGAAACTCCCTGTCTATATGCTTCCAAGCCTCCCCGTCAGCAGGGTGTATAAGGGTATCTTCGTCATGCAATTCCCTATCAACGTGCCATCTCATAGCTTTGGCCGTGTGTGAAGACATGTACAACCGCTCAAGCCTATCCCTCAACGGGAAATACCGAAGTACCTTCACAGGTTTTCTATTGCCTGCAGGAGTCAGCTTATACCTGTCAGTGTGACATACCAGACATGCGTCAAGCCCACCAAGGTCATTCCCTTCTGGATCTTTACCCCAGAAGAGAACGCAGTCATATCTGCATGCATGGATCTTGATGTAGGAAAGCCCAAGATCTTTCAGGATACATCGGACCTTACGATGAGTGGTAGGAAGACGATGACCGTGGGGCAGCATCGAAGCAGTGTACTGTAGATAATCATCAACAGCCTTCACGGTCGATTTTGTCTCAACTTTAATCTTCATTACGTCCATCACACTTTCAAGAACGGTCTTCTGACAACCGGGGTACACAGGAGTCTGTTGGAAAGCAAGCAGTTTGTTGTACTTTTCAATACCAGCAGTATTGACAGCTCTAGGGAAGGGCTGCACCGGGTCAGACATATACTGTCTTTGAGCGCATACACCGCTCTCATAAGGAAACATGTCGTTGATGAATGTTGTTGTTAAATCGTTGGATGTACTGCCCGTCTCACAAAATGCCCATGATCATGCGGACCCCCTGATGATGTTTCACCGTGATATAACCAACATGTGTACTTCTCCCAAAACCCGTTACTCCTCAGGTGCTGCCATAATTTGTCAATGGGAAATCGATGCATATCGCTGCGACACTGACATTTCGTGCACAGGCAATAGAAAATTGTATTCCCGTTAGCATTAGCCAGCGCATATTCTATAAAACTCATAACTCATGCACCGTATCTTTTGTCCCATTTTGGAAGCGAAATCCAACTCTTATCCATATCCTGAAAATATAACAAAATATATATTTATAACGCTGCTAGCTAATTATTAATGAAATTTCATGCTATATATAAAATCTCAATTCATTTACTATATATTCTACGTACTACAACTAATTAATAACAAATTAATTAACACACACACACATATATATATATACTTAATAATTACATAACAATATTATATATATATATATATCTACATCATCACAAAATCATCATTGTGGTATATACCATCAACACAATATTATTAATTAATTAACATATATATATATATATATATCTACTACTTATAAACAACTTAATTCATATATATTATATCAAATCATCAACCAATCGATCAACATATATGTATATATATATATACATCCAACATACTCAAAATCAATCAACTCGATCATAACAATATTATATATCAACATCATCACAAAATCATCATGAACTCATATATATCATCAACAACTTCATACCATATCAACACAATAATATTATAAATTAATTAACATATATATAGATATACTATTTATTAACAACAAATTAATTCATATATATTATCAATTCAAATCATCAACCAAATCGATCAACACACATATATATACATCCAACGTACTCAAAATTAATCAACTCAATCACAATCAAAATCAATAAACTCAATCACACTTAAAATCGATCAACTCAAATAAAACTCAATTAATCAACATATATATACATACACGTACCTATATATGGCTCCACAAACTAATTATGGACAGATTTCGACAACACCCAAACGTTTTCTCCCGTTTTTTCTTCTCCCGTTTTTTTCCCAGATGAGCTGCTGCTGTCCAGATCCGCAAATATAAAGCACTTTAGCCGACGACATATTAATTTCGTCGGCTAAACTTTTAAATATTTCGTCGGCTATAGTCTGTGAACTTTAGCCGACGAAATAAATTCTTTAGCCGACGAAATTTTTTTTCATCGGCTAAAGTTTACCATAGCCGACGAAAATTTCACTTAGCCGACGAAAAAAAGCTTCGTCGGCCTGGTTTTTTTTTTTTCATCGGGTAAAGCCTTTCTTCTGGTAGTGTATAGATGTATATATTTTTTAGGTGATATATCATATATGCCCAGCCACCAAGTGACCACGCCCAACCCACCCAACTACCCAACCCATTACTCAACAACCCAAGTCCACAAATCCACAATCATCACTCATCCACCAAGTCAACCTCCTTCACCGAATGAGTCCTTCAACTTAAACATTAATAGTTTAAAACACGTATGACCTCACATGTTGTTCCCCTCCGCCTCCAACCCTCCACTCACCTATCCGGCTAACCCTCTTCCCCTCCGCGGTTCCGCCTCCATGGCTCCACCATAATCTCCTTCTTCCCAGCCTCCTCCGGTCCTCCCCGATAGTGACGACTCGCCTCCGGCCCTCCGTCTCCACTCACCTACATAAATTAGCCATAATCTCCTTCTTATATAGAATCTGAAATTATAAGTTCTGGTTGAGCTCCTATACTTTGTATGGTTGTACTGGAAAAAAAAGAAAAATTTGGTCTTGACCAAAATTCAAGCCCACCCCATCTTTAAGTCCTGGATCAGGCACTGCTCATAGGCTGATCTAAGCCTGAAAGTTTATATACGTTGTTGAACTAAACAGTGCATCATCATATAGCTGGGGAAAAAACTCAAAAACCATGCTCTCATAAACCTGCTCAAACTTTATATTGTCCACGCATCCATGCTTTTTACGGCAGAAACATAAAAAGAAATTAAGTTACGTACCTAGCTAGCCTAGCTACAACAAGAAACTATGATTACCAAAGAGTGATGGGTGGTTGCTGATGCGGTGGTGATCAGAACCCATCTCAAATTATATGGTTGGCAACTTTTTCGTAATACCAAAGGCATAGTCGTAGTTAACATAGCACCACCCTGGCTGACTCGTCTTTTCGCCGGTTCCATTTTTCCCTGAAAACTCGAAATCAACGTTATTGCAGGAGACCTGCAGCGAGCCTCGTGGCTGCGGCAATAGCCAAGAGTACTTTTTATACCACACCTTCGCCACGAGTCTGACTCCGAATGTCACCACCTCACTCTTCCTCTCGTCGGAGATTCCCCGCTCTACTTGTCCTCCCGGTTGCCCCCATAATCCGAGTTTCAAACCGACACATGTATGGTTCCTCCGGTTCAGAACAAACGAAGGTACCGGCTGTTTCACGAGGGTGTGGACGTAACCGAGCCCGTCCCTGAAACGGACCTCGGCCTGGACGCGGCAGTAGTGGGACTCGAGTCTGCGACGGGGATTGGTGGCGAGGAGGGTGATGTCCCACGCGGCGGATAACTAGGGGCCTTCAATGTTGAGTTGGGTCACGGTGGCCAATTCCACCTTGACCTCAGGGAGTTTTTGATCCATGTTAGCCTTATCATAGATAACCGTAAAGAGGAGCAAAAGTGACCAACACAACAAGCTGACTAGTAAAGCTCCGCCGACGAGGTTGCAGAGACAGCGGCAGATGGTGGTCCCACAGCGGCGTTTGTTGCCCGGAGTTTGGCCGGCTTCGGCTTCGAGCGGAGTCGTCACATAAGCCATGACTTCTGTACACACCGAGTTAGAATTAAGAACAAAAGTTTTATATTGTGTGTAGAAGACTGAAAGTAAAGGAGAATATAATAGCAATAATATCTTATTAATCTTAGGAGTCTTTCTTAATAAGAAGAGGATTTACGATGGATATAATGTTAATTATATGTTCATAACTCTAATACAATCTGATAAGAGGAGAAATTTTAGTGGTCCTCCCTCTTCATGTATTATTTTTTTAGGTGTCATAATAGGATAAAACAATTACTGTATTTAATTAAAGTAAATTTATCTTTAAAAAAATGAATTAAGTAAAACCAAACAAGATCAAATAAAAAAAAACTTAGATATAGAGTTCATCATCTCCTTACCAAAAAGACAAAAAAATCCCAGATCTCTATGGTAGTTGAAAGAGGATGTAGGTCGAAGAAACGAGGAAAGAAAAACCTTAAATTGATTTCTGGATATCGAATTTGGATTAACTGGGGTTTAAACCGAAGAAATTGTGTATTTCTTTACTCTCCTTTTTTTAATTAATCGTGTATTTCTTTACTCTCTACGTCAATTTGGATTCCAAGAAATTGTACCAACTTCAAAGAAAACCATATATTGAATCTTGAATTCGACCTAAGGTTAACTATTTCGTCTCATAATGGAGTTAAACACTTTGTTATAGTGTTTGCTGTAGTTGAATTTAACGTTTCCTGAGGTCACCTTGAGCTAAGATGCTTCAAGATTTTGGCGTTTCTTTGTTTTCTTGTGGTAGATTCATATTTTCTAGGCTGCCAAAACAGTGGCGGATTTGAATGTGAATGTTGTACGGTGTGTTTATATATTTTTGGTTTCGATTTAAACCCCAGCTGATCCAAATTCGATCTCTAGAAATCAATTTAAGGTTTTTCTTTCCTCGTTTCTTCGACCTCCATCCTCTTTCAACTACCATGGAGATCTAAGATTTTTTTCTTTTCTTTTTGGTAAGGAGATGATGAACCCCAGATCTGAGTTCTTTTTTTGTTTGATCTTGTCTGGTTTTACTTAATTTATTTTTTTTAAGTTAAATACAGTAATTGTTTTACTCTATTATAACATGTCAAAAAATACTACATGAAGGCTTCTTATTGGTCAAGAAGGACCACTAGGCCTGCTGACGTGGTCCGGGACAGAAAAATGGTTACATTTGATAAATGTGAATCCTTTAATTTCCTCAACATAATTTTTTTTTTTTTGAAAAATATCCATTTAGTACTAATTGTAACCATTCATTGCACATTCCAATAACAATATTTTATATGAGTCCATTTGAATGAAAGTAAACTTTTTTTTGTGCCCAAATGGCTAAATCTTTACTAAAGTCTTAAGAAACTACATTATTTTAAGATCATTTTGCCCCCATCTCTTCAACATGAAAAAACTTGGTCGGAACCTTGGACTCCGGTCACCAGCCACCGGACTCCGATCATCGGCAGCCGGACTCCGGTCACTGGAATTTCCCCAGTAACCAATTAATAACCCCCAATAACCAGTTACTGACCCCCAATAACTAATTACTGACCCCTAATAATCTTGTTACTAACCCTTAATAATCAGTTACTGACTCCCAATAATCAGCTACTGACCCCTAATAATCAATTACTGACCCTCAGTAATCGGCTACTTACCCCTAATAATCGTGTTACTAACCATTAATAATCAGTTATTAACCCCTAATAATCAATTACTAACCTCTAGTAATCAATTACCGGCCCTAATAATTTGTTGCTGATCTCTAGTAATCGAGTTACTGACCCTCAATAATCGAGTTACTGACCATTACTAATCAAGTTACAGACCATAATAACCATTTAAAATAGATTACTGACTTCGAATCGAAGAAAAGAGAATAGGGAGAAGAGTACTTAACACTGATAGATCTAGTTTGAAAGCTACAAAGTGGAGTAAACTAATATTAGTGCTTGCAAATCAAATACAAGTTACAACATCGTTTCTATTACCATCGAATCATCATCATCAGATGAACTAATCTCTCTCACCACCAAATCATCATCATTTGTGAATTATCTGGCATCATCGGACCGTCGCCGGAGGAGGAAAGAGCCATAGCAAAGGTGATCTCCAGAGCTGACTTCGGCTTGGGCGGCAAAGAGCTAGCTAGGCGGCTAAGACAGGCAGCATCGCCTCAGGTCAAGGTTTCAACTGGAGTCCTCGTTCAAGCCGTCAGCGAGGTCGAGGTCAAGAAGCTCGTCGGCGAGGCAACACTGCTTCTGCTTTAAAAAGACATCCAGATTTGGAAAATCTGATGAAGCTAGTGGCTCCACCACGATGGTTCTAGGGACGACCGCTCCTCCATGTCGATCCTCTTCCCGATGGCGATCGAAGACGAATCTTCGACCTCGATGATCTGGTGAAGGAAGAGACCTGGAAGAAGAAGAAGAAGACCAGAGAGAGAGAAGAAAAAAAAACCAGATCGGGAAAAAGAGAAGGAGAAAGAGATCAAATTTGTGTGGTTTAATTACACAGGGTAATAACATCTTTTTATCAATTCTAAAAAATCATTGGAATGGGCACAAGAATAAGATTTTCATTAGAATGGAGTTTCTTTTTACTGATTTTGACTAAATGGGCAATTTCCCAGGTAAACACAAGTCTATTTAGAGTATTAATCAAATCTTAACTCTAAAGTCTAAACCATAATCTAGAAGGGGACACTTCTATGTTAGATAATCTATTGTTTATAACTCTTGGATATCAGCGGTGGACATAAAGTCCCCATACTCCTCTGTACCTAAAACAACAATCACATGAGATAAGAATTGATGAGGGTTCAACTATAACCTAATATAATTCAAAAGTCTCAATACATTCTCACAGTAAATCTCAAGAAGAACTAACATTTTCAAACACTATATGTCAAAAATACCATAATATTTGCGATGTTAAAATTTCAGTTTAAAAGTCTAAAACCCTCTAAAATTTCAAATATTAAATTCAGTTTACCCCCTCAAGCTTAAGGGCTAAAATCAGTTTGGTCTTTGATCTTTTTTTTAAAATCGTGTTGGTCCTTATACTCCCAAACGACATCATTTAAGTCCAAAATTTAAATTTTAGTCCAAAAATGGCCGAGTGTGGTCCTTGAAAAAATGACCTATTTTCATCATTAGAATGTTCATTTGCTCTTTTTGTAGGTTAAAAAGCTCAAACGTGGATCCTCATGTTAGCTAAAATGTATTTAATAAAACACACCTAATATTCATATTTAATAGACATCTAAAATGTATCAATTATGATACATATTATGTCCTATTTTTTCTAAATTTTACATAATTGCCACCATTCAACTATAATATATAAACATAATAAATAAGCTTAATTGATTATGTCTTAAATACCTTGATTATGAGTTTTTCTTCTAACACTAAAATTTTTCAATCAATTTACAAGAATCATGCAATTTTCTTTAATTTTTATGAAAAATCTAGGTTAAAGGAATTCATTATCTAATCTATACATAATGTAGAATATAATATAAATAAGATATATGATTATTAAAGTAAAATGAAGAAATTTTACACTATCCGTATGACCATGTGGCTTTTGATGTGGTCCTCTATTCTATTCAAATTTTGACATGTAGATTTCTATGATGAAAAACCATTTTAGCTATTTTGATTTTTTAAACCCTAACCCTATACCCAAACCCTATACCCTAAACCCTATACCTTAACCCTATACCCTAAACCCAATTTTGGGTTTCTTCTTTTTAGGTATATTATCATATCATGCCTTACTTAATAGGTACATTAGAAATGTAAGTAGTTGAGAGTAAAATGTTCTCTCGATCAAGATTGGAAATGATATAATAATATACCTAAAAAGAAGAAAATTAATCAAAGAACAAGAACGTGTATCTTACAATTAGACATTTTTCGACTATAGAGAGACACCAAATGTGAGCTTAGGAATGAAAAAAAATCATCTTATTACAAATGACATACTTCTATATATACCATATATATACACTCAAGTTAGTAATAACAAGGTAAGAAATTAAAGAATGTAATTGATTATGACAAAGTTAAATCCAACTAAATTTTAGCTCAGTATTTGAGTTCAAATTGATGCTAAAATTGAGAAAGATATCAAATTAGTTTTCTACCGTCTGAATGGCAAATCAGAGAAACCGAAAAATGAATAAAACTATTAATTATAGACATTTGCTTTATATGGTAAGTTTGCTTATGTGGAGTGGGTGTAAAATGAAAGAAAAATATGTATGAATTTATCTTAAAAGAGGTCTAGTATTTTGAGTTTTTATCTAATTTTCTCTATTTTTATAGTCATATTAAAATTTTGGACTTGGTTGATGATGTTTGAGAGTACAAGGACCAACGTGACTAAAACAAAAAATCAAGGACCAAACTGATTTCAGTCCTAAAGTTTAGGGGGTTAAACTGAATTTAATCCAAATTTCAATATCAAACACTCAAACAGTATGCAGCACGGTAGCTTCATCTCTTTGACAAAGACAACGTGCGAGCATTGTAAATACATTTTAGCACAATAAAGTCTAACCCCTCTGAAGTGGGAGTTAGAGTGGCTCATCAGAGATCCATCTTTTGAACATGGCAAAGCATTCCTTAGGCTGATACTCTGGAGCTGTGTGACCTCCTCCCTGCGTGACAACAATTAATGCAAGCTTATATTAGGCAATCATTTTCATTGTTGTACTGTATCTGTATGTTGTACAAAACATGTTAGCGTTCTTGCCTTAACAGTTGCAAATGTAAAGTTGTTTGAGTATTCAACGGAGTATCTGCACACAGCAAACGACACTAAGTGACTAAGCTACATTGTAAAAAGCATACTTGTTGTAGACAAAGCCTACCCAGCAACTTGACCATCAACCAGCCATGGTCTCCAGTTATCAACAATAATGAAGTTGAGGGACTTGATCCATGCTAGGGTGCCCAAGTGTGGTATAATCATGTCATGATCACCACTGCATGAAAACAAACACTTCTCAAAGATAAAAAAAAAGGAGTTCAATGTCTGTAGTGATTTGAGCACTAATTGGGAAACTAGGCATAGTGCAAGTCAACCTGTATATAAGGGCTCGATAACCTCTAGTATTGAGAGATTGATGATAGCTAAGCACACTGCGGAAATATCTTTCATAAGGCAAGCTGGTGTTGCATCTTGCCCAGAACATCCTCTGCACAAATAATGGTATATATAGAGGATTTTTTTCACAGAATTCTCATGATCAATGTAGCATAGCATCACATTGTCTTAACATAAACATTAATTTGTGGTCATGTGCTGTGTGTTAGTGTAACAATTCCATGTTTGAATCCTGCAGTTGGTTAACACTTACTTTTTGAACCCCAAGTGCTTTCTGGACATCAGCATCATTTGCCCAAACATGCATCAGAAAATTTTGGTAATTCTGCAAGCGTAATGAGGGTCATTGTTTTCTCATAAGACAAATTCTCACTGGATATTTGATTGGTTCAAGAAAAGTGAAGAACATTACCCTGCAACCAAATATAGGAAAGTCCACATGTTTGGGACCAAGGCCTAGGTGACTTGGGTTGACAGCCAATGATGGCTCTCCCAACCTCTCAATGTGACATTTCCTGTTACCATTCATCATACTAACTATAGGAAAGCTCGAATGACAGCGAGGCTCTAAGATATGTTCGTGGTTCAATTTTTCAGTGCACTACAATGGCAAGTAGTCTCTATAAACAGTAATGTTGAGAGTGAATTATAAGTCTAGTTTGAATAGGGAAAAAAGTCTTCTTACTGATGCAATTGCCTGGAGATCCTTTGCACATTGTTTATTGCTTTTAACAATTCCTGTATATTGTCCTCTGCAATTCTTCTTTGCTGACTGAGAAACATGTGCAGCCACAACTTGAAATAATGTTCAGAAACTAAAACAACTACACACATAGATGAAAATATATCAGCATCAACAGTGTGCATAAAACTGACTACCTTGTAGAGCTCATCAGGTATAAGTGCCATGCGATGGGCGTATGCGACCTTTGAGTTCTCATCAAAACTTATGTCTGTACTTGGATTCCCAAGGAGATAACCCTGAAAAGTTTCTTAAATCATTAAAGGACTTGTACCTTATCAAAAAAAATAAATTAAAGGACTTGTATAATCAATATGAAAATTCAAAATCCTGGTGAAATGATAACAATTTGGTCCTATCTGAACACATACTTTAAGATTAATTGCTGGTATATCCCCAACTTCAATACCTGCAACATCACAGTAAGCCAGGTAATGTACCCCTCTGTAGTTGATTACATGAGCCATATGTTATTACAGTTGAAAAAAAAAATTGTCCATCACCACTACCTTTTACTATTTCTTGAGCTACAACAGGGACTATCATGCCACAGTACGAGTCACCAGCAATGTAGATTGGATTTGTAATGAACTTAGGATGATAAATTAACCACTGTATTTCAAGTAAAGAGGAATACAGATCAAGTTTACGAATAAGAAACAGAAATGCCCCTGAACAGGAAATAAGAAACAAGAAACTCAAAGATCTTATTGTGCATGTTGTTGGGTGCCTGTGCTTGCATATCATTTGAATCCAATTATTGTGCTATTTTACCTTTATCAGGAAACTATAAATATGATTTACAAATAATGCATCACTCGACCACTGCAAGCTCCTTGGATATGAAAACCCGGTGCCAACAGGTGCATCTACAAATATTATGCTGGAAACCTAGTACATTGGGCAATCCGATTATTCCAGAAAGAACATCAGGAAATAGTATTAGTAGCAGTTGAATAATAAGATAAGTCAGGATGCACATCATATTATTTACCTTTGTCCATGAGTAGGGATTAAGAACAAACGTCGGCAGGCTACCATTATACTCAACCATGTTGAACTTTATGGGGCCTAAGAAAAAACCAACAATTTGTGAAAAGCGAATTGAGAATTAAGGTCATTTAACAAAGTAATAGCTGCGATAAATCAGTCAGTGAAGATGATCAAGAAAGCTTGAAAGAAAATTATAACAATAGGAAGTTATGTTCTTAAACAAGAAGTTTTAGGTGTGTTTTGTTGGGGGCCAAGTTTTCTATGTTCAAATTGATAAATGATGGTTCTGATTTCTGAAGATAACCAATTTTCTAGTTACAGTTGAACTACCTATTTCGAAAGCAAGTCCGCTTAGAGCAGAGCAAGTAGGACCACCAGTGAGCCAGAGCAAAAGAGGATCATCCCTAGGATTTCTTTCAGATTCAACAAAGTAATAGAAGAGCTGCACATCATCTTTCTCATCAACCCCAATGTACCTAATCAAAACCCAAACAAATGAGTGCAATGACATACATGCATGGATAATTTGAAGTATTAATCTAGTAACTGCAATAGTATCAATTGATGATCTTATTCACTTATGGCTTACTCCAAATCACTCACCCAGTTTCAAGGTGGAAAGGAAGAGAACCAGGAAATCCAGGAAGAGACTTGACAATTGAGCAAGTAACCACCTTGGAATTTGATAAAAGCAGAAGAAATATCACAAGGAAGAAAACTTTGGCAGTAATCTGTCCTAACAGTAGTATCCTCTCAAAGCTTGTTGCTTCCATTTTCCTTAATTCTAATGGTGTTGTTGGAAGGTGTGAGAGATTTTGGGTGTCTTGGATTAACTGCATGGTGGACTGATGACATGTGTCCATTCTTTGTGTCAGTTCTTTGTTTATGTATCTGCTCTAAGCTCATATGGATGCTGTAGGTGTCAAAATAGAAAAAGTAGTCAAGAGTAAGTTAAAAAAGAAGAACAGCTGCACATCATCTTTCTTATTAACCCCAAATCCCCAATGTACGTAATGATGACATACATGATCGAGTAATAAATACTGTATCAGTAACTGAAGATAATAATAAGCAGCTCAAACTTGTTGGTGATGCATGATCTTAGCCATGGATTATTCCAAACATCTGCAAAAGCTGAAGCTTAAGCCAAGGCCCGAGGATGAGGAAAAGGAGAAAAAGCGAAAACAGGGGATACAGAGCAACCAGAATTCTACTTAGTGCGTTATACTTAGTGACAGATTCCCACTTCAAATTTTGAACAACTAAAATCAAAATCAGGATCAAAAAATTCCTTGTGGGCGTCTGTCTTAGGCGCCTCCCTTCGTCGCCGTTGAGCCAAAAAAGAAAGAAAGAGTGAAAATCAGGCGAATTGAGCCTAAAGCGGGCTATGGGGAGACGTGGCGTGGCTAGGCGGATTCGAGTCGGGTTGGGCCTAGCGGGCTGAGGGGTCCACCATTTAAAAAGAAAAAAGAAGCATATGATTGTTTTGAACTCGGTAAGTTGTTTGGTTCCGGGTCTTGTTCAAGAGACTTGCTTAAGAAATTCCAGCTCATTGTTATCACCATCATCATGCATCCTTTTACGATGCCAATTGTTAGAGGTCTTCAGCAAAGGGAATATGAGAGGACTGTACGTATAATAAACTGCATTCGATCTGGGTTCACGAATTCTGAGTCTTCTGGGTTGAATTATGATGTCCGTTTTAGTATAACTGTTATAATCCCTCACATGATACAGAATGTTGGTTAGTGAGGACCTTGAGAAGGAGAGCATGCTGAAGATGATGAAGCTTGCTCTGCTCTTACCAAAAACGACACGCTTCTTTCTACACTAGCTTGGACTCCAATCTTCGAGTTACACATGGAACTACATAATTTGAACTTGGAAGGCACTAAAGTCCCTTTAAATTAATTGTGACAGATACAGATACCAGCTATCCATATATCTCGATCTTCTTTTTCTTATGAATTGCTTGTTCTGTAGGGCATCGATCTATCATCTTCCAAAGTTTGCTAGCTCCATATGCACAATATAATATCGTCATTGTGCAACGCGTGATTGAAACTTTGCATACAATGTCACATTGATAGGGACCCAAACATCTATCTATATATGTTTTAGTGGATCCTCCAACACTAACTTAGAACACCCCACCAATCCAATCTAACATACTTTCGCGCGTGATGAAAGCGAAGGTTTTTGTTTCCAATACAAAAGAATTTATTCCCCGGCCCAATGAAGAATTAATTGGAATAAAGAAGTTGCATCCAACCACATCCGTTTAGTTCTTGCTTAATTTCCTTTCATGATTCCTAAATAACGAAGGCTTTGGCTAATTCAACTGATTAGTCGGTAAACAATAGCTATGGAGTATATATGTGGTCATCAAGAAATTATCTTACCTGCACTTTTGAGCATTTTGTGGATGATTCTCAAAATGAATAGTTGATAATAGAAATCACATTTCTAACAACAAAATAGTTGAGGTAAATTTTGTAGTTCTATGTAGGTTTATATTACAATGTGAGGCACCATAAATCAAAGTTCAAAGTACAACAGTTATGAAAAAATAGTTACGATACATAGAATTCAAATCTTCATTCCCTTTTGAGTTTTGACCGAACATATTCAAATTCACACAACTCCACGTAGTATATAAAACTGCTTCAAAATCTTTTGAACTACTAATCGACCTAAAACGTACACTTGAAGAAAGAAAAGGATACATAAAACAAAGAAACAATTAATTGACTTTGAAATAATAATACCATATGATTATGACGTTGTTCTCCTAGCAACAGCAGAGCTTCTGCTTCTGGGATACATGTACTTGCTGACCTTGACATCTTCTTCACCAAATTCGCAAGCCTTGTCTTCATCAATCCTTCCAATCCCAACGCTGCGACTACGATTCATCATCATCGCATTATCAGCTCCGGTACTGTTGATCTGCTGCTTTCTCCCAAGATCCTCCATTTTCTGGTTATAGGCGAAAGTGCTTCTAGCAGAAGCAGCCCTCAAGAGCTCTCTGTAATCATCATTGTTGCTGCTGCTGCTTGACGACTTGACGGAGCTGGTGCTGAAGCTTCTTGGCAAAGCACTTGGGACTTGGGCAGTAGGGCACCCCATGGCCATGCCACCGTAGTCGAATCGAGTGGAGCACTCGGTCATGCTCTTGATGTAGAAATCCCTCGCCTTAATCAAAACCCTTATCGGCGCCTTCATGAACCTGCTGAATCTGCTGCCTTTGCTACTCTTGCTCGCGTTGCTCATCATGTAACTGCAACAACAAAAATCTCATATGTTTTCGGTTATGTCCACGAGCTCGGATCACCAATTTGCCAGAAAAATAGTTCAAACGTATATCAAACTTCCATAAAACCAAAAGATTAATGATTGGAATCCTTAATAAAGGGAGATAGTATATGATTTTGGAGGATTTGTAGGTGGGTTTATTCAAAAAGGAGCATATATAAGATCTTATGGAGTTGGGTATTATGTGGTAGGGGTTCATACATATAAAGGCTAATCACTAAGGAAAATTCATATCAGTATAGCAGACAATCACTAATGGCTTTGATAAGAATTGGAAGTGTAGGCTGAGTGACCGGGTCTGCTTAATAATTATTATCTTGTTGGTGGTAATGTGGTATATATAATAAGGGGGTGAGGAGGGACTGGACACAATTTGAGGGCAGAGACCTTTTCAAACACTCAAGTTAAGTAAAGCCGGATCAGAATTTATAAAGACTAAAATAAGTGTGATAAGAACAAGACTACACGAAATATGGAATTAGCTAGCGGAAATATTGTTTAAACAAATCAATTAACTTATAGGAATGAATCGAGTTGAAGAAGCCGTGGGAAAGCAATAATAGCATGATCCATTTTTGTTTCGTAACTCGTAAGCAAGGATGGTTGAGGTTTCGATGTTTTAATTTTTCAATGAGAAAATCTGCAAACCTAACGGAAGGAAATCTGCTGTGCCTAAAAACTCAGTGTCAAACTTACTTAAATCGTGACACATGTTCTATCACTTAACAGGAGATTAACTCTGTTAAATTGTTATACTTTTAGTTACTTTAGTATTTCTATTAAAATATAAAGATAACAAAAGAAAAGAAAAAGAGTCTCTGTATATGCATCTTCCTCTTCAGACCAGCCGAGAGACCTTCCCTACATGCAAAACAAAGGTCTCTTCCTCTCTTCTCCTTGTGCAGATCAAAACCAAAGAATCAAAGACAAAAGATGTCATCCCTTCTTATCTTTTCTTCACTCTTCCTCTCCTTTCCTCTTCTCTCCTCGCCAGATGCTTCTACTTGATAACTCATGACTTTGGCCATTGATGGATTTGTCTCAGATCCACAAAAAACACGTCTTCTGTGATCATTATTTTGTTTCCGTGATACAAATTTTTTTTTTGAGTCTCTGTTTCTCCTCGATTTGATTTGGGATTTCAGTTTTGGGGATTTACTGGTTTCAAGTGTGATTGGTTTGTTTTTTTTTTTTGGTGAGCAAGAGAATGAAGATTGCGCATGAGCATATGAGTTGGATTTGGGAGTCGATTGCAGGGTTTTATGGGTTAGGAGATATATTTTGCAGAGGACAAGAAAGAAGGAGAAGTGAATGCCTAGAAGTAAAGAATGTCGGATGATGAAAAGGCAGAGTCCGAATATATGTATTTTTCTAATAATAAATTTTAGTTTTATTTTAATTAAAAGATAACGATGGAGTTAAGCTCTGTTTGGGTTAGAGACATGTATCAGAATTTAGAAGATGGCACAGGTTTGGCACTGGGTTTTTGGGCAGAGCAGATTTCGTTCCAAACCTAACATGCAACTCAATTAACTATGTATAGCCAGTAATGTACGTTATATATAGTTTCTACATTCATGTCAACTAATTATTATGTATGCTTATCTTGTCAATCTACTTGAAGTTTTAAGAGCAACTGCATATGCATAATTGGCACAAACATATAGCTAGGTAACATGGTAATGATCTAACATATAGATGAATTAATGGTAACAATATTTCATTCAGAGATGACTAGAACTGTAGTTTGAGTTCTTGATTTTATCATGCATGACCAGGCAACTATTAGTTTACCTAATTAAGTGATCGATCGATGGTAAATTTTGTTCAAACTGAACTAAATGGATGATGGATATACGTACATTGTTAACAAAAGGACCGAGTGAAATGCTTATGAACTACTCAAGGGGCCATGACGTTCACATGAATATTTCAACATCTGATTCATGAATTTGAGTGGTAAATGAGAATAATTAATCAAGTTCTTGTCCAGATTCACAGATATATATATACTATTAATTCCACATCAATCACTAATTTTACAACTAACAGAATCACGAGTGACAAAAATGAAATTTTGACATAGCAATACCTTGAATATAAACAGGTCCACTGCAACCCTAACCACTCTGAAATGAAGTTGAAAGAGGATGCAGTGACTATATATATATTAAAATTATCTTTCCCAAGTCAGAACTAGAAACTCGATCATTTCTAGTCTATATCGATAGGAAAGTGTTTGTCCTAATTAACTGGGCAAGACATTAATAAGCTTAAGACAGTTTCTCATGAGTGAAAGAAAGAAGAAGAGGCTACAAGCATCCTCATCTAACACATCTTAAGCGTAAACGGTCACGATACAAATTAAGCAGTGGAAGCAAAAAGAGAAAGAGAACAATTTCAACTAGCAACTGTAGTAGAATGCGCCAAATTAGCAATAGAAGAATTTTTCAGCAAGAACTGGGAGTGTAAGACAGTTTGTAAAGGTCAATACTATATGTTTTTCAAATATAATTTTGAATAATATCGTGTATCTTATTATGTATGATCTGAGAAGGAATGTTTCATAAGATTCTATTTCTATAGAACATTGATAAGATCCAAATGCTCTCGTACTATACTACTATATCAAGTAAACTTGACTAATTCGTTCAATGAAGAGTGTACGTTGCAGCATATATGCATGAGAAACCTAACCTAATGCAGAAGTCAGTATCATAATTAACCTGCTACGCTGATCAAATGGTTTTAATACACTTAGTAAACAAGAAATGCGATTTGATCAACGCTCTTAGGTATTTGTTATTGGCGGGACTTGATCAGCTTGCCATATGGGAATATGCAAGAACGATATAATATATATGGTAGTTATTGGGAACTCTTATTGATATTCTCACGTATGATAACCAGCAGGGATGAACTTATGCAGTTACCTAAAGAAATTAGTGAAAGAGAAGAATGCAGAGAAACAAATGATGAAGTAGGTTTCACTAAGATTTCTCAATTATGAATATACAAGTATATCTATGAATGAAGGATTGGTTGATCGACCATAACAATCTAAATTACTTTTCCTTGAGGAACAGACGACTCATACTTCTTTCTTTAGGTCACTAACAAACTCACTGTCTGAAATACAAAACCCAAAACAGCATAATAAAATACGAAGAAAACCCGGGACCTTAAAAGTCGAGCGACGCAAATCTAGAATCTTCAATGCTTCAGCATCGACATGTATATCTGCTTCTTCTTCTTCTTCTTCTTCTTCATCGGGTTTTGCAGGAGTGTAGTCCTGCGTGAACCATTCATCTGACTTTATGTCTCTAATGTTTATTCTGGTGACAGGATTCGGATCAAGTATCCTTCTTATTAAGGCTGCTGCACCAGGTGAAAACAAATCGGGTATGTTGAAATTCCCCTTATAGATCTTGCGA
Organism: Fragaria nilgerrensis; assembly: GCA_010134655.1. Classification (NCBI taxonomy): domain Eukaryota; kingdom Viridiplantae; phylum Streptophyta; class Magnoliopsida; order Rosales; family Rosaceae; genus Fragaria; species Fragaria nilgerrensis. The sequence continues at coordinate 12,296,926 of CM020977.1, forward strand.
TAAAGAATTGCAAGATTTTCATCTTCAAAAGGATAGAATCCAGAAAGAATGGCAAACAAGATCACACCGCAAGACCATATATCGACGGTGGCTCCATTGTACCCTCGCCTTCTGAGAATCTCAGGAGCAACATAGTTAGGGGTTCCACAAGTTGTATGTAGTAACCCATCTTTGTCTAAATGCTGCGGCAAAGCGCTGAGGCCAAAGTCACATATCTTTATGTTCCCTTCCTCGTCTAGGAGAATGTTCTGCAGCTTAAGATCCCTATGGAAAACACCTTTGCTGTGACAATAGCTTACTCCATCAATCAACTGTTGGAAAATCTTCCTGCTTTTGGCTTCTGTGACTCTTCCATTATGACGTATTTTGTCGAACAATTCTCCACCTTCAACGTACTCTAAGACCATATAAATATGCGTTTTACTTGCCAGAATCTCGTATAACCTGACGACGTTTGGATGTTTGAGACGCTTCAAAGTTTCAATCTCTGTTGTTATCCTATCGGCCGTGTCTATGTCAATGATTCTCTTCCTCTCCAGAATCTTTACGGCATAGTGTTGGCCTGACTCAATGTTCGTAGCAAACTTAACTTTGCCGAAATGGCCGTTTCCCAGAGTCTTTCCCAACTCGTATTTTCCCACTTGTATTCTTGTACTGTGATCGTTGTTACCTTTGTTTGTGATCACCATATGCATCTGAATTCAAACCACCAATTTCTCTGTCCACTAGTAATTCAAAGGCTTCATTAGTACCGTCTTTCTTTCTTTGACCACTAACCCTACATATATATGAAAAATATGCAACCCAAATCAAACACAAAAACAAAGTTCAAGTCCAAATGGGCAAAGAAGAGACTTCATTTAGATCACTCCTGAAAATAATAGGATTTAATTAGTTTAAACACCATGCATCAAAGCCAGATGGGAAAATGGTTTCTCTGCCAAACCCATAGCTTTTCCGTTTCCCGGCTCAGAATTAAAGTCGATCATTTCATTCAAGAAATATATGGCTTCGCTAAGACTTTCACCAAATTGAAGTCCAACAGCACCGTCGGCCTCTCTAAGACTTTCACCAAATTGAAGGAGCAAGGCAAATTAAAGTTGCAATATTAATCCCTTACATCACTGCTGGTGATCCTGATCTATCAGTCAGGGAGTCCAATTTGGTTTCCTCCCGGAGTCATAACGACTTTTATGAAGTAAAGTAAAGACAGAACATATGATGAGGGCTGAGAGATGGTGAATGACAATCCATTTGTAGGGTATTGATCTACCGCAAATGATATATATTGACATAATAGATGGACCCAAATTTTAATAGTAACAAATTAAACTATCAATAAGCTATAAAGATGCATATTTGATATAAAATCTTTTTCAAATAACAAAATTAACGTGGCCTCGTCTCTCAAACACTCTCAAAATCCTAAAGCCAGCGGCGGCGCTAGGCTGCAAAACCAACTCGTCCGGCGGCGTCTGGGTTGGTATGCGGCCTCCGGCCTCGCTGATCTAGGACATGCTGCTGGACGGGTATCCAAATAGGGGTATTGGTGTTCAAGGGGGAGGCTAATTCAAGTTTTCCAGGCGGCTTGACAAGGTTATGGTTTCATCCTTTTCATCGACACGATCCGTGCTCTTCAGATCAGGCAATGAAGGTCTGATGCAACGTTTTGCCTGATGGTACTGCGCTCGTATCAGTGACGAGGCTGTGCTTCTTGGGTGAGGTTGGTTTCTAATCTGTGTGGCGTGCTGCGGTGGTGTAATTGCAGAGTTTGGGTCGATGATTGATCGTTGATCTAGATCAATGATCGATGCAAGCGTGGCCGAAGCAGCACAGGTTAGGCAGTCGAAGCTTGGTGAGATTGGCATGGTGGCGCGTGGAAGAGACAAGGCGGATTGTGATTGGGTCAGCCAAATGGGATTGATGTTAGGACTCTTCCTCTGGCCCATTGCACCTTTTAATTTTATGTTATTTTATTTAATTTTTCTATTTTCTCTAAGCCCTTTTGTGGGCCTCTAAGGTTTTAAATTAGTTATTTGGCTAGTTTATCTCTAATAATTTCCTATGTACTTAGGATGCTATGTGTTTCTAGCGTCTCCGGAGTAGTACTAAAGGAGGATATCCACTACCTCTACGTTTTTAAGTTCTTAAGAATAGGTCTATTGTCTATGTACCATTGTGGGTACTACCACTAACTCCTTGTCGGTAGGGTATGTAACGACCTATCATATATGTGATGAATATATTTTTTTTATCATAACCACGAAATAGTGTTTAGGGTTTAGGGTTAAATGAGAACATATGTCAAAATCCACATTAAACCCACCTAGTGCAACACGTGTGACCTGACACGTGGCACATAAGATTACAAACCAAGACTAGGACGTTTGTTTCGAACTAAAACGAAGACATTGGAGTCAAAACGCAAAAGCTCAAGATATAACCCGAAATCCCATTATCAAGCCCGAATCCTACAAGAGAGCATTCTAATCTAATCTATACACTTGCTAGTTTCTTGCTACTCTCATTCTCTCATAGCTTAATTGATTCCTTTAGGCCTCGTCTCTCCTCACTTCTCAAAGAGCAATTAATACCAATTCCAATATTGGTGTCATCATTCCCCAATAATGAAACCCAACTTCTTTACAGTTTGAAGAATATAAAACTAATTTCATATCAAAGTGCAAAACAAAACTCCACATAAGCAACTTTTTAAATTTTTTTTAAGGTGGTAAAAAACTTTATTCATAAAATCATCTAATACATACCCATATGATCCATATTGGGCAACGATTACAACGAAAGGAAAGCCAAACATAAGAGCCAACAAACAAGCCAAACATTCTGACCAGATAGCAAACCCTCTACGCGGGTAGAGACTAAAGGCACCATGTCGACGATGACACCGGCCGAACCACCATGAATGGAGGTCATCAAGTTTGCAGCTATCTGGAGAATCCAACAGACCATATCACCAAGAACACAATCGATCCCCATGGATTAAACCTTGTAGCCATTAAAACAGTCTTCCTCCATAGCCAGGCAACCCTCAAGCATAAAGATGTTTGAGGTCATCAGAACCAAAGAAAAGGAAAAAAGAACGTGGGAGTGTAGAAAGCCAACACCGTAAGCGATGTACAGACCCGAAATAGTTAGCGAGAAATCGCTTAAAATCCTGACCGGGATGAGATCCGCAACCAGAGCAACAAAACCAAAGGAAAAAAAGAAGAAGGGGCGAGAGTGGCGGCCAAAATCATCAACGCAAGCTTTGACATGACCCGATAGATCAACGCAAGCGTTGACATGACCAGAGAGATTTACCATGGCTAAATGGAGGTGAAACCATTTAAAGGAAAAAGATTGAGAATTTGGGGGAAGACAGAGGGGAGGAGTGGATACGGGAGAAAGAGGGATGGGGTGGAACATGAATGAGAAGATGAGGGATGGATGAGAGTGATGAGACAGTGAGATCTGGGATGTTGGAATTTTAGGATGATGTTGGGGGAAGAAACAAAGAGCAAAAGCAGAAATTTTGCTAGAACTGCCACCACCGGGACAGAGAGCTACCACAAGGGTAGAGGAGGATCTCCCCCTACTCAGCAGCCAAAAATCTAGATCAAGAACTGATCAAGATCCAAGCAGATAGGGGGGGAGGAGGTGCAGATTGGATCTGGGAAGCTCTTAGAGAGAAGGGAGAGTTTCTCTCTCTAAAAAGGGGAAAACGCGTAATTCCCTAGTTTCACATAGCCAGATGAGAAACTTTAACAGACTCTCTATTTTAGCTTTTAGCTATTTTAGAAAACGTATTTAGCTATGATTGATTGATTTACTCATATGGAGTTTTGGTTTGCACTTTGATATGAAATTAGTTTTATATTCTTCAAACTCTAAAGAAGAAGTTGAGTTTCATTATTAGGGAATGATGACACCAATATTGGAATTGGTATTAATTGCTCTTTGAGAAGTAAGGTAATCCCGGAAAATAAAAAATAAAAAAATACATTGAAGCATCTAAATCAGTTTTCATCATTATTGAAATAATTTATGCAAGATATTTGTGAATGCTTGACCAACAAATTAAAGAAAATCTTATGAAGTTTAGGAAGTAAGTTTCGACATGGATTTTTGTCATGATTACCTTTTTCTATATGGAAGGAATCCTGATACCGTAATAAATATATATATTCCTTCTTATATATATAGCTAGGTTATATAGGGTTTAGTTTGTGCAAGTATATAAACTCTATTCATCCTATACAAACATCACAAGTCACAAGCGGCTATACATAAATTATTGATTTCATTTTATTCCCTTAATATCTTGTTGATTTTTTAGCTATGGAAACAGAGCAAGAGAGAAAGTTATTTGTGGGTGGTATACCATGGCAGGTTAACGAAACTATGTTGGAAGAACACTTCAGCCAGTATGGTGAAGTAGAAGAATGCGTGATCGTTCTAGATAAAGTCAATAATTATCAACCTAGAGAGTTTGGTTTTGTTACCTTTGTTGATCGATTAGTGGCTGATAAAGTTTTGGAAGAAAATCATGTCATCTTTGACAAAAAGGTTAGTTCAACATAATCGTAGTAAGCTATTTTGTACAAGTTCTTTTTCTTTTGCTTGTGATAATATTGTGTTGGATAACTAGTCATTCTTTCTTGGGTATTGATTTTTCGTTATACAGCTTGTCGTAAATCCCTCAGAACCACGGCGCGAGAGGAACCAGAATAATAACCAAAGAAATCAATATGCTCAACGTCAGAAATCTTATCACCCCAAAAAGATTTTTGTAGGGGGTTTACCGCATCATCTTACAGAAGAAGAATTTATCAACTACTTTGTGAAGTTTGGCGTAATTGATAAGGGTGTGATAATTTATGATAAGGAAACCAACACGTCAAGAGGCTTTGGTTTCATCACTTTTGAATCAGAGGAGGCGGTTAAAGATGTAATGCAGGAAAATTTTCACGAGCTAAAGAATGAGATAGTGGAGGCCCGCCGAGCTCGTCTCGAAGTAAGAAGGAATAACGGAAGTTTGATGAACTGGCATGACCTTGAGAATGCAAGGTTGGAATTTGAAGGAGGACTTCGATATGATGACCTTGCTTTCGGGGTTGCTTGTCTTTTTTGCTGCAACTGTGGAGGTTCTTACGGTTACGGACATTATCCAGGGTGCTTGTATGGGGAGGATCCTTTTGATGGAACTTGGAAGACTCTGAGGGTTCTTCATACTTGTTGGAATGGTGGTGGTGAAGTGCATCCATGGGCGTGGAATGATAATCTCCAACGAACACCTACTGACTTATGTAAACCAATAAACTGTTTATCCTCTTATTATTCATGCACACATGAACTACTCTATTGATTAAATTCTGTAAGCATGGTTACTCAGGAATTTACTATTATGATTGAGTCCCAAAACTGGTGCAAGTCTAAGTAATCCAACATCAACTATCCAATAGTTCATTCAGTCACGATCTAACTTACATTAATCCTATTCTTTACTTCGAATGCCATTCAACTGCGGCCATGATAACCAAGACTAGCAAGTCTAAGCAAATCGTTTTTTTTGTTGCAGAAAAAAAAAAAAAAAAAAACACAGAAGCTAGTGCACGTGTGGTTCGCTGGCTACAGCCCGCAGCCCGTGGTTGCCGGTCACCCCATTCAACTTTTTAACCAGATTACTTCTCAGTTTTACAATTTTCGAAGAAGACTGAACTCTACTGAGGTCTTTCTCTCTCCTTTCACTCTTTCAGTAAGAGCTATGGTTTTTCTCTCACTAGTCTCTCCTACTTTGCCTCCAGTGGAACGGCCTCTCTCATAGTCTCTCTCTCCACAGTATCTCTTTTTTGTGCTTTGGGTGGTCTAAATCTTTTGGTTGTTCTTTGCTCCCCTTTGCTTGCTTTATTACTGCACATCTTTTCTGTTTCTGGTGATTGTGCCCTTTTGAAGCTTGAGCATGAAGTGCAAGAAGGTTCATTATTTGTATTAGGAATGTAATGATGCTTTTGACCATGGAAAAAGATCAGATAAAAAAGCAGAGTCAGAGACAGCAACATCAGCTCTGTCTGTGTGTGTGATAAATAGGGTATTGTTGCTTGCTGATTGTCAATAACATCCCTTTTATCCCTTTTTCAAACATTTCATGGGGTACCCAGATGTAATGTGGGCATTTTGAGTGAGGGGATTTTAATAGCTTTGAGGATTTGGGGTTTTCAGGGTTTTTAAGAATGCCTATGTTTGAGCCCTCAAAGAGGGATGGGATTGTTGGGTTTGATGGTGGTGGAGATGGGCATGTTCTAGATTTGGACACAGCTGTCAAAGATGGGGTTTTGGGTGGTGGTGTTGTTGTTAGTGTTGGTGGGGTTGTGGGAACTGGTGGTGGTGGTGAGAAATTGGATCTGAGAATGATGATTGAGGAGCTTGACTTGTCTGAGGTACCTTCTGTGTTTATCTGCCCAATTTCTCTTGAGCCAATGCAAGACCCTGTGACCCTTTGCACTGGGCAGACCTATGAGAAGTCCAACATTCTGAAATGGTTCAATTTGGGGCATTTCACCTGTCCAACCACAATGCAGGAGCTTTGGGATGATACCGTGACCCCTAATAGGACCCTTCATCATCTAATCTACACATGGTTTTCTCAGAAGTATCTGCTCATGAAGAAGAAGTCAGAAGATGTTCAGGGAAGGGCTGCAGAGCTTGTGGAGATGCTGAAGACTGTGAAAGGTCAAGCTAGGGTGCAAGCCCTCAAGGAATTGCGTCAAGTTGTGGCAGTTCATGCCACTGCTAGGCAGACATTGATCGATAAAGGTGGGATTGCTGTAGTTTCGTCTCTGCTTGGTCCATTTACTTCACATGTTGTAGGTTCGGTAGCCATTGCAATTCTTGTTAATTTGTCACTTGATTCGGAGTCCAGAATGAATTTGATGCAACCGGCTAAGATTTCGTTGATGGTGGACATTTTGAATGAGGGGTCAATTGAGACAAAAATCAATTGTACCCGGTTGATCAAAATGTTAATGGAGGAGAAGGATTTTCGATCAGAAATTGTTTCGAGCCATAGCCTCCTGGTTGGAATAATGAGGTTGGTTAAAGATAAGAGACATACAGTTGGAGTCTTGCCAGGACTGAGCCTCCTCAGAACAATATGCTTGCATGAGGAAGCGAGGGGCTTGATAGTGAGCATTGGAGCTGTACCGCAATTGGTTGAATGTTTGCCTTCCCTTGACAATGAATGTTTAGAATTAGCCCTTTTCGTCTTGGATGCATTGTCGTCTCTACCAGAGGGAGTATTATCGTTGAAGGATTGTTCGAAGACCATACCAAATATGGTGAGCCTTCTGATGAGAATTTCAGAGAGTTGTACTCAATATGCATTGTCAATCTTATTGTCTATATGCAAACTTGCCCCTGAGGAATGCTCATCAATTGCCCTGGATGCCGGTCTGGCAGCAAAGCTCCTCCTTGTGATCCAGAGTTGTAGTGATCCAGTCTTAAAGCAGCAATCCTCAGAGCTATTGAAGTTGTGTAGTCTAAACTACTCTGATACAATATTCATTTCCAAGTGCAAGCTTTCAAGGACAATTCAATGACATCAGAATTCTACCACGGCATTAAGGGCACCCCACCACTGTGATGTTTAATATGTGGCCAGTCACAGCATGCAAAGAATTTCAGATGATCTCAATATCTACTATATGGGTTTGAGGTACTAATCAGCTCCCCTGTAAATATTTCAAAGTAATGTTTTTTTCCAGCAATTGATTCAACATTCATGAAGAAGAAGAAGAAGACTCATGATGTAGACCTCATACACCATGCTGGTTGTAGTTGAATCAAGTTAAATTGCCGGGCGGATGCCAAGGGTTTCTGAATAAATCCCCGGTAGAAAGAAAAATGTTAATTATAGCTGTTGGATAAAGATAACTTGTTAGGAGGAAAGTTTTGGTCCTAATGTATGGAGCTCGCAGTTGAAATTGTAATGGTCGAGAAATTGCTTTGCTTCACTTTTTGTTCTGCTCTTCTCCTTAGGAAAATTCTACTATACCTTAAGGTCCTGGTAGAGTGGTAGCTTCCTGTTTCCCTTCTTTTCTTAGTTGGAGTTTTGTTTTTGACTCACTGACAGTAGGTTGTAGAGAGACCATATGGCCTCTGTCCAATTATTCATTTTATGTGTACTGTCTACATTGAAGTTCAACAAGTTCGTTTTCCATTCATATGCTTCATGGTCTCTGTATATTTGTTCTCTCATTCTTCTGTAATCTTCTTCCTCTTCACACCTAGTACTTTTCAGTCTAAATTTATAAAAATTTGGGTTTTCCCTCTCTTTTTCGCTTGTGTACACAGATTCCCACAGTGAGTGAAAAAGAGGCATTTTGCAGGTCCTAGCTTTCACTACATCATGTACAGAAGTTTACTATTTAGAGGTGCCTTCTGTACGTGCCTGTATCCTTTAGTGGTAAGCAGATAAGATCTGGACCAATTGATAATTGATAGGTTTTGTCACCTCATTCACTCACATCTGAATTGAAAAGATTGAAATGAAGACTCAGAGCTTGAAACTGGCCATGTGCCATTTGTTTCCAAATTTTGAGTGCAGAAGCAGCAGCAGCAGTAGCCCTACCTCTGCTGCCTGGTGTGTGCAACTTAATGCTTCTACAGCAAGGCATGAATAATAGTAGCAGAACTATGCAGAATTTCAAAAGATGTTATTTTTATACAATAAAATTGGATCCAGCACCCATTATTGTCTGTTTTATACTAGATGTTTTAGGGTTTTTTTAGTTCAAAATTATGATGGTTTGAGTCTTGACTGGAAGATCCTTGAGTTCCCTACAATGGACATAAGAAATAACTAGTTGCATTTGGATATCAGTTTGGCTTTGCACAGCCTTTTTTTCTTTTATGGATACTCTTTAGACTGCTTTTAATAATTCACTATTTACTTTCTTTCTTTAGTTCATTGTTTGTCCCAAGTTATACAAGGGCGAAAGGCCAAAGCAAACAAAAGATTTCTCTCCATTTTCGTGCTTGGCAAAAAAGCTCCTTTATGTAAAGAAGCCACTAGGGTAGTAGGGTATGTTTTGAATGAGAGTTGGGACTTATGAGGCTCAAATTTTTTAGAAAAGGCTATTCTTGTGGCCAAAGAAGAACATAAACTTCCTGTTCTGCAATTTTCATGTTTGTGAAAATCTGCCTATGAATCCAGTCCTTGAATGAATAAGTTAATGCGAGGAACATATAGAGCAAGTTCTCTGAACCTTTCGGGTTTTAGTTGATATTCGATCCTGGAGCTTCTCCTCTCCGGCAGTGTTTTTCCTGGGCCAAAGAGGAATATCTCCATATTCTTAACCGTAAGCTATGGTAAATGTTTGAGCTGCCATCATGACAGTAGATATGACTTTCTTGATGTTCATGCCGCTTGTTGCTCAAAACCTCGTGAGGTTGTAGTTAAAGTTTTTGGGGCTTCTGGCCCTAGTCTCACATCTTCTATACCAAGAGGGAAGAAAATTTTGACAGTTCAATAAATAATTTCCAATAACATTTCTATCAAATTGTTCATATCAAAGTTCTTATTATTGACATGGCTAATTGGCTATTGAGGTGGTGGATCTGTTACGTAGCAGCCCATTTTGATGAGATATGGACCAACAATCCCCACTTTGATAAACCTCCTCTCTGCTAGCACTGATGCCCTTAATATGCCTCTCACCTCTCAGCCTCTGACATAAATCTATTGCTACTTCTGCTTCTAAATTTTATGAAATAAAAACCCAGGTAACTATTCGACCTTCATTATCACTCATTCACTTACTAGTCGAGTACTCGAGTTATACTACGATTGATTTAGAATCTTCTCTAGCTTTCATTGATGTTGATAGTTTAGTGTTTGATTATTGCGATTTGCGAAACAGTCATCTGAATTCAAAGTCATCATACGGCCGCTCTTGATTCTTAAACATGTTTCGAGTGGGAATTTTTTCAATATATTTGAATTCAGCCACAAAGTCTGTTGCCATTCTTTCAATCTACTTCAAGAGTAAGAACAGACTATGAATATATTAGAAAATACATAAACTTTATGTATAAGAAGTGTTCCTCAATCACTAGTATATATCGTTTACATATACCACACAATACTCAAAATCAATTATGGTTTACATATACCACACAATACACAATACTCAAAATCAATTATAGCGGATATGGAGCGCCTAAAAACGGTCTAGACGGGCTGGGCGGCCTTGTTTTAGAACATTGCTCAAATCGTACAAATAAGCCTAAGTTTTTAGTCAGCAATGCTTCGATAACAACTACTTTCGCATCGAATCTGTAATTTTGGATAGCAAGTAAATTGATTAGTTTATCTTACTTGTTATCTTTTATCAGGTAGCATGTAATCGATCCGTTACTAGTTAACCACCATTAACTGTTACCATGCAGATACCCATTATATTACCCTAAACACATCTTAGTTCCAGTAAGCCAACTTTTTATTCATCAACCCTCCGATAACAACTGCTCATCAGAAAAAGAAAAGGAGAAAAAGGGGTCAAGGATTCCAAATAAACACATGTGCCAGTGATTGGTCTAGAATTTTCAGAAGTTTCATAGTTAATGGTATATATATGCAAGAAGCTAATTTTATTTGTTAGTCTTCGCTAACAGTTTGTATAGTTAAACAACACCCCCCGAAGACTCCCGACACTGGTGCAATACATTGTACAAATTAAACAAGTCGAGCTAGTAATAGCGGCATCAACACTTCAATATCCAACACCACGTATTGGAACATCACCTGTCAAATATTACATGGATCAATTTTTGCTAAATTGATTGATTGAAGTACTATTTCTAGAAGTTCCCATTCAATATTTTCATATCTCTTCTAGCAAGTTTCAATCATTTTGTTAAGTACGTTTTCACTGGTTCTGCACTTCGCTTTAGAAATTTGGAATGCCAAAGTCTTACATCCATTTCTATGTTTCACCCATAACTCGAACATATATGAGTTTGGGTCAAACAGTTTTCGCTCTAGCTTTGATCTTCCATAATTAACCAAAGCTTACATGAACTGATGAACGAGATGGAGAACTTGAAAGGTCCTACGCGGCCTTTTATTCTTTCCAGAGATGGAGTACTACATATTCTGATAAGTTTGCGTGACTCACTTTGATTTCATTCCAGTCGTGTAATACTAATAACATATAAACGAAAATGCTGCACAAATTGACTGTTTCTTTGGTCACCTTCATTTCCCAACTAATTGAAAGGACAAAAAACAAAATCATGTTTGTTTCCCTTATTATAGGAGCACGAGTATGATAGCGATTATTACAACAATCTTTGTCATCCTTATGTCACTGCTTACAAAAATGACCACATAAAATAAGTTTGGAAAGAGATTTGAGTGGCTGCTGCTACTTGATATATACTTGAATTAAAAGGGAACCCTATGAGTAGCTATGTTTATTACGTGCTTAAATTATATGAGTGAATTGAAAAGCTTCTTGCTGTTCTTCTTCTACATGGTTCTTGAGAACTGATCGCCATGCATGCATGTGATGAGTACTAGCTGGTGGATAGTCTGATATTAAGCTAGCATTGAAATGATGCTGTCACAATCTATTTCTGTATTCACTTGTTACATATATTATTTACAAGAACTGCTTGTTCATTAGTAGTTAACCTTCAACTAAGGCTCCAGATCCTCTCCTTGACTAACCTTTATATGTTATACCAACCAACCTAATGTTCGAACGCATGAGGTAAGGGTTCTACATTAAACGTCCCGTGAAGAGATCCAGAGAATCCACGGCTCTGAACCACTTTTACTGAGGTTATTACATAGCATCCAAGAGATGGAACGTACAAAATAACTAGTTTGTGAGTCGAATTGTTTCTCCCACTTAGCTTACTGCTAGACTAATTGTGTTTTTTAAGTTAATGTACGAAATGAGATCAATAATATCGACTTCAGTCATGTATTTCATGCATGCATGAGCGTTGGTAGTAACATCGACAAGGCTTCCCATGAAACTATGGCTCCGCAAAATTGTCAAAGATTATATTGATCTTGATCAGAGGTTCTGTATATGAACAATTTGTCCTGGTGTGTACGGAATCATCTGTGAAGGGAATAAGTTACTTGCGCCGATATATGTATATACTTGCTAGCCATTAATTATTGAAGAGCTTCTCGATTATTAGATGAAAGACAAGCACTTCTAAAATTATATATACTGAAATAATTTGAAGAAGATTTGGATCTTAGTTTTAAACATATTCTGCAGATGCTTGGGTGACAATTCAACATTCACATGCTTGTTTTGTATCCATACTTAATTAACAAAAACAATTACAAGCAAAAACACATTGCTAGATCTAGATTTCTAAATGCATTTATCTGAAAACTATTGATTCGATCTTGCAATATATCAATAAGTAAATTGAAATCATGTAATTACGATTTGATCATTAGTTAGTAGCTTTATGAAAACAAGTCGTCCAACATGTTTGCTCATCAGATCATTAGAGTTAGACTACTAGTTTCATATTTTGGAGAAATGGTGTGCAAATGGAGGCCCTAATTAAGAAATGATAAACCATTAAACCTAGCAACTGTTTGCCGGTTCAGACGTGGTTTGGTTAGAAAGAAAATGTTGTAATTTGATATGGGCGGCATAATGGCACCCCAACAAGGAAGTATATAAAACACGGGGTTGTCTATGGTACGAGGATGTCTATAATTAGCACCCTAATTTCTGCATTTTGAGGCAAACATAAAAGTTACCATCCTCATGCTAGCTAAGTATAACTTTCATTTTTCAACAACACTACAGCAGTGAGAACGTGCATAGTAGCTTGGCATCTTTCAAGTACAGGTGATATGAAACTGATAAACAAACGATTCACGAGAGGTGGCTTAGCGATCATACAAAGAACTTGTTTTACATATTGTATATGCTGGAAATGTTCATACAGTTATTAGATTGAAATTCAATTATTGACATCTTAATTATTTTATGCTTGCATATCGATCATTTTTCCTTTTATAGTTGACTGACATTTAAAATGAAACTGAACTAGTTCATATATATATATATATATATATAGTCTCTATCCAGAGCGAAGCTTTGCTCTGGAATTAACGTGCGAAAGTCCTTATTTGACTCACTTTTCGGTTATATTTTTCAATCTTACCTGGTTAGTGTCTAGATACATATCGTATGATCATTCTTACAAAGTTTCATCCAATTTGGTGACCGTTTAAGACTCCATAATCATGATTTACTCCAACGGTTCTACTTGGACAGATTTTGTTCTATTGATTTATTTAATCTGATTTGGTGTGCAAACGATCACCAAACTGAATGAAACTTTGTAAGGATGATCATACGATATGTATCTAGACACTGACCGGGTATGATCGCAAAATATGACCGAAAAGTGAGTCAAATAAGGACCTTCGCACGTTAATTCCAGAGCGAAGCTTCGCTCTAGATAAGTACTATATATATATATATATATATGCACTCTCGAGCAGCTAGCTTACCAAGTGCAGTAACAACGCTACCGTTTGTTTATATTATCAAACACACAATCCTACTCAAGCAGAGGATTAGTAAGATCGAGTCTAAGATAGATCAATAGAGCTCTGTTTTCTTTATTCTTTTGATGCACTATCACAATCATTGAGCTATTCACAGATAATCGATCTGGTCAAAAATTGAAAGAAGAAGAAAGAGTGTGCACGTGTATCAATTCATCAAAGGGCGGCTGGTCCACCTTGTTCTACGTACACCTGCTTAATCAGGCAAGTAGTTTATCCTCTAATTTCCTATCTCCCTCTTAATCCAAACACCATATTCTAGTAATTAAATCCTACTATCATTGTAACGATGACTAACTCAAAAGTAAATTTGGAACATCTACAAGTTACAGGTGGTCGAACTGGTAAGAGTTTAGGTGTGAAAACTTCATACTCAAGTTCAAATCTCGTCAACGTTAATTGAAGTTAAATCATAATCTATTTTTAGTGATTAGAGAGAATGAAACGTTTTGACATGATCTAATGACACAGAGTAATCCGGGCCGACTAAGCATTTGAAGAAACCATGTTTTCTCAACCAAAAATAAAAAAGAAAGCTCACATGTGAGCACAAGCACAATCTCCCTAGTATCTTTATAGTATAATATGGATTGTTTAGAGATCTATTAAGTACAAAGCATACACGTTGTCACTACTACACAGTTGTAATTCACTTATCAGATCATAATTAAAGCATTGATGTTTATTATATTAAAACAAAAATAAGTTTTGACAAAGTAAAACAACAAACAAGAATTTAGAGATATGATGTATGAAATTACGAGAATTATAGAGTTTAGAAGTTGAAAAGCTTAGAGTTACTCAGCGTAACGATTACATTTTGTTTGTGTTTTCCACCACTGAAGAGATGTCGATGTTGATCATGTTGAAGTCAAACTCATTTTTGATGGTAAACACGATTCCAATTTCAATTGTTCCTTTAGCTAAAGGTGTGAAAGAAATTGACAAAAGCATTTTAGGTATGACCTAATATAAAAATAGTTCTAGTTTTATAACAAATATAAAAATGGTCAAACAAAAAGATTTGACCACATGTATTACTTACCTACATGCGTCACACTATAAACACCGCCGACGGCTCAAGACAAAACTAGCTTTGAAATCCCTTCTTCTTCTTCCCAACGGCTTCGCTTCTAGGTCGTTGCCTTTCTTTACTTCTCACTCTTATTCCCCTATATATATATATATATATATAGATATAGATATGTAAAACTAATAGCATATTCACAACTCCCACATCTCAAACTTCAGCTCAATCTCCCTCGCAAAACCTCTAGCTAGATCCACTACAATGGAAGCTGCTTACTCTTCATCCTCTTCAATCCCCTCCAAGCAAGCACCACTGCCTTACCACCACTCCTCACTCCACTCCGTCAAGAAAAACTCAGCCAAACCGTGGCGGAAGCCGGCAGTAGCGCCACTCCCTCCGACTCCTCCCCGAGTCTATAAAGTCGACCCCATCAACTTTCGTGACCTTGTCCAGAAGCTCACCAGTGCACCCGAGTACCAGAACGAGCCGACTCGCTCGACTAACCTCCAGAGTGTGGCGCCTCCACCTATTGAAATCCAACGAGGACCGCCACATGTTCCTTCTCCGGTTTCGGCTAAGGTTACCGGCAGCACTTCGCCGTTTTCGGTTATGTACAAGGACTTGGCTGAGACGTTAGGGCTGAGTATTACTCCTCAGCAACAGAAGAAGCCAGTGGATCAGAATATCATGGGAGACTCGAGCTATCTGAGGTTGAATTTGTCGCCGGCTTCGCAGCATTGGTTCTCTTTTCCTATGTTGAGCCCTGGAACTCTGACCAGTCTTGAACTCTAGCTAAAAATTAAGTAGTTCTAGACTGCCTCTACTAGCTGGAGAGAATATGTGAACTCATTTTCTCGAATTTGTGGTTTTTTTAAGAGTTCCTTACTTATTTTTTTTGCTTTCAGTTGTAATGCTAGCTCATCAGTACAGAAGTTGTTTGATCTGATCATTGTGGAAATATGGATTTAATTAAAGCAATAATTGGGTACTTATATATGGACTTTGATGAACTATTACAATAATTAATTACAGCTAAGTACATATTTTGTCTGAAACTTCGGCTTGTCTATTACTCCATTGTCAATAAAATTCATATTTATGCCGGTTTAAAGTCGTGCATTTCAATTATAGATTTTTCGTCAACGTACTTTAGCTTGTCTATATCAATAAAATTCAGAATTTTATCGGTTTAAAGTCGTGCCTTTTGAATTTTTGTTCGTTTTAATTTTGAAATATGAATACCAGCCTATTTTATGTAAACAAGTATTATGTGATAGCCCAACCAGTAACTCTTTGTTTTGGTTACATGTCCCGGCTATTGTTAATTTTGGTCATTCTAACGTGACTATTTTTTTCTCTTAAGTCATAATATATAGGTATTGTGATTAAAGTCATAATATTGAGTTCTTTAGTTCATCAATGTTTGCCTTTAAAGTCATAATAGGTATTGTGATTATAACCAATACTTAATATAAGTTTATTGTAATGAAATTTATCTAATAAATAATAAATAAACACTTTCATCACCCAAATTTAGTTGTTGTACATTATTAATGCATAGATTTGTGGAGATCTAATTAATAGAAGAAAAAGAGGACATAGACAATGAGACACGATTTGTAATGGTTCATCTCCGTCTTTAGGGTAGACTACATCCACTTAAACTTGTACTATGAGTTGGGGTCTTTGTGCCCCCATAATGTTACTAGTTGTAAATGAGATGTTGAACGAGTGGGAAGAAGTCTCCAGTTATAAGGAAGAGAGACTCCTTCATTTCCATTGTCTTAACTCTTAAATGTTGGACAACAAGTCTCATTTCCTTAAATGTGAGACAAAGAGTTCCATCTCTAATCTTCAAAGCATACTTATGGAGGCATATTGGTGAGGTCGGGAATGTGGCTTTCTAGTGAGGTTTTGACCGCTTTTGAGTATTGTTGGGTAACTTATATACCGAGCTACAAGATGTATGTTGCAGTAGGACCTCACCATGGTTCTTGAGACCACAAAGATGGTGACACTCACATTAGCCATGCTAGTGGTATACCAACATACGTCAAATGTGCATCTATTCCTAGTAACTTAAGCAGCCACACAACAAAATTGTATCAACTCTATATGGATTATGGAGGAGTAGGTTCAAAATGTGCCGCCACTAAAGAGTGCAGGGGACAATCAGGCGGCCGAGAAAACGAGTGGTGAGTGGTGATCAAATCGCTTACCTAAGTTGGTTCGTTGCTTATAGTCGGAGAACTAGGTGATACATATGGCAATGGTTTGTACTTATTGAGAAAATTATTAAAGCCTTAAAAGGGACAACTCAGTTCTGTCTTTTGTGTTGTGAATGATATATGCATGATGTGATCAATGATGGAGATATTACTATTTATTTAGTTGATGATTTTGAGGGATCGTTATCACTTTGCCTCACCTATCGGGCACCGTCCCCTATTACTTCTATTTTTAATTTATAATAATTACACATTTATCTACTAAAGTATTAAACTTATTATATTTTGTGATTTTCGGTGGTATTTTATAGTACCATATGCTTGATCATAAGTTCATATTGTTGATAAATTTTTCAGTGTTATAGGAGGATCACGTGACAGTATAACGTGGTCCTATATTTCAATCAAATATTGACACTTGAATTTTATTAAGAAAAAAATTACATCAGCTATTTTGTCAAAGATAATTTTGGGTTTGTTGTTGTTTTTTAAACCCTAAACTATAAACTCTAAACCCTAGACCCTAAACCCTAACCCCTAAACCCTAAACCCTAACCTCAAACCCTAAACCCTAACCTCAAACCCTAAACCCTAGTCCAAACTCAACAAAGACTCATGAAGGTCTTTTCATAAAAAATAGAAAACCTTAGTTTATATTTTAGTTGTAATAAATCCACGTATCAATATTTGATTGGAATGTAAGACCACGTCATACTGACACGTGGTCCTCCTGTAGTATCTAAAAATTTATCTTGTTTTTGGATTGATGTCTGGTTTCTTTAATTTCTTCGTAAAAGAAAAAACGAAAAAAACGCGTCATGCATTCACAATATCCTTAACCTATTAGATACATTAACATACACATGATCGTAACATTTGGATTGTTCATAACCAGCACTATATAATGTACACAACTGTTAGCGGAGGTTAATAAAGCCCACTAGAAAAGCTATGGGCAACAGAGTTGAAGTCCCTAATTCTAAGCGAAGAAGTTTCTCCCTCTGCATTTGAGGAATCAGCAAGAATTATGATAATACAGACTATTGATCCCAGTAATTTCTAAGCTGTGACATGTGAAGCAGAAGTTCATCCCTGCCCAAACCAGTTACGCTGCTAGTCATGATCCATGGGGGATGTTGCTTGTAATTCTCTGCAATGAACTGCTTGAAATCCCTGAGGTTCTCGTCAGGCCTTTTACCTTTGCCCCCTTTCATTTTGTCGCACTTCGTGAAGACAAAAGTCACTGGTATCTAAATGCAGAAAAAGAAGAAAAGACCATGAGGACATTATCATGAGGTTAACAGAGAAAGTATTTCATATAAGAAACTCGCATACATTGTTTCGTCCAAGCCAATTCGCACAGTCTAGGTCAATCCTCTGAGGTGGAACACTGGCATCAACAAGAAGTAGAACAGCAACAAGATTATCTCTGTTCAAAAAGAAACCTTTTGTGAATGCAGACCAATCCATCCGTGCAGCTTCTGGAGCTTTAGCGAACCTGGAAACAAGGTGAACTGCTAGAGATTAAAATTAGAATAAGAGGAGGCTAAAGGTAATTTCCTCAGTTGTAAGATATACTTTCTTTGAAAAAAAAAAAAAAAAACCACTGAAGTTCTACCTAATTGTTTCGGTTGAGATGTTATAAATATGAGTTCAAACAATTTAACAACATGAGGGTAACAGAACTCCAGGATAAATAGTTAGCAATCTTATAAGCAACATTATCTTCACAATTAGATATGATTACCAAAATTACAGCTGAAGATGCAACCAGAGAAAAATTTAAGATTCATCATTCTTTTTTCCTTGGGTCAAACATGATTAATCATTTTGTAATCAACTCCCACAGCACAATATAAGGTCTCAGACTCTCAATCACTAGTAACATGAAATGACTCGTATTGATTAATATCCACTAATCCTTCCTCAACCTCCATGGGAGCTGTGCATTCAAATCTACTGAAAACACTAAGACACCGGCTTTGTGAGTATGAAGAGAACACCAGGTCATTCTGGGCATCTCATAGGTAATGTAGGGTTGCTTTACGGAAAATGGGGGTGCTGTCACACAGCTTCTAAGTTCTAACAACTAGGACTGACTGTAAAGTCTGGCACATCCAGAAACATGAACTTAGAAACACCAGTGGACACAGCAAACCAAAACATACTTTTCTAAACACCTATAATAACAACAGTTACCATGTGACCAATCTTGTTAAAATCATAAATAACCTGACCAGATAGGATTCCCTGTCCTAAATCTATCCATAGTCAGAGTCAATTCCTTGCCATCAACTAGCGCATGTCAAACAAACTGAACTTAGAACTTGTAACTTTAAAGGAAAAAGAAATAGGTATCATTTTGTAGTAAACTTCTGCACGCTAATCAACACTAAATTCAGCTGACTACTGGAACCACTTAAGATAATGCCATCAGACAAAGATAATCATATCTAGTTAGTCAATTCACCAAAGCCTCAATCCCAACTAATTGGATTCATCAAACTATTGGAATCCTATATAAAAACTCTATCCTTTAGTTAGATAATTGCAGCTAAGTGAAAATAACTGTTATGTGCTCGGTGCAAACTCTCATACTGATACTTAGTCTGGTTGGACTTCACTGGCCCAGTAAGCTTGCATCACCTTTCAGATCACAGGAAGTGCAAATGCCGACCATTAAACAAAGATTATCTGCATTGCTGGCTTGGTAAAACTGATTCAACTCATTTAGAGCACTTACTTCCAGTTAAGTTCAAGACTTTCTGAGTTTCGGTAGCACAATTGAACTACAAACAGCTACATAATATAAACAATCTAATTATCATAAAAACACCACAATCCCAAGGAGGAGAAGCTAACAGATCAATTTGACCTTACACTTGACACGCACTTCATAAGCTTAAGCAGAACAAAGTTCACAAGCTAAAATTTTCAATTGATACTAGTACTCACCCATAACCAGGCAAATCCACAATGTACCAACTTTTGTTCACCAAGAAATGATTGATCAACTTAGTCTTCCCTACACAAAAAAATAAGCAACACCCACAAACCCAAACACATCAAAACCACCAAAACCTCAAAAAAAGAAACCCACTTTTCTTTATGAAACAAAACCAAACCTGGCTTCTTAGAAGTGAGAGCAACATCCTTCTTCTTAACCAAGGCATTGATAAGCGAAGACTTTCCCACATTGGACCGGCCCAGTATAGCAAACTCGGGGCGGTCATGTTTGGGGCAGTCCTTAGCTCTACTACTGCTCTTCACAAACACCACCTCCTTAATCTTGGCATCGCCGGCGTAGGGTCCGATGACGATGTTGGACCCGGGTAGGACCATGTCTTGGGTCACCTCATCATGGTCGACTCCGGGCGGGACGAAGAGGACGGAGCGGTCTTTCTCCAAGATGGGTGTGGTTTTCGAAGCTGAGGAGACATGGAGGGTGGGTTTGGGGGTGGTTGAGGTTGGGAAGGTGAGGGTGAGGTGTTGGGGTTTTAGAGAGGGAGAGGGAGGTGGCGATAACAATATGGAAGTGAATAGCAGACGGTTTCGAAGTAACATTGTTTTTGGGTTCGAGTGAGGCTGTGGAAAATGGAAAGACCACGTCTTTAACGACGACTCGATTGGCTCAATGGTCTTAAGACCAACTATTGTTAGGCTAGGTGGATACGATACAAGATGAAGAGTAACCTTTTTATTTATTTTTTATATATTAAAATTAAAATAAAAAATCTAAAAAGTCATCAATAAAGATTACACTAGAAACCTATTAATTAGAAACCCATCAATGTACATGTCCATCATTAAGTAGGGGAATACTCCAATCAATTAGTATAAGAATCTTTGTTCCTCCCACAAGGCAATTAGTCCCCATCTGCCTCAAAAGAGGCATCGTGCTCTGGCGTGCCCTAACCGGAGGCCATGAACTCACCATCCTCCACTTTTGCCAACCCAAGTTGTTTTGGTCCACGAACCCAGGTTCGCTTCCCTAGCTTGAGACTAGGTCTAAGCCCAAACCCAAATGCCCAAATCCAATCCCAAGCATCAATAGCCCAAACCTGAACATACCTATTTTGTCCATCCACTTGCAATGTCACATTCTTCGACAACCTTGACTACCGACAATGGAAACCGGAGTCTAACTCCGATCGACGCCCAACTATCTTCCAACATATGTCGTCGACAACCATGAGGGGTAACCATCCTTCCAAGCATGAGCCCAATCAACCTAGTCCATGGCCACTAGGCACAACGCGGCCACCACCCTTTAGTTGACGACGTTAACGCCCTTGCACAGTCCTCGTTGATGTCGAGGGCTATCCTCCATAACCAAAGGCTCACAGCCCAAAAACCAAAGCAAGATCGGTCGTCGAATCCTTTGAGGCAACCTCAGGGCTATTCTGACACCAGAACACGAAAGACATCCTCGGGAGAGTGATGCTGCTTATTGAAACTATATGTTACTTTCTACGAACCAAACGAGACCTGAGAGAATCAGAGTTATTAGAGAACATAAGCGAATAATTAAAACCATGCAATGCTATAAGTTTTTTCGCATTGGGTTTATTACAATTCTCGTACAATTAAATGACTCAAATCTAAGATTTCTTTGATGGAGATCACACAATTTTCTCAAATGTTTTTTTGGACACAAAGACTAATCTTATAAGGTTATCTAATGATGAACAGACTACTACCATCCCACTTTTTTTTAACCCAAGTGGTAAACAAAACATGCAATTTTAATCACACTGTTACCAAAAATGCAAAGATGTTTACATTTACATTTTTGCAAAAAAATCATGTTAGGTCCTTTTTCCTTTTTGTACATATAGGTTTGTACTTTCTGAATTATTGCAAACCTAATTAAAAATTCCCGAAGCCAGAACGACGCCGTTACAGGAACTCTAAAATCGCTTTACCCAACATTCAAGAAGGCCGACTATGCAAGTCAGAGAAACACACTAGCCTTGCCTTCGAAGCTTTCCGATTTTCCGATCACAATGTCGTGGCTCGCCAAATCCATCGCCAACTCTCTCAAACTCGACGACGACGAAGACGACTACACCAATCCCAAACCCACCACCAACCAAAACCCTAACTCCAATGACCCCAACTCACCTCAACCCGGCTCGCCGTCCTCCGATCCCCGTGGCGGCGTCAAAGGCGACCTGTCCGAGCTCACCAAAACCCTCACCCGCCAGTTCTGGGGCGTCGCATCCTTCCTCGCCCCACCGCCCGATGCGGCCGCGCCGAAACCCGGCGAGCAGGGAGAGCCGTCCGATCCCGAGGTCTCCGAGGAGGACGTGATCGCCGGAATCCGAAGCGATTTCGCGGAGATCGGCGGGAAGTTCAAGAGCGAGATCTCGAAGTTTTCGAGCAATATAAAAGTTTCCGAGTTCACTAAGATCGCTTCGAATTTGCTTCAGTTTGGATCGGAGGAGGAGGCCGAGGCGGCTGGGCTTGCTCTCGGTGTCACGCCGGAGGTTCTTGCGTTCGTCAGAAATATGTCTATGCATCCGGAGACTTGGCTTGATTTTCCTCTCTCTGATGATGAAGAATCAGATGGTATGCTCGACTTTCGATTGAACTTTTCGACTAATTTGATTCAATGTGTGTTGAATTGATGCGTAATTTTGTTTATTTTAGTGTAAATTAGTGTTTTTATGAAGGGTTTGATATGAGATATTTATTTTTCGCAAATAGATTTGGTGTTTGTTTTGATTAGAGGTCATTCAGTAAGAATGAGGTGAATCTCAGGTAAGAATGCAGTTTGGGGGAAAAGAAATCATTCACATTTTGGCTGAAGTGTGAAATCAGAGTGGAGGTGTTGTTGATTTACGTGGGCTGGTTTGTTGCGGGGCTCAATAATTGAAGTTATGATGGGTGTATGTATATTATGATTAGCATTTGTTGGAACTTTGACTTGCACAGAAATGAGAACATTTTGAGTTTTGGTTTTGTAGATTTCGAACTGTCTGATGTCCAACAAGAGCATGCTCTGGCTGTTGAACGTCTTGCACCGGTGTTGGCTGCTCTCAGGATGGAACTTTGTCCTGAGCATATGAGTGAATCTCACTTCTGGATGATTTACTTTGTGCTCTTGCATCCTAGACTGAGTAAACAAGATACTGAGCTTTTGTCTACACCAAAGGTAAGTTGGTTTTATGCGATAGTGATCCAACACTCCCGTTTTTAATTATTTTTTTTGGGTTGGTTATGGTGCTATGCTTGACTTTATGATAACTCTGCAGATAGTAGAAGTTAGAGCAATGTTGTCTCATGAGTTGAAGAAGGGAAATATGGCAAAGCCTGAATCTGACCCTTCACTAAGTACTGCTGCTTTTTCAAAAGGAATTACTGATTCTCCCAAAGAACAGCAACTTTCTGTGCCTCAGTCTGACTTAGTGCCACCCCAAACATCTACCATGAGATCAGCTCCTCTACCATCAACAGCTGATATTGAGACAGAGAAGCATCCAGTCCAGAGTAGTGAGATCCAAATTGTTGACAAGCCCATTATTGAAGAAAAACCAGTGAAAGAGACCAAATATCCACTGCCGCCCTCCACATCTTCATCTAAAGTCTTGGATGAAAAAGATGAGGATGATGCTGATGATTGGTTGAAAGAAGAATCAGAGATGGATGGGGATGGTGTTGGTGGAACTTCCATCCCTATAGAGAACGACGAGGATGTATCATTCAGTGATCTTGAGGATGATGATACAGATGTGCCATCAGGTTACAAGAAGGCCACATCTGGCTCTGACTCTTCAGCCAAAGATTCAAGAGACTGGGTTCAGCTAAGCAGAAGTTCTCCTGATTCAGATAAGGACAACAGCTCTGTTGAAATCAGACGTGCTGGATCTCAGGTAAGTTCCCGTAATCCAGAGACCAAAGAAACTAATGACTGGCTTGATGTTGATGACATTGATGTCATATGATGACTAAATAAGAACCCTTATTAGGTCAATGTGGCCTATTCGTTTGATTCATCCTTAATGTGAATAGCTTGTGAAAGGTTTCTCTTAGTCTGAGTTAGGCTGTGGGGGACTATGATTGTACAAAAGGTTTAATACTGGATTATCATTTCTTATGCAAGGATGTATTTATGTGTAGTAATTACAGCACCAAGAAAATATTCTTGATCTGTTTATTTCATATAAAATTGTACTTTAAAGTTTATCCACACTGTAAGCCTGAATGCTAGATGCCTTTTCGTTTTGTCACTAAGTTCTTTTATGGTTATTCCTTGGGGGAGTTGAGCAGAATTGCCAGAGCTAGCTAGTGATATGAAAAGAAATTTAGAAACTTCACTGATAAACTGCTTAAAATTATAATTTAATACTCATCTTAGTGGCACTTGATGTTCAGCATATTGTCTAGTTATAAGTCAGTTTTTCATAAGTTGTCCTGCATAAGAGTGCAAGTGCCTTATAGCACAATTTCCTGTTGTTCTTCATAAGTTCTGAAGACAATTGTTGCAATGCAGCGAGACATTAGCTCCTAATAAATGTCAGATAAGCCAAAATGCCACCCCTTAATTTTCCAAATCAATTACACTGCACACATTGTACTCATTTTCTACAAATCCTCAGATCCGCTGCTGTCAAATTAGATTTTCAGATTGAAGGTGTGCACACCTCAGCACAAGCACATATGTGTATTGTAATGCTGTTACCGAAAAGCAGAGCGTAAAAACTTTCATTCCCAATTTCCCATTGATTTAGTTATTTTCAACTTTTTGGATAACTATCTTGTATACTTGTGTGCATACTCCGGGATTTGAAGCACTCTTCTTGAGTTCTTGGGGAACAAGCATTTCGAGAAGTGATATACATCCTCTTCTTTCATGACATCTTTAGTTGCCTGTTCTACTTATTACTACCCCCTATCCTTAACTATATATCTTTTCGGAGGCCCTACCCTTCTTCCTTCTGCTTGTAATAGTATCAGCAGATTCCCTTCTGATTTAGTGTTACTGTCACTGTCAGGGAGCCTACGTATATGCAGGTTATGTGGTTTTCTTTTTCTCTAAATGATTTTTTCTGTTTTTTTGGTGTCGATGTTACTGGTTCTGCAGCTAGTATATGTTCACAAAACTTCCTAATAACCCTGTGCCCTGTGTGATAACTATGTACAGTACCTATGAGCCTCAGGCTCAAATGGGCATGCGACTAGGATAGTAGGATTAATATCAGTTCCAAATCTTCCTCCAAAATAAAAGCGATCTAGGTTATATGGAATTCTTGATTGAACTTGAACAAGCTAACTGGCTAGGAAGGAGAGAAAAACTGCTGTCCTGAATCTACAAACTTATTTACACATATATGACATTCACGGATACAAGAAAACATCATGGAAGTAACCTGAAACTCTATAATCTAATGGGTCCAAAGCTGCTTGAAAGGCGCTCCAGTTGAGACCAGACCAAACTTCCAAATGACAATCTTGGTCTATCTTCTTCATCTTCTACTCTTGTGTTTGGTACTCTTTGGCTTGTCCTTGAAGAAGAACCATGAGCAGCCCAAGTCTGTGGTTTGTGAACTGCAATCACAGATCCTCCAACCTCCTTTCTCACCGATTCCACCAAGTTCAGATTCACATCGTGACCTGAAGTATCTGTCACATAAATTGATCCCACGGCTCTCTCACCATATGTTCCGATCTCGGCTCTTGTTATTGATAAACCACTCTCTCGGAAAACCCTTGTGATGTCAGATAGTAGTCCCATCCGGTTTTTGGCGCAGATGTCAAGTCTCAATCCTTGTGAGATCCTTCTCTCTATTGCAGCAACTAAACATAGAGTGAGCTTGTGCCTTTCACTTTCTGCGTTCAAAGTGTAGCCATCTTTGTGCCTCACAAAATATTCCTGTCAACATTAAAAATCACCATTATCCCATAGAAAAGAAAATATACATCACAATTTTGTAAATCTGAACTGTTGATTAAGATGTACCTGATCAGCCATGGTGCCCCTGGAAGAAACCAGAGCATGGAAGACAACATATTGCAAGTCAGTGAGAGCACAAACTGTGTCAAACAACAGCTTAGGACGATCTCTGCATCTTACATTAACAATCCAGTACCCTTTCTCCTTGCAACTCTCTATCGACACATGGGTTCGGTCACAACCCTTCTTGTGTCCTTTATCACCGCCATCACAGCCCCGACACATCTCGTAGTCATCGTCCTCGTACATCAACTGGTGGAGCCGCCGCTCCGTGTGGGTCCGGCCGGCCGCGGGGGTGGTCAGCCTCACACTCCTCTTCTCGCCCTTCTCGTGATGGGCTTCAATCACATTTTCTAGCTGCTCTTGTACATTTGCTAGCCTTATTGGGTCCGTAATAGGCCCTCCTTTCAACCCATCTTCGACATAGAAGATACTCGCCGTTCGGGAGCTGTGGGTCCAAGTTACGGCTGCAGTAATGTTGCAGCCTAGCTCAACGAGGACCGCGGATATCTCAGACATTAACCCCGGTTGATCCTTGGTGGTCATTTCTAGGGCTAAATCTTTCACTCCCGGTGCCACTTCTTTTCCTAAGCATGTTCTTGCCTCCTTAGTAATCCCTCCCCTCCTAGCACAAAGTGCCTGCAACATTCATCAATTTGTTGTTAAAACAATGTAAAAGAATGTATGCCCAACTTAAAGTTGAGCAGCTCAATTACATAATAGTCGAGAACAAATATTTATGTGCAAAATAAAAAATAAAAAAACCTTAGCCAAAAAAAGAAGAAACAGTTGTCCAAAAAAAAAAAAAAGAGAAACAGAAAAGAAAAAAGACTATTTCAGAGGGAGAAAGAGACCTGCTGAATATAAAGTATGATGCTCTCGTCAGTGACTTTGTTTCCGAGTTGATCCGTCACATGGAACACTGCAAATCAAAACAAACCCACATGACCAATCTGCCAAGCAAGTATACTTTACTCTCTACTCGTGGGGATGACTCATGCATACACATCTTTTCTTTATATCAAAACAAAGAAATTATTAAATGAGGTAATATATAATGCACAAAAAAAAAAAAAAAAAAAAACATTACCATCCATGAACCATCCACCATCAGAGGAAATATAAGATTTGGAAATAACAAGATCAAGATCTGTCAAAACTTGGACCATCTCCAGTAAAATCCCGTGCTTGTTTGCACTGTCAACCTGTGAAAAAAAGCTTGTATAAGTAAAAATAAACAGACCTTTTTCCAGGTCTCATGCATATGTCATTTTCATCTCTCTCACTCCTTAACCTAATCAATGAACTTTTCAAAGTACTACGGCTCTATGTGTTTGCAGGTATAGCAATCGGGTCCATGGTAGTTTTCCTGGTCTGGCTATATATAACTAGATGATGTCATCTGGTTTGGGTTTTTTGAGTATCCAGTTGCGCGTAAATTGTTATTCTTGTTATCTTTTCTCTTTTAACACGTTATCAGCACTGCACTCTAACCCGAACTTAATAACGAAACTTAAAAAAAAAAACCCCATAATTTTTTTTCTCACCAGCCGCCGCCTACCATTCCATGCTTCCAGCGTGCTCAACCCAGCCCCGAGCCGAGCCGAGCCGAAACCAGGCCGGTCACCAGCAAAGCCCCATCGTTGGGCACCCAAAAAATTGCTCTGGGCACCCACCAGCTCCCTGGCAACCTCCAAATCACCTCCGGCGTAGACAACCCTACTCTGGCTTTCCCTGACGTTGCCTTGACCCGAACCTTTACGGCTGAAAATCCAGCATCCCCGCCGTGATCGATTAAGCCCAGCACTCGATCTCCAGCGAACCCAGTTCTGCCCGGATCCATCCACAGCTAGCGTCTGCCCTAGCCTAGTCACGAGCGCGCGTCTCCGGAAACGCAAGCGGACCTGCGCCCGATCCGGGAATATCAAACACCACTCGACTGGCGCCGCCTAGTCCAGCCCTTGCCTGCCCGTCTCTCGGAGTCGCCTGCCCGGCACCACGTCCGCCCCCCGACCGCTGATGCAGACTAGATCCGACCCGAATCTGCTCGACCCGGATCGTTCTCACTCGATCCAAAACTTACAGAATGTAAGAGCGGCAAAATGGTAAATTTACCCCTCTGGGTAAAACGTTTTTACCCCACTAATAAAAACAGTTTATTTACTCTAGTAACTCTTTAATTAGTTTTACTTATTATATATATATATATCTATATATAGTGAATATGACTAACCATATGTTTATATTTTTCATGAAATTTTTCGCGCGACGGATCGCGATGGATTTACAAGAGTAATTTCTGCACGCACGTGAAAGTACACATGAAAATCACAAGGGCAACTTCTGTTAAACGCATAATATTTGACAAACTAGCAAATAAGCTTTTATAAAAGTTGTCGCTTTTGAATTTTAATTTCATAACCGGGCTTTGTAGCCTTCTTCTACCCCCACCTTTCTTATAACGTGAGTTGATGTGAGGAATTGAGACACCTCATATCAAAGTTGAAATTTATGACGGTTTGACAAGTCACGGTATTACGACGAAATATTGTGGTGGTTAATAAATGGACATCGATTTGTGTAGAGATAGAGAGGGTTGCAAGCTTAAAAGTGACGAAACCTTGCATGGAACTGGTAACCCTGTAGGGTTTGGAAACTGGAAAAGTGACAGAAAATAAATGGCGATAGCTACTAAAGCTTTGCCATCTCTTTCTCTCATTTCAATGGCCTCCACCTGGTGACACCAAGCCACTCGATCCCTCTAGGCTCTAAGTCATTAGTTATATGTGAGATTAGTCGGGTTTATGGGATCTAACTTAATTTAAGAATTAAGAATTGAGTACTACTACGTCTGTTGTGTTTGGCAGCAAACCATAATGGAAGGGATATAGTTTTTTTGTTGATCCATGGTATCTCTTCTCTCCTTCTGAAATCTATGGATGACCCACTTGGACACTAAAAAGTTTGAAAGCAACTTCCCAATAACACACAAGATATATATTTTCTTTTATGTAGAAGCTCCAAATCAAACCAATGTCCATCACCTACCCACAAGATAGACTAATAATATTGCAATATGTATGATCTTGTTAAAGAACAACTAGCTAGACTAAAGCATGATGAACCAGTAGGCAACAATGTTTATCAAACTAACATACGATCTAACCTTCACGAGGGTGCAATCTTTGCATGTGTCGTTGTCGATACAAACCCTGCAAAGCCAAGCCAAAAAATAGAGGTGATCATACACTGATCGATTCTCCATAGCTTATACTTTAGGCGAGAATGAAAACATAGATGAAATAGATACATACCATGGCGGGTAGATTCTTTCGATGAGGCATTCGTACTCGGGGTCGATATAAGGCTGGTAGATTACCTCCATCTTCTTCAATTATCAACACGTGTACAATACTGAGATTGCAGCTGCTTTGTTGCAGCAAGGAGATAACATTGCTGGTTTGCTTCACCTGAATATCAGTATATATAAACAAGAAACAAAGCATTTAAATTGAGACCATCTCAAAAACCATTCTAAATTAAAAGAACCCGTAAATTCAAGATAACTTGGGAAAAGGATAAGAGAGCGGCGTCTAGCTTGGTTCTTAAGTTAGTTGAAATATCACCTATGTATGATTGAATTGGGATTCCGTGTTGCTTTCTAGTTGTAGAAGGATAAGAAGAACTACGATTTACCTGATGATTACCTAAAGAATATTCAATCAAGGAGAAGACTGGGAATTTGTGAAGAAAATTTGATTGTTTTGACCCGGAAATACAGTGGCAATTTCAGATATATAAAACAAACTGCGTTGATTCACTCCACAACGGAAAAAAAGGACCTAACTATCAGAGTCAAAACGTTCTAACCCAAGACAAGAGTTCAATTCTCTTGAAGAATCAAATTGTTGATCCAGACAAGAATGAAAGAGAACAAATTGTAGTGATGAATCGAAAGTTCAAAACTGAAAGCTAAGAAATCTGAATTATGAACAAAACCAGATCAAAATCTTTTGGAATTCATTGACATTGATTAAAATTCTTTGTTGGGACCGTATAGAAAGTAACAAAATCCAGCAGAGACTAACCCGAACACACAGAGAGCCCTTCTGTTGTACATAGAAGCGAAATTCAACAGAGGAAGAAGCTAGAAGAGAACTTGTTGGATTGTGGAAAACACAGAGGCCTTAGAATAGCTTAACTAGGATCAGTGAGTCCCAGCTATATATATATGTCCCTAAATTTAGAAAAATTGGTTGCTGGTGACAGAAATAAACAGACCGGAAAAGATGGGATGGATATATGGGACTCGTCGATTAATATAACAAACACTGATCCCTGAAAAAAAAAAAAATACAAAAACACTGCTGGCCTCTCTGTTGCTTTCTTTACTGTATTTGTGGGGAACAGAAAAAACGTGTTAGATTAGGGTTGATCGAGGCTTCCCAGGAGGACTGAGACTTTGGTTACCAACCAGCCACGTACAAAATCACTGCACCACGTGGCGGAGGGAGAGCTGCTGACACCGCATCCGCCGTGATGATGATGCTTCGGCAAAGGTGCGGCGGCTCGGGTTTAAGATAGACTGTGGATTGTTAAGCAGGAATCTGTTTCGGGATTTTACAGCTATAAAACTGTTGGAGAGAGACAGAGGGGGTTTAACCTAGTCAGAGGACACAAGGTGGTGACCTGGACAATTGTCTGTGCAATGGGACTTTGGATATCAAGGTCAAAGAATCATGATCTTGCCGTAGATATCTTTGCCTCTACGCCGTCGGGATCGTGGTGTTGTGTGAACGGGGTTTGATATGAAATAGTGTATTTTACAAGTTTATATTGACATGTCCATATGCATTCATTTTGATTGATTTGATAAGTACATGAATCTTATTAGACCCGAATTAATGGAAGTTAAACGCATCCAAATCATTAGGAAAAAGGTCGTTCCAAAAAT
This sequence comes from Fragaria nilgerrensis, assembly GCA_010134655.1. Taxonomy (NCBI): domain Eukaryota; kingdom Viridiplantae; phylum Streptophyta; class Magnoliopsida; order Rosales; family Rosaceae; genus Fragaria; species Fragaria nilgerrensis. Next base: position 12,327,709 of record CM020977.1, read on the forward strand.
ATTATAGTGCAGGGGAATGATCAAGATTTGCGATCGTCAAATTGTAAACATTGTTTATTTGTATCATATCACGTTGTAGCGCATGCGGGAAAAATGACTGAATCTAGATCAAATACAAATACATATTGAATGCTCAAAATTAATTAACCGAGATTTAAAGGTTTACATGTCTATCGATATGTAGGACGCGCAATTATTTTCGTTAGAGTTGTGATTGTTGTGTAGACTACGCGTTTTCAGTACTAAACTACCTTTGGAAACTATTGACCTAATATAAATCAACCCAAAAAAGGTAGAGGCCCAAAAAAAGACCCACTACCCAAACTCTCATCTCCATCCCTTCATAACAATTTATTGGTATATGATTTATTGACATCCCTATACAAAATAGAAGAAATACGAGCAAAGAAGTTTTAATTTGATTAGGACTTATATATTTGGTTAAATATTTGATTGATGAGCATTGATGCATTTTATATATATATATATATATATATATATATATATATATGATTTGATTCATTATATATATGATTTGATTTGATTAAACTCCCAGGTTGGTGCGTGCAAGCAAGAAAGACTATTTTCATTATGACATATATATATAATTGGATATGATATACACATGGAATGAAGCTATTACGTTGATAGACAAAGATTCTAATTTGGTTAGGATGTTGATTCATTGAATCATGAGATTCGTGCACTTGAAAAAGAAGAAAACCTAATGTGATTAGGTTATAATAATCTGATTATTATTATTTGATTTGAGATATATTTTATATCTGATATTATTATTGTCTTTGTTTGGTAATAGGAGAAGAACTTACCTATTGGAAACCAATCTGATTAATAAAAACGTGAATAAAGAGCGGAAGTTCTTCATCTATAAAAGAAGACGCATCAGCTATTGGAAGAATACATTTTGCACAATTATTCTTAGAGAACTATCTTTGCACGCATAACGTTTGAGAGATAGTATTTCCGTTGCAATACTTTGTAAGGTCACAAGTTCAACTGTTGCATGTTGAGTTGAACTTGTTTATGTGATTGAAGGATCAATGACGTGATTAGTTCGTTGGAGATTGAAGAAGAAGATTATTTGAAGAAGAAGTGCTTCAAACATATCTGCTAGGGTTCTAGAGATAGTAGCCACGGTTAGTGCTACAAAGTTTGTAATTGACTCGTTCTTGTAACATAGTGTATTTTCTTTTTAATAGGGGCTTTCAAGAGTTAAAGCTCCAACAATGTTTTTTCTCAAATTGAGGTTTCATTGGGTAAACAATTATTGTGTTCTTTATTTTTGTTTCTGTCCAGTTTAACGACTGTTTCAATCCCGATACCCAGAAAACGTTCATCCTAGTCCCTTAAGTGGTACTAGAGCGGGTCATGAGATATACTTAGTGAGATCCGTGGATTAGTTAAAGGATGAAATATGATGCAGATGCTAGTTAAATCAATAGTCCTCATCTCTTTAATGAATCATTGGTAAGTCATCTTGAGACTTATGAGGCTGAGGTAAGAATCCAGCCCAAGAAAAAGGTAAAATTTGTTTCTTCGTCTTGTGTCAATAATTGTAATACCTCTGGTGATATTGATGCTTCTATTGATTTGATGTGTTTACTCAAAGATTTTAAGAAGCTTCTTAAAAAATCTTTCAAGTTTACTGAAAATTCGTCTTGTGAAAAACCGAATTGCTTTGAGCATGATGAGATTGGTAATTTAGATGTTGATTGTGGGAAGAAAGAGTACAACTTGCATGTAGGCAAATCCTTGAAGTCCACTTGGAGTGATAGTGAGTCTGATACTCACTTTGAGAAAAAAAGAGGTTATGTAGCTCTTACTTCTACCCTTCATAATGAATCGTTTAATACAATTGGTGTTTTGCAGGATAATATGAAGTCTCAAAATTGAGATACAGAGAAGGCTGAGTTTATCGATAAGATCAAAACTCTTCAAGTTGAGGTAAAAGTTCAATGTGATTTGAATGTGTCTCTAACCCGTGAGAATGAAAGATTGCAAGTTGAATTAAAAGAAGCTCACAATCGATTCAACAAGTTTGAGATCAGCTCGAATAAAGTCTCAAAAATGATTGGACTTGGGTGAAGTCACAGTAATCATGAAGGCGTTGGTTTTGGAGGAGAATCATATAAACCAACGAAGTTTGTGAAAGAATGTCGTCAGCATGATATAACTAATCTTTCAATCCCGAGCAAGAAGGTCGACATTAAAATTTCAAAAACTGAAAATGCTCCTCAATAGTTGGTCACACCTTACCATAAGGTTGCTCAGGTAAGTACTGACAAGCATTGCTTTGCATGTCATCTCAGGTATGAAAATTCATCAAAATCTTTTGTTCCTACTTGCCATTTTTGTGAAAAATTAGGACACATTCGTCCAAAGTGTAATTTATTTTGTAGAAACACTCAAAGAAAGAGGAAGATGTTAAAGTTAAATCCAACTGAGTCGCTACAACTGAAAGAAAATATGAAGTCATTGGCGAGGATTGCAGAGCGTGTTTCAATCCTGAAGATGCAGAACTCGAAGCATAAGAAAATTTGGGTAAAAAAGGGTAAAAAGAATTTTGTTTCTGGTAAAATTGATAGTCTCAATTGTTCAGGAAGTGTTGATGCTACTTGTTTATTGTCCCCTTTCAATTCATGTCAAGTTGATGAATCTCCTAGAAGTGGCATTGGTATGCGTTCTAAGTATTGATGTATTCCCTTAGTTTGATACATTTGACATGCATTCATACGGTATGATATCATGATAGTTTAGGTTCATTTGTTTCTTTTTATTTTTCTGCATTTAAAAAAAAATTGAACAAATAAATTCCATATTTCGTGAGGATTGCATGCTGGGTTTCAATCCTGAACAATCTGAAAAAGTGAGTTGAAATGAGATTACCAAGTTAGTTGCCATGACTTTATCTGTATAAGATTGATAAACTTGTTTGCAGGTTTTGATATTGGTTAACATGATCTTGTAATCTTGAGCATGCTGGAATAATCATTATTGCTTTGAAAAATTTCACATGCACAATCTCTTTTGTTGTGGTGATACGAGAATTTCTTGATGTGTTTATGTGATATATGCTTGATTGCTCCAAGAAAAGAATAATTGTTGTTATTATATGGAGCTAGTTGAGACTATTCCTAAAGTAAACATGTCTTGGTCGTGACGAACGATGTAATGTTATGGGAGAGAAACGAGAATGGCTTGGTCACCATGGTGGTTTATAGAATTTGAGTCGAGTACATGTCCTTAGGGGTCTCCCTAAAACCAATTGGCTTGGGAGTTACTGATATTATACTTGCTACATGAGTTAAAAATGCAAAAATTAAATATTGTATGAAAGGCCAAAAAGTAAAAGAAAATATGTGAAGTGCACATATAAGAGTTCTAAGGGGGTTGTGTAACGATGTTTATTATGCTAAGTTGATGACATCTCAAGGTGTTTCTCATCTCATAGCAAAGACTGTTCACTTTTCACTCAAGGTACATGATTGATCAACATATGTTTTTTGCTTACAGGGTTGGTCGATTGAATCAAGCATGAAAATTAAGTTTGTCTATTTTATGTGTAAAGCTATGACTTTTACCTTAGTTGAATGTTTTGCTTTTCCTCTTCAGATATTTCATGGAAGACAACTCAGTTCATTATGTGTATGCATTTCATATTGCATTTTTCATATCATAATCACACTTAGGAGGATTATTAATACTTTGACCATATTTGCTTGGGTGATTCACCTTTGTCATTCCTAGACAAAACAGAGGAGATATTGTGTTTAGGGGGAGAATTGTTTCCTTTTATATATTGTTATATGAACTTTGATCATGTGTGACTTTGAGATCTTTATGATTATATGTTCACTTACTTTTCACTTTGTTATTTTTGAAAGTGTTTCATGTAATATGATTTGATTTGGAAGCAAGAAGTCGCTGCCATTATTGTTAAGCGCAATGTTGCATATCACAGGATTATCTGTATTAACAGGTGTTTTGTATAGTAATGTCAAATGAGGAGATTATTGATATATGATTTATTGGCATCCCTATTCAAAATAGAAGAAGTGCCAGGAAAGAAGTTCTAATTTGATTAGGACTTATATATTTGGTTAAATATTTGATTGATGAGCATTTTGATGCATTGTATATATATGATTTAATTCATTATATGAGATTATTGAATCATGAGATTCGTGCACTTGAAAAGGAAGAAAACCTAATGTGATTAGGTTATATATAATCTGATTATTATTATTTGATTTGAGATATATTTTATATATGATATTATTGTTGTTTTTGTATGGTAATAGGAGAAGGACTTACCTATTGGAAACCAATCTGATTAAAGACGTAAATAAAAAGTAGAAGTTCTTCATCTATAAAATAAGAAGCACAACTATTGCAAGAATACATTTTGCATAATATTCTTAGAGAACTATCTTTGCACTCATAGCATTTGAGAGATAGTATTTCCGCTGCAATACTTTGTAAGGTCACAAGTTCAACTGTTCCGTGTTGAGTTGAACTTGTTTATATGATTAAAGGATCAAGGACGTGGTTAGTTCGTTGGAGATTGAAGAAGAAGAGTGCTTCAAACATATATACTAGGGTTCTAGAGATAGTAGCCACGGTTAGTGCTACAAAGTTTGTAATTGACTCGTTCTTGATTCATAGTGTATTTTCTTTTCAATAGGGGTTTTCAAGAGTTAAAGCCTCGACAATGTTTTTCCTCAAATTGAGGTTTCACTGGGTAAACAAATTATTGTGTTCTTTATTTTCGTTTCTATCCAGTTTAACAAGAAACAAACTGTTTCAATCCCGATACCTAGAAAACGTTCATCCTACTCCCTTTACAATTTCAATCCATTAGAAGTTGCATGCCGTCGTCGAATTAGTAAGGTAACCAGAGACGCCATCAGACTTGGTTCATGGTGCACGGTGCACCACAATATAAGTCTGATTATGATTCCAAGTATGAGTTAAAGCGAAAACTCTAAGTGACACTTGGCCTCCTCATAAACGGTGTGGTCTCCACATCTTCTTAATCTGTGTGTACTTCTAGCCGTCAGGGATCGACTCCTTCATCCATTTCAGCTTTAGTAGCAGCTTCTTCTTTGTGCCGACCTCGACGGAGTATGGGTCTTCGGAAAACTTAGCTTATGCTCTTGCTTGTTGGGTTCTGGCTTCGACTTTGACTTCGGCTTCAACCATTCTTAGATCCAGATTTCATGTCACCCCTTTAGATATTATTTTTTAAATTATTTGGATATTTTATGCTTATTGCCTTTGTTTTGGCCCAGTGCAAACACAATCTTAGTTTTTCTTGGGTCTTTTTTTTTTAATCAAATATACAATTACTGTGTTACTTTACTGTGAGTTTCACTCACGATCTCTCACTCATAAGTATAGACTTATGCCACTAGACCAAATGATACTGAGTCTGGATTTTTTTTGTTACAAATTTTTGGGTCGTTATACAATAACAAGTCTTCTATTTCTATCTGGTAACTTTGATATAGGGGTCGTCATGGGCCGGGTTAGGGCCGACCCTACCCTAAAATTTAGGCTTAGGGTAGGGTCGGGTAGAGCTCGGTCAAAGTCAACAAAATTTAGGGCCGGATAGGGTAGGGCCAATGCTTGAATATATGCAACCCCTTACCCGCCCTAGCGGCCCATTTCGTTAGGGTTAAAAGGGCCGACCCTTTAAATAAGGCTAAATAGGGCTGCGATGGGCTAGTTTATTTTTTTCTTTTCTTTTTCTTACAACTTAGCTCAATCCTCAATGATTATATTACTTATATGTAATACACCCTATTTTGTAGTCATATTTAACATACATGCATATACATTATACTTAACTTATGACATCTATATATAAATATTAATCTAAGAGGTTATACTCATATATCTCATGAACTATCTCTTTAAAATCTAAATCATCAAAATACAATCATTATTCAACAAAGCAAAAGAAAATCAAAGAAATAAAACTAAAAAATCAATTACAAAAAAGAAGATTAGTTGTATTATATCTAAAAAAATAAGAGACATAATAAAACAATAGACAAAATAAGAAATTTTTAGGGCCTAGAAGGCGGGCTTTTAGGACCGGGCCGGGCCGGACTTGGCCCTAAACCCTAAAGGGCTCAATAGGGTAGGGCCGAGTTTCATTTGCTTGACCATTGCCCTACCCTATTTGAGAAGGGTTAGGGCCGACCCGCCCTAATGGAGGGCCGGGTAGGACGGGCTAGGGCCGAAGCAAAACCGGCCCAGGGCTAAAGCCCAACAAGCCTATGCTTTGGGCCCCCAAATTTAAGGGCCCAAAAAAAAAATTTCCAAGCATATATATATATATATATATATATATATAAAATGACATAATAAACATCTATTCTAAACCTACGCAAACTTCTGTCTTTTGCAACTTTCTCTATCTTTGATCGAGTTATCGACTCATTCGACTGCCGCACCACCCGCACGCATCTTACCGTCTTTCTCAGCTTCTCATATGAAGGTCTCCTTGCAGCAGGCTAGCAACTCTTGATTTCTTTGAGTCTGAGTTCTCTCCGACGAAAGTCAAGTAAGTCTGTCCTTTTTCTCCAACGAGTCCAATCCCATAGTTTTTGCAATTTCTTAGTTGAGAACTTGAAATTGAGAATGAGAAGGTTTTTGTTTTTAATTTGGAAGACTGATTATGAAATAGATTTTAGTTTGAGTATTTGAATTTGAGTATTTGAATCATTAAATGTTTGATTTCATTCATTTGTTTATGTCTAAAATTCTGTTTATGCCTTTATTTATTCATGTCTTTGTTTATGTCTAAGATCATCTTTTTAGGGTGTTATACGGCTCTAATTAGAAAGTATCTCTTTTGCAGGTGCAAATATACTTTTTCTAATTTTTTTTTTTCGCTTTGAGCTCCTAAATTCTCAAGGCCGGCTGTGGGCCGAATGGTCAAATCATGTGGCCTACTCTGATAAAACTCTGATTGGATACAATATCATTCGAGAGTGACAATGATATAAATAAATATAGCTTATGGTGGTTGTTGAACATTGAAACAAAGCCGGTGATCGTTAGCCTTCACAAAATCATAACCAGAGAAAGCAAGAAGTAGACGCATCAATAAAGCTTTCTCATTATTTTCAGCACCAGACAGCTTATCCTCCTCTGCAACCATTCTTAGCTCGTCCCCTTCTCACTCCCACAGGTCTGATTCCTTCTCTCTCTGATTTGTTGATACAATATATAAACGACAACACCCAAATTCCGTTGTTGAAAAACCCAACTCCCCATTTAGCTTGTTCCTCAACTTTTGGACCCAGTTGAGGTATAGACCTGTTCTTACATAAGGCCTAAGATTTAGACCCTTTTTCTATAGCTTTGTTGAAACTTTGGATCATAATCAAAATTGGGTCTTTGAGATTGGTGTCCATGATGGACCTGGAGGTAGCGAAAAAGGTTTTGATTATGCCCGGAAAAGGAAGAAGTGGCTGTTTGTAATGGCTGCTTTGGGCTTCTCTGGTTATGGAGCTTATAGGGTTTATCACTTGCCTTCTGTTTCTCGAAAAAGAAAGAGGCTTTTGAAGCTTTTAGGAGCTTTAGTTTCTGTAGCTGAAGTAGTTTCGGAATCTGCTGAGTCGATTGGAGTTGTGTCTAAAGATTTAAAGGACTTTCTTCAATCTGATTCTGATGAAATTCCAAATAGTTTGAAGCAAGTTCGAAGATTTGTAGGTCGGATGAGTTTTCGGGGTCTGTTGTTAAGGTCACACAAGCTGTAACATTGGGAGGTTTGAGGGCTTATCAAGCGCAGGCTAAGAGTCAGAGTATTGGTGATGATGGAGTTTCTAGTAATTCAGGTTTTATGGATCAAGTTATGGATAAGCTGTTTACCAAGGCAGGGACTGGTTTTGTATCTGTTGTTGTTGGGAGCTTTGCTAAGAATCTGGTATTAGCTTTCTTTTCGGATGAGCAGTCTGGTGCAGGATCAAATTCGACTGGTTCTCCAAGTGAGGATCAATTTGGTATGAAGATGAACGATGTTCCAAGATGGGTAGATGTGGCTTGTAGCGAAAAGTGCAGAGACCTAATTGCTGATTGTATCCAGCTATTTGTGAGCACAGCTGTTGCTGTGTATCTTGACAAGACGATGCACATCAACACCTATGATGATATCTTCTCTGGGTTAACCAACCCCAAGCATGAAGCGAAAGTAAAAGATATGATGTTATCAGTCTGTAATGGCGCGGTTGAAACTCTGGTTAGATCATCTCATCAAGTGTTGACGAGTTCGAAATCCAATGTGAACCATCCGAATTTGAGTTCAAGTTCTCATTTGGCTATTGATGATGGGGGAAAAGACAGTGGGTGGATCGGTCAAGTATCCTCTACTCTGGCAGTTCCAAGCAATAGAAGGTTTGTTCTTGACTTGACCGGACGGGTTACATCTGAAACAGTTAGATCATCCTTGGAGTTCTTGATGGAGAGACTATTTGATGGGATGCGGAGACGTGTTAATTCTGCTCGTGTGGAAACTGTGGACAAGGGTGTTGAGGTTGTGAGATATGCTGTTGCAAAATCTTCCGTTATTGCCACTATATGTCTATCTTTGTGTTTACACATAATTGATAGTCCATGGCTGTTGGCTCCAGCTTAGCTCGTTGAGTACATTCTCATTTGGTAAGTCCATGACCATGTATACGAGAATTCTTTTGTGCAACTGCCTGTTTGTTGGCGTGTGTATATTTCAATGAAATTTCAAAATTCTTTGAGGAACCGAAGAAGTTCAAGTGCTGGCTAAGATTGAAGGTGCGCTTAAATTTGTATGCGTCCAACCTTCCTGGCATGCTGGTCCTCATTAGGTGATGGCAATGCGTACGAGAAAATATGTTCCAGAATTTGTGAAGAAAGAAACTTCATTCTTCATTGGGCAATTGTGTCCCGATTTAGCCCTGTTTATCAGCTAAATGATACACTGTATACCTAAAGTTGGATTTAGAACCTTTTAATTACTTTTAGTGGTTGTGAACCTGCACCAATTACACCATGTACATATCATTGTGGTACTTAATATCTTCTCCAATATATTCTTAGAACGTGGTTGCAGGTGTTCATTCTTCATGTACATGTTTCATAGCTCTTTTCATAGTAACTTGGATATAAATCTGGGTTTAGGGTTTAGTGAAAGTTTACTTGGATATACATGTTGAAATTTTGAAATCTTTTAGTGAAAGTAACTCAAATGTAGTGCTTGCCTTTTTGGTATACCCTGCTGGCGAGAACAAACAACAGAAATTAAGTAAAGTTGATATTTGGTTGGGAGGTTATACTAGGTCAATAATATATCCAGAAACCCATTACATCATCTTCTTTTCCCAGAATGACGTTCACAGAATAATGTCGATAACCCATTTCGGATAAGCTTGGAGGGCAAGTAAGGACCTACTTTTAAAGTTTTGCATTATCATTCTGGTAACAGAAAATGTTCTGCGGATAAAAGTTCTAACAACTTGAATACAACATTTGACATGGACAGATCAAAAAGTATTGACGGGATGAATTTCATACCAGAGCGGTTTTCCTCCTTATATCAGCAAGCTGAAAAATAGCGTCATTGAAATTTTACAATTGAGCAACCTAAACAGAAATACAATTGACCAAGCACAGTCCTTTCTTCTACAACTATGACAGCTTACAGAAACAGTTGCAAATTGCTGTTGCCTTCATCATATTCTTGTAGTGTGTAAATGAATGAACTAATTGATACACTATCTTCATCTCCTGGCTTGCACCACAGTGAGACAACCATACATGAGGGAATGCGATACCATATTGCTTACTTTGAGCTTGCATCAGTCTCCTTTGCAGCAGCTTCTTCCTGCTGCTTCTTTGTCCAGTACTCCTCAAGTGGGGGTCCAAAAATTGCCTTGCCTGAAGCAACTCCAATTCTGCAAATCCCATATACATATATGAAGTCAGCTTGAATGACACTCAAACCAGATTAATCATACGGGGTATTTGAAATTGCAAGCAGACTGAATCTCAACGGAACCAATTCCCAGCCCCAAATTCAGCCAGATAAGAAACAAAAGTGGAAAAACGATTGCATTGTTTTACCAATTAAGCTACCACTCTAATGCTTATGGGTTTTATAACTTGTCTTCAAGACTTAATATTGCCACATACAATACCACATATTTCACAAATTTGGGAGCCACTGTTGGTGCTAAGAAAATGATTATATAGTTTTAGTCTACCTTCATTTCCACTTTGCATAGAAGACATTCCCATTTCTGGCTACATCTGCTATGAACTGCATTTACTTTCAATAATCCATTGTTAAAATTAAACTAGATGAATGTCTAGCAGTCTCATAGTCCGAGTGTTATGCCTATAGGATTAAGGACAATCCTAGAGCCCTTTCTTTAGATATCAAGGACGAGAAAAGCAGTAACAAAATTAGTAAAATTAGAGAAAAGAAGTCATTGGAGATAAATAATACGCTTGCAGTGATCATCATCTATAAGAAATACTTTCTGGCAAAGAGTGCATACAAGATGATAAGTTTGAGTAATTCAATTGTTTCAGAAAAGTTGCTGCACTTTCTGGACCAATGCCCTTCTATGCTCAAGGTTATCATATACAACTTTTTCAAATCCTGTCTCAAGATCGATACATGCCCGCTCAACCAGAAACAAACAGGAGATAAGAAAGTACATCATTTTTTTTCTTTTTTTTTTCTTTTTAAAAAGAAAAAAAAAGAGTAATCTAACCAAGTCCAAATTTCTAATGTCTTAAAAAACAGAAAACTTATTTTACCAGATACTGATAGTTGAATGATATCTAACCTATGCAATGATTTATGGAAGGAGATAACATAATCAAAGCGAGGATAAGCTGACCAGTCTCACATCTACAAAGGACCAAACCAACAGCTTCATCTAGGGTGTAAAGTTAAAGTCATGGTGTTAGCCTGATAACGGCTATTAATTTGAGTTTCTTATTATCAAACCAAAGTTCTCATGTCAAATTAAACCAAACAAATTTGACAAAAAAAAAATGAGAATCAGTGTTTCTACAAACAATCTTCATCACTCAAGAATTTGGAGGCAGCCCCACAAGCACAGCCTTAAAAGCAAAAGATTTGGGGTTGTGTACGGAGATTTATAGAGAATCTACAGCATGTACTGTGTGGCTCACTCATAATACAACTATCCTGTATTCTATCAAAAACCAGTCATAATAACATTAGTAATGATTTTGCTTTCCCTCTCATCGCTTATATATTCGACTGCCAAACATGGTCATTCTCCATCCACTTACATGTCTAATTCACTATGTAAATGCATGACAAAAGCTAACAGTATGAGAACTTCAGGCAAATCTATATAGGCACCTAATGTAAATCACTTAACCTCATTACATAAACACACCTGCACATATGCAACAATACCAAGATTGATGCTTTCCTGTTCATGGGTTGGTATTTTCATAGTAAAAAAAAATAAAAAATCAAATTGCAGAAAGAAACTTAATTATTGACCAAAATTACTAACACCAGCAACCAAACCAAATAGTAAACTATAACAAGCAAGCACAACAAAACTGGGCCAAACCAAGAGGCCAAGCAGGAGTGTTCTTCAACATGAAGGGTGGCATAACATCAATATTACACAATAGGGTATAGCTCAAATTCGTGATTATCAAACTCAGACTAATAAGTTGAAGGATAAGAGTTTCTTGAATCGGAGAAAAGATCTTACATGACTGCTCCGATTACTAAAGGAAAGGAGAGGAATTTACGTCGACCAAACATTTCCAAATACAAAGATTGTGCTACTTCCTTGCTATTTGTTTTGCTTCTGCTTTTCACGATTCAGCTGCTTTGTGAGGGTTTTAGATCTTTGAGATTTTTGGAGCTTCTTATTCTGGGTTGGTTTTAGACTTCTGATATCGATTTGGATTGGGCTGAAACCTAATGGACTGAAAGCCCATATAACAAGTATGCTAATATATGGTTTCTACGAGTCGGTTTCTATTTGGTTTATAGAAAATGTTTATGAAACTTATTGAGAAGTCGGGTTCTTGAGGTAACACCCATCTGTCCACACCCATCTGTCCTATCATCTTCTTCAAGTATTAGCAGTGTCTTTATAAAAGCACAATATGGTGGTATCTGAAACTTGCCGAGTGCATTTTGAAATTTTCTTAACAGTTAACAATAGTTTAACGATTCTTAGCAGTAGTTTGACGATTCTTTTAAGATTCTATATTTAGTAATGTCCGTTTAGAATATGCAGTTATTTAAAACCATTAGAACTTTTTTCAGGGTAGCTTGCTAAATATTTTTCTCGTAGACTATTTTATAGAAAACGAAATGTTTGCGGAACTCAACGATCACACAATTCTTTTGTTGGGATTAGGGCGTCACTCCATGCACGGTGTGGGGACTGCCACACCCATGCTTGAAATTCTACTAAAATCATGAGTGCAATATCATTATCATAGTGTTTCAAAGATACGGTGAACTTGAACTTTCATTTTATTTCAAAGCTGTGATATTAGGAAAAAAAGAATTGTTTAGCCGGATCAGATTAGGAAAAAGAAAATCCTCAACGACTTTTGGTCATAGACTCATAGTTTCCACCAGATCTTTATTGTTCTTTTTGACAGTTGCATATATGTCCCGTTTCTTATTCTACCAAAGACAACTAAATCCGAATCCTGCCCTAGCCTCTATAGCCGACTGGAGTTCGGAGGACCATTTTATTCCTACAGTTCTACTGCAGCTAGAAAAGCATATGTACATTGAGAACGCACGCGTAGTTGGCAACTTGTAAAGCTCCTCCTATCCTGAGGGAAGAAAAAGTTGACTAGGAAAAGGATTGTCAAATTTGAGAACTGGCTAGCTATATATGATTATATGGTTGTTGCAATCTTAAATTTCAATGACGGCACGGCACGGCACATGTATTACATGCATTATTCTCCTATATATTTAGTTCAATAATATTCTAGTGTTCGTAAGTCATAGAATGCTTCGCTACCAGATCTTGCAATCTTCAACCCTTGCATATCCAAACTTAGGACTCGCCGACCAAGAACATCACTACCTACCTACTTACTAGCAATGCCACTTATTTGAGGTTGATGATTACGTTTGCCTAGTGTGTATGTGAGAGAGAGATAGAGATTAATGGTTGTATAATCAAGCTTTTTAGTAATAACATGCAGGCTAACAAAAACAATAGCGCAATGCTCCAACCAATCATTCTTAAGAAGATTAAAAAAAAAACACCAATCATTCTTACAAAAAGAAGAGATTTTTAGAGGAAGAGAATCCAATCCAAAATAAAGAGTCATTTTAATTTTAATTGTGATTTGCTAAAGCATAAGCTATCTTTATATAGAATATGAGAAGCTCTAAATTGTATTAGAGAGATATACAGTATAAGTACGTAATCATCCTAAGTAGAGCGAAGATAACTTAAGCATTAATTTTAGAGTCTATTTCAAACCATATAAATTTTTAAGGCCCAAGTTCAAGCCGATGTATGATCGAGGTTTTTCTTTTATTAGATTAATTAATAAAATGTTGAGTCACACCTGTACACCTCTAATTCGTGTGTAAATTTAGGGTATGCAGGACGTCAGTGAAATCACCAACCTCTCTATTTTACTTTCACTTATTGGGAACTCAATTGTTAATGCGTGTTATGAAATTCTTTTGAAAAATGTGGAGCACGCATGCAAGATTTTGGCTAAAATCACATGAAAGCAAGTATATATGTCGATAGCGCGTTGTAGAAAGATGAAGACGATCGATGTGTTCTGCAAGTCGACAGGACAAAGTTATAGCACTAGAAAATAACAACGTACGTACTAGCTAGCTGGATACACAAAGCAAACTAGTTGGACTGATCGAGCATCTTATCGATCTCATATCAGGACAGAAGTCTGAGGCTCTGAGGCCACTCTCAGTCGCCTAAAATTGTTTGCAAAAACGTAAACTTGACGACGTTGATCAATAATTAGTCAATCACAAGTTCACCACTGTGATGAGTGTGTGCAAATCGCATGCTAATTACTTAGTTTGACAGATCAAGCTCAAATGCAAAGAACAATTTGAGCGTGCTGTGTGAACAGTTATAGTCAAAAGCTATAGTTGCCCACAATAAAAGTGAAAGAGATCGAGGAGGGCCATATCCAACCACTATACAAGTTTCCAATAACTTCAATCTTCTCTGGTTTTACACTTAATCATATATGCAGTGAAAGAAAATCAGAATCATAAACCTGGCCTGCAACCACTATATAAAGTGCATGTCTTTTCAATATGAACCATAAACCTTCAACAACCTTGGGGATTTTATATCTTGGGCAAAAGTATAAGAACCCTAACTAACTGAAATTACGTCAGGTAGAGACATGATGAGCATTCAATTTACAGGCATGCAGTATTGCGGTTCTTTTAGTTTCAGCCACACTAGCTACTGCCTACTTGTCATTTCATTTGGTTAAATCCAAAGTGATTCATAAATCATAAAGTTTGTCGAAGCAGGGAGTTGGCAGTTGAAAGCTGCACCAGCTTCTTCTGAGAATTGAAATAAACAGATGGCAACTAATTCATGCAATATGAACCATGCACGGTTTCCTTTTTATAACAATGTTGGTTTCCTGCTGATGTGATTATAAAAGGCTGCAAGAGGGGGTAGAATTTGTAATGTATTCTAGGAAGTCAACTTCTAGATTGCTGACGTTTTTGGGATATCTGATAATCTGTTAGTAGTGTTAATTTAAACCGTTGAACAGATTTAAGTTTTTTTAAAGAAAGTTTGAAAGTTAACAGTTCAAAAATCAGATTTGACTTGTCACAAATAGTACATCAAAGCTCAACTCAATCCATTAAGTACATGAATTTCTTTAGCCATGATTCGTTATCGATTGCTTGCCGGAAAAGGAAACGGCATTCTCCTACTATGATGAGGAATGATATGGATTCGTAACCAGGTAAATGGCTGCACTTGCAGCGGAAGTCCTTAGTATCAAGCAAGAGAAGATCCTGATATATAAGATTCTCACAGTGCTAATGATATAACTCGAGCAAGGCCTAATGGTCAAAAGGTTTAATTTGTTTGTTAATTGTTATTACTTTTGACTGCGTCCCTCTGTCTTGAACTCTTGATCATCATTTTTTACTAGCATGTAAGAATC
The DNA here is from genome assembly GCA_010134655.1 of Fragaria nilgerrensis. Classification (NCBI taxonomy): domain Eukaryota; kingdom Viridiplantae; phylum Streptophyta; class Magnoliopsida; order Rosales; family Rosaceae; genus Fragaria; species Fragaria nilgerrensis. Next base: position 12,342,934 of record CM020977.1, read on the forward strand.
TGATTTATTTAAGCAAGGCTTGGTAGTCTGAAAGCTTATTCTGTTTGCACTTTAACAAAGGATTAAAGTGCAGGTACCAAGAAGACTGTGTCCCTGTCCTTGCATCATCATTTTTTTTACTACTACCGTGTAAGAATCCCATGCTAAGTTAAGCACTTATGCGCCACTCATCTTTCTCATATTCGTTGTAGTTGATAGTATAAAAGAGACAATGATAACAATAATTCAAACACAATTCCCCAAGAACAGAGTACATAAGACTGCTGGTTTAAATTTCTTGTTATATAGCTAACAAGTATTGCATGATACATATTAACAAACAAATGAAGTTCAGGGTTTAGCCTTCTGGGTATAGATGTAATCTATGTGAGCAGCCAAAGTCCTTCTCATTAAGCACTCATCTTCTCCAACTCCTTCACAGCTCTGTTCAATATCAGCTTGCTCGGTTTCAACAACCTAAATCAACACAAAACAAAAAACCCACATGTCAAACTCAAAAATTCATTCACAAAGCTAAAACGATGGACCAAAAAAAATGAGATATTCAGCTCACCCCAAGTTGGGTTTTCTCAGGATTAGTTGCTACTGCTGAAAAAGCTGGTTCTGGTCTAGCTGCACAAGCTATAGTAGAGCAGAGAAGGAGGGCTATGAAGAACAAAGCTCTAGTTACTCTGGCCATATCTGTGTATATTGTACTAAAGAAAGGAGGGTATTCAAAGCTTGTTGTTAGACACAAAGAAGATGGAGTGAGATGAATCAATTTATAGACCAGAGATATAGAGATGTCATGTGTGAACTAAGGGGGAGACTTTATGTAGCTGGGAACTTTGGACCCAACAAATAAATCTGTACTCTTATTGGACCAAATCATAATTAATCAAAAGTGCTTGTTTCTTTCGTTTGTTTGTTTTTTGTTTTGTTTTGAATTCTATATAGAATATCCTACGGCAAATTAAATTAGTTAATTTAAAAGGGTGGAATTCTGTTAATAAAACAAATAAAAAGAGTTGAAGCTCAGTTTAGCCGACTTAGATTTGAACAGCATGAAGAGATGTCTTAGTTTATTGAAAGAGAGGGCTAGAATCCAAATCTTATTCCCTGTTGGCTTGAATCATGAACTGATAACAAAGGAAAATATCCAGGTCATGATGTCAACAGGTTCCCACAGAACGAAGAAACTAAAATTTGGGGTACGGTGTGAGGTAAGTATTGTTTATTGTTCTACGGCTAAAGTTACCAAATAGTAAGCAATCATGGAAGTCAAGGAGATTTTATCCTTTGCTAGATCAACAGTCTGAAGTCTGAAAACTATACGGTTTGTCGTTCAAGAAGTATTCTCATTGAATAGTACAAAGAATTTCAGCTTCTGGAAAAGTGATTCTGTGGTGAGCAGAAAGAAAAAAACGGATTTAGAGGATGGTTTAGAAGTGAGAGTAGGGGCAAACTCAGATAAGAATGATCGAAGGCAACATTGTCTAGTCAAAATTCTGATGGGGAAGAAGCGGTTGCCAAAATGACTCAAACAAAGTGTACACATACAGTAGTGAGAATGAGGGTGTATGACTGAGGTTGATATCTTTCTTTCTCCTTTTTTTTTATGAAGAATTTCTTTGGATTGCTTACGCGATGATGATAATTTTTTTTTTTGTCAGATGCACAATGCCATTTTCAAGCTTAATTGGTAACTCGCACGGGTGTGTTTAGTTTTTTTTTCTTCTTGAAGTGTGCAAGGTATCAATGTATATATGTTAAGATGCCTGAGAAATACATCCACAAAAACAAAAAAAAGCTAGCAAATCATTGGGAAAATTGAGATGCTAAGTAAGTGAGACTAGGAACAAAGACATATAACACTAGGCCGGCCAACATATTATGACAGAAATACGATTCTCATGTAAAGAAATTACATGTACGTGAAGAGAATAACGTGTCCGATCGATTACTTCATGCACAGGAATTACTTGAGGTTTGTTCAAGTACTTTTCTCTTGAGATTAACCGCGCGTGAATATATGGTATTCGATGCTCTTGCTGCTTCTTTGATGTATGTGGTTGATATTGACGGCCTCATTCTAGAACGCCCTTGTTAGAAGTCTTTCATTTTCATTAATTTCTTTGTTTTGCTGGTATATATTGCTGATCGAACCAAGTTTTAAAGTCCATTCATGACAGTTGGTATTTTTCTTTCCCTTTTCTAGAAAAGAGATCTCTTTCAGGATCAAGTACTATAAGAGGACTTCTGATTAGAACAACAATAAGTGGCTAAATATATAAGACTAAGAGCATCTTTAGCAATGCTAGTCATTTTTAGTTAAATTTTAGTCAAATTAGTTAAAATGTCATTTTGGCTAGCCACTTTAGAAATATGGTTGCATCAATGCTTTTTATTTTAGTTAGCATTACATCAACATTATTCTTCAAATAAAAATTAAATATTTTAAATATAGTTGTATATCACGTAAAATATCTTACAATGAATGTATTAAATTATAGTTAGCTTTATCTGAGTCATCTCGCTCTCTATATTTAGCTAGCAAAATATCTAAAAGTCATAATAACTAAATTTTGGCTAGTCTGCTGGAGCTCCGAAAATATTTTAAAAAAAAACTAAACACGCTCTCTAAAATAACTAAAAGTTAAAATACAGAGTCTGCTAAAGTTGTTCTAAGCATGTAATCATAGTTATTGACTTGGTAGTTTTTTCAAATATTTTTCTCTAAGTATAAAGTAAGGAATTTTGGCCAAAGTGAAAATTAAAAGTCTAGGTATCAAAACTGTGAAACACAGGAAAAAAATTATGTAATGAGAAGTGTGAATCAGTGACCAACTGACCACAAATGCTGTACATTAATTGGTTCCGCCATTGTTGGTGGCTTCAAGCCAGAATCCCTTGAACTATAAAAACAGTTTGGGGTTGGTATTTGTTGAATGTTAGATCTAATACTGATTCTGAATCGAGCAAGTTGTATATAGTTTTGATGCAAATACGTAGTTCATGAGTGGTTTTAATATATATGCATGAGACTCAGTCCTTAAAAGTATTATCGGATCAAATAATATTACAAAACAACTAAGAAAAACTATTCAAAGGTTTTCTCCGATCCCATCCACCAACAACGATCAAACCGTGAACCAAGTGACATAACTCATGCGTGATCTATTACGTACGTACTACTTTGACAGAAGAACCGAACCAAAATTGTTTCTTATATTTATATATATACACAGATTATGATGGGATCAGAAAATTGATATAATTCTTTCCACATATACATTTCTAACAAGTACTTGGCATGCACTAGTTAATTCAACTATCAAAGAAATATGTAATGCTAATGAGCTCCTGAATATTACGTAACCCTTCTAGATTCTCATGCAGATCGGCACGTTCATAATTAATCCCCCAGAATTGCGTAATGGGAACAAATAATTATCTTTAAATTAGAGCAAAATTCCTATAGTCAAGTAGTTAATTTGGCGGCATACAAATGAAATCAACTGAAACGTCCTTGTTTTGCAATATTGAATTTGGAATTAGAGACGGTAGTTTATGATTAAAGGGAACCAGTTATGAAGACTACTCTGGTTTTAAGTTGCTGACAATTGATCTTAATCTTTGTTTAGAACTGAGAGGTTGACCAAAGACCAAATGAAAATTCAAAGGGAAAAGGAAAAGATGGAAGAGAGGATATACTCGATCCTAATGGGAAGGCATGCATGGAAATTTTGGGTGATAAGATTAATTCAAGCAGTTTTCAATTAGGGTTCTTAATTCTGTGCGGCCGAAAGCCACTATTGCACGAGTCAAAAGGTTTTCCAATTGAAACCCTTTCGGTAGGTAAAGTGAGCAAAAATGGAGAGCCAAACGTACTTTGGACAAATTGATCGAGAACAATATACCTAGCTATATGTAGCTATAGGCTTTCCTTTCTCTAGAAAAAAAAAAAATATATATATATATATAGTCCCCTTCCAGAGTAGGATCCTGTTTTGAAATTAAAGTGCGGGACTACTTATTTCGCTCACTTTCAGGTCGTATTTCCACATCTCAACCGTATAATGTCTAAAACACAGTGTGTAGATCATTCTTGCAAAGTTTCATCAAATTTGAAAATCATTTGAGCTTCCGTAATGATCTTCAAATTTGATGAAACTTTGTATGAATGATCTACACACTGTGTTTTAGACATTGTACGGTTGAGATGTGGAAATACGACCTGAAAGTGAGCGAAATAAGGAGTCCCGCACTTTAATTTTAAAGCGGGATCCTACTCTGGAAGGGGACTATACACACACACAGGGCCCTTCTAATGAGAGATCCTTTTTTTTGTTCATTTATAGGGATAGATCATTTGACGGACTTTTCGATCACAAAATCAAATCTACACCGTTCAGTTCGTTGGGCTATATGAGTAGATCATTTATACAAATTTTTAGAAAATTTGGTGATCGTTAAGTCATCCAAATGAGGGATTTATTTTTAATAATCTTGAACGGTGTAGGTTTGACATAAGTGTTAAGTTTTTTGTTTTAATCTCAGTCATCCAAGCTCATTAAAAAACATATCTAATGGTGCGGACCTATCCCTAGAAATGAACAGAAAAAAAAGATCTTTCATTGGAAGTGCCCTGTGTGTGTGTGTATATATATATATATATATATATATATATATATATATATACCCTCCAAATTGAGTTTCTTTACTCGAGTAACTTACTCAGACATGATACTTTTTTAAGATCAGACAGATCAATATTTATGTCTTAAAGTATAAACGTAAGCAAAATATCATTTAGTTTAGTGATATAGTCACATCTACGTGAGTAAGAGGTTGTGAGTTCAACTCATGTAATACTAGTTGTTGCATTAGTTTTGTATCTGATCAAAACCGAAAGAAACATAAGCACGATAGAAAGTAAACTCATGTTTTACAGAGTGGGATATAGTAATTGGTGTAGATAATTTGGTATTATTTCGTGAAGAACAACAATTAATTTTGTAGTAGCGTTGGCACCGGATTTGGCCCAGATATATAATAGAGCTTCTAGCTGTGTAATATGATTTATCTTTCTTCGTGATACTTTTCGCTTGTTTTTAAGTCTCCAGATTCATGAGGTGTTTGATTTTCCTTACGGGTTTCTTTTTTAGTTGATTTTCCAGATTCATGAGGGGTGTCAATTGAGTGATGGTGTGACGTACGTTGATCGTCACAATGATCACAACTGGACTACTAATCTCTGATACACTATGTCCGACTGAATAGAGGAAGTTTGATTTCGTTTATTTTGTTGAACATGCTATAATCGAGTTGCATATATGCATGGTTTTATTGTAGCTTTCACCTTCAATCATCATCATCGCATTACGACACAGAACAGAGCCGCACCCAACCAAAATCATTTGAGGGGCACCATGTAATGCACTGATGAAAAAAAAAGTGTTTATATTGAGATCAGGAAGCTGTGGAAGCCAATAATCAAACACTCAATAATTTGGAAGAGGAATAGAGGATGGTTTGAATACTTGAGGTATATTATTGGATGAACCACTAGCTGATAGATTGATCTTGTCTGGAAACAATGTGTAATGTAGAAGAGAGAGTCAGAGAGGTAAGGAAACGAGTATGTGGTTTTTCATGTGAACACAAACATGAAATCTAACGAAAAAGAAATATGCTTTGATCTTCACTCTAAACTTATGAGACAAAAAAGTGCAGAGGACAATTATGGTGAAAGGGATTTGTAATGACAAACGAGGCTGTATCATATCAGTGATGACTTGACCTTATTGTTAAAGACTGAAAGGAATACATACCAAGAATCAATGATCATAGAAGAGTACTAGAACTCAGGTAGATATCGACTAACGATATGGGTGGTGTGCAATATGATTCAATTAGGATAAGCTTTTAGCTCCAAGTAATAAAGAATCAGAAAAGAATATAAACTTAGAAGAAATTCGGGACAAGAATACGCGTGTATATAGGTAGTGCTGTCTTCAAAGATCCTATGTTAGTACAAGAGAGTTTTAACAACCTAGCTAGCAATCATTCCAGAAGAAATTGTTGTTACGTACAGTTAAATGCCATGTCCTCTGTTTTCCATATAAAACCAAGACCAAGTGTTGGACTAGTAGTTCGTGTCTAGTGGAATTACGTCAAGTACAAGTTTCAATTTTAAGAAGAAGAAAAAAAAAAACTAAATAATAGATTAGGCGATATTAATTTATAAGGAGACTATAATTCTATACCGTTGCGGTTAAAGAACCATTTTCAAAAATAAATAAATACAGTTTCAGTTAGTATGGCAGATGATGCCCGAGTTATCTGTCCAAACTTAAATTGGTGAATACCAAAATCATCTTAGATTTGTGATACTTTAAGTATTTGCATGTATTTGTATTGGGGAAGCCTAGCTAGTGATGCTTTTGATCTTTAAATTGTTTGGTAGGGAAAGAATAACTTCTGAGCTACAAGTAACAAAATTAAGTACTGTGTACATTGGGATTCTATTGTAAATCCTGAAGTTAGTCGGTTACTCCAAGTTAAAGCAATCCCTTCTCCTGATTCTAATTTCAGTTTATTCTGGATTTACATATATAGCTACGTACGTCTTGAGTTCTAGGTCCACTTAAGGGCATCACTGCACTCTGCGCCACATTTTCTTTCTCCATCATCACCACTCATGGATAGGTACCATCCTCTTCGTTCCGATTCCATGGATTCAAGGAGTTGCCCCAGTCTGTGCTATTGCGGAGGCTTACCGGTTGAGGTTGAGCCCAAGGCTACGATGAGCAGTACTGCTTCACAAAACATCCCTACAAGCCGTGGGAAGACTGTTCCGATGTGCACAAAGCTCGACGATTTGGGCGGCTGGCTCGTCGACAACGTGATGGCAGCTTTCTTTGGGTCTCTGCGGCGCTGCTCTTGCATGCACATCGACACCAAAGACGACCCTGACCACGATCCTATAAACATGCCTCTTAGTACTGTCAACAACGAAGATACCGACATTGAAATCCCAATAGCTACTGGAACGTGAAACAAACACATTCACTATGGTTTGTGCTGGTAGTTCATGACATAAATACTTATACACTAAAATGACATACGTTTATGTACTCGTCGACCAAGGACTGTCATGCGTTGTAAAATTTAGTTCATGCAAATTCAAGTCTATTCCAGAAATTATGAGCTGAGGATCATATCTAGAGTTGAAGCTTTTGTTTTCTCTCCCAAATAACCTGCATGATTTATTGTTCATGTACTGATCAGTCAAAAACTATAAATACTAAAGGTTTAGCAAAATCTTGTCCACATCCACAAGTCCGCAACATTAGATGAAGAGGAATGAGCAATCAGTGGATGAAAGAAAATTACAACTTCAAGATTGCTTTTGCTATTCTCACATTTGGGATAATCTTAGCTCTATTCTCACAATCATACATAATACTAAACTTCAGATGCACATCTTCTCTCAGCATACAATTGCAACTCTTATAAAACTTAAAAATGTGATCGATCTCCTTGTTAATTTGTTATTTGTTTTGCATATTTTTCTTTTAACGAAAAAAAAAAAAAACAATCAGAATCATAACACAGGGCACTGTTACCCGAAGAAATGAATACAATTGCATAATGTAAATTTGAAAAGTGACAATGCATGCAGCCATGCACAAACAAATTACATATATTTTTCAAAAACACTTGCTGGACCGTGGACATACCATAACCAACAAGTTTCATCCTTCATATGTAGGTCATGTAATATTTATGAGTTGATCGATCAATATCGAATAAATACTTTTAATTCTTTTAACGAGGTTCAGGAAAATCCTATCCATGTTCACGACACAAGCCTAATACATATTTGAAAATCCTATCCTTTCACATTTGGAATAACCTAGATCTATTCTCACAAGCCTAATACATATTTTTTATTGATAAAGAATTCATACATATAATTCAAGGCACACTTGTACAAATGATGAACATTATTGCATAATGAAAATTCAGAACGAGGCAATGCATATATAAACAAATAAAACAGGCATTCTTCGAAAACACTTTACCCGCATATCATATTCGGCCCAACTCATAGCTCATGCATAATCTTGAACATCTCTATCTAAGCAGGCAGACAAAGGCTCAGCTAAATAGGTGTGCCCTCTGGGCTGAGACTGCAGCTAGCAACCTGCAAAGTAGCAATATTCGTTTCTGCAGTTAGTATTTGAATTCTTAAGCATAATGTATTGCAAAGACAAATATCAATTATTTAGTGGATGTCATTAGTATACTGTGAAATAAAAAAAATTAAAAAAAAAAAAAAAACACTTACAGTGAAGACTAGACCATCAAGAAGATCCTGGCAACATTGTTTCGGTAGTCATCACTCATCAGCATGTGCTCTGAAAATATTCACAAACCATAAATGACCAAATTCGATCAATGATTAATGTGCTTAAAAACTAAAAAGCATTTCAATCTATATGAAAAAAAAAAACGAGATGTAAGAAGTTAATTCATCATTAAATGGTTGTTTATTATATATCGATTAGGTATTTATGATATAATAGTGTAGCAGTATTAGGACGTAATATTGATTGTCTCTAAGCAGGAAGAACTAAATGAGGCTCTGAAGATACTTCAAGAATAGAAAGATTAATTACCTCATGATAAGCACTATCGTCGTCATCCTTGTTGTTATTAACTTGATTGTCGTCGTTAACTTCATTGTCGTCGACACTACCATTGTCGTCATCATCCGCAGAAGCATCCTCATCAGTGTCGGTGTCGTCACTGTCGTAATCTATCATGCACCGCATTTCATCTTGGTAGAAAAGCTTCAATTTGAGGCGCTTGCTTATGGTTAAAGTTTCTAACGAAGGGAACTTGAGATTGCAACTTGCTGAGGAAAGTCCTCGGAGATGTGGCAGATAATCGAGTTTCAAATATTTCAACCGGCAGAAAGCAATCTCATGATGATCATCTTCCTTAGTTGCCAGTACTATTACTTCCATTCTTTGACAACGCCTGATATTCAATGTTGTGAGTTGCGTTAAATTTGTAGCAATCTGATGGGTTACTAAATATTCCAGTTCATCAAGATATCCCACAGTCAAAACTGTCAGATTCTGGAAGGATATTGCGGATGTCTCTAGAGTCTTCAGTACGGGACATTTCTTCATGCTTAGTTTCTCCAGTTTTGGAAAAAATGGAACTGCTGCTGATTGAGAGCTCTCCTCCCCAAGATGCATAAGACTGTACATATATACGATCTTCAGGCTTTACTTGTGGGAGGATCCCGAGCGGATGTATTTCCCCTCCACTATCATAATTACCTTCATCATCCTCAAATATTTCTATGCAGGGATGCTTGTCTTCGTTTTCACTGTCCTGCACAGTTAATGTTTCAAGATTGTGTAATCCATGAAGGAAAGTAGCGTGCTTGGATAAGGTTGTGCCGACAACTCCAACCGATTTTAGTTTGGGACAAAATTGTGCTGGGGGTAGTACTGGACCACTCCACATCTCTATGGCCCCCAATTCCAAAGCTTCCAAGTGGGGAAACACTGGTGAACCCTTAAAAGAAAAATTGATAACACTAATAAGTCTCCAATGTGAGCAATTCATATCATCAACACATTTTCCATGCAAGGTAAAACTGTACTCACCTTTTCAAAAAAAATGAGAGGTTGTTTAATCTGAATAGAGTGAGAGTCAGACTCTTGGTTTTCTCGAAGTGAAAGCTCCCCAGCTACAATCTCTACTTCACCACATTCATCCACTTCCAGCTCCTGGAGTGAAGGCCACTGTGAAACATGCTTCCCGGGATAGATGCTCTTCAAGTTGGGCAAGTTTGATAATGTCAACTCTGTTACTTTTAGGAACACAAACTTTGGCACTGTTTCCCGCCTCACCTCCGTCTGAAAAATGTATTTCAATTTGTCACAATGTTTTAGATCAAATACACCTAGATTTGGAAAGCAGCTGAAAGTTTTCAGCTCTTTGGTTGATGCGTCATGAGTTTCTTTGAACTTTAGTCCTCCGTATTTGAATACCACTTCTAGTAACAGGCAGCACTGCACATACAAGGCCTCTAGAGCATCCAATCTTTCGGAGATACAAGGCACAAATAGATTGATTAGGCTGATGCACTTCATTACAGTGACATTTCTAAGCCGGCAAAAAGAGTCTGGAGCAAGTTGGTTTTGCCATAGTGCCTTCAACTTAGGTAGCTTACAGAGCCTTAACGTCTCCAAGCTACGAAATATTACCTGCAAGTATACATACATGCACATTCAACTTAATTATGGCCTCAATAAAGAATCAAGGCACGTAACTTTAGCAGACATAAAACAAAGAAAAATTAGAGTTATAACTTATAAGTTGTGCACCTTTTTGTTGAAAAGATAGCAAGGTACAACATTGTCAGCACCTAGGTTGAATACCTCCTCTAATGATGAAAATTCAGCATGACTTCCTGCATACAATCTAACCAAGCTTGGAAGCTTTTCTAATGTCAGAGATTTTAGTTTAGAAAAAATGTTATCCATATTGTTCTCTTCGTCGTCTTCTTGTACGGATACTATCTCCTCCATGCTTCCACAATTTCTTATCTCGAGAGTACTGAGACTTCGATCTAGACTTCAGGCCACTGAAGACGATAACAAGAACTTTATTCCATGACAGGCAACCACTTCCAAGGTTGTTAAACTGGAAAACACAACCTGTAGCACAAGTTATTGGGGGCATATATCAGTGGATTAATTCTCAAATTTATTGTAGGAAAGACAAATGCAAACTGTTTTCAGTTTTCAACTTAGTGGTGAACCGAAAATAGTTTTGTTCACTTTTCAACAATGCTTTTGGAATGACCAAGCAATAAATTAGGTCCTCATTTTCAATTTCAAAGCTTTTATAATATGGATATTGACAACAAATTGATATGGAGCAAAAATTTAATCTGCTTAAACATTTGGAACTCAACTGCCAAACTAAAACAAAAGTAACTTATCTTCGAATTAATGATGCATGTAGAATCTAGTTGTATTAGATCAAGATGCTTCACTTTCCGAAAAGCTTCTCCTTCTGATATTGATAGGCAATTTCATTAACATTATCTCCCCCTCTCAAGCTCAACTCTTCAGATCTATTCACCAACGTCTTTAGACCTTCGTCCAATTCGTCGCCGTAGTGAACTCGAGTGCCAAGGTGTTCACGCTCCTACATCATAATTTGAAGGATCTGAACAGCAACAGCATAATCACACCAGCAATACAAATAAACACCAGATGGAAGAAACTCTACAACAAATCTATCTCACACATAGAAATGAGAATAGAGTTTTCTGGAGCAAGAACAACTGATATTCATTCTATCCCCAAAACCAAACCAAGTACAAAGCAGCCCTATATATACATGTCTATGAGATACAGTAAACGAAGAGTCTAGAGCCACACAAGTTGCTCTAAGTTAAAGTTTTAAAAAAATACTAGAACTCTCCCTACACTAGAAGACTCCAGATAAAACTGAATTACTTAATAAAGTTACTGACAACTAGTTAGTTACAGCTTGGTTATTTTCCTACATTGCCTCCCTTAAACCAAGCCAAGATCTTCAAACTTTATCATACCCATCAGCTCCTTTAGCTTCAAGAAAGCAGCAGCATTAAGTAGCTTTGTAAATATATCAGCTACTTGTTCTCCAGAAGGACAAAAATGCACTGTAATTTCTTTGTTCTTCACCAAATCTCGAATATAATGATGCTTGGCATGGATATGCTTTGTCCTCTCATGGAAAACTGGATTCTTGGACAAAGAAATGGCTGAGTTGTTGTCACAGAAGATTGGTGTAGGCCACTTCTGTTCTTGATGCAAGTTTTGAAGAATTCGACGCAACCAAATTGCATGAGTAGCACACCTATTTGTTGCAACATACTCTGCTTCAGCTGATGAAAGAGCTACCACTTGTTGCTTCTTTGATGACCAACATATTACCCCAGAACCAATATCAAAAACATAACCTGAGGTGCTCTTTGCCTTCTCTTCTCCTGCCCAATCACTATCTGTATAGCCAACAAGTTCATTCACATAGTTAGCTGCATAGAAAATTCCATCACTTTGAGTTCCTTTGACATATCTCAATATTCTCTTTGCTGCCTGCAAATGTGACTGACGAGGAGCTTCCATAAATCTGCTAATCAATCCAACTCCGAATGTGATGTCAGGCCTAGTAGCCGTCAAGTAATGTAAACTCCCAACAAGCTGCTTATACCATGTGGGATTGACAAACTCTCCACTCCCATCTTTCTTCAACTTCAATCTCTGCTCAACTGGAGTCATGATTGAATTGCAAGACTCCATTTTAAAACGCTTGAGAATGTCTCCAGCATACTTCCTCTGAGAAATAAAAATCCCTTTCTCAGTTTGCACCACTTCAATACCAAGAAAATACGACATCAACCCCATATCCGTCATCTCAAAATGAGATGCCAAAGCCTCCCTGACTTCTCCAACTAGCTTTGAATTATTACCTGTGATAATAAGGTCGTCCACATACAAGCACACAATAATAACATCTCCCTCCATATTAGTTTAACATATAACGTATGCTCATATGGACACCTTTCAAACTCATTCTCCACAAAATAGGAATCAATTCGGGTGTACCAAGCTCTAGGAGCTTGTTTAAGGCCATATAAAGCCTTTTTCAGCTTATATACTTTCTCCGACTGACCCTCCTTCACATATCCAAGTGGCTGCTCAATATAGACTTCCTCCTCAAGAGTTCCATTCAAGAAAGCGGATTTAACATCCATTTGAAATATTTTCCAACAATTATGAGCAGCAAGAGAAATCACCATTCTCACAGAATCAAGCCTAGCAACAGGAGCAAAAACTTCAAGATAATCAATACCTGATTTTTGCTTGTAGCCTTTGGCTACCAATCTCGCTTTGTAACAATCCACGTCTCCATTAGGTTTATACTTAGTCTTATACACCCATTTGACTCCAATAGCTATCTTTCCTTCCGGAAGTGATGATAGTCGCATATTTGTGCGACTTTTATCATGCTAATTATTCTTATTACTTAGTTATTTTGTGATGTTTTCCTATTTTTAATTAACTTTATTTGTTTTTAGGTGTTTTGAAGTCAAACAAAGAAAAGGAGATAATTGGGCTTAATTAGGATCCCTAATCCTAGTTGGATTGGTGATGGACGAGAGATAGGTTAACTAACCTATTTATACAAGGGAGCAGCCAAACAAGAAGAGGACGTGAAAGAGGAGAGCAAAACAGAGAGAAGAGCCGAACCAGGGAGAAGAAAAAGGGAGAGAAAGAGAAGAAAGAAAAAGAAAGAGAAAGAGAAGAAAGAAAGAAGAAGAGGAGAGGAAAAGAACTCGATCGGCAAAGATCTTCTTCAATCAAGTTTTCTTCTTCTCCACCCTTAATTCATCTTCCATGTATTCTCTGATGTTATTAATCAAGATTATGTGCAACTAAACTCCTTAGTAGTTAGGGGCTGATCAAAGCCCTAGATATGTCTTCGATTTCGAACCCCAATTGATTTATATAATTTTAGATGAGAATTTCTTCACTGATTGTTCATTGATAATTCTATTGCATGTTTCATTGAGTCGACACCTTGATGCATGTTTTAGGGTTTATTATTTTGAATGTGTTTATGACTGACATATCGTTGCATATTCTATGAGAGATAACAAGTTCTTTCCAGGTACTTGTGTGAAGTGATTCGTTGGTAATCTAAGGCTACCGACATTGACCTTAGATTCTTTGTTGCTACTCAAACGTTCTTAGATCCTCTTGATTTCAGTTATTTTGGTCTAGATACCGACATTTCGTAGATTAATTAATTAAGAATATAGTTAAGTCGATACCGACATTTCACTTAACATGGCAAGTAAGAGACGTAATTCGGTTAATGACCTAACGACATTGGCTTAACTGTGAGTGCATTCATCTTTAGTCATTGACATTGTTTTGGGGTGATTGAAGCGTATCTAGTGGTGGAGAGAAGTTCCTAGCTATTGTTTCTCTCATATTTACATCCATATTCACTTTTTAATATTCTGTTTTCAGCAGTACTTCTGTTTTATCTATTTTTTTTCATCAATCAAACCAACTCCGAATACCCTCAAAATTTGTGTGGTAGTCCACCACTGTGTCTAGTTACTGTGTATTTAATTTCATAGTTTTTGGTTGAGTCTAGATTAGCTAATTAATTAGGTTTCTGCTCCTAGGTCGAGTCTGCCAGATTTCTGGTTTACGTGTCTCTTGTGTGTTTAAGTCTTAGTATCACCAATCCTCTGCGGGTAATGACCCATATTTGCCGTTTACTACATTGATATAATTGATTTGATAATAGGGTATCTTGTAGGTGCTTTTGCGCCTATCAAGTGAAGTGAGCTCCCATGTGTCATTCTTTTCAATAGCATGAATTTCATCATCCATCGCCTTGACCCAATGTTGTTGTCGGCAAGCCTCATCATAGGTAAGAGGATCACAATCTGCATACAAAGCAAAATTGACAATATCTTCATCTGATATGCTTCTCCTTTTGGTCTTCAACTCATAATCTTTCAAGTATGGTGGCAAACGACGATCTCGTTGAGGCCTTGCTGATGCAACTTCTAGTGGGGGCTCCATTTCTGGAACTTCAATTGCTGCTGCTGGAGACTCAGGTTCTAGAACTTCTACTGCTGGAGACTCGGCTTCTTGAACGTCAATCAACTGATCATCTTCAATTGAATCATCCTCCAATCGAATGAATGTTGCTGGTTCTTTTTCTTTTGAACTCCAATTCCACGTACTTTGCTCATCAAAAGTGACATCTCGACTAATTATTACCTTCTTCGTCACTGGATTGAAAAGCTTGTACCCCTTTGTCACCGTGCTATAGCCGATAAAAATGCACTTTTCAGCTTTAGCATCAAGCTTCTTCCTTATTTGATCTGGAACATGAGCAAATACGATGCAACCGAACACCCTCAAATGATGAATGTTGGGCTTCTTACCACTCCACACTTCATATGGAGTAATTCCACCAATGCTTCTACTAGGAGACCTGTTCAAGATGTAAACTGCACAACTAACAGCTTCTGCCCAAAAATACTTGGGCAAATTTTTCAATTTCAGCATGCATCTCACCATATCCATAATGGTTCTGTTTTTTCTCTCTGCTACGCCATTTTGTTGAGGCGTATACCTTGCTGTGAGCTGATGTTTAATGCCATTTTTCTTCAAGAAGTCATCACAAACTATGTATTCTGTGCCTCGATCAGTTCTCAACACCTTTATCTTTTCTCCACTCTGCTTTTCAACATAAGCTTTGAAGGCCTTAAATGTACGTATCACATGCCTCAGACTTGTTCTTCAAAACATACACCCATGCTTTCCTGCTAAAATCATCAATAAAAGTGACGAAGTATTTGGCACCTCCATAAGAAGGAACCTCAACAGAACACAAGTCTGAGTGGATAATCTCAAGGGGCATATTAGCTCTCAAGGCCTTTCCTATCGGAAAGCTATCTCTATGCTTCTTTCCAAGAACACAAGTCTCACAAACTTGGTTTGGAACATGAATAGGGGGCAGTCCAGATACTAAACTTTTTCTTGCAAGGAAATTCAAGCTACTGAAATTTAAATGCCCATATCGCATATGCCACAACCAATTATCAGCATTTGTAACAGAACTAAAGCAAGGTAACTTATCATACTGCATAAGTAATGGAAACAAGCGATTAGGAGTCATAGTTACCTCTGCTATTAGTTTTCGTTGAGGATCTCTAATGGTGAAAACTCCTCTGTAGATGCGCATATCATACCCCTTCTCTGATAATTGCCCCACACTAAGCAAGTTGTGATTAAGGCCAGACACATAATATACATCTGATATGGTGTTGTACATCCCATTCTTCAGTTGTATAAAGATCTTGCCTTTTCCTTTAACCGGCATCCTTGCAGCATTCCCAAATGTAATGTCTGCCCGTATCGACTCATTCAACTCAACAAACAACTCCTTGTGGCCGGACATATGATTGCTACAACCTGTGTCCAAGTATCATGTGATCTGTTCACCATTACTCATTGCACTAAAAGCCATCAACAAAGTCTATCTCCTCATTGATATCATTGTCTTCTGCAAACTTGGCATGAAACTGCTTGTTCTCTGACCTTCTCAAGTTGCACTCATTCTTGTAATGACCATAACCATGACAATTAAAGCACTGACATTCGATCTATCTCGTCCTTGACTCCAATGGAAGCCCCTTCCTCTTCCTCTTCTTGCTCCAAATCTGCCCTGTGAACCTCTCTTGTAACTTGAACTTTGATTCCTTTGAGTTAACCTTGACTCACCACGTGGCGACCAATTTCTTTCCTTCTTGAGGCTTAATTGAGTCTGCAATGCTTCTTCAATCACCATCTCTGACTTCTCATTCAGCCTTTCTTCATAGGCCTGCAAGGAACTCATCAAATCATCCACTGTCATAGCATTAAGGTCTTGGGACTCCTCAATGGCTGTGACTTTTCCTTCAAACCGCTCCGTCAAGGTTCGAAGAATCTTCTCCACAATCTGCAGCTCCTTGATATCCTCCCCATTGGCTTTCATTTGATTGACAATAGCCAATGTTCTTGCAAAGTATTCAGAGATGCTTTCCTTCTTCTCCATCTGAAGAAGCTCGAACTGTCGCCGTAGAGTCTGCAATCTCACCTTCTTCACTTTATCTCGCCCCACATAAGTATTGATCAGACAATCCCATGCCTCCTTCGATGTTGTAACATGTGCAATCTTCTCATAAACTTCAGAATCAATTGCTCCAAATATATACATCAGGGCTCTGCAATCCTTCTTCCTATTTCGAACCAAATCTTCTCTTTGATCTCGTGTGAGATTTGCTTGGTCTTCTGGATCTATAAATCCATTGATCACCACCTCTGTGTACTCCATGATTTTGAAGAAGAGTTCCATCTGCGATCTCCAATGCTGAAAGTTTCCTTTCCCATCAAATTTCCCAACTAGGCATTGAGGAAAATCATTCCCCGATTCGCCATCGATCTCTATACTTCTTCAATTTTGAGCATACCTGCTCTGATACCAGATGAAAGATCTGAACAGCAACAGCACAATCACACCAGCAATACAAATAAACACCAGACGGAAGAAACTCTACAACAAATCTATCTCACACACACAAATGAAAAGAGAGTTTTCTGGAGCAAGAGCAACTGATATTCATTCTACCCCCCAAACCAAACAAAGTACAAAGCAACCCTATATATACATGTCTATGAGATACAGTAAACGAAGAGTCTAGAGCCGCACAAGTTGCTCTAAGTCAAAGTTTCAAAAAAATACTAGAACTCTCCTTACACTAGAAGACTCCAGATAAAATTGAATTACTTAATAAAGTTACTGACAACTAGTCAGTTACAGTTTGGTTTATTTTCCTACATAATTATATTTTGCGCCAATATATATACGGAATGATTGGAATCTTTCTACTTTTTCGGAGAACAAGTCCTTTGGAAGCATATCAGGATCTGGAATATGTATTTCCAATGCTGTAAGTAGAGATAAGTGCTTGAGCTCCGAGATACTAGCATTTCTTCTCTCACCTTCATCATCAGCCTCCCATCCGATACTGCTATTTCTCATTCTCAAGTCTTCTAGTCTTGTCAATCTTGATAAAACATTAGGTGCAATCACATTAAGGGAAAAGCAACGGGTCAAATCCAACAATCGCAGACAACTCAATTCTCCAACTTCTTCGGGCAGTTGTTCAATCTTGGATCCTAAGCTGAGAATTTCTAATTTCCTTAGCTCTCCAACTAGAGCTATGTCTTCCACCTTGCAGTCCTTTAAACACAACGCCTGAAGATTCTTCAAAAACTTAAGAGATGTAAAATTAATCTTCACATTTCTTAAACCCAACACTTTGAGATTTTCCATGTTTGCAAAAAAACTGTTTGGGAGTTGGAATGACATGTACCCGTCTTCACTGCGCAAATATAACATTTCTAATTTTTTGCATCCCAAAACTTCAGAAACTTCAGCAAGACTACCGGATTTGGTTGAGATCTTGCTGCATTTTGAGTTTTTTTGCCAGTTTTTGAACTCAGCTCCACATGCTACTGATATGAGTTGTCCATTCCTAGATGCAATATCATTAGCAACATCATGCACAAGATCATGCATTCTGACGAATTCTTTATCATCATGGTCTAGCAATAGAGAAAAACCTTTCAGCTTTTGAACCAATGAAAGCAATGAATTTTGTGCATCATCCACAGTATCAACGCCTTTAAGCAAACCCAACCCCATAGCAAATTTGAACAAGTCATCGAGAAAGATAGAGTTCTTCCATGCAACAACTCCACATAGCAAGAACAACGACTTGAGCTCCTCATCATCCAGTCAATCATAACTCCACTCTAGAGTAAGGAATACTTCTTTGGTCGATCCACTCTTCCCAAACGTTTGCAGGCGTCTCAGAGCATCTTTCCATTCTACCAAAGTAGTATTTCGTAAACTGCTTGCAACTGTGACAATTAAAACTGGCAAACCTCCACATCTTTTGGCTACTTGGGCTGCTACAGTTTGTATATCAGGATCTTTAACACCATCACCCTCCTTGCTTTCAAATAAACTCCAGCTTTCTCTTTCCCCTAAAACGGCAAGCTGAAATTCTTTCTTTACACCCATCTTTTTGGATACTTCTCGACTTCTTGATGTCATCAATCTTTTACAAGTTGCCACATCTGGAAGTCCCACCTCTTTTAAATCAAAGAAACTCCAAATGTCATCTAAAACAACCAGTATCTTCTTGTTTTTTATCCTTCCACATATTTGACGTGCCTTTTCAGCTACAGATTGACTTTCCAGAGCACTCATACCTAACTTTTCAGCAATTTCTTTTTGAAGTCGGCCAATATCTGGATTCTCTTTCACATCTCGAACCATGACCACATCCTCAAATAACCCATCTTTTATAACATGCCTAACAACTTCTTCCGCTAGTGTGGTCTTTCCAACCCCTCCAATAGCATACACCCAATCTTGTTTGTATCAAGATTTTTCAATTCATCAATGATTCCCTTTACAGTTGAAATCCTTGAATCAAATTCCCCATAATCTTTGGCAGATACAAGAAATACCTCTTCAGCACGACCACCACATGCAATACTGGGAAAAACTCTTCCATTCATTTCAACAACCACCTCCAACAACTTTGTTGATTTCCTGCTTAGCTGATGACGAGTCCTCAGATTAGGACAAAAACCATGAAGACACTTCATCTTTGCTTGGTCATCTTCCAATAATTCCTCTACTTTTCCAATGATCTTATCACTTTCTGTCATCCACAGCACAACATCAGGCTGGATTGTTTCGCCTCTTCTTTCAGCTGCAACAATGTCATTCTGCATGCGCCCTCTGGTAGCCTTCAGTTCGTCCAGTCGAGTCTGTAGCGTATGAAGGTTGCTTTTGCAATGAATAATATACCCTCCCTGGTGTATAATTGGTACAACTGCATACTCGGCAATTTTTCCAACAACTGTAATAAGACTGTCCATGTCTGTTGTATAATGTACATGTTGTTAGGATACTGATCTACAATTATAGGTATCCAGTAAAAATTACAAATAAGTACAAGAAAACTAGGTGATAACCACATCAAATGCAGAGACGGTGCCACACTTTTACGTCGATCAAGTTGGCAATCTAAGACCATGCCAGTTAAAATGTAGTTTGTGGGATTTGATATTCATATAGTATATTGGACTTTGAAGTATTTGAAGATAGTTAATCAGGTTGATGTAATAATTTAATGATGAGCCAACCAGAAGTTTGGTCACCTGGAATATAGCACAAAGGGGAGTAGAAATCAACTGAACTGGCTTCTCTGATATGTCTCGGCTCAGCTCTGAGTCATATTGAGAAAATATTTGAGTTCAAGGTAATTTAATCCCTATTATTTTTCTGGTAATCAATTATTGACTTCCATGGATTACTAGGATTTGAGTTCCTTCTTTGCTCCTTATGGTGTTTGGTATGAAATTCACCAGTGTTTGGAAATTCGGAACTTCCCTGCTTTGGTGTGAGATCTAGGTTCTAGTTAAGGATGCCTATAAGTAAATCAAAACAATAAATTGTTTGGTTTGGTTTGGTCTTTATGAAGTTAGTTGTTAATTTGAAAATAATCTGTGGAGGAAGGGGAATAAGCTTAGGGTGTGTTTGGATAGGGATGAATTCCGGGAATTTAATCAAAATAAAGGAATTCCCAATTTCTCAGGACACTTTTCACCGTTTGGATCGTTATCCCGTGAAATCTGCAAATTCCACAGGAAAAAAAGCGTGGAATTTAGGAGCATCAATTCCTCAGTTGAATTCCTCTCAATCTAGATGTCATTCTCCAATTCCTTCCCAGCGGGAAATCTCTTTTTCCTGAGCGCCAAAACCAAAACTTGGCGGGTCAAACTTTGATCCAGAGCCTCTATATAGAGCCACATGAGTTCGACTCAAAAGTTTGCAGCTGTTCTGATTTTTGGCTTTTCTCTTGACGCTAAAAAGGTTAGGTTCTAATCTCTATCCTCTTATGTATAATTTCTTTATCTATTGAAATCTAATTTTTCAATGGTTATTTGATTATGGCTAGGTTCAGTGCAATCTGATCTTTGGATTTTCTTCTGGGGACTGTTCCTTCTTTTGCTAAACGGGTTAGTATATGACCTCTGATCCATCTCCTTTATAAGATTGTTGCTGCTGTTAATCTGCGTTTTGTTACTGTTTACATTTTTTTTGGCTTCATTGATTCTTGTCTTTTGATTCTTTGATTCTCTTCTTCATTAGGCTGTCCCATGTTCTTTGTTCTTGATTCTTTTCTTTCCTGTTGTGTGTAAATTATGAATCGAATATGTATAAAAGCTCACAACTGGGAACTCACACACACATATATATATATATATATATATCATATCGTCTGTGTGTGTGATACATACATATATATAGCTTGGTGATATTAGTCCTATCTGCTTTAGACTTGTTTTATATATATATATATAGCTTGAAATTTTGGATATCATGTCTGTGTTGGTTTGGTTTAGTGGTAATGAAAGAGTAAGAGGCAGGAGTTTTATAATAATGGTCATGTTTGTGTGTATAAAGTTTGCAACTTTTTGGTAGTTGATTCTACTTATTTTGTTTGCTGGGAAAACCTGTTAAGTTTGGCCTAATTTCCTAGATTTTGTTATCGGTTTCATATTTGCTTTCTCTTGATCGTTATCATTTTTGTTATCGGTTTCATATTTGCTTTCTCTTGATCGTTATCATTTTTGTTATCGGTTTTATTTTTTGTTCCTACAAATTTGAATTATGCACACTGTACCAAGTTTATTGATGTGTCTCTGGTTTTTTTTTCTCCAGGTACAAAACGAGGATAGCAACAGTTGTGTTAAAAAGAATCGTCAAAGTACCAGAGTTTTGTTTCAAGGGTGAGTCCCCTGCCTTTTTATAGTATGAAGATGCATAGCTGCCCTATTTTTATCCAATCACATTTTATGTCTACTTTAGAGATATGTGAAAAATTTGCATTATGATTTGCTTGTGGTTAGAAGTTAAAATCATGGCTAGTGAATAATATGTATGAAGATGCTTATTGTGTTGAAACAGGTATGGCTAGTATGAGTGTTGCTAACATTATAATGAGGTTAAAACGAAAGCGTGCCATAGAGGAAGAAGAAACTAAAAAAAGAATGAAAATTGTTTTTGGTGCCTCTGTATCTATAATTGCTTTAGTAATAGAGTGGTATCACAAGACATTTTTTGTTAAAGAGCCTTCACGTGATTGGGATCAAGAAAGACGGTCTTACTTAAATCGTTTGTACGATGGAAGAGATGTAGATTGTATTGAACAACTACGAGTTAGCAAGAACGCATTTAGGAGATTATGTGAGATTTTATGCGGAATATGAGGGCTAGTTCGTACAAGAAATGTTCCTATTGAAGAATCAATAGCTATATTCCTGGACATACTTGCTAACAACTTGAAGTACCGAAAAATTGGTTTCCTATATTATCGCTCTAAGGAAACAGTCAGTCGACAATTCCATAATGTGTTGTATGCAATGATCGATGAGAATAAGTAAAGAATACTTGAAGCTACAGTCATCTATCATTGGTAGCTCAGAAAAGAGAAATGGAAGTGGTTTGAGGTAATTCTCTACCTCTTGAAAATCTATGTCCACTTTCTAAAATCTTCATTAATAACTTTAATCCTTACTTTCTATATTTTCCATTAGTTTAGCATTGTTTAGGAGCCCTTGATGGGACACACATTCCAGTGACTGTGTCGGCTGAGGAAAGACCAAGATATCGTAATAGAAAGGGTGATATCTCTACTAACGTCCTAGGAATTTGTACACCTGATTTGAAATTTATCTATGTATTGCCTGGATGGGAGGGTTCTGCTTCTGATGCTCGTGTTTTACGTGATGCTCTACGCAGAAATAATCGGCTTCATGTTCCTAGGGGTAATTCGCTATACTAATTTTAAATTAAATAAAACTTAGGTTTAGTAAGCTTCTAATTCTTTTCATGCATTTCTTACTGTAGATAAATATTTTTTGGTGGATGCTGGTTATACTAACGGGCCTGGTTTTTTAGCACCATATCGAGGAACTAGATACCATTTAAATGAGTGGACAGGAAACCGACCTGGAAATTACAAAGAGTTGTACAATCTTCGTCATTCGATTGCAAGGAATGCAATTGAACGGTCATTTGGGTTGTTAAAAAAGCGATGGAGCATAATGCGTACTCCCTCATTTTTCAGCATCAAAACACAAGTTAGGATCATAAATGCTTGTTGTGTTTTTCATAATTTTATTCGAATTGAGCAAGCTAGTGATCCTGTTTTAGAAGATCAAGATTCAAGGTTTTTAGCAGCTGTTGATTTGGAGTTATTAAATCGTCCAAAGTCAGAGAATGATGCAAATAATGATAGGATTACATATGTTCAAGCTACTTAAATAATGAAGATGTTGCAAGATAATGAAGATGTTACATATCACGGTCTTACTTAAATAATGAAGATGTTGCAAGATTATCAGGCACGACGGGCTGCAGAATCGTGATATGTCAATCAAATGACATTATATGTTTCTTTTTGTTTCATTTTGTTCCCTTAGTGCAGTTTCTATTTATAATGAATCTTTATTAAGCTAAATTTTAGTATGGTTGAAATTTTTATATGCATTTGCATGTTGCGTATAATATCTTATCTCCTGTTATTTCTTATGATCATTGTTGCATGTTCATTGTTGTCTTGATGTATCAAGTTTAATTTTTTTTTTTTCTGTGGTGTCTAATTGTATTCAGAAATGGATAGACTCGGAGTGAATGAGGTCAAAAACGGAAAGCCAAATGGAAAGAATGGAGGAAAGAGCAAAGCAAAGTCTGAAGGCAAGAACTATATGCAGTGGAATTTGAAAATGGAGCGTGCTTTGGCTGACATACTCCGTGAGGAACGAGGTTTGGGTCATAAAGGAGATAACGGCTGGAAAGCTATAGCCTATAATACAGCTGCTGATATTTTATCTGCACAATTTAATATTCAAGTATCTGCTGACAATGTGAAAAATCGTGTGAAGTCATGGAAAAAGTTTTACGGAATTGTGAGTGATATCTTGGGCCAAAGCGGATTTAGCTGGGATTCATCAACTCACATGATAAGCGTTGATGAAAACAGTGTATGGGAAGAATATGTGAAGGTATGTTTTATTAACTTTATTTTTGTTTCATTTGTCTATTTTACGAACTTTTTCTTATACAAATTTTATTATTTGTTTACAGTCTCATGATGAAGCTGTAAGCTTCCGATTTAAGAGAATCCCAAATTGGGATGATATAGTTGATTTGTGTGGGAAAGATAGAGCCACTGGAGAGGGTGCTGAAACAGGTTTTGATGCTACTGAGGTTATGACTCCTCTTATTAATGAAGAAAATCATGTTGGTTTTGGAAGGTGGTGGTGAAACATTAGAAGACATTCACATCATTGAAGACATCTCAGTGAACCAAGCAAGTTCTAAAAAAAAGAGAAATGAAGCAACAGTCTCTTCTACTGTACCTCCTCCAAAGAAAAGAGTTACAACTAAAAATGTCTTGGGTAGTTCGGTTGATAGAATGACTTCATCTTTTGAAGAACTCATTCGTGCTACTACAAAAAGTCTTGCCCCAAAAGATGTATGAACAGAGATCATGGCAATACCAAATCTTTCAAGAGAAGAACAAATAAAAGCATGTGCTTGGTTCATAGAGAATGACAAACAATTTCTCATGTTGAAGGAAGTCCCAATGGAAATGAAGAAAGACATGGTGATGATGTTTATTTCAGATGGATCTGCATAGGACTTCATAGCTTGTCGGCAGTTGAAACGTATTTCCTCTTTTCTTTTCTTTTATTTATTATGACTATGAGTACTGTTAGAACATAACTTTGGGTTTTTCTTACAAGTTGGTTTAGTTTAATTTGGATTCATTTTTTCATTACTGTGATTGCTACATGCCCGTGTGAGTGCCTGCTTCTTTTCTCTTTTCTACATGTGCAAGAGATGATTGACATCTAGAAGGTGAGTGGATGAATCATAGGACATTTGTATATCTAGGATTATAAGCCAGCCATTTGTATATCTAGGACATGTTTATTTTGATTTGATTACATTTTAAATTCCTGTCATTCTAAATTCTAGTAGAAGTTGGTCCAAACAGTAGAATTCTTAATTCCTGTCATTTTAAAAATTCTACAGCATGACATCCAAACAGTGGAATTCTCAATTAATGAAATTTAAATTGATGGAATTGTAATTCCCATGATTTTAAAATTTCAATAGAAACTGAAATTACTTTATCCAAACACAACGTTAAAGAATTAAGAGTTTTGAATCAGTATGGAACAAAATACTGGTTGAAGTAACACAATAAAACCACAGAGGTGCCCGAACTTATCTATCTGAAGGCATTACTTGTTTTTCAGTTGGCTTATTGATGCAATTAATATAAACCCACAAGAAGAGTTGATGAACACGAACAAACTGCAAGTCCTGCAAGAATCACACAATATAAGTAAGCCAAACACTCAAGCATAAACATACAACAACAATGAAATTTGGAAGAACACATCTAGGAAACGACATGAATGCAACCCACCTTAGTATTATGAAATTACTTCCTATTACTGGAGCTAATCTATTTAAAGACACATCCTTTGTTTTTGAGAGGTTAAACTTTCATCCAAAAAAATAGAACTTACACTCCCACCAAGCTGATTCACAAATTATACACAACTAAAACGAACAAAGAGCAGAACTGGCTGAAGCCAAACTAATCTTTTAAAAGTTAAAATTAAGAGGACCAAGAACCAACCTTCTCCAACATCAAGAGGAACAAAGCATTGCAAAGAGAAACACCCAGTGTTTCCACCGGAGCTAAAAGGCCGCACATAATCATTCACTTTCAAATGGGAGTTGTCGATGTCCCAATAGAATGTTAAACCGAAGAGTTGGAAACAGGCAGGGCCGGCCCTGAGATTTTGGGGGCTCGAAGCGAAAAAAAAATTGGGGCTCCTTGCCAAAAAAAGTATATTTGCATTTTTTTCATTTCAAAAATAAGTGTGCACATAACATAACAGTAAAACTCCTAATAATAAGCTTCTGCTATAAAGATTGAAACAAAAATCTAAAACTTACGAATATCAGTACTCTTGTTACTGAAAACTACACTTCTTGCATTCTTGACAGCAAAAGAAAAAAATCTGAAAATTACAAATATCAGTAATCTTGTTACTGAAAAACTACCATTCCTGTATTCTTGGTAGCAAAAGTGTCAAATAAGCATGAATACTCAAGCTTTTTCGCCAAATCTTTTTCAATTGATAACATAGCTAAACCATTTAATCTGTCTTGTGACATAGTTGATCGAAGATAAGATTTGATCAACTTTAACTTTGAAAAGCTTCTCTCAGCACATGCAACAGTAACATGTATGGTTAACAAAAGTTTGTAAGCAATCCAAGCATTTGGATAGCAACCATCCATTTGCTTCAAATAGCTCAACACATCAATTGCTTCTTTTGCTTCTTTTGGTATAGACCCTTTCAAGTAACCCAACTCATCATAAAATAGTTCACCCCCAATAATGTCAGAAACATCACCATCCTTGAACAACTCTTCAAGATTCATACAAAATTTCATCAAACTTTCATCATCTGCAGACTTCAACTTCTCCAACTTAAATAAAAGTCCAAAATCTTCTTCATATTTTTGGAACTGTTCAAATCTACTTTGAAGTGAAGAAAGAGATTGATCAATAATATAAAAGAAGTAACCAACCTTAAATGATTCCAAAGCACATTGTGTCACCTCTTCATTATCGCTTTCATCAAAATGCGTTTTCTCTTAATTGTTCTTTTTTCACGAAATTCGGCTTCAATTCCCATCTCACTTGCAATTTCTTTAGCTATGATCAAGGCCATATCAAATCCATTTTCTCTATAGTTCTGCACAAAAGAAATAAACTTCCCCAAATCCTGAATAGCAACATCAATATGCATGTCTTCGGTTTGAAGAATTTTACTCACAATATTGATAGCATTCAACAGTTCATACCAAATAACCATGCCAAACAAGAACTCAAAATTCTCTATTTCATATGTTGCCATGCATTGAGCATCACCCCTTGTTTTAGAATCAACACCATATTTCCCCAAGTAAGCTAAAACATCTCTTATTTTGGGAGCTTGGAATCTAAATGCTCTCACACTTTCAACACGACTTTCCCATCGTGTTTCAAATAGTGGTTTAAGAGTAAGCCTCTGCACATGATCCTTAAAAACTTACCATCGTTTTGTAGAAGATGAGAAGAATGAGTATATTCGTTGCACCACTCCAAAAAAATAGTCAGCTTTGGGAGTACAATTAGCCATATCACAAATAGCAAGATTCAAACTATGACAACCACAAAGTGTATATAATGCTCTAGGATTTACCTCAAGAAGCCGTTTCTGCACACCTTTGTGTTTGCCTATCATGTTAGAACCATTGTCATATCCTTGTCCTCGTATATCACCAATATTGAGTTTATGATGTGCAGTGCATTTGTAAGCTCATTAAACAATCCAAGCCCTGATGTATCATCCACCTTTAGAAACCCTAAAAAGAACTCTCTTACCACAATCGGACTTGATGTAACATCAACACAACGAACATTAAGAGACATATGTTCCTCATGACTTGCATCTGGAGTGCAATCAAGTATAACCGAAAAGTACACCGCTTGTTTGACTGTTGCAACAATGGAAGCCTTTACCTCATTTGCTAGTAGTTGAATCATTTCATTTTGGATCTTGTGACTCAAGTAATGGTAATGAGTTTCTTTGTTTGAAATACGTCAGACATGTGCTTGCATCACCGGATCAAATTCAGCAATCATCTCAATCACTTGTAAGAAAATCTCATTTTTCTCCTCATACAATTTCTCATTCTCCCCACGAAAGGCAAAATTGTTTTCTGCAAGTCTTTTCACAACCAAGAGGATTCTCAACAGTACTTGCCGCCAATGTTCTTTCTCTTTCTTTATCTGCTCTTTTAGAGCTTGATCAATTGTTGCTTTCTTTTTTAATTTTGTTTCCAGTTCAATCCAACTAGTGAAGCACTTGATGTGATGACCATTTTTTTCATGACCAGCAAGCCTTTGACCCATATTCCTCCAATCACTCAATCCTTCATTTGCAAGTTTACCCAATATATTCTTGTTATGATCTTTCTTGAACAATTTACAGCAAAAACAAAATACCTTGTCCAAGGAAACCGAGTACACTAGCCATCCTATTCCTCTTTTCACCATTAGGAAAGATACGAAAATATTATGCGGAACTAAAACGTCTCCCCAAGTCATCAACAGAATATGTGAAATATTCTCTCTTTTAGGACCCTTTCGACCAAAAAGTCTCTAAAATTTTGTTTAATGTCACCCCAATTTCCAGGATCATCGATGTGAAATGGAAAATTAAATTCAGCATCTTGTTGATCATCTTCAACAACAATCATGTCGTCCTCATTCACCTGCATATATGGTTCTTCTCCTCTGCCACTATTATTAATATGGTGATGAAGGACTGGTTCCTCGATCATTCAAATTTGATTCCTCATTCAAACCTTGTTCTTCATTCAAATCTGCTTCCTCATTCAAACCTTGTTCTTCATTCAAATCTGGTTCCGCATTCAAACTTGGACTTGCTTCTGCATTCTTATTCTCAGTCTCATTCACATTCTCATTCTCATTCTCATCGGTAGAAGTTTGTGCTTGTTTAACACTTGCCTTTAAATAATTGCAAATAGATCCTGCTTGAAGCTTCTTTAATACCTTTCTTCTCTACTTCTCTTTTCTTTTTTTAGCCCCAGAAGGATACTTCCTAATTAGAGCCATATAGCACCCTACAATCAGTTATGAAATCAAAACCAAACCAAAACTTGTCTCACAATCAGTCTTCCTAATTAAAATCAAAACCCTTCTCATTCTCAATTTCAAGTTCTCAACTATGAAATTGTAAAAACTATTAAGTATTAACTATAGGATTGGACTCATTAGACTATTGGAGGAGGACAGACCACAAACTTACTTGAGAGAACTCAGACTCAGAGACGACAAGTCGGCAAGACGCGTGCGCTATGCAGGCGGGGCAGTGCGGGCCACCGGGCGTGCAGCAGAGTGAGCAGACGACAGCCAATGACTTCGATCAAAGAGAATTAGAAAAAGACAGAAAGTTGTAGAAGTAAGAACTAAGAAGTTGCGTAGGAGGTTATGTTTAGTATATATGCTTATATATATATATATATATATATATATATATATATATATACAGTTCCTATCCAGAGCGAAGCTTCGCTCTGAAATTAAAATGTGAAGTTCTTTGTTTGACTCACTTTTCGGTCGTAATTCCACATCTCCACCATTCAGTTTATTGATACTAATGCATAGATCATTCCTACAAAATTTCATCGAATTTGATGATCGTTTGGATGTTCATAATCGTGATTTACACAAACAGTTCTGGTTAGATAGGTTTATGGTCCGTTCATTGATTTAACCTGATTCGGTACCTAAACGATCATCAAATTCGATGAAATTTTGTAGGAATGATCTATGCATTAGTATCAATAAACTGAATGGTGGAGATGTGGAATTACGACCGAAAAGTGAGTCAAACAAAGAACTTCACATTTTAATTTCAGAGCGAAGCTTCGCTCTGGATAGGAACTGTATATATATATATATATATATATATATATAGTTTCTATCCAAAACGAAGCTTCACTTTGAAATTAAAGTGTGAAGTTTCTTATTTGACTCACTTTTCGGTCATATTTCCACATCTCCACCGTTCAGTTTGTAGAACCTAATGCATAGATCACTTCTGCCAAGTTTCATTGAATTTGATGATCATTTGGGTTTTCATAATCATTATTTACTCAAACAGTTCTGAATAGACAGATTTATGGTCCGTTCCTCGATTTAATCTAATTCGGAACCTTAACGATCATCAAATTCAATGAAACTTGGCATGAGTGATCTATGTATTAGGTTCTACAAACTGAACGGTGGAGATGTGGAAATATGACCGAAAAGTGAGTTAAATAAGGAACTTCACACTTTAATTTTAAAGTGAAGCTTCGCTCTGGATATAAACTGTATATATATGCTTGGATTTTTTTTAGGGGCCCAAAACAAAGGCTTGTTGGGCTTTAGCCCAAGGCCGGTCCTGGAAACAGGGCCAACCGAGATTGAGAAAAACTAAAGGAGGGAAAGGAAAAGAAAAACTGCATGAAAAATTTGGCAGCAAAGGGTGGTTGGGCGAGAATCATCACGGTGGATGAGAGAACCGGCCGACTCTGGAGGGTCGTCATGAAAGGTAAAATAGACAAGGCAATTCCAGAACGGTACATATAGTATCGCTCTACTAGAAGTCTAGAGCCGCTGCTCGTTGAATGAAAAGAACATGAAGTGTAGAAGGGCCTGGGCCGGGTCCCTCTCGTTTTGAAATTAGGCCGTGCACAATACGGCCCTTGTTTAATAACTAAACATGACATGACATGAGTTTGGAGTTGGAGATGATTCAAAGGATAAGTCATAATCTTTCATATGAAGTGTAAGAAGACTTGTCTTCTCTTCAGAGTTCAGAAGGAGATTGGGAGTTCCACTTAGTTGGACTGAAAACATGCTAAGATCATGTGCTAAATTTGGCACGGGAACATATAAGTAATCATCCATACAATGCAATATATCATGCAAATTAATCTTGAGATTGAACACAGCCATATATCAAACTCTCAGATCGAAATCAAACTATCTGTAGAATCAGAGAAAGCAGTGATGAAATGAAGATGAAATAAGCAGAGAGGATGTGGTACCTTGTGTGCCGTTCGTTGGTCTACAGTGTTTAATTGGTGTTGAAAGAGGTGGTGCAAGAAGCAGGTTTGGACTTTGGAGCACTGCAACCCTTCAAAGAGATGGATATGATCGAAAGTATGTATGAAAATACGTACAATCTCTCTAGTAAGGAAAAATGAACCGGAAGAAAGTCAAGAAACCGAGAGTACTCGAAGAATTTAAGGAAACAATTTTTGAAAGAAAATAAATAAATAAAATGTAGTAATCGATCAATGAAAAGACAAAGTAAAACTAAGAAGGCAATAAGTGGGTGTTGTTTGCTCTTTCTAACTATTTTTGGCTGCTTTTAAAAAATAATAATATATATGTGTATATATATATATATATATATATATATATATATATATGAGTCCGGATCTAAAAAGGACATCCATAAACTCATAAAGTAAGGATGTTTTTAGTTCTAACATGTATTTTGACAATCAAAGCCACTTATTTCCTAATTACTTACCCATATATGAATCATACAAAAAATTAGCCAAAATGAAAAATGTTTAACCATTTGATTAGCACAATATTCATTTTAATTTTATCTAACGGTCTACAATTGTTTACATCAATTTGAATGACCAAATGATTATGAAATTAGTTGAAATTTTGTAGACATGTTTCTTGCATATGAATCTAGAGGATCAATGGTTGAGATCGTTAAAAGAAGTCATCTACTAATGTAAAATAGTAGAAATCCTCAAATTCTTAAAGTAAGGAGGTCCTATTTAGATTCTCTATATATATATATATATATATATACATACACACACAGTTCCTATCAAGAGCGAAGCTTCATTCTAAAATTAATGTGTGAAATTTCTTATTTGACTAACTTTTCGGTCATAATTTAACATCTTCATCGTTCAGCTTATTGATACTAATGTATAGATCATTCATATAAAATTTCATTCAGATTGATGATCGTTTAGGTACCGAATTAGATTAAATCAATGAACAGATCATAAACTTGTCTAACCAGAACTGTTTGTGTAAATCATGATTATAAACACCCAAACGATTATCAAATTCAATGAAACTTTGCAGAAGTGATCTATGCATTTGATTATATAAACTGAACGATGGAGATGTTGAATTATAACCGAAAAGTTAGTCAAATAAGGAACTTCACACATTAATTTCAGAACGAAGCTTCGCTCTGGATAGGAACTGTATATATATACACACACACATATTTTCTCAGGTGCGGATGTCCGCATTTATTCTTACGGTGCGGATTTCCACTTTACACTCATTTTTCAATCAAATTTTCACATCTCACTGTCTAGTATTTAGATACTAATGTATAGATTATCTCTGCAAAATTTCAGCCAATTTGGTTATAATTAAGGCACTCAAACTGCGTTTTTCTGTGGATGAACATAATTCTATCGAACTTGAACCGTTCATGTTTATAACAGAAAAACGCAGTTTTGAGTGCCTTAATGATAACCAAATTGGCTGAAATTTTGCATAGATGATCTATACATTATTATCTAAATGCTAGACGGTGGAGATGTGAAAATTCAATTGAAAAGTGAGTGTAAAATGAAAATCTGCACCGTAACAATAAATGCGGACGTCCGCAGCTGAGAAGCGTTGTGTGTATATATATATATATGTATATATATAAGAAGCTAGCACAACAAAAGGAGGCTCCATCAAAGGAGATTGGCTGCAATATTTCTTGAAGTATAACCAAGAACCAAAGAAGTTGGAACTCTTGAGAAATGAACACAGTGAGCGAATAATATCATGAGGCTAAAGAATATAAGAAACTAATGGGGGTGTATTGTATATGGAATTAGTGGAAGTTTTAAAGAAGTCTATGGAATTTGAAAGTCTAGGTGTATTCAATACAGACTTTTAAAAATCCATCAAAGTCTAAGTGTATTCAACTAGATTTTAAAAAATCATTATGAATTCCACCAAAGTTCAGGGGTATTCAATTAAGACTTTTTAAAATGAATAGAAGTTTAGATGTATTCAAAATATCATTCATACTTATGGAATTAGTAACTCATGGATAACGGCGGACTTTGTAGTGTAAATTACACACCAAACTCCAATATTTTTCCATCCACTAGAACAAAGATTTGAAAAAGTCTACGACAGACTTTTTCTTTACATATGAATATGTTGATCCTGCGATACATCATCTTTCTTTTTTTCTTTTTTTCTTTTTTATAATATTTTATGTTATCAACGTTCTATTCTACCTATTCTTTTCAATGTTTTTTGAATGTTAACATTTTGTTGTCTTTCAATTGTAATGCTTAGAACCCTTGATAACCTAAATATTATCTACCAACTCTTGATACTAGAACTACATGATCATATATTATATTATATTTACGTACATGAATTAAACTTGTTAACATCTAATGTCACACTTTAAAACATGTGTTTTTGGTTAACGTATAAGTATGTGTGTTGGTAACTTGAGTTAATACAATTTTTTTTGTTACCTATGTTTATGTATCTCAATCAAATATTACAACTGTATGCATCGAAATTAGATAAATATACATCAAACTTATAATCGGTGTCATTATGTGTTTATCATTGCATCTTTGCTTTTCTTTCTTTCTTTCTTTCTTGTAACTCTATAAGTATTGAGAAATCTACATAAGTCATTTATATGAAATCTGTAGATTTCAGAAATCAGTGAAAGTCTGCGATTAAAAATCGATGGTTTTAAGAAATCAGTGAAAGTCTATGAACTTTTCAAAGAGTATGTAGACTTTTTAAAAAGTCAGGTGATTAAAATAAGTCTGTATAAATCCAAATACAATACACCCCCTAAATCCATGAGAGAGTCAACGTTTGCAGAGTAGATCGAACTCCTTGGGAGAGATAAGATTAATTAGTTTAATTAGGGTTTAGAAAAATGATGGATTAATTAGCTAGTCTCACCTCATGACTAGCTGTATCAGTTCTTTGTTTAAGTTAAGCAGTGGCTGTATTAATGGAAGTCTC
Organism: Fragaria nilgerrensis; assembly: GCA_010134655.1. Taxonomy (NCBI): domain Eukaryota; kingdom Viridiplantae; phylum Streptophyta; class Magnoliopsida; order Rosales; family Rosaceae; genus Fragaria; species Fragaria nilgerrensis. Next base: position 12,376,421 of record CM020977.1, read on the forward strand.
CGGCCTCCAAAATCTAATTTAGAAGGCCAGCCGGTTGGCAACATGTCGCGCGCGGCCATCTATACCGGATCTCAGAATGATCCCTGCTTTGGATTAATTAATGAGTAAATTACATAGTAGCACATAACCAAATATCAAAACACAAAAAACCCGCTTTTTATAATTTTTAAACAAATTAGGACATGAGTCCAAGCCCATAACCAAGTTATAACCGGTCTAACCTGATTTTATATGTGAATAGACCAAAATGCCAATTTTTTTTCCATACATGTCATTCTCTTTCCCGATTAGTTCTCTGCAAATACTCTCTCTCTCTCTCTCTCTATCTCTCTCTCTCCTCTCTCTCTCTCTCTCTCTCTCTTCTCTCTCTCTCTCTCTCTCTCTCTCTCTCTCTCTCTCTCTCGGCGTCGCACGTCTTCATGGCTACACCTTTCCCCTCTCTTAGATCCCAAACCGTCTCAACTGGCGGCTCCTTCATCGTCGGAATCATCACTCAGTCGATCTCCCTCTCGGCGCCATCGTGCTTCTAGGTCTTGGCGCATCGATGCTCACGAAGACTTTTACCTTCGCCGCCACCTTCTCTGCATTTGGCGATCTGATTCTGTGGATCATCTCCCTTGCTTTCTTCTAGTTCGTATTCTTGTTTGATAGCTCCTCGTTGGTGTCGGCTCAAATTGGCACGATCCATTGGCAGAGGAAGGGTCGCATCGAAGAGGAAAAGATTTCGACTGGCGTCGTCGATTGGGTCCGCTGGAGAAAGTCAGGGCGGGTCAGTGACGGGTCAAGGTTGGGTTAAGGGTTTCTATCGGGAGAAGAGAGGAGGGCAGAACAGAGTTGGGGTTGGGGAGTAGCAGCGGAGTTGGTGGGAGCACTGTTAGTGGTGGTAATGGTGGTTTAGGATTAGGATTAGGATTGTGGTTGTGTTAGAAATAGTTTTTTTTTTACAGTAGCAGCGCGCTAGCATTGACAGTAGCAGCGCGCTACATTGAATCGGCAGTAGCAGCGCGCAAGCATTGAATCTGTAGTAGCAACGCGCTACCATCAGGGTCGATAGTAGCACTAGCATCAGAGAATTGCCGAAATAAAAATTGTAATAGCACCCGTAGTAGAACATTTTTATGGACAGTAGCACATTCTTATTTGACAGTAGCAAATTTATTGTCAACAGTAGCACATTTCTCATTGACAGTAGCAGTAAAATATGTAGTGAAGGGTATTCTGGTAAAATTGTAGGTGACAGATGGCATGTGGATATTAATTTGTCCTAATTTGTTAATTTTTGTCCTTAAATGTGTAAGATAATATGAAAAAGATGTATTTGTAAACTGAAATTTGATTAGTAATTTTATAGTAATTTACTATTAATTAATCTAATTTATAGACTTTGATAGTTTCTTCCAGTTCTAGCTAGCTCCCACTACTAGAAAATAGCACTTAGGCGACGGAATTAAAAAATTCCGTCTCCAAAGTGGTACTTAAACGATGAAATTTTTTTACTTAGGAGACGAAACAGTTTCCGTCTCCTAAGTCGTTCTTAGAAGACGAAATATTTTGATTTCGTCTTCTAAGAACAACTTAGGAGACGGAATTTCATTCCGTCGCTTAAGTACTACTTAGGAGACGAAATATTTTTACTTAGGTGACGGCATTTTGAAAAAATAAAATAAAATTATATGAATCACTTAGGAGACGGAACTACATTCCGTAGCCTAAGTAGAACTTAGGAGACGGAAATGTTTACTTAGGAGACGAAATGTTTTTTTTTTTTCAAATAAAAAATAAAAAATTTATTCTTTACTTAGACGACGGAAATAGAACATTCCGTCGCTTAAGTTCTAAAAATTTGAGTGCCCATCTTCCCGCGTAAAATTTCATGAAAATTCAAACCAAAATTTTTCAAAACATATCAATTCTTTAAATCACAAACTCACCAACCTTATCAATAGAAGAAAACTCATCTTCTCCTAAACCTCTCTCTCTCTCTCTAGACCATCACTTTCATGCCGGCCTCTCTCTCCATTCTCACCGCTCCTTCCTCCGCTGCCACGCGCTCATTGGCTTCGTCCCCGCAAACGCCACCACTCTCAACGCCGTCAAGACCCTTTTCAACATCACCCGGCCACCTCCGCACCCTCCTCGGAGCCAACAACCTCCCCTCTCGACCCGACCCGACTCACCCGTCCCGGCTGCCCGCAAACTCCTCGTCCCCTTCTCTTGCACCGAGCCTCAGATCTGGGTAAGAAATCAAGGTAATTAAGTTCTTCAATTTTTCTGGTTTAATTAGCTTTGGTGATAGATTTATGTGTTTTTGTTTAATTTGATTTTAATTTTAATTTTGGTTAGGATGTGATTGGTATGATGATGATTATTTGGTACGGTGGTGGTGGTGGCATATTTAGGGCAGATTGTTGGCATGATTGAAAGGGAGATACTGTATTGAACTTTACTAACCCCTAGTAGAAGTTTACTGGGGGGCAGTAAACTTCCACTGAGTTTACTAGGGGGCAATGAATTTGTTTATTAGGGTAAGAATGAGTATATGTTGTGTATAATTAGCATGAAATTGAAAAGGAGATATTGTATTGAAGTTTACTGACCCCCAGTAGAAGTTTATTGGGGGGGCAGTAAACTTCCACTGAGTTTACTAGAGAGCAATAAATTTGTTTATTAGGGTAAGAATGGGTATCTGTTGTGTATAATTGGCATGAAATTGAAAGGGATATACTGTATTTTAGTTTACTGACCCACAGTAGAAGTTTACTGCCGTAGAAGTTTACTGGGGGGCAGTAAACTTTTACTGAGTTTACTAAGGGGCAATGAATTTGTTTATTAAGGTAAAAATGAGTAACTGTTATGTATAATTGGCATGAATTGAAAGAGATATATTGTATTGAAGTTTACTGACCCCTAGTAAAAGTTTACTAGGGTGCAGTAAACTTTTACTGAGTTTACTAGGAGGCAATGAATTTGTTTATTAGGATAAGAATGAGTATCTGTTGTGTATAATTAGCATGAAATTGAAAGAGAGATATTGTATTGAAGTTTACTGACCCCCAGTAAATCCTAAGTAGAAGTTTACTGGGGGGCAATAAACTTCCACTGAGTTTACTAGGGGGTAATGAATTTGTTTATTAGGGTAAAAATTAAGTATCTGTTATGTATAAAAATGAGTATCTATTATGTATAATTGACATGAAATTGAAAGAGAGATATTGTGTTGAAGTTTACTGACCCCTAGTAGAAGTTTACTAGGGGGCGCGGCAGTAAACTTCTACTGAGTTTACTAGGAGACAATGAATTTGTTTATTAGGGTAAGAATGAGTATTTGTTGTGTATAATTAGCATGAAATTGAAATGGAGATATTGTATTGAAGTTTACTGACCCCTAATAGAAATTTACTGGGGGGCAGTAAACTTCCACTGAGTTTACTAGGGGGTAATGAATTTGTTTATTAGGGTAAAAATGAGTATCTGTTATGTATAATTGGCATGAAATTGAAAATGAGATACTGTATTGAAGTTTACTAACCCCCAGTAGAAGTTTACTGGGGGGCAGTAATTTGGAGCGGTCGGAGTGAGTGGATAAAAAACCTGCGGTAGCGTTTTTATTTTATTTTTTTAATTTTTTTTCATCCTGTAGCGACTGAATTCAACTATTCTGTCTCCTAAGTGGATAATTATTTTTTTTTATTATAAAATAAAATCCGTCGCCTATGTGCTTAGGAGACGAAAGTATTCCATCTCCTAAGAACTACTTAAGCGACGAAATTTCAGATTTCGTCGCCTAAGTGTCTACCTCACGACACTTAGGCGACGGATCTTAGCCGACAGACGTTTCGTCTCCTAAGTACTTAGGAGACAGAATCTGTCACTTAGAAGACGAAATAATTCCGTCTCCTAATTGCTTTTTGCTCTTAATAAGCAGATATAGAAATAGGGTTTCACTCGATATCTTGTAGAGCTGAGCTATGCCATGTCGACATAAACATCTATAGTTAATTTCGGTCGTGCATGTCATCAAGATGTGATGCAGCACCAACATTTCTAAATTTTAAGAACGGGTCTACAAGTTGTGTATCAATTTTGATAATTTTAGTTGACGTTTGAAAAGGATTTCTTTTGATTTTGGATTTTATACTAACATATTAATTTCTGGTTAATATATATATATATATATATATATATATATATATATATATATATATATATAGTTCATGTCCAGAACGAAGCTTCACTCTGAAATTAAAGTGTGAAGTTCCTTATTTGACTTACTTTTCGGTTATATTTCAACATCTCCATTGTTCAGTTTGTAGAAGCTAAAACATAGATCAATCATGCCAAGTTTCATCCAAATTGGTAATCGTTAAGGTACCGAATTAGATTAAATCAACGAACAAACCATAAATTTGTCTATTCAGAACTGTTTGTGTAAATAACGATTATGAAAACTCAAACAATCATCAAATTCAATGAAACTTGGCAGAAGTGATCTATGCATTAGGTTCTACAAACTGAACAGTGGAGATGTGAAAATATAACCGAAAAGTGAGTCAAATAAGGAACTTCACACTTTAATTTCAGAGTGAAGTTTCGTTCTGGATGGAAACTGTCTTCCTACTATATTCTAATCGTAATACATTACACAGATGTTGAAGTTTGGTCAACTTCATAATATATTCGTCTTCTTAGTTATTAGTCACGAACTGGTAAGAAAGAAACACATCGGCTACTATACTTTCTAGACGTACGGTTTTTCTCATCAAACTGATGTGTTGCTGTAAACTACCTACTGTATATATATGCATGAGATAATAACAAAACTGTACGTATATATATATATATATATAGTTATATATAATTAACTATATATATATATACATCTAATTATCTATATTATAAAACCAATAATATAGTATGATATGCATTTAAAACTGAATGTTTTCTAGCTAGTTGATATACATACATTTTATGGTTTGCACAAAATGGACAAAGTATATGGTAGAACCTAATCTGATCATATATTCTTTCTAAGCAATAATAATTTTCATGTCAGCTTTGTGGTTAAGGTGTTCGCTTTTCACACTAGATTGGGGTTCGAAAGCTGGCATGGTGATGTTCTGGTTGTGGAGCTTCTATGTTCCTCAAACCCAAAACTTAAATCGGATCATCGATGTGTATATCTTCTCATTCTTCTGTGCTTCTCTAAATTGATGTAGAGCAAGATTTTGATCACATGCGGGCGTTTAGTTAATTTAGGGAATATCAATCATATTCAATTATTCAGCTATATGATATGATAATCCATTTGTTTTGTTTTGTTTTTTTTTTTTTTTTTTTTTTGAAGAAAATGATAATCCATTTGTATTCGGAAACAACATTGCAAAATGTATAGAATCAAAGTCTTTATGCGTGAATATATACCGCAACCTTGGAGGCTTGGACGTCCTTTTATCTTTACCTCACTAATCCATCAACTTGAACTCTCACAAGATAATTTGCCTTAGAAAACCTTGCTAGCATTTGCCTTGTTTTGATCTTAAATTGAGAGATTATTTCCACAGGTAATAGCTGCGCAGTAAAACAGTGAAACTTCATGAGATATACTTGGGATACGTTAGATTAGGAGATCTCGAAGACAATACAGTCATTCTTAATGTACAATTCAAAACTCGATCAGGGAAGGCTAGAGCTCGCTGTCATCTCACATGGTTGCCCCAATGATTTCAGCTATTATATGTTACGTACGTTGACTTAATTGATTAATTGATTCATCAACAATTGACTGACTCCGGTACGTAGCAGCTGGCTTTCGACAAGCCGTGTCAAGTTCTTCTTCTTATAGGTAAACTATTCATAAAAGTCGTCGATGGTCGATGAACTTGTAAGAAATCTAGCTCATTCTCTTCTGATTATGCACATATCATATACGGGAAATTATTGATTTGATAGGAAGCCGCCCCTCTTGTATATATATATATATTAGTCTCTCAATCCATAAGATCCATAGCTATAAATAGCATATCATCACCAACTCTACCTTTACTTGCATATCATATCAATCATGATGATTTCCCCTATCTGCTTCTTCATATTCTCTCTCGTTCTCTCCTCCTCCTATGCTGCTGTGCAAGACTTCTGTGTTGCAGACTACACAGCTCCACAAGGCCCTGCAGGGTACTCATGCAAAGACCCCGCAAAGGTTACGGTAGATGATTTCGTCTACTCTGGCCTAAGAGTTTCTGGCAACACCTCCAATATTCACAAGTTTGGATTTGTACCTGCTGTAGTTACTCAGTTTCCTGGTCTCAATGGCCTCGGCGTTTCGGTGGCGCGCACCGACTTGGGTGTGGGTGGAGTTATCCCATTCCACACTCACCGCGGAGCTACAGAAGTGCTAATTGTCGCGGAAGGAAGCTCGGTAATTGGAGCGTTCGTTGACTCGAATAACAAAGTTTACATGAAAACTATGAGCAAGGGTGATTGTATGGTTTTCCCTAGAGGTTTGTTGCACTTTGCAGTGAATCAAGGCGATACTCCGGCCCTTATGTATGCTAGCTTAAGCAGTGAAAACCCAGGTCTGGATGCTTTGGAAAATCAACTGTTTAAAAACGATTTCCCTACTGACCTGATACATAAGACTACTTTACTGGACAAATCTCAGATCAGGAAACTTAAGCGTCTTCTTGGTGGTACTAACTAATGTCTGTTAATCGATGTACAAAATGCCGAATAATGTAATTTTTCTTTTTCTGAACTTGAATAAAAATTCTTCCCTTGCAGTTATTTCTTAATATATGACTTTTTTGCATTTTTTTAAGGAATGATTCTTGCTCTTCTAATCTATCCTTTGCAGCATCATCATTATCTATGATCTATGAACATAAAAAGCAACCAAATTAGAGGTCCAAAACATCCTTCAATCCGGTTTTACAGACATTATTCTTTAAAAATGCTTTCTAATTAAGGACCAAAGGGAAAAGAGAACTCCAAAACACCCTTCAATCTGGTTGTATGCATGTATAATAATCATGTTGTCCTCTGCAAATCTCCATTTTTCATCTCCAAGTGCTGAAGTTAATCCTTTCCTACTTCAAACTAGGAGACTGCTGTGGGAAAAAAGCTGATATGCTTTCCACTTGCTCTATTTAATTTGTTGTACGTTGTGAAGTACATTATATTCTAGTGAATTAAGTTGCTCGATATCTTGTAGCTAGATTACTTTGCACCCTATAAAAGGGTTGCTTTGTAATCTCTAAGAACTTTATATGAACAACAGAAGCTGTTACGTCTTGCTTCAAGTTCATCTACGGTTCTTCTTTGCTTCATTTGCTACTGCAAATTCATTGAATCACTCGAGTTTAGATCTCAATTCTAACACCAAGTAGAATTCATTGTTTTCGTTTAAAGAAAGACATCAAATAACACGTAGTAGTGACCATATTCCATCCGAATGAAGACATGGAACAACGGTGCTTACATGCAATTATGGCAATCGTGTTGAACCATATCAGTCCATATCCGATCAATGAAACTTTTTAAGCAGTAAGTCAGTCTAATATATTACCCTTTCTGTATTCAGAAGCAAAATAGATAAAATCTCTTAGGATTAATTAGAGTTTCAAGATTGATATGCATCTCTAATTACTTGTTCTACAAGTTCATTCGGTTGTTCATGAATCACTAATTGGAAACATATGCAGCGAACTGCGCTGCGTATAGCAGACAAAGCATGTTCCATGGCCAGTAGTCTATATACGGCAACAATATTAATTGGTACGTTGGACTAATATCACTAGCTTTGAGACAAGATTGAGAAGGCAAAGTCATCCTTTACAATTCAAATAGTCAGTGAGGGCCGGTCACCTCACATCTTCACCCCAATAATTACAGCTATCATGTTACGCACCTTTGGCTAAATTGATTAACCGGATTTATCAACATGACTCCAGTAGCAACTGGCAGAGACCGTTCTTATTGTCAACTTCGTCTTGCATATAGTTTTCTTAATTAGTACGTAGTCGTCGATGAGTTGTAATCAATCAGTTTCCCTCTTATTATGGACATCTTCTCACGTCTAGCTCGTTTCGTATACGTGTTAGATGACCATCTACCACATTGTCTCTAAATCTCATCTATTTCATAGGGTCCTAGGGAGCCACCAGCCACCCTTCTTGTATACGTTCTAGTCTCTTAATCTATAAATCCAGGTTATAAACAGGGGAGCCAGGATTTTGAACAGAAAACTGGGATAAAATTTTAATTAATTTGATAAAAGTTTCAACGTATGTGAATATTATTAAATCAAACTTTGTGCAATCCAAAATCAAATAATTAGAAATAATTAGAACAAGTAAACTTCGTTGCTAGATGCTAGATGCAATATCCCAATCTTAAAAAAAAAAAACGGATTAATTTTAGTTTACCCCCCCTGAGGTTTGGGGTTGAAATCGTTTCACCCCCTACTTTTAATTTTAAAAATTTACCCTCTAAAGTTTTAAATTTTTATAAATCATGCTCAATTGCTGAAATTTCATCTAATTTAGACGTTAATTTTAACTCCATAACTCACTAAAAGTGCTAAAATAGTCATATAACAACATAAATCGTCTTTTAGAACCCTTTTTTCTAAGATTTCATACTAGCATTAAACCTCCAAATTGGACAGAATTTTAGCAATTGGGCTTGATTTATGAAAATTAGAAATTTTAGGAAGTAAATTTTCAAAATTAAAAATATAGGGGGTGAAACGATATCAATCCCAAACCTCAGAGGGGTAAACTGAAATTAATCAAAAAAAAAAACAACAGAAGACAAAGATTAAGTAGCAGCAACTAAATTCCTAACTTTAACAAAATCACACTAATCATCCAGAACAGCATTGACAACTTATGGAGAAGGCACCCTCAAAATCAGAACCAAGGCCACTATATTAATCTCTATATTTTCACCTCTGTTTTTAAAATACGCTTTCATATAACAAAATAACTGAGTTTATTTGAAACATGCATATGGGGAGGAAACTAACCTTGATAGTGTCTCTTGTTCAATCTATAGAAGTAAACATGAATTATAGGTCTCATTCGTAAAGGCCCTTAATTTGTCTTAGGTCCAGTTTGGTATTGAGTTTTGATGATTAAAATCAATTATAATCACAATTTTATATAGATTTTTTGTTTGGTAAAATCTTAAAACGTTCATATCTAGAACTTTTTAGTTTAAATAACTACGATTTTAGAAAGCATGTTGGAGGTTGTTTATTTAAAACTAAGTTTTTAAATCACAATACCAAACCTTAGTATGTCATCCTTGTAAAGATTAATATTTGTACACGAGAGTTTATCTACTTATATATCTTTTTGGATTGAGATCAAATAGCTAGAGTTTACAGTTTAACATGTTTAATATATAGCAACACAATTTAATTGCTCAATTTATTTTACTTCATTAAAAAGAAATTTGGTTTATCTACTTAGATTTATGTTGCTTGGATTTGCTTGGATCAAGGTTCTAAAAATCGGCCTAGGCGCCGACTAGGCGCTCGGAGCGACCATGCCGACCCGATTTTGCCCAAATCGTTTGCCTTAGGCGACAGATTGCTAGGCGGCAGCCTGTGACACGACCCACCCCGAATTTCACCATGAACCCGGAGTAAATCGTGTAGAGACCACCTCCAAGGAAAGATTTATCGCAAAATTCGGTAAAACCTCCCCTGGAAATGGACAACCCTTCCTAACGAAAACCTGCAAACACTCCTAAAGGTTCCAACTCCAACCTTATAGACTCCTGGAGCCTTCGTGCTCCCCACAAATCACAACATCTCACAATATAGATTTACTAATCTAACAAAGATCCTATAAGACAACCACATATTCGGAGCAACTCTATTTGATAGGAAAGAAACTAGAAATAAATAGAAATGAGCGGAAGTTATACTATTGATTATGCCTCTTCTCCATGTACGCCCGACCTCAACTATGCAATCCTGCAGACTGGGCATTTTAAAACGAATGGCCCAGGGGAAGACATTTAATAACGTTAGAGTGAGTGGACAAAAATAATTTAATAAAAATATTTATGCATTCCCATTTTAATTTCATAGAAAATATACTGCATGCGGCAGCTCAAAAGTGCTCAACTCATAGGCAATTTCACGACTAGCACTAGTTAGTCACCAACTCAAATAAAATGTAGCCTCTCAGGCTAAACTATATATAAACATATATTCGTATGTATTTACACTCGTCAGACTTCTTGTATGAATCCTAGAAATAATTTAGAAAAATAGAGATTCATACAAGGCTACAACGCTGGCGTCTAACGCTCACGTTGCGCCATAATGGTATTTTTCCTTATTATGACCGAAGAGGACGGTGTATTTACGTGTGGACTCCCTATATGAAAACCTAAATAAACCGAAAAAGAAAATAGTTTTCATATAGGGTTATGACGCTTGTGTCTAACACTCACGTCACGCCATAATGGTATTTACCTCATTATGACGGACCAAGCACGTATGGCTAGCTAGCATTTATATACATACTATACTCATAATATCCAAAATATATATATCCACCGAAAATCTCATTTTCTGGATCTCTCCAAAGGAGGAAAGATTGTCAAATAGCCGAGAAATTAATAAGTCTCATAAGAAGAAATAAATGATCAATAAAATCATTCATCGCATGTTTTTCAATTAAAAACAAAGGTCCACTCACAACTTTAGGCCTAAGCCTGACGTCGATCCGAGGTCTCTTCAATTTGAGTCTCCTCACGTCCTGTTCCAAAGATATAATTAATTTCCCAACTAAAAATCCAATATTTATTCAAAAAAGGCAAAATTAACCGAGAGCCATAAACACGCTCATCATTGCCTAACTTCGATATTCTTAAATCGAAACGACCCAAACTTAATACCATACTCGACAGCCGTAAATACAACCTTTCTCAGAAATTGACTTAAATCATACGGCCGGATTTTACATTATTTAACCGCCAAAATACCAAACTTTGGAAATTCTCAAACCTATCAAAATCTCATCCAAAAATTCCACAAATCACTTCATTAAACTCCTCTAATTATTACACATTTAAAACCATCCAAAACTCCAAAACAGCGGCGGCGCCGGCAACGGCGGCCGGAGACCGATTCCGACGACCTCCAAATCCTATGAAATTTTAATAGCATAATCCTCTCATCATGCTCTATAACTTTTCTAAATAGCACAAATCCAAAATCCAAGCCTATCTAGGTCAATCGAATCAAAACTTTCATAAATCCCTAAAACTTCAATTATACATTTCTCCATAACAAGACCGAATTAAATCGTTTCCTTTTGAGGGATCATTAACCTTGAAGAGAGCTACAAGATGAGCCAAAGATTTCGACCTATGGCAACCGGAGGTGGGATTTCCGGCGAAAATACTTCCCGGCGTTTCCGGCGAGTTTCTCCTCTTCCGGTGGGTTATTGGCTCGGGTGCTAGGCCGAGGAGGGAGAGGAGGTGGCGGGGCTCCGACTTGGGCTGGAGCGGCGGCCGGTGGCTGGCCGGACGGCGGCAGACGGCCAAGAAGAAATCCAGCAGCGGGAGAGAGAGAGAGAGGGCTCGGGAGGGAAAAGAAAAGAGAGAAGAAGAAAAAGAGGAGAAGAAGAAAAGAAAACGAGAGGAGATGGGTTTGGGCCTCACACCAACTTGGCCTAACACCACAAAAATACCTAACTCCACTAATTCAACACCCTAAAATAAAACACCCTATTAAAAATTACCTTTTACTAGCTAAAATTCACCATTTTCACCGTCAACACATTTTTCTCCTACGAATAACTCTCTGAAATAATCGTCCCCCAAAACCCCTCTAGGGACCAATTAAACTATATCTCAATGCTGGAGACGGTAAAAATTCTTATTATAACCAAGCTAGTAATAAGGTAAAAATTTAAGGGTCGGGATGTGACAATTCTCCCCTCCTTATAAAAATTTCGTCCTCGAAATTTACATACCTGACAATCAAAGAGATAGGGATACTGCTTCCTCTGATTCCCAAGTAGCTTCCTCTACTTGGTGTCTCATCCACAGAACTTTAACAAGAGGAAAAATGATTTGTTTTTAAGCACTTGCTCCTTTCGGTCGGGAATCTAAACCGGTTCCTCTTCATAGGTCAAATATTTCGTCAAACTGATTGGCTGCTCTCGCAACACATGAGAGAGATCGGCAATATACTTGCGAAGCATGGATACATGAAACACATTATGTATCATGGCTAATTCTGGAGGCAAAGCTAACAGATAAGCAAGTGAGTCAACTTGCTCTATAATCTCATAAGGGCCAATATACCTCTGACTAAGCTTCCCACGCTTACCGAAACGTACAACCCATTTCCAAGTAGATAATTTCGAAAACACCCAAACCTTCACTTGAAACTCATGGTCCTTCCTGCAGACATCTTTATAATTCTTCTAGCTACTAAGAGCTGTTTTGAGTCTAACTCTGACTCCTTTAACCTTTTCATTTGAATTCTAAATTATTATAAATCTTCTCAAAGACTATAAATCCTTCGTTGAACTACCACTAACATTTACACGTAAGTGAGTTCAGTGATACATGTTCCAAAGTACGAGTAGCCATAGGTACGTACACTCTTTCCTAAGCAACAGAATTAGTTAACCACAAAAAAACGCATACATTTGTTCTTACCATCGGGCTCAAATCTCTTAACGTCACGCAACAACCTCGTCATTACGCTGCTCACAATTTGACAATGAAGCCCACTTGCTAGGAAACTAGGGTTCACGTATTCCCACATGCTCATAGTGACACGACCCGCCCCGAATTTCACCCTAAACCCAGAGTAAATCGTGCGGGGACCACCTCCAAGGGAAGATTTACCGCAAAATTCGGTACAACCTCCTTGGAAATGGACAACCCTTCCAATAGAAATCTGCAAACACGTCTAAAGGTTCCAAATCCAACCTTAACTTCTGGAGCCTTCGTGCTCCCAAAAACAATCACCACCAACAGGATAATAAACATTATCTGAGATAATATACATCATCCGTCAAATATTCTAAAATATCAACAAGCCTTCACCCACAACAAAAATATATACATTAAACCCAAGTATTCAGAGCTACTAGACACTAGCGGAAATAAGAAAAAACAAGTAGGCTAAACAGGTAACCTACTGGTGAAATGTGGTGGAAATACGGGTGACTATACCTCGTCTCCTACTAAATCCAATCTGAACTCTGCAGACTGGACATTTTAAAACGAAAGGCCCAGGGGAAGACATTTAATAACGTTAGAGTGAGTGGACAAACATAATTAATAATAAACTATTTATGCATTCCCATTTTAATTTCATAGAAAAATATACTGTATGCGGCAGCTTAAAAATGCTCAACTCATAAACTGACAATTTCACGACTAGCTCCGGCTAGTCACCAACTCAATAAAATGAAGCCTCTCAGGCTAGCTATATATAATCATATATTCGTATGTATCTACACTCGTCAGACTCCTTGTATGAATCCTAGAAACAATTTAGAAAAATAGAAATTCATACAAGGCTACAACGCCGGCGTCTAACGCTCACGTTGCGTCATAATGGTATTTTTCCTCATTATGACCGAAAAGGACAGTGTATATATACGTGTGGACTCCCTATATGAAAACCTAAATAAACCGAAAAAGAAAGAAGTTTTCATATAGGGCTATGACGCTTGTGTCTAATACTCACGACACGCCATAATGGTATTTTACCTCATTATGACGGACCAAGCACGTATGGCTAGCTAGCATTTATATACATACTAAATTCATAATATCCAAAATATATATATCTACCGAAAATCTCATTTTCGGGATCTCTACAAAGGAGGAAAAATTGTCAAATAGGCGAGAAATCAATAAATCTCATCAGAAGAAATAAATGATTAATAAAATCATTCATCGCATGCTTTTTATTAAAAACAAAGGTCCACTCACAAATTAGGCCTAAGCCTGATGACGCTCCGAGGCTTCTTCTGCACGGGCCTACTCACGTCCTGTTCTAAATATATAATTAATTTACCAACTAAATTCCAGTATTTGATAAAATAGGCAAAATTAATCGTGAGCCATAAATACGCTCATCATTGCCTAACTTCGATATACTTAAATCGAAACGATCCAATCTTTAATATCATACTCGGCAGTCGTAAATACAACCTTTTCCAGTAATTGATTTAAATCCTACGGTCGGATTTTACATTATTTAACCGCCAAAATACCAAACTTCGGAAATTCACAAACCTATTCAAAACTTGTCCGAAAATTCTAAAACTCATTCCATTAAACTCCTCATAAAAATCTCCACCAAAAACAATTTTCCAGCGGCGGCCGGCGACCAGCTTCGGCGACCTCCAATGCCCACCAAAATTTGACACCATCTTCCTCTCAACCTCCTCTACAACATTCCTAACTACCACAAACTCCAATTCTAAGCCTAACCATGTCAATCGAACGCAAACACACAATAAAACCCTAGAATTTCAAATACCGATTTCTCTTTACCTAGTTGAAGATGGAGGGAGCCCTTTGGAGGGATTGAAGCACGGGAGGAGGGCTTCCTTTTGAGCCAAGGCTCGCCAGCTATGGCGGCGGAGGAAGGAGTTCCGGCGAGAAAACCGATTCGGCAGTCGGGACTTCCGGGCGGCGTTTCTCTCTCACGACGGTGCTAGAGAGGCTGCCACCGCTCTAGAACGGTAGCTGGGTTGGAGACCGATCGATTGGGACCGGTGCGGCGGTTTGGGGCGGCCGGACGGCGGCGGTCGGGCAGTCGGAATTCCGGCAGGGAGAGACTCGGGTGCGGGAGCGGGAGAGGAGAGAGAGAATCGGGAGGGAGAGAGAAATTTTTGGGCTTGGCCCAACCGGTTCCAACCCACATATACCCAATCCAAATTTCAACACCCCAAAAATAATGCCCCAATGAAAATTACCTTTTACTAGCTAAAATTTACCATTTTTTTACCATCGTTACATTTTTCTCCTACGAATAACTCTCCGAAATAATCGTCCCTCAAAACCCCTCTACGGACCAATTAAACTATAAATCAATGTCGGAGACGGTAAAAATTCTTATTATAATCAAGCTAGTAAATAAGATAAAATTTTACGGGTCGGGATGTGACACATAGTGTCAAAATTAAGACCTGTTAAATGAACAAATTTAAGGATGCACACACTACAGAACTGCAACAATCATTTCTAGTACCGAAACACTTTGCAGAGTCTTTCGCGGAGTCAAAGCTCTCGCAAGTCCACAAGAAAATCTTGCTCTGCCTAAGTGACCAGTCCACTAACATATGATAACCTCGATTCTCAAAACGACATTATGAAGAGATCAAAACCACGTCACTTAGGTCTCTTCACCAAAACCATTACATTACCATTTTGAGCACCCAAACTAGCAGCTTATGGGAATACCAGTTCTCTCCTAATTCTGTTATACCCAATATTCTCTTCACCCCAGACCAGAAGATGATGATTATCATGTGAATGGAATATTTCGGTTACATAAAGCTGCAACATAAACAACTTATATATCGCCAAAACATGTTCCATATAAAATCCAATTTAGCAAGTCACTAGCATGGAAGATGAACAAATCTCCAAGCGGAGTATGCCAAAGAAACTCCAACTGCAAACGAAGTGACATTAGCAAATAGACTTCGTTCACACTTAACACTAATATTATGTCATTTAAGACTTGTATCGACTAACTCAATACAACGCCGACTGAAAGCACTATGAACACCCATCTACGCTTCTCCAATAAATCCTTTTATCTACAGTTATTCTAGATAACATAATATTCAACTCCAATAGCCACGCACTTTAAGATATAATACTTTCCTCTGGACATTCACGCCACACCAACATTCCTCACTTTTCCATCCTAGCAACCAAGGTCGCTAAAAATTAGCATTACTAAGAACTTCCAAAGATCTCAACATATTTAATCAATTCCCGACTGTTGTCGTAAAGTCAAAGTGACCTCAACTCTTCTGCATCTACTTTATTATTATAATTTCAAGGTCAAATACACTTACCATCTTTATAAAACACTCAACAAATCCAAAGATCGAACTTCAATACCTAGAATTCTGAAAGAATCTATAATGGCCCCACGATTAAAATAATATAACCGACAAATGCTACTCAACGCTTCAGAGCTTGCTAGCAATTAGAAACATTTAGATATATCATTCACTTTCTTCAATTCTCTTGCTATAACACAACAACATGTTTTTCACAACGCCATGCTCAATGACTCTTGCAAGGCCAACAATCCAAGGAAAATAATCTTGGACTCTTATACTTAACGCCTTAGCCGGCTTCAGCTAAACCACAATATAGATGAAAGTCACCCAAAAATCTTACTATTTATCGACTGCTATTAACCTCCTTCTCCAAAATGCTCTGATTATACTCTTTAATATAAAGATTCCAAGGATAAGAAACATATCCTTGATTAGAGTTGTATGGCCAGAACATGCGTCACCATACCATAACAAGCATTAACCAAAATAATCTCAACTGACTTTCTCTACGGACAAGGCAGTTGGAAATTTGGTCATCAATCAAGACTTCTCTAAATTGATAGCCTTTTTATTAGCCACAAATTCCCCGTGACTAATTAGCCCAAAATTGAGTCCTTAACAACTCACATAGGTACCTCTTTGAATTACTATAGGTACTCCATCATAACACTTTAACTAACTTTAACATCAAAAGAGAACATTACTACTTTGAACTTTCCTTCAAACTCTTTGCTCCCAGAAGTCACGATCTCGATACCAAGATCTTCCACCGGATTACTACAACTCCATATTTGCCCACCATAAATAGGAAACTCCAAGGCTTCAATTAAACTTTTCACCTTCTACAAATTCACACGAGATGCTCACCCTAGCATCTTAATCAAAACTCGATCAATCAATGATCACATGAAAGGAATGCTGCCACGCATATGAGTTCCCAACTGAAGTTCCTAACTCGCAATTGAACTCTAACAATTATGAAATCAGCTCAATAACCCTTGGAAAAGGCATAATCCATACACCTTTCCATTACTCAAAGCATAATGATTACCCAAGAGGTCGGCGTACAGAGGCATAGTCTTGAAGATATAAACATTTATGGCACAATATTGTCCATAAATAAGACAAGAACAACTACATCACAAACTTAATCAACATATAGTGTCTAAAGCATATAATGCTGATAGATCCGCCGCGGTCGGACCATCACTCTATAGACACTAAGTATGACCAAGAATATGAGGTAGTACTAAAAAGAGACAGAAATCGAATAACCTAGTGCTCTGATACCAACTGACACGACCCACCCCAAATTTCACCCTGAACCCGGAGTAAATCATGCGGGGACCACCTCCAAGGAAGATTTATCGCAAAATTCGGTAAAACCTCCCTTGGAAATGGACAATCATTCCTAACGAAAACCTGCAAACACTCCTAAAGGTTCCAACTCCAACCTTATAGACTCCTGGAGCCTTCGTGCTCCCCACAAATCACAACATCTCTCAATATAGATTTACTAATCTAACAAAGATCCTATAAGACAACCACATATTCAGAGAAACTCTATTTGAGAGGAAAGAAACTAGAAATAAATAGATATGAGCGGAAGCTATATTATTGACTATGCCTCTTCTCCATGTACGCCCGACCTCAATTATGCAATCCTGCAGACTGGGCATTTTAAAACGAATGGCCCAGGGGAAGACATTTAATAACGTTAGAGTGAGTGGACAAAAATAATTTAATAAAAATATTTATGCATTCCCATTTTAATTTCATAGAAACTATACTGTATGCGGCAGCTCAAAAGTGCTCAACTCATAAACTGGCAATTTCACGACTAGCACTGGCTAGTCACCAACTCAAATAAAATGGAGCCTCTCAGGCTAAACTATGTATAAACATATATTCGTATGTATTTACACTCGTCAGACTTCTTGTATGAATCCTAGAAACAATTTAGAAAAATAGAGATTCATACAAGGCTACAACGCTGGCGTCTAACGCTCACGTTGCGCCATAATGATATTTTTCCTCATTATGACCAAAGAGGACGGTGTATTTACGTGTGGACTCCCTATATGAAAACCTAAATAAACTGAAAAAGAAAGTAGTTTTCATATAGGGCTATGACGCTTGTTTCTAACACTCACGCCACGCCATAATGGTATTTACCTCATTATAACGGACCAAGCACGTATGGCTAGCTAGCATTTATATACATACTATACTCATAATATCCAAAATATATATATCCACCGAAAATATCATTTTCGGGATCTCTCCAAGGAGGAAAGATTGTCAAATAACCGAGAAATTAATAAGTCTCATCAAAAGAAATAAATGATCAATAAAATCATTCATCGCATGTTTTTCAATTAAAAACCAAGGTCCACTCACAACTTTAGGCCTAAGCCTGACGTCGATCCGAGGTCTCTTCAATTTGAGTCTCCTCACGTCCTGTTCCAAATATATAATTAATTTCCCAACTAAAAATCCAATATTTATTCAAAATAGGCAAAATTAACCGAGAGCCATAAACACGCTCATCATTGCCTAACTTTGATATTCTTAAATCGAAACGACCCAAATTTTAATACCATACTCGGCAGCCATAAATACCACATTTCTCAGAAATTGACTTAAATCCTACGGCCGGATTTTACATTATTTAACCGCCAAAATACCAAACTTTGGAAATTTCCAAACCTATCCAAATCTCATCTAAAAATTCCACAAATCACTTCATTAAACTCCTCTAATTATTAAACATTTAAAACCATCCAAAACTCCAAAACAGCAGCGGCCGGAGACCGATTTCGACGACCTCCAAATCCTATGAAATTTTAACAACATAATCCTCTCATCATGCTCTACAACTTTCCTAACTAGCACAAATCCAAAATCCAAGCCTATCTAGGTCAATCGAATCAAAACTTCAATTATACATTTCTCCATAACAAGACCGAACTAAATCGTTTCCTTTTGAGGGATCATTAACCTTGAAGAGAGCTACAAGATGAGCCAAAGATTTTGACCTTTGGCGGCCGGAGGTGGGATTTCCGGCGAAAATACTTCCCGGCGTTTCCGGCGAGTTTCTCCTCTTCAGGTGGGTTATTGGCTCGGGTGCTAGGCCGGGGAGGGAGAGGAGGTGGCGGGGCTCTGAACTGGGCTGGAGCGGCAGCCGGTGGCTGGCCGGATGGCGGCAGACGGCCAAGAAGAACTCCGGCAGCGGAGAGAGAGAGAGAGGGCTCGGGAGGGAAAAGAAAAAGAGAGAAGAAGAAAAGAGGAGAAGAAGAAAAGAAAAAGAGAGGAGATGGGTTTGGGCCTCACACCAACCCGGCCCAACATCACAAAAATACCCAACTCCACTAATTTAACACCCCAAAATAAAATACCTTATTAAAAATTACCTTTTACTAGCTAAAATTCACCATTTTTACTGTCAACACATTTTTCTCCTACGAATAACTCTCCGAAATAATCGTCCCCAAAAACCCCTTTAGGGACCAATTAAACTATATCTCAATGTCAGAGACGGTAAAAATTCTTATTATAACCAAGCTAGTAATAAGGTAAAAATTTAAGAGTCGGGATGTGACAGCCTATGCGGGGCTTAGCGGTGCTAGGCGGGGTTGGGCGGTGCTAGGCGCCGACTGGTTTTTTGTTTTTTTACATGTGGTTGAATTTTGAAAGTTTTGGAGATTCAGAAGAAGAGAGAGAGATTTCGATGATGAAGAAGATGAGAAGTTAGAGGATGCTCTATGACTCTATGAGTATAATGATGCCGAAGATGAATGAGAGAGAGAGAAGAGAAAAACCCAGATGCAGATCGAAGATGAGAAAAGATGAATATAGACGATGAAGGAGACAGGAGAGAGATGGCTGGCACGTGAGGAAAAAGTGGGTGGGTCAATTGGAATAAGTTATGACATAGTAAATTAGTTACTAGGTGATTAATAGTTACTAGACATTAATAATTATCCAATATAAATATTAGTTTATTTATTTATATAATTATATGTGAAAAGTAAATTAAAAAAAATTAAAAACTGACTAGTGACCTCTTAATTGTATTTATAATATATATTTTAATTGTATTTACAGAATTATTTTTTATTAAAAAATAAAATAAATACAAAAATATAAATCCGATTAATCCTCGATTAATTCCTGATTAATCTCCGATTAATCTTTTGAGCGATGTCCGCCCGACTAGCGCCCAGCGTTTTTTAGAACCTTGGCTTGAATTACCATTAGATTGAGTATAATCTAAGACCACCATATCATCATTATGTCATCCTTACTTTATCTAATGGTTATAAGGCATCCAATCAAATTCAAACAACTTAAATCAAAACAGAGAATCTGAATCCCGAAAATAATCCTTACTAACACTTCATTTATTTTTATCAAGTGCGTCACTACATTGTTGAGTTCTCATCCCACCATGAGTACTTCCTAAAGAGAAATGTCTTATAGTATGAGAATTGTTTACCCAGTTGATTTTGAATTCCTACTGATGACTGCGTAAATTCCTACCACCAATAGAAAAAGATTTCCCTAATATCGACGAAGAAAATTGATATCCTTACGGCTATATAAGGCTTTGAATTGAGAGATCTCTAGAAGTTTTCTGAACCACCTTAAATTGTGTTCTTGACTTCTTGTGTTCATATCTCTGTGGTTCTTTATCTTAGTGTATTGTACGTGCTTGTTTGGGTTTTTCGACACACATATAAATGGATTCACAAAAAATGCAGCAGTTTGGAGCACTTCCGGTTATGCATCTAAATCAACAGGCTACTTGTCATGCCCGGATGGTATATGTTGGAGGGCTTCCCCCTACAGCAAACGAACAGTCAGTTGCTAAATTTTTCAGCCATGTTATGCATGCTATTGGGGGCAACACATCTGGCCCAGGAGATCCTGTTGTTAATGTTAACATCAACCATGAAAGAAATTTTGCCTTGGTGGAGATGAGATCTGTGGAAGAGGCCAGTAATGCAATGGCTTTGGATGGGATTGTTTTCGAGGGTGCCTCTCTTAGGGTTAGGAGACCTAGTGACAACCCATCGATGGCTGCCACACTGGGTCCAAGCCAGCCTAGTCCAAATCTGAACTTGGCTAATGTCGGCCTAATACCTAGTTCTACTTCTACCGGTGGGCTTGAAGTCCCTGATTGCATCTTATTTGCTAGTGGTCTAACCTATTTCATTACAGAAGCACAGATCAAAGAGTTGCTAGAGTCTTTCGGACCGCTGCGTTGTTTTCAACTAGTGAAGGATAGTAAAAAATCAGAAGGATTTGCCTTTGTGTTTACCAAAATGTATCAGTAACCAACATAGCCTGTGAAGCACTGAATGGGATTAGAATGGGAGACATGACCCTCACGGTCAGGCGTGCTAATCAAGGTCCCAACCAGCCAGAACCTGAGGTAGACAGGGCTTTGTTGCATGCACAACAACAGATTTTATTGCAGAGGTTGCGATCATTCTGTTGCCACCAAAGTTGTATGCTTGACACGAGCATATACGGATGAAGAGCTGAAGGATGATCTCATGTACGAGTACATTGTGAAAGATATGAAGCTAGAGGCTCTGAGATATGGTTCTTTCAGGAGGGTCATCATTCCACGTCCACGAGCAGATGGTGAGCCCTCTTCTGGAGTTGGAAAGGTGTTTATGGAGTTTGCCGATGTTGATGGTGCTACAAAAGCCCACGCAGAAATGAATGCGGGCTGGACATTTGGAGGGAATCCGGTAGCGGTATTTTATCCCGAGGACAAGTTTGCTCAGGGTGATTATGACGCTAGCTAGCTAGTTGTTACTAGTTAGTCCTTTGATCGATTTAACCTTATATTATCATGAGTTTCTGCATTATTTGTTTCTTTCTTGATAGTTTTATATTCTGTATTGAGATCTTTGATGAACTTGCATCAGTTGCATGCAGTTTTGCAAATTTACCAATGAATTGTTATCTTAAATTAACCAGCAATGCCTATTTCTTGTACAGAGGTTTGATGACTTTGATCCAGATCTCATCATTTCTGTTTAGGCTCAATTTTATATTGGTTATCTTATTCGTGAGTTGACCCATGGACCGATATCTGCGGTACAAGTATCTTTATTTATTTCCTTGTCACATTGGGTAATTAATGGCGAAAGATTTGCAGGATATCTCAAAGATATGTTGTCAAATGGCTCAAAGTATCATTCCTAATTCAATTAGAAGATCCAATCGCTTTGGTTGACAGGTCATTCGCGAACCCTAGTTACTCATTCTCTATAAAAGGAGGTGTTAAGCGATTGAGCAGCCCCCCGACAATTCAAACAAACTCTACATCACTGTAAATTGGACGCCTTCCCGGGAGCACCTAATCTACCAAAAAATCCTCTCCAGGGAGCACCATCAAAGCCTCATCGCGAGCAAATCCCGCTTCACTCATCAAACCTCATCGCAAGCAAATGTCCACCCCCAGTCCATAAAGCCTCATCGCGAGCAACAGTCAATCCCATTGTTAAGGAGCAATCCTTAGCAAATATCTTTATTTTACTGTATTTTGTTACTAAAGTAAATCCTCATGACCCGTCCTAGGTCGTTGTGAAGAACCCAGCAGCAAGACCGACCGTTCTTGCTCACATCTGCTTGAAGAGAAGTCAAGAGAAGCGCGCGAACTAGAAAAGATCAAGACATGCACACTTCCTCAAGGTGTTGGCACATTTCCTCAAGGTGTTGGCACGCTCGCACCATACGGTTGTTCGGCCTAAAACTCCGACCCGAACAGTTTCAAATACGTAAGAGTTACTGATGGAGTTGATTGGACCAATAGACATTCATATCGTCTGATGTAGAGGCATCACATATATATACACTACATCACAAATGGCTTCAGACTTCTTTCGTCTGAAATTTTTTTAATGAACTCTGAAAATTATATTATTGTCGTATGAGAAGGGTGAAAACTCATGAATTTGAAGTGTTGCATATTTTTTACAAGTTCCTATATGGTACTCAACGACGTATAAATGTAGTGTTTGCACATTAATATGTAGTTACAATGCTACATCGACAACATTCTTTAGTAATTCTACAACAGACGACATAATATCTCTAATTCTTCAATCTTGAGAAACTCAGACGACACTTGTACTGTCTCTAAATTCATCTATTGTCTGAGTGCTGACAGTGTCCGCCGTCTGAGTTGCTTAAAGATGGCAGCTACTTACGCCGTCTGAGTTATTTAAAGATGGCAGCCACTTACGCTACAGTTTTTTAAACTATCATATGACAGACATTAACTGTTGTGAAAAGCATTTTGTGACGTAGTGCATATAATACTGATGCATGCAAGCTAGATTTCATCTCAAGTCGGTCAATCATTCAAACATTTTCATGATCAGGTAGTGACCTTATAAAGAGAAATCTGATATGAAGATAAGAAAGGGAGCAAAAGCAAAAGCTCAAGCAAGGCGGCTCCATCTGTATATGCAAGTATGAAACACAGCAACTAGCTGCTCTAAGATATACATGCAGCTTAATTAGCTTTTCCATTCCCTAAAAACATCAGAGTATGTGGTCCTTAAATCACCCACTTTGATCAAGTCTTTGATATATATGCATTCATGGACGTCAATTTATAAAGGACTGCTAGCAGCCATAAGATTCCTTCGATACTTTGTCCATGTCATCGACATGGTCAAGAACACTAAGTTGTGCCCTCCCATTGGGGCTCGATCTATTTAGAAAAGCAAAAGCAACAAACCCTTCTCAATTTCTTCTTCTCCAACACCAAAATTTTCTTTGATATATATGTTCTGGCATGGTACCTCACTTTGTGGGGAGCCCTTTACTAGAACCCACATGGATTGCTCGACTTTCTTTTTCTTCTGCTGCCAAATATGTCGCAGCTATGGATCCCCATGCCTAGTTCCATATACAAACTACCAGAGACAAGATTGGTAAGTGCTTGATATGTGCTACCAAACTAAACCAAATGGGATCCTCTTTTTGCTTTGTTCCATTAGCAAATTAGGCAAGAGCGACTTCCTCTTTAAAGCCCCGGGTATCGTTCACATGAGGCCTACTATAGTATGGCTCCCAAAAGTCCTAGAAAAATAAAAACAAGGCAGATGTGAGGCAAAGCTGAAAGTCGGATCCTCCCATGATCACTTTTGTGCAAGCAACAAAAGCTATTTAGTGATTGCAGCTTTGCCGTTAAGGAATCAACCGTATAAAAATACTAAGTTGCTAAATTATAACTGATTAGATATTAAAGATTTAAAAGTGTAGAACATTATAAGAATGTTTATCGAAGATTCGAAGTGCACATAATAATCTTACAACTCACGACACACACGCGTAAACACAAAATTTTATAGAATATATGGCATTGCCAAATTGTTTAATCAACGACCGAAAATAGACTATAGAATATATTCATGAAATAGATACGAAGTGTATATAATAATAATACATGTTTTCATTCAATTACATTTATGGATTGTACATAATTTACTTTTTTGTTAACACGTATACGAGTGAGTGAAGATTTTCATCCAATTAATAAATGCGCGCGCGTGTGTATACACACATGGTCATTCCATTAAGGAATCCCTTATTATGACTTATATGAAGGATTGAGCATTAGCCTAACTTTTTGATCACATATCAACATATCCACCATTCAACCTCTAGGTATACATGAGTAAATCATTTCTGAAAATTTTCAGTCAAATTGGTGATCTTTAAGGCTTCGAACTAGCTTAAATCAATGGACGGTTCAAATCTGTCAATTCTGAACCGTTCATGAAAATGGCAGTTTTGAGGACCTTAACGATCACAAATTTGGATGAAATTTTGCAGAAGTGATCTACATATTAGGACCTAAAAACTGAATGGTTAAGATTGAAAAATGTGATCGAAAAGTTAGTCTAATGCTTAATCCCTCATATAAGTCATAATAAGGGATCTCTTGATGAAAGAGCCATGTGTATATATATATATATGACCATTCCATTGAGAGATCCTTATTTTTGGTCACTTTTAGGGATAGACCCACACCATTGAATTTGTCATTTAATAAGGTTGGATGACTAAGATTAAAACAAAATGTTGCACACTTTATATATGTGTGTGTGTGTATAGGTATGCTAGTATATGTATAGACTGCATAACCGAGTCTTGTAATTAAAAGAATGTGATGTTATATCATATATTCTTTTTTAAAGAAAAATAAAATAAAGGGTTAGTGCGGCTGTCATCAAGTCTTGATTAATAAAATTGTCAAACAAAAGGGGAGACATTGAGCATTTGAGTCTAAACCTCTGATTACATATATTAAGCATATATGTAGAGAACATCTTAAAATAATATCATGGGTTTCTATCAATTAAACAACTTTATATAGTAAGCACCAGCTGCAAAGACTACTTTATTGATGATTGTATTTGTTTTAACATAGTGGTGAAATAGTGGAAACATAAATCGATATGTAGCTTAATTACAACATACAAAACTACCATACGCATTGCTTTCCTACTATGTTATCGTAACATAAAGAAAATATATCTTGTATATTCTTTTATAAGAAGGGTAAATTTTTCAATAAGCTCTTGAGAGATATTGAGCCGGAAAACATGGTATTAAGTTTTCTTGCGCCATGGTGCTATAATGTCATTTTCATGTTTCCAAGATAAGATACACGTAGAGACATGACTTTTAGCTAACATACAAGATTTTTTGATCCAGTTCAAAACGTTTTTCATGTGTATAGACATATGAGTGATCAAGTATATATGTACCAAGTTTTGGTTTCCATACCGCAAGGAGCCAAGCATCGTAGGAGGTAGAATGCACCACTTGTGGTTTTCATCTCCATCTTCATCTTAATAAGGCAACATACTTGTTAGTTAACTTCAAATATTATGAATACGTAATTACTTTTTATGTATAATAGAGGTATGAACTGATACATAGCAAGTCTTCATCGTTTTGGATACCAAATTAAGCATCATACGTAACAGGAATAATATGCATCTTATTCTTTCGTTTCTTCATCTCCAATTGCTTTATTTTCCACTTCCCATGACGATTCTATTGAACTACAGATTCTCTGCTACTCTACAAAACCTTGAGACTCAGGATCTGATTCTCCAATATTAAACCCCAATAAACCTCCCCAATTTGTTCTACCCCAGGCCTCCCCTCAAATCAACAATAATTGAAAACCGTCAACGAAACCAAGTACGTAATTCTTCACTTTATATTCTAGACCATCTCCCCCGACCCTAATTTTTTTTAAGTGGCCCATAATTCACGCAAAATTAATTTACAACTAGCTCCCCATCACTATCTTATTACTGTTTACCCCTTTAATTAACCATTATTTCCTTTGTGGTCACAACAAAAACAAAGTTTTTATTATTTTTAACCCACGAAAAAGTAAAGTAATTACACTACGTCACTTGCAGTGTAAATCACTGGTTGGTTCTGGTTCCTCATTAATCATTACTATATCTCGGATCAATCACCCACCGGCTTCGTGCCCCTCCGACCGGCTCGGCTAACCTCGCGCCGAGCCATCCCACGTCAGCAACCTTTCCTTGCCCATTGGCTCTTTACCAGTTCGGCTTATGGGATCTCGACACGTGTGTTCCAGTCCAGTCCTAGTTGTTTCTTCACGACTAAGCTTAAAACACTAATCTTTTTCATGGACCCACAGTGGGGCTTACGTCAGCTCTTTTTTAAAAGCTCGCGGCCCACGCTATAGTGCCACCTGACTCAAAAGCTAAGAGCTGTACAGACACGGCTTGCTTCAGTCACGTAATTCCGAACGGAAATACCCTCGATGAGGAGGTGTAATTACTCGTTTTGCCCGGGCCGGTGAGCCTTTAAATATGGGACTCCTACGCTTCGTTTCTTCCCTTTCCTCCTCCTTCCTCCCTCCTTTAGTAATTTCGAGCTTTTGTTTCAGCTAAGCCATGTTGTCTACTATTTCCATGCTTCCTTCAGAAACCCTTCTTCACTTTCCAGCTTTCAATCCCGGTTTCACCCCCGGGGGCTTTACCCCATGGGAGTCGGAGCTTTTTCCGGCTATCCAATACTCCCCTAAACCCGTTGCCTCAGACCCTAGCTCAGATGCTGCCCAAACCCTATCCTCCAAACCGGTCATTACCAGCTCCGGTTCAGATGACGACCCAAACCGGCCGGCCCGGTCCAACCTAGACCAGGCGAAGTCATGCCCGAGTGACGGGTCGAAACGTACGGTGGTGGACGAGCGGAAGCGGCGGCGGATGATATCGAACCGGGAGTCAGCGAGGCGGTCGAGGATGCGAAAACAAAAGCACTTAGAAAACCTAAGGAACCAGCTCAACAAGCTTAAAGTTGAGAACCGGGAACTAAACAACCAGATCCGGTTCGTCATGTACCATTTTCAGACGGTACGTACGGACAACGAAAGGCTCCGAGTCGAACACACGATGCTCCGACAGAAGTTGTCGGAGTTAAGTCAAATTTTGGTTTTCCGGCAACTCCAGAACATGTCATCTGCATGGCCATGCAATACCGTTATTACCGAACAAATCCCATAACTAATCACGTAATTAATGATATTTATAATCAATATAAACGTCATTAATTTTCCCTAAAACTAAAAAACAAAGAGCGATCACTCTCTTCCTCTCGTCATTCTCTCCTCTAGAATTCTCTGTAAATTATTATATATACATTAAAGCTGCTAAAGTAGATATGGGTAGGTTTTTTTGGCAACAAAAGTGGGTTTGGAAAATGATGGTTTTTCTTGTGGGGATTACTGTATTATATATTTTGTATAAAAAAAATTAGCGAATTATGTTTTGTTTATGGAATCATTTTTTTTCGATTTCGAATCATTTTGTTGTTCTTCTGTGCTATTACCAAATTAATCGATCTTTTATTGAAGCTCCACTAGTCCAATATATTTCATATAATGTCAGTCACGGCCACAGAATGAAACTTGTGCCAATGTGCTGCCAATGTTTCCACGATAAATTTATATCGTGCTAAACCATGGATGTCTTTGACAAATATAGGATGAAAGCACTAACCTAAAAATGGAGGGAGACGTATAAAATTACGAGTGGATGTTATCAGAAAAGGGATTGTGGAGACGAATATTCTAAAGGGTTAAGATTGTCTTTGAGACTAAAATGTAAATAGATGCCAAAAACAATAGTCAAGCGATGGTCGTCTCTACGTTTATGGAGTTTCACTTTTTGAATAGAGGCTAATGACGAAGCTAACACGCTTTACTCTAGCTTGTTAAAAAAAAAAATATCACGCTTACTTCTTAATCATGTCTATCATAAAGATGAAAGATCCATTAACCTACAAATTAGATTTTAATTTTCCTTACCAATATATACAAGTACATGAATACACACACACGATGATGAAGCGATATATAAAAATTACGTCAAGATTTGTTTTAAATCTCATAATATCATGCTTGAATAATTAAGTAAGTGTTGTAAAAGAAAATGATCGATCAAACTTACAGGGTGATAGTGGAGACTTCAAGTTTGTTATGTACGTACTCAACGCATGACTCCGTAATTGAAACTTCTAAGACAAAGGTAACTCTGTATAACCAAAAAAAGTTAAGGGTAGATGACCCCGACCACTAAAAACAATAATACACCAAATGTCATGTTTTATATATAAGTAATTATCACCTAAAAACTTTTTGGGTAGCTTCAACTTGCACTTGAAAATGGTTCATTCCACCCACTATGTTTTCAGATTTATATGTCCTTGTAATAGAGAATATATAGTCAAATAAACATATGCAAATAGAAGCTTCCATTAGAAAATTCAAAATTCAAAACTTATAAAAACCAAACCCAGAAATACATAGATAACTTACACAACCAAACCAATCAAAAATCCTTGGACAAGAGTCTCCACAATCCACATATATAGCTTTCTTGCTAGCTAGAAAATCTACTCAAAATTCAATTCCAAGCAAAGTACAAATTCTTCACTATGCTTTAATTTCCCTGTACCACAATCGATCCGATTGGTTTTGGATCAAGTCCAAACTAGATTAGTGTATAAACTTTAGGTGATTTAGTGTAATTTCATACTTAATTTGAGGTGGGACTGTGGGAAGGGGGCCACGAGTTTCTAAAGTTTTACATTTCAATTTGTTAATTGATCAGAAAGGGGTCACAAGTTGTGATCAAATACGTAATCCAATCAGTGCATAACATAAAAAAAGAATGCAGTCGTCACCTCTATTTTAATCAAAAGTAATTATATATAGTTTAATTAATCACAGGATGAAGATTGTAAGTGACGCTCTAGCTTTGGTGTATTGTATTAAGCTGGAGAGTGGCAAAAATGTGCAACTGAAAGGGCACTTCACTGTGTACAACAAGTTTAGGTTTGAGCTCCATCAGGTTGGTTTCTCTTTTCCCTTTCTTCTTTCTGAAAGACAGGTTGACCTCTTTATCATAGCTAGGGGTGGCAATTAGGGTTTGATTGGCGGGCCGGTGGTGGTGTTTAGTCGCATACATTTTACATAACACTAATCGTGTCCACATAAACATGGCATAATTAAGATACGACTTGATTGTTACATTTATTGATTCGACTAGTTGCCGATGGACCTAACATGATTAAAACTTGACCTAGTCTTCTTCATTATTAACTGAGGTTAGAACTTAGTTCCTCCCTCAAATTATGGATGTCAAAATCACAATTTTTGGACTTTAGTTATAGTTTTGGTATTTGAAATAAATATAGTCTGCTAGAAAAATCAGTGAGTGATGATAACTTATGTATGATATACAACTTTTTTAATTTACTCCAAGCTTGACTGCATTACCAAAATAGTTCACAAGAGTGGGAGTTGGTATCGATAGTAACATACACAAATAAAAATCCTCCTTAAAAGCCATGATCAACGTCTATGTTTCAATCTTATAAGGGTATGAACTGCAGCGTCTCCATCCCTTTCCCTTTCGTTGTTCATCATTTCTAATTTTAGTTCTAAAAACCCTACTACATAACAATGAAAATTGACAAGGGGCACCCCTGCAGTCGTTTATTCTACACTGTCACTTTATAAACACACAGATTTTATGAAAACTAATGAGTATGGACTTATGTTAATATTTCCAGATCCCCTTGGATTATATGAAATTTTGATTTGTTTAAAATTAATGACGGTTCACAGCTCAAGTGGAAGTTTTATTTTGGGTGCTTAATTGCTGATGTAATTCTCCTTTTGATTAATAGAAATATAGAATGGCTCCAAAGCTGGGCATTCCACTTTGTCATTAGAGTTCATAATCAAAATACCCACTTGATCGACCAGAACCGTCAATTAAAGAATTCCTTGTTTTTGTTAATTATATTATGTCTTCTTTACAGGTCTAGCTATGTTGGATGATCATGTTTGGTGTGACAAGTAACAACTACCAATTATGTAAGTACTCCATTGTTTTGATTATTTGTATACAAAACCATGCCAAATTAAACTTATTCATTATTTGTTGCAATTATTTGGATTCTCCAGGGTTCTAGGAACTTTCTTTTGCAGTTATCAATGGGATTCTTAAAACCTAGATAGCCTTCAAAAGGTTTTAGGTGTGATATATATTTTGGAAACAAGAAAGCTTAAGTTTATCTAAAGTAAGGACAATTTTGTGCTCATAACTTTCTCTATATCGATCTCTGCCTTCTTTTTTTTTTTTTTTGAACAGGTATATCGATCTCTGTTTTAAAAAAGAGATGATAACTGAGTATATATGTCATTCAGTGTTATGTATTCATTAATCGAATAACTGTATTAGTATTATATACTGATATATATAGAGTGATATACATATTGGAGTAGTGATCCTCTATAGTGTCGGGCGGTGATTTAAAATTTAAATTCCCTTCCTCAAATAGAAATGTATACGCACATATTATGTGAATATGCATAAGATCTTTCACTAGCTATCCTCTTAAGTAGACAAAAATTGATTGATTGATCCTTAATATATTGCTCGTGGATAAATTATTTTCAGTGCAAAGTCTCTTCAAGGTTTGGTTCAATTGGTTGGGCATTCTTTGCATCATTTCCACTGAAGGAATAAAGTTGATGGATAATAAGAAAGTTGTATGTAAAAGATGAATATGATAGATACCTACAAGCTAGAATTTTACAAACTGCGACCACATATTCATATCGATCTCTCAGAAGTCCTAGTACCTTGAAAGAACTCGATCAGTATCACTATTTTCAATCAAAATCAAGTACGTAACCTAATCGTACTTGCTAAAGAATTTCATATAGAAAGAACGAGATCAGGAAACGATAATATTGATTTCTACTTTACTTTGGTAAACTAGTTCCACTTTATGACACCTTGAAGCTGTCGAAATTATAAAATCAGCTTTGAGATTGTCTAAAGGAGCATCTATACTGAAGGAGATAGGATGTGCCTGCTAGCTTATTCTACATGATTGAGAACGATGGCTTTGTAAGCATCTTGGTCAAAATATAGTTTATAAACTAGTGCATGTAATCTTTATGTTCAAATTATTTACTCTATTTATGTGGGATATAGCTTATGAGCGGTAACTAGTCATCAACCTTGTTATCGCTTAATTAAACCTTAAAATTGACTAATGACAGTAACTTTTCTTGCGTATTCATTCACTAGAACAGGGTATCCAATGACATCTTTCTCAAGGCAACACACTTTGATCTCATGAGTTTGAGACACAAACTGTACAAGAAAACCTAGAGCAACGAACGGGCCAGTTTAGATTGTATAATCCAAAAACTTAAACTATGATACTATGACTTACAATATGTTATCGTAGCACACTAAGGAATATTTTTATTTAAGATTAATTTCAGTTTACCCCATTGAGGTTTGGGGTTAATATCGTTTCACTCTTCATACTTTTAATTTTGAAAATTTACCCCCAGAAAGTCTCCAATTTTCATAAATCATACATAATTGCTAAAATTCCGTCCAATTTAAAGGTTAAATGATAACATGAAATCTTAAAAAAAAAGTTCTAAAAGACGATTTATGTTGTTAATTATAAAACTATTTTAGCCTTTTTAGTGAGTTATGAAGTCCAAATTAACGTCCGAATTAGACGAAATTTCAGTAATTGGGCATGATTTATGAAAATTGAAAACTTTATGAGGTAAATTTTAAAATTAAAAGTATGAGAAGTGAAATGATATTAACCTTAAACCTCAGAGATGTAAACTGAAATTAATCTTTTTCTTTATTAGTTATAAATGTTTGTGAATAGACCAGATCGACAAATTGAAAAGAACAGAAATTATATTAAACATACAATTAAGGAGTCCAAAATTGTATATCGGTGTTATACACTTGCCGGATCGAATGGCTCATCACAAGCAAGGTTGCGATAAAACAAATTAGAACGGATTCAATGCACCATGATACACTTGAACCATTAAATATTCCAACAGTCAAAGCATACGTCGATATGACTAAAAAATTCGAAGAAACCCAGTTACTACAGTAAAGATATCTATCTGCCTCTTTTCACCTCCTCTCCCATAAGCTTCATGAGGCCTCGTCTTCGCTCGCACTCTCAATCTCTCCGCCAAGGAGATCGGAGAAGACTGATCCAAGGAGACCGCCAAGGACTAGAACTCTGGAACGGCCTCCGCATCACCGTCAAGCTCATCGTCTAGAACCAGGCCAAGGTCTACGTCCCTGCCGCTGCCATCGTCATCAAGGACCCCAAGGAGTTCGAGCTCGACCGGCGAAGACGAAGTGAAAGGTTGTGGTCGCCGACTCGCCGCTGTTATAAGACCTGACGAAGACTCGAATCGTCGGGTTATGGTTTCGGGTCGACGAGTCGTCGATCGGGTCAAAGAGGCTCGAGTTTGCTGGTATACCCAATCTCATTTCAATCTCTGTGTGCCCAATCTCTTTTGTCTTAGGAATTCTTAAGAAACTTGAGATTCTTAGTATAAAAGAACTTCCTCTTAAGAATTTACCAAAAGAATAAGAGATTTGACCAGTCTGAGCAAGTTAGACGTCATTGGTAGATATCTTGGAACAATCCCATCTAAAGTGTTATCGAAGTTGTATAGATTGGAAAAAGTGAAGAACTGCACATGAAGTTTCAATTTGGGAAGTAGGGAACTGAATTTGAGGATGCATATGAAGAAACCAACGCTAATTTTGATGAGTTGATTGCGGTTGTGGTCAAGTAGTGGAAAAAATAAACGGTCTAAATCGTTGTATGTGACTTCTATTTATGTGACTTCTATTTTTTTTTCAAATAATACCTTTCGATTTAGTAAATTTTAAAATTGTTTAAGGAAATTATATTTCCGTCCTTCTGTTATCTGTCTTGCCCTAATACACGTAGGATTGGTTAATCCGGGTTAGGAGACTCTATGTAATGTCTATAAATAAGCCTTTCTATCAATGAATGAGTAGACCGTTATTCTCGTTATCTTTTCTCATTCAACACGTTATCAACATTGTGTTCTAACCCGAGCTTGATAACGAAACCCTAAAACCCTAAAATTTTCTGTAGCCATCCTCCATCGATTTTGACTTAGGCACCCAAAAAGTTGCTCTGGGCACCCAACCCAAAGCCCGCAGCCTCGCTCCGCCTGCTCACACCGGCGGCGAACCGCACCAGCCTCCTCTACCAACCAAGACCCAGCCGAGCCTCAGCCTCGAGCGCTGTCCCTTTGCAACCCAGAACCACAGCCCTCTCTCGGCCACAACACCGACGAGCGCACAATCCTCGACGGTCCCACCTCAGCAAATCACCACCTCCGCCGCTCTCGCTTCTCTTCTGGCGTGAGCCCCAGTCGAGCCATCATCTTCGCGCCCCCAGACTTGCACCACCGCCCTAGTGCTGCACACGCGAGCTCTATCTGGCCCACCCAGTCCCTGCCCAGCTCCGAACGGCGCCCCTCCCTCACAACAGCTCCGATCGGTATCTGCTCAACCTGGATCTCCAGATCCGACCCGGATCATATTCACCCGATCCAAAACGTATAATTGTACGAGGGGAAAAACGGTAAATTTTCCCCTCCGGGTAAAAAGTTTTTACCTAACGAGTAAAAATAGTTTATTTACAGTAGTAACTATTTAATTAGTTTTACTGCTTACTGTTTTTATATATATGGTGAATATGACTAACCATATATTTTTATTTTTCATGAAATTTTTCGCGCGACCGATCACGATGGAATTGCGAGAGTTACTTCGTAGCATGGAAGTAAGCATGAAAATTACAAAGACAACTTCTCTTACACAGCAAACTAGCACGTAAGTTTTTATAAAAGTTGCCGCTTTTTGAATTTTAATTTCATAGCCGGGCTTCATAGCCTTCTTCTACATCCCACCTTTCTTTATAACGTGGGGCGATATTGAGGGATTGGGACCCCTCATATCAAAGTTGAAATATGTGACGGTTTGGCAAGTCACGATATTACGATGAAATATTGTCATGGTTAATAAAGGGACAAACATCGATTTGCGACGGAAATTATCGCGGTTAACATCGATTTGTGACTGAAATTGTCACGGTTACATCGATTTGTGATGGAATTTGTCACGGTCTACATCGAATTGAGTTACCATAAACTATGGTCTTGACCAAATTCAATACTTGGAATTAATTATCGTATATCGATAATAGTCAATCTTCCATCTTGTTGTTGAAATATTTGACCGAAACATAAGCCCTGAATTTGACATAAAAAAAAAAGTGGCAAATTTCATGTCACGAGTTCTGAAAAGAGGGAGAGGCAACGCCTCGAACCCTATATGTCATAAAAAGATTGGGCAAGTAAATAAAAGAAAAATCTTGTTATTGATGTGGTTCTACATCTGTTCATTAATTGCAAAGAAAACAATAATATGGTACAAGAAATATATGGAGTTTTTGAAACAAGAAACTCACTATATGGAAGCAGATGAGAACGTTATTCTCACAGTTACGGATTTTAAAAGCAAAAGGTATATTGCGGAAAATATGAAGCATATGACTTCGGTTTAATAGTCTAAGTGACTACAAATCCGTTTATTTTTCCAAGTTTTGTGCAGGCATACACCTCACATATTTGACTAAAGTTACTTAGTCGTTATATTTTGAATTAAATTCATGGTCAAGATCTCGTTATAATTGTTAGCATATATATTCAGATTTTATCTGGCACATATGATTCGATCTACATAAGTTATATGTTAATACAATATATCGTATTACAACATGACACTACATTAGACTACAAAAGACCACCAGTTACTATAAGGTGGCGTTTATAAAGGCTAAAATATCATGATGTTGCGCAATGCACATCGGTTTTTGGATCAAAAGAGGATTTGTAATGTCAAGTGTGGCACAATGTACACTTATACAATTGTAAAGACATTACAAACAAGAGTAGTTTTCTACACTCTTGAGCGGATTCACAATTGCAAAAAGAAAATTGCGTTACGCTAAATGTCATCCAAAATTGGATGTTGAAAAATCATTTTCTTTCTCTACAAGATCCCACAGTGGGCCGTGGGTGCTCACGACCAATTTTGCCAAGTTTTGGCATGTTCTAAGCCTTGTTTCGTCCATCTATGTAGTATTACACGTCATGTAATGCACTCTAAAAGATTCGAATATCTTTTTTTTTTTCAATCTCCATCGAAATTGTTAACATATTTCAGTTTTTATGTCTTGACATAAGACTGTTGTCTCTACATTCTTGTATATGAATGTGTCGTAGAGAGATTGAGTGCTTAGCTTATTGCATTATTGCAAGGAATAGACAACTATTCATGGATTTGGTGTTTTATAAATCCGTTGTGACTACGATGACTAGATCATCACAAATAATCAGAGCGGATTAATGCTCAAGTTTCAATGCCTAATGGCGTTATGATTCAAGTCACATATGTTATTTATGAATAAAAAAGCAATCGAACCGTGTTATGATTTAATGATATTCATGCCAACGTTTATTACCTGGAAACACATTGTGAGAATTGATGAGAATTTCTTATGTATCACTATAATGAATGCGCAACATTCATGAGTCACTAAGATTCGGTTAATTGAATCGGTTATTGTCACCAATGATGAGAATGGAGACATCGACTCATATAGGCTTTAACATAAATCGTCCGGGATAATTTTAGACGTGTTTTGATGATCCGTATACTAAAGAGTAAAGACTCTCACAGACATCCTTTGTTTTGAGCAAAGTAACCATTGAGATAAAAAAATCACCAAAGTACAACTTGGTGGAGCTATGAGCAATGCTCACGGCTTATGGATGACATTAAAGCCATTCGCGTCATCCTCCTATACAATGGAGGCACTACTCATGCTTTCATAAGCAAATATGACGCCAAAGAACCCTCTATGATCTCTCATTGGCCATGCTCGTTACTTGTTTTGTAAAGCCTATTCTTTAGCAAAGATTAGGAGCGACACCCTCCTACGCTAAAGACAATAAAGAGACTAGCATATACAAGATGCTCAGACATTGTTCACTAAGTAAGACATTAATTGCAATGTCTGTGAGTGATTATACAAGAATGATACATAAGATGTTGGCCTAGATGACTTCTCATTGTTCACTTTGAGGCATAATATATAATGTTATAGTGATGTTCACAATGGTTTAACTCAAGCTATAACAATTAGATGTTATAGGGAACCTTAACAATGATTGAAAAGTTGAAAAAACCTAGAATTTTCGTTTTTCAGCCTACGGACCAGTCATTGTGCGGACCGGTTCACTAACTTTTAGACCGATTCTTGAGGTTCTGTTTACGGCTATTGATTCCTAACATCCGACCCTACCTATTCACAAAATTTGGTGGCATTTGGAGACCTGAAAGGTGGTGAACCGCTCGATATATGTGTTCACTGATGTCTGGCGACTCCGACGGCCGGTTCGGCACTTTTTCGGCCGGTTCTGTCGTCGAAGCTGGCGGTTTCCGAATTCTAACTCCCATGTCTACCCACTTACAAATTTTGGTAGCATTTGGAGCTCTAGAGGATAGTGAACCGTTAAAGGAAGTGTAAAACAAAGGTCTAGTGATGCCGGCGGTTGGTTCAACCAGTTTCTTTTTAACCGGTCCCGGCGGTGAGGCCAGCGGTTTTTTTTGGACTTGTAAGACCAATGACTACGAATTGTAGCAGGGTCATAGTTTTAGTTATTCATCTTTACCCACCATCATTCAAATCTTTATGTTACGGTTGTAACGGTATGTATATTTGTTAACAGATTGAGTTAACGTTCAGCAATCTATATCGTCTACATGTTGTATGTGTCAAATTGCGTCTCCACAAGCGCAAAATGATGGGTTATTTGATGAATATTGTTTTTGAATAAGACATGAGCTTCCGACTATAGTCCGTTTATATAAGGACCTTGACAGGTGATCTCTTTTATGTCACTTTGATGAGCCAGTCTTCCCATCGTTAGGGAGAGACAGTGGCAGAGCCAGGATGAAAATGTCACATGGGCTAATAACAATACACGAAAAAAAAATTCAATAAAACTCTACGGCGTGAGAAATTTTGGTTAATAAAAAAAAACACACATATATAAGGAAAAAACACACATATATAAGGAGATGTATGTATGTTAATTTTGCTCGCAGAAACAAGATTACTCAGGAGTTGTTACAGTTTTTTCAGAAGATTCTAAACAAGATGACTTCGTCAAGCCACTCAAGCGTTATTTAATGGATTTAAATGAATTTTCTACCGTTATCTAGATGACTTTTTACTAGTTTTATAACCTTTTAAGATTCTTAATCCGTTACTTTTAATTTGTAATGCTTATGTGTATTGTTAATTATATTTGAAAGCTTTTGTTATTTATTTTACAATGTAAAGAAGCATTAGGAGTCAAAAATCAATTTTAAGGTGGTTATTTCGGAAAAAAAAAAAATTAAGGTGGTTAAAGACTAGCTACTGACCCACCACTGGCCAAAAACACGAAGCCATGAGCATTATTAAAGACGGTAAAGTAAATAAGTAATTAGACTAACTCAGTAGCAACCCTATTATATAAAGCCAAAATCATTAACCCCGCTAATTGCAGTAATCAGGAGTAAACTGTGGGGTCGCCTTCGTCAAACAAAGCTGGCTTGATTGGCTTGACTCCCTCACTTCCCACCATCCTCACACGCGCCCAAGATATAGATTGATGCAGGTGTTTTTCTGAGTTTCAAATCTCACCTGGGCTCCAGACTAGGCTGACTCCGCCAGTGGGGGTGAGATAAGAACAAGAATGTTCAAGTAGAAATACTTGAAATTGTCTCATTAAGTTCCTTAAAGTGATGAGATCACATATACATGTTGCAAACATGCCTGTAAGGATTGATGTCCGGATAAGGACATGTTGATGTCCGGATAAGAGGACATGTTGATGTCCGGATAAGAGGACATGTCGTCACCCATAGATGGTGGCATGGTGACACCACAAATGTGGTAGATGGTGTCGCTAGGCCATGGCTCCCACGGTTTAGGGGGAGGCCACTTAGTTCGATTATACTCGCCAAGGAAAAATGCGAGTTTGGCACAACTTGATCATTTGATCAATGATACTCATTCGTTTGTTATTTCTGGATTATGGTCATCATTAGGGGACGCCTCAATGCCAATACCAATCCATATAGAGATCTCTACACTTAGAAATTACACCGGTGTACATGATGACGTGGTTTAATGAGTTTGATATCGAACCATACTTCGTTGAGAAAATACCAACGTTGTAGATTGACCTAAATGGAAAGATGTGATCCAGTTTAAATAAAGAGATAGTGCTTTGGTAAGGTGACGCCGACACCCCAAGTGTAAACTCTATCAGTTATATCTTTGTTAGAAAGCGTAGTGAGAAAAAGAGTTTAGACTCACCTTCAGGCGCAAAGTCTCTCACAAACGTACTGGAATCGACTACGATGAGATATACTCTCATAATTGATGTCATTGCACTCCACTACCTTGTCAGTTTGGTAGTTTCCGAAAAACTGAACATGCAGCTTGTGGTCACAACTTATCTATGTTGGGAACTAAGAGATGTACATAAAGATCTTGAATAGATCGGTTTTCACCAAATCAAGTGGCTCCTGAC
The DNA here is from genome assembly GCA_010134655.1 of Fragaria nilgerrensis. Taxonomy (NCBI): domain Eukaryota; kingdom Viridiplantae; phylum Streptophyta; class Magnoliopsida; order Rosales; family Rosaceae; genus Fragaria; species Fragaria nilgerrensis. The sequence continues at coordinate 12,415,637 of CM020977.1, forward strand.
CACGGAGCGCGTTTGCATGGTATTTGCTAAGTATCTACTTGATTAGGGAAGGGATATGAAAACTTATGCCTATTTGCGTGTAAATTCTGGATGAATCGTGACGAACTCTTGTTAAACTAAGAGATGTCACTGATCCAAAATTATGAATGAAAGGATCATGGGAATACTTGGTCTCGAAAGTGAGGACCGTTATTGATGATGCTTATTCATCTGTCGGCTTAAGGCAATCTAAAGGACGATGAAGTTATGCCTATATGTATCTCTTGATCGGTCGAAGTGTTGAGAAGACTTGTTTCGTCCATATGACGAAGAAGTCTTAGGAGAAATCCTACATCTAAGTACGGTAGCACATTCATGTACTTGTTACAATATGCTCAACTCGACATCTCATTCACTATAAACTTGTAAGGCCAAGTTCTCCTTAGTCTTTCAACTCTCTTCCTAGCGGTTGAGCACCTTCGCTCCCTCTTAGATGAGTGTGAAGGAATATCAAGGTAGTGGCCGGATGCGTCCACGCAACGCTAATGTAATGGCAGTGATTCTTTTTATGAAAGATTTAGGCTTATCTTCAATTGTATCTTCAATTGTAGTTGGTACGTTATTCAATTGTATCTTCAATTGTAGTTGGTAGTGGCCGGACCGTTATTCAACATCAGGGGGAGTCTACATGCATCACATGTTATCTTCAATTGTAGTTGGTACGTTGTGCTCTTTTTCCCTTCGTCCAAGTCTTTTGTTTTACCCACGAGGTTTTTGTTTTACTTGGCAAAGTTTTTACCGAGGCAACACTATAAACACCATCTCGTATTAGGGACGCAACACAAGGGGGAGTGTTTAAGGAAATTATATTTCTGTCATTCTGTTATGTGTCTTGCCATAATACACGTAGGATTGGTTAATCCGGTTTCCTTATTAGAATATACTATAGTTGATAGAACTTCTAGATCCTTCGGGAGACTCTATGTAATGCCTATAAATAGGCATTTCTATCAATGACTGAGTAGACCGTTATTCTCGTTATCTTTTCTCCTTCAACAAAAATCACTAATTCTTTGAATACCCTAAAAGCTTTCCAAAATTTTTACAAAACGCTTAAATTGAGGATTTCACCTTATGATAACTTCTAAATTATATTCCCCATAGTCTAAACATTTTCCTCAAGGCTCACATGTTAATTTATCTTTATTCCCATTCATGGTTAATCTTTCCAAAAAGAGTGTTTAAAAAGTTGAAATTTTTCACTGATGTATAAAAGCGGAGCGGATTTGGTGAACCAACAGATACTTACAATATTTAATATGATGATCTAGAATAAAATTCTTAGCCGCCGTCGTTCTTTTTCCAATCTTGAATTCTTAGCCGTTGTCGTTCTTTTTTCTAATTTGATTTACTAGATCAATCGTATATACATTGATACTATTATATTTATTCGTCATAACTTTATGAAGAGTAAAATAATTGAGAGCCGGTATGCGGAGTTGAAAATGTTTACATGATGTAGATAGGACTTAACCAAATGAGAGTGTATGTGGTGGCGAGTAAATAAACTATATTGTATGTATGTAATTAATAGTGTTTTAGGAAAAACTAAAAAATATGTATGTAATTAGCTTAACTAAGCATTTGCCAAATTTATATGGGAGAATGACGACCTACAAGGCCGATTTTCTCATAAAAAGCAAGATAACCAAGGGAAAAATACACGGTGAATTAGTCAAAGGTCAAATTACGGAAAATTTGTACAATAATAGTTGAAGCTGCCATCAATCAAAGCTTATAGTCAACTATTATTGTACAAATTTTCCTACACACTATTAATGTACAAATTTCTCTTCACACTATTGCGGAAAATTTGTAATTTGGAGAGCGAATGTGAATATTGTTTACCTAGTTTTGGAAAGAAAAAAATTAATAATTGACATAAATGACAATAGACATGGCTACTTCCTTCACACGATTCATATTATCATGCAAAATATATAGGCAATGTTGAGTGACTCAAGTCTTTTATTTTTGACTTGATACATATTTATGGAGTAATTTTAAATACACACCCTTAATCTCTTAGAGAAATTCGTCCAAATGGTATACGAACTTTTGCTCCTTATAAACTTTGGTATATCAAGTTTTGAAAATATCAAAACGGTATCTCATGTTATCATCCCGACCTAAGATTAGTATATATAGTCATTAAGATGACCAATTTACCCTTAAGTTCTCTTTTTTTTCTTAGTTTTTTTTTATATTTGTTTTCATATTCCAGAAATATTAGAAGAGGGTTTGAATTTGATGATTTGGGTTGGCCTTTATAAACTTGAAGAAGATTGAAAAAAGGAAACATACAGAAGTTCAATCCTTATTGTTTCCGCTGACACTCAAGGATCTTATTGTTGCCTTTGACATTCAAGAATGATTAAGATGAAGAACTGATTATTAGTAAGGAGGAAGTGACGATGAATTTTTTCTCTACGTTCCTAAAAATATAAAAATCCAAAAAAAGAAAATTAAAATATGAAAACAAAGAAGAAAAACTATAGAAAAAAAAACAGAGAATTTAAGGGTAAATTGGTCATCTTTTTTTTGGTTAGAGGGTAAATTAGTCATCTTAATGGCTATATATACCAATTTTAGGTAGGGATGGAAACATAATCGAGATACCGATTTGATATTTTTAAAACTTGATATACCAAAGTTTATAAGGAGTAAAAGTTCGTATATCATTCAGACGAATTTCTCAATCTCTTAATACATACCCCTTACTTAATACACTACCTAGTTTTTCATTTCAATATTATACTAAATACACATCCCAAATTGTCTAAAATACCCTCAATATCTAAAACTAATAATAATTTATTATTTAATATAATTATTATATATTTACTATTTCACAACTCTCTTTATATATTTTCTTTTATTTTCTATTAGAATTTTTTTATCGGGTTAGAATTTTTTTCTTGATATTTTTTAATTTATAATCAAAAGAGTAATATTATATTCGAACTCCGAATCTCCAATATGACCTTAATCAACTAGAATTTAAAGAAAAAAAATATTGAACATACATAATTTTTTCAAAGTTAAGAAACTAGTAGATGTACATAGCATAAAAACTAGTTTTTAGTCTGCAAGATAAAAATTAAAGTTGATAAAAAAAACCAAATGAATCAGTAAATAATACATGTAATTACGAAAGTAGTCGAAATTCAGGTGATGAATTTAGGAGAAGAGAATTTTATTTCTTTTTTTGATGCGTAATAATAGTGGAAAAGAGGTTAGGTTTTAGGAAAGAGGAAGTTTTTTTTTTCTTTTTTTTTTTCCTAATAATTGATGGATATTTTTGTAATTAAACATACCTATAAAATATGATGTGAATATAAAATAATAAGAGTGTGTATTTAAAATTTCTCTTATTTAGGTTACAGTTCACGTACATTATTAAATGTATTTTATTAAATAATATAAGATTCTAAAAATATAAAAATGAAGAAAAATACAAAGTCGTCGACCATTATAAGTAATGAAATCAAATGTCTCAATATTACTACATAACATTTTATTTAGATAATGTGACTCATTAAAAAAATAACAATAGAAAATAAATAGAATGAAATCGAGTTAGTGCTAATAATCCCTCTTTGCGTTTCCGGAAACTAAAAAGAAAATAAAAAGTCTCGTTGAAAAGGATTAATTGTGTATCAAAAATAAACAAAAACAAACAAATAAAAAATAATAAAAGTCAAGCATGTAATATTCATCGATAACCTCTCCAATTGATATTATTGGCACGTTTACTTACTTGGAATGAAATTCATCAGGAATGAAAGACGGAAGGAATGAGAGACGGAATGAAATAGTATGTGGAGATTTCAATTCCATTAAGCTATTTACTTACCACATGGAATTAGAACATGAATGTAATTAATTACTATTTTAATTACTAAACTACCCATGAAAAAATAAGCTACACATTTCGATCACTCTCAACATAATTTTTTCTTTATATGTTGATCTAGTTTTGTTTGTCGTTTTGATTGTCTCAGTTGATAAGTTATGTATCATCAACAAACCAAAGGGTATTTCTATTCAGTGTATTGATTGTAATCATGTGGTTACATATTAATAATATAATACAGAGACTACGTGTGCGCTTGTGTATATTGCAATCTCGTCGTTGCATAAACTCTCTTCTACCATGATTTATTAAAATCATTTGGACCTAGTACTAGCATTTTGAGTGTATCTCAAACCGCAAGTTGTAAGGGTTGAACAACAAAATTAAGGCATCATAAGTTTATACATTTTAATAATATTATATTTAAATCAAGTAAGCAATTTTATAAATACAAAAAAAAATTAAACAACTTCCACAATAAGTATATTATTCGCATATAAAAAGCAGCCTTCAAGAAAAAAAATTGAAATTATTAGCATCTTAAACAAATTCCTCAATATTATTAGCATAATAAAATTAAAGAGGGTATTTTCAGAATAAAAGTCAATTCCTGATGGTATCATTCCTAATCCCACCTCCATCCTTAGTAGTACAATTCAGGGTTGTTAAGGAATCAATTCCTTATTAAGAGGTGGGACCAACACTCATTCTGATTCCATTATGTGTAAGTAAACGCTGGAATTCTCTTATGCTAGAATCATTCCTTCACTTTTCAATTCCATTCCATGTAAGTAAACGTGTCATATAATTAATTGCCCATGTAATATTTATTGTAGCCTTACCTATTTTTACCATGTTGATTGGATTTTTTTTTGTCTCAATTATCTAACGGTCGGTGTTAGTGTCATGTAATTGATTGCATTAAATAAATGATTACGATTGGTCAGTGACTATTGGTTCAATCTTGGTGCACTGAAAAACTTTCACACGGAGTATAGATGATTGTGGATCACCAATTAAGTAGAGAAAATATAATCATTAATTACTTCGATCATCACAGTTCACAATAAGTAGTCAAGGAGAGTGACTGTTAAAGCTTTTGACTTCATAATTTCGATCAACATATACAACTTAAAGCTCGATAACAAAAACTGAATTCCAAGCCCATCTGTTTTGTTCGGAAGATTTAAAACTACAAGCTCAAGCCCACACTACTATTCTTGCCTGCAGTAACAAGACTGTTTTCTATCTATTCCGCCGTCCTTCTATCTACTCTTTTCTCATATCATCAAAAACATTACACTTTGGTCTTCAACCCATGCCTATTACCTTCCCATGCTAAATTAATAGTTGAATGCATTCACTTGATTTGAGTTGATGTATTTGCTGTTACCTGAAGTGTTGTTTAGGAAACATGAAATCGTACATATCATACACGAATGTGACGATAGTGAGTTAAAATCATCTATAGATTGAATTGGTTTGAAAGTAACCAAGTCCAAGCCAAAGTACTTACATAGTTAACCAAAATTAACTCTAGCCTTATGCATTTAGCACAATGATTGAAAGTTGACAGGTAATTATGTAACTCATAGAGTAGTTAATTTTAGATTTAACCGGTTGAAATCTTATGAAAATAGATATCGAAAGACAAAAATGACTCTAGAGAAAAGAGGGGAGCTGTAATAGTTTTAGAATGTGGGGTGAAAGTATCCATTGGCTCAAACTTTTGGAGCCACAATTGCCATTACATCAAGGCTTTTTCTTGACTGAAGTCTAGCCGTTCTAATATATTCTCAGAATGGTGTTATGGGCATTTTCAGTTTAGGCTTTTTCACACCCTTGCGTTGTTCAAATAGCTCCATAAACTCTTTCTTCTACAACAAGTTATCTAATACTCATCGATCTTAACAGGCGCCTACTTTTGTCCCTAAGAAGAACATCAATTCTTGAATTCTGGAACGAAAACACTGATTCGCTACTCTTCAATTCAGACCCAGTTTCTGCAGCACCTTTCTTCTTTTTCTTCTCTTTTTTATTTCTTGAAAATAGACCGGTAAACAAACGTTTGATAGAATTACTACCCCTACTTTTGGTGCACTGCTTGTAAGCCAAAAGAAAAGGGTCATGCTTTACAGTATTGCTTTTATTCGGAACCTTCAATGGACATGATGGAGGAGGCAGAGGGAGCTGCAGCTTCATCTCATTATTTTGATCGAATGCCTTTCTGGGGTTTTCTTCCGAAACACACTTGGGTTGTGGCAAGCTTCCGGAATGAGAACTAATTATAAGGGCAGGGTCTCCAATTGTTGCATGAAATTCTTTGTTTGTCTTTGAGAATGGTACTAGTCGATGGTCGTCATCCCATGCATAGCGTGAACTCATGGTCCTTGGCAAAACCATGATGTTTTACAGTGATATGCAGCAGCTGGTGAATAGTAGGCTAGGAGATAGAAAAGACAGAGAATAGAGAAGAAAACAACAGATCCGTTTTTCACTCACTACAATGTCTCTTATTTATAAGAGCTACAAATAAATCTAAAACAATTAGGATTCCTAACACTTTAGTAAATCATAATTCCTACGACAATGGGGAACACGAAACATTCCTAAAAGCATGAGAAAGAAGGAAATGTGGAATAGTACATTAGAAACATTCCTAAAGACATTAGAAAGAAGCTATGAACAATGGCTATTCCCCATCTTGCAGACCAAACAAGAGTAGTAATGTTCTTGAGAGAGAGAGAGAGAGAGAGAGAGAGAGAGAGGAGAGAGAGAGAGAGAGAGGGAGAGCTCCTAGCCGCAATTATCTTCTAGTAAATAACAATTTGACACTATTTTGAGAGTTACCATTGTCTTTTAACTAATGTCGTCTTTGAAAGTGATCGAGTATGACACACATCTCCTAAATTTGGTGTTTTGTTATTGTCTCGGAGTTTTTTACTTTGACATATTACTCCAATCGTAGAAGACTCGAATAGTACTCGAAGAAGATTCGTGCACAGGTTTATGAAAAATGGACCTTATATATGTTGGGCTCTGTCATTATGATTTCCTCCCTTTTGGAGTTTTGGGTTTGTATGCTAGGCCCTATTGGAAAGTAAAACTAAAAATTGATGTAGTGCCAATTGATTAGTCAATCGAATCATCTGTTGTGGAAAACTATAAGCTTTAGCTGTTTCTGTTTGGTGCATCTAACTTTTCAACTCATGCCCCATGAACAGAAAATAGAAGTCTCGTGCTCCATCAAAACTTGCCTACCTGGAAGGAAATCCAAAACATACAGCTACACAATCGGAAACCTACTAGCTACCATTCTTGAGATTATCATAGGCAAAAAAATGAAATAACCCTGATCAACACGAAAATTCATCAAGGTCAATTTAGATGCCTGGGAAATTCGAATCAGATGAAATATAGAAGCAATTCAATCCATTATTCGGACTGATCAAACCTAAGTTTCATCCTTACAAGTAAAATCTCCCATCACATTATCATCACAAATTAATTAAGATGACATAAAGACTCCTAAGTTTCTGTAAACAAAGCAATGAACACCAACCTTCATCTTCATAAGCGAATTCTGTCTCTAGGAAGAGGAGGAAGCTTTACAAATTTACCATCCCTAACCTCACATGAATTCTTGCACGAAAACACAGAGTACTTGCCCTTCAATTTCGACCCGATTTGCCCGACAGAGCCTCTCTTGTTTTTCTGAGCAACTAACTTGTTACCTGGAGAAGAATTCACAGCAGGAGCAGCAGTACTAGTTGTTCTGGTGCACACTTTGAAAGCCAAAAGAAAAGGGTCCTCCTCTGCAGCTTGCCACTTAAGTCCTTTTCCAGAAGCGCTTCTGCTCGGAGCCTTCAACAAACACGGTGGCAGAGGGATCTTTATGTCATTCTGATCCATTCCCTTAACTGGTTTTGCTCCGGAATCTTCAGAAACGCCATTAGGTAATGGTGGTCGGGACATTTTTGAACCAAGAGCAGGGAACTCAGTTTCTGCAGGGAAGTCTGCTTTGTTTGCAACCTTGGAGACTCCGGGCTTGGCCTCCCAAGCAAAGGGTATGTTCCCTTGTGAATGAACCCTTCTGTGACTCATGGCTTTTGAAGATGAAATGGAAAGAAACGAATTGGGTTTTGTTTCTCTGGTTTGTATCTATACTTGAAGAAGCTAGCTAGCTAGTGACTAATGCTGAAGAGCCCTAGGTTTTCATGTAGTCTGCACTTTCTAACTGCCAGAGAAACCTGAGAGGGCAAAGCAAGCATAACGTGAACAAGAGGAAGAAGAAAGATGAGTCGGTTTTTGAAACGAACTTCAATATTTCCAAGAAACAATGAGCAAACTGTGAAGCGGTTTCCAAATCCTAGACTCAAAAAGAGCGTGTGTGGTACGAAAATTAAAGCATGAAATGGGTTTGACGGATTCAATGGTGGCATTATTTGAGTTGGTGAAGTGGGGATGTAGTGCTCATAAATAATGGGCATGACGGTTTAGGAAAACAAACAAGCTGCTTTATTTTACCCTAAAGAAGGGAAAAGGGGGAAACAAATAGTGTTGCAAGTTTGATCACAATGACTCGTAAACGTTTCCATGACATTACGTGTGACACCATATCTATGCCCAATATCATGAAATCTATCAAAAACCCTATCTATAGCCAAGCCTCAAAGTCGAATGCCGTGATTAATACATTTTGGAGAAAAAAAAATTGAGTAAACGTTACCAAAAGGACCATATCTAAGAGTTACGACATACAAGAAGATTATTGAGCCTGTATATCAAATCTTTTCCAAGAATTTTCCATGAATTATTTATCATACTCTGGAACGCGCATCATATACTTCAAAATTTTAAATTAAAAGTTCATGCGAAAAATATATAGAAATCAATCAAAGTGGCTATGGTTTAGGGGACTCGATCAAAATCAAATGTGATGACTGATACATCATGCATGCGGAAAAAAACTTGAGTAAACGTAATCGAAAGTACAGTTGGAAAATATTGGAAGGTTGTTGAGCATATAAACCAAAACTTTTTACAAAACTCGATCTACCACATTCCCCAGCATCACATGCTTAAGCAATCATTTAGAAGTTCATATGAAACAAAAAAAAATTATAGAACTTGAAAAGAGGTTGAATAAGCTATTGTATGTATTGGGGATAGATCAAAGCTAATACATTATGGGAAAAAGGGATTAAGAAATTGTTTCTACCTCTCCCAAGATCACGGGACGGGAGGTCGAATCCTTAGCTCTAGTTCCTGCAACCCAATCTTTGACTCTTTGATGCTTAAGTCAGCGTTTGGTTGCTATTTGTATAGTACGAGAGTATGGGAGGAATAGTGAAGTTACTTCTTTTGAGAATTTATGCCTGTTTTATAGGCTAGTGTTGGGGTTTTTGTCGTTAGCTTTCGATGTGGGACTGTTTTCAGTGTTGTTCAGTCTCTCCCTTTTCGGGGGTGTTTAGTAGTTGTGAAGTGGTTCCAACAAGTATATTGTTGCTAGACCTTCGTTCTTTGAGTGCCTATGAAGCTTTGCCGGTGTCTTCTTGCCCGGAATGGTCTCCGGCGACCGGGTGATTATGCCATATTCTCGGCACGGCCGAGTGTTCTCGGCTATGTATTAACAAGTCCCCAAGTCCCTAGTCCGAGAGAGCTCTTGGGTGGGGAGTTATTCTCAAGTTGTGCCGAGGATGTGTCTTACCCGGGAGTTGGAGGCATGGTGTTGAGTCCTCAAGTCCCCACGCGAGGGTCGCGAGGTGGCTGGGGTTGCGTTCCGAGATCTCGATACAATCCTTTCATCATAGCTCACGGGTGTCATAAATGACCAGTTTATGAGGGACATGTGGTCATTTATGACGTCATTAAGGCTGTAACGGCTCGTGCAGTTAACACGCGTACGTGAGATCGTGGGGCGCGTTGTAACGCACGTTTTGATCATGGGCGACGTGGCTTTTCCCTGACCGTCGAGGTGGGGAAGATCTGGACGGTCGTGGTTGATTTGGGCGTCTATAAATAGTTCTGGAGGAAACAGAGGAGGGAGTTTGCATTATGAAAAGAAGGATTAGGGCTTTGAAAGAGTGGTTTTCAAGTGTTTTGATAGGCACTTCGATGAACTGTTAAAATTGATCCTGGGGAACGTCCAATTTCATCCTCGATCAGTTGGGTGCGAGTGCTCTGCTGTTTGCAACCAGCGTCACTATCACTACGCTTACCCGCGTTTTCAAGGTATGAACTTGTTGATTCCTATTCTGGGTTCTATTTTTATTTTGTTTCAAATTGGTAGGGATTTTGTTATGGTTTTCGCATTGCTTGGGGTTTTTTCCTTTTGTTGGTTGATTCTGGATTAAGGGATTGGGTTTTGACCATTAGGCTAGATAGGTTTAAGGTAGCGAGAGTCTAACTCGTGAGGATGTAGGGTATGCCAGACCCGGTGTGGGTGTCCAGCGAGGAGATTGTTATTGTCTCTAGCTCGACTGATCCTGATTCAGACACCTTGCACCGGTGGGAGGAAGAATTGGATTATCATATGGCGGAGGTTGCACTTGATTTAGAAGAGGGCATTCCTGTTACGGATGTTGGGTATCACGTGTCCTCGTCTGACCCTCTCTTGTAGGAGGTAGAAGAGTTTAGTATGGTGAGATCTCGGGAGGCTGACGACTCGTTCTGGGATCCTCCTGGCGAGAGTATGACGTCGTCAGAGTTGGTAGCTCTTAGGGAAAATTGGGGGATTCCTAACGAGGTGCTATTACGCCCCCTTTCCAAGAATGTGAAGTTTTTGGCCCCTCTAGAAGATTTTACTTTAGTATACGAGTACCAGTTAAGATGCGGGTTGATGTTCCCGCTGCCTCCCTTCGTTCAGTACACGCTGGCTTGTCTACATATTGCCCCGGGTCAGGTGACCCCTAACATGCTGAGACAAATATTGGGGACAAAGGTGTTATTCCGTTTATTAAGACAGGAATTCCCCTGCTTTGAGGAGTTCAACGCCTGTTGGCACATGACGTACTGCGCGAAGAAGGGTAGCAAAAGATGCGTGACCCTGAAGTCTAGGGGGAAGTTTAAGATTTTGGTGAAAGACTTACCTACCTCCACTAACGAGGAAGTGTTTCCTTGTCGGGGGGCAATGGCAAGAGTGGCATGGGCATCCCTTCTGAGTTCCTGGGGCCTTCCAAAAAATAGGTACCATGTTATGTCTCGTGTTTTCTTACTGTTTGTACTGTTATGCCCCTGCTGACTTCTGACTTTGTGTAGTGCCCCAAGAGTATAAGCTAACCGAGCTGATGGAGCGTCGTATACGCCGTGTGTTATGGGCATTTGAATCTAAGAGCTCGTACCGGATATGCCGCCTTGGCATATATAGTCATTTCGGTTATGCTCGGATCTCGGGTCTGTATCTTTGTTTTGAATGTTTTCACATTTTATGTTCTCTTGTCTGTGCTTGACTCTTATTTTTTGCCTGGTGTAGTAATGATGCCTCGAGATGGTGGGTCACGGAAGAAGAAAGGTCCTTATGACAGGGTCTCTGATGAGGATGTGCTGGATGGGCTGCGTGCTGAGGCTGATCATGCCAAGCGGTACAACATTGACTTGGAAACCGACGAAGGGAAAGAAGTGGAGCTTGAGGAGGGTGAGGACGATTTTTTGAGGTTAAAGCTGGCGGATAAGGACTATGCCTATTTGCCTCCCTTAGTGGCAAAAGTAATGGGCTTGGGTGATAAAGAAGTGGATGACGAGGTTACTGAGACCGAGGGTGGCGATCATGGGGACTATCATAAGAAGATTCCTATGGAGGAGGAGCTAGTCTCGGAGCCAGTGGGGAATGTGGGCGATCCCCAGACCGGTGGTGAGGACTTTGTGGTTGAGGAGGTGGAACCCATTGTGCAAGGGTCAGAAGAAGTTGTTGTGACGAGGACTCGAAAGAGGAAGGAAAGGGTCGAGTCGTCACGTGAAGGTTCGAAGAGGTCCCACAAGGATGGGTGTTCCGGGAGCTCCGGAAGTTTGGCTGAGATCACCCAAGCCTTGGAAGAGACCGGGGAGGTGCAGCTTTACCTAGCACAGATGGCGTACGACATGCGTCACCGCGCTCTCGACATCCATGCCTTGGATGAGGTTGACCCCTTGGCTGGCGTGGCACTCGCCAATGAGAAGTTAACTCGGGTAAGTGTGCGTAATGTTCAATTTGTTCCTCTTCGTTCCCTGTCTTTCTTGCTTATGTTGGTGTTGTCTGCAGGTAAGGGTGGGCATAAAATCCGAAATGAAAAAAAAGACCAGACCGGGCCGGGCTTTTTTACGGGCCCTCATGTGTGTTTTGTCATTTTGGGCCAGGCCCAACTATACTCGGGCCGGTCCCGGGCCCTACTTTTCATAACCATTTTCAGCCCAAAAGCCCGACATGCATATGTGTCACTCATTAATTGGATAATCTTAGCAGTCCTATACTAGTAATATAGACTCAACCACACAAGATTACTCTATTTTGTGTAAAGTCAAACCCTAGTCCTAAACTTCATACCCTGTCGACCACCTACCTAAACCAAACATTGAAGTCTCTAAGTTTCAAACACCAAAGTCACGAAACAGAGACGATGCGCCTCTCGATGCCGTGACTCCTCCGCTCCTCCGCGCATCTCGACAAAGCCTGCAGTCTTGCGCCTGCCCCTGCCGCTTGCCACCTGTGCCTCTAGACGACGCCTGCCGCCTGCGCCTCTCGCCGTGGCCGTTACATCAACAAGAAAGCTCTGTCGCCGTCACCTTCAACGAGAAAGGTCTCAGATACGTTCAAACTAAGCTCTAAAATTTGCTTGCTTTGTGATTATGGTGAATTGGGTTTGAAAGATTGGTGCTTTGATTAATTTTGTTGATTTTTATGCTTGTTTTTGTAACAACTTCCTCCGGTAAGCCTTATGAGCCGGCTTGCGCACCTCTCTTCTGAGTCTTCTCGATCTTCCTCTCGACGACGGCAAAACAGGCCTGAAACCCGGCAAAACCTGTCCAGGTTTTTGCCGGGCCCTAAATTTTTTGATGCAAAGACTGGCCCGGTTGTACTATTACCGATCTGGGCCCGGTCCTTATGAAAAGTAGGCCGGTCTCGGCCTATACCCAGCCCTATCTGCAGGCGACGTTGTTGATGTATGCTGCAAGTGAGAGGGCTGTTACTCACTTGCAGGAGGATGCTGAGGCAAAATGCCAGTAGTTGAAGGAGGCGGAAGATAACAACTGTGCTCTCTCGCAACGTCTTGAACAGCTGGAGCAGGATGTTGCTGTCTTCTGAGACCAGGCTGCTGCATCTGGGAATGAGGTTGCTGAACTGAAGAAGGCTGTGCAGGAAAAGGACAAGCAATTGAAAGTTGGGGAGGTAGCCGCTGCTAAGGTGGTGTCTCTGGAAGCTGAGGTGGCGAGGTTGACGCAGGCCTTGGTGGCGCAAGAGAGGGTTTGGAAGTTGAAGTGTGAAAGGGTTGTCGGGGCTAGGGAAGGGTGTTCCGGGAGAGTGAAATGTATAAACAGCAGCTGAGGAGCGCTTATGAAGCGGCTGGATAAATGAAGCGGCCATGCGGAAGTGGTATGCCGAGAGGGATGCTGCGAAGAAAACTTAGGAGCAGATGACACCGGAGCAGAAGAAGCAAGCCAAGATATCGCAGTCGCTGGCTAAGCAGCACGAGGCCTGGCATGCTACATCTTCTGTCGTGCCAAAGGAAGTTCCTGCTGTGGGCACGCCTCGGCCACTTGCAGTGGTTGCTTCTCCACTAAGAGCTCCTCGTCCCGAGGGGTCCTCTTCCACACAAGTGGTGGTGTCGCAGGTCACATCTTTTATTGTTCAACCCTCTGATCCTCGAGCACCCGGGCTTGTGGTGCTGCCACGTTCCGAAGTGCAAAAGACTTCATTGAGCAAATCTCCTGTCATTGAAGGGTAACAAGTGAGTTCGCTTGTACGCCCCCAATGTTTCTGTGAGGCCTCTTCCGACATCTCGTAAACGTTCTAAGCACATTTATGGGCAGAGGGTGTCAGTAAATATCAGCCAGAGCCGTGGGTATGGTAGCGGCTCAAGGAGTGGCGGGAGCGTGAACAAGTCTGACGGGGCATCTTCCGGGGAGAAATGAATGTTTTGACTTGTACTTTGTTGTTTTGTTAGTTTTCAATTTTTGTTTGCTTTTGAAACAATATTGGTGGCATGGTTTGTCATTTGAAAAATTTGTAGTTTATGAATTGCCTGAGAGTCCAGGCTAGTACTTGGCGTTATTGCTTTTTTATTTAAATGAATGTGTTCGTTTGTGGTTCACCTCTTGTTGTCATTTTGTTCCGTGTTCTTGACATGGTATGTTAAAAAAAAAAATTGGAGAGAAAACATAGCAACTTTATTTAGGATAGGCCGTTAGTGGGCAAGTTGTACATTTGATTTAAGCCGCTACCGGGCTAAAGTACATAAAATGATGAAGTGCTAGCTGCCGTGTTGGCTTTCGAGATTGATAATTTAAACAAGGTAGAGGTGGAGATGGCGAGCATTCCAGGGACGGGGTAGTACTCGGCCATCAGTGTCCCGGGGATAGAATGTAGCTGGTCCTGGGTGCGTTAACTATCTCGAGTGGGACTTCCTACTTTGCTTTGAGTCCAGTTGGGTGGGGAATGACTTCCTTGATGACCCAATCACCTACTTTCAGGGGGCGGGGGACGACTTTTTTGTTGTAGGGTTGAGCAATCTTCTGCTTGTTGTTGACATTCCTGAGGTGTGCCCTGTCCCGGCACTCTTCCAGGAGATCCATGTTAAGTCCTAACCCCGGGATGTTCGTCTCGGAATCGTATGCTGTGACACGTTCACTCGGGACCTCTATTTTTATAGGAATCACTGCTTCGGTGCCATAGGACAAGAGGTATGGAGATTCACTTGTGGCTGTTGTTGGGGTGGTACGAAGTGTCCAAATGACTTCCAGGAGCTTGGCAGCCCACAACCCTTTGGCATCTTCTAGGCATTTCCTCAAGTTCTGCTTGATGAGCTTGTTTATGACTTCCACATGGTCATTGGTTTGAGGGTGTGCTGGGGAGGCATAGAAGATTGTGGTGCCTTGCTCGGAGAGGAATTCTCTGAATGTGTCATTGTTAAATTGTGTCTCATTATCTGTGATGATGGCCTGTGGTACCCTAAACCGGCAGCCATAGGAAGTTTATCACATTTTCAGTTGTGATTGTGGCAAGAGGTTCTGCCTCTATCCACTTCGTGTTATAGTCTACAATGACAATTGCAAATTTGAGTTGTCCCGGGGCTGTGGGTAGCCGTCCCACAAAATCGAGTCCTCACTGACTGATATGGACTGGGGAAATGATGACAGACAGTGGCACTGGAGGGTGATGGGCAAAATTAGCAAATTTGTGGCATTGAAGGCATGCTTGGACAACTGCCTTTGCATCCTGCTCTAATGTTGGCCAATAATATCTAGCTCTGAGTGCCTTGAACATGAGGTTTCGAGCACCCGTATGGTTTCCACATACCCCCACTATGAAGTGACTTCAACACTTTATGCCCCTCCTTTGTGGGCAAGCACTTTAGGAAGGGACATAACTGACCACGACGGTATAGCTTACCGTCTCGGAGTAGGTAGGGTGAAGGTTTATGGCGTAACCGATGTGCTTCTCTTTTGTCTTGGGGTAGGGTACCATTAGAGAGGAAAGCCACATATGGGTCTATCCATGAGGGTTGGTTGGTTGTCTCGAGGGAAAAGATTTTTGAATAAGCCTTCGAGAGACTAGGTTTGTTCAAGATTTCTATGTACACATCTGGTGGCATGGACTCGGGAGGAGTTGTGGCGAGTCTCGCGAGGGCATCTGCCTTGGAATTCTTTTGCCCTTGGGATTTGTGTGAGTTTGTAAGATTTGAAGTGTTGCAGGAGGGCTCCTGCTAGACTTTTGTAGGATCCTAGGTTATTGTGGTTGGCCTTGAAATCTCCTGCCACTTGATTGACTAGAAGCTGTGAGTCACTGAATATGTGAATGTGCAGAGCTCTGAGTTCTCGACAGAGCTGAATGTCTGCTACGAGGGCCTCGTATTCAGCTATGGTGTTGGACGCTTTGAACTCGAACCGGAGAGCATACTCATAAGAATGTCCCTCTAGATCTGTGATGATTATCCCTGCCCCACTTAACCTATTGTTTGAGGATCCATCGACATGGAGTTTCCAGATTGCATCCAGGGGGGCATTTGTATTTGGGCTGTCATGGTCCAGGAGAATGAACTTAGCAATGAAATATGTCGCCGCCTGCCCTTTTATTGTTGTTCTTGGCTTAAAATGTATGTCAAATTCACCCAGCTCGATTACCCATTTTACCAGGCGCCCTGAAGTTTCAGGTTTTTGGAGTATTTGCCGCAAAGGGTGATTGGTTAGGACATGAATTGTGTGAGCTTGGAAGTACTGCCGAAGCTTTCGTGTTGCAGTGATGAGGGCTAAAGCTAACTTCTCAATGTTAGGATAGCGAGTCTCGGGATCAACAAAACATCTGCCACAGTAGTATACTGGGAGCTCACTGTCATGCTCATGTCGCGTGAGAGCGGTACTAATGGTTGTAGTAGAAATAGCCAAATATAGGTAAAACACTACTCTCGAGACAGGTTTTGATAAGAGAGGAATTGCGGCGAGATAAGCTTTGATGTTATCGAAGGCATCATCATGTTCTGGGCCCTATGCCACATTCTCCTTATATTGGATTTTTAGCAGTTGAAAGAATGAGTTGCATTTGTCTGTGAGGCGAGAGATGAAACGAGCCAAGGCTACCAAGCGTCCCGTGAGGCACTAGACCTCGTTCCAAGTAGTCGGAACAGTCATATCGAGTATGGCTTGTATCTTTTCTGGGTTAGCTTCAATTCCTCTTTCACTGACCATGAAGCCCAAAAAGTTTCCTCCCCTAACTGCTAAGATACACTTTTGTGGGTTGAGACGCATCCCGTGTGCCAGGAGCTTAGTGAAAACCTTGTCTAGATCATCATTTGTCACACTTTTGACTAGCATGTCATCCACATACACCTCCATGAGCTCCCAAATTCCTTCCTCAAACATGACATTAACTAGCCTTTGATAGGTTGCCCCTGCGTTGTTAAGGCATAACCCCGTAACAGTACAGTCTGTTGTCTGTAACAAAGGTAGTGTGCTCCTGATCTGTGGGGTGCATTTTGATTTGGTTATATCCTGAGTAAGCATCCAGAAAGCTAAGCATCTTGTAACCAGCTGTGGAGTCAACCAGCTGGTCAATCCATGGCTAGGGGAAGCTATCCATGTGACATGCTTTGTTAAGGTTAGTGTAGTCAACACACATCCGCCACTTCCATTGGGCTTGGGAACCATGACAACATTGGAAACCCATACTGGGTAGGAGACCTCACGAATGAACTTGATCTCTTTTAGCCGCTGGACCTCAGCTTGGATAGCCCAATACTTTTCCGGGTTAAAGGCACGTCTTTTCTGCTTGACAGGGGGATAGTCTTTGAGGATGTTAACTTTGTGTGTGATGATATCAGGGGAGATGCCTGGCATGTCGATATAAGACCAAGCAAAGACTTCTGTTTATCCTGGAGGAAGGTAATGAGTTTCTGACGGAGTAACGGGTTAAGGTTCGTGCCTATGCGAACTTTTCTCTTAGGAGCACTGGGTGACAAAGAGGCCCATTCTGTTTCTTCTGTTGGGTTAGGTCTCGGGACTTGCTTTTTCTTTTCTTTCCCGTCAGGGTCGTCCCTGGGATCATCAATGGGTTCCGAGGGGCTGAGTGACAACATCTCATAGGCGCCACGCCCCTGCTAAATGGCATTAAGGTGGCAATGTTCAATGGTTGCCCTATCCCTTGGATTGTGAGTATGCCTTCCGGGGTAGGCACTTCATGAGTAGCATGTGACCTGCTGCAATGAAGCATTGTAGTCCCCAGATGATGTCGCGACCCAAAATGAGGTTATAAGATGAGGGACAATCGACTATGAGAAAGTGTGTCGTGGTGGAAGCAAGACAGAGATTGGTTCTCACTGAAACTGTTAGGCGATCTGAGCCTAAATGCTATACAATCTCTCCCGAGAAGCTAACAAGGGGATCGTGGTTGTTGTACAACTTAGCTCGGTCACGCCGGAGCCCCCTATAGCAATCGGCAAACATTACACTGACTGCAGCTCCTGTGTCCACAAGGGCTCTATGACACCTGTAGTGATCCACTTGGACATTGACTATGAAGGGTTCATTGTGATGGCAACTTATCGTATCTTTCCTCTTGTAAAATGACACTTGGTCCCATGCTGATGGGGTAATGGTGACACCTCTTTGTGTTTCAAGAATTTTCAAAGAGTTCGTACACTGCCTTTTTGCAGAAGGTTGACGAGGGGGAGTCAGGGGCTCCGCCATGCAGGGTTAGGATTTGGCCATAAACCTCGATGGCGTTATCTCCTGTTGCAGGAATGCAATACTGCTAGAGTTACCCGTTACGGATTAAGTGCTCAATTGCATTACGGAGGCCATTGCACATCTCAGTGGTGTGGCCATTGTCATCATGATAAGCACAATACTTATTCCTTGTTGCCCGTCGAGGCTTTTTTGGATACTTGCTCTTAGGTGGCGGGGGAATGAGATCTTTATGCTTGGCTCATATGTCTTCGTATGTAGTGCTCTTAGGAGCGACGTTGTTGTTGCTAGAGGCTCTGCTCTCGGGACCGATAAGGATGGTCCCGTCGCCGCTGCCTAGTGTGACAACGATCTGAACCATGTCCCTGGTTGTTATCCCAGGAGGTGCCATGTTGTTTGCCCTTAGTTTGCCCTCTGTCATAATGCTCGTACTTCTGCTGGGGTTTTTGCTTGGGGTGGAGCTAGGAGCGTTAATGTGGTGGTGGGATTAGAATGCCCAAATGTGGCAAACTCGGCAGGTGCCAAATGGACAGCAAGGTCCATTAAAGCGTCGTATGACCCGGGAGGGTTCCTATTAATCTTCATTAGGAAGTTGCCGGGAAGCAAGGCTTGGCGAAAAGCTTGTTTGGCAACTCGGGGCTCTAAATTGTGACAGCGTGCTGTGCCGATTGCCACCGAGATAGCAATTCATGGAGTCCTTCACCTTCACTTTGCTTGATGTGAAACAAAGCATCTACACTTCGGTAAATACTAGCATGGAGTATGAAGCGGTTGAGGAAGTGTTCCGAGAGTTGATCAAAATTATCAATGGAGTTGGGCGGCAAGTTAAGGAACCAACTAAGTTCTTCATCTAAAAGGGTTTCTTGAAAGACGTGACAGGCCATGACATCTGTGTACCGAGTGAAACTGCATAACAACATGAATGTTTTAAGGTAGAGATGAGGGTCCCCGCCCCCTTATATTTGTCCACTTTGAAAGGCTTGGCCTCGGGTGGCCTTTTTTCCATTTGCACCCGCGGTGTGAAGGGACTTAGGCGATGTCTATACCCCGAGAATAGAGGTCACTGGCTCCCGCGACTCTTAACGCCTTCAATTCGTGAGGCCAACTGAGTGACATAATTGCTGAGCTGGAGGAGAAGTTGGGTTTGCATGTCGAGAGGTGGGGGTGCAGTGTTAGTACAAGTGGAGGTGGGATTAGGGACTGGTGGATCAAATTGGTCGGGCTGGTTGATTAGGGGGATGGGCTCACTAGCAACTGTGGATGGTTGCGGGGCTAGAAGTGGAAAAGATGGTGGGTGAGTGGATGAGTTACATAGATAATTTGGTTGGGACCTCCCGGGACCATGGAACTATTCTGTACTTGGTTAGGAAAAAGAGATGTCAAGGTGGGGTCCGGGGTGCTAGTGACCCTTGCCGCTCGTTCTAGGGTGTCATTGTAGACGTTACGATGGTCCAGCGTGGCTCGCAATAAGAATTGCTCTTTTTCCAGCTCGGCGATACGTACTCGGTACGCTTCGGCCTCTGCTTTATCCTTAGCTGCTTGCTCTCGGAACAAATGGAAGTCTCTTTTCAAAATTTCAAGGGCTGTGGCGGCACCGGGGTGGTGGGAGCCACAGTTACGGTAGTTTGGTTAAGGATGTGTCTCCGGATTAGAATAGTTCTTTTTCTATTTGAGTCCCGGGGTCTGGGTCATCCACAATTTTCAACATCTTTCCAAGTTAAATGGGAGTTCCACAAGAGGGCCCTCCTTCTAGCGCCAATTGTTTCTACCTCTCCCAAGATTACGGGACGGGAGGTCGAATCCTTAGCTCCGGTTCCTATAACTGCACAAGTAACAACGGGTTAGGAGTCGGGACTGGGGTGGCTCAGTCTTCAACTCTCCGATGCTTAAGTCAGCGTTTGGTTGCTACTTGTATAGTACGGGAGTATGGGAGGAATAGTAAACTTACCTCTTTTGGAATTCGTGCCTGTTTTATAGGCTAGTGTTGGGGTTTTTGTCGTTAGCTTTCGATGTGGGACTGTTTTCAGTGTTGTTCAGTCTCTCCCCTTTCGGGGGTGTTTAGCAGTTGTGAAGTGGTTCCAGCAAGTATATTGTTGTTGGACCTTCGTTCTTTGAGTGCCTATGAAGGCTTTGCCGGTGTCCTTTTGCCCGGAATGGTCTCCGACGACTGGGTGATTATGTCATATTCTCGGCACGGCCGAGTGTTCTCGGCTATGTATTAACAAAAATCAAATGGACAACATTTAACTACAGTTGGAACATATTGGAAAGAATTTTATCATAGTCCGGAGCATTACATGGTGTAAAAATTAGAACAAAATTCTTATTATAGAAATGCGAACTTGGAAGGGAATTGAAGAGTCCAAATTCAAGGCAAAATTCAAATCAAATTACCAAGAACATCTGCTATCTTCCTTGACGTTATTTGTTTCACAAACTGCAATCTATGTATGGCCGAGATAATGGAAATGTCAGGGGAAAAAACGACATACTAAGTCGAGCAAATCTATCTGAATCTTGGAAGGTGGATAATAAAGGATGCTAGTGAAAAAACAAGCAGTATGCATCAAATTCTACCCTTTTACTTCTCTTTTTTTTTAAAAAAAAAAAACATGGACGTGAAGGCTTTAATACCAAACCGGAAAATAGTACGTACCATTTTACTTCTCGAAGTTAACTTTCATCTTCAGAAGTCTATCTTTATGGTTGGTAGGGCAATTGACCATGAAACTTATGTATGGTGTAAATGAAATCAAAGCCTTCATTGATTGGGACCATGAAAACGATCATTCTCTAACTTTGAAGCATAAACACTATTGCTGATTTGATTTTCTTTGTTGAAATTTCTTCGTGTGGATAAAATTCAGGCTTTGAAGCACGACCATACATCGTCTTCAATTGGGAAAATAATTAGAAACTAAGGGATTGATGGTTACCAATACCAGCAATTATTATAGAATGTAGAGTCAAGTTTAAGAATTGGGCGCTAAAAAGGACAAAGAAAGGGACATTGTGACAAAATTTTGGTAATTTTATATCGTTATTGAATAGCATCTGTGTCTTTGTTAAAAAAAGACAACTGAGAAACATGAATTTTCTGTTTTTGGACCAGATGCGAGACAGAAAAATGATCAGTCTTATTAGTCAATTACAAGTAACTAGTGATAGCAAAAGGAAATTGAATATTGTTTGTTGGGCCAAACAAACTAATTGAGGGATGATGTTTTTGACTACACGGAATTAATTTTAAGTCGTCGTCATCGATCCATATCGGACTCGAGCACATTTTTATTCACACACTTCCATCGTTTTAACATTTTTAAGTGCCTAAGCAAGAATTATTACGTCCAAGAAGTATTTTCATCACATATTGGCATAGCTAATCATTTTGCTGCTTTTTTGAAGCCTTTTTGCGAAGTGGTAATTGTTTTGGTCACGATCCTCAGCAGGGGTAGAGAGGTAACTTGTGCTACCAAAAGTAAATTAGGGTTTGCAGGGCGTGTCACCGCGCGGACGCGGAAAGAGAAACGGTGCGCGTTCTTGACTTCTAACCAGGCGAAGTAGGGCTCCGGTGTCACCTCGCAGGCGAGAATTACGAGCAAACTTCTAGTCACCTGTGAATCGATACTCACTGTTCGAAGCGAGCAAAGCAACAATTAGGAAGGGAAGGCGAGTCCAGACGGGCTCAGAGAACTAAGGCGAGGTGCACTTAGAACTTTTAGGGTTTCGAGGATGCTCGAAGATTTGCAGTTGTTTTGTATGATTGATGTGTCATTTTCTGTCATCAAGCTCCCTTATATAGTACCTCGCTTAATCACAAACCTATTTGGATTCAACTTGCCAGCGGCCTGTGCTATCTACGCGACGCGTGTCACAATAGACTAAGATTAGACTCCTAACACCGTCTCGCCAAGCACTGTAGACTTCTATGCGAACTAAACGAGAATCTCGCGAATCTCACGGAGCAGCAGAGTCTTCGCCAAACTCTACCTCGCTCGCTGGCAAAGCTCGCCACCTCTCATGGGCTTCATATTAAAAAGGCCACAGGTATTGGCCCAAATGTTATCCAGAACTATTACGAGTCTTGGACCAAAATCTCGCTGGGCTCAAACAGTAATATCGTAGAAAACTCATTCGAACACCAAAATATATGTACTATCATGTTCACACTTCACAATCACAAATGAAGCAAAGTAAATCAATCAGGCAACAACGGTTGGTAAAAATTTGAAACATACAAATTCTACTTTTACCATCAATCCTTTCGTACAAAAAAAAATAGTAAACTATATATTAGTTACTAACCAAATTTCACTTTACAAATACATCATTTACACATTATCTTATACAGTTAAGGAAAAAAATTAACAAATTAGGACAATTTAATGTGTACATGTCATCTGTCACTACAATTTTACCAGAATACCTTTCACTACATATTATATTGCTACTGTCGATCAATAGGTGCTACTGCCTACAAAAGGTGCTACTGCCAGTGCTATTGCAATATTTTTTCAGCTATTCTCTTATTGCTAGCGCGCTGCTACTGCTGACTTTTATGCTAGCACACTGCTACTGTCAACTCTATGATGCTAACGTGTTGCTACTGTCGATACTAGCGTGCTGCTACTGTCGAAGATGCTACTGTCGATTCTCAGGCATAATAACACTAACCCGACCACAATCCTAATCCTAAAACCACCATTACCACCAACATCATTGCTTACACCACTCCCCCCAACTTCGTTCCTAGATCACACAAATTCCAAAGATAACAAGCAAATCAAATCCCAAATCAAATTCTAATTAAAGATAACAAGTAATTTCCAAATCTGACTACATATAACCAAATCTACCCTTGAAATCCACCAAATCTAAAAAATCGAACTCATTTGATCTCACAAACCCACTCCAAATCCCACCAAGCTCATGCCTTCGCTTTTCTTCACTTCCAAATACGAAGCTAATACCTCCAACGCCATTCTGATCCAAATTGATTGAAACCTTTGCCCAGAAAAGCATCCAATTGGCGTCCAAATTTCCTCAATCGTCGTCGTCCTCTTCAAGGCACCGTCGCCGTTGTCCTATCACAGCTGTTGTCGTCGATTCACCTCCGCTTTCGTCGTCGATTCACCTCTGCTTTCGTCGTCGATTCACCGACGTCACCGTTATCAATTCATCGATGTCGCCAATCTCGTCATCGATTCACTGCTGTTGTCGTCATCGCAGAGGGGGGAGAGAGAGAGGGGATAAAATTTGCAGAGAACCAGATCGGGGGGTTGTATGAAGAAGAGAATGGCATGAAGCGTAATTATTTTGAAAAATCTGAGCATTTTGGTCTTTACCATAAAAACTCGGGTCAGGCCTGTTACAACTTCACTTTGGACTTGGACTCTTGTCCTAATCTGTAGAAGAAATATAAAAAATGGGTTTTTTGTATTTTTAAATTTGGTCATGTGTTACTACGTAATTTTCTCAAAAAAAAAATTAACAACAAAAATATTCTGATTCTTGAATTGCATGCAGGATAATTGGGCCGGGAACAAATAATTACAAACAGAGAAAAACAATGAAGCCCAAATTCATCCTCAAGTGGTGGTTTGGGCCCAATGAACAAGATTGGAGTTGGCTTAAGCCCAGTTAGAAGATAGAGATGAGGGTTAGTATCGTCATTTTGAACCGCCTATATAACACCTTGCTCGCTCTACAGTACTTTAGGTCTTCGAAACCATCCGCCTCTCTTTGCTGAGTTTGCTCCCTCTATTCCCGCCGATCATCTTTCCCTCATTCTTTTTCATGGTTTCAATTTGGGTTTTTCATAATTTGCTTTTGAAAATTGTAAATACTAGAGGGCGATGATGATGAAACGTTTCTCGATTCTGAGTTTATGTTTATATACATGGACTAACGCTTTGCTGCTTGATGACTGTATTTATGCGTGTCTGAGCCCTTGGTTTTACTTTGTTTTGAATTGGGTAACTAGAAAGTTTGCATTTTAATTTGAAGCATGTGTTTCTGGATTGATAAGGTGAACTGGGTGTGGCTGTGATTACAAAGTAAATCTGAATGCTTGATTGTATTTATACAATTGGGTATATAAGCATGACAGACCCTTTTACACCCATAGAATATGAGCCACACATTTTCTCAGTTCCCTTTAGACTTCTATTGCTTACCTAATTTCTATTGGGTTTTTTAGTTTTATTTCTGGGGTTTATTTTCTGAATGTGGATTTGTTATTGCACTGATTTTGAGAACTTGTACCAAGTTCTAAGGTGATTTTTGACCTCATTTCATGTGCGTGTGACAGAGAGGGAATTGGTAGGGTAAGTTTTGATGTGGTATCATATACTGAATTTCTGACAGTACCAGCTCCTGGAAACAGAAGCAGAACTTCCAGTTTGGTACTGTTTTGGTGGTATTGCTGCTAATGCTGAGTGGAGTATCACCTTAGTTGACACTGGTGTTCTGATAGACCAATTGGGAAAGTGCAGCAGTCAGGCAAATGTGAGCATTTTGTGATATATGAAAAGGCATGGGAAGAGGAAAGGGGGGCGCATTTTCAGTCTTATCATTACTGAAGAGTGGCCAAAACATGGACAGTGAGAAAGTGAAATATGTACAGAATAATGAGGGGATGGTTGGGCTTAACACTGTGTATTGAAATAGACAATATACGGAGCTAAAATGTGATCAGAGAGCTACCATTATAGACCAAAATGGCCTAAACAGCCTAATTTAACAGAAATTTAAGTTTGTGAGGAGTGAAGATAAATAATCCGGGTTTACAACTAGAGAACTGATTTTACATATATTCCTTCAAATTCCCAACTAGCCCCTGGTTCCAACAATCTATATAATCATAACCTAACCACATGGTGATAAGACAATTTTGATGATCATGAGATGGTAGGACAAGCCCCTATTAAAATGTGGTCCTTCAAGGTCACGTTATTACCGTTGACACCACTAAAGAACGAGCAGGTGATTCTACCAAATCTCCCCATAATCTCAAATCCCACTCGGCCGTCCAAGCTTTAACCTATTTGTGTCTGTAAAACTCTTGGTGGTCCATTCTGGCCCTAGCCCTGGTCCCTTCTCCACATTATAAATGATTCTCATGCTTTTTGGACTGCTGCGGGGCCCAAGTAGGCCCACTATGGGCCCATACCCAAAGTTTCACTCCAGCTAAAACAATAGTGTTGCTTGTTGGGTAACAGCCCACAAGTGTGCCTCTTGTCTGAAAGTCAGGGAACTCTCCAACCTAACTTTGCTATTTCTGAGTTTCTGAAAATATCATGATCATGTAATACCCTGCAAAGTTGATGCCATCCAACTAGAGGAGGTTGAAGAGGGTCTGTCAATGGTGGGGAGGGTCCCTATTTACAGAAGGTCAATCTGGCTTCAATGATCAATATGTGTTTTGGAAGGTTTCATCTAGCTGTATGTATGATAATGGAAGCTTCAACCTTCATCATTGATCGGCCTTGTCCCCACTGGTTTAGGGTCTGCACAGATATCCTCCTCACAAGAATGTACATGACATTTTCACTAACCTTCACCCAATAATGCATTATGCATCACATAGATGGAACCCGAAATCATTACCGGACTACAGATCCGGGATAGTGTCCCATCTAATACAGTATAGTTTAATGCAGACGATCCATATCATGTTGCATATAAATGAGGGAAGAGAGATGAAGTGAGATATTAACACAGCAGAAATTGATTTAAATTGATGATGAACTTTGGATAACAAGAAATCCACACTAGCCAAACTGGCCAATACCCTATGCAGATTGGGATAAACCCACGTCTGTAGTTTGTAACCAAGAAAAGAAAATATGAGAAACAAGAAAAAGAGAGGAAACAAACAAGATCACAGATAGAGTTCACTCCTAGTTGCTGCTTGATTTCCCACGCAGTTTGTAGCTTTCAACTCCTTTGTTTTTTTTTACAGGGATGGAACTGAGGAGCTTCCTAAAGTTGAACCGAGCACATCATCATAGAGGCTTGCCCCATCCTGACTCTTCTTGTTATTAGCTCTTGGGCTGCACCCTGAGCTACTGTTTGAAAGTGAACAGAATGTTGACTTTTGCAGGACACCGGTTGGGGAAGACTCTAACTGGCTGCTGCCGTCCCAGCCTTCGTTCAAGAGGTTTAGAGGTGATGTGTTTGATGATGAGTTCTTGGAGTTCACACAGCTACTGGTGTTGGTTAGGACTTCTCCCAAGGGACCCCCCATTGAACTTCTCCAAGAGATAGGTACCCAATTTGTTTGCTGATCTGACGGTTCACATTGGTCATTGCTCACCCCCAAATTTTGTGTTGGCTCGAACTCACGAGAGAGCCTCAGTGGTGAGAGTCCAAGCTTGTCTTGTGTGGGTGAGGAAGAGGATGAGGAGAAGTCGGATGCCATAGGGATTGCCATTGAGAGCCGAGTCCAGTCTGATTTTATATCTTCAGGCCAAGTAACAACTGATTGACTGGACTGGTCCTTGGGCCAATCATCGATGAACTGGTGAAGCAGATTTTGGTCTTGTGTTTCCTGATCAGTGAAATCAAGGAAAGAACCTCCAAAGTCTTTGGGAATGTAAGAGCTCCTATGTGAAGGGTTGAGAAGTGAATCAGTAGAAACAAGGCCAAACTCTGATTGCGACGATTCTACCATGGGGAAATCTTGTTTTGGGACGCTAAAACATGAAGCATTAGATTCCGGCTTGATGCTAGAAGCAGACATCACAGGGAAACCCTGTGGATCTTGCATTCTGAGACACAATTTGCTGCTGATTAGAAAATGCCGAAGAAAAGGTATAACGTAAAGTAAAATAATAAAATAGAAATATCAATATCAACATAACAAATATGCACACCCTTTTTCATCACATATAGTTTCAACCATAAAGGTCCAAAAATCCAAATTCAATTATCTAAACTAGTAAGAGCAGTCACTCTCATGCACCAATGTAAAGAAGGAATTATGGGGTCTACAATAAAAGTAAAGGAAAAAGGTATTGTGCATAACTATTTAGATCAATGTCATATTAAAGCATAAAAGGCCTAACCAGAACTAAAACAGATTAAGCACTAGTCCATATAATTTTCACCTGTTGGCAAAGGCATCAACAGAAGAATTGGCGGCGGCAGCATCAGCAGGAGGAGGAGGCTCCAAGCTTTTGAACTGCGGCTGCAGTGTACCACTGACCGATGTTGGCTTTGATGAGGTTACCGGAGGTGCCACTTCCTTTGAATTTGCTCTCCTAGAGGCACCATGGCCTGTCTGGCCTTCCACAGGCTTTCTTGAACGATGGCGGCCCCTGTTAATGTGCCTCTCGCAGTACTTCTGGTCTGCTACAGCATCTCTTGAGCACCGCCACTTCTTCCCATCTGTTCGACGGCACCTCCCAGGTTCAGGATCAGTACTGCCAGAATATCCTAGATGGAAAGACCCCCAACTTACTGTATGAATAACCACAACATTGAAGAAAAAGACAAATCAGATAAAAGGGGAAACAACAACAACATGATTTCTGATTCAGAAACAGTATAACAGCATAAATGGGAAATTCCATGATCAGAGAAACAAAGCATCAAATGTAAAAAATATTAATATCAAATTTCAAACACAATTCATTTCTAGTCAGGATGTGATTTGCATAGCTTACATGAGTTGGGGGAGGGACCAGACAAGCCATAATGGTAGAGGGACTTCTTGAGAGGAATTAGCAAATTGGATGGCACAGGCGCATTTGCATTCAGGTACTTGTAGATCAAGGCCTGGTGCTCTAGCTCAATCCACTGTGAGGGAGTAAATGGTCCTCTAGCCGCTGCATAAGGCCCATGCATGTTTGCATTTAAGCTTCCAGACCCAAAACCTACAAACAAACCACTTGCTTAAGCATTTCTGGAAATAAATCACATCATATCAATGTCTTTAAAAATTGACCAAAACAAGTCTTATCTGGTACTCCCAATATTTTCCCCATCTGGTTCCATCAATCTTTGAGCTGGTGTAGACAGATTTTACCAAAAAAGAAGAAAACACCCAAGAGCAGAAAATGGGCCAAGTGTTTTCGTTCTTTCTTGACAAGACCTCTAATTTTCATCTAAAATTCTAAATGCCTCTTTGAAAAGACTATCCAGTCACCAAAAACATCACTAAAACCAACCTATTACCCAAAAAAGGGCCTAAAGATCTCATTAAATCACCATCAACATTGACCAACCACCCAAAAAGGCCAAAACACACCCAAACCTCAAAGAAAAAAAAAAAAAAAACAAGAGAAATAATTAATCAGTACCTGCATTTCTAGCATAGGGAGCAGGCATGCGCTGGTAGAAAGCAAAATCTGAGCTTGCTCCTCCATCTTTGCTCAGAAAAGTGACATCTGATTTGTTGGAGGCAAAGCTCAGCATTTGCTCTTGTCTTGGAGGAGCCAGAGAGCTAGATCTCATCAGGAGCTGAGGAGGAGGCCCCTGAGGCAATGGCATTGTCCTCGGAAACGACATGTCGTCGGGTTTGGGGGTCTTGGAGACCCTCCAGGCATCCTCAACAGGCCAGGATCTCTGTTGCTTGAAAGACAACCCAGATCCATGACCCGGTTTGGTCTCGGGTCCTGAGACATGAGAATGAGCTGTTGCTCCTTCTCCGGGTTCAGGACCCATCAGACAATCCATGTCCATACCCACCACCCCAAAATCCATTTTGGACACCAGTCTAGAACAGGGTCTCTGAGAAGCAGCATGATGAGTTCATTAGCAGCAAAGAAGATGAAGAACAAGAAGCAGCAGCTTCAATTGGTTTGGGGAGAGAGAGAATGAAGAAGCGCATCTTGGGTGGGTTTGTAATACTTGTTTTGGGAGCTGAATATTTTAAAGGTGTGGTCTTTGAGAAGTAAAAATAAATAATTGGAGAGAGAGAGAGAGTGAGTGTGTTATGGAAGCAGAGGAAGCTTAAGCTTAAGATTAAGATGGTGGGGCTTGGAACTTGGAAGTACGAGTACCAAACATAAACTAAGCTCTGATAGACAATGCTTGCTTGATTGCACAGTTTATACCACTATTTATAGGAAGAAATAGGAAGTTTTTGAGCTGCACAGAAAAATCTAAATCTGCCAAATTCAAGAAAACTATATCTGGGATTTAGAAGCAGTGGATTTTGTATTTATTAGCTAGCTAAGGGGATGCTCATAAATCATAATGAATAAATTTACTAAAACCTCCCTCCTTTTGAGATTTTTGAATGCCAACTCAAATTTAACCAGGATTTTCCCTGAATTGTAACTTCTTTTATATTTTCTAAAGTGAAAAATTTTAAATGGTTGGAAAGTATAGTCTAAAATAATGTACAATTTGTACTGAGATATTCGGTACTCTAGTAAATAATTCCCAGAAGAGATGAACTGCAAATTAAATGGGTGATAAAATATTCCCATATAACATGGTAGTATGGCACTTCATATTGGCAATTAAAGTTGATGAGTTGATTGATACTTCACCATAGGACTGTTCATGTGTATTTGGTAGTAATAGAAAGATGGCCTCCTTTTTGTGTTTGTTTTTGGGCAACAGTTGCATTTCCAAAGTCCAATAGCATGTCCCCTATAACAAACTTATGTAGCAATCAAATTAAAATGTGTTGCAGACTTGCAGTTCATTTATTCACCAACTCTCAGACATGGAGATAAAATATGGGCAGGTACCAATATTGGAAAACATTTACATATGTGAGTTTGAGTATATTTCTAGGAACACATCATTATCGCAACCAAAAAAATATTTAAAAGGAGCACACAAAAAAAATATATTGGCGCACGTAAATGGATTATATTTAATTGAACAGTAGCCTTGACGAAATGCGGTTGTGAATTTTGTAGTGACTTTAAGCTATCAAACATTGTACTGAACGACATTGTGATAAATGAATAAATGATACATGATTCTACCTAGAAAGCTCCTTGTGTAATGATATATGAATTTTATAGCTATGCAAAATCAGGGTTTGTACATTTTCACCTAGGTATGCAATGGTCACTATATCACTGTATCTACACGTGGTGTTTTGTCGTTATGAAATCAGACTAAGCAAAACTTAAATGTTCAATTAGGACTTGTCTGTTGTGCTAGATGGTATAACATATATACACTAATACAAATAAAAACACGTGCTTTGCACGGGCCAGTTGGGTGTTTTGTTTTGAAAAATTTTGCCTTCAAAGCATGCAAACCGCATAGCATGCCATTTGGTATAATACAATTTTCCATTCAATTATAGCTGTCATATACTGTATCCATACCATATCACAATAACAATACACTTTCATACCTACATAA
Source organism: Fragaria nilgerrensis (assembly GCA_010134655.1). Classification (NCBI taxonomy): domain Eukaryota; kingdom Viridiplantae; phylum Streptophyta; class Magnoliopsida; order Rosales; family Rosaceae; genus Fragaria; species Fragaria nilgerrensis. Next base: position 12,446,238 of record CM020977.1, read on the forward strand.
ATGTTTTTAACAATATTAATTGAAACGGTTATGCAAGATTTCATACAAGTATATCCAATGATAATATAGATATGATTCATATGAGTACCGCTTCACGTGGTAGCCTGTTATTGTATGATCGTCTAATATGTGTTCTTTCTTACTTTTTCCAACAGCTTATGTCACCAAATTGTGGCAATTGGCATGCATATCTAACAAATGCACATCAAGATACCTGGCCACTAAGAATATATAAATTGATATTTAACTTCATCGTCGACAAGATTTGAAACTTAGTACAACAATTTCACATCTAGGCTCTTACTAACTCGACCGTAAATTATGGTTATTCTATGTGCCAGTTACTATATTAAAAAGAATATAAAAAGAGTTTTTTTATATCGAAAAATAGAAAAGTTTTGATTGAACCTTTTTGTTTTTTGATTGAAGTAAAATTTCATTGACCGCAAGAAGAATTCATCAACCGGGAAATATGTTCAAACTGAACACCCCAGAACAAACTACTATTTCTCAGTTCTTTCATCAAGAAGCCAAGGCGGTCCCTGATCCTTGCAACACCGATCCTAAGACGGCGCTGATCTTGCTAATTGATGGGCTATGTGATTAAAGCGCTTCTTCATATCCTTCCAACAAACCACCTCAAAATAATTAAAATCCTCATTGCATCTAGAACTCCTCCAATTTCGCTTAAATCTCAGCTATCAACCCTCAACCCGTTTAATACGTTAAGTTATGATTGAAACTTAAGTTGGGAAAAAGAGGAAATATTATCTTGTGATTAGCAGGATCATTACCTAAGAATAAACTACAACTAAAAGTACAAGTTATAGGGAAACAAGTGGGTATTTCCATTCATCCCTCAATTGATATGACAAATCAGTTCTTAAGCATTTATAAAAGTAGCTTTCATTTCATTTCACCATCTAATGTTTTTTTTGGTCGAACACCATATAATGTTGTTAAGAACAAAATATCATCTTATGAAAGAGACTCACCCTCTCTTAAAGTCTCTTTATTTACTACAAAAATCTCAATCATGACTACGTACCTAAATATGACATCATTATTTGTGTTTCTCCTCTATATTCTAGCCTCTTGGCATACGTTTCGCGCATGCTAATTTGTATTTTTTAGTTTATTTATGTGTTTTTTAGAAAGAAAATAACAATAGCAAAAAAATTTATTTTAAATTATGACATTTTAAATTAATTTTGTTGATACATTTTCTTTTACCATTACAGTTATAAAAGTAGTTACTGCAGAATTACTATCCATGAATCTATGACTCCCACCTATTTTGTTTGTTGTTTTTGTTTTCTGATTTTATAATTATTAAATTTCCACTAAAACCTTAGACAATAATTAACAGTGTGTTATAATGTAATAATGAAAGGGTAATTCAGGTAGTTTAAAAATTTTACCATTGACAAAGTTAAAAAAAAAAATTTGACTTAGGTAAATAGTTGTGAATTTTCTTTTATTTTTACCTATATTTTTTGTCCAAATCATTCTAAAATAAAAAAATAAAAAATTGTCAAATAACCTTTTTTTTTATTTGAACCGACCTTTGTAAAATATCTCAAACCGAAGAAGGGCATTCATGTCACTTCAAAATAATTGTTGGAACCCACGGATGACGTCAAGCTTTCGGTCGTTCTTGGTGCTTCCGATCGAGAGTATTTTGGGGTATTCAATAAATCCGCTAGCGGTTTAACACGTCATGTTGGGACCTATCCGCCACGGAGGGTGTCGTGCGGCCGCACGTAGAGGACACGTGACCTCTCACCCCAAAATCTAATCCTTCATCAAACTCGTCCCCTTTCTCACATTCGCTCTTCCATCCTAGCTTTGTATTGAGTTCATGTTCTGGCTTTTTTAAGAAGTTGTTTCATGTGCTTCCAAAAATTTGGATATTACTCACCCATGGCACTCGCTTAACTCGGATTGTTGTCTATATATACGTGAAGGTTTACATGAAGTATGTTTAACAACATAAATAGTAACTTTCTGACTCATTGAACAATACATGATTATAAGTTATTTCAACGATCTTTTGAGATTAACCAACAAATTCTACTTCGATCGGTATTTACTCCCGTGTTCATAGTAAATGATTCCCTAAATACGAGAGTTACGAACAAATTCATATACATGAACAACAATAGTCTATTTAGTTGGATAAAACTCATGCACATCTTTGTGAACACTGATAAAAAATAAAAAAAACCTCTAAACTTCAGATATCCTTTAACTTTAATCTTAACTGGCTAGCTAGGTAAAATGGCTCTCCCACGATGGTGAGGCATTCATGGATGGGTTTGAATGCCAGCTCCGGCTTTTGGTCATGTTCTCTTGTCCGAGTTTAATCCCCTTTGGAGTTCCTATCCAAATGAAAGAAAAAGCTTCCGGGTAGGAAACTGCATGCAGTTGTTGAGGTCATCCTCACCAACTTATAAGACACTATTTTGTTTGCTTTGTACCACTCACCGGAAACGAAGCTAAACTGAAACCAAAGCAAAACCGAAACCCCGCAAATGCCCAAAGTATATATGCCATAGTTTTGGCATCTACTATACTATACGTACTTCATTAGCTTCTGTATTAGCTAGCTAGTGATTTTCACGATAAACTCACCAAAAGACAAATAGCCTTTGCGAGTATCACGCCCCCAGAAACCAAATCAGAGTTACGTTATTGTTTGGCTTCTGGCATTTCTGTTTTGGTGTACAGATGGTGTACATGCAACATAATAGAACCAAACTTTGTGGTTAGCATCTTCAATGCGGAAGTAATTCATTCAAACCCAGATTAATTAGATACAGACAATGGAAATGTCTAGATTGGTTTGTGTTAAAGCCAAGTAGGTGAAATAATTCATTTTGGGAGGCTCAGCTAAGCATATAGGGATGTAGGAGACATGTAAAAAGTGATTGCTTAGATGAATGTATAGAGAGACAGATACATGTAGCTGTTTATATGTTTAGGGATATATCTATGTTTTGATCTCCAAGCTATTCCATGGTCAGTTTGTCCTAAAGCATGCATGTGTAGATTATTAATAGGTGTTTGATGGAACATAATAATTTCAAGCATGTGGCCTAGTTAGGTCTAAAGTCTAAACAATGGGTTTTCTCTACCTAGCTAATTGCATGATTGAGTAGTCCTGTAAGCCTAATAGGGTTGATATGTCATTACTAGATTTGACTCATATGCACAATGGTGGATTAAAAATAAATCAAGGAGGTAGCTAGTCTTCCTCCTAATTATCAAAGCACAAGGACTGTGTTCACCAATAAAAATGTTAATTTGACTTTGATAGTCAATAGTATAAAGCAGGTTGATTATGTTTTCTTTTCAATCTTTTCGTCTAGGCTAGGGGAAGACATTGACAATGTAGAAAAACTTATTTCTCTTATGACACATTTCTCATTGACAGTGTAAAATTAAACTTTAAGACTTGAAGTCTTGTCAATTTCATTACGTCTAATTTAGTTTAGTTTAGGTTACATTCAAGTATTTATTTTGCTATCTCCAAGTCAAATCATTTTCAAAACCAAAAATCAAATCTTTTTTATCTTGGATATAATCATTATGAACTTTAGTTTACTTGTAAGTCGTATTTAAGACCATTTACACATTTATCTAGCTAGCATCTTTTAGGTTTTTCTAGCTAGAGTGTGTTTTTCAATCATTTAGACATGATATTTCTCACTCATAATCCCTTACTACATAACTTGTCTCTTATACTTGAGGCTATCTTTATAGCTAACAAGCGGCGGTCAGCGGTGAGTTGCGTCATGGTTTATTGCCGTGTTGGTTGGGGAAATCTATCTCGGTGAAGGCCTGTCTCGGTCTCGTTATCGATTCGTTTGGCTTAGGTGTTCTCGAGCATGAAGGTTGGAGATCAACGATGGGGTTGAGGAGATCGAAAGCTCTTGGGTGGTGATGCATCCTTTCTATCTTCTTCGCAGCATATTCGTTGCTTATTTCACCAGGCTCCTTGTTGCCTGTTGGGCTTGTTAGTCGGACGTCAGTTGATCATCAGTGTTTGAAAAGAGTAACAATGATGGAGCGAAGAGTTATCTGCTAGATATCTTGTCGGCAGTGCATATGCTATGGTAGAAGGATTCTGCCTGCTTTCTTCAAGTTTGGGCTTTCTTTGGGCCTAGGCTTGGAGTCTTGGGCTAGATGTTTTGGGCCCAATGTGGAGACTTTTTCGCCACCCTCATATGACTTTTTATCACTTAATAGTTAAGGTGGGCCAGACCTAAGCGATGGTTCTAACTTTTCTACCTATGAAGACAAGCTCTTGATTCCTGGGACGACAAGTCTGAAAGCAACGTACAATCTCTTGATAGTATAACTAGCATCTTGACCCGCCGCACTGTGTGTGAATTATTTTTTTTACCATACAAATATGTTTAAAATCTGATTTTTCTTCTATTTTTTTTTTTCTTTATGTGTCTAACATTTATAATTATTAATTTATCCTTTATCAGTTAGAAGATATATTTTAAAATTTTAATTAATTAAAAATATTATAGGTAGTTTACAAATTTAACAGTTAACAAAGTCAAAAAAAATCTCAATAGAGATTAACAAGAAATTCTTCCCGCCACACAAAGAAGCGGTTGCACCTTGCTACTTCCTACTCGATCTCAGCTTCTTCCAAGGGGGGTGATTCTCAAAGCCATGGCCCTAATCTCCACACAAACCCTGACCCTGAAATCCCCTCCTACCCTTGCTCTTCCTTCTCATCCATCTTCCCAATCTCTCTCACTCTCACCATCCAGTCCTCACTCTCTCTACACCCCAAAACCAACAGCACGGTTTAGCACTAGACGACTCGTCGTTTCCAGAGCTACCACATCCTCTGCTTTGGATTTCAGCCCCAGCATAGGTGAGGTCCTCGGTGAAGTTGGTATCTTCACCGCTGCTGGTGATTCCGTCCTGTTCAACGATCTATTGGATCAAAACGAGGTCTATCACTGTAAAACTTTATAATTTACTTTCTTTTTCTTTGCAAAATCTCTGCAATTTTGATTCTTCATGAAGTAAAGAAAGCTGTAGTCTATGATTATATGACACTTGCTTTGATGCATTTTGCTCCAAGATAGTGTTATATACACTAAAATGTGTGCCATAACAATGAAAAATTGTATATTTGCTTGAATGTGTGGTGGGTTACTTTTGAAATAGTTTCTTGACGCATTTTGTTACAGGGAATAGTTGTTGTTGCGCTATTGAGGCACTTTGGATGCGTTTGCTGGTAAAGTATCTTCTTAACTAGTAACGTTGGATGGGTTTTACATGAGTCTTTGGAGATTGTTATGACTAGTTTCTTCGTGTGTGTTCTTTTAGTTGGGAACTTGCTTCAGCTCTAAAAGAAGCAAAAGCTAGATTTGACTCGGCTGGTGTGAAACTAATTGCGGTCGGTGTTGGTACTCCTGATAAAGCTCGTATCCTTGCAGAACGGGTACTTTTACATTCCTTTTCGTGCAATATTTCTGAAGTTGCATTTTTGGAAGTATATTTGATCCTAGAATCTTTTAGGTGCATATATCTATAGAGTGCTTGTTAAGTATCAAGCTCAGTTATGTTGTTCAGATAATGGGAAATGTTTTAAACAATAATTTGGGTGTAATGGATGCCTGTCAGGAAGGCATGCTAGTGGACATGCATCAAACACATGTTAGATTAAATTATAACTGCTAATTTTGTTGTATAATCGTCATACTTTATCACTGAAACATGAACATTTTGTTATTAGTTGGTGATCATTTGTGTTATGTTATGCACTTATGTGTGTTTCTGACCATCAAAAGAAAAGCCTTTTCTGATATTATGGTTGTTCAAACCTGTTCAGGAAACTGAATCTTTGTAGATGCAGCTATGCATTTGTCTGCTATACACTGGATTAGAAAGATAACAACGATAATTTCTTCGACTTTCTTGGTCACAATGTGTGCAATCACATATGTACGGCCGGGCACTCTCATGTCACGTGACTTGTTTATCTAAGGAATAGTTCAGTTGATGAATAACACGAATGATTTAATCACTTTACTTTTCTTCGTCTGTTTCAAATGTTCAAAATTTTTAGTCTCCAAAATAAGCTGTCATTTGACATGATTATGGTTTTGATACTTGGTTATATGCTTTCTAACTGCAGGATGACATTTCCAGCTACTAATAGCATATACATAGACTACCGGGACAAGTTTTCTTGTGTCGTTACCATTTTAAGTACTAAATACTACGAGTCCCATGGGACCATATCAAGTACTGTGGTTTGACTTAAGTATCTTATTGACATTTCCTTTCTGAGAAACTTCGGCTGGATTATAGCAGAATATGAGATCATGCTGTTCGTGTTCTTTAGAGAAAGTGGTTCAAACACTTAATAACCTCTGAAAAATAGAAAAATTTCGTAATTAGTTTTCAACATCCAAAGTCATTTTGCAGTGTCCTAGTTATATATTTGTATCTTTATACCATGAACTTCTTATTGATTCCTGGAGCTCTTATTATTTTCCCTGTGATGTACTCTCCAGCTGCCCTTTCCCATGGATTCCCTTTATGCTGATCCTCAGTGGCGGAGCCAGCCCGGTCTTGACTGGGCTGGAGCCTAGGTGAGTTTTTGAAAATCCAGAAAAAAACCTACATCACATCTGATATATAGGCATATGATGGGCAGCAAGCTGATCGGATGATCTTTCAGTGGGCACCAATTTTATGTCGCTTTGCCTTCAATCCTTTTGGCTGCTTGTTACGTTGCAACTTCCCATTTCCTGATGTTTTAAACGACTCATTATCAGACAAAGCTCAGATTCATGATTTTCACTAGGACAAAGCAAAACCTTGTCAAACAAAAGTCATCCCGTGTAGCAGCAAACTACTTGTCGCACTGCACCTCTGTTCTTTTGGAAATTGACTATTCTTCCTTTTATGAGTCTCCTTTCTCTTTGATCCATGGTTCCTCCATTCAATTCAGGGGAAGAAAATATTACAATTGAACTAATAAAAGGAGAAGTGATCGGGTGCTGTCGGTTCTAGTGGAGTAGGTCTATGGTCGTAGCGTTCAAAATTCGTAACAAATGCGATTATATGAAGTTAGCATTTCCTAAAAAAAGTTGTTAGTGTAAGAATTTTTTTCATGTGTTACCAGTAGCCCATGTGACATTTTTATCCTGGCTCCGCCACTGCTGATCCTGATCGTAAGGTACTAATATCTGCTACATTACATAATACAATTTGTGAGTATTCTGTTCTGGCGACTGGTGATTATGACTCTGATTTGACACTTTTATGACAGGCATATGATGTTTTGGGCTTATATTTTGGATTGGGTCGAACATTCTTCAATCCAGTTAGTGTAAGCTCTTATGTTGCATTCCTGGTCTCTGCTGTATCTTTCGGATATAATTACTATTTCTATTTATGGTGTTTCGATGCCTCTTTGTGAAATTCTGACATAACAGGCAAAGGTGTTCTCAAGATTTGAGGCCCTGCAGAAAGCTCTAAAGAACTATACGATTAAAGCCACTCCAGATGATATAAATAGTGTGTTACAACAGGTTTAATCTTTAATATGTCTCCAGTATTTGTGGAGTTGGATTAGATGTACATGCATCCTGGTTATGGATTTAGTTAAAGTTAAACTTTTCTGAAATGATCTTGTCCTCAATTTTATCATAAATCAGGGAGGGATGTTTGTCTTCAAAGGGAAGCAGTTATTGTATGCTCGGAAAGACGAAGGGACAGGTGATCATGCCCCATTAGATGATATCTTTGATGTTTGCTGCAAAGTTCCTGTATCTTGAAACTGTACCATCTATAGATTTTTCAGGGGTTTGATACTGAAATTTGACCCAACCTGTCATTAGTGGTAAGAAATCCTATACGTGTAGCTAATCTTCAATATATATTTGAATGTATATACAGCATGTTCATTTATCTGCATTGGCAAGCTTGAAAGAGAAAATTGTTCATATAAAATGGAGCATATCAGTAACATGATGTTTTGTACATTTTGAGTAAATAATAGAAGTATATAGCTGAGTCTACCGATTTCTATCCTAAAAGTGTACTATTGGGCCTCGTTTGGTTCACGGATTGGAAAGGTTAGAAAGAGAAAATTGTTCATTTCTTTTGTTTAGCACACCTAAGGAAAAGAAAGACTTTACTGCAATATGAGAAAATAGATAGGAAATTGGATCCTCTCACATACCATAAGATTAATTCAATCTTCCTCATATTTTCCCAACATTAATTGCACATTAATTATATATTTCAAATATTATTTTAATGTATGTCCAAATTATCCATAAATTTTTTGAATCTTGAATATTTTATATTTTAATACTAAGGATATAATTGGTAAATTAATGTTACTTGCTTTCATATCCATGTATAAAACAAACATTAGAAATAAAAGTAAAAAACATTTTCTAGTTACTTTCCCGACGTTCCCAAACACCTCGTAAAGAAACTAGTGGAAAATTTACTTTCATATGTACATAGGAAAGACCAAGGAACCAATTTTCTTTCTATCAACCAAACGAGGCCTTGTGGTTTCCCTTTCCTAAGGACCCTCCTTATTGAAGTTTATCATTCACCTAGATGTGCTCCCGTTATCCTAACCTAACAATGTTTACTGAACAAACTTGAAGATAACTACTCAAAGAATTTTGCAGATAGAACTTTGTTTTAACTTTGTTTTTGAATTGAGAATTAAGAAAGCATAGGATGATAATATGAAACTTTTTTAAGGTGTTACCGCTTACCAGCAAATAAGAATCTGTGTATTCTTCGGAGGAATTATTGCATACCAGATCAAGGAATATTATGTACCAGAAATGAAGGATTGCATTTAAGATTGCTTACCAAACAGGGAAATGTTATATACTTTCAAGCAATTTTAATTAAGACTACATAGCAAAACCAGATTTTGCCAAAATTACTTACCGAAAGAGATTATATTTTAATAAAACCATGTGTTTTTGGTTTTTTTTTTTCGGTCATTATTATGTGTTTTTGCTTAAAAAAAGAAAAATCAATCTTTAATTAATTTATTCAAAAAATAATAATATATATATAAATCAAATCTTTAATACATTTTTCTATATTTTTTATTGAATAATTCACACACCTACACATATGTCAGTGAAGTTTGAACTCATAACATCAACATTCTCAGTTAAGCGACCTGACCTAAAAATCAAATCTTAGATACATGAACTCATCAATATTATTAGCTAATTTCATTGACCCACCTTTCTTACAAATTGTTTTTTTTTTTCTATTAATAAGCCCGGTGTGCTATTGTTGTTAAGGCTGAAGGTACAAAGTTGAGAAAGGTAGAAACATGTTAGAAACATGTTAGAAACATGTCATTGATATTTGAATCCATGACCTATACAGTGTGGTTAGGCAAGCAAACCAACAAGTCAAGACTCAACATCACGAGTAACTACTATGAGAGAAAAAAGTGGTAATAACCATTGTAAAGTTGACGGGGATATACGTATAGAAATAAATGATCTAGTTCAAAAATCAGAGTTTAACTATCGTGTTTAAATGTTTACTTAAGTCTATACTAAACGTCACTTTCATATTTAATCAACTAAACAATAAACGTACGAACTATGTTAGTGGTTAAGGACCTCGCATGCAGGTTCCACTACATTATACGTAACTAACATCGAATATTTGTATTGAATAGTAAACGTTCCACTATAGTAACCTAAAGATCTCTTTTAAGTTAACATATACTTTAACCTAATTTTACGAGTTACATTCATTCGTCGATATGTGATACATCAATGAGCATTATCAGATTTGTAAGAAATGGTAAACCAAAATAGAAATATATATATATATTTTGTTGTGTGATTATAGTTTCTTGATTACTTTGTGTGGCTGTAATTGAAAAGAAGCCGGTAATGACATTTCCAAAAACATAAAGATGTGAAATGCCATGGAATGTTGGAAAAATTATGGGAGTGTCTATATCACTTCACCTCCTATATAATCTCACTCATTTCATCAACCTAAACAGACGCCTCATCTCCTTCTTCAAAAGAGGAGGCGTCTCAAAGCTCAGAGCTAGCCCTCATCATACCTCTATTACTGCTGCTACAAATCCCTCATAGCTTTTAGTCTAGAACATATATCTCCTACAGCTTTATAAACTATCACCTCCTACATGGTGATAATTCGTCATAGTCTTCAATACAGAATTACACACAACGTCACTGACCTATCCTTTCATATCTGAGTTATGGTATGATCCTCTTTTGCTTGCATATATATCCTTGTTGCCATGCATGCCTTGCATCCAATGATCCAATTGTCATGCATCCCCTTGTTTTTATGTTTGTGACTTGAGTTGTTTTTGGTCAAGTATGTTGTATGTGTAAAATCGTCTCTGTTATTCAATTCGCTCAGTTTGCTCACTCATGCTCTATGCATATCAGGATCGATAGAAGAAGTACCCCCAAGCTGGGTCAGTTCCAGCGGAGATCGAGGATTTGGCCTGGTACTCGATCGTTTGAGGATGAAGTAGCTGGGCTAGAAGCTTCTTGTCGTACTGGAGAACTTGACCTTCACTGACCCCATCTCTGCGTTTGACCTGTACTTGCAGCGCCTGAGGCTATGAGTTTGTGATAATAATATTGTTACTTTATATCGATTATCAATTCATACTCCATTTCCGGTTGATGGGTCTAATTTATTTTTCTCAATAACAGATTGACGTGGAAATGATGACAATTAAAGAAAAAAGATATGAGCACAAGGATTCAGAAGAATTTGTGAAAGCTGTTTGCATTGTAGAGATGCGTCTTCAACACAACATGCATCTATCTTTCATAGATCCTTCAGTTCAATCCTTGAGGAACATAAGTTGTCACGAGGCAGATGCTCCCACTCAAAACGCTTACCTGACTTCTTCAACAAGGCCAGTGAACTTCTAGATTTGTATGAGTTGAATGGTGCGATGGTGTAAGTGAAGGCCAAGTACTCGAGCGAGAGGAGGAGCTTCTAACCTTGCCCTTCTTCCTCAGACGCGCGAGTACTCGTCAAAATCTTCAGTTCTCCCTGTAACTGACGCAGCAGAAGAAGAAAGAAAAAGTTCTCAAAACCCTAATATCGCAACGCCACAATTGCGCGCCTCCGTACACGCCATGTTAGGCGGTCTTCTGCTACATCTTGTCAACAACAAATCCCCAAGGTTCCAAGCACTTTCATGCTCGTCTCCGAAAGCGAACTCTCCGGCAATCAAAACGAGGTAATTTTGTCTAAAAGTTGCTGCTTTCGAGTTTTTAATTTCATAGTCGGGCTTCCTAGCCTTCTTCTCCATCCCACCTTTCTTTATAACATGGGACGATATTGAGGGATTGGGGCCCCTCATATCAAGTTTGATTAGTGACGGTTTTGTCACGGTACAACTCAAAAAAAAAGAAGGGAAGAAATCGATTGTGACGGTCTAACAGTCACGGTTTTTCGTATCGATATTGAGACCAATACATCTTGGTTCACGTTCTAATTTCATATACTTGATTTTAGTATTCGAATTCTTGATACTAACTATCTCCCTTGTCTTTTGTAGATGACCGAGCCATCTTGGCTAGAGTTTGAAATCCTTGATGCTCAAGGAAAAGAGTATCATAGGTGGGTGTCGGACGTGACTCACACGTTCGTCGGTAAACGATATACCACCACAATTTTCCCTTCGGATGTTCCTAATACTCCTCCTCCTAGTTTGGAGACCAAAGCTCAAGCCCTCATGTTTTTGAGACGTCATATCCACCCAATTCTGAAGAAGTAGTATTTGAAAAAAGAGGATCCCAAAGATTTATGGGAAGTTCTAAAGCAACGCTTCAACAATGTACATGACGTACAACTCCCAGAATTGACTGCGCGATGGGAAACATTCGTTTGCTGGATTTTGCCAAAGTTGAGGACTACAACCAAGCTATGTTGGACCTCCAGGCAGAGCTTAGTTTTTGTGGAGTTGATAAATCCGAGCAAGACATGATCGAGAAGACCTTGAACACCTTTCCCTCCTCCATGAGCTTACTTGCTCATCAATACCACCTTGAGTATGAAAACGAAAGAGTTAAGACTTTCAGTGACCTCATGAATATACTTTAGAAAAAAGAGAGGCATCATAAGATTATTCTTAACAACAATGCAAGGCCGGTTGGGACCAAGAAAATCCCTGAAACTTATCAGGCTAGTGGTGGGAAAACTCCAAGGCAAAAGAAAAATGATCGGGCCGCACCTTATGCACGCGGGAAATCTGCCCCACGTGGGGGCGGCAAAGGGAACCAGCAACGCGGTCTAAACCGCAGCCTCACATGGAAGAGGGATGGCGGCGCCACCGCCAACAACCAAGGAGGGGGCCGGTTCGGCCCTGGCTCTAGTAGAGGTGGAAATCCTCCACCTAACTCTGTCAAACACGGTCGAGTTTCTTTCTTCAAATGCGGTTCAACTATGCATATGCACAAACAATGTCGTGCGAGCAAGGAAATTCAAGGAAATTCAAGATATCTACAAGAGACATAAGCAATATTTGGCTCAAGAGGCTAATTTTACTAGTGGAGATTATGAGATGGATCACGGAGACGCAGAACTCACCACCAATCTCACTATAGCAGACTTTGAGACCAAGAGGAGTGTCTCTTCAGAGAGTGTTGAAACTCCGGATTTTGATTAGTCTATGTCTTAGACGGTTCTTCTGCTATGTTATTCAAGTTTTTTTTTGTTTGGCAATGGCCATGTTTTAAGACTTTGGTTTTTCTTAGTCGTTTTGGAATTAGAACATCCTTGATGTATTAAGTTGGCATTAATAAAATTTCTCTTAGTTTTCTAGTTTAAAGAATGGTTGAGAATTTTATTTCCCTTAATAATGCATGAATGGTTCGAATTGCAAAAGCTACTTTGCATAAACAGCAATTTGTCCGCCAACTTTGTACAAGCTTTGTGAACAGCTCAGGACGAACTAAAATGTGAGTGACATATGTCTGGAAAGCTCTATGAGTCTAGTTTCCAGATCTTCTCACGGTTCGTCCATATCTATTTCTATGACGAAGTTATAACTATTTTAGTGAGCAAAGTTCATTCTGCGCGGACATTCTTATGCACTCAATAAGGGATCACAACTTGATCACAATTCCCTGAAATTCCTCTATGTTATTTAGAGTGTTCGCCATGTCTTGAGTTCAAGACTAATTGATTTACATTCTTTTGTAGATGTCTCGCGATGAAATTGAGTGTTTGGCTGACAGTGGGACTACCCACACTATTCTGCGGAATAGGCAATTGTTTACGAATTTTGTGTCTTACAAATCCTCAGTGACAACGATGATTAGTTCATCGTCGGTTATACAAGGACGAGGTATTGCACAATTCTTGTTGCCAAATGGCACAAAGATTCATGTCACTGATGCCTTATATGCGCCAAAGGCCAATCGAACCTTGCTAAGTTTTAAGGACATTCGCGCCAACGGTTTCCATTTGGAAACTCATCGTGAGAATGATAAAGAGTTTTTGTGTATTACCTCTAATGAATGTGGCCGTAAGCGCATCTTAGAGAAACTTCTGAGTCAAAGTAGTGGTTTATATCTTACTACAGTTCAGATTATTGAATCCTATGCAGTTGCTCGCAACTTCTGCGAATCTGACTCATATAAGCTTTGGCATGATCGTCTGGGACATCCTAGACGTGATATGATGATCTGTATTCTTAAAAATTCACACGATCATCCGTTTTTCAAAGCACAGAGGCGTATGGGAACACACATAGCCACCGAAAATGGTGGCAATTCCATGAGCACTGCTCATGGTCAGGGCTCGGCCTTAATGCCGCCCCAAATGTAGTCATAGCCTTCACAGGCTTCTGTGCCGCATGGTTCCACTCCTGATGCCTCTATGGCAATCTCTAACGCTCACCGCTCGTTTTGCAAAGCTTGTTCATTAGCAAAGTTGCAGGCACCATCCTCTTTTGCTGTAGACACAAAACAAAACATTCCATTCTTACAGAGAATCCAAGGTGATATTTGTGGACCTATCAAACCAGAATGCGGACCATTTTGATACTTTATCGTTCTAGTTGATGCATCAACGCGTTGGTCACACATCGCTTTGCTATCCACAAGGAATGCTGCATTTGCTAAACTCTTGGCTCAAATTATAAAACTCAGGGCTCACCACCCTGATCATCCGATCAAGTTTATTTGATTGGATAATGTAGGAGAGTTTACATCAAAATATTTTGATGATTATTGCATGTCTATTGGGATTGATGTTGAACATCCCGTTTCCCATGTTCATTCACAGAACGGTCTTGCAGAAGCAACAATCAAGCGGTTACAGCTTGTGGCTCGGGCTTTGGTGATGCGCACCAATCTACCCGTATCTGCATGGGGTTATGCAATTTTATATGCAGCTGTACTTATTCGTTTCCGACCCACCGCCAACCAACCATTTAGTGCGTACCAGTTGGTAACTGGATATAAGCCTGACATTTCACATTTACGCATATTTGGTTGCGCGGTCTATGTGCCTATTCCGCCTCCACTGCGTACTAAAATGGGTCCTCAGAGACAATTGGGTATATATGTTGGTTTTGAAGCACCAACGATTGTTCGCTATTTAGAACCTTTGACATGAGATCTCTTTACTGCAAGATTTACAGATTGTCACTTTGATGAGACATACTTCCCGTCGTTAGGGGGAGAAATGAACGGTAATGTTCCGGTTGCATGACATGAATTATCGTGGTCTGTCTATGTCTCATTATGATCCCCGCACATCTCAGAGCGAGATTGAAGTGCAAAGAATTCTCAATCTTTAAAAAATTACAGATTCGATGCTTGACTCTTTTACTGATATCGCGATCAACTATCCCTGCTGCAAACGTTCCTGCAAGGTTGGAAGTCCCAAAAACCGGAAAGTTAATGCCACACCCGGGCTAGGCACCACCGGCGTCGCCGGCGTACCTGATACCCATGGTGGAGGGGTGCTACGGCCTCGGCTCCCACCAGAAGAGGGGGAGACCAAAGAAAGGTTCAATCGATGTCTTGCCGCGAAAAAAACAAGACATCAAGGCACAAAATGATCCGCTCATCATCAATACTGTGAATCCATCACATGAGATTGTCTCTGACTATAGCTATGTCCATGAATCGATATTGAAACCTCTGGGGGACGTCTCAAAATCAATGTTGATGTCAGAGAACAAAGAAATCTCGTTAAATTACACAAGTGCGCACGTTCTTATGGATATGTCTTCCATGTTTATTGATGATGTTTTTGCTTATTCCATCGCTTAGGAGATTATTGACGACGATGAAATAGAACCTCGCTCTGTTGCAGAATGTCAACGTAGAGCAGATTGGCCGAAATGGAAAGATGCAATCCAGGTTGAACTAGACTCCCTATCGAAAAAGCAAGTTTTTGGTCCGGTTGTGCCATGCCCACCAAATGTTAAGCCTGTTGGACATAAATGGGTCTTTGTTCGGAAGGGTAATGAGAAGAATGCAGTCATGCGATATAAAGCTAGACTTGTGGCGCAAGGATTCTCGCAACGCCCTAGTATTGATTATGAGGAGACGTATTCTCCTGTTATGGACGTCATTACTTTCCGCTACTTGGTCAGTTTAGTAATGTCTGAAAAACTGAATATGCAGCTTATGGATGTGGTTACCGCATATCTCTATGAGGATCTTGATACAGAGATATATATGAAAGTGTCTGACGGCCTTTCGTTGCCTAACTCAAGTGACTCTAAACCACGGAGTGCTTATGCCATCAGATTGAGGCGTTCAATATATGGAATGAAACAATCCGGACGAATGTGGTATACTCGTCTAAGTGATTACTTGATTGGGAAGAGATACAAGAATGATGATTTGTGCCCATGCGTGTTCATAAAAAGAACAAGTTCCGGATTTGCAATTGTAGCAGTCTATGTTGATGATATGAATATCATCGGAAATCTCAATGAGATCAATGAGACGGTTAGCTACTTGAAATCCGAGTTTGAGATGAAAGATCTTGGGAAGACTTGATTTTGCCTAGGCATTGAACTAGAGCATTGAGAGACTAGAATCTTAATACACCAGTCGACTTATGTCCAAAAGATGCTCAGGCGATTCAATATGGACAAAGCACATCCTCTTGGCACTCCCATGATTACCCGAAGTCTGGATATTAAAAAGGATCTGTTCCGTCCGAAAGATGACGATGAAGAGATCCTGGGAGCCGAAACTCCATATCTTAGTGCGATTGGAGCTTTGTTATATTTGGCTTAGTGCACTCGACCAGACATTGCATTCTCTATGAACTTGTTAGCTAAATTTAGTTCTACGCCAACGCATCATCATTGGAATGATGTTAAGCACATCTTCAGATATTTGAAGGGCTCCATTGACTTAGGCCTGTTCTTTCCCTACAGTGAAACAAGAGAGCAAAAGATCTTGTCTGGGATCAGTGGATCACAGCCCTCGGCCTCCCACCAAGAGACTGTGTCCGACGCTGCCATAGTCACGGTTCATGCGCATGATAGACTAGTTCCCTATCCTGAAACACCGAATAATGTTAGTTGAATTTGTTGATGCTGGGTATCTTGGAGATCAACCAAGCAGACTGTATTCTATGAGTTACACTTCATATTGAAAAACCGAAACTATAGCTATACTTCATCGTAGTTACAGGATCACGAGACAATCATGATATACATCTCATTTGCCTATTTCAAAATACCATATCCCAATTTTCTCATTGAAATCCAAGCTAATCTATGATTTATTATTAACCAGAAACTCAACAGTTGATACTTTCCGGTAGCCACCTACCCACCACTTTCTCTGAGCTCAATTCCCAATACCCATGGCCCTAATCTCCACACAAACCCTAACCCTAAAATCCCCTCCTACCCTTTCTGATCCATCTATCTTTCCTACTCCCCAATCTCTCTCACTCTCACCTCCCAATCATCACTCCCTATCCCTCTCCACCCCAAATTCAACACCACGGTTCAGCGCCAGACGACATGTCGTCTCCAGAGCCACCGCGACCTCGGCCTCAGGTTTCAGCCCCGACATAGGCGAGATCCTCGGTGACGTCAGCATTTACACCGCTGCTGGCGACTCCGTCCAGTTCAAGGACCTCTGGGACCAGAATGAGGTATCTTATTTACTTTCACCCTCTCAAATTTTCATTCTTTACTGATTTTTTCAGCGTTTATTAGAAATTTACTGTGGTTTGGAGTGACCCTTTAACGAGTAGTCATTGTTGGGTTTGGAAAGCTTCAGTCTTTGCTTGTATGACATTTGCTTTGTTGCCTTTGGCTTTTAATTTAGATGTCCAGATGAACATGCATTTTGAAATTCACTACAAGACTCAAATTAGATGAGAAATTTAAAGCATTATGATTATAGAAAAATGGCAACACAATCACTCATACCCCTAGTCCAGTTATGCTCTGTGTTTGATGCAGAACTTTTGAGTTCTCATAAGCAGTTTAGTGATACATACTATAATGCGTTTCATAGTTGAGAAAAGTTTTGATTATTGCCTTGATGCGGTGTGGTGTGTTATTCCTGAAATAGTTTCTGAATGGCTTTTGTTCCAGGGGGTGGCTGTTGTTGCACTATTGAGGCACTTTGGATGCCCTTGCTGGTATATCATCTCGTTGACTGGTAATCTAAAATGGGGTTGAATTGGTAGATATTATGATAACTTGGTACTTCTTGTGCTCTGTTGTTTTTAGTTGGGAACTTGCTTCAGCTCTAAAAGAATCAAAAGAAAGATTTGACTCTGCTGGTGTGAAACTAATTGCTGTTGGTGTTGGTAGTCCTGATAAAGCGCGTATCCTTGCAGAACAGGTATTTCTGTTTCCTGTTCATGTCACCACAATGCTTGATGTTTTAATGCTTTAGAGTAGATACCTAGACTTAAATGTTTGTTGCGTAAACCAAATCAGATATGACATGACAAGAAATGGGGAAATCTGTTGTGAGTACATGCAAGTGGAAATGCATATAGGGCAAATCCTGGATTAAGAAATAGCTGCTAAATTTTTTAACTAAAAAGTTCTAATATTTATCTCTTACACATAGACATCTTTAAATGAGTGTTCATGTTACACTCAGCAATTCGGCATGTGTCCCACCATCCAAGAAAAAAGCCATTTGGCATAATGTTTCATTTTCTGTCATTTAAACAGTTTAGAAAATTGCAACTATGTAAAATTAAGCTATGCATTTGTCTAATATAGAGTGGTCTGGGAACAGAAAAATTAGAGAGGGTAGCTCTAAGATGTATCCAGTCATGGAGACTTACCTTGATTGTCCACTATAACAATAATGAACCAGTGATGCTTGATAGGATGCACATATGGCCAGTCACACTCATGCTATCTGGCCTCTCTATCTGAGGTCAATTTTTGATTAACATGGTTGGATGACTTGATCACTTGGTTTTCTTCATCTGCTTGAAAGGTTCCAAATTTCGGTAGTGATTGGTCTAAGGGAATAGTCTAATTAAAACATGCTATCACATCTTTGGGTCTAATTGCTTCGAATAAGCATGTCATGTGACATGATAGTGGCTACTCATACTTGATTATTTTCTTTCCAACCGAAGGAAGCTCGTCTCATGCTACTGTTATCAGAGTGTGCCATTACCGATTTTTCTTAAGCAAGTTTGTCAGTGTCATTATCTATTTGAAGTAGTAGGTAGTAGGATCCCCATGGGCCGTGTCAAGTACTGGGATATAAATTCAGTAATGAGAAACTTGGCCTGGACAAAAGCAGAATATGTAATAACTTTAGAAGAGAGTTAATTGGTTAAAAACATCGCAACCTTTATATCACAAAAATCTTGTTATCACTGTTGGATGTCCAAAGCAATTCTGCAATTTCCCGGCCATATACTTGACTGATACCATGAACTGCTTATTGATTCCTGGAGCTCTTATTCTTTTCCCTTTGATGTTCTATATACAGTTACCATTTCCCATGGATTCCCTCTATGCTGATACTGATCGTAAGGTAATACTATGTGCTACATTAATATGCAAATTAGTGAGAGAATATTCTGGTTATTGTAACTGAACTTGAAACTTCTTTGATAGGCATATGATGTTTTGGGCTTATACTATGGATTGGGTCGAACATTCTTCAATCCAGCTAGTGTAAGTTCTTTCCTGCTTTTGCATATTTGTTGATTTGTTGAAGACTTTCATGCAACTTTTTGGGATTATAATACGACAGGCAAAGGTGTTGTCAAGATTTGATGCCCTAAAGAAAGCTGTCAAAAACTATACCATTGAAGCCACTCCAGATGATAGAAGTAGTGTGTTACAACAGGTTAGATCTGTTGGATCTATACTCTACAGTAAGGAGAGTTGTTTGAAAATACATCTTGTTCATGGATTCAGTTGAAACTTAATGACAATCTTCTCTCAATTTTTTCTCTTTCTGTTAATTAGGGAGGGATGTTTGTCTTCAAAGGTAAGCAGCTATTGTATGCTCGGAAAGATGAAGGGACAGGTGATCATGCCCCTTTGGATGATATCTTAAATGTTTGCTGCAAAGTTCCTGTCTCTTGAAACTGTATCATCTACAGATTCCCTCAGTCATGGGGCATGATATTCATATTTGGCCCAGTCTTTCATTAGCAGTTGTAGAAAAGTACATACAGTCAATACATACAGACATGGCATTGTATAGGTAGGAATTCATACAATATGAAGTATATGGCATTGTATGTGTTTTATACACGTTTGAGCAAATGATAGAAGTAATGTAAGACAGCTGAGTTTGCACTTCGCTCATTTCTTTTCTAGAGTGTACTACTGTGTTTCTACCTCATTGAAGTCTACCCTTCATATATATATTTGCTCCCCGTGGTTCTAAAGTCTGGGAGTGACTGAAATTGAAGAAAATTGTACTCTGATTTAAAATAATTCATAGGATGATGGTGCTTTTGTTTTTCTGGGTGCATTGAAATTGAATGTGTTGGATTAACTAGAAATGATCAAACAAGAGCAGCGAACCAAAAGCAAGGCAAAGTAAAAGGGAAAGGAAACATTCAGAAAAGAAGAGTCGACTCAGTGTCTCATCTACTGTTACAGGAGCTTCATCTTCAATCAGACCTAAATGTTTTGACACGAACATGGAAGCTGAAAATCTTCATCTCGATTTCCAACAGATTCTTCAATGAACCAACCATCATCACTGATGTGACCCTAAATCGTAACATGTCTTGCTCCAGGTTACTTCAGTTACCATGGTTGATTAACTGAAGAATCCTTCTATAGGCCTTCGGATTCTGCGTTCCATGAATCTAACATTTCAAATGAGACTCAATGAGTTTGCATTGAGACTCAATGATGTTTTTATAGGATCCTTCATATAATGTACAGAACTGGGAAAGTGCTGTCACAATAAACACGTTGCCTTGTTTCTCCAAATTGCAGTATTCAGTGGAAACCACACCAGCGGATCAATGATCAATCTGCCTATAAATCTCATTAGAGATTAAAAGAGAAAACGAGGTTCAGTTTTTCTAACCAGTTTGATTTGAGATGACTGTCCATTGTTGAGTCATGACACAGTTCAAAGCACAGGAGACCGGCGTTGAGTATGACTGAAGTTGAAAGTCAGGAGTCTGTGTCATCGAGGGTTTCCTTCTGAGATGCTACTTCAAACTGAGATTTAGCAGACGTGTTGGATGTGAGAGTATAATACAATGTCACCGCTTTGAAACGGAAATGAGTCGGATTTGAGATTTGAGAGGCAACCGGGTGAGAAATGAATATGTTTTGGGGATGGAATGAACCACTCTCCCTATTATTTTTCCTTATGCATGTCACGGCAGTATTTCATTTCCTTTTACATCCTGAAAACAAGAACTGGCTCAATGCTCCCATACTTCAATTCCGCGAACCAAACTAGGCCTAATTAATAATTTAATACTGACCCTACAAAAGAAAATTAAGAACAAGAAATTCTTCCCGCCACACAAAAAAGCTGTTACACTTTGGTAGTTGGTAGTTGGTACACTTTAATTCTAGTTTTGAAATATCTCTCAGGCGTCCTTGTCATCCATCTTCATTTCTCTCTTCTCAAAACCTCTCCCACTCTTACCTTCCAATCCTCACTCTCTCCATAGCTCAAAATCAACAGCACAGTTCAGCTCTAGACGACTTATCGTTTCCAGAGCCAACATGACCTCTGCTTTGGATATCAGCCCCAACATCAGTGATGTCCTCGGCGACGTTACCATTTTCACTGCTGCTGGAGACGCCGTCCAGTTCAAGGACCTCTGGGACCAGAACGAGGTCTTTTATCTACTTCCCTGTCTTTCACTCTACAAATTGTTAATTATTTGCTTTTGTTTTAGTTTCTATCAGAAATGATCTGTGATTTAACTCCTTGTGGACTGAAAGCTTTAGTCTTTGCTTTTTTGAGCTTTTTTGAGATTTGATTTCTTGCATTTTGCTGTGAATCTCCATACAAACTGCCATTGCATTGAGAATGTTAAGTGAAATTAGAATTGAGGGCAGAGGGGAAGCAACAAGCTTAAGCGGTGAAATGACAAAAGGCAAACTTTCTCTGATCTGATTTTAGTACACCAGTATTACTTTATAATCTTGAAATTAGAGAAGAAATTTGAAGGCTTATGATGACCACTTATATATTGGCTTGATGTGATATTCTTGAACTAGTTTCTGAATGGCTTTTGTTCCAGGGGGTGGCTGTAGTTGCACTATTGAGGCACTTTGGATGTCCTTGCAGGTAAATCATGTTCTTAACTAGTAGTCTAGAATTGGTTTTACCTGAATTGGTGGATATAGTTATAACTCGGTAGTACTTGTGCTGCTTGTGCTATTTAGTTGGGAACTTGCTTCAACTCTAAAAGAATCAAAAGCAAAATTTGACTCAGCTGGAGTGAAACTAATTGCTGTTGGTGTTGGTACCCCTGATAGAGCTCGTGTCCTTGCAAAACGGGTATTTCTCTTTCCCTGTGTGGATCACCGTAACGTTACCTACTAAAGCTGCAATTGTTCATTAGGAGTAAACAAAATCAGCTATGGCATGACCAATACTAGGAGAAATGTGCTCGGAACTGAATGATTCCAATGCTGATTAAGAAATAGCTGATATGTAACTTCTTAGATAACATTTAAGTACTCGTAAATTTCAGAAGCAATCATCCTATACTAATTCCTAATACCATGCACAGAATACTGATTCCTGGTGCTCTCTTTTTTTCTTATTTTCCCTGTGATGTTTATATGCAGTTACCTTTCCCCATGGACTCCCTTTATGCTGATCCTGATCGCAAGGTACTAGTATATGTTACATTAGTGTCTCCAATAAGTGAGAGAATCGTATATTCTGGTGACTGTAACCAACTTACTTGAAACTTCTATGATAGGCGTATGATACTTTGGGTTTATACTATGGATGGGGTCGAACATTCTTCAATCCAGCCATTATCGTAAGTTGTTTACCTGCTCTCTGCTTTAACTTATATGGTGTCTGCATGTATGCATCTTTGTGAAATTTTTATATAACAGGCAAAGATGTTGTCAAGATTTGGTGCTCTGCGGAAAGCTGTAGAAAACTATACGATTAGAGCCACTCCAGATGATAGAAGTGGGGTGTTGCAACAGGTTTGATCTTTTCTCTACAAAATTTGGAGAAGACATTCTGGTCATGGGATTTAGTTCATATTCAAATTTTCAGAAATCATCTCTTACTTTTGTGATCCTTATTATTTCAGGGAGGGATGTTTGTCTTCAAAGGGAAGCAGTTATTGTATGCTCGGAAAGACAAAGCGACAAGTGATCATGCCCCATTAGATGATATCTTGAATGTTTGCTGCAACGTTCCAGTCTCTTGAGACTGTACCATCTATAGATTTTTCAGTTATTGGTATTCAAGCTTCAATTTACATGTCATGTATCAGTGATAAGAAAAATCATATATTCATCTATGAAATAGTTAAAACTTTACGGTATGTATGTTTACCAACTACTTTCCTAAAGTTTCTTACCCTTTTCTGTTTGGATTCCTAATATTGCTCTTGTAAATCCCTGTTCCTTCTTTATTTAGGGTTTATTTTGAGTTGTATATAAACTGTAGCAGTGCATAAACATTGTTATCTACTGACAGAGTTACAGACATAAACTGTTTTACAAGAAGAAAACCGACTCTATACAACTCCTCTTAGTTAGCGAGCACCTTAGGTTTGTAAGATTTGGTTGTTATGGACGCAGAGAAGCAAAGAGAGTTATTCGTGGGTGGAATACCAACAGGTTAACAAAATGATGTTGAGTACTTCAGCCAATATGGTCAAGTGGCAAACTGCATGATCCCCCGAGACAAAATCACGTACAGGTGGACCAACAACGTTTGGTTACACATACCTTCACTGACCAATTGGTGGCTAAGAGTCTTGGAAGTAGACCACTTCATATTTGGCAAAAAGGTTAGTTCAAAACTTCAAACTAATATAGGTTTGTTATATTTGTAGAAAGTTTCATACTTTCATTTGTATTCTATGTTTGAGTATTTTGCTCTTAATTTACGATAAATCTTTGTTGGGAATATTTTTAGTGATGATCTTTTCTGAGTTTGACATTTCAAATTTTGGTAATACAGATTGATGTGAAGCCCTCAATACCAAGGCATGATAGGAATTGAACCAAAGTACCCTTGGAGATCAACATGCTCAAGTCAAGGATCCTATCACCCTAAAACGATTTTTGTGGAAGGTTTACCGGACCATTCGACAGAATTCGAAGAAGACTTGATCAACTACTTTGCTAAGTTTGGTGCAATCAAGGATGGGGGCTCACCGAGAGGCTCCGGATTTATCACTTTTGAATCAGATCAGGCTGTTGAAGATGTCTTGCAAACGACTTTTCATGAAGTGAGGAACACGAAGGTGGAAGTCCGAAGGGGTCGTCCCCAAGTTAGGAATGGCAATCAATGGGAGAATTGGTATGACTGTGATCGAATGGGGTTGGAGTTCGGAGGTTGGTTTCAGATTGACGATCTTGCTTTTGGGTTTGATCGTCTCGTTTGCTATGATTGTGGAGGCGCTTATGGATATTTAATTTAACCTATATACTATTTTTTGAGATGAGGTCAGTTCAATAAGCACTGTGCACCAACTCACAAAGCACTGTTTTCAAGAACTGTGTTTGGCCCCGGTGCTGGGTCTGTATTTCGTCGCTTCCTATATTTTTCTTTTTCTTGCTCTTCCTCTCGATCTCGAAACTCCACTGAATCTCTCATTTCAAAAACAGCTCTACCAGATCTCTTGGATGGATTGGATGAGATTCATCCACTTTCATCACTTTTCAGCTTTCAACCCCCAAATCTGCGTTCTGTTTTGGTTTCGTCACAACAGGAGATTGGAAGGATGGGGTAGAAGAAGTGATAGTGAATAGCAGTTCAGAAGGGTGTAAGACGATTCATAATCGATACTCTTTTCTTCGTAATTTTACTGATCTCAATCTACCAAATTGATTGGCCTTGCAGCTCTTCCTTTTTATTCTCTGGAAACCAGATGATGAATGTAAGTATGCTTGATATGCTGAAATTTTGAATAATTGATTTGATTGTGCAATTTGAAAGAGATTCAATTGCTCGATAGTGTTGTTATTTAGCAGTTTTCTGATACAATACTGTGCTTGAAGGGTGAAAAATTGTTGGGTTATATCTTAGAAAACATGATCAATCTGATCTGGTTTCAGCATTTGCTGTACATGGAATTTGTTTTACCATTTACATTTGAGAATTTTGAAGTGATGATATGCATTTGTTATGTAAAATTTTAAGAGGCTTCATGAATTTAATTCATAGATTACCTCGTATCATAAGCACCTTTAAGTTGACTGATATTATATTTGCAATGTTGATCTTTTCCAATATTCAAGTCAGGTTGAAGAAATACTTAGAGATGAGGGGGTTGCTACTGAAGGGCGGCCTTGGAGAAGCTTATGTGTGTTGCTTGCTTTTGGGAGAATGAGCTAAGCTAGCTATTGTTTCCAAATCGCTTTAGATTATCAGCTTCCAAAAGTAGAAGATATATCATATGCGAAAGTCAGAATCTTTCCCTTTTCTTTTGACTCTTACTTGATACTGTCAATCCTCTGTACACTCTTTTCGGATTACTTTAGATTTGTTTCTATGTATCTTTTATACGAAATGGTTGATGGTTGTATGCAACTTTGTTTCTGTATAGGAGGTCTACGTTTCATGTTTTACTCATACAATTCATTTGTTTGTATCGAATGATGGTATTCAGGGATCTGTAAGTGAAGCGCACTATGAAACGTTTTTACATTAGATCATCGAAGGTATCCTGAACAAAGAGACAACAATATCAAAATTTCAAATCAACCCCTATCAAAATTTCAAAAGTGGTAATTCATCTACTAACAGCCTACTCTTGTATGTTTTTTGATGTTTAAAAAGAGACAACAATATCTCTTATGGTAAATGAGCTCATGTTTATTCTTAATTGTATATTTGAATTTCAGAGATTTAGTTACAATCATACAAGCAATGAAGTCCCATGTTCATGCACATATGAATATGATAACTTTGTGTTTGGTCGAGGATATGAATTCAATATGCACATGTATACACAAATAACAAATTTGAAATTTTCAAGTGGCATTCATTGGTTTGAAACCATTTCCTGTAAAGTAATGGATATGAACTATAAGGTTGTATATATAGAGAATTAGAAGATATCCAAGTTGGTCTGAATTAAATTTCAATGTGTCAGAACAACTTTAAAATTGACTTCACATTTCAATTCCACGGTTTAGTCTTTGAGAATTGACTTTAATTTTTAATGCTTAATGTGTCTATTTTTAGATATTGACTGAATAGAGCGAAGGGTCTGGGGTCTCATTTAAGAGAGAGGAAGAACAGGGAAGGGGAAGAGCAAGAATAAGACCCATGCATCTCCATAAACCACAAATTGGTAGAAAAAGATGCCTCCTTTCATAAGTAAGCAAAATCCTTGCTCCCCAAAACATGATTTCATTGCACAATTTTTGTTTTAATTCTTTTAAAATTGGTTGATTGATTGGGACTTGGGTTTTGCAGAGAGCGAAAGTAAGAGTGTGCCTCTACGGAGGTAGTGTGAGGTGACAATGAAGGTGATAGAGAAGAAAAACAAGGAGCTCGGCTTCCAGAGCAAAAAGGTCACAAGTAAGAAGCTCTCCATTTGCAACTTTTTATTACCGACTTAATTTACATCAACTTTCTGTCAATTTACAACAGTTTTCATTTTATCTAGCACAATCATATTCCCAAGCAGAACCAAATGATTTATTGCAAGGGTTTCATTTGTAGATTCTCAACACTCAAAGACTGGTGGTACAAGGCATATCCACACTGCTACAAACAACTGAAACTCAAGGAAAACTGATCTATGAATATGCCTGGAAAACGGCATGCAACTGCCTCTCCCATGGTAAGGACCAAAACCTTCAACTACAATTCCTCTATAATCCACACCAACTTAAACATTGCATGACATAAAAAGATTCTTAGATAGAAGCAAGAGAGAGTTGTTCAGCAGCAACCCAGAAAACAAACAGGTAAACCTTTGTAAACTTTGGCTCATGAATAGCTTTGATTCTTCACATATAGGCTTGGAAATGTTAGGAAACAATAATGTTATTCACATTCTTGATTTGATTCTGTACGGCTTCCTTGCCAATGTTAAGACTACCTCTTTTTCAATTATTACAAATTAACTTTATAAATCATGTTTATAAGTTTGCAAAACTTATGTTCATTCAATTCTTTTCATTCAGTTCTGACAGGAAAGAATACTTCAAACGAGAAACATTTTGGAAGCTGCTTTTTGAACACCCTCCATGGAAATGTATCCGTAGAAATGGAGGGAGCAGCCTTTTGAACTACCTCTACGGAAATGTAAAATGGCTGACCTATTTTTCTGAATAGTTGCCTTATGTCTAACAGTCTAAGTGCAAGTGACAGGGAAGATTGAGCAAGTAACAGCTACATTTGTCACTTTTTGTATAGATAGAAATAGAGGAAGCACAATTGAGTAGAAATTCCAGCAATGTGTAAACAGGCATATTTTTTTTGAACACTTGAACTTTTATGGCTGCCACTATGTAGTGTAACAATGAAATGATCAGGAGCTTAATTTGATGTTCATGTTTTCTGAATCAAACTGCCCCATAACTAAGTTTAAGTCATTAGCCGAAATTGG
The DNA here is from genome assembly GCA_010134655.1 of Fragaria nilgerrensis. Lineage (NCBI taxonomy): Eukaryota > Viridiplantae > Streptophyta > Magnoliopsida > Rosales > Rosaceae > Fragaria > Fragaria nilgerrensis. The sequence continues at coordinate 12,473,529 of CM020977.1, forward strand.
ATTTAAGCACTACTTAATAGTGTATCCAAAATGTGTATCTACCATACAACCCGCTGCAACGCGTGAGCAACTTTCTAGTGGGCATTGAGAATGGTGCATGTATGCGACAGATTCCTACAAAGGGGTTTGGAAGAACATAAGGTTTTTCCCTTCCAGTTGTTATGTATTTAATCCAAGAGCTTGGGATGGTTATCGTCAACCTAATGAAGACCTAGTTACTTATGGCCTTATGTAAACACAAAAGCTGCTAATCTCACTCCTGCACACGACACATGAAGTTTATAATAGAATCCTGATATAACATCCATGTAAACCTCATTGTTTCATCCTTACCTGACCTCTGACTATGGTTGTAGAGGACAATTATTTTGCATGTCTAATTTCAATCGAAGCAATCAAATTATTAGGAATGGATCAATTTAATTAATAAATTTTAGTGGCTATGTATTATTTGTCAAATCGGTAATTTGATTGTTTAGATTCGAATTAACAAGTTGAAATTTAATTAGCATTCTTCTAATGGTGCTCAGGCGGATGACGAAGTTGAACGATTTTTATTATTAGTTATTAGTTGATTTTGCAAGACTCCAATGTGTATAGTAATGGGCTATGTTTCAAATTTCACCATTTCAGCTGAAGTCCTCTGGAAAGGGAAAACGGACCAAGACAATAAAAGGGTAATCTTTTGAAATAGTATGGGTTATCTCAGAACTGATCTCAAGCCATGCTATCATTGCTACGTTGGCATGCATGAAGCAATTCTTGAAACAATGGATGTCCAACTCCAACCTCAATACCATACATCGACCGAATCCCTCTCAATATGCACATTAAGATCAATTTTGATGGTTCAGGAATTCGGTTGCAGGAGGATATAGTCTTCACAAACCATGAGGGGCAACGTTATTCTTGCTGAGCTAAAGGATCAGGAAAGGCAACTATTCCAACTGCAGAAGTTGTGGCGTTGAGAGACACTTTACTCAAAGCAAAAGAACAAGATTACCAGAATATTCAAGTGGGATGTGACTCAAAACTGGTAATAAATGTTGTTAATAGAAGAACATTAACAAGATTATTGCAAGCATGTGTTTAGAAAAACTAACTTTGTGACGGATGTTGTTGCTCATCATGAACACCAACTCCCAAATGGTCAAATTTGGAGAAGTAGACTCTCAAACTCGGCTACTAGAGCTCTACTCTTTGATAATGTAAACTCGGGTTATTTAAGAAGTTTTGTTTTGTAATTTTTCATTTCGTATAAAAAAAAAACGAGAACAAACAAGGGAACATCAAACATAACCCTTAAAACATAAGGTTCATGTCATCATACAGCAACACATTTTAATCCGTCGTATAAACATCATCGTGTGATGCAGCATTTGTAGCAGTGACCCTTGAACAATTGTGACGAAGACATGGCACATGATAGCAGAAGTAAATGCCAAGTTAACTAGTCAATATCGCACGGGCCTTGTAGCAGAGATGAAGCTGTAAATTGAAGGAACCACCTTACGTGCAATGTGAAAGGACTGCATTTTTCTCTAGCGAAACCCCCCAAACCAACCATTTTTTCCTAAATCCCCAGTAGATATAATTCACACCATTTTCCAACAGACCTTTCTCTGTTTGTATCCTGCGTGTTTCTGTTTCAGACAAAGTTGGGGACCTAGATATGAATGTGAGAAATTCCAGTGCTTGAATTTTGCAATGGCTAGAAAGGGTGTTGCCCATAACTAGGGCTTTATCCCTCTTTGTTAATATAAAATCTAGCTAGGTCGTCTAGTTAGCTAAGCTAAGAAGATCTATAGTGTTGTAGCAGAAGAAGAAAATCTATGCCCTGGAAAAGAATTTTGTTTCTTCTATGAGTTATATGTATAGGTTGCAGATGTAGCTCTGTGGAGAGAGAATCTGATTATGTTATGAAGGTGACATGACAGAGGATTAGAAGGAAAAGTCAGTTAAAGAGAGTAATGGGGGGTTAGCTGCAGAGAGAAAATAAAGGGTATTGTCTTGGTCTCTCTAAAAAGGAAAAGAAGGCAGGGAGCTTTTAGTACCCATGCACAGAGTGGTGAGGCTCTGGTCGCTCTCAGCTGGGGTTCCCATCTCGATCTGTTGCTGTAATATCTAATATCTATACTGAGCCTTTTCTTTCTTTTGACCCTGGGGATTGAATCCTCTTGGCCATTTCTGTGCAGATCTTGGCTATAATTTTGGTTGGTTCTTGTGATAACAGTAAGGAATTATAACCTAATTAACATTGCATCACTTTCAGCACTAGTGATCATTCATTGTTTCATTATTATGGTGCTTCCAACCGGTATTAATCGACGATATGTCTTAGGGTTTGTGTCTTAGACACTTAGGATTGTGCGTATGATCGTAAGATATTGGAGACGCTGTTTAGGAAAGTGTCTCGTTGGCCTTTTACAATTGGAGCTATATACTCTGGACCATATGCACAATCCAAATTAGTGTCTCCAATATATCCAACGATATATGCAGAATCCATACTTGACATCTAAAAGCCATTCCAAACACTCCCAAGTATAGCCGGCCAATCATAAATTAAAACGGCATATACCTCATGCTAGCTATCCTTGGTTCTAGATATATAAAAAAAAGAAAAAATTTTCAATTACCTCCTAAATTTTGGTATCAAAACCAGTTCAGTCCTGTAATTTTTTTTTTTAAATCAGTGCACCCCCTTCAACTTTCATAAAACACATCATTAGTCTTTTTTTTTAATTCCTCACGAAATGAGACGTCATCGAAGCCGTTAGAACTGACAAAGGAACTCATAATTCAGTTTTATCCCTTCATTTTAACGAAATGTCTGAATACTCTCATTGTTTTTATTCATTTTACCAAATAGATGCCTTTTTTCTATTCTTAATAATATTTTGTCAAATAGGTTATTTTACCCTTCAAAGAGGGATAAAGCTAAATTATGGGTCCCCTTGTCAGTTCTAAAGCTTGGTGACGTCATATTTCGAGGGGAATTCAAAAATTAGACCTTACTGATGTGTTTACGAAAGTTGAAGGGGCGAACTGATTTAAAAAAAAGTTACAGGACTGAACTGATTTTGGCACCAAAGATTTAAAAGGTAAACTGAATTTAATCCTAAATAAAAACTATCAACAAGAAAATTTATCATCTCGGCGGAATTAACATGGTGCCTCTATATACTGTCATTCTTGCCTAAGCTTTACATGCAAGCCGATCATCGCGTTCTTCTATTGTTCTGTTAAGCTTCTATATTTGTGATATACATAAACGGTTCCGTTTGTACAGATTTTGTTATGTTGATTCATTTAATCTAATTCGGTACTCAAATAATCTCCAAATGGATGAAACTTTACAGGAATGATCTACACACTATGTTCTAGACACTGAACGGTGGGAGTGTAAAAATGTGACTTAAAAGTAAGCGAAATAAGGAGCACCATACTTTGGTTTCAAAGCGGTGTCCGGCTCTGGAAGGGGACTATATATATATATATATACCGCCTCCTGGGTTGGAGGTTTTAATGATTAACTATATCAGCTTTTTTCTCTGATACCAAAACACGGAAGCAATAAATAAAACATTTGATTTAACTCAAGAGTTACAAACTTACAATTAAAATTGATGCATGAGTGAGAGGCAGAGCTCTCTTGATAATTGTTTAGGCTAACTGAAGCTAACTGGTAGAGAGAGAAGAAGAAAGAAAAGAAGAGAAGAGGGAAAATGAAGACTGCCTACTCTGAAGCCAGAGCCGACTATAAATAGAAATTACAAAGTGATGAATAGTAAAAGTGACTGATGGTGAATAGTAACTTGTCGGTCACAGATTTACTGTTGGTGAATAGGAGCTTGTTGCCACTGAAAAACTGCTGTTGCTTTCGGTGGAAATACTGACTAGGGCAGTCTTGACTAGAAATAATCTGATTCTGCATATGGATCCTGACTATCTTCATAATCAGCCCATCTTTTCGGTGGTTGACTGGGGAACTTGATGACTGTGAGTTGATGATGACGTTGAGGAAGAGTGTTCTTCTTCATCATTGTGGATAGTCTGGCTGCCTGTTGTACTAATTACTTGGCTAATTTTTTAATTCTTCTGCTTTGGAAGATGATGATGGACTTGAGGCTTTTTTCTTTTTAGAAGAAGATGGTGACTCAATTTTCTTCGTAGAAGAAGATGGTGACTAAGGAATCTGAGGTGACTGAGAAACTGGCTGAATGGAAGCCGGAGTTTTTGAACTCGAAGGAGTAGTACTGAAAATTCTTCACTGAATTGGGTAAGGACTCTTCAGTATTGAATTGTCCCACCATTTGACTAAGAGTTGTCGTAGAACCATGTGATTTTCAAGTTATATTGTCATTTGAAAATCCAAGGGATTTTATATTTGGCCATGAATTAGAGAGTAACTGGAAAAATCTTTTCATTAGTCTGAGAAGGTCATGACTGAATCAAATTTTTGACTGCATTTTGGAGATCAAGGGGGAGAAGCTCATAGGACAACCATGATTTTCCCATCAATCACCAAACCACATAGGAAATTGGCGATTGAATCTTCTATCAAAATTTAGAAACCATGAATGGCTAAAATCTTCTGATTGGTGGAGGAGAATTCTACTCATGCCGCAATGTAATCATGATAAGTGAATGTGATAGTGTCTAATTTGTGGGGAGTAAGGGGGAATCACCCCATTGAGATAATGAATGAATACAGATTATGTAGAGGGAATGGTATAATATTTTGGTTGGATCTTTTGGGTCATAGATTGGTTTAATAGATAATGACTCGGATTTATACAAGATATCTTTATAGAATGCTAAAGGTTTACCTAGAAGGTAATGAGAATTTGGACCGAAGTATTTTTGACTAGGGAAATGAGATTTTTTATATGACTCATAGAAGGTTCTACATGAAATAGGAAATGCTCATCTGTCAAAATAATGTGATGATTTTTTTTAATTGACTGGGGGTTTTGATAAGGGGTATGTTTTGTAAGGGTCGTATTGGTTTACTAAGGCTGACTGATAATTAGGTTTCATTTGACTGAGGGTGCTTCCAAGGGCAGCATATGGAGCGCGGGGGGGGGGGGGGGGGGGGGTGCTACCAAGAGCACTATACTGGTTAACTAAATCAACATGAGAATGACCTGTAAAGGAACTATGTTTGATTTTGACTCGGGTGATTCTGGCTTAATGGAGAGGGTGGTGTCTTAATTGATTTTCCGGAATTTCTCCCTTGGATGAGCTGGGCTTCATGGTTTGGTACCCTGTAGAAATTCACGAGTTAGGAAATCGGGGATATGATTGTCACTGCCTTTAATGAATGCAATTTCGAAATCAAAGATACTTAAAATTGCTTGCCAACGGGCAAAGATTTGTTTACTGGCAATATTTTGAACATCTTTTTCTAAAACATCTTTAGCACTTTTACAATCGACACGGACTAAAAAATTTTGATTTAATAAATCATCTTGAAATTTACTTATACATAAAACAATGGATGGATAAAATTTCTTTTTTAATAGTGCTATAATTTGATTGGGCGGGATTCCAAATCCTAGAATGAAATCGAACAATTGTTCAGGATGATTGGGAGAAGTTTGTTGTTTGAGGATACCTCCATAACTTATTTCAGAGGCATCGGTTTCTACTATTTTATAGGAATCAGAAAGTGGGATTCCTAAGCATGGTAGTGTTTTGACATGACTCTTAATTTCTTGACTAAAGATGTATAAACTGATGTCCAGGGGAAAGGTTTTTTTGTAGTCTATCGAATAGGGTTTACAGTGTTTCTTAAGATTTTTGTAAAATCTGCTATGTAATTTAAAGATCCTAAGAATCTTTGTAGTTGATTTTTATCTAAAATAACATCTGAAAATTTGTCAGCGAATTGTATTGCTATCAATAGGTTTAATTGGAGTTGGTGAATGTTAAATCCAAGAAAAAGAATATTGGTTTGGAATGGATTAATTGATTTGAGGCAGAAATAACTAGACAATTTTTTTATTATGGAAAAGAATTGGTGTAGATGTTTCCAGTGTTGATCAATTGATTGTGAAAAGATTAAAACATCGTCAATGTAGACAATGGAGAAGTGACTACAAGGGTTGAATATGTCATTCATTATGTTTTGAAACTCACTAGGGGCATTTTTTAATCCGAATGGCATAACATTCCATTCGTAGTGACCAAAAGGGGTGACAAATGCAGTTTTGTATTTATCAGCTTCACTGATTTGGATTTGCCAAAATCCTGACTTCATATCAAATTTACTAAAGATAATGAATTTGTTTAATCTATTAATGAGATCTCTTTTATTGGGAATAGGATACCTGATCCATTCCAAGACTGTGTTAAGAGGTTTATAGTTGATGACTAACCGAGGAGTTCCTCTTTCAAGTTCGGCATTTTTTTGAACATAGAAAGCTGGGCAAGACCAAGGGGATTTACTATGTCGAATGATATTTTTGTGAGTAAATCATTGATTTTGTTTTTACAAAAGTCCATAATCTCATGACTCATTTGGATTGGACAGCTTTGGTAGGGATATTTTTTTCATTAAATTCTTTAATGTAAGGAAGAGAAACAATATGTTTTTTCCTATGCCAAAAGGCAGTAGGAATATCAGAACATATTTCTTTGATGAATTTTTCTTCAAAAGTTTTGATTTTTTGCTGAAGACAAGGGTTTTGAAGTTGATTTTCGATTCTTTTGAAATTAATTTCTTCTTGAAGAAATGTAATTTGTTTATTCTTTGCTTGAATGGAATTAAGAGTTTTTGAAATATTATTTTTTGAAATGCTTTTAGGGTATGAATTTCAGGGTTAGAAAGAAAAGTAAATTTTACTGGTTCATCAAAAGGGTAGGTAATAATACATCATATTCGGTTTTAAAGGGGTAAATTAAAGTAATGAAAGGGAGTCCTAAAATTACTTTATCGGTTTTAAATTTTTACTAAGACAAATGGAGTTTTAAAACAAACATTATTTTGGCATATATGGGCTTTAGGAATTTCATATTAATATCATTTTTGTTCCATTGGCGGATTGTAAAGACTCTTTTGTTTTTTCAAAATATTTTGAAGGTATTAAGCCTTCTTGGATGCAGTTAAGATCTGCTTCGGAATCAATAAGGGTTGTTATTGTTATTTGAAAATATTTTATTTTAAGTTGGACATTAGTGTACCATTTTTTAAGAGCTGGATTTGTCGTATGGTACTAATAGTATTGTTTTCAGATGTTTCAACTTCATTATTGTCGGGGAGAGGATCTGGAAAATGATTTTCAAGGGGATCTTGTAATTTAAGAAATTGGTTATTTATTTTTAGTAAGTTTAACTCTTGTTTAATTTCTTTTTGTTATTTGTAAGTTCTAAATGCGTTTGTTGTAAAGTATGTATTTGACTCTTGATGTTTTTGACTTCATGTTGCAAATCTTGGATTGTTATTTCTTTTCTACTAGTAGAAAACTTATCAAAAGTTGTAGTAAGGTTAATTTTTGTGGGGGAGGATTAATTATGCTTTCTTGGGTAATTAATTTTTTTAATTTAAGGTATTCAGCCTTAAGTTCAGGATTGTCTATTTTACTTATTAAATCAATTAATAATTCTTCTTGTTCTTCCTATTTCGAAAGAACATTTATTGTTTTGCAATTACAAGCATCCTTACACCCAAAAGTAATATATGGGGAAGAATGTTCATTGGATTCAGAGGAAGAAGATTTCATCAACGTGATGTCTTCTTCACTTATTTCATTTTCTGAGTCAGTATTTCGTAATTCTAAAGTTTGTATAAGTTTTTATTTTTCTTCCTGACTGATTTTCAGTTGATTGATAGTATTTTTAACTGGACAATTATTTACAAAGTGACCGGTTTTGTTGCATTTAAAACATTTAGTTTTACTTTTATCAAAAGTTTTAGTCTTTGTTGACGAGTTGGTTTTTTGGACCAATTTTTACGAAATTTATTTTTTGAATAAAATTTGTTTGGCTCAAAATAACTTTTGTAAGGTGTGAATTTTCTTTTTGAATGATATGGAGTAAATTTATTGCTTGCCTTTTCTTCTTGAAGGAGGTAAAGAAGGTAAGCCATATTGTTCACAAAAATTTCCTAGTTCATATTTAGCTATTTTCTTATCTGATTTCATTTGAGCATTTAGTTTCATATCTATACACATTTTTAATCCTTCTTTTTGGATAACTGTAATTATATTCCATAAGGTTAAAGAAATAGTTTATGTAACTCTTTTCATTACTAAGGACTTGTCTGATTTTATGAGCAAATAATTTTGGAAGACCATTTATAAATTTTTCTTTCCAAAAAGGTTGGTTACTATCGTCTCTAAGCATGACACGAGAGATAAAGACATCTTTGTACCATTTGAAATCATTAAGGTAGGACACCTAAGGTTACTAAGTTGATCATGAATTTTGGATGAAATATGACTAGGAGTTCCTATGAAATGTTGGATGATTGTGTAAAATAAGGTGTTAACAGCATCAGAAATTCTCATTCATGTGTGATCGTCAAAGATGGGAGTCCCATCTTCGTCACGTTTGATTGCATGTTTAATAGATGATCTAGAGTCAGGAGTGAAGTGGTTTTCCCACCAGGAATGAAGCATTCCTGTGAATCATTAAAAGCCTGATATAGTTAATCATTAAAACCTCCAACCTCAGGAGGCGGACTACCGCCCAGGAGTGGTTTTGGAGTTTACTTCTTATTAGCTTCTCAATCCCCAGGTGGCGGACTACCGCCTAAGAGTGGATCTTGAGTTGATCTATTTTGCTTTACTTATTTTGTGAAGTGTTTTGTTTACTATCCCTGAATTTTAAGGATTACAGATTTGTTTTCTTTTCCTTATTTTCTGTTAAGTCTGTTATTTCTCCAACCAAACAATAAGTCCAGGTCTAAACAATAAGTCCCAGGTGAGGCACGAGCGGATGCGGCATGAGCGGAGTCGAGTGAATAGTGGTCTTTAGGATCATAAGCCAAGGATCTTAAATCCTATTATCTTTTTAGTTTCGGTCTAGTTTTCTCTTCTCTTCCCAAAATGAGTCGACTATTTAGATCAAGCTCAGTCACTTCTAGTTCGTTTAGGTCATCCCTCAATAGAATCTCAGATATAGTTAACGAAGAAAATAGAGTTGTAGTCAAACGATAACATAGATATGAATGACTGGAATATTCCAGAGTTCCTAGTCATGAAATTTATAAGAAAAAATGCAGTCTTTCTTCTTTCAAAAGTGAACACCATATTAAATCCGTAGAACAAGTTTATGCCCTTAGTAAACAACATGAAACTTGCCACTTTTTAGTCCTAAGTCAATTAAGAAACATAAAAAAGATGGTCATAATTTCCTCTATAATGGATTAGTTCAGATCGGTGTTAAACCTTTAACTAGAAAATGTCTTAATGCCTCCATTCTTTTATGTTTAAGAGATGAAAAGTTTACTGATTTAATGACAGTACCCTTGGATTAATTGAGTCAAGTCTATTTAATGGTTCAGTTCATTTCAATTGTTTCCCATATTTTACCATTAGTCTTAGTGACCCTCATATCCTAAAAGCTTTAAACTTAATGTTAAAACTTCAGGTTATCATGTTTTGAAGGAACCAACTTTTAGCCTTAATTTATAGAATCTATTATAAAGTCACTGGCACAAACATGAATTTCCAAGCCATTAGTAAAAGCCCCAAAAACCAGACTCTCTTAATTCAAACCAGTCAAGAAAACGCTAATATTAGCGTTACACACACAATCAGATGGTCAGATGTCCATCTTCCTTCTGAATGGTCTCTCACTAGAGAAAACCAGCCATCCAATGCGCAATATAGTCTTTCTGATTTAGACTGTATTCAACTTTAATGATGGCACGGTAAGAATTAATTTTCAAAATTCTAGGATAAGTCAAAATTCAAGAATCCAAGAAATAGGAATTCCTCCAGACACTCTTTTGCCACTGCTAGACATTCATTTGCTGGCTCCACTACGGTTGAAACAATGTTTAGACGAGATCAAGATTTAGATAAAGAAATAAAAAACATTAGAATTAGAGAATTAGAAGAAGAATTGCAAAAACTCAAAATTAAACACATTAGAACTACTTCCCAAATTAGTTACCCAAATTATACAGAAAATGAATCCAAAATATTTCAACCACGGATGAAGATCAAACTTCTTCAACTGCTTTTGATTTTTTAGTTACTCCCCCACTAAATCCTCAATTAAGTACACTCACCCAACCTTTTGTGATCAACTATTCTAGATTAGATAAACACCTTGAACTAGAGAAATATCCTTAAAAGAAACCTTATAGGATGAAGTTCCCTTCATGGATCAACGAAAGCAATTATTTCGTGATTGGCAAGCGTTTATGCTTGAAACAAAATCTGAAATATTTTCTTGATTTTAGATCAATTAAACGACTAGAAAATTCAAACTTTAACAAAAGCAAGATGGAAAACCTCCAATAACTTAGTCATTTCCAGTCATCCTCCTGTTGAAACAATAATATTGATCATCTTAACAGTCCAATCATAGCCTCACCCTTCAAAATTGCTCTAGAAGATCCATAATCTAGAAAAATTAACCCAGAAACTAAAAAAATTATTGAACAAAATAATTACACAAACCAAAGTCTAGTAACCATAGGAGCCTAGTTAGATAAAATAGAAACAAAAGTTGACAATATATCTTCTAAAGTTAACATTTTACCACAACCTAAAACAAACTCCTTTAGTTCATTTTAGTGAATTAAATAAACCTTCCCTAAAGCCTACTACTTCAATTCAAAAGATAGAACAAATGTTAGAAAAATTAAAAACTGAAACAGCAGAACCTAGTAGAATTGCAGTAATCCATACCCAACAACATTCTTCATCCAATATTCTGATAGTGATTCTAGTAACACTAGCCAAATTCCAGAATTAAACCAAATATTTCAAACACAAAAGATAGACAGAATAATCCATCCAAAGAAAAAAACCTTTTAAAACTTGGACACAACCCACTAATCATCTTAATAATCAATTCTCCGTTTCTTCGGACAAAACTTACGAATGGAACATTGATAATCTATCAGAAAAGAAATCCTAAATAAATTACATCACATGTATGTATATATATATATATATATATATATATATATAACAAAAACACGGAAGCAGTAAATAAAACATTTGATTTAACTCAAGAGTTACAAACTACAAATTAAAATTGATGCATGAGTGAGAGGCAGAGCTCTCTTGATATTTAGGCTAACTGGTGGAGAGGAAGAGGAAGAGAGGAAAGAAGAAGAGAGGAAAAAATGAAGCCTGCTGCTTCTGAAGCCAGAGGCGACTATAAATAGAAATTACAAAGTGATAAATAGTAAAAAGTGAATAGAGTGAATAGTAACTTGTCGGTCACAGATTTACTGTTGGTGAATAGGAGCTTGTCTGCCACTGAAACACTGCTGATGCTTTCGGTGGAAATACTGACTGTGGCAGTTTGACTGGAATTACTCATATTCTGCATATGGATCCTGACTATCTTCATAATCGGCCCATCTTTTGGTGGTTGACTGGGGAACTTTGATGACTGTGAGTTGATGATGACTCTGAGGAAGAGTGTTCTTCTTCATCATCTGGATAGTCTGGCTGCTTGTGTAGTAATTGTTTGGCTAATTCTTTTAATTCTTCTGCTTTGGAAGATGATGATGGACTGGAGGCTTTTTTCTTTTTAGAAGAAGATGGTGACTCAATTTTCTTCGTGGAAGAAGATGGTGACTAAGGAATCTGAGGTGACTGAGAAACTGGCTGAATGGAAGCCGGAGTTTTTGAACTCGAAGGAGTAACTGAAAATTCTTCACTGAATTGGGTAAGGACTCTTTAGTATTGAATTTGTCCCACCATTTGACTAAGAGTTGTCTTAGAACCATGTGATTTTCAAGTTTATACTGCCATTTGAAAATCCAAGAGATTTTATATTTGGCCATGAATTGGAGAGTAACTGGAAATCTTTCTCATATCTGAGAAAGTCATGACTGAATCAAATTTTTGACTGCATTTTGGAGATCAATAGGGAGAAGGTCATAAGGGCAACCATGGTTTTCCACCAATCACAAACCACATAGGAAATTGGCGATTGAATCTCCTATCAAAATTAGGAACCATGAATGACTGAAATCTTCTGACTGGTGGAGGAGAATTCTACTCCATGCTGCAATGTAATCATGATAAGTGTGTGATGGTGTCTAATTTGTGGGGAGTAAAGGGGGAATCACCCCATTGGGATAATGAAATAATACGGATTATGTAGAGGGAATGGTATAATATTTTGGTTGGATCTTTTGGGTCATAGATTGGTTTAATAGATAATGACTCGGATTTGTATAAGATATCTTTATAGAATGCTAAAGTTTTACCTGGAAGGTAATGAGAATTGGACCGAAGTAATATTGACTAAAGGAAATGAGATTTTTTATATGATGACTGATAATGGGTTTTATTTGACTGAGGGTGTTCCGAGGGAAGTATACGGAGCGAGGGGGGTGCTACCAAGAGCACTATAGTGGTTAACAAATCAATAGGAGAATGACCTGTATAAGGAACTATGTTTGATTTTGACTCGGGTGATTCTGGTTTGACTGGAGAGGATGATGTTTTAATTGATTTTTCGGGATTTCTCCCTTGGATGAGCTGGGCTTCATGGTTTGGTACCCTGTAGAAATTCACGAGTTAGGAAATCGGGGATATGATTGTCACTGCCTTTAATGAATGCAATTTCGAAATCAAAGATACTTAAAATTGCTTGCCAACGGGCAAAGATTTGTTTACTGGCAATGTTTTGAACATCCTTTTCTAAAACATCTTTAACACTTTTACAATCGACACGGACTAAAAATTTTTGATTTAATAAATCATCTTGAATTTACTGATACATAAAACAATTAATAAAATTTCTTTTTTAATAGTACTGTAATTTGACTGAGCGGGTTCCAAATTCCAGAATGGAAATAACAATTTTTCTGGATGATTGGGAGAAAGCTGTTGTTTGAGAATACCTCCATAACCTATGTCAGAGGCATCAGTTTCTACTATTTTATAGGAATCAGGAAGAGAGATTCCTAGACATGGTAGGGTTTTAACATGACTCTTAATTTCTTTGACTAAGGATGTATGTACTGATGTCCAAGGGAGGATTTTTTTGTAATCTATCAAATAAGGGTTTACAGTGTTTTCTGAGGTTTTGTAAAATTCTGCTACATAGTTTTAAAGATCCTAGGAACCTTTGTAATTGATTTTATCTAAAATGACATCCGGGAATTTGTCAACAAATTGTATCGCCCTATCAATAGGTTTAATTTGGAGTTGGTGAATGTTAAATCCAAGAAAACGAATATTAGTTTGGAATAATTTGATTTTTGAGGCAGAGAAACAACTAGACCATTATTCTTTATTATGGAAAAGAATTGGTGAAGATGTTTCCAGTGTTGATCAATTGATTGTGAAAAGATCAAAACATCATCAATGTAGACAATGGGAGAAATGACTATATGGATTGAATATGTCGTTCATTATGTTTTGGAATTCGCTAGGGCATTTTTTAATCCGAATGGCATAACATTCCATTCATAATGACCGAATGGTGTGACAAATGCAGTTTTGTATTTGTCAGTTTCACTGATTTGATTTGCCAAAATCCTGACTTCATATCAAATTTACTAAAGATAACAGATTTGTTAATCTGTTAATAAGGCTCGTTTGTTCGGAATAGGAGTACCTGATCCATTCTAAGATTGTGTTAAGAGGTTTATAATTAATGACTAGGCGAGGAGTCCCTCTTTCTAGTTCAGCATTTTTCTGAACATAGAAAGCTGGGCAAGACCAAGGGGATTTACTAGGGCGAATAATATCTTTGTGGAATAAATCATTAATTTCGTTTTTACAAAAATCCATAATCTCATGACTCATTTGAATTGGACGAGCTTTAGTAGGGATATTTTTCTCATCGAATTCTTTAATGTAAGGAAGTGAAACAATATATTTTTCCTGCCAAAAGGCTGTAGGAATATCAGAACATATTTCTGTGATTATTTTTGCTTCAAAAGTTTTGATTTTTTGTTGAAGGGAAGGGTTTTGAAGTTGATTTTCTATTCTCTTGAAATTAATTCTTCTTGGAGAAAGATTATCTGTTTATTTTTTGCGTGAATGTAACTGAGAGTTTTTGAAATATTATTTTCTTGAAAAGCTCTTAGAGTATGGATTTCGGGGTTTGAAAGAAAGGTAAATTTAACTGGTTCATCAAAAGGATTGGTAATAATACCATCATATTCAGTTTTAAAAGGGTAAATTAGAGTAATGAAAGGTAGTCCTAAAATTACTTAGTCAGTTAAATTTTTAACCAAGACAAACGAAGTTTTGAAACAGACATTGTTTTGGCAGATATGGGCTTTAAGGATTTCGTATTTAATATCCATTTTGTTCCATTGGCTGATCGTAAAGATTTTTTTTGTTTTTTCAAAGTATTTTGAAGGTATTAAGCCTTCTTGGATGCAGTTAGTTCTGCTCCGGAATCAATAAGTGCTGTTATTGTTATTTGGAAATCTTTTATTTTGAGTTGGACGGTAGTGTACCATTTTTTAAGTTGAATTTGGCGTATGGTACTAATGTATTGTTTTCAGAGGTTTCAGCTTCAATATTTTCCTGAAAAGGATTGGAAAAGGATTTCAGGGGGCATCCTGTAATTTAAGAAATTGATTATTTATTTTTAGTAAGTTTAATTCTTGTTTAATTTCTTTATTGTCATTCATAAGTTCTGAATGTGTTTGTTGTAAAGCATGTATTTGACTCTTGATTGTTTTTTCTTCATGTTGTAGATCTTGGATTGTTATTTCCTTTTTACTAGTAGAAAATTTGTCGAAAGTTGTAGTAAGGCTAATTTTTTGTGAGGGAGGATTAATGATATTTTTTGGGTGATTAGTTTTTTAATTTTTTGAGGTATTCTGCTTTAAGTTCAGGGTTGTCTATTTTACTTAATAAATCAATTAATAGTTCTTCTTGTTCTTCTTTTTTTGTTTGGAAAGGACATTTATTGTTTTACAATTGCATGCATCCTTACACCTAAAAGTAATGTCTGGGGAAGAATGTTCATTGGATTCAGAGGAAGAAGATTCCATCAATGAGATGTCATCTTCACTTACTTCATCTTCTGAATCAGTATTGCGTAATTCTAAAGTTTGTATGAGTTTTTCTTTTTCTTCCTCACTAATTTTTAGTTGATTAATAGTACTTTTAACTGGACAGTTATTTGCAAAATGACCAGTTTATGACATTTAAAACATTTAGTTTTACTTTTATCAAAAGGTTTACTCTTTTGTTGGTGATTTGGTTTTTTGGACCAATTTTTCTAAATTTATTTTTTGAAAAAAATTTGTTTGGTTCAAGTTATTTTATGCGGTGTAAATTTTCTTTTTGAATGATAAGGAATAAACTTATTGCTTGCCTTTTTTCTCCTTGAAGGAGGTAAAGGAGGTAAGCCATATTGTTCACAAAAATTTTCTAATTCATATTTAGCTGTTTTCTTATCTGATTTCATTTGAGCGTTTAGTTTAGTTTCATATCTATACACATTTTTAATCCTTCTTTTTGAATAACTGTAATTATATTTCCATAGGTTAAGGAATCGTAGTTAATATGACCTGTTTCGTTACTAAGAACTTGTCTAATTTTATGAGCAAATAATTTTGGAAGACCATTTATGAATTTTTCTTTCCAAAAAGGTTGGTTACTATCGTCTCTAAGCATGACTCGGGAAATAAAAAATCTTTGTACCATTTGAAATCACTTAAGGTAGGACACCTAAGGTTACTGAGTTGGTCATGAATTCTGGATGTAATATGACTAGGAGTTCCTATGAAATGTTGGATGATTGTGTAGAATAAGGTATTAACGGCATCAGAAACTCTCATTCCTGTGCTATCGTCAAAGATGGGTATTCCATCTTCATCACGTTTGATTGCATGTTTAATAGATGATCTAGAGTCAGAAGTGAGATGTTTTTCCCACCAGGAATGAAGCATTCCTGTAAATCCTGTGGAGAGTATGTCAATAATTTCAGGCTGGCTGAAATTATGATTAGTGACATAACTATTGGCTGCCATAGACATGTGATGCAATTTATTTATGATTTCTTGTTCTGATAGATTATCAATGTTCCATTCATAAGTTTTGTCTGAAGAAACAGAAAATTGATTATAAGATGATTGGTAAGTTGTATATCTAAGGGGAGAGGACGTTCTGTCCAAGTTTTAAAAGGTCTTTTCTTTGGATGAATTATTCTGTCTAGTTTTAAAGTTTGAAACATTTGGTCTAATTCTGGAATTTGGCTAGAATACTAGAATCGCTATCAGAAGAAATGGATGAAGAGTGTTGTTGGGTATGGATTACTGCAATTCTACTAGGTTCGCTGTTTCAGTTTTTAATTTTTCTAACATTTGTTCTATCTTTTGAATTGATGAAGTAGGCTTTAGGGAAGGTATTTAATGTACTAAAATGAACTAAAGGAGTTTTGTTTTAGGTTGTGGTAGAATGTTAACTTTGGAAGATATGTTGTCAGCTTTTGTTTCTATTTTATCTAATGGGCTCCTATGGTTACCAGACTTTGTTTGTGTAATTGTTTTGTTCAATAATTTTTTTAGTTTCTGGGTTAATTTTCTTAGAATCTGGATCTTCTATAGCAATTTTGAAGGGTGAAGCTATGATTGGACTGTTAAGATGATCAATTATTATTGTTTCAATAAGAGGATGACTGGAAATGACTGAGTTAGTAGAGGTTTTCCATCTTGCTTTTGTTAAAGTTTGAATTTTTTGGTTGTTTAATTGATCTATGAAATCAAGAAAGAATATTTCAGATTTTGTTTCAAGCATAAACGCTTGCTAATCACGAAATGATTGCTTTCTTTGATCTATGAAAGGGAACTTCATTCTATAAAGATTTCTTTTAAGGATGTTTTCTTCTAATTAAAGTTTATCTAATCTAAAATAGTTGATTACAAAAGGTTGAGTAAGTGTACTTAATTGAGGATTTAGTGGGGGAGTAACTAGAAAATCAGAAGCAGTAGGAGAAGTTTGTCTTCATCTGTGGTTGATATATTTTGAGGCTCATTTTCCATGTAATTTGGGTAACTGACTTGGGAAGTAGTTCTGATGTTTTTAATTTTGAGCTTTTGCAATTCTTCTTCTAATTCTCTAATCCTAATATTTTTAATTTCTTTATCTAGATCAGAATCTCGTCTAGACATTGTTTCAGCTGTGGTGGAACCAGCAAATGAATGTCTAGCTGTAGCAAAAGAATGTCTAGAGGAGTTTCCTACCTCTTGAATTCTTGGGTTTTGGCTTATCCTAGAATTTTGAAAATTATTTCTTACTGTGCCATCATTAAATTGTTGAATACAGTCTAAATTAGAAAGACTATGTTGTGCATTAGATGGTTGATTCTCACTAGTGAGAGACCATTCAGAAGGAAGATGGACATCTGACCATCGGATTGTGTGAGGGACACTAATGTTGGCGTTCAGTTGACTACTTTGAATTAAGAGAGTATGGTTTTTGGAACTTGCTAATGGCTTGGAAATTCATATTTGTACAGTGACTTTGTAATGGATTCTATAAATCAAAGCTAAGGTTGGGTTCCTTCAAGAACATGGTAACCTGAAGTTTTAATATTGAAAGTTAAGGCTTTTAAGATATGAGGGTCACTAAGGCTAATGGTGAAGTCTGGGTAACAATTAAAAAGAAATGGACCATTAAACAGGCTTGACTCAATTAAACCAAGGGTACTGTCATTAAAATCTATAAATCTTGCATCTCAAAAAATAGAAGAATAGAGGCATTAAGACCTTTTCTAGTTAAAGGCTTGACACCGATTTGAACTAATCCAATATGGAGGAAATTATGACCATCTTTTTTATGTTTCTTAATTGATTCTGGACTAAAAAGTTGGCAAGTTTCATGTTGTTTACTAAGGGCATAGACTTGTTCTACTGATTTAATATGGTGTTCACTTTTGAATGAAGCTAGACTCCATTTTTTCTTTAAATTTCATGACTAGGAACTCTGGGAATATTCCAGTCATTCATATCTATGTTGTCATTTGATTGATACTCTATCTGTTCTTCATTGACTATGTCTGGGACTCTATTGAGGGAGGACCTAGACGAACTAGAAGTGACTGAGCTTGATCTAAATAGTCGACTCATTTTGGGAAGAGAAGAGAAAACTAGACCGAAACTAAAAAGATAATAGGATTTAAGATCCTGGCTTATGATCCTAAAGACCACTATTCACTCGACTCCGCTCATGCCGCATCCGCTCATGCCTCACCTGAGACTTATTGTTTGGACTGGACTTATTGTTTGGTTGGAGAAAATAACAGACTTAACAGAAAATAAGGAAAAGAAGTAAATCTGTAATCCTTAAAATTCAGGGATAGTAAAAAAACACTTCACAAAATAAGTAAAGCAGAATATATCAACTCAAGATCCACTCTAGGCGGTTGTGTCCGCCACCTGGGGATTGAGAAGCTAATAAGAAATGAAACTCCAGAGCCACTCTGGGCGGTAGTCCGCCTCTTGGGTTGGTGGTTTTAATGATTAACTATATCAGACTTTTGGCTCTGATACCAAAAAACACGTGGTATCAGAGCCAAAAGCCTGATATAGTTATTATAATATATATAGATATAGATATATATATATACAGTCCTATCCAGAGCGAAGCTTTGCTCTGGCAATTAACGTGCGAAGGTCCTTATTGACTCAATTTTGGTCATATTTTCGATCATCCGGTCAGTGTCTAGATTCATATCGTATGATCATCCTTACAAATTCATCTAGTTTGTGTGATGTTTGCACACGAATCAGATAAAATAAATCAATAGAACAAAATGTCCAAGTAGAACCGTTTGAGTAAATCATGATAGGCAGGCTTGAACGGTCACCAAATTAGATGAAACTTTGTAAGAATGATTCATATGATAGTATCTAGACATTGACCGGGTATGATAAAAAATATGACCGAAAAGTGAGTCAAATAAGGACCTTCGCACGTTAATCCAGAGCGAAGCTTCGCTCTGGATAGAGATGTGTATATATATATATATATAGATATGACTCCTTAAACTCTTAAAGTAATGATGTATTTTGACAATCAAAGCCACCAAATCCATAGCTATTTACCCACATATGAATTCTACAAAAAATTAGCCAAAATGAAAAATGTTTAAGCATTTCACTAGCACAATATTCGTTTTAATTTTATCTAACGGCCTACAATTGTTTATGTCAATTTAAATGACCAAATGATTATGAAATTAGTTAAAATATTGTAAACATTTTTCTTGCATATGAATCTAGAGAATCAACGGTTTGAAATCGTTAAGTGAAGTCATCTAAATTCTCAAATTCTAGAAATCCTCAAATTCTTAAAGTAAGGAGATCTTCTTTTGATCCTCCCTCTCCCTCTGTATGTGTATATAAAATTATTTATTCACAACATACTAAAAACAAGTAATTTATTTACATATGCAAGTATGGTGAAGACCCTATGTTATTACTCATTAGTTAATAAGAGAAAAGCTCGCAATAATTATAGTAGGAATAGGAATGTAGGATATTAATTAATTAGGTAATGTACGTTGTTTATCACAATTAGAAAACTTTTGGAAGACTAGAGTTACTAGAGGGGTGCCAAGAAGCGAAAATTTTTTGCTTTCCCTAATCAGAACTTTTGATCATACCCACAATTATAACATAGAATAGAAATCACAAGGGTGTCATGCTCCCTCTTAGCCCCCTGCTAGCTCCGCCACTGCCGGCCAATCATAAATTAAAACGGCATATACCCTCAAGCTAGCATATCCTTGGTTCTAGATATATAAATAAAACTATGATCAACAAGAAATTTATCATCTCGGCATAACTAACATGGTGCCTCTATATATTGTCATTCTTGCCTAAGCTTTACATGCAAGCCGATCATCACGTTCTTCTGTTTGTTTCGTTAAGGTTTGTCGAAAGAGATGAGTGACTCTGAGGTTGTTCTACTCAGTGGCGGAGCCAGAAAACTTTACTTTAAGGGGCCGAAGTTTGGAGTACTTAAATGCGTCGTAACAATACAAAAATTGATATCGTTAACACTATATAAAGATATATATATATATATATATATTAGGAAAAATGTCTATTTAGTACTAATTTTAAGAGCTTATGGCCCATTCTAATAAAATTTATTTTTCAATACCTATTTACACAAATCTTAATAAAAAAACAATATTATCCTTCATAAATATCAAACTTTACTTCTCTCTCTCTCTCATTTACCCGATCATGCCTTGACTCAACCTCCCTCCGCTCCCTCCCTTCCTCCAACGCCGAAGAACACGCCAAGCTCCGCCACATCGCCGCCGACCTACTCTTTGTCGCAGGTGAAGTTTCCGACGTTCCTTCCCCGGCGATCAAGTCCTCCTCGTTCTACCACAAGACCGACGTCAAATGGCACAAGCTTTGGAAGTTGACCTCGCTTCGTCGTGCTTCGAGAGAGCCACCAATCTGCTCTCGAAGATCGGAATAGACACAATCTCCGACTCTGGCGAGAAGAAGCTAATCTGGATTTGAGCATCGCGAGGTCAAAAACCGCATGGGAGGTATCGGACCGGAATCTCGCGGTGACGCTGCTGAACAACGAGAGTAGCTCTCTGAACGAAGCGTTGAAGCTCATGAATAAGGCTTTGGAGCTCTACGAGAAGGGGCTGCGCGTGGCGAGGACGCGCAAAGAGACGACGGATCTCAAGGTGTCAAGGTCAAAGACGCTGCGGTTCATCTCGGCCGTTCATTTGCAGATGAACGAGTTCAAAAGCATGATCAAGTGCGTGAGGGTGTTGCGAGACGACGACGCATGTGATCAGCACCCTAGCCTTCCGGTGATGGCGATGAAGGCGTGGTTGGGGTTAGGGAAGTACAGCGAGGCGGAGAAGGAGCTCAGGGGCATGGTGGTAAATAACAACATTCCCAAGAAAGCAATG
The DNA here is from genome assembly GCA_010134655.1 of Fragaria nilgerrensis. Taxonomy (NCBI): domain Eukaryota; kingdom Viridiplantae; phylum Streptophyta; class Magnoliopsida; order Rosales; family Rosaceae; genus Fragaria; species Fragaria nilgerrensis. The sequence goes on from CM020977.1 coordinate 12,494,595, forward strand.
TTGTATATCAGAGGACTAGTGGCTCAGGGGCATGGTGGCTCTCTTCTCCGGTGAGGTTGCTGCTAAGCAGAGGACTGCAATGCATGTTGTGCTTTGGAATTGGTAAGGTTCTTTGTTCTATTGCAACTATTAAACTTTGGAGTTTGGACTTTTTAGGCATTCAATTCAATTGGTTTGTTATCTGAACTTTACAATGCTGCTGATCATTTCTGGTTGAAAGATTATGTAACAAGTGCAGACCTGTTTGAGAAAGCAATATTGTATATCCCATTCGACATAGAAAATCGAATTCTTCGAGCCATGGGCTTTTATGCATTTGGGGGGCAGTAACAGGGTTTCTGGGGTCAGAAAGTTAGTTTTTAAGGGTTAGAAAACGAGTTTCTACAACATTTGAAGCCAATAAGTCAATTACTAAGGGTCAGTAACTGAGTTACTGGGGATTACTAGGGGGTCAGTAACTGAGTTTTTGGGTCAGTAATTGAATTTATGGGGTTAGTAACTGAGTTTCTGGGGTCAGAAACTGAGTTCCGGTGATCAGTTGTCGGAGTAACCGAGTTATTGGGGGTCAGTAACTGAGTTTTTTGGGTCAGTCACTGAATTTATGGGGTCAGTAACTGAGTTTCTGGGGCCAAAAACTGAGTTCCGGTGATCAGTTGCCAAAGTAACCGAGTTACTAGGAGTCAGTAACTGAGCCTTTTGGGTCAGTAACTGAGTTTCTGGGGTCAGTAACTGAGTTTCTGGGGTCAGAAACTGAGATCCGGCAATAGGTCACCTGAGTAACCAAGTTATTGGGGGTCAGTAACTGAGTTTATTGGGTTAGTAACTGAATTTCCGGGGTTAGTAACTGAGTTTCTGGGGTCAAAAACTGAGTTCCAACGATCGGTCGCCGGAGTAACGGAGTTACTGGCGGTCAGTAACCGAGTTACCAGTGACCGAAAAAATTCCAGTGACCAGAGTCCGGCGGCCGGTGTTCGGAGATCCAGTGAGCTGCCGGCAAAGTCTTTCCTCTCTCTCTTACATTTTCTCTCTCTAAGCATATATAAGGATCAAGGGTAAAAATGTCTTAAAAATATTATTTTATTATAAATTTAATAAAGATTTGTGTATTTGGGCACAAATAAGTTAATCTTTCATTCAATTGGGATCAAAAGTCTTATTGTCATTGAAATGGGGTTTGACTTTTATTTTTTTGTTCAAATGGGCATTTTCCCTATATATTATCAGGTCCAAATATCCGTATTTATTCAAAATGTATGGATTTTCCTAATTGACCCATTTTTAGATCATATTTTTTCATCTTAATCATTCACATTGTAGGTATATATAAGTAGATCATCTCTACAAATCTTCAGCCAAATTGATAATCGTTAAATTATCGAAACTATATGATTACAATGAATGAACAAAATTTGTTCAACAGGATCCGTTCGTGTAATTCACAATTTTGAATACTTTAATGATTATCAATTTAACTAAAATTTTGTAGAGATGATCTACTCATATATACCTAAAAGATGAATGGTTGAGATGAGAAAATACGATTGAAAAGTATGTCAATTAAGAAAATCCGTATCTTTTGAATAAATACGAAGGTTCGTATCTGAAAAGGCATATATAAATATATATATATATATATATATATATATATATTCACAACATACTAAAAACAAGTAAATTATTTACCACAAATATTTTGAAACACGCACTGATTAAGTTCTATCACATATGCAAGTACGGTGAAGACCCTATGTCATTACTCATTAGTTAACAAGAGAAAAACTCCAAAATGATTAGTAGGAATGTTGGATATTAATTAATTAGGTAATGTACATTGTTTAGTACAATTAGAAAAGCTTTTGGAAGACTGGAGTTACTAGATGGGTGCCAAGAAGCGAAAAAAATTTGCTTTCCCTAATCAAATTTTTTGATCATACCCACAATTATAACATAGAATAGAAATCACAAGGGTGTCATGGTCCCTCTTACCCCCTACTAGCTCCGCCACTGCCGGCCAATCATAAATTAAAACGGCATATACCCTCGCAAGCTAGCATATCCTTGGTTCTAGATATATAAATAAAACTATCATCAACAAGAAATTTATCATCTCAGCGGAACTAACATGGTGCCTCTATATACTGTCATTCTTGCATAAGCTTTACATGCAAGCCGATCATCGCGTTCTTATGTTGTTCCGTTGAGGTTTGTCGAAAGAGATGAGTGACTCGAAGGTTGTTCTAGTCACAGGTTGTGCCAAAGGCGGGATAGGCTATGAGTACTGCAAAGCTTTTGCTGAGCAGAACTGCAAGGTCTTTGCAAGTGACATCGCCCAACGCCTGGAAGACATAGACCTCAAGTCTTTGGATAGTTATGACATTGACACACTCGAGCTCGATGTCTCCTCGGACCAGAGCGTGGAATCGGCCGTCAACACTATCATATCTAAGTGCGGGCGCATAGATGTAGTGATCAATAATGCCGGGATTGGAAGCACCGGTCCTCTAGCGGAGCTTCCGTTAGAGGCTATTAGAAGGGCATGGGATATAAACACGTTGGGACAACTGAGGTTGGTCCAGCAAGTGGTGCCACACATGGCCTCGCGGTGCAGTGGCAGCATTGTAAATATCGGGAGCGTAGTGGGCAAAGTGCCGACCCCGTGGGCAGGGTCTTATTGTGCAAGCAAGGCATATGTTCATGCCATGTCAAACACTTTGAGGGTGGAACTAAAGCCATTTGGGATTGATGTGGTGCTTGTAATGCCTGGGGCAGTAAGGTCGAATTTTGGTAGTGCTAATGTTGAGAGGTTGGCGAATCATGATTGGAAACTCTACAAGGATTTCAAGGAGGCAATTGCAGAGAGAGCTGCGGCCTCTCAAGGGAGTAAAGCAACTGAGGCTAGTGTGTTTGCTAAGCATGTAGCACATAAGGTTTTGGGGCCTAAACCACCAAGGCTAATTAGTTTTGGACACATGACTGGTTTGTTTGCTGTGCTTTCTTGCTCTCCGCTTTGGGTGAGAGATCTTTTCTTTTCAACTCGTTTCAACTTAAACAAGAAGTTGTGAGCCTAATAACCATAAGGTTTTATGTAATAATAGCTTTCAAGGCTTAAAACCGTGATAGTTGGCTATATTTTTCCAACTTAGAACCTTACGTATAGGGAATTAGGGATCAATGCTCTTCAACACTAGAATTATGTCAAAGTTTCTCCAATTATGCACTTTAAGCTTTCAATTGATGTATGTCCTTACCATAATGCTACAAGTATATATGGAAAAGACTGTAAACAGTGCTCTGCCTAAGCCAACTCAAATGGCTAAACTTTTCTAATGGATGAAAACATCACAATTTTCTAATTAAGGGGCTAACTCCATGCCCTAATTAAAAACACACAATGCAGAGAAAAGAGGCACCACCTACCCTTTCCCATCTGCTTCCCACCAAAAGGATATTTGGTAAGAACTAAAGAGGAAGCAATGCTCTTTTGCTTGGCCATGCACCCATTGTAGCAAATTTCATTGGCCTCTAGTGCTATGGTGTGTATGAAATAATGCATTTTCTCATCATTACTTCAATCAAAAGGAGGCTCTCTATGTTCCTCAAACATATATCCATCTGTCCTTGGTCATATTTCACTCCCAAAACTCACCAATCTCTTTTGAAACCAAATCATGGCCTCTTGACAATCTGTCTCCACGAACTTGGCCATGCAAGATAATATGATGAAAAAGGGGGAAATCCTATTTGAATGATTGGTTATATGATTTCTTTTTGGAGGTCGATCGGATCAAGTTTTGGAAAAATCGAACTATAAGAGATCAAATGATTTGGTATTTGTGATATGAATGTTACAAATTAAAACATATATGTTAATACTCTGTTAAAGCTCAAACCTACCGAAGTAGAATGCCTACATATAGTTACATGTATTCTCTCATCTCAAATGAATATTTACCTCGCACCAGTAGTAACATTAACCTGAGAAACAATTATATTTGACAATTAAATGATGCATGCATGATGAAAAAGGTAAAACACTATTTTCTTTTTTTTAGATTAATATATTGCTCGATTTTTATTTTAGATGTCGATCATAGCTTTAGAAAAGTACGTATATTATGGTTAATTAAGAACAAAATGTTTATTGGTATGACAAAATCTACCTTATTTTCTCAAAAGATTTAACTCCTTAACTAGTGATCGGCTTTCAAGATCTTTGGATTGGCATGGTCGATAATGTTAAACCCATCAAAAATTTGAAACTATAGAAAAGTAGTTGAAGAATATTTACGATAATTAATTAACAATATATATACTAAAGGGATCATTATATTGTAGTCATTACAACAGTACAACTATAAATTTAAAATAAGCTGGAAGCAATCCCACTGCTCCTTTGATGTTGATTCAGTAGCTTTCGAATTGGACTAAAAAAGTTACAAATAACCAAAGTTGGATTCGCATTGTGCTCTGAGTTTTATAAGAACTACAAAATGATTAGCAAGATATACAATGCATTTCTCATAAAAGAATGTCCCCCAAAGGGTCCTTGGATCATCATTCCAAGAATATCAACTTTGATCAAAGTTCTCCCTCAACGTTCTTTATCTAATTAGTGCATGCATCCATTAATCTAGATGATTAATCAACCATTAAGCTAATAACTGCTTAATTAGAATGAGATGACCTCTAATTAATTAGCTCCTAATTACAGTGACCCATGTACCTCTCACTTTTCATTTGGATATTGACTAGCTATAGAACAAGTCATGAACAAGGGCCTAGATGCATATATAAAGCAAACGATTTGTACTGCGTCTTGCTCATAAATAATTCCAGGTTGTGTTCTTTGTCTCTCCAGAGCTTGGTGACGAGTCGTAGTGCAGAGACATTTATATGTAAAAAACACCACTTTGGTCCTCGGCTTTGTATTGTGGCATCGCTTTAAGTCCATATGATGGAAAAGCTAGGGCTGCCTGCCCCATACATATGTTGATATATGTCATTTTGTTCCTTCCTTTTGTGTTTTTTCCGAGTCGGCTATTATTTTGTCAAACACATTTCTTGTGTTCTTAATGATCTATACTGTTCTGTTGCTTTTCCAGTTTTTTTTGTTTTTTTTGTTTTTTTCTACAAGAAGAAACGAGAACAAATTTTATTATGCTTAAATTTTAATCGTTCTGTATATGCATATACGTAGACTAATGAGTTACGATGAGTTTTGTTCTAATGCATATAAAGTTTAACATGTAGAAATTTTTCGACATGAAAATTGTTAATTTTCAGCAATTCTTAAAAAAAAAAACTAAAAAGTCTTGAAATGATCAGAATCCAATGATATTTAGGATTTTAGGATGAGATTTCAACTGGATCTTTCATAGAAAAATGGTCCGAAATTTTGTTCTTCTTCTTCCAAGAAAAAGAATTTCCTACCATCTGTGTAGCTAGCTCACGGAGAAAAACGCATTGACCTTGTGAACAATGCGAAGGTTTCCAAGACAAACGATAGAGAAAGTACTTGAAGGCGAAACCAAGGCCAACCCAGTCAGTCAAAGCTAGTCTGATCAAGACGGCGTCGTAGAGCCTTGTGTTGCACTCCAAGTTCTGGATATACATGCATCAAATCTAACACTAGATACCCTGTAAATCTTTGTAGTAGCCTACCCTATCTTCTCTATGACTATATGAGAGTAGTGTTACTAGTACAAGTAGGTCCAGTTTTGCTACAGAAGCGAACCAAAGCAGAGCTGCAGAGGGCAGCGCAGCAGCCTACTGTTATCTTCAACTGTGATGAAGTGACTGGAGGGACAGTTTGTCTTGGCCCGTGAAACCTGAAAATTCAAAAAGCCTGAGAAGCCATTTAATCCAGAACCCAGCACCATTAATAATGCTTCACCCACTAAACCATGGAGTCAATAACTTCTGAGAATTACTGGACTACTGTGAGTGACTGCTGGGTTCTTCTAGGCGCTACTATAATGAAAGAGGTTCTTCTAGGCGCTAGTCAATATATCTGCAGTGTTTACCCACATGAGAAAATGAGGTCTCAATCCCTGTAGAAGAAGAAGAAGAAGAAAAAAAATAATAATAATAATTCGAAGAAAAAAAATGAAGAAGCAAAAATTAAAGGTAAAAAGAAAAGGGCTTTCTCACATCAGAGAGATGCCTATAGAATGAGGGAAGGATACCCAGCATTGCTTGCCTGGAACAACTCATTCTTTTTGTTAGATTAAAGGAAGTTGTATTCTTCTCTTTAAATATATATCTTTTCAGAGAGAGAAGCTAGCATAGATTCAGTTGCAGGAGTTGGGATTTGTTTTAGATGAGAGTTAGACTTGGACCAATCAGTACTTCTGCAGCTAGCAAACAAAAAACCCAGTTTCAAAAATAAAAGAGAGAAGAGAGAGCAAGCAAAGCAAAGCAAAAAACCAGTAGTACCAAAACAATGCAAGGAAGTGTTGAGAGTATTATGATTAGCTTATATGTACCCCAATGATTGAGTAAGTTTCTCAACCCCAACAATATCTCTGCTTCTACTCAAAACCTTGAGAGATCATGAAATCCATGAGTAATGATAACACCAACAGTAGCAATAACTGGTTGGATTTTTCTCTCTCCCCTAATATGAAACTGGATGTTCCTCCTCCTTCAGACCCTCACCTCCAAATTTCTCAGTCCTCTTCTCCTTCTATTCCAAATGCCTTTTTCAACTCCCCACCTCACTTTAACTATGGAATATACTATGGAGTTGATCAAGGAGATCATACTGGTTTGTACTCTGCTTTGCCTATGATGCCAATAAAGTCTGATGGCTCTCTTTGCATAATGGAAGCTCTCAACAGGTCTCATCATCCTCAAGGTTAGCTCAAATCAAACTTCCAGCTACTTCCACTTCTAGATTATCTTATTTTCTTTGAGGGTTTTGGTAAAGTTCTGAACTTTTTTTAAAATTTTTTATATCAAGGAATGGTAACTAGTAGCTCAAGTTCAACTCCAAAACTAGAGGACTTCTTTGGAGGTGCAACCATGGGGACCCATAACCACTATGGCAACAATGACAGGGAAGCTATGGCTCTAAGCTTAGACAGCATGTTTTACCAACAAATCCCAACCCATCATCATCACCATGAGCCCAACAACAACAGCCAAAATTTGCTTAACCAAGAGTCCCAACAACAAGACTACTCATCCTACTACTCTGGTCTAAAAACCCATGAGATGATGTTTGAGGATCATCAGAAGGAGCAAGACCAGATTGAGCATTACAACAATGTCCAAAACTCAAGTTTGGGGTCACTTAATCACAACATTTCTGATATGAAGACCTGGGTTTCCAGAAATTTCTCAGCTAATAATAATAATGGGGTGTTGGAGCAGAACATGATTGGGTGCATGGGTGACAATGGTGCTGAATCTGCAGGGTCTATTGGGTCAATGCCTTATGGGGATTTACAGTGTTTGAGCTTGTCAATGAGCCCTGGCTCTCAATCAAGCTGTGTTACCGGAACACAGCAAATCTCACCCACTTTGACTACTAATACTGAGTGTGTAGCCACTATTGATTCTTCCAAGAAAAGAGGGCCTGAGAAAGTGGAGCAAAAGCAAATTGTTCATAGGAAGTCTCTGGATACATTTGGGCAGAGAACCTCTCAGTATAGAGGAGTCACAAGGTTAGTCCTTTACGTTTTTTTACACCATTCAAGTACAAAGATCTTCATTATTAAACTGGGTTCTCTCTGTTTCTTCAGTGTTCTGATTTTGTTTTATGGGTTTTGATAAGCAGGCATAGATGGACTGGTAGATATGAAGCTCATTTATGGGACAACAGTTGCAAGAAAGAAGGTCAGAGCAGGAAAGGAAGACAAGGTTGGTGAAGCAATCTAGCTATGTTCAAATTCACAATGATGTTTTGATTTAAATAGATGTGCATTTTTCTTGGTCTCATTTTTCTTTTTGACCTGCCCATTACTGTAAGTTACTGATTTTTTTGCCTGATTGTTTGATATTTTACTTGCTTGGCTGTGGATGCCAATCAAATGATGGATCTTAGTTTACCTGGGTAAGCCATTTATTTTCAATCTGGTTAATCATTTTTAAACTGTCCTACTTGTTGTTTTAACTAATCATTCCAAGATTTATGTTTGTTAGGAGGTTATGACATGGAACAAAAAGCTGCAAAAGCCTATGATCTAGCAGCACTCAAGTATTGGGGACCATCTACTCACATCAATTTCCCAGTAATAATTCTCTTTTGAATCATTCTCATGCTGTTAGTAGAACTAGGCCAATATATCTTTATTTGGTCACTGAATAAAACTGTGATGCTGATTTGGCAGTTGGAGAATTATCAAAAAGAGCTCGAGGAGATGAATAACATGAGTAGACAAGAATATGTTGCTCACTTGAGAAGGTAAATGTGAATGTGAAATATTTCCTTTTGTTGATGCTGACTAAATGACTATTAATAGTGTATGCATCTTAGTTCAATTTATAATCAAAGTAAATTTTACAGGAAAAGCAGTGGATTCTCAAGGGGGGCTTCCATGTACAGAGGAGTGACAAGGTCTTATAAGCTGCTCATATGAAATTTTAGAAGTCTCAAAGAAAACACAATAAATTGGGTTAAAAAAAAAAACACAATAAATCTCTGAAATCTCTGACTGTGTTTATCTGTGTAGCAGACATCATCAACATGGAAGATGGCAAGCTCGGATTGGAAGGGTTGCTGGGAATAAGGATCTTTACCTTGGGACATTCAGTGAGTCACTTCTGAACTTGACTTTAAAAAAGATTGAAAACCATGTTATTATTACTATTACATTGTAGCCAACAAATTGAAGTCAGGAAAAAAAACGATTCTTTATTGGTCAATGAGACTTGGAACTAAGCTTAGTTTTCCTAAGTTTACTCCAGATGCTGAATAGTTATCTTTAATATGCAATTTTAGGCACACAAGAGGAAGCTGCTGAGGCTTATGACATTGCCGCCATAAAATTTCGAGGACTGAATGCTGTGACCAACTTTGACATAACAAGGTACGATGTTGAACGAATCATGGCAAGCAATACCCTTCTTGCTGGAGAAAATGCCAAGCGAAATAAGGTGCTGCCTCGACCAGGTGATGAGTCTACTAAGCAAATCAGCAATGGTGAACAAAGCATTACTGTCGCAGTTAAGAACACGAATGAAGTTGAGGAGTGGAAAATGATGCAGCTCTTTCAGTCCTCCGAGCAAGTACCTGATCATCAAAATGTGATTCAAGCAGATCATGGGGCAGAGGAGTCCCCAACAATGGGGACTACTACTCACTTATCCAATGCTTCTTCATTGGTGACAAGCTTGAACAGCTCCAGAGAAGGCAGCCCTGACAAGTCAAGCCAACCAAGTTTCTTTGGAATGCCTCCAACTGCTACCAAGTTCTTCTCAAGTTCCGGTATTAATAATACGGTCAGTTCTTGGATCCCAGCAGTCGAATCCAGGCCAGACCTATCCCTCTCCCACATGCCATTTTTCGCTGCCTGGACTGATGCTTGATCCGCTAGTAGGAGTTTCAGTAGTTCATGTAGTTTTTAATGATGGTCTTGATGACCTTTTTGTGAAACAATATTTGTGAAAGAAAACTTCACTAATCAATGTTTAATTTTAGCCTATCCTATCTAATCAAAATCTTGAAAGAAATTTGAGGGAGTGAAAGCATTGGAAAGGATAAGATCTTGAAGCTGATTTATGAATTTCATTTGGTATGGCATTCATAATGTGCTACCAGCCCCAGCTTTATTGCTTTGTGTAAGTTCAGGACCAGCTCAGTTTCTGTATTCTTTGCTTTAGGTTTTGACACCATCATTACATGATCTCCTTTTTGCCTGAGTCTTTCTCCAAAGGTAACAGAGATGAGAGATTCTTGCTCATAATTCAAAGAAAGAGGGTTGAAGGTGGAATGTGGATTTCCAAGATCAAAACTTTAGGGGCTCTGTTAATGATTACAATGGACAATTAGTACGGGAGTCTGTCTGGCATTTTGGAAATCCGATCAAATTCCCTCTTGTTGGAAAACCTCAAAGTCGTTTCTTTCTAATCCCACTCACACTTGTGCACTTGAAACCTAATCATGCCGGCCTACAAAGCAATCCCATGTCCTATCGTTGGCTACTACAACAACAATGTATCCCAAATATCTTCACACGTACGTGTGTGGTAGAAGTTGTCACTCACTCACTTGGTGTGAATAATGAGTTATCATTTCACAATAATCATATCATCCTTTTCTGATAGCTAGGTTCACATTTGAAGAGGTTGCTTTTATATGAAGTAATGGCAAGATAGTAGAACTGGATAGTCTGGATCAATGATTAAAATATTAGTATTGGTATATTTATCGGTATTTAAAAAAAATAAGACATCGGAGATATTCGGGGAAAAATATCAGGATTTTAGAAAGAAATTTTTTTTTCTGAAATATTTAAATTATTGGATTTACATATAAATATTACAAACATCAACTTCATCTACATCTATAATGAAAATATTTATAATGAGAATCTTGGTTGTTGATAAAACGTACGCTGGTCCACAAAAGTATAATAATCAGACCAAGACATATGAATCATATAATACGAATTGTAGTGTTGAATATGATAATCATATATTTCTTTGGAGCAGCCGACTGCTTCCCCTATAAGTAGATAGTAAGGATGAATCCAACTAGATGACTGATCACTGACTTCTGCGCATTGATTATAGCCATAAACATTATAGCCATATTGATTGTTACATTCTTGGGATTCATTTGAGGTTTCAATCCCACTACCTAAATTGATAGACTCAAAACTTAGCGCAACCGAAGCAACATCTTGATCATCATTTGCACCTCTAGTCCTCCTCTCTTACATGATCACTGACTTCTGCGCATTGCTTATAGCCATATTGATTGTTGCATACTTGAGATTCATTTGCGGTTCCAGTCCCACTACCTAAACTGATAGCTATATGATAATCATATATTTATTTGGAGCAGCCGACTGTTTCCCTATAAGTGGATAGTAAGGATGAATCCAACTGGATGACTGATCACTGACTTCTGCGCATTGATTATAGCCATAAACATTATAGCCATATTGATTGTTGCATTCTTGGGATTCATTTGAGGTTTCAGTCCCATTACCTAAACTGATAGACTCAAAACTTAGCGCAACCGAAGCAACATCTTGATCATCATTTGCACCGCTAGTCCTCCTCCCTTACATGATCATTGACTTCTGCGTATTGATTATAGCCATATTGATTGTTGCATACTTGAGATTCATTTGAGGTTCCAGTCCCACTACCTAAACTGATAGACTCAAAACTTAGCGCAACCGAAGCAACATCTTGATCATCATTTGCACCTCTAGTCCTCCTCCCTTACATGGTATTCTCTTGCACTCCATACCTAGTACTTCTAAAGTCATGATCATGATATTAAGAGGTCTGATCGTAATTTTCTTCAGATGAAAAATTGTTCAATCTTCCCACTGTAGAAGATTGTCCATATTGATTCAGATATATTTGAGGGAATTACTCATCTCTCGAATATTTGTTGAACGTGATTTTTCTTTATGTGAATTTTTTTTACATATATTTCTTTAATATATCAAAGATATATCGTAAATATCTTAAATATTGGAGATATTTCTTATATATCAGAGATATTTGACGGTATCAGAGAAATATCGAAGATACAGTAGAAGATAAAATATTTACCCCTCTAGATAAATCGGTCATATGAAAAAAGGAGATATCGGGAGATATATCAGATATATCGCAAAAATTTTAATCTTTTGTCTGGATTTTCTTGCATTGAAATACCATTGCTAACAATCAGTAACTCCAAGTTCGGATTTATTTACCAAGTACTAGATATTCGGTAGTGACATTAGTCTTCTAATTCTAGCAAAGAGCGCTGATTCACAAGCTGGTTGTGTACAATCCCAGTCATTTTGCAATTAAAAAATAATCATATTTATTTATATATATTTTCACTTCGTGCTAAAATTTCAAGAGTAGCATATGCTTATATGAAATAATTTTATGGTAGATGATGACTTTATCAATGTACTACAAGATGATAGTTAGAGAACGTAGCACGCTTGTTTGTGACAATTCTATTGTTAGATGAACACTATCAATGTACTACAAGATAATTGCATGCTATTGGGCAACACAATATATACGGCACAAGGACAACTTTTTTTGTGTGTGTGTGAAAAGTATCTATTATATTAAGGATAAGGTAGATAAGAGTAGATAAGAGTACAAAATAGGTACTTGGTCTTTCACTCTTTCTAGTGCGATTTTCAGAAGAATCATTGAATCACACTAATTAGGTTCGCTGTCAGAAACTAATACAAACGAATAAAGCTAGCTTCACAAAACAACACAAAGATCTTAAGAGAGAAGCTTTAACCAAACACCCGACCTTGCGAAGTAAAAAGAAATGGTGGCAAAGACAATAAATGTGTTCTCGTTAAATCCTTTCTCGTATACAACTTAATGTGACGTTAGATTAATGAGTGAAGATGCCAAAAACCTTAAGATTGTTTGTTCGTTAAATCCTTTCTCGTATACAACTTATACGTGACGTTAGATTAATGAGTGAAGATGCCACCTTAAGATTATTTGTAAAGCAATACTAAGCATCAATGGATACTACTGAATCGAGATATAAATCGACATGCAGCTCCCTGATTGACTTAATATAGCTAGTTTGCAACTACATATATATAGTCATTGTTGTTAGCATCAAAGCAATCATTAATTTTTCTATTTTGCTTGCGAGATAGATTAAAACTTTTGCCTCAAAAGATAGAACAACAAATTAACAAATTAACAAAGAATATGTATAGTGATTGTAACCAAAAAAAGAATATGTATAGTGATTAGGAGGGTTGCTGTTGAAGAGTCATTTCAGTTCCTTTTGATTGTACAAGGCGAGAATATCAACGGATTAGGTGCATGTCGGTGAGGGAAGGATCTTAAACAACGAGAGTAAGATCTTAACAACCCATAATAAGGGCACGCATATATTGACATGCAAAAGAAAACTACTTTATTTCTTGTGCAGAAAACTGGAAAAAAGGTCACCTCTCCTTGTGATATCAATGATATGATCATTTGGATTGAGATTTGAGAACGATGGCTTTTGATCGATCTAGGAGAAGCATCTTGGTTCATATATTCTTAAAGGGTAAAAGAGGGTAGGAGTGCTCGAGTAAAGTGGGATCAAAATCAGCAAACAAGAGAAAGAAACAAGTAGCAGATCAGAGAAAAGAACAGGCATGCATGAGATCGAAGAAGGAAAACAAACAGATCGATACAGCTACTGATGATCGAAAACAATTAGGGAAAAAAGAACATAAAGAGAGAATAGCATGCAGGGTCAAAAGGAATGGAATGAACAACTGGACGTGGAAATTAAAGTGCAAAAGAGGGAGGGATATTTGTTGTCCTTATTTACAGAAAGGTGTACGGCAATGGAGGAGCGTCTTGGAATTCTTTTTCACGTTGAGCGTATGTAACTTGCGTGTTCGAGTCATGCATACATGCGATTATATTGTGTAAAATTTGACATGTTTTTGGATACAATACAATGAATACATACGTGTGATGTGAAGGAGCGTGGATGCAGTGGGTTGCTGACCTTTCAAAATCTTTTTAAGGTTTTTCACCAAATTACTTTTCTACTGTACATATGTGTATACATCAAGTTATGAACTATTCGATCGTTTTAAATTTTAAATTACTAAACGACCGGACGACTCACAGTGTGCTATACAAATGTGTATAGCAGCCCAACTCTTCACCAGAAAAGAAAAATATAGGTCAAGTTTGTAAATATTAGTCTCATAATTTGTTAGGGTGAGGTAGTGAAATCCAGAGAAAATCTCTGGTTGCTTTTAGTTGGGTACTTGAACTTCTATGATCAATTGGGCCCAACATTTTTCACCTACTACCATACCCAAGACTTTAAGTCTTAGGATTTGGCCCAACCACCTAAGTTGATTGCTTGTTTACATCCTACTAGATGTAAATTTATTTAACGAGCAGGATGGTATGCATGTGTAGGTTTTTTCTCTCCAATTTAGTTCCGGCAGGGCAAACTAGCTGACAATGTACTAGGGTTTCAAGCACGTCAATGATGTTTAGCTCTTGGACAATTTCAGTAGTATATTGATTTACCACCTAAGTTCGAATGTTTACTCTCGTGCATACTTGAATCTCAACTTCTTTACTGTATGGTTTAGGTTAGGCACCTCATGTTTTACTCTATAAAGCAATGTGAGTATATCAATGGCGAAATACAAACGTATAGCACATTAGCACCACCAGCTAGATTCAGAATAGCTTTACTGATTATGAAGCAGCGGAACCACCAAACCAGGGATTTTGTTATTTAGCAAGATCAAAATGGGACCTGTCAGGCTAATTGGTCAACCGAAAAACCACCACAGAATCGATGCAAGGTTTTGGTTGCTTGCTAGCTAGCTCGCTAACTATGAGCCTTAGATTGCTCTATTTTTCCAAAAGTGGTCGTGTGTGTTTCAGCTTCATCTGGAAATCAACATCTAAACAGACCCAGCAGAGTTGGCATGTCGAGCATAAACCCGCAAGAGTCCTATTCACACGCACACCCGATGGAGTCTCTTCGATATGAGTTTGTCCCACGCATGCGTGCTTATACAAAAGTTAGATGTTTTGTGTTTATGTATTAGGACGCAGATTATATTGATTTATATCGAATAGGTGGTTGATATGGAAAAGAGTAGGTGTTATCCATAGTCGATCATGCAGTGCGCAAGGCATTACGCGTCCGTATCCCTTTTTCATATAGGGTCTAAATATGAAGACTAAGAGGTTAAGAGTGGCTAATGAGAATTGGAAAGATTGGCATGGCATTTGCTTGAGTGAAACTCTCACCTAAGTAGGTTGCTGAGTACTGCGGACTTGCAGGACCTTTATGAAGTTGGTAAAAAGTGTCAACTTCCAAAAGAGTATGTGTCATGGTGAGGCCCGACTGCGGATGCCTGTGGGTTTACAAGGTGGAAAACATTTCTATCTTGGGTTAACGGGGTCTGATTGCACTCACGTGGTAACCAGGTTGTACCCGGATGTTAGTTGGGTTCCTACGGATCACAATCGGTTCATAATGTTCTTAAGTTGGTGGGTTGTCTTCCCTAAATCTAAATACCCTTTACCAAAAGGAAAAAAAAGAGAGACAAGAGTCAAAGTTTATCGCAAGTTATATATAACGAAGACTATTATTTAAGTAATACATGAGATATGAAAAACCGAGATACGAACGTAGAAAATTAACCTTGGTTAGTCCGTTAGGAATCAGGCTCAAGTGAAAGATTAGGTCATTAGATGATTCAGGTCACATCCATATCTCTCATATGCAAATATGTACCTTGCTATAGATAGTTTCAAGTTAGAGACAAGTTAACATAAACCACAAGCGCTCGTGTGGAAATGACATGAGGCTAACATAGACCAAGATGCTCATCGCAAGTTCCAACATTGGGATATTTACATGTCTGGGGGACCAAGTTGGGTTTTGTCTAATGATTTGAAGGCGTAGGAGTCATAAGAACAAAGGGCCTATGAGTTTAAGGTCCTTCAAACTCAATTGGACATTCCTTCACTTTCTGTTGGTCTACATGACCCCTCTAATGCTTCAATCACTGCCCAACAGAATGTTGGTCTGTAGGCACCCTTGTTGGGGCTTGTGTAACTTTCAATAGAATCAGCCAATCAAACTAATGGGGGCCATTGATAGAAAGCCCAAACTCCTGTAAATTTTCTATAGCACTAATGTAAATGATGAGGCCTACTCACCTGCGGGACAAAGTCTAAGGGATAGAAAGGGACGAAATCATCTTAGCCGTCAGATCTTAAATGAAGACATCAAATGGATCAAATTCTAAACCCGTATTACTTTAAGATGTAGCTAATCTCGTCTCTCTCTCTCTCTCTCTCTCTCGTCTCTCACAGACTCCACCGCAATGAAGATAGGTTGATCTCAGACTAGAGGTGGGTGTTCTCCATTTTCGGCATTTGATTGTGGTTGATTATTCGGAGCCTCAGAGTTGGGTTTCTCTATTTGGGACTATAAATATTTGATTCTTGGGGAGATGGGTTGGTTTCAATTGGGGAAATTTGAGGTTTTGAAGCTGGGGTTTTCAATTTGGGAATTTTGAGGCAAATGATTTGATTTTGTTTTGGAATTTAGATTCATAATTTCATGGCATGAAGAGTACGATGCAGCAATGAGTTTAGTTTTTTCTAGGATTAATTGACTGGCTATGTTGGAAAACATACCAAGATCATCGCTTTGAGCAACGCAAGACTCAGAAAACAAGTTCAACTAAGGCCAAAGAAAAGAAACCCAGGAAACATAATTAACCAGAGAAAACTCAATCCAAAGAGATATGTGACAAGGAGGAGGACGATTAAAAAGAGAATAACCTGGAATCTTAGAGAAAGAAGAGAGACAGAGAATGAACCTGGAATCTTGGAGAAAGGAGGGAGAGAGAGAAGGGATCAGCTGTTGTTGGCTGGGTTTTATTAGTTTGCAATTTGATCTGTTTGATGTCTTCATTTAAGATCTGAGGGCTGAGATGATTTCATCCCCTTTTGTCCCTTAAATTTAGTCCCGCAAGTGAGCAGACCTGTGTAAATGATTCCCCAAATTTACTAATTGGTTTCATAATTTCTTTCAACTGAGGTACTCTCTCCATGGTTTTTGCAGCAACAACAATGCCTTGTTTGATTCAAATGTCAGCATGTGTTAAAAAAAACTATAAGATTATTAAATGAAATAATAAATTACATATATAAAAAGAATGAGATGTATCGGGTATAATGAATATGAGATGTATCAGGTATAATGAATAATTTCTCAGACTTCATTAAAAAATTTCATTTAGAATAAAAAAATTTGAGAATGAACTCGTGAATTACCTTATTCGTTTTATAACTCCTTAACTTCTACCGCTACATTCCATTTTACATTCAAGATCTTTAACTCACCTAACTCGCATGAATTTTAGGCGATTGTGCATATTTCTTAGTTTGCTTAAGATCGAGTTTGTACTCGAGGAAGAAGTAAGTGAGTCCCTGAAGCCAATCCTAGCTTGTAACCTAATAAAATGATATGCAAGCGTCATTCTCGATCAACGATCTCGTCGAGTCTAGATAAGAAGAGTTAACATATTGCTGCTTAGCTAGAGATCATAATGAGAAACTTTTACAAGTTGACTGGAATATTATAGAGATGTTAGGTCTTTAGGTGCAAAATGCTTCAGTACATTGATTCTGGTTTAAGGGTATGTGGGGTTGCTAGCTAGGCAGAATCGTGTTAAGAATAATGGTTCATCTTAATCATTATTGTGTCCAGCTCATGAGGAAAAGAAAAAACAATCGTGTTAAGGCTATTATCTTCACCAGGTGTGTGTTTGATTAGCTCACGTACTCTTCCCTCTCGATAATCTTAATTTATCCCCCAAATGCAAATCCTATTATATCAAATCCAAACTTGAAGACCCTTCGCGCTGTTAATCTGAGATCCATGTTTGTAAAGGGAAAGTGGTGCTGTGCTAGCTAAGTCATGGCAACCATGTCAAACCAGTAATCATAGAAGCTGAGAAAATGCAGAGACTTGAGAGTTTTAGGGTTTTGGTGGAGATGAATTCCAATAGAACAAGCATTGCCTAAGCATGAGGATATTTTGGCTGGCATATATTGCTTGGTTAGAAGCAAAATGGTGTTCTGCTTTGATCATATCTTAGAAAAAATGGAAAGCTATGGATTTAGGATAAACCCACACCGACTTTGTTTTACTTTAATCGATCTATTAGTCTATTACCAACCAAATTTTGGATTGCTGTTTCATTCCAAAGGTACCAGACAATTAGGCATGTAATGTTTACTTGATAGTTAGATATATAATTAGAACTAACCCTCAATTTCAGGACGCCGTTATAGACTTTACCAAGTAAGCATGCACAAAGCATATCAAGGGATGTTGATTACATATAAGGAATGTGATTGTGATTATACAAGTAAAGAGAGTAAGAGACTACTAAACCGAAGGTTACAACTTGCCATCAGTTACAAAGCGATTAAGCGATTGTAATCTCTTTTTATGTAGGGTGTTAAACACACCGTCTTAAACTTTGGGTACGTTTTCAATTAGTTTCATTTTTTTGTTCATACCTCTGTTTTCTTTGACGTAAGTGATTTAGGGTTTTACAATGTGAGTCGAACTCAAAACATTCGGCTTATAAAACCAATAAGGTTACTGTAAACAATATTGCCGTTGCCCTTGCTTGCTAGTTTGCTTTTGTACAAAAGAAGTCTCATCATTGCTTTGGTTTCATTATATGAAAAAAATTACACGTAGTCTGTTTACGTTAAGTGTTCACATAGTAGTAAAACCCACAAATACGGGGCCAACGTCTTTGTAATAACCGTTGCATATGGCAATCCATGTATAATTTTTCACATATTGACATGTTTTTAGAGACACATATAGAAAACAAACATATGCTTGAAAGAATATCGAGTGTAATCATTAATTGTTTGTATTTAGTTATTTACGTCTTAAAAACTGCACAAATATATTAAGAATCATTCAATCTAACTTAATTCATTACAAAATGTGACGTTATCGGTCGTTTTTCTTACGAAACCATTTTATCTCGAACTCAAAGAAAAAATTGATTAAAAGAAGAGAGAATAGAGCAAAGAATTGGTTCAATTGGAACTGATTAGCCAAGATTTGAAGGAGATTTTACCTTGATCTACTCATGTTCTTTTCTTCCCATTGTTAGTTAGCCTTGCCCATTATTGCTGTCCTTGTTCAATCAACATGTAAAATCTGTACTAGATGCCCACCTTTCCATCGTCCCTTCCCTCTCTCGCAGAATCGTACCCCCACATTTCCAGTTCACCTGACACCACCGTCCTTCCCTTTCCCTCCTCCGTAGCTCCATTTAATCATGTACAGTCAACGATCCCCCCATCACAAAAGTCCCCACATCCAGCGGCCCAAAACCCTCCAACGCTTCCATTTCTTCCATCACAAGCCACCCATTTCTCCTCCCCTCGACCCTATCGATCAGAAAGTCCCCGCTGGTTCCCCAGAACTGCAACCCCGGAATTTACAATACTAACCTCCTCGTCTTGTCACTTTCGTTATGGTGCAGAGCCCAGTCCACCGCACTCATTATTTATTTTTTCCTTTCTCCAAATGAGAATTTGAGAATTACACCATCACTCTCTCTCTCCCAACTTAGTTAGTGCTTCCCACTCCCTCTCTTTCTCTCTCTAAAAACTCTTGAAATTTCATTAACAGTCTCTAATTGACCAAAAAAATAACAGTCTCTTGTTCTCTTTCCCAGAATTATAAAAACAGAGCCCCCCTTCCTCTCTTTTCTCCCTATTTTATATATGCCTGACCCTCCATAACAGAATATCACAGCATTCATTAAAGTGTGAACATTTTTTCACATATACATAAACACATACCACCCAACACCAAAAGTCCCATAAACCCAACCGAAGGTACAATTTTGGGTACACCCATCTCTTCTGTTCTGCTCCATTCCACAAAACCCAGATTGAAAAGAACACAAAAAAGGGTTTTGTTTTTGTACACAGGAATCAACAGAACAAAACCCAATTTCTAATGGGTGGTGGTTGTGTTCGGAGGAGCAGAAGTAGTAGTAGAACTAGAACTAGTTCATGTCGTGTGTTTCTTCTAGTTGTGACTCTGTTGTTCCGGCCAAGCCAATCAGATCCGAGCGACGAGGCATGCCTAACTCATCTAAGCCAATCCCTACAAGACCCGAACCACTCGTTACAGAACTGGACCAAATCCACCTTCGCAAACCCATGTAGCGGCTTCACTTCTTATCTCCAAGGCGCCACTTGCAACAATGGCCGCATCTACAAGCTCTCTCTCACCAATCTCTCTCTCCGTGGCTCCATCACTCCTTTCCTCGCCAACTGCACCAATCTCCAGTCCCTTGATTTGTCTTCCAACTTCATCGCCGGCCCTATCCCGCCGGAGCTTCAGTCTCTTGTCAATCTCGCCGTCCTTAACCTCTCGTCGAACAGATTGTCCGGCCCGATTCCGCCGCAGCTCACATTGTGTGCTTACCTCAACGTCATCGACCTCCACCAGAACCTCCTCACCGGGACCATTCCCCAGCAGCTGGGTCTGCTCGTTCGCCTCTCGGCTTTTGACGTCAGCAACAACAAGCTGTCCGGTCCGATTCCGAGTTCTCTTGGGAACCGGAGCGGGAGCTTGCCGAGATTCAATGCGACGTCGTTTGCCGGGAACAAGGACCTTTATGGGTACCCTTTGCCACCTATGAAAGCCAAAGGGCTTTCGGTTCTGGCCATTGTTGGGATTGGATTGGGAAGTGGGCTTGCGAGCTTGGTGCTTAGCTTTACTGGGGTTTGTATATGGCTCAAAATCACAGAAAGAAAAATGGCTCTTGAAGAAGGCAAGATCACTCAGCTTATGCCTGATTATTGAAGACCCTATCTAGTCTAATCCCATTCAATTCTTCAGCCTCTCTATTGGGTTAGTTAGTTTCTGCCCTCTTTGTTTCTTTTTTGGGATCAATTTGCTTAGTTTGGTTTTTGCTCTTTAACCATTTTGGGTCACTTGTTTCTTTTTCTGGTTTGGATATCTCTATAACCTTTTCTCAACAATGTATGTATAGACCACCAATTCAAAACATGAATGCTTCTTCAGTCAAATTAGCAGCAGCTAGCTCTATAAATCTCTATTTTTCTTTCTTTCCCCTCATCCGAGTCTCAATGATGTAATGTAATATGTAACTGAGACAATATAAATGGATTTCTCATCCCTCTCTGTGTTGCTTTAGTTCTTTCCTAAATTGCAAAATAGCAGACTGTTGAGCACTGTAGGAGAGAACCCGGCATCTTACAAGTTTGCAAAGTCCATGAGGCTCTCTGTGGCTGTGCGTGTGGAGTGGGGTAAGGTTGGGGGGAAATTGGGGCTTAATCACAGTGTAGTTTTGTCTGGCAGTAAGCTAAAATATGGTAAGCAAGTTATACTATAACGGGGTGCTGAGGTTTCAGTTGGTTTTGGAGGTCTAGTGCTTGTTGGCCTTTGTGAGGAGACCAACAAAACCACATGGTATGGACATTGTCGACACATCTGAGCCTGTTGAAGGCTTTTAATATGGGCGTGATGATCATCTCTGCTCTGCCTAGGCCAACATTCCGCACAACCTTGCTCCTCATTCTACTTGGGTTTTGAGTCTTATCACTTCATGTTAGTACAAAAGTTAACAGTGCATAACATTCGAAACTAAACTAAGGGCAATGTGCTACGAGTGTGAGTAACGAGCAGTAGGAGTGACAAACTAAGACCGTGAATAACGACTTAACGAGTGCGAGTAAGGAGTGGTAGGAGTGACAAAGTGTGAATAACGACTTGAGGAGTTTTTTTTTTTTTTTTGGACGGAAACGACTTAAGGAGTTGGTTCTCTAGTTTGCTAGCATTATGAACATGGTAGATGCAGTAGCAGCAGTACTTAAATAAGAGTGCATACTTGGTAGTTTTGCATTTTGGGAATGAAAGGGTAGTTCTATCAAGACTTTCCAAAGTCTAGTAATATTTTCCCAACTTGTATTGATGATTAGCTAACATGTATGTAGTGGTTCACATTATTGTGGCTTGTGGGCTACTTGGGTCTTGCGGTATATTTTGTAGGATATAAGCTCCTTTTGCCCCCACTCCATCAATTTTTTTGTACTTATTTTGCCAATATAAACGTGGGTCTAGAGACTCTAGGATCCTAGCTAGTTTGGCCTGTTTGGGATCTTTAAGCCCTCCGTGGGATTCAAGTTTGTTTGGCTTAATTTTGAGTTTAAATCAATGTTTCCGTGGACAACCTAGGTGGGGAGTAGGCGATTTGTTTTTTAAATATTTATTAATTAAAAATATATATATTTTATGTAATAATATACTTTTTTGAGATAAAAGAGAAAATTTTATTGATCAAAGATCATGACGACCAAACTGGTCAAGCATGAATAGTCTGAAGACCATACAAGCAGCTTACCAACTACGAATTGAAAAGACAATCTCAAAACTACCGTCCAAAAAGGTGGACATTAACACACTAGAAAAGTAAATAAAACCTCTAAACATATACAACCTCAAAGCAAAGCCGCTATCCTGGTGAGTTTGACGCTTAAGACCCATTGGTGTACATTTCCACTCAACATACTAGAAAGCCAACTCCGCTTCATCAACAATAAAGGATAGAGATTATCACTCCGCCAATAACCCAGCCCAAGCCAACCCAAAAAGAAGAAAGAAGGAAAGGAAGGCCTAAACCCAAGGCCACAATCATGAGCCCAGTAGGCCCACAACCATGCACCTCGGCCCAAAACCTCCCCTCCTCTCACCCCCTCCTAGGCCAACGAAAGCAAAGCCACCATCGGAGCCCTTCCTTCACTCCTCTGGCGGCCGCCCTCTTGTCTCCGCCATGAGAAGACGTAGACTAGCCGATCAGCCGCAACACCTTTGGACAAACAAAGGCTAGATCACCGCCACTCCCACCTACAACTCAGATCCACCAAAATCCCTCCACCTTAAAAGCCATAACACACCAAATCCGATCTAGAACTGCCAACAACCACCCACACCGCGTGCACAGTCAAAGCCAATCCGATCGGACCAATCCGAATCACCCCCAACCTCATGCCAACGTCGCACAACTGTCGTCAACCTCAAACCTGCGATCCGGGCTTCCCACCGCGTCGCCGAAGCCGTTGGAGATCCGCTCACGCTGCCTCTGCTATCAGGCCCTCCAACTCCAGACTGGAGTAAAGACGTCGCCGCCGCTGCGATCAGGCCCTCCCACCCCAACCGAAGTGAAAACACCGCCGCCGAAACCCTAAGACTTCTCTGCTCCGAAAGGGTCGGGTGCCAGAGTCAACAATTAGTTTTTAATCATA
Source organism: Fragaria nilgerrensis (assembly GCA_010134655.1). Lineage (NCBI taxonomy): Eukaryota > Viridiplantae > Streptophyta > Magnoliopsida > Rosales > Rosaceae > Fragaria > Fragaria nilgerrensis. The sequence goes on from CM020977.1 coordinate 12,517,632, forward strand.
TACTTGAAACAGTTAAATATGAATAAATTATTCAACATAAATCTTGTGAGACCCATTTATAGGATAAATTTATCCAAGATTAGCATAACTTCTTTATACACTTCTAATTCTAAACATATTTTTCACTCTTATACTTTCATGTTCCCCACAATATCAACTCCATCACAAAACGAAAACAAATTAACCGCAAAAAGAAAACAAATTAACCGGAGAGCTTAGTAGCCTAGGCGGGCTAGGTGGCCGTCTAATTGCCCACAGCTTAGCACAAAAACCAAGACGAAAAACGAGACGGCTTGTTGCATCCTAGAGTCTAGATGGTTCTAGGCGGGGCCTTTTAGAAGCCTGGTTTAAATTAAGGTAGATTAATGACATTAAAATACTCTTAGATTTGTTTGTTGTGTAAGCTTTGTGTGCATCTATGTGCCACAAAACCTAGATTCTAGTAAAGGATGAATTTTTATTCGAGTAAAGCTCTCCTCTCTTGCGAATCACTCATGGGTTTCGTGGCAAAACGTGAATGAATCCAATTTCTTAAGCAACAAAGATGATTAGGACTTTGAGGAAAAGGAACTTTGCCTCCCATGGTTATTGTCCATCATGATCAGATTTGAACAAGGGAAGCACATGTTTTGTGTTTAAAGAGTACTAATGACATGTTTGGTTCTGCTTTTAAGTAGTGTTAAAAACACTTTCACACAGCTGAAAAGTTTTATGGGTAAATTTATTATACGGTACTTTGACTACTCAAACGGTTTGATATGTTATTTGTAAAACTGGTACCTTAAGTATTATTATGTTTTCTATATAGTATTTTTCAGTCTCAATCTAAAAATCAAATATGTCAATGAAAATCAAACGTATCAAAAGAATTAGATTATTCGGGTAACGATAATATAGATGTGGTTCAAATTTCCTATGAAACTTTTAAAATACATTAAACTTGATTAGCTCGACCAAATTAGACAAAGATCCGAGAGACACCTAAATTGAATATTTGTCTCTAAGAATCATCATCATCAAAGTTGTCACATTCTTCTACATCATATTAGACAATACCAAGACTCGTATGTGTCTAATCAAGTTATCAAAGACCACCTGATCTAATGGCTGTAACCCCATACAATCACTTTCTTCGTCTTCTTCTTCTCCTTATTTTCTTTCATCTCACACCGAAAGCAGAGCATGGTCAAATGAGCTTTCATTTCCTCTCATCAACTTGGTCCTCCGAGAATGGCATGCATTTCATCATGGAGGTTGGGTCCCTTCTCTTCCACATTCAGGTTGTGCAATTGGGTAGGGACTTTGATTTCTTCTCCAAAACCATGTTGATGCATGCTCATCACTCGGCGAGTCAAGCTTGGAGTACTCTTGGACCAGTAGTCACAAGAGTTGTGTGTTTTGCCATCAATGCCTTTGCTTGCTGCAACTTCGAACTGGTTCGTTACCGGCAGGAGTCAGGGTGGTTTGGACCATACTTTGCGACAACGGGAGGCCTTGGTAATAGTTGTAGAGGCTTTTGCATGAATTGACTGAAATGATATATTCAGCCGTGTGTTGTTACTTGTAGTATCATAAATGAGTAAAGTTCGAGCTTAATATAGTTGACTTAATAACTTTTATTTTTATTTTTTATGAAAGACTTATAACTCATTGAATCGTATATCATATATAAATCTTTAAGCTTGTACATACCTTTTTGCATAACAATTTAATTAAACTATTGAGAACTTAGTTTTGTATATCCTCCTTTAATAAGTGCTAGAGGTGTTGAGAATTGTGTTAGGAATATGTTAGCATCAAGGATTTGATTCTCCTTTAATAAGACCAAAGATGATAAAGGATGATCATCTTAGTGTTCATGGTTTGATGAGGGTGAAGTAACTCTAGAAGATGAGAATCTTTTTAGGTCTTAAAAATAGAAATTGAAGAAAAAAAAAAACAGATACACGAGACCCTTTTACCCTCCCCGTAATAGGACTCTCGTTGTGCGTCTTGATCTTTGATGCAATTAGTTATGATTATGTTTGTTCATGTTTTGGTTCTCTTTTGATTTTGTTATTTCTTTTAAAAGATTTTGGCTTTACGTGCCCTTCTATTCTATCTTTATTTTTAATAAATTTTTCACCTCAATGTACGTCCTAATACTTTTCGTTGTGAAGAGGAAAACTTCGTGTTCATGTATTGATGGCCTAAATGTTAGGGCTGGGCATCTGAAACCGGTCCTGAAGGCCCGTCCCTAAAATTCTCCGGACGAGACGGGACTTCGTTTCGAATATTGAAGGCCCGGCCCGGCCCGTCCTGTTTTAAAAAAAAAGGTTCGGGATCGGGCCTTGTTAGCTGCATCCCATTTAGGCCCGGCCCGTCCCGAATAAAAAAAAACTATTTTTGTGATTTAATCTACACCGTCGGATTTATCTGTACGGTAAGACTTAAGTCACTTAACCCTAATCTCTCTCTCTCTCACTACTGTTCTCCTTCTTCTTCTTCTCCTTCTCCTTCATCCGCTCTCTCTCTCTCTCTCTCTCTCTCTCATTTTCAGTTTTTCACCATCTCAAAACTCTCTCTCTCAGCACCCACTATTGTTCTCCTTCTCCTTCATCCGCCCTCTCTCTATTTTTCTCTGTCTTCTTCGATCTCTTCTCTACCTCATAACCCCATAACCCCAACTTTCTCTACCTCTCCGTCGCTCCCCTATCTCAATCCCCAAAACCCATCAATTTTGATCTTCTGGGTTTCTTTGATTTTTGGTTAAGGTTGAATCTTTGGGGCATCGCTGTTGTTTTCTGGGCATCGATTTGCAGTCTATAGGCACCGATCGATACTCCTCTCTCTCATACAGCTTTGTGCGACTTCTCCTGCCCAGCGCCATCTTCGGCAATCCTTTTGTGCATCGTTTTCCCTAGTGGACATTTCGTCGAATACCTGGTGTGCATCCATTAATCCAAGTCTCTGTGGAACTCGGTAATTCTAAATCGTCTCCACTGCCGTAGTGAACATGATTATTATTCATGGTGTTGTTCATGTGTTGATTTAGTCAAATTGGAAGAATTGATAGAATTGACTATCTGCAATGATAATTGTAACTGTCTGATTAATAATCGAGTGTTCTCTGTTATGATGCCTTCGATGATATCTGTGTTCTTGTATTCCTATCATGGTATCGATGAGTTTTCCAATCTGTGAAATTGAGATTGTGAAGTTGATTATTCATGTATTTTTGGTTTTTTGCTGTTTTTCTCTGTTTTTGTTCAAAGGCCCGTTTTAGGCCCGTTTTGGGCCCGGTCCCGGCCCGGTCCCAAACGGGATTCGGCCCGTCGGGATCACTTCTAAATATCGTTAATCCCGTATCGTCCCGTCCCTATTCAAAATTTCGGGATCGGGATCACCCTAATCCCGGCCCGTCCCGCCCATGCCCAGGCCTACTAAATGTATATTTATGCATGACCATGAACCTACTTATAAACCATTTGCAGATTTGCTTATAAATCCTAGTCCATGAACCTTCTTGGGTGTGGATATCTATCATTGGGCTTGGTCTTTAAGAAGCCAATATATTGAGCTATGCGGCCCACGACTCTCCTAGCACAGCTAAACTGAAAACCCTAGTGTACGTTTTTTGAAGAACCTAGTTGCATTGCACTGCTTCCGCTGTAATCAAAACCGAAAGGTTTCTCGATCTCTGTTGTTGAACATACCCGAGTAGACTGTTTTTGGTTTATAGGGCACATTATATTCAAAGCAAATGCTATTGGCCCTGGCTCCAAAATCGTCAAGAGTCATCGACGATGAAAGGAATATTGATCTCTCCTCAAGGAATTCAGATGATGCATGGTTCTATCTTCTGTGGCGAATGATCTGATTCCCTCGAGCAACGTAACATGCCTTATAAACAAGAAAGAACAGGATCATTCCCTTGTACTGTTCATCTCATTCAAAACTGCTCTACCTTCATATATAGAACCTATATACCACTGTTAATTGATTATATCATCACATTTTTTGTTATATAGTTATAGTTTTTATATGATCTGCCTCTGTGTTTAGGTTGAAGGCTCGTTTTGAAGTCGTCCAGTAGGTTATTAACGAACTTATTTGGTTGGATGTATTCGACATTTGAATCCTATGTGTCCAAAGTCAAAACATGACAAAGTTTTCTGATCAAGGAGCCCCGAGCTCCTCACCTGTGTAATGTGCTCTGCTAGCTAGAGCTGCAACGGGAATCGACAACCCTGCTTGCCGCCGCCGGGGATTGAAGAGAAGAATTCGAGAGAGATACGGACGTACTCCCTCAAGTTTCTCATGCTCAGGTATAATATCTAGCCACCGTCTTCCCTATTTCTTCATGATACAGGTTTTTGTATTTCATGCCATTGCCAATAGGCAGAGATCGACTTTAAGTAGTTGCCATGGATTTGTTATAGTCCAATGCCGGGGACCTAAGAAAATAAAAGAAGGCAATGACAACCATAAGAATAAGAGACAAAAGACCTAGTTATCGATTTATCTCATCCATATAATATATAAAACTAGCTATAAACTGAAGGTTATCACTGAAGTTTGCATCAATATATAGCTCATGCATGTTAGTATCTGGTTCTTGTAATAGCTCACTTTTTATGCAATGGCTGAAACTTGTTGATGTACCATAACAATGACTCTACCAGAGAAATAATCATCAGACAGATATTGTCATCCTTATGTGGACAGCCCATTTCGTCAAATGGTGGCCGAACATGCAGAAAATCAATTTGAAGCTTGTATGAACTCATTTTCAGCCATTGATTCTAATTTTTCTTTTGTATTTTTAACACTTAATATGAAAAGAGAATGAAGTGTTAGATGAAAGTTTCCAGACTCAAACTTAGGACCGGTGTGAAATGGTTAGACACCTAGGCCATACTCTTTTGAATTATAATACATTCCTAATAAATCAGATCATAAGACTTGTTTGCCTAATTGGCTATGCTCGTGTTGTGCTTGTGCTTAGCGGCTTGTTTGCCACCTCTACTTTTCGTATTCAAAAATTGCACCGTCTCTTGATATATGTATGTACACAACAGTTGTCTAATGTATGAATATTGTAGTCTACGACAGACGTTGGTGTATGATAGAAGTTATTATTCATCCATCGACACAGTGGTAGAGCAATTCCGGGGGAAGACCATAACTCCGTATTTAACTGAAAACCACATAAAGACATAAACACATTGTTCCATGTTTCAAATATTGACAAGAACACATAAGTATTATAGTATATTCTAAGGATAGGGATACCAACCTTGATTGTTCATGTTGAGAGCCATTAAGCAAAGTAAATATTCTACACAATTCTCCAGTTTGTCAGTGTGTGAAACTTGAAGACGTTAAATGAGCTTATGCAAGGACCCCTTTATATATAGACTAGCTCACTTAGACTCTCATCTCACAAAGCAACTCTAGTAAAACTAATATAAACATTTGTGATAACTGATAAATAGTATTTCATATTATCTTAAGTTCCTTGTATTTAGCTAACCAGATTATTCGCTAAATATCCGAGTTAAATGTCGTTCGATTAATCTCATTCACTTGTTTCACAAGATGTATACATTTGTTAGACTCTCAGAGATATGACCGAGTCCACATCAAATTTTACACACTCCGCATATAGCCGATGAATTTATTGAACCACAGTTTTCTGATTTACGCATTGTTCAGCAAAAGCATATCACTGATGTATCAAAGTTCATGCGAACCATGTAAGAATGGAGCATATGGGGCATCCGCCAGCGGCAACCATATGCTTTATGGTCAATCATTATGAATAGCCTGCAAGTCTGCAAGGTTATAAGTGAAGATCCACATCTCTACGTGTATGGCTGTTTCGCCAATCAAGTGTCAGTTTTCCAATGCCAATAATAGCTTACCAGATTTTTTCTTCACATTGGCATTGGCATTGATCTCTTGATGAAAGGATGTCTAACGACTACTAATGACCTAGTTATTATTTCATAAATCACGGTTGAATTAGCGTTTAATTTGATGGTGAGAAGTTTCTCTCCAACAAAATATTCCCAATTTCGATAGGTTATGTTTGCAAGTCTTACTCATCCCGATTACAACTAGTAACAGATCATGAAGAATGAATCAAACTCCTTATCTAAATCACGAAACAATCTTTTGAGGTAAACCCTTAACCCACACCAATAAAATAGTGGAGATTGAGATGATGCTTATGATTTGTATAAGATTGTAGTCGAAGAACATATGTCACATTGATCATTTGATTGTATCTTTAAGACTTTTTAAGCGTATCGTATCTTGATCATCTGATTGTATCTTTAAAGACCTTTTAGGCGTATCGTATATTTAAAGACTTTCTAGGTGTAAAATCTAATATGCAGCGAGGGATCATGTCAAAACGTTTTCTCTCTATTAGCTACTTAATATAAATTAAAATTTAAACTCCAATCAATGTCGTTGAAATTTGAATATGTGTTTGAGGGCTCTAAACAATAAGAACTCAACCATATGCAGTGGTGTAGGTGTGTAGCTAGCTATGGGCGTAACACCCCGGACCTCATTTGACCTGTTTACCGTCATTTGGACCGTAAACGACATAATTTTACTTTTATCTTTACTTTCAAGTTTTTAATGGCTCCAAAAGTTGACTTTTTCTTTTGTTTAGAATTTGAGAAAACTTCCTTCATGAAAGTTGTAAAAGACGTTAAATGGAGTTAGTGGACATGTGACACGCCTAAATCGGAGCTCGATGTACAAGTTATGGTTAAAATACAAAAGTTACTATTTATGAAAATTTACTATAAAAGGAGAGATAACTTCTCATTTGGGGAAGGTTCCATTTTTGGGGAAAAATCAGTTTTTCTCTCAGCTTCTCCCGATGACTCCCGAATGTGACCTGACCCGGATCAGTTTTCCGACTGTTTCTCTGCCTTCCGACCTCCTCCGAAAATGCGGTTAGTGACCCGAACCACACCGAAAAAAACGATTTAGTAACCGCACCGAACTAAAACAGTGTCGTTTTATGGTCACACCGCACCGAACCGCATAAAAGCGGGTTGGTTGCGGTTTGAGGTTATAATTCAACCGATTTAAACCAAACTGCACCGAATTACCTTTTTTTTTTTTTTTTTTTCTTCCATTGATGGATTTGGTTTGTAATACATAAATAATTCATGTATGTTCAAGTTTGTAGTTTGTAAGTTGTTGTGTTTGTATGATAGTTGATATATGTTGATTTATTAAGTGATCAAATATGATGTTTTTATTAGTTATTGATATTTGGATGACATTTGTAGACTTGTATAGACTCTAAATGCATTCAACATTTGTTCATGCCTTATAGAAAATGTTAGGCAAACATTTGGACATCCCTTACATGTTGAAATAAATAAATCGGTCCACACCGAAACCGACTAGCACCGCATCAAAAAATTGTGTAACCGAATTATTCTAAAACCGAAAAAGCGATTTGATTGTGGTTTGAAATATTCTAAAACCGAAAAAAACAGTTCTGTTACGGTTTAAGCCTCAAACCGATCCAAACCGAACCGCGCCCAGCCCTAGCCATAGGTGGCGTTGGAAAGCTCTCTTCCTCCCCTATCTTACTATGGCAGCCTTGTAAATCGATTTTTGGTGTGCGAAGCGTAGCAAGTCAAGAACAGTCCGTGAAGGACCGTTTCGGCGACTCGATCAGTCCTCTCTCCTCCGGCCAACTCAGGTGGCGCCACCACCCACATCTTGAAGGTCTCATCTCGGGTAGTAAACCCTCAAAAGAAATCGATCCAATCCGAGAGAATCAAAGCTTTGAAATTCTAAGGTTTTTAAATTTGAGATTTTCTGTTTTAGCTTCGATTGACATGTTTAGACTTGAAATTGATCTTAGGTCTAGTTATAAAAGTTGTTTAGAATGTTGAGAAGATGTTGGTGTTAAAATTTGGTAGCGATCGGAGGTGGTCGGAAATTAGTGGTGGCCGGCCGCCGCCTCTTTTATGTAGTTTTTTTTCAAGTTGTTTAGCTTGGTATTGTTGAGAAGAGTTATTGGTAGGAAGTTTGTGAATTTTGGAGGATTTTGGTTAGGTTTGAGATTAGTCGAAGTTAGGTTTTGTTGATGTGCAATTTTAAAAGCTCCAGCCGTTGGATTTTCTTTATTCTAATCTACAATGTAAGAATCGATGGGAGTAAGGTTGTGGTGGAGTTTGGTGGGAATCCAGTAAACTTAACTCTAGTAAGGGTAAGTGGAAGAGTTTCGGTGTTTATATTAAAGTGGTTCATACTTATCTCGTGAGCTCTATTTAGTGGGCCGAAATATTTTTCTTGTGAGCTTTACTTGACTTTTCAGAATTACTACAAATTTTTTGAGACATGTGGGAGTAGCGGTCTTTTAGGATTATAGCGTTGGAAGAGAGGGGATGTACCAATAGTTATATATAGTGTTGTGTGTGGAGATGCTAGAAGAGAGGGGATGTACCGATAGCTATATATAGAGTTGTGTGTCGAGACACTAGAAAAGAGGGGATGAACTAGTTGTCTCTTAGGGTTGTAGCACAAGAAGAGAGGGGTGTACTGGTTGCTATATAGATGTGCCAGGCCACTAGAAGAGAAGGGATGTACTAGTGGGCCCTAGGAGTTAGACACCAGGAGAGAGGGGATGAACTAGTGGCACCAGAAGAGAAGGGATGTGCTAGTGTGTGCGTGTAGGAGTGTCGGTGTAGTCGTGGGTGTGTGGTGGATGAATTGTCAATAAAGTCATAAGCGAGTGTGATGTAATTGCGATGTTTGGAATTGAAGATTGTTTGATGTGTGGACTACGTTTGTTTCCATCATTGGTGCAGTGGACGGTTCAATATGAACCTGCTGTAGCCCGAAAGGGAGTCATAGGACGGGTAAAATTAGGATGGTTGCTTGAGCTTGAAGGCTCATAAATGTATTGTACCTTGAATATTTTCTTTGCAATATTAGACTAGCGGAGCGTGTAGGAGTGTCGGTGTAGTCATGGGTGTGTGGTGAAGGAATTGTCAATAAAGTCATAAGTGAGTGTGATGTAATTGTGATGTTTGGAATTGAAGATTGTTTGATGTGTGGACTATGTTTGTTTCTGTCATTGGCGCAGTGGATGGTTCAGTGTGAACCTACTGTAGCCCGAAAGAGAGTCATAGGACGGGTAAAATTAAGATGGTTGCCTGAGCTTGAAGGCTCATAAATGTATTGTACCTTGAATCTTTTCTTTGTAATATTAGACTAGCGGGGCTAGTCTCGAAACTACTAAAAATGAGTATTCGTGACGCATTATACCCTTGTTGGATATAAAGTGGGGCAGGTGGTTGTGGTGATGTAGAGCGTTAAGCTCCAGGGGTTGAATTGTGTTGATGTGGTTTATCATTTCATATTGTAAATTTATAAATTATTTGTGTGGGGATTATGTTGTTGTGAGGAGCATGTGGTTGCAGGTGTTGAGGATGTAGATCGTTGATATTTGAGTGTTTTTATGTGTTTCTTTGCTGGTCAGGGTAGTCCACTTTTAGAGGAAGTTCTGCTGAATTTTTGATTAAATTTTCGGTAGAATTTCCTTTGGAGATGGTTCCCACATGACCTTCTCGGGTTTCAGAATGAAATTCAAGACGGGTCTTGTCAATGGGCGAGTCTTCTAGAGGGTTCAATTGAACCCTCAAGTTTTTAAAGATCTTAATTAGCCTTAATGAAGATTGAAGGTTAATATAATGAATCATAAATTGACCCTTCTCTTTTAACTTTTAAGAAATCCATAATTAATCATAAATATTCTTCAACACCAATGGACCCCTATCTATTTTAATAAAAATTTATACTATTAGAATACTTAATCCAACATCGTGTCAAGGTTTCTTACCATACTAATATATTATTTAATGCTTTAATTTCCATTTACGATTTTTTTTTCTTTACAAATAAACTAAATGGAAGCAACACATTAATGTTAGTCATGCATTGACACCAAAGAAAAAACAACACATTTTTTCAATATTAATCGTGCATGATATGAAATTCCAAAGTGATGAAGAATAAAGGGTAGAGACAAAGAGAGAGCAAGAGAATCATCATCTTATTTATTGATATGAGCCATTTATATAGGGAATTATAAAGTATCAATATGGTAAAGATAAGAATACATAGTCTTATTTTCACTACATATTCTGATGGCATAAGGCCAAATCATACATATGAAATATCCTAGAACACTCCCCCTTGTGCCACGCGCCGGTATGCCGGTGGTGCTGATATGTCGCCTCGTTAAAAACCCCGTCAAGGAACAAAAACCCTGTGGGAGAAAACTAAACCTTGATCGTAGGAGAAAAAGAGTACAACGCACCCTTCACATTTGATAGTGAAATGTATGTATGTGCTAGACTCCCCTTGAAGTTCACACCTCCCCCTGATCTTTACATCAATCATAGGGCTCTTCCTGATTTTTTCTAATCACAAAAATTTTAATAACTTAGCATGTCAATGCTCTTTAACATGTTTTCAAATGTGACATTGAGCAATGATTAACTAGATCATGCTGTATTGTCCTCAAACATGATCTTTTACACTTAGATCTTGAGGAGAAGGCCGCTTGTGAACTCAAAACATAAGTTTGTGCAGGAAATCAGATTTCCGCGCAGCATGACTTTCAGTTACTAGAACAACCGTAACTTCCTCTAGAAAATACGTATGAATGAACCGTAAACGGTTTTGAAAACTAGACTCATTTAGTTTTCCAACGTATATTACACACATTCTGGTTCATCATGAGTTGTTCACAAAGTCCCGTCAAAGTTACTGTTTTGCCAAAATCTGATTCTCGGACAGATTCGTCATACTTTACCAAAACGGCCATAACTCACTCAATATGATAGGTATGATTAAATGGTTGGTGTCCCTAGAAAGTAGACACATAGACATTTCCAATGGTACTAATTTGACAATTTTCCAGTGAGTGAGATTTCATGTAGGTCCTGTGGAAGTTAACCTACGAAACTTGGCAGATTCTGATTTCACTTTTGATGTGTCTTTCTTATGTAGGGATAGAATAAGCCTTAACCTTTCATACCATTAAGTATTGAAAATGAGTTACTGTCATTACATTGGCGTTGCGTGGGCGCATAGTTACACTTAGCTTTACAACTTTTCATAGCGAATGAGATGTCAAGTCTTTCGTATTGTGTTGAGTACATTGATGCGTCTTATTGTACTTAGATAGGAACCCCATCTCTTAACACATATTTGTCATCTTACTTTAGACAAAATAACAGATCTCTCTTTTAGAGCAAAGACTTTAACTAATCATGGGAGTATATGTAGGCCTCACTAGTTATAGAGCGTGTCACATCCCGGTTCTTAAATTAAATTACGGTTATTTAGTTTTGGTATTACTTGAGTCTTTTACCGCTTTGAGTAACCATTTACTATTTAAGGACCCTAGAGTTGACTTTTTGTAGGAAAATTATTTTGGGAAAACTTTCTTCATGAAAGTCGTGGAGGACGTTAAGCAGAGTTCGTAGGCACGTGACACGCTTAAATCGGAGATAGCATGTAAAAGCTATCAGATAAAAAGGGTAAACATTAGTTGGTAAATGGGTAAATTTTTATTAGGCTTTATTTTGGTGGGTGTTTTAAGTAATGAACCGGGTAAATTTTTAGATGTTTTGTGAAGCCCAACACCCACTCTCTCTCTCTCTCTCTCTCTCTCTCTCTCCCTTCTCTCCTCTCTCTCTCGAGACTACCCCGACCCGCTGGAGACTTCAGCTCCGCCTGCTGCCATCCGGCCACCAGAGACTGCCGGACCACCCCAGTTCGGACCCCCGTCGCCTCCCCTGCCTTCCTGGGCTAGTGTCCGAGCCGGTGACGCCGCTGGAAGGGAGGAGAACTCCTCTAGAGTCCCGACTGCTCCTTCGCCGGAGCTCCCACCTCCGGCCACCATAGCTCGTGATTTTTAGCTCATCTTGTAGCTCTCATCAAGGTTAGTGATCCCTCAAAAGAATCGACTTAATTCGATCTTGGTAAGGAGATATGTTTAATTGAAGTTCTAGGGATTTATGGATGTTTTGGTTCGATTACCCTAGGTAGTCTTAAAATTAGACTAAGTGCTAGTTATGAAAGTTGTTGTGCTTGATGAGAGGATTATTCTGTTAAAATTTGGAGACATTGGACGTCGCCGGAGTTCGGTTGCCGGCCGCAGGCGGCGTCGCTGCCCCTTAGGGGTGTCTTTTCATGTTTTTGAGTTTGTTTTTTTAGAGGAGTTCAATGAAGTAAAATTTGGAATTTTTGGAGGAGTTTTGATAAGGTTTGAGATTTTTCAAAGATGAAGGATTTTGCCGGTTGTTAGAATGAAAATCCGGCCGTTGAATTTCCTTGGTATTTAGTCTAGAATGTTAGAATTGATGATTTAGGGTTGTGGTGGAGTTTGATGTGAATCCGGTGAGTTTAACCCTAATAAGAGTAGTGGGTTAAACGGAAGAGAGTTAGATGTTTTTATTCACGTATTTATTTTCTAGAATTGAAGTTTGGTTCTAAGCATGGTTGTTGTGCTAGGATGCGAAGGGAACCTCGCTTGAGTGCTGATGTGGATATCGTTGGGCTTATGCCTAAATTAGTGAGTGGACATTTTGGTTTTTAATTAATATGCATGCATGATTTTATAAGTTACCCATTATATTTTCCAAGTTTAAATTGTAATTTCAGCTTATGAAATGGTCTTTGAATTTATTTGATTTTGATGCATTAATTAATCTTTTTCATGCTTTATGGAATTTATTTGAGATTGACATATTGGTTATGTTTTCGATAATGAACTTATGGATTTGAGCTTGGGTTAGAGATTTGGTATTTGAGTTTTGATATTCTTTATGATTTCCGGATTTGAGATTATATCCAGATTTGCATATTGCCTGGTTTTCGAAAGAGGATAATTATTTAGGTTAATTATTTCTTTGAGCATTTTTACTTGTGGGACACGTCGTTGAATTTAATTAATTTATTTGCTCTTTGAATTCTTTGAGTACGGTTGGGAATAATACATATGTTTTAGTTATGAGTTTCGGGGAAACTCACATGGATTTATGTTTCTTTATTTATGCCATACTTGTCGAATAATATATTACTAATGCTAGTATGTTGTTCCGTCTTTCGAGACGATATGGCTCCCACGTTTAAGTGGGGTTACTCAAGCCCTTTCTGCCTTCGGATGATGTGATGTAGTCGACGACATCACGCAAGTTTTGCACCTTCTCTGTTATCATAACGTGAAGGTGTAGGGAGTATAGGAGTATTTTTACCTGGAGGCACCTGATCTTGGGAGACTCACTTGTATGGCTATAGCTGCTTCTTATTTAATATTTATTGTCTCGACTAGCGGGGCTAGTCCATCTTTTTTACATTTCATTTTACAAAGGTCTTTATGTACCTTTAATGTTGTTTTTCGACTAGCGGGGCTAGTCCGTTATTTTGGTACTTACTTTTACAAAGGTTATTATTTATTTTGTTGATTAATTTGACTAGCCCGTTTTCTTGGGATTTTTCTTTATGAAAGTTTTATCAACACTTGCATGCAACAGATTTCTTGATTATTGAAAAATGAGAAAGTAATTATGTTTGGTTAGTTATGTTACGATCAGTTACTTGATTATTCTTCATCCACTCACTCTAACGTTTTTAAATTACTTTCCCATAGGCCCTTTGGTTTTAAATGCCCATTTGCAGGCTAAGTCTAAGTGAGGTCGAGCGTACATGGAGTCGAGGCATAGTCAGAGGCTGTTCCCGCTTATTCTTTATTTATTGTTTTTCTTTCATTATAGATATGCTCTGATAACCATTTTAGATAGTTATTAGTTGATTAAGGCTGGTTGTATTTTTGGGAAATGTGTTGAACTTTAGGAGCAGGAAGGCTGTCACATCCCAGGACCCCTCCGCCGTAACACGATATTGTCCGCTTTGGGCCCACCGGCCCTCACGGTTTTGTTTCCGACAGCTCAGGAGCAGCTTCCCAGTAGGTCACCCATCCTGGGATTGCTCTAGCATCAACATGCTTAACCTCGGAGTACCCATCCCCTCCGAAGCCGCTGAGCCACCAAAAGGCCTCGTATTAGATTGGAGGTGGGCATGTACATATACAGCACATAACCCCTCTCCGTTTGGCCGATGTGGGATATTACAATCCACCCCCCTTAGGAGTCCGACGCCCTCGTCGGCACACTCGCACCACACGGCAGAGTGGCTCTGATACCATTTGGCACATCCCAGGACCCCTCCGTCGTAACACGATATTGTCCGTTTTGGGCCCACCGGCCCTCACGTTTTGTTTCCGGCAGCTCAGGAGCAACTTCCCAGTAGGTCACCCATCCTGGGATTGCTCTAGCATCAACATGCTTAACCTCGGAGTACCCATCCCCTCCGAAGCCGCTGAGCCACCAAAAGGCCTCGTATTAGATTGGAGGTGGACATGTACATATACAGCACATAACCCCTCTCCGTTTGGCCGATGTGAGATATTACAAAGGCTCCAGGTGTTGAGGCTGGTTTGTTTGTTTATAGAAGTGTAAGTTGAATTTTTCAAGTAAGGATTGTCCATTTTTAAGGTAAATTATGCTAAATTTCTGGTAAATTTTCCTTGAAAGTGGACCCCGCAGGGTTTATCTTGGGTTTCAGGGTGAAATTCGGGGTGGGTCATGTCAGAGCGTCTAAGCCGATTAATGGAAAATCATCATCAATACATTCATCGAGTGCCTTATCGAGACCGTGTCTTCCCAAGATCTTTTTCATTCTAACTTCGGATGTTGATACATATTGGCATCTCTTAATCCATCAAGAGTCCATGTAAATCCGGAATGAACACGAAAGGCATAATTCACCATATCTCTTCCAAATCAAGTAGAGTCCATGTGCGTTCCAATACCTTTAGCAAACGCGTGCTCATGTGGTCTGGAGCCACTTGATTCAGATGAATGAAGTCCGTTTAAGACCTTCATGTATATCTCTGATCCCGTAGAGATGTTATTATGATTACATTCATAGGCTGCATGTTCAGTTATTCAGAAACTACCAAACTGACAAAGTAGTGGAGTTCAATGACATCCATTACAAGAACATATCTCATCGTAGTCGATCTCAGTGTGTGTTAGTAAGAGACCTTTCGCCATAAGGTGAGTCTAAACTCTTGTTCTCACTACACTATCTAACAAAGACATATTTGATAGGGTTTAGCTTGAGTTGTCAGCATCACCTGCCAAAGGACCTATCTTTTTGTTAATGCTGGATCACATCTTTCCATTAGGCCAATCAACTAAGTTGATGCATTACAAGAACATATCTCATCGTAGTCGATCTCAGTGTGTGTTAGTAAGAGACCTTTCGCCATAAGGTGAGTCTAAACTCTTGTTCTCACTACGCTATCTAACAAAGACATATTTGATAAGGTTTAGCTTGCGGTGTCGGCATCACCTGCCTAAGGACCTATCTTTTTGTTAATGCTGGATCACATTTTTCCATTAGGTCAATCAACTAAGTTGATATCCATCAACGAATGATGGTTCGATAGTAGACTCATTATCCCACATCCTCATGTAAACTAGTGTAATACTTGTAGAGATCTCTATATGGATTAGATTTGACATTGAGGAGTCCCCCAATGATAATCACAATTCAGACTTCATGAGACGAATTTGAGTATCACTGATCAATGGATCAGGTTGTGCCAAACTTGCTTTCTTCCTAGTGCAAGAAAGTATCGAACCTAAGGGCTTCCCTTTTTTTGGGGAGCCACACGGCCTTGTGACACCAATTTTGCCACAATATGGCGTCACCATATCACCATCTATGTTGATGGCGTCAAGACCAACTCCTTTTGGTCGCGCCATGTCCTCTTGTAGGACATCAATCCTTGCAGACATATTTGCAGCATGTGATCTCGTCACTTTAACATTTTAAGCATTTGAGATCAAGATGAGACTTAGTGGGGACAAACTGCGACAATTCACGTCGTTCCACTTGAATACTTTTGTTCTTATCTCCCCCTAATGGTGAGAATACTGTCTCATCAAAGTGACAATCCGTAATTTAGCGGTGAAAGAGATAGTCTGACAAAGTTTCTACATATGCGGATTATAGGTGGAGGTTCATATCTAACTTAAACTTATTCATCTCAAATGACTTATCATTGTGCGCAATGACATTGCGATTTGGCACCTAGAAATAACATCTAGCCTAGCTCAAAGATTGGAGATCCGTTTCAATCTTGTTTGAGCTCAAGAATTGCAATTTCGTGTCAATCCTCGTACACAGTCAAGAGTTGTAGTACAAAAAATATTTAATGATGGTGGGTCGTAGATGAATAGTAAAGTTGCATGCAAATATTTCATAGCCCCAAAACACAATAGAAAGATTGGTGCGCATCAATAATGTTCGAGCGACAAGCCAAAGTTGCTTGGTCGTAGCCTCGGTGAGACCGTATTGCGTGTGAATATGGGATACATGACACTTCAACTTATATCCCGATAAACTTCTTTAAAAAATGAGTAGTGAGCCCGTAGAAATATAAGCAGCATAAACAATAGATAATAATGTAACACGTGACCAGTGTGTTATCACTTCAACCAACACCATAAAATATTAAAAAGTGTCCGTAAGTTGGTTGTATCGATCTACATAATTTGATGTAAGAATAAAGTAATCTCTTTTGTGTCATTTAGCGTACGAGGGTCACACTCCTAATTTAGTTAAAAAAAATAGGCTTTTAAAACGAGCAATAAACATTGCAGGGGGAAAATAAGACATCGAGGGAAGGCCGGTGCACCTCAATTTCTTGAGGAATTGACCGGACGGCCTCCGGGAAGTTGGAGTCGTGTTCAGGTGACGTCAATGTCACCCGGGTGCCGCGATTTACAACTATGGCGTCACCATCATGCTTCATGATGAAGCTAGATCCCGAATGTCTTCGTTTTGAGTGGAAGAATGGATGTCCATGAGAATTTCTCAAAATTTGGACCATTATATCTCTTCCAAGATGATCTGAATTGGTCAAAACAAAGCCTATATGAGTCGGTGTCCCAAATATCATGTTTGACGACAACATGTGATTCAATATTCGAATTATAATGAGATACAGTCCACTAGATTGACTCATAAACTTCTCTAAGATGAATTTCAGTCTGCATTCATGAGAAGGTATACACAAAAGAACTCTTGTTTATTCTCACAATGTGTTTTCAAATGAAAACTATTAGCAAGAATGTCTTTAAAGCTCAACATGGTTTGGTTGCCTCTCAATGCATAGAGGGCATCTGTGACATTGATCATGGTGCCATGAGGCATCAAGATTCAAGCTAAACCACGTCCCTGAATGACCGGTATGATTTAATCATTGTAGTCACAAAAGATTTACAAGGCACAAAATCCAGAGGTAGTTGCCGGTTCCTTAGAATGTTGTGGATAGTTTCACTATCTGCGTAACACTCAATGTCTCTATGAGACAGATCTACAAAATGAAGTAGATAGGAGAGTAAATAGTTCCACTTAAACCATTTAGAAGGATTGAAAGAAGCTACAAAAAGCTGCAGTCCCGAGAGTGCATAAAAAATTCTGTGCAGAATGACCTTTGCACACTAAAACACCATAACTTTTTCGTTAAAATAGATATGGAGGAACCATGAAAGGTTCTAAAAACTAGACTCGTAGAGCTTTCCAATGATATAAAGCTCACTGTTTGGTTTGTCCGAAGCTGTTCATAAAACTCAAACGAAATTGACTGTTTAGAATGGATAGATTGCTGTTTTTCGCAGATTTGGCATTGGCAAAGCTTTGAAGCTTGCGGATAGCATGTGGGCATAAGCCGAAGCCAAAATGACATGTATATGATCAAAATCAAGTCCTTTCAGTCTTTCCAAGGTTGTAAACTCCATGACTTGTTAGTGAAAGCTCCCTGACATGAATATAAACTAACTTAGAGGACCTAGAGGATTCGATCATGATGATGATTGTCCGGTTTTGATACGTCTTCAACGTCTTTTGCAAGACGAAAATTGGTTTAATAGTATAAGGGGATCCAAAATCAAAAGCTTTCGGTAACTCCAAGTCAGTATGACCAGACATGTCCGTGGAGGGTCGGTAGTGCGAGGCACACTTGAAACCACTATCTCCTTAATTTCAGACAATTCTAAGACATCACACTGAGATTGAATGAGCTTAGTTGAACAACTGATGATGGAAAATCCGCTATAGGGTAGAAGACTTAATCAGAAACACGTGGGCGATCCTCTTTGAGGATGCGGTGCCGTGAGTCACCTTCAAAGGAAGGGACCAAAATCGGCACAATATGCCATGTTTCTAAGGACGATGTGAAAATGTACATCTTGTTTGTAAATCAATACGAACCATAAGAGGAGAATAGTTTCATAACTTCGAAAAAATTCTCAAGTCATTCATTATTGCTAATGTGAGTACATTGAGGTCTCAAATAGACGAAGGACGTCAATACGACACCTTATTACATATAGCTTGGAAAAAAAATCAATGTCTAGTCAATGACGTCAAAGTGAGGGGTAGCTAGAGCTGGATCCGAATCTTTGAAATTCGTGATCATGAGGATGACGTTATTGTCCTCATATTGATTTTCCGTACCTTTTTGTATGTATTCATAATTTGAAGGAGAGCTTAACAACTCTTGAACCAGTGATCTGGAAATCCATAACGGTTGCATTGTCATGAGCTGACGTGAGTAGTTTTGACAGATTGGTGTATAGATCGGGAGGTTCGCCATTAAGGCCGGTGGCACCTTCCCCTTTTTTTTAGACATCGGCACGGCGTTTTCTGCCTTTGCCGTGACCCATATTGTTTTCCCCACATTAGGGGATAATCCCAAATAAGTTTATCGCATTAACATATATATAATTCCCGTTTGCAATTGTATGATCAAAATCAAGCCTCGTTGGTAATTCCAAACTAACTCGGAGGACCTATAGAACTTGATGATGATCGAATCCGCTAAAGATTATGGATCATGATGCCACAAAATTTCATCGACAATGTGTAGTCATAAAAAGGTGGTAAACAATCCACGTGACTAATAACTCAAAAAGTTAAGTTAGATTGACGTTTCAAGAAACGCTCCATAAGTGCATTTTACAGTACTTTGTGGTCATTACTTTTTGCACAGATTGCCACTGAAGGTGTTAGCCTGGGGGTTAAAACATGTGGTTTAATCCTTTCCAATGAAAGGTTTAATCATTTCCAATGAAAGGTTCCACATATACCAAGCGAAGATTCGCCTTAGGTATCGAGTACGTCAAAACTCAATGAGCAGAATATTGCTCTTGCATACAAAACAAAGCTGTTATGAGACTCGATAGAGGTCACAAACAATGCTTTTAATGGTTTGGCCTTCGGATTGATCACACACAATCCGGAAAAGCTGCGAATTGATCAAAAACAATTCAAAAAAAAGTCTTGGATTGATCAAACACAATCAGGAGAAAGGTCAGGGTTGATCATACACAATCCTGACAAAGAAACAAGAGTGATCAAACACACTCTTATCCCGCGAATAAAATTCCGGGATTTTGGTTCCTGCACGCACAAAATCCCAAGCATAGAATGGAGATGGAGAAGGGAGGAAATTTTTTTATCCTCCCCGAGTTATTGAACTTGAAAAAGTTTAGGGTTTCAAAACATACCTTTTGAAACTTTAAACACTTGAAGATGTCGAAAATTGTAGTCGGAGGAAACCAAAAATCGTCGGCAGGCAGTGGCCAAGGGATTGGCAGCCGGTGATGTCGGACGACGGCCGGGAAAACGGGCTGCGGCGGTAGTCGGATAGAGGAGCCGAAACACACTTTTTAGGGTTTCAGAAAACAAATGGTGGACTATTGGCTCTAGGGTTAGAACAAATTGCATGATGACGTGATGAAGAATAAATGGTAGAGACAAAGAGAGAGCAAGAGAATCATCATCTTATTCATGGCGGTAGTCGGACAGAGGAGCCGAAACACACTTTTTAGGGTTTCAGAAAACAAATGGTGGACTATTGGCTCTAGGGTTAAAACAAAGTGCATGATGACGTGATGAAGAATAAAAGGTAGAGACAAAGAGAGAGCAAGAGAATCATCATCTTATTCATTGATATGAGTCATTTATATAGAGAATTACAAAGTACCAATATGATAATGATAAGGAATACATAGTCATATTCTAACTACATATTCTTATGGCATAAGGCCAAGACACACATATGGAATATCCTATAACACAAAATTTATTTTAAATGATTATTTACTAGTCTTTTCAGGAACAATGTTCATTATGAATTTGTATATGACAAACAGTTGAAATTAAGTTTGTGTTATTTTTTAACAAAATTATGTCATTGCTAGAGAGTGACTAAAAATAAATTTAATCTATAAAACTTAACTTTTTTAAGTAAGATTTCTGACTGGATCACCGACCTATGCGGTTGTTATCCCGCCAGAGAAGTGGGGATAGGGGTATATATCATTTATTACAATCTCGAATGACAGTGTACAAGAAAACTGAAATGATATACGTGAGTGAAAATGAAACCATACCCAAAACAGCAAGTAAAACATTTGGAGCTATCGATGATTACAATCTTGAACTCAACCATATGCGGTTGTTGTCCTATCGATGATTACAATCTCGAACGACAGTGTACAAGAAAATTGAAATGATATATGTGAAAATGAAACCATACCCAAAGCAGCAAGTAAAAGTGTAAAAGTGTAAAACATTTGGAGCTATTTGGCTTCTGCATTAGTGTCATAATCTGGTTCAGTGACAGTAACAACAATGGAGAATCGGGTAGGTGTCTAAATACACCATAACTACGATCATTAAGCAGACCACAACCCTCAGCCACATGATAAAATGCAACTACACAAACCAATCTTCCAGACTCATCTTCCACCACAACCAAGCTCACAGCTTTTTGCTCAGACCCATCTTCCCATAAACCTCACCTTCCCTCAATCTCTCTCTGCTTTCATAGACCCACATCAACAACACCCAAAACCACAACACCCGAAAGCTCAACCAGTTCCAGCTGCATTCTGACACAAACAGAGAAGAGAACCAAACAAGGGCATTCTCCTTCTTCTTCTTGTTCTTATTCTTCGTCTGGGTCTTGTAATTCATCGTTTAATTCAAAGATGGCGACAATGGTGGCGATCGATCCGCACGTTTTCTGGACATTCCTGGCTTCTTTATTGGGTTTCCTTCTTCTCTCCTTTCTCCGTCGCCGGAATTACGGTAATGCCACCGCCAAGGACAAAGGAAAGGTTAAAAACAAGAACAAGACGAGCGAGAATCATGTTTCAGAAGAATGTCTGAAGAGCTCCGGCACTGACGTCATCATCGTCGGCGCCGGGGTTGCTGGTGCTGCTCTTGCACACACCCTAGGAAAGGTAATAACGAAATGAAGTTAACATTTTTCTTTTTACTGAAGTAAATGGTTTGCTCCAAAATGGTTGAAGACTTGAAGTCATGAATTTGGCATGGTTAATTTTATCAAATTGTTAGCTAGCTTTATCGAGGTTGTGGGTTTGATTGTTTTTTGGAAAGTTGATGACGCAATTGAGTTAGTGGAGTTTTGAGATGGGATACGGTTAATAGTTTAGAGGAAAAGAAATTAATGGCATATGAACAAGTGAGAGTTCGGGGTTTCTAGCTTTCTACTTCAGTGTTGTTTGTTGCACAAGTTATGTACTTGTTATTTAGCATTGAGGTCCCTTTGAGAGAGACCTCAATGCTAAATAGTGTGGAAGCTTACCGGATCTTGTGCTGATCTCAGGAGGGAAGACGTGTTCGTGTGATTGAAAGAGACTTGACAGAGCCGGATCGAATTGTTGGGGAACTTCTCCATCCCGGGGGGTACCTGAAACTGATTGACTTGGGACTTGAAGGTAATGAAAGCTAGTATTCGAGTTTCGTATGATAGTTCTTATACATTTATATGACCGTGATTGAAATGCTTAGGATGTAGTGGTTTTGGTTGTGAAACGATGGCTAATATTATGAGCATTGGCTTCAGATTGTGTTGAGGAAATCGATGCTCATCGAGTTCTTGGATATGCTCTTTTTAAGGACGGGAAGAATACTTCGCTGTCCTATCCCCTGGAACAGTTCCATTCAGATGTGGCGGGTAGAAGTTTCCACAATGGACGGTTCATACAGAGGATGAGAGAAAAAGCTGCCACTCTTCCCAAGTAATGTTTGTTGCCTCATCGGAATGATCCCTCTTTTTGTTCATTAAATTGTCTTAGATTTCAATAACTTCCACTGTTATGCCACAAACCCCTTCTTTAGATTTTCTCTTGTGCTAGAAAATTCTTGATCTCCTTGGAGGGTTGTATGCTTATGTGTTCAATGTATATTTTCAGTGTACAATTGGAGCAAGGTACAGTCACATCTCTGCTTGAAGAAAATGGGATAATTAAGGGGGTTCAGTACAAAACCAAGGATGGTCAAGAACTTCAAGCTCATGCTCCACTTACGATTGTCTGTGATGGTTGCTTCTCAAACCTGCGCCGCACTCTTTGCAAGCCTCAGGTAAAGTTGGCTAGTTTTAACTACTGGACTCTCTTAGTTGGTCTAATCAGGTTGAACTTTCAGAAACAGTTGACCAATTTGTTTTTCATCTCCCAGCATCACAATATCTATGCTTGACTAACATTCAAATGTGCTAAATTTCACATTATGCTCAGACTTTAAACTGACACAGATCAAATTAATCTCCTTGACAGGTAGAAGTGCCCTCTTGTTTTGTGGGATTAATTTTGGAAAATTGCGATCTCCCATTTGCAAATCACGGGCATGTTATTCTAGCTGATCCATCTCCGATCCTGTTTTACCAAATCAGTAGTACAGAGGTCCGATGTTTAGTTGATGTGCCTGGCCAGAAAGTACCACCCATTGCCAATGGGGCAATGGCTAACTATTTGAAGAATGTGGTAGCTCCACAGGTACCTTCTTCTTTTGATGTTGCAGTGCTTAAATTCAAAAATATGGAAGCATGTTGCTTGATCCTGTTGTATTGAAAGCACTTGCCTCAATTTGAAACTTTAGTTGCCAGTCTATTACCCGCAATTATTCCTTTAGCTCCTTTTTCACCTGAGCCTGTTTCTTCTATTTTGGATTAATCCAGTAAATGTCTGTTTCAGCTTCCACCTGAATTTCATGATCCCTTCATATCTGCAATTGACAAGGAAATATTAGAACTATGCCGAATAGAAGCATGCCGGCCAATCCACAGCCCACTCCTGGAGCACTTTTAATGGGCGATGCTTTCAATATGCGTCATCCTTTAACTGGTGGAGGAATGACTGTGGCACTATCAGACATTGTTATACTCAGGGATCTTCTTAAGCCATTACGTGATATAAATGATGCTCCTTTGTTGTGCAACTACCTAGAATCCTTTTATACCTTGCGCAAGGTAAGCTGTGTTGCCATTATCGTACTTCTTATTTATCTCTATGGCATAATTTGACAATGTGACTGTCTTAGGTTTTCACTGTGATTGAAAGTAAATTTTTAGTGCATTTATATCAAACAAAAGAACTACTTGAAATATATACAATTGAGTATTGTTCAAGGAAGAGTAGTTTGGATTGAGATCATGTTTTTACTTTACACATTACTCATCAAATGATTTTTGATGTTGCTTTTGCAGCCGGTTTCATCTACGATAAACACCCTGGCAGGTGCCCTATACAAGGTGTTCTCTGCCTCCCCTGACCAAGCAAGGAAGGAGATGCGCCAAGCATGTTTTGACTATCTGAGCCTTGGAGGTGTCTGTTCAACTGGACCAGTGGCTCTGCTCTCTGGTCTAAATCCTCGCCCGCTGAGTTTAGTTCTCCATTTTTTTGCTGTTGCAATATATGGTGTTGGACGTTTGCTTCTACCATTTCCTTCACCAAAACGCATCTGGATTGGAGTGAGATTAATTTGGGTGGGTTTTTCTGCTACCAATTTCCTCAAATTCATTACCATCACCATAATTCAATACCATACATTTCAAAGTCAAGCTTTACATATATACTTCCTTGATGAGATTGGTATCCTAGAGAGTATGTTTCGAATCGTTCTCTCTAATTCTTAATGAAGATCTTCTCTTTCTTTTCTCAGGGCGCAGCAGGCATAATATTTCCCATCATCAAGGCAGAAGGTGTGAGACAGATGTTCTTTCCTGCTACTATTCCAGCTTATCATAGAGCTCCTCCTGCTAACTGAGATGCAAACAATAATATCCAAGACCAAGAGTAGAGTGATATTCAGACTTGTTATTTTCAAGAGTCCAGTAATATTAGCTCCTACCTGTAAAGGTTATTTATTGATGAAAGTTTCCTATTGTACCTATCTATCTATCAATCTATCTATTGATATAGGACTGTTCTCTCAGTGTAAACAATCATTCATGTACCTCGAAGTGTCTATATCTTGTTCTTTGTTAGAAAAGAGTACAAATATGAAGTAATATATGGGTTAGAATAAATGCATTGAAATTGCAGATGCTTCCTTCTTGAATTTCCATGTCCAGCACTCACACTGTTAAATGGAGGATGTAAAACAACCTCAATAACTTATCATTAGTGGATATGTATTCCTGGTGTTGTAGTCATTCTTCTTCATGTCACCATAAATCTTCGTAATGCGAAGAATAAGAAGGTGACAATGCTGGCGATCGATCCATACATTGTCTTTAGGTCTGCTGCTTTTCCTTCTAATTCTCTATGTACTCCGTCGTGGTCATTATTATTACAGTACCGCCACCGCCAAGGACAGGGGAAAAGTAAGGAGTAAGGAGCATGAACAAGAATCTTGGGCAAGGCTCCGGCAGCGAAGTCATCATCGTTGGCGCCGGTGTTGCTGGTGCAGCTCTTGCCCACACCCTCGGCAAGGTAGATTAAGAAAATGAAATAAAAAGACGAAGAAGAAGAAATGAAGTTCTAAATCTTTCTACCTAGCTAGCTTAGTGTATGATTAATTAGTTTTCAAATTAAGAGTGTACTTGTTTTGGTGATTAGCTTTTTACTAATCTTGAACTGTGCATGCAAAGTTGATGACACAATTAATGCAACGAAGTTAACTGGGTCTTTCAGTATTGCTTGTTCCACAAGTTGCTCACATGTTATCAGGCATTGAGCTCCTTTCAAGAGATGTTCATGTTTAGAGATATGCATGTAAACTTACTAATCAGGAGGGAAGTTCATGTGATCGAGAGAGACCTGACAGAGCCAGCTCGAACTGTTGGCGAAGTTCTCCTCCCTGGGGGATACCTAAAATTAATTGAATTGGGACTTGAAGGTAATGATCGGCTAACATAAGGTAGTATTTTTGAGTTCTGTATGCTAGTTCTGATCCAGGGATCTTGCATTTTGTTATTGACAAAGCCTAGCTCAGTATCTCTATTGTCCAAAATAAATTAGTTGGGTGTGACTCCTCATAGTTTTGGTTTTGCCTTTTGGTTGTGAATCTAACCTACGAGCATTGACTTCAGACTGCGTTGAGGAAATCGATGCTCAGCGTCTGCTTGGATATGCTATATTAAAGGATGGGAAGGCTACCAAAGCGTCCTTTCCGATGGAATGCAGGCTTCTAAAAGGCCCCGTCTGGGACATCCTAGTCCCTGCCTAGGCTCTAGGCTGCAAAAACCGCCTCGTCTTTCTTCTAAGCCTTTATGTTAGGCTGTAAGCAATTAGGCGGCTGCCTAAATACCGCCTACCCCGTCTAGGCTACTAAGCTCTCCGGTTAATTTGTTTTCTTTTTGTAGTGTGGTTGATATTGTAGGGAGCGTGAGAGTATAAGAGTGAATGATGTGTTTAAAATTAGAAATGTATAAGGAAGTTATGTTAAATTTTGGATAAATTTATTCTATAAATGGGTCTGAGAAGATTTATGTTGAATAATTTATCCATATTTAACTGTTTTTAAATATTTTAGTACATAAAATATGTATTTTTAATTAATAAATCTTTAAAAAAAAACAAATTGCCTGGTCCCGTTTAGACTGTCCAGACTCTAGGCTGCGGGTTACCGCCCGCCTAATGCCTTTTAGAACATTGCTCAGATGTAGTAGGCAAGAGTTTCCACAATGAACGATTCATACAGAGAATGAGAGAAAAAGCTGCTGCTGTCCGCAAAGTAATGTGTTTTTAAATAAGGTGTTGTTTTGTGCTAGACAATTCTAAATTCTTGTTCTCCTTGCATCCTCATGTGCTCCGTGAATATCTTCAGTGTACAACTGGAGCAAGGTACAGTCACATCTCTGCTTCGAGAAAATGGGACAATATTAAGGGGGTTCATTACAAAAGTAAGGATGGTCAGAAACTTCAAGCTCATCTCCTCTTACGATTGTCTGTGATGGTTGCTTCTCAAATCTGCGCCGTACTCTCTGCAAGCCGCAGGTAAAGTTTCCTTCTCCAACTTGATATATCTGTACCTTGATGAGTTAGGATGTACTTGCAAGAACCCTTTGATCGGCACATACAGATAATATGAATGTGCATGCTCTCTAACAGATAGAAGTGGTCTCTTGTTCTGTGGGATTCGCTTTGGAAAATTGTGAACTCCCAATTCTAGACACGGGAATGTTGTTCTAGCTGATCCATCTCCAGCTGCATTTTATCGGATCAGTAATACAGAGGTTCGCTGCTTGGTTGATCTGCCTCCCCAAAAAATACCAACTATTGCTACTGGTGAAATGGCCAACTGTCTGAAGAATGTAGCAGCTCCACAGGTACCCTTCATTCTTTTAAACTACGGTACTTGGAGTTCATGCATTCAACTCAAGCACATTACTTGGTACTGTTGTATCAAAATCACTTTTGCCTCCTTCAACCTTTGGTTTAAACAAAATCATGTATTACATATGCATTAAGAGTTGAGATTGATTTCGTATAACCTTTTTCACCTCAGCCTGCTTCTTCTATTTTGGATTAATCAAGAAAATGTCTGTTTCAGATTCCACCTGAACTTCATGATCCCTTCATATCTGCAATTGACAAAGGAAACATTAGAACTATGCCGAAAGATGCATGCCAGCCATTCCACATCCTACTCCTGGAGCAATTCTAATTGGGGATCCTCTCAGTATGCGGCATTTCATAACTGGTGGAGGAATGACTGTGGCACTGTCTGATATTGTTGTACTCAGGGATCTTCTAAAGCCATTGCATGACCTAAGCGATGCACCTAGTGTGCATATACCTAGAATCCTTCTATACCTTCCGCACGGTAAGCTGTGTTGCTATCCCATCTGTTTGCTATGTTATGTTTGGGTTGTGGTAGAACAAGGCCTCCTGTTTTTCATTTTGCTTTGCATGCAGCCAGTTACATCGACAGTGAATACCATTGCAGGTGCCCTATACGCTGTCTTCTCTCCATCCCCTGATCAAAGCAAGGAAGGAGTTGCAACAAGGCCATCAGTCCGGTTAAAAAGACATCTCCAAGGCGTAGTATCGATTCAGGACTGTTCTCATAGTATCAACAACCATTCGTGTAAAACTCCACATTCGTGTATCTTATAGTGCCCAATTCCAGAGCAAGTAAAAGCTGAGTAATATATATGTAAAAGATTTGTATTGAAATCGCAATGTACCTTTCTTACACTTCCATGTCCAGCCTATACAGGTGAATTTCTCTCCTACATGTTTTATGAATTAATCCAACTGCATCCAGGTGTCTTCACCTCCCCAGTTCTGTTCATTAATTCTCTCACATTAGCTGCTTCTTCCCATTGACCAGCAGCTGCATATATACTTGCCAAAAGCACATAAACTGAGGGATTGTTTTGTTCAGTTTCAAGGAGATATCCAGCAACTATTCTTCCTAGTCTTAAGTTACCATGTGCTGCACAGGAACTAATTAGCGTCCACCAAATATTCGGATGTGCTTCAATTTCCTTGCTGTTTATCACTGTTTCTGCCTCATCAAGGTACCCGGCACGACCGAGAAGGTCAACTATACAAGAAAAATGATCTACTTCTGGCATAAAGCCGTAATTACTAATCATGGAATTGAAAATTCGTGTACCATCATCAACCAGGCCGGCATGGCTGCAAGCGGAAAGAACTGCAGTGAAGGTTGCCTGGTCTGGTGTGATAGAAGATAAGTCTTGCATTGCCTCAAAACAATCAACAGCTTTCTTTCCTTTCCCATGTTGTGCATAAGCTGATATCAGGGCATTCCATGAGACTATATCCTTTTCATTCATTGTTTCAAACACTCTTACCGACCAATCTAAAACCCCGCATTTAGCATACATCGTAATGAGGGCATTGCCTAAGCACAGTTGTTGAGAGAACCCAAATTTGAGAATGTAGGCATGAACTGGTTTTCCATCTCTCAAGGATGTTATGCTAGCACACATGCTTAAAATTATACTCAGGGTATACACATCTGGACCGAGTTCTGACACTAGCATCTCATGAAATTGCTCTAACCCTTCATTTACCATTCCATTCAGCATGAATCCAGAAATAATAGCATTCCAGGTGATCAAGTTTTTGTACTTGGTATCTTGGAATGTCTGATAGGCTAGATTCATCTGACCCTGCTTAGCATATGCAGAAACCATTGCATTCGAAACTTGAATTTTAAAGATAAGCCCATTTTTGTGTGCAACAGCCTGAATCATTTGCACGGTCTCAATACATACAGAGCTTGGCAACAAACTTCCATATGTAAACTCATCTGGTTTCTCTCCTGCCCTCTGCATTTGCAGGTAGACCAAAATGACCGATTCACTGTCATTCACTTGAGCATAAGTCGAGATCATGGAATTCCATGATATAAGATCTCTCTCTTCCAACTTATGAAAAACTAGGTAAGCCGCTTGTGAATCCCCACAGCCAGTATACATGGTTATTGCTGCATTGCTCACAGAAGTAAAAGCTTCAAATCCCAACTTAATCCCCTGCGCATGTACATGCTTAGCAACACTTGCAGCCAAACACGAGCTCATGACACTCACAAAAGTCAGCTCAGTCGGCCTCAGACCCGCCTCTTGCATCCCTTTAAACATTATCAAACCCTCTTCATCTCTTCCCACACCCACCAAACCATCAATCATCACATTAAAACTAATCTCATCACACACCCCATCTTCCACTTCTCCAAACACCTCAAACGCCTCCGCGACACTTCCACACTTAAAATACATCGTAAGCAGCGCATTCACAACCGAACCTTTCCCCAACAACCCAGTACTAACCACCAAACAATGCACCTGCCTCCCAAACCCAATCCCCTCCAAACAACACAAACTCAACACACTCGCAATGCTATAATTATCACACCTAACACCTATCCTACGCATTTCACAAAACAAACTAAACGCAACCTCCTCCATCCCATTCTCTGCGCACCCAGTAATCATCGCATTCCAAATCGCCACATTACTCTTCTCAGGCATTTTATCAAACACGTCACATGCATACTCAACCTCCCCAAGTTTCGCACACGCCGAGAGCAGCGTCGTCCACGCATAAACATCAGGCTCTGCAATCTCATCAAACACCAATCTTACGTCATCCAAATCTCCCGCGCTCGCGTAAAGCGAGAGCAGCGGGTTCGCCACGTGAGGAAAGGCTTTGAGGCCGGAGCGAACCGCATTGCCGTGGAGTTGCGTCCCGAAAACGACATGGCGTAGCTTCGCGCAAGCCGTGATCGCCGCCGAGACGGTGTAGTGGTCCGGCCTAACCGACTGTGATGAATTGATTTTGGTGAAGAGCTGAAGCGTCTCTACGTAACAATGCGAGCGGTTAAGCTTCACCAGCCTCTGGTTCAGCTTCAGTACTTCACCGGCGGCTTCGGTTATAGTCGTTAAGACTTGTTTGTAGTAGTTCAACTTCATCGCTCATTTTTCCTCTCTCAAAATTTAAGCGAGGTTGAAGAAGAATACTACTCCCGCCATGGTGAAAACGACGCCGTTTTGGTCTCTGTAAATAAAAAATACAAAACGCACCGTTTAGCTCTTTCTCTTCCACAAATGGTGGCAAGTGAACTTTTGAAGCTACAGAGGCGAAAGTGAGAGACGTAAAATGCGAAGGTTGTATCAGTATTCGATTTCTCTCTACACCAAACCCAATTTAATTTCGTCTAATCCAAACAGCCCCTTACACTTGTTCCACACACTTCGCAAACCCAGCAAACAAACCAACCATGTGTCCAGCGAGCGAAGATACGGATTCGGGTTGGTTCGTCTCGGAACCGACCCGGAACCAATCCCCGACGACCCGACCCACTGCGAGTTCGCCGCCGACGTGGAGAAGATTTACCGAATATTACGCAAATTCCATTCCCGCGTCCCCAAATTGGAGCTCGCGCTGCACCAATCCGGCGTCATTTTGCGCTCCGGGTTAACCGAGCGGGTCCTGAACCGGTGCGGCGACGCCGGGAACTTGGGGTACCGATTCTTCGTCTGGGCCTCGCAGCAGCCCAATTACAGACCCAGTCACGATGTTTACAGAGCGATGGTCAAGTCCCTGAGCAAAATGCGGCAGTTCGGCGCCGTCTGGGCTCTGCTGGAGGAGATGAGGAAGGAGAGTCCAGAGCTCATTACTGTGGAGATGTTTGTTGTTTTGATGCGGCGTTTCGCTTCGGCGAGGATGGTGAAGAAGGCAGTTGAAGTGCTTGATGAAATGCCCAAGTATGGGGTTGAGGTGGATGAGTATGCTTTTGGTTGCTTATTGGATGCTTTGTGTAAAAATGGGAGTGTGAAGGAAGCGGCGAGTTTGTTTGAGGATATGAGAGTTAGGTTCAAGCCGAGTATTCGGCATTTTACTTCGTTGTTGTATGGGTGGTGTAGAGCAGGGAAGCTTATGGAGGCGAAACATGTGCTGGTACAGATGAAAGAGTTAGGGATTGAGATTGATGTTGTGGTGTATAATGTTTTGGTTGGCGGGTATGCGCAGGCTGGGAAGATGGCGGATGCGTATGAGCTGCTGAAGGAGATGAGGAGGAAGGGGTGTGAACCGAATGCGGCGTCGTATACGACTGTGATTCAGGCGCTTTGTGGGCAGGAGAAGATGGAGGAGGCGATGAGGGTGTTTGTGGAGATGGGGAGGAGTGGGTGTGAGGCTGATGTTGTGACTTATAGTAGTTTGATTAGTGGGTTTTGTAAGTGGGGGAAGATTGTGAGGAGTTACGAGATTTTGGAGAGTATGATACAGAAAGGGTTTATGCCGAGTCAGATGACTTATTTGCAGATTATGTTGGCTCATGAGAAGAAGGAAGACTTGGAGGAGTGTATGGGATTGATGGGGGAGATGAGGAAGATTGGTTGCATGCCTGATCTTTGTATTTACAACACGGTGATTCGGTTGGCTTGCAAGTTGGGGGAAGTGAAGGAAGGTGTTCGGCTTTGGAATGAAATGGAAGAAGCAGGGTTTTCTCCGGGGCTAGACACCTTTGTCATTATGATTCATGGGTTTCTTGCGAAAGGTTGTTTGATCGAAGCTTGTGAATACTTCAAAGAAATGGTTGGCAGAGGTCTTCTGTCTGGGCCACAATACGGTACCTTGAAGGAGTTGATGAATGCTTTGTTAAGAGATGAAAAGTTAGAGATGGCTAAAGATGTTTGGAGTTGCATTGTGACCAAGGGTTGTGAGCTCAATGTGTGTGCATGGACAATCTGGATTCATGCATTGTTTTCAAAGGGGCATGTGAAGGAGGCTTGTTCATACTGCTTGGACATGATGGAGGCAGATGTGATGCCACAGCCGGATACTTTTGCTAAGCTCATGCGTGGTTTAAAGAAACTTTATAACAGACAGATTGCTGCTGAGATCACAGAGAAGGTGAGGCAGATGGCTGCAGATAGAAAGATCACTTTTAAGATGTATAAAAGACGCGGAGAGAGGGACTTGAACGAAAAAGTTAAGGAGAAGCAGGATGGGGGGAGGAAACGGAGGGCTCGGAGAAGGCAATGGCCTAGTCAAGCTAAAGCCTTGTAGTTTGAAATGGGAAAGCGGTGAAAGTTCTCAAGACTGTCCGTGGTATGCTGTTTATCTCATTCAAGACACGCGCTACACAGTTTCAGATATTTGTCGAAGCACTGGTATATTCAACTATGAGGTGCAGATAGTATCCCAAAGCTCTTCAAATAGACAAATGAGGTGAGGGTCTTTGTCCTTCACAAATGGACCTTTGTCTTTCATAATTGAAAAATGGTACGTCGACTTATACAATACCAGACCCAATTCCTAGCTTTTGCAATGGCTTAATCTGTGTGATGCTCCATGGATGGATGCTGTTATTATTCAGTTCTGGGTTCTGGCCCTTGTGGTTCCAAAACTTGAAGCAAGTAAAAAGCTGCTTAATTTGGATACGTATTAGTGACGAGATTTGATAATGATCCCAAACACTTATTCTGTTCATTCAAAGATGATTATTTATACAAGGGCCTTTGTTTTCTAGACTTCTAGTGTAGTTCGAGGCCTAAGCGATTACACAAGGGCTTAATGTGGTTGCTTTTCCAACCATCCATCTTGGTTTATAAAAGAAGCAGTATTTGTTAAATATTCAAATTCGTCATCTGATAACTTCTTCTCCCATGAAATCCGATGAGACATGTTTGCTCCAGGTCCTCTGCATTTCGCCTCTGAGAATGTGATCGAGTCCCTGTTCAATTTGTGTGTCAAAGAAATCAAACAAAGAAGAATTTATGGTTAGCTATAACATCAATTTGGCAAATGATACGTCCAGTTCTGCTATTTGCAATGCGTGTTGCTAAACAATTCGATCATCGGTTCCCAAAGTATTGATGTTTAGACAAACTTACACTGGCTTGACTTCCCATTCTGACCAACCCTCAGGTGCAACAATGTTCTCCATATATGTCCCAGAAAACAATACTCTTGCGTATGGTCTGTATGCTCTTCCTAGAAGTGTACGTCCTGATCCACAGACATGGCAATCTTTGAAGACAAACCCAGTCGTTTCATTTGGACCTTCACGACCTTGAGCTGTAATGTAACCAGTAGTGCCAATTATTTTGCTCAAAGACATTATCTGACATTTCTGCAAACAATTTGATCGAGCTTAAATACATGCTTAATGTACGTAGAATATGTTCTCTAGTTAAGTTCCTGTATAGAATCCAGTAATCGGAAACTCATCATCTTTTAATTTAGGTCGATCCATCACCTTTGAAACCTAAAAGATAGACGGTTCAAGTTATTGGATGTATTTCACATCAATCACATGTTTTCATTTTTCTCATTACCATAAGTGCCTAAGTGGAGCTAGAACGTTCGAGATCTACAACGTCCTAGCTCCACTGTGTTAGATAGGTAAACTCAACTGAGCTTTGCTAGAGGAATATGGCAACAAGAACAAAAATTCGATCAGGTATAAATGCATTCTGGCCTAGTTTGTCAGCTAAGAAGTTATCTGACATTTCTGCAATGACGAATTCGATCAGGTATAAATGCATACATGTAGATAAACTTGTTTGTTGATATGACAAAAAGGAGAGGAGTTTCACCTCGTAAATTGACTGGCCATTTCCCCATATAAAGTCTATAGCACCTTGAATGTTGCAGCCATGGAAATAGTGACGACCTTGGAAATCAGTCAGTGTATCTTGCAAGCTGATGAAAGTGCAGTTATAGAAACTTGCTTTGTCTCCAGCAATTTTAGCAGCAGGTGCCCAAGTAGTTCTTCTCCCATTCGGATCAAATGCGATAAGGTGGTCGTATGTATTCTGTTGATAAGAACCAAAATCGCATATTCAAGGATAGATATGAAAAGCTCATACATCTGATCTGTTTCAAGAGAAGAAACAATTAACACATATAAATAATGCTTAACCTTGTATACTATATTTTTTGCCACAAAATTATCTGCAAATGCCTTGAGTGTAGGACTCTCAACAACACTGCCGGAATCTCCAAATTCGATCGTCGTTTGATGATTAGGGTCTCCTTCAAGAATAACGAAGGGCTTGTCTTGAGGGATTGTAACCTTTTCACTAGATATGAAAATAGCAGCTACATTAGAGCTTGGAAGATAGCTTGAGAATGAAGACTTAATTTAGATAAAAAACATGTTACTCACTGGTAGACACCATGCTCAATCTGGATCCGAATCCAACCTTCGTTATTTGATGGTATGGAATCAATGGCTTGTTGTACAGTGCTAAATTTTCCGCCACCATTCTTACTGACGGTGATCGTTACTGATACATCATCTTGTTGATCATATCTCATTGCGTCAAATTTAGCAAAGAAAAAGAAGAGAACCAATATCATGAGAAACCTCATACTGCAGAACATTTTCAAAATAAGCTTTGGGATTTTTCGCAACACAGTTTTCCTGTCATCAAGGAGAGTAAAGTCCTTGATTTTATAAAGGAAATTTCGATCTACAAATATAGTATATACTTTGTGATGAAGAAACGCGCGGTTCTACAACATCCTCAACTATCAATTGGTAGTTGTCTTAAGTTGATATCTTACAAATTTCAGATGCTTTACTATAATTGTTTGATAAGAAGGAAGTACCATAACTCCATAAGGCTATTTCATTCGTGCTGCTTACACCCTGCTTGTTTCAATTACATAAAGGAGCCAACTTGATTAATTGGATCTAGATACCTCTAACCCCAGGTAATGTGTCTGTTTTACATTTTTCTATTTTGGTTAAAGAAAGCCAAGCAAATTGGACAAGCTAGCCTTTGAACTGCATCATTATAACTTGCACGATTGAAAGATCAGAGATAAAAACTAAAGCAAATTGGACAAGCTAGCTATCCTAAGTATGAACTGCCTCATTAGTTGTAATTACTTGCAGGATTAAGAGACATAATCAAGGGAGATCGAAAAGCTGAAGCAACCCAAAATCTCATATATGTATCAGTTGTTTCTCTATTAAAATTTCATCACTCATTATCTTTCAGTTGATCGAATAACCTATTTTGTTTCATCACTCATTAAGTAGCAAGTAGTTTCAAACGTACACCGTCTAAGAAGGTTGATGAACGCATTTAGGACCTGGTGGTTTTGTGTTACAATAATATGGGTGCCGGGTTGTTTTTGAGGTCCAATTCGGTCTTTCTTATTCTGGGAAAGCACGCACTGCTTAGGGCGGTTCCGAAAACTTAATTACGAGTAAATTAGGGTTTGAACTTGCTAGTTTTAGGGCTCTTAGCTCATTTCAGTCGACTCATTCATACAGCGGTTTATTGTGCATTGTGCATATGACCGGAGTCCGGTGGCGTGTGGCCGGAGTCCGCGGCCGGTGATCGGAGTCCGGTGAGATTCCGGCCAAATACTCTCTCTTTCTATATTCTCTCTTTATGCATGTTTTAGAGGTGAGAGCAAAATAGTCTTAAAATAATATAGTTTGTTAAGACTTTAGTAAATATTTGTGTATTTGGGCATAAAAAATCTTACCTTATATTAGAATGGGCTAATGAAAAAGATTATCATTGAAATGAGGAAAGAGGGGTTTAAATTAGTATTAAATGGGCATTTTCCCTTAACGGGGGATCAAGACCTTCTTAGTTAATTATCAAAAATAAATAAAAGTTCAACACATAATTTGGAAGGGAAATTTGAGACGGTTTATTTATGGGCATTTCATACTAAACTACTATTTAAAGGTATAAATGATAAAATAGTCTTTAAATGTTCAACATGATAC
The DNA here is from genome assembly GCA_010134655.1 of Fragaria nilgerrensis. Lineage (NCBI taxonomy): Eukaryota > Viridiplantae > Streptophyta > Magnoliopsida > Rosales > Rosaceae > Fragaria > Fragaria nilgerrensis. Next base: position 12,553,299 of record CM020977.1, read on the forward strand.
AAAAATCACCATTAAAACATATTACAAGATAAGATGGTCACCTCAAAACATTTTAATGATAAAAATGTCTATTTTCACTTTTTTTACATGACCATTCTACCCTCCTATCTAATTTAACCCTAAACCTGTTTTGATCGAGATCTCAGTTTCGTCGTCTCTCTCTCTCTCTCACTCTCTCTCTCTCTCTCTCTCTCTCTCTCTCTTCTCTCTCTCTCTCTCTCTCTCTCTCTCTCTCTCTCTTTCTCCTATCGCCAACTATCGTCGACATGGATCGTGAATAGAGCTCCGGTATCCGATTGCAAATACATGCACTCCATTGGAGCTCCGACGAACACCGCTCCCGGCCCCCTCAACTAATACCTCTTCTCCGGTGTGCTCAGCCGCCGCATCTCTCTCTCATCTCCGGCTTGGTCCTTCTTCTTCATCACCGTCCAACTCTTCGATCGTCTTCTTTTTTTCAAAGTAATTAATCGGAGAGGATCTAATAGCTTCTTTTTTGTTTAAGCATCTTTTCTGTTGTAAAATTTTGCTAGAGATTGAAGTTTATGGTATGAATTTGAGAGCGATTGAAGTATATGTGTTTGATCTGAAAGATTTTGTGATGTTTCATTAGGTTCTGATCAAGATGTTGTTTATTGATTGAAATTGTAGAGTGGAGGACCGATGTTTCATGGGCTTGTGAGTTTCTTAATGCTTTAAGTAATTTGCATTTGTAATTTTTGCTTATAGAAGCATTATCTCTATGTCCAGTATTGCTTCTTCCACTTACCACTATACCAACGATTTGTTGCCTATTTTTCTAGCTCATATATATATATATATACTAGTTCTGTAGCTTCCAGATTTATGTGGTTTCTCTATTTTTTGAGTTCTACCTTCTGATCCAACCCATAGAGTGAGGTGTTCGAGAACTATGGAGGATGTTATACGATTGTGGCTTGAAACTCGTAAAAAATCTAGAGATCGAGTAGAGGCGTGCATGTTTGATTGATTAGAGCTTTGAATACAGCTAGGAACCTAACGTACATTGTGCTTCTGTTTACAGACAAGTGAAAAAGATGATCAACAGGATATTAGTCGTCTCAAGTCCATGCTGGTACTACATTAATCCTTCGGGATCCCTATTTTCTTGATATTCTGCTAGTATATAGAGCTTTAAATGTGAAAAGTTGTTCACAGTTCTGATTGTATTCTGCTTCGTACTCAGCATCAGAAGGAGTTAGAATTGTCTCAGTTGAAAGAACAGATTGAGAAGGAACAGGTATATTAGTTACTTTGGTTGCAATATGTTGCTTGCAGTATATTTTAAAATAAAATTGGAAAAATAAATTTGGATTAGCTGAGTATTTGATCCTAATATTACACGCATTAGCTGATCTTTGGATTGTGCATTGCATATAACAAAAGTTTTAAAGGCCAATTGGGCATTGCTTGCAATAGCTTGGTAGTTAGCAGAGTTTGATCTATGAAATAAATATGCTTGCTTTTACTCCTTTCTCACTCTTTTTTTTGTAGAAATGTTTTTCTCAAGCATCATACTTCTATGGGCAATAAATAACTGAATCTTATTATTGTGGATTTTACTTCATCCTTTAGCATGCATTGTCGGTCTTGCAAACCAACGTAGAAACAACAATCAGCGAAGCACAAAAACTTATTCTCGAAAAAGATGCAGAGTTGCTTGCTGTTGAAGAAAACCTTTTAGGACTGGTGAAGATATTGCATCTGCTATTTTGCAGGATATCTTTTCTATTGTATTTATTATTCTCTCAGAGCTTGGAAGTGGAGTATGATATTCACTTCGCAAATCAAAGGCCTAGGAATCTTCTCTAATATTTCATACATGACATATTTAAATACTCAGTCCCAAAAATGTTGTAGCAGTTGCATGTATAATCTTGCTGAGTGATAATGATCAATGCATTTGTAAGCTCGCTGATCTGTTTCATTTTTTTATGGTTTCCAGCTTCACTTTGATTCTGATGGCATTATAAAGTTAGGTTCACCCCATAAAACTGAAGAACAAAAGGATTTGATTTTTATGGTATTTTGAACTGGGTTCACTCCATAAAGCTTAAGAACCTGAAGGCTTTGACAATGAAGCTTATATAGTTAAGCACGCATATGGAACTTCTTAAGCAACTTGTCATTATGATGCTATACCTGATTCACAAATCTCATTGTACTTGTCAGCCATGTTGTTGCAGCTCTACCTAAACATAGAGGTTTGGCAAAATCAGCAAGAAGGAGCTTAATCAAATAGGATGCTGCTATAGGTTGTTTTGATATGATGCAGAGAAAGAGGGATTGACATCTCTTTAGTCTAGGATGCACTTTCTTTTCTGGTTTGGTAAACTACTATTATTGTATTAAGTATCTACTGAAATAATATGAATGAAGGTGAAAATGTCTTATTTCTTTATTACGTTTTCCAGATTACACTCTTAATTGAGTAATGACATCGTAGTTACATGACCAGTTACTTAAGTAGTTACATAGTGAATCACATGACCAGTTACTTAAGTAGTTACATATGGTAGTTATTACCTAAGTAGGTAGTTATATAGTCAGTTTATTGTTGCGGTGCAGCAGCACGCTGCAAATATTTAGTTACTTGAGTAGTTACACGGTCAATTACATGATTATTTACTCATGTAGTTACATGATCATTTATATAAAAATTTACATGACTGCTTAGTTACATTGCTAGTTATTTCAGTTGTCACTAACTAAACAAGTTACATAAATAGTTACTTAATTAGTTAGTTACAAGACCGCTTTGTTTCATTGATAGTTGTATTGCCCGTTACATGGATAGTTACATTATCGGTAACTATCAATGTAACTATCCATGTAATTATCCATCTATGTAAGTATGTAACTATCATGTAATTACAGATTGATAGTTACCTGGGTAGTTACATACATGATGGGCACAAGAAGGTAACTTTCCATGTAACTATCCATCTTGTAACTATCAATATGTAGTTACATGGATAGTTACATGGATAGTTACTTGGATAGTTACATTGTAACTATGCATGTAACTATACATCTATGTAACTATCAATCTAGGTAACTATGTAACTATTCATGTAACTAAGCATGTAACTATACATGTAACTATCCATCTATGTAACTATCCATGTAACTATGCATGTAACTATCCATGTAACTATTCATCTATGTAACTATGCATGTAACTATCCATCTATGTAACTATGTAACTATCCATGTAACTATAGATTGATAGTTACCTGGTTAGTTACATACATGATGGGCACAAGAATGTAACTATTCATATAATTATTCATCTATATAACTACCAATGTAACTATCCATGTAACTACCAATGTAACTATCCATGTAACTATCCATCTGTGTAACTATCCATGTAACTACATATTGATAGTTACATGGATAGTTACATGGATAGTTACATTATCGGTAACTATCAATGTAACTATCCATGTAACTATCCATGTAACTATGTAATTATGCATGTAATTATACATGTAACTATCCATGTAACTATACATGTAACTATCCATGTAACTATACATGTAACTATCCATGTAACTATTCATCTATGTAACTATACATGTAACTATGCATATAACTATGCATGTAACTATACATGTAACTATCTATGTAACTATCAATCTATGTAACTATTCATCTACGTAACTATCCATGTAACTACTCATGTAACTGACAATGTAACTACTTTTATATTCCATGACTATTTTGTTGATATTGCAACGTGTCGCTGCACCATGGCGCGCAGCATTTCGATGTAACTGTTAAAATGGATATGTAACTATCTATGTAATACTAGGGAAACATATATAAAAGATTTATCACTGGATATCAATCTTATTTATCTTATAGAAAAAAGTATGTAAAGAGAATCTTGATCACTTACATGTAGACCAAATTATCTATACAAGAACAACAATTGCACCATATTCTATCTTTGTAGAAGCTAAGGACAACTTTTGGTGAGTTCTGAACAACACAAATCAGGGCTTGTTCTAAACAACCCAACAAACTTGTTCTGAGCTAACTGATTATATCCCATCGCAACAACTTGAGTCAAATATGCGTAGAGGGTGTAATAGGGATGAGCCTCACCAACTTAACATAGAACAATACATCAAAATGTGAGCTTCTAGTTGATGGACGACAATATTTCTTGGCCACTTCTCTCGAATTGTAGCTAAGTTAGAACCACTGCCATTACAATAAAAGTGATGCAGTAAGTTATCACAATCACACAAATCAAAGGCTTGGTAATTTATAATATAGAATTCTGGAAAAAAAAAAAACATAAACCAAATTCCATGTAAAGCAAGAGGGAATAAAATGTATGGCCAAGAAACAAAATCTAACAAATACTTTGATACACACCCAATGCCTTCCTTCTAGATATAAACCCTAAAGTGTGATATACACCAAATACATATACTCTTTAAAACCCTGTCCAAAGCTTCATTTGCTAAATGTCACCAATCTTGTTGTAAATCATGGACCGAATAAGATTTTGACTCTAACATTGTTTCATAGAGCTTCACCTTATATATCAATAGAAACAATGGATTCATACAATTCATTTACAATTTGTTCAAACTTCCCATATGAACGAATATAGAAGTCATCTTCATTTTTAATTAATCTCCCCTAAGCTTCTCTTATTTCTTAAATTTTCAGATATGAACAAATCAATAAGCAAAAATTCAATCAAACATTAAGAGCTTCATGTCGAAAGTGAAGCTTACCTGACCGGTGGGCACCACTAGTTCCTGCGAAATTAACCTCCAAAATCATCATCCACATTTAACGGCTATATTGCCAGTTACATGAACACTTGTTTGATAGACTTTTGTCCTTCCTTTTCCAGTTTTCGGCAGAATGACCTTCCCTTCTTCTGATGGCCATAACTTCCTCTACAAAATAGCTATCAACGATCCGCGAAAAGTTCTAGAAACTAGACTCTTCTAGCTTTCCGTTGATATAAGGCAAGGTTCTTGGATCGCTCTGAGCTGCTCGTAATTTGCCGTCGAATTTGATTGAAAATATGGGTAGAATTATGTATTTATTAAGGTCTCATCTTTAATGCACATCTCTTTGCAGCGTGTAGCATCTCTTTTCTCACATTCCTTGCTTAAGAACTTGAGAAAAAACATCAAAATTCATTTACAGACATTTCATCAAGCACCTGGTATGCGTAACCAAATTCAATGTGGTCCTTCTCATAAAACCAATTCATAAGCATCACAGATTAGTACCTATTCATGAAACTTTGAATTGAAATCTATCAAATTTGAAGTGTGCCACAATCTCGCAACAAATGTGATATTCTTATACGATTCAAACTTTCATATTTCAAAGCAATCAAAGAGAGCCAAACCTTGAGGCTCATTGTACTCCTGACCCTCCGCCATCATCAGAAGCAGCATGTCCTTCAGCACATCAACATCGGCCTTTGATTTCTTGTCGCCGGCGGCGGTATATATGGCGTAGTCTGGGAACTAGCCCTAGTCAGCGTAGTTGGCAAGGTCGAGGAGTAGCGTTGGAACAATGAAGGGTTCGTCGCTGGCGGATTTGAGAGAGAGAGAGAGAAGAGAGAGAGAGAGAAGAGAGAGAGGAGAGAGAGAGAGAGAGAGAGAGGAGAGAGAGAGAGATGAGAGAGAGAGAGAGATGAGAGAGAGAGAGAGATGAGAGAGAGAGAGAGGAGAGAGAGAGAGAGAGAGAGAGAGGAGAGAGAGAGAGAGAAGGAGGTGGTGATCTGACATGTATTTGGGATTTGGAAGAGAGTGGATTTGCCTTGAGAGGATAAGGATTCGACGGTTTTCGTCAGTGGCATAGATCGTAATTTTTTTTATTTTTATGGGCAACGCTTTAAAGGATTAAATAGGTGTACTGTTTTATCATCAATGAACATTTATTAACAGTTTTATCATTTGTTACTTCTGAAAGTACTTTTTTACCATTGACACTTTATTTATTATGGTTACTATGATATCTGTACCACTTCACATCGATCTGATGACCATGTATGAACTGAAGATCTAATGAACTGATTGATTACTGATCAAGGGATTGATGTGCGTTTTAGATTACTGATGAAGGGATTTCAAAGGTCGACTTAACGCGCGCGGTTGCTTTCCCAACCAGCCATCTTGTCTATGAAAGAAGCTGTATTTGTTAAACTAATCACTTCCTCATCCGATAGCTTCTTCTCCCATGAAATACGACGGGACAAATCTGCTCCAGGTCCTCGGCAATTCGCTTCCGAGAATGTGATCACATCCCTGATCAATTTTATCAGAGAAACAATGGATCAAATATTGTATGTAATGCAGAATTAATTATGAACAAGATTTAAGCAAATAAAAGAAGAGAATGTTAAGCTTACGCATAACTAATTTGGGGTGGCGTCCAAAGGGACCAACCCTCCGGGGTAATAACATTTTCCATATACGTCCCTGAGAACAAGACTCTTGAGTAGTTTCTGTGTGCTCTTCCAAGAAAAGCAGTGCCTGATCCGCATACGTAACAATCTTTGAATACAAACCCGGTAGTTTCATCTGGACCTTCACGACCTTGAGCTGTGATATAACCAGTAGTGCCAATTATCTTGCTCAAAGACATTATCTGACATTTCTGCAAACAATTTGATCGAGCTTAAATACATGCTGATTGTACGTAGAATATGTTCTCTAGTTAAGTTTCCTATATATAGAATCCAATAATCGAAAACTCGTCGTCTTTTAGGTCGATCGATCACCTTTGAAACCTAAAAGATAGACTGTTTAAGTTGTGGGACGTATTAATTTCAAATGTTTTCATTTTTCTCATTACCATAAGTAGAGGTAGAACGTTCGAGATCTCCAATGTTCTATCTCCACTGTGTTAGATAGGTAAAAACTCAACTGAGCTTTGCTAGAGAATATGGCAACAAAAACAAAAATTCTGTGGATTTTTACTTTTTTTACTTAACCTCATAGATTGACTGGCCATTGCCCCAGATAAAGTCTATAGGCACCACGAACATCACAATCATAAAAATAGTGACGACCTCTGGCATCCCAGAGTGTATCTTGCAAGCTAATTAAGCCACAGTGATAAAAACTAGCTTTGTCTCCAACAATTTTAGCAGCAACTGCCCAAGTAGTTCTCCGGTTGGGATCCTCTTTAATAAGATGGTCATATGAATTCTGTTACAACAAATTACCAGAGTTATGAAGCTAGGGCTAAAGAATAAGTTAGTAATTAACAATGTGTTAGCATAATATGTAGAGTAGTATAACAACAAGTTCAGGAGTTACCTTGAATAATATATTCCGAGCCACAAAATTATCAGCAAGTAACGTAAATGTAGGACTCTTTCCAACACTACCAAAATCCCCAAATTCAATTGCAGTAAGAAACTTAGGTGTGTCCTTCAAGAATAATGTATGGTTGTCTTGAGGAATTACCACTTTTTCACTGTGAGGAAACACAAACGAATGAGCTAGCCAACCAACCATACTACAACGCACCAACAAATCGAGATTAAGTTACATATATATGACTTCGAAAAGAATAGATGAACATGCATATATGCTACTTACAAGTAAAGACCATGGTTAAGAATGATTCGAGTCCACCAAGAGTTATTTGAAGAGATGGAATCAATGGCTTCTTGCACTGTTCTAAAATCTCCTTGGCCCTTCATTTCCACTTTAATGGTACGTGATACCTCATCAGTTAGATCAAATTTCATTGCATTAGAGCATGAACCCAATTTAGACAAGAAATAGAAGAGAGCCAGCAATAAGAGTAGTATTGTTGTTATGAGAGACTCCATATTATTTGTTAGCAGGTTGCAACGGACTTTTGACTGCAAGGAGATGGTGAGATGGTGATATCAGAATATATATACGAGGAATATGAAAGTTCCATATACAGCTTTTTGGATTCAGCTGATCAATCAGAATCTACCAATTAATCTGATATTTTTGAAAGTTAAGAGTTAATTTGTTACATTGAAGTGAAAAGTAGGAACCCATTCGTCCACCAAATCTTCAATTATTTATGAGGTGATTCTATACTCAACATCAATCTGGATTTTCTGGATTTTCCAGTGACATTTGGAAAAACTAAAGCTCTCCAAAATAGCGAGCTAACTAGAGAGTGGTAAATATTCTCTTAGGAGCTATTGTGGTTGCTTTTCCAACCACCCTTCTTGGTTTATAAAGGAAGTTGTAGTCGTCAAATATCTCACTTCTTCATTCGATAACTTCTTCTCCCATGGAACACGATGGGACATGTCTGCTCCAGGTCCACTGCAGTTATTCTCCGCGAATATGATTGAATCCCTGTTAAACAGTTTTCGAATAAATCAACTCCGAGGAGAATCAAACTACGACGAGTAAAATCAAAATGATGTCACGCTACATTTTGTTCATGCACCACGTGTAAGCCACATAATCTAAATCAAAGTGATCTCAACAACTTACGCGAAACTAATCTGCGGTGGTATCCAGAGCGACCAACCCTCCGGCGCAATAACGTTTTCCATGTATGTCCCGGAAAACAGTACTCTCGAGTAGTTTCTGTATGCTCTTCCAAGAAATGAAGTGCCTGATCCATATACATGACAATCTTTGAAAACAAAACCAGTAGTTTCATTTGGACCTTCACGACCCTGTGCTGTAATAAAACCTGTAGTGCCTATCACATTGGCCAATGATCTTATTTGGCACCCCTACAAACAGTTTGATCGAGTGAAAATACAATTGTTAGTTTCTCCATATATCCAGATTGTAATTTTCTTCCCATTTATAGCAAAAGGAACACAAATTTTAACCTCATAAATTGACTGGCCATTGCCCCAAATAAAGTCTAATTTATGGAAGAAAATAAGGCAAATGAGAAATGATTCCACAGATTCTTTTTCTTACTTGGATTATTGGATTTAGTGATCCAAAGTTTATTTCTTTATCTTGTGAGTCGCTTCTAAGACGAGCTCTTTTCGGATATGTACGAAGTTTTTTCTTAATTGTAGCCCTCGGCAGTGCTATTGATATTAATGAAATCAATCTCTATTTCATATAAATTGGATTTTGGTGATCCAAAACATTTATCTTCTAAAATTGTAAGACCCTAAAAACATACGTGAAAAACTCTAAAGAACTTAAAATTTAACTAACTATTATAGCGACTGTGCCGACCTATTGTCCGTATTCCGAAGAGTGGGCGGACGCTTTTGCTCTTGGTTTTGATGGATGTTCACTTGGTTGCCATCGTTGGTCTAAGTTACTGTTTTGTCCTTGCTATCTTTCGTTTTTACCTTGCAACCCGTGACCGGCTATATAATGGCTGAAGGTCATTTTTCTCTTCCCTCTCGCCTTCCACCTCTTCGTTCTGCTCTTTTCTGAAGTTTCGAGAGCATCGATTCTGATTACTTTCCAGAAAAACAAAGAGCCCAAGCCAAAAAGGAAAAGAGAGAAGTCGAAGCAAATGAGAATAGAGATCGTTTTCTGCAGTCTTTTGGTGATTTTTTTTAATCGGTGAGGGAGTGGTAGTTAGATTTTGTTTCTCTTGAATCAATCTCGGTGTTGGGTTTTTGTTTGAATTCGTTTTTCTTGATTTCGATTGCAGTGGTAGCGGGTTGTGATCGGTTCGTTTTTCAGTCCAGTGCCCCTCAGTTTCTCCATTCCACCATTTTCCAGGTACTCTTCTTCTCCCTGTAATCTGAGTTTTGTGCAAGTTGCTTTTGCTGATGATACGATTGCATTAGTTGTCTTATTCTGACCTTGAAATACAAATACCGACTTCCGAAATTGGGTCCGTTCGGGAAGGAGAGATTCAATTAGGATTTCGGGTATCAAGTGTTTGCCAGGTATCATGTGTTTTAGTTTGTTTTACCCTGTTTGTTTGATTAGCATCATGTTTGTTTCGTTTGATATTGCAATCTGGTGGGCAGTAATGATTTCCTCTGTTTGGTTTACCTGGCTGGGCAATTTTGTTGGCATTTGCCGTTGGTTTGGTTGTTGTATATCTTGCCTCATGTCTTATGCCCCAACTTTGCAGCCATGGTGGTCCAATATGCCTTCTTTAATATGCCATGGTTTAATAGAGTGATTAAAATTGAAGATTCATTTTACGGGTGATAGATATTCATGGTCGGGTTGTGAGGTATGGGTTCGATTTTGATTTGCATGTTTACTATCTGTTGTAATTTCTGTATGCACAAGCTGAATCCTTGGGACTTGCATGCCAAGTGTTCGACGAAATGCCTAAGAGAACTATTTTCTTAAAACATAATGATATCTACCTATGCTGAAGCCTAGTTTTTCTAATACCTGAACTATCATAATGTTCACATGAGCATTAATCAAACGACTTAGCCTCTCGTACAACATGTTTGCTACTAACCTACTACACTATTAGAATGCGGCTTAGCTAAATTACAATATCCGGTCACTAACTCATCAAAAGATTCATGCTTAGTCACACTTAGATTCATCCAAAAATGGTCAAGCATGAATCTCTCGATCAGTTAGTAACCGTATAAACACTACAACACATTATACACTGGTCCGTTTCAATTCCATACTGGGTCCAGTCCACCAGGCCCAGCCCAACTCACCCTTGAGTAGCCCGCCACAAAGCTCTAGACTTTTACCCTTTGCCGGATCACCGCCTTCACTCGTCAGTCGTCACTCTTCCTTCTTCTTCTTGTTAACTTCTACACTTAAACTGCAGACTTCCACAGACTTCAATTCTCCTTTTATCGATCAAATACTGTGACTTCAGGACTCAAGTACATCTAATCTTATCGCTTATCTTTTTCGCTTATCAATCAGTCTCAAGTTCCAGTGATTATATCTTTCATTCTCTTTCAAACTTGTTAAGTGCTCTCATTTCTGTTAAGTTCAGTCTTTAAATATTCAAAAGAAGTTCCTCACAATATATCTTTGATACTTTGGTCGAATTGCTGTTTGGGGTTACTATTTGCTCATTGATTTGTGTTCAAGCGTATTTGGTGTTGTCGTAAATCTCAGAATTCCATATTTTTTGTTTGTTTACTGCGTTTTTTTGATGCACGGATTTGGGGTATATTCATATTCATATTGGGTTTGTCATCAGTACTGTGATTTTGGATTCTGATATTGGGTTTTGTATTTGTATTTTTGATTTTTTTTATTTGCTAATTGATTTCATTTTTGCAACATTTCATTCTCTTCTAGTTCAATTGTCTTTTTGTAATACCTTTACATTCAAATGTGAAGAAGGTGATCGAATTGAATGATATAAATCAAGAAAAGAATGTGGCTTTTGAATTATGCCAAATTTCAACGAAAGGTTTATTGTGCAGGAAATAAAGGAGTCTGTTTTGAGATAGAGCGAAAGGTTCAGTTGATATTAAGCTTTTCTTCAAGATCGACAACATCAATTGCTGGGTAAAGGTATATGTTTTTTTTTTTGCCCCCAATTTTGGCTACAATATTGCTGTCTATTTGCTTTAAATTCCTCAATATTTTCGTTTTTAAATATGTGGTTCTCTTTTATATTTGTCAATCTGTTGCAAAGCTGAAATACATACAATAAATTATATGCAGGTCTTCCAGTGGAAGACACCGGATGTTATTACTTTCAAACTCCCGCATTCTGTTTTTCATATATAAAATTTTAGTTTAAATCGAAATTCGAATTGTTTGTAGTGTCCTTAGACACTGTTTATACTCTGTAAATTCAGCTTTTGGATGACTCTCATTAAGATGAAGTTTTGTCTGCCAATTGATAGTTTCATTTGATCATATTGTGTTGCATTACTACAATTGATAGATATTGCTTTTTATTTATTTTTATCTCCGTATGAATGTAGAGTATACTGCTGCATCAATATGATCATACCATTTCATCCAATTTATAATTAATATAAATTGGAGGCCTTCATTTTTTTTTTCTATAGGTTTAACTTTTTTGAATGCCAATTTCTATAGATATGGTTATTATTGAGCTCAATGTCGCAAATTCAAATAGTGTCATAATGGATAGAGAGAGTCAAATATCAGATAATAGTTTGTTTTATTTTCTTAAATACCAGTTATGAATGATTTGGTGTCAGACCTGCTTATAAATTAAGTATCTGTTACAATTTTGGTTTCCGCTTTTTGTCTAGTAAATACTAAACGTTGGATGTGTTGGTACATTGAAAGAATGTCTTGAGGAAAATTGGTTGGTCTTTTTATACAGCTGCAACAGTTCTACACCATAATAATTTTACTGAATGGAACCATGTTATGATCTCAGCATCTTTTAAAACACAGTTTACCAAAGACTGCTGATTTACTTCTATCACATCTATTTTGCAGAAGAAAGAAAATTCACATAATTTATTCGATGCTGAGAACCATCTCTATATCCCGGACTCCTCTGAGGTCCCTCTTCCAAAACCGAGTTCCTCATTGTTCAATCCCAAACCAAACCCCATCACCGCCATCCACCTCTTCCAGTTTGTTCTCCTATTCTCTTTACTCAACGTCATCAAAGCAAGAGAAGGAGGACAGAAATGAGGTTGTTTCGCTTTTGAACAGAGATCTAAATGCCCCTCCAAGGCTATTTGTGGTCCAGCCCCGGCTTCGTCCTGATTCTATCTTGCAGGCCAAGCTCAATGAAGCTCTCAGCCTCGCCAACTCTCTTGAAGAACAGCGAGATGGATCATTTGGTAACAATTTGTGCGATAAGGAAACACCACCACACGTTGTTGTTCAAAACCCACTAGCAAGGCACCAAACTCGTGCAGGTCAGCTTTCACTTTCTCTTTTAATTCAATTCTGTGATTCTTATTTCAATTTTGATTTGATGGATTGCAGATATTTCATAAGTTTTAGTGACTGAAAATATTCACAATTATATTTTGTGCAGATACATATTTTGGAAAAGGAACTTTGGAAGCTGTCAAGTGTTATCTGAATGCTGCGGAAGAGAAGGAAAGACATTTTTTATCTTTGATTTATTTATTTATCTCGTCAGATTTAGTCCGCATCGTATGTTATGCTAATGTGCATTTTGAAATCAACAGGGTGAAGTGGATGCTATTTTTGTGAATACAACTCTGTCTGGAATTCAACAGAGGAACTTGGAGGCAAGTAATTCTGCTTATTCGATTTGCTTCCTTTTTTTGGTGGATGATGAAATTGGTTTTTAGTAGTCCTGTTCTGATTGACAGAGATTGCTGGGAAAACCAGTCTTGGACCGTGTGGGTCTTATAATAGAGATTTTCAATGCTCATGCCTGCACAAAGGAGGGAAAGCTGCAGGTATCATTGCAAACTTTAGTTGAGTTAGTATGCTAGAGGGACTTTTGAATGACCTTTGGCCATGGGCCCCTTTTTCAGGCCGAGTTAGCAGCACTGATGTATAAGAAATCAAGACTTATACGAATGCGTGGCCCAGGTGGACGCTTGGGTTTTGGACTGAGCGGAGAAGCCGAAGTTGTTAGTGCGCGAGGGTAATGTATTATCCTAATTTGGAAAAATATATAGACTAAACATGTACCAAGTCTGTGGCACATAGAACTATGAGAAATGATTTTTGACTGTTGATGGTACTATTTCAGGAGAGGAAGTGCTGGAGCTGGATTCATTAGTGGTGCAGGAGAATCTGAACTTCAACTTCAAAGACGAAGGTTCATTTCATGATACTGATATCTTATGTTATCTCTATGCTGGACGCAATAGTTTTTATGTTCCCTTGACTGCAAGTGGCTCTTTCCTAGCTTTTGAAGTCAAAGAAATCATTTTTTGTTGTTTCATACATTCAGATGTTTGATAAGTTTCTTGCTAAAATATAATTGGAGAGTGTACAGCAATCTAAATGGCAGTTTGCATGTATCAGCCACTTACAACCTGATGATGAAAGTTCTTCTCTTTTATTTTCGTTGTTGGTTTTCTTTTACAGTTCTTTTTCTTTCCTTGATTAAAGTTTATAGTAGTATATTATTGAAAACCAGATTCTTAGAAATGCTGCATTAAGAACTGCTATATGGGCATCTTTATGGCATATGTCTCCTTGCATACTTACATCCACTCATTATCGCTATTGTCTCAGAATTATGGAAAGGAGGAGTAGTCTGCTAGAACAGATTAAGGATGTTCGTCGTACTCGAGCTGTGCAACGCGCTTCTCGCAAGAGGCATGGAAGCTCTGGTCAAGGTTTAGCTACCGTTGCTGTTGTGGGGTATACAAATGCTGTACGTGGTCTAATTTTTTTGGTTTTGTTTGTTCTTTTTGTATTACACAAGGGTCCAAAATATTTCACTGCTTGTGACAGGGGAAATCCACATTGGTCAGTGCCCTTTCTCATAGTGATCTCTACAGTGATTCTCGGTAAAATATTTGACTTAATAGAGTACTCTATAATAGTAAATTATTTGGTTATCTAAGCCATTATCTTGTGGATGATGTATTGTATTTTGCAGATTGTTTGCAACAGTTGATCCTAGACTGAGAAGTGTACGTCTTCCTTCAGGGTAATGTGGTTTTAACTTGAATCTGACAACTATTTTTATTGCTAATGTACTTTGACATTTTACTGATGATTTTTATTGGATGACTTTCTAGAGCTTCTTTCTCACTTATTCTGAGTTTCAAATGTTCAGGAAGAAAGTGCTTGTTAGCGATACAGTAGGATTTATTTCAGATTTGCCAGTGCAGGTATGGAAACCATGTTCTCTACTTTCCTTATTTACTCTATCTTGTCTTTAATTTTAATCCTCTTCATTACCTATGTAAAACTTGCTTGTGCAGTTAGTGGAAGCATTTCATGCGACTTTAGAAGAAGTTGTGGAGGCTGATCTGCTTGTGGTACGATTACTTCTCCTTTATTTCAGGGCATTTGCATTTATATACAAACGAGATCTTATGATAACACATTAAGATATGCAAAAATGAAATCAATCTTTGACATGTCTCTGAGCTTCTATTTTGATATCATATATCATATGATATGAATTGACAATGAAGCACATAGAACACATAGGGAGATGAAATATTCACTGATAGTTAATGTGGTACACATGACATGTCTGATGGTGATAGCTTTATTCTTGCAGCATGTGTTGGATTGCACTGCTCCTAATCTTGAGGAGCACCGATCAACTGTATTACATGTCCTTGAGCAAATCGGCGTATCCAAGGAGAAGCTTGAGAATATGATTGAAGTTTGGAATAAGGTATCGGTACTGTTCCCATTGTGCACTTTCTGAACATAAATAAACATAAAAAAACTGATGCTATTGTGTCTTTTTCGATTCTGCAGATTGACAATGAGGGAGAGGATGGGGGAATGGATGCTAAGGAATCTCTTGAGGATGGTGAAGATGGTGAGGTGAGCAGCCTTTCAGGAGAAGATAACGATGTGGAATCTGAGCTATCACCAGGAGCAGCAAACTATAAGGCTGATGATACTTTGTCTGAGATGTCAGCGGAGAATCTTGAAGCTATGGATGACCAAGAACTCAATTACCAATCAGAAGATAATCAAGATCCTTGGGTTGAAGGTGGTTTGGGCGTGGGCTCGAACACTGCTGATGACCAACTAAGTGAGTTCCTTAAGGACTGGGCCGTAGATAAGGAATTGCAATCACAAGTTCCATCCGGTCCACATGTTAGAACATCTGCCATAACTGGAGTTGGCTTGCAAGAGTTGTTGGAGATCATTGACGAGAAACTGAAGGTCCCGAATGTCGTGCAAAAGGGTGTATTTGATCGAAAATGGAGGGCCCCTCGCACAGAGGAGGAGGGTATAGTAGCTGAACAATGATAAATGCATGTGAAGATGTTTGTTCAATTATGCTATCTCTGAAGGACGGGTAACCGACAACTATAGAGCAATTCTTCAGGAAGCAATGGTGGCTCATGGCAGAATAAATGTCAACAAAGGACTGAAAATATTCTAGCATCCAAAAAGCAATTTTGTTTGAAGAAATGTGGAACGTGTCTTACACATCTCTTCTCTTGTAGTTTTATTTAGTTTTTTTTTTTATACTTTAATTTTTAATTAACATCTTTATAGCTATAATGTTAAAAAAAGGCCACCCCGTATGTAGTAGGGCTGGGCACCTAGTACCGGAATCCTGATTCCGTACCGGTCCTGTCTTGAAAGTTAGCGGGACAGGACGACGAGATATGTTTTGAAAATGACAATCCCGTCCTGTCCCGTCCTGTTATGGTAGTGTTGAAATGGGACGGGATCGGGACTATCCTGAAAAATCTCGTCTTGTCCTGTAATATTAGAATACCTGATTTTAATCATTTTATATACAAAACCATCCCCCCACTGCAACACACACATGCTCTTCTCCTCTCTCCGACGCAGATCCACCTAAAAACAAAACAAAAAAACATACAGAAACCCCCCAACTAAAAAAGAAACGTTTTGCCGGTAAAGAAATGAGCGACCACCACCACCACCACCACCCGCGTCTCCATCACCTCAAATTGATGCCGCAGCTCCTCTGGCAAGCCTTCTCCTTCTCCGCCTCCAACCTCCTCACCTTCCTCTTCCTCTCCCTTCTCATCTTTTCCTTTCGCACCGTTGTCGAAAATGGCACCCACCTCCTCACCGCCTTCATCGACCGCGACCCCTCCCTCAAGTCCCTCCTCTCCCGCCTCGACCTTGTCGCCTCCCGATCTTCCCCCACCCCCGCAGACTCCTCCTCCTCTCCCGCCTCGATCTCGCCGCCACCGCCCTTTCCTCCACCTCACCCGTGTCGGAACCCTCGATGACGATTCTCGCTCCGGCGACAACCTCTTCGGCTCCTACCACGAAGCCCCCATCTTCATCTTCTCCCACTTCTTTTATGCCGAAATTGATGACAAAGATGAGAAAGATAATAATTCAAAGATGGATATTTTGATTATTTTCAGGTTTTTTTTTTTTTTGTTTTTTTTTTCTGAGGGTTAATTCTTCGGGATCCCGATCCTGTCCCGGTCCCGTCCCGGTTCCAAACGGGATCAGGACGTACGGGAAAGATTTCTAAAAACGCATTTGGTGAATCCTGTCCTGTCCCGTTCTTTTATTTTCGGGACGGGACGAGATTCACCAAATCCTGGCCCATCCCGTCCCGTGCCCAGCCCTACCCATATGTGTGTGATAGGTGGATAGGAGATCCTTCCTATTCTCTTAAAAATAAGAAAAATGAAAGAAAAAAAAATACAAAGGAGAGGGATTAAGCCAAAATCTCACAAAAATTATTAGACACCCATAATACTAGTGGAAATAAAAGTTTGGAAGACTTTAGTTGTGTCAATTACAATGTATATCTACTAAATCATATCTGCACGGAAATATCTAAGATGAGTGAAAATTCATTTAAGAAATACAATATAAGCAACCCTACCGCTTAATGCGAAACATCCGAAATCAAGAATGAGAGAAGAATCCACATTCCAACCAAATGGAATGAGATTTAGATCAAAATCCACTAAAATTTTGTAATTAATAAAATGAGGAACATAATGCCCAAACTACCCCACACCCATATGAAGGCAAAAGATCACCCGCCGACACTAGTATGGCGCGTTCCTCTGAGCCATTCATAATTACGACGTACACCCACAATTATATATCTACGGCACACACCGCCATATATAATACGACACACCATTCCCACTACACAGGTCTCTCTCTCTCTCTCTCTCTCTCTCTCTCTCTCTCAGGCTATAAGCTAAAGCCAAATCCAAAGAGAGAAAAAGAGAAGCCCTTTTTTCTTTTCCTCTCTGTTTCTCCTGTTCGTTTCACAGATCTAAGATCCAGAAGCATTGCCATTACCTCAAATCGTCAATGCGCTGCTGACGTCCTGCTCATCTCGGGTCAGTTCATTCATTCCGATTCCGTTTCCGATTGAAATTTGTTTTGTTTCGCGCGAAAAATCAGAACCGGAATCCCGAGCTGTTTCCGTTCGCATTTCGCTACCTGGATCTGTGATTTGATTTCGATTTGTAACACTCTGTAATTTTGCAGTGTAGAACATTTTTTGGATTCATTTCCTGCGAAGAAGAAGCAGCAGCCATGTCGAGGAGGCAGGTGGGATCCACGCGCCGGAACGGCAACTTTCCGTTTGCCGGAGCCTTCAACTCGAAATCGAAATCATCGCCTTTGTTATCCATAGGCCTTGTTGTTGTGGTAAGGTTTTGTTGATTCAATGTGTGTGAATTTGATTGTATAAATCATTGTGTTTCGAAATTTAATAGGATGTGTTTGTTATTTTGGTTGAAATGTGCAGGGAGCTATTCTTCTAATCGGCTATGTTTATAAAGGCTCAGGTTTGTGTCAATTTCTAGCTTGCGTTAAGTTTAGTTGTTTTGTCAATCAGTTAGAATTGGAAGGATCGTTATGGAATTTTAATTATTCGAGTTCTTGTTATCTAATTTGATACAAGTTAACTGATTGAAATGCTCTGATCTTGAATTTTCAGGTGCCTTTGGGGGTAGCAAGATAGTTAGCAGACTTGAAGGTAGTTATTCGGATCTTTAACTTTTGTTTTTTCTAGATGGTTTCTGGATTATATGTTATTGCACTTCTCTTGTTTGTCTTGCGGGATTTTCTATGCGTTATGATCTGTCATTTTTAAGTTTATGAGTTTGGATCTGTTGGATTTTCTTTTTGTACTGATACCAGACTGTCATTTTCTTCTCTAATTAGGGGACTTCTCATGCACGTTGGAAGTTCAGAGAGCGATACCTTATCTGAAGAAAGCGTATAGTGGCAGCATGCACAAAGTTCTGCACATTGGCCCTGATACTTGTTCAGTTGTCTCTGCGTTGTTGAAAGAGCAGGAAACTGAAGCGTGGGGTGTGGAACCATATGAGATAGAGGAAACTGACAGCCATTGCAAGAGTCTTATACGCAAAGGCATTGTGCGTGTGGCTGACATTAAGTTCCCTCTACCATACAAAGCAAAGTCCTTCTCTCTTGTGATTGTTTCAGATGCTTTGGATTACCTCTCCCCGAAATATCTGAATAAGACTCTTCCAGAAATTGCAAGGGTGTCTATTGATGGTCTTGTTATTTTTTCAGGTAACCATTTTTCATATATTTATAGCCTCTGAAGTAGTGTAGCATCTTCATATATTCTGTAGATTAGAATTTCATTAAAAACTAATTTGGACTACATGAGGTAGCTGTGCTCTAGCAGTGCTCTTTGATCTATGCATCAGATCTTAAATGAATTTAAAGATGGTTAGCAATTTTTGTCCTTGCAGAAAGATGTACATACCCCAGCAGAATGCTTTGATCTTTGTGGATTCTATAGGTCTTGGCTTTTGATAATCTATACTAACGATACTGAACTCGAAGTAACCTGATTCTAAATCATTTCACCATAATTTAGAGCTCTTGGAGCGCATTGTACACAAATGATTAAGTTATTAATTCTTTCCCTCTTTGTTATTTTTTAGGACAGATTACACTCAATGTCTTAGCTTACTGGTTTCTTATTGTATTTGACATTATGGTATACACAAAAAGTACTGAAGTTTTGCTTGATCTTTATCATGGAAATACTGATTTTTGAAATCATTGCTATTTCTTTTTTGTTAGGTTTCCCTGGTCAACAGAAAGCTAAACTATCTGAGTTATCGAAATTTGGACGTCCTGTAAGTATTTCTGTTGTTCTGTTATCTCTGCAAGTTACTTCTGATTGTTTTTGATTATCTATCTGTTACTGTTCTGAATCTGGAAGAGAATATATCAGTAGGACACTAGGATGTCATTACTCAATATGCATACAAATGACTGGAATTTAAGATTTTAAGCGTGATCTTAATATCAGAGACTCTAAGTATGATCTTACGAAGTGTATGATTGGTGGGGCAGCATAAAGCTGGTCATGGTCCTTCTACCCTTTAATAATAATAGGAGATTTAGAATAGATGGGAACCTGGTCCTCTTAGATTTTAGATGTTAAAGCAGCCAGCCTTTTGATCTGGATTACATCTTCTTATGATTTGTTCCGTCCACAGAAGAGCTTTTTATTTATTTTTTGGGGGTAATATTAGTTTGTATCTGATATTCGACCTTAATTTCAGCCTTTTGACTTGTTGACATATGTTTCACTTCATTAGGCCAAAATGAGGAGTACTTCTTGGTGGGTACGCTATTTTGTCCAGACCAGCTTAGAAGAAAATGAAGCTGCAAGCAAGAAGTTTGAGCAGGCAGCAACACAGGGGTCATACTCGCCAAGCTGTCAAGTGTTTCACCTTAACTCATATCACTAATATAGATATCACAACACGTTGATTCATAAATTTTGGTACCGCAACAAGGCTGCCAAAGAGAGAATTTCTTAGCCGTCATTGAAAGCAGGTTATTTATTTAGCTGTCTGCTGGGTTATTTGAGGTAAAAGATATAGTAAAGGATGTCATATCTTCTGTTGTGAACATTCACCATTGGTGGACATAGTTGATGGAATATAGGGTAATATGTATGCTGATTCGATTGAATTTGTATTCTGCTTGATATAGTTGTTGTATTCAACTCTTCGTGAATTTGGTTTTCTGCAACTCACCGCGTTCGTTCTCTGCAACTCTGACTACCTAATTTCTGTGTATGGTAACTTAGTAGCACTTGAATTTCTTTAATCAGAATTGTAATGAGCAACCCTGTTCAACAGGTCTATAACAAACCTTACTATTTGATAAGGAGAAGAAAAAGGAGCAGCCAGTTCTATCTTTTGACTTTATCTGGTAAACCTCTATTTTGATACATTAATCAGGATCAAGAATCCATAGGTCGTTGCAGAAGAACCAACTTAAATGCCCAACAAAATTGAGTTATCTTGTTCCAACAGCCACTTTTAAGCCAACTGCTTGCAGAAGCCGGTCTTCAATTTTCGTAAAAATAAAACTGAAGGTCATGCACTCGAACATTACCAATAATCCCCACAAGAGCATTGCCCATCCTTAAAGCAATGAAACCTGTGGGCATCCCTCACAGTGATTTCCCTTCCAGCAATGGCAGAGATAAACTTGATTGCATTGTGGCAGTCACCGCATATCCTCAGGTTCTTCACCACAAGTATAGGCTCCCCTTCTCTAGTCGAGATCAAACCGAAAGCAACTGCTAACTTTTCACTGTGATGCCCTAACATTATCTCCTTCTCTCCTTCCACAGTTTCATCATCCTTTACCAAGGCCCATCTTACATCAGGCACGTACCCAGCTTTCTTCATCTTCCTTGACATCTCCTCCAAGTATTCATGAATTTCTTTAATCATTGGGTGGGAGCTTTCTTCAGCCACAAAAACATGTACCCTCTTATTCACCTCAATCCAACTTAAACCTGGTTTCTTCTTCACTCCTCTATCTCGCATCAACTTTCTCATTTTTGCTACCTCATCCCATTTTCCAGCTCTAGAGTACATATTCGACAGCATGACATATGGAACAGCATTTGTAGGTTCCAACTGAAGAAACTCATTGGCTGCCTCAACTGCTAGATCAATATTTCCATGCGTTCTACAGGCACTGAGTAATGTAGCCCAACCAATGGTGCCAGGGCTGAACGGCATCGCCTCAATGAGCCTCTCAGCTTCACCCAGTTTGCCTGCTCGACCTAAAAGATCAATCATGCATGAATAATGTCCTACATCTGGTTCGATTCCGAACTTCTCCTGCATCATACTGAAGTACTTCCTACCCTCCTCAACTTTTCCAGTGTGAGCACAAGCAGAAAGGACAGAGATAAAGGTTATACTTGTAGGAACTACATTTGTCTGAAGCATATGTTCAAAAAGGCATAATGATTCCATCCCGATCCCATGCTGTGCATAACCTGCAATCATCGAATTCAAAGAGACAGTATTATGCTCCGGCATCCTATCAAATAACCTTCTTGCATCCTGAAGTTTCCCACATTTTGAGTACATTGCAACTAGAGCATTGTTCACTGAAATTCTATTAGAAGGGATCTCAGATTTGATTGCCAGGGCATGTATCTGCTTCCCCTGGAAGGGCGACGACAAATTAGAGCATGCACTAATCACACATACAAAGCTGCAATCATCAGGGTAGTAACCAACACGTTGCATATGCCGCAAGCAATCAATAGCATCTTCAGAAAACTCGTCACTCTGAGAGTATCCGGAAATCATCGTGTTCCAAAGAACCAAATCCGGCACAGGAATCTCTTCAAACACTTTCCTACATTCCGACATGCCACCAGCACACTTGGAATACAAATCAATCAGCCCACTCCCAACATGAGAGTTCTGGTGGAAACCGGTTTTGATCAACTTAGCATGAAACTGAAGCCCACCCAACAAGTCCTCCACGCAAGTAAACGCAGTCAAAACACTAGCCAATGTAAACATGTCCACACTAAACCCCCTCCTCACCATCTCCTGAAACAGCCCCAGCGCCTTCAACCCTTCGCGGTGCTGCCCATACGCCACAATCATCGAATTCCATGTCACTTCATCTCTCATCTCTCCCATCACGCTAAACACCCTCTTTGCCTCTTCCAACAACCCATTCTTACTATAGTACGTCAGCAACGCATTGCTCACCGAAACATACGAATCAAACCCCCCTTGAACCACCACACAATGCAACTGCCTGATCAAACCAACATCGTCGCAACACCCGGTGATCACCCCCGAGATAGTAAACCCATCCGGGTCTAAACCCACCTCTCTCATCCTACCAAACAACCCCAATGCCTGCTCAGTCTCACCCCTTTCGGCATAAGCCGAAATGAGAGTGTTGTAAGAGACCAAGTCCGGTTCAGGAATTTCGTCGAACAGTTGGTGTGCCAGTTTGGTCTGCGATTCTTTAACGTGGACGGCTATGATGGCGTTGTAGGAGAAGACATTGGGGTCGTGGGTGGCGGAGAAGGCGTTGCGGGCGGAGAGGAGGCGGCGGGAATTGGAGTAGAGGAGGATGAAGTGGTTGGAAATGTAGGTGGAAGAAGGAATGAGGGACTTGAAGTAGAGGGCGTGGAGGGCTTTGCCTGTGGAAAGGTCTCTCTCGGCTATGCATGTCTTTAATACGTTGCGGAAGGTTTGGAAGGTCCATGTCACTTGCTTCATGTAAAAACAACCAAGGAGGAGCATATACAAGTGCCGCACTATAAAAGGAGTCAAATATGAGTGACCAGTACAGGAGCATAAAAAATAGCACAGAGTAAATTAAACAAAATATCTAAAGATTCATAACAGCGTTCTAGCACACTCATAAATGTAACAAACAATGCACGGAGGAAGCCGTCATTCCTCTCCTATTTCAGCTTTGTGTGATGCCAGATGATTGGTTTCGAGCCTCTTGACCTTCTCTTGCACTACATGCATGATTGGATCATATCAACCGTAATCCCAGCTTTCAATCATGTCTTTTTTTAGCAGCAAAAGAAAATTAGAATGAAACAACCCTAGAAAGAAAAATGTTAAAGACCGTAATTTTTATACCAAATTCTGATACTAAATGATGCCGCACGCGTCTTGTCAGCATCATGCTTACAACTATATTGATGAGATGGAATTTATTTATTTCTTCATTTTTTGAAATTATACTTGGTCTAAAATTATTTCTGATAAAAAAAAAAGTGTTATTCAGTTATCAAACACTATCCCAAACCAATCTTATGTATATCTTCCCCCTCCTCTTTATAAAATCAATCGTGTAAACACTGCTCACCATCTCTCTGCCATCTTCCCCAACAAGGTCGACAGACTAACTCAACGCAGATCATTAGATCGAAGGAGGTCTCTGCCTCCTCTGATCCCTACAAATCATTTTCCATGCACTTAAGAGTAAAATGTTCTTTGCTTTTCCTCGATTTTTACCAAATGATTTCTTTGTTTTTCTTCTTGCATGCCTCGGTTTAAAGAAAATTGCTCACTAACTTTGCTATCTTCTTCGATTAGGAGACAAACTAAAGTATAAAGGGTATAGAAGGCTATTGTGCAAGCATAAGGGACAAGATCACCCGTGAATCGCAAACTGTTTGCTTTTACACATAACTTTGATCTGTATATGGTTATTGTATCTCTTAAAAATGAACAAGCGCGTGCCAGTGCGGTCAAATGTTTGATTTCCTTTGATTTAATTCATCACGAGATAATCACATAAACATAAACATGTTCACAAGCATCACTATCAAATGAATAATTAACGGAAATAAAGGAGGATATTAAGTTAAAAACATACAAAATCGCACGCGTGAGCGCGACCCTTTTGCACGTGCACATGTGCGTGCAGAAAGGCTAGTACTATATAATGAAAAGTTCATGAACAGAAAAGTACTGAACCAGCTATAGGAGGTCAGAAACGGAAAACTCGTATAACCTTGTTTCAGTGGGTTTTGAGTCTCTTGGCCTTCGTTCTTCCACCACATCATAATCATCCAACCTAAGTAAACTCTCTTCATATTCCAAACTTCCACATCCACTCTCCGGAAGCACATTTGTTCCAAAACCACCCCATCATAACCGACCCTTATCGCCTCAGCGTCAGTCTTGTAAGTCCATTTCCCCACAAGCGTACTATCGTCCATGACCAAGAGGGGTCTGAGTTTATAAATATGCCTAGGTATATTGGAAAACCTTAACCTACAAAATTTAGTCCAGGAGTCACCCACCTCATATTCTCTCATCATCCACATCAATAGAGCTATTATATTCACCAAAATGTTTGAAACAATATGATTCATTCAAAAAATGATATAAACACATGCATTTTCCCATAGAAACTGTGATACCGTCGAAAAGCTTATCGCCTTCATCAAGGATAGGGATCGACATCCTCTAGAACTCCTCCTTTCCCATATCAAATGCAAAGCGGATGACTTTATTACCTCCAGACACACCAAGCCAGTGAAGTGCCTCATTTAAAAGAATACCATTACACTCGATGAACATGTCCTTAGGGATTTCAATTGCTTTCCAGACTTGAGCTCTCCATGAGAAGATCTCAACCGCCACTTGTTTCTTCCCCTTCTTCTCTTTTCCGGCCACGAGAAATTTGAAGCCGTCAGTGGCAAATAAATAGCCACAACCATGGTACTCTATGTCATATGGTGTTGAGGAAACACGAGAATCGGGATATTGTAGGCTCTTGCTTCTGCTCTACACCCCCACACATGTGCATGCATCCCACTAGGCTTTCTACCCTTCCACAAATGTAGTTGGCTGTTTTCAATGCTTCCCCCCAAAAAATTTGGGAAGCCCTGATATGCACATCATGCACCTCACCATGTTAAGAAAAGTTATGTTTCTCCTCTCAGCTACCCCATTCTGTTTAAGAGTACCTGGCGCAGTGTACTGAGCCTGGATCCCATTTTCTTGCAAAAACAGTGCAAATAGACTCTTGTGTTGTCCCTTTTCAGTGTGTCTACCATAATATTCTCCTCCCCTATCTAATCTCACAACCTTAATCACTGCATTCAGCTTTTTCTCAACTTCAGCTTTATAAATTCTAAACTTATCCAGGGCTTGGGATTTTTCAGAAATTAAATAGACATGACAAAACCTTGTGAAGTCATCAATAAAGGTTATGAAATATCTATTGGCACAATGGTTTGTATTGCAAAAGATCCACATATGTCAGTGTGAATCAATTGCAACACACTGATACTCCTTACTGCAGTTTTCTTTTTCTTTTGGGCAAACTTCCCTTTCACACAATCTAACAAATCACTGAAATCCAATTTTGGCAAAATGCCCTGTTTAACCAGTAGCTGTAATCTATCCTTAGACACATGCCCTAACCTCTTGTGCCATAAATAAGCTGAATTTTCAGAAAACCTTCTTTTCAAACCAGTCAAAACACAACTCTGATTCTCATCATCCAAACCATTCTCAATCATCAAAACATCATAAGAAGCAGAAGAAATATCTTTCAATAACCAATAATCACCATTCAAACTAGCAGAACCAATATATTGGGAACCATGAGAGATTTTTATTCCAGCTAAATCAATCGAAAAACAATATTGTTCTTTAACCAAAGTACTAACTGAAACCAAATTCATTCTCATCGAAGGAATATAATAATATTATTCAAGACTACAAAATATCCAGGCCTAACTTCTAACTTGATTGTCCCTATGTCCTTGACAGCCACTCTCATGCCATTCCCCACATGGATCTTAAGCTCACTTCTTCTTGGCTCCCTGCCCCTACTGCTTTGGAACCCTTGTAAAGAGTTACAAACATGTATAGGTGAGCCTGTGTCGATACACCAAGAACTAGGTCTAACATCAACTAAATTAACTTCGAAGGAAAAAGCTAATTTATTACCTTGCTTAGCCTTCTAGTTCTTAAACACATTACAGTCCCTCTTCAGATGACCAGGCCGCTTACAAAAATAACACTGAAAATTCTTATTCATAGCATTCCCTTTCCCCTTCATGTTCTCTGGTTTCTTATGCAGGTTAGGCTTATATTGACCCCCAGCCTTCTTACTCTTCCACTACGGTTTCGTGACCAGATTCACAACAGTAGGCTTAGTCTTCTTAAGCCTCTCGTGCTCCTGCACACAGACTGCTATCAACTGATCCAAGGTCCACTTATCAGTTTGGGTATGATAGGCATGGGAAAGACCCTCAAACTGAGCTGGCAGAGAGTTAAGCACTTGATACACCATATAACCATCATCCAAAGGCATACCAAGGTCACTAAGCTGGGCTGAGATGCTAATCATCTGAAGGATATGTTCCCTCATGTTCATGTTGAACTTAGTGGTGTGCAGCTTGTCATCAGCATACTGGACTCTATCTTAGCATTGGTCTGAAACTTATCAATGATGCACTGCAGGTAATATAAAGCATTAACCATGTCTAGGATAGCCCCCCTCACAGTATCAGAGAATTTTTTCTTAATTGTCAAGAAATGTTTTCTTAATTGTTAGGATGCATTGCTTGTTAGCCCTAGCCCATTTTCGCTTACTCTCGGATTGTTCATTAGTGGGATTCTCAACTAGCATAGGCTTAGGAGTAGTGAAAACCCAGTCAATTCCTTGATTTAGAAAAGAAAGCTCTATGTTCCCTCTCCACTTTTTGAAATTACTCCCATTCAATTGGACAGTCCCCATGTTAAGCACTGGAAAAAAAAAATTTGAGTTTCAGTTTAATCACTGTAGATAATATATAAGTTTTGTAAAACCAATCATAATCACAAAACACATCTTTCAATTCATATCAACACATAATACTTTATACACATTCAATCATATAGAAATACAGAATGTATGTCAATGTAAATGACATTTTCCTTATGCATACTTCATTTTCAATAACCTTGACTACATGTATGACAAAGCATTGGTTATTCCTTAGTTTATTTTAATGTTTGATCATATGTTAAAGCATGTTTTACAATTAGACAAGTCAGTACCTATATGGCAAAAAGAAAATGTCTAACTATACATCTTTATATACTTCAACACATAATATACAAAACCACAAAATTTGCTTAAAATCACCTTGTTTAAAGCCATCTGTTGATGAAACAAAAGCAATTCTAAACAGTTTTATGCAAGTTCCTGTTTTAGTATCTTTATGACCAAAAGAACATCTTAACCAACTATGCTGTGTGCATTATAAAGCTTAAAACACTCAATTGATCCTAAAAATAGTGACTGATTACCTTCCTTTTCATATCCATAAAATTTTCACTTTATAAGAAAACTCAGCTTTTACTTATGTTATCTTTAGACACAAATCTTTCAACTAGGAAGATTTATAATTCAGTCATTTCATGTCCAAGAATCACATAAACAATCATATATATGTTATCATACATTACATAGTAGATATAGGCATACCACAGACAATTTTATAAGAGCATAGCAGTACACACAGACCACAAGCATATTTCACTCAATTCAGAATCATCATTCATGGTTTTCCAACCACCTAAATCTATCACATAAGTTTCATCTGGGCATCTATCCTAAAGCTTAAGCACCCTAGGGTTCTTGCATTGAATCAAAAAACGAAATTCAGCAAAATCCTAAAATTTCATATCAAAACATACCCGGATGCTCCCAGCGCTGCAAAACAAGGATTAATCCAATATACATATCGATTCTTTAACACCAATCATTGCAAATCATTAGTTTGTAAAAACAAAATACCTGAAAATCAAGCACAGCAAAAGGAAATCGCATCTTCATATCGGAAATCCCCCAAATCAGTTTGCATGGATGCGATCAGAAAACCCAGAAAAACCTTTTCTCAAATCAGTTTGTTCACTTCGTTCTAAACTTCTAAAACAACGATATTCCTTTTTGTTTCAAAAAACGGGTCACAAAGTCGGGTTAAAAGAGACCCACGTGTTTTGTTAAAACGGGTCAAATACATGCTAATGGGTTTGGGCTTGGAACATGCTTTCCGGTCAAACTTTTTTTTTTTTTATAAAAAAAACATAATTTTTGTTTATTTCATGATCTGTTACGTTCTTCAATAAATTTGCGGAAACAATTTATGAAAGAAAATTCTGTAAGAAATTTTTGATCATGTATGAAACCATTTTGGTGGCTCTGATAAAGACAAAACACTTATCACAAACACATGTACATAAACCAAGCTTCTAAAAGGCGCCGCCATCCCCTGCCTAGGCGCCGACTAGGCTATAGGCGGAGCTAAGCCGCCTGGATTTTCTCCAAAGCGTTTCAGTTAGGCGGTCAGCCGCCCAAGGACCGCTTAGGCGGTCAAGGCGCCGTCAAGGCGAAGCAGGCCGTCCAAAGCGGTCTTGGACTAGGCGCGACTAGGTGAAGCCGGCGCTTCCGAAGAAAAAAAACCCCAATAAACTAAAACGCGTGCATGCCCTTTTGATTCCCGAAGATGCCTCGGAGTTGTCCACCACCGGAGCCACGATTGGCCGGGAGAAACAGAGGACGTCGTCGTCGTCGAGGTCTTCGGGTATCCGGCGGTTGAGCAGTGAGGACATTTCAGATTTGGGTTTGAGGGTAAGGTTTTGCGAGAGGATTGGAAAGTTCGAATTCCATGAGAGGACGATTCTGGAATTGGTCTGTGTGTTACAGAAGTAAACAGAGGAGATGATTTACTAGATCTGGATTTGTTTGATCCCTTTTTCTTTTCTGAACAACGTCTGGGAATGAATGAGGCAAGATGATGATTATTGTTGCAACTTGCAACACACGCGGACAAAGCCGATTATTGATTAATTAAACCAATTAAAGCCCTAATCTAGACCTTTTAATACTAATACTTATCTAATAAAATAAAAATATTATTAATTAAACTATTTTTTTTTGTGCATCACTATTAATTGAGCCAAAATTTTAAATTTATTCATATTTTACTAGTTTTAAATCTTTTATTTATTAATTAAATATAAAAAAAATAAATCGCCTAATTCCCGCCTAGTTCCCGCCTAGGCCGTCCAGGCGTTAGGCTATAGGTCGCCGCCCGCCTAACGCCTAGCGCCTTTTAGATCATTGACATAAACAAGATCACAACTCATGGCATCAAACATACAACAACATAGATGTACATGTACTGATATATATACTCAAGGAACATAAGTAGTACCTTGCTCAATGTTGAGGGCAGCCATCGAGATGAAGAGAGGCGGGAAGAAGCTTCCAAAAGGGATTTTCTGCGTAGCACTCAAGTACTAAAGTTTTAATGTAGAGAAAGTAGTTTTTGGCGTAAG
The DNA here is from genome assembly GCA_010134655.1 of Fragaria nilgerrensis. Classification (NCBI taxonomy): domain Eukaryota; kingdom Viridiplantae; phylum Streptophyta; class Magnoliopsida; order Rosales; family Rosaceae; genus Fragaria; species Fragaria nilgerrensis. Next base: position 12,582,973 of record CM020977.1, read on the forward strand.
TTAGAGTGTGCACATAGACCTCCTTTTATACTGCATTTTGGATAGCTCAAACTCTTAACCATCAAAGAGTTTGAGTTCCACACAAATACCACAATATTAGCCTATATCTATTATCTTGTTATACAAGATAATTCAAATGTATTTCATTGTTTATCTAACAATTTTATTTAGATAAACATATCATGATAATGCAATTAATAATCTCACAATGTTCATTATGTTATTCTGTAGAAGTCGTCGTGCCTTAGGACTTATAATGTTAAGTCCATTCTAACATGTCCTCCTTAATTTCCTCCTCTTGCTCATCATGGAAGGAGTATGATGATTGAATCTCCTCCTCTTGCTCATGGAAGGAGTATGATGATTGAGGTTTTGAGAGAGGTATTTGTTTCAAGTGTTTCGATGCTGGTGGTAGTTTAGGGCTTAATCTCAAAACTCTATATACGTTTGAATAGTGTGTTCTCCTATATATATATATCATTATATCCACATTCCTTTTAGGAATAGGTATCCCAAATTGTTAAGCAATCAACTTTACTTGGTACTATTTTTTGCTCGTAGTGAAAATATCAAGCCACGAGGCAAGAGCCCTCGATCCAAATTTATTCCCTTTCTCCATTTTACCATTACTCAATATACACATGCAAATAAAAGTCCATGAACAAACAAGTACTGAACCAGGCGGTCAGAAACTCGCATAACCTTGGGTTTTGAGTCTCTTGGCATGGCCTTCACTTCTTCAGTTCTTCCACCACATCATAGATTCATAATCATCCAACCTGAGTAAACTCTCTTTCATATTCCAAACTTTGACATCCACCGTCCATAAGCACATTTGTTTCAAGAACCACCCCATCATAATTGATCCTTATCAAATTAGCGTCAGTCTTGAAAGTTCATTTCCTCACAAGTGCACTATCTTCCCTGACCAAGAGGGGTTTGAGAAAATGAATATGCCTAGGCACATTGGAAAACCATAACATACAGAACTAAGTCCACGAGTCACCCCCGTCATATTCTCTCATCATCCACAAATCAATAAAGCTATTATGTTCACCAAAATGTTTATAACAATATAAACCATTCGAAAAACAGTATAAACACATACATTATTTTCCCACAGAAACCATGATACCGTCGAAAAGCTCATCACCTTTGTCACTGGCGGAGGCAGTGTAGGACAACTGAGAGCATGAGCCCCCATGGTGTTATTGATTACTTATGTTTTTTTTGAAAAGTATTAATTTCCTATGTTGTTATTCAGTTGTGCCCCCATTAATTGAAATTTTGTAACCATGGTATTGTATTATCCATGTGGTTTAACCCTTGAAGGCTAGTGTTTCACGCCTTGAGCCATTAACAAAACCAATTTGCGAGTGTATTTTCAATGTTTAAAAATGAGAGGGTGTATTTGTTTATCAAAGTATTTTTGTTTGGTTGGTTCAATCTGTTTGCCCCCACAAAGTTTTTTTTCTCCCTTCGCCACTGGTCTTCGTCAAGAATAGGAAGCGACATCCTTTGGAACTCCCTCTTTTGCCCGATCAAGAAAACTAAAGGAGACAGGATTTGTTGAACAATAACTAAATCCTTAATCTTCATTTCTGGTATGTTAGTTTCAAACTTTCAATTCTAGTGTTCTGTTTTGCTTCTATCAATGATTATGTACATTCTTCAATGATTCAAGCTTAGTGTTTCTCCATCTTGTATTTATCTCTTTGCATTCTAACTGGGATTCATTAGTTGGGCATATCTGCATCTTTGTACAACAAAATAACCAATCTTCGTCGAGATGGTAGACCCATTCGAGTCAATACCCACAACTCTCATCCTACCAAACAACCCTAATGCCTCATCAGTCTCACCCCTTTAGGCATAAGCCGAAATAAGAGTGTTGTAAGAGACCAAGACCGGTTCAGGAATTTTATCAAACAACTGGTGTGCAAGTTTGGTCTGCGATTCTTTTACGTAGGCCGAGAGATGATGGCATTGTAAGAGAAGACATTGGGGTCATGAGTGGCGGAGAAGGCGTTGCGGGCGGAGAGGAGGCGGCGGGAATTGGAGTAGAGGAGGATGAAGTGGTTGGAAATGTAGGTGGAAGAAGGAATGAGGGACTTGAAGTAGATCCGCTCACTTCAAACTTATCAATCATATTATCATTATCAATGTTATCAGCATATTCGCCACCAATGTAGATAATCATCGAATCATCAAGAAACTCATTTTCCATCTTGTTTTGAAGTTTGTTTATTATGATGTTCATAGATGAAAAAACTTTATATGTTATTGCTGCCGAAAGTGGCAAAGTCAGTACAAGACAAATTAATCTATAAATCATTGGAAATAATGTTAACTTTCTTAATTCAACTAACCATCGACACAAATCAGAAATAAAAGTTGTGTTGGCAAATCTTGGATCATTTGAAATATTTGCTACAACATACCCAAACTCCATATCTAGATTAAGCATACCATAAGATTTAAAATCTGCATGATAGATCCTCGAAGCAATTGCAAACATCCTCCGATTTGAATGTTTGAAAATTATCACATGGACCAAATGTAGCACTAAGAACAATGAGTTTTAACGAATTATCAGAAAATCTACTATCAAAACTCTTCCAACTGAAAGTCTATCATATCATTAAATATATTGACTCAATAAGAATGTTGATTTGTGATATTTTGTTCACAAGCCCTTGCGCCTTTCTTAGAAGGAGCATACATATCTTTATTAGACACTTCAAACTCATTAATCACATTTTTATTATCAATGTATTGTCATATTTTGTTTCAATGAAGATTACCATCGAATCATCAAAAAACTCATTTTTCATCTTGTTTCGAGGTTTTTTTTTATTTTTTATTTTTTATTTTTTTATGATGTTCATAAATGAAAAAACTATATGTGTTGCTGTCGAAACTGACAAAGTTAATAAAAGACAAATCAATCTATAAATCATTTGAAAGAATGTTAACTTTCTTAATTCAACTAACCACCGACACAAATCAGAAACAATATTTGGGATGACGCGTTGGTGGCAAATACATAGCCAAAATCAACTCTTAGGTCATACTGTTAGGATGATTCGTCAAAACCCGGGTCAGGCAATTTGAGAAACATAGCAGTAGATGGGTTCCATATATAATAGCTATCATGATCATCGAGAGATACAAAAACTATGTCATTGCAGGAGCTTAACATGTTGATGTTACGCCCCGGTTGCTTGAATGGGCAGGTGAGGTTGGTCACCGAAGAATCATCATCAAACGACGACATCGACACAAGGGGATAGTTCTCTCTCACATTTCATTTCTCAATGAAAAAATTTGGACATCCACCCTTTCAAAAATGTCGGCGCCATGGACATACTCCCCCTATAAACGGACAAGATGAGCTTATAGTCCTGGGTAGAAGACATACCTAAACCCCCCGTAATGGTTAAAAGGAGTATCGGAGACGTACCCAAACTCGCTAGTAGGATATGGAGGGAAAGGTACTGATCGATATTCTCCGGTCAATGGATTTCAAACAAAGAAATCGTTAAAACCAAGACACGTGCACACGAACCCGTTGCAGGTGCCCAATAATAAGATATCCTGGTTGTATCGGGTCACAGGGGAGGCGAGCCTGTGGGCAGAAGCCCGGTCTCCGAAGGGAAGGCAGTCGAGTTCCAGGGATTCGAGCTGAGAGATGTTGGTGGTGATGGAGAGGTGGAGCTGAGGGATGTTGATGATGATGGAGAGGAGTGAGCGAGTAAGGGTTTAGTTCTCAATGCCCAATTGAAAGTGGGATTCAGCGAAATACGGCTAAGATATGACATCCTTCCAGTGTTTGCAAACAACCTTCCCTATTATTAATGCCTTCACCGACAGCTTCGCGATGATTTGGTCGACGATTTCTACGGGAAGGAATTCCGACAATTTCAATATGATTTGTGGAGGATCAGTGGGCAAATCTATTTTGTGGGCTTTTTATGGGAATGCACCTCTCTCAATACTTTAGAAGAAATATGTGCTACGTACATGTTAAGATAGTTATCGTAGCTGAGTTGGCTTGGTGCGAAGGAAAAGTTAGGTCATTGGTTCAAGTCCTCCCCTGCTCCATCTTTTCTTACTCCTCACTTTTTTTCTTTCTCCCCATTTTTCTTCCCTCCTTTCTTGCTTTCCTTCTTAATTTTATTTTTTTCTACCACCTAAGAAAATTGGGTTCAACAATATAGACGAAAAAAATTATTTGGTATTAGCAACTCTAAAAGTTAACGACAAAAAAAAAACTCATTAGACACTTCAAACTCCACATTATCATTATTAATGTTATCGACATATTCTGTTTCAATGCAGATAACCATCGAATCATCAAAAAACTCATTCTCCATCTTGTTTCGAAGTTTGTTTTTTATGATGTTCATACATGAAAAAACTATCTATGTTGTTGCTGCCAAAACTAGCAAAGTCAATACAATTCAAATCAATATATAAATATTTGGAAAGAATGTTGACTTCCTTGATTCAACGAATAGCCGAAATAAATCAGAAAAAAAAGTTGTGTTGACAAATTTTTGATCTTTTTATATATCTGCTACAATACTCACACTATATATCTAGATTAAGCATATCATAATATTTAAAATCTGCATGATAGAACCTTGAAGCAAGATTGCAACATCTTCTAATTTGAATGTTTGAAATTATCACGTGAATCAAATGTATAACTAAAAAACAACGAACTCTGAAAATATACTATGTCACATCCCGACCCGTAAGATTTTATCTTATTTACTAGCTTGATTATAATAAGAATTTTACCGTCTCCGACATTGACATATAGTTTAATTGGTCCCTAGAGGGGTTTTGAGGGACGATTATTTCGGAGAGTTATTCGTAGGAGAAAAATGTAACGACGGTAAAAATGGTAAATTTAGCTAGTAAAAGGTAATTTTTATTAGGGTATTATTTTTAGGGGTGTTAAATTTTTGGATTGGGTTTATATTGGGTTGGAACCAGTTGGGCCAAGCCCAACCGATTTTCTCTCTCTTCCCTCCCGATTCTCTCTCCTCTCTCTCTTTCTCTCCCGATTCTCTTTTCCTGCCGGATTTCTTCCAACGCCGTCCGCCACCGTCCGGCCACCAGCGACCGCCGGACTGGTCCCGTTCGGACCCCTGCCGTCCCCTCTCTCTTTCTGGGCCGGTGACAGGCCGTGTAGCGCCGCCGTGAAGGAGTAACGCCGCCCGAAAGGCGCGGCTGCCTTGGGCTTTCCGTCGCCGGAACTCCCTCCTCCGGCCACCAATCCGGGCAAGCTTGGTACGGTTTTGAAGCTCTCCTCCCGTGCAACAACCCCTCCAAAAGGCTCGATCCCTCTTGAGCTCGGTAAGGAGAAATTCGAAGTTGAAATTCTAGGGCTTTTAGGATGTTTTCGTTCGATTGACCTAGTTAGGCTTGAAATTGGACTTAGTGATAGTTATGAAAGTTGTTTGGAATGATGAGAGGAAGCTGCTGTTAAAATTTGGTAGAATTTGGACGTCGCCGGAGCTGGTCGCCGGCCGCCGGCGCCGCCGCTGAAAAATTGTTTTTGGTGGAGATTTTTATGAGGAATTTAATGGAATGAGTTTTAGAATTTTCGGACGAGTTTTGAATAGGTTTATGAATTTCCGAAGTTTGGTATTTAAGCGGTTAAATAATGTAAAATCCGACCGTAGGATTTAAATCAATTTCTGGGAAATGTTGTTTATACGACTGCCGACTATGATATAAAAGTTTGGATCGTTCCGATTTAAGAATATCAAACTTAGGCAATGATGAGCGTAATTATGGCTCTCGATTAATTTTGCCTATTTTATAAATACTGGAATTTAGTTGGTAAATTAATTATATATTTGGAACAGGACGTGAGGAGACCCGAGCAGAAGAAGCCTCGGAGCGTCATCAGGCTTAGGCCTAATTTGTGAGTGGACCTTTGTTTTAAATAAAAAGCATGCGATGAATGATTTTATTAATCATTTATTTCTTCTGATGAGATTATTGATTTCTCGCCTATTTGACAATTTTTCCTCCTTTGGAGAGATCCCGAAAATGAGATTTTCGGTGGATATATATATTTTAGATATTATGAGTATAGTATGTATATAAATGCTAGCTAGCCATACGTGCTTGGTCCGTCATAATGAGGTAAAATACAATTATGGCGTGTCGTGCGTGTTAGACACAAGCGTCATAGCCCTATATGAAAATTCTTTCTTTTTCAGTTTATTTAGGTTTTCATATAGGGAGTCCACACGTATATGTACACCGTCCCTTTTCGGTCATAATGAGGAAAAATACCATTATGGCGCAACGTGAGCGTTAGACGCCAGCGTTGTAGCCTTGTATGAATTTCTATTTTTCTGAATTGTTTCTAGGATTCATACAAGGAGTCTGACGGGTGTAGATACATACGAATATATGATTATATGGTTTAGCCTGAGAGGCTCCATTTTATTTGAGTTGGTGACTAGCCAGTGCTAGTCATAAAATTATCAGATTATGAATTGAGCGTTTTTAAGCTGCCGCATGCAGTATATTTTTTCTATGAAATTAATTGGGAATGCATAAATAGTTTATTATTAAATTATTTTTGTCCACTCACTCTAATATTATTAAATGTCTTCCCCTGGGCCTTCGTTTTAAAATGCCCAGTCTGCAGAGTTCGGATTGGATCTAGTAGGAGACGAGGCATAGTCACCCGTATTTCCACCACCTTTCACCAGTAGGTTACCTGTTTAGCCTACTGTCTTTTTCTTGCTTCCGCTAGTGTCTAGTAGCTCTGAATACTTGGGTTTAATGTATATATTTTTAGTTGTGGGTGAAGGCTTGTTGATATTTTAGAATATTTTCGGATAATGTATATTATCTTAGATAATGTTTATTATCATGTTGGTGGTGATTGTTTTTGGGGAGCACGAAGGCTCCAGAAGTTAAGGTTGGATTTGGAACCTTTAGAAGTGTTTGCAGGTTTTTATTGGAAGGGTTGTCCATTTCCAAGGGAGGTTGTACCGAATTTTGCGGTAAATCTTTCCTTGGAGGTGGTCCCCGCACGATTTACTCTGGATTTAGGGTGAAATTCGGGGTGGGTTGTGTCATACTATCAATGCTCTTCCTATTGATAGTCTGTCACAACATTAAGTATATTGACTTGATAATAATGCTCATTTGTGATATTTTGTTCACAAGCCCTTGCGCGTCTCTTGTAAGGAGCATGCATATTTGGCATAATAATATCATACTCGATCACAACAAAATGATATTACCCTCATATGCAATTCTTCCCAACCATGTTCTCTCATGTTTTGAAGTTCTAATTTTGTGCTTAAAAGAAAATTTAGAGCATTCAAGATGTCAACTTTGGATATCTCATCTTGAGAGTTTGAGAAGAAATGTCTGCCACACCAGATAAAATTACAATCAACAAAACAAAGAATGATAGTCGGTTGTTCTTTTTTAGACACATCAACCGCTTTATCAACAAGGATACAAAACTTAGCTTGTCCCACTTCATCTTGAATCGTGGTTATTACTTTGTTAAGCATATTTAAAATTTGTTTTTGGATAGAATGAGTTGTATATTTGGCATTCTTATGACCACTTTGAAAGCCTATGTACTCTATATTCATTCTTCTAAATGAGTTTAACACCGCGGTGAAATTGCCACCACTGGATGCATTGGCTGATTCAGAATGGCCTATAGATGCACAGCCTTGTTTATACTTAGACGCACAACCTTGTTTTGCCAACAATCTTAAACTCTCTATAGTAGTAAGAAGCCGGCGTCGATTATTCTATTGCTTGTAATGATGGTGTGCTAATCCCTCTTTCAATATGGTTGAATGGGCCGGTATCTAAGCAACTCCCACTTATCTATGGTAATAGTATGTAGCAAATTTATGTCTCCCATGTGATAGGCAAAGCCAGACTTTTTAAACATAACATTCTTCCATCCTTAAAACTCATGTTCAGTGGGTTGAGATGGATAACTATCAAATAAGAAACAAGGGAAGTAAAAAGAATTATCCAACTCCTAAGAATACTTGAGCTTGAGCTAAGACCATTCCTTAAACTACTTGGGATTAAATTCGACCTTGACATCTGTCAAATAAAAATGGGTAAAAACTTTACTGGTCCTAACACCACATAAGCTCTTCGAATACTGTCACGCTCATTCGTATGATACTTGCATGTTGGAAGCCGTATTCCCTGATCACATTGAAGAGAATTAATATCAAACCTCTCTTGTCCCTCATCTAACGGAATGGATGGAAAATAGTTCAAATGAACATCATTAACAAAATTGTCAGTCACATTTCTACTCCCACCCCCTATCTCAATCTCATCGACCCTACCACTTGATGTAGTATTACTGGTTGTAAACCATGAGAAAAGATTTTTGTACCTCTTGGCAATCTGATGATCCGTCATCACCTTTCCATCCCGATTTTTGTTTCCATGCAGCTTTCTTATTCTGACGAAAGATTGAAGAGGGCTTGCTGGACTGTAGCACATGTAGCTTTCTTGTTTCTTCTATAATATAAAGATTAATTAAGTCTTCATCCCACCATTTTAAGAATAATAGCACAGCCAAGCTCTAGTATTGGTGAAACACAGAAAATATACAACTTTCTCTTTCTAAGCTTTTCATTCCGCAAATCTAACGAGACCTTACTATTAATTTATTAGGGTGTGGTGCTATTAACACACATTTTTTTGTTATTAACTTATCTCATCTCTGATTAGAGTCAATCATTAAATAAATTCAAGTAATAAGTTTGTAAATAAAATTGAATTTGTATAAGATAATTCAAGTGAGACCTCTATGTAAGATAAAGAAGAGAATCAAGAAGAGGAGGTGGTTACTTATATGCATGGGTTGCACGAGTGGAGATCTCGGTGGAGTCTTATGATTGTGTATGATGAGACTGTAATTTGCAGTGTGATGGCGGAACCAAAGCCGCCGGAGAGAAAGGGCAAGAAACTGAAAACGCAGCACCAGGGCGTCACAAAGCTCGAATGAACATAATTATTGAACATAATTATTGCTGGTTTGTTACTCCTTCCTCTTATGCATTAGAACATAATTTGCTTGTTTTTTCTGCTATGCTTAGGGATCTGTTTCGGTTACATTTGAATTAATGTCTTTCAAGTGCTTTCCTTGGATTTATATGTAAGGGCACTCAGTCAAGGGATGCTGAAAAATGAATTGGAACATGTGTTATAATATTCCCTTGGAACTAGATCAAGGGGAATTAGTCTATCATGTTTTGTATTGGAGTGGCCATTGTTTGTGGTATTGATAATAGATTTCAGACTGGTCTTCCCTACCAGTCTTAACACAATTGATCTCGTAGCAGAATTGTTTCAGTCTACATTTGTTACTGATCTGGATCAATTTCATAGAAGTTTACATTCAATATACCATTTTCTCTTATCAGTTTGAATTTGTAGTGGCCATAGATATGAAGGGGAAAGACGTTTCACCAAATATAGATAGGAAAGTAAAACCCATTTTCCTGTTAAAAACATATCCAATCAATGTGTGTGCGAAAGAGCTAACAGAAATACCATGCCACTTTGATTGTCTTATTGCATTATGTTATCTTATACAAAGTTATGGATTCTACTAGACTATGATTCACTACGGTCGAATTGTGCAAGCATCTCTATTCTTTATGCTCTATTTTGTTTTCCTGCACTGAAGTTGAACGGTTAGAAATCCTTCTTCTTGTTGTGTATTCCTCTGATTTCTTGTGATCTCATGTTGGCATAGTTTTTTCAGTTCTCTTTATGGTCTTCCCTGTGGGTCTGGGTTAACCTATTTCCTTTGATTGATTCTGTTGATTGAAAAACTGAATTTGATTTAGTGCCAGATTCATTAGCCTTTAGGAGCGCATCAATACTCTTTTGAAATTTGGCTAGATACTCTTCTTTGATCTAGATAATCAATTTTGCTGGATATTTCATGCCTGGGTGGATGTGTATTACTAGAGAAACGCTAGCTAAAGAGATGTGTGTTGAATGAGCATGATATGAATTATTCTTAGGCCTGCATAGTTGATTAGTGGGAATAAAAGACATTATAATTATAGCTTTTGGTCACGATCCTATAAGTATATCTTTTGGTCAGTGTAGCGTTTACTGTTACATTTCCTCACAAGAGCTTAGAAAAATTTCCATAAAAAGGATTGTAGATTCTACTTGCAACAACTTGGGTAGGTATGGACTCACTGTTTTGTTTCCTATAATATCTCTGACCTTAGATGCGATAACTCATTGCTAAAGTTATCCTCCTAGACTACCCAAAACCTTGTTTGTTTTATATTTTTTTTCCTCTCTCTCTAACTATATATAATAGCCATGGTAAATCTCAGGTAGGCTTTCGCCTTGGCTAGCTTGTATAGCAACGCAAGAGAGGCTCGTATGAATATTGTGTTGGTTGGACACCTAACCGAAACTGATGAAGAATACAAGTGGAAGACCACTGGGGTTCCAAGGCCGAAGCCCTGATTCGGCGTCCTATAGACGATGATGTGCCTTTTTGGGATCATGCCTGGTTTTGGAAAGTTCAATTGTACTTTTCATGTAGCATGAATGTAAAAGAGTTGCTTCCTTCTAATGTCTTTGAATTGGAATATCTGTAAATAGTTGTCTTTCAATTGAGTGATAGTTTCAAGTCCTTTTCGCTGTTCGTTGATTTTTTATGGTTTGGCCTAGGATTTACTGTTACTATTATTGTTTATCCTCTGTCCTTTCAGCAACTGAACGGGAAATGGTTTGGGAAAGGACTGTCAAATCAGATGTTTTTTGCCAACCAAAGGAGAAGAGAACATGAGAGTCTTCGATTTATTAATACAATCAAACCTTCAGGGTGGTTTTAACTTTACATTTCTTTTTCATTCTGAAGAGGTGGAAATCTTCTTTGTTTCTGTACCTTTCAATTATGAGTTTTTGATTTTCTGTTGTTCCTACTGTCTTCGTACAACCTACAAAATGCGTGTTAGGACACTCGTAAGACTGATCTCGTACCTGTACTAGTCATCTTCTAATATGATGCCAGACTCATCTCATAAGTCATAAGCAAAATATACTGATGCCATGTTAATTGCCCTGCTTAAAACTGAAGGCATTAGCACATTTGGATATGCTCATTCCTATTATTTGCGCATGTTTCCTATACTACCTAAAGAGAAGGAAAGATCTCAAGTTCCAGTTGGGGAATTCCCATTCGATTGTTATGGACTTGTTATCCTTGCCCTTTCAAGCCTGCACACCATACGACTGAATATAAGATATGTAGGAAAAATGTGATTATAAGAGTATGTTTAGCACACTAGTTATTATATAACTTTTATCTATGTATATCGATCTACATAGAGAGCGAGATTCATGATACTAGGCAAAGATGTTACTTGGCGCTTCGGTTTTTAGGTAAAAAGTCATTTGTAATTTTACAAAATGTATAGGTTAGTGTTATTAACGCACCTTATGTATTATTAACACATCTCATTTATAATAAAATGTGTGGATAGGAAAATAGATAAGGTGTTAATAACACAAAAGAATGGTGTGTTAATAACACTATAGAATATATATCGTCAGATTTATTTCGTCCTACATTCCTACTCTCACCAACTCAGTAGTTCACGACTCTTCGTCCTCACCAGTCCTTTTTTCCAGCGAAAACACAGGCGCAATTGCAATGTCAGACTACCTCCCAGAAGATCTCGTGGTCAAAATACTGACAAGACTGCCGGCAGAATCTTTGATGCGATTCAAGAGCGTCTCAAAACGGTGGCATTCTCTCATCTCCGACTCACAATTTGCCAAAGCCCATTTCCAGTTAGCTTCCGCCCACCAAACCCTAACTCACCGCTTCCTCGTATGCACTTCCTCTCATCGCCCTCAGCTCGAATCTTCAGTCTTGGAAGCTCCATCCTTTGGCGACCGCTTTTCCACCCGAAAGCTGGCCCACCCAACAGAGGAGGAGGTAGCCTTACCTGTCGTGCTACCCGGTTCTTGCAATGGTTTTGTTTTTACATGTCTCCGGCAAACTATGAATCAATTTCGGAATTACTCCATCTAGAACCCTACAACCGGGTTCTCCCTGGATCTACCCGACCTGGAATTACCCGACGATCCCGAAAGAAACTGTTTCTTTCGCCAACTCGGGACATGTTCTACACTTCACTTGAGCTGCTATCGAGTCAAAAAACACCTGCCAACTTTCAATATCTGCCAAGATTATTCAACAGCAGACCCTAGCTTTCATAATCATCGAAGACTGTTGAAATCCAAGAAATAACAATAACTCAGAATTCATAAGCAGGAAAAATGGTCCATGACCAGAACATAAAAGTAACTTGTAAAAGTGCCATTGAACTATTTTAAAGAATGATTCCAATGTTCTAGTATATCATCAAAAAGTTTGATTGAATATACAAAAGAGTTGTAACATACCTGAATAAGAAGAATTTGTATATGGGAGCTCAATGTTCCGTAAATTAATTCATGAATTCAACAACTGACGACTGTGCAAATCTGCAAAATGAAAAAGAAAAAATAGTGTGAGGGTTTTTTTGAATTAAGCATGACTAGGCCAAGATTAACCCAATGATCCGATTAATGGGAAATCTTGTATGTGATTCAAACAATAAAATGAGCTTGTAGCGTGAGCCTGGTGTGGGAGCTAAAGATACATCGTAGTGATAAGAATTGGACTGGTTTTCTGAAAAAAAAACTGGGTTTTTAGAACAAGATTGGGGGAAAGGATGATGAGGCTTCTTGCTTGAAGGCATGAAAGCAGAGCTTGAGTGTTTATGGGGGGAATTCTAGGTTATTGCCGGATGGAATTCTTAGCCCCAAGCCCCTCTTTTTATAGGGCTCAATTTGTAGGTTTTTACGATGGCTTACAAGGTCTAATCTGCTAGGTAAAGAATTTCCCTCCCTTAGACACATGATTTTGGATTTGAAACTTTGGAAGGAGAAGCTTGCTCCAGAAGATGAGAAGGTCGTCTCACTGCAGGGACAGCTGCAGGGACAAAAAACAGGGAATGAGGTTGACAGAGCGACTTTGAAACTTGCAATCTAGTCATTTGAGGATGAAGGGGCTGCTTTGGAATCAGTCGCACACTCTCTCCTTCCTTGTCTCAGAAAAGAAAGGGACCTCTCGTTGGAAAAGCCGCGAATCTAGGTTTTGACACTGTTGCGGGGAGAGAAAGCAGAAGAACTGGTTCGAGAAGGGAGTAGGAAGGAAATTGGGCTTTTTTATGCAAAATAGAGGGGTTTGGGCCTTTAAAAAGAGTTGGGTTTTTGGGTATTAAATGTGTTTAGGGTTTAGGGAACGAGTAGTCCAATTCTCTTGTTTTTCACCAATTCGTTATCGATTTAGGCCGTCGGGCTTGAATTTCGGGCCCAAGACCGAAATTATCAACGACGTTAAATCGATGAACGAGCGGCATGCGTCTTCATAACCTTCCACACCATACCCACTTCTACAAGCCCCAAAGATGCATGGATGTGGCTTGGGCCCACATCAATTGACATGTTTGCTTGACGGGTTATAATCAAGGATTTAACCCAAGATTATGGATTTTTGCACGAATTGTGTAACAAATCATAGCGTGGCAAAGTGCATGATTTTTCGGGTATCAACATTAGCCCTTTTGATTATTTGGGCCATTTTAGGCATGAAATGGGCCACATAATCAAAGAGAGCTAGAAAAATCAGCCTGGCCCATTTACTTTGCGTAGCAGAGCCCAAACTGACTCTTCTATTTTTTTCTGGCTTCTCTTCTTCTTTTCTTGGACTTTCACCATCTGGTCTTCTAATTGTGTTTCAAGTTGAATTTCTTAGTGTGTGGCTGTGTGCATCAGAGTGATGGCAGATTGTCAGCTTCTTTGAACGAGAGTTCATTGCAGCCCTGAGGTACGTTTTGAATGGAATTTCTTTGATTCATTCTCTTATCTTTGTTTCAAAAATCCCAGAACTCTTCCTTTTAACGACTCCAATTTCTTTTCTTTTGCTGCGGGGACGCCCAATCTTTTCTGATTGCAGGGACCAATTTGCTGACATGAACTATTCAATTTAATCGTATTTCTTCTTCAATTGCTGACATCTGATTGTGCCAATTTCGCTTAGGTGAGTGTGAGCCTTCAAATTGAGTATTTTAGGACTCAGGCCTTGAATGCGGGGAGAGATTGTGCATGCTCTTTCTCCTTTTAAGCAGTATGTCTGTATTTGGGATTGAATTGGTATTCCTTCTGCGATGTTTAACTTGTTGCCTAGCTGCTAGATTTCTTCTTTTCTTGGGAGAGTATTCAGTAACTCTTGAGTAGAGTTCATAGTTAGGGCCTTAGGAGTGCTTGTAAAGACTAGCTGATTTGAAACATGCTTCTGTTTGTATTGAGTTGTTGATTTGAAGCAGGCTCATGCTTGTGTCCTGACGACATGGGGTTTACATACGAAAATCATACTGTTCCTGCAACAAGCTTTCCGACTTTTCTAATGGAGCCCCTTCTTTCTTCTTCTTTTTCTTGTTTGTTTTGCTGGTTTTGCCGCAAGGAACTTTATTCATGAGTTTGATATTACTTAGCTAGCCATAGGAAATTCGTGATTCCCTATATGCATGTTGATTTGAAAGATTTTTGTAATTGAATTGCCGCAGCTGAAATCTTGCATAAACATGTAGACGAACATGTATTAGCCTGAGTATACACTTTTGTCAAGTGTTTGCAAGAAAAGTGCCTGCCAATTTGTTCCGTCTTTTCTTTCAAACATTGCTGCATTTAAGCATGGCGATGATATATCTTGGCTTGGCTTCTGGTTGCTTGGCTGCCATAATTATTATTATTCTTTTTTCTTTTTTTTTTTATGCATGCGATTCTATTTCGTCGTGCGATTACTTATGGATTTTTCTGGCATGTTCATGCATTGATACAAAGAGTTGTATGTCACTTGATTGTTAGGCTTTGCCTATTGGGCATAAGAATGTGAGGATTAGAGTTAGGTGTTGAGCATAAGGTACTACAGGAAATCTCGTCCTAGACGACGAAAGAAACTCGTCGCCTAAGACTCACTATTCCACTACCAGAAGAAATGTTTTAGCCGACGAAAATAAAAAAACCAGGCCGACGAATTATTTTTTCGTCGGCTAAATTTTCTTTCGTCGGTTAATTTAAATTTTCGTCGGCTATAGTCAACTTTAGCCGACGAAATTTTAAATTCGTCGGCTAAAGAAATGTTTTTGTCGGCTTTAGTCTGTGAACTTTAGCCGACGACTATATAAAAGTTTAGCCGACGACATCAAACTCATTTTCGTCCGCTAAAGTGCCTTATATTTGCAGATCTGGACAGTAGCTCATCTGGGAAAAAAAACAGGAGAAAAAGTTGTGAAATAAGATATGACCAGAATGGTGAAATACATCTACGGTTGAAAAATCACGATATTCCGGTAAAGTCTCGGTGCCGATAGTTGCAGTCAATGCAATTTTCCATTCTTTCTCCTTATGGGTAGCCCTATCTTCGGTGGTTATTTTCGGTAAAATTTTTATACGATTTGTTGCGTCCCATCGGTTTGAAACTATTTGCAGTTGAAGGTCCGGCCAAGATACGTAATTTTGACGGTCCAATGACCTTTTCCGTGCGTTTAGGGGTTTGACTTAACGGATTGACCGTCCGGATCGAGCCCTTAACCTTGTCGGATCAAGTTGAATTTTTTCTCCCATACATGTATTTTATCATGGTGGTCAGATCTGACAGTCGGATTTTCGTTTCTCAAGTTTGATCATCACAATCACAATGTGCCGAATGTATAAAAAATACTTTAGCCGACGACATTATTGAAAACTTGTCGGCTATAGTTGATACAATAAAATAAAACAGATAAATTGAAAATATTAAATAAAAAGTACTATAACCGACGAATTTCAAGGGTTTGCCGACGAATTTTAAGGGTTAGCCAACGAATTTCAAGAGTTAGCCGACGAATTTCAAAGGTTTAGCCGACGAAATTCAAATGTTAGCCGACGAATTTCAAATTTTAGCCGACGAATTTCAAATGTAAGCTGACGAAGTAAGTATTTCGTCGGCTAAAGGTATCGAGACCGTAGAAAACCTAGCGCTCGACAGCCTCCACAGAGCGACGAAAAAACCCTAAAAAACTTACCGGTCCGCCTCCTCCGGCTCCTCGATCCCACTGCCGCCTCCTCGAGCCCTCACCGCGCTCCACAGCCTCCACTGCCTCCGCCGCATCAGCAGCCTCCTTCCGCCCTCTCCCTCTCCCTCTTCCACAATACAAACATAGTCGAAAGGTAACTCTTTTCTTGACTTTGCTTGCTCTGTTTGCTTTAATTTGCGGATCTGGGTTGTTAATTTGTGATTTGCAATGTAATTTAGTTCGATTTTTTGAAATTTCAGTGCTTTTTGACCTTTAGAAATTTGTGGTATTATGGAATTTGGGAATGATTAATGCTCAATTGGGTTGGTAATGATTTAGAATATTTGATATGGTGGAAGGGTATAGAATTTAAATTTAAAGTATGAAATCGGAAAAAAAAAATACAATTTGAAGTCAATTGATTGAACTAGTCTGCTAGTATGCTTATTTAATTGAATTGTTGTCTTATTAAGTAATGAATTGCTGAATTGCTGGAAATTTTAATTGGAATAGAATACAATTTAGTTAGTATTTTAAACAACTTTGATTCAAATTAATATTTTAAACAGGATGAGCGGTAATTTTAGATCGACGAAGGGTTCGAAGGGCCAAAGGTCCGAATCATCTGAGGGAACCTCTAGCAACCCTCAAACGTCGTTTCGGAGCCACATGACAGCCAGACATGCGACCCTTCTGGAGACGGCGCAGAGGCAGCCGCAGAGCGTTTCCCATTCCTCGAGGCAGCCGGAGGTGCCCCCTTCATCGAGGCAGCGGGGCGTCCCTCATTCCTCGAGGCAGCTATGGCCTCAGACCCATATGGAGGTGTCTGCACCCCGTATACCTGAGATACACCGGGCGCCCACTCCGGGTCCTACTATTTCGGATGGTGGGTCATCTGGGGTACAGATGCCGCCGCCTCATCTGTTCCTTCCGCGGATGATACCAGCCTTACTTGCAGTCGATGGCTCAGGGACGCTGATTTATCCACTGCCCCCGCCAGTGGCTCCATCAGCGGCGTACCGGTTCGTGCCTTTTGATACGCCTCTTATTTTCGCGAGGGTATCATCATCGGCGACAGAGACGGAATCCGTCGCGTCCGCCGCATCGCCTTCAGGTAATGAAAGATGAATGATTTGTTTTCTTATAATTAATAATAAAGGGTCTCCGATTTTAATAATCAATTTGGTTTATCATGTGATAGGCACTGTCGGAGCGAAGCCGACAAAGAAGAAGAGAGGCCACATCACATGGAAGACTCTCGAGAAGACCGTCAGTATCTCAGGGGGGATCGTCATCGATACTAACGGGGATGGCCACATAGTATCAGGCGGGAAGTCGAGGATGTACTCTGGCCGTGTGGGAGCGCTCATTAGGGATAGAGTCCCTATGTTGTGGTCAGACTGGGGCGAGGTCCCGCAGGAGGTTAAGGACATGGTCCACAACGCGATGTCGGTGAGTTTACAAAATGCCTCAATAATATTATGTATTACATTGTTGATTTCTCAAAAAACTAAACTAATAAACGGTTAAATAATGCAGGTGTGGTTTGACGTTCCCGAGCACCTGAAGAACAACTGGGCGGACGTTGTGCCTGGGGGAAGGTACGTTAGGAAGTTAATGAAAAAACAAAATTGTATGTGATATTAATAATATTTCTAATATTTTTGTTGTATCTGTAGGTACAAGGAGTGGAAGAACGAGTTGCGGACCTACTGGACTACGCACGGGAACGCACGTTCTGGTACCCTTGCTGAGTTCCAGTACAGGGAGTACAAGTGGCGTTGGCTTCTGACATCAGAATTCAACAACCCTCGTAAACAGGTAGTTAAAAAAATTAATTAGTTAATTTGTCATTAAGTACGTCCATTTTTAAATATTTTACTAATAGTTTATTTTTTCTTTGAAGGCCCTTTCCCGGGCGAACGCTCAGAACCGGCAACGCAACACAAGGAACCATCATGCCGGTTCTAGACCGTTTGCTGTCTTCATGGATGAGGCGGCCAGGGAACATCCAGAAGTCAACCGGTACGTCTATTCATACGAGAAAACATATCGTGACGCCCATGAGGATATTGTAAGTCATCTTACGTTTATAAATTTTTAATTCTACTTATATATATGTCAAAATGTTAATTAATCAGTTTTTTCCTATCCAATTAGGCGAAGGTGAGGGAGGCTAGTGACGAGGTGATGAGTGCTATAGTGAGAGAGACATGGCCGGACACGTAGGAGGAAGAGATGTCCGAAGCCATGTCCCGGATCGACACTTCGGATCCGAGGGTTGGGCCGAGGATCATGGGCACAGCCTTCCCACCGCGAGCAAACAACTTCTATTGCCGGGGTCTAGGAAAGAAAGGCGAGGGGGTCTTGAAGACCACTCTAGGATTTCAACGAAAGGCAGCCTCGACCAACAGGAGGACCTTGACCACCAGCAGGACGACTCAGCTATTCAGAAGGACTTGGGTCAAGAGATGGATAAAAAGGTGAATGGAAAACCTTCTGGTTTTGGTAATTTGTGGATTTGGTGGTGGTATTGATTATTTTGATTCGGTGAAATAGTGGTAGGAACATACTTATTCAGGTTGAGTTGTTTGTTTTGGTTACTGAAGTTTGAATATAGAAACAACAGGAGGAGACTGAATGAACTTGGTTCTGTGTTTTGATTAGTCTTCGATAGTGATTTTGGAGCCTTAGGACTCATTGGATTCAGAGATGTGGCTGTTCGGGGGCAGCTTGTTCGATGGACATAATTGATGATTTTGGATAAGCTAAATTGGTTTAGCTTGCTGTGTTCTTGCCGGATGAGCCAATATGCAATTTGGAGTTCTTATTTGATCTAATTTGATAATCAGGTTAGTGGGTTAATGTTTTGACCTTATGAGATTATTAAGTAATTCGTTTCTGTGTATATGTGAATCATGCTTTTGAAAAGGTTGGATTGGAATTGATCCATCGTGAATAACAAGTTATAAAATGGGAGATTAAAATTGTGTTATAATTCTGGAAAGTGAAGTTGATTAGTTACTAGACATATTGGTTTGGACTTTTGCATTATGACTGCTGGGCGTTTTTTGTTAAATAGAAAGTGATAAAGCTAGATTGATGATCATATAAGCAATGGCATGGAAATGATTGAGTTGATGGAATGGAATGTAGAACATGTGGAAATATAAGAAGGAAAATGACATGTGGGTGCCCCTTAGTATTTTGGTGTACCTAAAATAAAATAGAAAAGTCGAGTTGATGCAGAATTAATAATCTCAATAGAGTTGTAATTGGTTGATGTAAACTTGGTGAGTGTTATTAATCAAGATTTATAATAACATTCGAATATTGTCGGACGATAGGGACTCCAGTTACCCGAGGAGCGAAGACTCGTGGTTTTGGGAGTTCGCGAAGAAAGCCACGGATTCCAGGTAGGGGACCCGGAACTCCTTTGATTAATGATATTTGTTTTATAAAATTGTTATGCATATATGATATTGCATGATCCGGTTATCCCATAAAAATATGGTAATCGGTGTTATGAGATATTGATGGCTTGAGAGTGAGAGGAGCATAGTGACTACCTTGGGTTCGATCCCCTAAACCTCCTCCGGAGGGGCCTTTATGGACGGAAGAGTGTCTTACATCCCTTGTGGAGTGGCACTGCTTCTAGGCGATAGGGCGTTTGTGGACACTCTCGCTACACTTACCTGTTGTACAAATATAGTGAGGTAAGTTGGGTAGTGGTCTAAAAAGGACCGGCCATCAGGTACAGTTTTATGGCGTCACATTTATTTGATCATAGAAATATTTTTGAAAGTTGTCGTTCATTAAATATTTGAATTCAATCTTGTTTTTATATTGGGCCCTATGAAACTATTTCTTTATCTGTTTTCAGAGTTCCTTCAGCAGCGAGGACGAAAGTTCACTCCTACAACAGTTTGTGGATGCAGATACTGTGCACTGGGACGAGATAGTGGCGAGGAGTTAGGTGTGCATATTTATGATTGGTAACTTGGTTTCTATGTTGTCCCCTTTATATTTATATTTGAGTTTCATGTACAAATTATCTCTTGTTGGTTTTGTTCTGTTATGTTTTGTAATTTATTTCTTTAAGTTTAGTTATTATTGGTCATTTCATAAACCAATTTTAGCCCAATCTTATTATGAGTTTGTGTTAAGATACTCTAATTGATAATTTATATTCCTTTGAGTTCATGATTTCATAATCATTGAGAAAAATAAGTTTTACATCTCAAAATGTTTTTACGCTTCTTTTGTGTTTTTTCTTAAATGTTTTCTTACATTAATTGCCTTCCGTTTCTCCTTTTGAGACTCGCGGCACTGTGATGTGCTTAAACTGAGGAGGTGCAGTTTGGGGCGTGACAGCTAAACCTACTAAAGCCGACAAAACAGACTATATTTCGTCGGCTTTAGTGATTTTTTTAATTTTTTATTACATACTACTTAGCCGACGAATATATTAAATGTTTCGTCGGCTAAAGTCTCAGACTACAGTCGACGAAACAGTTAAGGTATTCGTCGGCTAAATTCTGGGAAAAAGCCGACGACTTCTTTTTCGTCGGCTAAATACTGGGACAATACCCGACGACGTCTTTTTCGTCGGCTAAATTCTGGGACTATAGCTGACGACGTCTTCTAGTGTCGTCGGCTAAGTCATCGCCGACGACCCTTTCCTGACGAAATCATAGCCGATGAAGGCGCGTCGGTTAAGATCTTAGCCGACAAATTAAGCTAACAGGCCGACGAAACTTTTTCATCGGGTAAAGTGCTTGTCCAGTTTCGTCGGGTAAAGTGCTTATCCTGGTAGTGTTCGTCGCCTAGGAACTTGGCCGACGAATTCTCCATCGTCTAAGTGTCGTGAGGTAGACACTTAGGCGACAGAATGAAGTTAGTCGTCGACTAAGAGATTTCCTACCCGATGGATCTTTTCCTGCCATGTCGACAAACTGATTCGTCGATAAGTATCTCTATCAATGAACTTTTGTGTCGGAATGATTCTTAGCCAACGAATACGAAGTTGTTCTTAGCCGACGAAATAGTTGTTGGTATGTATGTTTACCGACGAATGTTGTTTCGTTCTTAGGCGAAGGAATAGTTGTCGGCAGAGTTTTAAACCGACGATTTAGAACAGTTCTTAGTCGACGATCGATTTGTATTCTTCGGGTAGGTGGTTTATCTTAGGCGACGAATGTTGCTGTTTTCGTCGCCTAAGTGATTTTATTTAGATAAAAAAAATTTAATTTTTGTTTTTTCTACTACCTTATTCACTGTTTCTAAAAATTACAAATCAGTAAATAATCAAACACATACAGATACATATATACCGGAAGCTAGCATTGGATTTGGAAAACATATTCATATATTGATCATGATAACTAGATGGACAAATATTGTTCATATATACAAAATAATTAATGAACTAGGTAGAAAATGTTCATACAATCTAGCTAAATTATGAATGAAGTACTACAAAATCAATAATGCCAAGGGCACTGCTGTCCAATCCTATGTTGTCTCCTAGATCATCATTGTTTTGTGGGGAAACATGTGGAGGAGGAGAAATAACTGGAGGAGGAGGAGGAAGTTTGGAGGAGGAAACTGTGGAAGACGAGGAGGTGGCATACCTAGGCGCTCATATATAGCTGCAAATTGGGACTGCACAACGCTATACATAGACTTCACACGCAGGGCACGCTGATGGACCTCTTATATTGTTGTTGGGCATGCTCCTCTGATTCTTTTAGTCTCTGCTTATAGCGTTCCTGCATCTCTTGGAGTTGCTGCTCATCAACTCTAGGAGGAGGACTACGTGAAGTGGAACCATTTAAAGATTGGCTCAAGTCTCGCTCGCCTCCTCATCCATCCCTTGGATCTCCTTTCCTTTCCGAGTTTTGAGCACCGTACCCAACACCTTAATTTGTTGGGACTAAACACTCTCCATAATCTCCTCCTTCGTCGCGTCAGGGTGTTGTTCCTTAAATGCATCATTTCGTTTATTGACCTCATCAACCATGTCATTATGCATTTAAAATACATCAATTAATAAACAAAACAGCTCAACACATGTATTAGCACTTAAAACAGTAACACTTGAAGTAGTAATCACTTGAAAAAAAAAATCTGTAGCAGTAAGCAGGGGTGCCTGCATGCGCGCCCCAAGGTGCCTGCATGCGAGCCCCAGGGTGCCAGCAGCGCGCCCTGGGGTGCACCCTGAAACGCGCATGCAGGCCCCCTGCTTACCCATTCAAGCTGTCATTACCCATTCAAGCTGAACTTGCAGCAACTAACCAAACCAAAAGCTATCCTAATTCTTATGACCGGTTACAAAGAAAATATATATGAATATGCAGAACAAGAACCAATAACTAAAGATAACTATTTACATATAGCTCATTTTATGTGTACCTATAAACTTGACATTTGCATAATAAACTCCATAAGTGCATGCATCAAACAATTTACATGACTTCAAACAATTAGGTGCATCAAAAAATTTACATGACTTCACAACAGTCTCATTGACATATATAGCAATGCTAGCTATTTCAGGTATAACTTGAAATTTGATAAACATATTTTAGAGAGACAACAATAAGATATAACCATAAAACCATAGAAAAATGTATACCAACAACATACCTTATTAATGCATATATTTACTGTAACCCTGGGCTGTTGCTTCCAAACTAGTCCTAATGTATCCTCATCCAAAAAATAACTAGTCCTCTAATGTATTCAACATTTTTCAGAAATGGTCAAAATCTTGGCAAAATAGCTAACAAATTTCACCTCAAATTAATTTTATGCAAGTTGTGCCCAAAATCTGAATCTCTCATCCAAATTAATGTCTATGTGCGTTGTTCAAGAACAATTATATATGATTATGTTACTTCATTTGCTTGTTTATTTATAACCACTCCACCTACAAAACCTTGACACTACTCAAAAGCCATCAAAGTTAACCAAACACTATGAGAAAAATGACCAAGAAACTCCAAAAGGGTCTCCAAGATTACCTCACCAAGATTAAGACCCTCCCCCTCCTTTGATCCCAATCCCCTCTAAGAAATAGATGCGAACAATAAAATAGTAAAAGGAAAGACACTTACATATTTCTTGGTCGTATCTTTATCACCGGCCCTGACATAGGTCTTTTCAAAACCTTTGATGATTGGAAGCTGCTCCCCTTGTATTCTGAGTTCCTCCATTGTGTAGATGATAGGAGAAGACCCCGTGTGGTGGTGCATAGTCTTCTCCCCACGGTTCCGCTTGTTTGCCAAGGAGAGTCTAATATACACGAAAAAATATTAAATAGATTAGTAAAATACAAGGGAAACAATGAAGGTAATTTAAAAAAAAAAACAAAGAAAGTAATTTATAAAATCACCTTGAACGCATCTGACTCGAAGTGCTCGCATACTCGCATAGAAACTCCCACTGGTCCTCTCTCCCAATGAAATTTGAAGGCATGCCAGAGGGCCATTCCTTCAGATAAGCTTTGTGATACTGGTACTTCCAGTCCTTGTACCTCTCATGTGCCCTCTTCAGTATCCAATTGAACATTGGCTCATCATTTTCATCCCACTCGTACTTCGGCTCGGCTAAGTAACAAATAAAAAAAAATTCTCATGTTAAGCATTGAAAAAAAAAATGTAATGAAGTAAATTTACTTTTCAAACTGTTTTCAGTTACTTACCGACATTGCATTCCACACCTTCCACTTCTCCTCCTAATCAAGGTCGTAGAACGTCCTTGCTCTCATCCCCCCAGACTCCGTATGGCGGAACCGATATCATGCGCCACCAAGCTGTTTATTCCCCTCACGCTCAGGCCTTTTACAAAAGGCAATACTCTAGCTTGATCTTCTGCCCTGTTTGTGCAACGATATCCTTCGCCTTCTTTACAGAACATAAACCCTGTTTCTTTTTCGGGGCCGGAGCTACAATTAATATATATACAAAACATTAGGATAAACATGGGTAAGCAGTAAACAGTAAATTAGGTAAGCAGTAAGAAGGGGTGCCTGCATGCGTGCCCTAGGTGCCTGCATGCCCTTATAAATTAATACAAGTATAAGAGGAATTAATATATTTACATGTTGGGCTTCTAACTTTCAAACAAGCATTGCCGACGATGTGTCTTGCAGATTCGGGTGTCGGTGTAGATGATGGAGATCCCGTTGAAGTAGTGTCAACGGTAGGAGGCCGCACGATCATGGGGGGAGCCCCTGGTGGTACTGTCTCAGCCGGCATGGGGAAGGGTGGCTGCTACTGCTAGCTGAGCCGACGCTCTGCCGTATAGACACCATCAAAGCACTAGCCTTAGTGGCTCGGTCCTTTCTCTTCCCCACGATCACCATCTTGCACATGAATAACACACAATTGTCAAAATTTAAACTAATGCTAATGCCTAATCACTACACACTTGGTCAGTTGCACACAAAATCATCCAAGCATTTTCATCCAATCATTTAGAGCACAGTAATATAACCAATCAGCAAAAAAAAATAAAGGAATGTGCAGACCTATGTTTCTAGCTTTAAACTTGATCAATGATGTCAAACAAAAGTATACAGTTTTCAGCTAATGGCTAACTGTCCAACCACATGGCTAACAGCTAATGGCTACAGTTTTCAGGAATTGCACAGTTTTCAGAAAGAAGCTAACTTGAGCATGTTGAAGTTTTGGCATGCGGACATGCTATTGTTTTTGCTATTGCAAATAATTTTCAGCTAGCCATAATAGAGACTGATGCACAAGTGGTATATTTGCAGTTAATAAACCACCATCAAGCTAATCTTTCTGTCTTGGGAAGACTTTATGATGATATTGGGAGTATGATTCAAGATTCGGCTCTGTGAGGATCATGCATACCAAAAGATCTGCAAATAGAGTGGCACATCTAATGGCAGGACATTCTAAAACTCTAATTAGAGAAACTTTTTACTTTTCTGTTCCTCCTTTTTTTCAGACTGCAATAGCAGCTGAAACATCTTCCATGTAGTTTTTTTTATCTATCAATAAAGTCTGACCTCTTCTATTCAAAAAAGAAAGAAGCTAACTGGATTCAAATCTCAGCTAACAAGTCACTGCATATGTATTTTAGGCCACAAGCTAGCTAACATTATCTTCACCATTCATCAACCTTAGTGCTAAGTTATTAGCCTCACATCAACAATTTCACAAACTGCAACCAAATGCCAACAAACTCTAGTTGGTACACCAACAACCAATTTCACAACCTACCTACCTATAATCAGGAAAATGTTCACCATCCGCTTAATCAAACTTTAGGATTTCCAATACCCTAACAAACAAAGCAACATTCATAAACAAAATCTATTCAGTCTAACAGTTCAAGCACATAAAATCAAACTAATAAACGCTGCAAGTCTAGTACAAAAGAACACCACAATAATCAATGGAACACCTCATCAGTCACACACTTTGTCAAAATACTCATCTAAATGCGAATGCTAATGACTACACAGTTAATACACATGTTATAGCTTCTCAAAATTTCACTAAATGATCAAAATTTAACTAATTAACCTCATCACATCTCAACTCTGCACAACACGAATGAGACTAAACTCAAAAGTTTCATGCATTTTTAATCCCTGTGTATTCAATTTCTTAAAATTATACTTATTTTTTCTCTTGATGCTCAAACAAAAGAAGAACAACATTGAGCTGCAAGTAATATATGATATCTCCAACATTACTGGTAAGAACAACGAGAGCATGACGAAGCTATATTTGCAATCTGGACTTAGAAAAATAGATTAGCACGAACAATATATGTACGAAAACTTCCTAATTACATGTTCATTCAATGAACATGACATATAAGTTCATTAGTCTCCACATTCATAAACTGTAAGAACAAACTACAAATACCATTCTTCTAATCCAAAACCTTGAGCTTCACTCCTCTTCTATATCCTAATCCTAATGTATGAGATTTAACCACAAACGAATTCAGATACGATTCAAAACTAAACAATGTGTATCAGTCCAAATCTTAGTCAGTTGCAGAACAAAATCATCCAAGCATTTAGAGCACAGCAGGACAACCGATCAACAAAAAAAATCACAACAATATCATAAGTGACGGTTCAAAATGCACACTCAGAATGCACATCAACAAATCATCTTCTATATATAAACTTTACTCTATTGAAACTCGAATCAAGGTTGAAAAATTATCGTCAAATAAACTCTAGATTCGAATCCTGGCCTTTCAGTGAGAATCGTGCGCGCTGCGAGAACACGACGACTAACGGCGGTGGATGTAGCGGCGATGAGTGGAGGAGGCGATGAGTGGAGCAGGTTGGTGGATGCGCGCGGTGGCAGCAAAATCTCTTGATCACTGGATGCGGTTGTCAATGGGTGGGGGGTCTTCGATAGGTCGAGGCGGTGGGCGGAGGAGTGGCGCAACTCTGTTTTTGTTCGAAGGTATTTAGGGATAGATGTGGTTTCAGAAGTGATCAGT
Source organism: Fragaria nilgerrensis (assembly GCA_010134655.1). Lineage (NCBI taxonomy): Eukaryota > Viridiplantae > Streptophyta > Magnoliopsida > Rosales > Rosaceae > Fragaria > Fragaria nilgerrensis. The sequence goes on from CM020977.1 coordinate 12,609,654, forward strand.
CTGTATCGATTTTATCTTAGCCGAAGGAAATGTTCCGTCAGCTGAGAAAAATATTCGTCGCTTAACAAATTAAATTTTGGCCGACGGAAGAATTTCGTCGGCTAAGAAAAATATTCGTCGCCTAACAAATTAAATTTTGGCTCCCAAAAAAAGGCGCAAAATCACCCGCCTAATATTTCGGGATCCTAGGCGACGGAAACAACCACTTTCCGTCGCCTTAGTCATACCAAGCCGACGACATATTCAAATTCCATTGCCTTGGTTCGACCAAGCCGACGACTTATTCAATTTCGTCACCTAAGTGACATAAAAATTTATTTACCCGCCTAATATTTCGCGGATCCTAAGTGACGACGATAATTATATTCAAGTTCCGTCGACTAAGTATTTTTTTTTAAAATTTGGACATTTTATTATATTTACAACCGAGTATTTTCGTGTAACTTTTCAAGCTAAACTCAACTGTAGTTACTCCACGTAAGTATTCGTACATAAAAAGCATACATATGCATTTTAAAAATTACAGATGTACGTAGAAATTAAAAATAAGGAATTTGCATGAATAATTAATGGTACGGTTACAAATTAATTTAAAAATACATATCCGAAGTTATGCCATGCCAAATTAATACAAGTAGATTAGACCGATCGAAATCTACAATAATATTGAACAAGTACAATAATTGTACTCATGATAATCTGAGTCGTCTGAATCATCATCCTCCTCAGTTTGGTCAGAATACTCATCATTCTCTATGTATTCATCATCTATGTAGCCGTCGTCATTATGATTGGGGTTGCGTTGTAGCGAGTTCAGTTCTGATGGTGTAACTGGAATGTAACCTATGATAGCCGGAACGTGTTGGTTGTTGACACGAATATCCTCAGTATCGGGGACCACATGTGGAGATTCCTCTTGATATGGTTCATTCGGTTGATCAGTTGTTGGTTCACTAGGCCCACTCTCATCATCCCCTCCCAGTGTAGCTGCACTCCAAATATTCCTATGTGACATCAACTGCACCACTTTTCAACCCTCACCCATTGCCGGATCATCAAGATAAAATACTTGTTTCGCCATGGTGGCAAGAATAACGGCTCATTCTCATACAATACACTGTTTGAGTCCACTGATAACAAGCCACGATCTATAATTGTACTCCTTCGTCTGGTTAGGTCAGTATTGAACCATTTGCACTTGAACAACACAATTGGCATATCTTTACCGTAGATTAGTTTGATGACATTGACAAGAACCCCATAGTAGTTGAAACCCAAACCCTCAACCATGACTCCATTATTTTGGGTGACATGGCCTTCATCTCGTTCTGACATCACAAACTTAACACCGTTCACAAAACATCCAGCACGGACTCTGTGGCTTTAGGGTCCTCCAGCCAACAAGTGCGACTCCGGGCCGTAAGAAGCAGGAAAATGTTGTAAAATGCGCATCATCTGTAACAATTTTAAGACCAACGTTGTTACATTATGTAACATCAAAAAGCAACATATATTTAATTTATGTAACTCCAAATATATAGAGATAGAGGAGGTACCTAAATAGGGAAGTAATCAGAAAAATCTCTCTTGTGTATGGCTTCGTTACGCACTGTAGTAAGTTACGCACTCAGCCTGAATGTATGCCGCTATGATCGACCCTTCAGGGAAACGTTTGTTTTGTTCTTCTTCTTGAATCCCCTAGTTGCCTGCAAAACAGATATTTATTCTCTTAAAATAAATATTTTAAAAAATTATCTTAATTTGAAAGGATCGATGATTAATTAGAATAAATATGAGTGCATACCTCTCATTTGGATAACACCAGGTATACTGTACCGGACCAGTAAGCAACATTTTTTCAGGAAGGTGGATCATGAGGTGAATCATGATGTCAAAGAAAGTTGGGGAAAGATCATCTCCAGCTTGCACATGATGTACACAATGTCTTCTTGCAATGACCGAACATCAGACTTTTAAGCTCTTTAGCGCATATTCTCTGAAAGAACTTTGACAAAGCCACTAACGTATCAACCACATCACTCTGCAAATACGGTCTAATGACCACGGGAAGAAAAAGTTGCAGCAAAACATGACAGTCATGAGTCTTCAACCCAGTAATCTTATTTTCCCTCATCTTAACACATCGAGCAATATTCCCTGCATACTCGTGAGGATACTTAACGTCATGAAGCCACTGAAACACTTCCGCCTTATTTTGAGGATGGACTGTGTAGCCAGCTTTCGGCATTGGCTTTTTTTTTTTTTTTGTTCTCTACTAACCATAGCTTAGGGCGTATACCCATTTTCTTAAGATCAACACGGGCTTTGGGGGTGTCCTTGTTCTTATGTTTAAGATTCAGAATTGTTCCAAGAACGCTGTCACAAACATTCTTCTCTATGTGCATGACGTCCAAGTTGTGTCTGATTTTCAAGATCGACCAGCAAGGCAATTCAAAGAATACAATTTTGTGCGTCCAATACTTAAACTTATCAGGCGTGGGAGGATTCCAGTCAGTTACTTCTTTACTAGTGCTCAAATATCCGAACCAGTGCTAGTTAAGCCTCTTCAAAATCCACTCACCAGACCTCCTTAGGGTTTCAGATTATGCTCCACAGTCCCATCAAATGCCTCAGCATCCCACCGCCACTCGTGATTCTCGTCAAGATGTTTACGAGATCCCAAGAAACAAATTTTGTCGGCGTGGCGACTAGAATTAACATCATCTAAACATACCGGGCAAGCCTTGTACCCCTTAGTTTGTTGGTCAGATAACATACCGTAAGCTAGAAAATCACTGATAGTCCAAATAACAGCTTCTTTCATCATGAATGAAGTTTGACCATGCCTGTCAAAAGTAGGGAGTCTATTTTCCCATAACTCCTATAGCTCGTCAATTAATGGTCTTATGTACATATCCAAGCACTTTCCTAGAGAATACGGCCTTGAAACCATAAGCGTAAGAAAATTGTACTCTTTCCTCATATACATGTTGGGAGGTAGATTGTATGGAAATACTATCACAAGCCAAATGTTGTAAGACAAATTCATGTTTCCAGTAGGATTGAATCCATCTGTTACAAGTCCGAGTCTGACATTTCGACAGTCTCCAGCAAATTTGGGAAAAACGGTCAAAATGCTTCGAAGTGAGATTATCCGGATCTATCCTCTCCTCTCCCTGGTGTCTTGCCTGGTGCCATCTCATATGCTTAGCCGTATGTGAAGACATGTACAGACGCTACAGACGAGGACCCAACGGGAAGTAACGAAGAACCTTCCTAGGAATGGGCCGGTTTTTCTGTTTAGATGAAGTGGAAGCTTCATACCTTGGCTCGTAGCAATGTGGGCACTCAACTTCATCCTTGTTATCTTTGTAATACAAGATGCAGTTATTGACGCAAGCGTCTATCTTCTAGTGATCAAGACCGAGGTCAACCAACATCTTTTTTACCAGATCGAAATTTTCCGGACAACTGTTACCTTTGGGAAGCACTTTCTTCATAAGTGCAATATCCTCATCAAAACATACGTTAGTCTTCCCCCCCCTTTTTTTATCTTTATTTGCTCCATGACGGTACCCAACACAGTATGCTCACTGCCATGATAGATTGGGTTTTGTACTTCCCGTAGAGGCCTGTTGTACTTATCATAATCACTGCTGTAGTCAACGTGGGAGACATTAGGGAAAGTGTCAGAGGCATTGTCATAAACAATATTTTCCTGATATCCTGAGGCGGCGAACGGGAAGACATCTTTTAAGAGGTTCATCACAGCAGGGTCCCTGTAACTAGCATTGGAAGATCCTGCCTGCTGATTATGTTGGGCTTGAATTTCTGCAAGTGTAGGCATTTGAACTTGATTTTTGCCGTGTCATGTCTATGTGGTATAACTAGGACAAATACCGTTTAGTGTCAGGTGAGAATACATGTCTTCATATGTTACTGGTTTCCGATTGAGACATTTGTTGCACGGACATATGTGAATAACTTTGTCTTGAGGACTATGTAGACGCACAAACTCAAGACAATCAAAAATGCCTCTTATATAAAGAGGGGACCCCTCTCCCTAATTGCATCTAGCTCTTGTCCATGTTGAACACTATAATAACAGGAAACAAAAATATAGTTGTCAAAAAATCGTTAATAATAAACGGGAAATATAAATATATACTTAACTATTATATATATATATAAGATATATTAATGTACGTTGTTCACACCTACAATCTTCACCTTATGCCTCGGGTTAGGGCCCTAATCTCGTTTGAGAGCACATGACATTGTGATTTCGTTTGTTGTTGGGGCGTTTCGAATTCGCGTATGTGAGAAAATTTTGGCAGCATCTCCCTACAGTTCCCCAAGTGCACGAATATCTATATACCTAATATGCACTCGAGGAACAATAAAAGAAGATCCTGTCGAAATATATATACCCACAACCGAAAACGAAACGCACCAATAACAAACAGAATCTCAATGTCATATATGCTCACAAACTGTCCAAATATAGGACAATTCGAAAACCATTTTGTTAGACACAATCATAACATAATGGTTCTCGAACGAGATTTCTAAAGGTAACAATATATATTAATGATGAATGTATAAGAATATTATAATTCTTAATTACATGATTCATCATTTTATTTTTATCATTTGAATACACAAATGATTTGCATGAAAACGAAAATTTGATAAACATATTATTCACATAATTATTAATCATACGAACAAAAGCTAATATATATACATACTCTAAAAATTATACACACATAAAAGTTAGATATATATATATATACACAAATTAAAAACATAATATATATTATGCACACATATTATACGTACAAACATATTCAACATGTATATATACACTATCAAATGTTACATATATCATGCATGCATCAAGCAATCCAGTAATTGGACCGGCAAAATTGGACCGGCGGCAAAGTCGTCGGAAAGTTCGCCGGAAAACATATATGCATAAATGAAGAATTAAGTAGATGAATTAAAGTAGTTACATACCAATTAGGAGAGAAGCAGCTAGCTCTTGAAGATCGATCAAATTCTTGAAGAAAAGCTTTCAAAATTAGATTTGGATTGATCGGATGAATTATGTAGTGAGGGGGGAAGGAGTACGTATATGTCATTCTTTATGCGTTCTCTTCTGGGCAGAAGGGGTATAAATGATGTGTTTACTTAGCCGACAGAATATTTCGTCGCCTAAGACAAAAGGCGTCGGCAAAATATATTCGTTCTGCGGGTGTCAGACAATAATTCAATTTCTTAGTTGACAAAACAGTTCGTCGCCTAAGAAAGACATATTCGTCGCTCAAGACTTACTTAGCCGACAAAACATGGTTCGTCGCCCCAGACTTACTATGCCGACAGAACATGGTTCGTCGCCCAAGATCAGCTTTACCGACGAAAGTCGTTCGTTGCCTAGGAAAATCTTAGTCAACGGAGTCTGTCGAAAGTAAACTTCCGTCGCCTAATATTTTCTTAGCTGACGGAAAGTATTCGTCGCCTGTGGTTTACTAAGCCGACAGAACTTAAACGACGAATGGTGTTTCATCGACTAGGAATATCTTAGTCAACGGAAGTCTTCGACAGTTAGGCAACGGATGTGGTGTCCTATATGTCTTGTAGTGAGGCTATGGGAAATAATGAAAATAAAACGTATAAGGCTAGCGAATTGAGGCCAAATGAGCTGGAATTGTTGCTATCAATAAATTATGGTAAAATCGAAGGGATCTAGCAATTGAGTGTGAGCTAAAATGAAGAGACATCTAGAGTGAGGGAATTTGCAGCCGCAAGGAACAAAATAGGGAAGAGTTTAATATTTGTTTGGCTTGATGGGTTTGGTAATGCTGGTCATAGCTTGTTTGGTGAGACTTGCTTTTGTTTGCTTGATACTTAAACTGAAGAATGAATTAGCATGTAGTGTAGGCATGAAAGATTGTGTGTGAAAAAATCGATTTTGGGCATTGATTGATGATGAGTAACATTACTGTCAATTAGCTTGGGTGCTTTCGTAGCTCGAAAAAATGGAGCTCATGCCCCTGAAATGCATGAGAGACTCAACGATTAGCATGTTGGCATGTCTTCTACAATATGCATTTGAGTTCTTGAAGTCTGTTATCGTCTTTGCAATACTCTCCCAAATGGGTGAAAATCCATTTGAACTTGCTGTTTTTTTTTCTTGTGTATGACTTCATGGGCATCTATTTGCAGCATAGTGGTTATATGCGGTATATAAAGATTTTTTGCATTTGCCTTAATTTGTTTGAGTTTGCCTTTGAATGAATATGCATGTTGCAATTGCTTGATGTGAAGTGAGATTTAGCTTGTGGCAACCTTGCATAGGCCTGTATTAAACATGTATTTTGATTGCTTCGGCTAGTGGTTGCCTTTTGTATTTGAGTGACCATGAAAGAACATGCATGCATCGGAAAGTATTTGCATTAGAGATGGGCTTGGCGGGGCTCTCTCATGTTTTTTTAGAATGGATGCATGACTTTTAAAGAGGAGCTTGGCATATATATGCATGTTGTATTAGGCTCATGTTTGCTACATGTTGGCTTTTAGAATGGCTATGGATATGTTATTTGAATGTATCAGACTTATATGCATGTAGATGTTGTTTGTATGCTTGGAGTAATCGTTTGGAGTAATCCTCTTAGTCATGAATCCATTTGGCATTGGGTAGAGCTTGGCGCGATTATAAGATTGAAGTATGCATTAGCTTGTTGTGTCTAGATATATATGAGCTTGGTATATATACGGATTTATATGGCATGTTTATTTTAGGCATATGTAGGAATTAGGAAAGACCATGTAGCTTGATTTATTGGCCAAGCTTGGTATTGCAATGGTACCCTCAGGTAAGTTTACTAGAGGAATATGTATTGTAGCATCAGACTAGCGTATATGGAAATAGTGACTGCTGTATAGAGAGTTGTGATTATTGCAGGGGTAAAACTTTGGATATGGTACATATTACTTTTGGTTTGTGGGAAACTGCAGTAATGATCCAAGTCCGACATAAGGCTAGGTTGGGTATAGAGTCGAGTATTGTTTGTATAGAGCAGAGTACATGTGATCATGTTCAGGTATAGGTTATGAGTAGGATCGCTACTGTGGCAGGAAGCTTTTTACTGTGGTAGTGAAGTATGAGACATGGTTAGGAGCTGCAGGGAGAAATAATAATCCAAAATATATATGATAGTCTAAAGACAAGCATTGGTTCTTTAGCTCGGAGGAAGACTTAGGATACAAATTCCAAATTGACATGGGATGATCTCATAAATGATTGGTGACTAACACTTCAACAATGACTTTGAACAAGATTGTTATCACTCAGCCCCCAAGTAATATTGAATATGATGTTTGCCTCTTGCTTGAAATTGGCTTGATTGAGTGGTGATTGCTTGCTCTAATTGATTGAATATTAATTGCTTGGTATAATTATTTTGGCTTGATTGGGTGTTGTTTGCTGCCTGATTGAGTTTAGATTGCTTACTCTAATGCTTTAGCTTGTTACTTGCTTGAGTATTGCTTGTTGCTTGAATGAGTATTGTTTGCATACCGTAATGGTTTTGCCTTGACTGTTTATTGTTGTATGACTATTGTCATGTGCTTGTGCGTGCTTGCTATCATGACTTTACATGGCAAATTAACCGTAGTTGTGCAGGGAGAGGGTAGCTACGGTGAAAGCTTGATATGTAATTGGTTTCGGTTTTTGGTCCTTTTGCTTATACAAGGATTTTGGCATGTGCTCGTGGTATATATATTTCTCTTTTTGTATGTAGAGACTGATCTGTTTACTTGTAGATGATGACATTATAGTTGCAGAGTACGTGCCTCTAGCTTGCTGCATGTCTTCATTCTTTTACGTTTGGTGCGGATGCATCAGCAAAGATGCATTAGTAAAGGAATTGTGCAGTAGGTCTTGGTCTTTACGAGAATAGCCATAGTGAGGAAGTATGCAATGTTGCTTTACTCAGTAATAATGTAGTGTGTTTAACCCCATGATTATGTGAAGTATGGAGCGACATAACCATAATTCACATAATCAAGGTTTCATGTTGCTTGCTTTGATACAGGAGATCACACGAGTGTTGTTGTTGAGGATTTTGCATGTCATTTGAGTGGCACACGTTCTTCTCTTGAGGATGAGAAGGTTCCTTCAGAGTTCTTAATCCCTCCTACATAGTTTGTTGAAGAGTATGGTGGGTGCAGCTTCTTTGCGGAGAGAAAGATATGCTTGAGGCAAAACGATCAAGGGGTTTGGTCTAGAGTTGCATAGCATGAAGCTTGAGGAAGTCCAGACTGAAGAGACTTTTTTGATATTCATGTCGAGACATCATAGATTGGGTACTTGGCTTCATGTTGGATCATTTAAAGGAAGATGCTAGGAATATTTTTTTATGTTTTATGCATAGGTTGGCTGGTTCAAAAGACTGTCGCAGGGGGGTTCACCTACTAGAAAGATTTGTTCCTTAATTGTAAAAAGAGCTTCCAGGCCTTGAACAACGAAGATATGAAAACTTGTGCATTAGAATCGGTGATGACATTAGCTCGGATATCATGTTTTGTATTATAAAAGCTTGTAACACAGCTTGTAACAATTTTGGCTTTAGCAGTAGATGCATTTGCTTGCTTGCAATAGGAATTTTGTTTTGAATTCAACCAAATTTGGCTATTGTAACTGCATTGTATCAATATTTGGCTATTGTGTGAAAACTTGTACTATGCACTAAAGCATTAGAAATGCTTGAAACAATGAACTCGATTTGATGTTAAACTTCTAAATTTTTGTGCTTCAAGATTTTGACTATTGAATTTGGTTGTTGCAGTGAGAACTTCTACTCTAATGGTTGATGTATTGGTTTTGATCTTTGGCATTAGGCTTATTTAGGTACACAAATGAGGTCTTGGTTTGTTGCACTATGAGCAATTTAGATGTGGCATAATCTCAAATGGTTTAAAGATGTTTGCAAGATTTTTGATAATAGTAGTGGTTTTGGCATGATTTTGGTAAGGCACCAAGGAATCGAACCGTATAATTATAAATGTTTGTCTCAAGTAAGCTTGATGTATTCTCATAAACTGATGATATTTTCATCTTGGCATGAACATATTGTGGTGACTGAGAGTTAAACTTTCACCCATCAGCCCCCAAGTTTATTGGCTTGAAGAAACTTGACTAAGCTTGAATATTGGGGACATTGTTCAACACCAACAAAGTTGTTTTTTTATCAGATTCATTGAATAAGCATGTTCTGCATATGATGCTTATCACAGAGCATAATTGGCTATAATAGTGGAGGATTTGGGCAGGGAAAAGAAGACTTTTGCAACACATTGATGTTTCAAATATGATCAAGAGAAGTTTGCAATAAAGGTTTTTGGTATGAAAGTAAACTATGACAATGAGAATCTTTTTATACAGCTGCAAAGACTCCAGCTATAGCAGAGAAGGCTGCAAATTGGGAAAAGGCTTATTTGCGACATCAGATTTATTTGGCTAAGATAACAACTCTTTATTGTGGAAATAGACATTAGTTTGAAGAAGGCTTAGAGCAGATGGTGGTCTTAACTGTACTAAAGTACCATTATTGCGGTAGAAGATTGAAAAGGACTTGCAATGGACATTTTGTGCTCACTGTACTAAATGAGGGATTGAACATGAGTTTGCGTAGATGGCTACTTTAGTTGGCTTCCGTCCTGAATGCTTCTTATAAAGAAGGCTTGACTGCTGTAACAATCAACTAATGAAAAAGCTCACTTTGGCATGAATATACACTACAGTGTCTGGGAGTTAAATTGTGAGCCCCCAAGTCTATAGGCATGATGTAACTCGGTAAAGACTGAATATTTGTAGCTTTGCAAAATACTCACTGTATGCATCATCAAATACGTTTTGATCAATTTCATCGAGTATGCAGGGTTGCATCATCAAATTGTAAAAAATCTGACTGAAAATTTGATTACTGCAATGAAGACTTCTGATTTTGCAGGGAAGACTCAAACTTAGAAATGAGCCTTGTAACAAGAACACATCAACAACACAGAATCATGTGAAAAGAGGTATCCCTTTATTACTGGCATATGCAATAACAGTTGTGAATAAGAAAAGCATGCCTAAACAGAAGGACTAGATCATGAACAAATTGTCTGAATCACAACCTAATCCCTAGTGAAGTCACCAAACTGTGAGGGTTCTTTTTGAATTAAGCATGACTAGGCCAAGATTAACTCAATAATCCGATCAATGAGAAATCTTGTATGTGATTCAAACAATAAAATGAGCTTGTAGCGTGAGCCTGGTGTGGGAGCTAAAGACACATCACAGTGATAAGAATTGGACTGGTTTTGAGGATTGATTTTCTGAAAAAGACTGAGTTTTTAGAACAAGATTGAGGGAAAGGATGATGAGGCTTTTTGCTTGAGGGCATGAAAGTAGAGCTTGAGTGTTTATGGGGGGATTTCTGGGTTATTGCCGGATGGAATTCTCAGCCCCAAGCCCTCTTTTTATAGGGCTCAATTTGTAGGTTTTTACGATGGCTTACAAGGTCTAATCTGCTAGGTAAAGGATTTCCCTCCCTCAGACACGTGATTTTGGATTTGGAACTTTGGGAAGGAGAAGCTTGCTCCAGAAGATGATAGGGTCATCTCACTGCAAGGACAGCTGCAAGGACGAAAAACAAGGAACAAGGTTGATAGAGCGACTTTGAAACTTGCAATCTCGTCATTTGAGGATGAAATAGCTGCTTTGGAATCGGTCGCACACTCTCTCCTTTCTCGTCTCAGAAAAGAAAGGGACTTCTCGTTGGATAAAGCCGCGAATCTAGGTTTTGACACTGCTGCGGGGAGAGAAAGCATAAGAACTAGTTCGGGCAAGGAGAAGGAAGGAAATTGGGCTTTTTTATGCAAAATAGAGGGGTTTGGGCCTTTAAAAAGAGTTGGGTTTTTGGGTATTAAAAGTGTTTAGGGTTTAGGGAACGAGTAGTCCAATTCTCTTGTTTTTCACCAATTCGTTATCGATTTAGGTCGTCAGGCTTAAATTTTGGGCCCAAGACTGAAATTATCGACGACCTTAAATCGTTGAACGAGCGGCATGCGTCTTCGTAACCTTCCACGCCATACCCACTTCTACAAGCCCCAAAGATGCGTGGATGTGACTTGGGCCCACATCAATGGGCATGTTTGCTTGACGGGTTATAATCAAGGATTTAACCCAAGATTATGGATTTTTGCACGAATTGTGTAACAAATTGTAGTGTGGCAAAGTGCATGATTTTTCAGGTATCAACAAATAGTTACTTAACTCAGCATAAATTCCTTTCCATAATTTGCTAAATATATTTCTTTAAACGGTAGTTTCATTTGAGTAAAAACCAAGCAAATATTCAAAACGAATGCATACTTGTATCAGAAAGGGAAACCAAGATAATTCAAAACGCTAAAATGAGGAACAACGGCAGAAGATTAACACTAACAACTTGTTGCATAAGACCTGCAGACCGCATAGGAAAACATGATTTAGAATTGGAGTTGTAAACCAAAGAGAAACATGATTTAGTATTAAAAAAACAATATAGAGCTTGAGGTAAAAAAAAATGTAGAGTTCTCTATCATAAGGACCGAATAAGTAGACTGCAAGACTTTATTCGTCTCACAAAAAAATAAGATCTTGTTGAAGAAAAAATACCTTAAGTGTGCCTTCATCAAAGTAACTGATGAAGAGTAAATTAGGAAGTTATTGATCAATAGATGTAACGGCTCAATTAATCATATCAGTCATTATGTACGTTGTTATTAGCATTGACTAACGTCATTATGTGCGTGTAATTACCGTTGTAATCGACCTCTATATAAAAAGGATTGTTAGTAAAATGAGTAGACCATTTCGATTCTATTTTTCCTGTAATAGATCTATCCTTTATTTTAATAGCAAATCACATATACATCCTCCAAAGGAATTTGAAACACAAATAAATTCACTTGTGTTGTTGTTAAACAAATAAGGACAATTTTTAGAAATTAAGGACAATTTTTTCTCTGCATGTCATGTGTCATGGTTTAATTTACCAAACTAACCCTACACTAATTAAATATATTTTTAGAAGAGAAAAGTCTCTCATTTTGAGATTTTTCAATAAATGAAATACAGTAGCAGGTTTTCAATAAGTTAGTGTAGTAGCAGTTAATTCTAATAGAAGTAGTACCAGGGGTAAACATCCATCTACATTTCTTTTAAACAAATAAGGATAATTTTTAACAAATAAGGACGGATTCTTTTATGCTTGTGTCATGGTTTAATTTACCAAACTGACCTAATACAAATTAAATCAGACCCCCATCATGTATTGTTTTAGCTGCTACTGCAATTGCTAGAATATTGCTGCTACTACACTTCCAATAAATACAGTAGTAGATTTTTAGTGGTTCAGCTAATGTAGTAGCAACTTTAGTAACTGTAGTAGCATGTTTTCAGTGGCTCAACTATTGTAGTAGCATGCTTTTCTGGAAAGTTAGCTGCTACTACACTTCCAACAAATGTAGTAGCAAAGTTTTAGTGGTTCAACTAGTATAGTAGCAGCTTCCGTAAGTGCAGTAGCAGGTTTTCAATGGCTCAGCAAATAAATACAGTAGCAGATTTTTAGTGGTTCAGCAGTGTAATAGAAACTTCAGTAACTGTAAGTAGCATGTTTCCAGTGGCTCAACTAATGTAGTAGCATGCTTTTCTGAAAAGTTAATTAGCTGCTACTACAATTCCAACAAATGTAGTAGCAGAGTTTTAGTGGTTCAACTAGTGTAGTAACAGCTTCCGTAAGTGTAGTAGCAGGTTTTCAGTGGCTCAGCAAATGTAATATTAGTTATTTTCAGTACATGCAGTAGCAGGTTTTGAGTACCAAAACTGTAATTGGATGTCTTTGAGGATTTCAATATACCGGTATAGTCTCCGTGATGTATTTGATCACCGTGCTACTACTGAGTACTATAGTCAAGTTCTGCTAATATACTCCTCATAGTCAAGTGCTGCTACTCACTCGTTGTATTCGATCAAAATCGTTCAGTCCTGCTACTGCTACTGCTACTATTACTATTACTACTACTGGTTATATCACTACTGAACATTATCATGACAATTTCATCTATTACTCCAAGTTCAAACGTTTCAGCAACGGAGAATCTCAATAATATTGAAGTCAAGGAGAGAGCTTCTCCGCATAAGAAACATCAATACAACCACATTCAATACATCTCCACTTTCAATTCACCGCACACAAGAAAATTGCACATCCATTAGTATACCATTTTAATATTTCATTACTGTGAGAGAGATTAGAGATGTGGCTCATAATATTCATACCTTTAGGGATAAGAGCTCCTGGAACAGAAAGTAACCAATTAAATAAGAAGAGAGAAAATTTGTGGCAGTAGCTTGTAGACATGAGAGAGCTTTAAGACTAATCCAACGGTCCTCCTTCATCTACTTCAAGCTCGCCTTCCTCTGTGTTCATCCCAACATGAAGATTTGAGGCAAATTCGAACCAGACTTGCATACTCCCTCAGAATTTCAACCTTTTCTTTGCTCTAGAGGAATGTAAGGGAATCCAATCCATCTTAATCTGCCTCATCGGAACAATCTCCTTCTCTTCTCTCTGCACCGACCCAATCCCAATCCCAATCTCCATCGACGGCAGCCGAGGCGCCACCGCCGCCAATGGCGTCGAGATCAGCCCTGCCTTCGACGACGAATAAGTGGAGAAGGTTACAAAGATGACCGGTATAGAAACAACAAATCTAGATGAGTGGCCGCGTCATCTCGAACGGAAGAGGATTTTGGAGCGAGTCCGTCACTGGCAACGACTTCGACGTCATGGTGGTGGTGACTACTGTGATCATCATCGAGACCTCGTAGACTAAGAAAGAGAACAGAGAGATCAGCAAGAAAGATTGAAGAGATAGAGAGATCAAGATCGTATATTGCTCAGTGGCAGTATAGTGCTCGTAAATATTTGAAGAATCTATGCATTTTGACCCTTTTACGTTGAAATTTGGAGTCAGGCGTGCTTCATATTTCTTTTGGGCCTGAACTTCATGTCTTTCTTTGTCTAAATCTTATCAAAGGTGGGTTATTTATTTTTTGTTTCTCTTTAGGGCAGTAGTATGTTATTTTCTATTATTTTAATTGTTTTCTTTTGAAAATTAGTACTGTGTTTGTTCTTCCTTAATTGTTTAGTATTGTACTATGTGTTTCCTGGCTTTCAAAGCATACATTATTATTTATCATTAATTGAAGTCTTCTTTACACTGAGGCATAGTTTAAATAGCAAATTGAAACTAAGATAGATACAACTAAAACATTCTAACAATACTTAACTTTTACTGCACCCTTGTCACCAATTTGTCCAAGCTCTAGTCATTGCTTGAGCAACACAACTTCCCCAAAAGAACCGATCTGAGTATACAAACACAAAATAAATTTATGAAAATATTTAGGAACCCAATAAAAGACATTAGGATACCATAAGCATATACACACCGCGAGCCTTAAGAACACAACATCTAGCTGCCAGTAAGACTCTTCACCTGAGCAATTCCCTAGGAATCATAAAGTACAACACCAATTTGAGATGCCAAAATAAATAACAAAAGCACATTGCAAACCTTTTCTCATGGAGTCTCTCAAATTTGGTACATTAACAAGATCAGTAGTACTTGAGGGAGGATGTCGTTTAACGATAAAGAAGTGTGGTACGTCGACTCTCTTTGTTTTCTGCTTGTTCATCGTCATCCTTCCCGCTTCTCATTCTCGTTGCAAACACCACTCCAACTAGAAGATCAGACCTAATAAAATGATAACAACAAACCTAGAAGCTAGATGTGTAGATATTATGGGAGAAGCCCTGAAGAATTAGTTACCAGAAGCAAGAGGTGTATCGAGCTGGCATCCGATTTCACTATCTCAAATTTAATTCTGACATGTTTGCACAACCTTATAAAGACCTAGGTTTGGTTCTCTTATTATTCATTGAGTTTCTTATATTTGTTGTTTAAGAAAAGAAAAGAAAATGAGTGAGGGAAGAAATTTTGAGACCAGGGAGAAGTATGAAAACATAGCTTTTGTATTGAGGTAGGGGATCTCGGTGAACCTCTATTTAATTCATTGTGTGTTTGGTTGCTAGCTTTCTATATATGATGAAGCTCTGTGTGATTTGTTATGTTCTTTGCTCTCGTTTTGTGATCAACTTAGCATGAAACTGAAGCCCACCCAACAAGTCCTCCACGCAAGTAAACGCAGTCAAAACACTAGCCAATGTAAACATGTCCACACTAAACCCCCTCCTCACCATCTCCTGAAACAGCCCCAGCGCCTTCAACCCTTATCGGTGCTGCCCATACGCCACAATCATCGAATTCCATGTCACTTCATCTCGCATTCCTCCCATCAAACTAAACACCCTCTTCGCCTCCTCCAACAAACCATTCTTACTATAGTAACTCAGCAGCGCATTGTTCACCGAAACATACGAATCAAACCCACCTTGAACCACCACACAATGCAACTGCCTGATCAAACCAACATCGTCGCAACACCCGGTGATCACCCCCGAGACAGTAAACCCATCCGGGTCTAAACCCACCTCTCTCATCCTACCAAACAACCCCAATGCCTGCTCAGTCTCACCCCTTTTGCCATAAGCCGAAATGAGAGTGTTATAAGAGACCGAGTCCGGTTCAGGAATTTCGTCGAACAGTTGATGTGCAAGTTTGGTCTGCGATTCTTTAGCGTAGGCGGCAATGATGGCGTTGTAGGAGAAGACATTGGGGTCGTGGGTGGCGGAGAAGGCGTTGCGGACGGAGAGAAGGCGGCGGAAATTGGAGTAGAGGAGGATGAAGTGGTTGGAAATGTAGGTGGAAGAAGGAATGAGGGACTTGAAGTAGAGGGCGTGGAGGGCTTTGCCTGTGTGAAGGTCTCTCTCGGCTATGCATGTCTTTAATACGTTGCGGAAGGTATGGACGGTCCATGTCACTTGCTTCATCTAAAACAGACATATGGGAGAAAATCAGTGCCGGTCATGTCTCTCACTCTTGGGCTGCATTTTTGTTTAAAAGGTATATATACTTGGTCGAGTCCGGAGGTGACCTCTTGATTCTAACAGGACAGATCTAAGAAATAAACATAGTGACATGTGAACTAGCTATGGATAATGGTTTCGCCGATGCAGCCAGCTGGTTGCGAAGCTTCGGAGATCAAGCATTGTTAGGAGTCGAGAGTTTTCAGTGTTTGAACTTTGAACACAATC
Source organism: Fragaria nilgerrensis (assembly GCA_010134655.1). NCBI lineage: Eukaryota > Viridiplantae > Streptophyta > Magnoliopsida > Rosales > Rosaceae > Fragaria > Fragaria nilgerrensis. Next base: position 12,625,970 of record CM020977.1, read on the forward strand.
GTGTCTTTTTCATTGCTTGTCCTCAGAGGTGGTCATGAGTGAAGTACGTGGTGTGTGAGTGTGTCTAAAATATGCATGGGAGCATCAAAACAAATCTCTGCCAATGCTATCATCAACTATAACAGATTTATCAGTGAGGTCCATCCTATAGTCTTTATTGTCTGTATTCATATAACACATATTCCTTAAGTTTTGATCAACTAAATAATATACTAACCTTGTCCGGATGTCATTGCTTCGATCGGTTGACGTCGTCAATGGAATACAAGATCTTCTAGTCTCTCCAGTCTCCTTATGCTATATCTTAATGGGGCAGAATGTTTAGCGTATTGACTATGAGCCTAGGGACTCTGTATTTATAAGGTCGGATGTCTTAAAATCCTAACCTATTGAGGATATAAAACACATCTTCATGACCTAGCTAGTAATCTTGACAGTATATCTCTAGATAATATATTTACCGGATAATCATTATTATATTCACAACTATTTGATCATTGACTAATTGGTTTCCTTAGTATTATATTACATGATATGTCTAATATCTTACATTCTCCCACTTAGACTTTCATGTAGTATAACACAATACCAATTTTCAACTGAATCAAACAATTCCTTAATGCGCACGAGAATACATATATGACAACAACTCAACTCATGATCGGTCAAATATATGACAAGTAAAGAACTATACCACAAACTATATAATCTGTTAATGTAAGAGTCCCACATTACAAGCACAAAATTCACATGATCATAAGATAATACTTAAATAAAATATTATATGAAACTTTCTCTAATGTGATACCTTATTGTTTCATATGGTGGTCCACTTTATGATTTGAGCATCCTCAAATCTTCTTATGCTTCCAAGAAGCATGTATGCCACAAATGAACATACAATTCTCTTTGCAATTAAACCTTCAAGCAAAGTTAGTCTTTCAATAGCTATCAATTAAATCATAAGCTGCAGCAATAATATATAAGTGAATAGAAACATCACGTATGAGTTTTAATACATCCAAATCAATCTTAATGACATGTCATAAAGTTCACAAACATAAAAGAATAGCAATGCCATTATCTCACCATGGCCGAGTCTTTATGGAGTCTTCATAAAAGATTACAAGCTCCCACTATTCAATTAGATCAAAACTAGCAACTACTCCCATGTTAAAGGTGTGCCTAATAAAATCCTTATTTGCTAGAGCTTTCGTAAGAGGGTCAGCAAGCATGTTTGCAGTCTCTATATAAGGCACATCTATCTCTTCATTCTTGGTCTTCTGTCTAACAAAAAGCTGCTTCAAGGGTATATTCTTAGAACTAGAAGATCACGTTTGTTGTTCTTGGTAAAGAACACAGCTGAGGTATTATCACAATAAATTGTAATGGGGCGTTCTATGGAGTCCACTAGACGAATCTGAGAAATAAAGTTCTTTAGCCATATGCCGTGAACTGTAGCATCATGTAAAGCTGTGAATTCAGCTTGCATGGTAGAAGTGCAAATGGCCTTTTGCTTGATCGATTTCCAAGAAATAGCACCTCCAGCTAACATAAAAATAAATCCTGATGTAGATTTTCCTTCATCTTTGTCACCTCCCAAATCTGAATCCGAATACCCGACAAGTTCTAGATTGTCTACCCTTTTATAAGTAAGCATGTAATCTCTAGTTTTCTTCAAGTATCGCAAAAGTCGCTTACCTGTGTTCCAATGAACGATTCCAGGATTGGACTGATATCTGCAGAGCATCCCAACTGCAAAAGCTAAGTACGGACGCGTGCAAACTTGTGCATACATGACACTGCCCATCAATGATGCATATGGCTTTCCCTCCATAGATTTTTTCTCCAAGTTATTCTGTGGACATTGTCTTATTAAATCTATCTCCTTTCCCCATGGGAACATCGATCAATGCTTGAACAACCTTCCATATTGAACCTCTTCAAGACTTTATCAATATAACTTGACTGTGAGAGTCCTAAAAGCTTACGTGCTCTATCTCTTTTAATTCTATGCCCAAAACAAAAGAAGCTTCACCCAAATTCTTCATCTCAAAATAACTTTCTAGAAACTTCTTTGTCTCAAGAATCAAATCCAAGTTGTTACTCGCTAGAAGTATATCATCTACGTAGAGAACTAAGAAGATGAAATTCCTCCCACTAACCTTTAGATATATGCACTCATCTACTTCATTCTCCACAAAACCATCTTTCACCACAACCAAATCAAATTTTAAATACTATTGCCTAGAAGCCTGTTTTAACCCATAAATTGATTTCTTAAGTCTACATGTCATGTCATGCATGGTTGGGTTCTATTAGGATCAAAGTCATCAATGTGCATGACTTGGGGTCTCTCTTCAGTTGATGGGGCTGCTACGAGTATAGTAATTCTACTCTATGTATTGTCATCACTTGTTTGCAATTCTCTCCCTCTTCCTCCAACACAAATTCTGGATTTCTTGGTTCAAGATGCGGATCTTCAATAAACTTGGCTCTCATAGATTCGACAATCCGAGTAGAATGTGTAGGACAATAGAATCGAAACCCTTTGCTATTCGGAGGATACCCAATGAAATACCCACTAGTGGTTTTGGGATCTAGTTTTTTAATATCAGGATTGTAGATAATAACTTCAGCTTGACAACCCCAGATCCGGAAAAAATGCAATGCCGGCTTCTTGGATTCCCATAACTCGTAAGGAGTCAAATCAACTGCTTTGCTGGGAAAAATTGGAGATAAAGTTGGCAGTCTTCATGGCTTCTCCCCACAGAAAGGTAGGAAGAGTCGTAGAATTGATCATGCTCCTCACCATATTTAACAAAGTCCTATTTCTCCTTTCTGCAACTCCATTCTGCTCTGGGTGTACCGTGCTCTTGCAAGAAAAGGGCAAAGCGCCCTTTATGTTGACCTGTCTCATCATATTTGCTATAGTATTCTCCTCCTCTATCGGACCTCACCACTTTAATTTTCTTTCTGAACTTATTTTCTACCTCTGATTTGTACTATTTGAACATATCAAGGGCTTGCGATTTTTCCAAAAATAAATAAGGCTAACAATATCTTGAAAAATTATCAATAAAAGTAATAAAATACGATTTCCACAAATTGTTTTCACAAAAAAAGGACCACAAATATCCGTATGAATAATCTCTAAAAGATGAGAACTTCGAGTGGATCCTTTCTTTCTAATTTTGTAAATTTTTCTTTGATGCAACCAAGACAAATATTTAAATCCGAAAAATCTAAATCCTTAAGAATGTCTTGTTTTTGAAGTTGCTGAATTCTTTCTTTTGAAATATGACCAAGTCTTTTATGCCAAAGAAAATAAGATTTTGGTTGTTGAAAGTGCCCCTTTTTGGAAATAGAGGGAGTTTTAAAACCTGGGTTTTCAACAAGCATGACTCCTTCCGTAGAAAAAGTGCAATTTAAACACCAATGATCATGTAAAAGATAGGCAATACCTAACAATTGATTATCTTTATAAAATTTTATTTCATCATCAATGAAAAAAGTAAAACTAGAATCTCTACGAAGTTTGACAACAGAAATTAAATTTTTCCTCATAGACACTACCAGGACAAGTACTTTAGCCGACGAATTATTGTCGTCGGCCGCCTGTTATCGTAACTCGTCGGCTAAAGTCTTAGCCGACGAAGCTTCGTCGGCTATAGTGTCGTCGGGAAAGGGTCCTCGGCGATGACTTTACGACGACGAAGCAATAGCTTCGTCGGCTATTGTCCAGACTTAAGCCGACGAACTATTTTGTCGTCGGCTTTTGTTCATGAATTTAAGCCGACGAAACAGACTCTATCTTTCGTCGGCTATACTCCCAGACTTTAGCCGACGACGTTTTGTGTCGTCGGCTATACACCCAGACTTAAGCCGACGTAACAGAAATATTCGTCGGCTTTACTCCAAGCCTTTAGCCGACGGAGCTGACATATTTGTCGGCTAAAGTATATAATTAAAAAATTATAGCCGACGAAATAGTGGAGTTTAGCCGACGAACTATGGCATGTTTCGTCGGCTAAACTATAAAAAAATAAAAATAAAAATACTATAGCCGACGAATTGTGGCATATTTCGTCGGCTATAACTCCTCCATTCCAGTATAAAAAAAATACACAAAATTCTTAAATTACCATTCCAAGCAAGCTGCAAAATACACCAAAACAATTCCATATATATAACCAATAAGAAGCACATAAAACTATATAATTAGGTATCAACTACACAAAATCTAAATGATCTAAATCAATATCCAAATCTGGGGCCTGCTGGTGAGGAGATTGCGGCGGCTGAGGTATGTCTATAGGCGTAGGCATGGGCGGAGGTGGAAGTCCCTGAAGCTGGGCAGCTGCCAAATCCTGGAAGTACTGGAACATCTGCTGATGTTGGGCCTACTGGGCGGCATGTAGGGCTCTAGTATAGGATCTATATTCGGCGAACTGGGCGGCATGAGCGGCAGCCTGAGCGTCAGCATGAGCAGCCTGAGCGGCTTGCTCTTTCCGTAGTCTCTGAACTTCCGACTCTAGCTGAGTCGTCCTGTGCTGGTCGAGGCTGCCTTTCGTTGAAATCTTAGAGTGGTCTTCAAGACCCCCTGGCCCTTCTTTCCTAGACCCCGGCAGTAGAAGTTGTTTTCTCGCGGTGGGAAGCTATGCCCATGATCCTCACCCCAACCCTTGGATCTGAAGTGTCGATCCGGGAAATGGCTTCGGACATCTCTTCCTCCTGCGTGTCCGGCCATGTCTCTCACTATAACACTCATCACCTCGTCACTAGCCTCCCTCACCCTTGCCTAATTGGATAGGAAAACAATTATTAATTAACATTTTAACATATATATTAGTAAAATTAAAAATTCCGTAAAAATGAAAGATTACTTACTATATCCTCCTAGGAGTCAGGATATGCCTTCTCGTACGTATAGACGTACTGGTTGACCTCTGGATGTTCCCTGGCCGCCTCGTCCATGAAGACAGCGAACGGTCTAGAACCGGCATGATGATTCCTTGTGTTGCGTTGCCGGTTCTGAGCGTTCGCCCGGGAAACCGCCTTCAAAGAAAAAAGTAAACTATTAGTAAAATATTTTAAAACGCACGTACTTAATGATAAATTAACTAATTAATTTATTTAAATACCTGTTTACGAGGGTTGTTGAATTCTGATGTCAGAAGCCAACGCCACTCGTACTCTCTGTACTGAAACTCAGCAGGGGTAGCAGAACGTGCGTTCCCGTGCGTAGTCCAATGGGTCCGCAACTCGTTCTTCCACTCCTTGTACCTACAGATACAACAAAAATATTAGAAAAATTATTAATATGACACACAATTTTGTTTTTTCATTAATTTCCCAACGTACCTTCCCCCATGCACAAAGTCCGCCCAGCTGCTCTTCAAGGGCTCGGGAACCTCAAACCACACCTACATTTAACCGTTAATTAGTTTAGTTTTTCCAGAAATCTACAATGTAATACATAATATTATTCAGGCATTTTGTAAACTCACCGACATCGCGGTGGACCATGTCTTTAACCTCGTGCGGGACCTCGCCCCAGTCTGACCACAACGTAGGGACTCTATCCCTAATGAGCGCTCTCACGCGGCCGGAGTACGTCCTCGACTTCCCGCCCGATACTACGTCGCCATCCCCGTCAGTACCGATGACAATCCTCCCTGAGGTACCGACGATCTTCTCTAGAGCCTTCCCTGTGACGGGGCATCTCTTCTCTTTGCCGGCTTCGCTCCGATGGTGCCTATGACATGATAAACCAAATTGATTATTAAAATCGGAATCAGAGAATTATAACAAAACAAATCATTCATCTTTCATTACCTGAGGGATCGGACGCGGACGCGACGGATTCCGCCTCCGATGATGATACCCTCGCGGAAATAAGAGGCGTATCAAAAGGCACGAACCGGTACGCCGCTGATGGAGCCACTGACGGGGGCAGTGGATAAATCGGCGTCCCTGAGTCATCGACTACAGGTATGGCCGGTATCATCCGCGGAAGGAATAAGTGAGGCGGCGGCATCTGTACCCTAGATGACCCACTATCCGAAGAAGTAGGAGCTGGAGTGGGCGCCCGATGTATCTCAGGCATACGGGGTGCAGACACCTCCGTCTGAGGCTGAGCAAACAACTGCCTCGCGGAATAAAGGAAGCCCCGCTGCCTCGATGAAGGGGGCACCTCCGGCTGCCTCTGCGCCGTCTGCAGAAGGCTCGCATGTCTAGCTGTCATAGGCCCTGAAACGACGTTTGAGGGTTGCTCGCATGTTTTGATTGTGATGATCAAACTTGAGAAAATAAAATCCGACGGTCAGATCTGACCATCATGATAAAATACATGTATGGGAAAAAATTCAACTTGATCTGACCAGGTTAAGTGCTCGATCCAGACGGTCAATCCCGTAAGTCAAACCCCTAAATGCACGGAAAAGGTCGTTGGACCGTCTAAATTTCGTATTTTGGCCGGACCTTCAACTGAAAATATTTTCAAATCGATGAGACATAACAAGTCGTATAAAAATTTTACGTAAAATAACCACCGAAGATAGGGCTATAGTAGGTAACAGAAAAAGTTTAGGGTTTAGCCGACGAATACCGTAATACATCGTCGGCTATACTATGTAATAAAAAAATATAAAAATTAATAAAGCCGACGAAATATTAGGGTATTCGTCGGCTAAGATGGTTTTAGCCGACGACTTCCTTTTCAATTTGTCGGCTATAAGTTCTTTTAGCCGACGACTTGTAGTAGTTTTCGTCGGCTAAGAGGGTTTAGGCCGACGACTTATGTTGTATTTCGTCGGCTTAAGTAAAAAATACAAACCCTAAAACAGAAGGTTTAAACCATACAAATTTCCTGTTCATATATCACCAAAATTCATATAAAATAACAGAAATATGAATTCAACATATGTAAACTAGAAATGAAGGTAATACAATCTTTTTTATTACAAATTAATGTATTACATCCGAAGAAATTAAAACTAAGGCTCGTAATCGGAATCATCCAATGAGTCTTCTTCGGTGTCAGAATTAATTTCTGGTAATCTATGTCTTTCCTCATCGCCAGAGTCTTCGTCTGTTTCTTGATTTGGATCAACATCAATAAGCCTTGGCTCTTCATCACGAATTCGCACCGAACGACCCGCTTTAAAATTATTAAGGCGAACGGTAGAGGAGTTAGGAATACCTATTGCGTTGGGCTCTTGATACGCAACATCTTCTTCCTGGTCTTCGGCCTCTCCAAGTGTAGCCGCCGGTAAATGTTTCGAGGGTGCACAAGGTTGACTACTTTCCACGCATCACCCTTAGCAAGGTCATCAAGATAAAACACTTGTTTTACCGATGTGGCAAAAACGAACGGGTCATCTTCGTATGAACTTGTAGCAGTGTTCACCGATAATATTCCGTACTGATCGGTCTTCATGCTCTGCGGGCTAGTATCAAACCATCTACACTTGAAGAGGTGCACTGTCATGCCTTCACCGTAAACGAGTTCTACCACTAAATCAAGAACACCGTAATAGTCAACTCCATTCCGCCCACCATGCGCCATCACCCCAGAATTCTGTGTTCTCCGTCTGCTGTCTCTCTGTTCACATATAAATTGCACGCCATTCACCTTGCACATCGGATAAACTCTTGACATTATCGGCTTCATCGCTAGAAGTCTTAGTTCGTGCGACCAATTGGGTGACCATCAAATTGAATATGGTTCATCTGCAACCAACAATTTAACATTGTAAATATAGATAATTATGCAATAAACATAAATACGTACATAAATATTGAATTACGTACCCAGCCGACAAAATAATTTGCGAACTCCCTGTTGTGGTACTCGAGATCACCTTGAATGTCTGGACAATATAGATGGATGTCTTTCCAGTATTCAACTTCTGGACAGTTAATCAATACCCACCAGTGGGCAATGACTAGCTCATGTGGTTGCAACTTGTAGGAGTCTGGCAAAATTCCATAAACTTCAACATCACTGGAGAGTATGGAAAGAGTGAACTTCGGTACATCTACCGGCATGGCTTCGTCTGTTTCCTTCAACGCTCCTAAATACAACTTCATGTAGGTGACGCACTCGTGCGCAATATATGCTTCAGCTATACATCCTTCAGGCGCGGATTTATTAGCCACATAATCTTTGTAGTCTCCAAGTTGCCTATAAATCAAGTTGCAAAGTGTTATGATTATTGAACATGTATATATATATATATTGAGGAATTCAGGTGTAAAAAACGTACCTTTCCATGGGATACATCCAAGTGTAGTGTACTGGACCGGTAAGCAACAATTGCTCGGGAAGATGGATCATCAGGTGAGGCATGATGTCAAAAAAATTTGGAGGAAATATCCTCTCAAATTTACACATGATATAAATGATGTCCTCTTGCATTTCCCGGAGGTTAGATTTTGTCACTTCCCGTGTGCATAACTTCTGGAAGAATCTTGCCAACGCTACTAACGGCTTCACCACCTGACGGGGAAGGAACGGTCGAATGAAAACAGGGAAGAGACGTTGTAGCAGGATACGACAGTCATGACTCTTCAACCCGTACATCTTATTGTCCCAGAAGTTCACACACTGGGCTATATTTCCTGCATAGCCTGAAGGATACTTCACACACTCATCCACCTGAAAATTACGTTCTTCTGGTCAGGCTTCACGGTGTAAGGAGCTTGAGGCATTTTTTTCTTCCCTTCTTTCAACCACAGATGTCTTCTTAACTGCATTTTTTTTAGATCAATGCGTGCCTTAGGACCGTCTTTCGTCTTCCCCTCCAAGTTCAGCACTGTGCCCACCACACTGTCGCAAACATTCTTTTCTATGTGCATCACATCTAGGTAGTGTCTGATCAACAACTTACTCCAGTATGGGAGTTCCCAGAATATGCTCTTATGTGTCCAGAATTTGTACCTGTCGGGTCTTTCAGGTATTGCCGCAACAATATTGGGATGATTGCTGAGCTGCCCAAAATCGTACTCATTAAGCACTGCTAAAATTTCTTCTCCCGTCCATCTTCTCGGAGGCACACCGTGTTCTACGGTCCCATCAAATGCCTTCTCATCGAACCGCCATTCGTGATTATATGGAAGGAAAGCACGGTGACCCAATCTGCATATCTTGTTGCAATGACTGCTGCTCCCCTCATCGCTAAGGCACTCTGGACAAGCCTTGTATCCCCTAACAACGTTGCCCGATAACATCCCACGGGCAGGAAAATCACTGATGGTACCAACAACCATGACATGCATCTGGAACATCTCGTGCATGTACTTGTCATAAGTGGGATGACCAACTTCCCACAAAAACTGAAGCTCTTCAATCAAAGGTCTCAAATACACATCGAGACACTTCCCTGGATAACCGGGCCCCGGAATCAACAAACTCAACATATTGTATTCCTTCTTCATGCACATCTATGGAGGAAGGTTGTACGGTACCAAAATCACCGGCCATACACTGTATTGAAGACTCATGTTGCCAAAAGGGTTGAACCCGTCGGATGAGAGCCCGAGCCTCACATTTCGGACCTCTGACGCAAAATGAGGAAACTCCCTGTCTATATGCTTCCAAGCCTCCCCGTCAGCAGGGTGTATAAGGGTATCTTCGTCATGCAATTCCCTATCAACGTGCCATCTCATAGCTTTGGCCATGTGTGAAGACATGTACAACCGCTCAAGCCTATCCCTTAAAGGGAAATACCGAAGTACCTTCACAGGTTTCCTATTGCCTGCAGGAGTCAGCTTATACCTGTCAGTGTGACATACCGGACATGCGTCAAGCCCACCAAGGTCATTCCCTTCTGGATCTTTACCCCAGAAGAGAACGCAATCATATCTGCATGCATGGATCTTGATGTAGGAAAGCCCAAGATCTTTCAGGATACATCGGACCTTACGATGAGTGGTAGGAAGACGATGACCGTGGGGCAGCATCGAAGCAGTGTACTGTAGATAATCATCAACAGCCTTCACGGTCGATTTTGTCTCAACTTTAATCTTCATTACGTCCATCACACTTTCAAGAACGGTCTTCTGACAACCGGGTATACAGGGGTCTGTTGGAAAGCAAACAGTTTGTTGTACTTTTCAATACCAGCAGTGTTGACAGCTCTAGGGAAGGGCTGCACCGGGTCAGGCATATACTGTCCTTGAGCGCATACACCGCTCTCATAAGGAAACATGTCGTTGATGAATGCCGTTGTTGGATCGTTAGATGTACTGCCCGTCTCAGAAAATTGGCCATGATCATGCGGACCCCCTGATGATGTTTCACCGTGATATAACCAACATGTGTACTTCTCCCAAAACCCGTTACTCTTCAGGTGCTGCCATACTTTGTCAATGGGAAATCGATGCATATCGCTGCGACACTGACATTTCATGGACGGGCAATAGAAAATTGTATTCCCGTTAGCATTAGCCAGCGCATATTCTATAAAACTCATAACTCCTGCACCGTATCTTTTGTCCCATTTTGGAAGCGAAATCCAACTCTTATCCATATCCTGAAAATATAACAAAATATATATTTATAACGCTGCTAGCTAATTATTAATGAAATTTCATGCCATATATAAAATCTCAATTCATTTACTATATACTCTACGTACTACAACTAATTAATAACAAATTAATTAACACACACATATATATATATATACTTAATAATTACATAACAATATTATATATATATATATATATATAATATATATATATATATCTACATCATCACAAAATCATCATTGTGGTATATACCATCAACACAATATTATCAATTAATTAACATATAATATATATATCTACTACTTATAAACAACTTAATTCATATATATTATATCAAATCATCAACCAAATCGATAATTAAACATATATGTATATATATACATCCAACATACTCAAAATTAATCAACTCGATCATAACAATATTATATATCAACATCATCACAAAATCATCATGAACTCATATATACCATATCAACACAATAATATTATGAATTAATTAACATATATATATATATATATATCTACTATTTATTAACAACAAATTAATTCATATATATTATCAATTCAAATCATCAACAAAATCGATCAACACATATATGTATACATCCAACGTACTCAAAATTAATCAACTCAATCACAATCAAAATCAAAATCAATAAACTCAATCACACTTAAAATAGATCAACTCAAATAAAACTCAATTAATCAACATATATATACATATACGTACCTATATATGGCTCCACAAACTAATTATGGACAGATTTCGAAACACCCAAACTTTTTCTCCCGTTTTTTCTTCTCCCTAATTTTTTCCAATTTTTTTTAGCTGCTGCTGTCCAGATCCGTAAATATAAAGCACTTTAGCCGACGACATAGAAATTTTGTCGGCTAAACTTTTAAATATTTCGTCGGTCATAGTCTGTGAACTTTAGCCGACGAAATAAATTTACCATAGCCGACGATATTTTTTTTAGTCGGCTAAAGTTTACCATAGCCGACGAAAATTTCAGTTAGCCGACGAAGGAAAATTTCGTCGGCTAAAGTGGACTTTAGCCGACGAAAAAAATCTTCGTCGGCCTGGTTTTTTTTTTTTTTGTCGGCTAAACCCTTTCTTCTGGTAGTGGAGGGAATAAAAGCTACATCCTTTAAATCTAAAGAAAATTCTGACTCTAATTTTATTCTAACGTGCCTATGAAGTCCACTTGAACTTTGTTTCCATTACCTACGAACACTTGCAGCTCATCCTTTCTTGGTTCCTCTTTGTTCTGTAACCCTGTAAAGAGTTGGTAATATGGATGGGTGAGCCGCTATCGATCCAAAAAGAGTTCGTAGGTATGGAAACTAAGTTAATTGGTTTCAAAAATAGTGAAAATAGATTTTTTATTTGATTCAAAAATAGTGAAAACCGAAACGTTACCTTGTTTTGCAAGCCATTTTTTGTAACGAGCACAATCTCGTTTCATATGTCCATCCTTTTTACAGAAGTAACAGAGAAAAGGTTCAGGTTTCTAGTTGGAAGGTCCTCTAGAATTGGAAGAACTAGGCTTCGAGGAAGTTGTAGACGGTTTCTTTTGCACACCCCCTTGCGGCCCAAGATATGACTGCCTCCTTTTTCCCTATTATTGTTGTACTTGTTTCCCCTTATACACAAAATTAACAGATTTTCCCTTCTCCCGATGAAGACGTTCCTCCTCTTGAACACAATTTGAAATCAACTCGTCAGGTGTCCAACTCTCCTTTTGGGTGTTGTAGGATATAGTCATTTGACTAAAAGATGGTGGTAGATATTTAGGATATGAGCCACCATCACCTTTTTAGAGATACCAAATTCTAAAGAATTAAGCTTAGCACCTAATTCTAAGACACTCATGATGTACTCTCTAATATTATCATCCCCATCGTACTGTGATGAATTAAACTTAGATAACAAAGCAACTCCTTCAGCTTTCTCAGACTCCTTATATTTCTTACCGATGGTGGCAAGATAATCAATAGCATGATCACAATCCTCAATACTACCACGTACGGCTTCCGTCATAGATCTTTTCATAACAAGTAGAGATAAGCGGTTAGACCTATCCCACTTCTCATATGCGGCTCGTTGTTGGTTAGCCCTTGTGGCATGCGTGCTATCCGGTGGGGAAGTCCTAAGTGCTATATCCAAATATGCTAGTCCTAGCGAAATAGTTATGTCTTCCTTCCACTTCTTAAAATTTGAACCACTTAATGGTTCGACAGAAAGAACATTGCTAGGAACTGAATTTAAACATATAAAAATAACATGAGAAACAATGTATATAAACATGCATCGATCAAGAACAATAAAACAAATATAATTGTTCAAACCCCTTTTCTTTAATTTACATATTGTATTTTATCCCAAATATGTCATACACATGTCTTTATTTTATGTTCATACCGTAGGATTTATTAGAATGCATATCTGTGAAGATGACCTTCAGACAACCAAGATGTAAGAAGACATCACTTTATTGCACCCTAAAGGTACCCCCCAGCACACTGATCTTAACGTGTAATCAAATAAACGAATTCCAAGGCTCTATTTATCAATCATAACCGTTAAAACCACAAAGTGACCAAAATTCTTATACAAAAGAAAAGAAATCATGTTGTATTGTTCAAAGGAAAAAATCTGACCCAATGACCCCTTTTATTTATTTATTTATTTTTTAAATCCTAAGATCAAAACAACCTTCATGATTTCTAGATGCATACGACCGGCTCTGATACCATACTATAGTCTTTATTATTTGTATTCATATGCATACATAGAAACACATATTTCTTAAGTTTTGATCAACTAAATAATATACTAACCTTGTCCGGATGCCATTGCTTCGATCGGTTGACGTTGTCGATGGAATACAAGATCTTCTATTCTCTCCAGTCTTCTTATGCTATAGCTTAATAGGGCATAATGTTTAGCATATTGACTGTGAGCTTAGGGACCCTGTATTTATAAGGTCGGATGTCTTAAAGTTCTAACACATTGAGGATACAGTAAAAACACATATTTAAGATCTACTAATCTTGACAGTACATCTGTCAGGTTTCCTATTAATATATTATTTCATATTTTAAAAAAAAAATTATTAATAACTCATACACCCTACATATGTCAATGAGGTTTGAACCTATGACCTCAAAGTTGTTAGTTAAACACTTTAACCAACCAAATCACAGCTCACCGATAATATATTTATTATTTCACATAGATAATATATTTACCGGATAATCATTATTATATTCTCAACTATTTGATCATTGACTAATTGGTTTTCTTAATTAGTATTATATCACATTATATGTCCAATATCTTACACATCCAACCGGAACACAAAGCTAGAGCTTAGGGTCCAGCAAACAGACTCCAAAGTATAAGGTTGGGTGTCTTCATAAAAGAAACCTTCAGGACGCAAAGAACTGATTGTGAGTGTTTCAACTTTGTTGGCTTAATACATTTCACCTATAAAAATGCAATGAATATTTGATTATCGTAATCAGGGCTGAAAATATTTGCAACGGAATTGGAATATAATGTCACAGCTGAATTCAAACTGAAGATATAAGATACGGAATGAATCGTGAAAATAAAGAATTGACCATTATGAGTACATATCTACGATAAAAAAGGAACGTTAGAGATGTATATATGGCGCCGGCATATACATAACAATAACAACCGCAATTAATGAGAATAAAGCCAGCAACAACGTTCGGAAAGGAAACTGTTTCAAACTTGAGATTGTGTACGAGGAAACTGTTCTTCGCTCTTGGATGGCGGAGCCGTATATACAGCCGCAGAAACGCCAAAAAAGTCGCAACACCAAGATTCCTAATCCTAAAAGGAGTGTAACGACGTACTGTATATATATACACCTTTTGGTTTTAAGTTTAAAACCCTAAACTGATAGAACCACCATCGAAACAAATACCCCTCTCAACCTCAATCATCATACTCCTGCTTCCATGTGCAAGAGGAGGAAATTAGGAATGACAGAAAATTACCTACCAGAAGACATCATTGTGAAAATCCTCCACAGGGTTCCCCTAAAACCCCTAGTACGATTCAGCACTGTTTCGAAAGGCTGGCATTCCATTATATTTGCCGACCCTCAATTCAAGAAATCCCATACGAAATTTGCTTCTGCGCAGCGAACCCTCAGTCGAAGACTCCTCTATTCCACGGCCTCTCAAGTTGAATCCTTAGACTTGGAGACGCCGTCGTTTGGAGACACTTCTTCCGTCAGAAAGCTCAGCTGCCCCTTCAATAAACACGGGAATCGTATCAAGCTACTAAGCTCCTGTAATGGCTTGGTATGTGTAGCTCTTGAGTCTACGCGAAACTTGTATATTTGGAACCCAACAAACGGATTCTTCCAAAAGTTACCCGACCCTGGTTTCTCCCAAGAAGATAGAAGATAATATTGTGGTTTACTCTGGTTTAGGGCATTTGTCAGCCACAGGCGACTACAAAGTTCTAGTTGCCGCCGGTAGAGCTAGAAGCAGATATCGGCGCCGCAAACTCTCTTTGCGGCGGGACGAGATCAAGGAGATGAAGATATTCTCAGTAAGGTCTAAGTTATGGATTGAACTGATCCCTCCACGCTTGACCCTCGAGCGTCAGGGGACTTTGTGCAATGAGGCACTTCATTGGTTGCATTGCAAAAGTATAGTTGTTTTTTATTGTTAGAACCGATCCAATATCCGTTCAAAAACAGTATATAACAATGAAAATAAAACGAAATTGAAACAAAACGAAATTGAAATAACAATAGAAAAACACTAATTTGATTGATCAGATTGAGGCCTGCCGTGTAGTGACCTAAAACAGAAATTCGTCCCCACTTATGCTGCAGTTTCGGACGAATTTACTTTATTGCTTCAGAAGAAATAGTTTAGGGGAGGAAGAAGAAGAATGATTCGATGATCAAGACAACGACAGAAGTCGTCCTTATATAAAAATCACACAATTGCTCGGACAGTTGTAACCCAGGGCCTAAGGCCCAATCTTTGACTTTTATTAAATATATATATATATATATATATTAATATATATTTATTTATTTCTATGGAAAAACCCAATAGAAATTAAGCTCATCAAGCCCATATTAGGCCTATATCCATTTAAAGACTCACACATTTAATTCTTCTTCAATGTGGAATTAATACCACACAAGTTCCAACAATACCCCACATTTTCTATTCAAACTCGTGCAAGAAACTAAATATGATATACATCGGAAAAGGTGTCTTTTGGACTTGAACCTTTCATAGTGAGTACTTTTTATCGGACTTACTTTGTGGGTAGTGAACTTTAGTTTTGAACCAACCACGTTTGGTAGTAAATCGAGACAACAAATATCATACATATTATATTTATACATATTTCAATTCTTACGGTTGTGTTCATTTCGGTCTCGAACAAATCCTTCTTCATGAGAATTTTAGAGAACGTAGCCATCTCGGTTCTCAAAGATGCGACCCCACATCAATCTCATATAGGTAATGTCAATCAAGAATAGTCCGTACTATTCCACTTTAAAAGCTATTAGCGTTATTAAGAATAAATAAATATTCAAGCCTTAATCGTCAACGGAAAAACACACTTAAATTCATCATAGGAATGAGCATATATGCGTGTTTATGCTCCTTGAGTCTTCCCCAACTAGTTTGCCTATTGAACCTAGACCATGGGATCTCCAATGTTGCTAGGTTAGGTTTCCCCCAAGTAATGACTCATTGTATTGGCTGTAAGCCCATTCCCCTCGATGTAAATACTACTTGCTCTCTATTTAGGCCTTTTGTCAAAGGATATGCTATATTCTCCTTTGACTTTACATAGTCGATGGAAATAATTCCATTCTTGTGACAACGCCTATATGCCTCGATTTGCCATTGTAGATTTGGTTCTTTGCTCTTGTAAGAGAAGCCATACTATCACAATGTATGCAAATGACAGTAACAGGTTTTGGCCACAATAGACACTACCAGGACAAGCACTTTAGCCGACGAAAAAGTTTCGTCGGCCTGTTAGCTTAATTCGTCGGCTAAGATCTTAGCCGACGAGCCTTCGTCGGCTATGGTTTCGTCGGGAAAGGGTCGTCGGCGATGACTTTAGCCGACGAAACTAGAAAACGTCATCGGCTATTATCTGGGACAATAGCTGACGAATATCTTAAATGTTTCGTCAACCATAGTCTGAGACTTTAGCCGACGACGATATTCGTCGGCTAAAATATGTAATAAAAAATTAAAAAAAATAACTATAGCCGACGAAATATAGTCTGTTTCGTCGGCTTTAGAAGTATTTAGCCGATGAAACATGCCATAATTCGTCGGCTAAATCTTATAAACAAAATTAAAAAATACTATAGCCGACGAATATCTTCAGCTAAAGTATTTAAATATCGTCGGCTAAAGTTGCTAGTTTTTGAAAAAAAAACTGCAGAAACTTTTGGCCACCTCCAATCACCACCAAAATTTGACAAAATCTTCCTCTCAACATTCGAACAACTTTCTAGAAGAAGTCCAAGCCCAATTCTAAGCCTAAACAGGTCAATTGAATCAAAATATAAAAATCCCCAATTTTGAATCCTAAAAACTTCAAATCTTCGATTCTCCTCACACATACCGAATCGAGCTACCAAATTCTAGGGGAATGTAGTACTAATCAAACTCAACTTATCCACCATATATAGAACTCACCAAATGGTGACCTGAGGAAGGAGAAATTCGATCGACACCGAATCTGAACCGGCGGAGTTTTGGAGCTCGATTTATCCCTCACGGCGGCGCCACTCGATGCACCACCTATCCAGCAATGAAGTAGAGACGACGGCGAAGCTTTTGGGATAAGTTTGGCGGTCTCCGGTGGCTTGACGGCGAAGCTAGGCCGAGAAGAAAATCCGGCAGGCGAAACAATAACTTTTTCTGATTTTCTGACTTCTTACCATCCACCTCCGGTAAAACTCTTATATAAAGAACTTTACCCGACGAACATATATGAAAAGTCGTCGGCTAAACTCCTTTGAAAATTTTGAAAATATTGGTTGACCGCCAAAAAATTTTGACAATAGCCGACGAAATCATATATTTTCGTCGATTTAAGTCCTTTGAAAATTTTCTCCCAAATTTGGTTTGCCGCCAAATTTTTTTCAACTTTAGCCGACGACTTTTCATATATTTTCATCGGTTAAAGTCATTTGAAAATTTTCCTCCAAATTTGGTTTACCGCCAAACAATTTTTGACCTTAGCCGACGACTTTTTTAATATCTCGTCGGCTAAAGTCTATAAATTCACGAAAACACTCATATCTCCCTCTATATTACGTAGTTTGGTCAAACCTTCCACACAAAAACTTTCACGTAGATGAGACACAACAGCCTATATAAAATTTTTGAGACATTTACCTTCCGACGATAGGGCTCCCCATAGGGAATAATAACGGTAAATAGGGTTGACCGCTACTATCGGTATAGAGACGTTACCTGATTTACGTGATTTTTGAACCATAGCCATATTTCACCATTCTGAACACATCTTATTTCACGAGATTTTTGATAATTTTGCTTCCTATGTAGAGTTGGTTCACAAAGTTGTATAACCTACTAAACAAGTTATATAACATTAGTAGACACGTTGTGATTCCAATGACTAAAATCACAAACCAAAATTCGACCGTCAGATATGATCATTATGGCGAAAGATGTCTATGATAAAAAATTCAACTGGATCCGACAACGTTAAGGGCTCGATCGAAACGGTGAACCCTAATCCATCGTCACTTATCACACGAAAACGCTCATATCTCCCTCTATAGTACATAGTTTGGTCAAACATTCCACACAGAAAACTCTCACGTAGATGAGACGCAACGGCCCATATAAAAATTTTGAGATATTTACCTTCTAACGATAGGGCTCCCCACAGGGAATAATAACAGTAAATAGGGTTGACCGCTACTATCGGCACCGAGACGTTACCCGATTTACGTGATTTTTGAACCATAGCCGTATTTCACCATTCTAAACACATCTTATTTCACGAGATTTTTGATAGTTTTGCTTCCGATGTAAAGTTGGTTCACAAAGTTGTATAACATACTGAACAAGTTATACAACATTAGTAGACACGTTGTGATTCCGATGACTAAAATTCACAAACCAAAATTCGACCGTCAGATATGATCATTATGAAAAAATATGTCTATGGTAAAAAATTCAACTGGATTTGACAACGTTAAGGGCTCGATCGAAACGGTCAACTCTAATCAGAAATAAGAAAACTGCATTTTGAAGCCCTAAACGGACTCGGATGGCCAAAAAGACCCATATATCATGGCAAAGCGGGTTGTTATGCTTCCGGAAAGGTATCACAATAGTCAATCGGACACCGAACGTCAAATCTGCAACATACCGGGTTTCGACTATTCTACATCAAAGACGTTACCCGATTTATGTGATTTTTGAACCATAGCTGTATTTCATCATTCTGAACACATCTTATTTCACGAGATTTTTGTTAATTTTGCCTCTATGTAGAGTTGGTTCATAAAGTTGTGTATTTGTTTAAAACCTACTAAGCAAGTTATACAACATTTTATTATTTTTCTTTTAGCTGACGAAATAATAGTCGACGACTTTTTTCGATAATAGCCGACGAAGGAAAACTTTGGCCGATGAAAAAAAAAATTTTGTCGGCTAAAGTATAGTATAGCCGACGAAAAAATTTCTTTAGCTGACGAAATTTTTTTTTCGTCGGCTAAAGTTAACCCTAGCCGACAAAAATTTAAATTAGCCGACGAAGGAAAATTTCGTCGGCTAACGTGGACTTTAGCCGACGAAAAAATAATTCGTCGGCCTGGTTTTTTTATTTTCGTCAGCTAAAGTCTTTCTTCTGGTAGTGGGAATACCGTCTAGGAAGTTTTTGAGCCATTCCGCTTCTTCGGCAGCTTTATCTAAGGCTACAAACTCTGCTTCCATAGTCGAACGTGTATTCACTGTTTGCTTTGATGATTTCCAAGATACGGCTGCACCTCCAAGTGTAAATACATAACCACTTGTGGACTTACTTTGCGAATGATTAGAAATCCAATTAGCATCACAATATCCTTCTAATACGGGAGGATATTTTGTATAATGCAATCCATAATTCATTGTATGTTTTAGATATCGGAGCAGTCTCATTAGTGCATACCAATGATCATTTCCGGGATTGTGTGAGTAACGACTAAGTCTACTCACACTATATGCTGAATCCGGTCTTGTACAATTCATTATGCACATCAAGCTTCCAAGAACTTGAGTATACTCCAATTGAGACACACTTTTGCCTTTATTCTTCTTAAGGTGACTAGAGGGATCAAATGAAGTAACAACCGGCCTATCATCATAATGTCCAAATTTTCTAAGGACCTTATCCACATAATGAGATTGAGTAAGTATTTAACCATCTAAATTTCTTTGAATTCGAATACCAAGAATTACATCTGCTACTCCCATATCTTTCATATCAAAAGAGGAGTGCAACATTTTCTTGGTTTGATTAATTACATCCGTGTTCGTTCCCATAATAAGCATATCATCCACATATAAACATATAATGACACATGCATTTCTACATTGTTTAACATAAACACATTTATCACATTCATTTATTTGAAAACCGTTTGATAAAAGTGTATTATCAAACTTCTCATGCCATTGCTTTGGAGCTTGCTTAAGGCCGTAAAGGGACTTAACCAATTTACACACCTTATTCTCTTGACCTTTAACAACAAACCATTCAGGTTGGTGCATGTATATTTCTTCATCTAATTCACCATTTAAGAATGCGGTTTTCACATCCATTCGGTGTATTTCAAAATTGTGAACAGCCGCTATTGCCATTAACGTCCTTATTGACGTAATTCTCGTCACCGGTGAATAAGTGTCAAAGAAATCTACACCTTTCTTTTGACGATACCCTTTCGGGTTAAGACCCATACCTTCAACATCTAACTCATGAACAATGACTTGGAGTTCCTCTACTTGCTTGACAACAGACTTGGCATCGCTCATCTTGAAGTTCAAAAACTTTCCAATGACAAACTTCTTGGAACAACCAACTTCAGTTTTGTACTTGTTCCCCAATGATTCCCACAATTCCCTTGCCGTCTTGAAGGTAGAATAGATATCATACAAGGAATCGTCCAAGGCATTGAGGATGTAGTTTCTGCAACTATACTCATTGTTGTTCCAAGTCTCAATAGCCTTCAGATTTTCGGCCCTTTGCGCATCCGTTAGAGCATTCTCCCCTTCTCCTTCCGGCAGAGCCTTTGGAGCCTCGGCAGTGAGAACATTTGTCCCATGAAGTGTTGTCAAATGCAACAACATCTTCTGTTGCCAGCGTTTGAAATCCGACCCCTTGAATTTCTCGGGTCTCTCAACATGATTTTTCAGAACAGACATAGATTGATCCATCTCTACACAATAGAGAATTTATGTCTTAGATTGTTAGAACCAATCTAATATCCGTTAAAAAACCGTATATATATATATATAACAATGAAAATAAAACGAAATTGAAATAACAACAGAAAAACACTAACTTGATTGATTAGATAGAGGTCTGCTGTGCAGTGACCTAAGACAAAAATTCGTCCCCGCTTGTGCTGCAGTTTCGGACGTCTATCTAAAGGATACAACTATTTGGTTCAAGTTCTTGCACAAGAACTTGACCCTGGCGAATTTACTTTATGCTTCAGAAGAAATAATTTTGGGGAGGAAGAAGAAGAATGATTCGATGATCAAGACAACGACAGAAGTTGTCCTTATATAAAAGTCAATTCAAACAGGTATAACTGTTCGGACAGACACAACGTACTGCTCGGACAGTTGTAACCTAAGGCCCAATCTTTGGCTTTTATTAAATATATATATATATATATATTATATATATATATATTTATTTATTTCTGGTTACGGAGAGTACACTTTTTGTTTTTATATGGGATTCGGATAACAGGTTGGTCTTGAAGATCGATCATGAACAAGGGATAGCAGGCCAATATATATTGCCTAAGGGTGACATGATTGAAAGGAGAACTGTGCCTAATATGATCCAACATATGATTGGATACGAAGAGAGTTCAGTTTGGCTTAGTGATTACCATGCATCTAGTGCAAGAGAAGGTCAGTAAGAGAGGAATGATTGCTTCCTCTGTGCATGTAACTGCCTTGTAACATTTTGTTTACTTTGTGCTATATATGCTCCTTGCAACTGTTTTTGGGTTCTGAATTTTCTGATGCCTTTGCAACTTGTACACTTACACGGTTACTGATCTCGCCATCTTCTTTTACCCTTGTACGTCTTCTGCATGTGTGCTTCTTATTCGTTGACTTACGTTGGACAGTTTGACAATACCACCTTGTGTGCTCTTGGAGAACTTTTATAAATACTCCACCTTGAACTTAAGCAGGCGGTTTTTGAGGGGACGTGCTCAATGCCTTAGTGGCTTAGTTAATTTGTAGATGGTTAGAATAGATGGAAAACTGGTCTTTTTTGTCAAGCTTCATGAAGTAAGGTTTTGATCAGTGTGCTTTATGAACTCAATACCATAGAACGTGAGGTTTTTATCAGTGTGTAATGTTAAGCAATGAAATGGATTGAGCATTCAAAGTTGTATTGTTTAATTTCATGTGATTACATTCTCAAGTATAAGCCCGTTCAATAAGGAATTTTCCATGAAGTACAGGTTAATTTTAACTCAATCATAAAGTTAACAACATAGAACCAAATTTTCATTATTAGAAAAATGTTTGTATGTAAAACTTAATGAGCATCCAAGATCATTTCACAAGCATATAAACACAACACAATGATCAATACAATACTGAATCATGAAACAAGAACTCACCATCTTAATTAGTTCTAGGAATGTACTCACCATTCTGATCCATCCTAGCCATAGCGCTTAGAGCAGAAAGAACACAGCAACATGATCGAACAGCCTCTGCAATCCCAACGTCGTAGCACCTTGCTGCAACATGCTTTAAGTCTTCTATTCAACTCAGATTTCAACTTCTTTCTATGGGGCAGAACTGAATGTTTCTTACTGAGTGAATAGGGACTCTAAAGCACCTATATATAAAGCTAGAAAACCTCTTCCCATAAGTGAGTGATTCTAGCTGAATACTCCATCAAAGGAGTTTTGGTGTTATCATATCACAATCAACATAATGGATTTCTAATCAGATGAGTGATATACTCTCATCTAATAACAAGAAATATTCTCCTAATTAATAAATTTCCTATTAAACAGAAATATTGTATCTTTCAATTGTTTCTTAATATAGATTATATTAGGTCCAAACATATTTTACAATCTCCCACTTGGACCAATATTGTCTATATAACAATTGTATGAAAACACATATCTGAAAATAGCTGAAGTGTGCACTGAAATTTATAAGAGCTTAAGATCCATTCAGTTCTGTCAAAACTATAGCAGGTAATAGTGAACCTGGAAATAAACATGCCTATGTAAACATACATGTTCCAGATTACACATATTAACTTCTAAATTTCACATGAACCATAACACAGATATGATGAAGATCAAGTATCAATGTATATCACAATGTAATAGTTACTTGACCACAGTCCAATTGAAAACTTTGAACATCAAAGTCATAATGCAAACATTATTTACTTAACACCGGTGGATAATATGTTTGCTACTTAACTGAATATATGCATAAAACCATCCACCTGACAATCAACAAATTCACAGCAATAAAATTTGAAAATATGCTGCAAAAGTAACACAATATATCTGAAATACCTCAGCTTTATTCATGAATTAAAACAAGGAATACATATTGTTGTTGAAATTTGAACTACTTATCCAAATGAAAATTTAAAACCAGAAACCAAAACACATTTATTAATTTACCAAGGCTCTGTCAGTATCAGTTTTCAAGAACTCCCACTAGACTCAAAAATTAAAATCTAATAGAACTCCCATGTCTTCAGTGTGTTTCTTGAAAACTGATACTGACAGAGCCTTGGTAAATTGATCGGCAAGTTGTTCTTCTGTTTTAATAACAACTATGTCAACCTCACCATTCTTCACTCTCTTTCTCACACTGTAGTACTTCAAGTCTATATGTTTAGAGTTATTAGATCTCTTGCTATTCTTACTAAAGAAGACAACAGCTTCATTGTCACAATGAACCATCAACTTTCCACTCACAATGTTACTCAGCACTTTGGTTTCCAAGAAGAAATTTTTGATCCATAGACCCTCACATACACCCTCATATAAAGCTATTAGTTCTGCTTGCATGGTGGACGTGGCTATCAAAGATTGTTTTATTGTTTTCCAAGCCACAGCACCACCTGCCAACATGTATACATAACCACAAGTAGACTTCATTGATGCAGGGTAGTTGCCTGCAAAGTCTGAATCTATATAGCCTACAAGTTCAAGGTTTTTAACACGCTTATACACAAGCATATGACTCTTAGTCCTCTGTAGGTATCTCAATACCTTTTTACCAGCTACCCAATGCTTATGTCCAGGATCAGATTGAAACCTGGTTAACATTCCCACAGCAAAAGATAAATCTGGCCTAGTACACATTTGTGCATACATAAGGCTACCTACCAAGCTAGCATATGGTATAGATTTCATTTTCCTTTTCTCAACGCTAGTTTTAGGACACTGATCCTTGTTAAGTTTATCTCCTTTAGATATTGGAACCTCTCCATGACCACACCTAGACATTTCAAACCTCTGAAGAATCTTTGAAATGTAAGCTTGCAGAGATAATCCCAACATGCCTTGTGATCTATTTCTCTTAATCTCAATTCACAATACATAAGAAGCTTCTCCCATATCTTTCATATCAAAATTCTTTGATAGAAAACTTTTGATGTCTTTCAGCAATTTAATATTGCTGCTAGCTAGGAGAATGTCATCTACATATAGGATAAGAAAAATAAATTGGTTTCCAACAGTTTTAAGATAAACACATTCATCAACTAAATTTTCAGTAAAACCAAAAGATGAAATCACATAATCAAATTTTCTATACCACTGCCTAGATGCTTGTTTGAGTCCATATATAGATTTCTTAAGTTTACAGACTAAATTTTCTTTTCCAGGTTCAATGTAGCCTTCTGGTTGTGACATGTATATCACTTCCTCCAAATCTCCGTTTAGGAAGGCTATTTTAACATCCATTTGATGTAACTCCATATCAAAATGAGCCACAAGAGCCATTATGATTCTGAATGAGTCTTTAGCTGAAACTGGTGCAAAAGTTTCTGTATAATTTATACCTTCTTTTTGTGTAAAACCTTTGGCTACAAGTCTAGCTTTATGTCTTTCAATGTTTCCCTTGGCATCTCTTTTAGTTTTGAACACCCACTTACTACCTATAGCTTTGTGATTTGGATCTGGCTTCACAAGATCCCATACTTTATTTTTATACATGGATTCAAGCTCTGCATCCATAGCTTCTTTCCATTTTTCATGCTCTCCACTTTCTACAGCTTGTTTAAAAGATTTGGGATCATTATCATCTGCAAGTGTAGTTTCTGCCTCATGCAGGTAAACCTCATATATGTCATCTTCTCCCCCAAAAGTAGGTTTTCTGACTCTTTGTGATCTTCTGGGTTGAACAACAATTTGTGGTGCTTGAGGTTCAGGTTGTGGGATGTTTTGAGCTGGTTCTTGTACTGGTTCTGGTGTAGGTTCAACCATTTCTACATTTTCATTTTCAAGTTCTAAGTCATTAACTACTGCATCATGAACTACTGCATGATGAGCATCAAAATGAGTTTCATCTTCTGTAAGGTCAGAAACTAGAGTGTTGGTTCTAAGGTATGGCGTGTGAATTCTTAAGTCCTCATTTTCTACAATTTTCTCAAAATCATCAGTTAAATCTTCAATCTTGTATTGCAAATATTCTCCCCCAGAAATTTAACCTGATGAGTTTCAAATATTCTAGGTGAATCTTGAGGAGCATAGAGTTTGTAACCCTTAGATTTTTCACAATAGCCTATAAAATGACAAGATACAGACCTAGATTCAAGCTTTCCTAAGTTTGGATTGTTTAGCCTTGCCTCAGCTTTACAACCCCATACATGGCAATGGTGTAAACTAGGTTGCCTGCCACACCATGATTCAAAAGGTGTTTTCTGTACTGCTTTACTTGGGGACTTATTGCAAAGATAATTTGCAGTCTTTAAGGCTTCTCCCCAAAGCATTTTAAGCAAACCAGAAGTACACATCATACTTCTCACCATATTCAATAGAGTCCTATTTTTCCTTTCTGCAACACCATTCTGTTGAGGATTATATGGTGTGGAATACTGAGCCGTTATACCTACATCTTGTAGGTATAATGCAAATGGACCTTTATGTTGTCCTTTCTCAATGTACCTACCATAGAATTCACCCCCCCCTATCAGACCTCACAGTCTTTATTTTCATGTCAAGCTAATGCTCAACTTCTGTTTTGAAAATTTTAAATGCCTCAAGAGACTGTGATTTTTCTGCTAATAGGTAAATGTAACAGTATCTGGAAAAATCGTCTATGAAAGTAATGAAATAAACATTGCCACATATTGTTTTATGCTTGAATGGACCACATACGTCTGTGTGAATTAATTCTAGCAGATTCTCACTTCTGCTAGCCTTTTTATTTCTCGATTTTGTCATTTTACCCTTAAAACATTCAATACAATCTTGTAGATCAGAAAAATCTAGTTCTTGAAGTGTTTTATTCTTTACTAAAGTTTGCAGTCTTTCTCCTATGCCACAAGTAAGCTGATTTTTCATTGAATAAGGTTCTTTTAACTCCTGTAATACTTGATGTGCTATTATTGTTTTCAACAAGTGAAATAACTCGTTGAGGCAATGAACAATTTAAACGCATATAATCATTCTCAATAACACCAGAACCATATGTTAAGGAACCTTTAGAAATTTTTATTCCATCTGAATCAATGTAAAAGCAACAACCAGTCTTAACCAAACAAGAAACAGAAAGCAAATTCCTCTTAATAGAGGGAATATAGTAAACATTATCCAAAACAAGAAATTTTTCAGAACCTAAATCTAGTTTCAAGGTTCCTATAGCCTTCACTGCAACTCTCATGCCATTTCCCACAAAGACATTTGTTTCCTCATTTCTTGGCGCCCTCCTCTCTGTGAATCCCTGTAGAGAATTCGTAATATGTAAGGGTGAACCAGAATCTAAAAAATAACTATGGGGTTCAATATTGACAAAATTTACTTCTAAAGAAAAAGTTTCTGAAGTACTTAAGAAAGTCATACCCTTTTTCTCTAGCCAAGCTTTGAATCCTGAGCAGTCTTTCTTAATGTGTCCTACCTTTTTACAAAAGTAGCACTTGAACTTAAAAGCATGGGTTTCTTTAGAAGCTGCAGTGTTACTAGATGGCTTAGCAATAGTTTTGGTGGCCTTAAGCTTGTTTTTCTTCTTCTTTGACTTTCCTACCAGGTTCACAGTAGGTGTGTACCCTCCCTCCTTCATAAATTTCTCTTCTTCCCCCACACAGATGGATATCATCTCATCCACAGTCCAGTCACCCCTCTGAGCAGTGTAACTGGTCTTAAGTGCACTAAAGCTGCTTGGCAGGGAATGCAGTGCAGTGTGTACTACTTGGGCATCATTCACACCCATCCACATTTCTCTGAGCCGAGCATTAATGTTGATCAGCTTCAACAGATGCTCCCTAACTCCCCCAGACCCATTATACTTCAGGTCATAGAAGCTCCTTGTCAGCCTAGAAGCCTCTGCCTTCTCATTCTCCTTGAACTTCTTCTCAATGGCTTCCATATACTTAGTGGCTAACTCAGGTTCCCTTATACTACCCCTAACAGTATCAGACATAGAGTTTCTTATGGAATTCTTGGCCATCCTATTTGACCTCCACCAGGCCTTAGAAGCCCTGATCTGCTCAGGGGAACTATTTTCAGTTATAGGCTCAGGTTGGTCCTCAGTGAAAACTAGGTCTATATTTGGCTGCATAAGCATATAGCGCTCCACAGAGTCTTTCCAAGCTCTAAAGTTTGTTCTAGTGAGCACGAGAACATCATTGAGGTTCATGTACATGTTACCTAATGAGCACAAAAAAATAAAAGTCTATAAGTTTAAGTTTCAAAATTTTAATTCAACCAAGATGTTTCATAGTTCTGTGTATATATATATTTCTATAGCAGTTCATCACACACAAAACATTTGAAAACAAAACATCATATATGCAACAATACATAAACAGAATCATATTGCTAAACACCCCAAAACTGAATTTAATATACAACAACACTTTTATAGCAGTAGACAATATATTCTTAAGTTTTCTGAATTTTTACCTCATATTTAGCTAATTCAATTTATCCAAAAAGACACTCAACATCTTTATGACAATAGAAGAGTCTTTAAGTATCTGAATATGAATTTACCAACTATGTGTAAAACTGTTTGGTTACTAAAACATGCCATTTTACACTCCTTTAGGAGACATTATAAAGCAAAGTTTAACAACAAAACACACGTTACAGGCCTTCTTCAACTTAATGTTTTATGCAAATAACTATAGAGAATTGCTTTGTGCAACATGTCCATCTTTATTTACAATTAACCTGTGACCTTAGCAAAGTTTTACCTAACCCTCAATTCAAGTTTACATCTAAAAAGAGCCTTTGCTTAGTCTGCAATTTTCTTTGAATGAAAACACGATTGATATGCATAATACATCATGAACATTAACTCAAGTATTCATTTCAATCAACATATCATCATAATCATCATACAACAGCAGATATGAGATAACAGAACGCAAAATATCAAGCATAACCATCCAAATAATCACAAGAAAACATAAAAATCTCAATTCAATCCAGAACACAACCAATTGAAATTTAAATTTCATCCGGTTCGATTCGTATACGCTAATCTTATGCGCACACCGGGAGTGCTCTAGGGTTCTTGCTTTAATCAAAATTCTGAAAATTAAAGCTTGAATTGAAAGGTATGATTATTGAAAAGCCTGACCTTTGCATCTGCAATCCTTGTATCAATTTAGCGGAAGCAATTTTGAAAACCCAAAACTTGTATGCCCCAAAGATCTTCTGAATCCGAATTGCATGATGTGGTTTTTGAATCCACTTTGAGTCGTTGAGACCCAGCGCGTTCTTCATACCAAACCAGAAAATTTTTCATCATATAATAACGATCTAAAATCCTTCTTAAACGAAAGTGTTTTCTGAATTGGGTATGGGTCATTTGGGCTGCGCGTCACACAAAACGGGCTTTAAGGGTTTTATTTATTTATTATTATTATTATTAAGCAAAAAACCTGATATCCCAAAACGTTTTGCAAAATAAAAATAAAATTAGAACTGAAGAACATCTTATTTCAAATTTTATATATCGATCTTCCAAATGGTTTATAATTTTGTAAAATGTGCTCTGATACCAATTGTAAAACTTAATGAGCATCCAAGATCATTTCACAAGCATATAAACACAACACAATGATCAATACAATATTGAATCATGAAACAAGAACTCACCATCTTTATTAATTAGTTCTAGGAATGTACTCACCATTTTGATCCATCCTAGCCATAGCGCTTAGAGCATAAAGAACACAGCAACAAGATCGAACAGCCTCTGCAATCCCAACGTCTTAGCACCTTGCTGCAACACGCTTTAAGTCTTCTATTCAACTCAGATTTCAACTTCTTTCTATGGGGCAGAACTGAATGTTTCTTACTGAGTGAATAGGGACTCTAAAGCACCTATATATAAAGCTAGAAAACCTCTTCCCATAAGCGAGTGATTCTAGCTGCATACTCCATCAAAGGAGTTTTGGTGTTATCATATCACAATCAACATAATGGATTTCTAATCAGATGAGTGATATACTCTCATCTAATAACAAGAAATATTCTCCTAATAAATTTCCTATTAAACAGAAATATTGTATCTTTCAATTGTTTCTTAATATAGATTATATTAGGTCCAAACATATTTTACATTGTAGGCAATAACTTGAAGGAAACTAAACTTGCTTATACATATTGTAACTTACACAATACACACCGAGTTGAAAATCCAACTCATCTGTAAAGTAATTGGAACAAGAAGTTTTCCAACTGTAGAATAAACACACGAAAATTAGTTAAACATAATTCATGTTATATCGACTGTCTCTCAGTGTCTCATTTTATTTTCTCATCATTATTCAAAGCTAAAGGCAAAAGTGCACTTTGATTCTCTCATGCTTGATTGTCTGCATGTGTGCTAAATCACCTGGCCTAAAAATAAGTATATATAGATGGTTGGAGCTAGAGCTCCATGGTGTATGTTGCTTATTCTTTCTTTGAAGTTGCTAAGCCATATAGGACGGATCTCAGACCCGTATCTGAATAAAGTCCTAAAAGTCGATTAACTCAGGGCCCGGAGCCTTAAGGGGCCTAAAATTTTCTTTTCTTTTTGTGTGATAACATTAGTTTAATTAAAAACAATAAAAAATAATTAAGAGCATCCAATTAGGGTGGTGTTAAATTACAAAAGAGAAAAATAAATATAAAATCTTACCCTTATATTACTATTATTAGTTACTATTTTAGAAAAAATGAGCAGCTTAAGTAAGAGATTTGTTGTATTAATAAGATTTTTAATATAAATAGGATTTCTAATTTTTTTTATGGTTAGATTTTGAGTTTATAGCTTTAGTTCGTGAAAATTTTTGTATGTTTATTAAGAAAAAAAAATTGAATGAATACTATATTTTAAGGGTCCAAATTTAAAAGTTCGACTCGGGCCTGACAGATCTTTGGTCTCTTTTGGAACACAAAAGTAACATACGACTTTAAAACCAGTGCATCACTTTGTGCTCTGAAGCAAGTTGCATCAATTGCCAAATATTTTTTGTCATATGGGAAGCATCTCATCCCACTGGTGCCCTGCATCCTGTGTTCGTCAACTGATAACATGCTATAACGAATTTATTTGGTTTATATACTTTAGCGGTAGTACCGTATAATGTGAACACGTATACTAATCTTCCAAATGTGTTGTATTTTTTCCCTTTGAAAAGAAGACCTGTATATTTTAACCTATTTGTTCTTTTCTATCCCATTTTCAGGAGTGATTTTCAGTTCGGCGTGCTGGCTTAAAGATAGAATTCTAGATGAATTTCGTGGTCATTCTTTCGAAAAAAATTTAACATAATACTATTGTTTGAGATGACGTCAGCCACTGTTCACGAAGTACTGTTCCCGTGAGCAGTGCGCGGACGATTTTACCCCACTCTTGCTTCAAATATTCCCATATTACCCTTCCTTTCATTTTGCCATTCAACTGAATATAAAAGCATATGGACCATGAAAGTCTTTTTAGTGAGGACCCTTAAGTTGAGGACTTGGTGAGGACTTTTCGGCTTATCTCACCTTTCGAGCTTATATGGACCATATTTTCTCCCTCCTTCCAACGCATCATTCTCTCTCTTGAAGCTTCCAGATTGATGTAGTTCGCCGACCTGATCTATATGGACTCTTGAGCAGTGTTTTCCCCTAATTTATTCTCCCCTAAATATAAAAGCCCATCCTCAGCTTGCCGATCATCTTTACTCTCTCCATAAACAACCTCTCACTTTCTCAAATCTGTCGGGATGTCGACTAAATCCGACAGCCAATCTGTGGGTTAGGAAAAAATGGAGAACGACAAGGGTGAACATAGAAGGTCCAGAAGCTAATTTTCTCTCTTTCGTACTAATGTTATATAATTTATGATTTTTTTTTTTTTAGTTACAATTTGCTTTTTATTTTTTCACTTTTATATTTTTATCTTTTAACCCTATTTTTCTTCTTCTCTCTGATCTAAAATATGTCGTTTTCATTTGGTAGCTGAGATCTAATCGAGATACATTTGGTAGCTTAAAAATTCCAGATGAATATCACCAGTGTATGAATTTGATTGTAGCACATAAAACTCCACCTGCGTGAATCTTCCAACAATATCTTGAACATCCCCACCAAAATTGTTTATGCCCAAATCCAATAACACCAAGCTGCCCAAATTCAAAAGGGAAACCGGGATCACTCTAAATCTATTATTTTCCAAGGACAAATAATTGAGAAATGCTTCCAATCTCATATGGAATTGGCCCTGTAAATTTGTTTCCCCAAAGATTCAATGTAACCAGATTCCAGCAATTTGATATCCCTTTTGCAACTTCACCAGATTTTCTGACACGTCCAAATTCACCAAGCTACAGCTACCATTGAAAATAGAAGGCAAAATAGCCCCATTGGATACTACCCGACAATTGTAGAATTCAAAAGGTTTCTAAGAATCCGTTCTTTATGAGCATGAGATAATTCTAACTTTTTGACATATACTGAGCTCATGGGCATAGCGTTTGTCTACTTGCAAGGAAATTGAAATCAAATTGAGAAGGTGTTGATCATGAAGGAGAGGTGATAGAAGGCTTAGAGGAGAGTGTCGGCAGAAATGTCTTCGCAAATAATATCAAGAAAAAAAATAGTAGGGTTTAAAAGATAAGATCAAGAAAGTAAAAAAGAAAAAGTAAATTGTAACTAAGAAAAAATAAAAAGACAAAAAATCATAGATTATACTTTTGTGATGTGGCTATGCCACCTCGGCTGCCACATAAGGTGATCATTAAGGTGGTTCACCTGGCATTGCTCCAAAAATAAAAAAACTTAGTTGAAATAAAATATCTCGTTTAAGACGTTCATGTTAACTATTGTACTTCAAACACTTTTTAATTTTTAGTTTGAATCGAGTACCTATATTTTGACACCGCATATGAATATTATGCAATGGTTCCAAAGAATCAGTTAATTTAGTTTTACACATGATTGAACATTCTAATGCTGAAAGTTCCGTTTAAGCACTTTGGTGATGTATTGTCTTATTTTGTTTTGATTCGGTATGCTCAAAAAATTTTGAAATCAATTTGAGTAAGAGGCTCTTTGAGAAGAAAATTTGTCAAGGAAAACTGATGGGAGAAAATGTTAACAAAGAAAAATCCCTCGAGGAGGATCTTAACAAGATGAAACCCTTTAGAGAAAAAATAAAAACTTTCAAGGAATATGTCAATGCATCCTTCTAAATCTCCCGGCCCCGATGGCTTTGCTCCTTGCTTTTATCAGGCTTTTTGGGATTTAATTGGGGATGATGTGGTGGAAGCGGTTCGTGATTTCTTTGTTTCGGAGCGGAGCATGAAAGCAGTGAACAGAACTTTTGTGGCTTTGATTCCTAAGGTGGAGGTTCCACAAACTATGCGTCATCTCCGACCTATTAGCTTGTGTAACGTTGTCTACAAAATCGGGTCCAAAGTTTTGGCGAATAGGTTGAAGATTCTCCTTGATAAATTGATCTCTCCTTTTCAAAGTGCTTTTGTCCCAGGCCGTTTGATTTCAGATAATTCTCTTATGGCTTTTGAAATTTCTCATTGTCTCAAGAGGAGAAGAAGTGGGAAGGTGGGACTTTGTGCGCTGAAGCTAGATATGAGTAAGGCGTATGACAGGGTCGAGTGGACTTTTCTGGAGGCAGTGATGTTGAAAATGGGATTTGGATCAACATGGGTTAGGTGGATTATGAGTTGTATTTCGACGGTGTCTTACTCCATCATAAACGGGGATCCTAGAGGCTTGATCTGTCCATCGAGGGGATTGAGGCAAGGAGACTCTATTTCCCCTTACCTCTTTCTTATGTGTGCAGAGGTGCTGTCAAAAAGTATTTTACTTGCTGAACAGAAGCAGGTGTTGCATGGGATCAGAATTTACAGAGGAGCCCCGAGTATCAGTCACTTATTCTTCGCTGATGATTCTTTCATTTTTTTCAAAGCTGGAAGGGAGGAGTGTCAAGCTTTGAAGCAAATTTTGTCGGAGTATGAGAATGCTTCAGGTCAACGAATCAATTATGACAAGAGTAGTATCTTGTTTAGTAAGAACGTGCACATGATTATGCAAGAAGGTATTGCTGGCATTTTAGGTGTGACCCGGGTGGATAAACATGACAAATATTTGGGGTTGCCCACGGAGTTGAGCTACTCAAAAGAAGAAGCTTTTGATTTTTTGGTGGAAAAAATAAGAAACCGAACTCAAGGGTGGAGGGAAAAAACTTTGAGCTTAGCTGGGAAAGAGATTTTAATTAAGGCGGTGGCTCAAGCGATTTCGTCTTATTCATGAGTTGTTTTATGCTTCCTAAACATCTTTGCATGGAGATGCATCGATTGATGGCTCGTTTTTGGTGGGGTGATGAAGGTGACTCAAAAATGATTCATTGGCTAGCTTGGGATAAATTGTGTCGCCCGAAGAAGGAGGGAGGCTTGGGTTTTCGCAATATGGTTAACTTTAATTTGGCCTTACTAGCGAAACAAGGTTGGAGGCTCATTCAACAGCCGGATTCGATTGTTGCAAAGCTTTTAAAGGCAAAATATTTCCCTCGTTGTTCATTCATGGAAGCAGAGTTGAAGAGTGGAGTGTCTTATACGTGGAGGAGTATCTTGGCAGGAAGAGAGGTGTTGAAATTGGGGCTGAGGTACCAGGTTGGGGATGGAATGAATATTTCAATTTGGAACGATCCATGGGTGCCTCAACCTCATTCTTTTAAACCTTATTCCCCTATGATGGAGGGCACTGAAGACTACAAAGTTGGAGATTTGATTGATCAGGAAACTAAAAAATGGGAGGTAGGGTTCATGAGACATTTATTCACTGATGGAGAGATTAATCAAATTGCTAGCATTCCTTTGAGCTGGAGAGGTGGAGATGACCGTTTGATTTGGCATTATGATAGAAGAGGGTTGTTCAGTGTACGTAGTGGTTACCATCTTTTCAACCACCATCCGTGCATGAAGGACCAAGCTTCATCTTCTTCACACGTAGTGGGAAAGGTGAGCAACAAGTATTGGTCAATGGTGTGGCAGGCTAGGGTTCCCCCAAAAGTTAAATCTTTGGTGTGGCGTCTTTTGCACGATTGTCTTCCAACAAGGGCTGAGCTCTTACGTCGCAAAGTCAACATTGAAGACTCGGCTTGTCTTTTCTGCATGGGTCAAGTAGAAACAGGTTCACATGTTTTCAAAAATTGTCCCTCCATTTCCTGTTTCTGGTTGTTTGGACCACTAACTCTGCATGCAAGAGAGCACCCAGCGAAAACAGTAGTTGAGTGGATCTTAGACATGTTGGATGTTTTGTCGGTGGAGATGAGGAATCATTTTTTTGTGGGCTTGTGGGCTATATGGTGTGAGAGAAATAATGTGTTATGGCAGAAGTCTCATTTCAAGCCCATAAATTTGATTTAATGGGGTGGAAAATTTTTGGAGGATTATCAGAAATACCATCCCAAGGCAGTGAGAAAGAAGGCTAGGCCTCGTGTGAGGTGGGAAAGCCCACCTAGTGGAAGGCTGAAAATAAATGTCGATGGAGCATTTTGCTCGGAGCATGGATATGGGGGAATTAGAGTAGTAGTGAGGGATGATTTTGGCATGGGTATTGCTGCAGTAGCAAGACCTTTTCTACATGCACACTCGGTTCTTAATATGAAAGCAGAGGCGTGTAGGGTTGGTCTTCTTCTTGGTATTCACCAAGGTTGGACGAACATTGACATTGAAAGCGACTCTGTCATCCTTGTGGCTGCTCTTAAAAGTGAGGAGGAAGATCTCTCAGAGGTAAGTCGAGTTATAAGTGATTGTAAAAGTTACTTTAGTGTTTTTTAGTCTATTAGAATTCAGCATATTTACCGTGAAGCAAATGGTGTTGCTAATAGACTTGCGCACCTTGCTAGTAATTGTTCCATTGATAATGTTTGGTTAGAAGAAACTCCTGACATTATTCAGGATGTTCTCTACGAGGATCATAGCTATTGTTTATCTGTAACGCGAGGTTTAAATATTATGTCCCCCCGTCACAAAAATTTGATATTATTATAATAAATTGAACCGGGCGTGGGGATGAGCCTCCCAGCTAGGCTGGGTTCCAAACCCCTTTTTCAAAAAAGGAATATGTCAATAGAGTAAAACAGTATGAGGAAATATGAAACTTTTTAAGAAAAATCTCAGTAATGTAAATTATTATTTTTTGAATAAATTAAGTAAGATATCTAGAAAAATATATGTAATGAATAGGTTGTGTATTTAACGAATAAATTGTGTATGTTAAATAAGGATATTATAAGAAGTTTGGGTATGTGTATATAGTAAATTGTTAAAACAAAAACGTTAACATACGGTGTATTAAGTATGAAATATGTATCTAACAATTAGAGATATGTTAATAAAATTTCTCTAACAATAAACATACAATACTCTCTTTCTACTCATCTACTACTCATCTGAAAAAAAAAAAAAAAAACATACAATACTCACAACTGGTACCAAGAATATCATAATTTAAACTTAAAGCGTATTACAAAGGAAAAGTAAAAACACATCAGTTTACAACTGCTAGCTAGCACAACCTTTGTCATCTCTCCTAAGTATCTTGATTTTGTGCTTCTTGATAATCAACTGATATAAAGAAGTTTGAGAAGTTAAAAGATGTGGTTGATCTGCTGCAAGGCCTTTATCTAACTCTCTCATCCTTCAATTTTTGCTGCTTCTACCCTCAGCTTAACAAGAGCTGATCCTCGAAACCTGCATTGAGAACAGAACAAGAGGTGATGCTCATTGCAACTCTGAATCCCTAGCCTATTCTTATGAAACCAAAAGCATTAGAATAATAGCATTTAAATTTCTAGAAATACTTCCTGCCTCTGAAGTTCAATAGATCAAGCCAAAGCTTTCTTTTTCAAACCAAACTTTCATCTTCATACCAAGCTTAAAAAAACATAAATTCATCAGTAATGCTTTCTGGGTTTCATGCTGCTTTGATGGTCTTAATAACTCCTCTACCTTAAATAAGGC
The DNA here is from genome assembly GCA_010134655.1 of Fragaria nilgerrensis. Classification (NCBI taxonomy): domain Eukaryota; kingdom Viridiplantae; phylum Streptophyta; class Magnoliopsida; order Rosales; family Rosaceae; genus Fragaria; species Fragaria nilgerrensis. The sequence goes on from CM020977.1 coordinate 12,662,490, forward strand.
TTGTTCATCTCTCATGAGCTTGAAGCATTACTAAAAAGTTGAACAGATTACATAAGATTTATTGTCCTCATATAGCAGTCAGACTGCGCATACTTCTGAGATTTCTTGTGTTACAACTTCTACCACTTTCTGTCTAACAACCCTGATACGAAAAGGCAAAAAGGCAACTCAGATGTCGTTTCTTAATAAATAGAAATACATATTAAAAATTCAATAAATATAGTTGATGCAATGCTCTGTCTAAAATAGCGTGCCTCAAGCTTAAGGCTTCCTCTAAAAGGCTTTTGTCATAAAAGACGAGGTAAAGGCGCGCCTCAAGGCATTGAGGCGGAAAAGGCATCTTGAGGCGCTCCAAGGCTTCGCTATTTGTATGTGTGTTTTTTTTCATTACCCTAAAACTACGTCGTTCTGGTGAAAATGCAAAGAGAAAAAATAGTTTCTTTGACTTCTTTCAATTCATTCCTTCTATTTCGGTTCATGAGTGAATGATTTTATGTTGTTGTGTGTTTGTCATTAAAAAATCTAGACATTATGTTTGTGATGTAGGTACTTCAATTTTAATTTTGAATGTATTAATTAGTTATAATGATTTTATATCTATAATTTATTTGTTTTCATTTAAAAATTTAGAAATTTAGAATGCATGAAAGGCTTCGCCTTTTCGCCTCAAGGCTTTCAAGGCTTGAAGCTCCAACTTGAAGCCTCGCCTCACGCTTTCTCTATTTTAAACTATTAAACAGAGATGCAATGAGCCTGCACACATCTATGTCACCTCATTTGTCATAGCAACAGAAGGACGATAAAAGCAGGTAAGCCCAAAGGAGAGTTTTAATATCAAAGTGTGCATCACTAATTGCAATATTCAATCTTAACATTATGAATGCCTTGATTATTGTTTTCTTTAAAACATTATAAACTAATTTTGATCATACCAAGGAATGATAAGCAATTGCTCAATTTTATGCAAGCCAGTTATGTACTGTGACAGAAGAATTACAGAAGTTAAAAAACTCATAAATACCTCAGATAAACCTGAACTCAAAAGCTTTACAGCAAAATCATAACAGACATGAACAAAGCCACCAAATATAATTAGGAATCGTAAACTTTAAGAGACCAACCGGAAAAAAGAAGAAGAATTGAAAGACATTAAAATCTCACATTTACTGGCTCAATAACTCTACCATGTGTCTCTAACATAACAACCATAGTATATTCTGAAACATGAAATTTGGCAATCAAAATTGTACAGCTAACATAACTGAGGGATAAAAATGCAAACAACACACAAAATAAGATGTAATTCTACAACAACAAAAATCAAGACCAAAAACTAAATAGTGAGTTCACTATATTCCATACTGTAAAATAAAAGCACAGGCATATCATCTGCTTCTGTACTATGGACTATGTCACTAAAATGAATGAAAAATATCAGTAACTCCGCTATATCCTCCTTTAATAAGGTGATGTCCCTAAATCTACAAAGGCAAAATGCTGCAACTAAAAATTAGATAGAACAATGGCATGGTTTATTCCATACCCTGAAATACATACCACGTCTACTCAAAAATACAAATATTAATTCTCAACCAATAAAACAACAACTTACCAAAATCTCCTGAGGTACAGCTGAATGCTGAGGAACTGCCAATTCCCATTCCGCTAACTGGCTTTGAGAAGATAAATTTCCATTGCAAAAAAATATTAACATTATCAGCAAGACAAAACTGCATACATGACAGAATTCACAGTCAGAAATGTTAAGCAATCAAATATTTCTATCGAATTGCAATCATCATTACTATAAACAAAGAGACTAGTACTAACTGAGAAGATATGCAACTTCCAGCAGCCATTTCCTCAATTGGGTAGCCTCTGTACCTGAATCCCCTCATCAGCAAACACAAGTAAATGAAGACCTGTATAACATGTAGGCCTATACTAATAACATGTGTATATCAATATAACATGTGCATAACAGCCAACAAAGTGCATAAGTTCATTCCAAGTAAAGAAAAAAAGAAGAAGAAAAAAAAAGAAGACCAAACCAGCCTCTAGAAAGAAAAAAACACAAAGAATGATCTGATTAAGTTCATTACATAAGTATTGCAAACAAAGAAAAAACACAGGAGTAGATGAGAAAAAGAAATTCAGCAACCAAAAAACTCTAAAGCCTTGTTACTTAATATTACAACCCATTGAAAAATAAATGAGACATGAATGGAAGTATGGAACAGCAAATAGGAAAACCGATTTGATGAAACTTTATCAAAATAGATAGAAGAAATTGTAGCAGTAAACATACCAGCACTAACATTAAGAAAAAAAATCTTAGAAACCTGATGGAAAAAAATTCTCTACCGAGCCGGCTCGTCCAATCCCTACCTCGTCAGGTAAAATTCTCACCTGGGTTTTAGTCTCTTGCTCTGTTCTTGCATCAAAGCTTGAAGCTTTTCACGTGGCTTTTAGTAATGATGGGTTAAATAAATTAAATTAGGGTTGGGTGAGGGTGGAGATGTGGAGTGGGCATTGAGGTTAAATTGGTTGGGTGATGAGGAATTACGGGTTTAATTTAGGTTTGAAGGCAAGGCTTGCTGGGGATTTACAATTCGGAGGTAGAGAACAATGGAGGAGCTTGTGTTTTGAAGAGAGAAAGAGAGAGGAAAAAGGTTGAGAAAAAAAAAATGGAAAAAAATTATCATCAGGGGTACTTTGGACATTTTGTCAAAATTGATGGTTAAAAGTTGAATAGTGGGACCTCCTTGTCTCATCCACGTCGGACATGACGTCCTTGGAATAAATTTGATATTTTGTCCGATGGTGATGATTTTTAAGAGCACAGGGGTTTACACAACTGAAAAGTAAACACCAAAAATGAGCTTGTTGCATCAGAATTTATCAAGGAAAAGGAACAAATACTTACATCTATAACCATCTAATCTATCTCACTTATATGAGTTATATCAATATACTCAACAAAAGAAAGGCAGTAAACCTCCCTATGAACTACGCCATCACCACCACTGGAAACCAGAACCTGAGTCAACTTAGCATTATAACAATATTGACCAAAAATTCATGAGACCAGACAACTCTGGTTTTATACCAAAGATTGACCAAAGAACTAGCCATATAACTAGACAAGTATTTATAAAAATTGTTCATTGTGCACACTAAAAGTGGCAGAGAAGTCTCGCTATGCAGGCACAGGAACAAAGCATATATGAACTTGGTTCACATTGCAAATCGTCAGCTACAAACTTATGCAGCCAATTTAAGGAACAGCATTGTATGGGAACCACTATAGGCAAAATGTTACTGATCAGTAAAAATTGGACACAATCACTTTTTCTCAAAAGCCCCCTAAACCAAGACAGGCTCTGCAATTCATGGTAGATTTCGAAACATGAACATAACCTGGCACTACTGAATAGCAGAAAGAATATGCATCAAGACATCACTGGCAGACATATAGAGTACCATATTCCATCACATGGTCGCAAAGTAGTAAACACACAATAACATCAAAACTAAGATGGATGGATCATGAAATTTACATTGTTCAGGGAGGGAATCACACAGAGGTAGAGTTGACATATCTTGGCATTCACATTCATCCTTCTCACCCAGCTGAATAATGCCATCAAGAAACAAGCTCTTTTCCATATGTTAAAGACTGCACAAAAGGAAACCACATTAAATCTGGTTTGAAAAGGATGAACACAATGGACATGCAGCCAGAAGTAACCTTCAAGATGAGAATGTCAAACCTAGAAAACCAGAACCTCTTGGAACTATGATTCCCGTCTATAGAATATTTGTTTTCTACGCTCAGTAAGTGAGCTTCACCTTCCAAAATGAAATAAAAGAATAAAATTAACTACTGGAAGGCATTTAAATCCACAAAAACATTATTAAATTAGAGATGATTAGTTTCAAGTGCAAATTATTTTACTCTATGAAGAAATTTCAGTGAGCAAAAACAAAGAAACAAGAAAAAAAACAAATATACACCAACAGGGCAATATATCAATTAAGCAAAAGATGTGCATCAGTCCCTTTTTCCTTTTCTCATCACTGGAAAACAGTACATATTTTACAATGGACCCTCTAATGTGCAGTTTCAAGCACTTGAGGATTGTGGAAGGATTCTTCTCTGGAGCAAATAGACACTTTTATAAATTGTAGTTGTTTTCCTAGAATCATTAATGTTTTATAACTTTGATTGAAGAAAAAGAACTCTGTCATAGTCTATTGTATCACTTTGCCAAAAAACACTTAAAGATGAATATATCATTCTGAAAATGAGGGGACCCTCAACCAGTCAAGCATGAATGGCATGGCTTCCTTTCTACGAGTTCTATCCAACCAAACATGTCAACCCACCCACATGTATGAACTCTGTAGATTTGGAGGACATGTACAAAGACCAACCTAATGATTCACACAAACCTCCCGAAAGAGCATTAAAAACACTCTTTTGTCATTCATTTCCATATAACTGGCTACTAATCAGCCGCAGATCACGCTACCTGAATTTCACTTCCCTCTATGCCGCCTAGTTACCTCTCCCCAACCAAAATTTTCTTCTCACTTTCCCACTGCCACAACACATACCGCATTTGAATTACAAATCCCCAAATAAGCCACAGAACAACAGAATCTTCAAAACAAATCACCCAGTTTTAAAACAAGCAGTGCCCACGTTAAATTTTCTAAACCACAACACCTTTGTTAACAGATTCCAAATGGAAATGTCCAAACCAACTAAAACCCCAAATAACCCCAAACCCAGAAGCAGAACTGGTGTGTTCTTTGGCTTATAATCTTCTTCTTATATCACTCAAACCACACAAAACCATCAAGACCATTCAGGTTCAAAGATGTATCTGATGGGGGAAAGTTTCAAAGGCTAAGGTAAAATACCGGTAAGCTCTATCGGGGAAGTAAAAAGAACCGGTCAATAGCTACCATTAACAAAACAGAGGCATACCCAGCAACAAAGACCTTTTTCTTTTTTTCAGACAATATGAACATGAGCCATTCAGAAACGAATTGAATTGGGGATTGGGAGCGCAGACCTGATTGATGCGCGACGGAGGCACCGCGATCGGGCTAGCTAGAAATCTATGGGTATGAGAGGCTCAATTTCGATTCAACGATCTGGGGGGGTCTTGTTCATCGTGGAGCAAGAGAGACATTTTTCTTTTTTTGATGGATTTACTGAGTGAAAGGAAATCGAGAGATAGATTATCACTTTTTGAATTTCGAGAATCGAGAGATTAATATAAGCATCAACTAAATATTAAAATAGGCGAGCTTTATGTAATTTAAAAAACTAAACGCGAAGACAACATCAGCCAAGTCCTTCTTTCTCTATACAGAACACTGCCCACTCAAAACAACCGACGAGAGGCAAATACAAAGACCAAGCTCCAAAAGAAAACCTTACATATTCTCATCGGGAAGGAAACAAGGAAAGCCTTACAAATATATATAGTACCTAATTTATTGACACTTGCTTATTCATTGAGCAAATCCAAACTTTCAGTGTAATATCCGGCACAGCGGTGGATCGCCAACCTGATGACAGATTGTTTAACTTGGTTGGAACCAAGCCTATATAAAGCCACATGACACGATCCTTCTCCATTTTCAGCCCTGGTACCAAGGATTACTTCATCATCTACGCTAAAGCCCAGAACCTCATAGATTGTTCCTGCCGGAGGTGAAATTGTGTACAACTGCCCAAAGTTCTGTTGTTCCATAATCCATAATTCTATCTCTGGTTCTTCCAAAGAGTAACTGACAACGCAAATTGAGTCTTTGAAGAGTGCAAGATCAGACCAACCGCTGGAAGAAATTATCTCTGGCAACATGATTCTTTGAAATTCTTCCAAGACAGTATCGAACCTCACAATCACAGAATCACCTTGATCTTCCCCGATCCAGTAGGATACTCCATTCAAAAATGGAACTTGGCGTTGAATGTAGCGAATGGAATTAAACCATGTAGGAGTATTAACATGCTCCCAAGAGTTGGTGCTGAAGGTATAGACGTCAACTTCACACCAGGGACTCTCTTCCTCATCAGCTTCAATTTGATGCTCCATTATCCTTACGACCTTGTAATCATCAAGCTGCGACTGGAACCCGAACGACAGAGTGACTATCTGCGTCACGTTATCGGGCTCCACGACATTTGGAAGAGTCCGATACTTTCTGATGGATGGGTTCCATATGGATATAGGACTAGCCAGACCCATATGTAGATCGGAGACGCAGAGGAGGCCATTGCTTGAACCATATATCCGTAGTTCATTCTCCTCGGTCCACAAGGGATGTGTCAAAACCAAGCATGGCTCAAATGTCTCATTTGAGAAGAGGGAGTACTGGGAAAGTTGTGGGGTTGGGTGATGGTAAGCAAATAGGTAAGTATGGGAACGATTTGTAACATTCCAAGTACGATGAATTCAGTGAAAATTTCGCTCCCAATTATATTCTTCCATGAGTTGCATACACACCTACAACAACAAAGGGATTTCGAGGGTAGTCTTACTAGTATATTGTGCAATAGGTGATCAGGGAGACCGAGGCTGCTCATGATGCGGATTTAAGGATTCTTTTGTAATTTTACTCCTCTCTTAGTGATATTTATAAAAAAGAGGCATCTTTGCTTACCTTATGCTCCAAGTAACTTAAACTTGAAACACAAGTAGTACTTGCAGCACAAGTAGCTTCACTTGTGCACCAAGTAAACTTGGAGAATAAAGCTACAAGTAATAAATAAAATATAGCTTTTTTTTTGTTACAAAAAAAAAACGAAAAAAAAAGAAGAAGATAGCTTTGGGTCAATTGTTTCTCAAACTATAATACAATAATACACATATACAATTGGTTGTTTGTACAATACCATACAACAGGCAACATATGCCCCCTAGGCTCTATTGTTAATATAAGTTTTTTTTTTCTAGTCTTATTAACACACTTTTTTGTGTTATTAACACACTCCATCTATTTTTCTATCCACATTTCAATTTTATTTACAAACTTGTCACTTGAATTTGTTTCATGATTGGTTCTCGTTATAGATGGAGTGTGTAATAACACAAAATGGTGTGTTAATAACATTAGCCTTTTTTTATTAAAAGCTATTAATATAAGTTTGTCATTACAATGTTTTTTTGGGATGTGAAATCCACTCCCCAATTGTAATTCACACTCTCACTTTCTATTTTTAGTCATCATTTTAATAAAAAGACAAAAGTTAAGTCATTAAGAACAAATTTAAGTTACCAAAAATAGAAAGTAAGAGTGTGGATTACAATTTTGGGAGTGTGAATTTCACTTCCTTTTTTTTAGAATATCATTATAATGTTTTAGGATATTCACTTTGTATGTGTCTTGGTCTAATGTTAATAGGAATAGGTATTCTGATTCTGTGTAGTAATAGTTTTCCAAGTTATAATAGAATTAGGTTTTATTAACATACCTAACAGGTATCATGTAATTCTCTATATAAAGGGACTCATATCAATGAATATGATGATTCTCCGATGAATGCGGCTATTGAGACCTCCAAATTTGCTTAGTATACCTCTCATTCTCTCTACACCTCCATTTTACTTTTAAATACAAGCATTTTCTCATTACACCTCCTTTCAAATTCCTAAAATAGCCTTGTTTATGTAATTCACATATATATTAATATATTACTCATTACACCTCTTATTCACTCACTATACCTCCAAATTATTTATTTATTTTTTCCTTTTTGCATGCGAACATTCATTCCCGACTTCCATTCTTTAATTTTTTTTCTTTTTAACGCAAACCTCCATTCCATTCCCGACCTTGATTTCTTAATTTTCTTTATTTTTTGTATTTTTTGTATTTTGCATAAAATATCACTAGACATTCATTTTTTGATCAAATTGTAAGAAATAATTTTCAATGACATCAATTTTTGAGAAAGTTCATTCGAATCATGAAGAACACTATTCTCTTAAATATAAAAAAAAAAAAAACAAGGATTGTGTCTTAAATTTTATATATCGATTATCAAAAGAATGTTCTTACATGAACTATTCTATATTTTTGTTACTTTTGCATTTCTATTGTACATATACTCTTTCTTTTTTGTAAGTTTAAATTTTTTTTTATAGTCATGATGATAAATTATTTTAATAATTGATATATCATAATTTGTAAAAATATGATTATACTTATTTATTTATTTTTTAATAATTGATTGATCATAATTTTTTTTTAAAATTTTCACTTTTATATGCATGTGGCATGTATGATAATATAAATATATAAATACTTTAATAAATATGTGGTAAAACTAGAAAATAAAAATCAATAAGGAAAATAATAAAATGCAATCCATTATGGCATTATTATTGAATTAGAAAGTTTAGAGAGAATAAATGTACTATTACTTTTTGTTTAATCAGTGTCCTTAATAGTCATTGTATAAGAGGATAAATATGCCATTTAATAATTCATAATAGAGTGAGGTCAAGTGAGCAAATTTGGAGGTCCCAATAGCCGCACTCTTCTCCGATCTATTTGAAATCTCTCTACTTTGAGGGCATGTTTACTAACTTTGAATGGAATTGAGAGCGGTGTAATTGATTCCGGAATGAGTGAATTTCAGCGTTTACTAACATATCAAGATATTAGAATGAATGTGTGTCCCACTTGCTTATCAGGAATCAATTCCTGACGAAACCCCTGGGGGGAGATGGACATCATAATCAAGGTAATGGAATCAATTTTTTTCCCCAAAATATCCTCATATAATTATAATATTTCTTATTACACAACCCTAAAAATATATATTGTTATAAACTAAGAATGAGATAGAGAGAAAAGAGAAGAACATAATGTAGGAGAAAGAAGAAGTGTCACTTTCATTCTCATTAGGCTCCTTTATATAGAAATATGATTTACATCTTAAGGACATGACTAATGAGTATTTATAAGGACATCCACATATATTATAATATTTACAACACTCCCCCTTGGATGTCCATCAATAATATGATGTTGGATGCGCTTAGTGTTATCTCGTTAAAAACCTTGTCAGGTAATAAAAACCCTATGGAAAAAACAACCCTGGTCGAAGGAGAAAAAAAGTGCAACACGCATATGTCCTAGGTAGCATACTTCTGGATGCTCCCCCTGATGAGATTCTCTCCCTGATTGTTACAAGCGTCATGTACAGTAAATAGCGGTTTGATTTGTATCACTAAAGTGAGATCTTGTTCGTTTTGCATACAGGGGCTCATCACAAGATTTTCATACCTGCAAAGTGAAGGCAATACCAACAGAGCTATACAATTTAATAGGTCTTACCTCATGTAGTAATGTTAGAAACAACCTCACATGTTCAAATTCATACATTATACATTATGTAATAACTAAGCAGTAGAAGTAATTAACACATTACTATGTATGGTTCAAAACCATTGGAAGATCAGCATGGCATATCTAGCCACTCATATCAATATCTTCGTTTACTGATACATCTCGTATATGCTCTTCAAGAGCTTTAAGCAATTCATAACTTCGCGAAAGTTAGAATATGTAGCAACATAATCCGAATTCGATTTTGTAGTCCAATCATAATACTCATTGAGGCAATTTTGATCACGTTAACTATAACAAAATAAGTATATATGAGCTAGCTTTAACTATCGATTGCATGAGTTAACTTTAGTTTAACAACCCAGCATAACGAGATATGCTCGCCTTTGGGCCTCCCCCTTATGGCTTTCTTCTTGGGTTCCAACCCAAGACACATCTCACTAATGGGAGTTGTGTTTGCATGTATAAGGCACATTACGTCATTTCGCTTAGGCGATGAGGAATCTCACATTCAGACTCTCTCAAAGTCTCAAGTATTCGTGGAACGATTTACATTCGAATAATTCATATACTTGGATCCTTTAAGGATTTGATAAGCGATACGCTTATAATGACGCTTTACTTTTGAGATTTTGTTTTTAACAAAGTCTTTTAAGATTCTCATAATATACGATGACAACTGCCGCAAGTCTCTCGTCAATAGATATATGTAACATTGTACTTACAGAAATTGTCACATATAAGGAAAGATATTTGTAATCCTTATGTGTCGTAGACATTGTGCCATATATAGTGATTTATTTTTACTGTGATTAATACCATTTTGTATCATGTAGGGTTAAAGGTCTAAGTATCTCATCACGTTTCATATATTCAGTTCATTGGAATTGCCTTTATCCAATTTGGCCAATAATATGTTTTGTAGACATTCATAATGAAATGTGGTATTGCATCATACAGTCTTTAACAGTCTTTGGTAGCTACCATATGTAAATTTTCACCGATGATCATCATTCATAGATCTCACACATTCTTATATGCATGCATTAGCTACTATGAGCTTATTAATATTGGGTACCCATGTCACTTCTGTGGCAAATATTGTCACTTCTATGACAAACATGTCTCATAAATGAATTATATTTAGCGAATGTGGATCTATATTTCATAATACCATAAAACATTATAGGACATGTATAATCTTCTAATTTCAGGAGCTTAAAACTTTAGACCTGATGGATACATTCCACTCCAAATTCACGCCGATATTCAAATGACAGTATTATTTTCTCTCCCTCTAACGGCGGAAAGACTGTCTTATTATGACCATGCATAAAAATGCGTTTAAATGACTATCACTTCCTTTCGAGTGAAGATGTTCATTGGCTGGTGGTGAACCCACACCAAATTTAAGGTCAAAAATATTAAATTCATGAGTATCAACCATATTGATGTATTGTTGTATCACCAAGATATTATCCTCTGATGGTGTACTTTAACCTTTGTATGTGTAATATTGTAGCCGTCATATTAGGAACTTGGATATTTTTAATGACATTCTCGTCAGGAGAATCATGTCACTTACATTCACATTCCTCCCACAAATCAAAAGGGGTCAAGGTTATTTTTGTTAATATGGTTAATCTCAGAGATTTTAACCCAGGCATATGCCTATGCATTTAGCATATGCTTTTGTCAAGATATTTTACGAAATCACTAGTTGAGACATTTCTCAAAATCAAAATAAGATGGTGGATAAGTATATAACACCAACACATATCGTTCTTCGGGATCGATATGTATCCCCCTCATGACATGAGAGTATTGTCTCATTGAGATGACAACTAGCAACTGTGCGGTAAGTACTCAATTTTGATTGGAAGTAAACTTAGTAGTTATCAAACCTTATAAGTGATTCCACGTACACAACTTTGTAGACAAAATATGATGTAAATTATTATTACATAAGAGTGTATTTGATGCAATGAACTTCTAGTTCATGACATTATATGCCTCAAATTCCTTGAGAATTTGACGTAGTGTATATATAAGATACCAAAAATGCATTCTCGAACTACATTTGAGGCACTAAATGGAAAAAGAGAATAATATGTGCTCTTCTGGAGCCATCAAATATATGTGTAATCGAAGATTCAAGTTCGAATCTATTATATCAAAAAAATACAGGTTGAACATCAAGTTCAAATAAATTTGGTGCCGGAATCTTCAGGTTCCAAGTAAATAAAATGAAACTTCAAGTTCACTAATTTAATTTTCATACTAGGCTCCGGGTTTGAGCTTTTACCATTAGAACTTCTGGTTCTTTGATTCAATAATTTGAACTTCTGGTTCAAAAACATGACATTCGAAATTCATATGGGCGATATACAGGAAAATAAAATAATAATAAGTTATGTAATGAAAGTAAAAAAAATAAGAGGATTGTAAAGAACAAGATAAATAAATTTCATATCGGAAACTTCTGGTTCCATGGGTGAAGAAAATGAACTTCTGGTCTGGTTAACTTCATATAGAATATAATCTTGTTTTTCTCCTCTCGTTACACAAGCAGATAATATCTAAATAATGTGAGGAACTTTAGGCCCCCATATGATCATAAATCAACAACATGCGACTTCGATTATAAATCGGGGAGCTTCAAGCCCTTTACCGTTTAGACTACTGGTCTAGATTTTTGATGCAATAAATTTAACCCCCAAAATGCAAAAAAAATGAAGCTGGTTTCCAAAATCAATAAATATTAGCAAGTCTTATGCTTTGGAAAGCCAATGCCGAGCCAAGCATGATATACATATATTCAAAATTTATGAATGATGCCAATAAACAGGCAAAATGTGTTGATGCCTTACTATTGAAACTAGCCCAATCATGCTTTCAAGTTTCAAATATGGCTGAAAGATAACGCAATCATACTTTCATATGATAGCAAGTATATATGTCGGCCTGCAAAACAATTTTTAATCATAAACTTGTATAACAAATTCCAAAGCAAAGAATCAGGTTGCTCATATATAGATCGTTATACAACTTTGAGGAATTTCAACTTTTCAAGATCCTATATTGCATAAGCTTTGAGAAGCTTCGTGTCGCAGTTCTATTACTACTTTTGAGGAAATTCTGGCCTCTATAGTTCGATCAAGAGACTTCAAATCTCGATCAATGAATGAAAAAACTCACAAATAGGTTTCAGGTCAAAACTACAAATACATAACTGACTTCAATAATTAATCGGCTTGATAATCTGTATCATACTTTACCATAATAGCATGATACTTATGCCAACGATACCACATAATATATATCTGAACGTTATATGATTCATGGCCAAATCTAAGAAGCGCTACCAAGCAGTCACTTCGAATCCATATTGAGACCAAAAAAGTCCTTTATCGCATTGTCCAATTGTTAATCGAAAGACTTATCCCTGTTTTGATTCAGTTTGCAACGTATAGTAGGCATAATATCATGCATCAAATATCCAAATCATGGTATTGAATATAACAAAAGAAACATAGCTAAGGTATGATACCTCATGAATACATGGAGGTAATCATTATACATAATCAATGGTCAATATAAATATTGGAATATGAATGAGGTCAAAACTGATGCATCTCTATGGAAACCGATAAAATTGGAATTGGTACAGAAAACCAAAACAATAAATCAAACTATCCAATTTTGATATTTGATCACCATATATACGAAGGTCAAAGGAATGAAGCACTAACATATATGCAAAAAAGTATTGTAATTGCCAATCATTTTCCGACTACTAGGCAAAAACAAAGTAATAAACCAGACGAGAAATGTGGGGATCGTAAATCATGACTTTTGGTTGTCAATCACGAAAAATCTATGGTGGATTATTCAAACTCCAGAAAAATAAAAATGCCTCAAATATGATACGCATAAATGAGTTTTATTATCACATAATAAAAATGAACCGCAAAAAGAAACCGATGCATTTCTATATTATTAATAGCTGAAATTTTGTATATATAAATGCTTGTAAATGGTGCACATAATTGTGAGCAATGACTTTTGATTGCTAGATTAACGACCTAAAAAGTATTTATGTGCATATGTTATGAAGTAAAATAACTATATTCACTCGTATAATAACCTTAATTTAAGGCACTCATATCAATCACAATAACTCAGTGTCAAGAATACCATTATGATAGGCTTAATATTAATCGGTGTTAAGAACACCCCCATTGATCATGTCTTTAACATTTCAATTTAGCCACAAAAATATTGTTAACTTGGGTGAAGTGACATCCACTCATGGCTCAGATTTCTTAAGAGACTGATTAATATGATTAATTTTGGTCTTATTGTCATTCAAAGAGGGCTTTGTAAAGTGCCACTAAAGGGAATGCGTCAATGGGCCGAAAATGGTAAAGCCATAACTATAGCCTTATCATGATCCATATTACAATGCGCAAATGCGTCCATTCATATCATACTCTTAGTAACCGATCAACCAATGCTTGCCAAAACTCTAGCAAATCTTTCACCGTTAGATACATGTCTTTCAGACTCTTTTTCAAGACCACATCGATCATCATGGATCTAATTATGTTGTTTAGAACTTCATGTTCATATGAAAGAAATATCAATACCGAAACTTCAGGTTCGGATTTTGTGAACAATGGCAGATATACAGGCACCAAACTTCAGGTTTATGCAAACAATTAAGCTTGCAATTCTAATGCAATATTTGAACTTCAAGTTCATAATCTCGAAAATTTCAGGTTTGAGTATTATTAGCAAAACTTCTGGCTCACTAATATAAGCAATTGTAAACATAGAATTGAGCAATATAAACAAAGTTTATATGTAGGCAAGATATAATCAAAACAGAAGTGAACTCATAGATCGTGAGTATGAATAATAAGTAACAAAAGTTGCACCAATATCTCATAGATCATCATGGAGTTCATAGAACGAATGAGCAAAAATGTGCTGATAACGTGCTATAAACTAAGAATGAGATAGCGAGAAAAGAGAATAACATAATGTAGGAGGAGGAAGAAGTGTCACTTTCATTTTCATTAGGCTCTTTTATATAGGAGTATGATTTACATCTTAAAGACATGACTAATGAGTATTTACAAGGACATCCATATATATTATAATATTTACAACATATATTGTATTTTATGGGTATTTTAAATTCATTTCTTGTAGGGGTATTTTAGTAATTAAGCTAGTTTTAATTCTGATTTCATATAGTAAGTAAACAATATCAATCATAATTAGTTTCATTCCTGTTTTGATTCGTTATGATAAGTAAACAGTAGAATGGTATGAAATATTCTCATACCAATTCTTGTTGATACTGATTCATGATAATTTTCATTCCAAGTTAGTAAACGTGCCCTTAACATTTATACTACAACATACAAGTATTATATCCTTTAAGAATTGATATGAATAAGTCTAAATAAACAATCACAACGACATACATTTTTCATTATGAGACCTTAAAGGTTAGTTAAGTTGAGACAATATTGGGATAAGGATGATCCATGAGCCACGTTTGTCCCTGTGTAAGTATTTGCATCATCTGCTCCCTCCCTATATGCTGCACAAAGGAAAACCGTCCAAAGGGTGTTCGACCTTTCTGGCATTCTAACTTTTAGCATCTCAACTTTGAAAAACTTCAAATGGTATCTCACATTTTTAACCCAACCAAAGGTTAGTATCTGAAATCGTTAGATCCATCAAGAAGACTGACGACAAGCATATTTTTACATACAATGACCAATTTCCCCTTTTTGCTTCTATTTTCTTCAACCTGGTTATGAGCTTAACATTCTCGTCACAATTGCAAATTGGTTTGATGACTATTGCAAGCTCTCATATTTGGATTAGGATCCTCTCTCCTTGGTGTTATTAGCCTTGATTACCCTTGGCTTTCATTTTCATTCGTTGATGACATATCTAAAAACGTCATCGGACTTGTTAACATCTCTGTCTTTTTCTCCCAATATCTTCCTCTCAACTTCATCTCTTGCACTCTCCAACTTATGACCTGCACTTTCCGTTAAATCCATGAAACGTAAATAATGATTCAAACCAAAAAGAATGGAACATAATGGATACTAACACATTAATTAGATATGTGTCTCATGGTTTTGCTTATTTGCAAATCAAAATGCGACGTCGCTCATGTCATTCTGATGAGGAACCCACGTGAAACAAGCGGTCGGTTGACGATATGAGATTTCGAAGACGTTATCCATATATTGCGTATGAATAGGTGGCTCAGAAAAAATACGCGCGTAGCCCAATACTGCCTCACCAATCCCCCATATGGTGTCATTAGGGTAGCTAAATACAGCGAGTGGATATCCAGTGTAGTCCCAGTCAAGAAGAAGAACGAAAAAAAAATTTAAGTTTGTGTTGACTCCCGCAACTTGCCTAAGATAGTTGCGGATTTGTTAGTTGATGTGGTTGTAAGAACCTAATTGGACATATCATATAATAATAAAGTTTACACAATATTTATGTGATATCTTGTAAATGAAACAAAAGACCATATATGCAGTAAATCGGTAACTATGATATTGTCATTAATATTATAGATTATGAACCTAACTAAAGATATATTATACATGTCTTAAAGATATGGAATCAAGTGACTTAACCACTAAGGAGGTGCATATAGTAAGTGACATATTCTCTTTAATGGGTGGATTTTGTCACCTAGCACCTATATAAGTCAAGGTCCCTATTCTCCCAATATCTACATGTTCGTAAAGTAATCTCGCCCCATTGAGAGATAGAACAAACTATAATTGGAGAGAACATAAGACTTTGTCTTTCCCAATCCTTGCAAGAAGATGATGGACGCCATAGGTATATACTCTTATTCTTCAAACATATATATACTTTGTATCTCTATCACTATGCAGATTATAACGTTTTCATATATCATGTTGTTATGATCTAACATGTGGTATCAGAGCCACATTGCATATATAGAGATCAATAAAAATTTACGGATGTTTTCTCCCACTTGATCCACTTTGAGTAAATAAAGAGTAAAATAGATTAAATAAATTTTTGGGGCCTGTGCTTTGTAATTAAGACAAAGATGATTAAACCCTTTTGGGGTGTTTTTCCGCTGTGCTTTCGACAAACCCAGTTTTGGGGTTTTTCTCTTTTCTTTTTACTCAAAATCAAGCAATCGATTTTCATGCTTTATCATCTTGAAACCCACATCATGTCCCTCTTATTCATCCACATCAATGGGCTTTCTCATCTACTCCTTCGTCATGAATTTTTGAAGGTTAGCATTTGATCTATGTTGTCTTGATTGTGTGGTTGGATATAATTGATATATCGTATTTGCACACTCATCAATTAACCCTGTCAACAAATCAATCATAGTATAAAGTAAGCAGGGATCGTTCTAAACTGGGGATCCAACTACAGGGTAGATCCACCTAACCTAATATAAATGTCAAAATATGCATATAGGGTTCAAGGGTTTGACGATTTCGGAATAGACATTGGAAATAAATCCTAAATTACCTCTATACATATTTACATGTGATCAACCAACAATCATGCAAACACAACCAAACAACCATGCAAGAACAAAGAAGACAATCTCTAATCTCATTTAAGTCACACCGTGAGCAAATACACAACCTAAATTCGATATACACATAAGTTCCTACGTGGTTCCTATGACATAGACATACTTTGAATTAGACTACGGGTTTCATTCAACATCGTGACACAAACAAGCTCGGCTATGTGCTCTACTTATAGGTCACACACATAAACTAATCATGCAATTATGTATCACATAAAGAATCGATGTGTTTAAGCACAAGTCCAAATCAAACATAGGTAGAAAATCGGTGAAATAACAAAAACTATGCAACTTATCAACTACTTGTATCAAAGTCGAACATTGGATGATTAACACATGCAACATCAACTACTTGTATCAATTACACATGAAAATAGAAGAATACACCGAAAATCTTAGAGTACATGGACATAAAACTCACGGCATAAAACCTAAAATCATCGATCATAAATCGTAAACTTCAATTCAAAACATGGCTCAAAAGTACTTCTATCTCATAGACAAGAATCGAAACATACTTAAGCAAAAACCTAAAACAAACATCAACAAGAACAAACACATTCTAATCCGAAAGTAAAAGATGGAATATACTCTCAAAATATCCCTACTTGTTCTATTCTTCGAGTGAGCGGAACCCTAGGCTACTTGCTTCGGATCAAGGATGATGGTGAGTTCGGATTATGGTGTTTGGAGAATGATGAAGTTTCGGTAAAGCTTTGGCGTAATTTTGTACGGGTTGATGATGATCTTCTGTACTTGAAGTCGTGCTTTATATAGAGGAAAAAAAAACCTAGAGAAGCCGGCCACAAAGTTGAAACCAAGTTGGTTTAGGTTTCCTAGTTCTTCTCAATTTCGGCAGAATGACCTCCGTCTGATGATTACATCATAACTCTCTCTAGAAAATAGATATTGAGGTGATTCTAATTGATTTGGAAACTAGACTCCCGTAGCTCTCTATCCATATCTAGTACGTTTTCTAACTCATTGTGAGCTGTCCTGGAGAGTCCGTTGAATTTGAGAGACATGCACAAGAATTTTCCCGATTCAATCAGGGATTTCAAGACTTGGATATTCCTTGATATTCTGCCGAATTTAGATCTTCTTCTCCATATTGGACTTGATTTGGACCTCTCCTTCATAGACTAGGCTTCCTAGATCAGCTGTTTTGCTTCCCTAGGTCCATCAGGAACACTTCTCTCGGCAGTCTTCTATATGTCACCTAAGTATCAGAGAAGTTAAATTAATTTGTGACAATTTTCTACATCATTCCTTTATGTTTAACACGTTTTATACACAACTCTACCAAAAACTTTTGACTCTACATTATGACTCTATTTTACGACAATAAGAGATAATCAAAGTACAAATGGAGGTAATAACACATTAAGAATGTCGCATTTTATGTTCCTATCAATAATCAGAATGGTATGTATCTTACTTTACCTTGCAGGGACAAAAGGTCAGGTATTTGTATTAGTTTAGCAATTTTGCTAAACTAATTGAATTATGCATAATTATCTTTACTGATGATGTTTGAGCTAAATGTTATTGCAGCTATATATGCTTGTCTTTTGCAATATATGTTTTGTTTGATGTCTGCTAAAGAAATCGAAAACTTCACACATAACTATTCACTTCATAAGACTCAAATAAAACTTTGGTCTAGTTCTATGATACCTCATAATGATGTTATCTTGCCATACAGGTGTTAAAATTGTTCAGGTTTCTTGGTTCATGGTTATAATGTTAGACCAAAATTGTGATTTTAGATTATGATATATGTACATTCTCTTGCCATACAGGTGTTAATTATGTATATCGTAGTCTAAAGTTAGCTCATCAAAGGAATTTAGAACACTTAAAGGAATCTTATCATCTTGCTCACATGCGTTGATAAAATTTAAAGCTCTGTGCTCTATAAAGCTTGTGGTGTGATAAAGAACTCAAGGCACTATTAAATTTCTTGCACACATGTGTTATTTAGTAGTGCAACTAAAGATTGGGGTTATTTTGAACAATTTTGTGCTTTCTCTGGATTGTTTTATTGTTCATTGTATGAGATGTTTAGGATAATTTACTTAAGGCCTATTACATGTTTTACTTTACAGTTTCTTCTGCGCTTATGACACCAATAGAAATTTTGACTGCAAACCAACTTTAAGGGGTGGAAGAATGACATAATGATAAACCTGGGTATCATGGACCTCGATTTAGCCTTAAGGGAGGATCAGCCTGTGATCACTCCAACTAGTACCAATGCTCAGAAGCTGAAAGCTGAGAAATGGGAGAGGTCAAATAGGGTGGCAGTGTTTTTTATGCAGAAATACATGAGTGAGACTGTCCGAGGTAGCATTGCAGAAACTAATGATGCCAGGGCTTATCTTGCAGCAATAGCACAGAAGTTTCAGGCGTCTCCTAAAGCAGAAGCAACAAACTTGATGGGGGCGCTATATAAGGCACAATTTGATGGAGAAGGAAGTGTTAGGGCACATATAATGAAGCTGATTGATATAGGGAAGAAACTTTCTACCCTAGAGATTCCTATCCTTGATCCTTTTCTTATCAATTCTGCTCTTGAATCCCTTCCAGAGGCCTATAGTTAGTTAAAGGTCAGCTACAATACCCAGAAAGATAAATGGACTGTGGATGAGCTTATTGCGCACTGTGTGTAAGAAGAAGCTAGGCTGAAAAGGGAGAAGGAGAAATCTGTCTCTGTCCATTTAGTTACTCAAGGGAAAGCTGCTGGATTCCACAAACGTCCATCTCATCATGCCAAAAGTGCTCCTCCAAAGCAAAACTCCTCTTCATCCAAAGGATCTCAGAACCTTAAGCCAAAACAAACAACTGTTTTCAAATGTTTTTTCTGCAAAAACTCTGGCCACATGAAGAGGAATTGCGCAAAATATAAGTCGTGGCTAGATAAGAAGGGTACGTATTCTGTTTACTCCATCTCAGGTCTTTGTCTAGGTTCACCTCATATTTTTACAATAATTGAGTCAAATATGATTTATGTTCCTTCAAATTCCTGGTGATATGACACCGGTTCTCCTATTCACATCTCTAATTCCTTGCAGGGCTTTGTAAGCCGGAGAACTCCAAGTAGAGATGAAGTCAAAGTTTTCGTAGGAAATGGAGTCAAAGTTGCTGTTGAAGCCATAGGAATCGTTCACCTTAAGTTAGAATTTGGTTTTTTTTTTATTTTAAAGGATGTTTTGTTTATTCCTTCAATGAGAAGGAATTTGCTTTCCCCTGTCAGACTTGTTAAGGATGGTTTTCGTTTTATTGTCTCTGAAGAAATAAAGTTTTTCCTTGATTCAAATTGTGTTGGCAGTGCCTATCTTCAGGATGACATGTGGCGTATAAGATGTTCTTATTCTGTTGATACTTATGTTGTAGAGCATTCTATAGGATCCAAAAGAGTCCAACTTAATGAAAATTCCTCTTTCCTATGGCACAAGCGCCTAGGACACATATCCAAAAGACGTCTTCGACAGCTCGTTAAGTCTGGGATACTTCCAGACTTAGATTTCTCTGATTTGGCAATTTGTATTGATTGCATAAAGGGTAAAATGACAAATTCCAGAAAGTTAGGTTCTACACGTAGTTCCAAACTTCTAGAGCTTATCCATACGGATATTTATGGTCCGTTCAATGTCAATACCATTTGTGAAAAAAAGTATTATATAACCTTCATCGATGATTTTTCGCGGTATTGTCATCTTTACCTTCTTTCTGAAAAATCTCAGAGTCTTGAAGCCTTTAAAATTTACAAAACTAAGTTGAAAAACAGTTAGAGAAATCCATTAAGGTGGTTCGATCCGACAGAGGAGGAGAGTACTATGGCAAATATGATGAGACTGGACAACATAAGGGTCCGTTTGCAAAATTTTTGGAGGAATGTGGAATCATTGCACAATACACAACACCGAGTACACCAGAACAGAATGGGGTTGCTGAACGTAGAAACCGTACATTGTTGAATATGGTTCGAAGCATGATCAGCAGGAGCGACTTGCCTATTTTCTTGTGGGGTGAAGCACTTAAGACTGCGAATTATATCTCCAATCGTGTTCCAAGCAAGGCTGTTGACAGAACACCTTTTGAAATCTAGAATAGTCGAAAACCAAGCCTTATGCATTTTCGTACCTAGGGATGTCCTGCAGAGGCCCGTCCTTACAATCCTGATGAAAAGAAGCTAGATTCCAAAACTATTACTTGCCATTTTATTGGCTTGATATGACGTATTTGCACACGCATCAATTAACCCTGTCAACAAATCTATTGACACGACCCGCCCCGAATTTCACCCTAAACCCGGAGTAAATCGTGCGGGGACCACCTCCAAGGAAAGATTTACCGTAAAATTCGGTACAACCTCCCTTGGAAATGGACAACCCTTCCCAATAAAAACCTGCAAACACTTCTAAAGGTTCAAAATCCAACCTTAACTTCTGGAGCCTTCGTGCTCCTCAAAAACAATCACCACCAACAGGATAATAAACATTATCTAAGATAATATACATTATCCGAAAATATTCTAAAATATCAACAAGCCTTCACCCACAACCAAAACTATATACATTAAACCCAAGTATTCAGAGCTACTAGACACTAGCGGAAGCAAGAAAAAGACAAGTAGGCTAAACAGGTAACCTACTGGTGAAAGGTGGTGGAAATACGGGTGACTATGCCTCGTCTCCTACTAGATCCAATCCGAACTCTGCAGACTGGGCATTTTAAAACGAAGGGCCCAGGGGAAGACATTTAATAACGTTAGAGTGAGTGGACAAAAATAATTTAATAATAAACTATAGAGAAGTCTATCTCCCTTGCAGGAGGTAAACCAGGTAACTCCTCAGGAAAAACATCCGGAAACTCTCTTACTATAGGAATATCTTCTACTCCCAAAACTTCCATACTTGTATCCACCACATGAGCTAAATACGTCTGACACCCTTTATTTAATAATTTCCTTGCAGCAACAGCGGAAATAAGGCAACTCGAAATAACATCTCTTTCCCCTTGAAAAGCAACCTCAAATCCACTTGGACTTCGAAGCACCACTTCTTTCTGAAAACAATCTATCAAAGCTCTATATGCTTCCAAAAAGTCCATCCCCAAGATCACATCAAACTCCACTATCTCTAAAGGAATTAAATCAGCCTTGAAATTAAATCCCTCTACTAAAACTTCACATCCACTAAATACCCAATTAATTCTCATCACCTCACCAGAGGGTAGAGACACATGCCACTCGCCTGGAAGAGACGATGATGGCACATTGGCATGAAGAGCAAATCTACTAGACATGAATGAATGCGTGGCTCCAGGATCAATTAAAGTACATGCAGGCTGACCAAAAATTAATAACGTACCAATGATGACATCTGGAGAAGTACGTCCTTCCTGCTGGGTCATAGCATGCAATCTAGTGCGAGTCATGGGACGTCCACGCTGACCACTGCCCCGCTGAGAGCCACCTTTGATCGTAGCACTGCCCTGGGCACTACTACTAGCACCTCTAGCTGAAGACTGACCAACTGACTGAGTAGGGGTAGGGGTGGTCCTCTGAGCCAACAATGGGCAATCTCTCCTGAAGTGATCCAGACTACCACACTCATAGCACCTAGAAAACTGCTGCTGCCCATAAGAATAAGGCTGGCTACCGGATGATCCACCCTGGAAACTGCCACTAGTACCATACCGTCTAGACTGCTGCCTACCCAAATAACTCCGAGAAGGCGTCCTGAAACGTCCTCTATTTCTGTTCCGAGCACCAGAGGTCGATCCCCCACTACTGCCACTACCAGCAGAAGACCCAGAAGCGGATGATGAAGTAGCCTTCTTGGATGGACCCTGACTGGGGCCACCATAATCACGAGGCCGAACACCATATGTCCCCCTGGACTCAATGGTCATGGCTGCACCAACTGCATCCATAAAAGTCGGGTAAATTACCCCCGTCATCTTGTCTGCGTACACTCCACCAAGTGCTCCAATAAACATCTCAATCATGGTCTTCTCATCAGGAACCAGATATGACACATGGTAGCTCAGGGAAGTGAATTTTGGCATTGAGTCCCCTGACCTCATGGCCTTCATTGGCATTGGTCGAAGTAGCCACACGGGGTTGTCGTGGGCGCCTAGGAGGCATAGTACCTGAGGAAGAAAATATTTAGCAGTCCATAAACAAGACTAACTCAACTA
The DNA here is from genome assembly GCA_010134655.1 of Fragaria nilgerrensis. Lineage (NCBI taxonomy): Eukaryota > Viridiplantae > Streptophyta > Magnoliopsida > Rosales > Rosaceae > Fragaria > Fragaria nilgerrensis. The sequence continues at coordinate 12,685,711 of CM020977.1, forward strand.
TCACACATACCCAATAACACATAGCACCAAAAGCATAAAATGCCAATGAATCCGCCGCGGACGGATCATCACTCTATAGACACTATGTGGTACTTAAGCAAATATGATAGTGACAAGGAAGCAGGAAAAGGTAACCTAAAGCTCTGATACCAACTGACACGACCCGCCCCGAATTTCACCCTAAACCCGGAGTAAATCGTGCGGAGACCACCTCGAAGGAAAGATTTACCGCAAAATTCGGTACAACCTCCCTTGGAAATGGACAACCCTTCCCAATAAAAACCTGCAAACACTTCTAAAGGTTCAAAATCCAACCTTAACTTCTGGAGCCTTCGTGCTCCTCAAAAACAATCACCACCAACAGGATAATAAACATTATCTAAGATAATATACATTATCCGAAAATATTCTAAAATATCAACAAGCCTTCACCCACAACCAAAAATATATACATTAAACCCAAGTATTCAGAGCTACTAGACACTAGTGGAAGCAAGAAAAAGACAAGTAGGCTAAACAGGTAACCTACTGGTGAAAGGTGGTGGAAATACGGGTGACTATGCCTCGTCTCCTACTAGATCCAATCTGAACTCTGCAGACTGGGCATTTTAAAACGAAGGGCCCAGGGGAAGACATTTAATAACGTTAGAGTGAGTGGACAAAAATAATTTAATAATAAACTATTTATGCATTCCCATTTAATTTCATAGAAAATATAATGCATGCGGCAGCTCAAAAACGCTTAATTCATAATCTGATAATTTTACGACTAGCTCCGGCTAGTCACCAACTCAATAAAATGAAGCCTCTCTGGCTGAACTATATATAAACATATATTCGTATGTATCTACACTCGTCAGACTCCTTGTATGAATCCTAGAAACAATTTAGAAAAATAGAAATTCATACAAGGCTACAACGCTGGCGTCTAACGCTCACGTTGCGCCATAATGGTATTTTTCCTCATTATGACCGAAAAGGGACGGTGTACATATACGTGTGGACTCCCTATATGAAAACCTAAATCAACGAAAAAGAAAGTAGTTTTCATATAGGGCTATGACGCTTGTGTCTAACACTCACGCCACGTCATAATGGTATTTTACCTCATTATGCCGGACCAAGCACGTATGGCTAGCTAGCATTTATATACATACTATTCTCATAATATCCAAAATATATATATCCACCGAAAATCTCATTTTCGGGATCTCTCCAAAGGAGGAAAAATTATCAAATAGGCGAGAAATCAATAAATCTCATCAGAATAATCAAATGATTAATAAAATCATTCATCGCATGCTTTTTATTTAAAACAAAGGTCCACTCACAAATTAGGCCTAAGCCTGATGACGCTCCGAGGCTTCTTCTGCTCGGGCCTCCTCACGTCCTGTTCCAAATATAAAATTAATTTACCAACTAAATTCCAGTATTTATAAAATAGGCAAAATTAATCGAGAGCCATAATTACGCTCATTATTGCCTAAGTTCGATATTCTTAAATCGGAACGATCCAAACTTTTATATCATACTCGGCAGTCGTATAAACAACCTTCCCCGGAAATTGATTTAAATCCTACGGTCGGATTTTACATTATTTAACCGCTTAAATACCAAACTTCGGAAATCCACAAACATATTCAAAACTCGTCCGAAAATTCTAAAACTCATTCCATTAAACTCCTCATAAAAATCTCCACCAAAAACAATTTTTCAGCGGCGACGCCAGCGGCGGCTCCGCCGGCAGCGGTGGCCGGCGACCGGCTCCGGCGACGTTCAAATTCTACCAAATTTTAACAGCAGCTTCCTCTCAACATCCCAAACAACTTTCATAACTATCACTAAGTCCAATTTCAAGCCTAACTAGGTCAATCGAACGAAAACATCCTAAAAGCCCTAGAATTTCAACTTCGAATTTCTCCTTACCGAGCTCAAGAGGGATCGAGCCTTTTGGAGGGGTTGTTGCACAGGAGGAGAGCTTCAAAACCGTACCAAGCTTGCCCGGATTGGTGGCCGGAGGAGGGAGTTCCGACGAAGGGAAGCTCAAGGCAGCCGCGCCTTTCGGCGGACACTGCTCCTTCACGGCGGCGCTAGGGAGGCTGTGACCGGTCTTGAATGGAAGCTGGGTTGATGGCCGACCTTTTGGGACCGGTGCGGCGGCGAACGGTGGCCGGACGGCGGCGGACGGACGGTTGGAATTTCCGGCAGCGGGAAGAGAATCGGGAGAGAAAGAGAGAGAGGAGAGAGAATCGGGAGGGAAGAGAGAGAAATATGTTGGGCTTGGCCCAACCGGTTCCAACCCACATATACCCAATCCAAAAATTTAACACCCCTAAAAATAATACCCTAATAAAAATTACCTTTTACTAGCTAAATTTACTATTTTTTACCATCGTTACATTTTTCTCCTACGAATAACTCTCCGAAATAATCGTCCCTCAAAACCCCTCTAGGGACCAATTAACCATATTTCAATGTCGGAGACGGTAAAATTCTTATTATAATCCAGCTAGTAAATAAGATAAAGTTTTACGGGTCGGGATGTGACATCTATCATAGTATAAAGCAAGCAGGGATCGTTCTAAAACGGGGATCCAACTACAGGGTAGATCCACCTAACCTAATATAAATGTCGAAATATGCATATAGGGTTCAAGGGTTTGACGATTTCAGAATAGACATTGGAAATAAATCCTAAATTACCTCTATACATATTTACATGTGATCAACCAACAATCATGCAAACACAACCAAACAACCATGCAAGAACAAAGAAGACAATCTCTAATCTCATTTAAGTCCACACCGTGAGCAAATACACAACCTAAATTCGATATGCACATAAGTTCCTACGTGGTTCCTATGACATAGACATACTTTGAACTAGACTACGGGTTTCATTCAACATCGTGACACAAACAAGCTCGGCTATGTGCTCTACTTATAGGTCACACACATAAACTAATCATGCAATTACGTATCACATAAAGAATCGATGTGTTAAGCACAAGTCCAAATCAAACATAGGTAGAAAATCGGTGAAATAACAAAGACTATGCAACTTATCAACTACTTGTATCAAAGTCGAACCTTGGATGATTAACACATGCAACATCAACTAGTATCAATTACACATGAAAATAGAAGAATACACTGAAAATCTTAAAGTACATGGACATAAAACTCACGGCATAAAACCTAAAATCATCGATCATAATCGTAAACTTCAATTCAAAACATGGCTCAAAAGTACTTCTATCTCATAGACAAGAATCGAAACATACTTAAGCAAAAACCTAAAACAAACATCAACAAGAACAAACACATTCTAATCCGAAAGTAAAAGATGAAATATACTCTCAAAATATCCCTACTTGTTCTATTCTTCGAGTGAGCGAACCCTAGGCTACTTGCTTCGGATCAAGGATGATGGTGAGTTCGGATTATGGTGTTTGGAGAATGATGAAGTTTCGGCAAAGCTTTGGCGTAATTTTGCACGGGTTGATGATGATCTTCTGTACTTAAAGTCGTGCTTTATATAGAGGAAAAAACCCTAGAGAAGCCGGCCACAAAGTTGAAACCAAGTTAGTTTAGGTTTCCTAGTTCTTCTCAATTTCGGCAGAATGACCTCCGTCTGATGATTACGTCATAACTCTCTCTAGAAAATATATATTGAGGTGATTCCAATTGATTTGGAAACTAGACTCCCGTAGCTTTCTATCCATATCTAGTACGTTTTCTGATTCATTGTGAGCTGTCCTGGAGAGTCCGTTGAAGTTGAGAGACGTCCACAGGAATTTTCCCGATTCAATCAGGGATTTCAAGACTTGGATATTGTTTGATATTCTGCCGAATTTAGATCTTTTTCTCCATATTGGACTTGGTTTGGACCTCTCCTTCATGGACTAGGCTTCCTGGGTCAGCTGCTTTGCTTCCCTAGGTCCATCAGGAACACTTCTCTCGGCAGTCTTCTATATGTCACCTAAGTATCAGAAAAGTTAAATCAATTTGTGACAATTTTCTACATCATTCCTTTATGTTTAACACGTTTTATACACAACTCTACCAAAAACTTTTGATTCTACATTATGACTCTATTTTACGACAATAAGAGATAATCAAAGTACAAATGGAGGTAATAACACATTAAGAATGTCGCATTTTATGCTCCTATCAACAACCCCACACTTAACCTTTGCTAGTCCCTTAGCAAACCACTAAAACAAAAACAACACAACTAATCTCAAAAATATTACAATAACTCAATCTAATGCCTTCAACGAAATTGTCTCAGAGACCTTCAAAATCATAGCGTCAAGAATAGCACAAGAATCGAAATTGAAAGATGAATTCAATGGTTAATAAACATGAGATTCCGATGTAACAAGTAAGACATGGCAAAAACAAAGGTGAAATTAAGCTCGACATGTTCCAAACAAGTTCAAATTCAACTCATAAAGGATATGCACTCCGGATCTTTTCTCTCAAGAACATGGCATATGCTTAGAAGCTTTTCACACACAAGAGTTATAAAGAACATAGGGAATTCAAAAACCTCATGAAAGATACCAATGATATGCACAAATGAACCACAACCATACGCTTACTCATGAAACAAACTCCACAGATCAAAGGCTACTTATCTTAAGAATCATGCGGATCTTTAGAAAATAAGTTGGTTAGGCTCGCGGCATGGAAAAATTTTTAAAGTAAAGGAATCACAAAGGTCATCCTCAAGACTTAGCAGAGCAAGAACATCCACCTTATGTCACCAAACACCATCAAGGGCCAAATATCATCGTGTTGGACCATCCTTCACTTTTAAACATTGTGAAAACGAACAAAGGCTAAAAGTATAACATATTGAGCCTTCAACAAAAAAATCACAACTCCAAATTCACAAAAACTACATCTAGGCCGAGACATCTTCATCAAAATCAATTCCATAATTTTTTTCTCTTCTTTTCTCTTCTCTCGGATCATGCTTTTTTGTTTGTTTTTTTTTTTTTTTTTCGAGAGCAATTTTTTTTCCTTTTCTCATGTGTATCTCGGCAACAAACTCCTTAGAACAACCCCACACTTGTATTGAATCATCACCTCAAATCACCACCAAAAAGATAGCTCTGCCAAGCTCGAGACAAGGTAGAGGAATTCTATACTAGGCAAGGGATAATTTAGGTGAACAAGAAAGGCATAACGTAGGCTCTAGGGGGTTCAGACTAAGGGGTCCCAAACAGGGCTCAAAATAAGGATATATGGCTATTTAGATAAAGTGGTGATAGTCCTAAGAAAGATCCACAATCATATTCAAAATCAAAGTAAGTTATGATAAAAGTTTTGAAAGTTTCACAAGTAAGTTCTAACAATCTCTAGTTCATTCAATATCTATGGCATATGAATCGATCAGTAATGTATAATGAGGTCATATATATCAAAAAATAGATAGAGTAAACTCTCCAAAGAATAGGCACATATATGTGGCTCGAAAATCTCACAAAGGTAACATGAAATCAAACAAGTAAGGAACATGCTCATTCTGTACCTAAGTTTCAATGGTCCTCATCTACTACAAGTTCGTACAATTTCAACATATCTATTAAACATCAAATAACATATAAGCTCAAATATTCGAAATCATGCTCATCTCAATAACTAATCAATCAAAGATCATATATTCATCCTAGACACGTTAGAAGGCACCTAAGACTCAACAAAATAAAAACAAAACACAAAATAAAGAAACAAAGTTGTAATCCGAATCTAAGGAAATAAAAACCTAAAAATGTCGAAAAGTTCATCTAAAATCGGAAAACACAACAAAAAATTCAAAATTAATCCTAAAAATTAAAAACAACTCAAATCATATCAAAGCATAGCAAATCAACGAGTAATGACATCCACCCCACACTTAAAATCAACATTGTCCTCAATGTAAGAAAACTAAGAGCAATCCGAAAAGAAAAGAGGAGGGAGAAAGAAATTTGCAAACTCTCGTTGATGGCTCCTTCTATGGGTTGTCTCCCATGCAGCGCTTAAGTGTTTATAGTCCTTTAGCCTAGACTATCATCTCTTCATGCTCATGCCGTAGCATCTAGAAGAGAGACTTCCTCCACCGTGTGGTTCACCATGTTCTCCATGTAAGGCTTTAATCGATGACCATTAACCTGAAATTCAGCTCCTTTGACCATGATTCTAATCATGACTGCACCAGAAGGAAAGACATTAGTGACAACAAAAGGTCCTATCCACCTAGAACGTAGCTTGCCTGGAAACAACCTAAGTCTAGAATTAAATAAGAGAACTTTCTGGCCAATAATAAGTCTTTCTTTCGAATCATCCTGTCGTGGAATGCCTTGGTTTTCTCTTTATAGATCATGGCAGAATCATAAGCCTCATTCCTGATTTCTTCAAGTTCACACAACTGCAACTTCCTGTGTAATCCGGCCTGATCAATATCCATATTAAAAGCCTGAACCGCCCACCAAGCCCGATGTTCCAACTCCACAAGCAAGTGACAAGCCTTGCTGTACACCATACGAAACGGTGACATCCCCAAGGGATTTTTGAATGCAGTCCGATATGCCCATAATGCATCATCAAGTCGTTGGCTCCAATCCTTGCGTGACGGCTTCACACTCTTCTCCAATATCCGCTTGATCTCTCGGTTACTAAGCTCCACTTGCCCACTTGTCTGGGGGTGATAAGGTGTAGCAACCTTATGCTTGATTCCATACTTCTTCATTAGAGCTTCAATTGTCCAATTGCAAAAGTGAGAACCTCCATCATGATCCGGATATTGATTTAGATCATTTAGATTTTGTGTAGTTGATACCTTATATAGTTTTATGTGCTTCTTGTTGGTTATATATATGGAATTGTTTTGGTGTATTTTACATCTTGCCTAGAATGGTAATTTAAGAATTTTGTGTATTTTTTTTTATACTGGAATGGAGTTATAGCCGACGAATACGCCACAATTCGTCGGCTATAGTATTTTTATTTTTATTTTTTTATATTTTAGCCGACGAATTATGGCATGTTTCGTCGGCTAAACTCACTAAAGCCGACGAAAGAGGCTCTATTTCGTCGGCTATAATTATTTTTTAATTTTTTAATTATATACTTTAGCCGACGAATATATTAGCTCCGTCGGTTTAAGTCTGGGAGTAAACCTGACGACGTCCTCTGTCGTCGGCTAAAGTCTGGGAGTATAGCCGACGAAAGATAGAGTCTGTTTCGTCGGCTTAAATTCATGAACAAAAGCCGACGACAAAATAGTTTGTTGGCTTAAGTCTGGACAATAACCGACAACGGTCTATAGCTTCGTCGGGTAAAGTCATTGCCGAGGACCTTTTCCCGACGACACTATAGCCGACGAAGCCTCGTCGGCTAAGACTTTAGCCGACGAGTTAGGATAACAGGCCGACGAAAATAATTCGTCGGCTAAAGTACTTCTCCTGGTAGTGTCACTTATTACAAATTTCGGCATTCCAAACCTGGAGAAAATATTAGAGCGTAGGAAATCTGCAACAACTCGAGAATCATTAGTCCGGGTGGCTTTTGCTTCCACCCATTTAGAAACATAATGCACACATACGAGAATGTACAAATATCCCTGAGAACTCAGAAAAGGCCCCATGAAATCAATACCCCAACAATCAAATATTTCAACATGTATAATAGGTTGCATAGGCATCTCATCCCTAGGTCCTAAATTCTCTGTCCTTTGACATCTATCACATGAAGCACAATACATATAGGCATCCCGAAAAATAGTAGGCCAAAAGAATCCACATTCTAAAACTTTCAAAGCAGTCCTACGAGAACCAAAGTGACCTCCACAAACTTGATCATGGCAAAAACTAAGAATAGACCTATGCTCATTCTCCAGGACACACCTCCTAATAACTTGATCAACACAATGCTTCCACAAGTAAGGTTCATCCCACACATAATGTCTAGCTAATGCCTTAAGTCTATTTCTAGCATGGTAGGACATAAAATTCGGAAATTGCTTTGTCACAAGGTAATTCACAATGTCTGCATACCAAGGCTCACTTACCTCACTTACCTTGCTTACCTTGAAAAGTTGGTCGTCCGAGAAGCACTCTTGGATGGCCACAGGATCCGAGTCACGTACTAACCGGCTAAGGTGGTCGGCAACAACGTTGTCCGACCCCTTCTTGTCTTTGATTTCCAAATCGAACTCTTGGAGAAGCAATATCCACCTTATCAATCTCGGCTTGGCATCCTTCTTCATCAACAAATACTTCAAAGCCGCATGGTCAGTGTAAACAATAACTTTAGATTGAAGTAAGTAAGAACAAAACTTATCCAAAGCAAAGATCACGGCAAGAAGTTCTTTCTCAATGGTGGTGTAGTTCTGTTGCGCATCATTAAGCATCCGAGAGGCATAATATATGGCATACGGCTGCTGTTCTTTTCTCTGTCCGAGCACAGCCCCCATGGCATAGTCTGAGGCGTCACACATCAACTCGAAGGGCAAGGACCAATCCGGTGGCGCCATGATCGGCGCCGATGTCAACATGGTTTTCAACCGCTCAAAAGCCTCCTTGCACTCGGCATCAAAGTGGAAGGGCACATCTTTTTGCAACAAAGAACTCAAGGGCCGAGCTATCTTGGAGAAATCTTTGATAAATCGACGATAAAAACCTGCATGTCCAAGAAAGCTTCGAACATCCCTCACACTTGTGGGGATGGGTAAGTGACGCACAAGATCTAGCTTAGATTTATCAACTTCAATACCCCTAGAACTAACAATGTGGCCGAGCACTATACCCTGAGTAACCATGAAGTGACATTTTTCCCAATTAAGCACAAGATTAGTTTCCTCACATCTTCTAAGCACAAGTTCTACATTTTCTAAACATGCATCGAAATCTCCACCATAAACAGAAAAATCATCCATAAAGACTTCAATCTTAGAACCGATGAACTTAGAAAATATGTGGTACATGCATCTTTGAAACGTACCTGGAGCATTGCACAAGCCAAAAGGCATGCGGCGGTAGGCAAAAGTGCCATAGGGACATGTAAATGTTGTCTTCTCTTGATCCTCTTCCGCAACACTTATTTGATTGTAACCACTATAACCGTCAAGAAAACAATAGAAGGAATGACCGACTAACCTCTCAAGCATTTGATCAATGAATGGCAACGACATGTGATCCTTCCTTGTTGTTGCATTGAGCCTCCTATAATCGATACACACTCGGTGGTCGGTTATGGTCCTTTGTGGCACAAGCTCGTTTTCATCATTCCTCACCACAGTGATTCCGCTCTTCTTTGGCACAACTTGAACCGGTGAAATCCATCTTGAATCCGAAATTGGGTAGATGACTCCACAATCGAGCAACTTTGTCACCTCATCCTTCACAACTTGCATCATAGGTGGATGAAGACGTCGTTGACCCTCCTTGGTCGGTTTTGCTCCATCTTCAAGCAAAATTCGATGAACACACATTGTAGGACTAATTCCCTTGATGTCGGCTAAGGTCTAACCTATGGCCGTCTTGTGTCTCTTCAAAACTTCGATCAATCTCTTCTCTTGCTCCTTCTCTAGTGATGATGATATGATAACCGGCAACGTTTCATTCTCTCCCAAATACACATACTTCAAATGTTCCGGAAGAACCTTGAGATCTAATTTTGGGGCTTGGATAATGGAAGGAAGAAACTTGTTAGATGGAAAGAGAATTGGACTAGGGGAGGAGTAGCATACCTCGGCAGCCACCTCAAGTGACTGCACGGTCTCAAGCAAGGGCAGAGGCACGGTGTCTTGAGCTAAGGTGATTTTGTTCCCCATGACATCAAATCCGATTTCTTTTGCCAAGGTGAGTGCCAAGGTGTCTTGAGCTATTGTCTCCACATATTCAACTGCAAGATCATCCACAACATCAATAGAAAAGGAATCTCGAAAAAGTTCAGGAAGTGGATACCTCATCGCATCAAAAACATTGTAACTAATGATGTCTCCGTCTATTTCAAAAGTTAGTTCCCCTGAGTAGACATCAATTTTGGTCCTTGCGGTTCTCATGAATGGCCTTCCCAACAGAATGGAAATTTCTTTGTCATCTGCATCCGCCGGTTCCATGTCAATGACATAGAAATCTGCAGGAAATGTTAAACTTGCAACCTGCACTAAAACATCCTCAACATATCCCAGAGGGATCTTGTTGGAGCTGTCAGCCAATCTAATGATAATGTCATCCTTTTTCAAATCACCTAGACCTAAGTCCTCATAAAGATAAGAAGGCATAACATTAATCGAAGCACCTAGATCTAACATGATCTTATCAAAACTATGAGTACTAATGGTGCATGGAATCGAAAAACTCCCTGGATCCTTGAGCTTAGGTGGTAGTTTCCTTTGAAAAACCGCAGAGATGGTTTCATTCATTACCGCTACACCTTTTTCTCGTGGTAACCTCTTGTTGGTGCACAACTCTTTCAAGAATTTCGCATACTTTGGATTTTGTTGAATGCACTCAAGCAATGGCATGTTTACTTCCACCTTCTTGAATAACTCAATCATTGCATGATCAGCTTCATCGTGCTTTGATTTAGCAAACCTGTTGGAAAAGGGGCACGAGCATGGACATTAGTAGAAACTAAACCATTAGAGCTAGAAGACTTACCTTTCTCAAGCACGGCTTGAGTGGATTTCGGATCAGCAGGGACTGCAAGAGGCTCGGCCACTTGCACCTTCTTCTTCTCGGCAGGAACTGCCGTACGGTCACTCTCTCTCTCGGACTGAGGCACGGCCTCTTTGTCCGGCTGCTTCTCGGCATAAACCTCTTCAATATCTTCGTCATCTTGCAGCAATATGCTCTCGGCCTCACCTTCCTTAGAAGGCTCCGACTTCTTCAACAAAGGCTCCTCAAAAACTCGACCACTCCTAGTTGCAACGATCTTGAATTGTCCGGCATTCGGGTTTGGCAAGGTTTGGCCTGGCAACTTACCACTTTCATGGATTTTACCCATGAAATCGATAACCTGTCCCATCTGCTTCTTGAGCTCTGTGATCTCTTTAGAATTAGCCTGTTGACCTGTCACTAAAGCTTGAGTTGCAGATGTTAAGTTCTGTTGCCCTTGAGCAAGGGACTTCAAGAGTTCATCATAATTAGGAGTAGAAGAACTAGCATTATTATTTGAACCTTGAACATTGGCATTATTAGGCACGAAATTAGAAGAGTTAGGAACAAAACCTTGAGGTACCTGAGGCCTCACAAACAAACCTGAAGGACGAGGTCCTTGACCTTGAGTATTGGCCGGTTGAGCATGGTTGTTATTCTACCGAAAATTTGGATGATCTCTAAGTCTAGGATTGTAAGTGTTCGAATATGGATCATAACGTTGCCTCTGTTGTCCCATAAAGTTCAACTCCTCCTCACGCAAAGCACCATTCGGACATGAATCTGTAGAGTGATCCGAAAGTGAGCAAATTCCACAAGCTTGGTTGCCAAGATTCGAACCATTGAAAGCCTTGACCAAGACATCAAGCTTCCTATCCAACGTGATCATCTGATTCCGAGCTTCAATGTCATAGACACCACCACGGCCTCCTGCTGACTTCCTTGAGTTCTTGATGTTGAATTGACGATTGTTATCCGCCAAGTCCTCAATCAAGTTATATGCTTGCCGTCGGTCTTGTTTATAAACGTGCATCCACATGCAGAGTCCACCATACCCTTGTTGGTGTTGTCAAGCCCCTCATAAAAAACTTGAACTAACTCGTCCAAAGGAATTCCATGATGAGGGCACTTCCTCTGAAGTTCCTGAAACTCTTCCCATGCCTCATAGAGAGTGTCACCATCCTTTTGAGTGAAGCTCTGAATCTCCCTCCTTAGCTTCTTCGTGAGTTGCGCAGGGAAGAATTGTTTCAAGAACTTCGAGGTCATCTCATTCCAATTGGTGATGATTCCTGCAGGTAAAGAATACAACCAACGCTTAGCATCATCTTTAAGAGTAAAAGGAATAAAAGCAACTTTAGGCCTTCTAGAGTAAGATGATTGATTGATTGCAATTTGCAGATATCGAGAAACTCTCTAAGGTGAACATTAGGGTCCTCCATTGGAGAACCCGAGTACTTAGGCAATTGCCCAAGCAACTGAACCGGTATGGAGAAGTTGGCTTCATTAGGCACAGTGAAAGCAATGCATGAAGGTGATTCCAGGGCTGTGGGGGTGAAAGCAGATTTGAGTGGTGAGTCGGCCATGTCGATGTCGGACTTGTCTTCCTCACAGTCAATCTCGGATTCGGATGAAGATGAAGACTCGGACTGGATCCGAAAGGGAGAAGGAGGATCTTGCTCTTCAAATTCCAAAGGTCCAACCGTGCTACTTGATGCTTCTTTTTGCTTCTTTCTTTGTTCTTTACAAGCACGGTCAATCTCCGGATTCAATGGAACAAGAGCTCCTTGTGAAGACGAACGAGTGATTCGAGGTTGCATGCACGTCTAGCACCTGAAAAACCATTTGGCCAAGATCAAGTTAGAATGCATGAGTATAAAACGAAATCAAAAGCAATAAACTAGACTAAGCTAAGAACCAAGAGTTCTTATAAATAAGAGAAAGGAACCAAGGGTTCTAAAAATCAATCAAAGGAAAACAAAACAAGGGAAAACAAAAGAAATTCGAAAATCAAGAGATAAATTTCGAAACAAATTAAATACAAAATCATATATGGCACCAATCTTTTAAGATTACAAAGTCATACAAGCTTATTCTCGAGTTGCTACTAAAACACTTAAATAAATAATGATTCTAGATGGTAAGACACGGTGGACGTGTGGCCTGGATATAGATGTTTCGATCACAAGCTTGAAGCGTTGTTTCTAAAGGTCAATAGCTCAATCCAGAGATAGTGAACATGGTAGGACTCGTTTAGTGAGCAATGAGGACTCCATCACCGAGATGTATGTCTTCAAGGCTCTTGAGATCCAATTTTGGTCCCATGCACCAGAGTAATAGAAGGAGCGTACCAATGTACTCAGCTAGCAACAAACTTATGAACCAAACATGACTCCAAGTGTTAATAAAAGCCGCCCACAACCTCATGCAAACCCGAGAGAAAACAAGAAGGGTTAAGGCTAGAATTAACAAAAGGGATCATACCTATTCCTGTGCATTACAACCTACAACATTATTCATACAAGTATTAAAGTAGAAAAACAAAAATAAAACACAATTACATCATATACACATTCATGGTTTTAACTTTACAAATATAAACATATAGACATATATACAATGCAAATTTCGACAATTAAAAAGATCGAGGATCCCGAAGGATCCCCGGCAACGGCGCCATTTGATATGACGTATTTGCACACGCATCAATTAACCCTGTCAACAAATCTATCATAGTATAAAGCAAGCAGGGATCGTTCTAAACCGGGGATCCAACTACAGGGTAGATCCACCTAACCTAATATAAATGTCGAAATATGCATATAGGGTTCAAGGGTTTGACGATTTCAGAATAGACATTGGAAATAAATCCTAAATTACCTCTATACATATTTACATGTGATCAACCAACAATCATGCAAACACAACCAAACAACCATGCAAGAACAAAGAAGACAATCTCTAATCTCATTTAAGTCCACACCGTGAGCAAATACACAACCTAAATTCGATATGCACATAAGTTCCTACGTGGTTCCTATGACATAGACATACTTTGAACTAGATTACGGGTTTCATTCAACATCGTGACACAAACAAGCTCGGCTATGTGCTCTACTTATAGGTCACACACATAAACTAATCATGCAATTACGTATCACATAAAGAATCGATGTGTTTAAGCACAAGTCCAAATCAAACATAGGTAGAAAATAGGTGAAATAACAAAGACTATGCAACTTATCAACTACTTGTATCAAAGTCGAACCTTGGATGATTAACACATGCAACATCAACTACGTGTATCAATTACACATGAAAATAGAAGAATACACCGAAAATCTTAAAGTACATGGACATAAAACTCACGGCATAAAACCTAAATTCATCGATCATAAATCGTAAACTTCAATTCAAAACATGGCTCAAAAGTACTTATATCTCATAGACAAGAATCGAAACATACTTAAGCAAAAACCTAAAACAAACATCAACAAGTACAAACACATTCTAATCTGAAAGTAAAAGATGAAATATACTCTCAAAATATCCCTACTTGTTCTATTCTTCGAGTGAGCGGAACCCTAGGCTACTTGCTTCGGATCAAGGATGATGGTGAGTTCGGATTATGGTGTTTGGAGAATGATGAAGTTTCGGCAAAGCTTTGGCATAATTTTGCACGGGTTGATGATCATCTTCTGTACTTGAAGTCATGCTTTATATAGAGGAAAAAACCCTAGAGAAGCCGGCCACAAAGTTGAAACCAAGTTGGTTTAGGTTTCCTAGTTCTTCTCAATTTCGGCAGAATGACCTCCGTCTGATGATTACGTCATAACTCTCTCTAGAAAATAGATATTGAGGTTATTCCAATTGATTTGGAAACTAGACTCCCGTAGATCTCTATCCATATCTAGTACGTTTTCTGATTCATTGTGAGCTGTCCTGGAGAGTCCGTTGAAGTTAAGAGACGTGCACAGGAATTTTCCCGATTCAATCAGGGATTTCAAGACTTGGATATTCCTTGATATTCTGCCGAATTTAGATCTTCTTCTCCATATTAGACTTTGTTTGGACCTCTCCTTCATGGACTAGGCTTCCTGGATCAGCTGCTTTGCTTCCCTAGGTCCATCAGGAACACTTCTCTCGGCAGTCTTCTATATGTCACCTAAGTATCAGAGAAGTTAAATCAATTTGTGACAATTTTATACATCATTCCTTTATGTTTAACACGTTTTATACACAACTCTACCAAAAACTTTCGATTCTACATTATGACTCTATTTTACAACAATAAGAGATAATCAAAGTACAAATGGAGGTAATAACATATTAAGAATGTCGCATTTTATGCTCCTATCATGGCTATCTTGATAAGTCCAAAGGTTATAAGTTTTATTGTCCTAGTCACTCTACTAGGATAATTGAAACTAACAAAGCCAAGTTTCTGGAAGATCATATGCCATCTTCTGTTCAAGACCTTGTTTTGGAGGAAAAGGTGAAGAAGTTGTTCGAAATCCAGCAGAAAATAGTTCTCCAGCCGTTTCTGCTGTAGTATACCCTCAGGTGCCTCAAGAACCCCATGTCCTTGATGACCAGATTGTTGATAATCCCATTAATTTCGAACAGCAAGATCTTCCTCCAAATGAAGCAGCCATAGGATAACCCGAAGCTGCTCCAGAAGCTGTCCCATTGAGAAGGTCTGAAAGAGTTCGCAGGTCTGCAATCTCTGATGATTATGTGTTGTTTATTCAAGAAGTAGAACCTGAAAACTTTTGTACATATCTTCAAGAAGTTGATTTTGATATTGGTGAAGACAATGATCCAGTAACTTACAACCAAGCCATTAATAGTTCCCAATTAACCTTATGGACAGAAGTGATGCATGCAGAGTTAGAGTCCATGAAAGACAATGAAGTGTGGGAGCTAGTTGAACCAAACCCAGATGTCAAGCCAATTGGGAGCAAATGGGTGTTTAAAACGAAGAAAAACGCAGATGGGAGGATAGAAAGATATAAGGCTAGGTTGGTGGCGAAAGGTTTTACTCAAAGAGAGGGAATAGACTACCATGAAACGTTTTCACCGGTTTCAACCAAAGATGCGTTTCGGATGATCATGGCATTAGTAGCTCATTATGACATGGAGCTACACCAGATGGATGTCAAAATAGCATTCCTTAACAGAGAGTTGGAAGAAGAAATCCATATGAAGCAGCCCCAAGGTTTTGAGGAATAAGGGAGTGAGCACATGGTGTGTAGGCTCAAGAAGTCCATTTACGGCTTGAAGCAAGCTTCAAGACAATGGTACTTGAAGTTTGATTCAGTTGTGATTGAAAATGGTTTTGTGGAGAATCCCTTAGATGAATGTATTTATTTTAAGGTATGTGGGAGCAGGTTCATTGTATTGGTTTTGTATGTAGACGACATTCTGTTGGCTAGTACATATATGAAACTGCTTTTAGAGACCAAATCCTTTCTATCTCAATCTTTTGAGATGAAGGATCTAGGGGAAGCATCTTTTGTATTGGGCATCAAGATCACAAGAGATAGAAAACGGGGGCTGTTGGGAATTTCTCAGGAGAGTTACATAGACAAAGTGCTGAGGCGTTTTTCTATGGAAAACTGTTCTGGTGGAGACTTGCCTATGAGCAAAGGTGACAAGTTCAATAAATCACAGTGTCCTAAGAATGATTTTGAGAAGAACGCCATGAAGAACAAACCCTACGCTTCACTTGTAGGAAGTTTGATGTATGCTCAGGTTTGTACTCACCCAGATATAGCTTTTGCTGTTAGTATGCTTGGTAGATATCAAGTCAATCCAGGAGAGGTTCATTGGACAGCGGGCAAGAAAGTGTTGAGATACTTGAAGAAAACAAGGGACTACAAGTTAGTGTATAGGAAAAGTGAATCATTAGATGTTGTTGGGTATTCTGATTCAGATCATGCAGGTGATAAGGATGACTTAAAGTCTACTTCTGGTTTTGTTTTTCTAATGGCTGGTGGGGCAATATCATGGAGTAGTTCAAAGCAAACAGAGGCTACCTTGTCAACCATGCAATCTGAGTTCATTGCACTAAGTTATGCCACTACTCATGCTGTTTGGTTAAGAGATCTCATTCGTTGCACTCAGGTTGTTCCTAGCGTAGAAAGACCAATGCCTATTTTCTGTGATAACTCTGCTGCAGTTTTCTTTGCTAAGAATAACAAGAGGTCTTCCAGCTCAAAGCAAATAGAGTTGAAATTTCTTCATGTAAGAAAGAAAACTGAAGAGCAAAAGGTAGTTATTGAAGACATTAGGACAACATAAATGATTGCTGATCCCCTCACCAAACCAGTACCTGTTAAAGTTTTTAATAAGCATGTTACGGGCATGGGATTAGCTGATAGTTTTGATTCCATAGCTTAGTGGGAGCATATTGATGTACAACTTTTTCCTGTTTGTTTCTTTTGTCTACAGATTCTAGTTTATTTTGGCTGATGCAATTTGATACAATTTGATTGTTACTGATTAATAAGAATTGCATTGTCAGTTTTGCAATTGTTTAAAGATTATTTGATTGCTGGTATCTGACAATTTATTGCTGCAGCTCAAGTCTTGAATAGTTATTTGAAAGATCTTTGTCTTCAGGTATTTGACAGAGAATTGGAACGTGTTCTTCTTTTGGAAACACGTCAGCTCCAGTAGAAGCATAAAGTATAAAGGGCTTCGCCTACAAAGCCATAAGGTGAGACCATGATATGAAACATTCAGTAATCACGTTCAATTGTTTTATATCAAATATTTCTATACCTTGTGGTGACTCATGTGAATACAAGTGCTGATACTATGGACATAAGGTGCTATGCAGATTGTTGCATCAGATTTCTTATGATCTGGTATGAGTGGCTGTGTTTGACAGAGTCTTGAAGTTGGGTTATACTGTAAGTATTGTCCATGTCGACTAAAGATTGTTTTATTTGGTTTTGGATTCATATGGCTATTGTGTATTATATGATTGTCCAAGTGGGAGAATGTAAGAACCTAATTGGACATATCATCTAATAATAAAGTTTACACAATATTTATGTGATCTCTTGTAAATGAAACAAAGGACCATATAGTAAATCGGTAACAATGATATTGCGATTAATATTATAGATTATGAGCCTAACTAAAGATATATTATACATGTCTTAAAGGTATGGAATCAAGTGACTTAACCACTAAGGAGGTGCATATGGTAAGTGACATATTCTCTTTGATGGCTGGATTCTGTCACCTAGCACCTATATAAGTCAAGGTCCATGTTCTCCCAATATCTACATGTTCGTAAAGTAATCTCGCCCCATTGAGAGATAGAACAAACTATAATTGGAGAGAACATAAGACTTTGTCTTTCCCAATCCTTACAAGAAGACGATGGACGCCATAGGTATATACTCTTATTCTTCAAACATATATATACTTTGTATCTCTATCACTATGCAGATTATAACGTGTTCATATATCATGTTGTTATGATCTAACAGTGGTTTCCAGACACGAAATTACTTTCGTTCATAGATGGCACCGCCGGTAATCACCAGATCCCAATACCGGAAGAAGACATACACAAAACCGCGTTTAGGAATCACCATATGACAAATACTCTGATCACATGGATATTTTGCTTGCTAAAGCCTTAGCCCTGCATTGGTTTCCACGAATTCTCACAACATATTACGCAATCACTCTCGGTAGAAGGAGACTCCAAAGTGTTCATTGATGATCTCATTGATCGCATCTATATTCCTTGAAGAATCAAATTTGTCACGACCGTTTGTCTTCGACTCTTTTAAGCATGTCTCACGAGAACCTAATTTTTTTTCTTTTGGTATGGCTGTCTTCTTCTTCTTTTTTTGGAAGAAAATTCAGCACCGGTTTCTAAACTATTGTGACAAAGTCAAGTTGATACCCAAACTCTCAAATGTATCAAAGTGATACCCAAAGACGTATGTTGATACAACATGATATATACCTACGTCTAATTTTCGTGACAACTCCATTAAATTGATGACGTGGCAAGCACGTGGAGACAAAAAAAACAAGCTAGATGACTATTTTACCCTTTTTTGTTAATTCGTTCCTTTTCTTGAGAAAAAAAAAACAAACTTAACCTCAAATCTCAGATCCCTCAAGTGGCCTAGCATAATATTTATTTAAGATGCTTATGATGTATTATGAGTCAAACAGAATACAAAAGGTTGGGAATTTTCTGATGTATTAAACAAACCTCAAGTCGGGTATATATACAAGCACAGTTCTAATCTTAGAAGGAAACTAATTATATCGAAAGATTTACATGGTTGATTACAGAATATACATCTTCCCAATATACTAGGATTGGGACTCACATTAACACTTATCTCAAGTTGGCACATACAAATCTTGAATGCCCAACTTGTCAAGTGAGTCACTGAACGCCCTGGACGACACAGCTTTGGTAAGGATGTCAACTATAGCTGCTCCTCCGAAGGAACAAATAGGAACAAAATTATGCGAGCATATAGCTTTTTCTTGATGAAGTGTCTGTCAATCTCTACATGTTTTGTCCGATCATGCTGAACAGGATTATGTGCAATTTCAACCGCAACAGTATTGTCACAGTGAAGAGGCATTGACCATTCATGCTTGAAACCCAAACTCTTTAATAAAATTCTCAACCATAACAACTCACAGACTCTTTGAGCCATACCTATGTACTCAGCTTCTGCACTAGAACGGGCCACCACATTCTGTTTCTTGCTTCTCCAAGTGACTAAGTTTCCACCAACAAACATAAAATAGCCAGAAGTAGAACGCCTGTCAGTGATGTTCCCTACCTAGTCCGCATCAGTGTAACCACTAGTCCTCAAATGTCCATGCTTACGAAACACCATGCCTTTTCCAGGAGCAGACTTTAAGTATCTCAAGATTCTTATCACAACATTCATGTGATCTTCACTAGGATTGTGCATATACTTACTCGCCACACTAACCGCATAAGCAAGATCATGTCTAGTATGCGACAAGTAAATTAATCTTCCAACTAAACTTTGATATCGAGATTTGTTAATCGGAACTTGATCAGGATACTATGCAATCTGATGGTTCTGTTCTATCAGTGTATCAACTGGTGTACAACCAAGCATACCAATCCTGTTAGCAAATCCAGAACATATTTTCTTTGACTCAGCATGATACAGTCTTTGTTCCTGGCTACCTCAATTCCCAAGAAATACTTTAAATTCCCAAGGTCCTTCATCTCGAATTCAGAAGACAACTGATCTTTCAATCTTCTAATTTCACCAATGTCATCACTTGTCACTACCATGTCATCTACATAAATGATCAAGGTAGTAAGCTTACCCTGTCGGTGTTTCAGGAACAAAGTATGATCTGAGTTACTCTGCCTATACCCACTCTTCTTCGTGAAAGACGTGAACCTTCCAAACCAAGCTCTTGGAGATTGCTTCAATCCGTACAGGGACTTTTTCAATCTACACACCACCTTCTCACCCGTAGAAGTATTATATCCTGGAGGAAGATCCATATAAATTCCTTCATTCAAATCTCCATGAAGAAATGCATTCTTCACATCAAACTGCTACAAAGGTCAATCTAGATTAGCTGCCAAAGACATGAGGACTCGAATGGTATTGATCTTTGCCACAGGTGCGAACGTCTCATCATAATCCATCTCATATTTTTGAGTGTATCCTTTTGCAACCAACCTTGCCTTATATCTGTCAACTGAGCCATCTGCATTATGCTTCACAGTATAAACCCATCTACAACCAACGGTCTTCTTTCTAGGTGGTAATGACACCAAATCCCAAGTACCATTCTTCTTGAGAGCATCCATCTCAACCTCCATTGCTTTGGCACTTCTCCTCCTTGATTGCATCCTGGCACTTTACTAGGAAGAGACACAACAGATAATTGATTCATAAAGGCTACATAAGTTTTAGACAATCTATGAGTTGACACGTAGTTGACTATAGGATACTTGGCTTTAGTTGACAAAATAGGCTCATATTTTTTAGGAGGTTGACCACGGGTTGACCTATACTACCAGAAGAAAGGTTTTAGCCGACGAAAATAAAAAAACCAGGCCGACGAACTATTTTCTCGTCGGATAAAGTCCACGTTAGCCGACGAAATTTTCCTTCGTCGGCTAATTTAAATTTTCATCGGCTATGGTAAACTTTAGCCGACGAAATTAAAATTTCGTCGGCTAAAGAATTTATTTCGTCGGCTATAGTCTGTGAACTTTAGCCGACGAAATTTTTAAAAGTGTAGCCGACGAAATTTTTATTTCGTCGGCTAAAGTGCCATATATTTGCAGATCTGGACAGCAGCTCATCTGAGAAAAAAAACGGGAGAAAAAATTTAGGTGTTGTCGAAATCTATCCATAATTAGTTTGTGGAGCTATATATAGGTACGTATATGTGTATATATGTTGATTTTGAGTTTTATTCGAGTTGATCGATTTTGAGTGTGATTGAGTTGATCGATTTTGAGTACGTTGGATGTATATATATATGTGTTGATCGATTTGATGATATATATGAAGTTGTTGTTAATAAGTAGTAGATATATATATATATATATATGTTAATTAATTTATAATATTGTGTTGATGGTATGAAGTTGTTGATGATATGAGTTGATGATGATTTTTTGATGATGTTGATATATAATATTGTTATGAGTTGATTGATTTTGAGTACGTTGGATGTATATATATATATATATATATATATATATTATATATATATATATATATGTTGATCGATTTGGTTGATGATTTGATAATATATATGAAGTTGTTGTTAATATATAAGTAGTAGATATATATATATATATATATATATGTTAATTAATTTATAATATTGTGTTGATGGTATGAAGTTGTTGATGTGATGAGTTGATGATGATTTTGTGATGATGTTGATATATATAATATTGTTATGTAATTATTAAGTATATATATATATGTGTGTTAATTAATTTGTTATTAATTAGTTGTAGTACGTAGAATATATACTAAATGAATTGAGATTTTATATATGGAATTTAATTAATAATTAGCTAGAGTTATACATATATATTTTGTTATATTTTCAGGATATGGATAAGAGTTTGATTTCGCTTCCAAAATTGGACAAAAGATATGGTAAAGGAGTTATGAGTTTTCTAGAATATGCGCTGGCTAATGCTAACGGGAATACAATTTTCTATTGCCCGTGCACGAAATGTCAGTGTCGCAGTGATATGCATCGATTTGCGATTGACAAAGTATGGCGGCACCTGAAGAGTAACGGGTTTTGGGAGAAGTACACATGTTGGTTATATCACGGTGAAACATCATCAGGGGGTCCGCATGATCATGGCCAATTTTCTGAGACAGGCAGTACATCCAACGATCCAACAACGACTTGCATCAACGACATGTTTCCTTATGAGAGCGGTGTATGCGCTCAAGGACAGTATATGCCTGACCCGGTGCAGCCATTCCCTAGAGTTGTCAACACTGCTGGTATTAACATGTACAACAAACTGCTTGCTTTCCAACAGACCCATGTGTACCCCGGTTGTCAAAAGACCGTTCTTGAAAGTGTGATGGACGTAATGAAGATTAAAGTTGAGACAAAATCGACCGTGAAGGCTGTTGATGATTATCTACAGTACACTGTTTCGATGTTGTCCCACGGTCATCGTCTTCCTACCACTCATCATAAGGTCCGATGTATCCTGAAAGATCTTGGGTTTTCCTACATCAAGATCCATGCATGCAGATATGACTGCGTTCTCTTATGGGGTAAAGATCCAGAAGGGAATGACTTTGGTGGCCTTGACGCATGTCTGGTATGTCACACTGATAGGTATAAGCTGACTCCTGCAGGCAATAGGAAATCTGTGAAGGTACTTCGGTATGTCCCGTTGAGGGATAGGCTGGAGCGGTTGTACATGTCTTCACACACGGCCAAAGCTATGAGATGGCACGCTGATAGGGAATTGCATGACGAAGATACCCTTATACACCCTGCTGACGGGGAGGCTTGGAAGCATATAGACAGGGAGTTTCCTCATTTTGCGTCAGAGGTCCGAAATGTGAGGCTCGGGTTCTCATCCGACAGGTTCAACCCTTTTGGCAACATGAGTCTTCAATACAGTGTATGGCCGGTGATTTTGGTACCGTATAACCTTCCTCCATGGATGTGCATGAAGAAGGAATACAATATGTTGAGTTTGTTGATTTCGGGGCCCGGTTATCCAGGGAAGTGTCTCGATGTGTATTTGAGACCTTTGATTGAAGAGCTTAAGTTTTTGTGGGACGTCAGTCATCCTACTTATGACAAGTACATGCACGAGATGTTCCAGATGTATGTCATGGTTGTTGGTACCATCAGTGATTTTCCTACCCGTGGGATGTTGTCGAGCAACGTTGTTAGGGGATACAAGGCTTGTCCAGAGTGCCTTAGCGATGAGGGGAGCAGCAGTCATTGCAACAAGATATGCAGATTGGGTCACCGTGCTTTCCTTCCATATAATCACGAATGGCGGTTCGATGAGAAGGCATTTGATGGGACCGTAGAAAACGGTGTGCCTCCCAGAAGATGGACGGGGGAAGAAATTTTAGCAATCACTACCAGAAGAAAGGCTTTAGCCGACGAAAAAAAAAAAAACCAGGCCGACGAAGCATTTTTTTGTCGGCTAAAGTGGACTTTAGCCGACGACATTTTCCTTCGTCGGCTAACTGAAATTTTCGTCGGCTATAGTAAACTTTAGCCGACTAAAAAAAATGTCGTCGGCTAAAGAATTTATTTCGTCGGCTAAAGTTCACAGACTATGGCCGACGAAATATTTAAAAGTTTAGCCGACGAAATTAATATGTCGTCGGCTAAAATGCTTTATATTTGCGATCTGGACAGCAGCAGCTCATCTGGAAAAAAAAACGGGAGAAGAAAAAACGGGAGAAAACATTTGGGTGTTGTCGAAATCTGTCCATAATTAGTTTGTGGAGCCATATATAGGTACGTATATGTATATATATGTTGATTAATTGAGTTTTATTTGAGTTTATCGATTTTGATTATGATTGAGTTTATTGATTTTGATTATGATTGAATTGATTAATTTTGAGTACGTGGATGTATATATATATATGTGTTGATCGATTTGGTTGATGATTTGAATTGATAATATATATGAATTAATTTGTTGTTAATAAATATTAGTAGATATATATATGTTATTAATTAATTTATAATATATTATTGTGTTGATATGGTACGGTATGAAGTTGTTGTTAATTAATTGTGTTAATATATATTAATTGTGTTAATTATATATATATTAATATATATTAATTGTGTTAATTTGTGTTAATATATATTAATTGTATTAATTGTGTATATATTGTTGTTAATTAATTTGTGTTAATATATATTAATTGTGTTAATTTGTGTTAATATATATATTATTGTGTTGATATGGTACGGTATGAAGTTGTTGATGTGATGAGTTGATGATGATTTTGTGATGATGTTGATATATATAATATGTTATGTAATTATTAAGTATATATATATATGTGTGTTAATTAATTTGTTATTAATTAGTTGTAGTACGTAGAATATATACTAAATGAATTGAGATTTTTATATGGAATTTAATTATAATTAGCTAGAGTTATACATATATATTTTGTTATATTTTCAGGATATGGATAAGAGTTTGATTTCGCTTCCAAAATTGGACAAAAGATATGGTAAAGGAGTTATGAGTTTTCTAGAATATGCGCTGGCTAATGCTAACGGGAATACAATTTTCTATTGCCCGTGCACGAAATGTCAGTGTCGCAGTGATATGCATCGATTTGCGATTGACAAAGTATGGCGGCACCTGAAGAGTAACGGGTTTTGGGAGAAGTACACATGTTGGTTATATCACGGTGAAACATCATCAGGGGGTCCGCATGATCATGGCCAATTTTCTGAGACAGGCAGTACATCCAACGATCCAACAACGACTTGCATCAACGACATGTTTCCTTATGAGAGCGGTGTATGCGCTCAAGGACAGTATATGCCTGACCCGGTGCAGCCATTCCTAGAGTTGTCAACACTGCTGGTATTAACATGTACAACAAACTGCTTGCTTTCCAACAGACCCATGTGTACCCCGGTTGTCAAAAGACCGTTCTTGAAAGTGTGATGGACGTAATGAAGATTAAAGTTGAGACAAAATCGACCGTGAAGGCTGTTGATGATTATCTACAGTACACTGTTTCGATGTTGTCCCACGGTCATCGTCTTCCTACCACTCATCATAAGGTCCGATGTATCCTGAAAGATCTTGGGTTTTCCTACATCAAGATCCATGCATGCAGATATGACTGCGTTCTCTTATGGGGTAAAGATCCAGAAGGGAATGACTTTGGTGGCCTTGACGCATGTCTGGTATGTCACACTGATAGGTATAAGCTGACTCCTGCAGGCAATAGGAAATCTGTGAAGGTACTTCGGTATGTCCCGTTGAGGGATAGGCTGGAGCGGTTGTACATGTCTTCACACACGGCCAAAGCTATGAGATGGCACGCTGATAGGGAATTGCATGACGAAGATACCTTATACACCCTGCTGACGGGGAGGCTTGGAAGCATATAGACAGGGAGTTTCCTCATTTTGCGTCAGAGGTCCGAAATGTGAGGCTCGGGTTCTCATCCGACAGGTTCAACCCTTTTGGCAACATGAGTCTTCAATACAGTGTATGGCCGGTGATTTTGGTACCGTATAACCTTCCTCCATGGATGTGCATGAAGAAGGAATACAATATGTTGAGTTTGTTGATTTCGGGGCCCGGTTATCCAGGGAAGTGTCTCGATGTGTATTTGAGACCTTTGATTGAAGAGCTTAAGTTTTTGTGGGACGTCAGTCATCCTACTTATGACAAGTACATGCACGAGATGTTCCAGATGTATGTCATGGTTGTTGGTACCATCAGTGATTTTCCTACCCGTGGGATGTTGTCGAGCAACGTTGTTAGGGGATACAAGGCTTGTCCAGAGTGCCTTAGCGATGAGGGGAGCAGCAGTCATTGCAACAAGATATGCAGATTGGGTCACCGTGCTTTCCTTCCATATAATCACGAATGGCGGTTCGATGAGAAGGCATTTGATGGGACCGTAGAAAACGGTGTGCCTCCCAGAAGATGGACGGGGGAAGAAATTTTAGCAATCACTACCAGAAGAAAGGCTTTAGCCGACGAAAAAAAAAAAAACCAGGCCGACGAAGCATTTTTTTGTCGGCTAAAGTGGACTTTAGCCGACGACATTTTCCTTCGTCGGCTAACTGAAATTTTCGTCGGCTATAGTAAACTTTAGCCGACTAAAAAAAATGTCGTCGGCTAAAGAATTTATTTCGTCGGCTAAAGTTCACAGACTATGGCCGACGAAATATTTAAAAGTTTAGCCGACGAAATTAATATGTCGTCGGCTAAAATGCTTTATATTTGCGATCTGGACAGCAGCAGCTCATCTGGAAAAAAAAACGGGAGAAGAAAAAACGGGAGAAAACATTTGGGTGTTGTCGAAATCTGTCCATAATTAGTTTGTGGAGCCATATATAGGTACGTATATGTATATATATGTTGATTAATTGAGTTTTATTTGAGTTTATCGATTTTGATTATGATTGAGTTTATTGATTTTGATTATGATTGAATTGATTAATTTTGAGTACGTTGGATGTATATATATATATGTGTTGATCGATTTGGTTGATGATTTGAATTGATAATATATATGAATTAATTGTTGTTAATAAATATTAGTAGATATATATATGTTATTAATTAATTTATAATATATTATTGTGTTGATATGGTACGGTATGAAGTTGTTGTTAATAATTTGTGTTAATATATATTAATTGTGTTAATTATATATATATTAATATATATTAATTGTGTTAATTTGTGTTAATATATATTAATTGTATTAATTGTGTATATATTGTTGTTAATTAATTTGTGTTAATATATATATTATTGTGTTAATATGATATGTGTGTGTGTGTTAATTAATTAGTTATTAATTAGTTGTACGTAGTACGTAGAATATATACTAAATGAATTGAGATTTTATATATGGCATGAAATTTCATCATTATAATTAGCTAGCAACGTTATAAATATATATTTTGTTATATTTTCAGGATATAGATAAGAGTTGGATTTCGCTTCCAAAATGGGACAAAAGATACGGTGCAGGAGTTATGAGTTTTATAAAATATGCGCTGGCTAATGCTAACGGGAATACAATTTTCTATTGCCCGTGCACGAAATGTCAGTGTCGCAGCGATATGCATCGATTTCCCATTGACAAAGTATGGCAGCACCTGAGGAGTAACGGGTTTTGGGAGAAGTACACATGTTGGTTATATCACGGTGAAACATCATCAGGGGGTCCGCATGATCATGGCCAATTTTCTGAGACGGGCAGTACATCCAACGATCCTACAACGGCATTCATCAACGACATGTTTCCTTATGAGAGCGGTGTATGCGCTCAAGGACAGTATATGCCTGACCCGGTGCAGCCCTTCCCTAGAGCTGTCAACACTGCTGGTATTGAAAAGTACAACAAACTGCTTGCTTTCCAACAGACCCCTGTGTACCCCGGTTGTCAGAAGACCGTTCTTGAAAGTGTGATGGACGTAATGAAGATTAAAGTTGAGACAAAATCGACCGTGAAGGCTGTTGATGATTATCTACAGTACACTGCTTCGATGCTGCCCCACGGTCATCGTCTTCCTACCACTCATCGTAAGGTCCGATGTATCCTGAAAGATCTTGGGCTTTCCTACATCAAGATCCATGCATGCAGATATGACTGCGTTCTCTTCTAGGGTAAAGATCCAGAAGGGAATGACCTTGGTGGGCTTGACGCATATCTGGTATGTCACACTGAGAGGTATAAGCTGACTCCTGCAGGCAATAGGAAACCTGTGAAGGTACTTCGGTATTTCCCGTTGAGGGATAGGCTTGAGCGGTTGTACATGTCTTCACACACGGCCAAAGCTATGAGATGGCACGTTGATAGGGAAATGCATGACGAAGATACCCTTATACACCCTGCTGACGGGGAGGCTTGGAAGCATATAGACAGGGAGTTTCCTCATTTTGCGTCAGAGGTCCGAAATGTGAGGCTCGGGCTCTCATCCGACGGGTTCAACCCTTTTGGCAACATGAGTCTTCAATACAGTGTATGGCCGGTGATTTTGGTACCGTACAACCTTCCTCCATGGATGTGCATGAAGAAGGAATACAATATGTTGAGTTTGTTGATTCCGGGGCCCGGTTATCCAGGGAAGTGTCTCGATGTGTATTTGAGACCTTTGATTGAAGAGCTTCAGTTTTTGTGGGAAGTTGGTCATCCCACTTATGACAAGTACATGCACGAGATGTTCCAGATGCATGTCATGGTTGTTGGTACCATCAGTGATTTTCCTGCCCGTGGGATGTTGTCGGGCAACGTTGTTAGGGGATACAAGGCTTGTCCAGAGTGCCTTAGCGATGAGGGGAGCAGCAGTCATTGCAACAAGATATGCAGATTGGGTCACCGTGCTTTCCTTCCATATAATCACGACTGGCGGTTCGATGACAAGGCATTTGATGGGACCGTAGAACACGGTGTGCCTCCCAGAAGATGGACGGGAGAAGAAATTTTAGCAGTGCTTAATGAGTACGATTTTGAGCAGCTCAGCAATCATCCCAATATTGTTGCAGCAATACCTGAAAGACCCGACATGTACAAATTCTGGACACATAAGAGCATATTCTGGGAACTCCCATACTGGAGTAAGTTGTTGATCAGGCACTACCTAGATGTGATGCACATAGAAAAGAATGTTTGCGACAGTGTGGTGGGCACAGTGCTGAACTTGGAGGGGAAGACGAAAGACGGTCCTAAGGCACGCATTGATCTAAAAAAAATGCTTATAAGAAGACATATGTGGTTGAAAGAAGGGAAGAAAAAATGCCTGAAGCTCCTTACACCGTGAAGCCTGACCAGAAGAATGTAATTTTCAGGTGGATGAGTTGTGTGAAGTATCCTTCAGGCTATGCAGGAAATATAGCCCGGTGTGTGAACTTCCGGGACAATAAGATGTACGGGTTGAAGAGTCATGACTGTCATATCCTGCTACAACATCTCTTCCCTGTTTTCATTCGACCGTTCCTTCCCCGTCAGGTGGTGGAGCCGTTAGTAGCGTTGGCAAGATTCTTTCAGAAGTTATGCACACGAGAAGTGAAAAAATCTAACCTCCGGGAAATGCAAGAGGACATCATTTATATCATGTGTAAATTTGAGAGGATATTTCCTCCAAATTTTTTTGACATCATGCCTCACCTGATGATCCATTTTCCCGAGCAATTGTTGCTTACCGGTCCAGTACACTACACTTGGATGTATCCCATGAAAATGTACGTTTTTTACACCTGAATTCCTCAATATACATGTTCAATAATCATAACACTTTGCAACTTCATTTATAGGCAACTTGGAGACTACAAAGATTATGTGGCTAATAAATCCGCGCCTGAAGGATGTATAGCTGAAGCATATATTGCGCATGAGTGCGTCACCTACATGAAGTTGTATTTAGGAGCGTTGAAGGAAACTCCGCAAACCATACCGGTAGATGTACCGAAGTTCAATCTTTTCATACTCTCCAGTGATGTTGAAGTTTATGGAATTTTGCCAGACTCCTACAAGTTGCAACCACATGAGCTAGTCATTGCCCACTGGTGGGTATTGATTAACTGTCCAGAAGTTGAATACTGGAAAGACATCCATCTATATTGTCCAAACATTCAAGGTGATCTCAAGTACCACAACAGGGAGTTCGCAAACTATTTTAGCGGCTGGGTACATAATTCAATATTTATGTACGTATTTATGTTTATTGCATAATTATCCATATTTACAGTTGAATGGTTGGTTGCAGATAAGCCATATTCAATTTGATGGTCACCCAAATTGGTCGCACGAACTAAGACTTCTAGCGATGAAGCCGATAATGTCAAGAGTTTATCCGATGTGCAAGGTGAATGGCGTGCAATTTATATGTGAACAGAGAGACAGCAGACGGAGAACACAGAATTATGGGGTGATGGCGGATGGTGGGCGGAATAGAGTTGACTATTACGGTGTTCTCCATTCAGTGGTAGAACTCGTTTATGGGCAAGGCATGACAGTGTAACACCCGGAAAATTTGACGAGCTTAATTTGAGGTTGTTCAATAAATTGTTATCGACCTCGGTGGTTTTAAATGTGCTCGAGGAGATCTTCAGGAATTTTTACAAAGTCAAGTGCATTATTAACGAGTTAGTGAGGAAGCTCGGAAAATTCTTCGGACATACAGGCCAATTGTTATGACTTGTTGAAGATTAGAGTTTCAGAAATTATTTAGGGAAAAAGAAAATAGGTATGGTGCTATCTAGGCCTTAGAAACTTGTTTCCTCTTAATCACAACCGTGTAATGTTATTTGAGGAAAGGCTATATAAATGAGGGGAGCTAATCAACCGACTCAGACCAACCTAGAAACTCCAGCGCTCTCCAGATCTCAAGTACTAACCCAAGAACTCTCCTGGTCTGGACTCAAGATGCAGGACCTCCAACCTCCCTAACTACTGCTTCATTCTTCACTGAAACGACACCATTCACCTCGGATCCTCTCCAGCTAAGCGCACCAGGCCTCTGCCTTGGTCCAGTATGATGATAGCAGCTCCAAAGTCACTCCAAGGTCCTACCAGACTCCCCACTATTCTTCCAGGACCCACCAAAACCTATAGCACTCGTCGGGGATCACAAAACGCAAGTCGCCGGAGCTAGAAGCTCGGAACCCAGAAAACACCGAAAAGAGAGACTTTCAATTAGGGCACGATTGGGGAAAAGAAAAGCACCAAAATGTGAAGGAGGAAGAGAGGAAGCTAACCCTACAGTCCACTCGTTGGCTCATGGCTGAAATCGCAAGGTTTCGCCAGAAAAACAGTCGCGCAACTTCAACGTCGATCTCCCTCGTGAGTAGATATGTAGGCGTAAAGAGGGCTGATTTAGGTATAGATTGAAGAGGCGGTCATTTTAGGGGTGGTATCATGGCGAGAGGTGGTCGGACGGTGCGGTCCGGTGCAGTGACGGCGAAGAGAGTGAGGGACGTGAGAGGAGAGGGAGACTCGGGTCAACGCCCGAACTCAGCTTTTGACCAACTCAACCTCTTCTCTTCCTTTTACCCTTAAACCAATGGTTTAGATCAAAACCCTAGTTGATCTAACAGCCCAGATTAAAAGTCATAATCTAATTTCAGAAAACTAGTTATAATACCAAATCTTCGATAAAACGTAAAAAATATCTCGAACCTCTGAAAAATAATCCGAAGGCACCAGTGAACTCGTGTTGACGTGTACTACGACATCGGGGTCTTAAAAAAAAAACTTGACATTTCGAGTAAAATTCGAAAATAAACTCAAGCGTTAACTTAATAGATTACTAAGCACGGTTAAATTCCCCAGTAACTCGTAGAATACCTAGTAAATAAGTAAAATTAGGTACAGGGCGTTACAATAGTTGATAGGGTTTAGCTTGCGGTATCGGCATCACCTGCTCAAAGACCTCTCTTTGTTAATGTTGGATCACATCTTTCTATTAGGCCAATAAACTAAGTTGATATCCATCAACAAAGGGTGATTCGATAGTAGACTCATTATCCCACGTCCTCATGTACACTAGTGTAATACTTGTAAAGATCTCTATATGGATTGGATTGACATTGAGGCGTCCCCCAACGATAATCACAATTCATACTTCATGAGACAGATTTGAGTATCACTGATCGATGGATCAGGTTGTGCCAAGCTCGCTTTCTTCCTAGTGCGAGAAAGTATTGAACCTAAGGGACTCCCTCCTTTTGGGGAGCCGCACGGCTTTGTGACACAAATTTTGCCACTATATAGCGTCAAGACCAACTCCTTTTGGTTGCACCATGTCCTCTTGATAGGACATCAATCCTTGCAGACATATTTACAGCATGTGATCTCATTACTTTAACACTTTAAGCATTTGGGATCAAGATGAGACTTAGTGGGGACAAACCATGACAATTCATGTCGTTCCACTGGAACACTTGTGTACTTATCTCCCCCTAATGGCAGGAATATTGTCTCATCAAAGTGACAATCCACAATTTAGCGGTGAATGAGATCGTTTGACAAGGTTTCTACATAACCAGATTATAAGAGGAGGTTCATATCCAACCTAAACTTATTCATCTCAAATGACTCATCATTGTGCGTAGTGGCATTGCGATTTGACACCTAGAAATAACATCTAGCCGAGCTCAAGGATTGTAATTTCATGTTAATCCTCGTACATAGTCACGAGCTGTAGTACAAAAATATTCAATGATGGTGGGTCGTAGATGAATAGTAAAGCTGCATGCAAATATTGCATAGCCCCAAGACGCAATAGAAAGATTGGTGTGCATCAATAATGTTCGAGCAACAAGCTAAGTTGCTTGGTCGTAACCTCGGTGAGACCATATTGCATGTGAACATGGGGTACAGGACTGTCAGGACTCACCCCGGATTTCACCTTGAAATCCGAAGTAAACCTGCGGGGTCCACCTCAAGAGAGATTTTACCAAAATTTTTTGGCATAACCTCCCTTGAAAATGAATAACCCTACCTGATCAACACTAACCTGCAACACACTTCTAAAATCATATTTCAACCTTGTACTCCTGGAGCCTACCTGCTCCCCAAGTTCCTCACATCTCCTAAAAATACATCAAACCTTAATCAACTAATAACAATCTCAAATGGTCATCAAAGCATATCTATAACGAACGAATAACAACGAATAAAAAATAAGCGGAAGCAGCCTTTGACTATAGCTCGACTCCATGTATGCTCGACCTCAATTAAACTTATCCTGCAAACTGAGCATTTAATACCAAAGGGCCCAGGAGAAAATAATTTAAAAACGTTAGAGTGAGTGGACAAAAATAAATTAAATAATTAATAAAAACGTAATTTAAATATTTTCCCACATTTAAACTTTAAAACCTCGATGTACGCAACTTTGATATAACATTTAACTTTAACTCCAGCATAACATAAAAATAGACAAATCAGCTCCGCTGGTTAATCAAATACAGAAATCTCGTAAGAGAGATAAACCAGCCCCGCTGGTTAATCAAATACATAACTGAGAAGAATAAAATAAGGGGAAGAGTTTTCACTATGTAAAAAGAGCCTCTCAGGCTCGGGTCGGTGCCTCCCAGGCTATAATTACGTCTCACGCTAAGCGCTCTACTCACCTATAGTAAGGACCGCTAATAATGGCTAGCTAACAAATAAATATAAATACCGATCGGTTGCCTCCTAAGCTATAATAGCGTCTCACGTTAAGTGCTCTACTCACCTATGGTGAGGACCGCTAATAATGGTTAGCTAGCAATAATCAATATAAGCGACCCTATATTATGGTGATTAAAAACATATGAAATCACTTAAATCCATTAAACTTCCCCAAGATCATACGAATGGTAGGTTCTCAACCGTACTTGAAAATTATCATAAGAAATTATATAGTTAGCCTGAGAGGCTTCATTTTATTGAGTTGGTGACTAGCCAGTGCTAGTCGTAAAATTGTCAAATTATGAATTGAGCGTCTTTAAGCTGCCGCATGCAATATATTTTCTTTGAAATTAAAATGGGAATGCATAAATAATTTATTATTAAATTATTTTTGTCCACTCACTCTAACGTTATTAAATGTCTTCCCCTGGGCCCTTCGTTTTAAAATGCCCAGTCTGCAGAGTTCGGATTGGATCTAGTAGGAGACGAGGCATAGTCACCCGTATTTCCACCACCTTTCACCAGTAGGTTACCTGTTTAGCCTACTTGTCTTTTTCTTGCTTCCGCTAGTGTCTAGTAGCTCTGAATACTTGGGTTTAATGTATATATTTTTGGTTGTGGGTGAAGGGTTGTTGATATTTTAAAATATTTAACTGATAATGTATATTATCTTAGATAATGTTTATTATCTTGTTGGTGGTGATTGTTTTTTAGGAGCACGAAGGCTCCAGAAGTTAAGGTTGGATTTGGAACCTTTAGAAGTGTTTGCAGGTTTTTATTGGAAGGGTTGTCCATTTCCAAGGGAGGTTGTACCGAATTTTGCGATAAATCTTTCCTTGGAGGTGGTCCCCGCACGATTTACTCCGGGTTTAGGGTGAAATTCGGGACTGGTCGTGTCAGTTGGTATCAGAGCTTTAGGTTACCTTTTCCTGCTTCCTTGTCACTATCATATTTGCCTAAGTACCACATAGTGTCTATAGAGTGATGATCCGTCCGCGGCGGATTCATTGGCATTTTATGCTTTTGGTGCTATGGTTATTAGGTATGTGTGATAGTTGAGTTAGTCTCGTTTATGGACTGCTAAATATTTTCTTCCTCAGGTACTATGCCTCCTAGGCGCCCACGGCAACCCCGTGTGGCTACTTCGACCAATGCCAATGAAGGCCATGAGGTCAGAGGATTGGTTGATGATATTAGAAATTTGCTGAGGGATGTCATGGATCGAGCTCCACAACTCATGCGGTGAAAAGGAGAGAAGTTTATGAGGCTGGAGCCAGAGAGTTCAAGGGTGCCAAGGGACCCCTTGATGCTCATAATTGGGTGGACAAGATGGAAAATGCTTTTACGATCACTGAGTTACCAAAGAAAGAAAGGTGAAGATAGCAGTGACTTTTCTAGATGATTCAGCACATCACTGGTGGTCGCTTGCCAGCAGGAATGTTGAGGATGCTCTGAGTATGTCGTGGGAGCAGTTTAAGACTCTCTTCTTGGGGCAGTATTTCAATCATGCCCACCGCAGCAGAATTCAGTCGGATTTCCTGCATATGACGAAGAGGGATAATGAGGGGATCATAGAGTTCCAGGAAAGATTCACTTCCCTGAGCTACCATGTGTCATATCTGGTTCCTGATGAGAAGACCAGGATTGAGATGTTTATTGGAGCACTTGGTGGAGTGTACGCAGACAAGATGACGGGGGTAATTTACCCGACTTTTATGGATGCAGTTGGTGCAGCCATGGCCATTGAGTCCAGGGGGACATATGGTGTTCGGCCTCGTGATTATGGTGGCCCCAGTCAGGGTCCATCCAAGAAGGCTACTTCATCATCCGCTTCTGGGTCTTCTGCTGGTAGTGGCAGTAGTGGGGGATCGACCTCTGGTGCTCGGAACAGAAATAGAGGACGTTTCAGGACGCCTTCTCGGAGTTATTTGGGTAGGCAGCAGTCTAGACGGTATGGTACTAGTGGCAGTTTCCAGGGTGGATCATCCGGTAGCCAGCCTTATTCTTATGGGCAGCAGCAGTTTTCTAGGTGCTATGAGTGTGGTAGTCTGGATCACTTCAGGAGAGATTGCCCATTGTTGGCTCAGAGGACCACCCCTACCCCTACTCAGTCAGTTGGTCAGTCTTCAGCTAGAGGTGCTAGTAGTAGTGCCCAGGGCAGTGCTACGATCAGAGGTGGCTCTCAGCGGGTAGTGGTCAGCGTGGACGTCCCATGACTCGCACTAGATTGCATGCTATGACCCAGCAGGAAGGACGTACTTCTCTAGATGTCATCATTGGTACGTTATTAATTTTTGGTCAGCCTGCATGTACTTTAATTGATCCTGGAGCCACGCATTCATTCATGTCTAGTAGATTTGCTCTTCATGCCAATGTGCCATCATCGTCTCTTCCAGGCGAGTGGCATGTGTCTCTACCCTCTGGTGAGGTGATGAGAATTAATTGGGTATTTAGTGGATGTGAAGTTTTAGTAGAGGGATTTAATTTCGAGGCTGATTTAATTCCTTTAGAGATAGTGGAGTTTGATGTGATCTTGGGGATGGACTTTTTGGAAGCATATAGAGCTTTGATAGATTGTTTTCAGAAAGAAGTGGTGCTTCGAAGTCCAAGTGGATTTGAGGTTGTTTTTCAAGGGGAAAGATATGTTATTTCGAGTTGCCTTATTTCCGCTGTTGCTGCAAGAAAATTATTAAATAAAGGCTGTCAGGCGTATTTAGCTCATGTGGTGGATACAAGTATGGGAGTTTTGGGAGTAGAAGATATTCCTATAGTAAGAGAGTTTCCGGATGTTTTTCCTGAGGAGTTACCTGGTTTACCTCCTGCAAGGGAGATAGACTTCTCTATAGAATTACTTCCCGGAACTATGCCTATCTCTCAGGCACCTTACAGAATGGCCCCAGCGGAGTTGAAAGAGTTGAAGACTCAATTGCAAGAGTTGGTAGACAAGGGTTTTGTTCGGCCTAGCATGTCTCCATGGGGTGCTCCGGTATTGTTTGTTAAGAAGAAAGATGGCACCATGAGACTTTGCATTGACTATAGGAAATTGAATCAGATCACAGTGAAGAATAAATATCCGTTGCCTCGGATCGATGATTTATTTGATCAGTTGAAGGTTGCTTCTGTTTTCTCCAAGATTGACTTGAGATCTGGGTATCATCAATTACGGATCAAGGAGAGTGACATAGTCAAGACCGCCTTTCGATCACGTTATGGTCATTATGAATTTATGGTGATGCCATTTGGACTTACTAACGCACCTGCTGCTTTTATGGATCTCATGAATAGGGTGTTTAGTCCATATCTTGATCGTTTTGTGATCGTATTCATAGATGATATTTTGGTTTACTCAAAAAGTGAGAAGGAGCATGCCAAACATCTAAGAATAATATTACGGACTTTGAGGAATTCCCAGTTATATGCTAAGTTAAGCAAGTGTGAGTTTTGGCTAGATAAAGTGGGATTCTTGGGCCATGTGGTTTCGGCTGAAGGAGTTAGTGTAGATTCCCAAATGGTGGAAGCGGTGTCAAATTGGAGAAGACCTACCACTATGACGGAGATCCGTAGTTTCTTGGGATTAGCAGGTTATTATCCGCGTTTTGTGCAAGATTTTTCAAGGATTGCTGCTCCTCTTACAAGGTTGACCAAGAAGAGTGTTAAATTTGAATGGTCAGATGAGTGTGAGCAAAGTTTTCAAGAATTGAAGAATCGTTTGATTAGTGCTCCTGTTTTGGCACTTCCGGATGATAGTGGGAAGTATGTGGTATTTTGTGATGCTTCTGGACGTGGTCTAGGTGGAGTATTGATGCAGCATGAGCGAGTTATTGCCTATGCTTCCAGGCAATTAAAGCCGCACGAGGGGAATTATCCTTACTGATTTGGAGCTTGCAGCGGTAGTTTTTGCTCTTAGTTGTGGAGACATTATCTTTATGGAGCCAAGTGTCAGATTTTTACCGATCACAAGAGTCTTCGGTATGTGTTCACTCAAAGAGAGCTAAACTTGAGACAGAGAAGGTGGATGGAGTTGATTAGTGATTATGATTGCACTATCGAGTATCATCCTGGAAAAGCTAATGTGGTAGCTGATGCTCTTAGTCGAAATCCCTCCATATCCTTGTCTC
The DNA here is from genome assembly GCA_010134655.1 of Fragaria nilgerrensis. Taxonomy (NCBI): domain Eukaryota; kingdom Viridiplantae; phylum Streptophyta; class Magnoliopsida; order Rosales; family Rosaceae; genus Fragaria; species Fragaria nilgerrensis. The sequence continues at coordinate 12,722,902 of CM020977.1, forward strand.
ACTTGAGGACAATTCGTGTTCCACTTCTTAGTGAGTTGCGAGCTACAGGAGTGGATTTGGCAATAGATGAGGTTGGTGCCTTGGTAGCTAGTTTTCATGTGAGGCCAGTTTTGGTTGATAGAGTACGGGAAGCACAGAATAATGATCCTTCCATAGTTCGATTGATGGAAAGAGCTTTGAGCGGAGCCGCAGCCGATCATTTTTCAGTTAGAAGGGATGGGACTTTATTGTTTAAGAATCGGTTTTGTGTTCCAAAAAGAAATGAAGAGTTGAAGAGTGAGATATTAGAGGAAGCTCATAGTTCCGCTTATGCAGCTCATCCGGGTAGCACAAAAATGTATCGGATTTTAAAGGATTATTATTGGTGGCCAAACATGAAGAGGGAAATTGCAGCTTATGTGAATAGATGTCTGATTTGCCAGCAAGTAAAAGCTGAAAGGCAGAAGCCTTCTGGATTGCTTGAGCCGTTGCCTATTCCAGTGTGGAAGTGGGACCACATCACCATGGATTTTGTTTTCAGTTTACCTCGTACCCGTGAAGGGCATGACGGTGTTTGGGTGATTGTGGATAGACTCACCAAGTCTGCACATTTCTTGCCAGTGGGAAAGAAGTATAAATTGGATAAATTGGCGGAACTTTATGTGAATGAAATTGTGAGGCTTCATGGTGTGCCTGAATCAATAGTGTCAGATCGGGATCCTAGATTTGCTTCTAAATTCTGGAGAGCTCTTCAAGCAGCTTTAGGTACCCGATTATATTCAGCACTGCTTTTCATCCTCAGACTGATGGGCAGTCCGAGAGGACTATTCAGACTTTGGAGGATATGTTGAGAGCTTGTGCCTTGCAGTTCAGAGGGAGTTGGGATAATAATCTATCCTTGATGGAATTTGCTTATAATAATAGCTATCATTCTAGCATTGGTATGGCTCCCTTTGAGGCGCTTTATGGGAAACAGTGTCGTACGCCTTTATGTTGGAATGAAGTGGGGGAAAAAGAGCTTTGTGGCCCAGAGTTAATCCATGAGACAAATGAGAAAATTAAAGTGGTTAGAGATAGACTCAAGGCCGCTCAAAGTAGGCAGAAGAGTTATGCAGATGTCCGTAGGAAAGATCTTGAGTTTCAAGTGGGTGATTGGGTGTTCTTGAAATTATCTCCTTGGAAAGGGTTTGTACGTTTCGGTAAGCGTGGGAAGCTTAGTCCGAGGTATATCGGCCCTTATGAGATTATAGAGCGAGTTGGCTCACTTGCTTATCGGTTAGTTTTGCCTCCAGAATTAGCCAGGATACATAATGTGTTTCATGTATCCATGCTTCGCAAGTATATTGCCGATCCTTCTCATGTGCCAAGAGCAACCGATCAGTTTGACGAGAGATTTGTCCTATGAAGAGGAACCAGTTCAGATTCTCGACCGAAAGAAGCAAGTGCTCAGGAACAAGACAATCTCACTTGTCAAGGTGCTTTGGAGAAGTCATCAAGTAGAAGAAGCTACTTGGGAATTAGAGGAGCAAATGATGCAGCAGTATCCCTACCTCTTCGAATGACAGGTATGTAAATTTCGAGGACGAAATTTTTATAAGGAGGGGAGAATTGTCACATCCCGACCCATAAGATTTTATCTTATTTACTAGCTTGATTATAATAAGAATTTTACCGTCTCCGACATTGACATATAGTTTAATTGGTCCCTAGAGGGGTTTTGAGGGACGATTATTTCAGAAAGTTATTCGTAGGAGAAAAATGTAACGACGGTAAAAATGGTAAATTTAGCTAGTAAACGGTAATTTTTATTAGGGTATTATTTTTGGGGGTGTTAAATTTTTGGATTGGGTATATGTGGGTTGGAACCGGTTGGGCCAAGCCCAACATATTTCTCTCTCTTCCCTCCCGATTCTCTCTCCTCTCTCTCTTCTCTCCCGATTCTCTTCCCTTGCCCCCGGAAATTCAACCGTCCGTCCGCCGCTGTCCGGCCACCGTTCGCCGCCGCCGCACCGGTCCCAAAAGGTCGGCCATCAACCCAGCTTCCATTCTAGACCGGTCACAGCCTCCCTAGCGCCGTCGTGAAGGAGCAGTGCCGCCCGAAAGGCGCGGCTGCCTTGAGCTTCCCTTCGCCGGAACTCCCTCCTCCGGCCACCAATCCGGGCAAGCTTGGTACGGTTTTAAGAAGCTCTCCTCCCGTGCAACAACCCCTCCAAAAGGCTCGATCCCTCTTGAGCTCGGTAAGGAGAAATTCGAAGTTGAAATTCTAGGGCTTTTAGGATGTTTTCGTTCAATTGACCTAGTTAGGCTTGAAATGGACTTAGTGATAGTTATGAAAGTTGTTTGGGATGTTGAGAGGAAGCTGCTGTTAAAATTTGGTAGAATTTCGACGTCGCCGCCGGCGCCGCCGCTGAAAAATTGTTTTTGGTGGAGATTTTTATGAGGAGTTTAATGGAATGAGTTTTAGAATTTTCGGACGAGTTTTGAATATGTTTGTGGATTTCCGAAGTTTGGTATTTAAGCGGTTAAATAATGTAAAATCCGACCGTAGGATTTAAATCAATTTCCGGGGAAGGTTGTTTATATATACGACTGCCGAGTATGATATAAAAGTTTGGATCGTTCCGATTTAAGAATATCGAACTTAGGCAATGATGAGCGTAATTATGGCTCTCGATTAATTTTACCTATTTTATAAATACTGGAATTGAGTTGGTAAATTAATTTTATATTTGGAACAGGACGTGAGGAGGCCCGAGCAGAAGAAGCCTCGGAGCGTCATCAGGCTTAGGCCTAATTTGTGAGTGGACCTTTGTTTTAAATAAAAAGCATGCGATGAATGATTTATTAATCATTTATTTCTTTTGACGAGACTTATTGATTTATCGATTATTTGGCAATTTTTCCTCCTTTGGAGAGATCCCGAAAATGAGATTTTCGGTGGATATGTATTTTAGATGTTTTTGAGTATAGTATGTATAAAAAATGCTAGCTAGCTATACGTGCTTTTCCACCATACTGAGGTAAAATTCCATTATGGTGCGACGTGAGCGTTAGACGCAATCGTCGTAGCCCTATATAAATATAATAATTTATATAGGGGATATGCGCGTATATATATATACACCGTCTTTTCGGTCATAATGAGGAAAAAATACCATTATGGCGCAACGTGAGCATTAGACGCCAGCGTTGTAGCCTTGTATGAATTTCTATTTTTCTAAATTGTTTCTAGGATTCATACAAGGAGTCTGACGAGTGTAGATACATACGAATATATGATTATATATAGTTAGCCTGAGAGGCTTCATTTTATTGAGTTGGTGACTAGCCAGTGCTAGTCGTAAAATTGTCAATTATGAATTGAGCGTCTTTAAGCTGCCGCATGCAATATATTTTCTTTGAAATTAAAATGGGAATGCATAAATAATTTATTATTAAATTATTTTTGTCCACTCACTCTAACGTTATTAAATGTCTTCCCCTGGGCCCTTCGTTTTAAAATGCCCAGTCTGCAGAGTTCGGATTGGATCTAGTAGGAGACGAGGCATAGTCACCCGTATTTCCACCACCTTTCACCAGTAGGTTACCTGTTTAGCCTACTTGTCTTTTTCTTGCTTCCGCTAGTGTCTAGTAGCTCTGAATACTTGGGTTTAATGTATATATTTTTGGTTGTGGTGAAGGCTTGTTGATATTTTAAAATATTTAACTGATAATGTATATTATCTTAGATAATGTTTATTATCTTGTTGGTGGTGATTGTTTTTTTAGGAGCACGAAGGCTCCAGAAGTTAAGGTTGGATTTGGAACCTTTAGAAGTGTTTGCAGGTTTTTATTGGAAGGGTTGTCCATTTCCAAGGGAGGTTGTACCGAATTTTGCGATAAATCTTTCCTTGGAGGTGGTCCCCGCACGATTTACTCCGGGTTTAGGGTGAAATTCGGGACGGGTCGTGTCAGAAATCCTTCCACTTAACCCACTAATCAAGCTAGGGTTAAGTTAATTAGATTTTCACCACCAACTTCAACTACAACCTCACTTCATCGATCCTTATACTTTAGGACCATAATCAAGAAAATCCAATGGTTGGATCTATTCTATTAACCGTCAATTTCTCCAATCTCCGTAAAATTCCAAACCTAACCAAAATTCCTTCCAAAATTCCAAATTTCACATCATTAAACTCCTCTCAATAAAACAAACTCAAAAACATTAAAAATTACCCAAAAGGCGGCGACGCCGGCAGTAGCGGCGCCGCCGCCTATTCTGCCGGCAGCGCGGCCGGTAGCCCCTACTCCAGCCATCTCTGATGATCACCAAATTTTAGCACAATCATCTCTCAACATTCTAAACATTTTCATACTAGCACAAAGTCCAATTTCAAGCCTAACTAGGGTAATCGAAGCCAAACATTAAAATCTCAATTTAAAAACCCTAGAATTTCAAATCTTCTGGATTGCTTGAGCCGTTGCCTATTCCAGTGTGGAAGTGGGACCACATCACCATGGATTTTGTTTTCAGTTTACCTCGTACCCGTGAAGGGCATGATGGTGTTTGGGTGATTGTGGATAGACTCACCAAGTCTGCATTTCTTTTCTTGCCAGTGGGAAAGAGTATAAATTGGATAAATTGGCGGAACTTTATGTGAATGAAATTGTGAGGCTTCATGGTGTGCCTGAATCAATAGTGTCAGATCGGGATCCTAGATTTGCTTCTAAATTCTGGAGAGCTCTTCAAGCAGCTTTAGGTACCCGATTATATTTCAGCACTGCTTTTCATCCTCAGACTGATGGGCAGTCCGAGAGGACTATTCAGACTTTGGAGGATATGTTGAGAGCTTGTGCCTTGCAGTTCAGAGGGAGTTGGGATAATAATCTATCCTTGATGGAATTTGCTTATAATATAGCTATCATTCTAGCATTGGTATGGCTCCCTTTGAGGCGCTTTATGGGAAACAGTGTCGTACGCCTTTATGTTGGAATGAAGTGGGGGAAAAAGAGCTTTGTGGCCAGAGTTAATCCATGAGACAAATGAGAAAATTAAAGTGGTTAGAGATAGACTCAAGGCCGCTCAAAGTAGGCAGAAGAGTTATGCAGATGTCCGTAGGAAAGATCTTGAGTTTCAAGTGGGTGATTGGGTGTTCTTGAAATTATCTCCTTGGAAAGGGGTTGTACGTTTCGGTAAGCGTGGGAAGCTTAGTCCGAGGTATATCGGCCCTTATGAGATTATAGAGCGAGTTGGCTCACTTGCTTATCGGTTAGTTTTGCCTCCAGAATTAGCCAGGATACATAATGTGTTTCATGTATCCATGCTTCGCAAGTATATTGCCGATCCTTCTCATGTGCTGCAAGAGCAACCGATCAGTTTGACGAGAGATTTGTCCTATGAAGAGGAACCAGTTCAGATTCTCGACCGAAAGAAGCAAGTGCTCAGGAACAAGACAATCTCACTTGTCAAGGTGCTTTGGAGAAGTCATCAAGTAGAAGAAGCTACTTGGGAATTAGAGGAGCAAATGATGCAGCAGTATCCCTACCTCTTCGAATGACAGGTATGTAAATTTCGAGGACGAAATTTTTATAAGGAGGGGAGAATTGTCACATCCCGACCATAAGATTTTATCTTATTTACTATTTACTAGCTTGATTATATAAGAATTTTACCGTCTCCGACATTGACATATAGTTTAATTGGTCCCTAGAGGGGTTTTGAGGGACGATTATTTCAGAAAGTTATTCGTAGGAGAAAAATGTAACGACGGTAAAAAATGGTAAATTTAGCTAGTAAACGGTAATTTTATTAGGGTATTATTTTGGGGGTGTTAAATTTTTGGATTGGGTATATGTGGGTTGGAACCGTTTGGGCCAAGCCCAACATATTTCTCTCTCTTCCCTCCCATTCTCTCTCTCTCTCTCTCTTTCTCTCCTCCCGATTCTCTTCCGCTCCTTCCGGAAATTCCAACCGTCCGTCCGCCGCTGTCCGGCCACCGTTCGCCGCCGGCACCGGTCCCCAAGGTCGGCCATCAACCCAGCTTCCATTCTAGACCGGTCACAGCCTCCCTAGCGCCGTCGTGAAGGAGCAGTGCCGCCCGAAAGGCGCGGCTGCCTTGAGCTTCCCTTCGCCGGAACTCCCTCCTCCGGCCACCAATCCGGGCAAGCTTGGTACGGTTTAGAAGCTCTCCTCCCGTGCAACAACCCCTCAAAAGGCTCGATCCCTCTTGAGCTCGGTAAGGAGAATTCGAAGTTGAAATTCTAGGGCTTTTAGGATGTTTTCGTTCAATTGACCTAGTTAGGCTTGAAATTGGACTTAGTGATAGTTATGAAAGTTTTTGGGATGTTGAGAGGAAGCTGCTGTTAAAATTTGGTAGAATTTCGACGTCGCCGGCGCCGCCGCTGAAAAATTGTTTTGGTGGAGATTTTTATGAGGAGTTTAATGGAATGAGTTTAGAATTTTCGGACGAGTTTTGAATATTTTGTGGATTTCCGAAGTTTAGTATTTAAGCGGTTAAATAATGTAAAATCCGACCGTAGGATTTAAATCAATTTCCGGGGAAGGTTGTTTATACGACTGCCGAGTATGATATAAAAGTTTGGATCGTTCCGATTTAAGAATATCGAACTTAGGCAATGATGAGCGTAATTATGGCTCTCGATTAATTTTACCTATTTTATAAATACTGGAATTGAGTTGGTAAATTAATTTTATATTTGGAAAGGACGTGAGGAGGCCCGAGCAGAAGAAGCCTCGGAGCGTCATCAGGCTTAGGCCTAATTTGTGAGTGGACCTTTGTTTTAAATAAAAAGCATGCGATGAATGATTTATTAATCATTTATTTCTTTTGACGAGACTTATTGATTTATCGATTATTTGGCAATTTTTCCTCCTTTGGAGAGATCCCGAAAATGAGATTTTCGGTGGATATGTATTTTAGATGTTTATGAGTATAGTATATAATATAATGCTAGCTAGCTATACGTGCTTTTCCACCATACTGAGGTAAAATTCCATTATGGTGCGACGTGAGCGTTAGACGCAATCGTCGTAGCCCTATATAAATATAATAATTTATATAGGGGATATGCGCGTATATATATACACCGTCTTTTCGGTCATAATGAGGAAAAAATACCATTATGGCGCAACGTGAGCATTAGACGCCAGCGTTGTAGCCTTGTATGAATTTCTATTTTTCTAAATTGTTTCTAGGATTCATACAAGGAGTCTGACGAGTGTAGATACATACGAATATATGATTATATATAGTTAGCCTGAGAGGCTTCATTTTATTGAGTTGGTGACTAGCCAGTGCTAGTCGTAAAATTGTCAAATTATGAATTGAGCGTCTTTAAGCTGCCGCATGCAATATATTTTCTTTGAAATTAAAATGGGAATGCATAAATAATTTATTATTAAATTATTTTTGTCCACTCACTCTAACGTTATTAAATGTCTTCCCCTGGGCCCTTCGTTTTAAAATGCCCAGTCTGCAGAGTTCGGATTGGATCTAGTAGGAGACGAGGCATAGTCACCCGTATTTCCACCACCTTTCACCAGTAGGTTACCTGTTTAGCCTACTTGTCTTTTTCTTGCTTCCGCTAGTGTCTAGTAGCTCTGAATACTTGGGTTTAATGTATATATTTTTGGTTGTGGGTGAAGGCTTGTTGATATTTTAAAATATTTAACTGATAATGTATATTATCTTAGATAATGTTTATTATCTTGTTGGTGGTGATTGTTTTTTAGGAGCACGAAGGCTCCAGAAGTTAAGGTTGGATTTGGAACCTTTAGAAGTGTTTGCAGGTTTTTATTGGAAGGTTGTCCATTTCCAAGGGAGGTTGTACCGAATTTTGCGATAAATCTTTCCTTGGAGGTGGTCCCCGCACGATTTACTCCGGTTTAGGGTGAAATTCGGGACGGGTCGTGTCAGAAATCCTTCCACTTAACCCACTAATCAAGCTAGGGTTAAGTTAATTAGATTTTCACCAACTTCAACTACAACCTCACTTCATCGATCCTTATACTTTAGGACCATAATCAAGAAAATCCAATGGTTGGATCTATTCTATTAACCGTCAATTTCTCCATCTCCGTAAAATTCCAAACCTAACCAAAATTCCTTCCAAAATTCCAAATTTCACATCATTAAACTCCTCTCAATAAAACAAACTCAAAAACATTAAAATTACCCAAAAGTGGCGGCGACGCCGGCAGTAGCGGCGCCGCCGCCTATTCTGCCGGCAGCGACGGCCGGTAGCCCCTACTCCAGCCATCTCTGATGATCACCAAATTTTAGCACAATCATCTCTCAACATTCTAAACAATTTTCATAACTAGCACAAAGTCCAATTTCAAGCCTAACTAGGGTAATCGAAGCCAAACATTAAAAATCTCAATTTAAAAACCCTAGAATTTCAAATCTTCACATCTCCTTACCTAGATTGAGATAGGTTGAATCTTTTTAACTGTTTGCTACACAAGAGGAGAACTTTCAAACAAGACAAGTAGCTCTGGTTATGGTGGTCGAAAAAAGAAGTTTCCGGGCGAAACTCCACCACACACAATCGTGGCTTTCGGGACTGATTTCTCCTTCATGGCGGTGCAACACGACAAACCACCTACCTAGACTTGAAAAGGATGTTCCAAGCTTCGATTTGATACGTAGCTCGCCCCCTAACTCGGCCGGACGGTGGCGGGTGGAGGCGATGAAGTTCCGGCAGCAATTCTGGAACTTCTGGGCAAATTTTGGAATTATCCCGAAATGGGGGGTCTGATTTGCTATTTATAGAACTTGAGTTTCCTGTGAAATTACCAATATGTCCCTGACTTTAAACCCTTATAACTTTTTCGTACAAACTCCGATTAAAACGTGTCACATATCCACGAACTCGGTTTAACGTCCTCTACGACTTTAATGAAGAAAGATTTCTCAAATTTCGAATGGAGGAAAAAGTCAAATTTTAGAGCCACTAAAAGCTTGAATACAAAGGTAAAAGTAGAAACATGATGCTCATTTATGGTCCAAGTGACGGTAAATGGTCAAACAAGGCCCGGGGCGTTACAAGGACACTTCAACTTATGTCCCGATAAACTTCTTTAAAAATAGGTAGTGAGACCGTAGAAGTATAAGCAGCATAAGCAGTATATAATAGTTTAACACGTGACCAGTGTGTTAGCACTTCAACCAACACCATAAGAAAAAAAAGGTGTCCGCAAGTTGGTTGTATCTATCCACATAGTTTGATATAAGAATGAAATGTTCACTTTTGCGTTATTTAGCATAGGAGAGTCTCACTCCTAATTTAGCTAAAAAAAATTGACTTTCAAAACGAGCAATGAGCATTGCAAGGGGCCAATGAGACATTGAGGGAAGGCCGGTGCACCTCAATTGCTTGAGGAATTGACCGGACGGCCTCCGGGAAGTTGGAGCCGTGTTCGGGTGACGTCAATGTCCCCAGGGTGTCGACATTTACAACCATGGTGTCACCATCATGCTTCATGGAAAAGCTAGATCCCAATGTCTTCGTTTTGGGCGGAAGAATGGATGTCCATGAGAAGTTCTCAAAATTTGAACCATTATATCTCTTCCAGGATGACCGATTTGGTTCAAACCAAAGCCTATATGACTCGGTGTCCCAAATATCATGTTTGGCAACAACATGTGATTCGATATTCGAATCATAGTGACATACAGTCCACTAGATTGACTCATTAACTTCTCTAAGATGCATTTCAATCCGCATTCATGAGAAGGTATACACAAAAGAACTCTTGTTCATTCTCACAATGTGTTTTCAAATGAAAACTATTAGCAGGAATGTCTTTAAAGCTCAACATGGTTCGATTGCCTCTTAATGCATAAAGGGCAGCTGTGACGTTAATCATGCATGGTGCCATAAGACATCAAGATTCAAGCTAAACTGCATCCCTGAATGACCGGTATGATTCAATCATTGTAGTCACAGAAGATTTACAAGGCACAAAATTCAGAGATAGTTGCATCAAAGTCATGGTAGTTAGAGCAGAATCCGAATCTTTGAAATCCACGATCATGAAGATGACGTTCTTGTCCTCATTGATTTTCCATACCTTTTTGTATACATTCACGATTTGAGGATAAACTTGACAATCTTGAACCAGTGATCCGGAGATCCACAACGGTTGTATTGTCATGAGCTGACATGAGTAGTTTTGACCGATTGGTGTCTAGATCGGGAGTATCGCCATTAGGGCCGGCGACACCTCCTCCTCTTTTCTAGACATCGGCACGACGTTTTCTGCAGTTGCCGTGACCCATATTGTTGTCCCCACTTTAAGGGACAATCTTAGATACGTTTATCGTATTAGCGTATATACAATTCATGTTTGCAATTGTATGATCAAAATCAAGTCTTGTTGGTAATCCAAACCAACTTAGAGGGCCTAGAGAACTTGATGATGATCGAATCCGCTAAAGATTATGGATCAGGATGCCATATAATATCATTGACGATATGTAATCAAATAAGGTGGTAAGCAATCCACTTGACCTTGTTGAGTTAGATGGACTTTTCAAGAAACGCTCCATAGGTGCATTCCACAGTACTCTGTAGTCATTACTTTTTATACAGATTGTCGTTGAAGGCTATTGTCGATGTGGCGCTCAAAACTTTGAGTGTAAGAGATGTATAATCTCGGTATCTAGGCTTGATAACGTTGGAGTCAATATATATGGTTTAATCATTTCCAAAGAAAGGTTCCACAAATATCTAGCGAAGATTCGCCTCAGGCATTCAGTATGTCAAAACTCAAAAAAGCAAAATGTTACATTGCTCTTGCATACAAAACCAAACAGTTGTGAGACTCGATAGAGGTCACAAATGATGTTTTTTAATGGTTTGTTCTTCGGATTGATCACACACAATCCAGAAAAGCCAGGAATTGATGAAACACAATTCGAAAAAATGCCTCAGATTGATTAAACACAATCCGAAGAAAGGTCGGGGTTGATCACACACAACCCGAACAAGGAAACAAGAGTGATCAAACACACTCTTGAGTCTTGACCCGCGAATAAAATTCCGGGATTTTTACTTGCACGCACAAAATCTCAAGCATAGAATGGAGATGGAGAAGGGTGGAAATGATTTTATCCTCCCCGAGTTATTAAACTTGGAAAAGTTTAGGATTTCAAAACATACCTTTCAAAACTTCAAACATTTGAAGAAGTTGAAAATTGTAGTCGGAGGAAACCAAGAATCGTCGTCGGACGGCGGCTGGGAAAACAGGTGGCGGTTGGACATAGGAGCCGAAAAACTTTTTTTTTTTAGGGTTTCGGAAAATAAATGGTGGGCTATTGGCTCTAGGGTTAGAACAAAGTGCATGAAAACGTGATCAAGTATAAACTGTAGAGACAAAAATAGCAAGAGAATCATCATCTTATTCATTGATATGAGCCATTTATATAGGAAATTACAAAGTACCAATATGATAATGATAAGGAATACATAGTCCTATTCTAACTACATATCCTATAACAACCCAAGACATACATATGGAATATCCTAGAACAGTGAACTGTTTGTATATATTTTTTTTTTTCTTTTTTTTTCTTGGTTGATGATTTATCTCCCCCTTTACTTATTATTTCTCATGTCGATTTTGTATGTAAATTTTCAAATCTAGTCGCTCACTTATATTCGATTTTTTTCATCGGTGTCAAAGCTTTTTCCAAGTAGATATACATTTACAAACATTGTGCATCTTGATATCGACGGATACCAATAATTTGTTAAGTTTAAGAGTTTTTTCTTATTTTTTAATTGTGATTTATACTTTAATGTGATTTTTTTTGTTCAGTTGGTGATTTCACTTACCCAAATGATATTAATGTTATGGTTTTCTTCAATTTATTTTTGTTTTTGGAGTTCAATGACTATTGGAAGAGCCTGATATTATGTGTATTACAAATGAGTGAATAAAATAAATTTAAAATTAAAAAATATAAGTAGGGTGAGAAGAGAATGTAGGGTGAACAAAGCAGAATTGAGAAAATGATATTTTAGCTATTGTAAATGGGTGAACAAAGTAAACTTACAATTAAAAATATATAAGTGGGGTGTGAAGAGAACGTGGGGTGAGCAAAGTGATTTGTAGGGTAGCAATAAATGCGCCTTTTAGCAGAGATGTCACAAAAAATAGACAAATGTATCACGTTGGTATCAATATTATACGTCTTCGGTGTCACTTTGATACATTTGAGAGTTTAGATATCAACTTGACCTTGCCACGATTATTTAGAGACCGATGCTAAATTTTCCTCTTTTCTTTGTCCTCGAGTTTCGCGTTTCAGCTTAGGGGCGGTTGTGCTCGTTTGTGTTGTAATTGTTACTAGCCTTCCTGCACGCGCGATGCGCGCGTGAAATGGCCGCGCTCGCGCGAGCGTTTTATTCTTTTCTTTCCGCACCCATATGTAGTTTTCTTATGATTTTTGTTAGCAAACTTTTTCTTATATCACTATTGTCAGCAGTTTACTTTAAACAATTTCTGGTATGTACATTTGTCATGTACATATACTAAAAGATTCTAATTCGTATTTGATCTTCAGACTTCAATCAAATAATGACAACTTCACATACTTTTGATGCATGTTTCCATATACCACTTAAACATTCACTTAAAATGAATCATATTAAGACAATAATAAATTCTGACCAAATACATGAACTCAGAGGGCAGACCAAATAAAACTTTGAAGTTGCAGCGTACTTTACAATGTAATCACATATATACTTTGTATTAGATCAAGCTATAGCTCTTTTCAAAAAAAAAATCAAGCTATACCTTTCCATACTCCATATTACAATCATACACTCTTTAGTAATACTTTGTAAGCATTATTGAAGATCTATTAAGAAGCTAACTGCATAAAAACATAATCAATATCTTACAAAAATAATGCAATCTATAAGTTCATTAGTTTTCATATTGTCATTATTAACAGAATTAATAAAAACAATTACAACTAAAATATAAAGTGATGGTGCTTCCATGAATGTACACAATATACAGAAACGTGATCAAATTTATATAACCTCAATCCTTCAAATGGAAACGCTTGATCTTTGATACCTATAAATTATGTCTAGCAGTTAGTAAAATACAGACTTGATGAAACATAAACATCTCTATCTCTAACAGAACTGAGTTTTTTCAGTCTTTAAAATCCATTAAACAATCTTCCTTCTCATAATCAAACACGCAAAGAGTGTAGAGTGCTTTGAGCACCGAACGTTGAACTTCAAGGCATTGTTTGTTCTCTTCAATTTGACGTACAGAACGTGCGTACGTGCTTCCTTGCAGTAAGAAGGAAATCGTTGATCTCATGAATTTGCTTTGCGTATTCTGCTTCTTGCTTTGGCCTCCTAGTCTGTGGAAACTCTGGACATTGAAGCTTTATGATCAACAGGTTAATGATAGAGAAGCAACTACAAATAAATCAAAAACCGAGTCATGTTGACAAATCCAATATCAAATAACTAAACTGGAAACAAAAAAAACTCATGATTGACAAATATGAAGAAACTTGAAAGATGACAAATCTGAAGAAACACGAAAGGAAAAAAAATTGAAATTGAATACCTTGATATATGATCTTCTTCCTAAGATCCAACCCAATAAAACTAGCTGTGTTGGAGAACTGACCAATAACGGGAAAAAATGTAAAGCAAATATTAATTAGATATAGGATCGAGATGCCAAAATCAATGAAAAACCAAACCCTCTGCATACCTGAATTCAATTTTCTGTTGTTTCTCTTTATTTCGTTGCCTTCTGATGGGATAATATATATTTTTCATTTGCAAATGAAGAACTGACGGAAAGAAAGAGGAGGATATTAAGTAGAAAACAAACAAATCGCAGGAAGGTTAGTATATAGTACATGTTTTTCATCACTCTATCCCCTTAGGATAGAGGTGGCAAACAGGCTGCTAAGCACGGGCACGGCACGTTCAAAAGCGGCCCGGCACGGTCCGACACGGCCTAAGCCTGTTAATGGCCCGGCCCGGCCAAGCACGTTCTTCTAATGGGTCGGGCTGGGCCTAGAAAAATGAGTCCATGGGCCCGGCCCGAGTACGATAATTTGAGGCCCACGGCCCAGCCCGTTATAAAATATATATATTTTTTTCATTTCTAATATGAAGATAACATATTTATAAATAATAAACTTAGTTTTGAGTGTGAACAATATACTTTTATACTAATAATTATTTATTTGAGTATGAATTTAGTGATGAAGGATAAAGTGTAGAGACAAAGAGATAGCAAGAGAATCATCATCTTATTCATTGATAAGAACCCTTTATATAAGGAATTACACAATACCAATATGGTAAGGATATGAATACATAGATCTAGTCTAACTACATATCCTATTGGCATAAGGCCAAGACACACATAAAAAATATCTATAAAGATAGAGAATATCCTAGAACACTCCCCATTGTGTCGCGCGCTGATATGCCGATGGTGCTGATCTGTTGCCTCGTCAAAAACCTCGTCAAGTCACAAAACCCTGTGGGAGAAAAACTGAATCTTGATCGTAAGAGAAAAAGAGTACAACGCACCCTTCACATCTGATAGTGACATGTATGCATGTGCTAAACTCTCCCTGAAGTTCGCACCTTCCCCTGATCTTTACATCAATCATAGGGCTCTTCCTAATTTTTACTAATCACGGAAGTTTCAACAACTTAACATGTCAATGCTCTTTAACATGTCTTCAAATGTGGTATTGGGCAATGATTAACTAATCATACCTTATTGTCCTCAAATGATGTTTTACACTTAGATCTTGAGGAGAATGCAGCTTGTGAACTCAAAACATAAGTTCGTGCAGGAAATCAGATTTCCGCGCAGTATGATCTTCAGTTACTAGAACAGTTGTAACTTCTTCTAAGAAATACATATGAATGAACCGTAAACGGTTTTGGAAACTAGACTCGTTTAGCTTTCAACTGTATATTACACACATTCTAGTTCATCAGGAGCTGTTCACAAAGTCCCGTCGAAGTTGACTGTTTTGCCAAAATCAGATTCTCAGACAGATTCGTCCTACATTACGAAAACGGTCATAACTCACTCAATATGATAGGTATGATTAAATGGTTGGTGTCTCTGGAAAGTAGACACATAGACATTTCCAATGGTACTAATTTCACCATTTTCTAGTGAGTGAGATTTCTTATAGGTCCCGTGGAATTTGACCTACAAAACTTGGCAGATTCTGATTTCGCTTTTGATGTGTCTTTCTTATGTAGGGATAGAATAAGCCTCAACCTTTCATACCATTAAGTATTGAAAAAGAGTTACTGCCATTATATTGACGTTGCATAGGCACATAGCTACACTTAGCTTTACAACTTTTGGATTAGATGTCAAGTCTTTCGTATTGTGTTGAGTACATTGATGTGTCTTATTGTACTTAGATGGGAATTCCATCTCTTAACACATTTGTCATCTTGCTTTAGACAAAACAACGGATCTCTCTTTAGAGCAAAGATCTTGCCTAATCATGGAAGTATGTATACGTCTCGCTAGTTATAGAGCGCCTAAGCCGATTGATGGAAAATCATCATCAATACAGTCATCAAGTGCCTTATCGAGACCGTGTCTTCCTAAGATCTTTTTCTACGGATGTTGATACATATTGGCATCTCTTGATCCATCAAGAGTCCATGTAAATCCAGAATGAACACGTAAATGCATAATTCACCATATCCCTTCCAAATCAAGTAGAGTCCATGTGTGTTTCAATACATTTAGCAAACGCATGCTCCTGTGGTTTGGAGCCACTTGATTCGGATGAATGAAGTCCGTTTAAGACCTTCATGTATATCTCTGATCCCGTAGAGACGTTATTATGGCCACATTCATAGGCTGCATGTTCAGTTATTCGGAAACTACCAAACTGACAAAGTAGTGGAGTTCAATGACATCCATTACGAGAGCATATCTCATCGTAGTCAATCTCAGTGCGTGTCAGTGAGAGACCTTGTGCCATAAGGTGAGTTTAAGCTCTTGTTCTCACTACGCTATTTAACAAAGACATAGTTAATAAGGTTTAGCTTGCGGTGTCGCCATCACTTGCCCAAGGACCTATCTCTTTGTTAATGCTGGATCACATCTTTCCATTAGGCCAACAACTAAGTTGATATCCATCAACGAAGGGTGGTTCGATAGTAGACTCATTATCTCACGTCCTCATGTACACTAATGTAATACCTGTAGAGATCTCTATATGGATTAGATTTGATATTGAGGCGTCCCCCAACGATAATTACAATTCAGACTTCATGAGACGGATTTGAGTAACACTGATCAATGGATCAGGTTGTGCCAAACTTGTTTTCTTCCTAGTGCGAGAACATATCGAACCTAAGGGCCTCCCTCCTTTTGGGGAGCCACACGGCCTTGTGACACCCATTTTACTACTATATGGCGTCACCATATCACCATCTATGTTGATGGCGTCAAGGCCAACTCCTTTTGGTCCCGCCATGTCCTCTTGATAGGACATCAATCCTTGCAGACATATTTGCAACATGTGATCTCGTCACTTTAACATTTTAAGCATTTGGGATCAAGATGAGACTTAGTGGGGACAAACCACGACTATTCACGTCGTTCCACTTGAACACTTGTGTTCTTATCTCCCCCTAACGGCGGGAATATTGTCTCATCAAAGTGACAATCCGTAATTTAGCGGTGAATGAGATCGTCTGACAAGGTTTCTACATATGCGGATTAAATAGTTGGAGGTTCATATCCAACCAACCAAAGTACTTATTCATCTCTAATGACCCATCATTGTACGCAGTAGCAGTGCGATTTGGCACCTAGAAATAACATCTAACCGAGCTCAAGGATTGAAGATCTGTTTCAATCATCTTTGAGCTCAAAGATTGCAATTTTGTGTCAATTCTGGTACACAGTCACGAGCTGTAGTACAAAAATATTCAATGATGGTGGATCGTAGATGAATAGTAAAGCTGCATGCAAATATTGTATAGCCCTAAGATGCAATAGAAAGATTGGTGCACATCAATAATTTCGAGCGACAAGCTAAAGTTGCTTAGTCGTAGCCTCGGTGAGACCGTATTGCGTGTGAACATGGGGTACATGACACTTCAACTTATATCCCGATAAACTTCGTTAAAGAATGGGTAGTGAGCCCATAGAAGTATAAGCAGCATAAGCAGTAGAGAATAGTGTAACACGTGACCAGTGTGTTAACACTTCAACCAACACCATAAAACATAAAAAGGTGTCCGTAAGTTGGTTATATCTATCTACATATTTGGTGTAAGAATAGAATGTTCACTTTTATGTCATTTAGCATAAGAGGGTCTCACTCCTAATTTAGCTAAAGAATAAGCTTTCAAAACGAACAATGAGCATTGCAGGGGGCCAAGGCGACATAGAAGGAAGACCGGTGCACCTCAATTGCTTGAGGAATTGACCGGACGACCTCCAGAAAGTTGGTTTGGGTGACGTCAATGTCCCCTAGGTCACCACCATGCTTCATGGTGATGCTAGATCCCAAATGTCTTCGTTTTGAACGGAAGAATGAATGTCCATGAGAATTTCTCAAAGTTTGGACCATTATATCTCTTCCAGGTTGACCGATTAGGTCAAACCAAAGCATATATGAGTCGGTGTCCCAAATATCATGTTTGACGACAACATGTGATTCGATACTCGAATCATAGAGACATACAATCCATTAAATTGACTCATAAACTTCTCTAAGATGCATTGCAATCCTCATTCATGAGAAGGTATACACAAAAGAATTATTGTTCATTCTCACAATGTGTTTTCAAATGAAAACTATTAGCAGGAATATCTTTAAAGTTCAACATGGTTCGATTGCCTCTCAATACATAGAGGACATTTGTGACGTTGATCATGGTGCCATGAGGCATCAAGATTCAAGCTAAACCGCGTCCCTGAATGACCAGTATGATTCAATCATTGTAGTCACAGAAGATTTACAAGGCATAAAATCCAGAGATAGTTGCCGACTCCTTAGAATGTTGTGGATAGTTCCACTATCTGCGAAACACTCAATGTCTCTATGAGACATATCTATAAGGAGTAGATAGGCGAGTAAATAGTTCTACTTGAACCATTTAGAAGGATTGAAAGAAGCTACGAAAAGCTGCAATCTTGAGAGTGAATAAAAATTTTCGCGCAGAATGACCTTTGCGCACTGAAACAGCCATAACTTATTCGTTAAAATAGATATGGACAAACCGTAAAACGTTCTGAAAACTAGACTCGTAGAGCTTTCCAATGATATAAAGCTCATTGTCTGGTTCGTTCGGAGCTGTTCACAAAGCTCAAACGAAGTTGACTGTCTAGAAGAGACAGATTGTTGTTTTTCGCAGAATTAGCATATGCGAAGCTATAAAGCTTGCAGGTGGCGTGTAGGCTTTTGTCTTAGCCAAAAATGACTTGTGTATGATCAAAACCAAGTCATTTCGGTCGTTCTAAGGTCGTAAACTACATGACTAGTTAGCAAAAACTCCCTGACATGAACATAAACTAACTTAGAGGACCTAGAGGATCCGATCATGATGATAATTTTGCCGGTTTTGATAAGTCTTCAACGTCTTTTGCAAGACGGCAATTGGTTTAATAGCGTAGGGGGAATCCAAAATCAAAAGTTTTCGATAACTCCAAGTTAGTATGACCAGGCATGTCCGTGGAGGGTCGGTAGTGCGAGACACACTTGAAACCACTATCTCCTTAATTTCAGACAATTCTAAGACATCACACTGAGCTTGGACGAGCCTAGTTGAACAATTGATGATGGAAAATCTGCTATAGGGTAGAAGACTTAACCGGAAATACGTTGGCGATCCTTCTTAAGGATGCAAGGCCGTGCGTCATCTTCACTTGGAAGAGACCAAAACGGCACAATCTAACCATGTAGATTGTAAATATGCCATGCTTCTAAGGACGATGTAAAAATGTATATCTTGTTTGTAAATCAATACGAACCATAAAAGGAGAATAGTTTCATAACTTCGAAAAAATTCTCAAGGCATTCAATATTGCTAATGTGAGTACATCGAGGTCTCAAATAATGTTTTTAATGGTTTGTCCTTCGGATTGATTACACACAATCCGAAAAAGCCACGAATTGATAAAACACAATTCGGAAAAAGGCTTCGGATTGATCAAACACAATCCGGTGATAGGTCAGGGTTGATCATACACAACCCGGACAAGGAAACAAGAGTGATCAAACACACTCTTGACCCGCGAATAAAATTCCGGGATTTTTGGTACCTGCACACACAAAATCCCAAGCATAGAAAAGAGATGGAGAAGGGAGAAAAGATTTTATCCCCCCGAGGTATTCCAAAGTAAATAACTGTAATATTAAAGCTTACTTGCTAGTTTGCCAAATAAACTGCGTTTATAGGAGCTTTGATGAGTTTGAATCGATTGCAGGTTTGGACTGAGGGTTGGGAATCTTTCTGGCTTTCCTTAGAAGATGAGCAATCTTGAAATCTTTGGTTTATAGAGGCTGCCGAGATAAAAAACAACGTTTCGCCTACTTATACTCCGAATTTAGGGCTGAAAATTTGATAAGAAGAGCAACTCTGGATGGGGAAGGTACTGTCAAAAATTCAGGTCTATCGGAGCAAGGGAAGGTGGTGAACCGGTGGTCGGTAATGGCGGCGTTCTGAAATCTTCCGACCGGTTCAGAGACTCTACGGCCGGTTCTTAGGGTGAGGTCGGCGGCGTTGGATCCGGGACGGAGAGAGCTTTCTGGGGATGTAAAATTCTGACGGAGGGCAGTAGGAATTTTGGTCGGAAATCGAGAAAAACTAGGCTGCCCGATTTTAGGGTTTTGGAAAACAAATGGTGGGCTATTGGCTCTAGGGTTAGAACAAAGTGCATGATAACGTGATGAAAGATAAAGTGTAGAGACAAAGTTAGCAAGAGAATCATTATCTTATTCATTGATAGGAGCCCTTTATATAGGGAATTACACAATACCAATATGGTAAGGATATGAATACATAGATCTAGTCTAACTACATATCCTATTGGCATAAGACCAAGACACACATAAAGAATATCTAGAAAGATACAGAATATCCTAGAACATTTAGAAAATTTATTAATTGTGAATAATAAGCATTTATCACTTATTTCTTTAGTTTGTTAACAAATAAAAAAATGATCGATAGATTGTGTAAATTAGTTTTGGTTTGTAATCGTATCATGTATAATTAAAAGTTGAGATTATGAGAATAGAAGCAGTGGTATAAGACATTCACCTCGACCATTTTCAATTTTCGACACGAAATAGGCCCGATACGGCCCGTTCATAGGCCCGGGCCGGCCCGGCCCGAGCACTGCCCACCACATTATGGGTTTGGGCCATGGGTCGGGTTGGGCCTTACATTTGAGTAAATGGGCCGACCCAAGCCCGAGCCCGTTAAGAAGTGGCCCGTCGTGGGCAGGCCCAAGCACGGCCCGAAACCCGATTAGGCGGGTCGGGCTGGGCTGGGCCGGCCCGTTTGCCACCTCTACCTTAGGAGATACGTTAACCAAATAAAAATGTAAGGGTGCGTCTATTGCCACCCTACAAACCATTTTATTCACCTCACATTCTTTTCACACCCCATTTATATAAATTTAATTACAAGTCTATTTTGCTCACCCATTTATAATACCTAAAATACCATTTTCTCATTTCTTTTCACCCTACGTTGTCTTCTCACCCTATATATATTTTTTCAAATTCAAATTTTCTTTGTTCACTCTACATTCTCTTCTCACCCCTTATATATTTTTTAATTTTTAATTTACTTTATTCACCATACCTTCTCTAAAACTTAGGATTGAGAACCCTTCAAACGACTATTACTTTCAAAACCTAAGACGCTGATAGAAAAAAATCGAATATAAGAACGAATAGACATGGAAATTTACATATAAAAAATTGACATGAGAAATAATGAGTAAACAGATAAACGAAGCATCAATAAAGAAAACAAGAGAACAAAAATAAATAAAAAATTCAGTTCACCTCATCTTCAGGTGAATGCTAGCGTGTTCAAACTCTATAGAATGATCAAATATGATAAATTCTGGGTTAGGTTTATAAAGTGGGTGTTCATCCAAAAAAAAAATTGTAATTTGTAACAACTTATTCTCTTTTATTGTAATTTTACATCAGGGTATTTCAGTCTTTTAATAAATCAACAATAAGTAGGGTAAGTAAAGTGGTTTGTGAGGTGACAATAGACGCACCCAAATGTAAAATGATAAAGAAGTAAAGAATACTAAATATAAGTAGATCTGATGTTCCGAGATGTTCATGAATTGTAGAATAGTAAGACAATTATAATCAGTAATTTACACTCATAATATGTGCAAAAGCAATCACTATTTACCCAAAGAAATAGAAAACAAATCAGATGAATGAGTAATGAACTGGGCCTAACCATTTTAAATGATCCTTGGCAAGCGTGTGTAGAGCTCTCCGGCCACTTCCATGGCCCTAGCTACTTCTTCTCTCTATCTCCGAGAACATTCCCCTTTGTTTCTATATTCCTATCACACACGGGCTGCTACAGAAAGCCTCCATGGTGTCTATTTGATTGGTGAAATATCAATCACGATTGAAGTACTTCGAGGAAACCAAGCCGGTTCTTTAGTCAACGGTTGGTTAGTGCCGCAGATAGTCCCTAAATTGGAACGCGGGTGAAATATGATGAGTTGCTGATATGGTTAAACAAACCTTGAATCGAATATATGAAAAGTTATTAGAAAATATTTACCCAAAGAAAATGATCAATTGCAGCCTATGAAATTCCGATTAGACTTGCACAATGGCCTTCTGTCTCTTATACTTGTCTCCTGGTCGAGGAAGATAGCAAAGTTCGTGAGCAATTCTCTTTGAACCGAGGCAAGAAGAAAAACAAATAAATCATTCGGTAAAAATCGCAGAAAAGTAAAGAACAATTTTACTCTGAGTGCATGGAAGGCAGTAAGGAGGAGGCAAAGACCTCCTTCGATCTGCGTTGAGTTATCTGTCGACCTTGTTGCGGGAAGATGGCAGAGAGATGGAGATGGTAATCAGTTTTTACACGACCTAATAAAGAGGAGGGGGAAGATATACGTAAGATCGGTTTGAGATAGTGCTTAACAACTATATAACTGTTCTTTTGAAATTTGAAATTTTATCTTTACACTTTTATTTTTATCCTTCCATTGTTTTTACTGTTTTTAGCCTATTTATATTTAGTTCACACTTCTCATTTGTTAGGTTTACGGGGTGTATTGTATGTGGAATTAGTGCAAGATTTTAAGAAGTTTATAGAATGTGAAAGTCTAGGTGTATTCAATTCAGACTTTTAAAAATCTATCAAAATCTGGGTGTATTCAACTAGATTTTAAAAAATTATTATGAATTTCACCAAAGTCCAGAGGTATTCAATTTAGACTTTTTAAAATGAATAGAAATTTAGATGTATTCAAAATATCATTCATTCGATGCTTATGTTGTAACTTATATCCTTCAGCTATAGGAAAAAAATGTTTTCCCTCTGTCCTCTCGTGCAAGAGGTTTCTCAGCGACGATTAGGTCAGACTAGCAGTGGCTTTGCATTTTCGATTGAGAGAGGGATCTTTTCCTCTCTCTCTCGTCAAACTTGTGGGAGTGACAGCGGGTATGCTCGATGGTCCTCTCTATATACATGTTTCGACAGTTTTCCTGTTGCTTATGTTGGGGAGGTTGTTGGCGGCGTCGATACATGCTTGGTGAATTGGATCTGGTTTCGTGTTGAACGGGAGATGAAGTTGAAGGCTTTAGTATCTGGTGGTGATAGAGAGATTGATGGTGGCTAGAAGGACGGTTGTTTCCTTCCAATTGTTATCAAGGGCAATGAAATTGAGGGTGAGGCAGTGGTAGGTGAGCCTTGTGTGGTGGTTCAATATGGTGTTTATGCGACGGTGCTGCGGGACGGTGACGCCGGCATTTGGATTGACAGTGAATGGAAACCTGGAGATTTTTTTCTTCTTCCTCACGTCGTCAATGTGATTGATGGCATAGTGCTGGGAGGGCTGCATCACCTCCTTGGTTAGGTTGTTGATGGTGGGTCTCACAATGTTGGGGCGACAATGTTGATTTCAGGGTGGGGCGTTGGCGGCGCTGCACGTTGATTGATGGCGGCTAGGGTTTCCATCAGGGTGACATTAGCTAGGCTTTGTTGGGCTTGGGTAGTTATTTTGTTTTTTAATTTTATTTCTTTTTGGGTTCATATCTTTTTTCGAGAAAAGATATTGGACATTTTATCATCTTACCTTGAGTGAGAGAGATCGCAAAGGAAATAGAGACTCGGTGACCCTTTAATTGAGACTTATATTTTATTAACCGGGCTCTATAATTTCTTTGTTTTGGGCTTCATACAAGAAGGTGAGTGTACTAGGAGATTGCTAGTATAGTTTGCTCTTTTTTGGGTGGATTTATAATAGTTTATACGGAACGGTTCTTTCTATCGCCCTCACTGAGGGGGATCGTTTTTGTATAGATTGCTGAGTTAATAGAGGATGACCTCTTTTAATCAAAAAAAAATATATCATTCATTCTTATGGAATTAGTAACTCATGAATAACTATGGACTTTGTAGTGTAATTTACACACACCAAACTCTAATATTTTTCCATCCACCAGAGCAAAGATTTGGAAAAGTCTACGATATAGATTTTCTCTTTACATGTGAATAGGTTGATCCTGCGATACATCATCTTTCTTTTTTATAATATTCTATGTTATTAACGTTCTTCTACCTATTCTTTTCAATGTTTATTGAATGTTAACATTTTTCTTGTCTTGCAATTGCGATGCTTTGGAACTCTCGATAATCTAAATATTATTATGGATTGGATTAGTCTTTCTGGTGGGTATCATTAATTCTCTCATCTCTTGAACCTATTTGTTCTAGATCCAAAAATGAATTGACTCTTCCCTCCGTCTACTGACTCTTGATACTAGAATTACATGATCATGTATTATATATTTGCGTACATGAATATGAACATGTCCAACTTTAGAACATGCGTCGAGTAGTCCTTGATTTACGTACAAGTATGCGTGTTGGTAATATAAGTTAATATAATTTTTTTTCGTCACCTATGTTTATGTATCTCAATCAAATATTACAACTGAATGCATCGAAATTAAATAGATGAACTATAAAAACTTATAATCGGTGTCATTATGTGTTTATCATTGAATCTTTGTTTTTTTTTCTTTCCTATAATTGTAAGTATTGAGAAATCTACATAAATCATTCATATGAAATCAATCTGTAGATTTCATAAATCAGTGAAAGTCTGTGATTAAAAATCGACAGTTTTAAGAAATTAGTGAGAGTCTATGAACTTTTTAAAGAGTCAGTAGACTTTTTAAAAAATCTGTTTGGTTAAAATAAGTCTGTATAAATCCAAATATAATACACCCTCCTTAATTTAAGTGAAGGGCAAATGCAGGAATTATGATAAATTTAACCAAAACCTTAATTAATAGAGATGATGAAAAAATAAAATAAAAAACTGAAGTTACTCTTTCATTTACCGACTCCACTCCCTCACCGCCACACAAAGGATACCAACTATATAATGGAAAACCTACTTATTAACCTGCCACCGCCACACCCACACCCACACACATTCTAAAAAATCTGGTAAGCTGTTCGTCCATCGCTTTGTAGTTTGTACAAGTTGTATTCTATTTCATATCGACAAAATAGGTTTCCTTGTTTCCAATTTTAAAGTTTCTATATCGCAGAATGGTTTGAGTTCAGATGTGATTGTTGTCAGTTTGAAGAGAGCTGTATAGATTAATCTGTTGCTCTCTTCAGCCTCTGCTCTGCTCATCTCTGTTCAATCTTCCACCGCTTCGCTCTCGATTCTGCAAATTCAAGGAGACGGGTCTTCATTCTGCATTTATTTTTTGGTCGAAATAAGATTTGGGGGTTTAGGGTTGTGAGATTGGGTTTGTCATTAGCTAGGAGAAGAGAGGCGATTTTGAGTTTTTGATGTGAGGAGTGTATATGATAAAGGCACAAATGGTGTTCCCAACTCAGGGAGAAGATTTGCTCAACTTGGTCTTTGCCTAATTTATAAAATTCGGTCGGTTCCTCTATTTATTCTAGTTTTGATGTTGTCTTTTTTTTTTGCTCATTTTTGTTTATCTCTGATTTCTAGGAACTTTGAAATTGTAAGTTCTTAATCCATTTTCAAAATCCCAGCAACCAAAAGAAGCACTAGATTTTTTCCTAACCAAATCAATGGAACAACTTGACCATGAATTGATATTGCTTCAAAACTATTGATTTGTTATTCCTGAACTTAAAAGATAACATTGAAACATCAAATTGTAAGGGAGAACGAAGATCCTCATGCCTCAACTCTCAGCTTCTATTCACTCCCTTCTATAGGGAAACTCCGAATATAGGTCTATATCATTTGTACTAGCTGGTGGTTAATATTACTTCTATGTGGGAAACTGTAAATGAGTAGGAGTATTGTGAATTCGAGTGGTTAAGAAAAATTTGAAATTGAAATTGAGATATATAAGTATGAAAGGATTTTCATTTCCCATTTGATTATATGTTTTCAGAATTTGAATATATGAATTTGAAATTGTAGAGTAATTGTTTTCAGATTTTCAGATCTCTCAATTTGATTTGTGGAGCTATGTTTATATTGTCATTATAGATCTGATAGATGTTCTTACATTTTATCACTGTCAGTGCTTTGTTCTCAATTGGCAATTTTGGCTGTTGAAAATCCTTTCATCACTATGATGTTGCTGATTTTAATAGAAGTGCCAAATATGCCCTTTTTCTGTTGTTTGCTGCTACACCTTACACATGCTCTTCCTTATGCAGGTAGCTGAGAGCTTTGAGTTGGTGCGAAGGTAGTTAATTGTTGTTTGATAAAGATTGAAAGAATTTCTTGCTTGGTAATCTCTCTGGATTTATGATGTTTTGCACTTCCTTATCTGATTATTGCAGTCTTTTAATGTACAGATTATATTTTATGGCTGTCCAGTTCGATTTACATTTTGCTTTTGGCTGAAGAATTAATTTCAAGATACCCTTTTGATTTCTGGTCATCAGTTATGCTAAAGCCTTATGTGAGCTGAGGTTGGATAATATCGCATTTTTTCAACAAACTTGAGTAACAACATTTGCTAACCGACTACGTTATCTTCTGCAGCTGTGACCGAAAAATCATCTTTTCGACAATTGTACTAGGTTAACTATAAACTTCTGTAACACTAGCATTTTTTGCACTGCCTTTAGTTGAATGAACTTCAACTAAATTGTAAAATATGTGAAGAGTCTTTAGCTATATGTTTTCTCTTTACTAGTTCTTTCTTCTTATTATTAAAAGGGATAAATTTCGCAGCAAAGTGCGGGAAAATTTCTAGTCTTGAGTGAAGCAATGAATTCAGACACAGAAGAAACGAGGTCACAAATGACGGGTACCAAATCAAAGCCATCAACACCGTCGCACAAGCACATGAAGAGGAAGAGGGTTGCAGCAGACCAAATCCAAGCCACCATCAGAGTCATCCCGGGAAACCCAGAGAGGATCCCACCTCTGGTGGGGTATTTTCCATCTGGGTTCAACCCGACCAGGAACCCAGACCCAGATTCAACCAAAGTTGGAGTCTTTACGCACAAGGAGAGACGTGGGACTAGGCTTCAGGTTGTGGTGACCCCAAATAAGGAGTCTAAGGTTGATTTCGTTGGGACTAGCTATGCTGGTGAGGCTCAGGCTGGGGCGCTCTGCACTTATGGACTTGGGATTCTTGATAAGGCCACCCAGACATTGAAGATTGTGCCTATTGCTAGCAACAAGGTAATTTAGGACCGTTTGGTTATTGAATTTTCTCAAGGTATTAGTTTTGTTTATGTTTGGTTTATAGCTGAGTTTAGTTGTATAATGCATCAAGTGAATTGAGAACCTTGAAAATTCAAGGATAGAACAACTTGTGTTGTATTGTACACTGAGTAATTTTGTTTGAATTGTCATTGTGAGGGTATAACTTGTGATCTTGCATGGTATACAAACTTTCAGATATTTAGATTGGAGCCAAAGATTCAAGGCTTTGACCCCGCTGATAAGGAACCTGCAAGTTCAGCTATCGGAGAACTTTCTGCACATGACAAGGCAGAAAAACGTATAGACCTTCTGAATCGTTACGGGACAAAGAAGTCAATACGGCAGGTAAGACCCTGTCGTTCTTTTTCAGTTTCTATCGCCAGCATTTGTGCAATCACAGGTGTCTTGTCTTGATGCAGAAAGCCTACTGCCTAAAGGCCAGGATCAACAAGCTCTAAGGCTTGGGAATTTAAACACACACAAAACACTTTTATTTGGGAATCACTCCCTGGTTTCTCACCAAATCTAGTCTTCTCACCCTGAAACTAGGCTGCACGCCAATACCATCACAGGACAACTCAGAAAACACTCTGATAAGTTTATTCATAAAACATAACATACCTGGGCATTAGACTTTTACACTTATTTGTATTTAAGCTGATAGCTCGAATGGACTGCACTAAAGACTCTTAAAGACTTCTAGAACTGAAACATTAGTAATCTCTACTGAAACTGACGTATTTGAGACTAACTAAAAGAGACCTTAAGACTTCTGAACTGAAATGGAAATATGAAAAGACAGGCAGCTTAGAGACTTCTAGAATCAGACTTTGTTTCCCTCCCAGGTGCAATAATTATCGTGAATGATTAGGTGCTTTCTCCTTCCATTTCTTTTGCTCATAAACCTTGAAAGGTTTGCCTATGATGGCCTCATCATGTCTGGTTGTGTCTGTTTGTAATTAGAAATAAAGATGACAAAACAAATTATAGAAAGAAAAAGAAATCTCAATTTTTGTAAGCATTATAGTAGGATTCTAAATGAGCTTGAAACAGTGCTTTGGAAAAAAAGAAAGTTTGTACTTGAAACAGTAACTAGAGACATATAAGCAACATAGAATTTGATCTATTGGTTCTAGTGATTGTGAGAGCTATATTAGACATATACCTTTTAACTTTTGTTTGCAAAATTTGTGCTTGATTTGATGCCATTGCTGATTTAGTGAAAAAAAATGTAATATTAGGGGAAGTGATGGTCAAAATTCTGTTCGATGTATGACTGTCTGTTTTATGAAATTCCATTATTACTGTTTGTTTTCTCCATATCTGCTGTGTTGTTTGGTGGTCAATCATTTCATACTTTTACAGTATTGGGACTATAAGAACAAAAAACCAAGGGTTGAAGATAAAATTAAAAGGGAAACTACCAATATTGATTAAAATTTCTTTCAATGAGTTAAAATTTTAATGGAGAAATTTGAAAGGCTTGATATGAACTAGCTCTATGTCACTATGTGAGGTTCATGATATTGCAACTGAGACTTTCGGAATTTCTGTCCAATTATATTTTAAGCTTGATAAAGCATTAGTTAAATTTATTCTTCTGTGACCTTGCAGAATAAAAAAATGCGAACCTTGAAGCAAGAAGATGATCCTGATTCTCAAAATGATTTGGATGCAATCAAACAAGGTATGACAGACAGGGAGGATACTGAAGCTTCTGAAGGCCATAAAGATCGCAATACCCCACCATTTAATGCTTCTGCTGCCACTCCCCATGAGGCTTATCCACTGGATAAGATCATCACCACAGGAGAGTGGAAATTCCTCCAAGATATTTATAGGCTTTCAGAAGGTGGAGCAGAAATCTCACGGGATTCTTTTCCAGAATTTGTTTGCAACCGGGTCCATAAACTGCAGCTGATCGAGGTAAGGGTGCAAAAGTTACTTGTAGTGTTTTGACATACTTGATTTGTCTTCTGGTGTGTGTTGTTCGGTGGTCAATCATTTCATACTTTTCCAGTATTGAAAATATAAGAACAAAAGATCAAAGGGCTGAAAAAAAAATGAAAGGAACATACTTCATTTGTTTTTTGGTATAGAAATCAATGATGTAGATATGGATGTCGGGTTGCTTGTAGTGTTCTAACATACTTCATTTGTTGTCTGGTGAATGACGAAGTTCCACGTCTCATGATTTCTAAACTAGTATAGCATGATGTTAATACTTTGATTGATATTTTGCATTATTATAAGGCCGATTATCCATTTTATTTCTATGAGAACATATTGAACTGAAAAGCCAATCATTTTCAGTTGCTTTCCGTTACAGTTTTGAACACTGAAAAGAAAATTTTAGCTCTACAATTATTTACGAGAACACTTGCCATTTAGATTAGCGAAGCATGATGAAGCAAGTAAAGTTACTGTAGTAGTTTACCAATTTTTTACACGCACCCACTTTCTTTCTCCCAAATGTACATGTGCCTGCACACATGAAGATATCTATTATTGTATAACCCAAAAATGGTTGGTACCTCTGTTCCAGTAATCTGCTTCATACAAACACTTGTAAAGATGTCTTAGGCCTCTTTAAAGTAAGTGTTAGTGACTAAGGGTTTACATCTTGTGAACTTCAGTTTTTGTGTTGCCCCTTTATGCTTGCATGTTCATGTGTGACTACTAGCATAAAGAAAGGAAAACATTAGAAATTTGGAGCCATATTATTTTTTGATCTAGTGTTAGCTCAAACGTCATGGCGTTTCCTCTTATCATTTTCATGATATAAGAACTGAACACTGTTTTTCGTTTCTTTTTGTAGGATGCAGACAAGAGGAATAAGCTTTCTTGTATTTTCTCATATATTACGCATCTTATAAAGTTCAAAGATCTACATTCCATGGATGGGTTAGCAGCAGGACACAGATTCCCAAGCATGGTAAAGGATAAATTTTCAACCATGTTTGATGCTGTGTCAAAGAGGCTATCAACTGAGAAAACTAATCTTCTCATTAGTTATGTCTTGGTGCTTACACTTATCGCGGATGAATTCCAAACAAGTATGACGGACATATTGAAGGATCTGAAAATGACTCATGCAACTTTAAGGACACATTATGAGAACTTGGGTTGCAAGGTGTCTAAGAAGAATGATGTATCAACGGTTACCCTTCCTGTGCCCCTCCAGTTTCCAACAGTGAGGCGCAAGCGACGCAATAATTGATCTATTTTATTTTGTTATTGATCATATGACGGCACATGCAAGAATATGGGTATTTGGCTCAGGAAGTGTTTTGAAGTTAATATATAGTTTGAAGGTTTTATGTTACTGTGCTTTTAATTTAATGGAAGTTTGGCCTTTGCCTCTTGCTATTTAGTATCGCCAATACATTCTATTTTGGACTTGTTAATTTGCACTATGCTCTTTCACATCCTACCTTGGTTATGTGAAGAACTTGGAGGTTCAGGGGCGCAAATGTAGCTTTGTTAAGACAATAAGATGGCCAATTCTTAGCGCACTCTCAAAACTAGCTAAATTCCTCGCATCCAGAGCATCAAAAGCTAAAGAAGAGGAGCCTACTTTTATGAAATTTTCTAATATATCTTCCTCCAACAAACTTCAACCAAGGCTACAAGATGCCACTTCTTTAAAATGTTCTCCTAAGACAACGAGACAGAGATACCGAGAAAGAAAAAATAATGATTTTTTATTTTGTTATAAAGAAAAACGGGCCAATAGGTGAAAAGGTGAGAAAGTCAGAACAGATGGGAGGGTGAGAAAGTCAGAGGCTGAGGATTGAAGACCCTCTTATGGCATTCAAAAATTGGATATTTTAAAGGAAATATCGAGAAATTATCGATCTCGGTAAATTATCCATGGAAATTATTGAGGTAAAATGAATATTATAAAGAGTTATATATATTTAAATGCACAAATATCGCAAGAAATGTTATATAGCGTGGATGGTTAAGACATTACTATACCCTTAGGCAACCAAGGTTCGAGTCACGCGTGGGTGAGATATTTTGATTTTTCAGTCCTTGATTATAGGATTGAAGTTGCTCTCTTCCTTAACATGAATAGAAGAGTAGGAGCAGCATTAAGCCTAGTACTGTTAGCAAAAGATTCATTTTTCACTAAACTCGCATATGGGTTCGACTTTCTACTGGTGGCACCTGATCAGACAATTTGAAGAGGCAGAGAGTGGAATCATTGGACACGCACAAGCTTTATTGCAAGTGAAACAACTGATAGAGTCAGAGTCATGGGGGCAGCTACAAACAGCAGTCCGGAAGAGCTCGCCGTTGTTGAAGCAGAACATTTATACCATTATTCAACAAAAACCTGGAAATGAGAGACCCCTATTGAGGAAAGTTTATTCCAATCTCTTCAACAATGTTACAAGAGTAAGTATTTCCACCCGATATATCGATTCCGTTATACACATTAGATAGTTTAAGAACATGGATAAAGTATCAGGTCTTAATCATCACTCATATCTCATACGTCCGATGTTTAAATAAATTTTATGTGATTGCTCGATAAACCGAGAATATTGATGTTCCTTACTGTTTGTGATGTTATCTGGGATGTCATTTTGACTTGTTCTTTGAAGTCTAATACTTGATGTTATGGATATTCCTTATTGTGATGGATGAATGGCCAGTACTTCGATGCTCTTCTTTTTATATCTGTTCTGTACTTCTGTTTTCAAATTGTGTTGATGCACTTGAATTTTTTTATTTATTTTCAAGGGATTATGATTTCATCATACTGTTTTTTCTTTTGACATCCTTGTATTTTGTACTTTGTTTCCCGTGTCAATAATTCCACTTATTGTAAACAAGATCACTTTCATTGACTGGACCATTTTGATGTGCATTGCAGCTTGATTATGCAGCAAGGGACAGAGACGCCTCACGGATTCGTTAATGCTATGAGAACATTGTGCTGTTTCTTAATGAAGTTTTATCTAGACTATAGGTATCAAGCAATTGTTTCATTCCTTGCCTTCTTTCCTGCAATATTTAAGCATCTTAAAATGGCATGTAGATGAAATTACATGTAATATTTAAGCATTGTAGGCTCGTCCTAGGAGCCTTCTGTTACATCCAGGATGCTGATTTTATTCAAAACATCTCACAACAACAATGGTCTCACATGAAAATTAAGGTAAATTTAATAGCTTAAATTGTTCGATTCCCAGCATCTAGAGAAGACAAGCTTATGCTGAGGTAAATCCAATTGCATGTCAGCAGATGTAGTCTGCTATTTTCATTGAGTCAGTTGAGCTTCCATGTTGAACACTCTATTTCTTAAAAATAAAATAAAAAAAGGTTATCCACCCTTAAATTTGGAGTGATATCCTTGCTCTATGGAGGTTTTCATGTCAACAGAACATAGGAGAAACATCTACTTGACTACATCTTTTGGATATCAACAAACAGTACTCACATTTTTACTTACAAATCTTGAGAGTGATCGATTTACATTTACCATTCGTAGTAAATTCATGTCACATAATCACATATCTTATAAATGACTCGTTTTTATTTTATCAAATTAATCAATGTTATCTCTACTACAATAAAGTCGGGCATTCAACAAATTCACCAAAATGTGAACTGTCAATTTTGCCCAACTATCACTTTACCCTTACAACCAAACACAAAGGTTATTATGGTAATTAAAAAGATAAAAAAACAAAATAAAAAAACAAGATAAATAAAAAAGGAGATAACTGAGGAGAGAAAGTGGGAAAGAGAATATTGCTGCAACGGGAGAGTTATAACTGCAAAAAAACACATCATTTCCCACTAACTTCATAAAATGAAAAAAAAAAAAAAAAAAAAAACTATCTATTGGAAACGTTTTCGACACACGAGTATCGCTGGTATAGAGGCTAGTCTCTATTAATTAAGGCAATTTGCCTTATGTAACCGTCAATGGTTAAATTTTCAGAAATCGCTTTTATTGCCCTTTCTTTATTTAATTTCTACAACTCAAAAACTTATTGTATGAATGATAGTATAGTAAAACCAGTAACAAAAAACAAAAGGGTTATAGGAAAACTAGAATTGAAATGGTCTACTCATTTCATTAACAACCCTCTTTATATAGAAGTTGATTACAACGGTAATTACACGCACATAATGACGATATTCAATGCTAATAACAACGTACATAATGACTAATTGATAACTGATTGAGCGGTTACATCCTTTGATCACTAATTCCATAATTTACTTTCATCAGTTACTTTGACGAAGACACACATAAGGTATTTTCATTCAACACTCTCCCTTGTGTCAAGTCAAAGTTAAAAACGGTGCATGGGGTGTTGTCTCATTAAAAATCTTGCCAAGTAACAAAACCCAGTGGGACAAAATAAATCTTGGTCGAAGGGAAAAAGAGCACAACGCACCTATGTGTGTTAGACTCCCTCTGAAGTCTACACTCCCCCTGATACTTACATCAATCAAGGAAGCTAGGAATGTCTTTGCATTCCTAGGTTTCTCACATGCTTTTCAGATATAGCTTTAAGTTGTGATTTGAGAAACAAGTATGTCTTATTGTCCTCAGACCTTACTTGCTTTACTTGAATCTTGAGGAGAGACTAATGTTTCTCACAAGGTATCATCGTGTTCTCATTGATGATTACATAACCAGTTTAGGAACAACTTATTAATCATAAATACCTAACAGTAAAAACCACCAAAGCATCGTTTGAGGTTTTGATGCATGTAGGGGATTGCAGTTCTATGCATTCCCTTTTGTCTTTCTATAAGGATAGGATGAACTCAAGTCAATGGTTCATTTATGTATTAGGATACGTTCTTTATACTTTCCAATGACACTGTGTTAGTGCTTGAACAAGTTCAATGATAATGTAATACTCAGTCGTGTTCATTGGGCTAAGTACAATATTGCATGTATTGCATTTTAGAGAAGAGTTTTCATTTCTCTACGCTTCTTCGTCATCTTTCTTTGGACGAAATGAATTTTCCTTTACATCCAAACATCGACCGATCATTGGGAGTGCTAACAATATGCATTTTGTCCATGTAAATCGCCTGAGAATCTTTTGGACACATACAGACCGGTGGATTAGTATTCTACAAACTCGTTATTAATCGAGTTCCTCAAGATTATTCATCTCAATTTAGATTTCATATAGCTCGCGGTTTCTCTTACTTCATCAAGAGTACCTACTATGTTCATATCATCAACATAGATAGATATAATTACAAATCTGGAACTCTTTCCTCTATGAGTACGCAGAGGAATAGTTCATCATTTTGTATCCCTTTCCACTCAAGTAGTCACTTGTATAAAGTGAGCGTTTGAATTCTAATTGCAAACGCACTCTGTGGTTTAGAGTTACTTGAGTTTGATAGTTTAAGGTCATCAGGCACTTTTATGGATATCTCCTAATCAAGATCCCCATGGAGATAAGTAGTAACCATATCGATGAGCTGCATTTCCATTATGAGAGATTATTTCTCCTCGTTGTCAATCCATAGCGTTGCGAGAACCCTAGGCGCCACAAGGAGAGCCTTGTCCTTTAAGGCTTTATTCTTCTCATTACGTTTTATGACAAAGACTTATTTATGTCCTACAGGTTTTACACTTGGTAATGTAAACCAAATACCTGTCTCTTTGTCAGAGAATCTAGCTCTTCCTGGTTCTCATTTTTATGTAGGCCAATATGCTCTTGGTTGACATTTTTCAATAGAGCATGGTTTGATACCTTTATGCTCTATGATTCTTTGAGCAACAGTGTGAATCATCAATGTGTATGTACTCTTGTAATCTGTTGAAATTTTGTCACTGGAATCATTTTAAACATCGGAACGTCCTCCAATATTGATTTATGAACATAACTGTAATCAGAGACAATCTCATGAGAGAGATTCTTTACATTGATGAAGTTGTGCCTTACTCACCCAATTCCTTTAGGCAAGTATTGATCGAACCAAGCGGCATCCTCCTATTCCTTTAGGGAGCCACAACCTCAACCACACCTCCACTAAGTGTGGTTGCATCGCCTCTATCTGCGGCGACGTGCCCCTTATTGGGGACTTTTATCCTTACAGGCATTTGCAGCTCACATGTGTGATCTCGTCACTTCAACAATATCTATAAACTGTTACGTTTAAGGTATCGGTTATGTGAGGATCAAGATGAGACAGAGTGGAGCAACCACAACAATTCATGTCGTTCCCATAGAAAATCTTTTTTCTTATCTCCCCCTAACGATGGGATGACTGTCTCATCAAAGTGACACTCCGCAATTTTTAGCTGTAAGAGATCGCCTGACAAGGGTTCCGAGTGCGGATAATTGTTGAAAATCAGTATCCAACATAAATACTTTTTCATTTCAAAGTACCTATTTTTTGATGCGTTGTGGGGGCGCAGTAGGCACATATGTTGTGCAACCAAGTGTGTGTAAATCTCAGGCTTATGTCCAGTTACCAATTGGTACGCAGTGGTTGGCTAACAATGGGTGTAAAAACAAATAAGTAAGGCTGCGTATAATATTGCAAAATCCCAAGAAGGTATATGTAGGTTGGTGCGCATAACCAATACCTAGATATGGTGGCATATGTGAAGCTATTTTATGTATGCATTTAGGGTACAAGATATTATACATTGATCCTTATAGACATGCAATAGTCATCTATTGCATTGTCAGGTACTATAGACTTTATAATTTTGGGTGGTGAGCCTATAAAATATATGCTAAGAGTGCAGCATTTCTTGTGAATAACTAATCGACATGTAACCAGTTTGTCGAAACATCCTCCAGAACCATAAAGTACTTTAATGGTCTGCATTTCTAGATGGATAAATCCACAATAATCATGTTGTAAAATGGGTTTTCATATGATAATTGTTGGCACAAACACTTGTGAAACTTTAACAAGCTAGGTTCGATTAGCTTATGGCGCATACCGAGCTTTTGTGACTTTAGTTTGTAGGTAGTCACTATAAGCTAAGCATTCGGTTTCTCCTTGATACCTTCCCTAAGGTATATGAGAGTGTATATAATTCGAAAGATAAACCCCGTATTCTTTAGGATATATTTCGATTTAGGTAGAATGATATGTTTTTCATTCTA
This sequence comes from Fragaria nilgerrensis, assembly GCA_010134655.1. Taxonomy (NCBI): domain Eukaryota; kingdom Viridiplantae; phylum Streptophyta; class Magnoliopsida; order Rosales; family Rosaceae; genus Fragaria; species Fragaria nilgerrensis. The sequence goes on from CM020977.1 coordinate 12,758,956, forward strand.
ATAATTTCTCTTTTTATTTGTTAGATGCATTTCCTTGCATCGTTATAGTGCTATTGTCGAACCATGTATATGTGCAGTAATAAAAATTGAATAACTGCAATGCTTAGGATAAAATCCGAATTAAGAAGCCAACGATGATCAAATAAAGGTCTTTTCGAGAAAATCTGATTCACCAAACCATTAATCAAAATAATCTTTTAAGACTAAACAACAGTCTAATTACAAATGAGGTATTACGCCTTCATAACTGACAAGGAAAACACTGACGTTCACCATTTCAAATGATCCATTATCGTTGGTGTCGTAGAAGAGGTTGATGGAAAATGTAGTCTTTTTCCACAAAAGTGATTTCCACATCAAAAGCCCAACTATGACACTCAATTTCTTTTGAGTGCAGTACATCAAATAGTTAGATCACCTATCTTCATAAACAGGAGTTAGTCACACATTAATAGGTATCCATGTTTAATCAATTTTCTAAGAGTGTGAATTAGATATCAAGATCGACCAACAATCGTAACGATCACATTTTTCGATTCGTCGTGAAAATACTTCATCACAGTTAAAGGTTTGTCATTGTGATGCTATGAAATTACTTTGTCATAGCAACATAATTTATGACATGCTAATAAAATAATCATTTAATAAAATTAAATGGACATAGCATATATCATGATAACATGTCACAATAATAGCAAAATATTTTTGTAACATGCTTAATATCATTAATAAAATTTAACGCAAACGGTAACGTTAATTGAAACCATACTTGTTAGTTTGTCAAATAAACTGCGTGTGAATCGGTTGCTTCACAATTCCGTTTTCATCGTGGCAATTGCTCTCGTAATCAATGATTTGATCGTCGCGTCATAATTGGTTAATCACATGTAGAAACAATAATATATGTGATTAGCACATTTAATCATATATATTTGATTGTAATTCATCATAAATAATAAGTAATAAATGACATTATTGTAAAATCGTAAATACTAATTACATTTCAGATTTATCATTTCAATTTCCTCAAAACAAGAAATAGTAAATCTGTGGAAAGTAAACAGTAATTTAAATTCACAAAATTACCTTTGTAAAATATCTGATTTACCAGAGAGGTAGAAAAATTTGGATCGGCTTTTTGCAGATCGGGTCGCGCGGGTCCAGGTTTGAGCAGATCCGTGTCGAGCTGCTGCGTTCGGGTCGTTGGCAAAGAAGCTTCGTCTGTGGCGAGGCTGGGTAGATCGGCTCTGCGGTGGATCCGAGCAGCGCTGGGTTTCATTGGGCAACGCTAGACGGGGATTCGTCGTGCAAGGCTCGGCTGGGCGTCGCCGGTGGGCTGAGCACGGGAGAGCTTGCCGGCGAGGTGAGTTGGGTGCTCGGGAGGGATGCACGGCAGAGAAAAAGAAAATAAAGAGGTTTAGGGTTTTTTTTTTGGAAAACTTAAGGCTAGAACTACTACGTGCTGATAATGTGTTATAGAAAAACTAGAATTGGAATCGTCTACTCATTTCATTAACAACCCTCTTTATATAGAGATCGATTACAACGGTAATTACACGCACATCCTTTGATCACTAATTCCATAATTTACTTTCGTCAGTTACTTTGACGAACTGACGACGAAAACACACATAAGGTATTTTCCTTCAACAAAAAACAATTTTTCTAGAATAAAAAAAAGAGAAGGGTGACGTGCAAGTTGTTAACTGCAATTGCAATTTGTAATTCAGATAACTATTGTCAAAACCGATCACTATCCCATTGAGTTTGCGGTTATATATTCTCATCTCCTATTTACATGCAAAATTGACCACTACTCTCCATCGCAGTTTATATCAAAAGCAAAACTTGAGAAAATGTTGTATGTTATCTTCAATTTCAAATTGATCTCAACAGGTTATATTAACCTGATCGAAAGCCTTCCTTGATTCAAAAGCTTCTTCTGCCTCATCGATGACCATACTTCGCTTGATTTTGGAAAGAGGATGAGCCGGAAGACAAGTTGACAATTGAAAATGTCGAGGAGTGGTGGCTTTCATTTTGCTCTATTTACCACTTCAAGCCCTCCTACAAAATCTCTATGCACCTGGAAAAGTATCATGCTACGGTTCTAGTGAAGAAATTGGTTGTATGATCTCTTTACCATATTCATATTGCAGTTGATTTTTATATTAGGATTATTAATCTTCCTAGAATTGATCTTGAAGAATTTTCTTATTTTATTCAGGTAGAATTCCGGAAGAGGGGGGATTATAAGTTTTGTTAATTTATTTATTAATGTTTTATAATTCTTATTTGATCTGAATTGAAAAGAGAATATGAGTAGTCACGGCTAAAGGTATGGCGCCAACAATGTCGAATTTCATCTAATATGACGATTACATTCTAAGCCTTCCTCTTTGGGTCATTCATTGCAGAGAAGGGAAGAACATAAGCAAAAGAAAAGAGGTTGTATTTGCGACCATATAACACTTCTCTAAATTTCAAGAAATCAAGCACACAAGTTGTATATTAATCAATTAATAACACTTCTCTAAATTTCATTCTTTGCATTTGCGACCAGATATGTAATCACATGGTGCTTTCTCTTACATTCGGATCTTGAATGCATCAAGATAATATTTCTCTTCTTTTGTCAGTATGTATTGTAAGAAAAGAAAAGGAATTTGAAAGACTGCGCTTCGGTTTACATGTACTGCATCAAGGCAGTTAATGAACTTCATTGCTCCTCTTTTCTCACTCCATCATACACTTTTAATTTAGAAAAGCAGCCCGCCCTAAACGATTAACCCAGGAGGATATTATCTACAGACTTATATTTGGGAATGATTATCATGATCTTGTACCAAGCCTAAGAAGATTCTTTACGTGAGTGGAAGAGGCTTAGTTCAACTCGATAAGAAGACTACATGATGCTATACATGTATGATGTATCTTTTACTACATTGTTTGCATTTGTTACTTTAGACACTACAGTTGTATGTCTGTCTTGCTTCTTTTAATTTTCATTTGTTTTCGACTTTGATTTTTGGATAATTTGGGTATTGACCTCGGACACCATGTATATCTCTGCAAATTATGTGTAGGTGTGAACGGAGAAGAGACAAGGATTTAAGGTTTTGGAGATGCATAAAAAATTTGATACTAATTGAATGGTTGTTTTTGTACTCCTTGCTCATTTGTTTTCTCCTCCACAGGAAATTCAATGGATTTTGGTAAATGCAGAAGTTGATTGTCCCACCACAGGCTTTTTCAATGAAAATTGTGATTTGAGATTAATTTTGTCACACTTCTTTTGCTATCTCTATTAATTACATGAAGAAGAGGAGAAAGAACGTCATTTGCTATCTCTTTTACTTCTTTTGCTATCTCTTTTGTTGGTGAAGTTTGATTGATAGATCAGTTGAATCTTCAAAAAACCGCTCTGGAAAAGGAGAAAGAACATCCTTGAACCAAGAATAGTCCTTTGATTTTTTTGTATCTCTTACTATATAACTCTATAATGTGGCAACTGTGCACAATTATATATGGATCAATTGTATCTAAAGAAATACATGGGAGTTGATCAATTAAACTTTTATTTAATGTTACCTTATTTGCTACCATGTAAATGAAAAAAATACCATGGTTAAGAAAACAAAGTCACATTTGTCAGTATAACCCGTTCACACAAGTGAGCGCGGGCCTTTTCGTGAAGGACTATCTAATGTTAAGCAGTCTTTTGTTTATTAATTGCTTTGTATAGAAAAATTAATGAAAACATGGTAAAAGAGTAAAAGATAATACATAAAACTACTTTGAATCAGTTTCCTCTTCCCCCACAACTCCCACAAGCAGTTGGACGCAAAATAAACTGATTTGCCTTTATCTTCTCCAGTGGTGGAGGGAGAAAAATATACTTGTGGGGGCAAAGTTATTGAACCAAACACAAAGATATCTATTGATGAATGAATACTCAAACTTTCTCCTTTTCACTGGGGGCACAACTGTATTTTTGCTGCCATTTCTCAAAATCTAATGGGGCACGGGCCCCCACTGGTCCTCAATTCCCTCTGCCACTAATCTTCTCCATGTTTCTCTTCCTTTCAAAATCTGCTGCTCTACTACTCTTTAAATCAATAAGGGAGACCTAATCTACATATTATGTAGTACATATAACAAAAGCAAAGTTGTCTTCGATCACCTTCCTTTACTCTGCGCTCGCTCTCCAGGTCCTTATTATCTATATCATTCATCTCATGTTTGTTTAGTTGTAAATTGATTTTGATTTTGTGATCGGATGGTGACGGTGGCAGGGAGAGTGAACTTGATCATACAACACATAGACTATGAGGAATACTCGGTGTTGTTGATGAAGATACGGCTTAGGAGGAATGTAGGGGATCGAAGAAGAATCAAATATGTACTTATCCCTGCTGATCTAAACCAGGTTCGATACTTATGCAAGTTTTATGGATTTGCATCCTCCTGAAATAGATTTTGAAGTTTGATTTTTATGGTCAATTATGTATATTTTTAAACAGGAAATTGACTTGAAAATTCACAATTGCGGACATTTTGGTATTACAACTCATCTTGATGTAGTGGGTGTACATATAAATTTCAGGTAAATGTAAATCAGTCGATGCTACATATTTGTCTACTACTTCGTTTGTGTTCTTTGTATCTGTATATTAACTGTATGTACTTTGTGTCATAATAGAATGGTTGGTTAAACATACTATTTTCAGTTGCATGTTGCATATAAGAACAATTCCACCTGGAGTGCTGGCCGTGTATGACAATTGCTATTGAAGTGATTGCCACTGCCATTTGAGGTATGAATATTTCATTGACATCTTATGAATATGTAATTTTGGTAGTGTGTGAAATCTTAGAAGCAAAGGACTTTTTTTCTTTTTTTTCTTTTTGAGTTTAGGAGTTTGAGAGTTTAATTCATTTACGTTATGCTGAAAACTATTTGGCCGAGTATTTAAATGTTTTTTTGACTGTCAATAAATGTTACAAAGGAAGATTATTACATGTATACAAAAAAACATCTTGCATACGTTTATAAGTAAATAGTTAGCTAATGTTAAAAATAAAAAAAATTAAACGCACGCGCGAGCTTTCGCACGCTCATCACGCGTTCTTATTATAAAAGAACTTTGTTAGTAACAATGAAATGAGTGTGACATTGACAACACCCACCTTTTAGGGCTAGTTTGGTATTGCTGTGATGTAAAAAAAAAAAAAAAACTGATATTGCTGTACTGCAAAAATAATCAGTTGTAAATTAAAACAGTTTTGTGTTTGGTAAATATTAGTTTTAAAAGTGCTGTCAAGATAAAATTTATTAATTTCTAGTGTTTTTAGTGACAGCTGATTCTACAAGTAACATTCAGGTTGTTTCTAAAAATTGCTACCAGTGACCTATAATTAAAAAAAAAAAAAAACTGTTTTTGTTTTATTTACCACAAAAATCTAAAAGTTTGAATAAAATCTGATTTTTTTAGCTTCCGCCCACCAAACCCTAACCCACCGCTTCCTCGCATGCACATCCTCTCATCGCCCTCAACTTGAATCTTCAGTCTTGGAAGCTCCATCCTTTGGCGACCGCTCTTCCGCCCTCAAGCTGGCCCACCCAACAGTGGAGGAGGTAGCCTTACTTGTCGCCACTCGGTTCTTGCAATGGTTTTGTTTTTACATGTCTCCGGCAGACTATGAATCAATTTCAGAATTACTCCATCTGGAACCCTACAACCGGGTTCTCCCTGGATCTACCCGACCCGGAGTTTCCCGACGACCCCGAAAGAAACTGTTTCTTTCGCCAACTCGTTCATCATGGCATTGGTTATATGCAGGAAACCGACGAGTATAAAGTCGTGCTATCAACTGCTACAGTCTCAACTCTGAAGGTGTTGTCGTTGAGGATCAGAATTGGAGAGAGATAACATATCCGCATAAGTTTGTAGATCATGAGATTGAAGGGGTTGGACTACACGAGACGCTGCACTGGGTTTGTTTTGAAGATGAACCAGACGCCCTACTGGAGGTACCCGGTTGCTTTTGAGTTGAGAAATGAGGATTTTCGGATAATGCAGCTTCCTATGGCTTCCATTGCACAAGATGAGAGTCTGACGCTGTTTTCATGGAGAGGATGCCTGTGTTTATGGGTGTATCCGACTCGATCTGCGCACACTGTGCAGTGTTGGGGTATGGAAAAGTATGGAGATGCTGAGTCTTGGACTAGGAGTTATAGCTTTAGTGTTCCCAATCCTCCTCCAGTATGGACTAGGTATCTGAGTCTGTTGATCACTGAAAACAGTAGGTTTGTCCTGAGGTATTCGATTGAGAATTCGTCAAAAATATTGGAGTTGGTCAAAGTTGTTGATAAAGAAGAGAATCAAGAAGTGGAGGTGGTTAATTATATGCATGGATGACACGGTAGGAGTCGTGGGTGGGCCGTGGGGGAGTGTCATGGTTGTATCTGATGAGACTGTATTTTCTAGTGTTATGGTGGAACCAAAGCAGCCGGAGAGAGAGGGCAAGAAACTGAAAATGGAGCACCAAGGCCTCACAAAGCTCGAATGAAACATAATGATTGCTGGTTAGTTATTCCTCCCTCTTATGCGGTAGAACATAATTTGTTTTTTTTTTTTTTTTCCGCTATGCTATGGAGTATGTTTTTCAATTTCATTTGAATGAATGTCTTTCAAGCGCTTTCTTTGGATTTGTATTTTTCCTATATGCTTGCCTGCAGCCTTAGTATGTAAGGGCACTCAATCAAGGGATGCTCAGAGTGGATCTAGGGAGATTTGTCTCAGAGTACGTTTGCTATCAGTCAAGTTCCAGAATTATATTACTGTTGGACCATTGTTTGTGGTATTGACAAGGTTAAGGCATTAAGCAATGGCTATTGAATTCTGGTTGTTTAGGTTGTTGAAAATTTCTCTTGGAGACATGGAGTTCTATGTTTGTTTCTGAACTTCTGATTGTTGATTTTGTGATGTTTTTGATGGAAATATTCATAACACCAATTTTCAATGGCCATGGTCCCAGAAAACAGAGGATAATGATCTGCTATAAATTTCAGACTGGTCTTCCCTACCACACTAACACAACTGATCTCGTAGCGGAATTATGTGAGTCTACATTAGTTACTGATTTGGATCACTTTGATGGAAGTTTACATTCAATGTACCATTTTCTCTTATCAGTTTGAATCTGTAGTGACCATAGATACATCGTACCTATGATTTACACCATGGCCAATGAAGGGAAAAGATGTTTCACCAAATATTAAAAGGAAAGTAAAACCCATTTTCCTGTTACAACAGATATATCAAATCAATGAATGCGCAAGAGAGCTATATCAATACTAACAGAAATACCACTTTGATTGTCTTATTGTATTATGTAATCGTATACAAAGTTATGGGTTCTACTAGACTGATTCACTACGGTCGAATTGTGCAAGCATCTCTATACTTTATGCTCTATTTTGTTTTCCTACTCTGAAGTTGAACAGTTAGGAATCCTTCTTGTTGTGTATTCCTCTGATTTCTTGTGATCCCATGTTGGTATAGTTTTTTCAGTGCTCTTTATGGTCTTCCATGTGGGGTCTGAGTTAACCTATTTTCTTTGATTGATTCTGTTGATTGAAAAACTGAATTTGATTTAGTGCCAGATTCATTGGCCTTTAGGAGCGCATCATACAAGATAAAAAGATACAAATACTTCGCAAATTGTAAATCTATTGTTCTTGAAGTGTAAATCTTTCAATTTCTAATAAACAAATCCATTAAAAGATAAAAACTCACAATTTCTTTCAATTTCTAATCTTTCAATTTCTTATTGTACTTCTGAAACCTTCTACATAGTTTTGAAGAGTGACACTTTTGACATTTTTAGTTCATGAATTAAATAATTGCATCTTTTTACTGGTTAGACTATTTGTTATAGTTAACTACCCTGAAACGTAACCTTGCTAGTTTTGTCCAACTTTAGTACTCATTGTTATGATAATGTGAACATTAAATGTTTTTACTTTGGCCAAGAAAATTATTTTCCATGTTTAAACTGTATAAGAAATGATTATAGGGTCTACTAGACTGTGATTCTCTACAACAACTTGGGTAGGCATGGACTCACTGTTTTGTGTCCCATAGTAATTTTATCTGAACTTGGATGTAATAACTCATTGTAACGACTCAAGTTATCCTCTCAGACTACCCCGAAACCTAACCATGTTTGTCTGTTTGTTTGTTTTTCTCTCTCTTTTTTCCTCTTCTTTGTCTCTCTAACTATCAGGCCCGCTCACCTGTGGGATAGTTTTTACGGGACAGAAAGGGACACTCTAACACTGACCGTTAGATCAAAATAAAGCTGATCTGAGGGCTGAAACAAGCTTCACCCCAATTTGTGAGTTCACACCAAATAACTCCCAACTTCAATCCTTTTCTCCTCTCTCTCTCTAGTTGAGATACTCAGGCGAGGAGCACAGCAAATCAGAACAACACCACCACCACAACACCGACGCCATGGCATACGCTGGCATTGAAGGCTAGGTCGACGTGGGAGACTTCGATGACGACGGCGCGAACGGCAAAGCCATGTTTGGCGGAGAAAGAGAGAGGCGGAGTGGTCGAAGGTTGGGGGGAGACAGTTGAGTTGGGCCGGGTCGGGTCGGAGAGAGAAAGGGGAGTAAGGGTTGGAGAAGAGGAAGGAAAGGTCGGCCTAGCGGAGGAGGTAGGAGGCGTGGGAGTGGTTGCCGATGGAGATGTCAGACTTGGCGATCAAGGGCAGATGGCGGCGTTGGTGGTGTCGATGCTCTTCGTCAATTTGAATGGTATGTTTAATTGAACGGCGTCGTTGCTCTTCGTCAGAGCTGTGGCGGTGGTGTTGTTGCTGTGCAGCTCGCTTGGGTTTCTCAACCACAGAGAGAGAAGAGAAAAAGGATTGGGTAGTTATTTGGTGTGAACTCACAAATTGGAGTGAAACTTCTTTCAGCCCTCAGATCAGTTTCATTTTGATCTAACGGTCAGTGGTGGAGTGTCCATTTCTATCCCGTAAAAACTATCCCGCAGGTGAGCAGCCCTCCTCTAACTATAGCATGGTAGCACCTCAGGTAGGCCTTCGCCTTGGCTAGCTTGTATAGCAACGCAAGAGTCTTATATGAATATTGTATTGGTTGGACACTTGACAGAAACTGATGATGGGCCTTTTTGGGATCTTGCCGACCCCTGATTCGGCGTCCTATAGCCGATGATGGGCCTTTTTGGGATCTTGCCTGGTTTAGGATGCTGAAAAGTACTCTGGGAGTAAACGTGGTCAATTGGGGAAGCAAAGAAATTCAGAAGATGGTAAAATAGACAACACAGATTTCCATTTTCTTAAGTTTATACACTTCTGAATAATCATACATCACACGGCACAGTTAGCATGCTGTGAACAGTAACAGGTATCATGAGCAGAAGAGGTACCCAGTAATGATTCCTAGTCTTCCCCAATTGACCATATCTATCTGGGAGTTATATGTTTAGTTCTGAACTTCTGATGGTTGACACCAATTTTCAATGGCCATGATCCCAGAAAATAAAGGATATAGATTTCAGACTGGTCTTCCCTACCACTCTAACACAACTGATCTCGTAGCGTAATTTTTTCAGTCTACATTTGTTACTGATCTGGATCACTTTCATGGAAGTTTACCTTCATTATACCATTTTCTCTTATCAGTTTGAATTTGTAGAGGCCATAGATTCACCTTACCTCTGATTATACCATAGCCAATGAAGGGGAAAGTTGGTTCACCAAATATAAAAGGAAATTAAAACCCATCTTCCTGTTAGAAAGATAGCCATAATTAAGCAATGCGTGTGCAAGAGAGCTATATCAAAACTAACAGAAATACCACTTTGATTGTCTTATTGTATTATCACTATTATGTTATCCTATACAAAGTTATGGGTTCTACTAGACTATGACTTGCTACACTCAAATTGTGTAAGCATCTCTATGCTCTATTTTGTTTTCCTGCACTGAAGTTGAACAGTTGAAAATCATTCTTGTTGTGTATTCCTCTGATTTCTTATGATCTCATCTTGGCATAGTTTCTGTAGTTCTCTTTTATGGTCTTCCCTGTGGGTCTGGGTTCACCTATATTCTTTGATTGATTCTGTTGATTGAAAACCTGCATTTGTTTTAGTGCCAGATGCATCAGCCTTTAGGAACACATCAATCCTCTTTGGAAATTTGGCTAGATACTCTGCACGGATCTAGATAATCAATTTTACTGAAAATTTCATGCCTGGATGGATGTGTTTTACTAGAGAAACATTACCTAGCGAGATTTGTGTTGAATGAGCTTGATTTGAATCAGAATCTAATATCAGATTATTCTTATCCCTGCATAGTTGATTAGTGTGACTAAAAAACATATAAGTATGAAAGTATATCTTCTGATCAGCGTAGGGTTTACTGTTACTTTTCCTCTCAAGAGCTTAGAAATATTATTACAATCAAAATGGTTTTCACCTTTGTTTGTGATACTGAAGAGGTGGAACATCTTCATCTTTTCTATACTTTTTTTTTTTGGATTTGTATTTTGCTTACTGTTAAATAACAGCATTAGTCTTACAAGATTTTAATCAGGAAAATCACAAGAATTTTTGGTAGCTTTTCTTTTTTAAGCTCTAGTTTTAGTTTCAAATTTGTAGTGGCCAAAAATCCTTGGTGTCTCCACCTTCTACCAAGCCCAATGAAGCTAGTTGGAATGTCTGTAGGAAGTATTTTTCTTTCTGTTAGAAATGGTTCTGGTAGCAGTTTGAAAGTTGAAACTATGCCCTTTTTTTATTGTGTTTTTTTTCTTCTTTTTTGTAGACGCGATGACAGCTAGACTGACAAACCATCCTAGACTAACATTGTTCTTCAATCTAGAACTACTAATGAAAGTATATAATCTTTAAACTCCCCAAAGACTCGTATGTTTGCCTAGAACCTAACCCTCTCCCAAATATCCTCCATGTGTTTCAAATATCCTCTTATTCATTCACTTTTATATCACCAAAATCAGAGGCAGAAGGTTTTAAACTTCCAATCAATCCTGAGAAACAAGTTGGAATCCTCCTTTGAAGAACTAGTCTTCACCCTCCCATGTGATACCACTCCAGCTTCCATCCCCTGTCATCTGGTCTTGATTCCACCAATCTGTCTTTCTAACACAAATAACAAGGAGAAAACTCTAATGCCTCTTCATCATTCAAATTTCTTCTAAAGCCAAAATTAAACTCATCTGGAAAGTAATTGGAACAAGCAGTCTTCCAACTGTAGAATAAACATATGAAAATTAGTTAACAAAATTCATGTTATGTCAACTGTCTCAGTGTCTCGTTTTATGTTCTCATCATTATTCAGAACTAGCAAAAGTACACTTTGATTCTCTCATGCTTAGTTGTCTGCATGTGAGCTAAATAACCTGGCCTAAAGATTAGTATATAGATGGTTGGAGCTGAGCTCCATGGTGCATAGAATGTTGCTTATTCTTTCTTTGAAGTTGCTAAGCTATAGGACAGATCTTTTGGTCTCTTAGGAACACAAATAATATACGACTTTAAAATCAGTGTATCGCTTTGTGCTATAAAGCAAGTTGCATCAGTTACCAAATATTTTGGTCAATATAGGAAGCATCTCAGCCCACTGGTGCCCTGCGTCCTGTGTTCTTCAACTGATAACATGCCATAACGAATTTATTCGGATTATATACTTTAGCATTAGTACCGTTAAATGTAAAAGCGTATACTAATCTTCCAAATGTGTTGTACTTTTTCCTTTTGAAATGAAAACCTGTATATTTTAACTTGTTTGTTCTTTTCTATCCCATTTTCAGGAATATATTTCACTTCGGCGTGCTGGCTCAAAGATAGAAGTCTGGAATATTTTTGTGGTCAATCTTCTGAACAAATGTAATGCTATGTTAGTTTGTAGGGATTATCATGTGTGTTGTTGCAGAACCAGATGAAAAAAGCATTCTCTTCGGTTATAAATTGAAAAAAATTAAAGATTTATCAATTTTTAAATGAATCTTTATTCCAGCAGTATACTTAAAAAGTTGATAAATTTAGAAATTGATAGAGAAAATTAATAAATATATCAATCTTGGGGACACAATTAACTAAAACTTAACTAATGTATACAATTTAGCAATACTGCTGGAGCAAAAGTTCAAAAATTGCTATTTTAAATCTAAATGTTGACAAATTTAGTAATAAATTTAACTCTATTGCTGGAGATGCTCATAACTTTGTTAATTACAATATCAAGTCGGCGTTTTCTATTCCATATGATGTATTTTGAAATGGAGAACTGAATCTCCGTATGTTTATGGATCTTTGTCATTTATTTGGCCCGACCTTAGATTTGTGGCAGCTACGAACTTTATCATAATCATCCAACCTGAGTAAACACTCTTCATATTCCAAACTTCGACATCCATTATCCATAAGCACATTTGTTTCAAGAACCACCCCATCATAACCGACCCTTATCGCCTCAGCGTCAGTCTTGTAAGTCCATTTCCCCACAAGCGTACTATCCTCCATGACCAACAGGGGTCTGAGTTTATAAATATGCCTAGGTATATTGGAAAATCTTAACCTAGAAAATTTAGTCCAGGAGTCACCCACCTCGTATTCTCTCATCATCCACAGATCAATAGAGCTATTTTGTACCAAAATGTTTTCTAAAATATGAACCTTCCAAAAAACGATATAAACACAGGCATTTTCCCATAGAAACCGTGATACCGTCAAAAAGCTTATCGCCTTCATCAAGAATAGGCATCGACATCCTCCGGAACTCCTCCTTTGCCTCCTTTTTCTCTTTTCCGGCCACGAGAAATTTGAAGTCGTCAGTGGCAGATCAATAGCCACAACCATGGTACTTTATGCCATATGGTGTTGAGGCGGAAACACGATGATGAGGTACTTGTTTGAAAAATCCAGTTGACGGGTTCCAAATATAGAAGTTTTCATCATCATCAAAATTGACTGCACATACCAAACCATTGCCTGAGCACAGTAAGAAAATACCTCGTCGCTGTCTGAAGGGGCAACTAAGCTTTCTGACTGTAGAATCATCTCCAAATAATGGCGTCTTCAACTCCGACGAACTCAACCTACGTCTATCGTAGAGGAGGAGTCTACAACAACCACGGGTTTGCTGCTCTACGGCTGTTTTAGAATGGGATTTGGCGAAATTTGAATCATACAATATAATGGAACACCACCTTTTTGAAAGACATGTGAATCAGAATAGAGATTTGACGGGCAATCTGGAGAAGATTCTCACTATAATATCTTCTGGTATGTGTTTATCTGACATACTGCAGGTGTTTTCAGTTTTGCCGGATCCACTCTAGCGGTGAACGAGAAGAATGTGCTTAATTTTGACTAAAGTTGCAAGTCCTGCACACGAATTTATAGCATGAACCAAAGGAACACAAAGACTTGATGGAAGGAAACAATATCCCATTAGGAATAGGATAAATCATAAACCAACGGAATACAAAGACTCGATAGAATGAATAAACAATATCCCACTCGGAATAGGAAACCTAATGGACGTAGACAGACATCAGACATGTTCTGAAGTAACTTTCTATACAGTAAAAGATAGATCAATATGTATATGCACGCTTTCACTTGTGGAATTATAGCAAACATAAATTACAAAAGTGCATAGACAATTTTTCGGTGTTTTCATTTTTGATGGACTATAGCAAATAAATTTGTTTGATTCTCTAAGTGTTTATGTATAATCCCGGACGTGCTCGTAGAAACTGAAAGTGTGACTAGTAGATGACCGACTGTCCTCCCGCTGACCTACAATAACAAGGGGACCGGGGGCTTCCGGTCTTTCCTCCTCCGAAGCTTAAGTCAATATAGTGGTTCGAGTGTAATTATTGAGGGCAATTAAATGATACATGACAAGCTGATGGGCTGGGCATATTTATGGCCCAGAGTGAATTCTCTCTTACTGGAAAACCGATGTGGGACAACTGTCTTTGCCTGTATTTGACACTCAACTCCCTTATGCCTTCTGAAGTCGTTCCCGGCCCAATGCGGCATCCTACTTACAACCGAGAAGTTCGGGACGGCCTCGATTGTGGTGGAATATCTACTGGTTTACGGGCTTGGGAGGTTGTTTCACGTACAACCGACTACAAGTCCCCCTAAGTTCTCGTTCAAGACGCATCTTGAGTGGGGACTTGCTAAAATAAGTCCGTAGACTAGTATATTTTCAAACGGGTCCCGCCCATAGTCCCCCCAAGTCCAGACTCATGACGGGGTTGAACGGGTGTTACAATTTCATGGACAAATGGTAGCGAGCCCTTCCATATCCTGTGTTACTATTCGAGTGACGGGGTGTTAATGTCGTATGTGGTTTATCAAGCCACTTTTTCTGTTTTTAAAAGGATGATATCGAACTGATGCTTTTCGATCACTGATGTCTTTCTCACCCGAGATGAGTACGCCTTACACTGGGTCTTACGATCTCGGTGACACTCAGCCTAGATGAGTCTTACCCTGGGTCTTACGATCTTGGTGACTCTCAACCGAGATGGGTCTTACCCTGGGTCGTACGATCTCGGTCTCTCACCCGAGATGGGTCTTACCCTGGGTCTTACGATCTCGGTGACCCTCGCTCACCCGAGATATGTCTTGCACTGGGTCTTGCGATCTCGGGGACTCTCACCCGAGATGGGTCTTATGATCTCGGTGACTCTCAATCGAGATGGGTCTTGCGATCTCGGTGACTCTCACCGAGATGGATCTTGCACTGGGTCTTGCGATCTCGGGAATTCTCGCCGAGATGGGTCTTATGATCTCGGTGACTCTCAGCCGAGATGGGTCTTGCCCTGGGTCTTATGATCTCGGTGACTCTCACCCGAGATGGGTCTTGCACTGGGTCTTATGTATTATTGTGGCAGGTGCATTAAATGCATGCTCGCCAGATGTCACGATATTCCTGGGTAACTGTCAAGCAATTAATGCACGTCGCTTCGGTCCTTCCTTCTTCAAGAAGCTACGGCAGTTATGACACGTGGCACCATCCTGCAGTTGAATCAGATGGCTAAGGGTTCCTCGTTTTTGGTTATTGGTTTTTTAATGCGTCGGTTTGTGGATCGAGGTGACTGCTCGGCGACCGCGTATAAACGCTTCCCCCTCTTTTCTTTTTGCCTTCACTCTCTCTATTCACTCTTTTGCTTTGTTCTCGGCTTCTCTTCTGCGTTCTACGCTCGCTGGCTTCTTTCTTTTGTGCTTTCTTCTGCTTCTCTCTGTTCTCTGTTTTCCCTCTCCCCTACGTTTGTGAGGTCTTTTCCGACGTCTGTGTTTCCGGCGTTGCTTCTACGTCAAAAGTCTGGTAAGCTTCTGCCTTGTCTAACTGCGTTGTGCATGTTTCTGCTTTGGCTTCTTTCTTTGTGCTGTTGTGTTGCTATTGCATGATTTGGGGTTAAAAACTGGGATTTTAGTGTTCTAGGAATTTCTGGGTTGAGGCTGTGTTAAGTTGTGTCTTTCGCGCCTGCTCCCGACGGCGCACACTAAATCTTAGGGTTACTATACTAGGGTAAATGGGTTCCCGAAGTACGACCGACTTAAGTGGGGCTAGCACATCCTCTTGGCCGATAGCGGATGACGACGAGAGGATGGAGGAGTACATTAGTCGATCATCCCGCACTGGTGATTCATCTTCGGTTAGGCCTGGTGAGCTACCCACAGGTGTACCCGCCGAGGTGTCGATTGGGTCGCGGGGGTTGCACATGGTATCCCGATGACTAATGTCGCAAGTTTGGCGAGGCGATACATCTTGGAGGATGGAACCGTGTGCGATGAGCCCGAGACCAGCATGTCGCCGGTTGAGATAGAACAGTTCCGCAAAAGCTGGGGATCCCGCCCACGATTACCCTTTGTGGCCTATACGAGGGTGAGCTGGCGTGCTGTCCGAGAGACGGTTTTGTGGCGGTGCACGAACACATGTTTAGGAACGGTTTTTCTCTCCCGCTTCCCTAGTGCGTGCAGTACCTGCTGAGCATGCTTCAGCTTGCTCCCGGGCAGATTCCCCCAAACCAATGGCGCCAACTGCTGTCTCTTTGCTGTCTATACTACTTGTCCGAGATGGGCTGGCCGACGATCAACGAGTTTCGTGCCCTGTACCGCCTCTCGTACTCGAAGAAACAGAACTGCCAAGGGTGTGTTTCATTTTCGGCCCGGGAATACTTGTCTCCCGTCACTGATCTCCCAACATCCATAAATAATAACTGGCGTTCAAAGGTCGTGCTTGCCGGTGGTCGATGGCAGAGAAACTGTCCGACATACGTTGTCCCTAATCGTTTAGATATATCCGAGATCAGTCCTTCTCGCTGTCAGAGATTGAGAAGCGACGCATTGGGCGGATATTTGCAGCCTGGCCCCTAGATGAGCGAAGCTCGTACAACCTGACTCGGTGGGCTATCTTGGTTCATTGTGAACTCGGCCGTATGCCTGGTGGGATTCCAAATTAGTTTCGCTTGCATGCTGTTTTCTCTCTTCTTAGGTCTTTCTCCTGGTATCCGAGATGTTGACTATTTCTTTTTATTCAGCTAAAGTACCAAGGCGAAAGATCCGTGACTCGCACCCGCGCGACATGGAGTTCGAGTTCGACATGGATTTGCTTAGTGAACTCTTAGAAGTCGAGAAAGTGGCTTCTCGGACTGAGGTGAACTTTACAGACAATATTCCTCGTGTCTCGGGTGAAGCTGTTCTCCAGGAGATTCCCGACGAAGGGTACGGGAAACCGCCTTTTGAAAAAGAGGGGCCCGCGAGGACCGGCGACGTTATCAACGTCCCCTTGGGTGAGAAAGGGAAAAACGTCATCCAAGAAGTCGAAGTCTCAACGGGAAGAAGGCGTGACTTTGACGGGGTTGAGTGTCTCTGGCGCCTCGTCACCATCGAAGAAACAGAAATCTGCTGGCCCCTCGGTCGGGAATCCTGTTTCACTGAGTGCTTTTGCGCCAGCACTTCCGTTGATTCGGAAAACCCCCATCCGGCAGATCCTGGATGAGTATGGGTGCGCGGATGAAAAGTTCGTCCGTTGCATGGTGGGCGACCTGAAGGGCATCGAGTTGGACCGGATCAAAATCGGTCTAGCACTCCTCAGAAGAACATGCAGTACGCCCGGGAGGCATTGATGAAGGTGAGCTTCTCCCCAGTAATGTTAATTTACGATCACTAGCCGGGGTTTTGAACTAATTTTACTTTGCTTGCAGGCTCTCTATGTTGTCTATGCTATTGACGCCAGCGAGGATTCTAACGAGATGAAGAGCGTCTGGCCAGCCTAACGATCAGATCAGCTATCTCGGGACCGAGAAGAAGAGGGTAGAGAAGGACTTGGAGGCCGAGAGGAAGGAGAAACTCTCGCTGGCCAATAAGCTCGCCAAACTGGGCCTCCATACTAAAGAGCTGGAGGGAAAAGCTGAAAGGGTTGTCGCGCTGGAGTGCGATATAGACGCGCTTCAGCAGGAGAACGCGAAGCTGCGGTCTTAGCTGAAGGAGAAGGATGACCGGTTGCTGATCTACAAGGCCAGATTCCCACCCAGGGTGAGCTTTTTGTGGCCAGATTTAAGGAGTTCGACGAGCTGAAGGCTATGCTCAAGGCTGCCAGGGGGGATGGAATAACCGAGAAGTTCGGCGTTTGGAGCTGCCTTGGGTATCTGGACAAGGCCAAGATGACAGCCGACTTGCTTGCCGTCCGGGAGGCCAGGAGAGAGAAGCCGCGACCGAGAAAGAGCCTGAGACAGGCGAGCTGTCAGAAAGGGTTTCAGAGGAGGGCACTGATGGTGATGTTGACTTGGCCGAGTCGAACGAGCATGAGGAAAAGGAACCTGGCGACGCATAGGCTGAACTTTTTGTTTCGCTGTTGTTTTTTTTGTTTTTGAAGACACTGGCCTTGTGCCTTATCCCGGTGATAATACATCTCGGTGAATTTTGTAATACCCATTGGTGGTATACGCCCGGCATTCCGGGTTTAATATATTATGCCTTGTCTGATTTTATTACTTGTTTCTGCCGTGGTATATATTGTATTATGCCTATCCCGCTTGGTGTTACTGGAGATTTCAATGACTTATGCCTCTCGGTCTAATGCCTATCCCGCTTGGTGTTACTCGAGATTTTGATGACTTATGCCTCTCGGTCTAATGCCTATCCCGCTTGGTGTTACTCTGGATTTTGATGACTTATGCCTCTCGGTGGACTATCATCATTAGGATTTGAATTTAACTTCCTCATTCTTATATTAAGTCTTTCAAAACGAATGAAGGCACCCTCTGGGACTTGCTGCCTTCTTGGGGCCACAATACTTACAATTGTCCACTTTACAAAAAGATGGAATGTGTCTCGGTGACTTTTTCATACCAGATAGAACTTGAGGTGCTCCCGTTCCAGGGGCGCCCGGTGACTATCCCATCCTGATCTCGGAGAAAGAATGTTGTTGGGCCGACTTCTTCGATGATCTCGTACGGTCCCTCCCAAGTTGGGTCCAAGGCCGCCAGTTTGGTCATGATTTTCTTCATTACCCAGTCCCCCTGTCCCAACGTCCGGGTCCTGACTTTACTATCGTAATGGCGTGCAACACGCTGCTTATAGCCTTGGTTGTGTAAGTCTGCTCGCTCCCTCTTCTCCTCGATGAGGTCAATGTTCAAATAGAGACCTTCCTCATTGGTTGTGGCGTCGAAATTTTTGACCCTTCCCGATGGCACTGACGTCTCTATCGGCAAGATAGCCTCTGTGCCAAGGCCATGCTGAAAGGCGTTTCTCCCGTTGCTTCCGTTGTTGTGGTTATGATTGCCCATAATACCTCCGGCAGTTTTTGTGCCCACAGACCTTTTACGTCGTCTAACTTCTTCTTCAGAAGCTTTTTAATGATCTTGTTAACCGCCTCTACCTGGCCATTGGTCTGCGGGTGTGACACGGACGCGAAGACTATCTTGGTACCCATGCCCTTGGTGAATTCGATCAGATAGTTATTGTTGAATTGTGTTCCATTATCCGTGACGATTGTCTCCGGGACCCCAAATCTGCAATAGATGTTCTTCATCAGAAAATTCTTTACACACTCGGTGGTTATCTTCCTGAGGGGATCTGCCTCCACCTATTTCGTGAAATAATCAATAGCCCTATCACGTACTTGAACTGCCCGGGTGCCATTGGCAGTATCCTGATGAGGTCAAGTCCCCACTGGGCGAAAGGCCAAGGCGACAATAAGATTGACAGAGCCATAGAAGGGGAGTGTATCTTGTGGCGTGCAAATGGTATTTACGGCATCTCGCCGACATCTTATCTGCCATGGTGCCCATGTTGGGCCAGAAGAACCCTGTGCGTAGTGCCTTGTGTGCTAAGGACCGGGATCCAGAGTGATTACCGCACACCCCTTCATGGATTTCTCCCATGATCATTTCTTCTTCTTCCTCTGTCACGCACTTGAGGTTTGGGAAACTGTAACCTCTGCGGTAGAGCTTCACGTGATGAGGGTGTACCTAACACATCTCGATTGCAACTTTCGTGCTTGCCGTCTGTCGTCCGGGCGTATTCCCTCCTTCATGAACTCGATTATGGGGTCCATCCACGTAGGTTCTTCGGGTCCCGCCTCGACCATGAATATCTCCGAGATTGTTTACTGACACTTGGGGTTTTCAGCACCTCAATCCTTGCCTTCTTTCTACCTTTCCCGGACCCTCCGGTGGCTAGCCGGGTGAGGGCATCTGCATTACTGTTTTCTTTCCAAGGGATATGAGAGAGAGAAGCCGACTTGAAACGTTGCATGAAGGCTTTTGATAAAGTTTGGTACGAGTGCAACTGAGGCTCCTTAGCTTCAAAGCTCTCGTTGACTTGATTTACAACCTACTGTGAATCACTAAACACTTCCACTCTTTCCACACCGATGTCTCGGGCGAGTTGCAATCCCCCGATTAAAGCTTCGTACTCGGCGCATTGTTTGATGCCTTGAACAAGAATTCCATGGCGTACTCATGTTTGAATCCATCGGGAGTCTCTAATATTATCCCCGCCCCGCTTTTATTTTTCGTCACCGAGCCGTCAACAAAAAGCCTCCAGAGTTGGACTGGTAGTTCCTCACAGTGCATCCACATATCCGTCCCTGGACCACCTCCCTCCCGGTCAGTCTCGGAGGATACTGCCACTATTTTCGTTGGAGTGGGCTCAGAAGACTGTCTCCACAACTTTCATGGACGTGAGCTCAGAAGACCTTCCCACAACTTTCATGGGCGTGAGCTCAGATATAAAGTCAGCCGCAGCTTGGCCCTTGATTGCCACCCTCGACCGGTAATGCATATCAAATTCTCCTAGCTCTATTGCCCATTTTACCAGTCTCCCGCTGATTTCTGGCTTTTGCATAATCTGCCTCAAAGGGTGGTTAGTATAACTCATGTTTGAATCCATCAGGAGTCTCTAATATTATCCCCGCCCCGCTTTTATTTTTCGTCATCGAGCCATCAACAAAAAGCCTCCAGAGTTGGACCGGTGGTTCCTCATAGTGCATCCACATATCTGTCCTGGGACCACCTCCCTCCCGGTCAGTCTCGGAGGATACTGCCACTATTTTTGTTGGAGTGGGCTCAAAAGACTGTCCCACAACTTTCATGGGCGTGAGCTCAGAAGACCTTCCCACAACTTTCATGTGCGTGAGCTCAAATATAAGTCAGCCGCAGCTTGGCCCTTGATTGCCACCCTCGCCGGTAATGTATATCAAATTCCCCTAGCTCTATTGCCCATTTTACCAGTCTCCCGCTGATTTCTGGCTTTTGCATAATCTGCCTCAAGAGGTGGTTAGTATAAAGGGTTATCGAGTGGGCTTGGAAATAGTGTGAGCCTTCTGGCGGTTATAATAAGTGCCAAGGCTAACTTCTCTACGTCCGGGTACCTGCTCTCGGCCGATGTGAATCCCTTCCCAGCGTAAAATACAGCATGGTCGATGTCAGACTCTTTTCTTATCAAGACCGAGCTAACTGTTGACTGTGATGCCGCGATATACAGGTAAACATCTCACCCGGGATTATTTTTGACAAGACCGGCGCGGAGGTGAGGTACGCCTTTATCTGCTTGAATGCCTCCTCCTGCTCGAGTCCCCATACTATCTCCTTGCATCGCTGATCTTTCAGCAGCCGAAAGAATGGGGCGCACTTGTCCGTGAGTCGTGAAACGAATCTGGCAAGGGCGACAATCTTCCTGGCCAGTGAACTCACTTCATTCCTCTCCTTGGGCCTTTCCATATCCAATATGGTCTTGATCTTTTTCGGGTTGGCTTCAATCCCCCTCCTGCTAATTATATGCCCTAGGAACTTCCCTTTGACAACCTCAAAGATACATTTCTGAGGGTTCAACCTCATCCCGAACCTCATTATGACCTCGAAGACTTTCTCGAGATGCCCTACATGCTCCTTGGCCTTTAGACTTTTGACCAGCATGTCATCGACGTATACCTCCATTATTTTCCCGAGGTACTCGGCGAACATGATATTCATCAGCCGCTGGTAAGTCGCTCCCGCATTCTTCAGTCCGAAAGGTATTACCTTATAGCAATAAAGGCCCATGTCGGTCGTGAAAGTTGTATGCTCCTCATCCCTCGGATCCATATGGATCTGGTTATAGCCCGCATAGGCGTCCATGAAGCTCAACAATTCGAAACCGGACGTGGAGTCTACCAGTTGATCTATTCGTGGGAGCGGGAAGCTATCTTTTGGGCACGTTCTGTTAAGATTTGAGTAATCTACACACATCCTCCACTGTCCTGATGACTTCTTTGGAACCATGACCACATTGGCCAGCCATTAGGGGTATCTGACCTCCTGTATAAACTTTATATCTATCAACTTTTGCACCTCTCCCCTCATTGCTTCATACTTTTCTAGTTTAAACGTCATTCGCTTTTGCCGCACGGGTGGGGATCCTTTCTCGATTCCTAGCTGGTGTGCTATGATACCACAAGATATCTCAGGCATGTCCTTATATGTCCAAGCGAATGCCCCACTATTTTTCTTCAAGAAATTTATCAAGGCCGCTCGTACCCCGGGTCCCTGCCCCGTCCCGATGGTCACTTGCCTATCCGGGAATTCATTTGAGACTGCTATCATTTTCGTTTCTTCTGCCGACCCCGGACGTTCTTCATCCGAGTCGGTATCATCCCTAGGATCCACATAAGGGTCCGAGGGGGATGTCGTGGCCTGGCTCGCCAGTAGGACCTCAGATCTCTTCCTCTCGTTGTCTATCGCATGACAATTTCTTGCTGCCATCTGGTCTCCCGGACTATGATGACGCCGGTCGGGGTTGGGACTTTCATCATCACACATGTGGCCGGCAACAAAAGACTTCAGCTTCCATAACGCGGGCCTTCCCAAGATCTCGTTATAGGACGACTCGCAATCCACCACGATGAATTCTACGGTCGCCCGGGCCGTTCCCTCTCGGCCGTCCATACTTACGCCAAAGCTGTCCGATCCTAGGGGCTGGACGACATCACCCGAGAAGCTAATTAGCGGCTCGTGGTCTTGTATCAACTTGTTACTTCCTCGACGCAGTCCTTTCCAGGCATTTCTGAACAACACGTTGACCGAGACCCCCGTGTCAACCAAGATCTTCTTCGTGATATAGTGGTCGAGTTGCAATGTTATTAGGAATGGGTCCTCGTGCGGCCTTATCCCCTCCTCCTCTTCTTCTAAGAAGGTAACGGACTTTCAACCGGTGGTCACTTGCTAATTGTTGCTACTCCCGAAGGCGAACACTTCCCGGCCGTTCCTGGATCCCGTACACTGTTTTTTTACCTTGTTGCTTCTGTTATCTATACGGGACCCGCCATGGATTGTGTTGATTGTCCAATATACTTCAATGGCTCCTACGTGCTTCGGTCCGGGTACATACTTGCTGCAATTTTCTTTCTTGCACCCGGCGCTCTACCGCTTTTTTAATTCTATGCAGCTGTTGATGTTATGGCTTGCCTCCTTGTGATACCCGCAAAATTTTCTGGTATCTTCCTTGGTGAGCCAGGATGGGGAAATCTCCAGGCAGGGGGAGGCGGAATGGTGGTTTTATTCTCGTTCCATATCACCTCATAGGTGGTGTTGAGCGCCGAGAAATACTCCTTATCCGCCGGGACCATTCTCGCGTACCCGGGGTCTTGGTAGGGCCCTCTTGCCTTTCTTTGCGCGTTATGTTGCTTCCCTGTCTTCCCCCAGCTTCTTTCCTTGTGCCTTTTTCCAGCTGGGTGCGGTTCGACTCCTGCTCCCCCGTCCAAGCTCTTATCTCTTGAACTACTTGCACCGGCGATCCTCCTTCTCCCCCGACCTTCCTCTTCCCAGTCGAGGTTCCTCCATATGTGTCATGGTCTGCTTGTGCATGCCTGACCGCCATTTCCATAAGCTCATCGTAGCCTTGTGGACATTCGATTTTTACCGTATACATAAATTTCCGGGAAGCAGTCCCTGAATGAACGCTTCCTCTGCAACCTTCTTCTCAAAGCCCCTAACTCTGGCTGTGGCACCTTGCCAACGGTTCACAAAAGATTTCAATCCCTCTCCCCTGCCTTGCTTTACTTTAAACAACTGGGCGGTGTTCTGTCCATCGGTCCGTAAAATGAACCTATTGACGAACCTGTCGGCCAGCTCCTAGAAGTTGTCGACCGAGTTCGACGGTAGCTCGTAGAACCAACTCAGCGCTTCCCCGGCTAAGGTTTCCTGAAACATGTTGTAGCATACTGCGTCCGAGTATCCCTTAGCGTTCGTGTGAGACTTGAAGCTATCGAGAAAAAGATGGGGGTCACGATCCCCATTGTAACTAAGTTTCAAGGGCTTGGCTGCGCTTGGTCGGACGGTCCGGGTGATTGATCTTGTGAATGGTCCCCCCTTTCTTCAAAACTCACGCGGGTTGGGTTACGTCCCCCCCTTCTCTCGGCGTCCGAGATCCTATCTGCCAGGCTCGCCACGCTATCCCGAATAGCTTTTAGGGTTTCTTCCATTTCTCCATGTCTTCCAATGTGGGCTTCTGGGATTGGCTCGGGCAAGGGCGGCGGTCCCTCATTCCGCATTTCATCCGGGAATAAGTTCGTTCCTATATGCACGGTCCTGCGGTTTGTTCCCACAGGAACACCTGTCGGCCGAGACGTTTCCACCCTATCTAATTCCCCTGCTCGATCTAATACCTCCCGGTGCTCCACCCCTCGGGTTAGCGCACTCATGAGCGTGGCGTTATCCCTTTCCAACATGCGCTCCCTCCCAGAGGCCTCATCTCGGTCTCTGGCGCCTTGCTGCTCCAGCCGAGTGATTTGGGTCCTCATGTTTTCCAGCATCTCCGATACCTCTTGGGGATTGAGGGCTCGCGCTACATACTCGGGTGTCTCATCCCGCGGGGTTATCCCCGTGATTCTTGAACTTCCCTCTACTGTTTTCAGGGTTCTTCCGAATATTACCTCCCTCTGTTCTTCATGTCCTGCCACTTGGTCTTGCTGCTCGGTTAACTCAGTCATCGAGTCACGCTGGCTTTTTGTAAAGATTCCCACAGACGGCGCCAAATGTTTATGTATAATCCTGGACGTGCTCGCAGAAACTGAAAGTGTGACTGGTAGATAACCGACTGTCCTCCCACTGACCTACAATAACAAAGGGGACCGGGGGCTTCCGGTCTTTCCTCCTCCGAAGCTTAAGTCAGTATAGTGGTTCAAGTGTATTTATTGAGGGCAATTAAATGATACCTGACAAGCTGATGGGCTGGGCATATTTATGGCCCAGAGTGAATTCTCTCTTACTGGAAAACCGATATGGGACAACTGCATTTGCCTGATATTTGACACTCAACTCCCTTATGCCTTCTGAAGTCGTTCCCGGCCCAATACGGCTTCCTACTTACGACCGAGAAGTTCGGGACGGCCTCGATTGTGGTGGAATATCTACTGGTTTACGGGCTTGGAGGTTGTTTTATGTACAACCGACTACACTAGGTGATAAAGTATAGAAACCCTTATATGATAGCAATTACGTTCCTTTGCTCTGTTATGGTCTCTGGAGACCAAGCCCTTAAAAACCACATCAATCTCTCATTCTTTTTTTCTTTTCTTTTTTAAGGATCAATCTCTCATTCTTCAGCTGCTAAAAATTCTGAAGTTTTAACCCTATGCCAACCTTATGCGTATTCGATTTGGATTTTTCTACTATATATACATATGTGTATAGCATACATCAAGTCGTGAACCGTCCAATTGTCTTGAATTTTGAATTGTTAAACGATCGGACGGCTTACGGCTTAATGTATGTCATACAAATATGTATAGTAGCTGAACCCATTCGATTTAAGAAAAATTTTTTTTCTCTGACTCTCTCCCGAGAGGCTTCTTGTCTGCGGCTAAACCCTAGCAGCGGCGTTGTACCTACAATCGGCGATGTTCAGCATGCCTTCATCTCTAATTGCTTCTTATGGGGTGGTGCTCCTTTGGTTTACGACTCTTGTTCCTTTAATTATGGTTCTCTTGTGGCAAAGACGTTTCATGGTTTTGGATCTCTTTGCACATCAGCGTGTGATTTCGCTATGAATGGTTCGTGTTCCTTTCTGCTGACTTGTGATGGAGCTATGAATGGTTCGTATTCCTTTCTGCCGACTTATGATGGAGGCGATGACAGGTTCCGGGTCAGTCACCAATCCATGTTAGATGTGATCGATGATCATGCGCAAGGTAGCTATCTCTTTCTTCTCCTAGGGCTGTGGTTTTGACAACCACAACATCACTGAGGCTGAGTCGTTACTTGGTCGGGAGAGGCCAAATGGAATCTTGGCTTCTTCTGTGAGTTTCGAGGCGAGATCAGAAGTTGTTCTTTCTAGCAAAAGGACTGGTTGCAACGGCGGCAATAAGGTGACGGCAGCTTTGCAAACCCTGTTCCTAGGGTTTGCTATTAGGCTTGGTGGGTCTCTTGGGTCGTCTTTTCATTTTGGAGATCCGGATTTGGGCTTATGGACTTTCTGACTGGACTTGAATCCAAAGTCTGGTGGAATTGGGTCTTTACGACCCAAAGCATTTTTCAAACTTGATTTAGAGATCGACAGGAAGACATGGATGTTGTTGTCAATGTTTAATACTCTTCAGTGTTTATTAGTCTTCTTGTTTGGTTTAATGTCTCAAAAGATGGACGTACTTTGAGTTTATGTTTTTTTAGTATGTTAGTGTGAGGAGCGTAATATGATAGTTTTTGCTCTAAGCGGTTACATTTTCTGACGGCCACTGACATGTAATCGTTGTGCTGTTGATAATGAAAAGTCTCTACCATCGCTTTGAAGTGCAGCTGAATCTGATCAATGGCTTCATTGTCATCCTATAAAGGATTTGCAACGCAACATCTTCTGGGAGCTGTTCGTCCCTCGTTAAAATTGCCTTTGTCGAAGAAGCCATAGACTCCTGCTCCTGCGGAATTGAACTCGAAGTGCAATAGAAATGTAGCTTGAGGTCTACTAAGTCCTAGACTCTCAGGCAACTTTTCTCTTTTTTTTTTCTTGCTACATAAAACCCGTTACCTGTTGACCGTGATACACATCAAGCGAAATCTTACACTCAATATACTGATAGGTCTAGCCCGATATTATTTGGTTTACTGTCATCACGCTTTAGTGTTTCACTTGTAAATGAGAAGTCATCAACTTAACAAATGGAACCGAGCGTGATGCTCAAGCTGCCAGTCATGGTGAGTTCCAAACCCCTTATTCAAAAAATAAAAACAAAAAAAAAAGAGTCTTGGATTCGACTCACATAAGAGTAATGAACTAATGATCGGTGTAATTTAATTATTATGTGATCAAGGAAAAATCACCAATAGGTTGGCAAAGCTCTTCCGTCGCCTTTAGTAACAGCTCAATGACGAAAAATATTTTAGCATGTAAAACCTTGCTGTAGTAGATTCCTTCAAAAGAATCTTGATATATAGCTAGATTAATGGCATTGGATATTTTCAAGCCAAAGCTTATCTGTTGGTTGGAATCCAAGAAGATGGAAAAGAACAAGAGAGAAATGTACAATCTTGTTCGAAGTCAGTCCCGTTAAGAAACGACGATCAACTCTCAAATGCAGCAATGGAGGTCAAGTAATGCAGCAATGGCACAATCCAACACTCCTAAACGAAGGATATCAATTGAGCATCAAAACAAGATAACTGTATTATCAATTTGCAAGCGATATAGGTAGTTGAATTGCCCCCAAATGTCCAGCAATTACCAGTTCCACCTCACATCTAAATGCTTCTAACATGGTCTACGATTTGGATTATTGGCTTGAGGTATACTTCCGCACGGAACATGAAAATGGTTCAACATTCTAACACATTTGAAAGTACTGATTTCCAACTCTAAACACACAGTAGACCACATTGAACATAACTTTATTATGTCATCCACTTGCCTTTGGTCTTTGAACATTCACAATCATGCTGTAGTTTAAAGCTCTAGTTGAGAGCATTTCAGATAATGAATAAGAATGACAAAAAAGGTAGTCGAGGTTTCAAGCTCAACTTGAGCAGATTCACATTCATGCTGTAGTTGAGGAGATTCAAATTCATGCTGTAGTTGAGGAGAAGTAACTTGGCCCAGAAAAGTGGTCGCTACCAATTACAGGAATGGAGTGCAACATGACAGCAAATCTCTAGTCTAGACTCCAGCTAGACTGATCCCAAAATAGATTTCTATGATGAAATACATAGACACCATCCTACATACACCTATTTTATAAAGCTCAGGCAACAATAACAGCTGAACCCAAATGAGAGATGAATGGGGGTGTCGTCTTCCGAGATGACTTGGGTCAGTTTCGTGCTCCCTTTCCATGCCTCTTAGCAATGTTGCTTCTGCGCGCTACACAAACAAAATTGCCATCAATTAAACATGGTCTCAAGTTGCTTCAATCACTTCAGATTTTTTTTTTTAATGGGAAAATGAAATTACTAAATAGAGGTTTCCGAATGCACCAAATGTTTATACAATCAAGCGACAAGACTAAGGATGCCTCTAGGAGAACACTCTCCACCCAAAAGCCACATTTGTCGGATCTATGACCCATGTTAGCAAGAGCATTGGCAACAAAGTTTGCTTCAATCACTTCAGGTTGGGAACATAAGAATTAAGATTGCTTGCATCGAAACTACATATGATATTGCTAATGTCAATCTTGAGCTTGTAGCTATGGGAGGACTGGTAGATGATATAAAAGGAGCCTCGAGTGCTATACATAACATTTCAATATGCCATGCTCCAAGAATTTGAACTTGTGATGGAGCGGTAGCGGCACATAGAATAGTTAATATTGCTTCTGAGGGTAGTGATAGTTCCTTTTGGTAGCTAACACTTCATGATGCATTCTAAATGTCGTTCATTTTAAAGTCATCCAATAAAGTTATTTATTTGTTTCAAAATATGATGCATTACATATAAAAAAATAATAAAATTCAAAATCCAACCCCCCTCTAAAATAAAGAAATGATCGAACAGTAAAAAAAAAATACTAAGAAGTAATAACCAACCAGAAACAGAATCTTTGACATGATAGTTGATACTATAATTACTGCATGATAAAGCTAGATACATATCATTCCTTGGATGAATAACATAACAAAACAGAGTTCAAGACATAGTTTAGCCTCCAGAAATGATACATTAGGAAACTGACAATAGCAGAAAATGCCGTAACAACTGACAATTCAAGAGTGCACTCACTTTAACAGTTCATCTGATCCACAAACTTGTTCTTGACACCATACAATCCAAAACTGCACCCCTACAAAATCAAACCAAAGAACAGAATACTTTCAGAACATTCAGACTTATCAAACCATAAGAATCAATGACCAACAGGCAAGAAGAGTCTTCCACCCAATTTAAGGGGAAGCTCAAGTGACAACTACAAAAACACAACAATTTAGGTAACAGATATCACACCCCAGAAGCAAAGAGAAGACACCATTAGAAGAAAAGCGCAGTTTCATACTTATCTGTAACTGACCTGCAACAAACTTAAATTCTTGAATTGCACAATGTCAGATAAATCTAGTCAGAAAAATAGAAGAATGATTGTGGAAAACAAATCTGCATTTATACTGCACAATGCAAGATCAATGTTGTCGGGAAGGCCACTGTAACGTGTATAAGCAGGTCTGTATATCCTCTGCTTAAACTTATTGATAATGTAAAAACTTTTAAGCCTCACTGAGGTTTGTCACTAATGTGAAAGAAAATAATTTCGAAGTACATATAAATAGTATTGTGAGCATAGGTATCCAGATAGGAACTTTTGTTGCAGGATAAGAACAGTACGTAGGAAGAAAAGTAATGAAGAATCAATCAGTAAGAAAAAAAGGAATATGAACCCATTTCTGCTCTTCAAAATAACAAAACAAGTAACAACGTCTTGAATTGTATAGTATCTTAGACTCTAGAGTCTAGAAAGAACAATAACACTTTGTCCTATTCTGACAAGAGTCTTAATGTCTTTCATGTCCTCTAACCACCTACATCTGTAAATGCAAGAATAAATTTGGATAATATTCAGCATGGCTTCAGCCGTATATATATTCACATAGAAAGCCCTGCAACATATAAGGTCTTCTGTCATTGACCCCAACATACATTCTAACATCCCTACAAGATCAAACGACAACATTAACATACATATCACTAAAACCCTATGCTCCCCTTATGCGTTTTGCCGTTTTCTAAAACCTTTACAGTCCTAACATAATTTGAAGGGTATTGTCATCATGAAGAGGTTAATCAAATTTGGATCATGCCATTGTCATGTCATCTTAATACATCTTAACAACCACGCATAAACAAGGGAACCTAATCATATTAAACTAATACATAGATTAATAATCCAGATTGCCAAGTATCTAGAAAGAGCTCTAAACAATAATGCTGCCAGTAACTATGTCATCTAAGCAAACCCAGTTTAAAAAATAACACAGAAGAAAGGCATAAATGAAGGCATCTAATGCATGGAGCAAGCATTGAAATGCAAGAGATCGGTTACTAACCTGAAGCTGAATCAATTATTCCTTCTCAGTCCTGCTTGTTGGGTTCCAAGTATCCTGACATTTTCTTCCACACCAAGAGGGTCATTCAGCCACAGAAGAGTATCTTCATAGTGTATCATATCACACTCACCCGCCTCAACCATATATTGACCACTACAACCCGCAACATCCTTGTGTAGAAGACTAAGAAGATCAAACCTTACCACCGCATTCGCATCCTCTTGTGGACACCAATCTTCTTTCCACCTCCACACAAGGGTTTAGGGTTTAGGGTTAAAGCCTATCAAGTACCATGCTAACCTGGAACACCTTAGTCCAAGATTCACAAACGCCATACTCCATCATCACCCAGAACTGAAATTGATCAAAATTCCCTTCTGTATAACAAGCAGACACACACAGACACCCTCCCAAATCATCTATGAAGAATTGAATTGGGTTAAAGCTATCTCCCACTACATCAATCAAAGGCAAAGCTATTTCCGCAAATTCTTCTTTTGCTAAATCAAAAGCAATGATCTGCTTCCCATATTCATCCTCTTCACCATCGTCGTAATCGAAATATCCGATCCAATGAAGTGACTCATTTGAAAGAACCCCCGTAGTAACCCGATGGATCCAATTTAAATGGTTAGGGGCTTCAATCATTTTCCAAGAGTTGGCTCTCGACGAGAAAACATGTAGAGGCAGGTATCCTTTAAAACGAGCAGTGACAATAACTTTGTACTCGTCGGTGGCAGATACATAGATTCGTCAATACCCACGTCAGGAAATTTCAGAAACCGAGCAGTACACGGGTTCCAAATACAATAGCCAACAATCCCATCATCATCACGGAGAGATACGAAGACTATACCATTGCAGGAGCCCAGCACGTACATGATACGACCCGGTGGCTTGAATGGGCAGGTGAAGTTGGCCACCGAAGAATCGTCACCAAAGGACGGCGTTTGGACGTCTAAGGATTGCACCTGAGAAGAAGTGGAGAGCAGGAGCTTTCGAGTGAGAGTCTTACGCTGAGAAGCTAACTTGAAATGGGATATGGCGAATTGGGGACCTGAGATAACTGAATTCCATTCCGTTGAGGTGCAGCGGAATCTGATCAATGATTTCACTGGCAGACCATAAAGGATTGCCGGAGTAACATCATTCGGGAGGCGTTCACCCGTCGTTGCAATTGCCTTTGAAGAAGAAGCCATAGACTGCACTCTGTGTGGAACTACGGTTTTGACAATTTGAGGGGAATAGAAATGAAGCTGAGGTCTTTGTATTTACCTATTGGGCCTATTGGGTCTCGGACTCACAAAACCTTTTTCTTTTTTCTTGCTACACGAAACCTAAAGGAGGTGGCAAACGGGCCGGGCCAGCCCGCCTAATCGGGTTTCGGGCCGTGTTTGGGTCAGCCCACGACAGGCCACTACTTAACGGGTTCGGGTTCGGGTTTGGGCCAGTCCATTAACTCAAATGTAAGGCCCAACCCGACCCACGGCCCAAGCCCATAACATGGTGGGCCGTGCTCGGGCCGTGGGTCCGGTTGGGCTCATTTCGTGCCGAAAATTGAAAATGGTCGAGGTGAATATCCTATAACACCGCTTCTACTTTCATAATCTCAATTTTTAATTATACATGATACGATTACAAACCAAAACTAATTTACACAATCTATCGATCATTTCTTTCTTTGTCAACAAACTAAAGAAATAAGTGATAAATGCTTATTGTTCACAATTAATAAATTTTTAGGCAAAAACTTTTGAATTCATACTCAAATAAATAATTATTAGTATATAAGTATATTGTTCACACTCAAAACTAAGTTTATTATATATAAATATGTTATCTGCATATTAAAAATGGAAAAAATATATATATATTTTATAGCGGGCCGGGCCGTGGGCCTCAAATTCTCGTGCTCAGGGCGAGCTGGGCCCATGAGCTCATTTTTCTAGGCCCAACCCGACCTATTAGAATAACGTGCTTGGGCCAGGCCGGGCCGCTTTTAAACGTGTCGTGCTCGTGCCGTGCTCGTGCTTCGCAGCCCGTTTGCCACCTCTACCTAAACCCCTACCCAGCTATGATCTAAATGGAACTTTAAGCCACTACACAAGAGACGGTGAAACCAAATTTTGCTGGTGATGTATGATGATGAGCATAGCCTACTAGTCGGTATGTAACAATCAAAATGATCGGCGTATTTTAGTTACTATACGATCAAAGAAAAACTTACCAATAAGTTAGCATAGTTCTACAACAACGAAAAAAATACCAATAGGTTAGCAAAGCTCTTCCGCAACCTTTTTTTTTTTCTTTCTTTTTTTTGAAAAATGAAGTCGAACTCTTTTGATTTCAATCATATGACCTTACTATGTCAAGCTAGAAAAATATCCGAAAACAAACTCTATATTACCTGATGATGCTCACTAGACCAATGGGACAAGCGGGGTAAAACTCCAAAACAAGTCTAAACGGTTAGTCAACCGAAAGACAAGCTCTGATACAACTCCACCAGAGTACAATAACTACGTAACTAACCAAAGTGCACCAGGTCAATGACAAAACAGTTTTTAGTATAATAACACCTTGCAGCCTTTCTATAGTTAGATTCATTGAAAATAAACTTTTTTTTAAAAAAGAAAAAGAAAAGAAAGAATGACGTACGATCTTGTCTTAAGTAAAGAATGAAATTTTTGTTAAAAAATAAAAAGTAAAGAATGAAATTACATATACATGACTTAGTTGAAATGAGTCATGGACATGCACTGGAAAACACTTTGGCGTCACTTTGATCCGAGATGCAAAGCATGATTGATAATGTGTTCGAGCAATTTCGATTGACAACACCACCACCAGTCATGTCGCAACCAACCTACTACCAGCAGCGTTCGTTGGAGCAGTCATCAACTCCAATTTCTGATCCCAAAACTCAAATTGAGATTGTTCACTCTCATGTCATCTCTGGAAGACTCAAAGCAAGCAAGTCGCTCTCAAGTCGACTGCGGCCACTGGAGGAGTGAAGAAACCACACAGTTTCAAGCTAGGAGCATCCACGCTCCACAAGATCGCCAAATACCAGAAACGCAGTTTCCGGAGTTCAGCTGCGTCTCTTCTGCTCTAGTATGTCATTTCAGCTCTGTCAAACCTTATCCTGCTTCTGTTTGCCTTGTGAGTGATACTGGCACTAGTATTCTTAATCTCATTTTGTGAATACTGATTGTGATGGCGTAGATTATGTGCTTGTTGTAAAATTGAATGGGACTGATGTGAATTTCAAAAATGGAGAGGATAAGAGTTCTGACAGGAAGGCTAAGGTGTATAGTGGAGATGTGAATGAGCTTAGTGAGCTTGACGGTGTTAGTGTACAGCAAGATGATTGGCAAGGACCAAATTCGGGTGAGAATGGGAGAGAATGCCATGCACTCCACCTGCTTGATGAAATGCCTCAGTCAAAAGGGTTGTGTATTGTAGGGAGGACTGTTGCAGCTCTTAGTATTCGAGACAAAGGTGGGGGACTTGCTCACCAACCTGTAGAAGTGGCATTTGGGGCTAATTATGAAGAAAAGGATGATGGTTTTGACAAATCTGTTGGGAACACATTTCTAGGTGTTGAGGTTTTTACTCTTGTGGATGTTGACAACGGATTATTGAATGGTAATTTTGGTGAAGAAAATGTTTGCATGGATAATAGCTATGAGAAAATGCATGTGAATTCTAAAATGGTGCTGGAGTTAATATTGGAGAAGTGGAAATCACTAGCTGGTGACAGTTGAAACACAATCTCAAGCAAACATGGTGCAGTGGCTTAATTTTCTGCTGGCAGCCTTGTCATTGTGAGACAAAAGGGATTGTACTCTTTTGCATGGAAGCATTCGACGGAATTAGTGAAATGTTTCAAACCTCATTGTCTCAAGGAGGTATTTTGGGATTTGATGTGCATGGAAGAATATTGATGGCTTATAGCCTTATGGGAAAAAACATAGGTTTGTAGAAACCACTCAACTGGTGGGATATCAATAACTTGGGGCTTATGTTGGACAGGGAGGCATAAGCTACACTAATAGGAGCATCTGTCTCTGGTCTTGATTTTCAATCGGCTTTTGTTGTGGTATTGAGTGACTTGTCCAAGTTCTTTGTCATGGTCTATAGTGATTTCAATGATAATACTGGCAATACACTTACTGATGGCACATTTGGGATTTCAGTGAAGGGGCATGGTGGAGATGTTGATGTGTTTTGTGAGATGCAGAGAATGGGTGTTCCATCTGATGATCATATTTTTATGAGTGTTCTTTCTACTTGCAGTCATTGTGGGTTGGTCGATGAAGCAAGGGATAATATCTTGGGTCGTGCTGGTCAGCTCAATCAAGTATATCAGCTTATATTGTCGAGAAAACATCTACCAAGACTCCAAGAGTACAATTTGGGAGCTTGGGATCTAATGAGGTTATATTCATCAACTTGCTTACAGCATGTGTCATGTATGGTGATATAAAAAGTGGTTGTCAAGTGCTGGACATTGAAACAAATTTGCCATTAATTAGTGGCTATGCATATGGGAAAGAAATATCAGGTAGTTCATATGTTTGTGGGAAATTGATTGGTACAGCAGTAAGGTTGTCTTTGATTGCCAACGAGGTGAGTCATCCTGAAGTGCTTCTAGTGATTAAGAAGTATAAGTCTAGGATGGATGGAATCTGGGGTGAGCATGGTTTCTTGCATGATAAAAAATGGGGTGGCATTCTAACTGAACATGGATCACTGCTGAGATGCCTTAATTAAGCTGTATAAATCGCATTCATGGGAAGGAAAGGGGACTTGCAATGAAATAATGCAGGGTGGTTATGATATTCTAAAATTCAGGTTTGTCTTGCTTACAGTGAAATTTGTTACTTATGTTACTATTGTTGCAGACTTTGGTATAACTGAATATGCAGACAATCCTCATATCAAAGAAGTGATTAGTCTTGCTGTGGAGTTGCAATATGAACTATCCCATTTTCAGGAATGATTTTCACTTCGGCGTTCCAGCTCAAAGATAAGAAGTCTGGATGATTTTCATGGTCGATCTTCTGAACAAATATAATGCTATGTTAATCTTTCATGCGTGTAGTTTGAGGACCGCATGAAAGCATTCTCTTCTGGTTGGTTACTCGTATTTGACTCTTATAATTTTGTGAACTACATATCAAGTAAGCTTTTTGCTATTCCATCTCATGTATATTGAAATGGAAAACTGAATTTCCACAGGTTTATGGATCTTTGTCAGTTATCTGGCCTGACCCTAGATTTATGGAAGCTACAATAGGTCAATAGCCAACACCAGTGTTTTTTTTTTTCACTAGAACAACCCGTTTTTCCTATTGAATTATGCTATAGAGTCTTGTTAAGTTTGCCATTCCATATTGGATTTTTTTTTCTTAATCCTAGTTTACTTGCTCTCCTAATTGGATGTTCAAGATAGAAATTATAAAGTTGTTAAGGTGTTTCATGAATTAAACAGAGTCTGGTAACAAGTCTCTTGATTGGATCCATCAAAATGAAAAGGCATCTCCAACACATATAGATCCACAATTCTCAGAATCCTCAACATGTTGCCAGTGAAATATCTGTTCTGATTT
This sequence comes from Fragaria nilgerrensis, assembly GCA_010134655.1. Classification (NCBI taxonomy): domain Eukaryota; kingdom Viridiplantae; phylum Streptophyta; class Magnoliopsida; order Rosales; family Rosaceae; genus Fragaria; species Fragaria nilgerrensis. The sequence goes on from CM020977.1 coordinate 12,794,656, forward strand.
TGCTGCGTTTCAAAACGGTTGCGCTTCATTATCTTCAATATTGTCTGATGGCCAGTCAAGCCCGGACCTGAGATTTTTAGGCCTGAGTCGAACTCTCCAAGTTAGGCCCTCAAATTAGTGTATGTTCAGTTTTTATTTTTATTTTTATGTGTAAGGATTTCATGAACTAAACACTCAAAATCTAAAGACGAACAACATATACTATCCGAAAATATATATAATATAATCAAATTATAAACTGAAAATTTATAAGACTAACAAAAATCTGATTATAGAAATAGGATTATGAAAACCCTGTTGTTTTAGAAATTATATTGTTAATTAGAAGGTATTTACATAATGTTCTCCTTTCCTTTTGGGTCTACAAGGAGTGAATATATTTTAATAATCTATATATAATTGTATTTAACTTGTTTGGGCCCACTTAAGATGTCAATGTTTTCCATTTCATGGTAAGAATGAGCTCTTCATAGCCAATAAAATTTTCTTGTTTACTAGCCCTCTTGGGTACTGGCCCTGAGTCGACAGTCTCTTCTATCTCATATCAGGTCCGGGTCTGTGGCCAGTTTGCTGGGCTAAACCCCCTCTAGGTTATTTAAAAGCGAATTTTGATGGTGTTTTTGGTGTCTCTACTGCCACCACTGGCAGTGGCTTTGTTTGTGAGAATGATGCTTAGGAGGATAGTCGCTGGTAAGGGAGAAATAATCTCCAATTTTTACTCCATATACCAATCATTTTGGAGATAAATTGCACGCACTAGCTCGTCTTGAGGCTAGCGAAACAAATGTGGATTCATCACTAGGAATTCGTATTGAAGATGTGAAGCTGATGTTAAAAACTGTTGAGATATCAATCTCACATCGGGAATACGAGACTTTACCTGTAGGTTTATAAGGGTTTGGGTCACTCAATCTATTGTCAATTGGTTTTGAATGTGAATCCAGACTACTTTATTAAAAGCTTGTATTAACTTTCCTCTTTCTCATGTGTTCATGTTGCTCATTGCTTTGCCAAACAATCTCCTAAACCCTAAACCCTCCTATACATTTCTGGTACAAATGTCGCCGGAATTGAATGGATCGGGGTCCGGGTTCAGTGGTTCATATGGATATAGGTTTTTGGAGTTGTGTAACATGCACAAGCAGCTGCACAGTGACACTGAAGTAGTAAACCAGCACATCTAATTAAGCAAGTCAGCTCTAGTAAGCAAACACTCGTATCACTCTCAAGCTTGGCTGGATGAGCCCCCATCTGAAGTGCAATAAGGAAGTCGATCACTACTGGACGCACAAATGATTTCGGCTTGGGATTAATTGTTTGAATTAGATGGTTTTCTGCAGCAGCAAATAATTGGATGAGTCCCCATTATTGATGGGAGATCAAGGCACACTCCATGCTTGACTGTTACCCATCGAGGATATGACAGGACAAAACTTGACCTGGTCTGAAAGAACCATGTACGATTATGGCCATGGGCAGCACAAATGGTCCTCTAAATCATAACTAGTGGTGTGTGACTTCGAACAACTTGATTTAATTGACCTTGTATGATTTGATTTATAACGGATAGGAGTCATATATAGGACAATCTATAGTTCTATGTTTAATATATTAACTTATGTATTGTTTTTGTCAACCATCGTTTTCTTTCTGGGTGATGATATTTGAATTTCGAAGTCTTATAGTGATGTCATATTTGATAACCCACGTACAAGTACTATGACAAATTAGCTTGATTCTGCTAGATAAATTTCACAGATATACAGAAAAGAAGAAGAAGATTGTCTATAAATTTTTGTTAGATTTTATAGGTGCAGTATACTAGATCAAAGTGTCTGATCAACATCAAAAACCCTGGAAACAATAGCGGCCGGTATAGGAGAACTCCTAAATGGTTGATTTGTTGAATGACACATTGAGTGAAAATTACTAAATATGATAGGTGAAAATAAATAGCAGCTTGCCAAGTTCCAAACAAGGAATCTCAGTACACACACCTTGCAATAATACATTTTGCAGATGAAACGAAAGAATAATGGTGCTGGTTTTTGAATTACTGGTACAATATGCCTAGTTTGCCAAGGTGTTTTTTTATGTTCAACTTCTAAACCTTATAGTAAATACGTAAAAGTAGTTTTAATTAAAGAAAATTACATAGTAACACATGACCAAATTTAAAAACACAAAAACCCACTTTTAATATTTTTTAGACAAATTAGGACACAAGCTGAGGCTCAAAACCTATAGTATCATATCTTACCTGAGTTTTGACCATTAAATAACCAAAATATCCAGCTTTCACGATCAAATTACGCGTATGCCACTCCTTCTTCGATCTGATCCCTCATCCCTCTCTCTCTCTCTCTCTCTCTCTCTTCTCTCTCTCTCTCTCCTCTCTCTCTCTCTCTCTCTCTCTCTCTCTCTCTCTCTCTCTCTCTCTCTCTCTCTCCAATTCACATCCTCCGTCTCCGATCTATCTGATTCACCATTGTGGCCAAATCGTCATCGTTGCAGGCCACACGAGCTCACCGGTGAAGACCTAGAGGTTTCGCGCGACCAACATCTTGGTTTGGAATCATTGTCTGCACTTCTTGAGTGGCGACCTTCTTGGCAGAGAGATCGGAGGTGCTTTAATGGCTGTACCGTGTCGACGCCTCAAATCCACCGTCTCTCTATCATGATTTGGTTGCTCCTCGTTCGCTAAACCTGTTGATGACAACCTCGACAACGATGACGATAAACCACTTTGGCGCTGCCTTGTAAGATTTCGACGAAGCCGAGCTTGACTCTGCCAGCCGACGAGATCTATAAGCATCCCAAGCTCCTCCGTGTTGGAGGCAATACCACCAGCAAAGCTTTGCCGTTGATCGACCATTAAGCCTCCTTACCAATTCGTTTTTTCGGTTCCAGATCGATGAACTTCTTCATCTATTCTCTCACCTCAGGTAAAACAATGGTGTTCCCCAATGCCTTACTGTTACGTCAACATTGCTACTACTGTTACGTCGCGTTGCTGCTACTGTTATGTGCTGCCACTATTACGTTGTTTTTCAATTGTTTGCTTGAAGGAATTGAAGCCCAATGGAAGTCCTGGGTTGATGAATCTGAGCTAAATATACTGTTGAACTTGGATTTGTTATTGGATTTCATTTTCTATAGAAGTAGCAATGTAATTGAACTCCTAGTCGGGCAGTAGCAGCATTGTTCAACTCACAATGGGGCAATAGCAGCATTGTGAACTCCCAGTCGGGCAGTAGCAACGTTGTTGAACTCCCAGTCGGGCAGTAGTAGCAGCATTGTTGAACTCACAATCGGGTAGTAGCAGCATTGTTGAACTCACAATCGGGCAGAGTAGTAGCAGCTTTGTTGAACTTCCCAGTGGGCAATAGCAGCTTTGTTGCAAGTACTAAGTGGTAGCACCTTTCTGAATATGTAGTACGTGCGTTTGCAATTTAGTGAATAAGTAGTGAGGGGTATTCTGGTAAATACATTGTGTCAGATGGCATGTGGACATTAATTTGTCCTAATTTGTTATTTTTTGTCCTTAAATGTGTAATATAATGTGTAAAGGATGTATTTGTAAACTGAAATTTAATTAGTAACTAATATATAGTTTACTATTTTAATTACAATTCTTTCCTTTTACTTCTTTCGGTCTCTTGTTATCCAGAACTTACAAATTAGACACTGTATGCACATAGTAGGAAATCTTCGCTTGAAAATCAAGTTTGGAGAATCTTTGTCCAGATCCTAGCTATATGTTATGGATTATCAAGTGCATTAAACTTTCACGCCAATATCAAAGTTTTTTTATCAAATTTTGTTCATCAAAGCATGAGCTAGCTCATAATATCAATTATCAAACTGTTCTAGGATATTTTGTATCTTTCTAGATATTTTTTATGTGTGTCTTGGCCTTATGCCAATAGGATATGTAGTTAGACTAGATCTATGTATTCATATCCTACATCACAAACGTGTTTTTAACAAAATGTTGGCGTGTATACAATGTAAATACACATTATTTGACCTGATTTGATATTACATGCAGGTTATATATGACACGACTCACCCCGAATTTCACCCTGAACCCGGAGTAAATCGTGTGGGGACCACCTCCAATGAAAGATCTACTGCAAAATATAAACAAAAATATAAACATTAAACTCAAGTATTCAGAGCTACTAGACACTAGCGGAAGTAAGAAAACACAGGTAGGTTAAACAGGTAACCTACTGGTGAAAGGTGATGGAAATACGGGTGACTATGCCTCGTCTCCTACTAGATCTAATCCGAACTCTGTAAACTGGGCATTTTAAAACGAAGGGCCCAGGGGAAGACATTTAATAACGTTAGAGTGAGTGGACAAAAATAATTTAATAACAAAATATTTATGCATTCTCATTTTAATTTCATAAAAAATATACTGCATGCAGCAGCTCAAAAGTGCTTAACTCATAAACTGGCAATTTCACGACTAGCTCCGGCTAGTCACTAACTCAAATGAAATGAAGCCTCTCAGGCTAAACTATATATAATCATATATTCGTATGTATTTACACTCGTCAAACTCCTGTATGAATCCTAGAAACAATTTAGAAAAATAGAGATTCATACAAGGCTACAACGCTGACGTCTAACGCTCACGTTACGCCATAATGGTATTTTTCCTCATTATGACCGAAGAGGACGGTGTATATATACGTGTGGACTCCCTATATGAAAACCTAAATAAACTAGAAAAGAAAGTAGTTTTCATATAGGGCTATGACGCTTGTGTCTAACACTCACGCCACGCCATAATGGTATTTTACCTCATTATGACGGACCAAGCACGTATGGCTAGCTAGCATTTATATACATACTATACTCATAAAATCCAAAATATATATATCTACCAAAAATCTCATTTTCGGGATCTCTCCAAAGGAGGAAAAATTGTCAAATAGCCGAGAAATCAATAAGTCTCATCAGAAGAAATAAATGATCAACAAAATCATTCATCGCATGCTTTTCAATTAAAACAAAGGTCCACTCACAAATTAGGCCTAAGCCTGATAACGCTCCGAGGCTTGTTCTGTTCGGGCCTCCTCACGTCCTGTTCCAAATATATAATTAATTTCCCACTAAAAATCTAATATTTATTCAAACTGACAAAATTAACCGAGAGCCATGACTACGCTCATTATTGCCTAACTTCGATATTCTTAAATCGAAACGACTCAAACTTTAATACCATACTCGGCAGCCATAAATACAACATTTTCCAGAAATTGACTTAAATCCTACAGCCGGATTTTACATCATTTAACCGCCAAAAATACCAAACTTCGGAAATTCACAACTTATTCAAAACTCATCCGAAAATTCCACGATTCACTTCATTAAATTCCTCTAGTTATTACACATTTAAAACTTTAAAAATCTCTAAAACAGCGGCGGCGCCGGCGCCGGCCGGAGGCCGATTCTGGCGACCTCCAATTCCAATGAAATTTTGACAGCATCTTACTCTCAACCCCCTCTACAACTTCTTTAACTACCACAAACATCAATTCCAAGCCTAACTAGGTCAATCAAACGAAAACACCTTAAAATCCCTAGAATTTCCTCCTTGAATTTCTCCTTACCCAGCTCAAGAGGGAGTGAGCCCTTTGGAGGGGTTGCTGCACGGGAGGAGGGCTACAAAACGAGCCAAGGATTGCCGGCTTTGGTGGCCGAAGAAGGGAGTTCCGGCGACGGAGAGCTTTGGGCAGTCGGACCTTCCGGGCGTCGCTTCTCTCTCACGACGACGCTAGGGGAGCTGTCACCGGTCCAGGGAGGTTGCTGGGTTGGAGACCGACCGAACGGGACCGGTGCGGCGGCGGCGGATGGTGGCCGGACGACGGCAGGCGGACGGCGGGAAGTTTCCGGCAAGGGGAGGGGCTCGGGAGGAAATAAAACCGGGGGAGAGAGAGAAAAGAAAGAGAGGGAGATGGTTTTGGGCCTCACCCATCTGGTCCAACTCCTCTATATACAACCCAATTCCAAAAATTAACACCCCTAAAAATAATACCCTAATAAAAATTACTTTTTACTAGCTAAAATTTATCATTTTTTACCGTCGTTACATTTTTCTCCGACGAATAATCCTCTGAAATTAACCGTCCCTGAAAACCCCTCTAGGGACCAATTAAACTATATCTCAAAGCCGGAGACGATAAAAATTCTTATTATAACCAAGCTAGTAAATAAGGTAAAAATTTAAAAGTCGGGATATAACAATATATAGCTATATATAGTTTTCCTCTATATATAGCTTGATATATCTGTAGACAATCATGCATGAAGAATCGAAACCTTCTCAAAGAAAATGAAGAATTGAACCACGCATGATAATAGGGTATACTTATGTAGCGCTCTACATAAACACAAAATAATTGGCTTCTCTAATTCTACAAATATCGTACATGCATGTATACAAGTCCATATCAATATCAGCGAAGACTATTCATGAATCTTGGTTATCTTCTTCAAAGCTAAGAAACGTCGTCGATCGACTTCTTTGTCATCCTGATCGACTTGTTCAATCAACTATAGTTGAACGAATTATCATTACTAAGATTATGGCAACACAAGTCTATTGCTCATTCAAATCATACATATACCCAATTGGTGCAAGTACATCCATATAAGTCAATCGTACATACGTAGAAATTAACCATTATTAGTCACCATCTTGATCAATCCAGTTCAACATTACATAACTTCTTCCAGGCAAATCAGTACACACCGACTAGAACATACATGCACAATTCCACAGCTACACCTATTCGTATATCCGAAATCTAAAATCAGAAACAATGATCGATCCCTTGCTTTCCAAGCAAGACACACCTAAGGGGCTAAGGATAAGTAGTAGTAGTAAAATGCACATAACTTCAAACCACTTCATCTTCTTCACGACTTTTACTCAAAGTCAAACGAAAACAAAAACTAAGAAAACGAGATTTTCTTGGATCGATCTATAAGGGAGACTTTGATCGAGCTCTGTTGAATTAACGTCTGTGGAATCTGGTTCTACTAATCAAGTGGATAGTGTAGCTTTCGTTGACATATTATAGATGAGTTAGAAATTATTTTTGTAAGTATTAAGTGAAATGGATTGGAGGGTTAGATGAAGGAAGGGGACCCTACGATGGTGAAGAAAGGGAGCAAATGGTCCATGGCAGTGTCTCCTTAGAAATGGACTAACGTGGAGCAACATGTTAGTTGTCACAAGGGACTAAGTCTCTCATGGTCCCTAATTTCTTAATGTGTGCTTGGAATGTGGGGTGGGGGCCGGGGCACGTAAACGAGGGTTTCACATGCCCTAATAGCTTCTCTATACTACAAACCACGTGGTGTACGTTCGTTCTAGTTGATATCTCAACTTGATTAGTCACCTATACCAAGTAGAGTGACAAAATCTTTTGTTGATGAGTTAGCATGTTATCTTGTTATTAAGTTGTTAACTGAAAGCTAGATCAAAATTGTGTAATTATATACAAGGTAACCGGTAAAAGCTTTCACGTGATCTTGATCACATCCAGTTACGAATCTTATCAACGTTGAATCTTAAATCTATTATTAGTAGTCAATCCAAAAGAAGAAGCTGTCTAATTAACGCCCTGAATGTGTGATAGTTAATTAAGGTATACAAATATGTGATAGTTACTTAATTATGATAAAATGGAAAGGATAACGCCCTCATCAATCACATTGTTGGAAGTTTAATCAAATGTCTTATTTGTCGTCCTATTCGCAGTTTGAATCCGGCAAGCGGTCTGACCCTCTTTTTTTTTTTGGTTACCAGTCACAAATTGCATCAATCAAATTACATTAACCAAATGAGAGACCAAACTTAAATCATTATCCATTGTTTTAAATTGGTTTGGAGATCGATTAGCCATCAATGTATGGATTGCATTATTAACTTTGATAACAAAATGTCACATGTCCTTAGGGTTTATGTCCTATGCGAGTCAAAATTTTAACTTAATAAACCGAGCGTAGGGTTGAACCTCCCAGTCAACTGTGTTGTAGGCTTCGTTCGGAAGAGAACAAAAGTTTTATATGTAAATGATTCTTGCCTCACCGTTGTTTCATGTACACAAAAAGCTAGGGCAACTATAGAAGTGCATATCTGTTTCTAGTTTTAGGAATGTTACATTATAGCAGTTTTGAGTGATCCACCTACCATTGACACTACTGGAAAAAAGCACTTAGGAGACGGAATTATTTCGTCTTCTAAGTACTTAGGAGATGGAACATCTGTCGGCTAAGATACGTCGCCTAAGTATGGTGAGGTAGACACTTAGGCGACGGAACCTAAAATTCCTTCTCTTAAGTGGTTCTTAGGAGACGGAATATTTTCGTCTCCTAAGCACTTAGACGACGGATTTTATTTTATAATAAAAAAATTTATCCACTTAGGAGACGGAATAGTTGAATTCCGTCGCTAAAGGCTAAAAAAAAAATTTAATAAATAAATAAAAACGCCACCGCAGATTTTTATCCACTCACTCCGACCACCCCCAAATACTACCACTACCACCACCACCACCACCACCGCAGGTTTCAGAAATCACAACTAAATGTCTTGAACTCCTTCTCATCTTGCAAATAAGTAGTAAAAACTTGCATTTATAAACTGTATATGGAAAAAATAAAGTTTACTGCCCCTAGTAAACTTCTACTGGGGATCAGTAAACTTGCAAAAAATAATTCCCTTTCAATTTCAGGGGCACAACACACAACATATATCAATTCTTACCCTAATAAATAAGTTTATTGGCCCCTAGTGAACCCAGTAAAAGTTTACCTTCCCCCCAGTAGATTTCTACTAGAGGTCAGTACTCGGGTCAGTAAAATTCAATACAGTATCTCTCTTTCAATTTCATGTCAATTATACACAACATATACTCATTCTACTGGGAGGCAGTAAACTTCTACTGGAGGTCAGTAAACTTCAATACAGTATCTCCTTTTCAATTTCATGCCAACAATCTGCCCCAAATATACCACCACCACCACTACCATGCCACCACCATCATACCAATCACATCCTAATCAGAATCAAATTAAATAAAAACACATAAATCTATCACCAAAGCTAATTAAACCAGAAAAATTGAAGAACTTACCTTGATTTCTTACCCCTTTGAAATTTCAAGGGACGGTGGTGGGTCGGCGGGAAGGCTTGGTAGAGAGAGAAAGGTGGCGGTAGCGGCGTCTGTGGTGGCAGAGATCGGACCCAGATCTGAGGCTCGGTGCAAGAGAAGGGGACGAGGAGCTTGCTGGCGGCGGGGACGGGTGAGTCGGGTCGGGTCGAGAGGGGAGGTTGTTGGCTCCGAGGAGGATACGGAGGTGGCCTGGTGATGTTGAAAAGGGTCTTAACGGCGTTGAGAATGGTGGCGTTTGTGGGGACGAAGTCGATAAGCGCGTGGCAGTTGGAGGTGGCATTGGTGGGGGGTGGTGCAGTTGAAGTTGGCGGCGGAGGAAGGAGCGGTGAGAATGGAGAGAGAGGCCGGCATGAGAGTGATGGTCTGGAGAGAGAGAGAGAGAGAGAGAGAGAGCTCTGGGAGAAGATGGGTTTCCTTCTGTTGATAAGGTTGGTGAGTGTGTGATTTAAAAGAATTAATATGTTTTAAAAAATTTTGGTTTGAATTTTCATGAAATTTTACGCGGGAAGATGGGCGCTCAAATTTTTAGAACTTAAGCGACGGAATGTTCTATTTCCGTCGTCCAAGTGATTCATAATTTTTTTTTATTTAAAAAACATTTCATCTCCTAAGTAAACATTTTTATCTCCTAAGTTCTACTTAGGCTACGGAATGTAGTTCCGTCTCCTAAGTGATTCATATAAATTTTTTAATTTTTATTTTTCTAAATGCCGTTGTCTAAGTAAAAATATTTCGTCTCCTAAGTAGTACTTAAGCGACGGAATGAAATTTCGTCTCCTAAATCGTTCTTAGGAGACGAAAATTGTTTCGTCTCCTAAGTAAAAAGTTATGTTGCTTAAGTACCACTTAGGAGACAGAATTTTTTAATTCTATCACCTAAATGTTATTTTCGAGTAGTGCGAATAGCAAGAAAACATCAACGCCAAAGAGGATGAAGAAAGCTACATCATAACACTGACCCGTCACTCACTTTTGCGAATCGGGAAAGCGCTAAAACATCACCTACTTAATTTGTCCCATGAGATATACAAAATCACTAGCTACTGATGCCTAGCTGCATATATTTGTAATGATCGAATTCATCCCTTAATGAAACAGCTATATGAAGAATAATAATCTATGCCAATTACAATGGGAATGAGTTCAGAAATCAGGTAGCAGAAACTAAGGGCGGGAATGTGGGTTACAAGTTGTTAAGAATCATTATTGCTTCCCTTAATAATTTCCTTTTCCTAATCCACCCACTTCAATATTATTATTATTTTTTTTTTTTTTCAACCTTAGCTATGCTGCATTTTTTTTAGTAGCTCTATCATTTTCATTGTAAAATGAAACACCAGTCCCCACTGACCTAGAGACAAAAGCATTATGATACAAATACGACTAGAAAGATTTGCAACTGATCGATTTCGGCAGTTCGATCAGAGATTTGTTAAACTATTTTTAGTATTTCAATCAATCGGCCATGTAGGTAGAGACCCTCCTATAAAAAACAATATGAACCGATCACATAAGATTGCAACAGTTTTAATTTAAAACCGTTTTAATTGTTGAGACTTTGCGTTTAGTCCAAATGATCAATAATTCTTCATGCATTTTCCATCAATAGTTCTTTACTTGATGGGTTCGTACAATTAAAATTCCAATGCATGATAGATAGATCGTAATAAGTAGATCAATAAAAGTTTACTTAGACACCGTGCATACAAAAATTTTCATCCGAAACTACAAAAGACAGAGGAGCTTATAAGAAAAGTGTTGAGAAAAATGGCCGACAATATTAGCTGTGGTTACTACAGTCAAGCAGCATATGGACCCGGGGCCAAGTCTAGGGTCGGATACACTCGGACCTGTGGGTCACTTCGCCCATTTTCCTCGATATTTGCTTGTCGGTAAAGAGTTTCTCAAACAAAACTAGAAATCAAACTTAGCCTTCATTTTTGTTTTCTCACGGTTAATTACATTTTTAATCATCCTATCAATTCGACACTAAACAATTCGAAGTCCACGCGAGCTCGTAGATGGTGCACAACACTCCCTGAAAGAGTGTACATTCATTTTGAGTAAAACTTGGGAAGTGTCAAAGCTGCTCTCCATATCTTTGCTTTGTTTTGGGGACGGTGGAGGAAAGCGCGTACAATTATTATCATGTTGATTAGATTAGTTGATATTAAGCAAAATCAAAATGAAATCACATAATTTTAATACAATTTGCTATATATATAGACCTCGTCTCCACTCCAAAACCCAATAACCATCTTCAACATTCTAAATTTCTAATCCACGACACAAAACCAAAACCTCCACTCTCTCTCTCTCTCTCTCTCTCTCTCTCTCTCTCTATATATATATATATATATATATCTATATCTCTCTTTCTCTTTGATCTTTTGCACTTTAGACACAACATAGCAAAATGTGCATGCTGTCAACAAAGGCTACGTGCAACTCCCATGGCCAGGACTCGTCTTACTTCCTAGGATGGCAGGAGTATGAGAAGAACCCCTTTCATGAGGTCAGCAACACCAACGGGATCATTCAGATGGGACTCGCAGAGAATCAGGTAATTAATATTTCTGGCCAAAAATCACCAATTATTATTTCTTGACGTGCACTCTTGAACCTTCCTGACGTTTGTACGTTTAAAATTTCCCTTACAGCTCTGCTTCGATATTCTCAAGTCGTGGCTGGCGAAGAATCCAGACGCAGCCGGATTCCAGAGAAACGGAGAATCAATTTTCAGTGAGCTTGCTCTTTTCCAAGACTACCACGGCATTCCAGAATTCAAAAAGGCATTGGCGGAATTCATGTCTGAAATCAGAGGAAACAAAGTGAGCTTTGATCCCAGCCACTTGGTCCTCACCGCCGGTGCAACCTCAGCCAACGAGACTCTAATGTTTTGCCTCGCCGAGCCCGGAGAAGCATTCCTTCTTCCTACCCCATACTACCCAGGGTACGTATACTCGTTAACTTTTGTGTACGCTACGTAAAAAATATTATGTTTTATATATACTCAACGTAGAGTTACTGATCTTAGTTACTTGCATTATCTTTCAGATTTGATAGAGACCTCAAGTGGCGTACTGGAGTTGAGATTGTGCCCATTCACTGCACTAGCTCTAATGGCTTCCAAGTTACTGAAACAGCTCTAACAGAAGCCTACCAAGAGGCCCAAAAGCGTAATCTGCGAGTCAAGGGCGTTCTGGTCACCAACCCATCAAACCCATTAGGAACAACAATGACCAGAAACGAGCTCAACATGCTCGTTAACTTCGTTGAAGACAAAGGCATTCATCTGGTTAGCGACGAGATTTACTCCGGCACTGCTTTCAGCACCCCAAGCTTTGTCAGCGTCATGGAAATTCTCAAGGAGAGAAAGTGTGTCGACGATAATGGTTGTTCCGAACTTTGGAACCGAGTTCATGTGGTTTACAGCCTCTCCAAGGATCTTGGCCTTCCGGGTTTCCGAGTTGGTGCTATTTACTCCAACGATGACAGGGTTGTGTCTGCAGCAACAAAAATGTCGAGTTTTGGACTCATCTCTTCCCAAACTCAGTACCTTCTCGCTGCCATGTTATCGGACAAGAAACTCACCAAGAACTACATCTCCGAGAACCACAAGAGGCTCCGACAACGGCAAAAGAAACTTGTATCGGGACTTCAGAAAGCCGGCATAAGCTGCCTCAAGGGCAATGCCGGTTTGTTCTGTTGGGTGGACATGAGGCACTTGCTCCGGTCCAACACCTTCGAAGCTGAAATGGAGCTTTGGAAAAAGATTGTCTACGAGGTCCGCCTGAACATCTCTCCCGGATCCTCGTGCCATTGCACGGAACCCGGTTGGTTTCGAGTTTGCTTTGCTAACATGTCCGAGGACACCCTAGACCTGGCATTGCAACGCTTGAAGGCCTTTGTAACGGAATATTACAATATCCCCGAGGTGAATGGACACCACCAAACCATCCGCTTAAACCACTCGAGAAGACGGTCACTCACCAAGTGGGTTTTCGGCTATCTTTCGACGATCGCAGCCCTATCCCCGGTCGTTGAAAGATAGCCTGGTTCGACTTTCAAAGGCGGAGATTGTTGAAAGGAAGCACATTCTTAGATTACATTATTGGCTGAAGTATTTTTAGCCAAATTTTTTTGGTTGGTTTTTGCCATTATTGTTATCATTTTTTCAAATGTACGTAGGAAAGTGCACTCGGTCCAGCTTATGGATTTGTAGTGGCTTTAGCTTCATTTGTAAACCTAGTCTGATGAGTCACTCTGCGTGGCATGCACCAGATTTTCGTAGTGCCTTCGAAACCCTATTGGGATTGTGATTACGATGTATTATGTTTCGTATTAATTCAAGACAATGAGATTAAATGTACTACTGTGCCTCACAGATCAATTATATTTATTCAAATTCATGTGACTTCAGTGTGAACTTAATCTGTTGCTTAGTAGCCAATTGTCATATAAAATAGCACACAAGTAACGGCGCCATCGTAGTTTGTGGCTTCGGAATTAAGACTGTGTCGACGCACACTGGGACGTTGGCCGGCAGATCTCCACTAATCCTTGGTCGACCGCCGTAGCTTATCTATTTTGAAGCCGTCTGTGTAGGAAAGTTTACTTTTAATACCTTCTCTTTGCCCCAGTACTTTTTCATAAATTATAGTTTACGGCGTGATAGTTTGTGTGCGTTAGAGGCTAAAGATGTGGTTAGGGTTCCACTTAGGTGCCTCCACTTGGATTCCATATATGTGTTCATTGAAAACTGAAAGAGAGAGTGCAAATGAAGAAAGTTGAAGCTCAATGGGGATGTTAAGGTGACATGTGATGATGATCATCTACGTAAGTGAGGTGCATGAGGAGATCGAGTTGGTAGCAAGAAAGGTTAAAAAGAAAAGGTCGGGATTAAAGGACTTTGTGAACTTTCTGGCCGGTTAGGAGGGATATGAGTGTGCTTCAAAAGTTGGTCTTGTACGTAGGGAAGTATACGCGGGTTTGCTCAATGAGGTGTATGCTTGAACTATGAAATAATTATTACAAGTCACATTTTTTGTGTTTGGTCGGATATTACAAGACAATTTTGAGTTTACCCCTGTTAATTAGGTAAGTTACATGTGTAGAATATGAAGAGCTGGAAAAATAAACTTTAAGTGTCTTCAGCTTTCATGCATGAATGACAGTGACAATTCTTGTACAGTTGCAAACGAACCAAACAATTAATTCAATCTTTTATTTGATCAAGTCGTCCACATGACACCATCATATATACATGCGAACGCCCTTAATAAAATTAAAACCCAAAAAATTAATTCAAGTGTTTCAAACGCAAGAGGTGAGGACATGAGCCAAAGTCTCATTTTTTCGATGTGAGATTTATATCTCAACATATATGAATGAATTGAGGGTTTCCAGACATCAGTCTATCTTCGAATCTCCAATATGTTGACTTGCACATTGGTAGTGCAAATGTTGGTGCGATGCAGGAAACAACTTCCTCACTACTAAAAAAAAAAAAAAAAACGTTCCACACTAGTCACTACCGTGTGAGTTGTTTTATTACAAGAATTAGAAGATAGTGGCAAATTAAGGGAGTGATTTGATAGTCATAGATACTAGTCAAAGTAAATTCAGCATGATAGAGCTAGTTTCAAACATCATATGCATCACTACCTTCGAAACAAAAGTATCATGCACCAACTCTTATTCCCGCAATTCCTGAGATTTTATAACAACCAAATTATCGATTCAAGGACTACCGAATTCTTGTTTAGTTTAGTTTGACTATCACATGATTAATTACTTCCTAATTTAGTTAACCCTCTCTTAGTATCAACAACCACTTCGATCCCATGTGACAGAGATAGTATAATGTTGCCACCCCTTTTATATCATATTATAAAAGTGCATGAGAAAAATAATAATGCAAAAGAAACGAATTCGTACCAATAATATAATGTTTATGTTATAGAATAACTAATTCACCTACCAAAAGAAACCCTAAATAACTAATTCGCATATTCTATTTCCAGATTACAAATTGGTTATGAGGATTCTTTGTAGTTTCAGAAACATAACCTCCCCAACGGTCCATGATCTTTGCATGTGGAAGCAAGTAATCGGTTCACGTCCATTATTAATGATGAAAAATATAAAAGTTGGTATATTTGGTATTAACTAAAATATAAAAGTTGGAATTTTTTTCGATTTCAATCTCCCTTCTTGTTGACTATATGCATGTGCCCTAAGGAAAAATGGTTTTTGCTGCATAATTTTGCATTCGGTTTATATAATTCAGTTCTGTGAACTAATTCTGTTATAAACAAAACCGAGGATATATCATCAACTGGAAAATCTCAGGTAGGTCTACCCATTATGATCTAGTTTTGATGTAGTTGCTCCATTCCTTGAAATCTCTATTATTAAGATCTTTCAACGCGTTTTCGTTAAACTATGTTCTTCAACGAGAACATCCAATCTGATCCTGGGCGGCAGATGGGGGAATTCTATATATTCTTTAGAAGTATGAGAAAACCCTAAAGCTTATATATTAATTCAATCAAATCACTTTCTTTAGGACCTTTAATCCAATTGATCACTAGCTTGGTCATAAAGAAACATACACTTAGGTCTTTGATCTTGCTTGGCCAGCTTTGGTGTAGGTAATTAAGCACAGCAATGGCGGAAGAGTCTTTACGTCAAGTTTCAAATTAACACAGGGCTGTTCTTCTGTTCATGTGTCCAGTCTGTGGGCAGTGCCTCTCTCCGAGGTTTGAGAGTAGTCGGAACATTAGAATTTCGTATACGTAAACGTTCATAATTTGTTATTGGATTCCTCTTTCTGACTCAATTAAAGAAGGAAATTGTAATAGAAAAAATTAACAAAAAAAAAATGCGCTTTAATCATTCAGTTAAGCTGAAATAAACCGAGTTAGGCAGTGTTTAAGTCAGCTAGTACAGGCAACTCAATGGTTTTTCATGCAGACATGAAAAAAATAATTTCAGACATGAAAACCTTTGACAAATGAATCTGTTTCTCGACAAAGTAACAGACATAAACATTACGATTACCCCTCTAAAGCTATCATAAGGGAACATTGACAAGAAAGTTAAGGAAGAAATTAGCAAAGGACTTGTCTAAACTAATATTAATTAGAAGGATATGATGATGTTAGTATCTTAACAAATGGATTATGAATTGGGGTAGTTTTTTCAGTTGACATCAGGATATGACAATTTAGATTACGTGCGTATGGGTGACATGTGGGTTTCACATGAGCAAAGGCCATGCCAGGGGAAGCACATGGTAGGGGAACATAGAACACCTGCTGCTATGTCAATTTCAATTCTGCAAATTTAAGCTGTGAATATTGAAGACGGTAGGGTTTTAGGGTTTTTGTTTTGAGGCTCAATGAAAGGAGCAACCTGGTATGCCCTCCCCTTGCCCATGCTCACTTGGATGGAGACAATGAGGGTCACCATGAACATGGCTCACTGATCTCTCATGGCACTATAATGCCTCCTCACCCACTTCCCATGCCAAGAAATTTTGAATACAACCTACACTAGAGCTACCAGGTCTTATGAGGATTCCCATATGATAATAGATAGGTCAGTTTTGTTCTTGGAATCATTATGTGAAATAATGATTGGACAATGAGATATTGTCTTCATTTACAGGGCATCTGATGGAAATGTTTTGTAATTTTTCACTAATTCTGAGCTGTTTTTGTTCCCGAGCTGAAGCCTCTCGGTCTCTCTTTGATTTTCTGCCGGAGAAGTTTATCAGCAAGAAATCATGGGGTATATATGAAACAGAAACTTGAAAGTGACAACCATATATTTTGAAGTATGTTTCCTGGCCTGTACGTACAGTTGTTCATGCAATACTTTCTCTAAATGATTTAACAGAAAATCAATTAAAAATTTAAAACAACTTTTACGGCCAATTCAAATAAGCATCAAGAACGTTAATCAATAATAAGATCGTACCAAAACAAGCCATCTTGGATGCTATATATCTTTTGCTCTTTACATATATTCTTACTTTCTTAGGCATCTGGTACAAGGTACAATGGGACTCAAGTCACTCAACGATTTGCTTCGATTCTGTGCGTGTTTTTTAGAACTGGGATATAAATATCCACGAGAGATTTATGCATATTGATCCACTAGGGTTTCCCAAGACATCAACATGCAAAAGCACAAACCGTATTCATGTCCAACATGAACTTGTATCAGTACATACGAAACAACAGATTTCCATAATGTATTAAACTTGTATATATCACACTATCACATGAAGACTAGCTTGTAGACAACCGGCGAATAAACTCAGTGTCTTGGCCTGCAAGTCTTTATAAATACTGCAGAATTCTGGATTTGATGAAGGTCTAAAGCTGGCCTATTTTTTCATCAATGGGATCACTTTGCAGGATATGCTCCTTGACAAATGAGGCAATGACCTATTTGTTTGAGAGTTCAGTAGAGGTCATTATCAAAAACGAACCAAGTCGGACTGGACGACCATGACTTTGTTTCCCTTTGCAGAAAGAACATGCATGCTGCTTATAACATATAATTGTTGACCGGCCATGTTTGATTCAACAGGTTTTCTCAGCAACCATGGAAATCTCCAAGAAAATCCAGGTCTACTAATTAAGAAGGTGCAGGGAAATCAAAGATTTTCATACTGATCTGCCATGGACTCATGGGATGTTTAGTGTTTGCTTTTTCCAACACAAATTGTGCTCTGTTCAGTTTCTGTAAGATTGCTTCCAAAAGTTGCAGAGATATCCCCAATATCCCGCTAAGTATAGCTAGTATGTGCTTTTCACGAAGCTGATTTAAGACTAAAAGGAAATTAAGCAGTTCACGCCCAAACTAAAGCTAGCTAAACTTTCTGTTTAGTGGCACGGTGAGGGTCACAGTTATATACGACGGTCCCCAATTGTCGATGCATATTGCATCAACTTCCAAATTTGTATTAAAAAGCCATATGCTACAGCCTACAAGAGGACGTACTGCCACTTCATCCTTCAATACAATGACTTATTTGGAATGATCCGGTACTAACTACAAAGTATGGAGCACTAACAAACGTTAAACCTTAAAAAAGATTAATTGTTTACCGGTGATAAACTTTTCAATAGAACTCTGAAGAGAAAACTCTTAAATT
Organism: Fragaria nilgerrensis; assembly: GCA_010134655.1. NCBI lineage: Eukaryota > Viridiplantae > Streptophyta > Magnoliopsida > Rosales > Rosaceae > Fragaria > Fragaria nilgerrensis. The sequence goes on from CM020977.1 coordinate 12,813,028, forward strand.
TGATTGATAATAATATGGGAAAATATCTATTTAGTACTAATTTAAACCCCTCATTTCTCATTCCAATGATAATCTTTTTCATTAGCCCATTTCAATATAAGGTAACATTTTTTATGCCTAAATACACAAATCTTTATGCCCAAATGCACAAATCTTTACTAAAGTCTTAACAAATCATATTATTTAAAGACTATTTTGCCTTTACCCTTTAAACATGCATAGAAAGAGAAAATGAAAGAGAGAATACTTGGTCGGAATCTCACCGGACTCTGGTCACCGGCCGTCGGACTCCGGTCACCGGAATTTTCCCGACCGTCGGACTCCGGTCACCGGAATTTTCCCGACCGTCGGACTCCGGTCACCGGAATTTTCCCGACCGTCGGACTCCGGTCACCAGAATTTCCCCGACCGCCGGACTCCGGTCACCGAAATTTCTCTTGTAACTAGTTACTGACCCCCAATAACCAGTTACTGACTAGTTAATGACCTCAAATAACCAGTTACTGACCCCCAAAAACCAGTTACTGACACCTAGTAACCAGTTACTGACACCCATTAACCAGTTACTGACCCCCAGTAACCAGTTACTGACACCCAGTAAACCGTTACAACTCAAGTTTTGAAGAGATAACAATCAGTCGAAACAACAATCATCAACAAACACTCACAAGTTTTGAGCAGGAAAAGCCGTCAGTGACCACACATATAGATACAAAATACACAGCCGCACACTCATTATTGCTTATTATGTTGAAAACATGAGCATGAAGAATTGACCAGGCCCAAATCACGGATCTCTGATGCTTTGTCATGGTCCTCTGGCTCCTGTAAGGCAATTATACCAATCCATAATCTGCAACCATTAACCACAATCAAATTAAACACTAAACGATTCCTAAAAAGCAAACGTAAAAATAAAACTCCAACTCAAATCGATCCTTGAAGCAAAAGAGAGAAGTATACCGCATCATTTGTGCTCCTCGGCAACAATGAACTCCTAATCGGCGTTGCTCATACCGAGTGAATCGAACGCCGGATCGGCACCGCGAAACCTGAAACGAAGCGTCGTACTGGAGATCGGAGAGGCAGATCTCCGTCTTCTGGAATCAAAACGCGACGAGGCAACTAGCCGGCGTTTGGCGTTGACGCGGCTTTCGTCCGTGAAGAGGATCAGAGACGATCGGCTCCGCCGCAGACGGTGGTGTTCGGCGAAACCCTAGAAATGAGATTTGAGAGGATCAAAGAGAGAGAGAGAGCAGATCGGGAGGAGAAAAGAAAGAGAAAGAGATAAGATTTGTGGGTTTAATTCCATAGAGGGTAATAATGTCTTTTGTATAAGAATCATTGTAATGAGTTATGGGAAAAAAAATTCATTAGAATGGGGTTTAATTTTCAAATATTTTGGCATTAGGGCATTTTCCCTAATAATATAATAGATGAGTTTACATTCGTTTAAGAATGGTTATATAATGGCAAAACAAACCCTAGGCCAACTAATTAACAACAAAGCTTGAAAGCCCACGAACTGATAACAAATCAAATTCAAAACGAACTAGAAAACCTAAAATAATATTAAATGCCTAATCAGATTATTAAAATGATTTCTTTTGGCCTAAAACTGATAGGGCGGCTTAGTATAGTGAGTCTTGTAGATCTCATCATTCCCATTATGGAATGTAATGTTCTGGTCAAAAGTTACTCCAAAATAGAATCACATATATTAAAATTAGATTTTGCACGAACAACCCAGAAAGTCTAAAACCATATCTTCTTGAATATTCCAGCGGCTAGCAACCTCATAATACGGGAATTACCTACATTAAAATCATTCTTCTTAATTCTACGCCGCTTCCTTACTTTTTTCTTTTTCTCGCTAATTTGAGTTTGTTAAAATGGAAGGTTAAAATGGAAGTTTTCTTATATGCAATCTAGGGACACGTATTTTGTTTTTTTAAGACTTATTTTTCATTGTTAATTCAATGAACACAACGCTTAATGTATTGCAATCATCAGAAATTACTCTTTTACGATACACAAATTGATGTGGTAAAGACTATGCCAGGGCAGAAGTTTAACAACCAAACATGCATTAGAGTAGAGATACTTCTACTCTTTTAGCTGAAAATTAAGTCAACTAATGGATAATGTAAGATGCATGCTAACGCGCTTTTATTGTTGTTATTAGTATTACTCTCCAAAACTCACTAAGGCATTTGTATTACCAGATATCACTATATATGCAAATGTGCTACGAAATATCTTTGGAGGATAAGGATTCGGCTTTAACTTTGCAAAGACTACAAACGGGACCCAAACTCTGTCAAAGGAAATACAAAGCGTCGTCAAGAAATGAGACCGCCAGTTCGTGTCAAAGGAAATACAAAGCGTCGTCAAGAAATGAGACTGCGTTTGGCGGTCTTCGCTACTCTGATGTCTAAGTCAGTCAATGTATTTATGTTGACAGAATAACGGTAGATAAGTAGTAGATATGTAGTTATTATGGAGAGAGAAGGTTACCTTTTATAGCTGAGGAAAAGGGTTGAGTTTTCCTTCTCTTCGATGTGGGATTAAAGTCCCAAGTGGTTTCAGCAAAGCTTATGTTGTACCTTCTTGGCGTTGCGCGTGAGGGCGCGTCCTAGCACCAACGTACCGGGCTAGGCTTGACGCCTAACTAGTGTTCTTGCTGCTACCTTGTTGATGATATAGGCGGTTCAGACCAGTCTAGCGCTTATGTCTGGTTTGGGTCATGTATGTTCACATACCAAGTGGATGGCTAAGATTGTATGACAATAATCGTTTACCTCACATAAACGCGACACTCGCATGACTGATTGGACACATGCATGGTCATGTATACGAGACTTTTCACAGACTTCAACTAAATTAAAGGAACAATGTCCACTAGCCCTAATTTTAAGAATTTTATTCCCACTAACAAAATCAGATTTTAAAATTTTCAAGAGACAACTTAAACAGCAGAAAGACAATTATACCCTTAATAAATTAAATAAACTACAATAGACCATTATAAGAGTTTCTAAACCGGATTCTCACGAACAAACCCTAACCCTTTTGTCTATTATAAAATAAAGTTTCTATGACCGGATTCTCACGACTAATGACGTTGACCAGGCTCCGAGGGCCGTTGACCGGGCTCCGGCAACCGTTGACCGGCTCCGACAAAAGATAGGGGATCTACTGGGGGCAGTAGGGGGTCTACTAGGAGCAGTAGGAGGGTCTACTGGGGGCAGTAGGAGGTCTGTCCAGGGGTCTACTGGGATCAGTAGGAGGGTTTACTAGGGGCAGTAGGGGGTCTACTAGGGGCAGTAGGAGGTCTGTCCAGGGGTCTACTAGGGGCAGTAGGAGGTCTGTCCAGGGGTCTATTGGGATCAGTATGAGGGTCTACTAGGGGCAGTAGGAGGTCTGTCCAAGGGTCTACTGGGGTCAGTATGAGGGTCTACTGGGGGCAGTAGGAGGTCTGTCAAGGGGTCTACTGGTGTCAGTATGAGGGTCTACTGGGGGCAGTAGGAGTCTGTCCAGGGGTTTACTAGGGTCAGTAAGAGGGTCTTTGGAGGCAGTAGGGGGTCTACTGAGGCAGTAGGAGGGTATACTAGGGGCAGTAGGAGGTCTGTCCATGGGTTTACTAGGGGCAGTATGACCTCCTACTAGGGTCAGTAGGGATAGTATGACCACCTACTAGGGGCAATAGGACCACCTACTATGTGGGTTCGTCGGGGGCAGTAGGAGGTCCTACTAGGGATAGTAGGAGGGTCTACTAGAGAACTAGGGGCAGTATGACCTCCTACTGGGGCCAAAACTTCATGTTTTTCATACCAATTAGCTAACAATGCACCTGTAGCTTCCAATTATGATACAGGTGAAATAGTTTTAGAAAAACAAACCATCTAATGGGGCAAACTAGCTACAATGTTAATAGGCATTAGCTAACAATACAGTCAATCCTTAATTAATTAGTTCTATATAGAACAACTTATGCTGATATACATTGAAACAGCCCGGCCCAGTCTATTAAGATATTGTCCGCTTTGGGCCCAACGACCCTCACAGTTTTGTTCTTGAGGTTTCACCCCAAAACGCGTCTCAATGTAAGGTGCTAGCTCTACACATATAAGCATAGCAACCTATCTCCCCCGGGCGATGTGGGATGAACCATCACCATCCACCCACCTTAGGGCCCGACGTCCGCGTCGGCACACTTTCGGTCGGGGACAGGCTCTGATACCAACTGAAACAGCCCGGCCCAGTCCATTGAGATATTGTCCGCTTTGGGCCCAACGACCCTCACGGTTTTGTTCTTGAGGTTTCACCCCAAGACGCGTCTGAATGTAAGGTGTTAGCTCTGCACATATAAGCATAGCAACCTATCTCTCCTGGGCTATGTGAGATGGACCATCACCATCCACCCACCTTAGGGCCCGACGTCCGTGTCGGCACACTTACGGCCGGGGACAGGCTCTGATACCAACTGTAACAGCCCGGCCCAGTCCATTGAGATATTGTCTGCTTTGGGCCCAACGACCCTCATGGTTTTGTTCTTGAGGTTTCACCCCAAGACGCGTCTCAATGTAAGGTGCTAGCTCTGCACATATAAGCATAACAACCTATCTCCCCCGAGCGATGTGGGATGGACCATCACCATCCACCCCCTTAGGGCCCGACGTCCGCGTCGGCACACTTCCGGCCGGGGACAGGTTCTGATACCAACTGTAACAGCCCGGCCCAGTCCATTGAGATATTGTCCGCTTTGGACCCAATGACCCTCACGGTTTTGTTCTTGAGGTTTCACCCCAAGACGCGTCTCAATGTAAGGTGCTAGCTCTGCACATATAAGCATAGCAACCTATCTCCCCCGGGCGATGTGGGATGGACCATCACCATCCACCCACCTTAGGGCCCGACGTCCGCGTCGGCACACTTTCGGCTGAGGACAGGCTCTGATATCAACTGAAACAGCCCGGCCCAGTCCATTGAGATATTGTCCGCTTTGGGCCCAACGACCCTCACGGTTTTGTTCTTGAGGTTTCACCCCAAGACGCGTCTCAATGTAAGCCGCTATCTCCCCCGGGCGATGTGGGATGGACCATCACCATCCACCCACCTTAGGGCCCGACGTTCGCGTCGACACACTTCCGGCCTGGGACAGGCTCTGATACCAACTGTAACAGCCCGGCTCAGTCCATTGAGATATTGTCCGCTTTGGGCCCAACGACCCTCACGGTTTTGTTCTTGAGGTTTCACCCCAAGACGCGTCTGAATGTAAGGTGTTAGCTCTGCACATATAAGCATAGCAACCTATCTCTCCTGGGCTATGTGAGATGGACCATCACCATCCACCCACCTTAGGGCCCGACGTCCGTGTCGGCACACTTACGGCCGGGGACAGGCTCTGATACCAACTGTAACAGCCCGGCCCAGTCCATTGAGATATTGTCTGCTTTGGGCCCAACGACCCTCATGGTTTTGTTCTTGAGGTTTCACCCCAAGACGCGTCTCAATGTAAGGTGCTAGCTCTGCACATATAAGCATAACAACCTATCTCCCCCGAGCGATGTGGGATGGACCATCACCATCCACCCACCTTAGGGCCCGACGTCCGCGTCGGCACACTTCCGGCCGGGGACAGGTTCTGATACCAACTGTAACAGCCCGGCCCAGTCCATTGAGATATTGTCCGCTTTGGACCCAATGACCCTCACGGTTTTGTTCTTGAGGTTTCACCCCAAGACGCGTCTCAATGTAAGGTGCTAGCTCTGCACATATAAGCATAGCAACCTATCTCCCCCGGGCGATGTGGGATGGACCATCACCATCCACCCACCTTAGGGCCCGACGTCCGCGTCGGCACACTTTCGGCTGAGGACAGGCTCTGATATCAACTGAAACAGCCCGGCCCAGTCCATTGAGATATTGTCCGCTTTGGGCCAACGACCCTCACGGTTTTGTTCTTGAGGTTTCACCCCAAGACGCGTCTCAATGTAAGCCGCTATCTCCCCCGGGCGATGTGGGATGGACCATCACCATCCACCCACCTTAGGGCCCGACGTTCGCGTCGACACACTTCCGGCCTGGGACAGGCTCTGATACCAACTGTAACAGCCCGGCTCAGTCCATTGAGATATTGTCCGCTTTGGGCCCAACGACCCTCACGGTTTTGTTCTTGAGGTTTCACCCCAAGACGCATCTCAATGTAATGTGCTAGCTCTGCATATATAAGCATAGCAACCTATCTCCCCCGGCGATGTGGGATGGACCATCACCATCCACCCACCTTAGGGCCCGATGTCAGCGTCAACACACTTCCGGCCGGGGACAGGCTCTGATACCAACTGTAACAGCCCGGCCTAGTCCATTGAGATATTGTCCGCTTTGGGCCCAACGACCCTCACGTTTTGTTCTTGAGGTGCGTCTCAATGTAAGGTGCTAGCTCTGCACATATAAGCATAGCAACCTATCTCCCCCGGGCGATGTGGGATGGACCATCACCATAACGGGCTGTTACAATACATCAAGTAGTGCCAGAGGAAACTATGAAGCTTCTTAATATTCATATACATCACTTTTGGCCTTTCCCTACTTATCCAAGTAGAGAAAAAAAGGGGAAAAGGAAAAAATAAAAAGTACCAAACTGTGTATATAGATATATGGAGCACATATGAATAGGATCACGTTAACACCTTGAACACAAAAGCTGGAGATAAAGGTGTTTGCCATTATATTACCAGAGACTACCTCCGGAAAATCACCACACGCTAGCTTCCAAAATCCACCTCTATGAAATTAGCAAGGTAGGAAACATCTCTGATCTTCCATTTGCATATGAGGATAGGTTTGCATCGGTCATGGTGTTCATAGAGATCTCCAACACAAAAGCTATATTAGGGAATCTGAGAAAGAGGCTGTCGTCGAAATTGGAGATTTAGTCGAGGTCGAGTCGGAGGTCGTCGTTGACGAAATTAGAGATCCAGTCGGTGTCAAGCCGGAGGTCTCGATGAAGGAATTGGTGACAGAGTCGAGGTCGAGCCGGCGGTGTCGTCGGAGATGTGAGAGAGAGAGAGAGAGAGAGAGAGAGAGAGAGAGAGAGAGAGAGAGAGGAGAGAGAGAGAGAGAGAGAGAGAAGAGAGAGAGAGAGGAGAGAGAGATCTAAAGAAGATAGAAAGGAGAGAGCGAGAGAGAGGAGAGATTGGAAAATGTGGGTATTATGGTTAGCAAAAAAACATAAAAAGTTAAAAACTTTGTTAGTGGGAATAGATCTCTTAAGAGTCTATGGGTTTATGTGAATTTTAAAATCTGATTTTATTAGTGGGAAAAAATTCTCCAAATTTGGGGTCAGTGAGCATTTTCTCTAAATTAAACCTGAAATGAATCAATTCCAATCAAATTGACCGGTAATTGGCCCAAAACCCAAACAGTCCCTTAGTTTGGGTTAAACCTAATAATTAACTAGAACTCCCCTAGTTTTGGGTCGGACAAATTTCAAAGGCTTTGAGAAGAGAATCGGACAAAACTCCACTCCAACAGTCTTTTCTGGGCTCAACATTAGGATTAGCAGCTTAATAACAATGGAAAAGGGAAGTGGGCTGGTACTCTAATATTGTTGTAGCTGTTGGAATGTTGGATGGTTTATTACTTCATTAGCAAAATACTTTCTTTTGTTCATCACTGTTGAGCGAAGATTACTAGCTCGAGAGTTAAGATATTGATAGCTATGTGTTGTAACATATTCTTGCCTCATCCTCCTCTAAAGAAAATTTTTCAGCGTTCTTGCATAGTTGGGCATTGTCGTTGTCATTTCTACGGTATTTCACTGTGATAATCTCGTTGAATTACAAATTTCTTAATTTCTGCATGTAGGAAGAAGCCGAATGTGAGGTTAAAGATTAGTGGCTGTTATCTATTTCTTTACAATTGAAATAGCCGCTTGTTAACTCAATGTGTTTAATTACCATCTCTAATTGAAACTTCATTTGCTGTCCATGGAAGTCGACATATTTTCCAAAACAAACGAAATAATGAAATTTCATTCCAACAACAATAGGTAATTTGATGAACGTACTATCGCACTCCCATCATTGATCCCGAACTCTTTGCCCTCCACAATCAATTCAATAACAAAAATTATGTAGCCTCTTCTTCCTTGGAAACAGAATAAAGGATCGATATTGGAGTTAGCTAGGACATTGATTTTGCACCAGAAATTATTGATTGTTTAGTTAAGCTGATCGATCGACAAAGTTTGCTAGCTTTTAGCTCTTTAAGGATGAAAACAAATTAGAGTAATTTAAAATACATATTCTCATGTTAGTGAGTGTCAATGTCACTACATAATTAATTAAATAAGTAGGGTTTTAATTAAGCAATCGTTAATGTGATTATAGTCTCATAGAATAAGGAAAAGCTTGCAAGAAGGTCGTCGGGGGGTTTTTGTCTTCTCATGGTGACAGCACAAGGCTTCAATCAAGGTTCATTTGTTTTGTTAATTAGTTAAGTACTAATTATTTCTTTATCAAATCGATTAGATGGTGCATGTTCTTAAAGGTAGATTTAATATTTTTTTTGGCAATTAGTAGCTTTAATACTTAGAAGTGCTTTTGGTTGTTCGTATGTTAAGAGTCTTTTCTCTCCTGCTTCTTCTCGTGGAGGATTATTCTTGTTCATCACTGTAATCACTTTATAACACTAATTAGCGTACTTGATTCTAATTAGTTATTTGGCATATTGTTTGCATGTGTTCACCTATATACAACTCGCAGGAAATTGCTGATTTAAGCTGGCAGTGGATCGATCGAGTTGGTTAGCATTTGGAGTTCAAGTGCTTTCTTCTCCAATATTGGAAGAATAATTGGTATAATCTTTGTGCAGCCAAAGTGTTGCACAGGCCGCAGCAATATGATGAGGCATCTAAATTGACAAGATTAAGTTGCTAAACTTGATGCGTCTTGTACTGAAGAATCGTTTAGATTTCAGTAACCGTTTGGATTTAGAATCGGGTAGCTAGATTGGTTGATTTCCAACACTTCGAGCTGATGTTATCATCGGCCCTATTAGTTTGATAATTTTTGCTTGTGTTTTTTTTATTCTTTCATTTTTATTTAGAGGGAGCATGTAGCAGAGGCCCTTTTGACATTTTGCATTCAGATGGTAGTGTGTATGACATGAACTGTGAAGCAGCCCATCTGCCTTTTGCTCTTGCTTGATGTCACTGATTACACACAAACTCGTTTTCGAAAACCTTTTTGATTTCTGTATATAACTAGGGTTTAACTAGGGTTTCTTGGTCTTCACCTAGATCATCATCATCGATTATAAAGTCGTTGTTATGGTTTTGAGGCATACGCATCAAATAAACCTGTATTTTCGAACAATAATGGGTTAGAAAAACAGTATTTTCTATAATCAGTTCAGGGTTAATTAAATTTCATTTTCAATGAAAAATTCATTCAAAATTATGAAAGTCATGAGCGTCTATAGATACTAAACTAAAAGGCACTCGCCAATATATATAACAAGCAAGAGAGAAAACTTAGCTGTGCATGGTCATATAGAGAGCATTATAGTTTTGTGGTTGTCGGCATCATAAATTTAAGCTCATAATCAATGATTGTTCATTTCTCCATGTTTTGACAAATCATCCAAAGAGTTTTCAAAAGATGTCAACAGATTCGGATTAGGAAAATGAAAAGAAAATATTATTAGCCAACCAAGCAATATTAAGAACAGAAGTCAAGATGATCTTAGTTTTAGCTTTTAAACTTGATGTTCATTATATTAACAATCGATTATTTGAGTCGGGCGGGCCGGTTTGACCTTTAAAAGAAAAATAAAGGTGGCATATATAGCCTTGTCTAGAATGAAAAGTAGAATATAAATCAATTATTCGCAACTTTTTATCTCATGAGTCATGTTTTTTTTGTTACGATCATCAATAACATTTCATTACAACCATATATATATCATTCTAATGGGGATCCCTATTTTTTGTCACTTTTAGGGATAAACTCATACCATTAGATCTGTTTTTTAATGAGCTTGGATGGCTGAGATTAAAACAAGAAATTTAACACTTATGTCAAATCTACACCGTTCAAGATCATTAAAAATAAATCAAACATTTGGATGACTTAACGATCACCAAATTATTTAAAAATTTATAGAAATGATCTACTCACATAACCTAACAAACTGAACGGTGGAGATATGATTTTGTGATCGAAAAAAAATGAACAAAAAATAGGATCCCTCATTGGAAGGGCCCTCATGTGTGTGTGTGTGTGTGTGTGTGTATACAGTTCATATCCAGAGCGAAACTTCACTTTGAAATTAAAATGTGAAGTTCTTTATTTGACTCACTTTTCGGTCATATTTCTATATCTCCACCATTCAGTTTGTAGAACCTAATGCATATATCACTTCTGCCAAGTTTTATTGAATTTGATGATCGTTTGGGTTTTATAATCGTTATTTACACAAACAGTTCTAAATAGACAGATTTATGGTCCGTTCGTTGATTTAATCTAATTTGGTACCTTAACGATTACCAATTTAGATGAAACTTGACAAGAGTGATCTATACACTTTAATTTCAAAGTGAAGCTTCACTCTGGATAGAAACATATATATATATATATATATATATATATATATATATATATATATATATATGCATGAATTGCATACAAATTAAGAAAGTGGGGTGTGATGGATATCTATTAGATTGTCATGTTTGGAACTATAGATAGCATTGGATTAAAGAATAACCAACATCGGGGGAGAAGCAATATAATTTTGTGATCATGATCATCGTTACATATTAAGAAAAGAAAATAGATATGAAAAACCCACTTGTACTATATAAAGAATGGAGAACAGTATTTTTTTTCTTATGAGTGAGTTGAAGTAATTAACTCGAATGGAATATCAACAATACCATTCATGAATTTGTATTATGTTCCCATTCATGGTTTGAACACTCTGACCCGTTCTTAGGCTGCTTCCAGTGTTGATTTAAACAAATTAACTAGTCAAAATCTATATTTATGGGTTTTCCTATATTTTCTTTCCTTGACGTGATGGTTTAGACAACGCCGAGGGTGGGATCAAATCAAATGGTGATGAAACCCAAATCTGGGAAATGTCATGGATTGAGATCCAGAATCAAAACATGAGAGGACACTAGTGGGTTACTTTTTGACTGCGTAAAAAACAGGTGGATCCTAGCAGGCAACCCCAATTAATCAATCATTTCACAATTATGCAGAACATGAATGTATAGACCAGTGTTAAAAATGGCACAATTAACAATATATTTAGGACAACTTTATTTGGAACTAGTATTCGTTCAGTGAATTATTGTTTTTGTTTTTTCAGAGTTGAGAGAGATAGAGTTTCTGCAATATATGGACAGTGCGAGAAAACCCTAGATCGCCTAGCAGTAGTGTGTGTATGATTATCTGTTTGCTGTTGTTTCTGGGTTTTTGCTGATAAATCTGGTGAATTATGAGGAATTTTTTTTTGATGAGGTGAATTTATGAGTTGCATTACTTGCTTAATTTGTGTTTCTTTCTTCTTTTTTCTTTACGAAGATTGACTTATTTTTGGGACACAAGCTTTACTACTGTAATGCTTCTCAGTTCATTATTCGATCTCGTAAAACAATTACATGTTAATGTCCAACGAGCTAGTGTTGTAAAATATTACGAGATTAGTGATTGACTGGATTTTAAACTTTTGAGCTTGACTCTGGGGATTGGATAGGCTAGCTAGCTGTTCATATATAGCTTAATTGTCAATGTTGTTTAACTTTGTGCTCTCTTTTCTTTTACGATCTCCTTTTGACATGTGAAGCACTTTCGCTTTCCAATTCTAATTATCAACGGTGTGAGCAACTTTTCTTCTTTTTTTGAGATCGATGTTTTATCCATAAATAAGGTGATAAGTAAAATACATGTTTCATATATTCGTTCATCTTGATCATCTCAAATGCTATATAGCACCAGAATTAAAGGCAGACCTTTTAGATGAGTATGCTTGAGACATAAAACGCAAAATGTAGGACTCGAACATGCATGCAACATTGCATTCTAACAAAAGAACAACATATTGATCTTCGTCAGTACGGCTATGTATTTACACATACATAAAACGTTGATGACTGAGATTGAATGACATTAGTAGCTGATTTCATATTCCACATAAGAATGGCCGAGTCTACAATAGTGATCGATTTGTTTATTTTATAATAACCTTGTTATATACATTTAAACACATAAATGTAGCCGGGAGCCCCTACCCAATTTAAACTCCGGGTCGATCTTAAAAGTTGCAATTACAAATCACTGAAATCAGAGTAGAGAATGTGTTTCCAGAGCTCCTGTTGCCAGTGCAGACACGAGGAAAATTATAAAGGAATGCAGCCACATTGTGATGCCCTATATGCTAAAGCCGAACAGGTTATTGCCAAAATATCAAAGCACTTTGCACCACTTTATTATATCATGGAGGGTTCATCAACAGGTACTTCTGTTCTGTCACATGAAATTCAACCCATTTCAAAGTACCATTTTACCTTGTAGCTCTAACTGAGAGAGATATACACAACATTACTGAAGTAATTCAAATTGGGATTCCCAATTAATGACTGCACCCAGACTCGGACCCATGCAACTGCAGAAGAGCACAGCTAAATGCATAAGCTTTGAAGATCCTAAGTGACCCAGATCCGTTCTTGTTCTTTAGGAAAAACTAAGACTGAGAGGCACAACATAAGTTGGCCTAGTAGTTTAAGTATGAAACTTCAGAAGTCATGCATGTTCATATATGAGATTACAATTTTCTGTTGCGACTGGTAATGTGAATGACACACGAATTAAAACAAAAATTCACTTGAAAGAATAATTCAGATTGACAGTCTAATTAATTAATGTATACAACATGCTAGAATGTCTGACAAGAAAACACTTTCCTGGACTTCGTCATGAATAGAAAGGCAAACAAGAAGCAACTGAGAGAAACTAAAGCTGTTAAAAGATCGTTGAATTGATGTCTAAAGCAAATCCTACTGATGGATCCTCAATCATAATGGCTTTCTGAAATTCAGTTACCTAAAACCCTCATGGTCGAAATTTACACACTCCACCCAAACTATGTACGTTAACGTTGAAATTTCATGGCAAAATAGTTGGACTCGGAAAATGCTGAATCTGATGGCCGCAAGACTTGTTGGCAACTATTTTCGTAGTCAGAAACCATCGGAGTTGTTGTACTGTAAACCAGGGAGTTTATGTCTCCCCAACTAATTTCACTCTCTGCAGAAGTACTAGTAGTCCCTCCAGTGCTACCATTGTTCAAAGTCTCCATTTGATAAAAGCCAGCTAAACCATCATATTGTTGATGAGGTAATTGGCTGTTGCCGTAAACCAATTCGCTTAGCTCCGCCTCTAGATCACTCTGATGATCAACCCCATGAAACATGGTCGGACTTGGACTTGGACCCAATTGAGCATAGTTGGTGTTGGCTACTGGTGAACAAGTAGTAAGCAAATGATCGATACTGGAGTTCTGATAGAACTGATCTGATGAGGTTGAGGAAATGTGATCAATAGGTGGATACATAGAACTTGTGGTGTCAGAAAATCTTCCTCCAAGTTTGATCACCATGTTCTTAATGGATGCCTGGTGGTCATCAAGTACTTGAGCGTCATGGGTTTGATAACTCATCACTGGCAATACAGGAAGCTCTGGTGCCCAGTAAGGGTTTACTTGGTTATTCACAAAGCCATCAGGAGGAAGATGAAAGTTTGTTGTAGTGGTACTTGATCTCTTGATCTCTTGCTTCAGGCTGGCGGCAGCTCTACGATTCTGTGCTTGTTGTTCTTTGCGTTGCTTGCCCAAAAGCTTCTTCTTCAGCCTTGTGTTCCAGTAATTCTTAATATCATTGTCAGTTCGCCCTGGTAATTGGGCTGCAATGATAGACCACCTACATATACGTACGTACATAACAAATTAGAAATTTAGAATCATTTGAGTTTTAGATTGTTGAGCAACTTAGTTTGGATTAGGCTAGTGAAACAACACGACTAGCTAAAGATCTGCAACCCTCTTGCATCAAAATTGGGAGAGAAGGGAGCGAAATGATCACTGGATAAAGTGTTAAAATGATAGCGTTGAAAATTTAGCATTACCTGCTTCCAATATTGATATAGAGGCTGCAAATGATGTTATCTTCTTCCTCAGAGAACCCACCGTGCTTGATATTGGGCCGGAGATAATTCAACCATCTCAGCCGACAGCTCTTGCCGCATCTTTTAAGACCTAGGGATCAGAAGTGTGGATGATGATAAGCTAACATAATAGATTAGTTTTGTTAATTCATTAGTGGATTAGTAATATGATGATCGTAGATTGGTACTGACCTATCTTCTGCGGCAAGGCAATCCAGTTACCACCAGTGCCATGCTTGTCAATGTAAGACTTGAGTTTGGCATCTTCTTCAGGTGACCATGGGCCTTTCTTGACCTTGGTTTTGTCACAGCAAGGAGCTCTCCCCATGGTTTTTTCTGATCTGGGTTGCTGCTCTATGTTGTAGTAACTAATGAGGAGCTGGTTCAAGTAAGCTCAGCTGCCTCTATATATGCATAAGAAAGATCCACTTGATGATAACGATAACGATGATATATATACTATAATTTGAGAGAGAGAGAGAGAGAGAGAGAGAGAGAGGAGAGAGAGAGAGAGAGAGAGAGAGAGGTAGTATAATAGCCGGAGAGGGAGGGGACTGGGGACATGGAAAACAGTGGAAATGGTCACAGAAATTCAAAAAGGTGAAGTGGAAAAACGATTACCCAATTTTTTGCGTAAACAAAAGAAATATTATAAGGGAGAAAATGGAAATGCCAGAAGAGGAGACCAGGGTTTTATCTCATTGTCCTTCTTAGTCTGGAATCTGTAAAAACATATCTCAGCCATCCCACCTTGACTCTCTCTCCTCTCTTTCTGCGTGTTAGTGGATGATGATGATGGTGAAGACACAAGTGACGCAAGTACTGGAAGGTTAAAGGGGTGAAGCGAACAAATGAGACGTCAGCTGGGGTTGAATTGTTCCTGCGATAATAATGTCTGTGAAGGTTCCTCATCGATCATCAACATCATCCCAGTTTAACTGGCTTCAATAATACGAGTGAGAACCATTCATCCTTCAGCAGCCATCGACGTCGTCATAGAGCACAAGGGCCTAGTCAGGAAATTATTACCTTTTCCTATTTGCCATCATAGTACTATGTTCGACTAGTTCACCTCAAACCAACTTGTCCACCACAATTTGATGAAAACTGCATGAGCAACAAAATGAGTATATTTCATCATCATTCACACGTTATTTGCTCGACATAGATGGGGTCGCGTTTGGAACGTACCCGGTAGTGGTATGGCCCTATGCCATGCGTGTTACAATGCATGCATAATTAGAATGGAAAAGAAATAATACATGTGTACTAGAAATCTCAAATGGGGTGTTAATTAATAAGTTTGAGTACTAAATAACATAGCGTTTTGCCATGCAATTAGTTCTAAATTAGAATCACATATACATTAGATGTCACGTCATTGAGTTTTTCAAATTTGATATAAAAATTCTGGTTTGATTATATTGTTGATTTGAGAAAGATACCGTAAGTTTTTAATTACAAGAATTATTTATAAATTATAAATCAATACGTACATGCATGTTAATTCTTGTTCCTTTTTATTACATGAGCAATTTTGCGTGTTAGCTTTGATAAATCTCAACCTTAACTTAATCATTCTTCCCTTCGATCTCCCCCAGCTTCCTCATCACTTGACCTGATCTAACATGTGATTTAATTATAGTTCCAGAGAAAAACATAGGCCAAATCAATGGGAAATTCAGTATTACTCGATCAATGTTGTTATTGATTAAGATGATGATCTAGAAGTCGATAGGAGCTTTCATACATGTTATGCGGAATATACTGAGGTTTAATTTCGTTATGGTCGGTGACCAAATCACCATCAAGAAGAATTCACCATGAAACTACCATACCTCGAGATCAAAGCGGCAAGTACTGTGATGTGATAGCTCGTAAGTAAGATATCGATGAGACTACGACCAATTTTATCGAGAAGTCTCAAACCAAACTTGCTAACAATAATACTTTCAAATTATTATACCAAGCAAGAGATTAAGAAGTTTTGGATTCAATTAAAAATTAACAGTTCGTACAGGACCATTTCTGGGAGGAAAATGGTGGCTACAACCAATGAAACCAATGACAGATGCCATTTTTAGAGCCAAATTATTATCATCAAAGACTTTAAGATGGAAGCCAAAGGTGTACGTTCTGAATTGTTTAATCTAGCAGTCAGCCAGTGAAGAAGAGGAATCCCACTGTCATGTCACAAATTAGACCCTTCTTGGTTGTCCTTACTCGCTCTCGACATTATTGCCTAGCTTTCCACTTATAAAATGAAGGAGCAAAAGTATCATGCACGTTGCTAAAATAATTTTCTTGATTGATTTCGAAAGAAGAAGAAGTTCAAATTAAGGAAAGATTTATGATACATTCATATACACGCTTATATATATATATCATGTAGCTAGTCTTGGTTCAATATATTAGTTTCGAGTAAATGGCTAGTACGACATGCCCTTAAATCTTATTAATGAAAATTTTGATGTATAAGTTGAATTGAGTCCAAAATTCTATACTGTATCAATCTATAGTTTCTCTTTATATTGAACTAACTTATAACAATGTTGGTATGTTTGGAAGATCAATATGCCCAATTTAGTTTCTGAAGATGATTACACATAAAGAAAAATGGACACCAAAAAAGAAAATACTACAAGCTGACTTGACTATCTAGGTATGAATGGGCAAGAAGTCAATGGTGCGCTTCTACAAAATGTTTGTTGAATTTTACAAAGTTTTGATGTCTTTTCATTTTTTAAGTGTTGTTTTATTGTCGTATACATATTTTCATGGCTCACACTCTCACCAGGTCTATAAAGCTTTGTTAGAAACAAGATGATCCTAAAGTTTCAATGAAATTTACAATATTTAAGGTGAGTGTGAAATAGAAGTACACTACTTTCTATTGTAAAAAAGGAAATGGTCTTCATCATCTTCCTGATCGATAGGCCAACTATTACGGTTTTTGAAACTTCTCTTGTAATTCGTATGAGTGTACCTAGTTTGAAACAGTTTCTTAAGACTGCATTCAAAGCCTTACAGCTCAAAATTCACTTTCTTCTCCAGGCATTTTCAACATATCCTTTTGATTACGTTGACACTAGTGAGAAAACGCAACTATTCTTGAAGTGAGCCAAACATTTTATAAATTAGCTAGTGTAAACATAGTAATATTGCTTGCAAATTACGTCAAGATCAGTATAACCATGTTTACAGAAGATAATAAAAGGGTGACCAAGATATATGCTATAAACCCTAATTTGTGTTTCTTGACACGATTTTCTGTCGATCTAGACCGTCGAAAATCTTGTTTTTATTTCGCTATTATTTGGCACTACATAGTAGGCACTGGGCACTTGGGCAGGGAAGACCTAGAAGACATAATGTTTGACAAACTAATTCAAGAAATGATGGAACATAAACGAGGGGCTGTTGTATCTATTATTGCTTTGAAGTTTTTGTCTGGCAGATTAGATTTTGCCTCCATCGAAAGAGATTGGAAGTTTCCCACCTGAAAATTGCAGTAAGAACAAGACTGGTATCATCACAAGGTTCTATCCAATTTTCCTTCGTCTTCTTTGCTTCTAGATATATTCTTCACTCTCTTTTATTGTCTCTGTGTAGTCAACGTACTGAAGTTTAACTGCAGTCTAGACGGACGAGACGGTCCAGACCAGACACCATATGCAGGCAGGCATGTACTTCAATATGCCCGATTTCAAAGACTTCGATTTGTTTATAGTAAATCCATATATCTGGAAATCTAAAATGAAGACGACAAGTGTCTACTACGAAGAAATCAAATAATGATGTTGAGACTTGCATGATGAGTTACATGAACATCTGGAAACATATATACTTGTATGAATATGATCAATCATCTAGATCGAACGCACTCTCCGATTAAATTAACCCAGCAAATGGAAGGCATGGAAAAGTATATTTCAACTAGTAAAGTTTGGATGTTTAATTAACTTATTCGGTTTTTTTATAAGAAAATTTCACTCCATTGAAACAATACTAGGGTTCCATATTTTGATACATGAAAAGCTTAAAAACGAAGAATAATCGTTGGTTTTTAGCGTAATGCTAGCTCAAACTCTTTTATGTGGCATCTCGATCATTTCATATCATTCTTACAATCTTTCTGGACTAGTCTCAACAGAAATATTCCAATCTTAAGCTAACTTATGATGCTCGAGGCTCAGAAAACTTGAGAGGGTTTGTTTCAATCACGAAATAGCTCAAGCTTGAGAGCAACTATTACATCACTGACTAAGTCTGAGTGAGTGAGACAGATGTCGACATTCATATATGCATAATGTGACCAAAGGTACTGTAAAGCATTGCCAAAATTGACTGCAACATAATCTTTCTAAGAAGAAAGCAATTGAACCTTTTTCTATATAATGAGAGCTCAACTTTCCTCTCCAGTTTTGCTTTGCTTTGCATTAAAAAAGAAGCAAGTCAGCAACGCGTTTCTCCTTGTTCCTGATGCTTTTTCAAGTTCAGAAAGCTATTTGATTGAAAAAAGATGGAAAGGAAGATGCAGAAGGCCATTGAAGCATAGATAAGACAAAGATGGAGATATAAAATTGAACCAGAAATTCATATTTTAACGTATGCTCTAGTGTTAATGGCGCCGCTTTCATATTAGCTTTGCCTGGATTTTCTGGTGATTGTGTTTCGGGGAGCAAAATCTTCCATTGCACGAAAACGAAAGTTTGAGCTTCTACCAAAAAAAAAGAATGCAACTCAAGAGTCCTGCGGAAACGACAAAGTAGCAGATGCAGCATATCTCGTCCTGCAGAAACTTACTGTTATGCATGCTGTGAAATCGGTTGTGTTTAACTTTTTGTGTATTTGGGACAAGATCAACATGTATGTTGTGAGAGTCGAAGTATGCATAAGTTGGTTTGTGTGTTTGCGGAAAGATTCACATATAAGTTGTGAGAGTGAGATTATGTATAGACGGTGCATACATGAGTTCTTTCCGGAGATATGCCAATATAATGTCTCACGAGTCCACCAAAATGAGTACACTGTAGAAGCAAAAATTTGGGCAACTAGTGATGAAAACTATGAAATATAGGCCGTCGAAATCATGGCTGGATACAGATTGTATTAGAAATTGCAAAAGTTCATTTAGTAGAGAAATTGGTGAAAACTAAAAATAGGGTGCTAATGCAAAAAGTACGGTTTCAAAATTAAATGACATGATGGTTTTTTGTTTTGGGAAGTAAATCACCCGTGCCTAAAAATCTTGTGCCAAACCTGTGCCCACCTCTCATATCGTGACATCTGTCTAACAACTTAACAGAGGTTAACACAGTTAGCTTAATTACTTTTCAGCTTATTTTATAATTTAAAAAAAATAAAACGTATCAATTATTATCTATTAACTCTTCCCTTTTCCCGGCCTGTAGATCTGTATTCTTCTTTCTCTACAGTTTTGCAACAATCTCAACCTAAGACGGTAGGACCCTGTGTTCTTTCACTCTAACACAAGTAACAACAACAATGCTGAGAACTCAAATTTTAACCCAGTTGGAAATTAATCCCTATATGTGTTCATCTTGTACAATGGCAACTGAAAGCAATGGGAGAAACTGGTAGTGATTTGATACAACGAAGAGGAGGATGCGCGCACGATTGCGATTGCGATTGGTATCAATATGCAATTGCTGCAATTGATCAAAGACACCGTTTTGAGACGAAATCAAATCCAAAAGCCTACCTACCAATTCAGAACCTCTATCTCGACGATTTCTCTGTTCAAAAAGCCGTCGACGACAGAAACGAAGCCACTGAAATTCGCCGGAAATCTGCGATTGCCTTGAATTTGGCGAATTCAACCATCTTGGACAAGGAATTGAAAAGATTTTTGTTGTATTTCTCGTTCTCGTTGACAAGATATTGGACGAGGCTGTGGTGCTGTTGATCGGAGGGAATAAGAGAAGAGGCGGGGGAGATACCCAGAGACGGTGGAGGCTGGGGTTGATGAAGAAACCTTCTCTTATGCTAGATCTGGGCTTGATACGATAAACAGGAAGAGAAAAAGAAGAAAACTATATATTTTTTTATTTTTTTTATTATTTGTTTTTGTGAGAGTTAACAAAGTTAATGGCTATTAGGTTAATGATGACGTGTCGTATTTTCATTCGTGGCATAGGTTTGGCACTGGGTTTTTAGGCACAGGTGATTTCAATCCTTTGTTTTGTTCTCTTGCTTTTCCAATAATTGTCCAGTGAGGTTAGGAAATGGTAGAGAGAAATATGTTAAAATTACATCCAATCTACTAAAAATGTAATATTGGATGAAAATAGACACGTAAATAAATAATTGTAATACCATGGAAATATTCATATCTTTCTTGCATACTCAGAAATGTTCAATTAATGATATTAATTAACTCACTATTATCCCATTCATTTTAGCATAGTCAAATCACAATAACATATGATACAACCACCCAACACTAGTTTTACTTGCAGGCATGCACAGTCTAAACGTGCCTATGTATATAGATGGAATCTAAATCTACGATGAAAGATAACAAGGAACTTCCTGAATAACTTTATCGAAAAGTTGCACCAATTCAATAACTATCTACAAACACAAAATTCGAATGCAAAATAGGAAAACAATTTGTAACTACCGTGAAGTTAAATGGATAATGGGTTGCAACCCCTAAAATGGAGTGCAAACTAGAAATATCAATTCAGTATGCTTTTGCTGGGTTTAGCTCAACAGTCCAATCCATCTTGTCCTCTATAAGCCCCATCTGTAATCTGGTAAGAACAGAATAGAGCTTCTGTGACACAGCACCAAAGCCACTCTCTCCATATGACACCCTGTGACCAGGAAAAAGATGCGATTAAGATTGCTTTCTCAACGACAAGTTAAATTTGAGCATACTGGCTTTTCACTTCAGTATGCTTTTGCTTGCTTTAGCTCAACAGTCCACTCCATTTAATCCTTCTGTAAAACCTTTTCTTTCCCAGTTGAGGAAACTTTCATTGTGTTGATGCACAAAGAAAAACTCACTTTCACAGATTCACACTACTAAACATAAAAGTGTACCTTTTATCCATATAAGTAATGCTGCCCACAGGTGACACGACAACAGCAGTTCCGGTACAAAAGACTTCATCAGCTTCAAGTAATTCATCTACATCCACAGCGCGCTCCTCAACCTGCATATCATTATATTGTATTAAAAGAATTATTTAAGCTACTGCAAAAAGAAGTGGTACTGCATGTTTTATAACAAAGGACTAATGCAACCATCTTTCGACACATCTAGAAACTCAAAAGAATAAATAAGTATGAAACACATACAACCCACACCACACATCCATTGTCCCAATCATCAAATAAAAGTACCTGGAATCCTTGGCTACGGGCAACATCAATAATACTCTTTCGAGTAATGCCAGGTAAGATCGTCCCTTTTATTGCAGGAGTAGAGATAACATCACCCTGGAAACACATAACAATGGACATAAATCAGCTATGATCACCTCTAATGATAACACACTGCAATCAGACATGCTTACTAGATAAGCTTTTAGGATATATCCAGGGGAATTAATGTTGTAAAAGACTTAAACTACTTAAGAGGAGTGTCTGGGATATCAGGTCATAAAGCAAGCCCCACAGATTAGAGAAAATCATGAAATCAAATAGACATTTATTGATGGTAATAGTTCTGAAGTGAACTTCAATGCTTAAGATTATCTGAATTTCCAAGAAAGTAAGAATTGAGAAATGTTGGATATCATGTCTGATACAGCAGCAACTAAGTCTTCATTTTAGTAGCATAACTACCATGAGATCTAATGACAATAACAGATGTAGGAAAAAAGAGTCTCATTAGGTAAGGTGCCTAATAGAAGTATTTGTGTAAACTGCTGCCTTTGACAAAAGGTAGCATGATAATCAGAGCATGGTACGTGTGGGTGGATGATTTGTAAAGCATGTCATTCTACGAACACAAGATTATAGCACAGTAGCACACTGAGAAAGCATGGAGCTTCAAAAATCATCAAGACATTCCAGAAAATTACTGATCCCAATGTGGAAGGAAAAGTGATAATGCAATCACAGAATTTTGTTGATAAGCAGTTCATATCAAAATTTCCACCCCACGCCAACAGTCCAACACCAATAAACCATAATGTATTGAGCACAAACAACAATAACAGTAATCATCAAACCCACACTAAAGTGCAATTATTACCTTCACAACAAATATGTTGCATGAGGAAACCTCCTCTAAATATTTTTGTGAACACAGTCAAGGTACAGAACATCTGAGTAGCCTTTCGCTTTTGCAGCAGACTGTGCCTTCAAAACCTACGAATAGATTCAACAGATAAAGATCAACTCATCAGCGCCAGCATACGATAATCAAGAAATTTTAAAATGACCCATAGAAAGATGATTTCTCATAAGAAAAGAGCATAGATAACTAGTTGGAATGAGGCTTTGATCGGTCATTGACTTTGGTACAAACGATGCTAGAGAAAGATAGTTCCTTTCAAGAAGCCCGTCAAAGGAAACCCTCATACTTGAAGAGACAGCATTAAATCATATTTGATCATTGAGTGATATTAAATCTATTAAAACGAAATAAACAAATTCTGCCACTAGTTGGTAAAATTACAGTGGTTTATACAAATTACAACCATATGCAGCAGGAAAAGTAAAAATTATAACATACAGTTACACAACCTCAAGTCAACAAATTATACCTGCAACAAATTCTGGGTAGCAGACAAACAATTTACAAGAAGAAATTGGAATCTATCGAGACAAATAAGAATTAAACAATTTACAAATACAAAAGCTTACCGCGGCATAATTCCCTATAGTTTTGACACCTCCAGTACCACCAGGAGTTGCACGATGCAATTCATGCTCGACAATCAAGTTTATAGGTGCAACGCCTTCCTGCCACCATATGTATAGATATAAGATACTGAATGATCAAAGGTGAGAATAGCACTTAAGCTATCCCAAAAAAAAAAATGATCAGAATGGGGTGCACCAAATCCAAGTGACCATAATTTAATAAAACAAACGGATTTCGTAAGAACATTGAAGTTAATAATAAATAGTTAAAGCTGTATACAATTTTAAACATTTAGATTTGTTGCCACTTGCCAGACATCCAAGCACCAAAAAGAACGGTGGAATGTCCAACTTAGTGTTCAAGGACATCCATATGGCTCAGAGAATTACTCAAAAATAAAAATGCATCAAGCTTAAAGTTGATTCCAAGAAATTTAGCCAATAAGTGATGTTAGGAGCCAGAGAAATTATGGAGAAAAAAAAAGGCTTATAGTTTAAGTGTAGGGCTTAGCCTGTGAAAAGACAAGGAAGAAATAAACACAAGAGCACAACGCAAACCAAGGCTAGTGACATGGACATGGAATTTGAAAAAGAAATTCACACTTGGTAGGACAACTGAGCAATTTCCAATAATTAACAAACCTTAAAGTAATTTCCAACTGGTGAAACATAGATCAGAAATGTGTATTCAGGAGCAGGAGCAAGACCAAGAACAGCACCACTTCCCATTAGCAATGGCCTGATATATAGAGAACCTTTGCCTGGAGGGGGAACCTGAAACGAGATATTGGCATATAAGTATATTACATATACAAATATTCAAAAAAACTTTTATCAAGCAGCATCATGGTTATACATCATACCCAACGTTTATTTGCTAAAACGGTGGCCTTCACAGCTTCCACAAATTGTTCAACAGTCGGTGAGGGCATGCACATCCGCTCAGCACCCAACCTCATCCGCGATGCATTTTCTTCAGGTCGAAACAAGAGTATCTTACCATCTTGTTTCCTGTAGGCTTTCATGCCTTCAAACAAACCCTATATAGTTGAACAAGAGCAAGAGTAAATAGGGATCAGCCTCTTCATTGACTTAATTCCAATATGTTGTTTCCAAACTTATTGTTTCAGTTTGACTTTATTTCTCATCTAGTAGTCCAGTAGGGTTCTATGAAGAAGGTTAAAAATACCAAACAGGGGAAAATAGGCCCAATTACAGATGAAATCCCATTTATTTTCTTCCATATGGGAATCAAAGAGGAAAAACAGAACACAGAATATACTCATATATGCTTCCTGAATCTAACAAACACAGCCCGAAAGGAAAAGCAGAACTACATATTCCATGAGAATATAATAAACTCTACCACTCATAAAGTTTGCATCTCTAGTATTCCAAAACAGAATCCAAAAAGATATCATAACTTTCACACAACAAAACAGAACAACAGTATAAAAGTTTAAACATCCAACCTGGCCATAATTCAACACTCCAGCCGAAGGGTTCAGCTCAATGTTCCCAAAACGCTGCAATTCACCATCAGAAAAGCTTTCGCCTTGAGCGCATTTCATGACATACATATAATCAGTAGGAAGAAACCCAAAGCCAAGATTGTCCCATTCTATGTCAGCTAGTTCACTTGTTTCAGTGCTGTGTCCCCAACAAAGCCAAGTCAATACACAACAACAAATCACATAAAAAGCTAAAAACTTGAACACCAATCAAACCAAACCAAACAATAGCATTCATTCACTACAATAACTAAAACAGCTAACTAATCCAAACTTTGATCCAAACACAAAAGAAAAATAAAATAAAAACTAAACCCAATACAAAAAGAAGAGGGATTTTACCGGAGAGTGTCAGACAATGTGGCACATCGGCGAATAGGGGAGGGAGGAACCGGTTGGTAACAAGCCAAAGGGAGCTGCTTTTGGAGCTGCAACAAAAAACCAATAATCAACATTCAGATAATTACACCAATTGAAAATCCAATCTTTTCTAATGGGTAGAGAGAGAAAGTGTGTATATACCTTGAGAGAGGGAGAGAGAGAGGAATGGTGGGCGGAGAAGGGGCGGAGGAGGGAGGAGGAAGAATGATTGCGGGAAGGGGTAAGAAGGTAATTTGGCTGAAGGCCCCCAAGGACGGCGCTGGCGCTCTCCATCTCAAAATGTCAAACTGAAACCCAACTCAACTTCTGAAGACTACTGTTTCAAGTACTTAAAACTAAAACCCTTTTGTCTCTCACTGTTGTGGTGGCTTTGTAAAGCAGAGAGAGAGAGGAGGGAGGAGAGAGAGAGTTTGGCTGAGTCAGCGTGAGGGTTTTCCTAGTTTGAATTATCTGAAAAATAAAGAAAATTTGGTAAAAAATTATGAATATGAGTCAGGATTGAGGTGATTGTGGGAAGGAGACAATTACATACATCTGAAATTTGAATCTTTGATCCTGTCACTTGTGTTACGATAGATATGAGATGGCAGCAAATTTATATGATTCGTCCAATTTTTCTTCTCTTATTATAGCATTACATGTTATTTGTCTAATTTGTAATTGAGTCGTATTTGTTTTCTACTATCCTCCAAATCCTTTTCTGTTTCTTCTTTGAAAAAGTCTAGATTCCAAGCATATGGTTTGTTACATTTGATGAGGAGTTGACTTGTGGATGCAGGGTTTGTTGAGATTTCCCCCCTCTTTTTCAGATATTTTTGTACGTAGTGTATTTTTACGATTCAAAATTCTCTATATTGTATTTTGTAGTGTAGTTTTATGATCAAAGTTATTCATTAGGATCAATTATTACCAAAAGTTTCACAAGTACTTCTCTAAATCGAAGATAGTTGAATATACAATATCATATCATGATAAAAAAAGTTCAATCACAGTAACTATATGATCTCTTCTCATATTAACTATTCAATTCTACATAATAAAGGTGATCATCAGACTTGCACCGGAAAATAAACAATTCTACCATAATACATAAACAATGAGGCTAGACGAACTCAAACTAATTTATCTTTCAGATGACAATCTTAAAATTTATGATGATCCAGTCCAACTCTGATTATGAAATAGCTTAAGCATATGTTATGTAGTTTGAAATTGTGGTTATATATAATTAAAAGTTTTTTTTTATTGTAATGAATTCATAATTAATTTACTTTGTTTCCTATTAGGATTCTATTTGATCGAGGTATATAGATCTGTTCATATTTGTGCGTATAAAAGAAAGTTTATACACAAATCATCCAGTTGACTTACACAGCATAACCATGGATATTTATGAAACTATCGTCAAGAACCTCGACAAGGATGTAGAAGATCTGGAGCAACTCAGGGCAACACCACTAATCTCCGATTACAACATCTGGGATCAAGAAATACATCTCCTTAAAGATAAGCGAGACGTTATGAACTCGGTCATGAACGTCCTTCACGAAGTGGAACAACTTGATGAGGCCATGAGAGGACGTATTCTCATGAAGGGGTAAGGAGTCTAAAGAGAATTATAGAGTGAAGAAAAGACTTCTTAATTTCATTCATGTGTGATACAGCTTTATATACAGAAAGCATTCTAATCTGATCCACTATTCTAGGAATAGCTATGGTAAGTGTATCAATCTAATTACAGAATATTTGATACTGAATATATCCTGATTACTCGGGATCAATCTCCTCAATACTCCCCTTCAAGTTGGAGTGTATGTTGATTACACTCAACTTGTTCAACAGCTCAGTAAACTGCTTTGAATTCAACGGCTTAGTGAACAAGTCTGCAAGTTGTTCTTCTGTTCGGACGTGGAGAGTCTCGACTAATCCTCTTTCTACCTTTTCTCGTACAACATGGCAATCTATCTCTATGTGCTTTGTACGTTCATGAAAGACAGGGTTTGATGCAATGTGAATGGCAGCCTGATTGTCGCAAAAGAGCTTCACAGCATGTGGTTGTCTTACATTTAGATCTCTCAGAATATTTCGAAGCCAAGTTATCTCACGGCATGTCGTGGCCATGGACCTATACTCAGCTTCAGCGCTTGAGCAAGATACTGTTCCCTGCTTCTTTGTCTTCCATGAAATAGGTGCATTCCCAAGAAAGATACAATAGCCAATGATGCTCCTTCTTGTATCTCTGCAACGAGCCCAATCAGCATCACAGAATGCTCTTAGTTCCAATTGACCTGTGGAAGGCAAGAGAATTCCCTGTCCAGGCGCTTGTTTGAGGTACTTTAGGACTCTGTGTGCTGCATCTAGATGTGGCTGTCGCGGCTTATCCATGAATTGGCTCAAGATGTGCACTGCATAAACAAGATCGGGCCTTGTAATTGTGAGGTATATGAGCCTTCCAACTAGTCTTCGATATTGTGAAGCATCTTGTAATTCTGTACCATCTCCTTGCGTAAGTGCCAAGTTTTGTTCAACTGGAAACCGAGAAGGTTTGGCTCCCAAGAAACCAGCATCTTCGAGAATTTCTAGTGCATACTTTCGTTGACACATCACAATTCCTTGCTTGGATCTTGCTACTTCTATTCCAAGGAAATATTTGAGCTTTCCCATGTCCTTCAGTTTAAATTGTTTTGCAAGAAAACACTTTGTTTCTTCTATGTCTTGTAAGCTATTTCCTGCTAATATCACATCATCAACATAGACAAGTAAAGCTGTGAATTTTCCATGTGTGTTTCGGACGAATAATGAATAATCTGACCAACTTTGTTGAAAACCGACACTCTTGAGGGCTTTGGAAAGTTTTAGAAACCACTGCCTTGATGCTTGCTTAAGTCCATACAAAGACTTATGTAGCTTGCAAACTCTAGTCTCCCCCTTTCGTCCGAAACCAGGTGGTAATTGCATGTATACATCCTCAAACAAGTCACCATTGAGGAAGGCATTATTGACATCCAATTGATGAAGATGCCAATTTTGAATTGAAGCAAGACTAAGAAGAACACGGACAGTTGTTAACTTGGCTACAGGTGCAAAGGTTTCTCTGTAATCAACTCCTTCCACTTGACTGTATCCCTTTGCGACTAACCGAGCTTTATACCTTTCCACAGTTCCATCCGGATTGTGTTTTATCTTGTAAACCCACTTGCAACCAATTGGTTTCTTATGCAAGGGTAGTGGGACTAAGCTCCATGTTTTGTTAGCCTGTAAAGCATCAATCTCCTTGTTCATAGCTTCTCTCCATTTTGGTTCTTGCATTGCCTGAGAAAAGGACTTAGGCTCCCTTTCTAGGGTTATTTTGACAGTGAAAGCCTTATGCATAGGAGAAAGTCTGTCATATGACAAGACATGAGAGATAGAGTGATGAGTACCTGACGGAATGACCTCGCTCGATGAAGACGTTGGAACAGTCCGAGAAGGGAGGGATGCCTCGATATGAAAGTCCTGCAATATGGTTGGAGTTTTGGTTGGTCGAGAGGAACGATGAATTAGAAGTGGTGGAGGTGATGGAGAGGTCATTGGCTCTGGTGGTGGTGTTTCTTGTGGAGGTGAAGTGGTGCTGGTAGGTTGTATTTCGGTTTGTGAGGGAGGAAGAGGTGTTGTTTCAGAAGATGGTGTTTGGTTTAGATCAGCGGAAGTTATGGTGGTGTGAGTGTGATATTCTTCATCGTGAAATGATTGTGTTAGAGTAGGAGTGGTGCCAACACAAGATTGTGGAGGATTTTGAGGAATGGTGATTGGATGGAGATCAGTTTTATAAGGAAATTCATCCTCAAAGAAGATAACATCCCTTGAAACTAGGACTTTCTCTTCCTTCAAATTATAGACCTTGTAACCCTTTTGACCATGTGGGTAACCAAGGAAGATGCATTCAATGGACCTAGGGTCGAATTTGCTAGGTCGGAGAGGATGTGTGGAGACAAAACAACGAGAACCGAAAACCCTAAGATGGTCATAGGTTGGTGGCTTTTGAAACAAAATCTCAAATGGTGTTTTCCCTTGTAGGAGTGGTGTTGGTGTTCGGTTTATCAAGTATGCGGCTGTTAGGATAGCATCCCCCCAAAAATGTTTAGGTAAATGTGCTTGGAACAATAAGGCTCTAGCTATGTTGAGCAGATGTCTGTGCTTACGTTCAACAACACCATTTTGTTGTGGTGTGTTGACGCAGCTGGTCTGATGTTCAATATCCTTGGAAGAATAAAACTGTGAGTGTTTGAACTCTGGGCCATTATCACTTCTAATAATTTTCACTCTTTTGCAAAATTGGTTTTCAATGAGGTTGACAAAATGAACAAGAAGAGGTCGTGCCTCTGACTTGTGTTGCATAAGGTAAGCCCAAGTACTTCTTGAATAATCATCAACAATGGTTAAGAAAAATTGTGCTCCAGAAATGGTTGGGACATGATATCCTCCCCAAATGTCTACATGAATCAACTCAAAACATGAATTACTAGAAGAAGTACTTAAGGAAAATGGCTTCCTAGTGAGTTTGGCTAGAGGGCAAATTGAACAATTGCTTGTATCACAAGCTTTATTTTGCAGAAAGGGAAACATAGCTAAAACTTTACTGGATGGATGTCCGAGCTTTTGATGCCATAGGTTTGGTGTTTTGGTACTGACCATATTGCATGTTCCTTTCCCTGGCAAATCGAGGCAGTAGAGTCCCTCACGTTCAGTTCCCGTCCTAATCGTCTTCCCCGATCGAAGGTCCTGTATAAAACAAACTTGTTTGAGAAAGATTGTTACATGGAATGAATCAAATACTAGTTTGCTAATGGAGATGAGGTTTAGGTAAAACAATGGAACACAGAGAACATTGTGAAGAACTAGATTTTCAGTAAATGCTACTGTCCCAACATGAGTAACTTTGCTCAAATTTCCATCCGGCAACTTCACCAAACGATGATGAATTTGTTTGAGTGAAGTGAGAAATTTCGGATTGCAAACAATATGATCACTGGCACCACTATCCAAAATCCATATATCATCAGTATTACCCTTTGAAATAGCAAGTGTTTTACCTGAGAAGTCTTGATAGTTAGGAGTTTTACCAACAAGATTGGCAGATGGTTGACTGGTTTGAAGCATCTCAAGCATTTGAGGTTCACCAGTTTGCTTCTCAGCAACAGATCTTATTTTGCTCATCATTCCCATCATTTGTTGACACTCCTTCTTTGTCAAAGGAAAGCTGTCATCATCCTCCATTGACAAGGCTGCATAATTTACCTTGCCTACTTCTTGTGCTTTCTCCAGATCAGCCTTTCTTCTTCGACAGTAATTATAAGTGTGCCCCTTGCCTTCACAGTAGGTGCATTTGAGATGTGCCCTGCAATTCCTCATGACGTGGTTGGTCATGCCACATTTCTCACACTTGAGTTCCTTCTCTGTAGGAGGTTTGGCAAACCTCTTAACTGCAAATGCCGATGCCTCCGTTGTGGTAACAACCTTTTCATTAGAGATTGCTGCCTGCTTTTCATGGCGTAGGGCTGCTGCATAGACTTTGTTCAAACTTGGTAAAGGATCCATGCTTATTATATTGCTCCGGAGAGATGCATACCCTTCATTCAATCCCATCAGAAACTTTATTGTCTTCTGAGTCTCTATGTAGGTCTTGTATGTGTTAGCAGCTTCACATGTGCAAGGAGTCAATGCACAGGCCACGTCCCTTGCATCCCACAAACCTGTGAGATTGGTGTGATACGTGGTGACTGTACCTGTTCCCTGCTCACATTTGTTGATATCATTCTCTATGTTGTACAGTTGAACTGTGTTGGTGTGAGAAAATCTCTCCTTTAACTCCTCCCATATGTCATGTGCTGTCTTGCAATGAGCAAGACTCCTTTTGATCTCCTTTGACATGCTTCCAAAAAGCCAAGTCTTAACGAGGATGTTGCAGCGATCCCATTGCCCTTGTTCTTCTTTGTTGTGAAGTGGTCTTGTTATGGTTCCATTGATAAAACCATGTTTGTTCTTGACTGCGAGTGCCATGGACATCGAGTCAGCCCAGTCGATGTAGTTGTCTTCCGTCAATGCTTGTGGCACAAGAATCATGCCAGGTTGATCGGAATGATGCATGTAGAGTGAATGATTAGGACTCTCCCATGGTGTTGATACTGCAGATGTGTCTGAGCCTTTCTTGCGCTCAGGAACAACTTTCTGATCATCATCGCCAGCCATGAGGTATGTTGATTCTGTAGAAAAGTTATGCGCTCAAGATCGTACGCTCTGGTACCATAAAGAGAATTATAGAGTGAAGAAAAGACTTCTTAATTTCATTCATGTGTGATATAGCTTTATATACAGAAAGCATTCTAATCTGATCCACTATTCTAGGAATAGCTATGGTAAGTGTATCAATCTAATTACAGAATATTTGATACTGAATATATCCCTGATTACTCGGGATCAATCTCCTTAATAGAGTCCATACAAAAGACCTATGCTTCTCTTTTATTTGACGTGCAATTTTGGCCTATAATTTTTTCTTTGCGCTACTGCAGATCAGATATTAATGAGATTCGCCAATTTCGCGTGAAGAATCAAGTGCGCTTGATCAAGACAATTGGTGAGGTGGAGAAGCAACTTAAGGCTTTTGATCCCAATGATGAGTTTAGCATCTTAAAGTTGGATTCAGCAAGGCAACAACTTGGGTATGCTCGACAAGAGGCCATCAGAAAGATGAGTGAGGTGATGCATGAGTTGGGTTTCTGGGGAAAAGCCATCGCTTGGTGCTTGTGTAGGTTCAGCTAACCAAGTTTGGATGTTTTTGTTTTGTAAGTTAGTTTTTATAATTTTTTTTATAGTAAGTTAGTTTTTATAGTTGAAATCATTACGAATTGTTATTTAATTTATACAGATTTCAGCAGGTTTGTTTTGCTAATATATGATCTGGAGTCAAGGTCTTGCTACAAAACTTTTCTCACCAACTAGTTATGATTAAAGACGTAGATGTAATACTTTTTTTTTGAGTAACCGAAGTTGTAATACTTGACAGGAGAGACACAAGTGCATGATGACCGAACTTTACCCTCTGCAAGAATAAAGATGTCGCCGGATCTCAAATAAGCAAACAACCCATGAGCATTCGCAGAGACAAGATAAACCATAATACAAAATATGCCAACACACCACTCCACTGGGTTTGCCCTAAAAGAAACCCTTTTTAAAGGTCATACTCAATGAACCAAACAAACACAAATTCCTCCTAAATCACTACTTTAAGCTAAGTCAATTACATAACTAACCAATCCAGCATACAAGCCATGCAAACGGAGCCTCTACCAATGTTGAGAACTGTTGCTGAGTAATGCACCTGAAGATATAGATCTTGTTAGTGAGCTTAACTTTGAATCTAGAAGAATGTACCTTGGACAAAGATAAAAGTGATAATAACCTGGAAATCTATACGAAGATCAAGCAAACAAATACGAAGTACCATATTAACAGTGAAATGAGTAATATACTCACGTCTGACAATGCCTGCTTGCCAACTGATCTTTTCATATCTAAGCTTCTGTACATATGTTGGATATCATCTCATACGGCCTGCAAGTGCTTTTTAGATATATCTTTCTCTTGGAGCTGCATATGAATCCTTGGTTTAGATACTCGGCCATAATAGACATGACAAGAAGAAAAGCAGTAATGAAGCAGCATTTTAATTTCTTAATTAGAAAAGGCATGCAACAAAGTTACAAAACATGTTCAAAAACGGATGTTGTAATCACAACAAAGATGTTCTGCATAAATCAAGGATATCTCCTCAAACAGGACATGAAATCAAGTTGATCAGCATATTGCCAAAAAATAATAAAGGGGTAAGAGAAGTCAAGAATATCATGAATTTGACGCCAGTAGGCTATTTCAGAGGGCTGAGACACCATTCATGACCGGAATATGTATTCATAGATAAAGGTCGCACAAATTTAAACATACCAATAATGGCACACGCAGATGGAGGAAACAATTCCAGCTATGAGAATATTCAAACAAAATGGAAATCCGAAATAGAAAAATAAAAAACTCCTTGAACAACAAAGCAAGGGAACCCCTATCAACAGCAATAATTGACAGAAAACGAAGCCACAAAAACTATAAAGATAGAACAGCAAACATCCTGGAATAAATTGTATAATTCAGAGGATCATATCTACACGCAAAAGCTTTAAGGCAGGTGCAAGATTACCTGGGTGATCGTTATTAACTAGTCCAACATTCCCCCAGTCTAACTCTTGCATCTTTTGCTGAGCCTTGGGGTCAGAGGTTAAGACACCATTCGATTCATGTTGTGGTTCCCCAACAGAACTCTGTGTGGTCATATTGTCCTCGTTGGTAAAACTTTGTGTCTCAGTTCTTTCGCAAATCACTTCTGAAACTTTTACGACTTTATCTACAACTAAAACACTGTCCTCTACAGCACCTTCACAAATTTGATCAGATGGCAATGATACAAGATGCTGCTCCACAACTTTCTTCTGGGTTGACTCGATGCTGAAACAAAATACATAATTGCACAGTTGAAAATCGGTCAAAAAATTAGAGTGAATGCAATTGACTATCACTACGATATCAACACTAGCGAAAGTTTGAGTTTCAAGTTTCAAGATGACAAGAGTTTTTACCAGTGGGCAATGGCATGTTCTGATGAGTCCACAGTGTCAACATCTTGCCTCCTTTTCTTAATATTCTGGCTAGTCTCGAGTAGTGGATCAAAACAATCATCGGAAGAAGACTTTTCAACTCTTCTTTTCCTTCCTCCTGGAACAACCTTATCAGATATTAAGGAGGCACACCTTTCACCGGCAGATTCAGAATCATGGGTTGATTCATGCTCAGAATCATTTGTTGCTTTTACATTCTCACCAACAGGCACTTCAACTATCACCTTTGGTTCGCCAAAAGCATTCGACCTCTTGCTAAAACCTCTCGATGAATGACCATTTCCCAAGTACCTACTATGCCCATTAGATTTACTTGATCTCTTCATCTGTTCAGTTACCTTCAAGCCTGTTTCTCTTTGAGAGATCACAGGACTTTCTTCATACTTCAATTGTTGCTTCTCAGGAGACTGTTTGAAAACCAATTCAGTGCAGCGTTTTAACCAAGTGAAACGAGCAGAACTGGGAGGAGAAAACACTGCCCTTAGCACAGATGGGTTGCTAGAGTTGGCAACATTTTCTTTACCATGTGAATTAGGATCATCATTTACTGATGTTGCCTGTTTCAAATATCTTGTAGAAGTTTCTGGGTCGCCGGGCATGGAATCAGATTGTTGCACCTCAGCATCTAATGCAACTTTCAAACTCTCCAATTCCTTCAACTGTTCAATTTGACGATGAATCTCTTCACTATCTGTATGCAATAATTCCCGCTGCTTCTTCAGCTTCTCCCTCTGAACCTTTAGCTCCTCAATCGAATTAGTTAGCTCAGCCCATTCTTGATTCCTTCGCTCACGATCTACATTTATCTCCACTCTCTCAGTTTCAAGTCTTTTCCTTTCTGAAGCAACCTCTTCCATCTCTTTTGCAGCTTTTTCGTTGAGAGACCTAATATACTCGAGTTGGTTCTTCTTTTCTTGCTCAAACACCACCTCTTTTTCTTTCAAAGAACATTCCAACTCCTCATGTTTTCTGTCAATACAGTCCTCCAATTCCCTCCTCCTCGTATCAATTTCCAGCAAGAAATCAGCACGTTCTTGCTGTAGCTTGCTGAATAACTCAGACCGCTCACGGGCCATGTTATTCATGAAGTCTTGCCGCTCAACAACAAGTGATTCAGCATCACGCTTGTACTGATCTCGCATTTCATCCTTCTCCTGTTTCAGGTTATCATGCTCTTCTTTGATAAACTTGGAGAATGCCAACCTTTCCTCTGCTAAACACTCTGCTTCCTTCCGCAGCATTTCCCTCTTGTCATCAAGTGATTCCCACTCAGATTCAAACTTGGCCTTCTCTGCAGCCAATTTTTCTGCCTCAGCCATCAGCTCTTGCTTTTGAGACCTGACCAAATCTACCTCTTCCTTGAGTTTCATCTCTAGATCTGAAAGCTCACTTGTTTCAGTTTTCAAAACCTCAAACTCCTGCCTGGAAAATTCAAGTTGTTTCTTTTTCTCTTCAAGCGAATCTAGGGAATGTTGCAGCTCTAGCTTCAGTTTGATATTTTCTTCTTTTTCTTTTTGCAAAAGAAGATTAAACTGCTCAAGCTCCTTCTCGGCAGCTCTCAAACTATTTTCTTTCTCATCAACAAGATTTGACCTCTCTGACACCTCTTTTTCCCTCTCCACCAATGACCTCAACTGAACTTCCAAGTCATATTCCTTTTCCTGCAATAGATCCTCTCGTTGATTGAGATCCACCTCCCTTAACTCCCAAGCTCGTCTCTTGGTTTCAATTTCAGCTTCAATCAGCTTACGCTTCACCTCCAACTCTGCCTCAAATTCAGACTTCTTCTTTCTCAAATCAACTTCGTGAATGGCAACAGCTTTCTTAATCTCATCCTGGATACACCCCAATAAATGAATAACAAGGATGAGAAAGAATTGAACAATACTTTTTGCAGATGAACAGAAGTAGAAGTAAATAAATCAAAAGAGCTAAAGCTAATGTTTAGTGCTAACAAAATTAAATATACTCACAGATTCCTTGCTGGCCAGTTTTTCCTGAAACACAAGAAGCTCTTGTTCTTTTTTATTCAGCAAAGCCTCTCTTCTATTTAAAGCCTGCAAACACACAATTACCAAAACATATTAGTAAAGCCTTCAACAAGCCATATAAGAAGCATCCAGATGTTTAAAAGGTGTCAAATATGAACCTCCTCTCTATTAGCCAGAGAAGTCTCAGTCAGCTCCACTTTAAATTTGTGATCATTTAGGGCTTTACGCTCCTGGTCAATATTCAGTTTTAGGTCTTCCAACTCTTTTTCAAGTCGATCCAGTTCCTGAGATCGACCAAATATAATATCCTCCCTTTGGTTAAGTAGGGCTTGTGCATCGAGTAATCTATCCTGTTCTTGCTGGAGGGATTTCTGCCTTTCACTCAAAGATTTCCTCTCAAGGCTCATCTCCTTCTCTTTCTCCTCACAACTACAATACAGAAGGATGAGTAAGAAAATCAGCAAACTTTGCATCAGCTTTGGGCAGTTATAAGCCAATGAATTACATTTCATGTCTAGAAACACAGTATTGGGCCCTTCTTTGGAAAAAGGTCAAAGAAGGATCTGTTGTAGGAATATATGCAACAAGAGCCCTGGTACCACTGCCACGGCTTATAGTTGGAACTCAAGACTACGCCATACAACAAGAGATCAAGGGGTGAAGTGCTTTCAATGGGATTTTCATTTTCCTCTTCCCAATTGCTTAGGTGAAGCTGAGATTAGGTACGAATGGAAAGAAAACAAAACACGAAGAAAAGTAATTAGAATGCGTACTCAGTCTTGAATGATAGAATGTTCCTCCTAAGATCATCTTCACGAGCTTCAACTTCTACCATCTTTCTTTCAGCAACACGGTGATAACGAGAAGCTTCTGTTTGCAAAGATTCTGCAAGGAGTAGCTTTCCCTCAGCTTCAGTGAATTTCTTCTGAGCATCCTCCAACATATTACGTGCTTCAACCAACTTACTCTCAGCTGCAACCTTTGTTTCAGCAGCTTCTGCACGCATCTCATGCATCGACTTCTCAATCTGCACAAAAAAGAAACAAATATTGATATGATGACATGTAAGGACATGGGTGTTTACATGAA
This sequence comes from Fragaria nilgerrensis, assembly GCA_010134655.1. Classification (NCBI taxonomy): domain Eukaryota; kingdom Viridiplantae; phylum Streptophyta; class Magnoliopsida; order Rosales; family Rosaceae; genus Fragaria; species Fragaria nilgerrensis. Next base: position 12,849,792 of record CM020977.1, read on the forward strand.
AGAGATTCAATTGATCATCTTACACTTGCTATGCACTCTTCCTTGACTCCTACTGCCTTCTTTAGTCTCTCTTCCCGCTTCCTTGCTTCAGCCAAAGCAGATGCATGTGCAGCTTGTTCACGGTTATACCTAAGTTCAGCGGTCTCAGAAGAGGCTTTAAGTTTCTCATACTCAGAATTCAACCTCTTCTTTTCCAATATGAGAAGACCCATGTGGTGCTGGTGGTCGAAAATCTAAACCAAGCAAAACCGGTTAGCAAAGTAATCAAACACCTTCACAGAAAATTATGAATTGCATATTACAGTTCGTTAGTCTAACAAACGACACTTTAGCCATACGAGCATTAAGACGATCATCAATATTGGGGATAAATTACACAACGGAGAGGAAACAGACCAAAAGATAAGAGAATATACACATGGTTGCAGTTTTGTCGATGACATATTAGCATGTAGATTCAAAGAAACTGAAATTCTCTCCACACTAGCTATGATAGCTTTTATAAAACAAGATGAAACTTATAACGATGGAACCCATGCTCTTATGCTGTTTCTTATTCAGGATACAACAAAACTCATTTAGTATCAAACAAAACTCATTCCTCATTCCGTATCAAACAAAACTCGATACACACATGTAACTGAATATCCAAGCCACACACTTGTGCCCTTTCTCGTTTCGGAACAATTTACATAGTAAAAAACGATTTCTTAACTATTTCATGCCTCTTTCTCCAAAACCCCAAACTAAAACCCCGCCTATCAGATAACCAAGCACAACGAGAAATTCACATATCAATATTCTTTACAGCACAACTCATTGATTTCGAAAGCTCAAAATTCAAATTGCATTGCTTTTCACATCCTCCAATAAATTAAATTACAACTCTAAACACAATCCAAAATACCTAAAAGTAAAAAAAAAGAAAAAAAGAAGTAAAATTCAAAATTTACAGAGGGAGAGAGGAGCTGTACCTCAGCTTCAAGCTTAGAAATATAAGCAATGAGCGCAGCCTTATCTCTGCGCTTAATCGACTCCTCATCAAACCCAGCCTCTCTCAGCCGCTTCCAGATCGCTTCGTCACTCACCGGGCTCTGCAATACTCTCGCCCCCGGCGTTATCGACAAGGCTCTACCGGAGCCCGGCGTCGTCGTCCTCGCCGACCGCGGACTCGCCATTCCGACGTCGGCGGATCACAAACCCTAGATTCCTTTCTCCTTCTTCTTCTTCACCTTTACCAAATCTGCAGTAGTACTGATCTATAATAATACTCTCTTGCTTTTTCTTTCTCTCTCTTTATATTTCTTTCTGGCTTTTTCGGTCTTTGCTTTTGGCTTCTTGGAGTCGTCTGTGGCTCTACTCGGTTGGGTGAGATTGGTGCTATTCAAAAGGGAACGGGGACTAGACGACGTCGTTCAGGTGGGATTTGGGTGGTAATTTTGTTTTTGATTTTTTTAAAAGGCCGCCTTTTAATTAGCGGCGGATCCCACTCTCCTCTGTAGCCAGTACGACGGCACGTCGTTTATGTCCAGCTACAGCCTACAGGTGGCAAAATGCCCCGTTCCTTGGGTCGGGTTTTGGGCCGGCCCAATTAATGAGCTACGACATCATTCCGATTGCTACACTGCAGCGCCTGCTTCAAATGCTGACATGTGCCATCGCTCGAATCCGTAGTCAATCCTAATTCAACGCCGACAATCAATCCTAATTCTGTTAAGAGGAGAGATTGATAAATATATTTATCTATATTTTGTTCTAATTTCTATACGAAACAACTGTATTACTATCTCTGTTCGCTGTACTCTATATTCCGCAATTTCTTCCGTGAATACAACAAAACAATAGGTTTGATCTGATTGACATGAAAAGTAAGAGAGCCCTTCTAGTGAGGGCTCTTAAGGACTTGGTGAGGATTTTTCGGTTTATGGTTTAAATGACCAAATTTTCGATCACATTTTAACATTTCATCCGTACAATTTTTAAATTTATATGAATAGATCATTTATACAAATTTTCAGCTAAATTAGTGTTCGTTAAGATAACAAACTAGATCAAATTAATGGACGAACCAAATCTGTCAAATATGAACCGTTCAAGTTCATAATTGATAAATCACATTTATGAATGTCTTAACAATTTTCAATATAGCTGAAAATTTGTAGAAATGATCTACTTATAAATACCTATAAACTGAATGGTCAAAATATGGATATAATATCAAAAGGTGAGATAAGCCGAAAAGTCTTCACCAAGGTCCTCACTAGAAGGGCTCCCTGAAAAGTAACATCTACATTGTCTTGCTTCATGTTTGATGCACAAGGACTGAGGTTCCTCTTGGTGCAAGAAACATATAAAAAGATGACTTAGAATTTACATTTTATAGAACTACATGTCAAAAGCTGCTTTCTTTTCTTGATAGAATTCATCTAACCACCCTTGTATCAGCTTAATTTCACTTTCCCTTTGCTCCACCAACCATTCAGGATCCCCTTTAGTTGAAAATCGCAAGTCTATGTGATGGGCACCTGATAAACAACAAGCATGAGCAATGAACAACTTTCAGCAGGAAAATACTAGCCAAGGTGTAGCTAGGTGCTCTTAGCTGCTAATGGCTAGAACTGTCAATAGTAGATGCTACCTTCTTCTGTAACAAGTGCGACGATTGATTGAGATATATTCTGGAGAACACTGCAATTGATATTATTCACAGCCACTAGGAGTCAGATTATGAACATTGACAACACTTGTTACTGAACCTTATAAAGTGATACGTAAAATAGTTACCTTCCACCACTCCACGGATCCAATAAGCCATTGGAGAAGATGATGTTACTTCCAAAGTTTTTCAAAGTGGCCTTAATATCCTTCAAGTGTAACAGCCAATAAGACCAGTTACAATCAAATCAAGTTTAACAGCCGATAAGACCATGTTATGATGATCTCAGCAGTATAGAACAGGGAAAATAGTTACATGCACAGGAACAACCCATACTCTTCAGACAGCAGATAAGCACTTTGGCAAAGATAAAGATTAAAGACTAGCTCTAAGCCTCTAAAGGTAAATTCCAGGAAATTGAGGCAACTAGTCAACTACCAAGTGTTAACTGTGATTTCTATAGTCAATAATTTAGAACTGTAATTAATGTGAAAATAACTTGTTTAAAACAATAGCAGGTTGTAAACTAATGCTTCCTCCCGTACAGTAAGTGACAATCTATCAATCGAAGTTGCTACAATATGTTGATTAAAGATTCAAAATATATTTGCAAGACCAGTACATAACAAAACTCACAAATTTATTATGAAAAGAAAAATTAGCCTTCATGGCTCCTTGTATTTCATGGACATCCAATTTCAATATATGAGGTACCAAGATAATTAGATGAGGGGTAACATATGTAAGACATATACCAAACACTGAGGGAGAGAGAGACATGCAAGATCATGAAGCACTGAACTAGTATGGCATAGATGCTGAGTATTCATTATTGAAATCGTAACAATAGGTATGTGCCATCTAGAAGAAATTATTGCATCATTTTCTTACATGTCCGCCAAACTCTGTTGTTATCCATGTAGGCCTTGGTTTTGCATTGAGCTCCTTCCAGCACCAATCTTGGAAAGAGGAGAAATTATAATCATATGTTTGAAACATGCTTCTATCCCGGCTACTAGACATTGGCATAACCATTTCTGTGCAAGCCTGTAGGAAAGAAAGAAACGAATGACAGAAGTAAATGCAGTATATTTGTAAGGACAATCAAGATCTTGTATAGGGTAAAATTTTAGTTACAAGGACTGTCATTGTTTCGAGAAGATGGTATACTACAGTAATGCAAATAGACCTGCCAATTCCAACCATCAGTGCCAACATCAGAAGTGTCTTCCAGCTCAAAGCAGTCCGCATTTCCACTGTAATTGTAGTATACACTTATGCCTTCAAATACACGCTCCAAAGTGCTAGTCCCATCAGGACAACCATCGATACTTCTGCAAACCTACCACAAGAGCTAAGTAACTACTTTGATTTGCATCAGAAGTACAAAATTTTAACAGCTACTAGACTGAGAATCCAGATACATGTGAGAAACACAGCTGCAAAATGGAAGAGTAAAGAGAAACAAGAGCTCATAAGGTTATTAGACACTTGCTAGACCAACAAACCTCTCTTATTGGGTGTCCGGGCAAAGGCATTATAAACTCCGACCCATATGGGTAGTTCACCATTGCCAGATAACTATAGGCAGACTCCAACCAATCTGCAAGATCTTCTGTCTTCTTTAATTCTCTGTCAAATGGCTTTAAAATCAGCTGAAAGCCAGTGGCTAATGAATATGAATTGAAATACAAACAAGGCCATGTCAAAAGCTAATGCATCATATGGTATATTTTTCTTACCTGCATAAATGGAAGGTTTTTGTCAACTCGAGCAAGCCATTTTGTTTCTGACCTATGGTCATTAATGCATCCCACGACTCCTTGATAGTGTTAAAGCAGCTGCTACTTTCGCGCTGCGGATACCAAATGCAGTTAACAACATCATCTCCTGATTCCCAACACCAAAAACAAGGCAGTAAAAACACACTTGACATACCCTGAAATCATTGGAGACAATGTCGTAAAACGTCTCTGTCAGCACAATGTCTTCAAACTGAAGAATCGGCGCCGAAGAAGCAAGCGCGCCGATCGCAATGTGGGGATACTTGAGCCTCATCCATGCTGCCAACACTGTTTCCGAAAATCAAACCGGATCATTAAAACGTTCGATGCAATTCAACAATCAAACGCAACATCAATTAGAGCATCAAGAAATGTACATACTTCCGCCGTAAGAACCACCAAAGAGCACCACAGGGCAGCCCTCCGCCGACCAATTCCGCTTAAGCTCCGTGATCAACACAGCAAAGTCGGCCAGCGCTTGCTCCGCCGTAAGAAACGACAGCGTACTGGCATTCTTGTACGCCTCTTCTTCACTCCCAAACGGCATCGACTCTCCATAGTAACGATGCTGCCATTTTCAACAATCAAATCAATTAGTCTCACATTTTTTTATTTCTTAATTTTCTCGACAAAAAAAAGAGAAAAAAACAGAAGCTTACTTCGGGAAAGAGAACCATGGCGCCAAAACGAGGCGCGAGCTCCCAGACGAAGCCGGTGTTCTCGGCGAACCATACGATATCGCCTTCATTGCCGCAGTAGAGAAAGATCGGGCCGTGGCGTTGTGGGCCGACCCAGTGCTCGGAGTTGACGAGGTAGCGCTGCTGGAATTTCGGGGTGTCGGAGAAGCTGAAGTGGTCGAGGTTCTGGGGGAAGTAGCGGGTTTCGTATTGGATTGGTTTTGAGTGCTGGTGACGTCGTTCCGAATTGGGCGGTGAAGAACGCGAGAACTTTCCGAGGAAGCGTGGGAGAGGTTTGGATTGGAGTGATGGTAGAGATGAAATGACGATGATGAAGATGATGAGATGGATAATAGAAAGACTGGGTTTCGCCATGTTTGAGGTTTGAGAAAGTGAATTGCAGAAGTCAGCTGAGGGTGGAGTGTTCAGGTGAATACGAGTGGAAGTTTTTTTTTTTTTTTTTGAATGAGTGTGAGAGTAGTGTTTTAACTGTAGCATAATTGTCAATTTCTTATCTTAAGATTCATCTTAATATCAATTTACTATTATAATTCTATCAAATTGTTAACCTAGCTTTCTAAAATTAGCTAATTTACTACCCTATGTTTTATTTTAGCCATTTTATTACCCTTACGTAAATTTATAACTCTAGACTTTCAATATTGACCAATTTTTTTTCCTACATATTTAAATTTAGTCATTTATTATTTGATATTTTTAAAAGATATCAATGTTTAGATAGAGAAATTGATCAAATCTTATGACAAAAGGTAGCAAATTGGCTAATTATAAGAACCTAGGGTAGTAAACTTGCAGAAATAAAAACTAAGGTAGCATATCAACTAATTTTGAGAAGCTATGATAGTAAATTGACAGAAATAAAAGTTATGGTAGAAAATTGACACTTAGTTGAATACTAGGGTAATAAATCGGTAATTAAGTCATCTTTAACTGTTTTTAAAGATGAGGATATAAGGTACTTTTTAAGCAAAAGAGCAGGAAAGGACTAAGGCTGTGTTTGTTTCAAGGAATGAGGCTGGTGGGAAAGGAAAGTGTTTTCTTTCCTTTGTTTGGAAGCCCAAGTAAAAAGGAGGGAAAGGAAATTACTTCCTAAATGATGGGAAAATCGGGCGGAATATATTTCCCTCCACCCAATCCCAAGATTCATTTTCCTTCTCAAAACCCTGCAATTATTACACCTGGTTTTGACTAAATTATCCCTGCTCTAAATTTCATCTTCCAATTTTAGCCATATGCCTTTATAAATCTGGGGCCAACCTAATTCTCTTTTTTCTTTCCCAGTCTAACTCCAGTCAAACTAAACGAGAAGAACTGAAGTACGCAGCCTGGGCTCGAAAAGAATTGTATCCAATTGAAGTTCATCCATCTCAATTTCCTCGCATAGCAACTGCAAGGTGTGAATAACCATATACATACAATTTCTTCTTCTCATGTTAATCAATCCCATCTCATTCTTATTTATATCTGTTTATAATCACTTTGTGGGTATTGTTATTGATCACATGTTGATTTTAGTTTTGTTGTATGGGTATTTTGTTTGGGTTGTTTTCTCTTTTGAGAGAGAGAGAGAGGAAAGGTTTTGCCAGGTTCAGATGCCCATATGAGGTTTGCTCAAACGCTCTGTTGTATGTAGTGTGTTTGTCTCTTTTATATTTCTTTTGAGTCTACGAATTTTTATGGGGCTTAATATGGTGAGGATGAGTATTCTTCTTTCTTTTCTGACTATGTGTGTTTTACATATGGGTAGGATCGATGTTGTGTTTTACATATGGGCATGTGAGATCATTGATAATAATCTTGAAAGAATTAGGCAGTTGATGATAGAATAATATCATTGATGCTAGTATTAATTGCAATTGTTCGTTTGAAAAATTGAATCACAAGAAACTTGATGCTTATATAAGAGATTTCAGTTTTTTTTTCTTTCTATTTGAATCTCTGTTATAAATTTGGTAGATTCATAAAAAAAAAATTTGCTATGCAGCTATGGCTCGTAGGAACTTGTCAAAGACAAGAAAGATTCTTCTAATGCTGGACAATATTAAGGATTCACTTAATTTTATCGTCATGGTATATGTTATGATGTATATCATTGCATTTCAACATTATCGTAAATTTAGATTGAAATCACGATCTATTTATGATGCTTTATCAAGAATTGGAAATTTTGAAAGAATGGTGAATGCAAGCGACATAAGATGCATAAATAGTCTCCGCATGGATAGGTATACATTTAGCAAATTGTGCTCTATGTTACACACGTCTGGTAAATTGATGGACACAAGACATGTATCTGTGGAGGAAATGGTAGCTATGTTCCTGCATATTCTTGCACACCATGAGAAGAACAGAATCATACAAGATAGAATTCTGCGTTCTGGAGAAACAATTAGTAGATATTTTAATTTGGTACTTAGAGCAGTTCTATGTCTACAAGGCCAATTGTTAAAAGCACCTGAACCTGTGTCCGAGAACTCCTCTGATGAGAAGTGGAAATGGTTCAAGGTACACTAAATTTTTATTACAATATGAAATTAGAGAAAGATATACATTCTGAGTTGTTTATTATTGTAGAATTGTCTTGGGGCGCTGGATGGAACATATATAGGATTACATGTCCCAGAAGCTGACAAGCCTAGATACCGAAGTAGGAAGAATGAAATTGCTACAAATGTCTTAGGAGTATGCAATTCATTTATGTATTACCGGTTGGGAGGGTTCAACTGTAGATTCACGAGTGTTACGTGATGCTATTAGTAGGAGACATGGGCTACGAGTCCCCCATGGTGAGATGATGCGAAAACTATTGGTTTTTGTCATTACATAATTGGTTTCGATCCATCTGTATATTACTTTTTATCAAAATACTTATGTTTCTCCTTTATCTAATAGGACATTACTACCTTGTTGATGCTGGTTATCCAAATGGGGAAGGGTTTCTTGCTCCATATAGAGGCTAAAGATATCATTTAAATGATTGGAGAGAAGGATATCAACCTACCACCCCCGAAGAATTTTTTAATATGAAGCATTCATCTGCTAGGAACGTGATAGAGAGATGTTTTGGGTTACTTAAGAGGCGTTGGGCAATTCTAAGGAGCCCCTCTTTTTTTCCAGTGAAGACGCAATGCCGAATTATTATAGCATGTTGTCTGCTTCACAACCTTATTAGAAGGGAAATGGCAATTGAACCCTTGGAAATTGAATTGAATGCAAATGCTCCTAACCAAGATGATGATGATGATATGATCAATTTTATTGACTCATTAGAACAGTGGAATAATTGGAGGAGTGAGTTAGCAACACAGATGTTCAATGAATGGAGAGGAAATAGGAACACAAGATGAAAAACTGATGGAATTGTGCTTGGTTCAGATGTTTACTTTTGTTGCTCCATATGGAGTTTTGCATGTTTATTTGAAGTTGATGGCTTTGTTCTAAAGTTCTGTAGGCTGTTTTTGTTATGTCACTTTTCTTATATTTTGAACTTTGTACCTGTTTGTATGACAGTATGAGTATGAAACTGTTTTTGAACTAATTATGGCATTATATATTTTAATTATTGTCTTCTTCTCTTTAATTGTTACTCTATTAAGTTCCTTATCAACAAGTAGTTTGGATTATGTTTTAAACTTATAATGAAGGGGGAGGAAGAATAAAGTTGTTATAACTGGAAGTTTTCAGGGACTTATTATTATGAAGTTCTCTATATTTACAATTGTAGTTATTTGATCATATATTATTGAGGGTGAGTGCTTTTTCTATAGTACATTCTTTTAAAATGATGAAACAAGTTGGAGATCAAATAGTTAAGCATATGTAGTTCTTCTGACTTATTATTATGAAAAAACTTGGCCACTTTTTTCTGTTTTTGCTTTTAATGCCACTAGATCCTTGTAAAGATATGTTAGTTTTTTAGCTTGTTTAGATTGCTATGTGTGGCCTTGTTAAGAGCTAATTGTGTTGGTTTTCAGATTTTTAATTTTCTATGAATCTATACAAATAAGTATAAAGAATTGCATAATATTTATTTCACATCTCATTGCTTCTTTTATGTAGGATGGATTCACAAGCAAACATCTCAACATCCTCAACTACTTAAAGTGGAAGACATAAAGAGAAGCAACCATCACACACTTGGACCCCTGTTGAAGATGTAGCTCTAGTAGAGGCATTATCAGAACTTTGTGTGGCAGGGCACTGGAAGGCTGACAATGGATTCAGGTCAGGATATTGGGACAACTAGAAAAAATTATAGAGCAAAAGCTACCAAATTGTGGATTGAAAGCAGACCCCCACATTTTGTCTCGTGTTAAGACACTAAACAAACAAACACTTGTCATCTCAGACATGATAGCTAACTCAAGTGGCTTCTCTTGGGACCATGAAAATAAGATGGTTGTATGCGAAAAACAAGTGTTTGACGATTGGGTTAAGGTATGTTGCTTTAAATTTAAATGCAAGTTCTTAAAATTAAAATTTGTGGATCTCTACTTTTACAGCTTCAGTCATGTCTTTTGTGCGTATACTTCAGCTGGATAGAGACATTTGCTTTCAGCAAATGCCATGTTTGTTTGTGAAAGAAATGGCTATGGTTTGTGAATGTTTGGTGTTACGAAAGAACTAATAGAAAGACTAGCGTTTATATTTATACTACATTTGGAAAATGTTGGTCTGTAGCACATGGATGCATGAAAAATACTCTCTTATCTCTCACCTGTAGATTGTAGTCACACAATTCACAGCAGCAATTTTATAGCAGTAAATATATTATGTAATTCCTTTTATGCAGGTATATATTTTTTAAGTAGGCTCCTTGATCTTGAGTTTGTAAGTTCTTTGGTTTTAGTGTTTAGGCTACTTTTTGATTTGTTTCCACATAAACTCTGACATTGTTCTGACAACTATTTATGATAAGAGAGTACTTTTGGATCTATAAATTTTTAAATTTTTAGATCTGTAAATTGAAATGCAAGTTATTCTTTACAGTAAGACTTTTTTCTCCTGCCTTAAGTAATATAGACATTATAGAGTAGCAGTGAGAGATTGGCAAGAAGTGAAAATTACAAAGAGGAATGCATAGTATTAGTTTTGGTTCACTGATTCATATTAAGAGTTGTAGTTTCTTCATTGTCAAATAAGACATTTTTGTCATTTCTTCTATGCTTGATGATTTCAGTGGTGCCATGAATTAGTTCTTTCTTTCTTTGTTTTGCTGGGCTGCCCCTCAAAAGTAAAAGAGAACTTTTGTAGCAGTTGAAGGCTAATATGGTTTCGTTGTAGCAGTTGAAGGCTAGTATGATTTCATATGTAGTTATGTTGAATATGACAGGTTCATAAAGACGCCAAAGGACTTAGACTTAAACCATTCATTCATTATGATAGTTTGGTGGAAGCTTTTGGAAAAGATCGAGCCAATGGGTCGGGGGCTGAAGGACCTGCTGAAGTGGATGAAGTTTTGAATAACAACAACGAATTTGTTGATCTCGAAGGAGATGGTGTGTGTGAAACTGTTGTTCCTACATCTGCTACTCGCACTCCTTCTGCTCCTAGTTTAACTCGGACTAGAAAGAGACCCAGAGATGCTTATACTCAATACTTGGGAGACATGGCTACCACACTACACTCCTTTGTGGACGTGACCAAGACCCACTTGGAGACTATGAAAGAATTGCTTTTGAATGAACATGCAACATCTACAAAAAGAGGCAAACTTGTTGAAGAGCTTATGAAAGTTGAAGGTATGAATGATTTTGATGTACTTGATGCTGTTGCAACAATTATTGGTGATGACTCTAAAATTGAGCTCTTGTTCAGCTTGCCTGATAATTTAAAGAGGCAATGAACTCATAAGCTTCTTAACCACTAGAGAAATAGATGCTAAAGACTAATGTTGGCCTTAAAGCTGCTTTTGTATTTATTTTGGAGTGCAGGAGATGGCCAGCTTAATGTACATTTCAGCTTATTTGGCAATTTAAAGAGCTAATGAATTTGTAAGCTTCTTAACCACTAGAGAAACAAGTGTTATAGTCTAATGTTGGGCTTAAAAGTTGCTTTTGTGTTTATTTTGGAGTGCAAGTGATGGCCAACCTAATGTATATTTTCATAGCTATTATGTAATATATATTTTAATTATGTGAGATACTTGATCTTGTCATCTATTATGATGTTGTTATCTCTAAATTTTTGCATCTTCAGATGTTTACTTGGTCATTTCTTTATCTATTGGTGAATGATTGAAATATAAATTGATGCTGGTCAATTGTAGTTGCTACAATGAATAATTGGAAACATAGGATGTATCTGTGTTAGGATGCATTGATAGAAAACCAGTGGAATATGCATTAGATCAAGTTTTGCTGTTAAAGGATTAGTGTCGAAATCTGAGAACTGAATTTTAGGTACTGTATAAGGGAATACGTTCTTGGATATATCTGAGGGTATTGATGGAAAAATGATGAGATTATGTTTCCTTTTCTTTGGGGTACCAAACACTTCATTGGAAACTAGAAGATAAATTCTAAATACATTCCTGGCTTTTCCAAACACTAGAAAGGAAAGTTGGTGGGAGTTTAAATTTCATATGGGCAAGGAAAACTCAAAGAATACATTTTCTTTCCATTCCATTCCAGAAACCAAACAGGGCCTAAGGAGTAAGGAATGTGGAGTGAATTGGAGGGTGTGCAAGTAGTAGTTGGAACACACAATTAGATTTGGCTAAAGAGGTACACAATTCATGTGCACCTCTGTTTTATCTCTTCCGAGTTCTCATCCTAGCCTATTGATAGTTTAGAAACTTTAAGATTAATTACAAAAAACACCCCGAACTATTATGTCATTTTTATTTTCATACCCAACTATTAAAATCTTGCGTTTACATACCTGAAGTTTCTGTCGTTTGACAACACAATACCTCTGTCAGTCACACTGTTAGATTGGGACGTTTTTTGTTGACTTGGCTATTGTGGGACCCCGCAACTGTCAACTTTCAACTCAGTCTCAAGGGTAAATTCATTAGACTATTTCCCTCTGATGGGTTCCTGCAAGTATACATGGTTGATGTAGTATAGTAAATTGAAGAAAAATTGTTATCGTTCCCATAAGGATATTAGTTCAATTTAAATTACGAAATACCTAAACTAACTACACTAAAACACAAGATCACGATAACAATTTAAAGAAACAAACAAACAAACAAACAAACAAGAAAATAAGCAAACAAACAATGATGAATGAATCTAGGGCGTCAGAATCAACCACTAACAATCATATTATGCTTTGATGCAACTAACAGACTCTTTCGTTTCTCTATATGACAATTTCTGTATCTAAGTCCAATTACGACACTTAGACCATAATTTTCCTTAAGTGTATGATTCTCTCCAGGTACGGCATAGGTCGTATATTCTAGCATGCAGTCTATCCAGTTACGGCATAAATTTAACATGTAAGACTCATTACGTTTTAGAAAACAAGAGAATCATGCAAACCATTACTTCAGTTACGACAATAATGTAATTCACAACTCTTAATCACAAGAAGCTAATATGAATTATATTGCAGTTACGCCTCAAATTCATCTTCTAATTTACTAGATGCAAAGCCCTAAGGTGATCAATCAAAGAACTCAAACATATAGCATCGATTAAAATAGTGACTAAGAATTCATCATAAAAAAACTATAAATCAGTTAATCAGTCACCAACAACATAAACAATCATGCTAGGGCATCATCCTAACCCTAGAAAAGGTTTAACAAAATATAACTAAGGAAAACATAAAAAGAATGGAAAGATGAATGGTGGATGGATGGATGGATGGATGGTCTCTGCTCCTTTAGGCGTCTTCAATGTGCTTTCGAGACCTCCATTTCATGTGAAATTCGTGCTCCCTTAAATAGAGAAGTTTCCTGCTCATCTTTGACTTCATATTTCCTTGTAGAACTTGAATTCGGATTCCTTTCTTGATATGGAATGGGAAAACCTTGAGATATCTCTTGTAGAACTAGGAATACATGTACTCCTTGAATCCTCATATGCTATATTGTCCTTAAAGCTTTAGGGTCGACGGTCTTGTGCCATGGAACTTGAGTTATCCACAAATGTTTGCAAATCCGAGCAGATTTTCTGATATGACATTTCTTCATTCAAACGATCATAACTCAGTCTAGAAGTATCGAAATCAAGATCCGTAAAATTCTACAGAAAGTAGACTTTCATAGCTTTCCAATGATAAAAGACTTATGGTCTAATTCGATCTGAGTAATTCCCAGTGAGTCGGCAAAATTAGATGTTCTGTATAGGCAGATTCTGGCACCTGGGATTGAAATCGCCTTTCAATCATAATTTGCTCATTTTAGCGTATTTTCTTCTCTCTTTGACACAAACCTACAAAAATACTAAATTAACATAAATCAATCACAAATAAGAGAACCAAACACAAATACGAAGATTTGAAAGCATAAAAATATAGGATAATATGAGCACATCACCCTCCAATGATTAACCCCAATAGTTTGCTTCTAAAACACAATTAGATCAAGAAGCGAACGAGAAAAGTGATCATATCTATACTATCTAAACTCCCTTATCAAAACTAGGTAAGATTTAGGAAAAAATCGAGGTGTGTGAACAATGGAGGTAGGGATAAAAGCTATAGAGCTAGCATGGGTGCGAGATTGGAAACATGTATGGTTGGAGGTTGATTCTTCCTTAGTTATTACTTTTCTTCGCTCGCCGCATTTAGTGTCTTGGCAGCTAAGGGTTGAGTGGAGGCATTGTTTACATCAGATATCATAGATGCATTTTCGTTCTTCTCATATTTTTCGTGAAGATAATCGAGCAGCAGATGCTCTTGCTAACTGCGGCCTTTCTTTAAATGGTTTGATGTGGTGGGATTTGCCTCCGCATTTCATTCTATCTCATTGTCGTAGAGACTATATGGGACTCCCTAACTTTCGTTTTCAGTAGGTTACTTTTTGTTACATATTGGTTTTTATTTATCTGTCTGTTAGAGCTTCTTATCATTTTGATAACTTTTCTTATTAAGGAGTTAGGCTTAATGTCTCCTCCTTATTTTTGTATTCGTTTGTTTTTTCTTAAATAAAACTCAATAGAAGTTTGGGCATATAGTCCGCCCTCTGTTATAAAAAAAAACAATGGAGGTAAGGATGGGGGTCTCACTATTTTCTGGGTCTCATTTACTTTGGGGTGGTCTGTGATAGAGGAGGGTTCTTCGAAGTTCATGAAATATCAGTAAGACAATACCCATGTTGAAGATTGAGTATTGAACCATTTTAGCTACAGGCTCGGGTTTCACCGGCGAGGAAGTCCACCGAATGCTGAAGACGGAGTCAACACGGTGCAGCCAGGCTCTGCCATCCGGATTCGGGTCGTCGGACTCCGATGACTAGGTTTGGGTTCGGCCCATCACTCACCAAGGCATGGTTCGCTGATATTTGGAGCTTGGAGACGATGACTTGCCATGATTTGAATCAAATGAAAAAGTTGAAAATAGAGAAATCGAGTGAAAACATAACCAAACGTGATTGAAAGCTGACAGTTTGGGTTCCGGATAAGCCATGTCAACAGAAAACATCACAATCTAACAATGTGACTGACAAAGGTATTGTGTTGTCAAACGGCAGAAACTTCAAGTATGTAAACGCAAGATTTTAATAGTTGGGTATGAAAATAAAAACGACACTATAGTTCGGGGTGTCTTTTGTAATTAATCCAAAATTTTACAACCTACTATATATATATACACACACACACACACATGGACATTCAGAGACGCACGTCCGTGAAATTCCTATTATGCGTACGGATGAATGTCGGCCATTGGATTGGATTAATGAGATCTAATGGCGCATGTTGCCCAACACGTGCATTCATCCACTCATCATGTTCTCTTCTCTATGGAATTATTGATATTCAAAACCACACACACTAGACCACCACCGACTCATCTCAAATGGCTTTGGGATTGGCCTCTCAACTGATGATCATGCTAATCATCTGAGGTAGTACTGATCTGCTCTATGTTAAAACCATCTCCATTACCTTGATACTAATATGCTAGTTATCCATGGATCACATGTAATGGAAGCTTCATCCATTTCAGCTATGCTGGCAGCTATGTTGCTATCATGACAACTTCAAACTGGTCCCCTTTTGTCTCCTAGAGTCTAGGACTCTTTTGGTTGTACTAGGTGGCATTAGTCCACATCTTCCCTTTATATCTGTACTTCCAAGCCATTGGCAAGATATCAATGAATTTATGCATCTCTAAACTCCTTTCTTTTCTCTCTTTCTCTCTTTCTCTCTGTAACTTCCTCCTAACCAATTTGGTTCTACCATCTAGTATCAAAGCCATCATGGCTCCGGCAAGGACGGTACAAGTCTTTGTGCCCTCCACCACCCCTCCAAATTCCGCCTTCGTACAACCAATCTCTCAAAATGAAAACACCGGTATCTTAACTTCTTCATCTTATGAACCAAAAGATGTAACTCAAACCCATCTTGCTGAAGTAAGGCAGGGTATGGAAATCTTGCGAGAGGAAATGCAAGAAGCTGCAGTATCAGCCACGTCCCAGCAACGTGCCTTTGAAAATCGCATCACAGCTCACCTCGCAGCCATGCAAAACACCATGGTGCAATGCCTAGTGCACCACCAACCCCACCACATTCAACACCACCCGGTTCTTCATCTTTCCCAGAAAGTACCTTCGGCAGCCTTTTTGACACAAGTCTCCCTCCCTCCCACACCATTTCCAAATCAACTCATCATTCACCAAGGTTCCCCACATACTCCAACCCTCATAGTCACACCACTAGTTAAAGCCACCATCACATCCTTCCCTCCACTTTCCCTTCCACGTAACACCACCACTCAACCTTGTACTCATCCCTGACCTCAACCACCTATTCGCACAACAACCGCAACCTCAATAACAACAGCCCAATCCTACAAACCAACAACCCCACCAACCTATCGCTGTGAATGGCCACCCCTTCTACCAGCCTCCAAAGATCGACCTTCCCCGGTTCATGGGTGATGATGCAACAAGTTGGTTCGCCATGGCTGAGCGATACATCCGTGGTCAACAAATTCCGGCTGGTGAGCCAATCGCCACCCTCGCTTCCCATTTCAGACCAACTCCATCTCTATGGATGAATTTCTTTGAGCAAAGGAACCCAAACGCCACTTGGGAAAAATTTGTGGGCCTTTCTAGAGCATTTCGAAGGAAGCACTGGTTCAGATTACAAGGTAGCCCTCTCCCATTTGCAACAGAAGACCACGGTGGATGCCTTTATCTCAGAATTCACACTGTTAGCATGCCGAGTGCCGGAGTGGACAGACACCGACTTGGTTCCCATGTTCATCGGCGGATTGAAATCCGAAATCCAACAAAACGTGGTTGTGATGGAACCACGTTCCCTGGCAGTGGCTCAGCGCATAGCTCGACGCTATGAGATGAAGCTACAGGACAATCACCCTTCCCGTTCAGTTCGTCCTTTTCCTTGGCATTCCTCTAACAGACAAAACAATCCTCCATCAGCCACGTTCCTACCCCAGAACTAACTCACCAATTCAAACAGCCATTCCTTGTCCCCATCCATCTCCACTCCCCACAAACCTTCAACTGAACAACCTAGCAAATGGTGGCCTTCCAGTGCACAAAGAGAGCGCTGAAACCAAGGTCTCTGCTTCCATTGTGATGGAGAAGTGGTCCAAATCCCATGTGTGCAAGAAACCGGTTATGGCAATTCTTGATTCCCTAACACCATATGCCCAACCGAAGTCGAAGAGGCAAGAGAAGAGGTTGAAGACATACCTTTGGATCAGGACCACCACTTACCCTTGCATGCTATCACCAATACCAACTTCAGCGAGATGCTACGTTTCAAAGGCATAGTGAATGGTCACCCCATCAACATCTTCGTCGATTGCGGGTCGACAATGAATTTTCTGAACCCGGAGATTGCTACCAACATCGGCTGTACCATAACTCCTCCGGGCGATCACCGATTCAAAACGGCGACGGGCCAACCAGTTCAGGACTCTGGCACGGTGCAAGACGTCACCGTCACCATTCAAGGGTATGAATTTGTTGATTCCTTTTTGTTGATGGCTGTCACCAATTGTGATTTATTACTGGGAGCACAATGGCTCGATACTCTCGGCTTCATAGGGCTGCATTTAACCGAGAAAGTAATGGCCTTCACAGCCAATGGCCACTTCCATGTTTTGCAAGACATCAAAAGCCGGACACACGAGCTAGATGAACAGGCACTCTGCGCCATGCTATCTCAGAAATAATTGGATGACCTCCACTCATTTCCCAAACCCAAACTCACACCACTCCAAGCCCATCACCCAAAGGTCCAACAAGTACTTGAGTCATTCCAAGATTTGTTCACTCCACCCACAAACTTACCACCTAAACGCTCCATAGATCATTGCATCCCACTTTAACCAAACACTGGTCCCATTAATGTGCGACCTTACCCATACGACCATTCCCAAAAAAATGAGTTGGAGGCTCAAGTCCGTGAGATGCTAGCCCAAGGCATAAGTCGCCCAAGGCATAAGTCGCTAAGTTGAAACCCATTTTCATCTCCGGTACTTCTTGTGCGCAAGAAGGACAAGACTTGGCGCTTTTCCGTGGACTATCGCGCCTTAAATGCTGCCACCATCAAAGATCAATTCCCAATTCTGGTCGTCGACGAACTTTTAGGGGAGCTTCATGGTGCCACAATCTTCACCAAACTTGATCTCCGAGCCGGCTACCGCCAAGTTCGTATGAACGAAAATGATATCTACAAAACCGCCTTCCGTACTCACGAAGGCTATTATAAGTTCTTGGTAATGCCTTTTGGTCTCTCTAATGCGCCATCCACTTTTCAAGCTTTGATGAATGATTTGTTTAAACCATTATTGCGCAAAGGTGTACTTGTTTTCTTTGATGACATCTTGATTTATAGCAAAGATTTAGAATCTCATCTTCGACACCTTGAGGAGGTCTTCCACATCCTTTGGCATAATCTATTGAAACTCAAGGAATCAAAATGTGTCTTTGCTCAACCACAAGTGCAATATTTGGGCCATGTCATATCAGGCAAGGGAGTAGCAGCAGACCCAGAGAAAATCAACTTTTTGGTACACTGGCCCAAGCCACTTCAGTCAAAGCCTTACGCGGCTTTCTCGGTCTGGCCGGCTATTACAGGAGATTGGTGCGCAATTTTGGGATTGTAGCCAAGCCCTTAACTGACCTCCTCAAGCGCAACTAGTTCCTCTGGTCACCAAGGGCGGAAGAGGCCTCAACCAGCTCAAATCGGCGGTAACAACAGCGCCGGTGTTAGCTTTGCCCAATTTCTCCAAGTCGTTTGTGGTGGAAACAGATGTCTGCGGATCCGGCAATGGCGCCGTCCTCTCACAGGAGAAACGTCTGGTTGCTTACCTCAGCAAGACCCTCTCTCCTTCTCACCAGGCGTTATCCATATCTGACAAAGAGTTGATGGCTATCCTCTTTGCAGTCGGCAAGTGGCGGCACTACCTGTTGGGAAATCGGTTCACCATCCTTACCGATCACCAAACCTTGCGCCATCTTCTCACGCAAAGGATCTCGACCCCCTCTCAACAACGATGGCTTGCGAAATTATTGGGATATGATTATGAGATTGTGTATCGAGCAGGCTCCCAAAACACGGTTTCTGATGCGTTGTCTCGTCAGTTTGAGGTATGTGAAATACACTTCATCTTTGCACCGGTGTTTGATTTCATTGGCCAAATTGATAATGCGTGTCTCTGAGATCCCGAGGCTCAAGCTGTGGTTCAAGCCTTGAAGGCAAGGCAGCCAACCAAATTGGGGTTCACCTTGTGTCTTAACAGGCTACATTATAAAGGGCGGCTATTCGTCCAAGCTCCTCTGAATGGCGAGCCAAGCTGTTATATGAGTTTCATTCTTCCTTACAGGCCAGTCACTCAAGGTACTTGCGTACTTACGAACGCATTCGGCGCAATTTTGCTTGGCCAGGAATATGTAGAACCATCAAACATTACATTGCCGCTTGTGATCAATGTTAGCGGCAGTCCTATGAGACAATCCGGCCACCCGGACTTCTTCAACCACTGTCGGTCCTGGATGAAGTTTTTACTGACATCTCCATGGACTTCATCGATGGTTTACCACAGTCACAAGGTCACAATGCGATCATGGTAGTGGTCGATTGCCTCTCCAAATATGCACACTTCATTCAGGTCTCCCATCCCTACTCAGCCTCTGGACTTGCTTCAATTTTCACTAAAGAGATTTTCAGGCATCATGACACACCTAAGAGGATTGTTAGTGATAGAGATCTCATCTTCATCAGTCACTTTTGGCGCACCTTCCATTGACTACAAGGGACATAACTATGCCACAGCTCCGCTTATCATCCCCAATTCGATGGCCAAACCGAGGTCGTCAATAGATCCTTGGAGCACTACTTGCGCTGCTATGTAGCTGACAAGCCTTCTTCTTGGGCTGAACTACTCCACTGGGCGGAATGGTGTTATAACACCACATTCCACTCCTCCATCTGTATGACACTGTTTGAAGCACTATACGGCAAGCCTCCCCCGTCGGTAGCAAGGTATCTACCAGGTTCTACTGTTGTCCATAACACGAATGTGGCACTCCGCAGCCACGATCAACTGCTGTCCCAACTCAAACACAACTTGGAATTGATCTGCAACCGAATGAAGCAGCAAGCAGATAAACAACGGACTGAGAGAGAATTCTAGGTCAATGATTGGGTGTTTCTCAAGCTGCACCCCTACCGACAACAATATGTGGTCAATCGGCTTGCTTATAAGCTAGCACCACGCTTTACGGTCCATTTCAGGTCCTAGAAAAGATTAGTTTAGTTGCATATCGCTTGGCTCTCCCTACTTGCTCTAAGATCCACTCGACTTTCCATGTGTCACTCCTAAAAAAGAGGGTCAGCAATGGTGAACCTTTGGCCACCACACTGCCGTCGTTCGACGACCATGGGAAGTTACTGTGGACACCTGAGAGGGTACTTGACATGGCTGTGTAGCATCGGATGAAGAGGAATGTCACCATGTGGCTGGTCTAATGGCAAGGACTTCCAGCTGAAGATGCCACTTGGGAGGTAGCTTAATTACTCCGAGCTAAGTTTCCCACCTTTGGCGCTTGAGGACAAGCACCATCATAAGGGGGTGGGACTTGTTAGAACCATCTCCATTACCTTGATACTAATCTGCTAATTATCCATGGATCACATGTAATGGAAGCTTCATCCCTTTCAGCTATGCTGGTAGCTATGATGCTATCATGACCACTTCAAATTGGTCCCCTTTTTTCTCCTAGAGTCTAGGACTCTTTTAGCTGTACTAGGTGGCATTAGTCCACATCTTCCCGTTATATTTGTACTTCCAAGCCATTGGCAAGATATCAATGAATTTATGCATCTCTAAACTCCTTTCTCTTCTCTCCTTCTCTCTGTAACTTCCTCCTAACCAGTTTGGTTCTACCACTCTAGAAGTTTCTCAAACTATGAAGCAAACTATGAACGAACCCAACCCAACAACGATCTTTAGAAGCTCTGTTTCTCGTTTCATGTTCGCTCTTCTACCTCTCTTTCCTCGTTTTCTTCTTCTGCTAGATCATAGTTGGTATTGATCCAAACCCATCTTCTCTTATGGTTTAACTCCTTATCTCAAAATGCTTTCATTTTCACCCAAATTTTGGTTTGCAACTTGAAATCCCCAAATTTGAGTAAAAAGAGAAAAAATCATCATCTTTTATGATAGATTGATGCTGGAAAGAGTCATGGTTTCACTATAATGGGTTGCCATGTTTATGTTGTTTGAATCTTTTCTCTAAAAAATTTCAAATGTATACTCTGTAATTGTAATTCCCTTGTTGAATCTAGAGAACGAGAGAAGAGCACACAAGTACAGAGCTTTCTAAAAAGGAATCAAGTCATCATCGTTAGATCTCATTAATCAAATTCAATGGCTGGTGTTCATCCGTCCGCACAATAGGAATTTCACGGACGTGCGACTCTGAACGTCCTTGTATATATATATATATATATATATATATATATATATATATATATATATATATAGGGTCCAGTTCCTGGGACATTAGATTTGACACAAATTTTGACACCATTTATTGACCATTAGATTTTTAAAAATTCAATGGTCTAGATCAATTGTAGGTATGATGTCAACTTACAACAACTGACGTGGCAAATGACATGGAATTACTTGATTTCATAATAAATCAAATTAAAAGAAAAGAAAAAAAAATCTGAATCTAAAATCTGAAAAAACAAAATGGATTTGTGCAATAAAAAGAAGAACAAAAAAAAAAGACGACCACGACAATGAACAGAAGAACACAAGACCAAGACGCAGAACAAAAGAAACGGACTCAGAGATAGAAGAAAAGAGTATACAAGAGCAAAAGAACAAATCTGTAAAATAACACAAACCACATACGCACGTTAATCTAGGCTATGGTTAACATGGTTTGTCTGCTAGCTTCTCTTCGATTAGTATTGTGTTCACGAATCATGTCATTGATGCGATCATTGCCTCTCATGATTCACTTAATTATACTTTAATCAATTATGACAATTGAAGCACTAGTTATACAAAAAGACTTTTACAAAGACAACATACTGGCATCAAAGTTGTATTTTATTATTATACATAGTTGCAAATTGCAATGACATCAGTTTTTGCCTGGAAATTGCACCAGTATAGAAGCAAAGCCATGACTGAAGTCATCAGTTTTCATGCCCAGATTCCATCTCTCTCCCTACATTCATACAAGAAATTTTCACATTTAATATTATCAAATTTGGATCCAAAATTATCATGTATGTGTGATAAATTGAACATCTCATCCTCTCAATGCAAATACGAAATCTATAGGAGTACAATGTCTTGGTTGTTTTGCTCCTCTGTATTCTGTTCTTCGTGGTGGTCGTCTTTTTTTTTCTTTTTCTTTTTATAGCATAGATCGATTTTGTTTTTTTTTCAGTTTTTTTTTTTCTTCCTTTAATTTGATTTATTATGAAATTAAATAATTCTATGTCACTTGCCACGTCAATTGTTGTAGGTTGACATCATACCTAAAACTAATCTAGACCATTAAATTTTTAAAAATCTAATGGTCAATAAATTGTGTCAAAATTTGTGTCAAATCTAATGTCCCAGGAACCGGACCCATATATATTTCCAGAGCGAAGCTTCACTTTGAAATTAAAGTGTGAAGTTCCTTATTTGACTCACTTTTCGGTCATATTTCCACATCTCCACCGTTCAGTTTGTAGAACATAATGCATAGATCATTTCTGCTAAGTTTCATTGAATTTGATGATCGTTTGAGTTTTCATAATCATTATTTACACAAACGTTATGAATAGAAGATTTATGGTCCGTTCGTTGATTTAATCTAATTCAGTACCTTAACGATTACCAATTTGGATGAAACTTGACAAGAGTGATCTAAACATTAGGTTCTACAAACTAAACGGTGAAGATGTGAAAATACGACCGAAAAGTGAGTCAAACAAGAAATTTCACATTTTAATTCGCTTTTCTCTGGATAAAAACTATATATATATATATATATATATATATATATATATATATATTATATATATATATATATAGTTAACCCTTTCATCAAATAATTACCATTTTGTGAGGGCGGATTTACTACATTTTCTTGGGTAATTAATTTTTTTAATTTTTTAAGGTACTCAGCTTTAAGCTCAGGATTATCTATTTTACCTATTAAATCAATTAATAGTTCTTCTTGCTCTTCCTGCTTGGAAAGAACATTTATTGTTTTACAATTACGTGCATCCTTACACCCAAAAGCAATATATGGAGAAAAATGTTCATTGGATTCAGAGGAAGAATATTTCATCAACGTGATGTCATCTTCACTCATTTCATTTTCTGAATCAGTATTTCGTAATTCTAAAGTGTGTATAAGTTTCTCTTTTTCTTCTTGACTGATTTTTAGTTGATTAATAGTACTTTTAACTTGATTGTTATTTACAAAGTGACCGATCTTATTACATTTAAAACATTTAGTTTTACTTTTATCGAAAGATTTACTCTTTAGTTGGTGATTTGGTTCTTGGACCAATTTTTTCGAAATTTGTTTTTGGAATAAAATTTGTTTGGCTCAAAGTTACTTTTATAAGGTGTAAATTTTCTTTTTGAATGATATGGAATAAATTTATTGCTTGCCTTTTTTCTCCTTGAAGGAGGTAAGCCATATTGTTCACAAAAATTTTCTTGTTCATATTTAGCTGTTTTCTTATCTGATTTTATTTGAGCATTTAGTTTCATATCTATACACATTTTTAATCATTCTTTTTGGATAACTGTAATTATATTTCCATAAGTTAAAAAATCGTAGTTAATGTGACATGTTTCATTACTAAGGACTTGCCTGATTTTATGAGCAAATAATTTTGGAAGACCATTTATGAATTTTTCTTTCCAAAATGGTTGGTTACTATCGTCTCTGAGCATAACTCGAGAAATAAAAACATCTTTGTACCATTTGAAATCACTTAAGGTAGGACACCTATGGTTACTGAGTTGATCATGAATTTTAGATGTAATATGACTAGGGGTCCCTATGAAATGTTGGATAATCGTGTAAAATAAGATATTAACAGCATCAAAAATCCTTATTCATGTGCTATCGTCAAAGATGGGAGTCTCATCTTCATCTCGTTTGATGGCATGTTTAATGGATGATCTAGAATCATGAGTGAAATGTTTTTCCCACCAGGAATGAAGCATTCCTGGAAATCCTGTGGATAGTATGTCAATGATTTCAGGCTGGCTGAAATTATGATTAGTGACATAGCTATTGGCTGCCATAGACATGTAATGTAATTTATTTAAGATTTCTTGTTCTGATAAATTATCAATGTTCCATTCATAAGTTTTATTAGAAGAAACTGAGAATTGACTATTAAGATGATTACTAGGTTGTATATCCAAAGGGAGATGACGTTTTGTCTAGGTTTTAAAATGCCGCTTCTTTAGATGAACTAGTCTGTCTAGTTTTAAGGGTTCTATATTTAAGTTTGAAGTATTTGGTTTATTTCTGTAATTTGGCTAGTGTTACTAAAATCGCTATCCGATGAAATTGATGAAGAGGTTTGTTGGGTATGAATTATTGCAATTCTACTAGGCTCTGGTGTTTTAGTTTTTAATTTTTCTAACATTCGTTCGATCTTTTGAATCGAAGCAGTAGGCTTTAGGGTAAGTTTATTTAATTCACTGAAATGAACTAAAGAGTTTCTGGTTTAAGTTGTGGTAGAATATAACTTTAGAGGATATGTTGTCAACTTTTGTTTCTATTTTATCTAACTGGGCTCCTTTGGTTACTAGACTCTAGTTTGTATAATTGTTTTGTTCAATAATTTTTTTAGATTCTGGGTTAATTTTCCTAGTCTCTGGATCTTCTATAGCGATTTTAAAAGGTGAGGCTATGATTGGACTGTTAAGGTGATCAATTACTATTGTTTCAACAGGAGAATGACTAGAAACGATAGAGCTAATGGAGGTTTTTCATCTTACTTTTGTTAATGTTTGAATAATTTTTTGGTTGTTTAATTGATCTATAAAATCAAGGAAGAATATTTCAGATTTTGTTTCAAGCATAAATGTTTGTTAATTACTAAATAATTGTTTTCGTTGATCTATGAAAGGAAACTTCATCCTATAGAGGTTTCTCCTAAGGATATTTTCTTTTGATTCAAGATGTTTATCTAACCTAGAATAGTTGATTACGAAAGGTTGGGTAAGTGTGCTTAATTGAGGATTTAGGGGGGGAGTAACTAAAAAATCAGAAACAGTGGGAGAAGTTTGATCTTCATCTGTGATTGAAAAATTTTGAGATTCATTTTCTGTATAATTTGGGTAACTAACTTGAGAAGTAGTTCTGATGTTTTTGATTTTGAGCTTTTGTAATTCTTCTTCTAATTCTTTAATCCTAATATTTTTAATTTCCTTATCCAAATCATAATTTCGTCTAGACATCGTTTCAGCTGTAGTTGATCCAGCAAATGAATGTCTAGCAGTGGCGAAAGAATGTCTGGAGGAATTTTATATTTCTTGAATTCTTGAATTTTGATTTATCCTGGAATTTTAAAAATTAATTCTTATTGTGTCATCATTAAACTGTTGAATACAGTCTAAATCAGAAAGACTATGTTACGTATTGGATGGCTGATTCTCATTAGTGAGAGACCATTTAGAAGGAAGATGGACATCTGACCATCTGATTGTGGGTGGAATGCTAATATTGGCGTTTTTTTGACTGCTTTAAATTAAGAAAGTATGGTTTTTGGGGTTTTTACTAATAGCTTGGAAGTTCATATGTGTGCCAGTGACTTTATAATGGATTCTATATATTAAGGCTAAAGGTTGGGTTCCTTCAAGAACATGATAACCTGAAGTTTTAACATTTAAGGTTAAAGCTTTTAGGATATGAGGGTCACTAAGGCTAATGGTAAAATCTGGGAAACAATTGAAATGAACTGGACCATTAAACAAACTCGACTCAATTAATCCAAGGGTACTGTCATTAAAATCAGTAAACTTTGCATCTCTTAAACATAAGAGAATGGAGGCATTAAGACCTTTTCTAGTTAAAGGTTTGACATCGATTTGGACTAATCCAATATGGAGGAAATTATGACCATCTTTTCTATGTTTCTTAATTGATTCAGGACTAAAAAGTTGGCAAGTTTCATGTTGTTTATTAAGGGCATAAACTTGTTCTACAGATATAATATGGTGTTCACTTTTGAATGAAGAAAGACTCCATTTTTTCTTATAAATTTCATGACTAGGAACTCTGAGAATATTCCAGTCATTCATATCTATGTTATCGTTTGACTGAAACTCTATTTGTTTTTCATTGACTATGTCTGAGATTCTATTGAGGGAGGACCTAGACGAACTAGAAGTGACTGAGTTAGATCTAAATACTCGACTCATTTTGGGAAGAGAGAGAGAAAACTGAGCCAAAACTAAAAGGATAGGAGGATTTAAGATCCTTGGCTTAAGATCCTAAAAACTATTACTCACTCTATACCGCTCATGCCTCACCTGAGACTTAGTGTTTGAACCTGGACTTATCGTTTGGTTAAAGAGAATAACAGGCTTAAAAAGAGATAAGGAAAAGAAAATAAAACCGAAATCCTTAAAATTAAGAGACAGGAATCAAGACACTTCACAAAATAAGTAAAGAAAATAAATCAACTCAAGATCCACTCATAGGCGGTAGTCCGCCACCTAGGGATTAAGAAGTTAATATAAATGACGGGAGATAAACTCCAGAGCCACCCTTGGGCAGTAATCCGCCACCTAGGGTTGGAGGTTTTTGATGATTAACTATATCAGACCGTTTTGGCTCTGATACCAACACACGGAAGCAAATATCAAATACATAATTATTTGAGTAAAAGAGTACAACTTACTAATTTAAATCAATGCATGAGTAAGAGCAAGAGCTCTCTTTACATGAATAGTCTAACTTAAGTTTACTAGAGAGAGAGAAATGAGAGGAGAAAAATGAAGTCTGCCTCACTATGAAGCCAGAGGCGTCTATAAATAGAAATTACAAAGTGATGAATAGT
This sequence comes from Fragaria nilgerrensis, assembly GCA_010134655.1. Lineage (NCBI taxonomy): Eukaryota > Viridiplantae > Streptophyta > Magnoliopsida > Rosales > Rosaceae > Fragaria > Fragaria nilgerrensis. The sequence continues at coordinate 12,876,637 of CM020977.1, forward strand.
AAAAAGTGACTGTTCACTGTTGATGAATAGTAACTTATCGGTCACAGATTTACTGTTGGTGAATAGTAACTTGTCTGTCACTGATTCACTGTTGATACTTTCAGTGGGAATTTTGACTGGGACTTTAATAGGCTTGATCTTGCTTTTGGACCAGACTTGACTAAACAAACTCAGCATATGGATCTTGACTATCTTCATAATCGGCCCACCTGGTTGGATGACTGGGAGAACCTTGATGACTAGGAGCTAATGATGATTCTGATGGAGAGTGTTCTCCTTCATCATCTGTGGATAAACTGGCCGTTTGTTGTAGTAATTGCTTAGCCAATTCCTTTAATTCATCTGCTTTGGAGGATGATTTGGAGGATGATGATGAACTGGAGGCTTTTTTCTTGGAAGAGGATGGTGACTGAGAAGTCTGGGACTTTAACTGAGGGATCGGAGATGCCGGCTGAATAGAAACCGGAGCTCCTGAACTGGATGGAATAACTGAAAATTCTTTACTGAATTGGGATAAAACTCTTTCAGTATTGAATTTATCCCACCATTTGACTAAGAGTTGTCTTAAGACCATGTGATTTTCAGATTCAAGTTTATATTGCCATTTGAAAATTCAAGGGATTTTATATTTAGCCATGAATTGGAGAGTAGAGGGAAACATTTTCTCATATTATGAGAAGGTCATAACTGAAGTAAATTTAGTGACTGCATTCTGGAGATTTGAGGGGAGAATGTCATAAGGGCATCCATGATTATTCAACCAATCACCGAACCACATAGGGAATTGACAATTGAATTTTCTATCAAAATTGAGAAACTATGAATGGCTAAAATCTTCTGTTTGGTGGAGGAATATTTTACTCCATGCTTCAATGTAATCATGATAACTAAATGTGAGTGTGTCTAATTTGTGAGGAGTAGAGGGGGAATCATCCCATTGAGATAATGAAATGATTCGGATTATGTAGAGGGAATGATATAATATTTTAGATGGGTCTTTTGGGTCATGGATTGGTTTAATAGATAATGATCCAGATTTATACATAATGTCTTTATAGAATGCTAAAGGTTTACCTGGAAGGTAATGAGAATTTGGGCCAAAATAACTTTTACTAAAAGAGGAATGAGATTTTTTATATGACTCATAGAATGTTCAATATAAAACAGGAAATGTTCAGCCCTGTCAAAGTAAGGAGATGATTTTTTATAATTGACTGGAAGGTTAGATGAGGAATCTGTTTTGTAAGGGTCGTATTGATTTACTAAGGCTGATTGGTAATTGGGTTTAATCAAACTGAGGGTGCTACCAAGAGCACTATACTAATTGACTAATGGAATGGGGGAATGACATGCATAAGAAACTATGCTGGGGTTTGACTCAGGTGATTCTTTCTTAACTAGGAAAGATGACGTAGATATTGATTTTTCGGGATTTCTCATTTTGGATGAGCTGGGCTTCATGTTTTGGTGTCCTGTAGAAATTCACGAGTTAGGAAATCTGGGATATGGTTGTCACTTCCTTTAATGAATGCAATTTCAAAATCAAAAATACTTAAGATTGCTTGCCAACGGGCAAAGATTTGTTTGCTAACAATGTTTTGAACATCTTTTTCTAAGACATCTTTTGCATTTTTACAATCAATTCGGACCAAAAATTTTTGATTTAATAAATTATCTTGAAATTTACTTATACATAATACAATTGATAAAATTTCTTTCTTAATAGTACTATAAGTTGATTGAGCTGGGTTCCAGATTCCAGAATGGAATCGAACAATTTGTTCTGAATGATTGGGGGAAACTTGTTGTTTGAGGATACCTCCATAACCTATTTCAAAGGCATAAGTTTCTACTATCTTATAGGAATCAGACAGAGGGATACCTAAGCATGGGAGGGTTTTAACATGCCTCTTTATTTCTTTGACTACAAATGTATGAATTGATGTTCAGGGAGCAGGGTTTTTTTGTAGTCTATCAAATAGAGGTTTGCAGTGTTCCTAAGGTTTTTATAAAAATCAGCTACATAATTTAAAGATCCTAAGAATCTTTGTAATTGATTTTTATCTAAAATGATATCTGGAAATTTATCAGCAAATTGTATTGCTCTATCAATGGGTCTAATTTGAAGTTTGTGAATGTTAAATCCAAGAAAACGAATATTGGTTTGGAATAATTTGATTTTTGAGGCAGAAACAACTAAACCATTATTATTATTATGGAAAAGAATTAGTGTAAGTGTTTCCAGTGTTGATCAATTGATTGTGAAAAGATCAAAACATCATCAATGTAGACGATGGAGAAATGACTATAAGGATTGAATATGTCATTCATTATGTTTTAGAATTCGCTAGGGGCATTCTTTAAGCCGAATGACATAACATTCCATTCATAATGATCAAAAAGGGTGTGACAAATGCAGTTTTGTATTTGTCAGCTTCACTGATTTGGATCTGCTAAAATCCTGACTTCATATCAAATTTACTAAAGATAACAGATTTATTTAACCTGTTAATGAGATCTCGTTTATTGAAAATAGAATACCTGATATATATATATATATATATCCACCCAAGTTAAAAATGAGTGATGCATATCTTAGCTCTTCCCAGCAATTTTGGCATGGGAATTTGTTTGAACCAGATATTACAGCTCCAAAAGAAGAAACGGTCAAACCTGAGATATTTCAACCTCATGACGGGAAGAAGAAGAAGAAGCCGAGTGTCTAATATATATATATATATATATATATCCCTGTATAATAATAAGTTATGCTAATTGAAAGTTTCCTACCCGACTTGTTAAGTTAATAAAGGACTGACTGATTACATAGAGGAAACTACAAATAACACTGCAGGAAGGGAAACAGAAAAAAAGCTCCCAAAGATTCTCAGTTTTGAGTTGGAAGAAAATTATCAACTCAAGAACATAAACACCATAGTGCAGCCCTCTTTTCAATATATTAGGGTCATTCACGTCCCATGGTCGTCGCCCTTGCCCTGTTTGGAGGGGTGTCAGAGAGAGATGCGTGCTATTTGCCGAGAGTTTCCTTGATCAGTTAGCAATAAGTTTTCATGTTGAAATTTTCCCAGAAACTGGAAAAGCTCCAACATGAAACCTTGTTGCAAACTGATCTGACACACCTCCAAACAAGGCAACTGCTTTGGGCAACAGGTTCAAGAGTCCATAAAAGAAGGTACTTAATGATTGATAGATAGTTAGAAACAAATCAGACTATGAGAATTGAAACAAATAAACAGAAATGAGGGTTGAGGATTTAGTTCCTCTTTAACAACTGCCATCTGCTTGTTTTTATTTTTCTTGATAATCAAACCGATATATCCTTACTTGTTGGAGAAACCACCATAAATTTGTTATAGCTGATAATAGTGTCGGGAGGTACGTGGAGATTTGTTTGATGCTCCCAACTTTTAGAGACACACCATGTACCTGGCATGACAGATTTAGAGGACAAGCAATGAAATATATATGATTCTCTTCAAAAAGTGAAAATTCTCCAACAGCTAAAGAAATGCATCCTTCACTTCCGCAGAACAATGCTTGATCTCCCAAGCTTTCCAGCTTGACTGCATCGGCGAAACAAATCAGACTATGAGAATTGAAACAAATAAACAGAAATGAGGGTTGAGGATTTAGTTCCTCTTTAACAACTGCCATCTGCTTGTTTTTATTTTTCTTGATAATCAAACCGATATATCCTTACTTGTTGGGAGAAACCACCATAAATTTGTTATAGCTGATAATAGTGTCGGGAGGTACGTGGAGATTTGTTTGATGCTCCCAACTTTAAGAGACACACCATGTACCTGGCATGACAGATTTAGAGGACAAGCAATGAAATATATATGATTCTCTTCAAAAAGTGAAAATTCTCCAACAGCTAAAGAAATGCATCCTTCACTTCCGCAGAACAATGCTTGATCTCCCAAGCTTTCCAGCTTGACTGCATCGGCGAAACCATTAGCCATAACTAGTTTAAAGACCTCAAATTCACCTGTTAGATCGAAGTTCTTATAATGTTCTCTTACAATCAAGAGCTCTCCACGAGACTCCACCAAGTATGCCTTATCTATGCCCTTCATAGCTATGCCACGAACAACATAGAGGTGTTCCAATACTAGGTCCAGTCGTAAAACATGAATTCAAACTTCCCTTCCCTGATCACCGACCATGTATTTTACCCTTGTAAAATGCGATATCAGCCGAGGGCGCTGCTGTGAAGCCTTGTCTATAGAGTTCACTATTAATGTAGACAACCAGTCTCGACACATTACTAAGCACTACTACAGTGTAATCACCAGAGGCTACCCTCGTCTCAACTACAAGGAGCTTCTCAAACCGAAATTCCCCGCAAAGAAATTGTGGGATAATCTTCATTCGAGCATTCAAGATTGGATTCACCAAGTTTAAGTGATCATAATCATATAATGGGTTACTAAGCAACCAACCATTTGATGTTCCTAGAACACGACGATCATTTGGTATCACATTGCCAAACGTGTAAACCTTTTCGTGCGAGAGACAGTGAAACCTATTCTTGCACAAATTACCAGCAACACTGTGATTAAGCAGCGGCCATAACTCGGTCACAGGAGGAGGGCCATTGTGATCCGGCGAGATGAGACCAACCGCTTATAGATTTCTTCCCACAGTTCTGGCGATAGAACAAACCTTCCTGCGGCGACTTTGACATGTTTATGCATATTGTGCTGGCCTAGTTACAACTCTATCTAGCACACTAATAATATAATATTATTATTATATTAGTCTAATATAATCATGTTAATGAAATCCTAGCATCCATAGGAAAGGTTTATTCCGAATCCAAATCCAAATCCAAATCGAACAACTATAATCCATCTTAATGAGGTTCAGTTTAGTATTGCGGTTTGGAGATTAAAATCACTTATAATCATCACTTTAGATAGATTTTTCGTTTGGTAAAATCTTAAAACGTGCTTATTTAGAACTTTTTAGTTTAAATAACCATAATTTTAAAAAGCAGGTTAGGGTTGCTTATTTAAAACTGAGTTTTTAAAAAATTGAGTTTTTTTAAACCACAATACCAAACTAAGCCTAAAACTCCAACATTCCTACGAAAAGGCTATAGGCGTTCTTTTCTTGCTCCAGGACTAGTCTGTGCTGCTTTTCTGGACTTCTCATAAAAGTATATATATATCTCGGGCTTTACACTCAAAATCTATGAAACAAAATCTCATCCAACATTTCTATCCAAAAGCTATGACAACACTGTTAAAGTCTTTGCGTCCAAGGCAAATAGAACCCTACGATGAGTGCGATCGAGATTTAAATTCATCGGCACACAATCGATCGATTAGAAAACAAATCAACAGAAACTCACAATTTGTTAGAACAAAATCTCGCCACTCAACGAGCTGGCAAGCCCATGCAAACGTTACATAGATGACTTACAACTTAATAGTTAATAGACTCTCAACTCAAAGTCTCACTTAAATATTCTCTATAGCAGTCTCATATTTAATCTTGTTATCATTGTAAAGTATCTACGAGGTTCTTCTAGTGAGGACTAGTTGAGGAATTTTCGGTTTATAGTTTAAAATACTTATTTTTCGATCACATCTTAGAATCTCATCCGTTTAATTTTTAGGTCTATATGATTAGATCATTCTTACAAATTTTCAGCCGAATCGGTGATCGTTAAGGTAATAAACTAGATTAAATTAATGGACGAATAAAATCTGTCAAACATGAACCGTTCAAGTTCATAATTAGTAAATCACACTTATGAATGTCTTAATGATTTTCATTATGGCTGAAAATTTACAGAAATGATCCACTCATAAATACCTATAAACTGAACGGTTAAGATGTAGATATAAAATCAAAAAATAGAATAAACCGAAAAATCCTCAACTTAAGGGTCCTCGTTAAAAAGGCTATCAAGTCCTTTCTAAATCTCAACCAGAAAATCAAGGAATCTGCTCATGATTGCGGTGCTGACCCTAAAATATGCCTCATTCGTACGTTGACATAAAGGAAGGAACAGTTTTCATACTTGGCAGATTATATAAGTAGATATAATAACAAGTTGTGGATATATACATCTCCATGAGCCTTTGAGACACTGAGTGGGTGCAAGAAGAAGAAAATTGTATTTTCTAAGTGCAAGTCTTTTTCATATGTCTCCGTTGTGATTACCTCTATATTCAGTCAACTTATTTTGGCCAGTTTGTAATGTTAGATGCCTAAACCACTTTCAAGCAAAACTTGGGATAAAGAAGTTTGACCTTTCTTTTTCTTTCTATATTGTCAATTTCCAGGAATTCCAGCCATTTGGTTAGTGATTGCTTCCTTTACAAGGAACTCTTGATTTAGCTAGCTCCTTCCATGTCCATTAAATCAATATAAATAGATCACGGAAAATATTTGTAAATAATTATAATAAACATATATGTAGTAGAGTAACATCAGTGATTAACTAGCAACCTCCTCCCTCCCCCTCGCCTCTCCCTTTTCCCGCGGGCGGCGGGTTGGGGAGGGGGTGTCTCTTCGCAGTTATTCAGCTCCAATGGGAATGGGAGAGACTACTATTTAGTAATAATGGTCCCTCTTGTCTTTTAAAATGAAAATGAGCATTTGAAATAGACTGCATGCGCGATCTATTCAGTCTTAATCTTCTATTAACATAAAATAGTAACATGACATAATATTTATCAAAGCTACTCAACTACTATCGTTTCTTCTTGAAAAATAACAAAACTGTTTTCATGAACGGTTGATTATATATGTGATTGGAATCTTTCATTTTCTCCACAGCATCATCAATAGCGAAAGCCGAAAGGCTTACAACCATTTTCCTGCTTTGGAGTTTTGCTCCATTACCACTAACCCCTGCAACTCGACTTCTCCCTCATTGAGAATGAAATGCAGACATGCAGTGTAATGTTGGAACTCTAAACTTGATCGATCATGGACACTTGAGTTTTAATAATTCATTTGTGAATAAGACACTTCAGAATTTAGGATCATCATTTCATCTCTTCTGATGTACAAGCTAGCTAGGTATCAACTTTACTCCTCTCTGCTAGTCTGCTACCAAATGTAACTATAACGAAACGACAAGAACTGGACGTATCGTTTCACCAACAGGGGACTAAAAAGAAGGCAGAAATATTATTACATCCCACTGAACAGAGTTCGAAACAAGAACATCCACCTTCGTCTGTTCTATATGAAAAGCATAGCAACTTATACTTGTCGGCAGTAGGTTCAAAGTTCAAACGCTCTTGCACTCTTCAGCTTATTGCAATAATAGACCATGCATGTCAAAGTAGCAATTATGCATCCTTAACAAAACCCTTAAATCCTTCATCATTAGTTTAGCTATCACAGAGCTATCACAGATATGAGAAGTCGTACTAAGCCAATACCTTAAGGCTCTTGATCGATCCCATATGATCCACTCGAGCTCTATGCATGGCCCTAGCTAGTGTATCAAAATCCATCATCGATCAGTCGACTATGACTCTTTAACAACAAGCCACATGCCCTCTACCAAATCACATTTGCTCTGGAGTCAAGCCAGAACCCACTCCACTCATCATAGCATGCATTAATTATATATGAACATATCTTCTATGTCCCATGATATATCCATTGATAAATATATATTCATTAAAATTATACAAATTTTAAAGCTATTGAGTCCTTTTTTTGTAAAAATATCCAGGCTTGTGATTACACTGATTTACCATGTTCTGGAAACTGCTCCCATGCAATGCTGTCTTTGGATCATGTAGAAGCACAGTAGTCATGAGTACCACGACATGCAGCACTGCTCAAAGGTACCCAGGCAAGCATGAAGCATGCTCCTCCAGTAACAGCAGCAGAAGCAGCAACCCCATGTAGTTTACCAAAACAAAAAAGGAAAAAGACGCTAGCTTATTGTCATGCCCCGTCAAATTAATAAGGAGTTTCCTTGAGCATTTTGATGTAAGCATGGCTCAATGAAGGTTTTGGAGAGCACATGAGCATTCTAAAAGCATCCGAAATATTATGGAAGGTCTTAGAAACATCTGGAAAGATCGGGAAGCATTCGGACAACTCTAGAACTCTCTAGAACCTTAGAGAGTCTCTAGGACACTCCGGAACTCTCTAGAACCCTAGAGAGACTAAAGGCTCAAGACTACTCCGGAAGTTTCTAGAATACTCAAGGTAACACTTAGAGTTGTATAAAAAACTCTAGAAACCTCTATACTTGTAAATGTCCTAGAATTATCTAGAAACTTGGGCAGGGGGAAGGATGCCTATAAATAGGGAAGCACCCCTCCCATTTGAGGCATAGAGAGTTGGATAGCATTCAAGCTCACTTGTAAAGTTTGTAAAGTTCTCTTAAGCTTAATACAAGTTCTCTCTTTTAAAGATCTTTTTCCTTCGTTCGGGTGTTCTAACTAAAGTGTTTGCGTGAGTAAGGCTGACTTAGCATAAGGGAAGTGCTAAGGCCACACAAGAAGCTTAGAAAAAAGGAAGCTCATGATAGTTGATATCAGAGCAGAAGTTCGATCGGAACCTCGCTCGACATAATGGTAAAGCATAGTGCTACCAAAGGTGCATCAGGATCCAACCCTTCCGAAGAAGTTACGCAAAAGAGAAGTCGCGAAGAGCATGTCGACCCTGACGCTCTAAGACAGGAACGGTCTAAGGACATAATCTCTGCTTTCGACTCACGCCTATCTCAGGTGGAGGAGGGGATGAGTGGCATGGAGGCCCAGGTGGATGATCTAGGCCAACGGGTAGAAGGCTTAGAGGCGGAGGATGCTGCCATCCACACTGCGATCAAGGGCATGGTGGCCTAGCTAGAGGAGTCCTTGCGGGCGAGATGGCGAAAATTTGCGAGGAATTCATGGGGGAACTCACCAAAATGCGTCAAGTCCACGAGAAGGAGTTGAAAGGCACACTTGCACGCATTGAGGAAATACATGGGGACTTGGCCCTATGCAAGCGCGCATTGGCTACGGGAGCCGGCACCAGCGGCATTGTGGAGGCTAAGCGCATCTAGGTGCCAAAGCCTAAGAGTTTCGGGGGATCACGTAACGCTCGTGAAGTTGATAACTTCTTATGGGGGCTAGACCAATACTTTGGAGCCGTAGGCATTACCGAGGAGGACGCCAAGATTAAGACCGCGGCTCTCTACCTCACCGACACTGCCATGTTATGGTGGAGGAGAAGGCGAGGAGATGTCGAAAAAGGTACGTGCACCATTACTACCTTTGATGACTTTACAAAACTTTACAAAGGAGCTTAAAAGACAATTTTATCCGGAGAATGCCGAGGATGAGGCAAGAGCTCACTTGCGAAGGCTCAAGCACTCAGGGTCTATTCAGGATTATATTAAGGACTTTGCCAACTTAGTGCTTGAGATTCCCGATTTGCCCGACAAGGATGCTCTCTTCAATTTCATGGACGGTCTCCAACCATGGGTTAAGTCCGAGCTAAGGTGACGTGGAGTGCAAGACCTTGCTACCGCCATAGATGTGGCCACACTACTGGAAAAAAAAACTTAGGAGACGGAATTATTTCGTCTCTTAAGTGACAGATTTCGTCTCCTAAGCACTTAGGAGACGGAATGTCCGTCGGCTAAGATCCGTCGCCTAAGTGTTGTGAGGTAGGAACTTAGGCGACGGAACCTGAAATTCCGTCGCGTAAGTGGTTCTTAGGAGACGGAATACTTTCGTCTCCTAAGAACTTAGGCGACAGATTTTATTTTATAATAAAAAAAAATTATCCACTTAGGAGACGGAATAGTTGAATTCCGTCGCTAAAGGCTGAAAAAGAATTAAAAAAAAAACGTCACCGTAGTAAAGTTTACTGCCCCCAGTAAACTTCTACTGCCCCCCAATAAACTTGCAAAAAATAATTCTCTTTCAATTTCAGGGGCACAACACACAACATATACCAAATCTTACCCTAATAAACAACTTTATTGGCCTCTAGTGAAGCCAGTAGAAGTTTACTGCCCCCAGTAAAGTTCTACTGGGGGTCAGTAATGTTCTACTGGGGGTCAGTAAACTTCAATACAGTATCTCCCTTTCAATTTCATGCCAACAATTTGCCCCAAATACACCACCACCACCAAATCAAAAACAAACTATCAAAAATAATTACTGAAAACAATTAAATACGCATTTTGGAAGCCTAAACGGACTCGGATGGCCTAAAAACCCATATGTCGTGGCGAGGCGACGGGTTTGGTTCGTTGGGCCGTTCCGCTTCCAGAAAGGTATCATAATGATCAATCAGACACCGAACGTCAAATCTGGACCGGGTTTAGACTTGTTTCGATCGATCTGCTCTTCAATCTCTATCGCTATATGTTCTACATCACCGGTGGTGGGTCGGCGAGAAGGCGGAGGTGGAGGGTGCGGAGGTGGCCGGGTGATGTTGAAGAGGGTCTTGACGACGTTGAAAGTGGTGGTGTTTGTGGGGACGAAGTCGATGAGTGCGTGGCAGTTGGAGGTGGCGTTGGTGGGGGTGGTGCAGTTGAAGGTGGTAGCGGAGGAAAGAGTGGTGAGAATGGATAGAGAGGCCGGCATGAGAGAGAGAGAGAGAGAGCTCTGGGAAAAGATGTGTTTCCCAGAGTGAGAATCGCTTAAGTTCTATTAATAAGGTTGGTGAGTGTGTGATTTAAAAGAATTGATATGTTTTGAAAAATTTTGGTTTGAATTTTCATGAAATTTTACGCGGGAAGATGGGCGCTCAAATTTTTAGAACTTAAGCGACGGAATGTTCTATTTCCGTCGTCTAAGTGATTCATAATTTTTTGTTTTTTTTTTATTTTAGAAAATATTTTGTCGCCTAAGTAAATATTTCCGTCTCCTAAGTTCTACTTAGGCTACGGAATGTAATTCCGTCTCCTAAGTAATTCATATAAATTTTTTAATTTTTATTTTTTCAAAATGTTGTCGTTTAAGTAAAAATATTCCGTCTCCTAAGTAGTGCTTAAGCGACGGAATGAAATTCCGTCTCCTAAGTCGTTCTTAGGAGACGAAATCAAAATATTTCGTCTCCTAAGGACAACTTAGGAGACGGAAACTATTTCGTCTCCTAAGTAGAAATTTTCGTCGCTTAAGTACCACTTAGGAGACGGAATTTTTTAATTCCGTCGCCTACGTGACATTTTCTAGTAGTGCCAAAAGCCTAATCGACTATACTAGTCTACCACCATAGCTGTGGCCGAAAGCCTAATCGACTACACTAGTCTAAAGGAGTCCACCGGCAAGCCGAAGGAAAAGAAGAGTAACTATGCCAAAGGTGGGGGAGACAAAAGCCAACGCAAAGATGAGCCCAATCAAGAGAATTACTCGGCAAGGAGCAAGGATAAGGGCAAGCAAAAGGAGACAAGGAGCTCGGGCAAGCCCAATAATAACAAATGTTTCATTTGCGATTGTCACACCCCGGTTCTTAAGTTATTTTACGGTTATTTACTTTGGTATCATTTTGGTCTTTTACCGTGTTGAGTAACCGTTTACCACTTAAGGACCCTAGAGTTGACTTTTTCTTCCGTTTAGAATTTGGGAAAACTTTCTTCATGAAAGTCGTAGAGGACGCTAATACGAGTTCGTAGGCATGCTATACGTTAAAATCGGAGTTAGCATGAAAAAGTTATTAATTAAGAGAGTAAATTTTTTGAGATGGAAAAATTGGGTAAATTTTAATGAGATTTTCGGTGGATATACATATTTTGGATGTTTATGAGGATAATATGTATATAAATAAATGCTAGCTAGCTATACGTGCTTTTCCACCATACTAAGGTAAAATTCCATTATGGTGCGACGTGAGCGTTAGACGCAATCGTCGTAGCCCTATATAAATATAATAATTTATATAGGGGATATGCCCGTATATATATATACACCGTCTTTTCGGTCATAATGAGGAAAAATACCATTATGGCGCAACGTGAGCGTTAGACGCCAGCGTTGTAGCCTTGTATGAATTTCTATTTTTCTAAATTGTTTCTAGGATTCATACAAAGAGTCTGACGAGTGTAAATACATACGAATATATGATTATATATAGTTAGCGTGAGAGGCTTCATTTTATTTGAGTTGGTGACTAGCCGGAGCTAGTCGTGAAATTGTCAGTTTTTGAGTTGAGCGCTTTTAAGCTGCCGCATGCAGTATATTTTCTACGAAATTAAAACGGGAATGCATAAATATTTTGTTATTAAATTATTTTTGTCCACTCACTCTAACGTTATTAAATGTCTTCCCCTGGGCCCTTCATTTTAAAATGCCCAGTCTGCAGGATTGCATAGTTAAAGTCGGGCATACATGGAGAAGAGGCATAGTCAATAGTATAGCTTCCGCTCTTTTTTATTTATTTCTAGTTCATTTCCTCTCAAATAGAGTTGCTCTGAATATGTGGTTGTTGGTTATAGGATCATTGTTAAATCTATTTTTGGGAGACGTTGTGATTTGTGGGGAGCACGAAGGCTCCAGAAGTCTATAAGGTTGGAGTTGGAACCTTTAGGAGTGTTTGCAGGTTTTGGTTTGGAAGGGTTGTCCATTTCCAAGGGAGGTTGTACCGAATTTTGCGGTAAATCTTTCCTTGGAGGTGGTCCCCGCAAGATTTACTCCGGGTTCAGGGTGAAATTCGGGGTGGGTCGTGTCAGCGATAGTCCGCATTGGGCTAGAGATTGTCCGCAAAAGAGAGCTCTAATTAAGCGCACTCTTAGGAAGTCATTAAAGCGAGACGGAAGCCGAGGGTAACAATGGTGGTGCATACGTGGGGTCTATGCAGCTGTTGAATGTGATCTGATCCACACCCAAGGTTCAAGCCAAAGGTTTACTCTTCGTCGACGTCACTATAGGTGGAAGCCAACGACGGCAATGCTCGACACCGGTGCAACCAACAACTTCATCGCGGTTGAGGAGGCCCAAAGGCTAGGACTTAAGAGAAACAATGGAGGAGGCTCCATCAAAGCGGTTAATTCACCAGCTCGACCCATTCATGGAGTAGTCCGAGGAGTCAAGACCAGCGTGGGAGCATGGTGTGGGAACTTAGACTTCTCGATTGTTCCAATGGATGACTTCAAAGTCGTCCTGAGGTTGGAATTCCACGATCAAGTCAAGGCAATCCCGGTGCCATTCGCCAACAGCTTGTGCATCACGGAATGCGACAAGGCTTGTGTAGTGCCAACAACTAGAAACACAAAGCAAGACTTGAAGATGTTTTCAGCGTTACAATTCAAGAAAGGCATTAAGAGGGAAGAGGAGAGCTACTTGGCCATCCTTAGTGAGTTCGACGATGATGAGCCAAGACCCCAAGATGACATGCCCAAGGAGGTAGCAACAGTTCTTGAGAAGTTCAAAAATGTTTCACCAGCCGAGCTGCCTAAGAAACTACCCCCAAGGAGAGACATAGACCACGAGATAGAGCTGGAACCAAGTACCAAACCACCCGCCATGGGCGCTTACCGCATGGAGCCTCCCGAGTTAGCGGAGTTAAGGAGGCAACTGAAGGAGCTTTTAGATGCTGGATTCATTAGACCTTCAAAGGCCCCGTTTGGTGCCCCAATATTGTTCTAGAAGAAGAAGGATGGCTCTCTACACATGTGCATCGACTATTAGGCGCTCAACAAGATCACGGTAAAGACAAGTACCTCATTCCTATTATTGCCGATCTATTCGATCAATTGGGTCATGCACGCTATTTCTCAAAGTTAGACATTCATTCGGGATATTATCAAGTGCACATAGCCGAGGGAGACGAACCGAAGACCGCGTGTGTCATAAGGTATGGTTTATACGAGTTTTTGGTTATGCCATTTGGTCTAACTAATGCACCGGCAACTTTCTGCATCTTGATGAACAAGTTATTCCACCCCTACCTTGATCGGTTCGTGGTCGTTTACTTGGACGACATAGTGGTGTATAGCAGAACCTTGGAGGAGGATGTAGAGCACTTGAGGGAAGTGTTCAAGATGCTACGAGAGAATGAGCTATACATCAAAAAGGAGAAGTGCTCCTTTGATAAGCCAGAAGTGTTGTTCTTGGGACAAGATCAAGGACAGCAAGCTAATGATGGAGGATTGCAAGGTGCATTCCATCGAGAATGGGAGCCACCCACCAAGGTACATGAGTTGAGGTCTTTTCTTAGGTTAGTAAACTACTACCGCCACTTCATTAAGGGTTATTCCGCGAGGGCCGCTCCATTAACTGACATTTTCAAGAAAAACAAGGCATGGGATTGGACAACGAAGTGTTAAGAGGCCTTTGAAGACTTGAAGAAGGCGATATGCGGGAAGCCCGTACTCAGCTTACCCGACCACACCAAGCCATACGAGATACATACTGATGCTTCTGACTTTGCTATTGGTGGTGTACTCATGCAAGAGGGGCATCCGATTACTTATGAGAGTCGGAAGCTCAATGAAACGGAGCGACGCTACACGATACAAGAGAAACAGATGACTGCCATCATCCATTGTCTTAGAGTGTGGTGACACTACTTGCTTGGGACAAGGTTCGTCATCATGACCGACAACGTTGCGACAAGCTACTTCCAAACACAAAAAAAGCCAAGTCCGAAGCAAGCTAGATGGCAAGACGTCCTGGCCGAATTTGACTATGTCATGGAGTATAAGCCGGGAAGGGTGAACGTGGTAGCCGACGCGTTAAGCCGAAAGGCGGAGTTTGCAAGCATCTCTCAAGTCACTAGCCCTCTATTAAGCAAGATCAAGGAAGGACTCAAGGCGGATCGACATGCTCAAAGCATCATTGCCTTAATAAGAGAAGGCAAAACACGGAGGTTTTGGTTAGATGAAGACTTTCTCTACACCAAGGGCCGCCACATCTATGTATCGAAGTGGGGCAACTTAAGGAGGGAGCTAATTAAGGAATGTCATGATTCCTTATGGGCTGGTCACCCTGGTATAAGGCGCACACTTACCCTCTTAAAGTCCACCTACTATTGGCCAAGGATGCGAGACGGGGTCGAACAGTACGTGAGGACATGTCTTGTTTGTCAACAAGACAAGGTGGTACAACAGCAGCCGGGGGGCTTGCTCGACCCCTTACCCATTCCCGAGAGACCATGGGAAAGCGTCTCTATGGATTTCATCACTTGTCTACCGAAGTCTGAAGGGTTTCGAAGCATCATAATCGTGGTGGATCGATTTAGCAAATATGCAACATTCATGGCCGCATCAGCCGACTGCACCGCGGAGGAAACAACAAGACTATTCTTACGCAATGTAGTCAAACTTTGGGGAGTGCCGAAGAACATTGTCAGCGACCGAGGCCCATGCTTCACTAGGAGATTTTGGACGGAGTTGTTCAAGATGCTTGGGTCGGACTTGAACTTTTCAACAAGCTTCCATCCACAAAGCGACGGTCAGACGGAGCGCGTCAATGATCTTTTGGAGTTATACTTGCGGCACTATGTGAGTGCCAACCAAAAGGACTGGGCCAAGCTTCTTGATGTTGCACAGTTTTCTTATAACTTGCAACAAAGCGAGGCCACCAACAAGAGTCCTTTTGAAATCGTCTTAGGATAGCAGCCGACAACCCCTATATCCCTTGCCACTCATTACGAAAGGAAGAGCCCAACCGCGTTCAAGTTCGCCAAGTCATGCCATGAGCGAACGGAGTTAGCTCGAGCGGCTTTACACAAGGCTGCTACAAGGATGAAGAAGTGGGTGGACAAGAAGAGCAGGCATGTGGAGTTCAAGGAAGGCGATCTTGTACTTGTGAAACTCTTGCCGCAACAATTCAAGTCTCTTAGGAAGGTGCATAAGGGCTTGGTACGCAAGTACGAAGGGCCGTTTGAGGTTATCAAACGCATCGACAAGGTTTCATATAAGCTTCACCTCCCGCCCAAGTTGAAGATTCATCTGGTCTTCCACGTGAGCATGTTAAAGCCTTTTCATGAAGACAAGGAAGACACATCAAGGGGAGTTTCACATCGGGCACCAACAACGGTTGTCACTTATTTCGACAAAGAAGTAGATGAGATACTCGTGGACTGAGTCATCTGTCATTGAGGTGTGCCAAGTTATAAAGAGTACCTCATCAAGTGGAGAGGTCTGCCCGATATGGAAGCCAGCTGAGAGTCCGAGGATATACTATGACAATTCAAGGACAAGATCCAGCGCTACAATAACGAAGGCGTTTAATAGGCCCTGCCAAATTAGGTGGGGGAGAGTGTCACGCCCTGCCAAATTAACAAGGAGTTTTCTTGAGTATTTTGATGCAAGCATGGCTCAAGGAAGGTTTTGGAGAGCACATGAGCATTCTAGAAGCATCCGTAATATTATGGAAGGTCTTGGAAGCATTCGGACAACTCTAGAACTCTCTAGAACCTTAGAGAGTCTCTAGGACACTCCGGAACTCTCTAGAACCCTAGAGAGGCTAAAGGCTCAAGACTACTCCTGAAGTCTCTAGAAAACTCAAGGTAACACTTAGAGTTGTATAGAAAACTCTAGAAACTCTATACTTGTAAATGTCTTAGAATTATCTAGAAACTTAGGCAAGGGGGGAGGATGCCTATAAATAGGGAAACACCCCTCCATTTGAGGCATAGAGAGTTGGATAACATTCAAGCTCACTTGTAAAGCTTTGTAAAGTTCTCTTAAGCTTAATACAAGTTCTCTCTTTTAAAGATCTTCTCCCTTCATTCGGGTGTTCTAGCCAAAGTGTTTGCGTGAGTAAGGTTGACTTAGCATAAAAGAAATGCTAAGGCCGCACGAGAAGCTTAAGAAAAGAAAACTCGTGACATTATGCACACCGTACCCCAAATATGAGAGATCATCAGTCTATCCTATTTGTACAGAAAAAAAAATTCTTATGTTGTAGGACCATATGGCCTTAACCTTGTGCCCCTCTTTGGCCAGCAAGTTCAATCGTTCCAACCGTTTTTTGCTCCTTACCGGCACCCACCTAGGTCAATTTGGCAATGCTTCCTCAACCCCAAGTGTCCCCTGCAGGACCATCATTCTTAATAAAATATGGAATTGCTTATCAATTTATCTCTTAATTTCTAATAAGTACACAAACATATATAAAGTTCTATCATCATAAGATTTATTGTGATTTTAATTTATGATGATTTTGTCACTGCAGCGCTTGTCATGATTTGTTGTTAGAAATCTGCTTGCTATAAATGTTTGTCTTATTTTTACTGCACTCTACTTACGTATTTACATTTTAAAAGACAAGAAAATTAAGGCTATAGTGTATAGTTTCATTGTTGAACCTGCTTAAACTATTATAGAGTTTCATCATAGTTACAATTAAGGACAATAATATCCTAGCTATATGATACAAACAAACTTCAATTCATGCCCATGGCATAAGTACAATCACCTACTCGTGTTAAAACCCTACTGGGCTACCAGTAGTTTAAAATTTACAAGTTAAACATAATTCTATAGATAAATTCTCAAAGAGAACTTATCTTTATTACTATGAAGCCAGACCCTCAACAGCTTCACCAAACTATGAACTTTCATAATTATCCTTAATGAACTAACTAACAACAGGTGGGAGGTAGACGGTCGGTGGCGATGTTGACTGGTGGCGTGAGGCCGGTTTTTATGGGGCTCAGATCAGATCGTGGTGATCTGTTCTGTTTTGGGTCTTGTGGATTCACCTTGTGGATATGGGTCTCTTGGGATGGTGATGTTGTTTGCTGGCAGGTTGAAGATATCGGAAAGATGATCGGGTTGCCTGAGTTTTCTTGGTGTGACAGGTTGGCAGTCAGTGGTTGGTCGGCGTCGCCATGGCTTGCAGTATGGCGGCAAGATACCACAAGCAGTCTCCACTGCATCTTTGGGCATGCTAGTTGGACTTGGGCTAGGGTTTGGACTTTGGTCTGGGCCTGGGCTCAAGTTTTAATTTACTTTATGTTTTGTTTCTCTATTTTATTTATGCTTTACTGCATAGTACTAAGCGGCGTTATGCACCAATAATTCTCTACCACTATAAGGTAGGGCACGAAGGGCCTTATACCGGTCTATGCACCTTATGTGTCTTATCTGCTCTAGGTCGGCGGCGCGTCGTTTGCTTGGTTAAATGGGCGCAACCTCTTAGTGGCAGGATAAACTGAGTGTCGTCCATATTATTTCATTTCTAGCGGCAACATAGTAGGAAAGCTGAATTATTAGACATTAGGATATGTAATTGTGATACATGTCTACTGATCTTTCCATTGTGTCACCGTTGTGACAAAGCAAATAGAGTCGTCATTACAGTAATACTCTTTGTTAGTTGGTGCTTGTTAGAATACATGTACGTTATAGAGATTCTTGATTTTATTTCGGGTCTTTGTAATCAGGGGTTTAGGTTTCATGTCTCATTCCCTTGTATTCGACAGTTTCATTAATGAATACTTGAGGGCAGCCGCACCAGTCCTTTGTTTCAAAAAAAAAAAAACTAACTAACACAAATAAAAACAAATGTTGTTATAGTAAAAGGAAAATCAAAATCAAAACAAATTTAATAAATAGATAATCATAAAAACAAATGTTGTTAGTAACACGTATAACTATATAATACGATAAACTTATTTAACCATTCACACTTATTTTTAAATGATCGTGATTCCGTTTAAATATATCACTATGACTTAATTAGTTACATACTAAGATCAACGTTTGTAAGATGTATAATTGTCGCACCTCTCCTATACATGATTTGAAGGTAAAACTCTAGTGCGTGGGGGTGACATAGGTCTCAATGCTTTCTTCACTACCTTTCAACGCAAGCATGATGGCTATGCGGGAAAAGCCTCGACCAACAAGTCTTAAGCCTGGTGAAGAGAGTTCCAGTGGGGCAAGCCAGAGCCTATTTTTTGGCTTTTGCTTTATAAAAAGTCGGTGCGTTGTTGGATACTCTCCATCTCAAAATATGTACAAGTACACATCACATTCCTAAAGATTTATCCTTTCAACAATTTGGATTCAAATCCCCTCTAGATCGATCTCACATCAAATACAACATTATACTTCTTTTAACTAAGCACGAGTACGTATCCACTAGGGTATTCGACCTTTTTGTGTCAATGTAATATTCTTGTACATCTTATAATTCGCTTTTGTGAGTCAGCTAGGGTATTGCAGCACTAAAATTTTACCACCATATAGATGATTAGATGATGACACCAGAACAGCTTCAACTTTTCAAATCTCTTTTTCTGCATAAGTACTAGTGAGTCCTGATGATACTGACTGATCACATTTGTTATTTTGATAAAAACAGATACATGAATACATCTTAAATCCACTGTTCAAGTTGCTATCAATAATTTGCTTTTATCCTTTTCTTTCTGTTGGGTAGTTAAAAGTTATGGAGAACTTGCTGCAGAAGCTAGACAGTATAATTTGTATTGTCAACTGTAGTAAGAACCACCAATGATTTATGAATCAGGAACGAAGATAATCCATGCTACCATAAGAATCCCATAAGAATCCCTCAGTCCTCTCGCAATAACAAGAATAACTCAATCTCAATCACAACTTACTAAAAGCTAGTTAGAGGAATTTGCTTGCTAGTCATCAAGGAAACTAAGAATCGAAGACTATTGTCGCAAAGACCAAATAATCGAGAGGACTTAATATATATGACAGAGCTAGCGTCGAGGCCATCTCATCTCACCCCTCCCTACTCTGTTCAGATGAGAAACTTAGATCATCTCACCTCATCAGAGGTGAGAGATGATGAGGTTAAACCCTTGATGCCATCATGAGGTGATCGTTACACATAACGAAAACATAACTTTGACAGTTAGACATGATAAAGTTAAACCCTTAAACCTTATGCACAACTCCGTACATCATAAGGGGATCATTACTAGGCTTTGAGACATACACATATGGAAGGCCATGTGAAAACATGATGGATACAAACACGGGGAATATGGCGCGCAGATATGCCTGTGCGGCGGCGGAGATACACAGAATGAAGAACCCTAACCATAACAGTGTTCATCACTGTGCGCACGCACACATATGTCATATATGCTGACACAAAAGCAAGAGATCGAGCTAGCTTACAAAGAGCAACATGGTCGGCTGGGCTTTAAAGGTGATGAACAGGAGGAATACGAGAGACATAGAAAGAACACCAACAAAAAAAAAAAAACCTTATCCCAAATTCTCTCCCGGCCCTCCATCATTGCCAGCTTCTGCGCTCCATAATCATCAAAGACCTCTATATCTCACAGAATCAAATGCCCTATCATACCAAATCATTGGTGGGCTCCTACCTGTCTCTAACCCTAGATCGCCTTCTCAAAACTACTATTTCTCTCCTCACCCTATTCTCCACGTGTCACTCTCTCATCTCCACACCAATCCAAGCTTCATTCTTATTTATAAATTCTGTGCCCTAATTTTAAAAATCCTTAAGACAGGGATGGCCGGATAAGGGTGGTGAATATATGACACAGATCGAGATCCACCGCTAGTTTGTTTGGTTTTATGTCACGTATTAATCCGTTGATTAATTTAAACACAAAGTTTGTTTATATGATTTTAATTAATTAAAGTGAAGAAAAAAAGGATTATATAATGGAATTTGTCAATCTTCCCAATCAGGCCTTTTAAAGTGGAAGCTATTCGTGCGCTTATGTGTGTATTATTGGACATCATAGACAAATTTGCCTATCAACTTTGGGTCCAAAATTAAGACCGTAAACTTTTTGATTTTATCATGTTAAATACGGCAGACGTGTATCTACACATAATCACGTATCTAATTTAATTTAGTGATTAAGATTATATGACATAATATAAATATACGGTGGTTCTTATATATAAATTTTAATAAATAACTAAAATTGAACCATGTACACGTCATGCATGCATAGAAATTATTTTGTAGAAACAAAAAAAATATATTCTTTCAAACAAAATAATCATGACAAGAACGATAATGGTCGTTTCTAATACTGTACAAAAAAAAAGAGAAAATTAGTTTTTTCGATGATGGGAAGAGAAAATTAGTTTATATGCATGTATGCCTTCTCATTAGAATAACAATCATTTCTTCCATACGCTTGTATCGTCTAGAATTTTTCTCAAACTCTAGAATAAGTATCTTATCAATTGGTAATGTGAATTCATTTTGTCTAGGTATATAAAAGTGAGTTTTGAATATTATGGGTCAATAGTGGGAACTAAAGAGCTTTTG
Source organism: Fragaria nilgerrensis (assembly GCA_010134655.1). NCBI lineage: Eukaryota > Viridiplantae > Streptophyta > Magnoliopsida > Rosales > Rosaceae > Fragaria > Fragaria nilgerrensis. The sequence goes on from CM020977.1 coordinate 12,897,831, forward strand.
CACGTTGTTTGAACGTTTGGATATATAGCGGTTCAACATGTTCTCCATCCCTTTTTGTTTTCCCGTTTTCCAAATGATGGATCGAGCTTCATATATAGGAAGTCAATCTTGTTTCCCCTATATATACGAATGTTTGCGAATATATCAAAAGGATCATATATGGCGGCACCTCTAGGGTTTCAGGCGTTGTAAATTTGTTGACAATTAAGGAACATATGCATGGCGGCTTTCCATCAATAATCCTCCCCGCAGCGTTAGCAACCGACTTGGATCTGCATCGTGGCCGCGCAAACGGCCCTGCATCTCTTGCCAACTGCAAATCGATCATACCAAGCTAAGTAAATAGTTGAAAAATTAAGTAAAATCTTATGATACTTCCCCGATCATATGATTGAAATTACTGAAATTTCATCCTCAATTTCTCAACGTATGATTTTATACGTTCTAATAATTGATCACATTATTAATTGATGTGAACATGACATACGACTGAAACTTTTAAACAAAATAACTAGCTAGGGTATTAATATCAATAAACATAACGTACGTAGGCGGCGAATTAGATTAACGAAATAACTATAGCTAGATATTAATATCAAAAGTGATTCTAAAAAAAAAGATATTGAAATTTTTGGATCATCGCTACTAGAATTGAGCTGAACCTAGGTTAGCCGAGCAGTGCCGAACTATTATGTTACGCCTCATCCTGTAATTATTTCAATAATATCACTTTAACAATTCAATAGATGTTAATTTGCCGGAAAATTAAGAAAAAGATTTAGCTTTCACAAGATTTGAGTTTAATTAGTAGGTGAAATGCAGGTCAAGCACTTGAATTAGGCTGGACTACAAACTAGTTTAGCTTAATTATTAAGCTGCTTTGAAAGTTGTAAGTCACTCAAAATTGGTTTGTATCCGTAGCTCATAACGAAAAGTGCATTCATACGTCATATATTTAAGAACATATATACAACTGAATCGATGATCTGCATGGTGACCCAAAACACACTCCTGTAGTCCTGTGCTAATGTAATTAGGAATAATTATTGTTGATTAAGTAAGAAAGTACTAGTTTAGCTAGCTTCAGATCGATCCCGTTTCCAACTTGAACAGCTAAAAGCACTTCAATAATCTCATAAATAATTGTTGCCATCTAATTTTATGATGCGTGGAATAGTACCAGCTCGATCGCGAACTGCATGCGCCACACAACTTTGATCAATGACTTGTCGTCGGGACCTTTCTGATTAATCAAACAGTGTATTAGTTTTCTCTAAAACTAGCTATTACTTAATGAAGTAGCTGCCTGGCATTAGAAAGATTATGGTTGGAGTTAATTGTAAGCATGCAATAGAAGCTTTTGGTGTCTTCTTGGCTGTGCCATTATTTTAGGTTTATCATGTTTTATGGGTGACCTAACTACTCATCAGCTTCGCCGACAAAGCAACTATTATTGGAAGTGCTTATTATTGTACATGATCATGTACACATAGAGATCGAACAGTAGGGTCCCAAACACACACACACACTACTGCTACTTCACATCAACTTTCTAGTTAAGCAAAGATATTATTGATCCGGATTCTTGTTGATGAATCATATTCTCATTGGCACCATTATAACTCTTTTGAATTCAATTCAAGTAACTCTCCAATGGTGCCTATGTCTGTCTTCTACCTAACTTCCTGTTTCCCCTCTCTCTTTCTCTCTTTGCCTTTCCTACAAAAAACAAACATGGCACAACAAGGAAGCTTGATTAGCCAATATATGGCACAGAACTACATATATGCGATGCAAGATCGTGCACATCTCTTTCTAATTCATGAGCAAGAAGAAACTAAATTAATAATCATCCACAAATATGAATATTTATCTAGTATTCAATACGTATATATATTGTTGATGCAATGGGTCATTATATATACTTCTACATTGATCACATGTTTAAAATTAACTTTTATAACAAAATTTAAATTCTATATCTATGTTATTATGAAATTTAGTTCAACGAAGAACAATATGTAAATCAAACAGTGGAATCAAATTCACAACGTTGAGGTTGGTTAAGTGTCTAAAAATATTGATTTTTATGAGTTTAAATCTTATTAACATATATAAGCGGTGAGACAGATAAAAAAAATTTAATTATAAAAAAAAACACAAAATAATTTTTCCAACATAAATATCCACGCAGCTTTCACTCATTATACAACACTAATAAAAGTAATCTGAAAATGCAATATTGGTAAGTAACAAGGTGTGACACATAAGTATGATGATGCATGTCCCATATCTCTAGCAAGTTGTAGTAGGCATGGAGTGGGAGACAGTTCATGTGGTGTGTTTTCTAAAAGGAACTTATTAGTATCCAATCATGGACTTGTCATAAATTTTAACTTCTTTTTTGCCAATCAGCTAAAGCAATCTTTGAATGAGCAAAAACCCACACCCTAATTGGATATTATTATTAACAATAATTCTTCAGGAAGGACCCAAAATTAAAATAATCTCACACACACACAGACTAGTAGTTATGGGAACACAACACAAGTAAAGCATAGCAAAAGTGTGTCCAATAATTGATACGTATAAAGGGTAGGAACCTAATATATATGTAATACATGAAAAGAAATTTAAAGTGGTAGCAATTAGTTAAATTTGGCATGTTAATGGGTGGCCAAGCTCAAGCGAATCATCTTCTTGATGTGTTTCCCACTGCCATGATATATTCTAGCATATGATATGAAGAGAGGGATTGTCATTGTTTGGTTTGTTATTATTTGTGTATAATAATTTGGTAGTGGGGCTCAAATGGTCAACCTATGTAGAGAGAGAGAGAGAAGATAGAGAGGTTGCATTTGAGGTACCCTTCATAATTTCCCAATGCCCCAGATTCGTTTCTATACTCATTCTCTGGTTTGATTAATAATCATAGCCACCCACCCACCCACCCAAAAGTCTCATTCCTAATTCTCTCTATTTGCTTCAACCTCTCCTCCCTTCTCATATATATATCGACTTCACCCTCCCACCCAATTCCCCATTTCAACACAACAAAGCAAAAGAAAGAACAGCTCCCAGATGGGTTTTGATGATCAGCATGCTTGCAACACAGGCCTTGTCTTAGGTTTAGGTCTCACAGCTTCCCAATACAGCACCAGTACTCCAACTCCACAAAAGGCTCAACATCCCATGATGAATAAGAAGCCTGATTCCTTCGAGCCATCTTTAACTTTGGGTCTGTTTGGAAATAGTTTTCATGAGGATGATCATCATCAAGGGAATAATAGTCTTGATTTGTATAGGCAAGGCTCTCCTAATAATAGTCATAGCGCAGTTTCGAATTCCTTCTCGAGTGGTAGAGTGGTCAAGAGGGAGAGAGACATCAGCAGTGAGGAGGTTGAGGTTGAGAAGCAGGTCTCTTCCAGAGTGATTAGTGATGAAGATGAAGATGGTCCTAATGCAAGAAAGAAGCTCAGGCTCACCAAAGAACAGTCTGCGCTCTTAGAAGAAAGCTTCAAACAACACAGCACCCTCAACCCTGTAATTCATCTCTCCCTCTCCATCAATCTTTATTTGTTTATATGAAAACTGAAAACTAATTAATATTGTTATTACTGGGTTTAATTACAGAAGCAAAAGCAAGCTTTAGCCAGGCAGTTAAGTTTGAGGCCTCGACAAGTAGAAGTTTGGTTCCAAAACAGGAGAGCCAGGTAATCAAAATTCTCATCCCTAATCATCTTCAAAAACACAACTCAGATTAAAGATTTCTTCTGGCAAAATTTCCTTACTGCTTTCTTTAAACTGAAAAGAAAAAAGAAACCCACTAATGGGTATTTTTGTGTGAACCACGTATCCCAATATAGGGGTAAAGCAGGTGGTTCCTGTGTGATTGTGATTTTTTACAGCTTTATATCGACCGACTAACCAACTTTTAGCCATATAGGTTAAAACTAATAAGATGTTATTTCTGGTTACTTGGTTTTCAGGACAAAGCTTAAGCAAACAGAGGTAGACTGTGAGTTCTTGAAGAAATGCTGTGAAACCCTGACAGATGAGAACCGGAGGCTACAGAAAGAGGTACAAGAACTCAAGGCTCTGAAGCTCAGACAACAACAACCGTTGTTCATGCACATGCCGGCGGCGACTCTCACCATGTGTCCTTCCTGTGAAAGGATCGGAGGAAGCGAAGGTGCTAATTCAAATAAGAGCCCGTTTTCAATTGCTCATCCAAAGCCTCACTTCTATAATCCTTTCACCAATTCTTCTGCAGCTTGTTAATTACATATATAATTAGGGTATTAATTAACTAAATACTATATTAATTAGGATAATGAATTAGACAAGGAAAAACGAAAAAGAGGTCGATATCCAACCCCCCTCCCGTAACCCCTATTTTTCTTTTGGTTAAGGGCTTGTAGTCAAAAGGGTTTATTGTAATTAATTTTGTAGAAATTATAGTAATTACGTACGGATCGTTACCTTTAAATTTTGGTTTTTTTTTATTTTTATGTTTGTTATGTTTGTAAATCGATGAACAATATATATGAAGGGAATATTACTATTTATCTTTTGTAAGTTTCTTTCTATTCGAGTTGGTTTTATGTAAAGCTTGCGTAGCTTTTAAAAAGCATATGACAACGTAAAGTCGAGACATGCATAGCAATTGGTTGAAACGAAAGATAGAAATTGCCTTGTATATGCTAATACGCGCAAAAACAGATAATTTCTAGTGCAATATCATATGGGATTCAATCATCTGGACCAAACAAGAGTTATGTATTTGGATAATTCATTATCTGAATATGAAAAATATCTACCACAAATGGCTCATGTCTACCTCAAAATGAAGAAGAAACAATAACCGTGAAACTATGTCATCGCTTTTGTATTGTTCCACTCCCACCAATCACTCTTCAAATCTCGTGAACCAAGCTCATCACCTCTTAATTTACATGCAGCCCGCGCCTTACGTTGTCCTCCTCCCCTCTTTTTGTATCTTTTGTTTTTTATTAAACAACGGCTCAAATGCTATATTTCGTGAGTCGAACTTATAAGTTATAACTTTTTTTTTACAATAAAACTCTATAACACTAAACTAAAAGATATCCGACTTTTTACAGTCGTTTATGATACGTGAATGAAAATAAAAAAAGAATTAAGAGCGGTTAATTAATGTTGTTAATTATTAGGATAAATATCTTGTCACTGAAATGAAGACACGTTGACGAGAGAAACAATATAATTGGAGAGTTGATGATTGCACAAGAAGTAAGAGTGGGATTAAGAAATGGGACGTTAGCTCACATGTTTCTGTCTCTAATTCAGTTGCTTGGGGACAGAGAGGGTGAGAGGGAGGAGAGGGTCTACTTCTTCTAAAACTACTATTACTTCTAAAACGGGTGGTGAGAAAGCGTGAGGAGAAAGGAAGGAATAGATGATACGATTTAGTCAGAAAAAAGAAAAAGAAAAATAGAAGAAGATGGTGAGGGGGATTACGGTCACGTGACGTGCTATGGATTTGAGAGGACCAGTAGGGACTCATCCCACGTGATGTGCCAATGGCCCTAAAAGCCTCTTCTTTCTCTTCCATCTCTTCTTTCTTCTGCAAAATCTTATCATTGAGATTTTGTATCAAAGTCAGACAAGCCTTCTTCCTCCAATTTGATCCAAATGGGACCCCAACGCACCATTTGTTAAAATTCCTAAAATCCCATCTTGGAAAAAGCCAGATACATACATATATTCTTTCCTTTACAATAATCAACATATACATAACATGATCGATGGACATTAGTCCCATAAAATATCGTTCATTCATTTGTGTTTTGACGTAGGATGCGGTTATTTTCATCTCATTAAATATTCAGTTTATCCCACGTCTTATTTTTTACTTTTAATGTTTTAATTATGTCTTTAAAATTTTAAGAAAATTTATTTTTTATTTTCTTTCTTTTATTTTCCTTAATCTGATAAAATCTAAAAATATATACAAATATCTCATCAATGTATTTGACGCATACCTCCAGTCTTCTCAAACCACATCCTATATATGTTCTCCTCGATTTCTTTCTTGATTTCCATCTTTACTATTATGAATATATATATATATATATAATATATATATATATACAGTCTCTATCCAGAGCGAAGCTTCGCTCTAGAATTAACGTGCGAAGATCCTTATTTGACTCACTTTTCGGTCATATTTTTTTATCATACCCGGTCAGTGTCTAGATACATATCGTATGATCATTTTTACAAAGTTTCATCCAATTTGGTGACCGTTTAAGCCTCCATAATCATGATTTACTCCAACAGTTCTACTTAGACAAATTTTGTTCTATTGATTTATTTTATCTGATTCGGTGTGCAAACGATCACCAAACTTGATGAAACTTTGTAAGGATGATCATACGATATGTATCTAGACACTGACCGGGTATGATCGAAAAATATGACCGAAAAGTGAGTCAAATAAGGACCTTCGCACGTTAATTCCAGAGCGAAGCTTCGCTCTGGATAGGGACTGTATATATATATATATATATATATATATATATATATATATTTAAAGCCATTAATAAAATAAAAATAAGAACGAACAATCCTACCACATTATATAACCACCATCTTAAAGATTGAAGTGATTTTTAAATCTGATTTGAAAGGTGTAGAAATTATTATTTTTTCGATGTAAAGATGTATAAAATTGTTGTTGTTTGGATTTTATAGATTTTAGTTTAATATTATATTTTCATAAAAATTCTTGATTATGAGATTAGTATTAGAATATTTAATTTAAAATTGAAATGTAAAGTGAACAAAGTATTTGGTGGGGTGGCAATAGCCGCACCTTTTCACATATCATATAATTTTAGACAAATTAACAGTTTTTGTAGTTCAAATGAAAACGGATTGATCTATGAACTCAATAAGAGGTCTTAAACGATATTAAAACTACAATACACACTACAAAACAAGTAACATTATTCATGAATTTCTTGTAATTTGTTTAACTTACGGATATTTGAACGTACAACTTTCAAAACATCTCTCAAATACTAGTGCTTTACTGACGTAGCAGGAGTATGGAGGGCTAACCAGCGTTAAACCTTAATAAGTGGAGAGCCTTCAAGCGAAGAACTCTATAGGACCAAAACCTGGAGCGTGCCAGGGACTAAGAGTAAAACTCTTAAATTCTGAATTATAATTGAAAAAATTAAATGTCAGCTACCCAAAATGGTGCTTATATAGGAGAAACAAAACCCTAGGGCGACTAACAATGAAACCTAAAAGCCCAAGGATTGAATTAAAACAGAATCTGAAATAACTAGGAAACATAAAAATCTTGAAAACTAATAAAACGCTGATTTGAAGTCCAAAACAAACTCGGATGGCCGAAAAGCCCATACATCGTGGCAAAGCAAAGAGTCTTGTTCGTTGGGCCATTCCGCTTCCAGAAAGGTATAATAATAGTCATTCGGACACCGAACGCCAAATCTGCAGCAAACCGGGTTTGAACCTGCAACGATCAATCTGTTTCTCGATTTCTTCTGTCATCCGTCCTACATCAGTCTCCTCCACCTCTGAAGAACTCGACCCCAAGTTCTCAATAGGATAAAGAGCCTTATCCGCATGGTACTCATAAATATTAGCCACATTAAAAGTATTTGAAATGGACATAGAAGCTGGAAGTGCAACAACATAAGCATTGTCATTGATCTTCCGTAGGACCTTGAAATGACCATACTTCTTGGGGTGCAACTTATTGTAGGTACCAACAGGAAACCTTTTCTTCCGCAAAAACAACATAACGTCATCACCTTCCTTGAATAACTTAATCTTGCAATGTTTATTAGCGGTAGCCTTATTCTTTGCATTAGTGGCCTCCAATTTAGCTCTAACTGACTCATGAATTTCCTACACTTCCTTGGCCATATTTTCAGCAGCAACACTAACACCATGACCCCTTGGCAGCTTGACTAAATCCACCACATGTTTTGGATACACCAATGAAAAAAGTGATTTTCCAGTATGCACAACACTATTGTAAGCAAACTCTACATGTGGCCAAACATTATCCCAACTCTTCGGTTTGTCTCCACACACACTCCTGACCATATTACCCAGGGTTCTATGGTAACCTCAGTTTGCCCATCAGTCTGAGGATGCGCAGTGCTACTCTTGTTCAAAGCTGTCCCAAACATCAGCCACAAAGTGATCCAGAAATGGCTAAGGAATTTTGAATCCCTGTCAGAAGTGATAGATCGTGGTACCCCATGCAAACGCACAACCTCCCTGAAAAATAGCTTGGCTATGTGGGTAGCATCCGAGGTCTTCTTACAAGCAATGAAGTGCGACATCTTAGAAAACTTGTCAACAACCACAAATACAGAATCCGCTCCCCTCTGTGTACACGGCAAACCCAGCACAAAATCCATTAAAAGATCCTGCCAAATGTCTTCAGGAACAGGTAAAGGTGTATAAAGACCAGTATTTTGAGACTGACCTTTAGAAACCTGACAAACATAACATTTCCGGACAATTACCGTGGCATCTCTCCTCAAATGGGGCCAAAAGTATAGTTCCTCCAAGCTGGCAATAGTTTTATCTCGGCCTAAATGCCCACTCAAATCACCATGCAAGTCTCGGATCAACATCTCCCTCAATGAAGAAACTGGAACACAAAGCTGATTAACCTTGAACAAATAACCATCACTAATGTAATAGTCCGCCACTGTATGGTTGCTACTGCATTTGGCCTAAATCTCCTTGAAGTCAACATCCTCTTCATATAGATTCTTGAGCATGTCTAAACCCACTATCTCCTGTGACAACGTAACCATCAAGGATGCTCTCCTACTCAAAGCGTTTACCACCCTGTTTTGGGCACCAGATTTATGTTGAATCACAAAAGGAAACCTTTGCAGATAACTCACCCAACGAGCATGCATGTTGTTTACATTTTTCTGACTATTAAGGAACTTCAAGGCTTGATGGTCTGTATACAAGACAAATTCCCTCTGAACAAGGTAATGCTCCCATTGTTTTAACGTCCGGAAGACCGCATAGAACTCCTGGTCGTAAGTACTCCACTTCTGGCGAGCTTCACTAAGCTTTTCACTGAAGAAAGCTATTGGCCTCTTCTCTTGAGACAACACAGCACCAACCCCCACTCCACTAGCATCGCACTCCACCTCAAATATTTTATCAAAGTTAGGCAGTGCCAGGACAGGTGCAGAGCAAAGCTTCTCCTTTATCAGAGCAAAACTTTGTTCATGTTCCTCTCCCCAGTGAAACTTCCCTTTCTTCAAACATTCAGTAATGGGAGCAGTAATGGTGCTAAAATGTCGAACAAATCTTCTGTAGTACATAGCCAAACCATGAAAACTACGTACCTCAGAAACTGTCTTTGGGGTTGGCCAGTCTCGTATGGCACGAATCTTCTCCTCATCCACCTGAATTCCATCCTTTCCTACCACAAATCCCAGAAACAGAAGCTTGTCGGTACAGAAAGTACATTTTTTTAGGTTAATGTACAGCTTATTCTCCTGCAGGACGCTCAAAACCTGTTGCAAATGCTGCAAGTGTTCTCCTTTCGTTTTGCTTTACACCAAAATATCATCAAAATAGACCACCACAAAAACACCAAGAAAACGACGAAGAACCTGTGTCATAGTTCTCATGAAGGTGCTAGGTGCATTAGATAATCCGAAAGACATCACCATCCACTCAAAAAGACCATCCTTAATCTTGAACGCCGTCTTCCACTCATCCCCTGGTTTAATTCGAATCTGATGGTAACCACTACGAAGACCTAATTTTGAAAACACCAAAGAACCTGCCAATTCATCAAGCATATCTTCCAAACGAGGAATAGGAAACCGATACTTGATGGTTATTTTGTTGATGGCTCTACTGTCCACACACATCCGCCATTGGTTGCCCTTCTTAGGAACAAGAAGGACTGGAACTGCACAAGGGCTCATGCTCTCACGAATAAACCCCTTCTTCAGCAAGTCCTCAATCTGCTCCCTCAAGATCTCATTCTCTTTAGGACTCATACGGTAATGGGGAAGATTCGGTAAACTGGCACCTGGAATAAAATCAATCTAGTGTTGGATGTCTCGCATGGGTGGTAACTCATTTGGTAGCTCATCAGAAATCAACTCCTCAAATCCCTTAAGCAACTGTTGTACCTCTTCAGGGATCTCCACAGGTTCTTTCTCTGTACTAAACAGCCCCTTAATCACCACAGGACAACACAACTCTGACTCCTTAAAGTCTTCCACTATCTCCCGTTCATTCCTGGACAAGATTAGAAAGTTCTCCCTCTTCTTTTTTGCAGGTTTGACAAAGTTCACCACAAGAGCCATAACAATCTTAAACTCACCCCACATAAACAACATCACATTATCCCGACCCCTGCAAGTAACATCAACATCATACTGCCAAGGACGCCCAAACAGAATATGACAAGCATCCATATCCAGAACATCACAAACTACTTCATCCCTATAATGCTTACCAATCGAAATACGCACTTTGCAGGTTCTGGTTATATGCACTTGAGGACCCTTCTTCACCCAACCCAGAGAATAAGGCATCACATGGGCCTCTGTTGGTAACTTCAAATACTCTACCAACTTTTCAGCGACAAAGTTTTCGCAACTCCCATTATCCACAATCAGATTACACATCTTGTTGTTGACAGAACAATGCGATCTGAAAAGGTTCTTACGTTGACCGTCCTCCTTCTTGGGAGACAACCGAATTCTCTGCAATACAATGTTCACCTTTTCTGGAGAATCTTCCACTGCAAATTCAGCCCCTTCATAATCATCGCCTCCTTCCTCACAGGCCTCGACTAAAGCCTGAACTGCTTTAACCACCTTCGGAGGTGCAGTACACTCGTTGGATCTATGACCAGGCTGTAAACACTTATAACAAGTTCCTGGAAAAGGCTTTGCATAAGGGTTAAAAGGTCGCTGCACAGGTGCTGCCCGAGTCGCCCTACTAGTACTGCCAAAACCAGAAACGCCACCCTCTTTGTTAACAACACTGGAAGCCCTGGTGGTCATTCCACCCGTATTCTGCGTCACCGCTTTCCTTTATCTCCCACAGAACTCCTGACTTTAGTACTCCTCTGACTAGTGAATCTTGGGAACTAAAAAGAAACCCTAGGGGATCTCTCCATCAGCTCCGCCTTTATCGCCAAACTTGCAGCCTCAGTCACAGACCACATAGTTTGCAAGCCAATCTTCTCTTGTATGGAAGGTCTCAACCCACTGATGTACCGAGCAACCTTCTGCCCTTCAGATTCGCCTAAGTCATTGCGCTCAGAAAGACGCACAAACTCAGCGGTATACTCTGTTACAGTCTTCGCCCCTTGAACACAATCTAGGTACATCCTGTAAAGAATCTGTTCATAGTCCTCCGGCAGAAATCGTTCTGTCATCAACTGTTTCATCCTCTGCCAATTCTTGACGGGTTTTTTCCTCTGCCTCAATCTCGTCAATGACAATTTATCCCACCAAACTGTTGCAGTGCTCTTGAGACGAGCTACCACCAACTTCACTTGCTTATGTTCTGCGACATTCATATGCTCCATGAATCTGTCCACTTCAATTTGCCAATCCAGAAATTCCTCCACGTTCATCATCCCATTAAAGAAAGGGATATCAACCTTCATCCTGAAATCCTTATCATCTTGCCCTAATTGCGCAGGATCAGTAGCTTCATCTTCTGAATCAGACTCAGAGCTGTCAGCAATTATGGTTCCTCTCCCTCGTGGAACCCTAGGTTGAGGAATAGCTATGCCTTCTCCACGCCTCTTATTGTTATTATCAGTCTTCAATTCGTTCACCTGATTAGTCAACGTAGCAAGGGCTGCGGTAAAAGGTGCAGTAACACTTTCTAGGATACCTTTTAGGTCTGCTCTAGTAATCGGTTTGTTACCCATGATCAAGGATAAAAGAGACAGGAACGTCTGGCTCTGATACCACTTGACGCAGCAGGAGTATGGAGGGCTAACCAGCGTTAACCCTAATAAGTAGAGAGCCTTCAAGCGAAGAACTCTATAAGACTAAAACCTGGAGCGCGTTAGGGACTAAGAGTAAAACTCTTAAATTCTGAATTATAATTGAAAAAATTAAATGTCAGCTACCCAAAAGGGTGCTTATATATGGGAAACAAAACCATAGGGCGACTAACAACGAAACCTAAAAGCCCAAGGATTGAATTAGAACAGAATCCGAAATAACTTGGAAACATAAAAATCCCGAAAACTAATAAAACGCTGATTTGAAGTCCAAAACAAACTCGGATGGCTGAAAAAGCTCATACGTCGTAGCAAAGCTACTGGTCTTGTTCGTTGGGCTGTTCCGCTTCCAGAAAGGTATAATAATAGTCATTCGGACACCGAACGCTAAATCTGCAACAAACCGGGTTTGGACCTGCAACGATCAATCTGTTCCTCGATTTCTTCTGCCATCCGTCCTACATCATTTACAAATCGATGCCTTTTTCAATATCGGCATATCGATGTATATATGTACATCTACTAATTAAATCATATCAGTTTATATACAAGACGCGTTAGTTTCCAACTCACATGCTTCATATTCCTCAAAATAGGAAACCCGAAAAAAGAAAAAGAATAAAAAAAGAAAAGAAGAAGAATTAAAATTAACATACAAGACATTTGATGATAGAGAAAAAAAAGTTTAAACATAAGTGAGTTCGACTCACAGAAGATTCTTCGTAGCACTAACTTGAGACGTTTAACTGATAACAAAATCAAAAAAAGTTTGCGCAGAAATGATGGTCTTGGTCGACATCTTGAAATGGTTGTGTGGAGTTTACCTATAATCACTCGAAGAGCATAATGATCTTGATTGAAGGGAAGCTAGCAAAATGACATGTTTACGTTAACGAGACGCAATCATTAACAAATGAGAAAAGGTTGTTCTGAAATAGTCCACACATCACTCATAATGGATGGTGTGGAGTATGGACCAAATAAATCATGAGGCGAACTTTCCAGGAAAAGAGATGAGCTTTCGGGGCCTTTTGTCTTATAATCTCATCATCACATTCATCACCCGTATTTTCCGTCACCATCATCATCATATTCATATATGAAATTCCCTTCAACCATACCTTTAAATTCCAACCTTGAATTATTATCATTTTGATTTATTTATTGCCCTATTTGCGTTTGTTGGGTTCCCTTATTTTTTTTTTATCTATCTATCATTTTGCCACATTAGGATATTTTTCTGATTTGTCAATCCTATTTTTAGGATGATAATTTGTTGTCTAGTGAACAGGGGATAATAAGGGGACAACCTTTTTATTTATGCAAATAAATAATTTTCAAGGCAAAAAGTGTAGGGTCGTGGATGCTTTATATAAAGGTCTTGATGCTTAATCTTTGCCCTAATTATAGATTCCGATCCAATCTACGTGTGCACATACGTAAGTTGTGTAAACAAATGGGACCAGAAAACACATGTCTTCTATTGGATACTTTGTCGGCTGATTTGTTTTGATCAAGATCATTAGGATAAATTTTCTAGATAATTAATTATTTTTAATAATTTTTGCTTCTTAATTTTGCATTTCTCAGTGCAATAAATAATTAAAATACTAAAATGAGTCCATGCATGAGCAATGTATGCATATATATAATAAAATATTCATATTTTCTTTAATAGGGTTTGAAACTTTAACAAGAAATTAAGTTATTCGTTAATAACCAATGTTATTAGAGATCAAGTCGTTCATTACATATTTTAGAGATCAATGTTATTAGAGTATTTTAGAGAAAGCTTTTTAAGAAGATACAACTTCATACTTGATGGGCGAGAGAAAATTAGGTCAATGAAGAATTCAAGGTTCTGAAAAACGAAAAGTAAGAGAGAATATGAAGGAAGAAAGTAACATGTTGCTTAAATAGTACACATTTACGATTATTCTAACGTCCAAGCCTGAAATGGAATAATAATCTAATTGTTCTTATATAATCATTTCAAGATACAACAAAAAATATTATGCTATTTCATTGTCTTATCAAATTAAGATAACAGATCGATAGATTTCATTTGTTTGATTCTTACGGGGAATCTAAAAAATGCATGCACAAATTATATATGTACGTGTTAATGGTTAGTTATGTTATTATATATGAGACTATTTAACTCTAGAAACAAACAAAAATTGTGATCATCATTTACATTTTTGCACTGTATACGTGGATTACATACGAGTACGAAATGAGTAATACGTGCTTTATTTTTCAGGTTTAATTTATACGATTAGACACAAACACACAAGTTAACACCACGTTTGAAGACCTAAGAATTACACGGATCATATGAATTTGTATTAGTCTTTTTCTCAACTTAATCAATCTAATACTTTATTACATATAGTCTAATCAATCATCCTCGACAGCAACTCGCTCTGGGTTGATCTATGTGTTTTCATATCAAAAAGCTAAAAACATGCTTATGGTAGCAAACACGAACTACATATTTGAATAATGGTGCCAATCATATGACTCAGCACCAACGAAAAAGAGAAAGAAAAAAAATTAGGTTCTATGAATCATCGTCATCATCAATCATGGATTATGATTCATGGGGTGCTTGCTTGTGACTAAGTAGCATTATACAGGTGCGAATGAGTCATCTGTGCCACAACTGTGGCAGTTAGCTAGTCAAGCTTCAAACACATCGATGAAATAAGTTTCGAGAATTTGACTGGTAAACCAGACTTGGTCTCTGGGTTTGAAGCTGGGTTTGGTATCTGTAGGCTAGCTGGGGCATTACGTATTTTACGTACTGTTCTTGCGACTCGTGAGTAAGACTTTGGTTGGTGCCTGAATGAGAAGACAGAAAAATGGAAGATTGAGTTTGACGGAGCAGGTGATATGTGTAGCTCAATCAGGATAAGAGTTTTAGCGACATGTTTCAATATGGATAGCCAGGAATTGGTTCTGCTCTAAATTTGGAAGCCGACTTAGTTAGTCGTAACCGGATATTTTGTTTTCTTTTGTTTTTTTTTATGAGAAGTCGTAAATGGGTTTAATAGTTGAGGCTGATAGTGAATACGTATACATTAATATACAACTATACAACACAGCAAGTTCGAACACACTTGGAGTTTTTATAGATTTTCAGTTGTATGAATAATCATTACAATTTGGTTTTTACAAACACTTTCTTGCGGTCAAGGTTGCCACCACGTATTAGGTTAGACTGCACAAAAACTTAATGTCACGAAATAAATATTCAGTTGTTGGCATCGTTGATGTTTATAATTCAAATGATAATTTTTTTGCTTGACTAATTTCACACGCATATAATCTAGGCAGTGCATGTGCATGAGACATATACACTCTAGATGTTAACTGTAACCTAAAGTTTAGGCTCAATGGTCTAATTTTTGTATTCATCAGTTTTATTAAAAAAATTGAAGAGAGTCGCATCAGTTTTTTGGAGAAGTATATACGATTTATAATTAAACAATTTATGCAAAGACGAGATCTTCGCCGTTGCCAATACTTGTTGCACGAAATCCTAAGTTTCGTACGTATATTGAGCTCCAAGAAATTAAGAGCTTTGGATCAAATCTGATCCATGTAGAGAAGTTGCATTCGACTCATAATTAAAATTTGTCACTTTCTATTTTACATAGATACTCTTTCAAATGGCATTAAGCGAAAGATGTCCCTCCTCTTTGAGCCAGGATTTAGGGCTTTAGTAGGTTGGTGTCGGGGTCGTGTCGTTAGTGTGCCATGGTTACAATGTTGTTTCCAGAGATTATTTTAACGGCGGTTTGTTTTTGTTGTCAATGTAATTAAGAGGTTACTTATGCATATATGCTGGTAATTTTGGCATATAGTGTTTTGAAAAAGTTGTTTCTTCTCGAGGTTGACTGTAACGATGTACAGATGCTTCTAAAATATGTTAAGTTACAGTTGAACTGACACGACCCACCCCGAATTTCACCCTAAACCCGAAGTAAATCGTGCGGGGACCATTTCCAAGGAAAGATTTACCGCAAAATTCGGTACAACCTCCCTTGAAAATGGACAACCCTTCCAATAGAAACCTGCAAACACGTCTAAAGGTTCCAAATCCAACCTTATAGACTCCTGGAGCCTTCGTGCTCCCCACAAATCACAACATCTCCCAATATAGATTTACTAATCTAACAAGGATCCTATAATAAACAACCACATGTTCAGAGCAACTCTATTTGAGAGGAAATGAACTATAAATAAATAGAAAAGAGCGGAAGCTATACTATTGACTATGCCTCTTCTCCATGTACGTCCGATCTCAACTATGCAATCCTGTAGACTAGGCATTTTAAAACGAATGACCCAGGGAAAGACATTTAATAACGTTAGAGTGAGTGGACATAAATAATTTAATAACAAAATATTTATGTATTCCCATTTTGATTTCATAGAAAAATATATTGCATGCAGCAGCTCAAAAGCGCTCAACTCATAAACTGACAATTTCACGACTAGCACTGGCTAGTCACGAACTCAAATAAAATGGAGCCTCTCAGGCTAAACTATATATAAACATATATTCGTATGTATTTACACTCGTCAGACTCCTTGTATGAATCATAGAAACAATTTAGAAAAATAGAAATTCATACAAGGCTACAACGCTGGCGTCTAACGCTCACGTTGTGTCATAATGGTATTTTTCCTCATTATGACCGAAAAGACGGTGTGTATATATATATACGCGCATATCTCCTATATAAATTATTATATTTATATAGGGCTACGATGATTGCGTCTAACGTTCACGTCGCACCATAATGGAATTTTACCTCAATATGGTGGAAAAACACGTATAGCTAGCTAGCATTTATTTATATACTATACTCATAAACATCCAAAATACATATCCACCGAAAATCTCATTTTCGGGATCTCTCCAAAGGAGGAAAAATTGTCAAATAGCCGAGAAATCAATAATCTCATCAGAAGAAATAAATAATTAATAAAATCATTCATCGCATGCTTTTTATTTAAAACAAATGTCCACTCACAACTTTAGGCCTAAGCCTGACGTCGATCCGAGGTCTCTCCAATTTGAGTCTCCTCACATCCTGTTCCAAATATATAATTAATTTCCCACTAAAATCCAATATTTATTCAAAATAGGCAAAATAACTGAGAGCCATAAACACGCTCATCATTGCCTAACTTCGATATTCTTAAATCGAAACGACTCAAACTTTAATATCATACTTAGTAGTCGTAAATACAACATTTCTCAGAAATTGATTTAAATCCTACTGTCGGATTTTACATTATTTAACCGCCAAAATACCAAACTTCGGAAATTCACAAACCTATTCAAAACTCGTCCGAAAATTCCACAATTCACTCCATTAAATTCCTCTAATTATTACACATTTAAAATTATACAAAATCCCAAAACGGCGGCGGCGGCTCCGCCGGCAGCGGCGGCCGGAGGCCGATTCCGGCGACGTCCAAATTCTACCAAATTTTAACAGTAGCTTCCTCTCAACATCCCAAACAACTTTCATAACTATCACTAAGTCCAATTTCAAGCCTAACTAGGTCAATCGAACGAAAACATCCTAAAAGCCCTAGAATTTCAACTTCGAATTTCTCCTTACCGAGCTCAAGAGGGAGTGAGCCTTTTGGAGAGGTTGTTGCACGGGAGAAGAGCTACAAAACGAGCCAAAGATCACCGGCTTTGGTGGCCGGAGGAGGGAGTTCCGGCGAAAAACTTCCCGGCGTCTCCGGCGGGTTTTCCTTCGAACGGCGGCGTTACACGGCCGGTCACCGGCCCAGAAAGAGAGAGGGGACGGCGGGGGTCCGAACGGGAGTGGTGCGGTGGCCTGGCTTGGCCGGACGGCGTCGGTCGGAGCTGGAAGAAATCCGGCAGCGGGAGAAGAGAGGGAGAGCATCGGGAGAGAAAGAGAGAGAAGAGAGAGAAAGGGAGAAGAGAAAAGAAAAAGAAAAGATGGGTTTTGGCCTCACACCAACCCGGCCCAACATCAAAAAAATACCCAACTTCACCAATTTAACACCCCAAAATAAAATACCCTATTAAAAATTACCTTTTACTAATTAAAATTTACCATTTTTACCGTCGACACATTTTTCTCCTACGAATAACTCTCCGGAATAATCGGCCCCCAAAACCCCTCTAGGGACGAATTAAACTATATCTCAATGTTGGAGACGGTAAAATTCTTATTATAATCAAGCTAGTAAATAAGATAAAATTTTTACAGGTCGGGATGTGACATGAACCCTTACCGGTTCTTGTCCACTGTAATCGATAGTGTTTTAGGTAGGAAGAAGTGTGGGGATTTATGTCCACCAATGATGGTTCTCATGGTTGTAATTATAGATTTTATTATATACAAAAAAAATTGCATTAAGCGACAAATTTAGAACCATATATAATTTTGGGCTGCGGCCGATAGGCCTATAAACCTCTAAAAGCCTCATCATACGCTAATCCACTGGATCAACCAAGTTATCTACGCAGGCCGGGAATTAATCTGGTTGATGGGTCAAGGTCATTCGTATGAACTATATGAAGCTATCAACTGTCCAAGACTCAACCTTCACTGCTCTACGACGACTCCTGTTACCAGCTTCCTCCCCAGATTCGAACCAAAATGGTAAGACTCCTTCTTCTTCTCAGTGTTGGTTTATGGGTATGTGCAGTTCTCTGAAAATGAATAACAAATAAAGCCCACCAAGTTTTGCCGGAAATTCCAAACGTTTGCATCATATTCATTGTTAATTTTTACAGAAATGTGGCTGGTTGTTAAAGTTGATGAACTTGAATTAGGGATTATAATCGTAACAAACCCAAATTTAATATAATGTATTCGTCAATTGAACCAAAATTTCGTCGTATTATTATGATGTGAATATGTAATGATGCATGGAGTGATGTATACCAAACTGCTGAGGCTGCAGGATTGTAGTGAACAGAGTAGATGCAGAGAGCTGACCAAAGCCTCTACCTTTTACCGTATAGTGTATTCTGAGGTGTGAATGTGAACTCATTTTCTTCTGTTAAATTTTGTCGAAAAATGTATATGAATGCAGCATCTTTGGTTGGCATCATCCCCCGTCAAGTATGATTTTAACTATGCTGTATAGCTATCGCATCTTGTTTAGCATCTTCAGGTTTCTTTGTATTTTTATGTACACGAACTCTGGAATATTGTTTCCCCAAATGAGGTTCCTACAATGTATAGGTTTGCATTATGTTCACTCCAAGGATCAAACAGTTTTTGCATCTGTAGAAATTTAGAAGTAATTATGTAATGGTGTTAGTTATTGATTACTAACTGTATAAGAGCTGGAAGCTTAAGCACCGTTTTAGCATTATCACATTAGCTTTACTACTGCTAGTAATACTTGTTTGGTTGGAGCCTTGACTTGATGATAATGTGAATTTAGATAGAGGAAGTTGGGTGGGAGCATCTTGTGAGATTTGGTGCAGATCTAACATTTCTCAGCTTTCGGATCTTGTAAGTGTTTCCCTATTGTTATCTACTTACTATTTTTTGTTTGGTTCACTTATCATGTGTTGAAAGGGAAAAAGAATCCATTGGTGTTTAAAATTTAGTTTGTGCCTCAAAGTAAGAACTCTTCTATTGCCAATGATATTTGCTGACAGAATATACTGATTTTCAGTATCAGAAGGTTGTGGAAATTCTAGTTGTGAGAAATAAAATATAGCTGCCAGACATACCTTATGCCCCCAGTATTTCGGTAATCCCATCCCATTGTACTACTGTTCACTTGTAAGAAGTTGCAAGAATGTATATATGACATAGACTGGAAATCCAGTTAGTGTCAAGTAGACTAAACCTTCTCTATCGGATTGAGTGCAAGTGTTGGATAATTTCCCTGGTTACATAGTTCAGAACTAGGTTCGTCTTTGTCCACAAGCTTTGCGTACTTGACCAAATCTAAACTTCTGTCCTTCCACAGTCCTAAATCTTCATTCGTAAATTATGTTAAAATCGGGAAATGCTGAACTGTCTACACTAGGTGCTTGTGGAGTATCAGGTTCTGAAATTTAATTTGTTCAGCTTGCCAAGTAAACATTTCTTAGTTTATCTTCTAATAGAATAATGAAAAAAAACCTTTAAGGCTTTTGTTGCAGTCATTGTTTAGTAGACGTTTCTATTTTATTATGTGATTACTAGATCGTTGCATTTTCTCTTTTTATTTTTTGGAATAAAAAACAAAGAAAATTATAACTTGGCGTTCATTTACTGTTGCTGACATAGTTATGCGGTCTTAATAATTCGTGGACTATGCCTTTTGTACACTTGATTATCAGAGATAGTAAGGGAAGAGTGCATGTTATGGAAATTCAGTTGGACAAAACCCATCCTATCTCTCCTCCTTCAGTTTCAGCAGTATGTCTTCTATAATATCACTGATGCTTAAATTCTTCAATTTGATACATATGTAATACACAAGTTTTGTCCTCAGGATGTACCTTATTTGTTTAATATAAAATGGTCATCAAACTCAAGATTAAAAGATGTGGTGCAGCAGTTTAGAAAGGTATTTAATTTTCTCTGAAAATTCATTTGAGATGTTGTATCAGTTGATTGTCGCTTCTGCTAAGGATATCCACAATTTATTTTTGTATTCAGCATTTAGAGAAGCTTCAGACATTTTGGTCTACTTTGGATGATATTGATAGGTCCCTTTGTGTTGTTGAACATAAACAAGCATCTTCTGCTGGATCCAATCGCCAAATCAGTATAGGTGACTCTTCTTGTTTGTAACATTGATCGACTTATTCCCTCTGTCTGTTGATGTTAACTCTTCTGTGGTAATTGGTTTTCAGGAAATGATTGTTTCATCATGTTGTCTATAAATGTCACTGATCCTAAATCTTTACCAGAGTGAGATTTCATCTTAAATCGGTCACTAGTGCAGCTACCTTCTGTAGCATTTTCTTTTCATTCCATTGTGATATGAAGTTGTGTTAGGTGTCGTTTTATTGGTTCAGGTCAAATCGTAAACCTTTTGAGAGACAGATGGCGGAGAAATAGCAATAGATGGTATATTATCTCTTTCATTTGTTATTGGAAATAAAACTAATTGAATAAAGTTTCCCTTGGATTTTTATTCCGTCTTTCGTACTGTATTTTAAAGGTATTGTAAATTTCTAAATAGAAATTTTCTGGTGTTGTTACTATAGAGTCATCCTTTTGCACTAATTGAAGCTCATTCGTACACTTGATTTTAACAGCTGCTTCTCAGCTTTTATTTGTCATGCACCTTTTCTTTTTGTATGTATTTTTCTTTAGGAAGATTCTGGTCATCAGCTTCAAGCTAGAGGTTTGGAATGAAAATAACTTTTGCCAGATTAGGGATCAATTTGTTAAAATTCTGTTCTCTTTTAAAGTAACGAGGAGAAATTTTGCAATGGTCTTAAACGAGTGCTCAACTTTTTCACTTGCTTTACTGATACATGATCAACCTTTTCATTTGCTGGGCTGATACATGATTAGCCAACTGATACATGTTAAAATGTCATTTGCTCACTCTAATTTCATAGGGGAAGAGACACAAAATTTCTGGATAATCTCGAACGTATTCTGGAGACTCAGCTGCCAAGGCCTGCAGACGTTGAGAAGAATGATCAGGAACTGGAATGCGGAATTTGTTATGCTCACAGTCTTCCAGTTGGTAATTCTTTAAATACTTCCTTAAATGTTTACAAAATTTCAGTCCCTGACATAATAATGTTCATGTAGATGATGAGCTCAGAGATAAGAGTGGAACTGGGACTGACTATACGTGCGACAATACCAGCTGCAAGAGGACATTTCATAGCATATGTCTTGTGGACTGGTTGCGTTCCATTACCACAACAAGACAGTATGTTAAGGCTCTTGTGTTACTGTCATATTTCCGCTGATTATTGCACTGAATATAATATAGCCATACTAGCTTGCCTTTAATATTTTTCAACAGAAACTGTAGGTTTTGAATGTATATACTTACAAGTCATGGCTTGAACTTGACCTCAACATTAAATGACTTGGTGCATTTCCACAATATCAAAAAGGAAAAACATACAGATATCCTAAGAGGAACTATAAGGGAATATATATATGGTTCTGTAGTATCAAGAATAGCTTCCTTGCTCTCATTGGTAGTGACTCCATTACTCCTCAGGCTGCTTCAATCAATCTTTTAAAGCAACCATCACAAGTAGTGTAATGAGATGAACATATTGACACTGGGAATTGTTTGGGTTGCATTTGCCAATCATGTCAAGTCATAACCTACAGTGGTGAACATAGGATTACTTTTAGAGTAACTCAGTGATTTTATTTGATTTAATTTTTATTGGCATTACAGGTCATTTAATGTTTTATTTGGAAGTTGTCCATACTGTTCAGAACCAGTTGCAGTGAAAATCAGTAGTGTGAAGAAGTAAGCTAGGTCTTCCACACCTGCTAATCAAGGATCTTCTGATGTGGTCAATTCCAGAGTACCTTGCCCATACTTGGATTAGTGCGCTTTTCAGGTAAATGTTTTAGCACTAAGAAAATGTAAGACTAAATCCTGGAATATGTACTTTTATTGAACTTTGGTTTTGCCAATGCTACAATGAATGTCCTTTAATGCTCCCCCCATGCTCCCTGCTCTTGTATGTGTTCCTTTACAGTTCTATAGCTCATTAGTAGTTTACAGCTGAATTAGTCTAGTCCTCGAATCATTTCTAGCACTGCATCTCATCCAAGCTTCGTACACGAATTTGTAGAACTCTGTTGCCTCACACATCTAGGACCCCTATCAAATATTGAGAAGTTGTTGTCAATCCACTATATGTTCTGTCTAAATCTTATCTTCCATTGGCACAGTGACTTTGATAGTTGCATGTTTCACATTTCATGTTACCTCTAAAGAGTGATTTCGAGTTACCCTCGTGATAAATTGATTTGTCATGCTTTCGTTGCCACTGCATTCATATCTGTATATGGCACCAAGTCTTGTGCCCAAGTACCTTTTGTATTGATACAGACAGGCAGACCAGTAGACCATAACCATTGGGTTGAAGTTGAACCATTGCGGAATGGAGCCAACCACATTTTCCTTGAGTTACATCGGCAGTTTATTGTTGTGGACCTAATGCTACTTAAGTCACTCGAGCTGTGAAGATGTGCTATACAAATTCCCAAGCAGATTCACCCCATGGTTTTCTGAATATGTTGGTCATGGTCCATTGTTTCAACTGCTCAAGTCGAACCATTTCAATGATTAGGGTCCCTCGGTTTAATGGCTCTCATCGACCCTGTTGAATTGGAGGTCCCTAGTTATTTAGGGCTGCCAATGCCATTATGATATGTTTTGAATTTCATTCAATATGTGACTCTAACAAGGAAAAATTCCTTCACACCCGCGCATTGCCCTCAGAACAGTGGTCAGTGGGTGTAAAACCAAACCGTTTGTGAGTTCCACCCTTCTTTCTCTAAAGTCGGATCAGTGCGCCTGTGGTCGATTTTCATTTTATTTTATCAGTTTTCCCGATAATTTATCGGACTATAAGATCATTGAGATGTGAGGCAACACTCATTTGGATGCTGCCTCGCATCTTGTATGAAGTTTACACTTTCCATCATGTATTAGATTTCGTGTTATTGAGTGACTGCTGATTAGGTATATAACCAAGTGAACTTTGTTTTTACAAGAACATGTACTTTTTAATCAACATCTATGTGTCTATCTCTGTTACTAGCGTTACGTATCTAAAACTATCTTACATGAATTCATATGAGCCACACGAGTGCATGCCACACTTCAACCAGGGACCACAAGTTTGGTACTTATAGCTGATGCTAGTCATTTGATATATCATTGTTCTTGGAACGTTAAGATAGGAGAAAAAGTAAACGAAATAGAAACCATACATTACATATTTGTGGTTAAATTCTGAGACCCTAATGATCATTATAGAAGAACAACGCTACCGACTCAAGATACTGAAGCAAATCAACCTCAAATGGTTTGCTTCCACTCTTTTCTTTCTTTTGTTTGGCTCGTGTTAGAATGGACCGATTTCTTCCTCTTCAGCAGTTGAAGACAATGAGATTTTTGCTTCACATTTGAAAATTGATAATAGAGTTCGAAAGTATATCATTTTCAAAATAAACGCAGGAAAGCTTTATTGGTACAATTATGGGAGCTTAATACAGACAAGTAGGAATAGACATTTGCTCACTTGTAAACAGACTTATTAGGCCTTCTTCATCCACATATACACAACAACAACAACAACAACAATTTCCATATTCCCCTATACACCCTTTTACTATGCATGGCTCCTATTGCATACTAGTGCAAAAGGACACCTTACGTTGCTTAAGCATCGACTCTTTGATTCACACGAACGAACGTACGTACGTATATGGTTCAGAAAATAGAATCCCACATAGGGAATTTTTTGGCCTTGAATGACAACATGTAATATTCTGGACCTCTTCACCCAGAATCAGTATGAACAGTTTAATAACCGGTAATTGGCTGGAATTTAGAGGCCGGCGACACACTCCGGTGGGGTTTTTGGGTACCGAGACCTGTCGGAGCAGTAATCGTAGATCATGTGGTTCATACGAACCCACTTGTATCTTCTATATTCTAGGGCATTGAGTGCTTGGTAGGCAGTGCCTTCCCACCAGTTTTGGGTGCTTGAGGCACAATTGGCTGGTCCTGGCACAGAGCATCCTTCAATATCAAAGTCCTTGTAATAAGCATAGAAGGGAGCTTTGCTCCAGTTTATCTTCTCAAGCCCTCCTCTTGTTGCCCAATCATCAGCTTCCCACAATGTTGAGAACACTCCCATGGGTTGGAGCTTTGGGTATGGGATTCCTTTGGCTTCATTGTTCTTGTACAGCCTGATAGGCACATCATCCACATAGAAGCTGCACCACCAAAAATGACATGAAGACCACTTAGATTACCAGAAATATAAAACAAAAACAAAATCATACCATCTATAAATTGGTGATTTTCTGATGCCACGCTCATCATTTAGAATTTAACATGTCACGTATTTATAAGAAACCATTTGTCGAATCGGTTCTTGTCACTTACACAATATGGTGATGGTTCCAGAGAATTGTGTAAGTGTGGAAATCTGCAGCAGGGTCAAACCAGAGGTTGACCCTTTCCTCCCTATTACCCTGTCCATGAGCATAGATGTTGGTCTGGACTGTGTAAGGCTGTCCGGTCCTGTTCCCCAAGAACTCAAAATCAAGCTCATCACGTACTGCATCTGTGTCCGAGTTCATCTGCCAACAACAAAATAGTGAAACAAATAAGGAAAACAATACATAAAAGAAACATAGGAAATTAAACCCCAAATATTATTTGGATGTTGATAAGGCCGGGGTGTACATATACTTACATAGAAAGCGGTGACAGTTCCGGCAGAGTCACCGGGAATGAGCTTGATCTTCATGCTCACACGGCCAAACAAGTACTTGTGTTTAGAGGAAAAGCCACAACCTGTGAAATATTGTTAGAAGTCAAAATCAATAATATTTATTCACAGATAAAAATATAGTATATCTTGACCTGAATATTACCAGAATTTTGGTCAAGAACGAGCTGGATGGCCCTGCCTCCATCGATTTGCCTGATATGAGAATCAGACCATGTGACTTGGAAATCCTGAAGAAAAGTGGCTGGTCGTGCAAAGGCTGTGAGAGAAAATAGTGAAAGAAAACATAGGGAAATAGAAGCAATAACACTACTACTCCTCAAAGAGGGATACATGGCTATGATTCTCTGTCTCAGAAAATGAGAGAGTACTATATGCTAAGTTATTATGGGATTAATTTGCATGAGTGTGTGATATAGATGAGAAGGGGTGGGCTATTTATACATGTATGCATATAGTTGGGAGAGTAGTGATGATCGATCGAGAAGCTAGAGATTAGTGATTAGGACTGTTGCTTCCTAATGGAAAGGGCCATCATCATCAGTAGCTTTGCTTTCCATCCAGCTAATCGCAAGCTAGGCTATGGCTTAGGTTTAGGTCCTACGTACCCAACAGTTTGTACTCTTCCTTCGCTACTTTGTTTATCAATCGCACACCTTAATTTGACCTAGACTAGCTTCATTTTCGTCTTTATATTATAAGCTGTGGCTCGAAAGACATATATGAGCAACTTAACCAAACACAATGATTATTCCTCATAAGAGCTTAGCACCACTTGAGGCAAAATGCAATCGCGCACAAAAAGTAGTGACAAAAAGATTCATTAGAGTCCATATATTCACGTCTTGATAATCTACAATAACTAACCTCACATACGATCCATGATCATCGATGTTACGATTGGCACGGCCAACCCTAATTAGCTAGTGTGATGATATCAAGTCGGGTTGAATGTGGAAGCTAGCTAGGCTAACTCGTTTGGTGATTCAGATATCAAACCGAGCGTTATCCATAATGCATTTTGCTTGTGACATTCTTAAAATATAGTGAGGAAGGTTGGTGATTGTGAGTTTACAGGAGAATAGTGGGGAATATTGCTATAAGATCATCTTTACTAATGCACCTAACTACATGGCCTAGGCCATCATCCCCAATCACTGTTGCATATATAGGCCCTGGCTTCTGGTTAGTTTCTTGGTCAACAATCCCTAAAGTTAAAGCTAGCAATCCAATCGAAAATTCGTCCTATAACTGTGTATACAGCCAACGGAAGTTGATTGATATTGAATTGCTGACTGGCCTTTCCTCTAATATATGGACCCCCCATTTGAAGTTGCTCTCATATTACAGCCAGTGATTTGTTCTTAAACACATCAGGTTCTACATAAAGAACCGGCTATATAATTGGTCGTAGTTCTACAACCTAAAAACTTAACTTACTGATCGACTTCAACCCTAAACCTAAGATCAAAAACCAATTATTTGAGTTTTTATACATTAAACATGATAGAGTCGTATTGATCGGAAAGTCTTTGGTAATAATATTTCAGATCTCCGACGTACTCGAACCACATGAGCTCTCACCGACGTGTTAGAGTTGATCGAGTTTGATAGACTACCCTGGACCCTAAACCTCATTTTGATATCTTTACGAAATTGCATGCAACGTAAGATCTGGAGATTATGTGCAGTCGTGGCAAATCAAGCACCAATGAGAAGCATTTGTGGTTCTGGATATGTGTTTGCCGCCAAAACAGTAGGGTTTCGGAAAATGATGTGCGAAGATTAGGACTGAACAGAAATCTTCCATTAGTGATATGACAATTGTGGCACTAGAGGACACACAAATCACTTTTCCTCTTTGCGGTCCTACGTCTAAAACTTCGTCTTCTCTTTAGTCCCAAGTTCCAAAGCTATTTACCCAGTAGTCGATCGGATTTCTAGTCACCGGAAAATAGTAGCTCGGAATTTAATGTAGGTGAAAAACACAATCATGAGGTGCTCAGGTCGGGTCAGGAGGAACGACTGGTACATAAATCAATTCCTATAATCTACCAAATATGAATCGAAGTCGATCGTAGCTTCTTTATGTTTTTGCTTGCATTATTTACTGTTTAGGGTAAATTATTGAATTTGAGAACCTCTTAATATCTTTCCAGCCAACTAAAGACTATGAGAGCAATTGTAAGAGTGTTGCAGTCGTATAGCACACTTTCTAGTATCTGGTAAGGTTTTGGAAAACGATTGTATTGCTACAAGAACTTTACCCCAATTTGACAACTACAGAATTCACGAGGGCATTATCTGCATGGTCTCGAATCCCAGGTTACCAAAGTGCGTGTTTCCATAATTATAATTGCTCATCGTTTTCGTGGGGTACCTATCAGAGCTAATCGATCACTTACGAAACTAAATCACGTAACTCACTTCACATGAGGATGATGAAGAAGAATAGAACTACTTGATGGTGCTGTTGATTAACTTTTAATAATATGGCACGGTTCTGCAGTACATGAACTGGTATGACCCTCATGCATTCAAGCCATATATATCATGACCTACATTTTAAACTTGAAAACGAAATGTAATGATGAAAAAGATAAACTCCCATCGCATTCAAAACCTACTTTCTTAAGTACGTATTGATCAGTACCTCATCCAATATATACTTTACTTTTGGTCCATAATCTCAATATAAGACCCAACACTATGGTTTTTATTTGCACTCTTAAGTATATATATTTCGTGTACGTCTGTGCAGTAAAAATTAACATTTATTCGATTGAAGATAAAAGTGAAGAGTGAGAGTAGTCTTGCAATTAACAGATTCGATTCGTCGATTACTTCAAGTTGCCATTTCTGGAAATGAGAAGAAGGTAAACATCTATGATCTATCAAAATGAAAGCAGATTGTATGGAAAGCCATGCACGTACTGTATGAGAAAAGCCATTGCATATGTGAATGGTCGTTTTCAATATATAGATAGATCACATCGAATAGAATGCAGTGATGGATCACAACCTCTCCTGTGCTACCCAACAATTTTTGGCTATAAGATGGTTGACGTTTCACCTGTACGTGCTTGTGTATGAAAATAATAGATTGTTGTGTAGTGTCTGCATTATGAGAGAGTGCATTAAGTTTTTATCGTTTTGTAAAGAGGATAACAAATAGAAAATAATTGCATTCTTTCTCCCGGCTTAGCGATCGATGTAAACATGCAACACCCTATATTAATTTTCGATGATTTTAACCGTCCAAATTTTAGGCATTCACTTTGATTCACGTATACTATTAACTAACGATCGGTTATTGTATGACAATTCATGATAATGAATAACTAAAACGATTTCTGATTTGATTAATTGATCTCTAAGTATAGACTTAGAACTTGATGAATATAACCTAATTTAGTTTAGGTTGGATCCAAGCTTTAACGAAAAGAGACCTGATCTCTTCATCAATGGCAGCTAATATATATCTTTAACACACACACGCATCTGAAAAGATGATTAATTACAAGACTTAAGCCCCATTACGCAAGTTAACTAGATGAAAATGATCACATATATGCATCACAATAATGTCATTACCCGAGAACTAGTAGTTCCAATCAAGTCCAAATGTTCCCTTTTCAAAGTCGATTAATCAAGTTTTGTAGCTTCTTTAGCTAATAATCAAGCACTTTGGAGGTAGACCAACTCAATTAATTATTAATGGAATGGATTAGCAACTATAAGTAGCTATCTTGGTATACTTATCAAGGAAATCAAATCAAACATTGTATTATTTTGATCCTTGCCTTTAGGTGGTGAAACAGCCTTCCCATGCATATGTTCTAGTTTTGCCGGTACTGGGGTGTCTCGATTTGACTAACCAACAACATTAACACTTCATTATCTAATAGGCTGGGGCTGCTAATGACATGCACATAGTTCTTAGCTTTCCTTTTAATTGTTCCTTTTGCACCTTCTGAATTTTTGTTACTACTTGCAAGTGAATTATACATATATAGAAACACAAATATCTATTGGAATGCGTATATGCACTATTCGTTTTGAATATAATCAAAAGTTCCCTTGATCAAAATACTTTCTTCCATGAGTTCCATCCTACCTCCACCGCAACGTACTTTGATTTAACACAATACTTCAAGATCATAATTTCTAGCTATATATGATCGATAATTTGATCCAATTAGTTTCATCATATGCTAGAAAGCCAAAAAGATGAATACAGTCAGATATGAATGTATGTGTTACTAAATTTTCAAAGAAATATCTGTATGTTTCTTATGAGGATTGATCAGTTTCCACCCAACACACGTATTTTACATCACACAATATGAATTATTCACTTATAGAATACTGTCCCACGTATTGCTGTCTCATTATGAAGATGAACAAGTCCTTAAATACGATGGAGCTCGCATAATTTGCAACGTGAAGTATTTATATTGTGTATGTACTAAATTATTTCTGAAGAGCATATATGCATGGATACCCCACATATAATATAGTCACGGATAAGAACGATCTGAGCCATTTGTATTTTGAGGCTGCAGCTTAATATTCTCTGTAAATTTGATTATCTTCTATTGATATCAGATCATCGTCTTCGTCCAAATATGGATAAGAAAGCTAGCAACTAGTCGCTAGCAAGTTCGATCATCAACATTTTCTTAAAGAAACAGCTGCGGCAAGCTTAACATGTTCTAATTAATTTTCCATTATTGTGATGTGCATGGGATAACCACCCAAACCCTAATAGCCTCTGGACTTTTAGGGTTCATGTTCTCCTTATTAATCACCAGTATTAGCTGTATGTACTTGCATATTCAATTCCCTTGATTATTAATTACTCATAAGAGAGCTCTGATTAAGCCTCTTAACTTAGTTAAGTAAGTAACTCAATAATGATATCATCCATTCATCCATTGAGATAAGAAAGGAAATGTATCTTTCATGTCATATCGGTCGGGGATTTCATTTTGACGATAAAAGATTGTTCAAATTGAAAATAGCCTAGTCATTTGATTGTTATAACTTATAATCATCCTTTTAGTTTGTCTGAATACTATGGTTGGACCAAAGGACTTCTAATTTAGCTCATCTTTTGTATTTTGTAACAGTTCTCCCAATGAAATTGAAACCTAAAAGATGAGTATACGGCAAGTTTGCAACTGGGTTGGGGGTGAGAACATCCTCAGTTCCTCACTTTTGTTGGAAAAAGAAATTATATAAGACTAATGTGGTCCACGTATATAGATCAAATTTCGCAAAATTTTAGCCTAATTGATTTCTTAATTGAGAGATACAACTCAACTGGAGAAATGTCAATAACAAGCATAGTGATCATCTCCAACTACAAAGAGAGATGCAGTAGAACCGAAGAGTTTGATTTCTAGAAAGTAAGGGCATGACGCATGGGGCATCATATCATTACAAAGGACGTACTTATCCCAGTAGAATAGACCTTCCTATCGATTTGGATTTTGTGGTATTGCGAATCCAAAGTTTGGTCCTATTACGATTTATAAGCAGAGACATACTTTCGCCATACTCCAACATTAGAGATTGCATTATTATCTTTGGAACTCTTTGAGTTCCACAAATGAAAACGAATCATGTTTTTTCTGTGTAATATTGACATAACTTGTCTATGTGATTACATTTCAGAAGAGGGAGATACACTAGCTGTAGATGGGCATTGAGCCAAACTAAAGCCTTCTCTTAAATAGGAGTTAAAAAATATCCGAGCAAATTGTAAACAGGTACTAAGATTCGATGGAATCACGAGCACAGCGGCGTACCCTCCTACAAATTCCCACAGAAAAGTCAGCTTAATAGACAAAGGTGGAGAGATGATACTTTATCAGAAACATAAACAGAAAGGCCTAATGATCAAAAAGTGTACACACTTGTTGTAAGCTTTTATGTCATGTTGATACAGTTGAGCAGCCTCAGGGTTTGCAGGACTTGAAGGATTTGGATCAGTGAGAAGTGACTGCAACAATTTGTTAAGTCGGTAAATCAACAAAAAATGGTGAAAAAAGGGGTTGTGAGGCTAGAAAATTACTTGAACAGATGTTAAAATTGTCGATACGTTGTGGCAGGGTGACCATGCATCCTGAATTATATCCATGCACAGTGCGCCATCATGGTAAACTGCACAAGCCACATAACTGATGAGTAGTTGTTCCTTCAGTTTTTAACAAATAACAGAAAAAACGCAGAAGTATTTCAGTGTCAGCCACATGAACTGCAAGCAGAGTAAAAACTTTGAAGTCAAGACTTAATCAAATACTATCAACTACCTGTAACTAAAGTTATCAAAAATATGAGAAGCCAAGATGATGTGGTCATCAAACACGATCATAGTTCAACAGTTGAACTTCAAATTGGTTCATTATTTCTCTTACCTTTTCACTCACAATCAACCCTCTGTCCTCTCATTCACTCCCATCCTTTTCTCTACTAATCCCAATTCCCATCACATTTACAGCACAAAAACCCTGAAAGAGTTTGCAATAGAATGAACTGCAGCAGGACAGTGAGGAGAACCCCTTTTTCCACTCAGTCCACTTCCCCCCCCCCCCCCCCCCCCCCCCCCCCCCCACCACCACCCATTTAAAACCAAAAGCAAATTCTAAAGTGGATTGAATTGTTAGAAAGAAAAAAAATAAAAATACAGATAAATATCAAATTTCTATCCTATTACCACCATTCTGCTTACTAGAATGACAGTATCAATACTTTGCAACAAACTTATACTACTGCCTACAGAATGTACTCATCACAATTTTACTGATAGAAATGCGTTGGTATATACTGTGAACTACTCAAACAGCAATATCATTATGCCCAGATTTAGGAAGACCAAAGAGAAGCATAGAATAAGCCTGACTGTAAACCTTGATTAGAGTGTGGTCACATAGTCATGCGGTTTCAATTCATAAACTTAGCCCTCATCTTCCTAGCGTCTATGAAATTGTATATAACTAGAAAGGGTGCGAGTGATATTACAGTAGAAGGTGGACATCAAATCTGGATTAGAACTGGATACACCAGCCCGTATACTTCATCTTAGAAATACTAATTCCCACTGATGTTTAACAACACCTCCAAGGATTTCATAAGATCCTGAGGATAACAAATTCCAATGGTATTTGGACAACTGGACTGGTGATAAACTTATTGTCTCAGCCTAATTTAAGTATACATTTGTACATGCACTTTCAACACTTGGAACAAGAATATGTAAATCAGGATCCTGTTGATGGCACGTAAATTCAAAATCGGTTCGTCTCGCATGAAAAGGACAACGACTTCAACTCTAATAAACTCCAATCCAATCAAACTTGGTTCCTCACTAGTGTTACTTTGATATATATGCATGTCCCGTACCCTCACAGCTCAAGTGTTATTGGATCTGATGGTTCGACTAACATGAAATCAATGTTTCCTTTGTAATAGATCCAGGTTGGAGATCATATGAAACCTTCGATCCCCTTTCCCACACATCAGTTTACTAGCAACACTTACACTTCAACACTTCTAATGGTGAACTCTAAAACTAACAACCACTAATTCAATCCCATCCCTATCAAATCTCAAATGAAAACATATACATATGAAAGAACTCATCAAATACAAGAGTGATCAGTCTAAACTAACCATTCGGATGGAACATCTCGGACGTGAATCGGACACGCGGCGGCTTTTCGGGATAGCGCTCACTAAATGTCAACCGCAAACTGAACACACCACCTGAATTGAACTCCCAACACATCAAAAACCAAATCTTTCCAACCAAACTAACACAAAGAACAAAACCCGAAACAGATCTACCTTCCCATGGAGTCTCATCAGGTCCAAATATAGTCGCGCTCCACACGAACAGGTTATCATCGGACATAGGACTCGCGCTGCAACCCTACAAAACCAAATCAAGAAAACTCAGATCAAACTCACTCAGATAAAACCTGAACGGAAATGAAAAGGGTATTGCTTATTCACCTCCGGGGGCTCGTTAATGATGGTTTTGAGATCGGACATGAGCCGGAGCTGAGCAGACGACGATCCCATAATCACAAAGAGCTTGAAGGGTTCTTGATCCTGGTTGTTCTGGACCCAAAACCAATCTGGGGGAGAGTTTATAATAAAGCCAAAAGCGAAGAGGACGCGGGTTTGGGTTTGGCTTTTTGTTGATTGGTTTTATAATATAAAGGGTGGGTGGGGGTGGATGAGAACGAAAAAGGTTTTTGGAATCTGGAAAAACTGTGTATGGGGAAAACTGACAAGGAAGAGAAGAAAGGGAAGGGAATGGAAACAACGGACTCTGTTTGTCTGTGTTTCTTTCTTCTGCTGCGCTGTGAAATTCTATTCGTTTTCCAGATTTTGTTTGGTGGTGGAGTCGAAGCTTATTAAGCTGGGCTGTTGGGTTTTGTTGTGCCCCTGGTTTGGGTTTTTGGTGGGTAATTCCGGAGGTTTTGGCGGGTAAAAGAATTTGTAGTAGTTGTACCAACAGAAGTTACTGGGTTTGAGCCTTGAATGATTTATGTTGGGCTGACAACCCAAATTCGATTCTATACCCGAAAGGACATGCAATTGTGTTTCCCATGAACTTCCACTTTGAATATGTTTTAGTAAATGTTTGCTCACGAGATAGTATTTAAGGGATTGTAAGAGACGAATTGACATAACAGTTGAAAACCGATTCACAGTTCTAAGGTAGTTATAATTTTAGCTTTTATCCCTCACACACAGTCTCATATAACTGATTCTTTCGTGAGTAAGACTGTTTGTATGTGTCTCAATCGATTTTTTGTACTAAAAACGTGAAATAAAATCTTACCGATGAAATGAAATTTCTTATTTAAACTTTAATGAAGTACAAATGTGGAGTGCCTTAAAAAATTATAAGAGGTTCATGGGTTGTGTTAATGAATTCTTCCATTGAATATTGGGGGTTTTGGGTAAATTGGTGTTGATACCCAAAAAATCATGTACTTTGCCATGTGACAATTTGTTATGCAATTCATGCAAAATCCTATATTCTTAGGATTTTAACACGCGAAGTAAATATGTCCATTGATATGGACCTATGCCACATCCACGCATCTTTAGGGCTTGTAGAAAGTGAGTGTGGTGCGGAAGGTTACGGAGGCATATGACGCTCGTTCGTCGGTTTAACGTTGTTGATAATTTCGATCTTGGGCCTAAAATTCAGGCTCAACGACCTAAATCGATGACGAATCGGTGAATACAAGAGAATTGGACTACTTATCCTTAAGCCCAAAAATACTTAATATCTAAGGCCCAACACCTCCCCTTTTAGAAGACCCAAACCCTATTCTTTTACAAAAACCCAATCTCTTCTTTCTTTTACAGTTCATGAACCAGTTCTTCATTTTTCTCTCCTCGCAGCAATGTCAAAACTCAGATTCCATGCTTTATCCAACTAAAAAGTCTCTTTCTTTCCTGAGCAGAGAAAGAAGAGAGTGTGTGACTGATTCTAAAGCAGCTCCTTCATCCTTGAATCACGAGACTGTGGGCTTCAAGATACCTCGTCCACCTCATTCCTAGTTTTCTGTCTCTACAGCTGTCCTTGCAGTGAGTCGACTCTTTCAACTTCCAAAACAAGCCTCCCTTTCCCGATTTCCTAAGACCAGAATCAACGTGTAAGAAGGAAATCCTTTTTACCCAGCAGATTAGCCATTGACAGTCACCGCAAAACCCAACAATTTGAGCCCTATAAGGAGATGGATTGGGAGTTGAGAAATCTATCAAGCAACAACCCATAAATCCCCCCATAAACACTCAAGCCCTGCTTTCATGCCCTGAAGCAAGAAGCCTCATTATCCTTTCCCCCAGTCTTGTTCTAAAAACCCAACCTTTTTCAGAAAACCAATCCTCAAAACCAGTCCAATTCTCATCATTGCGATGTGTCTTTAGGTCCCACACTAGACTCATGCTACAAGCTTGTTTTGTTGTTTGAATCACGTACAAGATTTTTCATTAATCAGATTATTGAGTTAATCTTGGCCTAGTCATGCTTAATTCAAAAAGAACCCTCACAATTGGCAATGCTTAATTATGGAAGTTAAGAGGCCGCTATAAATGACAAATGGGTAAGTCATAAAACTTAAAGATCTGCCAGCTTATATTCTTGATTTTGATTTGGCAAGTGTCTGACGTATTCCTACGAGCAATTTTCTACTTCTTTGGTACAAGACTGATAGGGTTTTGCGAAAAAAAAAAAAAAAAACCAGAAACTCATCCTTCAATTCAATTCATTCAAGCTCCAAGCCTCGCTGCCTCAAGAGCAAAATGAATTGCTTCAGATCTTCCTCGTCAGGAAAATCTCTTGGTAAGTCGACAACTCTTATACTTTATATCCCATTATCATTGCCGAGTCTTGTAGCATGGTTTGTAACTAAACACTTTATAAGGTGTGAGTTGTATTTCATCCCATTTATTTTGTTATATATATGCATTAGGTTTCCATCCCATGTGTCTAGTTTGCTTCCGCATCTTGTTGAAGAATAGAAACATATGCCATTGTATATCATTCATGAATTTTATCTATGTTGATCTATGTAATAATCTGAAGCAAGCCTGATTAACTAACATAGCAATGATAGCATAGTGTTGCAATCTTATACTCTTATTTAGATTTGGATCAAGTACAAAAGTATGTGCAGGTTCATCAGAACCAACCGAGGTGGATCAACAGCTCCTAAACATTCATCGTCAAACAGCTATGATGATCTGCAAAGAGATTGAGAGGGTGGTAGCAAACAATTCCACAGAGGGCCTCCTTTCAATCGAGCTGCGAGAACTCAACAAGTTTGTCAAAGCTATTACCGATCTTGGCTTTGATTCTTCGAAGGTAGAAGCCCAGGTTGAGAAGCTTAATGAAAGCATTGCTAAATATAAGTCTGCACGGTCTGCATGTATACCAGGCTTAGCAGCCATAGAATCTCGCATGGCGAAGGCTTCGTCTAACCGTAAGGATTTGTTACTGAAAAAGGAGTCTTTGGATGAGAGTATAAAGAAGTTGAAAAGAGAGCAAGAACTGCTGGAGGGGGAGATTGATCAAGTTGATTTGCAGATCAAGGATCATGACATGAAGATTGATCGCATGAATAATGAGAGAGCCAAAATTACAGAGGCTCCCAATGTGACTTCTGGCAATGCTCAGACTTTGAAGGCCCTGGAGGACTTGATTGAGGCTCAGAGAAGTGAGTTTGAGGGTTTGACGTACTTGGGATGACGGATCGGTTCCCATTTGAGTTTTATGTTTTAGACATAGGTCGACCCTCGTTTTCTAGTTCTCATTTTCTTCATGAAAAGATTATTAATTGTGAATTTGAGATTGTCTGTCCAAGTTCATGAGGTTCACTTTAGTTCTTTTGTCCTAATTTTGATTTAAAAGACGATTTTTCATATATATAACTTCCTACAGTTGCTTGTGTGTTAAGGTTGTTAAACTAAAGCAGCCATGATGTTGCTTCCTTCTTTGATCAAATTTCATTTGTTTTTATTTTATACAAAACTAAAACATTACAAAGAAAATTCTCTCAGACAGCGCGAGTTAACAATATCAAATAACAGTTGCTGGGTATCCATCTTGCCACACACGACTGTTTGGGAGTTAGTGGCCTTCATTTGCAAAAGTATCTGCCACAAAGTTTGTCTCTCTGTATACATGGTTAAAGCAAATTGAGGAGAAAAATGTAGCAATAGTCCAAATATCTTGGACAATCTTCCGCAGTCTCCATGGAGGAGATAATTTCTGATTGATGGCATCAATCACAAGTTTCGAGCCGCCTTCTACTTGGATATTCATGTAGCCTTGGTCTCTAGCTTTGACAAGACTCTCTCTAAGAGTCGTGGGTTCAGTTGTTGGGATAGTAGTACTTCCTAACCCCTTTGCAGCAGTGAGAATCATGTTCCCATCGCCTTCTACTTGGATAGTAGTACTTGATCAAATTTCATTTGTTGATTTGTTCGGTCTCTTTGTGTTGCTTACATTGTTTAAATTATTGTTGTTGAAGTTCTAGACTACATAATCAGGCTACAAAATACACGAGCATCATTACTTACAAACATAAGACATTACTGCCGGGTTGATAAATATATCACTGCTTAACAAGTGTGTTCTATTCAATTGTCACAATTAAACGGAGAAAACATACTCAGAGACTAAAATAATATTCAATGATATAATTGTATGACCAAGTACATGAAATGATTAAAGTGCCAAACAAGCATAGTTTGACGATCAAAGTGATAGTTTTGCTTTCTTAGAGCATCTTCGACAACTTTCTCGTTTTCTTGATTTTCTCAAGTTTGGAGAATATTGAGTTTTTTTTTTAGGTTCAACAAATTCTCCATCTCATTCTCTAAAATAGAGATGGAGAAGAAAGAAAATGATTCATTTCCCAAATTTGTAGCAAAATCTTCTTTCCCTAAAATTAAATTATTTACGTGCTCCAATGAGAAGTTTACAAATATATAATATTTTATTGAGAACTTTATTATTATAATAAAATATATATTTTTTTTGTTATAATGAATAATAATGTTGTATATTTTATTGTTATAATAAATGTCGAAATCTTCAAAATAGAGAAACTGTTGGAGTTGGAGCATAATTTTTTTTAAAGATTTTGCCTTTTATTTTTTTATTTTAAAAAAATTTTAAGGAAGCTGTTGAGATGCTCTTATATAGATTTAGTACGTGAATTTTTTTTCTTTGAGTAGCCATATGAATGAAAACATGACACTCCCAAAAATTTCCCAAGTATTGTTTAGTGTGAGGATGGAGGAGGTATTATATCTTCAATTGTTTCATGCTACATTGCTATTTGCTACTCATGATATGAAATCATGAATGGATACACAACACTTTTTTCGATCTGGTTGCATGACATGTGAATGTGATTACACTATCATGATGGAGGGTACAATGTATGTCCTTTCTTTTTCCCCACCCACAACATTATAGACATACAGATATGGCGTCTGATCATGCAGGACTGCGCAGACCAACCTCCACAAGAAATCCCAGAACACCAAAAATTCAAATATTATTCCAAAAATTACAAAAATCTCAAAGGAAAGCGAAAACCCAAAACTCCACAGCTGTAAATGCATGTCTTTTAGCCTTGGAAACGATCCCTGGCCATCATCATCCCCATAACTTGTGGGGTTAATTTTCCTCTGTGGCCTTTTGCTGTTTGGGTTCCTTGTCCTTTTATCCCATCTTCTGTTTTGCTGTTTGGGACTCTACTCTCTCCAATTCTCTGATCGAGGTTCAACTTACTCCTCTTTTTGAAAATACATACCTCCTTTTGCTTTTGCCTCTGCATTTCTCATTTGTCCACGTTCCATCACCTCAAAAATCCCACTGAAGAAGATCAAACTGTATATATATTTAGCTGTGTCAATCACTCTGTTACTGATTTGACTCCTTCTCTTGGTTTCTTTAAACAATCTTTAAACAATACTACATAACTCAATCCCCTGTGTCCGGTTATATATTTGGCAACACAGACATATTTTCATTTAGTCCATCTCTCTATTCTCTCAAATGGGTTTTCGATACACCACCAGTTCTATCATCTTTCTGGTGATTTGAGCTCTACCCAAATAAGATTCATGGCTGAAGGCAGAGCACTTCTCAAGAAGGATGACACTTCCCAGGTGGGTGTTTGTTAATGCCAAACTTCCTATACTACATTTTTTAGTTTCTGTTTCGCATTCAAGTTTTAGCTTTGTCTTTGTCTTTGTCTACTATGTTTTGCAAACATTAGTGTTGAATGCGTTTATAAACCATAGAATTGAGAATACGAAAACCAAACCGGTGAGATTGAAACTCATGTTGAACAACATCGTTGCATTGGCAAACTTTTGGATCATTTGTATTTATTTGGTATTTGTATGTTTCCAATAGATAGTGAATGAAGACAATAAAGCAAGAGTGAGAGCACAAATTGTTCAAGGCCTCCAAAGTGTGAAGGAATGTGCAGTTCATGTGGCCCTTGTGAGGCAATTCAAGTTCCTAACAATTTTCAAGCCAAACCAGGAAAGAGGAACTCTTCCTCAGTTGTATCCGCCATTGCTTATGCAAGAGGAAACGAGTACTCAAGCAACTACAAACCCAT
Source organism: Fragaria nilgerrensis (assembly GCA_010134655.1). Classification (NCBI taxonomy): domain Eukaryota; kingdom Viridiplantae; phylum Streptophyta; class Magnoliopsida; order Rosales; family Rosaceae; genus Fragaria; species Fragaria nilgerrensis. The sequence continues at coordinate 12,937,525 of CM020977.1, forward strand.
GAGCTGGAAATGCAAATGTGGCACCATCATCTTCAACCCCTGATCAAGACTACTGATTCATCATCTTCACTATGACCACTTGATTTTTAGGTGGAATTTGGAATTTGGAGCATACCAATTTTTTGGATATTGTAAATGGATGATACCAGTAGCCAAGAATAATCAAATTTTGGTTCTTGAATCCCTGCAATCCAGCTGGCTACCCCCATTAACCTCTGATGCCTTCCTCTGTAATCTTAGTGATTATCATATATAATATACTAGAGCAAATATTATTGCTTATTTTGCTTGGGGGGGGGTTTGCTTGGACCCTGAATTCCTGATTTTGTTTGGTATTCTTTTTGATGTCATCTTTTCCTTGATCTGTGAGCTTTGGAAAAGACAATTTTTATAATTTGTTTTTGTGATGTACTGATTTCACAGCTCACTGAGAACGTATATGAGATACAATAGTCTGTGAGACTTATAACCTGTTCATCACGCCACCGTTCCGTTTTCCCAAGACGAGAATCCGTTTGCATTGAGAAAGATAGGTAACGTAACCAAGTCACCATTTTATTGTTTCCAATAGTAAAGTAGCTAGCTTTATCACTTCTTTATCTTCAAGACTTTTTTTTACGTCACTGCTCAAGTTTCACATTATGTCCAAATGTCCAATGCAAATGCATATTTGAGCGCAAAGGGAGCTTTCTATAGGATTGAAAGTTTTAGAGATGTCCATAATTCTATAAGCGTTTCAATAATGCTCCATATGAACCGCTATTTGTAGTTGATAACTATGTAAATTTAACCGGTTAACGATTAAATTTTACACGATCAATGAGAGTAGTAAGACTCTAAACATTACAGGGCTAGGCTTCCCCTTTTTCACTTGAGTGAAGAAGTCACGTGCGAGAGTGAAGCTAAATTCCCGAGCCTAAAATGGGAATGTTGGTTCAGAAGTCCTGGACATGCAAAACAGAAAAAAGCAGAAGCTGGGGACAGTGAAAGCAACAGATTCTGATTCTCCATGCCTATTTCTCTCCAGTTTTTTGTGCATTCCGGTTTCATTTTCTCAGCCACAAATAACAAATGGCATTGAAACTTCTCCATCCCAGCACCATGGACAAACTGTACTAGTTTGTCTGGGACTATGGGGTGCTGTTTGATAGAGATGGGGGGAGTGTGTGAACCAGAATCTGATAGTACAACAGGGTTAACAGCCACCGTTAAGGTCGATCTTCTCGAAGTTTGCAGCGGCTGAGTGATCAAATCCAGAGCAACATTGTGTGGAAAGCCGTGTATTCAGTAACAGACGCGTCAATGCTGGACCTGGTGTCTAATTATTCTTATCAATCAAAGGTTTTGCCACACAAATTTACTCTCCAATCCCCACCCTTACTTCCTTACCTTTATCTTTTCATCTATTTTTTTTAACTTATTTAACCATAATTAACAATATAAATTATTTAAAAAACTCTCGGCTTGCTCCGAGAAACTAGGAGCGTTCGCTCACCTATTGTTCCTGCAAAACCGTAGCGCTGCTATCACAATTTTCACGCAATATTCCTCCACAAACTCTACCTCTCAAATCGTTTCTCCTGTTTCCACAATCCCTATAGCCTCTAATTCCTCCATTGATGTTGTCACAGCAAGTTTCGCTGCTTCCTTGGCTTTGGCCGTTGGCGGATCTGCTCTTGACCTCAGTAAGATTAAGGGTGGTCCAGTCCGTCGGTCCTCCAATCCTTTCTGCTAGGATCCAACTGCCTTCATCAATCACTTTCATCGGACTTGGATTGTCAACCATCCTTTTCGGATTCAAGAAAGAACAGAGAATCTTTTTTTGATTTCTTTTCAGACTGCCTCTGATCGCAACAAGGTTATTAAGGGACGAGTATAGTGCTATGAATGTGCTCTTGTGTGTTTGGAGCCCTATGATGGTATCATTCCCTTAGCTGAGGTCCCGATGCGCCATGTGTGAATTTAAACTAGGGTTTTGGGTATACCACTTGCTTTTGAAGAACTCGACAATCTCAAGTTGGTTGGCAACCTCCTCGGTGGATTTGTCGACTATGATAAGAAGGAATTCCTGCAGGGTAAGATGCGTATTATATTTACACATGATATATTGAAAACTATTTTGCTTGAACGCAATGTATTACTATCCAAGTGAGTAGAACCATTGCTGAAATTTGAGTATGAACACCTTCAAGGACGTTGCTCAATCTGTTGGCTTGTCACCCATTCTGAAATCAGGTGTGAGGAGCGTCTAGCTCTTAACCCGGTGGCTAGATCTCTGAATTTTCCTCATTCTCCACCTGGTTATGCCTTTGCGGCTAAACCTCCAGGTCCTTTGGTAGAGGCTGCCTCTGCACAGCTAAAGAAGAAGCCGGTAATTCGGTGTTTGGAATCAGTAGAGGCAACAACTTTGCCTTCTGAGAATGAATGTACTGAGATTGGGTTTCAAGGACCTATTTTGCAAGATAGCTCTTTGATCGGTGATGATCGTAAAGAACTAGGGATGACAGTTGTTCTTGTTTCGGCCCCTCCCAAGGCGGCATCAGCTACTTCCTCTAGGAAGAGAAAACAACAAGGGCATTATACTCCTTCTCCCAAGAAACTCAAAACCATTCTTGGGGGAAAGGTTTATGTGTTGCATGCTGAATCTCTGGGACTGTCAGAGTCTGATCTTGACTCAACCTTGATCTCTCTGAAGAAGAAAAAGGTTGGTAGGCCTCTTAGTAGCCTTAACAAAGTACCAAAGCCTGCGAAGGAATTGGTTACTCTGCCTCTACGTATCTCAACCCCAAAGTTTGGCAGGGGAGAGGCTAGCCCTAACAATAAGGGCAAAAATGTAGCTTAATTTCCTTGTTTCTTACCTAGGCATCTAATGGAAGACTATTCTTGTTTAGATTTCGGTATTACTTTGTTGTACACTAATTGAGGTCCGCATGCGACTGGTATTACCGCTACATGGAATTTAGAGAGGTTTAGTTAAAAATTAAATGTGATAGGCTTAACTAAGGGTATTTGTAATGAGGGCTACTTGTCTCTTTGTTAGTGCTTGTTGCCAATTAGATTTATTAGTCGTAAGTAGGCAAATTGATGTAAACGTCTTCTAACCGTGCGTGGACAAGTTAATGAAATTGTCTATTTTCTCAAAAAAAAATTATTTAATTTAAATTTGAGAAGTTGGGCTCGTTTGTTTTATAGAATTAAGGGCTTGTGAAAGGAAATTATTATTTTCCTATGTCTGGAGTGCACAAGGAAATAAACAACTTTCCTTAAAGACAAGAAAATATGAAAGGGTTTAGCGGGATTTAGAGTGTGTCATGCATCTAGGTGGGTGGGAATAAAAGTGAGATAATAAGATAGGGAGCAAATTTGTTACCCAGGTTTGCCATTTCAAGCAAGTTATTAGTAGTCCTATTTTGGATAACCAAAGTCTTTATCGGAGAGCATCTACTATGGTATGCGCCACAATTACTTTCGGCGTGTGAACAACAAGGCTACCTGAGTTTAAAGCAAGTTCACTTGTTGGATTGAATTGCTCATGTGACCTGGGTCACTATCACTGGACAACAATTTTCATCCATCTAAAATTTGATTTGGGTTACCACATGATTGTTTGTTGAATTAATAATACATTTTTATCGGTTAAAAATACATTTTTTTAGTGTGAATAATCGTTTTAAATATCCTTGAATTGAAACATGAAGATTTTGCCCTCCTCCAAGCGAACCAGGACTCTCTCCAAGCGAACAACGACACCACCACCTCTTTCTCAGACAATAGTCGACTAGACATGTAGAAGAAATTGTCACCAATCGCATCCTCACCTACATGAATATTCACAAAAGCCTTATCATATGGCACAAGAGCAGATACCGCCGCCTTCTTCATCCCATCATACAAGTACAATAAGTTGTACGACTAGGAAGAAACCGTAACAGAGCAAGAGTCGCAATGTTTTTTTTTTTTTTCTAATGTAACTAAAATATATTAACTATTAAATGTAGGAGTAATTTTAAATACACACTTAATCTCTTAATACACACCTCATACTTAATATACTACCCATTGTTCTAGGATATTCTGTATCTTTCTAAATATTCTTTATGTGTCTTGGCCTTATGTCAATAGGATATGTAGTTTGACTACATCTATGTATTCATATCCTTATCATATTGGTATTGTGTAATTCTCTATATAAAGAGCTTCTATCAATGAATAATATACACAGCTTTTTCTATTCTAAAATTACTTTCACTTCATCACGTTATCAGCTATTGCCTCAACCCTTGAGCTAATAGTTTTCCCAAACCCTACAACCAAAGCCGAAAACTCTCGGCCCTACCTCAGCCGCCATCGCTGTTGCTGCTGCCGCCATTGCCGTCGGCCGTCCGCTCCGCCGCTTTCTTCTCATCCGATCAAGCATCCAAGTTTTACGGTATGTTTTCTTTACAACCCTAAAACTCTTCAAAGTTCAATAACCTCAGGGGAGATAAAGTGTTTTCTCCCCTTCTTCTACTCCATTCTATGCTTGGGTCGGTGTATTTGCAGGTTTCAAAATCCCGGTTGTTCTCCCCGGGTCCAAAGTTGTGTTTGATCAACTTTGGTTATTGCTATTTTGAAGGTGTGTTTGATCACCATCACACAAGTTTTTCGGGTCGTGTTTGATCTACTCCGGACATTTAGGGTTGTGTTTGATCAACCCTAGAGAGACAAACCAAAAGCATCGTATTTGAGTATCCTTTTTGGGTCTCCAACAGAAAACTAATATGACTTGTTCTCTCTTGTATGCAGATGGACAGAGGCATTGAATTCGACGTCCTTGACGCCCATGGTACTGAGTACCATCATTGGGTCTCGGACATAGAGCAAACCTTCATCGCTAAGGATATGACCGAGACCATATTCCCCGATCCAACTCAGGAACCGCCTCACAAGAGAACAAAATCTCAGGCGCTCATGTTCCTTCGTAAGCATATCGATCCCACACTGCGCGGGCAGTATCAATCAAAGCATGATCCAAAAGATCTGTGAGATGCACTTGCCGAACGCTTCGGCAATATGCATTCGACCTTGCTCCCAGAACTAATTGCTCGCTGGGATTACAAGAAGGTTGATGACTTCAACAGGGATATGCTTTGCCTACAAGCTCAACTAGGCTATGTGGAGTCAAGAAAAGTGATGCCGACATGATTGAAAAGACTTTCTCGACCTTCCCTTCAGCTGCTAAGATCCTAATGAACCAATATCGACTTGAGTTCACAAATAAGAGGATTACTACATTTACCGGCTTAATGACGCAACTCCTTATGGAAGAAAAGAACAACATGATCAATGATCAACATAATTTGCGTCCAGTAGGCACCCGAAAAATTTCGGAATCTAATTACAACAGCAAACGGAGCCAGAAAGCTCCGAAACGTAAGGATCAACATCGAAATGAACCTTATGCACGAGGGAATCAACACCACCATGTCTCTGGTTCTCGGGGACAAGGTAGTGGCTTTAGTGGCCATACCAACACATGGCGTCGAGACACCGGTGCTGCCGGCCCTAAGGACGGCGTCGCTCCTCTCGGAAGCAACATGTTCGCTCTTCTTCTGCCTTTGATGGTCAATGCAACAGATGTGGGTCCAAGGACCACTGGTACAAAAGTTGTCGCGCTTCTGCAAATGTTGTTGCCGCATACAAGAAATACAAGGAATTGATGGAAGTCAATTCCACTGAAAACAATGGAGTTGAACATAATGTTACCTTCAAGGTCGCAGACCCCAATAGACATTTTTTTGACTTAGATGCTCCTGACTTTGACGACACGGCTAGATTGTTTTCCCTTTTACAAGTCATGATGTAATAACGCATCGTTAGCATGCCATGCTTAGTTTTCTTCTCAATTTTTTTTGAGACCCTTATATACTCTTTTCAGCGCATTAATGAAAGTTTATTTCTTTTGGTTCTTCTTGTCTCTACATGGTTCGAATTGATTTACATATACCTTAGAACACATGGCATCAACGCCGTCTTTTGTCTCTCCCTTAAAGGAGGTGACGTAGGGCGCTGTGACTCTTAAGGAGAGTTACTAACGTGTTTTCCAGTTCAAGTCTTTTACCTATAGCGGATTTTTCATCATCAATTGTTCAACTAGGCTCATCCAAGTTAGAATGATGTCTTAGAATTGTCCGAAATTAAGGAGCTAGTGGTTTTAAGTGTGCCTCGCACTACCGACCCTCCACAGACATGCTTGGTCATACTTAATTTGGAGTTACCGAAAGCTTTTGATTTTGGATTCTCATTATGCTATTACCCCAATTGCCGTCTTGTACTAGATGTTAAAGACTTGGTAACACCGGATCACTATCGAATCTTCTAGGTTCTCTGGACTTGGATTTGATCATCAACACGTCCTTGTGGCTGAGCATACGTCTCCATGCCACCAGTAAGCTTCAGAAGCTTTGCTAATACCAAATCTGTGAAAAACAGTAATCTGTCATCCCTGGATAGTCAATTTGTTTGAGTTTTGTGAAAATTTCCGGACGAACCAGAAAGTGAGCTTTATATCATTGGAAAGCTCCATGAGTCTAGTTTTCAGAACATTTTGCGGTTTGTCCATATCTATTTTAACGAATGAATTATGACTGTTTTAGTGTACAAAGGTCATTCTGCGCGAGAAATTTTTCAGCACTCTTGGGATTGTTGCTACTTTTAGCTTTTTTCAATCCTTCTAAATGGCTTGATATCGACCTATTTATTCATATATCTAATTTTTTTTATAGGTATGTCTCTTGGAGAGATTGAGTGCCTCGCATATAGTGGATCAACCACACAATTCTAAGGAACCGACAACTATTTCTTGAGTTAGTGCCTTGTAAATCCTTTGTGACGACAATGATTGGATCTTCTCCTGTGATCCTCGGGCATGGAACCGCTTCTTCTTTCTGCCTCATAGCACTATGATCCACGTCACGGACGCTCTTTATGCCCCAAAATGGCACCGAACCCTGTTAAGCTTTAAGGACATTCGCGCTAATGGCTTTCACTTGGAAACTCATTGTGAAGATGGAACTTAGTTCTTGTGTATCACTTCTCATGATACGGACGTAAATGTATATTGGAAAAACACATGTGTTAATCTAGTGGTCTTTACTTACTACGATTCGGATTGTTGAATCACATGTAGTCGCCAAACAAGATATTTGGGACTCTGACTCATACAAGCTTTGGCATGATCGACTTGGTCATCCTGGAAGAGACATGATGATCCGAATTCTGCGTAATTCTCATGGACATCCTTTTTTCAAATCAAAACGAAAACATTTGGGAAATGTATCACTTGAATCATGGTGGTGACGCCACAAATGGTCATCACGGCCCAAAGGGGGACTTTGACGTCTCCGGGCTCGGCACCAACTTCCTGGCTGCCGCCCGGCCGATACCTCAAGCAATTGAGGCATGCCGTTCTTCCTTGATGTGTCGTGACTCTTTCACAATGCTCATCGTTCATTTTTGCAAAGCTTGTTCTTTAGCGAAATAGTATCGAGTTAACCGTCTTACGCTAAAGATAACATCAAGAACATTCAATTCTATATCGTATCCAGGGTGATATTTGTGGATCCATCCATCTGAATATGGACCATTTGATACTTTATGGTTATGGACTCATGCGTGCTCTTGTCCACACGTAATGCTGCATTTCTAAACTCCTAGCACAAATATTAACTTCGGGTCACCACACGGATTATCTTATTAAGTCAATTCAACTGGATAACGCTGGAGAATTTACATCAAAGATTTTTGATGACTATTGCATGTCTATTGGGATTGAAGTTGAGCATCTTGTACTCCATGTTCACACGCCAACAGTTTCGCCGAAGATACGATTAAGCAAGCTTCAGCTTATTGTTCGAGCGTTGGTAATGCGCACCAACCTCCCAATACGTCATGGGCTATGCAATATGCATGCAGCCTTACTTATTCTTTCGACCCACTGCCAAACAACCATTTAGTGCGTACCAGTGGCACTGGATATGAGCCTGACATTTCGCATCTACGCATTTTTGGTTGTTCGGTTATGTGCCAATTACGCCTCACTGCATTCTAAGATGGGTCCTCAGGACGATTGGTATCTCGTTGGTTATGAATCTCCATGATTATCAGATGCCTTGAGCCATTAACAGGTGATCTCTTTACACAAGGTTTGCGGATTGTCACTTTGATGAACATTCTTCCCGTCGTTAGGGGGAGATATGAACAAACATGTTCATGTGGAACGACAGGAAAACTGTCGTGGTTTGTCCACACTCTGTCTCATTATGATCCCTACACTCATAGACTGAAGTGAAGTGAAACGTATTCTCAAACTTCAGAAAGTAGTAGATACGATGCCTGACTCTTTCTCCAAGATTGCAAAGTGACAAGATCAGATATACCAGCTGCAAATGTTCATGCTAGGCTCGAAGTCCTTAGAAAGGGCATGGCCATCCCGGGCTGGGACTGTCTCTTATATTGGATCTTCTCTTCTGATCCTCGGGCGTGGAACCGCTCCCTTTTTTCTGCCTCATACACTATGATCCACGTCACGGACGCTCTTTATGCCCTAAAATGGCACCGAACCCTGTTGAGTTTTAAGGACATTCGCGCTAATGGCTTTCACTTGGAAACTCATTGTGAAGATGGAATTGAGTTCTTGTGTATCACTTCTCATGAATACGGACGTAAATGTATATTGAAGAAACTCATGAGTCAATCTAGTGGTCTTTATCTTACTACGATTCAGATTGTTGAATCTCATGTAGTCGCCAAACAAGATATTTGGGACTCTGACTCATACAAGCTTTGGCATGATCGACTTGGTCATCCTGGAAGGTACATGATGATCTGAATTCTGCGTAATTCTCATGGACATCCCTTTTTCAGATCAAAATGAAAACATTTGGGAAATGATATCACTTTGAATCATGGTGGTGACGCCACAAATGGTCATCACGGCCTAAAGGGGACTTTGACGTCTCCGGGGCTCAGCACCAACTTCCTGGCTGCCGCTCGGCCGATCCCTTAAGCAATTGAGGCGCGCCGTTCTTCCCTTGATATGTCGTTGACTCTTTCAAACGCTCATCGTTCGTTTTGCAAAGCTTGTTCTTTAGCAAAAGTAGTATCGAGACCATCTTACACTAAAGATAACACCGAGAACATTCCATTTCTACATCGTATCTAAGGTGATATTTGTAGACCTATCCATCCTGAATGTGGACCATTTCGATACTTTATGGTCCTGGTGGATGCTTCAACGATTACTCATGTCGCGCTTTTGTCCACACGTAATGCTGCATTTCCAAAACTCCTAGCACAAATTATTAAACTTCGGGCTCACCACTCGGATTATCTAATTAAGTCAATTTAACTGGATAACGCTGGAGAATTTACATCAAAGACTTTTGATGACAATTGCATGTCTATCGGGATTGAAGTTGAACATCCCGTACCCCATGTTTACATGCAAAACGGTCTCGCTGAAGCTACAATTAAGCGGCTTCAGCTAATTGCTCGAGTGTTGGTAATGTGCACCAACCTCTCAATTACATCAAGGGGCTATGCAATATTGCATGCAGCCTTACTTATTCGTTTCAGACCCACTGCCACACAACCATTCAGTGCGTACCAGTTGCTCACTGGATATGAGCCTGACATTTCGTATCTACGTATTTTCGGTTGTTCGGTTTATGTGCCAATTACTCCTCCACTGTGTTCTAAAATGGGTCCTCAAAGACGATTATGTATCTACGTTGGTTATGAATCTCCAACGATTATCAGATACCTCGAGCCATTAACAGGTGATCTCTTTACCGTAAGGTTTGCGGATTGTCACTTTGATGAGACATTCTTCCTGTCGTTAGGGGGAGATACGAACAAACGTGTTCATGTGGAACGACATGAATTGTCGTGGTTTGTCCCCACTCTGTCTCATTATGATCCCCGCACCTCACAGACTGAAAGTGAAGTGAAACGTATTCTCGAACTTCAGAAAGTAGCAGATACGATGCATGACACTTTCTCCGATGATACAAATTACTAGGCGGATACTACTAATATCGAAATTATTAATAGTACTAAAACACACAAGTAATATAGTTCGAAGAAAACGTATTCCTCTCTTATTATTGTGCAAAATGGTACAATAGTTATTGTCTAATGCCTTCTCTCACAATAACACTCTAAACAAATATCTGTCTAATTGTTTCCTCTTTGATAAACAGATGTTGTCTCTGTTTTACTCTCTTGTCTAAAACTAAGCTAGACACCTCTATTTATAAAGTCTAAATCCTTATCTAAGTTGGAGATTACTCCTTAACTAAGTTAGACAACTAATCCCAAACTAAGTTGGAAAACTATTCCCCTAACAAGCTAGAAAAGCCATTTCCTTAACTAACTTGGAGAAGGAATCGGCTAATCCCTAAAAGACTAGGATACACCCGTATCATCCGAGATTGCGAAAGTGACAAGATCAGATATACCAGCTGCAAATGTTCCTGCTAGGCTCGAAGTCCCTAGAAAGAGCACGGCCATCCCCGGGCTCGGTACTGCCATCGTTGGCGGCGCCGTCCACAATGGAGGGATGGAGGCCGTGGCTCCCCAAAGGAAAAGGGGGGAGGCCACCTGGTTCGGTTGACACGTGTCCAAGAAAGAAACGGACTGACAAGGCACATATCAGTCCTTTGATCATCGATGTTGAGAATCCTTCTCATGAGATCATCTCTGATAACAGTTATGTCCATGAATTGATGTTAGAATCCACGAGGGACGCCTCAGGATCAATGTCAACATCAGAGAACATAGAGATCTCCATGTGTTATGATAACACTTATGAATTGATGAACCGGTCATCAACCCATGTCGATGATATATTTGCTTATTCCGTGGCTCATGAAATCATTGAGCACGATGACATCGAACCACACTTTGTTGCAGAATGCCAAAACAGAGCAGATTGGCCTAAATTGAAAGTTGCAATCCAGGCAGAATTAGACTCTCTGACAAAGAGACAAGTCTTCGGCCTAGTAGTGCTAGCTCCGCCGAGTGTAAAGCCTGTTGGACATAAATGGGTCTTTGTTAGGAAGTGTAATGAGAAGAATGAGGTACTTCAGTATAAGTCCCGCCTTGTGGCGCAAGGTTTCTCACAACGCCCTAGGATTGATTACGAGGAGACTTACTCTCCGGTCATGGACGTCATAACTTTCCGCTACTTAGTCAGTTTGGTAGTGTCCGAAAAACTTGACATGCATCTCATGGATGTGGTTACAGCATATCTCTATAGGGATTTAGATTCAGAGATATATATGAAAGTGCCCGATGGCATTACGTTACCTGAGTCAAGTGACTCTAAACCATGGAGTGCGTATGCTATAAGGTTGCAATGCTCACTTTACGGATTAAAACAATCCGGGCGAATGTGGTATACTCGTTTAAGTGACTACTTGATTAGGGAGGGATATAAGAACGATGAACTATGCCCGTGCGTGTTCATAAAGAAGACAAGTTTCGGATTTGCAATAGTGGCCGTTTATGTCGATGACATGAACATTATCGGTACTCTTGATGAAATCAAAGAGACCGCGGCTTATCTAAAATCCGAGTTTGAGATGAAAGATCTTGGGAAGACTCGTTTTTGCCTAGGTCTTGAACTAGAACACCGAGTCTATGGAATTCTTATCCATCAGTCTGCATATGTTCAAAAGATGCTCACGCGATTTAATATGGACAAGATGCACCCTTTTAGCACTCCCATGATTGGTCGAAGTGTGGATATAACTAAAGATCCATTCCGTCCGAAAGAGGACGACGAAGAGGTCTTGGGCGCAGAGGTTCCATACCTTAGTGCAATAGGCGCATTATTGTACTTAGCTCAATGCACTCGACCAAACATTGCATTCTCAGTCAACTTGTTAGCTAGATTTAGCTCAGCGCTAACCCAACGTCATTGGACCGGAGTTAGGAACATCTTTCGATAACTTAAGGGTACCATTGACTTGGGACTGTTTTTTCCTTACACTGATTCAAGAAAGACAGAAGATGGTCCTATGGCTCATGGAAGACACGGCACCGATCCACCAATTGACCGGACCGCCGCCATGGACGCCGCCGGCACGGCTGCTGGACACGGGTCCAATGCCGAGCACGCCACAGCCGCCTTGTCCTATGCTGAGACACCTAACAATACGTTGGTGGGTTTCGCCGAAGCCGGATATATATCCGATCCTCATAAAAGACGTTCTCAAACTGGTTATGTGTTCACCATTGGGAATACGACGATATCTTGGAGGTCTACTAAGTAAACTCTAGTGACGACATCTTCAAATCATGCAGAGATTATAGCTTTGCATGAAACTGTTCAGGAATGTGTTTGGTTGAGATCAATCATTAAGCACATTAGAGGGACTAGTGGATTAAGTTCTACAACTGATAGACCTACATGCATTTATGAGAACAATGCAACTTGTATTGAGAAAATGAAGTTATGTTACATCAAGGGTGATAATACAAAGCACATTTCACCTAAGTTCTTCTACAACCAACAGCAACAGGCGTTTCTCAACATTCAAGTGAACCAAGTTAGTTCCGAAGGAAACGCAGTAGACTTATTTACTAAGTCCTTACCTAAGTCTACTTTTGAGAAACATGTGAAACGTATAGGCATGCGTCGGCTATCAAGTCTCTCTGAATAATGTTCACATCATGGGGAGTATCATCTCAATGAAGTAGGCTAATGCGTTGTACTCTTTTTATCCTACGATCAAGGTTCGGTTTTTCTCCCACAGGGTTTCTGTAACTTGACGAGGTTTTTGACGAGGCAACAGATTAGCACCATCGGCATATCAGCGCACGGCACAGGGAAAATGTTCTAGGATATTTTGTATATTTATAGATATTTTTTATGTGTGTCTTGGCCTTATGCCAATAGGATATGTAGTTTGACTAGATCTATGTATTCATATCTTTACCATATTGGTATTGTGTAATTCTCTATATAAATATCAATGAATAATATACACATCTTTCACGATTCTCTATTCTAAAATTACTTTCACTTCATCACCCATCTAGTTTTTCATTTCAATATTATACTAAATACACATCCCAAACTGCCTAAAATACCCTCAATATTCAAAACTAATAATAATTTGTATTTAATTATATATTTATTATTTCACAACTCTCTTTACGTATTCTTTTTTATTTTCTGTTAATTTTTTTAATCGGGTTATAAATTTTTTCTTGATATTTTTCAATTTATAATCAAAATAGTAATATTATATTCGAACTTTAAATCTCCAATATGACATCAATCGGCTAGAATTTGAAGAAAAAAAAATATTGAGCATACATAATATTTTCAAAGTTAAGAAACTAGTAGAAGTACAATAGCATAAAAACTGGTTTTTAGTCTGCAAGATAAAAACTAAAGTTAATAAAAAAAAAACTATATGAATCAATAAATAGTACATTTTTTTTTATCAAAATGTCATTCCATTTAAATCAGAGCAAACAATACAAAGACGACGTACCCCTGTGGGGTTGTCAGAAAACATCATCTTGCAGAATTGCAAGTCCTATACTAGCTAAAGCATAAGCTTTGAAATCGAAAGTACACCCACCTTGTAACGATTAAACACGATTTTACAAGTAAACTAGGATCCGCAGAAAACTATCAAATACTCTACGAATGCAAACTAGCTTACCTGGACTAAACTAAATTTAAACGGTAATTGTAGTGAGAGTAGAAACCTCCCACTCAACCCAATTCAAACAAGCCCAGGCCCAATAGAGGGAAACCTTAGCTGATGCATCCCAAGCCCAAAATGGCCCAAACCCATGAGCAACCATGGTTGAATCACCAGCAGCCTCCACATAAGCTAGTTTTCTGCCGCCGTCAACACCAATCGACAACTCACCTTCTCCGGCACTCCTACGGCCATGCTTCAATCCTTAACCATCAACCCATCGGATACCGGGCATAGACCAAGAAGAGTCCGCCATGATTTGCTCAGAGATTCTGATCTGAATACCAGCCAATGGATCCCTAGAAGCCGCCATCCATCCACCATCTCCATTGTTACAGCCACCAGTTTGCTGTCACCATAGAGTCAAAGAGAAATCGGTCAAAAAAATTACCCGATTCTGATCGAGTCTTGTTCATGGAATGGCGTCGTGCAAGTCCGCAATCATCACCACCGATTCGACGGAGAGAGAGGAAATAAATCCACCTCTTAATCGAAAAAGTAAGAAAGCCACCAGAGGAGAACCACCGTCGCCACCAAATTTCCTCTCGAGCGAGAGGCCAGCGAGAGAGAGCATAGGGTTTTATGAAGCAGTTTATATCAGTAAATAGTACATGTGATTATGACAGTAATTGAAATTCAGGTGATGAATTTTGGAGAAAATATTTTTATTTCTTTTCTTTTGATGCGTAGTAATAGTGGAGAAGAGTTAGGTTTTAGAGAAGATGAAGTTTTTTTTTCCTTAATAATTGATGGATGTTTTTGTAATTAAACATACTTATAAAATCTGATGTAAAATATAAAATAAGAAATGTGTGTATTAAGAGATTAGCTGTGTGTATTTAAAATTTTTCTAAATGTAGATAACGTAAATGTAATAAAATAAACTATTAAGTATAGACTTCATTTTCATTCTCTATCAACAATTTGAACGGAAGGTAAGACGGTTAGACCCGGCAAGTGTATAAGTTAAGAATATGAAGACTTCACTGAAACTACGTACTAATTGTGAGAAAAATAAGCATCTATGTCTTCTTGTGAGAATAACAAAGACCATCTTCTTTTGAAGGACACTTTATCATCTGGCTGTAGAAAATGTTAAGGGTTTTGACTTTTGATGTCACATGAATGACTCCCTCAAATTCTAATTTACACAAAGAACAACTGCATCTTTCAATCAAAAGAAAAATAAAATAAAAGGACAACTGCATCTTTGTCCCCTTTCGAGAATAACGAAAGACTATCTCTTAATCTAATTGCAGAAAATGTTAATTTAGTGACATATGCTCCAACTAATAATTGTGAAAAGAACAACCGTAGGTAATTGGTTAAACAAAAGATACAACAACCACCCATGGGGTTTGGTCCAGTGGTAAGCATGCTGGGTCTGTTTGTTGGACGAATGTTACAATGATACTCCTGGTAATAAAAGGTCACTGGTTCGATATTCCGCAAATGAAAAACACCCTATGGGGAGAGGCCATACTCATGTTGCTCCCGGCCTCGGAGTGGTAGTCCCACCCGACCACCATTTTATAAACCAATATAAAAAAAGATACAACAACCGTATATTTGTCTCCTTGTGACAATAAACCACCAAACAAAATTACTGAAAATATTAATTTAGACCAAGACAGAAACCTCATGCGCCATATATATATTATCTCCCCTTAACCTCTTAGAAACTACTCCAATCACAATTGTGTTTAGTGTTAACACATTCGAGATCTATAATTGCAATTGTTCACACAGCACGTCCTCTTCTAAAGTTGAGACATGGAGATCATGAATGCCATGGATCCTTCGCTGTATAAGGCAGCAGCATCCGGTGATATTCGTTTTCTCAGAGAAGTTAGAGCTGGGAGTAGACCAGTTGACATTCTCTTGCTGAAGACCCCAAAAGGCAACAACGCTCTTCATATAGCTGCTCAGTTCAAGCATACAAATTTCTTCAAGCAATTCCCAAAGCACCTTCAATCTTCGTTGTTTTGGGCCACCAACATCAAGGATGACACTCCCCTGCACATTGCTGCTGGGGTAGGTTGTGTTGAATTAGTTGAGTTCCTCATCGATCACGCAAGAGAGTTACAGACTGATGCAGCAGATGTGGAGACCGGACCAGCCAATGCTGAAGCTTATAAAGAGTTACTTCGAATGACTAATTCGGATAAAGATACAGCTTTGCATGTTGCTGTCAAATCCGGGCACCATGATGTTGTGATATTGTTAATGGATGCCGATCCAGAATTGAGCTGTTATACCAATAACGCAAACGAATCTCCTTTGTTCTTAGCTGTCAGCAAGGGGTTTCCGAAAATTGGTTCTTGTATTTTGGATAAGTCTCCAGCATCTCTTTCTTTCAAGGGGGTTAAAGGTGTCACAGCTTTGCATGCAGCAGTAACCCGCAATTCAACCTGCAAAGGTAACTCTTGTTGACACACACACATATATAGTCTTTATTAGGTTCAGACATTTCTTATTTACTCAAAATGTACGAGTTTTCTAATAGAACCACTTTCCGGTTATATTTTAAAATCATAGCCAATTAGTATGTAGATATATATGACATGATTATTTCTGCAAAATTTCAGCTAAATTAAACCGTTAAAGTATCGAAACTATATGATTATAGTGAGCGAACCGAATTTGTTCAACTTAAACCGTTCATGTATTTCACAGTTTTAAATACCTTAACGATTATCAATATGTTTTAAAACTTTCATTATATGTTTTAAGACTTTCATTATATGTTTTAAGAAATCTGTGGCTACTGAAATTCTCTTGCTACTTTTAAATGAAATTACCGAATAATTAACACTTGTATCTGTCACGTGTAATTCTAGTTGACTAAAATTTTATGCATACTATGAGCAAAAATGCAAAATTGTTATCGAGGGATATGGATACTAATCGCATGCACTATTTTGTCCAAACATGTATAGATATTGTGAAGCTCATGGTGTCCAAAAATCCTCAAATAATCAAAGAAGCTGATGAACTTGGTTGGACTCCCTTACACTATGCAGCATTCAAAGGGAATGTTGAAGCAATTAGACTGCTGATAGAATGCGCCAGTTCTGTGGCTTACATCTTAGACAAATGTGGAATGTCTGCTCTTCATGTTGCGGCCCACGCAGGCCGCATAAAAGCAATGAAAGAGTTAATTCGATTACGGCCGGATACCTGTGATTTGCTCAACCACAAAGGCCAAACGGTTCTTCATGCTGCTGTTTTGGGTGACAAGCGGCTTGTGATCAAGTATATTTTGAAGACGCGTGAGCTAGCAGGACTTGCAAACGTAGCAGACAATGAGGGAAATACTCCTTTGCATCTGGCTGCCTATAAACAACGTCCCTTCATTATGAGAGTCTTGGCGAGGGACCCTAGAGTTGACAAGACTGCAACTAATGATCATCATTCGAAAGCCACTGACATATTCCTTGGCGACAGTATTGAGCTGGTAAGGAACTTATATATGCACAGATATAAAGGCACTAAAATGTCGTGGATATATGTATCTTTCTGTTTTGGAGACCATGGTTTATCTCCTTTCATTTTACCTATAAACCTTGGTACCTCAAATATATTGTAGGACACCTTTGGTAGGTACACAGTCTTGCGAGTTCTCGGGAGGTCTATCGGTGTGCCAATTTTCCAGCGATATGTCCGCCGTGACTTTATGAAATTAGAATCATCAGAGGAGGAGAATGCTAAGCCCACCGCAACGACCATTCCAAACGAAAGAGCTGTCAAAACTTTGCTTGACGACTCAAAAAAATTTGACACAAATCTACTAGTTGCGGTGCTCATTGCTACCGTCACTTTTTCAGCACCTCTGACCATGCCCGGAGGTTTCCATAGCAACGGAGAGGCGATTCTACACTGAAGGCCATTTTTCATATTGTTCGTCTTATTTGACACCATCTCCTTCCTCTTGTCACTTTTTGTGGTGTATAATCATTTTATGTTGTCAAATGAGTCACGAGTCATTCTAGCCACGCCTTCAGATTATATTCGCTATTCCATTGCATCAATGGTGGTAGCATTTGCTTCGGGTGTGTTTGTAATGCTACCCAAGTACAGTCCACTCGGCATTTTGGTCATTGTGATGTGCATCGTTTTATGCTTCTTCATCCTCATAAGGATGAGGTCTGCCAATCCACCAACTAGGCGAGAAATGAAGAGACGCATTTGGCTCCGTTCCCGTATAATTTAATGGCGGGCCGTTCCAGAAAAACTCTACTTCGGTACTCCTTTTGTAAGCTCCACATATATACGGATATCTTATTGCATTCTGGGATTTTTGGGTATCCTGCATGTCAGTCAAGTCCAAGTCCAAGACATGTATGATCTTCTTAACATCTATAGGTCTTCTCATTAAATAAATTCGAATTGTATTCCCAACCGGCAATTCATTTGTTTCATATCTGAGTTGATATAACCCACTTTCAGAAATTGAAAAATAGTGAAACAAAAAGGAAAGAGGTCGTCAATCAGCATATGCTTCAAGCAATGCAATTTAAATGCTGTTAAGAAGTCATATATAGTGGTATCAGTCATATGCTGGTATTTCGATAGCAAGGAGCAACAGACGAGGATAGTACAAGTGCAACACAATACAGAAAACACAATGTATCAAAAAGGCAAGGGAAAGGCATGTCCAACGTAGGGTTGCAACATCCCCAGTTCCCCACACAGAACAAGTCAAGTATAATTGCTGGGTTTTGGAATTGGAAACACATTGTTCCAGTTCCAGACACGAATAATTAAGTTTGCCCAAACAGAAATTCCATCCAGAGCATGCATACAAGACCAATATAGAGACACAGTATTTGATACCTAAGCTCAGCTCAACAACTGCAATGCAAGACCAGAAAGGAAGATGTCTCAAGAAGACCCTTGCCATTTCACTAAGAAAATTAAGTGGCCGATGCAGAAAATAAAAAATAAAATAAAAAACTCTGAATCATATGCAATGCAGAGCAATCTTCAAGATTAAAGCTTGAACTACTCTAAGTTAATGGGAGAATCCAAATCACCTCTACCATATTATTTCTCAGGTATTTGAACAACAAGGTACCTGCTTTGAACACTATATAATAGTGCCAGCATACAAAGACAATTCAGTGCGACTAGGAATGAGTAAGAAGGCTACTTCGCTTGAGAATAAGAAACTATGATTTATTTGGTACTCCACTTCCAAACAAAGTACTAGATCAGACTACAATGACAATATGACTACTTGGATAGAATGGTGAGATTTTGATCCAATGTGCTCTGTAATTTTGTTATCCACAGTGACCCGCATATATGAATGACAATGCAAGAAAAGGTTTCAACTACCTACTTATATTACTCTTTAACTACACGTCACAGAGGATAACTTATGCCGCCACAAAATTTAATCCATAAGATATGAAGAACCCAAATGACGGATATAAATTATCAGAGCTAGATATATCTTCCTTATCTCATTAGGAACTTTAGGAAACAAAGACTGCACACGAATTATTAATGAGCAACTGTGAGGAGGTGGCAAAAGCATTTACAACAGGGATTGCAAAATGAACCTTGAATTTTTTTTTTCACATATAAACATTTGATAAGCTTCAGCAGCTAAAGAGCACAAGTTATTTTCATGTTTGAATGAGTGAATAGAATTCAAGGATGAATATTATCATACCCTGGGGGATTACTAATAAAGAAGCTGATAAAGACCATAATTCAAGAAGAGGCCAAAGGATCATGAAACCTGCATAGACTCGGAGAGTCGGAGACAATATTTAAGTTTGTAGAAACAGAAAATGCAAAATGCAAAAAAATGCGAACGAAAAGACTCATTTATTTTCCAAAATCTAGCATCTTGAAATCAAAACTAAGATGAACATAGTAAGCTGTTGAAAGGACCCAAAGAGTTTTCAAAGCAGGGCAATCATAGGTTGCAAGTTGTAGGATCCATTTTCGTTTTCTATGGAAACCAGGGGTAGAGGAGCATAACCTCAAAGATTTGGTCATGGTATTGGCCCAGAAAAACTTGGTAATGATACCTTATCCTCCAAAAATCATTATACTTTCTAAAGAACTACCCTTCCTTTATGTCTTGGTTATACAATGCCAGCTGCTCAAAACTTTAAATATGCATGTTTCTCAATTGAAATACTGAGTAGATTGGTTACTTACCCACTATACGTAAGCAGACTTTTATGTGTAGAATCTATTGTATAAGAGTAGCTTATAGCATCCTAGGAAAACAAACTTGATCCACATTACATTCAACACATCCAAACACATGAATGATTCTGAAAGGAAAAAATTCAACTGCCAACCTTTATTCAAGCATTCCCCGCATTATCATTGCCACATACAATAACTTATGCAGTGAAGAAGTATTCTATCCGACATGATAGATAAACCAAATAAAGGAAATAAAACATTAGACCTAAAACTCCATCATCACCTATCTTGCCCATATCCCATACCAAGGAAATGAAACAGCAGTGGGCAAATATAGAAGAAAAAAAACTACTGTGTCTGCAAAATCTTGTGATGTTTATCTAAGGAGAGCTGTCAAAGGCATTTACAAACAAGGATAGCAAACTGAACCTTGAATTCTCCATCAGCTGCAGCACACCAGTACATATGTATACGAAACTGCTCCACAACCTCCCTCTCACACAACTCCTCAATGCTGTGACCACTGAATATCCTTAATATTAATCCCTTCCTTTACCATCTCATAAAGCGGACTCAACTCCCTCAGCTTCTTCACCTGCTGCACCGTAAGCTTCACGGCCCTGTCAATCTCATCCTCAGTCGTAAACCTCCCAATCCCAAACCTAATCGAAGTATGCGCCATGTCCTCGTCCACCCCCAACGCCCTCAACACATACGAGGGCTCCAAACTGGCACTAGTACAAGCACTTCCACTCGACACCGCCACCTCCTTGAGCCCCATCAGCAAGCTCTCCCCCTCCACATACGCAAACGACAAGTTCAAATTCCCCGGATACCTCCTCTCAACACTCCCATTCACCACCACCTCATCCAGCTGCTCCTTAATCCCCTTGAGCATCCTCTCCTGCAAATAACTAATCCTCTTCTGATCATACTCCATCTCCTTCTTCGCAATCTCGCAAGCAGCCCCCATCCCCACAGCCAATGGAGTCGGAACCGTCCCGCTCCGAATCCCCCTCTCCTGCCCCCCTCCATTCATCTGAGGCTCCACTCGAATCCTCGGCCGGCGCCTCATGTACAATGCACCAATCCCCTTCGGCCCGTAAACTTTATGCCCACTCAACGACATCAAGCTCACATTCCACTTGTCAACCTCAATCGGAATCTTCCCCAAAGCTTGAGCCGCATCGGTATGAAACGGAATCTTGAACTCCTTGCATATCTCTCCGATCTCCTCCATCGGTTGTATCACTCCAATCTCATTGTTGACCGCCATTACAGAGACTAACCCGGTATCGGGTCGGATCGCGGCCCGGAGCTGGTCCAGGTCGATAAGCCCATCGGGCTTCACCGGAAGATAAGTGATCTCGAAACCCTCCTGCTGGAGATGGCGGCAGGAGTCCAAGACGCACTTGTGCTCCGTCTGGGTGGTGATGACGTGGCGCTTCTTGTCTCGGTAGAAGTGCATGACGCCCTTCACGGAGATGTTGTTGCACTCGGTGGCGCCGGAGGTGAAGACGATTTCTTTCGGGGAGGCGCCGATTAAGTCGGCGACTTGCGCGCGGGCGGTTTCGACGGCGGAGTCGGACTCCCAGCCGTACATGTGGGTCCGGGAGTGGGGGTTGCCGTAGCGGGTGAGGTAGTAAGGGAGCATGGCGTCGACGACTCTGGGGTCCACCGGCGACGTCGCCTGCATGTCGAGGTAGAGCGGCCGGCCGGAGATTTTGACCCCCTTCATGGAGACTCCGGCGGGGTCGTCGTAGACCTCGGCGGCGGCGGTGGAGAGGGGGCGGAAGAAGGAGGATGAGGGTTTGGGGGTTAGGGTTTTGCGGAGAGAGGAAGCTAGAAGCTTCGAGGCCATTTTGGGGTTTCTGGGGTTTCGTTGCTATGCGGCAAAGTGGAGTGTTGGGTCTAAGCTCAAAGGTCACCGACTTCTTGAAGATGAAGGAGAACACGTGGGAGGGTGTGAGCCCTGGGTTTGTGAAACGACGGCGTATTGGGGACACGTTCTAGTTTGCTTTAAATAACAACAAGACGCCCCCTCTTTTTCCCTTGTTTTATACACGTATATGAGTGTAACCCAGATTTCAGATCCAAAATTTTGGTGGGGGGAAGAAGAAGAAGAAGAAGATTGAAGAGGATACACTAACCAAAACCCATTTGCTCTAAATCTTTTCTCTTCAAAACCCACTTTGTGTTTGGCGGTAAAGGTGGAATCTTTTTAGTTTTTAAGTAGTGCCATTTTTCACATATTTGGTAATATTTTCAGTTTTGGTAACTTCCCCAGTTCCCAAACAGAAACTGAAAAAGGGTTACTTTTTGGGGTTGGAAGAATCAAAAGGCCTGCAGCTTCTTCTGGTATGTCTTTCTTTCTGACAATGTTTCACTCTTTTCTTTGACATTGTGAGATTTTGCCAAATGTTTGCTGAAATTAGAATTGGTGGAATTGGATTGGTGTTGTGCCTGTTTAGATCTGAGTTGATTTTGTTGATGTCTGCTATTGTTTAGTGCTCCCATGGCAGTTACTTGAAGTGTAGTTTGTTTTGGATTGGTTTAGTTGGAGAGTGTAGGTATGTGGGTGAACTTGTTAAGGATTTTCAGGGATGTCAAATAGTCTGCTATGTGAACATGGAAGTATTGCTATGGGCCATGGGGTTTATATTTTGGGTCTCGGTTATGGTTTAGTTGAATCATGATGATTGGCTGAAGTTTGATTAGTATAGTTTCTGTTATATAACACGATTCTCTTTCTTTCTTCCTTCTGCCATGGTATGTAGAGATCAGCTTGAGTGAACAGGTATTTGGTTCCAGGAATGTTGATTTGTGAAACTAAGAAAATTTATGATGTATGTGTTTTGATTCGATTGGAAGATTGTATTTTGTTTATGTTTTCTGAATACGAGCATTGAACTTTTAGCAGGTGTTATAAGGAGGAAGGTTGAACCTTGAAGATATTCAGGATGTTCAAGCTATCTCCTCGCAGGAGCCCGAGATCTAAAGGTTTCAAGGTGAAGCATGTACTACAAATATGTATTTTGGCGGGTGTTTGCATCTGGCTTGTTTACCAAGTCAAGCAGTCTGGAGCCAAGAAATCACAGTTAGCTGCAAGCATGAAGGATGAGGAAGGAATTGTAAAGTTGGGAAGAAAGGACCTCAGCCCTCTTCGAGAGGAGACTGTGGTTGAAGATGCAAGGCACAAAGAGGAGGATGAGGAAGAAGAAAACAGGAACCTGGAAGAGCCAAATAAGCCTGAAGAGATCGGTAATGTAGGAGGAGGCAGTGGAGAAGACCAGATAAATGAGAATGATCAGTCAAAAGTTGAGGAGACAAGGGACGAACATGTTGATTCGGTAGAAGATAAAACAACAGAATTGACAAGGGAGACTATTAATGAGGATAGCACTGGGAATGAAAATGAAGAGATCAAGGATGATGTTGATGGAAACACGAAGAATGATGATGTCAAAGAGAATGAGACTGAGGAAGGCAATGAAAAGGTAACTGAAGAGGTTAAAGAGAAAGAAAGTGAGGAGGTGAAGGAGACTGAGGAAAGCAATGCAAAGGTAACTGAAGAGGTCAAAGAGAAAGAAAGTGAGGAGGTGAAGGAGACTGAAGTGACCAAAGAAAAAGGTGAAGAGGTGAAGGAGAATGAAGAGACCAAGGAGGAAGGAAAATCAGAGGAGAGTCAGGGGGAGGTCGATAAGGAGGAGGGGGAAGAGCACAATGAGACAGATAAAGAAAAGGAGGCAGAAGAGAAGGAAGCTGATAAGATTGAACAGGTGATTTTATCTGATGACCAGGTTCAAAAGAGAGGTGAAAAACACAATGAGGAGGCAAGAGAAGAGCATTACAAGGCTGATGATGCTTCCAGTGCTGTGGCTCATGAAACTCAAAATGGATCAACTGATAATGAACAAGGTGGTTCAGGAAACACTAATGAATCAGAACAGTCAGTTGACAAAGAGAAGGAGTTTCAGCAGGAGAACAATACAAATAGCACTGTAGTGTATGATGACCAAAACAAGTTGGTCTCAAACGAGGGAGCAATTGAAAGCATTGAAAAGAATGATGCTGAAAATGCTACCATATCCAAAGTGGTTTCTGAAGAGAGTAATCCTTCTGAAACAGAGAATGGTTCCAAATCTAGTTCAACAGAATCATCAGACCAGCAGCAGGGGGACACCAAAAAAGATGACTCTGCTCAGCAAAATGTTGTCACAGAGCAAACTGAGAGATCTGATGTAGCTGCTAACACTGAGCAACAAGACTCTGGCTCAACAGTTTCCACCACAACTGAGAAGGGAGATACAACTAATGGAGAATCCACAGATGCTTCTAGTAATTCTGAATCAGTTGTGACAGATAATCAGACTGTCAACTCCAATACATCTACTGAAAAAGAGAATGGTTCTGCATCTTCAGACTTGAAGATCGTTCAAAAGACAAACAGTGACACTGTGGAAGAAGGAACACAAGAAAGTATACTATCTCAGAAAACAAATGACAATACTGATACTGGAGCAGAGCAACAAGTTGATTCTTCTAATTCCACAGAGCAGCAGGATAAAGATGCATCCTCAAGCACAGATAACAAAACTGGTGCAGGCCAGAATGAAAATGACAGTGCTGTTCAGAACAGCACAAATGGCAATGGGAATACAGATGCAAACCAAGGAGAATCAGTTGACTCTTCCAATTCTTCTGTATCACAAGAGAAAGAGGCATCTCAGAACACAGATAGCAATGCTGATTCTAAACAGAAAGAGAACGAGAATGTTGTTCAAAGCAATACCGATAACAATGCAGATGCGGGCCAAAAGGAATCGGCTAATACATCAGTATTCTCAGACACCAATGCTGAAACTGGGAATAATCAAAATGAGAATGTCGCTCAGAGCAACGCAAATGAGAATGTCGCTCAGAGCAACGCAAATGAGAATGTCGGTCAGAGCAACGCAAATGAGAATGATGTTCAGAGCAACACAAATGAGAATGTTGTTCAGAGCAACACAAAAGAGAATGAGGGTGCAGGAGGAGAAGAATCTGGTAATGCTAAGGAGAACGAAGCTTCCTCAAGTACAAATGACAACACTGAGGCGCAGAATGTCAATGTTGATTCTACAAATACTACAATCCCTGAAGAAGAAAAAGAGGCTCGTATAGACCTGGACACTTTGCCAGATAGCAAAGTTGAAGTGCATAACAATGATGCTGCAGAGTAACACTCTTGGTGACAGTTTATTGAGCACGCCTTTATGTCATTTTTGTCTTTCATCGTTTTTCTTCCAAGGTAATTAGGCATAACTGTAACGTTCTTTGTTCATTATATTTCATTGTGATTATAGTGCTAAAGATTAAATATCAATCAACTTTCAAGATGCTGTTTGAGTTGTAACTTCTACGTAATGAGAATGTACAATTTGGATGCTATTTTCCCTGTTCTATCTGGTGACGATTGTCTTCAGATTTTCATATCAAAATCTGGTTCCTCAGTTTGGTACTAATGCTCTAATTTGCCGCGTATAACTTTCAAGATCAATGCATCATCAGTCTTGCTTTATGGCCTAAAGGCTGACCTCTCACTCCCAAGATCTTTGTTCGGCTGTTGTGCAGTAGAACTGACTGATCCCTACGACCCTACCTGAAAAACTGAAAAAGACAGAAAATTGATGCAGCAGCACATCCAACTAACTTAACATGACCATCTTGGATTGTAAGACAATGATGAGATAGGGAGGGAGAATATACTTGAATGTGGATATGCAAACAAAAGACGATGATGAAAGTGTCAAAGATGCGGAACCATTCTTCCTTCCTTTTTTAAGGTTGTTAAGCAATTTTACCTTCAGCAACAGTAATTTGCCTTATTTTTATCTTCACCACTTGTAATCAAGATTCTGATTCTGGTTTGATTCATGACTTTAATACTTGCGGGGAATGACATGGTGACCAATGCAGGGTATGTCGAACATACTAATAAGTCGCACAACATTCCCATCAAGTGAGATAAGCAGTCAACTGAAAGGAGAAAACCCATCAAACCATCTTATTGTTGATTACAACAGACTGATCAACTTGACAAAAGGTCTTGATCCAGATTTCATAATGCAAAATAATTGCTGGCATTGATATCCAACAAATTTCCAAAAGAGCAAGCCTAACTCTGTTTTGACATGAAAAATATGAAACGGGAATTATTCCAAACGGTATCTCAATGAAATGTGCCACAATGCAGCTTAATGGTGGTCTTCATTCTTGATTTCAAAGAGGCCATCAGGACCTGTATACCGGAGACAAAACACATTAGATAACAACATTACACTCAAGACAATCTTAGGAAAAGGAAAAACACAACAGAACCAAAGCAGCATGTGAACCTTTTAGGACATGAAAATTGCTAAAAGCATTAATTTTTTACTTGCTCTGCATTTTGAGAGTTTGAAATGCAACAATCAACGTCACAAAATTGCAGAGACGAAAGTGCAGCAGTTTAGCTAACAATACTGACCAAAGGAGCAATTTAACATATTATTGGTTTTGGTTCAGGGTTCAGATGGTAAAGATATATGCAATATCTGAGTCATCCCAATAGTTAAAACGGAATATATCATATAACTTCTATTGCCAATGCACCGATTCACCAACCCTGAAATTATTTGAAAATCTCAGTAATAGGGGCCAAATCACATGCTGACCTCCATTCAGATAACAAAAATCGTAGAGAGGTCATGAAAAAAGTTCAGACATGTCATTCCAATGCGTACTTAAAGCACATTCGTACTAGACATAATGATAATGGTACGTGAAAACCCAAAACAATTGCTAGCTAAGGGAAAATCCCATATAGTTTTGAAATGTCAATTATCTCACACACAGTTTAAAAGAAACTTCAAACAAAACAAGTGCCCCTGAAAACCCCATTCAAACACAGAATCCATCATAGGAGAAGACAGATATCGTGTATGTTGTCTATTAAATGAGACAACAATTTAAATCCAACTAAAGGTTAACAATAAGGAAAATAAAGGGAGTCCGTTAGGTGAATCGAAGCTAATAATAAATACAGGGCCATAATGATGTTCAGAAGCATACCCCATGGGAACTCCTTGTTGCGGATATGCAAATATGGGTACGGCTGCAAACATAACAACACAAAACACATATTATCACCAAAACCTAAAGGTAAAGGTATAAAGCATACCAAAAAAAATCCAAATTGCAACAATAATCTAAACATAGATGGCACTGCCTACGGAAGCAAACATTTCAGGCTAGAGAAGGAAGCTCACAGGAGGCGTTTCGTAGTGATGATGACCCTTTGACAGGATGTAAAGGGCTAGCCCAGTGCACGAAACAATGCCCAGTATGTAATCTTCTCCCACTTGGCCGTCTCGTCTGTCAAAATAAAACAAATACATCAACAAAAGCAAAATGCAGTACAACCTTCTTTCGATATCTTTTCGCTAAACAAAGAACACCTAATCCATCTCAGATGTCAGTCAATATGCAACTAAAAAAAAAAGCTTTCAATTCAATCAAAGTCTGGGATTGTAGTCAAACATATTCACTCTATTATTCGTATCGAACAAATTGGAGAGAAAACCCTAATATTGATCCAAGCTCCAAAACGTTAAATCAAACTCACAGATTCACAAATTTTCACAATTCAAAATAAAAATCAAAACTCGCATAGTATCGAATTCGAATGAGCGTGTATATGTGCGTTGTGGAGCTGTGATTATTAGAGAGAGACAGAGATTGGAAATTACAAGCATCGTCGTGACCGGCAGAGGAGGAGAAGGAGCGCTTGGGCTGGGCAGAGGAGCGAGAGCCACCGCGCAGGGCGGTCCGGAGGGCACCAGATCGGAGCATCGCCATCGCCATTTTTCTCTGAGCAGCTCGCGTTTCACTATTTCGTCTATGTTAAAGCAAGCGTGGAAATGCGACTATGGATCCCCTTCTTATTTTTCAGATGAGAAAGGACCAATGGGGCCTGACTTGTTACAACAAGGGCTTTTTGGAAATGGGCCTAACTTCATTACACTCCTCTAACAATCCACAAATTATGCTCTAACGAAAAAGGAAATTTATAAACTGAAACCTATAAGGCAACCCATATTTACAATGTCAAGCATATAAGGCTTTTGAAGAATCTCTTCCAAAAAAGAATAAGAGCCACCAAGAGCCTTGTAATTGACATCTCTAAACAAACATGAGTAAAACAGCTTCAAAATATCTATAAATTCTATGTCTTCAACTAAACTTAAAATTCTTCAAAATGACATATCAAACTATTAATTGCATCAATCACCAACTTTGAATCGTCTTCGATTCCAATTCAGTAATAACAACTTGTGAACTATAGTCTATACAGTAATTAACCAACGCTATCGATGTCACTCTCACGTCATGAAATACGTAAATTGAGGTAAAAAATTGTCGTTTCTCCTCACAAAATTGGTCATCCCCGTCATCTTTACAATATTGTCATCGCTGGCTTGTTGCTTGCTTCCTTGCAATATATAATTTTATACAACAGAGATTGAACACCCAAACCTAATTGAATAATAACTTATTTCAAAAGTTATATATTAAATGTTGAATAAGTTATTTTCATGTTGTCGTGTCTTTGAACAAATCAAAGAATGCGATGGACAGCCTAGCCAGTGACATATATATTTTATTACTCTGTAGCAATAATAGAGACTGATCATGTACATATACCATCGTATACCCTACATAGAGTTGATAGACATAGAGAAAATGCACTACTGCAGGTTATGCATCTAAGGATAGCCCATAAAAATAATATTTGACCAGTATATTTCCCAACTATAATCTTCTTGGTATAAGAAATATTGCATAAAGTAGTGGGCACCTAATCTTGACTATGTGCTTGTTGTTTGGTTCATATGACAAGTCTCCTTTGTAAGCAATCTTGAATAAATCCTACTGTTTTGGCAAGTCATCTTGACTACAATCCCAGAACATATCATGATGATTTCTATCTTCTTCATGTTTTCTCTCATTCTCTCCTCTTCCTATGCTGCTGTGCAAGATTTCTGTGTGGCAGACTACAAAGCTCCTACAAGCCCTGCAGGATACGCTTGCAAAAACCCCTCAGATGTTAAAGTAGACGATTTCGTGTACTCTGGCCTAGGAGTTCCTGGTAACATCTCAAATCTGAGCAAAGTGGGAATCTCAGCTGCATTTGTTGCGCAAGTTCCTGGCCTGAATGGCCTTGGTCTTTCGATGGTTCGCGCCGATTTGGAGGTTGGTGGAGTTGTTCCGCTGCATACTCACCGAGCTTCAGAGGCCATACTTGTTGCGGAAGGCAAAGTTATAGCGGGGTTCATCGCCTCGGATAACAAAGCTTATGTGAAAAATCTGAACAAGGGTGATTTTATGGTGTTACCTCGAAGTTTGCTTCACTTCCAAGTAAATGCAGGTAGTACTCCAGCCCTTGTGTATGCTGTCTTCAGTAGTGACGACCCAGGTGTGCAGATTCTGCAGAATGCGCTGTTTCAAAACGATTTCCAAACTGAATTGATAGCAAAGACTACTCTCCTTGACACTGCTGAGATCAAGAAACTTAAGGCTCTTCTTGGTGGTACTAATTGAAGCATTGTAACAGCATGAATAATATATATTGTAACCAAATTATGTGTCGGCTGCTTTTGTTCTGTAATTTATTATGCTGTTACAGTGTTACTGCTTCATCTAGTTGCATTTTATGTATGAAATAAAATGATTAATATCAATCTTTCTGATAGTTTGATAAAACTTCTTTTTTGTTTGTTTACCAAAATAAGCAGCTGATCGGCTAGGCAGTAGGTACGGAACTGAAAACCTACCTTCTCAATATACCCAAAAAAAAAGAAAAAAAAGAACTAAAAGCTTGATGATGAGTAACAATATAGTAGCTGATCAGTCATTAATCTCCATATTAACCACTTTTGGGTGCCCGTTGCACTTGGGGTGTCCAACATTCTGGCTGGCGGGGTGCTAGTCGGTGGTGATTGGTGAAGTCGTGGCTCAAACCTGGCTGAAGAATACGACGGAGGAGAAGGGGTGGTGTCGTGGTGACGGGGTTGCGGACTTGTGGTGGTTTCTGGGTACTAGAGGTTTGAGTGCCAATAGTATTTGACTATTTGGGTGTCCAACATCCTTTTAGGAGGCCCAAGAAAGACACTTGGACACGTCCATTCCTTCTGCAATCTATGAGTCTGGGCTAAGATAGATTTTTGAAAATCGCTAGACTACAAACATCGTAGCACAATACAAACATCGCTAGTCTTTCCCACAATGACCGAAACTTCAACGGAAGCTCATCACCATCACCTGTGCCCAATTTCCAATTATGTGCCATCAATAAAATTTCGACACATGGAATTCCACTCAACAACACCTGACGAAGTCTAACTCTGTTATGTTTTATTAAGTTTAACATTATACTCCAAAAAACCAGAAATAAACTCGCAAGAGGGGTTTCAGAATTGGGGAAAATCTGAGTGGCCGGAGTTGATTTTTTGGATGTTGGGTAGTGATGATTGGAGATGAGCTTAAGGATGAATTGTATGATTATGAAGTGTCTGGGTAGAGATTAGAAGTGATGCAGTCTCGAGAAGTGAAAGCAAAATTTCCCCCCAAATTCTAGGGTTTTCAAAGAAAATGGTGATGAAGGATGGCCGGAACCCGGGAGATTAGAAGCTTCTGGTTTAGCAGACTAGAGTGAAGGGATGAAAAATCTGACTTCAAATTTTTCAATTAAGTTTTTGAAACGTAATTTTGGGGTACGATTACAAAAAGAAGATAAATAAAAATTGAGTACCTGTTTGTATCAGATTGGAAATCCAAACTGGGTTCATTAGATTTTTGCGGTGATGTTGTGTTTGCAGAGGTTTTAAAGGGGAAAGAGATAAAGAAGATGATAAGGTGTGATTCTCTTTTCTTCAAAATAAGTTAACGTCGGTTAACAAAGTTAATTATCAGTTAAGTGAAGGGACATGTGTCAATCAAATAGAGGCTGGCACAGGGTAACTCGGTACAGGTGATTTCCTTCCTCAACTTGAACCAACTCACCTAGTTCAAATTGGGAGCACATCTGCTGTCCCAAAAACCATGTAACCATTATGTGCCACAAATATTGCTGCGACAAGTGTCTTCTCATTTAACCGAAAATTAATTATGTTAAATCTATTACTTTTTATTATTTTGTATTAAAAATTAAATTAACTGAGAAAAGTTTTTTATCAAACAAATCGCTTCATCTTCTCTTTCCCAGATCTACAATAAACAAACCGAAAAAACAAAACCATCCTCTATTCCCTTCCCTTAAATCTTTCTTCATTTCCCATATAGGTGCTGAAATGGTTGATTCATGAGGAGGAATGATTGAGGTGATCAAATCTTGTTTGGATTGTTTGGGTTTGATTTTCCATGCCGGAAATCTCCACCGCCCACCACCGTCTGCTCAGCTCAAATACCCTAGTCCACCACTCTTTCAAGCATCTCCTATGCCTTTTGTGTTTTGAGCCACCTCATTGCAATTTTGTTTCATCAATCTTACTAATCAGCCATAAGGATTTCTTGATAAACGATGATTGAAGCCTTAAAACGATCAGTTTTCCTTTTTTTATGAAGATCATGATCCAAAGTTGTTATCGAGAAAAACCAGGAGTCGCAACTAAAAAAACCCAGTACTTACAAATATTGATTTATCAATTGAGTTATAAATTAAAAAATATATATGTTAACAGCGTTATATCTCTGTCAAGTGAGAGGACACGTGTCGAGGTAGTAGTCGTGGCACATAGAGGGCACAACGTTTTTGGGCACAGCTGATGTGCTCCCGTTCAAATTCAGGAGGAATATACGCGCAAACAAGGTTGTTTGTCATTCCCACATCGCTGTCATTTATTCACCGGCATTAAATTTCCTTCTGCAGCTTCCAAACCAAAACTAATCTCAAGCCCACAGCCAGCTAAAGGCCCGTTCACTTGGACCAAATCTGCGCACCAGCCCATCCCAACAATCCCATTCAAAGTCAAGCCTGCGCTCAACCTTAATTTCAAATTACTGTTTGTTACCGGTTTTTCCGGACGTAGCCCTGCCTCCAGCACCGGCGCAGCTTCTTCCGATCCATCATCCTCCAACATCTCTGGTATAGGCCCAATGGAGACAAGATACACCCTAGCGCCCACAATCACCTCTCCGCCTATTTCATTCCCCACCATCTCGGATGACTTCATCGCCTCCCTCTCCATCTTCTTTTCACATGTACCTCCCCCGATGACCAAAGAATCCACATGCACCACACAAGCTGTGGTAACTCTCGTACCTCAGGTCCAAAGTCATCGAGAACGAAGACGAGAAGTCAAAAGTACGCAATGCCCTAATTCGCCAGCGAAAATGATGAACCACCTGGAGATGTTGAATCGTCTCTTTCCTTGACAACGCTCCAGATCAGGTAGAACATAGGTCCCTAGCACATTGTCGATTCGAGCTACGGCTTTTTCATTACGCATACTAATGCATAATCCTTTCATCGCCACCCAAAACGTTAAGAACTGCAGCGCCCCCCCATCAAATCTCACTTATTCTGTCATACTCTGCGCGAAGCAACATAGAGTTGTTATAGAACCACGGTACCTCATAAAGAACCTGATTCTTCTCATCTCTCTCTGAATTGAAACCCCATCCTTTTCCTAACGAATCGAGACGCTCTTTCAACCCCCAAATGCTAGACAACGCTGCTGCAAACGTTGGCATCACCACCTCTCTCTTGGACAGAAGTCAACCATACAAATAGGAGTACGAGTCACCAATCACATCCTCGCCTCCAAAAATACTCATAAAAACACCATCATATGTCACAAAAGCAATCGTCGCCGCCTTTGCCATCCCGTCGCAGAAACACGATCAGTTGTTCAGCTAAGGAAGGAAACCGTAACAGAGCAAAAGCCACAAAATTGTGTATTACTTTCTTTTTTTTTTAAGAAGGGCCGGTGCGGCTGCCCTTAGCCTTGATTAATGAAACCATAGAACACAAGGGGGGGACATAGAGCCTAAACCCCAAATTGCAAAGGGTAACGTATTCTAACATGTACCAGTTAGCAAAGAATGCATCCATTGACAACTCTATATGCTTTGACAAAGCGGTGACATAACGGAAAGATAACTGTACTAAGGATAAGCATCATGATGACTAATAGTGCAACTTTCCTACTATGTTGCCGTACGAAATCATATCCGGCGACCCTATGTTTCATCCTGTCACTACGAGGTTGCGACCATTTGACAAGACAAGGAACTCGCAAAGTACCTAGGACAAACAAAGCACGCCAGGTGTCAACACCGGGACGACGCCCACATCTCCTTATTGAAAGTAGTAAATAACTTAAAACTAGTAAAAGAAAATAACATAAAGCTGTTAAAATAATTGCCCTAAGTGGGTTGATTTCCTTCACCCAGGCCCAATGGACCAAGCCTAGCAGAAACCCAATCCTCCTTCCAGCCCAAACTCGAAGTTGCTTTGCCATGTCTCCCCACCACCGGTGTCGGACCTCTACCGCCTCGCCGGGAGAAACTCAGTCCAGCCGCCAACGACCAAAACAACAAGATTGTGCAACTGGATTTGGAGCCAACACAAGCCACCATCGATCTGAATCGGCCTTCGCACCGATCCAACTGACAATCCCGATCATCGACAGCCACCTGATGCCACTCCAATCCTACCCAATCTCGATTCCAGTATGATCCATGCCCGCCTCCATAGGTCAACAACAGCTTGCAACTGAGAAAGAGAGATCCAGTTGGCTTTCAATCCGATCCGCCGAGCCTGAGGAATCCATACATCATCACAGAGCACCCGTCCGGCCACCACCACCATGCACCGGTTAGGCCAGAGGCCATTGCCAGCGTCGTGGCGCAGCCAGATAGGTGAAAGGAGAGGAGGCGGTGTCCTCTAGGTTTTCTTTGAGAGAGAGACAGAGAGAGAGGAATTCCTTCCTCATTCCTTGTTGGTTCTTTAATCAAAGCCGTATTACTTTATAAGATATGATTTCAACTCACACATTAGCATAATGGATCAAGAATATTGGACCATAACTACACTACTCATTCTTTAACTCCACAATAATTTTAGCTACCTTGTGTGATAAGATTTGTGTAATGACCTAGCATGGGATTCCATGTCTAGCGTTTGAATCTCAACTACCACAAGTTTGAGGGTGTTCAAATTCATGCACCTGCGATTTTATTTGCTATATACCCTTGTGGATTTTGGTTTCAAAACTGATTAGCCTATGACTCATGTTTAATCATTCTATAGTCACAGACTACCACGTACGTGATATTTGACATATTTACTCACGATAAAGATATGAATATGTTACGTCACCTGATTTATTGACTAAAAAAACAAAAGGCAAATATTATCACAAAAAAAATATCATAGGACGCGTTAGCCTCGTTCTTTCTAAGATAATATACACAATAAAAAGACAAAATAACTACTTTTTTTTCTTTAAACAAACTAGGGCATAGGCAGTTTATCACATAAAAAAAAAACATGTTTTAAGATTTGCTGCTCCACAAAACCCGGATCTCCTTGGTCTAGGGTTTTCACTTTTTCTGCTCGTCTAGCGGCACTCCCAATCAGCAAGACTTCTCCTTGCTATGAATGAGTTGCTGCGACGATGCCCAACGTGCTCTACAGACGAGGTTTGGCTCAAGGGCTGATGGATTGCTGGGTTTTGAAGTTCCAGGTGTAGGCTTTTGCGTGCGTGGTGGCTGGGTTGCGAAGGTGGTCTGATTTCGGCACCAAATTCACAGTTTTGGCGACGGCGGTCAACTAGTTGGCTTATCTCTCCGTCGTTTGGGGCTAGAGGTTTGTCACGGAAGATTGACCAGGCTTTAGCGGTTGGGTCCCAATCGGCTGGTGGCGACGACGAGATGGATTATGGGCATGCTCCAGCTATTCTGATTTGGGCCTTGAGTTGGGCTAACCTCTTTTGGGATGTTGGGTCCTAAATGGGCTAGGGTTTCGACCCTTGGCCCAATGTTTTTAGCTTTTTGCAAATCAGACTAGGTTCTAATTTGGTTTCGTCAGAGAATTGCTCTGGGTTCTCTTCTTTTACTTCCTAGAATTGGTTACAATGTTTAGGGTATCGGTTTAGAGTTGTTTACTTTTGGTTTCTAGAACCATTTCAATGCCTTAATCTTGGCTCATTTTTTTCATAGCCCCAGATGGGGTGAGCTTTGTAAGTTGTAATTTTTTCACCTTCTTAAATGGTTGACGACCTCCCTTCAAAAAAAAAAAAAAAAACTAAATTTTTCAGAAAATGCCGTGTTTACAATGGGTGGAACATCTATTCTATTTTAAAGCTCCTATTACTACTTCGCAAGTCATTTGTCAACTAATGGAATTAACAGAGACAAGCTTAATGGGACTAGCTAGGCATAATATTTAACTTCAAAGATGCAAACCACTTATGTTTGTCAAGGGTTGTATCACAGAAAACTTCATTGTCCACGACAAAGCACAAGATTTCCTCTTTGAGATGTATTCTAGCTAATTTTCATGCAGAATATTATTTTTTCAACACGAAAATGGACCACAATTGATATCGAATCAGGAATATATAGCTTTAATTTTGTCTCTTTTGTTGTTGTGCATGGTACCAAATACTGATAGTCAATTTTTGCCCAACTTTCTTGTTCTAGGCTAACTAAAGTAATTTAAAACAAATTTAGAAGTCACAATAAACGACAATAACATTTTCTTTGAATAAACATTTTTAATAATATCGTTTCAAACCAAATGAAAATATTTCCGATATTAATTCAATGAGTTGGTAAGAATCACAATAAATCTACTACCTGAAGAAAAAAAAAATCAGATAAATCTAAATTATGAACCGTTTCAAAAAAAATTGGTTACACATTTTAGATCCATTTATCAATCAATGATTAGCCCAAAAAATCATCTAATCAGAAGGTCTAATTACAAAGCTGACACCCCAAATACGTTACGTTCTCGTCAACAACCTCGTTCTGGTCATGAAGACCAAGCGAGTACACCACATCTTCCCTGGTCCAACCCCCACGCAACAAAACCAACGATAAGAACCCCACGCGCCACCCCATATCCTCCTCCCTCCTCCACCCAATCACCTGGCTCCCACTTTCCATTTCTCCACCACAACCATCCATCATCATCATCTCCCTCACTTCCTCCTCCTTCCACCCTCCCTCCCTCAGCCTCCAACACACCTCATCCAAGCAACCCCCACCCAGCTTCCCGCTCCACCATCCGCGCGTGTCACCACGCGCCGCCACGTCGCTCCAAAACTCCACCATCCTCGCCTCCTTCGGCGCCCACGCCGGCGCGTGCGCCATTCCAAACTCCCTGAAAAATCCGGTGACGTCGAAACTGAAGACCCTGGCGCTCTCGGAATCTGTACAAAACACTGGATTTCCCGCCAAATTCGGCTCGCAGGGAATGTAACAGTTCCTATACACCGGAACCAAAACCGGCGCTTTCCTCAACAGAGCTTTGACCTTCTCCAACCCCGCGTTGACTCCCCCGCGTCCAGGCCTCGGGCCCCAACTCAGGCACCAGAGGCTCCCCTCGGAGACCTGCTTGAAGAGGCCGAGGGCCGGGAGGTTGAGGATAACGTTGAGCTGTTGGGCCGATGATGCCCGCCAGTTCGGGAATCCCGGCCCAACCGGAAGGCCCTCTTGCAGAATGTACCGGAGGTCAGGAGGGAAAGTGAAGCTGAAGGTGGCCTCAATAGACGCGAGCTCCGCGTCGCTGAGGCCTCTCTCGATCGGAATATCCGTAGATTTCAAGTGGTTGATGAGGATTTTGGCGTAGGCTGCGTAGGAGAAGCACACCATGTGTTTCTTGACATTCGACTGAGAAATGTTTTTGGCCATCGGAGAATATTGAGAAATGGGGAAAATGAATCGAATCGAAAATGGTGATGAAGAATATGGAAGACCATGAAATGTGGATTTGGATTTGTTAACTGTATAGCGGAAGATTTGGAGGAGGAATATTGAGAAATATAAACGACTGAAATGAAGAGAGTACGTGTTTGACTGAGATGGAGAGAGTTATATATGTACGTCTATTTTGGATAGTAGCATGGGTTTTGCCTTGCTTAATCAGGAAAACTGGGTGTGAGCGAGCGTGTGTGATGGAACATGCATGAGGAGAAAAGTCATTTGCTAATTAATTAAGCTTTCTAGTCTTAGTTAACAAGTATGATCTCTTAAGTGGAGAAAATAGTTTTTGTATGAAACATGCGATTTTCTTCGTTGTGAAGGATATTAAGAGAAGGGAATTCGAACTTAATTTGACTACGTATCGTAATGTATTCAAGATGTTCATCTGTGTGTAAACAAGTTTCCTGTTTTGGAGAGGAAGAGATGCAAATTAGTTGAAGTTGGGAATTAACTATTCTAGCTTATCCAATGTAATTTCCAAAGAGAGATGTTGAACACCAACAAACTTCTATTATATGATTAATTAGTGGTCCTCCGATTTGACCAAATTCTTTGGTAATTTTTATCTTCCTATCTTTCATTAGATTCGATTTGGTAACAATATTATTCAAATTTGTTTCAAGTTTATAATTCTCTGGTCAATATTTACAGAAACATACTACCTGTGAAATGTTAATTATATACATTTCGGCCAATTTAGCTAAAACACTAGATACAAATTAATGATACAATATATTCAAAATTTAATCTTTTCGATGGGGATATATTCAAAATTGATGAGATAACAAAATTCCATGTAAATTTTTTCTTTTCATATTATCACCATCATGCAGATTCGAGATGTAATGGTCGAGCAAATGAGTAAATATCAAGCTAAAGAGTAGTCATGAAGCTAGCAAGATCATATATTGGTCTCACTATCACCTAAACCCAGGTTCATAGCTTGGTTTCAAGTCTCGAAAGTGACACAAAGGTGTCCAATAATTCATCGACCCTATTCGGTCAGTATTTTCTTCTGCCTCCAGGATTTAGGGTTTCAGTGAACGCCTGGCGGTTCGTCTCATGCTTAACCTTCTAGACTCCTGGACCTTAATAAGAAGAATATGACGCGATACCGTTTGTCGTAGGGCATGAATCATTGAATCGCAACTGCTCCTTTTCTTTGTTCATCAGAATACGACTTAGAGTTAGACCTGACCAATAACATAGACTTGCGGTTTGATTAGCAACACCATATTTTCAGGGATGAGGACCATGTACGAACCGGCCTAGACAAATTCAAGAGCAAGTATGATGAGTATGACGTCCAAGTTTGATGACCCTTTGTTGGTTAATTATGAGTATGGAATATGATTGTATGGGAAATGTTCCTTGACTAATTTCTGGCACTATTTGGTTTTGGTTCTGAGGAACGGTGGAGGTTTCAGTTCTAGTGGTCAAGATTGACACTTCTGATTTCTGAAGTCATATTTTTTGTGTTCTAGTTATCGAGAACCGTATCGTATAGAATACCACCGGCCTGCTTATTTGAGCAAATTTTGTCACTGACACTGATATATCTTGTAAGGAGTCTCAACTATCTATAGTGTGCACTCTGTGGAGTTTAGTTTAGTGGAGGACAGATTGAAGACGAAAGACAATAGATAGTCCATAACAAATAGGAATGCCTAAATTAGAGAGAGAGAGAGAGAGAGAGAGAGAGAGAGAGAGAGAGAGAGAGAGAGAGAGAGTCAAAATGCCCTTTTTATGTTTACTACATATTCCATGATTATACTATCCTGCGCTACAAAATTTGGGCCAACGTTTCTGCAGAGAAAAGCAAGACCCATGTTGCAGGATTTACATCAAAATACTGTCATATAAACTCCAGATGCAGACTAGTAAAATAAACTCACTAGTTGTTCGGTGGAGCAAGACTGTTATTGCTTGTTCCTTCTCTGTCTTCCATGTTGAAGCCACCCTCATTGTTTATTCGAGCAATTTTTTCAGCTCCTGAGCTAGATTCATCATCTACCATAATCCCCTCACTGTCATTCTTTCCTGATCCTAACACTGTATCTTCCAGCCTATCTGAAGTATCCTCTTCATTTACAAAGCTCCATCCAGGGATGACCTGTCCTCCTTGTGAGATAACAATACCGCTGTTGTACAAACCATTGGTGCCTATGTTTGGGTTATTTCCCTCGATTTCAGAGGTATTGTTGTAAGGCCATGGGATGTTCTGAGGAAAGATGGGGTAGGTAGTGTTACAGTTGTTAGCCTTGACATCAGTCCCTTTCATTTCCGAAGACGCACTCCCGTTTCCACATGTTTGGACACCGCGAAGTTCCTGCTGAAATTGATAGTGGACTGCAGGCATTGTCGAACTGGTTCCATTAATCTCCATATTGCCATAAGAATGTGTGACAACATGTGAGGCATTGTTTCCTTGCACAACAGCGGCTGCTAGGTGAAGAGCTTTTTGTTTGTCTTCCACCTTGTTGAGGATTACTTTCTCGAACAAGTGTGATTTACTATCAAACTGTTGAGCACTACATACTGCAGGTACTGGAGGTTTTCTGCCGCGAGCTCGACGATGAGGCTTATTCGGAGAATGCACTGCATCAGCTGAAGCAACTGATCTCTTTGGTCTCCCTCTCTTTGACGGTTTTGCATATAAAACAGCCTCACTAACTTGAGTAGTGGTCTCTTCTCCTACTGCTTTCAAAGAAGACAGTTCTGCTTCAAGTCTTGCTAAGCGATTTTTGTAATCAGATACTTCTGATTGCAAGTGGTTGACAGCACTCCATAGCTGAACATTTTCTGCAGACTACAATCTCGGAACCAGAAAATACTCTGTTTATATCACATTGGCAAGATCATGATATAGAATACGTGTGCTTTTAAGGAAAAAGTGAGGTTCATACTTGAGCATCCCAAAGCTGCTGGTGCTTATTAGAGAGTTTTGCTGCTGGTGAGGTTCCTTTTCCAACTGCTTGTCCAAGTGCTGTAGAACAACTAGGCAGCGATGCAGGTGGTGAAGAACCTGGAAAAGCATATGTACACAGAGGTTGTGGTGCTTGTGCTTGTGCTTGATTCCACCAAGATGAGGAATCACATGTACCTGTAAACAATAACGCTTCACCTTCATATGTGATATCACTCAAATTTTAGCAGCTGGTTGATATTTTAAATATCAAGCTAAAAACTTTGCAACCAAACTTGCACTATACAAGATAGAAATGAGGTCACATAATTACACAAACGTTCAGTGATCACTCATATAGTACTGAACAATTGTTTTTGATTATTTTCTACTCACACATTAATAATATTTGTGGATAAGTCAGTTATAGTGCCTCAAAGAAGTATGTCAAGATGCAGAACATGGAAATGACTAAAGTCACATGTTTACCTGGAAAGCCTGGATACGGGTACCCAACATGGTAATAGAAATTGGGAACCTGAGGTTGGTTTGTTGTTGAACTTCCACCACTAACATCAGTTGCTCCAACAGCAACAAATGGCTGCAAAGTCGATGGTGCATTGGAGGCAGGCAATGGATAACCGGGTGGCTGTGGAAGCCAAAAGGGAGCAGCTGATTGGGGATAAGTCCTCGGTGGCTGGCCGTACTGGACCTGATGTGGAAACTGCGGCCATTGGCTCAAAGCCCCAGGCAGCGGTGATTGAGTTGCAACAAAAGGTCTAGACACCAAAGGAGATTGCTCCCCACCATGGTGAGGCGTGTATGGCCATGGAAAAGGTACTGGGTATTGGTGACTTAAGGAAGGTACATTGCCATTTGAAGGACTATCAGTATTTGTGCTCTTTGTTAGAGGTTCAGCATTGTCTTGGTTTTGATCATCCTTGTTCTGTATAGTTAAAATTGACCATGTGGTAAGTTGAAGAAAGTGGAAGTTTTCAAATTGTGAGTCTTGTTTACTAGAGCATGCATTTCGATTCTTCAGAATTCACAATTTCTCAGACAATGGAAGCATGTAAACAGTAACAATTAGATTAACCAACAGAATATGACAGATGAAACAAAAGAAGGATGAGTTATTGTCTTTTGCAACAGACGAACTAAACTACCGAATTAAAGAGCTGTAAGAATCAGACCCCTAAATAAAAGGAGTTGAAAGAAACCCTCAAAGACAGCATCTTTGTGTATTTCTCTTATTGTAGGCCAAATAAACTACAAATCAGATGAAAACCCACAAGAGAAAAGAACAAAAATACCCAAAAGAGAACAAACAGTGAAACCCCACAGAGGTCAAGCTCAACAATTTGCTTTTGCCATTACAAAACTTTAGATTCAAGTCTTAAACCCACAATTTTTACAAAACCATTGTACAAATATGAGAAAAGGGGAAAGATAGTTCATACCAAGATATGGTGGTCTGTCTCTGGTTCTTGACTAGTACTGGCGCAAGAAACTTTGTGATCCTGCTTCCTCTTCTTCTCCATTTGCATGTAATCTAAGATCCCTCCCTTGTCTACTCTGAGAAGTTTACTGATACTCAAGCAGAGAGTAAAGTCGCTAAATGCTGTGGGAAAAGACAAAGGGGGTCAAAGCTATTGAGGAAGGAGCAGGAAAAAAGGGCCCAAATGTCTTCCCAGAGAATATTGTGAAGGAATTTTTCACAGGCTTTTCTGGTTCTTGTAGCAGATTTGTCCTATTGGTTCTTGGACCAACTAATATTATACTTTGGTGTACTTTGCAATTCTAGTCAAAGAGGGATAGTTGAGGGAATTTGCGTTTAGTGTAATCTCTTCATTTATTCTAGCAATTTTCTGCCAGAAAATGAACTTTGCAAAACAAAAAATATAAGAACATGTAGCCGCAGAAATAATCAGGGAAGTCTGAAACCAGTCTTTAGTGGCCATATCAAAGAGGTTTCTCCCTAGAGAAAATCA
Organism: Fragaria nilgerrensis; assembly: GCA_010134655.1. Lineage (NCBI taxonomy): Eukaryota > Viridiplantae > Streptophyta > Magnoliopsida > Rosales > Rosaceae > Fragaria > Fragaria nilgerrensis. Next base: position 12,979,368 of record CM020977.1, read on the forward strand.
GTTTTATATTACATTAACGAAAACAGAAAATACGACCTTAAATAATCTCGACCAAATTGTTTTCTCTCTCACCACTTCAGCTAGCCTAAAGGGCAACAAGATATTAAGAAACCTAAATAATTTTCATTTTTCAATTAGAATGTGGCAAGCACCAATATATAAGATGTTTTGGTTTGAAGGACTACCTGTTTTAAAGAGATTAATTTTTTTTCTCTATACCCAGCCAAGTTTTACAAAATAAAAAATAAGAAAAACAAAGAAAAACTTTGAGGCATTATTCTTAAAAACAAAACATTAGTTTCATCAAGAAGCTCAACTAGGAGTAGGATAAGAATTCAAATCTAGATATTATATTGGTTGTTATGTGATAAACAAAACATATATAAGATGGAAGACCACCCCTCTTCTACTGATCTGGTCAAACTGCATTTTGGGTAAAGAAAACCAAAGCTACGCCCTTCTCTAATGGCTAAGTGCCTCCACTGCACGTGTGTTGTGTGTAGCTAACATACTTAATATTCTTTTTCTTCCGGTAACCGGAAAGAAGTCGGATTCTAGATCGTAAAATAATAGCACAAAGATGAGTACTCAACATTAAAGCTCTGAATATAACAGCAAAGCCACATTTCACACAAGTCTGGAACAGAAACAAAGTAAATCACATCACAGTCGCTTCAAGTTTTCAAACTAAAATGATAGAAACACACCACAGGCATATAGCAGTTTTAGGAACAACAATCTAACTGGGTAGGCATTGATGATATAGGTACTCAGTACTCATCTCCCTCATCACCTTCATCGCCCTCCTCGCCCTCAGCGCCGACCTCCTCATAGTCCTTCTCCAGGGCAGCAAGATCCTCACGAGCCTCAGAGAACTCACCTTCCTCCATTCCCTCACCGACATACCAGTGGACGAAGGCCCTCTTGGCATACATGAGGTCGAACTTGTGGTCAATGCGCGAGAACACCTCAGCAACGCTGGTGGAGTTTGAGATCATGCACACTGCCCTCTGAACCTTGGCAAGATCACCACCTGGAACAACAGTTGGGGGTTGGTAGTTGATACCACATTTGAATCCTGTGGGGCACCAGTCAACGAATTGGATGGTGCGCTTGGTCTTGATGGTGGCAACAGCTGCGTTGACATCCTTGGGCACCACATCACCTCTGTACATGAGACAGCAGGCCATGTATTTACCATGGCGAGGATCGCACTTGGCCATCATGGAGGAAGGCTCAAATGCGCTGTTGGTGATCTCTGCAACTGAAAGCTGCTCATGATAGGCCTTCTCAGCTGAGATAACGGGAGCATAAGATGAAAGCATGAAGTGGATCCTGGGGTATGGGACAAGATTGGTCTGGAATTCAGTCACATCCACATTCAAGGCACCATCAAACCTCAGAGATGCAGTCAGAGATGAGATAACCTATAACAGACAGCAGAAGAAAATTAGTATCCATACCCCTCAAATGACAAATAAGCCAAGGGCTACACTAAAAAGAGAAGGCAGAACAGTACCTGTGAAACGAGGCGGTTGAGGTTGGTGTAGGTAGGGCGTTCAATGTCAAGGGAGCGCCTGCAGATGTCATAAATGGCCTCATTATCCAACAGCACAGCAACATCAGTGTGTTCCAGAAGGGAGTGGGTTGATAGAACACTGTTGTAGGGCTCAACCACAGAGGTAGATACTTGTGGAGAGGGGTACACAGTGAATCCAAGCTTGGATTTCTTGCCATAGTCCACAGAGAGGCGTTCCAACAAGAGGGAGCCAAGACCTGAACCAGTGCCTCCACCCACTGCATTGAAAACCAGGAACCCTTGGAGACCAGTGCAGTTGTCAGCAAGCTTTCGGATGCGGTCTAGGCACAGGTCAACAATCTCTTTCCCAACTGATAAAGAAGAAATAGAAACATAAGCAATTTGATACTTAACAACAAAATGTAAAGTGGTAAAACTCACAAACAAACAGTAGAGTAAAATACTAACTGGTATAGTGGCCACGAGCAAAGTTGTTAGCTGCGTCTTCCTTGCCACTGATGAGCTGTTCAGGGTGGAAGAGTTGGCGGTATGTCCCAGTCCTCACTTCATCAATGACAGTGGGCTCCAAATCTACAAACACGGCACGGGGCACATGCTTTCCAGCACCAGTCTCACTGAAGAAGGTGTTGAAAGCATCATCACCTCCACCAACGGTCTTGTCACTTGGCATCTGGCCATCAGGCTGTTGAAGACATTGAATACAATCATCAGCATCACATTCCATCAAACCAACCAAACCAATTCATAACAAGAAAAAAGTATTGCAACAGTATCATTGAAGCCAAATGAGTGAACACCCTCTTTTATCAGGAATGAAAGTATTCGAACATTATAAACAAACCTATTTATCCTGTTCTGCTATAAATCCCAACAGTTTGCGGTTTTACAATTTCATACAAAAATATAAACCAATTCATAACTAAAACTCATTTCCAGAATGACCATAGGCAGACAGCAAACCACACCATAACGAATAATGGACAAAAACACGCAATCAATTCTAACAGATTTGCAATCAACAATTAATGCAAGCATTCCAAACTTCAAAGCTAGCATTTGTGAACGCAGAACATTCTATCAACTCCACAGTTCTCATACAGATCCAATATCCAATATAAGAAGCAATGCACCAAGCTAGGCTAAATTTGCAGCAACATTAAACAAAATGTAGCAGATCTAACGAAAATAAAACCCTAGATCCGTCCAAAGAATCACAAAATTCAACTCCATAAGTCAAATCACATAAAATTTTACATCAATGTACAACAAATAGCGACATTACAGTACTGAAAACCCTAGATCCAGCACAAAATGAAGCAGATCTACAAACCACGAGTCCGATTTCGCACACAAAAACGCATCAAAGGCCTAGATCTTGCCAAATCGGAGAGAAGGAGTACCTGAATTCCATGCTCGAGGCAGTAAAGCTCCCAGCAGGCGTTTCCGACCTGAATACCGGCCTGACCGATGTGGATCGAAATGCACTCCCTCATTTCCGGTTGAAGAGACGGCAGAGATTCGACGGAGAAAAGAGGCCGGGACCGGAGAGAGAATCCAAAACGGGGCGTTTATTAAGACGCCTGAGGTGGAAGAGAAGGTAATGAAGGGGCGATGTTTGGGGGGTTGGGTTTTATCGTTGGGGGGAGAAGGATTAGGAGCGGGAAGGGTTTTTTTAACCGCGGTTAACGTACAGCGGTGAATAGTTAATTCTTTTGCTGGCGATTGGGCGGTCTTTTTTGACGTTTTACTAACTCTGGATTTAACCGCGCTCCTCGTTTCACGGGACGGTTTTAATTTTTCGAGCTAATTTGAATTTTGGATGCCGTTTTATATAAAAGTCTGAACCAAACGACGGAAATGAAAAAGAAAAAAAAGAAGCTTCAAAGCGACGTGGAATGGGGTGTCTGTAGGCTGCACGTGGAAGCACGTGCATTGAGAAGTATAAAGTTTTACAAAGCAAAAGTAAATAGACTGATCTACTTTGGGATGTTGGGCTTAATAACTGCGGATTCAGGGTAAACGGTAAATGGTTTCGTGGTGTAGTTGGTTATCACGTCAGTCTATCACGTCAGTCTAACATACCGGAAGGTCTCCGGTTCGAACCCGGGCGAAGCCATCGTTTCAATTTTCCTTTTTTACATATGGATGGAAATGTACTATGTTCAACATTCTCATGTTATTAACAGTACTACAAAGCACATTGTAGGATCACTATAATGCATTAGCTGTTACTGAGATTTTAGTTATTTGTCAATTGTCATTACTAATGAATAACATAATTTCTTATTTAATTAGTGTTGTTAGAAGTGAACTTGTAATATGAAATTTGAGAGTGGATATCTTGACTGTACTCATGTGACATGTAGTGTAGTTTGCTCCTCTTTCAACTAAAGCTATAGATGAGTATAACAGATTTAAGTCCAGAGCGGGCAGCAGAATCAGATGCTCAAGCTCGCACCAAATGATCCTCGTTGGAGGCAATTGTGGAGAGAATGCTGAATAAGTATGCAAGCTTAAATGTTTTCAAAAAGCACAACTTCATTCTTTGGCTTGCTTACCATATATCCCTCTCAGGTGTATATCATAGATATTTTCCATCTAACAGCAAATGAATGTTGAAGACTGGTTAAACTTGAGGAAGCAATCATAAAGAGTGACAATGTTCAAGGAACCATCATATTGTATCTTTGTCCCTCATAAGTATGTCAATTAGTATCAGAGAATACAGACATGAGGTAAGACTATGCTCGTTACGGTGGCATGAAGGCATTGGCATTGGCCTATAAGTGGCAAGCAACAAAGCCATCCAGCACCTGCATTTTGCTGTAAGGGTGATGTTAGAACTTCTCTTCTAGCACTTGGTTTTGTATTGTACTCTGAGGTCTGAACCAGAGCAGCTCAGTATTTTCTTTTATTGTTTCTCAGAGAATTTGGTGTTCTATGCATTCTCTATTTTGGCCTTATGAGTTATGATTGCCATGTATTTCTTAAATCGCGGTGCTGAACTGCAGGCACCTCAAAGCTTCTCCTTGCTATCTGAGTCTTACAACCTTCATGTTTAAAATGGTGCTGCTCTTCCGAATCCAGATTTAACTAAAAACAAGTTGTGTTTTCGGGAAAAAAGCGGTGTATATTTACCGCTGCTAGAATTTCACACGTTTGGTAATTCAGCAAAACTCGTGTTCTTTTAAAATTCGTGGTCGATCACCGCAAAATTAGAAAGCAGCTAGACCCCTGTTTTTTCATATCCACGATTTCTCAACGCAAAGAAGGAAGCGGTAGGATTAATGAATTGTCTTTTATGCCCAACATCACGGTTTTCAATTTTGTCATTCACATCTACTCCGGTATGTCTTCAATCTTTAGGAACCCAATCTTTATTGCTTCTGTGCTTTCTTTCTCCTCCATGTTGATCTTCAACTTAGGGGTTGAGACTCTTCAATTTATTTTCTTCTTTGACTGAGCAATTGCTATCAGTTCAATCAGTACATTGATTTTCAGTTTTCTCAATTTGTCATTCTTCTTCCTTCTGTCAATTCTAGGGTTTTCTTATTAGTTCTCATTGGGTTGAGTTCAATCTTCACAAGCTCAAAAGAAATTTGCTTATGTAACAAGTATTTTTTCATTATCGTTCTTTCAATTTGCTCTCACATATCTCAAAAATTCTGGATAATTTGTTTCTGATTTCATGGGTACTAGCTTGATGGATATATGCAGGGGATTGACAATTCGCATCTAACATTAAATAGACATTGCAGCATGAATTTTCATCTGGTGTCTAATTCTTTTTCAAATGTTGATTGGTACATGTCAAGGATGATAATGTAGTGCTGCACGCCTGCACCGATGTGGCAATGTTCTACTGTTATGAGGATATTACCTAGGAACTGCGTATACATGTTCAATCTAGTATTGACATTATTTATGGTTTAGATAATTTATAAGGATCATTGGTTTGGGAAGTTAAATAATCTATCTAATGTGTATTGATTCGATCATTTGCATTTTGCAGATGCAAAGTAAATAGACAAGAGGTTCCGGTGCAAAACAAAAATTGTACTAGAAGGTTATTAATTGAGAAAAGTAACAAGAAGATATATGCATTTTATACTGGAAACATTGTAATGAATGCTTGGATTCCCCATTCGTGAAATTAACAAGTCCCAACGGATTATTTCTCAGAAGGGAATACTCTTATTGGGATATTGAGAGCTTACTCTATGAATAGAAGAAGAAAAAATAGATTAACCGGTCTATTTTGGTCATTTACATGATACCCTTTTTTTTAGTATAAGAAGATACCAAATGTTGTAAAGTAAAGAAAAGAAGAAGAGAAGACACAGAGAGAATAGTTGGGAGGAGGTAGAAGTCTACTCATTCATTCTCATTAGCCTCTTTATATAGAGGTAGAGTTTACATCAGAGTACATAACTAATGAGTAATTACGTGGACAGCCACATAGATTATAATATTTATAACACTCCCCCTTGGATGTCCACCAATGAATGATGAAATTAGACGCGCATAATGTTGTCTCGTTAAAAACCTTGCCAGGTAAGAAAAAAAAACCCAGTGGGAGAAAAATAACCCTGTCGACGGAGAAAAAGAGTGCAACGCGCATATGTCTTTAGGTAGCATACTTCTGGATGCTCCCCCTGAACGTTGCAAGCTTCATGCATCATAAATAACAGTTTGATTTGTCCATCACTAATGACACGATCCACCCCGAATTTCACCCTAAAACCCGGAGTAAATCGTGCGGGGACCACCTCCAAGGAAAGATTTACCGCAAAATTCGGTACAACCTCCCTTGAAAATGGACAACCCTTCTAATAGAAACCTGCAAACACGTCTAAAGGTTCAAAATCCAACCTTATAGACTCCTGGAGCCTTCGTGCTCCCCACAAATCACAACATCTCCCAATATAGATTTAACAAAGATCCTATAACCAACAAACACATATTCAGAGAAACTCTATTTGAGAGGAAATGAACTAGAAATAAATAGAAAAGAGCGGAAGCTATACTATTGACTATGTCTCTTCTCCATGTACGTCCGATCTCAACTATGCAATCCTGCAGACTGGGCATTTTAAAACGAAGGGCCCAAGGGAAGACATTTAATAACGTTAGAGTGAGTGGACATAAAATAATTTAATAACAAAATATTTATGCATTCCCATTTTAATTCATAGAAAATATACTGCATGCGGCAGCTCAAAAGCACTCAATTCATAATTTGACAATTTCACGACTAGCACTGGCTAGTCACAAACTCAAATAAAATGGAGCCTCTCAGGCTAAACTATATATAAACATATATTCGTATGTATCTACACTCGTCAGACTCCTTGTATGAATCATAGAAACAATTTTAAAAAATAAAAATTCATACAAGGCTACAACGCTGGCGTCTAACGCTCACGTTGCGCAATAATAGTATTTTTCCTCATTATGACCGAAAAGGACGGTGTATATATACGTGTGGACTTCCTATATGAAAACCTAAATAAACCGAAAAAGAAAGAAGTTTTCATATAGGGCTATGACGCTTGTGTCTAACACTCACGACACGCCATAATGGTATTTTACCTCATTATGACGGACCAAGCACGTATGACTAGCTAGCATTTATATACATACTATTCTCATAAAATCCAAAATATATATATCCTCCGAAAATCTCATTTTCGGGATCTCTCCAAAGGAGGAAAAATTTTCAAATAGGCGAGAAATCAATAAATCTCATCAGAAGAAATAAATGATTAATAAAATCATTCATCGCATGTTTTTTATTTAAAACAAAGGTCTACTCACAATTTTAGGCCTAAGCCTGACGTCGATCCGAGGTCTCTCCAATTGAGTCTCCTCACGTCCTGTTCCAAATATATAATTAATTTCCCAACTAAAATCCAGTATTTATTCAAAATAGGCAAAATAACTAAGAGCCATAAACACGCTCATCATTGCCTAACTTCGATATTCTTAAATCGAAATGATCCAAACTTTTATATCATACTTGGCAGTCGTAAATACAACTTTTCCCAGAAATTGATTTAAATCCTACGGCCGGATTTTACATTATTTAACTGCTAAAATACCAAACTTCGGAAATTCACAAACCTATTCAAAACTCGTCTAAAAATTCCACAATTCACTTCATTAAATTCCTTTAATTATTACACATTTAAAATTATACAAAACCCCAAAACGGCGGCGGCGGCCGGAGGCCGATTCCGGCGACGTCCAAATTCTACCAAATTTTAAAAGAATCTTCCTCTCATCATCCCAAACAACTTTCATAACTATCACTAAGTCCAATTTCAAGCCTAACTAGGTCAATCGAACGAAAACATCATAAAAGCCCTAGAATTTCAACTTCGAATTTCTCCTTACCGAGCTCAAGAGGGAGTGAGCCTTTTGGAGGGGTTGTTGCACGGGAGGAGAGCTACAAAACCGTACCAAGCTTGCCCGGATTGGTGGCCGAAGGAGGGAGTTCCGGCGAAAAACTTCCCGGCGTTTCCGGCGGGTTTTCCTTCGAACGGCGGCGTTACACGGCCGGTCACCGGCCCAGAAAGAGAGAGGGGACGGCGGGGGTCCGAACGGGACCAGTGCGGCGACCGGTAGCTGGCCGGACGGCAGCGGACGGGCGGGAAGAAATCCGACAGCCCGAAGAGGAAGAGAGAGCGCGGGAGAGAAAGAGAGAAAAGAGAGAGAAAGAGAGAAGAGAAAAGAAAAGATGGGTTTGGGCCTCACACCAACCCGGCCCAACACTTAAGAATACCCAACTTCACCAATTTAACACCCCAAAATAAAATACTTTATTAAAAAATTACATTTTACTAGCTAAAATTTACTATTTTACCGTCGTTACATTTTTCTCCTACGAATAACTCTCCGAAATAATCGTCCCTCAAAACCCTCTAGGGACCAATTAAACTATATCTCAATGTCGGAGAAGGTAAAATTCTTATTACAACCAAGCTAGTAAATAAGATAAAAATTTTACGGGTGGGGATGTGACAACTAATGACACGAACCGCCCCGAATTTCACCCTGAACCCGGAGTAAATCGTGCGGGGACCACCTCTAAGGAAAGATTTACCGTAAAATTCGGTACAACCTCCCTTGAAAATGGACAACCCTTCCAATAGAAACCTGCAAACACGTCTAAAGGTTCCAAATCCAACCTTAACTTCTGAAGCTTTCGTGCTCCCCAAAAACAATCACCATCAACAGGATAATAAACATTATCTAAGATAATATACATCATCCGTCAAATATTCTAAAATATCAACAAGCCTTCACCCACAACCAAAAATATATACATTAAACTCAAGTATTCAGAGCTACTAGACACTAGTGGAAGTAAGAAAACACAGGTAGGCTAAACATGTAACCTACTGGTGAAAGGTGGTGGAAATACGGGTGACTATGCCTCGTCTCCAATGATCCAATCCGAACTCTGCAGACTGGGCATTTTAAAACGAAGGGCCTAGGGGAAGACATTTAATAACGTTAGAGTGAGTGGACAAAAATAATTTAATAAAAAAATATTTATGCATTCCCATTTTAATTTCATAGAAAATATACTGCATGCGGCAGCTCAAAAATGCTCAACTCATAAACTGGCAATTTCACGACTAGCACTGGCTAGTCACAAACTCAAATAAAATGGAGCCTCTCTGGCTAAACTATATATAAACATATATTCATATGTATCTACACTCGTCAGACTCCTTGTATGAATCCTAGAAAAAATTCAGAAAAATAGAAATTCATACAAGGCTACAACGCTGGCGTCTAACGCTCACGTTGCGCCATAATAGTATTTTTCCTCATTATGACCAAAAAGGACGGTGTACATATACATGTGGACTCCCTATATGAAAACCTAAATAAACCGAAAAAGAAAGTAGTTTTCATATAGGGCTATGACGCTTGTGTCTAACACTCACGACACGCCATAATGGTATTTTACCTCATTATGAAGGACCAAACACGTATGGCTAGCTAGCATTTATATACATATTAAATTCATAATATCCAAAATATATATATCCTCCGAAAATCTCATTTTCGGGATCTCTCCAAAGGAGGAAAAATTGTCAAATAGGCGAGAAATCAATAAATCTCATCAGAAGAAATAAATGATTAATAAAATCATTCATCGCATGTTTTTTATTAAAACAAAGGTCCACTCACAAATTAGGCCTAAGCCTGATGACGCTCCGAGGCTTCTTCTGCTCGGGCTCCTCATGTCCTGTTCCAAATATATAATTAATTTACCAACTAAAATCCAGTATTGATAAAATAGGCAAAATTAATCGTGAGCCATAAATACGCTCATCATTGCCTAACTTCGATATTCTTAAATCGAAATGATCCAAACTTTTATATCATACTCGGCAGTCGTAAATACAACCTTTCCCAGAAATTGACTTAAATCATACGGCCGGATTTTACATTATTTAACCGCCAAAATACCAAACTTCGGAAATTCACAAACCTATTCAAAACTCATCCGAAAATTCAACAATTCACTTCATTAAACTCCTCTAATTATTACACATTTAAAATTATACAAAACCCCAAAACGGCGGCGGCCGGAGGCCGATTCCGGTGACGTCCAAATTCTATCAGATTTTAACAGTAGCTTCCTCTCAACATCCCAAACAACTTTCATAACTATCACTAAGTCCAATTTCAAGCCTAACTAGGTCAATCGAACGAAAACATCCTAAAAGCCCTAGAATTTCAACTTCGAATTTCTCATTACCGAGCTCAAGAGGGAGTGAGCCTTTTGGAGGGGTGTTGCACGGGAGGAGAGCTACAAAACCGTACCAAGCTTGCCCGGATTGGTGGCCGGAGGAGAGAGTTCCGGCGAAGGAAGGCTTTAGGCAGCCGAGCCTTTCGGGCGGCACTACTCCTTCACGGCGGAGCTAGGGCGGCTGTCACCGGTCTAGAATGGAAGCTGGGTTGATGGCCGACCAGACGGGCGACCGGAAGAATCGGGCAGCGGGAGCTCGAGGAGAGAGAAACCGGGAAGAAGAGAGAGAGAGAGAGAAAAAAGTTTTGGGCCTCACCCATCCGGCCCAACTCTTCTATATACAACCCAAATCCAAAATTTAACACCCCCAAAAAATAATACCCTAATAAAAATTACCTTTTACTAGCTAAAATTTATCATTTTTACCGTCGTTACATTTTTCTCCTACGAATAACTCTCCGAAATAATCGTCCCTCAAAACCCCTCTAGGGACCGATTAAACTATAACTCAATGTCGGAGACGGTAAAAATTCTTATTATAATCAAGCTAGTAAATAAGATAAAATTTTACGGGTCAGGATGTGACAACTAAAGTGAGACTATGCGTGCTTTGCATATAGGGGCTCATCATGAAATTTCAAACCTGCAAAGTTAAAGTAATAACAACAGAGCTAGACGATTATAAATAAATCTTACCTCATTAAGTCGTATGACCAAATTCACACACTAAGTAATGGCTAAACAAGATAAGCAAATTGGCATTTAAAACATTGAAATATCTCATAGCGTATCTAGGCATACACATTAATATCTTTGTGTAGTGATACGTCTCATATAAGCTCTTCAATAGTTCTAAGTAATTCATAACTTCCCAAGAGTTAGAAAGAATATGTAGCAACATAATGATCATAATTCGAATTCGATTTTGTAGTCCAATCATAGTACTTATTGAGGCAATTTTGATCATGTTAATTATAACGGAATGAGTATATATGAGCTAGCTTTAGACTATTTGATTTCATGAATTAGCTTCAGGCTCTCTCAAGTATTCATGGATCGAATTACATTAGAATCATTCATGTACTTGAATCCTTTAAGGATTTGACCAGCGATACGCTGATAATGACACTTCACTTCTGGGAATTTGGTTTGTCAATGTGTCTTTAAAGGCCCCTGTAATATACAATGAGAACATGCCATAAGTCTCTCGTCCATGTAACAATTACATGTAACACTGTACTTATAAAAAGTATCATTGGTATAAGGGCAGATTCATAATCCTATGTCTTTTGTAGACATTAAATCATAGTGATTTACTTTCACTGTGGTAAATACCCTTTTATATCTATAGGGTTAAAGTCAAAGTATTTCATCACGTTTCAAATATTTAGTTTCATTGGAATTGCCTCTTTCCAATTTGACCAATAATATGCTTTGTCGACATGCATAATGAAACGTGGAATAGCATCGATTAATACAGTTCTTAATGGTCTTTGGTAGCTACCATTTGTAAATTGTCATAGATGATCATCGTTTATAGATCACACACATTCTTATATGCATGCATTTTTTATATTGGGTACCCATGCCACTTCTAGGGCAAATATTGTCACTTCTAGGACAAATATTATTTAGCGAATGTGGATCTTTTACTTGTAATATCATGTAGACCATTAGAGGACATGTATAATCTTCCATTTTCAGGAGCTTAAACTTTAGACCTGGTGGATACATTCCACTCAAATTCACGCCGTTATTTAAATGACAGTAGTCTTATTCTCCCCCTAACGGCGGGAAGACTGTCATATTATGATCATCCGCAAATATGCGTTTAAAACTCTGTCACTTTCTTTTGAATGAGATGTTCATTGGCTGGTGGCGAACCTAAACCAAATATGAGGTCAAAAATATGATATTCATTAATATCAACTCATATATCATTTTCTAATGGCGTACCTACAACCTTTGTATGTGTAGCCGTATTAGGAACTCTAACATTGTATCATGACATTCTCTTCAGGAAAACCATGTCACTTAGATACACATACATCCCACAAATCAAATGGGGTATAGACTATTTGAGTTAATATGGATAGTCTCATAGACTTGAATCCAATCAAATGTCTTTGCATTATCATGCAATTTTGTCACTATCTTTTATCAACTTATTTGCTGAGATATTTCTCAAAACCAAAATAAGATGGTGGATGGACAACTCACACCAATTTACATCGTTCTTTAGGAACAATCTTACTCCCCCTCATGACGGGAGGATTGTCTCATTAAAGTGACAACTCAAAAATATGCGACAAATAACAATTGGCTATGAGTAGGGCTAGTGGTCACCAATACTTGTTATTGATTCCAAGCAACACTATAAGTAAAATATGACATAACTTGTCATGCCAAATAATGTATTTGGTTCAATGAACTTCTGGTTCATGATATTATGTGCCTTAGTTCACTGTAAAATTTGGCACAATCTATATTATATATTAATCGATTTTGAACCGCATTGGAGACACTTAATTTAAAGAGGATGCTCTTCTGGAGCCATCAATCATATGTGAAATCGAAGCTTCAGGTTCAAATTTATAATGTTAGAATGATAGGTTCTCAGATTTCATATGTCAAACGTCGGGTTTAAATAATTCAAATGCTCGAAACTTCAGGCTCGAGTAACCCAAGTGAAACTTCATACATTTGAGATATAAGGATGCTAGCCCGTATGAACAATAAAATTTAAACAATAAGTACAATAATGAAATTGCATAACGGAATGAAGAAAAATGTAGACAACAAAAAATAAATAAATTGACATAGGAAACTTCTGGTTCCATGAATGAATAAAATACACAGAACTTCTGGTCTGATTAACTTCACATATATGATCATCTTATTTCTCGAACTCCTCTTACTACGAGTAATATTAAGTAAGTCGAGAAACTTCAAACCCTCATGAAATTAGGGATGATAACATGCAATTTCGATCATTGTAACTCAGAGGGGAACTTCTGGTCCTCACTCGTTAATATATAAGTTATGAGAAGCTTCATTTAGTAATTTCGATTATCTCTTGATGAGGAACTTCAGGCCCTCGTATAATAATTGATCAAGAAACTTCGATCATGTCACAACTTTGAGTATATTGCTACCGAGGAACTTCAGCCCCTTCACATTTTGATCAATAGACTTCAGATGTTAACTGAGTTGATTCTCAATTCATAAAGCTGGACTACATCGTCAAATAACAGATTGAAACCAAGTTGATCAAATAGACAAATATTAATAGGATATATACGTACATGAAAACATGATTAGAGCCATATGAAAAGATTGATGTAGAATTTTTTTTTACGGAAACAAAACCAAGAGTACAAACACAATTAAAAGATATAATGACTGTCGGCGACCTCACTGCCCTCCGATCAGTACAGATCAGGAAGGAAGAGTTAACAAGAGAGGGAGAAATAGAACATGAAGAGATGGGGATGGAGAGTGAGGGAAGCCAACGGCGGCAGACAAGGAGAAAACCTATAGCTTTTGCAAATCAGGGTACTAATAGACTCTTTCATGCTGCAAAAGAAAAATTATTCTTCCATGCTAAAATATATATAAGAAAGTACAAGGCGAAATAAATCCCTTTACATACAGAAGTGAAAAGCTTTTTGCAATATTTTTGAAGAAAAATAATAAACTAAAGATGTACCCCATATATCACCCAACAGTGATCATGATTCAGAAGAACTCAAACCTGAATGTTACCTGGTCATTTTGGTTTCTGGAAAGTGAATGTTCCAAATAGGGTCCATCTGAATCAAGACTACATACTATACAATTCAATAACCAAATACTCTTAGATCATCATAGAGTCTAATAAAAAGAAAAGAAAATAAAGTATAATCGTGTAAAGGGGAATGGCAAAAAACAGTTTTGGTTTTCTAGGGTTGGTAACATCAACTCAAGGGGTAGAGTCGTGCTGATAACGTGTTGTAAAGTAAAGAAGAAGAGAAGACACAGAGATAATAGTTGGGAGGAGATAGAAGTCTACTCATTCATTCTCATTAGCCTCTTTATATAGAGGTAGGGTTTACATCAGAGTACATAACTAATGAGTAATTACGTAGACAACCACATAGATTATAATATTTATAACACCAAACACATTAAAAGTGTTTATTTTAAACCTAATAGGTGTATAAGAGATTTTACCAAACACTTTTTTAATTATTTTCACCGTTGATTATTTTCACCGTTGATTATTTTCACAACTGATTAATTTGACAATAGATTATTCTAACCTCAATACCAAACTAAATGAATATAAACAAACACTTCTGGCCTTCAAATAACAATGAGAAATAAACCGCATTTCCATAATATTGACAACTTCTGTACTCAGTTCTTAATTTATAACCAAGAAAAGCCCCAACAATCTAAGCTAGCTGATTAAATTTTGCGCTACCACCAAACTAGTCCTAGTGAAAACTAGACTGCCCTAAAATTTCCACAATGTAGTGAAACGATACAAGAAATTCAACATTTTTGACTAGATGGTTTCTGATCTTTTAGCAATTCAACCACTCTTCTCATGGATGGCCTGTTAGTTGGGAATGCAGAGGTGCAAAGAAGAGCCACACTCAGAACCTTTTCAATCTCTTCGAAATCCCTTGTGGTTGGGTTCATTCTTGGGTCAACAATCTGGCTAAGATCAATCCCACAACATTTGTCACTTTCACCATCACCATCCGAAGAGGAAGGAGAACACAATGCAGCCTCAGTAACCCACTTCACTATGTCCTTGTTCTCCCCAAAGGATACGTCGTTCGGCCTCTTACCGGTGATCAGTTCCAGTAACACCACACCGAAGCTGTAGACGTCGCTCTTCTCTGTAACTTTTAGTGTGTATGCATATTCTGCGCAGTAAATTACAGAAGTATGATCAGCTGCTTGTTCTATATGCAAAATAAAACATCACAATGATCACATAAGCACATTTTCCCCATGATGAGAAATTAAAACTGTTTAAGTCCGAATGTTATGCTACATGAGTAGCATGATCGATAACTTATGGATATGTATACGTATCTAAATCTTTAAACTACATACGTCAACGACTAACAATCATACTAAGAAACTATTCATGATAGCAAAGTAGAGGCATTGTCATGAATCATGATCCTAGTGGGAGAACGCATTACATCATATTAATCCAAGTAGAGAAATAATCTAATAATGTACACCAACTAGTACTACATCATCAACAAAAAAATATAGACTTGACTATGAGGTCGGTCACCCACCAGAACAGTGAGACAGTGAAAGATATTGGAACAGAGCATTTGTTGCTTCTAGAGATTTAGGCACAATGTCACATTTATCAACAGTATATTAATTGGACAAAAATTGATGTCAATAATACATACAAGTCCCCATATAAGACCACACACTAATCAAGACATTAGATTGAGCCAAATCCTTCATTAATTTTTAATTTTTGAATGTTAATCTAAAAGGTCCACATAAGACATAAAAATACAAAAAAAAAATTTAGAGGTTAGGATTCAGAAACTGAATGTACCTGGCGCAATATAACCGTAGGATCCAGCTATTCGTGACATGGCACCGTGTCCGGATGCCACATCACGCTCCAACGTCTTGGCAAGACCGAAATCCGCCACGCGTGGCGTCCACTCCTCATCAAGCAATATGTTGTTACTCTTCACATCCCGGTGAACGACAGCCGTGACGCAGTCGTGATGAAGATAGGCCAGCCCGTGGGCTGAGCCCAATGCAACGCTGAACCTCACGGCCCAGTCCACCAACGGCCCAAGCTTCTCTCCATGCAAAACATCACCCAAGCTCCCATTCTCCATGTACTCGTAGGCCAATATCCTACAATCCTCCCCACTACAACAAAACACCAATTTTACAATATTGCCATGCCGGACCCGACCCAGCGTCTCAACCTCGGATCTAAAGACCAACTCACTCTCTGGCTTCCTGCTGCTTCCTCCCCAAAGCTTCTTAACCGCCAAAACTTGACCCGACTTCAGCTTCACCTTATAAACATGACCCGACCCGCCCGTCGCAATCAGATTATCATTGGTTAACGAAGGTAACACATCGTCTTCATTGAACCCGACCCGTTGAAATGAGGTCACACTGTAAAGCCTTTTTGATTTACCGCCAAACACTTTGGCTCTGATTTTCAGATACCAAAGAACTAACCCAACAAGAAGTACAATGCAAACGGAGAGAACAACAGCCAATAAAGCAGTATGAGATTTACGTCTCTGACATGGATGAATCGGCTTCAAATTCAAACTGCATAGACCCGGGTTGCCAAGTAGACCCGGTACGAAAAGCTCGTAGTCCAGCCCAGTAGGTATCTTACCGTACAGTTTGTTGTCTGAGAGATTGAACTGTCCGAGCTTGAGCCTGGTCAATTCCACCGGAATCTCACCGGTGAGTGAGTTATCAGAGAGGTCCAAGTAATTCAGAACCAGTAAACCACCTAGCTCCGGAGGAATTGTACCAGAGAGTCGATTTTTCGATAGGTTTAACTCAGTCAGCTGGGTCCATGGACTCAAATGTCTTGGAATCTCACCGCTGAACAAATTGTGCTGCATCCTAAGCTCCTGCAGATTCTTCAGCTCTGTTATACAAGATGGAACTGCACCGGAAAACTGATTGTCGCTCATGTCCAGCTCTATCAGCTCGGACAACTTGCAAATCTGCGGTGGAAGCTCGCCGGAGAAGATGTTCCCGGAGATTGTAAGTACTTGGAGACCATTGGCAGAGGAAATGGAAGAAGAAACTGATCCGCTGAGTCTGTTGTTATGTATTCGTAGATGAGTGAGCAGAGGCAGACCCCAAAACTTGGCCGGTACTTCACCGGAGAGTTCATTGTACTCGAATCGTACATATTCAAGAGATTGACACTGGCTCAACGTATCTGGTATATTTCCAGTGAATTGGTTCCCGAATATGACCAGACTGCTGAGATTTTTACCGTAGCAGAGAGAGCTAGGCAGCTCGCCGGTGAACTTGTTAGTCGAAACATCCAATTCTTGCAGAGCTGAATTTCGACCGAGATTTTCCGGGAGAGTACCGGAGAAGCTGTTGTTGAAGAGATGCAGCTGTTCCAGATCAGGATTGTTGGCAATGATCTCCGGAACAGAGCCTTCTAGTACGTTGTCGGCGAGTCGCAGAGAAACAAATCGAATTCCTGCGATTGTTTCAGAGAATGTACCTGTGAATCCGTTCTGTGACAAATCCAAGTTCTGCAGAGACGTCAAATTTGCAAGACTCTCCGGCAGTTCGCCGTACAATTGGTTCAAGAAAAGCTCAATTTGCACTGCGCTTCTCAATCTCCCAATGCTCTCTGGAATAGTACCGATAATGAATTCCGGGACAAGTCCAGGTTTGTTAGCGAGACCAAGTTTCCGATCGTGTCTGGAATAGGGCCTGTGAGATTGATCTGAGAGAGAAACAGCCAATCAAGATTGGTCATGTTTCCGATTTCTGGAGGCAACACACTAGGCTTCATTGCTGGATTATAAGCCATTTCCAAACGAGTCAACTGACTCAGGTTTGTCAAGAACTTAGGGAACGGACCGGTGAGCAAGTTCCCTGAAAGCTTCAGTACTCTAAGTTGCGGAAACTGGCCGAAACTCTCCGGGATATCTCCAGTGAAGTTGTTTTTTTGGAGATTCAGGACCCGTAAATCATCAAACCCCGGTGGAAATTCCGGCAAGTGTCCGACGATTTCGTTGTCCTCGATCTCCAAAGCTTGGAGGTGTGAACACAGAGAGAGGGGTGTAGTTAAGAGAGTACCGTTGATGCTGTTGCTGTTCAGAGTGAGGTTCTGTAGCGTCCGAATCAGGCACAGCTCGACCGGAAACCGGCCGCGAATATTGAACTCCGACATGTCTATTGAAACAATGGAGAAGTTTTTGTGCTCACAAGTGATACCTGTCCAGTTGCATGGACTGTGGTTGCTGCCGGGAACCCAGTCGTTGAGGTTTCCATCCGGGTCGTCGAGTTGGGCTTTCACACGCAGCAGGATCTGGGGGTCTCCGGCCGAAAAGGCCATGACATAAGAGAAGTAAAATGATAGAGTACACAGAATCAGCAGCGGTTTTGGAGCTGAAAGTGTCATAATTTGTTTCTAGTAATTACAGAGACACAAAAGGTGTGATTAGAGAGAAGGAAGAATGAACATTTTTGAAGGGTTTAAGATGACAAAACAAAGTAGAGGAGCAAAACAAGAAAGAGGGTTTTGTGATAACGGTGGATTACATGGAAGGTGCTTAGATGGCTTAAATCTCTCTGGTTTTGGGATTAGTTGCAGGTCAGAAAGTTTTTCTAATAATTATATGGAGCAAAATTATTGCTTTGGTTAGCAAACGGAACGTGATTCGATTTGGATTTTTACGAGGAGAAGAGTGGATCTATTGGTATTACACAGTGTTTAAAGAAGAAGAAGACCAGCAGTGATAGGCTTTTGAAAAATATAGTTTTGGGAAATAATTGATAACGTTGATGGGTGATTTTGTATTGTTATATACTGTAGTAAAGAAAGAATTTATGGGGCCATAACTAGGGCCAGGGCAATTTTTTCCACAAGAAGGTGAATTCGATCTTTTTGAATTTGGAGGGATAATGCCACAATGGAACAGGGACAGGTTCTAAATTTTAGTGGAGTGGGAATAAGAATCATGAATGGGAAGCCTTTACTCTATTTCCTGGATTGGTAAGCAATGTGATGTTTGAGGAGGTTTTTGGGACTTGTTCATGTTCATTGCTAGGATTCGAGGCCATTTGGAAGAGAATGGGATTGGGGAAGGTTGCATGTACCTTGGAATGAGAATGATCAGGAGGTGGCACAATTAAGGCCAGGAGAAATTGATTGGGGTCAATTTGAGAACAATAGCCACTTTTTTCCTGATTTCATTTTCTCTCTTTTTCTTTTTTGAACATAGAATATGGGTGTTTTATATTTTGAACCCAATATTTTTTTTTAATTTGTATAGTATGTGCTTGCATCAATTTATATTCTTGTATTTCTCACCGTCGCAATACAGTAATTAACATTCTTGTATAATGATTTACAAGGGTAACGTGAAAAGATGATATTTTGGCTAAAATAGCTTCTTTCATTGATTCATACATAAGATATATTTACATGTTGAAGGAAGGAGACCGTCCTGATTCATAAACCAGCTACAATAATCCTAATTGAATTACAATTTAGACACACATATCATCTAACTACAGGGGATGAATCTCTCAATTAGGCTAGGTTCCAAACCTCTTTCGAAACATAGATATTTTCATACTCAACGTGCATTAATGGTCGAGTTACTAATTAAACGTCATTCTATCAAATTGATGTGACTCTATATATTACGATATTCTTGTTCTGATTTTGAAATCAACATTTTATTTTAGATTGTTACATATTAAAACTATACTGTTCTTGCCCAAAACCATTTAGTCTAACTGCAAAATTTCCTCCTTTATTAAAAACATGTAATGTTTGTTAGTCGAACGGGCCAGTATAAGAAGCTTAACTAAAGGCTGGATCAAACTTTTCTGGAGGTGGCCAGAATGGAACCCGACATATCTGCTCTACTATCAAAGCCATAATAGTTGCAATTTGGGGATAGTAAATTGCACATATTGTCAGGAAGTGGTCAAATAAACAAATTAGGGTTCCAAACAACTTGCTTTTCAGGGAGCATATATAGACCAAATCGGGCTTTGAATATAGAGCGATATATACTTTCTTATATGGTTGCTGCATGGGAAGTTGCAGAGAGCATCCAGCAGGCAAAACATGAGGCCTCTGCGTCTCCGTGAAGACTCGGTTGTTTGAGTTCGAAGCTGTCGAAACCTTTATGTTCCCTGAAGCTTCAGATTCCCGGCCATATATGTTGACTTCATATATATGAATATATCAGATTGTTCAAAGCCATTTCGATATCATGCCAGCTTTAAAACAGTCTGTGCCCTCGAATATGCCTGGAGTTGAGCAAATGTGTCCCTTTGCTAGGGTATATATCCCGGAATGTGAAACCTAATCTGTAGATTAGATGAAACTCAACCTAAATTTTGGAATTCGTCCATGTGTCGTTCATTAAGAAACTAAAAAAAGAAGCTAGCTCTCTAGTTTTGGTACGTTTAGTTTCATCATCCATCTTGCTTAGCTCGAGCCAAAAGAATCCACTTCAGGTGCCCTAGACTCAGTTCTTTATCACTCGGCATGAAATGTTCTAACTATATGTGTTGTTGCAGCTTCATGAATTGAACTCGGGTTGGAGATTTCTACGTGACGCTCGCCCCTTACATTGTTTGATTTATAGTCAAGCATATTAATGAAAAGAGACAAATGTATATATAATGGATACAATAGTTTGCCCGGAAATGTCAAAACCGGAAAGCCAGAGAGCCACTGTTGTACAAATTTAAAAGCAGCGCAAGTGTTGTCAGCAATATTGAGGTGATTTTTTTTCTTTGAGGTAAACATAAGGACAACTTAGATATGAAATTTCAGCATAAAAGAATTTCAAGAATTTAATTAACAGACCAAACACACAACATGACATACAACTTCTACTCTGATCTTCCTTGCGCTCTAGAGTGAAGTACCTTTATGCCACGAATGTTGATGCTCCTGATCCAACCAAGCTTGGATTTTGTAGCTTAAGCTTTGCTCCAAGCCCTGATGCAGATTGATAGCAGACTTTTAACTGGAAATTACCTAAAAGAAGATTTATATTGTCCTCTACATAGGTGGACCAACTTTAATTTGTTGGTTATCTATATAATCTGATCTTTATACCCAATAATGCTATTCGTGAAGACACCAGGCCAAGGTTGTTGAGCTAACCCACTTGGGATATGTATCCCATTCCATCAAATTATAAAAACATATGGATGACAATAAGAATATTGTCTTCTTCTTCCTCTTCCTTTCTGAATTCTCAGGGCGTATCATTTCTGCGACTAAGAAGAAAGCAAGAGTTGGACTCAAAAGTGAAGAAGTAGCCGATCAAAATGACCATTTTTGACTTATGGTAGCATAATTCGTACTTTGTTGTATTGCTTTCGGCACATCGTGTTCTATGCCCTAAATTAAAATCATATCTTTGACTGGAAATTTGGGCAGACGTAGAGAGCATTTGTTTATGATCGATTTGTGCCTTGTAGTCGTCCTCGTGTGCATTTTCTTTTGACTCCTTTCTACTGAGAAGTTTCTGCTGAGCTACTTAGCACTTAGCAGAAGAATGTAGCTATGATAATAATACGGTCAATATCTGCCGAAATGACAAATGTATGTACCTGCATGTTTAATATGCATTCGTTCTTAGATGCCGTCTGGCAATGATCATAGTCGATGAACCAAATTGTCAACAAACTGCTCGTGCTTGGTTCTAATCACTAACAGCGAACTAAGTGAGCCAATGCAAATATATCGATGCAGTGTTTGTCAACGACATTGATTCACTGTTAACGATGGATTTCACTTGCTATTACTTGTTTTTTTTTTATAAGTTTCAAATAATAGACTGACTTTGAGAGGCTTATGTGACAACTGACTACCCCAAAAAACAGGCAATTGTGTGCACCTTTACACCTCCTTATTTTTTAAGACTATCTTGGACTCATATGGGGTGTCTTAAGTTATACTAATATATTGACCCATGTTTTGGTGTTGCATGAGATTAGAGGGTAGTTTGCTTGGTTTATGGTTTTAAAGAATGACATATTTGAGTACCCACAATAACATCATCTAAAGATGCCCAAATGAAAATAAGGTGTTATGTAAGCTCATTTATTTTTGTACTCAGTAACACCAAACACAATATTAATTAATTAAACTAGACTCCTTTAGCACAATCTTATTTAATCCCAATAAATAAACATGCACTATAATTTCACCGTGTAAAAGAAATGATTGATTCTCTCTCGATTTCACCATAAACAT
This sequence comes from Fragaria nilgerrensis, assembly GCA_010134655.1. Lineage (NCBI taxonomy): Eukaryota > Viridiplantae > Streptophyta > Magnoliopsida > Rosales > Rosaceae > Fragaria > Fragaria nilgerrensis. The sequence goes on from CM020977.1 coordinate 13,001,673, forward strand.
AATGAAATTTTTGCTGATTTTAAATTTCACTTGTTTTGTCATGAGTGGACTTCATGAACAGAGTTGTTGGCTACAGACCTATAAGCCTCGTTTGGTTAATGGAAAAGAAATTGGTTCCTTCGTCTTTCCTATGTACATAGAAAAGTAAATTTCCCACTAGTTTTCATACTAGGTGTTTGGGAACGTTGGGAAAGTAACAGGAAATGTATTTTACTTTCCTTTCAAATGCTTGGTTTATGTATGGATATGATTGGAGGTGGCAAACGCGCCGGCCCAGCCCGCCTAATCGGGTTTCGGGCCGTGCTTGGGCTGGCCCACGATGGACCACTTCTTAAAGAGCTCGGGCTTGGGCCGGCCCATTTACTCAAATGTAAGGTCTAGCCTGACCCACGGCCTAGCCTGACCCACGGCCTAAGCCCATAACGTGGTGGGTCATGCTCGGGCAGGGCCGGGCCGGACACATGAACGGGCCGTGTTGGGTCCGTTCGTGCCAAAAATTAAAAATAGTCGAGGTGAATGTCTTATATCACCGCTTCTACTCTCATAATCTCAACTTTTAATTATACATGATACGATTACAAACCAAAACTAATTCATACAATCTATCGATCATTTTTTTCTTTGTTAACAAACTAAAGAAATAAGTGATAAATGTTTATTATTCACTATTAATAAATTTTTAGGCAAAAACTTCTTATGAGTCTAGAGGAATGCAAATTCATACTCAAAAAAATAATTATTAGTATATAAGTATATTGTTCACACTCAAAACTAAGTTTATTATTATATTAAAAATAGAAAAAAAAAATTATATTTTATAACAGGCCGGGTCGTGGGCCTCAAATTATCATGCTTGGGCCGGGTCGGGCGCATGGGCTCATTTTTAGGCATGGGCGCATGGGCTCATTATTATTCACAATTAATAAATTTTTAAGTAAAAACTTCTTATGAGTCTAGGGGAATGCAAATTCATACTCAAAAAAATAATTATTAGTATATAAGTATATTGTTCACACTCAAAACTAAGTTTATTACTTATATTAAAAATAGAAAAAAAAAATTATATTTTATAGCGGGCCGGGTCGTGGGCCTCAAATTATCATGCTTGGGCCGGGTCGGGCGCATGGGCTCATTTTTCTAGGCTCAGCCCGACCCATTAGAATAACGTGTTTGGACCGGGCCGGGCCCATGAGCTCATTTTTCTATGCCCAGTCCAACCCATTAGAATAACATGCTTAGGCCGGGCCGGGCCGTTAACGGGCTTGAGCCGTGCCGGGACATTTTTAAACGTGCCGTGCTCGTGCCGTGCCCGTGCTTAACAGCCCGTTTACCACCTCTAGATATGATACCAATTAACATTAATTTACCAATTATATCCTTAATATTAAAATATAAAATATTTAAGATTCAAAAATTTTGTGGATATTTTGATAATAACATTCATTAAAATAATATTTGAAAGATGCAATTAATGTTGGGAAAGTATAAGGGAGATTGAATCTCATGGTATGTGGGAGGATCTAATTTCTCATCTATTTTCCCATATTGCAGTAAAGTTTTTCATTTTCTTAGTTGTGGCAAACAAATGAAACAAACAATTTTCCCTTCCTAACTTTTTCAATCGGTGAACCAAAGGAGGTCTTAGAACAAACATAGAATGGAGCCAACAAGTTGAACACGAATCATCACGTATCGTAGACACCCTTCATCATAAGACAACAATAAACACAGGTAATATGTAGTCTTCCGGCCCATTTTGAGTTCCTTTCTTGGGCCTGAATGATTTGAAGTCCCCTACTGCAATAACTTGGCATAAACAGATACACACTTCGAACTCCAACACAAGCAATTAGTTGATCGAATAATTCTTGGGACGACGACGCAAACCTAATACACAAACCTTAATCATGGGAACAGAACACAAGCCAACCAGCCGAATCAGTACTGCTATTAAACTTGGCTCACAAAACCGCTCCAGACAAACACCGCCACTATAAGTTCGACAGCCACAACGTCGGAACTTGAGCTTCACAGTGCACTCCTAATTAACCTTGTTAAACCATGCAACAAGGTTAACAAACTTTAGCTCACAACAGCTTCACCGAAGTCTGCGGAGGCGCCGGAGACATTCAGTGATTGCATGGTAAAAAACTTCAAATTAATGATTGGATTTGCATTATTGCATAGTGTCTGAGGCAAGTACTGTGCAGTTTAGGTAAAAATATTACCTACGTACGGCCGGCTGCCGCAAGTTTTGACCATGGACGTCGATACGAACATAGCCTGAAAGATGCCAGACATAAAAACATGTATGCACTGCCCTAGAACACACGCTACAAATCAAAGAGCAACCAGCTAGCTAGCTACCAAATCTTATATATATGCAAGAACCATGAATTTACAATATATAATGGAGGGATATCCATCCATGTATATATCTAGCTACCTTAAGGGAGACTAATGTGCACGTTTGCCCTTAATTTTTATGTTATTGTTGTTTTAATTTCCTGGCTTTGCGACACCTTAGTTCTGTAATTAGCTAATTTGTGTTTTATCATGTTTTCTAATCGCAATATAAATCTTTATTACAAAATTTAAAATACTGATCGAGCAGGGTATGCCTTTCTCATCCACAATCTTAAACCCAAATGACATCGTCATTTTCCTTCTCATCCACACAAGTACTCATGCACCACACACACCCGTTAACTTAATGATATAGAACAGATGACGATAGAGATTGAAGAACAGATCGATCGAAACAAATTCAAACCCGGTTTGCTCCATATTTGGCGTTTAGTATCTGATTGACTATTATGATACATTTCTGAAAGGGGAACGGTATGGACTTTTTAGGCTATCCGAGTCCATTTAGACTTTCAAAATGGAAATTTATTTATTTTCAGCCATTATTTTTAATAGTTTGTTTTGAATTTGGTTTTCTTTTAATCCATAGGCTTTTAGGGTTTGATGTCAGTTGCCCTAGGGTTTATTTGCTCTTATATAAGGAGCATTTATTAGTTGTAGTCGTCAGCTTTGATATTAATGAAAACCTTTGAGTTTATCTCAATTCTTCTGGTGGATTCCAGATTATCTCTCGTGGATTTGAGAAAACCAGACTTGTGGATTCAAGTCGCCGTTGGTGGATTCCAACGTTTATATTTCCGATGCATCACTTAAATGTCCACTTTCTTTGCTATTTACCTTATAAGCGAAGGGTGAACAGTATGCTACATAGTACGTACATGGTACATGCATACTTATATGAGTTATAACAGATTGATTGTGGTCTACATAATACTAGTTAAGCAGCAAAACAAGTAAATTTTTTGGCCGTTTATTCTTACTTGAAGAAAAAATCATATGATCTTCATCGCTGCATGCAAAGTGAATTTTGCAATAGATCATTACAGCATATGTATTGGTCATTATAATGTACTAATTGAAAAAGAATCTGGGATGAATGGAGCAGACAAGAATTGTCCCAGCATTGTTTAGTTTCCAATTCCCTCAAGTTTAACATTAACAAGAACCAAGATACAATAATTAATAGAGAGACTAAAAGAATCAAATGTGGAAGGCACAGCAGAAATATTTGAACGATGTAATATTATTCAGGAAATCTGCAGAGAAGAAATCGTTTTCTTACCGTATACAATGGCATCATGATCGAGTTCTTGACCAAGCAGTTCAAAGTACCATTATATGATCGATCATTCATGGCGAATAATGTAATATAATATATCACAAATTAACTCACGTGAGAAACAAGAAACTTGATACCCTAAGACATGCACATTCAATCGAGATTAAGTCGACGATTAACAATCCCAAAAGTGTCGGTGGGATCAACTCGATTCTAAAAAGATAAAACGATGATGAGCAATGGAGAAGAGGTTTGAACATAGAACTTCCTCTTACAGAAGCTGTCGTGACTCAAAACAGCTTTTGGAAACTGGAATATATATAATACAAGGAAACGAGTCCAAATGATAATCCGAACCTACTATTTTTAAAGCTTTCAAGTTATCTGGAGAAAGATGGGATTGATCGAGTTAAGCAAATCTTCCTGGAAAATTATATCAGTAGAAAACTAGAAATGGAAAATTTCAAAATATCATATATCCTGGGGATTTCATTACACTTCAACGTACTATATTTCATTACAAAAGATGAAATGCAATAGAAGCTATAGCAGATCGAAAGATGTAAGCAACGAAAGTTATTAAGAGAAACTGCAGCAAAAACAACAGCGACTTCATACTATTACAAGAAAGCGAAAATCCATGATCCCATTTAAGGACATGAACTATATATATAAAGTTCAGATCCATATATTCTATATACTTCCCACGAACCGTTATACATGATATCTTATTCCTCTTTCACCTCCCTTAAGATTCATAAAAGTTAGAAGAGTACTTACTCACAAACGAAAAGGGTTTCCGGAATTTGATCACCGAATAGAAGACGGTAACAGTAATTCTGAAAACTAAAACTAGAATTGCCTGGCTCCATTCTGTCTGCCTCTACAGTTTCTGTTAACGAATGATGTTTGATCTTCTTGGTTGTACTAACACCACCAAAGATGATCAGTTACATAAAACGATGATGATCTACTCTTGATTTTCGTGTCATTGCACGACGACAGTGACGACAGTGACTCGCTCTCATAATGCCCAAAGGAATGAATGTCTTCTAATGTAGTAGGGTAAGCCATGATTGGCAAGGACAGATAGGCCAATTTGCTCGACGCAAGAATTGGGTGGTTGAGAAAGAAGTAGTGCTTCTTCTTCTTCTTCTTCTTCTCCCGAGCCATTAGTGCTTGATATGACTTTGTTACCAACAACTGGAACCCACCATTTTTGTTCTTCTTCCCTTTCCTTACTGTGTTTGAGAAAGATAGAGAGAGAGAAGTGAGAGAGAGGGAGATAGGGTTTTATAGAAAAGCTAGGGGCCAAAGATATGTAGGATGGAAGATGAAGAAGCATTTGGATTTTGGGTTTTGTTTTAGCCATGCGGCTATGTTTGGCAAAGCATTTGTATTATTTATGGACCTTGTGTCATTTTGTGGCCGGTGAAACACCCTTTTCAACTTACCCTCTGGTCCGTTTTCAGCTGGTAAGACAGAAATATATGTGCCTCTCCATTCACTTATTTGTTTATTTTTAATTCGAATCCTTCGTCACACTAAGCTGCTCTAATGAGTAATGTTTTCTCAATTACTCAAACTTAATTAACTTGATTTGGTAAGGAAGACTCAAGATTTTTTGAGGAGGTCGATTATATGGTTGGGAGTTTTCCTTTAAAAGAAATATACGAGTACATGATCACTGATTGAGTTTTAGAATAGACTGCTGATAGAGATTCTTGGTGCAAGAATTCCGAAATGAACAATGACGGATCATCAAAATGGGTAAATTAAGTCCATAGATAACTTGCGTGATGTTGTTTGTTTCACCCTTTATTGATTAGTTCATCATGGCAAATGTTGGATATATACTTCTTTCATGAAAGAACAATATGCCAATGTGGTTTTCTTTACAGAAGACTTGATCGAAGAGATCGATGTTTTATCTCTTCTTTGAATTATTGGAGCGATAACTCATATAATAAAGAGATAAAGACACAACTTTAACCCTTGTATTACAAATCAATGTGTTCTTATATAGTGTACTTGGTGGATTACTACGTTTTAAACTGCCTCTTATATTGCTGCAAATCTTATATATTGATATGAAAATGAAAAAAAACTATGGGATAAAATGATCCAATATTGTTCATTTTGGATTTGCTTAATTTGGTGTAAATTTTGGCTGAAGAAATTACATGTTTAATTATCTATCGACCTTATGGACAAGGAAGGGGGTGGTGGTGGAAGTCGAGGTGGTGTTGTGCCTTAAACGTCAATGATTCTCTACCAACATTATTCAAAGACATCCATCAGAGCGTTCTCCACAATATAAGACACCAATAGCGACGTGCAGTTATCTAGAACCTCATTATTTTAGGTTTTTAGTGCCTTTTTCATTTCGGTGCTTCTCTCTACTAGCAATGCAAAACCAAAAAGGCCGACAAAACAGTTCCACATCCTTTGAGCATTATTTCCTCTCGATCCCTTTAGATCCTTGAGCATTCTCCCTGTAGTTTTGAGGCTAGTAAAACTAAATTTACCTTCAATTCTAGAGTTGAAAAGGTCAATCGAACAAGATAGATACTGTCCTCTTTCTTAATCCGGATGAAGAATCTAGGGTCAGACAAAAACAAACATGATCCTTATGAAGGATATTTTTATGTAACGTATTTAACGTACTTGGATTCTTGTGGAAGAGAAGATTCAAATTAACTTAAAACTTAATTTGAAGGGCATGGATAAAAATTCTTAACTATGTTAAGTTCCAACAACCGTACAAGATGAAGGGAGTTCGTGTTCGAACACAACATAGATGACTTGGATCCCAACAAGGATTGTTCAATGGCTTCTTGAGCTAAATATGCGCATGTCTTTTTGCCTGCTCATATTGAATATGATCATATCAATATGACAATATGCAGTGCTTTAATATTACGACCCACTAGTTTCGGTCTAGTACTGTGTTATTCTATCAATCAAAATAGTGTAATCCTATAAGTTGTTTGAGGTGTAAACATGTTATTCTTTAATGATTTGTCTGTGGTACGTATCTGTATGTCAGAAACAAATGCTATACATATATGCATAACAGAATTTTCTTATTCCGTTGAAGAAAATCTCAAAGCTTGGGCAGCGCTTCCACTAGGTCTAAAGGACTAAAGGAGTCTTTGTATTTTATTTTCTTTTTTGTATTTCACATTTGACAGATGATCCGATCCAATCTTGTTGGACTCAATGATCTTGTAAAAGAGAATCCATTCTGTCAATGGGCCTTAAGACCCAAAGGTTTGGAATAATGATTGCCCAACATTGAATATGAAAACTACATTTTGAAAGTCATGTGTTGTAATCCCTACATTATCAGATGGAGCATCAAGTTGTAACGTTCGATAACAAAATTTACAACAAACCATTTGCATATTGATATCTACTAATCAATCTACATGAACGCGATTAACTTGATTTTATTTGGTCTAGTGACATTAGTCTATTCTCTATAAGTGGGAGATCATGAGTTCAACTCACAACAGACTTGTTGTAGCATTTCAGTTGTTTGTTTAATAAAATAAAAAATAAAACAATAGCCAAGAACGAAAATTAAGACTCTCCACATGTGAAGACGTTAAACCAACGAAATACAGAAGGATATAAGACGGACAATATTTTGACTTCAGCGTCCTTCTTTAAAAATTGGATCTGATCGATCTCTGCTCTAGAGTTCAGACTAGCCCAATATGGAACGGTGAGAAGGGGAAGTTGGCAGGTGAGACAAGATCCGAATGAGGACGTCACCCCAAACACTAATTGCAATGAGACAAGTGGTTCAACGTCAAGACTTATTAAGTTTGGATCAAAATGTCATTTCTACGATTCTTAGTCTCCCTCTATGGTTGTCTTTCTGATTCTTGTAATGCTGCACTTGGTGACCAGCTTACTCGTTTAATTCGATCACGGATTAGTGAACTAATTGTAACTCTAATTTCCCATAGAACTCAGTTTAACAATAATTAGTTATCAGAAATATGATCCTTTCCTAAATCAGAAAGGTTTGGGCTTCGGGATAAGAAGATATAGCTCAACTTTCCATTTTCACGCTTCCCAATTCCCTCACGTCATCACTGACGTCCCTCCTTCTCTTCCTTTATCTACCTCCGATCAGATCAACCTTCCCCTCCAAAAAAAATAAAAAATGACACAGTCGAGCTCAGACGCCACCCAACGCATTGCTCGAATCTCCGCCCATCTCGACCCCCAAAATCTCCAGATGGATGACGCCGGAGCTCTCCGGCGACTGAGCTGCCGCGCCAAGGGCGGCGCTTCGGGTTTCAAAGTCGCGATTCTCGGCGCGGCCGGCGGTATAGGCCAGCCTCTGGCTTTGCTGATGAAGATGAACCCTCTCGTCTCCGTCCTCCATCTATACGACGTCGTTAACACCCCCGGCGTCACCTCTGACGTCAGCCACATGGACACCGGCGCCGTGGTAAATCTCATACCCTAAAATTCAAGCTCCGGATTTCGATTCTTTTGGGTTCAGAATTGATTGAGTGATTGGAATTTCACAGGTGCGAGGGTTTCTAGGGCAGCAGCAGCTGGAGGAGGCTCTGACCGGAATGGAGCTGGTGATAATTCCGGCCGGCGTGCCTCGGAAACCGGGGATGACTAGGGATGATTTGTTTAACATCAATGCCGGAATTGTGAGGACGCTTTGTGAAGGAATTGCAAAGTGTTGTCCTAATGCTGTGGTTAACTTGATCAGCAATCCGGTTAACTCTACGGTTCCTATTGCAGCTGAGGTGTTCAAGAAAGCCGGGACTTTCGACCCGAAGCGGCTTTTGGGAGTTACTATGCTTGATGTTGTTAGGGCCAATACTTTTGTGGTATGCATTTTAATTTCGTAATCCGATTAGCTGGTTGATTTTGGTTATAAGCTGTTAAAACTTAAAACAAAGTTAATTTAACTGCAGGCAGAGGTTCTGGGACTTGATCCCAGGGAAGTTGATGTTCCTGTTGTAGGTGGTCATGCAGGGGTTACCATTTTGCCACTTCTGTCTCAGGTTCGAAACAACTTGTTTTAGAATTATTGACCATGTTTTTGTACTATAGAGTTCAGTTGAGTAATTTAGACGTTGGAATTGTTGTTTTATGCAGGTTAAGCCCCCATGCTCTTTCACCCCGAAGGAAGTTGATTATCTAACTGATCGCATTCAGAATGGTGGAACTGAGGTTGTTGAGGTGAGTAACCATTGCTTCTCTTGTTGAGCAGTTGTACATTTTTGCATACTATATTGTGACTAATGCTACTCAAGGTTGAGAGAATTGTTCTTGGCTTATTTTGTTTGATGCAAGTTAAAAGAAAGATGTGCAGTAGTTTTATGGCTATCATCTTCCAGTTTTCATTGGTTGAGCATATTACAATTTCTGTGCAGTATGCTAAAGTATAGTCTGAGAGTACTTTGAATTAATTGTCTGGAAAGGGAAATATGCTTCAGACGCTGTTCTATCAAGAAGAGTTTATATTTTAAGCATACTGTACACATCAGGCATACATTGGCATTATAGGAATAGTTACAAATCAGGGATGTAAGAGATGCTTTCGGTAAGTTGAGATTTACGCACAATTAATGGGGTCTCAAAAACAAAAGAAACACTGCTCTTGTAAAAGGACGCAGGTGTTATTTGTTACTTTTGCATTTCTGTCAGCATCTGTGAAGATTTTTCTGAAGTGAGAGTCAGTTCCTAATCATCTTATGTAAGGGGTTAAGTAGTTTTAGCACTCTTGTATGTCTCATAGAACTAGAAGCTAGCAATGTGCTTTATTGTGTGTAGGCTAGCATCTGTGATCCAAAAGTGTGAATTTCCTTAACGCCCTGTTCAAGAGATTCTGAATATCTTGCTAAATTCATTTAGCTTGTTGATAGTTCGTCTTAAGAAAAGTAAAGTCTCTCTTTATCATGATCCACTAGGGAGTTAGTCTAATAAATGATGACTTGTTTTAAAAACCCTTGGCTATCTCGTGTCTCCATAATGTGGTTGACACTCAAGAATGGTAGTTGACTAGGCAATCTTGATTTGTTTACAGGCAAAAGCTGGAGCTGGTTCTGCAACATTATCAATGGTTAGTTTTCTATAACAGGTCTCAGTTTCTCTCAGGTTACTCTTTTTTATTACTTATTCAATTGTCTGTTTCCTTACAGTAAGTGAAAATGCAGGCATATGCTGCTGTTAAATTTGCAGATGCATGCCTTCGTGGCTTAAGAGGGGATGCAGGTGTTGTTGAATGTGCATATGTCGCTTCTCAGGCATGTTACAATCATCTTATAATCTTTGTGTAATCAAGTTCTTTTAAGATATTGAATTGGTGTCGGTTGTCCTGGATCTAACAAGTAACGGCTTTGCTTTTCCATAGGTGACTGAACTTCCCTTCTTTGCATCCAAAGTACGGCTTGGCCGTACTGGAGTTGAGGAAATACACCCCCTCGGCCCCCTGAATGAGTATGAGAGGTCTGTAACTGTATCTGTTAAAAGCGCTTGTATTTGACTTGTCTTCTTTCTTTACAACAAAATTGAAATTTTCTGGGTATGAAACAGGGCTGGCTTGGAGAAGGCAAAGAAAGAACTAGCAACAAGCATTCAGAAGGGGGTTTCTTTCATCAGAAAATGATCAGGTACTGCTGGTGCTTACACAATACAGATGGACCCATTCATACCCTTTTCTCTAGAACATGGTGACCTGAAATAAACAGAGGATAAACTGCCGCAAAACTTCTCTACAACACCTTGATGTAAAAAGAGCATGACAAGAGGTTTTGAATTGGCTGTAACTTGTATGGTACTAGAACGAATTCCTTGAAATAAAAATAGATGAAGGCAGGATTTTTTTTTTCTTTCTATAATTTACACTATTCTGTCAGAAAATTCTGTTTTTTTTTCCTTCTTTTTCCTGAAGATAAGTAGATGCACAATTTATTTCTCTCATCTCTTCCTCCAACTTCTTATACATACAAACTGATATGCTCTGCTTCCGAGCTGAGACCCTGAGATTAAGAAACGTCAATCGGAAAAGTTTCCTAACAAAGGTGTTTAGCAACTAGTAGTTCCTCACATTCAGAAACTGTAAGTTTTCTTTAATTAAATCTATACTAGATCAATACATGTAAACTAACATTCAGTGTTTATATGTCAATTGTACTTAGGATTGCAAACACTATATTTATCCTATATCTGCATAAAACATGAATATGTGAATATGAACTCAGAATTTACCAGAACCACTTTGATTATCCATGCAGCCTTCTTCTTATTTCACCTTTATGTTCTCTTAGTAATGGGACTAAGTATGAGAATCAGATGTGCATAAGAAGGGACTAACAGACATATATATAGCATATTGTAGGTAGTTTCATCCATAAAGAAACTGCCACAAACTTAACTGCTTTGTCATAAAACTGCTCTCAACTGCAATTTAGATTTCAAATTCAAGTGTAAAGCTTATCTACAGATTTATCTTAAGGCTTTTACACATGTCTTAAACTCAAATCACATTATATATATTTATACTGTGTTTCTAATGTCAGTAAACAAGTCTTTGTCAAGTTCTTATAAGCTGATATGCTTACAGAAACTTGGAATGATAAAGTGTTTCTTCTTTTTCTTTTCTTTTTTTCTTTTTTTTGGGTGGAATGGTAAGGTGCTTTCTTGAATGTATGAATTTTCTATCTTTGTAATGTTTCTGTTTTTGTTCGGTAAGGTCGTTGTATCGATGAAAGGAGCTACATTATGTCGCACAAAATAGGAAAAGTATTAAGATTACAGTGGATAGTAGAGGCAAGAGTCATGCTTGTGAAATATTCTACATTTAGATCATAGAACAAGAGAAACTAGAGATGCAGTTGAGTGAAGCTAGCTCAATGCTAATTAAGACGCTTTGTCTGCAATCATATATAGTCACCATAACCATTTGAAGCATTTGTGCTCTCAAAGTCCCAGGAAGCTTTTTTTCAAGGACCTGAACCAGTTCATATTAGCCCTCCAAATAAACAATCAAAAACAAACCAAAAGAAAGGAACTTGACATTATAACAAGGCTATAATGGAGATAACCCAACAGATTTTGTGTAGCACTAGAACAACAAGAGATCGATGTACAACAGAAATTTCTACAAATTTTGGATTTTAAGTTTGATTACTGTGTACCTGAATTACAAAGGAAGGAGATGTGTTGTAGTACTATGACTACTATCCCATATTTTGAAACATACAGTAATCACAAAACTACTGAAGCAAATATGCAAATGTTTGTCATCGTCAGTGACAAAGAGATCAAAAAGAGGTTATCAAAGTCATCGTCCTACTCTTCAGCCTTCACTTCCTCTTTCTCCTCAGAAACAACTGAAGCAGTTGCAGCATTAGTGTCACGCCGGAAGGCATAAGTGCCAGCTTTTGTTTTCTCACTTTTCTGGATGCAATAACTATCTTGGAGATATTTTTCCATTAACTTGGGACATGAACAACTCGATTTTGTCTCCATCAACCTCAGCAATTGATCTGATAATTTTCTTCAGATCATTGGCAGAAGAATTGCTGTTCCTTCCCAATTCAGTGAGACAGTTGAATTAGCATTGATTCACAACCAGTTTTCATGTGGTGAGGAGAATGAAGTTGGTCTCTTTGGTTGAAAACTGTTCATTTGTATTATTTGGTCTCTTTTGCTTCTTCTTTCTTTCTTTTCCTTCTTTTCTTCTTCTTTTTCCTCTTGATCAGACATTGTTGGTCTGTTCTTTCGTTTTTTTTTTTTTTTCTGTTTTTCTTTTCCTTTTTCTTGTTTGAAGTAGCCAATGTGATTAATTTTGTTTTTGGTTTTTGGTTTTAATAGTAAAGATTAATTTGGTTTGCTTAAATGGCAGTTCCAACACCTGGAATAGTGGTTCCTTCTTTTCGAGTAGCAAGTGTTAGTGTTGGTGGTACTTCACGAAATGGAATAGGAGCATTACAGGTCATTTGACCAGCAAAAGCAGAATTCAGAACACCAAAACTTTGATTCACATTGATATTAGATTTATCTCCTGGCCTATTTCTACACCAAAACTTAGTTGTGCGATCATTGCTGCCACTGCAAAGCATATGACCAATAGGATGCCATTGCAGATCCCACACACTGTTATTGTGATTGCTATTGTGTGCATTAGGAACTTCAACCTGGGCAGTTTCATGCCCAACAAGCCAATGGAAAATTGATCCATCTCTACTCCCACTAACAAAATACTCTTCATGAATCCAAGCTAGAGCAGTCACCTCAATCCGATGCCCGTGGAACGACTCGAGTTCCTTCATAGCCCTCATGTCATAAAGCTTAATCACTTGATCCTTGGAAGCAGTTAGCAGCCAGTTACCATTTTGGTTCCACTTAACAGAATTCACCCAATTTTTGTGATCATAAAATGAGCAGAGCTCTCTTCCTGTCCTAGGATCCCACAGCTTGACGACACTGTCTTTCCCACCTGAAGCTACTAGAGACTTTGTAGGGTGCCAATCAACACTCTTCACATTCCAACCATGGCCAGTCAATCTGTGCTCCTCTTCGCACCTCTCGAAATCCCAAATCTTAACAGTAGTATCATCCGAACATGAACAGAACTTCAAATTAGTCCTGGAGAAGCTCAAATCCCGAACCGATTCTTGGTGGGCAGAGTTATTGACTAGCACATTGTTCAAGTTACTAGTCCAATACTTTATTGCACCCCCATCATCACCAGAGATCCAATTCTCATCATCATAACTCCACTCCATAGACCTGATTGCTTGATCATGAGCCTGAAGAGTCAATTCATGGTAGAACGACTGACCATTCCAAAGAGTGAACTCCGCATTTTGGGAGCCTGTGATGAGACGCCCCCCAGAAGGTGTCCATAAAACCCGATTAATCGAAGAGGCCCGGCCTTTGTAATTTGTACAACTATGCACAAACTTTGCAGCAAAGCTATTTGATGGGTTGTGTGAATAGGCAGCCTGCGTCGACATGTCGATTGCTGCTGCAGGTGTAGGTTGCAAAACTTGGCTATCCCATGCATCACGCTGCGACCTCCGATTCTGGATATATTGGACAACAGAGCTAGTGTAATCAACCGTTCTTCTCTGGGTGTGCTTTCTGTAAGTTGCACCAAGAGCGTCGGCTTGAGGAGGAACAGGAGGACCGGCAGGGAAGGCGTAGGGGTGGTAGCGATACTCAGGGGCCATAGTAAGTAGGTTGTTGATTGATGTGGGAAGAAGGATTTTGGGAGAGACCAAAGTAGCGAGGAGGTAAGCAATTGGGTTTTGGGGTACTTGAGAATAAGGAGAATGCTACCTTATAATAGATCAGTATCCGTAATCTACAAGGAAACACAAATCCTTCAGCGTATAGGGAAACGCCAACAATCCTAAAGCCTCAAGGAAAGCAAAAATTCCTAAACCATAAAGGAAAGCAAGCCACAATTAATCCTTTCTATTTCCCTTATAAAATGTAAAATTGCTACACTTGTGGACCTGATCAAGGCCGGCCCAACTTTGGATGGACCTGGATATTGGGTCAGTATGTAGTTGATGAATTACATAATATCAAAAAGTGAACATCTGAGGTTCTATGGTGTAGTGGTTAGCACTCTGGACTTTGAATCCAGCGACCTGGGTTCGACTCCCGGTAGGACCTTTTTCTCTATACTGGAAAGAACTTGTGGTTGGTTATTGTTTTGATCAAGTAAGTACTACCCAAAAAATGGTGCTTGTGTTACTGTTTTGCTGCTATTTTGCAGTCTAATCTGTACATCGTTTTGTTATACGAGGGCAAAATTCCCACCTCGCTCGACAGAGAGACGTCGTTTTGATCACTTTGATGTATCTCATGAAACCTGATCGCGTTTCTCTAAGAAAACGATGGTGCTTGTAATCAGCTGGTTAGATACAAAAACAGCAGTGCTTGTTACGCAATTATGAAGATATGTATGAAGATATATGAACCCAGCAAGCAGCACATGGCTAAAGGGCCAGGCTTGGAATCATAAGAACAAGGTCAATGTAAAGCAGCACTAGGGCTCGTGATTCGCTTTGCAAGTTACTGGACAAGATTCGGAGGTTTAGACAAACAGCTTGTTTTGGACATTCTCTAGAGTATAGACCGCAACAATCTAAAATTTGATTGTCTTGTTATTCATTCATGTACTCATTTCTAGAGACAAATTAAGCTAAGTCGATCATGTGCCATAGGAATGATATTAGTGCACCGGTTTCAGGGAATTGGAAAGAAACCTTGACGAACCTCTCACCCTGCATATGAAAACGAAGGAGATGAGTGTTGAAACTATAGATTTTGTGGAAAATCTAGCTACAAAGCTACTATCGTGATTGATTGAGTTTGACTAATACATATATGATTGTTTTTTTTTTTTTAATGAAAGGAGGTCAGAAGATTTTATTCAATAAGCACAAGCCATATTACACAGTGACCCACCCTTGCAGGGCCGTCAGAAAGAGGCACCGCTAAAATGTAACACAACTCACCTATTGAGTGAAACTCAATGGGAGAGTAAACTAATAAAATACTGACAATAAATTTTTTCGCAGCATTCATTATAATAATCGCTGACAATCTTTGATCAATAATCCCGGCAGCTCCTTGCAGGAATTGATCCCAAGAAAAAAATTGGTACCGAACTAAGAAAAGTCCTGGGTCCCAAATTTTTATCGTAAAGCCACATGGATCACAGATCCGAAACCAAAATTTAAGAATTTCAAATGTTTTGTCTCTGGTCAACCCACTAGAACTCAAGCCCAAGTAACAAACATGAGCCCAGTACCCACTAGGTTGACGCCAAGCAAGCCACACCTGAAGACCGTCGACCATGGCTTTGACACTGACCACGCCGCCATAGCCGAAATACACCGGAATCGGTGGCTTGTCACCAGCATGAACACCGTCTCCTTGGGAGAAGCTTGGTTTTGTTGTTGCCAAACTTCGTTGGAGAAGAATATCTTTTTTCCCAACCAAATCAACCACAATACAACACCCAACAAACAATAAAACAAGATCAAATCTCTTCAACGCACCTGCTTTGAGTCGTGCTCGATTTGGTCAGAGCCGATCCACGATCGAAAGCGATCTGAACTCACCAATCTGCACAACTTTTGCTTTGCCCCACACACCATAAATTGGAGGAGAGATCTTCGCCAAGAAGCGTGCTTGTGGTGATGGAAAAGGAGGTGAGGTTGTGCACATAGGTCCCGACGCCGAGGACGGTATCAGAGAGGTTCTCCAAGGTTGAAGACTTGAAGGAGGAGGATACAGAGAGGCCGTATACGACACTCTCCCAAACCTAGCAAGAGTGCTAGGCATTTTTGATGAAGATTTTGTCGAAGACCAGACGGCCACGATAAAAAAAAGAAAAAAAAAAGGGGGATTTCTATCTAAAGATTATAATTATCATACTGTTTATTTTAGCCCTACTTTTGGGAGTATATATGATTGTTGTTATCATAAGTGTTTACTTGCTCGTGCATTTTATACATAGACACTAATATTAGCTATATTTTCGTTCCGACATTCATAATCATTCTATATTCTCTATTACATCGTTCAATCTAAAATTATGATCACAATAATTCATATTACAACTTATGATATTATTTGCCACTAACATATGACAAGTGAGAAATCGTGAATTCAACGTAACGACAAACCAGTTGTTGAGTTACTATGATGAGTTATTGATATTATTGAAACAAATAATAAAAACAAGTTCATAAATCAAACAAGCCGTACGTGCTTCATTTTTATGAAATACATATTCTTTGCATTTAACGTTTATCACAAAACATAAGAACAAAAATATAATGCTCGATCCTTGTTTGTTGGTTGGTGGTGGATGCATGAAGAACATTGGATGTGATCGATTTCTAAGACCAAAGCATACATGTACAATTGGATCTTTGAATTAATTTGACTATATCGCCGGATTGATAGGGCACAAAACAGTAGTGGTAAGATTGGTTGAAAAATTATGAAGAACAAGGGCCCGTGAAAGAGAGAGCTAGATAATTCCATTATTAAAGCAGGAACTGCCCTTATCTCAATTCTAAATAGGGTTGTGAGAGATCGATCCCACCATGTTTTGTATCTATAGAAGAAGATCCCATCAATTTGTCATTCCCTGATCGATCAATCTCTTTCTCAACCTCTTGCTTGCTCGCTACCTAATCAATCCCGACATTCTAACATGCACTACAACATCTAATACCAACCTTGCTTAACATACTACGCACCTAAATCACGTTTAGTTTAGTTACTATTGATTCCCATATACGATATGCGAGTTTACTTCAAAACTACCAAAGTTCACATCAAAGAAATAAGTACTACAAAAGTTAGGGTTAATTAAACTCGTAAGTTTCTCGGAACACTTCTTTCTCATCGCATAAAAGTTAAAGATATATCACTTGCATTTGCTATAGTAAATTTGCACTAACTTCCACTTTCTGCCTGAATAATTGAGCGACGTACTTTCTGGTAAAACTAACCTAAAGGCCAAAGAAAATTTCACTCACCTTTACAGCTTTATTGATTTGTATGTGTTCTCTGTTGTTGGCCTACCATACCTATTTCTGATTATCAGTTTATCACAATGAAGTTTCAATTGTTATGAACGTGGAATCGGAGGCATATACAATAGTCGATCACGTCCCTCCCTAGTTCGATCGATCCCTTTTTGCCAACGTTTCCTTTCGTGTCTCTATATGTCTGTCCATGTTCTACGTACTACTGGCCTAAACCCTAATAATGCAGCTGCCCGTCTCTGTGTGTACATATAATATGAACTGTATGCTTCTTTTTATTGTCTCTTCGTATGACAAGAAGATCATAGTTTCCCCCACCAGATCTCTAGTAACGTCTTTAACTTGGGACATTCATGTTCTTTTCAAATCAGTTCGAATTTCATCGGCAAAAATTGAGAGGTATTTAACTAGAGAAGTATATTCATATATAACTTTTATTTCTTTTTTATAGACTTATTATTCAATGAGCATCGTCGAAAAATGCATGTTTCTTCTCTGTAAAAGGCTTTTGTGGTGCCTCTCTTTTGTATGTATGTTGTTTTTATCATTGAGTTTAGCGAAAGTTCTTCTATCCACTCCATTCTCCACCGTCTGGCGCCGATGACGCCTCTCCTCTTGCCGAACGGACATCAGACCTCGATTGTGACCTTCCTCTTGTCGGTGGACTCGCCGTATACCAGTTTGCAGTCATCATTGTTCTTGTCTGAAGTTTTGGGTGGAGGTTGTTGCCCAGACCTTCAAATCTGATCTCCATGGCCTTCATCTTCATGCTAAAGTCGTCGGGGACGCCTATGTTTTCATGCGGCAAGAGAAATGCCGTCGTCGGCGCCAGACGGTGGAGAACGGAGAGACGTCCGCATTTTAAAGGCGATGCGGACGTCGACCTCTGATCTGGCCTATATATATATATACACAATGTTGATCAGGTACGGACCTCCTTACCTTAGCTAAAGTACAGATTTCTTTATTCGACCCATTTTTCGATCACATTTTTTCATCTTAACTGTTCAGTATCTAAATATATACGAGTAGATAATCCCTACAAATTTTCAGCCAAATTGATAATCGTTAAGACATTCAAAACTGTGATTTAGAGTTAAAAGAACGTACGATTCAAGATGAACCGGTTCGTTCATTGATTTAATACATTTTCGATACCTTAACGATAACCAAATTAGCTGAAAATTTACAGAGATGTTCTAATCATGTATATCTAAATATTGAACGACTATGATGAGAAAATATGATCGGAAAGTATGTCAAATTAAGAAAATCCGTATCTTAACTAAGGTAAGGAGGTCCTTATTTGAAAATGATTGTGTATATATATATATACACACACACACATAATCGTTCTAAAACGGACGTCCGCACTCGGCTTAAAGTGCAGACATCTCTCTGTTCTCCACCGGACGGCTCCGACGACGGCGCACCTCCACCTGAGCGGACACCAGAGGCGTCCCCGACCACTTTTCCTTCCCGACGAGTCCGCCGAATTTCAGTTTTCCGGCGAGATCAATCTTGTGTGAAGTTTTAGGTGGAGGTTGTTGCCCAGACCTTCAAATCGATCTCGCCGGGAAGGGAAAGTGGTCGGGGACGCTTTTGGTGTCCGCTCAGGTGGAGGCGCACCGACGTCGGAGCCGTCCGGTGGAGAACGGAGGGACGTCCGCACCAGAACGGGTCTGTATATATATATATATATATATATATATATAATATATATATATATTCAGAGGGAGGATCTAAAGAGGATCTCCTTACTTTAAGAATTTAAGGATTTCTACTATTTTACATTAGTAGATGACTTCATTTAACGATCTCAATCGTTGATCCTCTAGATTCATATATATGCAAGAAACATGTCTACAAAATTTCAACTAATTTCATAATCATTTGGTCATCATTCTAACTGACGTAAACAATTGTAGGCCGTTAGATAAAATTAAAACGAATATTGTGTTAATCAAATGGTTAAACGTTTTTCATTTTGACTAGTTTTTTGTAGGATTCATATGTGAGTACGTAACTAGGGAATGGGTGGTTTTAATTGTCAAAATATATGTTAGAACTAAAAACATCCTCACTTTAGGAGTTAAAAGAGGTCTTCTCTATATCCGGACTATATATATTCATAGTTAACTTTTATTAGAATAATCAAATAGTTTGATAAATGCAATCAAACCGCTACTCAAGTCGGTTATAGTATACTCTGGTGTTTTGAATCATCTTTGAATTTAGATGTCTAAAACGGCATGTTCTTTTGGTGAGGTTTTTGTCTCACGAATAACTGTTGGACGGTGTCTTCCCTCTTCTTCATCTTATATTTTTCATCTCTTTATTTGCAGCGTTTCAAGAAGCTAGTTACAGTACCTGACGGACACTACGAAAGAAATCTCATTAACCCTGTTGGCCGGCCGGTATATGATTTTCGGTTTTTCTCTTCATCGTGCATTTCTGGTCTCAAGTTATCATCATCATTAACAATTTCATCAACTTCAATTCATCATCAGGTCCACAACATTGAATGAAGTCAAAGAAGCAGATTGAGGATGGCGATTTACAATAAATTAGGGTTACATGCATGTCCATGTGGGCTGAGAACTCTGAAGAGATTTGAATTAATAAGACTAGCTGAGCCATTGCTATCTACTTCGTGGACTTGCAGTAGTTCTACTTCCCCTCGATCTCTTCCGGTCTTTCTGATATCAATTTCTGCTTTTATTATACACACCAGATCTTCCTCGCTCCCAGCTGATCGATCAGAGCTGCATGCATCACTTAATTATTACACACATCATATCAATTTCTTCTATTCTTCATTCATATTTTTTTTTATAAAATATTTGTAAATTTCTTGTAATTTGGACACAATTTCGCAAAGAGATTGCTGGGTAATTACTAATTAGTAACATCACCAATACAATCAGCTACGATGTTTATTCTTAAAATGGAGGTCTCAAGTGTTGGTGTTAATTATGGCATCATGTCTTGGTCGTTTTAGTCTCATTCTTTGGAAATGAAGAACTTGTGAGCGGCTGAGAGATTCACAGGGAACATTGTGAATCATCGTCAACTGGTACTGCAGGAGATAAACTTCTTAATTAACTACTGGAAGAATTGATTGATCAATAATGGCACACTAATAAAGAGCAGAGTGGCTACAATTAAAATGGGAGACAGGCAACTTTTCTTAATTCCGTGCGTTTTCTAATGCAATTACATAACGATCTTTTGTCTTATCACCGCAAAAGGCTTAGCATGAGACAAACAAATAAATATAGTGGAACAATATCAAGGTTCGAATAGAAGAATCTAACCCTAATATTAAGGACTCTGCATAATTCTGGTAATTTTTCTTTTCTGCAAGATTGGAACAGAGAGGAACAGATTGATCGACGACTCGATCGATTTGCCAAGACAGATTAAAGAACGTAGGACCGTAGTGGACTCTCATGCTCTAATTAGATTTCTGTTAAAGTTGTTTGTCATTTTGGGGCCAAACTTGCTCTCGAGAACTTTAAATCTATACCTATGTTTGAAACCTCGACATGGTTAATGGTATGCTGGAACCAATTAATTTTGTCCTCTTTGTTTGGTGTTATATAAATGTGATGCGATACGATTTTTATGAGGGAATTCATCCGAAATAATCTCCAAAATCATTTGGCAATGATCGAAAATAGGGTTTCATGAATTTTGTTAAATAGTAACTAGGGTTTTCTCTCCACCAGTCCATCTATATTTCTGTGCTACACACACACACACGAGTTGACACCAAACTCTTTTGTACTGTTGTGTTTGTTGCTCAGCTTAGAACGAAATGATCTGAGTTACTCTCACGTCAACTTCTACCAGCTGACTTCTTGTTTAGTTAATTGGCACTGAGATACTGAGAATTGAGAAAATTAGAGCATGGCTTATAGTTTATAAATGCGAGTGTGGGCAGGTGAGGAGGTGGGTTTGGTTTCATCATAGGCTCCTTTTACCTTTTAACCTACTTTGTAAACAGATTAATCAACTAAGAACCTTGGCTAAAATCCTATCAATCAGATCCCCCTATGGAGATTTGTGGAAAACCTAGAAAGTTAGGATGCTTCTATTGCACTCTCAGCTAGTTACATTGATCATGTTTCTTAATTTACTTGAACTGCATATATGGCTCTGTTTCCAGAATCGAACTTCCGTTGTGTTTGAGAACTAGTCATTCATCGGTTTCATTTAGCAATAGATCGAAGCGTATAATTAGTATTAGATATCATATGCACAGACATATGTTTAAACAATTGCTAAAGAAATCATGTAAAGTCGAATCAAATAATAGCAAGGAAAATGGAAATGAAAGGTGATCGAACATATAGACGTGTTTCTCCTTCTTTGGATTAAAGATGTGAAGAGAGTTTGAGGAATACCACATGGGCAAGAGCCTTTTGTCTCCGTTTGTACAATAATTTTAGAAAGATGAATGATCAATTTCAATATCAATGTCCAAACTGAAACTCCACAACAACAAATGCTCGTAAAAAAAAAATAGAAAAATAGAATGTCACCATTGTATTGTATATGATATTCCTTACAATCATTCTACCATAGGATGCTAGGGTTTTGGAATTGTTTTTATCGTAGGAGACATATATATAACATCACAATCTCCCCCGCTGCTGAATTTGTTATGATATATCATATCCTTTGTAAAAGTGCTAGTCGCTTTGAGGGTGATTGGTACCAATCTGGCATGGCTAGCGAAATTT
The DNA here is from genome assembly GCA_010134655.1 of Fragaria nilgerrensis. Lineage (NCBI taxonomy): Eukaryota > Viridiplantae > Streptophyta > Magnoliopsida > Rosales > Rosaceae > Fragaria > Fragaria nilgerrensis. Next base: position 13,023,635 of record CM020977.1, read on the forward strand.
TTTTCAGCTGGAAGCCATGAAAATCAGTGAGTCCATGGTTGTGGAATATGATGGAATTTCTAACACCACATTCACGACTGCCAGTAAAACCGAGAGTGCCTATAGCTGCCTGCCCGCCCTCATGTTTCAATTGGTAGTAGCTATTATGGTGGTGGGCAACTGGGCATTGTTCTATGGTTGTTGGCAGTCATTTCTTGACTTCATAGTTGAGAGTTATCGATCTTCAATGTAAATGTTCTCTGCTTTTGTTGCACACTTGCACAGTTGCACTGATGAACATAGTGGGACTGTTCAGAACTTCAGATGATTGACCATTCAACTATTTACCAACCCATATACTATAGTTTACAGCAATTAGATAAAAACAGAAGCAACCAAACAAACCCATTTACTGTGTGCACAGTTTTACCTTGCTGGATAAAACGATGCACTTCTTATCACATTCTTACAGAGATCGATGGGACGTGCTGTGAAAGTCAATCAGTCTAATCTTGTGCGTTGGCATTGGCATTGGGTTTGTTTTGATGAAAACAAAACGAAAGGAAATAGTGACATGGATTGTCATGTCACGGCGGCATCTTTGCTAATTCTGTACGTTTATTTTGAATTTAGGGGAAAAGAGGCAACAAAGCGAGAGCTGGGACGTGAGCTTTTGTCAGGGTCCCTAGCTGAGTGTAAGCAGCTGGGGTGAAATGAAAGCACTACTGAGTTGATTTGATGATTCTCAATCATGAAAGTTGATCGGCTTTGCAGGTTCGGAATTGTCCATCTAATAATGTGACAGGATGTTTTGTTCCTCAGTCCTAAGCAGGAATGCACTGGATAAAGTTGAGAGTATCATATAATCACAGAGTTGCAGGATTACTGGGTTGAGACTTGAGAGATCCAATTCATCCAAATGGAATCGATTAATCCAATTAGAATTTGATTCAGCTATATATTTGGTTGGTGGGTTTAGTTTGGATTTGGATAATATACAACTGAGCTTTATACTGAACCTTGGATCGTAGTTGATAGTTGATACTAACGTAGGCAAAGATGTCGGCATGTTTTATCAAGAAAGAAAAACAAACAAGATAACGGACATAGAATCAAGAACAGACAGTGAGTCTACACCTTTGATTACAAAAAACATCTAAAATGTGTTATGAGATAATATCATTACTCTCCACATCTAGTATTCTAACAAGCAATACCTAACAAAAAGTAGTGTTCTAATGATAACTTCATTTCCTGTTCAAAAAATAAAAAAATAAAAACTTAATTTCCCTCGAACCAACAGTGACATAATAAAAAAAATTAATAAATGTGTAACATGATCACATATACTAATGTCAAAATTTGTTGGACATTTCGGATTGTTAGTTGTGAAAGACACATAGTACGTTTACTTTAAATGAAAAAAGTCATCAACCGGATACACTTTGAATGAGAGAAGTCATGAATCATAGACAATTGAAATGGAGAATGAAAGAAATGGTGTGAGAATGACTCTAAACTCATATCCCTTGGGCATCGATCAAGTTAAGGACTATTCATGAATCAATTCTTGATAATGAAGTGAGACATGGAGAGAATTCAGTGCACCATGGTGCACTTGAACCAGTTAACAGATCCATAACGGTGTTTGTTTTCGTTGTTAGTGAACAATAATAAAATAAAAACGAAACAGATTTAACTATAAAATTTTCTCAAGTGTGACATGGGGAGGCCATGACTCTGTTCTCTGCCTTTGTATTCAAAAGTATTCTTGGCCGCCATAGTTCTTCTGCTCACATTTATTTTTATCAATCTTCTACTATAATTATCTAAGCTACACCTAGAAAGCTAGCCTTGTGGGAGGCACCTCAGACACGAGATAGAAACACTCAGAGATTAATCCATAAACAATTTTAAGCTCCAAGAATCTGATCCATACTTCTGCATGGCAATGAAAGAGATCAAACCAAAAAAAAAATTAATCCCCACCACCACCATGAATGAACTGTCAATTTCACATGTTCTCCCGGTCAAAACAATCTACTCCACCATGGCAGAAACCCTCAAATTTATACTCAGCACATGAACTACGACTACGGCAACCCAGAACATAATACAAAACCCAAGCAACCCAGAACACATTTTCATCAAAACCCAATCGAATTTAAAAGTTATTAACACCGCCATGTAAATCTCGGAGCTGATCAATATCCATACCTCTCGCAAGTCAAAATGTCACCGGAGTCGCCGGTTCGCTGCGAAATGCCGGAGAGGAAGAATTTCAGGCCATTTATTCGATCTCCACCGTCGACTGATGGATGCATGTTGAAAAGCTAGAAGTCGATTACGATGATACGAAGCAAACAATGGTGATCCACCGCCACTATATTATCAGACGAGGAGGATAAAGACGGGTCATGCTTTCGGGTCAAAGCTCCAGTGCTTCTGCACGATCTCGTCTGAAGGTTAAGTGTTGAATTAAAAATTAACTTGTTTTTATCGTGTTGATTAGTTTTTTTGAGATTTAATTATTTTAACAGTGGTTAACATCAATGTTAATGCATACTGAAAGCAAAATCAAATGAACGGCTCAAATTGAATTATAACAACTGATTTACTTAAACTTTGATACATTGAAGAACTTTCGGCGAGACATACACCAATTGTAATATCCTAGTGTTTTAGTAAACTCATAGAATATAATTTTGTACTTTTGTTCAGAATTATTCCAAATTTTTTGTGTTTGTAAACCAACGAATGCTATGGGGCATTTTTGATATTTTGAATGGCAGCTTTTCAATAAAAGCAAGCACACATGTCAACCATTTGTGAAAAAAAGCTAATTAAAAGAAAAAGTGTGAAAAAGCTAATGAAAATGAAGGCTTTGAACTAATCAAGAGCCTACCACATGCTAACCAAAACCTTATCTCTAGGATATGACCACAAATCCCACTTTCATTTCCCCCTGAAACCAGGATTTGAAATCCTCATTGTTCTTGGGAAAGTCCTGGTGGAGTCATTTAAGACAAACCCTTATTTTACAAGGAAAACCCACCAAATGTTGACTCAAATGCCATGAATTAATCCCCCTAACAAAGGGCACTCCCTTGGTAGTGCAACCAAGATGTCCCTTGCTAAACAATTTTTCTTAACTTAGATTATTAAAAAGATTAGAAACCAAAAAAAAAAAAACCTTGCACATTTTTCCATACCCAACCCATTTGTGCCTTTCAGTCTATCATGTTCACTCTCTCTCACAAGTCACTAGCAATCAAAACATGGGTTTAGAAAAGTAGTTTTACCCTTGGTGTCTTCACTGGGGGCTCAAAAACAGTAATAACAGCAGCCATGGCCATAAACAGAGAGCAGAAGGTGTGAAGTAGAAATCAGCACCAGTACTAGTGTACTGCTAGCTACATGATGAAGAAGACAAACTTATGGAAAATACCCCCCAAGTCCTACTGTACATAAATACCTTCAAACCATTAACACCTGAAAGTTAGACCAAACTATTACCCCTACCCAAAAAAAAAACACAAAACAGTGAAAAAGCTAAGACAATTCTTGGAATTTAGAACAGAGATTTTCAATCCTCCAGCAAACTAACACTTAATCAAATGCTTAGAAGATCCGGCGGTGGTGATTGTGGCGGTGCCTGTTGATGGTCTTTTGTGGTGGTTGGTGATTCAATTGCAGTAATGGCAGATTGTTGAGGGGAGTCTGTGACTGTTGTTGTCTCTCCTACTTGCTTTGAGCCTGGTGGAATTGGAAGCTCTGTAAGGATTTGAACCACTTCTCTCATTGTTGGACGCTCCACTGCTTGTTCTTCAACACAGAGCATTGCAATGTAAAATACGTGCATAACCTCATGGAGGGGAACAGAAGGGAGTCTGGAATCAAGGATTTTCAGGACTCCTTCCTTGTTTGAATCAGTCATTTTCCGAACCCACTGGACTATGTCAACTCCATCTCCAAATTCACCGACTGGTTTCTTGCCACTAACAAGTTCCAAGAGAACTACACCGAAACTATAGACGTCGCTCTTCTCATCAACCTTCAATGTGTAAGCATACTCTGCGGAAAAACGAATATCAGATTAGAATCAAAATCCAAATCCAAAAGCCATGCAAGCTTTGATACAGAACCGTTTAATTTTAACTCCGTATGATATTGGTCAGGATTTGTATTCCAAGACAAGGATCTCAATCATTTTGTAGGAGATGGAACTCATTAAATTCATGTACTTCCTTTCTACCAACCACTATACTTTTCTTTGTCAAAGCTTAAGACAATACAAGACTAACATGTATTGTCTACAAGCAATTATGGGGTGAAAAAGTCAAATCTTAATTAAGATTAAGATGGTGGGAGTAAGTACATTTTCAACAGTAATAAAGTACCAAAATTTTCAAAGTCTGAATCATATATACCTGGAGCAATGTATCCATAAGAACCAGCAATGGCAGACATGCACTCGGACGTGCCAGAATCCTGGAGGAACTTGGCAAGGCCAAAATCAGCTACATGAGCCTCAAAATTGGAGTCCAGTAGAATGTTGTTTGATTTCACATCTCTATGGACGATCAAAGGTGAACAGTCATGGTGAAGATAGCAAAGGCCCTTTGCAGCTTCAATGGCAATCTTGTACCTTGTATCCCAATGCAAGTGACCTCCTTTCTTGCCATGAAGAACCTCGCCCAAACTCCCATTAGGCATGTACTCATAGACCAGAAGATTTGTCTCATGGTTTGAACAGAAACCCAACAATCTAACAATGTGACGGTGTCGAATTTTACCCAGAGTCTGAATCTCGGCATTGAAACCATGATCATGAGACGAGCCTCTGCTCATTGCAGGGAGTCTTTTCACAGCAACATTGTCACCACTAGGCATAGCCCCTTTGTACACAATCCCAGCACCTCCTTTGCCTATAATGTTGTCTTCCTTGAGTGAATCCAAGACATCATCAACAGTGAAATCCAAGCGCTGGAATGCAGTCAACTTCCAAGCTCTGGAATCCCTATCTCTCTTGTACGAACGAGCTTTGATTATTGTAATAACAGCAAATATGATTGAGCAAAGTAACAACCCAACAACCAGCAATAGCTTCAGCGAAGCAGTGAATGAGCTCTTGACATGAGGCTGACGAGTGCCATTTGCAACCCCATCTTTGCAAGGAACCAAATAAGGACCGCAAAGATCAGGGTTACCCAAAAACGAAGTGTAATTGAAGTAGCTGAACTGACCAGTACCAGGAACCAAACCCGAAAGATTGTTATAAGAAAAATCCACGGAGGTTAAGCTCTGCATTGCGGAAATGGGAGCTGGGATGTTCCCCACAAGATGGTTCCTTGACAGATTGAGGTAATTCAATATCCTCATACCAGTAATCTCTTTCGGAATCTCACCGGATAGCTCATTTCGACTGAGATCAACATATGCCAGCAGCTTGCATCGGCTAATCTCGGGCGCTATTGGACCCGAAAACAGATTGTGACTAAAATCAATTTTCGAGAGTTGCTCTAGGTGTCCAATCTCGGGAGGAATACGACCCGAGAACTTGTTCCCGTCGAGGAGAAGCTTCTGGACGCCAGAGAAGTTTCCGATAGCCGGCGGCAATGGCCCCGATAACCTGTTGTTGGAAAGACTAATCTGACCGAGACCAGCAGAGACTGAATCCGACACCGGAAATGGACCGTTCAAGAAATTGTCTTGCAGCTCAACTTGAGTGAGCTTAGGCAACCCGAATAGGCCTTTAGGAATCGACCCATTTAGAAAGTTCTCACCCATTCGAATCCGACTCAGTGACTTACACTCTCCGAGCGACTCTGGAATAGGACCGAAGAGAAAGTTGCCGAGAGTGATGAGGGTCTGGAGATTGTTGCCGGAGCACATATCCGGTGGAAGAGCTCCGGTCAATTTGTTCGAAGACAAGTCGACGATTTGAAGCTTCCCATTTCTGCCCAAACTTTGAGGAATAGACCCAGTGAAGTTGTTCTCCCATAGCTGCAGAACCTGGAGCTCCGGCAAGTCACCGATGAAGTCCGGAATGGCGCCGTGAAGCTGGTTCCGGAAAAGATTAAGCAGCGTCAGGTTCTTCAGCTCTGCGAAAGAGGTCGGAATCTCGCCGGAGAATAAGTTGTTGGATAAGTCCATGGATTTCAAGCTTTTCAGGGAGCCCAGCTCAGACGTCAATGACCCAGAAAGCGCATTCACCTGGAGAAACAGAGTATCCACATTCTGCAACCGACCCAGCTCCGGCGGGATCTCGCCGGATAAATTACAGTTGGCGGCGTCGAACCGGACGAGCTGCGTCAAGTTTCCGATCTCGGCGGGGATGCCGCCGTCGTAGCTGTTGAAGTAGCCAATGTAAAGCTCCTTGAGCCGGGTCAAGTTTCCGATCTCCTTGGGGATTTTCCCGGTGATGGAGTTCCCGGAGACGGCCAAGTACTCGAGAAACAGGAACTGGCCGTACTCCGGCGGGATCGAGCCCTCGAAAAAGTTGCCACCCAAATGCAAATGGCGGAGGTTGGTCATGTGAGTCACCGAAACCGGCAACACGCCGGTGAGGTTGTTGTTGTAGAGGTCGAGAACACGGAGGTTAGTGAGGTTGGAGAGCTCCGGCGGGAACGTGCGGTTGAAGACGTTATTGGAGAGGTTGAGTAGGCGGAGCGCGGAGAGAGCGGAGATCTCAGGCGGGATGGGACCGGAGAGGTTGTTCTCGGCGAGGGTGAGATTGGAGAGGTAGACAAGATAGGCGATATCGGGGGAGAGATACCCGGAGAGATTCAAGCCGGAAAGGTCGAGGGAGGTCACGTGGTTGTGGGAGTCGCACGTGACGCCGGCCCAAGTGCAGTGGCTGGTGTTGGGTGTCCAGGAGGAGAGGCGGTCGTCGGGGTCGTCGAGGGAGGACTTGAGGGAGAGGAGGGCGCGGTAGGTGGCCATTGGGCGCGTGGGTGTGGAGAGTAGACGGTGGGGTGAGGAGAGAGAGTGGCGGAGGTGGAGGAGGAGAAGGAGGAGGAAGAGGAGGAGGGGCCGCATTATGTCTAGTGTTGGGTTTATTTGCGGTGGTTATGTGGAGGAGGAGGAGGAGGAGGAGGAGAAGCAGAAGGGAGAGGGGGGAGGAGTGACTTGGGTGTGGAGGTGGAGAGAGTGAGACTGAGGTTGTCTGAGAATCAAAGTAAATAATATAAGAGGCAGAGAGGAGGGTGAGGTTGCGTGATTTATTATTGTCTTTTTCTTTTTAATTTTATTCAATTGTTTTTGAGAAGGATTTTTCTTTTTTTAAATGAAAAAAATAATAATTAGAGGATGGATTTTCTGATGGGGGGCATGACCGATATTTGAAATAATTGATTCGTCTGTGTTTGGACTGTTATTGTTCTTTTGTAGGAAAATCGTGGTAGATAGTTTCTTGAGACGAAATGACGGATAGGTGTTTTTGATTGTATGCGTGTTTTTTGTTATTTTGTATCATAATTAGATTTTTAATCGTTAAAGGTGGTGAATAAATAGTTGAAGTTTGAGATCCTAAGTCTTAAAGCAAGTTAAATTTTGTTAGATAATATACATAATTGTACAATTTCGTTAATCGGTTCAGTAAAAATGATGATTGACACATTATAGCTGCGATCATTTTGTGTATGTCTATGATTTGTACGAGTGGCTTGAGCACTTAATTTGGTCTCTATGTTTTGATGTAAACAAGTATTGAATTCTTTGCTTCGCTGTTCTGAACTATTTTAGTTGTCAAATTCGGTTTATGGATTATGTGCTTGTGGGAAGTTATGATTTTATGACTGGGGTATTAGACATTCAATAGAGTGTAACTAGCAGGGTGTTTCGTTCCTAATTAAACTTTTGTGGCAAGTGTGATTTCCTAATTGCCAAAATCACTCTTGGCATTTAAAACTAAGCTTTCCTAATTTCTTAATTCTGTTATATTACTCTCCGTTAGAATTCTAATCAAAATTAATAGCCTATTAACCTATTTAGCCCAGTTTCCATATTGAGGCTCGACAAAGAAACGAGATCATAGAACCCTTTAACATGTTGGGATGAGATTATGGCTTAGAGTAAGTTTTTTAATTGCATATATATATATATACATAATATATATATATATATATATATATATATATAGCCTGATATAGCCTGATGTGTTTTGGTATCAGAGCCAAAAGCCTGATATAGTTAATAGTTAAAACCTTCAACCCCAGGAGGCGGACTACCGCCCAGGAGTGGCTCTGGAGTTTACTTCTTCTAATTCCTCAATCCCCAGGTGGCGGACTACCGCCTAGGAGTGGATCTTGAGTTGATCTATTTGCTTTACTTATTTTATGAAGTGATTGTTTACTGTCCCTGAATTTTAAGGATTACAGATTTGTTTTCTTTTCCTTATTTTCTGTTAAGTCTATTATTTTCTCCAACCAAACAATAAGTCCAGGTCCAAACAATAAGTCCCAGGTGAGGCATGAGCGGATGCGGCATGAGCGGAGTCGAGTGAATAGTGGTCTTTAGGATCATAAGCTAAGGATCTTAAATCCTATTATCCTTTTAGTTCCGGTCTAGTTTTCTCTTCTCTTCCCAAAATGAGTCGACTATTTAGATCAAGCTCAGTCACTTCTAGTTCGTCTAGGTCCTCCCTCAATAGAGTCCCAGACATAGTCAATAAAGAACAGATAGAGTATCAATCAAATGATAACATAGATATGAATGACTGGAATATTCCCAGAGTTCCTAGTCATGAAATTTATAAGAAAAAATGGAGTCTAGCTTCATTTAAAAGTGAACACCATATTAAATCAGTAGAACAAGTCTATGCCCTTAGTAAACAACATGAAACTTGCCAACTTTTTAGTCCAGAATCAATTAAGAAACATAAAAAAGATGGTCATAATTTCCTTCATATTGGATTAGTTCAAATCGGTGTCAAGCCTTTAACTAGAAAGGGTCTTAATGCCTCTATTCTTCTATGTTTACGAGATGCAAGATTTACTGATTTTAATGACAGTACTCTTGGTTTAATTGAGTCAAGCCTCTTTAATGGTCCAGTTCATTTTAATTGTTACCCAGATTTCACCATTAGCCTTAGTGACCCCCATATCCTAAAAGCTTTAACCCTTAATATTAAAACTTCAGGTTACCATGTTCTTGAAGGAACCCAACCTTTAGCCTTAATTTATAGAATCCATTACAAAGTTACTGGTACAAATATGAATTTCCAGGCCATTAGCAAAAGTCCCAAAAACCATACTCTCTTAATTCAAAGTAGTCAACAAAACGCCAACATTAGCGTCCCTCACACAATCCGATGGTCAGATGTCCATCTTCCTTCTGAATGGTCTCTCACAAGTGAGAATCAACCATCTAATGCACAACATAATCTTTCTGATTTAGACTGTATTCAACAGTTTAATGATGACACAGTAAGAATTAATTTTCAAAATTCTAGGATAAGTCAAAACCCAAGAATTCAAGAGGTAGGAAACTCCTCTCGACATTCTTTTGCTACAGCTAGACATTCATTTGCTGGTTCCACCACAGCTGAAACAATGTCTAGACGAGATTCTGATCTAGATAAAGAAATTAAAAATATTAGGATTAGAGAATTAGAAGAAGAATTGCAAAAGCTCAAAATTAAAAACATCAGAACTACTTCCTAAGTCAGTTACCCAAATTACATGGAAAATGAGCCCCAAAATATATCAACCACAGATGAAGACCAAACTTCTCCTACTGCTTCTGATTTTCTAGTTACTCCCCCACTAAATCCTCAGTTAAGTACACTCACTCAACCTTTTGTAATCAACTATTCTAGATAAGATAAACACCTTGAATTAGAAGAAAACATCCTTAAAAGAAATCTTTATCGAATGAAGTTCCCTTTCATAGATCAAAGAAAGCAATTATTTCGAGATTGGCAAGCGTTTATGCTTGAAACAAAATCTGAAATATTCTTTCTTGATTTCATAGATCAATTAAACAACCAAAAAATTCAAACTTTAACAAAAACAAGATGGAAAACTTCTAATAACTCAATCCTTTCCAGTCATCCCCCTGTTGAAACAATAATAATTGATCATCTTAACAGTCCAATCATAGCTTCACTCTTCAAAATTGCTATAGAAGATCCAGATTCTAAAAAAATTAACCCAGAAATTAAAAAAATTATTGAACAAAACAATTACGCAAACCAAAGTCTGGTAACTATAGGAGCCCAATTCGATAAAATAGAAACAAAAGTTGACAACATATCTTCCATAGTTAACATTCTACCACAACCTAAAACAGAAACTCCTTTAGTTCATTTTAGTGAATTAAACAAACCTCCCCTAAAGCCTACTTCATCAATTCAAAAGATAGAACAAATGTTAAAAAATTTAAAAACTGAAACCGCAGAATCTAGTAGAATTGCAGTAATCTATACCCAACAACACTCTTCATCCATTTCTTCTGATAGCGATTCTAGTATTACTAGCCAAATTCCAGAATTAGACCAAATGTTTCAAACTTTAAAACTAGACAGAATAATTCATCCAAAGAAAAAACCTTTTAAAACTTGGACAGAACGTCCTCTCCCTTTAGATATACAACCTACCAATCATCTTAATAATCAATTTTCCGTTTCTTCAGACAAAACTTATGAATGGAACATTGATAATCTATCAGAACAAGAAATCCTAAGTAAATTGCATCACATGTCTATGGCAGCCAATAGTTATGTCACTAGTCATAATTTCAGCCAACCTGAAATTATTGACATACTCTCCACAGGATTTACAGGAATGCTTCATTCCTGGTGGGAAAAACATCTCACTCCTGACTCTAGATCATCTATTAAACATGCAATCAAACGTGATGAAGATGGAATACCCATCTTTGACGATAGCACAGGAATGAGAATTTCTGATGCCGTTAATACCTTATTCTACACAGTCATTCAACATTTCATAGGAACTCCTAGTCATATTACATCTAGAATTCATGACCAACTCAGTAACCTTAGGTGTCCTACCTTAAGTGATTTCAAATGGTACAAAGATGTTTTTATTTCCCGAGTTATGCTTAGAGACGATAGTAACCAACCTTTTTGGAAAGAAAAATTCATAAATGGTCTTCCAAAATTATTTGCTCATAAAATTAGACAAGTTCTTAGTAACGAAACAGGTCATATTAACTACGATTCCTTAACCTATGAAAATATAATTACAGTTATTCAAAAAGAAGGATTAAAAATGTGTATAGATATGAAACTAAACGCCCAAATGAAATCAGATAAGAAAACAGCTAAATATGAATTAGGAAATTTTTGCGAACAATATGGCTTACCCCCTTTACCTCCTTCAAGGAGAAAAAAGGTAAGTAATAAGTTTATTCCTTATCATTCAAAAAGAAAATTTTCACCGCATAAAAATAACTTTGAGCCAAACAAATTTTATTCAAAAAATAAATTTAGAAAAAATTGGTCTAAAAAACCAAACCACCAACAAAAGAGTAAACCTTTTGATAAAAGTAAAACTAAATGTTTTAAATGTCATAAAACTGGTCATTTTGCAAATAACTGTCCAGTTAAAAGTACTATTAATCAACTAAAAATCAGTGAAGAAGAAAAAGAAAAACTCATACAAACTTTAGAATTACGCAATACTGATTCAGAAGATGAAGTAAGTGAAGATGACATCTCATTGATGGAATCTTCTTCCTCTGAATCCAATGAACATTCTTCCCTAGACATTACTTTTGGGTGTAAGGATGCATGCAATTGTAAAACAATAAATGTCCTTTCCAAACAAGAAGAACAAGAAGAACTATTAATTGATTTAATAAGTAAAATAGACAACCCTGAACTTAAAGCAGAATACCTCAAAAAATTAAAAAAACTAATTACCCAAGAAAATATCATTAATCCTCCCTCACAAAAAATTAGCCTTACTACGACTTTCGACAAATTCTCCACTAGTAAAAAGGAAATAACAATCCAAGATTTACAGCATAAAGTAAAAACAATCAATAGTCAAATACATGCTTTACAACAAACACATTCAGAACTTATGAATGACAATAAAGAAATTAAACAAGAATTAAACTTACTAAAAATAAATAATCAATTTCTTAAATTACAAGATCCCCCTGAAAATCCTTTTCCAAATCCTTTTCAAGAAAATATTGAAGCTGAAACATCTGAAAACAATACCATTAGTACCATACGCCAAATTCAACTTAAAAAATGGTACACTACCGTCCAACTCAAAATAAAAGATTTCCAAATAACAATAACAGCACTTATTGATTCCGGAGCAGACCTTAACTGCATCCAAGAAGGCTTAATACCTTCAAAATACTTTGAAAAAACAAAAGAATCTTTACGATCAGCCAATGGAACAAAAATGGATATTAAATACGAAATCCCGAAAGCTCATATCTGCCAAAACAATGTCTGTTTTAAAACTTCGTGTGTCTTGGTTAAAAATTTAACTGATAAAGTAATTTTGGGACTACCTTTCATTACCTTAATTTACCCCTTTAAAACTGAGTATGATGGTATTATTACCTACCCTTTTGATGAACCAGTAAAATTTACTTTTCTTTCAAATCCCGAAATCCATACCCTAAGAGCTTTTCAAGAAAATAATATTTCAAAAACTCTCAATTACATTCAAGCAAAAAATAAACAGATAATCTTTCTCCAAGAAGAAATTAATTTCAAAAGAATAGAAAATCAACTTCAAAACTCTTCCCTTCAACAAAAAATCAAAACTTTTGAAGCAAAAATAATCACATAAATATGTTCTGATATTCCTACAGCCTTTTGGCACAGGAAAAAACATCGTTTCACTTCCTTACATCAAAGAATTCGATGAGAAAAATATCACAGAAATATGTTCTGATATTCCTACAGCCTTTTGGCACAGAAAAAACATATCGTTTCACTTCCTTACATCAAAGAATTCGATGAGAAAAATATTCCTACTAAAGCTCGCCCAATCCAAATGAGTCATGAGATTATGGATTTTTGTAAAAACGAAATTAATGATTTACTCCACAAAAATATTATTCGCCCTAGTAAATCCCTTGGTCTTGCCCAGCTTTCTATGTTAAGAAAAACGCTGAACTCGAAAGAGGGACTCCTCGCCTAGTTATTAATTATAAACCTCTTAACACAATCTTAGAATGGATTAGGTATCCTATTCCCAACAAACGAGACCTTATTAACAGATTAAACAAATCTGTTATCTTTAGTAAATTTGATATGAAGTCAGGATTTTGGCAAATTCAAATCAGTGAAACTGACAAATACAAAACTGCATTTGTCACACCATTCGGACATTATGAATGGAATGTTATGCCATTCGGATTAAAGAATGCCCCTAGCGAATTCCAAAACATAATGAACGACATATTCAATCCATATAGCCATTTCTCCATTGTCTACATTGATGATGTTTTGATCTTTTCACAATCAATTGATCAACACTGGAAACATCTTCACCAATTCTTTTCCATAATAAAGAATAATGGTCTAGTTGTTTCTGCCTCAAAAATCAAATTATTCCAAACTAATATTCGATTCTTGGATTTAACATTTACCAACTCCAAATTAAACCCATTGATAGAGCGATACAATTCGCTGACAAATTCCCGGATGTCATTTTAGATAAAAATCAATTACAAAGGTTCCTAGGATCCTTAAATTATGTAGCAGAATTTTACAAAAACCTTAGAAAACACTGTAAACCCTTATTTGATAGATTACAAAAAAATCCTCCCTCTTGGACATCAGTACATACATCCTTAGTCAAAGAAATTAAGAGTCATGTCAAAACATTACCATGTCTAGGAATCCCTCTTCCCGATTCCTATAAAATAGTAGAAACTGATGCCTCTGACATAGGTTATGGAGGTATTCTCAAACAACAGCTTTCTCCCAATCATCCAGAACAAATTGTTCGTTTCCATTCTGGAATCTGGAACCCCGCTCAGTCAAATTACAGTACTATTAAAAAAGAAATTTTATCAATTGATTTATGTATCAGTAAATTTCAAGATGATTTATTAAATCAAAAATTTTTAGTCCGTGTCGATTGTAAAAGTGCTAAAGATGTTTTAGAAAAGGATGTTCAAAACATTGCCAGTAAACAAATCTTTGCCCGTTGGCAAGCAATTTTAAGTATCTTTGATTTCGAAATTGCATTCATTAAAGGCAGTGACAATCATATCCCCGATTTCCTAACTCGTGAATTTCTACAAGGCACCAAACCATGAAGCCCAGCTCATCCAAAGGGAGAAATCCCGGAAAATCAATTAAAACATCATCCTCTCCAGTCAAGCTAGAATCACCAAAGTCAAAATCAAACATAGTTCCTTATACAGTTCATTCTCCTATTAATTTAGTCAATCACTATAGTGCTCTTGGTAGCACCCCCTCGCTCCGAATACTTCCCTCGGAAGCACCCTCAGTCAAATAAAACCTAATTATCAGTCAGTCCTAGTAAACCAATATGACCCTTACAAAACAGACACATCATTCAAACCTCTAGTCAATTACAAAAAATCATCCCCTTATTTTCACAGGGATGAGCATTTCTATTTCATGTCGAACCTTCCATGACTCATATAACAAATCCCATTTCCTTAGTCAAATATTACTTTGGTCCAAATTCTCATTACCTTCCAGGTAAAACTTTAGCATTTTATAAAGATATCTTATACAAATCCGAGTCATTATCTATTAAACCAATCTATGACCCAAAAAATCCAACCAAAATATTATACCATTCCCTCTACATAATCCGTATTATTTCATTATCCCAATGGGGTGATTCCCCCTTTACTCCCCACAAATTAGACACCATCACATTCACTTATCATGATTACATTGCAGCATGGAGTATAATTCTCCTCCACCAGTCAGAAGATTTCAGTCATTCCTGGTTCCTAAATTTTGACAGGAGATTCAATCGCCAATTTCCTATGTGGTTTGGTGATTGGTGGGAAAACCATGGTTGCCCTTATGACCTTCTCCCTATTGATCTCCAAAATGCAGTCAAAAAATTTGATTCAGTCATGACTTTCTCAGAATATGAGACAAGATTTCCAGTTACTATCCAGTTCATAGCCAAATATAAAATCCCTTGGATTTTCAAATGGCAGTATAAACTTGAAAATCACATGGTTCTAAGACAACTCTTAGTCAAATGGTGGGACAAATTCAATACTGAAAAGTCCTTACCCAATTCAGTGAAGAATTTTCAGTTACTCCTTTGAGTTCAAAAACTCCGGCTTCCATTCAGCCAGTTCCTCAGTCACCTCAAATTCCTCAGTCAGCTCAGATTCCTCAGTCACCATCTTCTTCTACGAAGAAAATTGAGTCACCATCTTCCTCTAAAAAGAAGAAAGCACCCAGTCCATCATCATCTTCCAAAGCAGAAGAATTAAAAGAATTAGCCAAACAATTACTACAACAGGCAGCCAGACTATCCACAGATGATGAAGAAGAACACTCTTCCTCAGAGTCATCATCAACTCACAGTCATCAAAGTTCCCCCAGTCAACCACCAAAAAGATGGGCCGATTATGAAGATAGTCAGGATCCATATGCAGAATATGAGTAACTCCAGTCAAACTGCCCCAGTCAGTATTTCCACCAAAAGCAACAGCAGTTTTTCAGTGGCGGACAAGCTCCTATTCATCAACAGTAAACCCCAGTCAGTTATATATATATATATATATATATATATATATATACAGTCCCCTTGCAGAGATGGATCCCTCTTTAAAATTAAAGTGAGAGACTCCTTATTTCGCTCACTTTCAAGTCGTATTTCCACATCTCAACCGTACAATGTCTAAAACACAGTGTGTATATCATTCCTGCAAAATTTCATCAAATTTGAAGATTATTTGAGCTTCCGTAATCGTAATTTACACGAACAGTTCTGTTTGGACAGCTTTTGTTCTGTTGATTTATTTAATCTAATTCGGTACCTAAATGATCTTCAAATTTGATGAAACTTTGCAGGAATGATCTACACACTGTGTTTTAGACATTGTCCGGTTGAGATATGGAAATACGACTTAAAAGTGAGCGAAATAAGAAGTCCCTCACTTTAATTTCAAAGAGGGATCCCTCTCTGGAAGGGGACTGTATATATATATAATATATATATATATATATAGTTCCTATCCAGAGCGAAGCTTCACTTTGAAATTAAAGTGTGAAGTTCCTTATTTGACTCACTTTTCGGTCATATTTTCACATCTCTACCATTCAGTTTGTAGAACCTAATGCATAGATCACTTCTGCCAAGTTTCATTGAATTTGATGATCGTTTGGGTTTTCATAATCGTTATTTACACAAACAGTTCTGAATAGACAGATTTATGATCCGTTCGTTGATTTAATCTAATTCGGTACCTTAACGATTACCAATTTAGATGAAACTTGGCAAGAGTGATCTATGTATTAGGTTCTACAAACTGAACGGTGGAGATGTGGAAATATGACCTAAAAGTGAGTCAAATAAGGAACTTCACACTTTAATTTCAAAGTGAAGCTTCACTCTGGATAGGAACTGTGTATATATATATATATATATATGTGTGTGTGTGTGTAATTAGCCGGATGAGATTACGGTTTTGAGTTGTTAGATTTTTATAAAAGGTGTGTCAATAGACACACTAGGTATAGTATATATGTATGTCATAACAAATCATTTTGTTAACCTCATATTCTCTTCACACCTTATTTATATAAATTTAATTGCAAGTCTATTTTGTTCACCCATTTATAGTACCTAAAATATTTTTTCCTCAATTCTACATTGGACACCCTACGTTGTCTTCTCACCCTATATATAATTTTTCAAATTCATATTTGCTTTGTTCACCCTACATTCTTTTCTCACCCCTTATATATTTTTTAATTTTTAATTTACTTTATTCATCATACCTTCTCTAAAACTTGAGATTGAGAATCCTTCAAACGACTATTACTTTGAAAACCTAAAACGCCGATAAAAATAAAAAATAAAAAATCGAATATAAGAGCGACTAGACATGAAAATTTACATACACAAAATCGACATGAGAAATAATGAGTAAACGGATAGACGAAACATCAATAAAGAAAACAAAAGAACAAAAAAGAAATTCAATTAGTCCACCTCATCTTCAAGTTGAATGCTAGCGTCTTCAAACTCTATAAAACGATCGAATAAGATAAATTCTAGGTTAGGGTTATAAAGTGTGTGTTCATCACTTCATCAAAAAAAAAAATTTAATTTGTAATTCTCTTTTACTGTGATTTTACATCAGGGTATTTCGGTCTTTCAATAAATTAACAATATGTGAGGTGAGTAAATTAGTTTGTGGAGTGACAATAGACACACCCTTTTATAAAGGGAAAATTTTAACAACAGGACACGACAAATGATCCACTCTAATTTTTGGTACATTAGCTTTCAGAAAAATCAATACGGTACATGAAATTATAATCTCAACCTTAAATTGTGTATGCCGTTACTTTTACCGTTAGTCAATGTGATTTTAGTCAAATTTAAAAGGGCAAATCTGTCTCTTCCAAAAATGATAAAAAAGAAACTAAAAAAGAAAAAATAAAAGAGGAAGAACAGGTGGTTTGTTGTCTCTTGTGGTTCTTCTTTCTTTTCTTTTCAGATACTCTTTATCTGCCTCTTTTCGTTCTCAAAAATTTTAGTTCATAATAAATATCTACCTTCATATTGATCTAGATCACCACCCAGACCAAGCCGCCCCCATCAAATGCCCAGCCTTTTTTTAGAACTCCTTTCCATCCTCTTTGACATCCAAGGAACATGATCGGATGTTATAATCTGAACTTTCAGTTTTAATATTCAATTTTTTCACACAGCTGAGCTATGATATTCCAATAGAGTAATAGTCTAATAGACAATGAAAAGATTTCGACTTGTGTCAAAAGACAAGACCTAAAACTCTACAGCTTTCTTGTTTCCATGCCTTCGTCCTTTCCAATTGAACCTTGATACAAGGAAGGGAGAGAGGAAGAGGAGAAGAAAGAAGAGAAGAGAGAAGTCTGGAACTCCGTAGAGTGCGGGATTAGAGAGAGTCATCAACTTCTCCCTCACTCAAAAGGTTAAGCTTTTACTTGAGCTCAACACCTATTCAAGGATTTAACCATGGTTCTGTCTCTTATATATATTTATCAAACTCACTTGAAAGACGACATCTTGGACCGAATTTCCGCCACAAAACATAGTTCAGCTGCTTCTTCTTGCTCAGCTCGCTGCGGTTCCTCAAAGAGCGTTGTTGTGCTAGTAGGAGGTTGGGGTTGAGGAAAGAGAATAAATTGACGAATAAGAGAAAAAAAATGAAGAAGACCACATATCAGAAGATATAAAGGGCCAAAATACTAGATCACCTTTTGAGAAATGAATAATTACATGAGGTTGACGGTGTTACTGACACCATATATTAAACTTGGGTAAGAAATTGAAACCCATGTATTGTTTTGATATTTTTGAAAGTTGATGTACCGAAATTCGGAGTGACATGCTTCTCATGTACTATTGTTGAAATTTTCTCTTTTATAAATTAGATAAGCCAAGCCAATTCTGGCTCAGAGTAAATTTGTTTTTCAAGGGAAGTGTGTAATCCCTGTGGCAACGGAAAACAACCCTAACACACAATAAACATCGCTTGATTTCCGTTGACCTAACTCAATTTGTTTCCAAGTTTTCTTTCTTAATTTGTCACATCCCGACCCATAAGATTTTATCTTATTTACTAGCTTGATTATAATAAGAATTTTACCGTCTCCGACATTGACATATAGTTTAATTGGTCCCTAGAGGGGTTTTGAGGGACGATTATTTCGGAGAGTTATTCGTAGGAGAAAAATGTAACGACGGTAAAAAAAATGGTAAATTTAGCTAGTAAAAGGTAATTTTTATTAGGGTATTATTTTTAGGGGTGTTAAATTTTTGGATTGGGTATATGTGGGTTGGAACCAGTTGGGCCAAGCCCAACATATTTCTCTCTCTTCCCTCCCGATTCTCTCTCTCCTCTCTCTCTTTCTCTCCCGATTCTCTTCCCGCTGCCGGATTTTCTTCTCCGCCGTCCGGCCACCGTTCGCCGCCGCACCGGTCCCAAAAGGTCGGCCATCAACCCAGCTTCCATTCTAGACCGGTAACAGCCTCCTTAGCGCCGCCGTGAAGGAGCAGTGCCGCCCGAAAGGCGCGGCTGCCTTGAGCTTCCCTTCGCCGGAACTCCTCCTCCGGCCACCAATCCGGGCAAGCTTGGTACGGTTTTGAAGCTCTCCTCCCGTGCAACAACCCCTCCAAAAGGCTCGATCCCTCTTGAGCTCGGTAAGGAGAAATTCGAAGTTGAAATTCTAGGGCTTTTAGGATGTTTTCGTTCGATTGACTTAGTTAGGCTTGAAATTGGACTTAGTGATAGTTATGAAAGTTGTTTGGAATGATGAGAGGAAGCTGCTGTTAAAATTTGGTAGAATTTAGACGTCGCCGGAGCTGGTCGCCGGCCACCGCTGCCGGCGCCGCCGCTGGAAAAATTGTTTTTGGTGGAGATTTTGATGAGGAATTTAATGGAATGAGTTTTAGAATTTTCGGACGAGTTTTGAATAGGTTTGTGGATTTCCGAAGTTGGTATTTAAGCGGTTAAATAATGTAAAATCCGACCGTAGGATTTAAATCAATTTCTGGGAAAGGTTGTTTATACGACTGCCGAGTATGATATAAAAGTTTGGATCGTTCCGGTTTAAGAATATCGAACTTAGGCAATGATGAGCGTAATTATGGCTCTCGATTAATTTTGCCTATTTTATAAATACTGGAATTCAGTTGGTAAATTAATTATATATTTGGAACAGGACGTGAGGAGGCCCGAGCAGAAGAAGCCTCGGAGCGTCATCAGGCTTAGGCCTAATTTGTGAGTGGACCTTTGTTTTAAATAAAAAGCATGCGATGAATGATTTTATTAATCATTTATTTCTTCTGATGAGATTTATTGATTTCTCGCCTATTTGACAATTTTTCCTCCTTTGGAGAGATCCCGAAAATGAGATTTTCGGTGGATATATATGTTTTGCATTTTATGAGTATAATATATATATAAATGCTAGCTAGCCATACGTGCTTGGTCCGTCATAATGAGGTAAAATACCATTATGGCGTGTGGTGAGTGTTAGACACAAGCGCCATAGCCCTATATGAAAACTTCTTTCTTTTTCGGTTTATTTAGGTTTTCATATAGGGAGTCCACACGTATATATACACCGTCCTTTTCGGTCATAATGAGGAAAAATACCATTATGGCGCAACGTGCGCGTTAGACGCCAACGTTGTAGCCTTGTATGAATTTCTATTTTTCTAAATTGTTTCTAGGATTCATATAAGGAGTCTGACGAGTGTAGATACATACGAATATATGATTATATATAGTTAGCCTGAGAGGCTCCATTTTATTTGAGTTTGTGACTAACCAGTGCTAGTCGTGAAATTGTCAGATTATGAATTGAGCGCTTTTGAGCTGCCGCATGCAGTATATTTTTCTATGAAATTAAATTGGGAATGCATAAATAGTTTATTATTAAATTATTTTTGTCCACTCACTCTAATATTATTAAATGTCTTCCCCTGGGCCCTTTGTTTTAAAATGCCCAGTCTCCAGAGTTCGGATTGGATCTAGTAGGAGACGAGGCATAGTCACATGTATTTCCACCACCTTTCACCAGTAGGTTACCTGTTTAGCCTACTTGTCTTTTTCTTGCTTTCGCTAGTGTCTAGTAGCTCTGAATACTTGGGTTTAATGTATATATTTTTAGTTGTGGGTGAAGGCTTGTTTATATTTTAGAATATTTGACGGATGATGTATATTATCTTAGATAATGTTTATTATCATGTTGGTGATGATTGTTTTTGAGGAGCACGAAGGCTCCAGAAGTTAAGGTTGGATTTGGAACCTTTAGAAGTGTTTGCAGGTTTTTATTGGAAGGGTTTTCCATTTTCAAGGGAGGTTGTACCGAATTTTGCGGTAAATCTTTCCTTGGAGGTGGTCCCCGCACGATTTACTCCGGGTTTATGGTGAAATTCGGGGCGGGTCGTGTCATAATTTGTTTTGCTTAATTTCCCTTAACCTAACTCGATTAGTTCATCATTTTACAGGTGATCATGCAAACAAGCATTCTTCTGTTTTGGGCAAAGTATATAAATTGAGGTCATTGGTAGAATACATGTTTGCAATCTTCCATTTGTATTACCACGATAGTAATACGTGTTTGCAATTAATCTTCATGATAAACCATCACATTAATTAGACATAGCATATTGATTAAGTGTGCAATGAAGAATTTGAATCCTTGTTCGGTTCTGCTCCAGACGATCTAATACAACTACCGGCAATGGCGGAGCTAAACACCAACCAAGGGGTGACAACCCTCAAAACTAGCGTTGGGCATCTTCGGTTCGGATCGGTTTTAGGATGAAACCAAAACTAATCTGAATTATTTGGTTTAAGGTTTTTTCCAACGAAACCGGATTTTAAAACCTTTGACCCGAATATTCAGCCCATTCAAATTTTCGGGTCGGTTTCGGTTTTGATCCATATTTGAAAAACTTTTGGCTCATCTAGTATCTCACTGTAAAGTTGAACTTCAAGTTTTTGACTTGGGTAACATGTGATTTTTTTTATAAACTTAAAGTGCAACAAGCAATCCAATTCACTCCCAATCTTTTCTACACTAACAGATTTTTCCAAGAAATGAGTTAAATGAGAAATTGTCTTTTATATAGAAAGATTAAGTGTAAGTAGAGATGAAATCAACTAATAATAATAGCGTTTCAGGTATATAAATTATATATATATACACACATTATATAATTCGGGTCGGTTTAGTTATTTTCGGTTTGTTTAAGGGATTGAATAAGATCCAATCCGATTTAAACCGGTTCGAATCGGTTCACTACTTTTGACCTAAATATTTTCGGTTCGGTTATCCGATCCGCCTTTTCGGTTCGATTTGGTCGGTTTTTTACACACATTCGGTTAAATGCCCGGCCCTACTTAAAACCCCTAAAAAGCTTGATTTTATATGTATCTTGTGTTTGAGATCTAGCTAACTTGAATAATTTATATATTCAAAGTGTTTAACATGAATAATTTATATCATTGATTGATCTATCTGCAATGTATGTTTCATTTTTGTTTTTCATATCTCAAAACTTGCAAATAGATCGTAATATGGTATAAATCGATGTACGATACATAGGAACTCAGCTGTTTTTTATTTTGATCTTTATATACATAGGGTGATCGACTCAAAGATAACAGTGGTTTAGTGAATTCGAAGTTTAATAACTTAAAGAGTAAAGACAAATTCTTTAAATCATAAACCGCATAAGCCCTTTACTAAAAAAAAATGGTCTAGAAAACTCGCATATTTCAATAAAAATACTGGTACTTCAAAGTTACAAATATTTAAAAGAAAGAATTGATTATCAATCAATCGCAATGAAATGATAAATTGTTAAATTTCTTCAAAATTACTAAAATTCTCGTAATTTGACATTACTGAGTCGAAATTGCAATCCTTATGCATAAATAAACATGGATAAATATCGTTCAATGTTAGTAAATACTATAGTAGTATGAATGGAGGTGGTAAAGGACAAAACAGAAAGAAAATGAACTGTGATGGATGGAAGTGGAACCCTTTGGTACAGTTTCAGGTTTCAACTTTATTGATTAATTGGTCCGGTCTTTTCAGATATTCTCCTCCCTCCAATCCTGGGGCCCTGTTGTTCAATCAACGGTTGTTTAACAGTGCCACCATGATTTACTTTGCGGGTCTATCCCCCATCCCATATAATTTTACCAATAAAATCAAGTTGAAAAAACACGTACGGTGAATATATTTCACTTTTGTAACAAAAATATATATATATATTTCTCTTTGGTTGTACAGCAGATTCCTCTTGTTTGTGATCCAAACAATGTTAGGCTGAAGCAGTTTTGTGATTGTCTACGATGGTGTATGATTAATTGCATGCGAAATTTTCTTTCGTTTATTAACTTGCTCGATGTAAATTTGTTACGTTATCGAAGGGTTCAAAGTGCTTGTCATATAGTTGTAAAGAAGGTTCATTTTTGCTCATGGTACCGAGATATTATACTCGTTAATTTGAAACTCAGGAAATTTTGATTTTATGCTCATTTTGTGAATTTACCGTCTCGTCTAAAAGATGTTACATTAATGTTTATGAAGTTGAATACAAATTTCAATTAGTTATCCCTGAGACTATGATCTAATAAATAATAACTTTCAAGATTTTACTAAATTAAACAACTAATTAAATTATGACTTAATATGGTGAGACTGTCTCCTATTCTCTACTAAGAAGAGAGAGAGAGAACGAGAGCAAACTCAAGGTTTAAGAGTACAGAAAGCGGCAGTGGCAGCTTTGATCCTCTCCTAGTAGAGACGACATCTCCTCGTCAAGAGCGGTCATATGGTGAGCTAGGGTTGTGATTTGAGGCAGTTCTTACGAGGGTGTATATTGAGTAGCAGAGGTGTGGTTAGTCTAGGTTGGTGTTTCACTATGGTGATCATGGAAAATACTCGTGCCCGAACTAGTATGTACGTATGCGTCTGGACTATCTCTTATATATTTATATATTTTTATCAATATAAATCATAATTTTAACTGTTTAAAAGTTGGATTAACTAATAAAAATCACATATGCAAAAAATTAAAGTAAACAAAAATCATTTGCTTAGCCGAATGAATCAAACAAATTGACGGCTAATTATGAGATTGCTAATTTTCACCAGAACTGTCTATTTGTTTAATGCAATTGGCTGAGCCAACACATTTTGTTTACATTGATTTTTTGCAGAGATGATCTTTATTAGTTGATCTAACTTTTGAACGGTTAAAATTATGATTTACATTGGTCAAAATATGTAAATAAAAAAGAGTCCGGAAGCAAACGTACATATTAGTTTGGACGTAAATTTTTTGTATTATTCTTTCCGGTGATCATCAATTGACTACTCAGAGCTTCATCAATAGTAATAGAGTAGTTTTCATATTATTCTTAACCAAGATTCTAAGCCATATATAGGAGCTCGTTATTTCAAAAATAACTTATTTCTGAAGTAAATTCTTAACGAGATTATTTATCATTGAGAAAATCGTAACTATTCACTTTCTATGTTCTTTGCATCTGTATCCGAGCAAAGTTCTGCAAACTCTTTTCACTTTACAGGCGGTAAAAGAATCTTGACATAGAGAAAGAGCAAAAAGATAAACCAATGATCATGAGGCCCAAAATCAAAAAGCAAGATTAAAGGAGTAAAAAAAGATAATTATAAGTAATTATTTAAACAGTAATAATGTTGCTGGGTTGGATAAAGCTAGCTGGTCAAACAAAGTTGACTGACATGTTGGGACCCTAGACATGGTGTTTTCGTTAAACCCCATCCCTCTGTCTGTACCTGTGTACCATCAAAACTCCCTCCAATTACAGTTGTACCCTTCACCACACGTCAAATTTGCACTCTAGTACAGTCACTGCTCCCCTAGTCAGCTGGTCCCAAAATGGTAAAAATGGTCCAGCCCAGCAGACATTGAAGCTGCTTTGCATTCTGTAAAAGAACGGTGAAAATCACCGTTCAGTCCCTCCACGGTCTACGCCACCGAAAGCGACACCGTATTCGCCCAGACTGTTACATGCCCTTCAGAGTAAGTGTCTCCATCAGACAGGCTCAGCTGGCGAGGCTAGAAGGGTAATTTTAACTGCAGAAGTCCAGCCTGTAAAAGAAGTCTGCGGGGTTGGTAATAAATATTATTAACTCAGAGGTTGAAAATGGGAGATTGATCCAGGTCGTACAGGGTTTATGACTGTGATCTAATTTTGGCTAAGTTTTGGAGGAAGGTGGGTGAAGCTGTAAAATTTGTCATCAAATGGTCAAAATTAGGATAACTGGACCACCAAATGTGGTTGTTGAACCTATTGGGTGAATTTTTCATGGTAAAAATGTTCAACTTGTGCCCCAATTTGGTGAAGTTTTGGGCTCTCTCTACTCTCTAGCTACTTCCTTCTAGCTAATTTTGTGCTGCAGAGTTTATGTGAAAAAATAGTTATCTTCTGCCCAAAACAGAGGACATCATCAAAAATATGGTTGTGCTCAAGCGGTCATAGTTAGAATGGAAAAGGACCACAACATGTGGTGGTTGAACTTATTTGTCACACATAGTGTGGTATTTGGTGGATTTTTAGAAAAAACAAACTCAAAGGTTTACCTGCATGTCATTTTTGTCCCATTTACCTACTATGGTTTTGAAGGGCTAAATTGTACCCTAAGTTATACCATATATATGAATAGTATTGTGATATTTTGCAATGTCCATCCAATTGTTCATCAAAAGAATGACATGGTGTAAAGTGCCTGGAACTATCTTTTTAGGTAGAATTGGTCAGTTTGTGAGCATGTACAAGAGGGAAGTGGTTCAACTAAAGACAGCCAACATGAAGAGACCCACTTTGGCTTTCTGGTAAAGTATTGATATAATTTAGAGAGTGTGATTTGATCGATTAAATTAAAAGAGTTAATGAGTAAATCACTGCATCATGTTGTTATTTTATAGAATCAACGACAACATCTTTAAAGACTTTATAAGTCAAGAAAATAATATGTATCGAGAGGTTATGTCAAAACGTTCTCTTTTTTGGTCACTAAGAATATATTAAGATTTAAGCTCCAATCAGTATCGGCATGTTTCAAACTTCGGTATGAGATTTTCACACATAAGCTTTTACAGTTTTACCAACTCGACCACATGTGTTGGTTCCATGTTATTCTTGATGAAATAGACAAAAGAGTAGATGGTTCTATGGAAGGGTTCATTTACTCCCCCCTCTTTTGAAATAATAGCTATTCAACTTCATAACTAGCCAACTTGAAGAATTAAACTCGAGTTAAGAGATCACAAAGAAAACACAAATAGTGAGGTTTCATTTTTTTTTTCCTTTGCATCTAGTTATGCCTGTTTCGAGCGTAATCTAAAAAGTGGATAAAGCTGGAGTATTGCAGCGCATGTTAGTTGTATATATTCTATTTCAAACTTTAGGGACGTGTATAGTAGTGTAATTTACGTAATGACTATTTCTAATTACCGTAAATTATATGCATGTATATCGTTACTGTATTGCTTGTTGAATTGTATAATAGATATTTTTAACTAAAAATAAAGTTAACGCTGAGTTTGCTTGAAAGTTGAAGTTGATACACCTTAAGGAATGCAGAGTGCAGGTAAAGGAAGGAGGGGGCAGGAAGAGATTCGGTTGCTTTTTTTTATCTAAGCTTTTCTTTTGTCAAACTCTTTTCACTTAGAACTAGAAAGAAAACTTTGGGCTAAGCTAAAAGCCCTAAGCCCCAAGCTCTTTTATCCCAGAAAACACGTTGCATGAATCACTATTTTAAGCCTTGAACTGTGTTCCTCGTGTCCCCTCACCTTTGGAAATCTGAAAAAAAAAAAAAAAAAAAAAACCCACCAGTCCAGAAAACTGAAATTGAAAATTCCCATTGAAACCCATAAGAATCTTTAACTACTCGATCAAAACCTGTATAGTAATATTTTCTGGCTTTTGGTTAATGTGTAGGATCTGGTATGAGTTGGGTACCTCAGTTTTTATAAACATTGGGCTTCTGTGTTAATTGTGTAGGGTTTGAACAAGTTGAAAGTATAGCTGGGATGGGATTAAGAAGATAGAGAGCTTTGGATTTAGTAGGGTGTACTTATTAGTGAACATGGGCAACGAACAAACAAAAAGAAACAAAGAACAGAGTCCCAGAACAAGCATTGTATTCCAGTCTAGGGTTTAGGAGAGAGAGCTTGATTACTTCCGAGTCATGGAAACATGCATCTTCTACTAGATTTGATTTTTGGAGGGACCTGGGTGAGAGTCTGAGTATGAGAAAGAAGAATGAACGTGGGAATTTTGGATAATAACATGGAGATGATGATTGCGAGCACTACAGCAGATAATCCGAGCCTGCGAAAGCCACTTTGTTTCTTGCTCTTTGATCTTTTCTCTTTTGTCATTGTGGATCAGATGAAATAATTGCTTCGATGAGCATCATTTGGATACTATCATACTATGCCATACTATGTTTAGTAACGGAGTGTCACTTTTAATAGATCACATTGTCATTATTCGTTTGAAAAAGAATTCAACAACGTTAAAATTGAAGTTATCACGCACTATAAACACCAAATTTATAGTTTTATTGGTTGTTTATGCGAATTTTTAGAAACATCCGCATCTGTCATCTGTTTTCTTAAATCAAGCAAGAGTTCAAGAACATCAGTTGCAGTTTCACTGAATATGGTTGGATCGGCAGAATACTAGCTAGACGAAAACTCTAACAACACAGCTAACATAATCCAGAATACAAAATCTATCTACCTTTGAGGCTTTGAATTCTACAAGAACACCTTGCATGCATTTGTTGCTCATTAGCTTGAATCGATCACTATCTCCAACCCCACGAAGCACCTCACCATTAATAATCCAGTTACCCACTGCCAAAGGCATGG
Organism: Fragaria nilgerrensis; assembly: GCA_010134655.1. Lineage (NCBI taxonomy): Eukaryota > Viridiplantae > Streptophyta > Magnoliopsida > Rosales > Rosaceae > Fragaria > Fragaria nilgerrensis. The sequence continues at coordinate 13,051,231 of CM020977.1, forward strand.
AAGAGACAACTATCATTTTGATGAATAAATAAGAAAAGAGATTATCGATGAGTTGAGTGCTCTACTGCTCTCCCAACACAATGTGACAGAAAGTGACTCAACATATTGATTAGTACTCTTCTCTTTACGGATAACTTAGCCTAGCTTGAATATCTCATGATTCTCATCCAGTTAAAAATGGCATGGTGTGGATTATTCGTTTCGTTTTGGAATCAAAGTCACTTTGATGTCTTGGCAATAAAAGGACAAAGCTAGAAGGTATATATATGCCTACAATTATTATCATTTGTTCTTCTCTTTTTAATTAACAAGAACAAGAGCTTCCCAATTCCCCTCGTCACTATAGTTATCTTTTGCATGCCAAGACAAATCTGATTTTAGTTTTCAATATATTTATTTACGGAACCAAATGCAATGATGTGATGACAATTTGTTTATGATAAAGAAGCATCTCTAGAATATTTATCATTGATGTTGAATGATTTTATTTCATTGTCATGGGATTTTCAAATGCATAAGAACGTATATGCACGCAAATAAGGACTTTGTTAGCAATTCCATAATGACTAATCAATTGCAATGTCACTATACAAGAAGAAAACGCTAAAGTTTGATGTACAAGGTATATGAAAATATGAAATACATTTGAAGCCGATATACAAAGCATATCAAGTCACAAACTCATTAAGCTGTACAATATATTCTGAAATTTCACAATGTTACCGATGTTGGTAGTGAATATGAATTTTATGGATTATGGATTGTTAAGTATTAATTCTATCTAACGTTGTTGAAGGGGATATGAATCGAAGCCTCTGCATCATGTACTGGGAATACCAAAAAATCAAATTGCAATAATCCTCCAAGGAATCTTTTAGGGTGCGTCTATTGTCACTCCATAAACCATTTTGCTCACCTCACATTCTTTTCACACTCCACTCATATAATTTTAATTACAAGTCTACTTTTGTTCACCCATTAACAATACCTAAAATATCCTTTTATCAATTCTACTTTTTTCATCCTACATTCTCTTCTCACCCTACATATATTTTGATATATTTTGTCAAATTCATATTTTCTCAAGGTAAGTAAAATCACCAACTGAACAAAAAACAAATCACATTAAAATATAAATCCTAGTTAAAGAACAAGAAACAACTCTTAAATTTAACAACTCAATGGTATCAGTCGATATCATGATGCACAATGTCTGTAAATGTATCTCTAGGAGCAACGTCTTCCATACTTTTGAGTTCTTGAACGGATCTATGTGTTGTTCATAAATAAGGTATAGTACGTAGTTATCCATAAGAATTTAGATACAAAGTCGACATGAGAAATAATGAGTAAATTGATAGACAAATCACCAACAAAGAAAAAAAGAAAAAAAGAAACACAAATAGTTTACCTTATCTTTAGGTTAAATGTTGGTGTCTTCAGACTCATGATCGATATGATAAATCTGGGTTAGAGTTTATAAAGTTTGTGTTCATCTAAAACAAAAAGATAAAAAAGATAAAAAAGAATTGTAATTTATAACAACTTATCGTCCCTTATTGTAATTTTACATCAGAGTATTTTAGTATTTCAATAAATCAATAACACGTGATGAGCAAAATTGTTTATGAGGTGACAATAGACGCACCCATCTTTTAATACACAACTGAGCTTCATGAGCTGCCTGGAACATAACTGCTGTGGGCTGAGACTTGTTTTATCTCTCAGTGAAGATACTTCCAAGCAAAACCCAACCCAGTTGGACCAATTTGTAATGGCTCTGCGTGCCACCCGCTATTTCAGGTTTATTGAGAGGCATGCTTTGTTTGCATGCCCGTCATCATGTGTTGGAGGAGCTTCCACTACAAATTGTGACAGAATTCTTTCTGTTGTTTCTGTAATCTTGGACAGTTTATATATAGCCTTATTTGGAAGACATGTTATCTTCCCAGTTCATAAATCACTTTCAATTCTTTCTTTCTTTTCTGTGCAGTGATCTTAGTCGAATTTGGGTTTGTATTTCTTCTGCAGTTATCGAATTATGGTAAAAGAAAAGATCTTAGTTTCTGGAGATTGCAGTTTACAGTTAACAGTCCTGACTTGTTCTGCAAGTTAACAATGTGTTACAAAACTGCAATATTATTTCCTGTAAATTTCAAAAGAAAAAGAGTGGCAAAATTGTTTGGCCTTTTGCTTACTTATGCTCAAAACAATCTTATGCTTAAAATTCAGGTTCTGGTTCCGGTTCAGGTTTGGCTTCGACATCAGGATCAGAATCCTGCATTTGGGATTGATCTATATCCTTCATTTGTGAGGCAGCGAGATATAAAGCACCAGTTCCTGAACCACCATGAGAATTTTCAATAACAACATTGTCCGAATGATTATCCCCAAGCATTTCCCAGACACCACTGTTAAGGTAATTTCTGAAGACTCTGTAGTGCTCGTAAAGGCCCCCTTCCACGGTCACTATACTTCTCTTGTTTTCAATTCTCCCAAGCTTCTTTATGATCCCAAGAATTCCTGCTCCAGCAAGACGAGCTCCACGTTCTGCAACAATATCACAAACCTCGGCAACAACTTCCCTCACCTCTGGAGTAGATTTTGTGATCTAGGAATGTTAAGCATAAGAGTCAAATAATGAAATATTTTGCATATTGCTAAAGATTAAAGACTGCTTCTACTAAAGACACCTTACCCCAAAAACTTCCTTAAGTTTTTCTCCGACAACTTCACGATTGTCTGATGTGTCTTGATGCATTGCAGCCATATCAGGTGAGCTAGAGGAAATCACAAGATAAATTTAATTAGTAGGCTAGTTAGAAGCTGAATGTTTCTCTCATATCCAACATTACAGAAGTGTTTATCTACATGCTGCATGCAGCTTTCAACAAACTGTGGCAGCATCTATGTCATTGTTTCTGTTATATATATCGAAGGCAGCATTTAGTAAAATTTAAGATGGTGCATAATACTACTTGCTTTCCATCATCAGGAATTCAGGACCTTTGTGTATACCCTCACAAATTCTATGCCGTTTTGGTTTTGGCTATATCTCAGTTGCTATATTTTCTGAATTTCGGACGACCATGTAGTTAAATAATACAAATACTGCATTTTTTTTTGGGTCAAGTATACAAATACTGCATTGACATTATATTTTGCATGTTCTTCACCTGAGTTGGTAAGGAGTCATGAGTTTTGAAGGCACAACACGTTGGCCAAATAATGCTGTTTCCTTTGCCATCTTCAGTAATACTCTTCTCACAACCTCTCCCAAATACATTCCGGAAACCACCTTCTCGAACCTCTAAGGTAAAACAGGATTAGAACAAGAGCAAAAATGTAAGTAGGTTGTGAATTTTGATAGAGTGACCTTAGAATGCAAGGGATATCGATGTCTTGTCTTACCCGGAATCCAGGATTGGAGCTTTCAGCATCCAGACAAGTATCAAAGATTGTTATTGGAAGATGAGGAGTACTGAATTCTCCCCACTGTGTGCTGATTACCTGCAAAACTAAGTAGATATACATGTTGACTGCTGATCTACTAATATACATGATGCTAAAATTAGAGAATTTCTACTTTGGATGTGAAAAAACAAATTTGGTAATGCAAAACTTAGAATTTTGCATGAGTGACTTCTTATTCTCATCTGTACTATGTAGAAGTGTCATAGCAGTGATAGCACTAACCATCTCTCCTAACTTAGGCGACGGACCATGCCACTGCAGAGCTGCATCCGCGGGTTCTACATAAGCAGCATCTGTTCCCATCCCTAAAGTAATCGCCGCCACACTTTCTCTGTTATAGTATCTGCCTCCAGCCAAAGTTCCTACAGTATCATCAACCTGCTTAACATGATTAATAATATAGCTGAATCAATATGTTACAGTGGAATCATGCAACACCTGGCAGTCATGCACATCAAACCAAAATAAGTTGCTTACCATTGCATAAACACTCAATTTTACTCCATGTTCCTCCAGGGCTCTATTAAAGTCATGCACCAACTTCTTTCCCAACTGATCTCAAACGTAAACATATAAACTTTAGGAAACTTCTTTGTATTGCTTGATGAAAAGCATAAAATAGAGAAAGGGGGTAATTTTAGATAAACTCAACTGTGCTATCAGCTGCGAAACTCTTCCATGTGATAGCAGTTCCAGAAGTGGCCACTGCTTGGTCCACTGGACATGAGATTATAAAACCCAGCTTGTTATACTTAGCTGGTCTATACTTCATTTCACTATTTGGATGTGCTTCAACAAACTTTCCCAGCTCCACAGCAATAAATCCAAACAATTCCTAACAAGCCAGAAGAGTTCAAATGAAATTTTACACTGAATTGAAGCCTATCATACACAATTTATTTGATCATATACAAATCAGAGTACAAGAGGCATCTTAATGCATATATAACATCTCCATGCTTTACAAAGCGAGTGTTGGGTCCTTAGAAATAGGATATGTACTGTACTGGATATACTCCAAGAAAGTACTCATTTTGGTTTAACATCTCCATGCTAAACCCATTCCCACTAATCTCCATGCTAAACCCATTCCCACTAATCTCCATGCTTTACACTGAGAAGCTCAAGGTTGCATATAAACAAGTTAAGGTAGTTGTGTCATATCAATCCCAAAATGAGACATTCCTCTCACAAGCCCTATTGGTAACTTCCCTCAAGGATACTCAAATTAAACTCATACCTTAGTACTACCAGTCCCATCCAAGAGATTAGTGGGAATGTGAATCTCCTCCCTATGGAAATCAGATATGGGATCATTCTTCCCTCGAAGTCTTGCACACAAGAGCAAGAAGTCGGTCCGCCGCAGATTCACTCCATAGTACATTCCTTCCTCATCCCTGCCATCAGATCAATGACTCAAAATCAAAATCTAACAAAAATAAACTGCCAAAAACCAAATTTGAGCTGCCCTAGCAAGTTTCCAAGAGATCGAGAGAGATCATACGAATTAAGTACCCAGATGGGAGTGAAGCAACATAGGAAACCAGCATATTGAGACTTGTGTTAGTTCCATTGGAAGCAATGAGGGAACTTCGCATGTCGGCGACGAAAGCATTTGCTACCTGCCATAGCTTTGGCACGGGAGTGGCGCAGTCTCTAGCGAATTTGCGTAGAATTTTCTGCGTTTCTTTCCATTGTTGCTCTTTCCTTCGCTTCCTGTGCCTCACTAAGGCTGCTATGGCTGTTATTGCCGCGGCTGCGGTCAATGCTGCTGCTGCCACCACCTCCTTCCTCATGTTGTCAATCTGAGGAGTAATGCGTGATCAGAATGATGAAGAAGCTCTGCATTTCCTCTGTCTGTTTTGTTTTGTTGGTGGTGATTTGAGAGGGGAGAGTAACAGAAACCCGTTTTTTGTGCAGGGAGGAACGAGTATCATGGAGGGAAATGAAACATGTATTGCTATTCAAATGGAAAAAATAAAGACATTATGTATTTTTTTTATCGAAATCACACGGTTTCTCTAAATCAAATGTCGAGAGAAAGAACCAATTACAAAAAAAAGGAATTTTCATATACACCCAATTTTAAAAAGTGGGTTTTAAATAAAACTCATCTAATATTCCTATCTGATAAATATATAAATATATCAATTATGATAAATATTATGTCTGAAGAATAAAGTGTAGAGACAAAGAGATAGCAAGAGATCATCATCTTATTCATTGATATGTGTCATTTATATAAGGAATTACACAACATCAATATGGTAAGGATATGAATATATAAATCTAGTCAAACTATATATTCTATTGGCATAAGGTCAAGACACACATAAAAAATATCTAGAAAGATACAAAATATCCTAGAACACTCCCCCTTGTGCCGTGTGCTGATATGCCGATGGTGCTGATCTGTTGCCTCGTCAAGTCACAAAAACCCTGTGGGAGAAAAACTGAATCTTGATCGTAGGAAAAAAAGAGTACAACACACCCTTCACATTTGATAGTGACATATATATATGTGTTAGACTCCCCCTGAAGTTCGCACCTCTCCTGATCTTTACATCAATCATAGGGCTCTTCCTGATTCTTACTAATAACGGAAATTTCAATAACTTAGCATGTCAATGCTCTTTAATATGTCTTCAAATATGGCATTAGGCAATAATTAACTAAATCATGCCATTTTCCTCAAATGATCTTTTACACTTAGATCTTGAGGAGAAGACCACTTGTGAACTCAAAACATAAGTTCGTGTAGGAAATCAGATTTCCGCGCAGCATGACTTGTAGTTACTAGAACAGTTGTAACTTACTCTAAGAAATACATATGAATAAACCGTAAACGGTTCTGGAAACTAGACTCATTTAGCTTTCCAACCGTATATTACACACATTCTGGTTCATCAGGAGCTGTTCACAAAGTCCCGTTGAAGTTGACTGTTTTGCCAAAATCAGATTCTCGGACAGATTCGTCCTACTTTACAAAAACGGCCATAACTCACTGAATATGATAGGTATGATCAAATGGTTGGTTTCCCTGGACATTAGACACATAGGTTTTCCAATGGTACCAATTTCACTATTTTACAGTAAGTGAGATTTCCTGTAGGTCCCGTGGAAGTTGACCTACAAAACTTGACAGATTTTGATTTCGCTTTTGATGTGTCTTTCTTATGTAGGGATAAAATAAGCCTCAACCTTTCATAGCATTAAGTATTGAAAAAGGAGTTACTGCCATTACATTGGTATTGTGTGGGGCATAGCTACACTTAGTTTTACAACTTTTCATAGTGAATGAGATGTCAAGTCCTTCGTATTGTGTTGAGTACATTGATTCGTCTTATTGTATTTAGATGAGAACTCCATCTCTTGACACATATTTGTCATCTTTCTTAGACAAAACAATGGATCTCTCTTTAGAGCAAAGACTTTGACTAATCATGAGAGTATATGTAGGCCTCACTTTCGTTAGAGCACCAAAGCCGATTGATGAAAATCATCATCAATACAGTCATCGAGTGCCTTTTCGAGATCGTGTCTTCCAAGATCTTTTTCATTCTAACTTCGGATGTTTGATACATATTGGCATCTCTTGATCCATCAAGAGTCCATGTAAATCCAGAATGAACATGCAAAAGCATAATTTACCATATCTCTTCCAAATCAAGTAGAGTCCATGTGCGTTTCAATACCTTTAGCAAACACGTGCTCTTGTGGTTTGGAGCAACTTGATTTGGATGAATGAAGTTCTTTTAAGATCTTCATGTATATCTCTGATCTGTAGAGATGTCATTATGACCACATTCATAGGCTGCATGTTCAGTTATTCGGAAACTACTAAACTGACAAAGTAGTAGAGTTCAATGACATCCATTACGAGAGCATATCTCATCGTAGTTGATCCCAGTGCGTGTTGGTGAGAGACCTTGCGCCATAAGGTGAGTCTAAACTCTTGTTTTCACTACGCTATTTAACAAAGACATAGTTGATAGGGTTTAGCTTGCGGTGTCGGCATCACCTGTCCAAGGACCTATCTCTTTGTTAATGCTGGATCGTATCTTTCCATGAGGCCAATCAATTAAGTTGGTATCCATCAACGAAGGGTAGTTCGATAGTAGACTCATTATCCCACGTCCTCATGTACACTAGTGTAATACTTGTAGAGATCTCTATATAAATTGAATTTGACATTGAGCTGTCCCCCAACGATAATCACAATTCAAACTTCATGAGACGGATTTGAGTATCATTGATCAATGGATCAGGTTGTGCCAAGCTCGCTTTCTTCCTAGTACGAGAAAGTATCGAACCTAAGGGCCTCCCTCATTTTGGGGAGCCACACGACCTTGTGACACTAATTTTGCCACTATATGGCGTCACCATATCACCATCTATGGTGATGGCGCCAATACTAACTTTTGGTTGGGCCATGTCCTCTTGATAGGACATCAATCCTTGTAGACATATTTGCAGCATGTGATCTTGTCACTTTAACACTTTAAGCATTTGAGATCAAGATGAGACTTAGTAGGGACAAACCACGACAATTCACGTCATTCCACTTGAACACTTGTGTTCTTATCTCTCCCTAACGGCGGGAATATTGTCTCATCAAAGTGACAATCCACAATTTAGTGGTGAATGAGATCGTCTGACAAAGTTTCTACATATACGGATTATAGGTGGAGGTTCATATCCAACTAAATACTTATTCATCTCAAATGACTCATCATTGTGCGCAGTGGCATTACGATTTGGACCTAGAAATAACATCTAGCCGAGCTCAAAGATTGGACATCCGTTTCAATCTTGTTGAGCTCAAGGATTGCACATTGCAATCCTCGTACACAGTCACGAGTTGTAGTACAACAATATTCAATGATGATGGGTCGTAGATGAATAGTAAAGCTGCATGCAAATATTGCATAGCCCCAAGACGCAATAGAAAGATTTGGTGCACATCAATAATGTTCGAGCGACAAGCTAAAGTTGCTTGGTCGTAGTTCTGGTGAGACCATATTACGTGTGAACATGGGGTACAAGACACTTCAACTTATATCCCGATAAACTTCTTTAAAGAATGGGTAGTGAGCCCGTAGAAGCATAAGCAACATAAGCAGTAGATAACAGTATAACACGTGACCAGTGTGTTAACACTTCAACCAACACCATAAAACATAAAAAAGTGTCCGCAAGTTGGTTGTATTTATCTACATAGTTTGATGTAAGAATTGAATGTTCATTTTTGTGTCATTTAGCATAGAAGGGTCTCACTCCTAATTTAGCTAAAGAATAGGCTGTCAAAATGAGTAATGAGACATTGAGGGAAGACCGGTACACCTCAATTGCTTGAGGGATTGACCGGACAGCCTCTGGAAAGTTGGAGCCGTGTTCGGGTGACGTCAATGTCCCCCGGGTGCTGTCATTTACAACCATGGCGTCACCATCATGCTTCATGATGAAGCTAGATCCCGAAAGTCTTCGTTTTGAGTAGAAAAATGAATGTCCATGAGAATTTCTCAAAATTTGGACCATTATATCTCTTCCAAGATGACTGATTTGGTCAAACCAATGAGTCAGTGTTTTAAATATCATGTTTGGCGATAACATGAGATTCGATACTCGAATCTTAGTGACATACAGTCTACTAGATTGACTCATAAACTTCTCTAAGATGAATTTTAGTCCGCATTCATGAGCAGGTATACACAAAAGAATTCTTATTCATTCTCACAATGTGTTTTCAAATGAAAACTATTAGCATGAATGTCTTTAAAGCTCAACATGGTTCGGTTGCCTCACAATACATAGAGGGCATCTGTGACATTGATCATGGTGTCATAAGACATCAAGATGCAAGCTAAACCACATCCCTAAATGACCGGTACATGATTCAATTATTATAGTCACAGAAGATTTACAAGGCACAAAATCCAGAGATAGTTGCCGGGTTCTTAGAATGTTGTAAATAATTCCACTATCTGCGATGCACTCAATGTCTCTATGAGACATATCTACAAGAAAGATAGTAGATAGAGGAGTAAATAGTTCCACTTGAACCAATGAGAAGGATTGAAAGAAGCTACAAAAAGCTGCAATCCCGAGAGTGCATAAAAATGTCCGTGCAGAATGACCTTTGTGCACTAAAATAACCATAACTTATTCGTTAAAATAGATATGGACAAACTGTGAAAAGTTCTGAAAACTAGACTTGTAGAGATTTCCAATGATATAAAGCTCACTGTCTGGTTCATCCGGAGCTGTTCATAAAGCTCAAACGAAGTTGACTGTCTATAAATGATAGATTGCTGTTTTTTGCATATTTGGCATTGGCAAAGCTTTGAAGCTTGCGAATGGCATGTGGGCATAAGCCGAAGCCAAAATAATGTGTAAATGATCAAAATCAATTTCTTGTGGTCATTCCAAGGTCGTAAACTCCATGACTAGTTAACAAAAAGCTCCTTGACATAAACATAAACTAACTCAGAGGACCTAGAGGATTCGATCATGATGATAATTGTCCGGTTTTGATAAGTCTTCAACGTCTTTTACAAGACGGAAATTGGTTTAATAGCGTAGGGGAATCAAAAATCAAAAGCTTTCGGTAACTCCAAGTCAGTATGAAAAGCCATGTCCGTGGAGGGTCGGTAGTGCGAGGCACACTTGAAACGACAATCTCCTTAATTTCGGACAATTCTAAGACATCATACTGAGCTTGGATGAGCCTAGTTGAATAATTGATGATGGAAGATCCGCTATAGGTAGAAGCCTTAACCAGAAAACACGTGGGCGATCCTCCTTGAGGATGCAGTGCCATGAGTCATCTTCACTTGGAAGAGACCAAAATGGCACAATCTAACCATGTAGATTGTAAATATGCCATGCTTTTAAGGACGATGTAAAAATGTACATCTTGTTTGTAAATCAATACGAACCATAAGAGGAGAATAGTTTCATAATTTCGAAAAAATTCTCAAGGCATTCATTATTGCTAATGTGAGTACATCGAGGTCTCAAATAGACGAAGGACGTCGATACGATGCTGTATTTCATATAGCTTGGAAAGAAAATCAAAGTCGATCTAGCTGATGACTTTAAAGTCAGGGGTAGCTAGAGCTAGATCCGAATCTTTGAAATCTGTGATCATAAGGATGACGTTATTGTCCTCATATTGATTTTTCGTACCTTTTTGTATGCATTCACAATTTGAAGGAGAGCTCGACAACTCTTGAACCAGTGATCCGGAGACCCATAACGGTTGCATTGTCATGAGCTGACGTGAGTAGTTTTGATAAAATGGTGTCTAGACCGGGAGTGTCGCCATTAGAGCTGGCGACGCCTCCCCCTCTTTTCTAGACATCGGCACGGCGTTTTCTGCTGTTGTCGTGACCCATATTGTTGTCCCCTTATTAGGGGATAATCTCAAATAAGTTTATCACATTAGCGTATATACAATTCTCGTTTGCAATTGTATGATCAAAATCAAGTCTCGTTGGTAATTCCAAACCAACTTGGAAGACCTAGAGAACTTGATGATGATCGAATCCGCTAAAGATTATGGATCATGATGCCACAAAAGATCATCGACAATATGTAGTCAATTAATGTGGTAAGCAATTCATTTGACTAATAACTCAATAAGTAGAGTTATATGAACGTTTCAAGAAACGCTCCATGAGTGCATTCCATAGTACTTTGTGGTCATTACTTTTTACACAGATTGTCATTGAAGGCTTTTGTCAATGTGACGCGTCAAAGACTTTGAGCGCATGAGATGTGAAATCTCGGCATCTAGGCTTGTTAGCCTAGGGGTTAAAACATGCGGTTTAATCCTTTCCAATGAAAGGTTCCACAGATACCAAGCGAAGATTCGCCTTAGGCATCGAGTACGTCAAAACTCAAAGGAGCAGAATGTTACATTGCTCTTGCATACAAAACCAAGCTGTTATGAGATTCGATAGAGGTCACAAACGATGCTTTTAATGGTTGGTCATTCGCACAAAATCCATTAAAAGCATCGAATGAAGATAGAGAATGAGAGAAAACACTTTATCTCTCCCGAGTTTATTGAACTTTGAAGAGTTTAGGGTTTAAAACATACCGTAAAGTTTCTTTGAAAAAATTCATATTTCTTGATCTAAAACTTGAAGGCGGAGCTGACGGCCGGGAAGCGGCGGTCGGGAGCAGCGATGGCGTTAGGGCCGAGGCAGGGCCGAGAACTTCTGGTTTGAAAAAAAAAATTGTTTTTTAGGGTTTGGAAAACAAATGGTAGGCTATTGGCTCTAAGGTTAGAACAAAGTGCATGATAACGGATGAAGGATAAAGTGTAAAAGAATCATCATCTTATTCATTGATAGGTGTTTTTTATACATGAAATTACACAATACCAATATGGTAAAAATATGAATACATAGATCTAGTCAAACTACATATCCTATTGGCATAAGATTAAGACACACATAAAAAATATCAGAAAGATACAGAATATCCTAGAACAATGTCCTTTTTTTCTAAATTTTACACAATTGCCACCATTCAATTATAACATATTAATATAATAAATAAGCTTAATTGATGTTGTCTTAAATACCTTGATTATGAGTTTTTCTTATAACACTAACATTTTTCAATCAATTTGCAAGAATCATGTAGTTTTCTTTATTTTTATGAAAAAATCTAGATTAAGGAATTCATTCTTTAATCTAATCTATACATAAGGTAAAATATAATATAAATAAAATATCTGATATAAACCCTATACCCTAAACCTATACCCTATACCCTATACCCTAAACTCTAAACCCTATACCTTATACCCTAAACCTATACCCTAACTCTATACCCTAAACCCTATATCCTAACCCAATTTTGGGTTTCTTCTTTTTAGGTATATTATCATATCATGCCCTACTTAATAGGTACATTAAAAACGTAAATAGTAAAGAGTAAAATGTTCTCTCGATTAGGATGAGAAATGATATAATAATATATCTAAAAAGAAGAAAATTAATCAAAGAACAAGAACGTGTACCTTACAATTAGACATTTTTCGACTATGTATGGAGACACCAAATGTGAGCTTAGGAATGAAAAATATCATCCTATTATAAATGACATACTTTTGTATATAACATATATATATATACACTCAAGTTAGTAATAACAAGGTAAGAAATTAAAGAATGTAATTGATTATGACAAAGTTAAATCAAACTAAATTTTAGCTAGTATTTGAGTTTCAAATTGATGCTAAAATTGAAAAATATACCAAATTTAGCTTTCTATTGTCTGAAGGGCAAATTAAAAAAACCGAAAAATGAAGAAAACTATTAATTATAGATATTTTCTCTATATGGTATGTTTGTTTATGTGGAGTGGGTGTAAAATAAAAGAAAAATATGTATGAGTTTATCTTAAAAGAGGTCTAGTATTTTAGGTTTTTATCTAATTTTCTCTACAAAGAAAGACTGAGACTACAAACACTCCAAATGAAGCAGTCCTCGACATAAACTCATTTCAAACAATCTGTATCTAGTAACTCAAGTAGCCAAATTATGGGCCAAGTCTCTTCCTTGCAGTGTTGCCAATCCTTGTTTCTTCACATGTTTTCATGAGAGTTCAATTCAAACTGATTCAGCATAAATCTTACTCCATCAAGCACTGCTATCTTGCTGAGGTCTAACTCACCTGGCTTCAAAGAGTTTATCACACTTGAGGCATCATCCCCTTTTACCTCAATTTTCTTTGGACTCAATTTTTTGTAGTATAAAAGATCATTTTGCTTTGGTCTGCCCTCTAAATTGGACTGGGATCCTCTCCTCATGAAATCCTCCTCATATTGCCTCATAAGTACATCTAGACCATCCATTCTTAATGGATGGCCAAGATTTCTCTAACATTGTTTTAGTTGATATTTTCGCTTATCTCTCCCCCAAATTCTCGTCTTCTCATCTTTCTCTAAATCTCTCTCGTTGGCGATAGAGTCCGGTCGAGCCCTTTGCCTCTGCTACCTGGTGCAGGATCCTCTGATGCTCGACTTTTCGGTGACCACCGCTCGCGTTCTCTATCTCCCAAGTTTCTTGATTTTCTTCATCAATTTCTTTTCCTTCAATCCTTAATCCCTCAAATCTGTAATTATGAAGATGGGTTGATTACAATTTATGGGATCCTTAAATTTGTAATCTGAGTGCTTTTGTCTTCTGTTTGCTTTGGTTGAATAAGGAGCTCAATCACTTTGTGAAAATTCTTTCGGTGAAGCATTTGCCTTGAAAATGAGGAATTTCTCATCTTGTTTTGGTGAAAATGGGTTTCGAGTTGCTGATTCTTCTTCGTTGAATAATTATAATACTAGGGGCTGCTCATAATTTGGTTACTTGTATCCATCAATGTCGGATGCACATTCGGTCTTGCTTGATTACTCCCACATGGAGTAGGAATTTGATGGGTCAAGGCCTTAGTATTGGGATATATAGATGATTCGTCGAATCAGTGCTTTGTAAGGTTGATAGTAAACACTGGTTGTTCTCCAAAACACGAGGGTCCAAGTTTAGAAGCTTATTATAGTAAAATGGTATATACTGGGACTTCTCTTCTGCAAAAGTCAGCGCGGCCGGACTCCCACCGACGAGAGAGAGATGATCGGGAGTCTGAAATTTACAAAAGATGAGAAGACGAGAATTTGGGGAAAGAGATAGACGAAAATAACAACTAAAACAATGTTGGAGTAATCTTGGCCATCCGCTAAGAATGGATGGTCCAGATGTAGTTATGAGGTAATATGAGGAGGATTTCATGGGGAGAGGATCCCAGTCCCTCTAAATTCTAAAACGTTCGTCCACAAGATTTGAAGTCTTTTGGAAGCTGGTTTTATTCCAAACTCGGGTCCATTTGCTACTTGACAAGTTTGGGCCCGAACTATGGGCCTTGAAAAGAAGAATTCATAGAGAGGATTAGGAACACTGTTTCTCAAAATTTGGGAGAGAGATGGAGAAAAGAGAACTAGGTTCCTTCCCTAATTATATTACTTCTCAAATGAGAATTTTTTTTTTTCATCCTCTTCATTTTGAATAAAAAGGCTAGTGCGGCTGTCTTCAAACCTCTAAGGAGGGGGACATGAACCTAAACCCTTGATTACAATAAGCATCTAAAATACCCGAAATAATATTGAAAATTTCAACAAAAAATACATGTATTCAAACAAACACAAACTAGCAAAGACTACCGCTTCATCCTCTTCATTTTGGGTCGGATGTGATGCAATTGATACAACCGATCAGCTTCTCTTTTAGTTAATGGTCGACAATTGGCTTTTGGAGCATGAAAAACATTTCTTAGTACAATATGCATGTTTTGAGTAAGTACAATAACATGAAAATATATGGTCAAAGAATACTTATTTTGCCTCTGATGGTGTATATTTCTTACTAATTAAACTTTGAACACCAGTAAGAGAAAGAAGAACAGATTTACAATTCATCCATGCACAGTTTTACACATTTATGTCGTTTAACCTCTGGGAGTCTCCCTGTCTGGCCGGGATGGGTTCACATTTCAAAAGGCAAATGTAACCATCAACCTTATTTTTTTGACAAAATATGATAATATGTAACCCCGAAAGTAGAAATGTGTGAGGATTAGTTGACAATGAAAATCAAATGCTGAAGTTATACATCAAGTCAAATTTGTTGTGCTAAAAAATGATGATTAATTTCATGGATATCTGTAAAGGAGGTTTTGGATGCTTTCACTTTCACTTTCACCCTTATAATTATTTCTCTCATGCAATATAGTCAAATGCCAGGTAAAATAGATGGAATTAGTACTCCAAATCCCACATAACAAGTTGGAATCCAGCAAATATTATCTTGTTTTCTTCTACCTTTTAGGGTTTAGAACTTAGGGTTACTATTGTTCTTAAGAAAGAGTCAGTAGTAACGCCAGAGACATATATATGATTCCGGCCAGGAATAGCTGAGCTGCTAGTAAGTAACCAACTAACCATTACACTTGCTTAAGTTGGGATCGGAACAGAAGAAAACTAGATCACAAGTTACCAACGCAAGAATACCAAATCCTTCTATCATCGATCCCCCTTTTTTTTCTCTTTTTTTTTTTTTTGGTCTTGGTGTATTTGTTTTCTCAGTAGTTAATTAACTCATGAATCTTGTACTCATCTACAATTATAAGAACACCGACCAATAATTAGACACATTTTGGTCTGAAGTCCAACAAAGTCCCAAGAACTCGGTAGCTAACGAAATTTTCAAAGGCAAGCTCGGGCATCAATCCAAGGAACACGTATATAGGTAAGACTTTGACCATTATCTATGTGCACACACAGCAGTGCACCATTTCAGTACGAAGTATAATTCTTGTTGCCAATAAAAGAACAGCTCCAAAAACGCCGTCCAGTACTCTGGTCGGTGTTGGATTGGTTCCATCACAAAAATATATAATAGCTTCTGGCATATATATGATCCTATCTATTCGAAGCGTCATTCAAATCAAGAATTCGAATTTCTTATAGATTATATTCATCTCACACGTACAGCTGCTAGCTATTCCTTTGTGTGCATAAATGAATCGAATGTGTACTAAGAGCTAGGTTAAACATATTGGATTCTCGACGAGGAGGAGTAGTGAAATTGAACATTGGTGAGAGGTAGCCGGCCTCCAGAGTAGAAGCTGAAGATTGAACTTGGTGTCTGCTCTTATGTCCAATCTTGGTGATGGTTACATATCTAGATATCTATTATCTTGTTGTTGCGAGAAATAAAATTATATTGAGCTACCGTCGTGCGATTTATTGGATATTATTATGAATGATGTAAGTCGATCCTTTTTCCACTTCAATTTTTTCTGAGGTGTGCATATCAGATAGTTTACATCAACAAGTCAATATAAATTGGGATTTGTTTGATTTATTTTTGTCGCCAATAACATTGCTTGATTTAACATTAAGTGGCGCCCAACGAGTGCTAATGATTTTCTTAATACAATTAATTAACTTCAAATCTGATGATGTAATCCCTCCCACCAGATAAATGAGCTCATAAGCAATCAAGCGAGAAGACATGAAATTCTTAATAATAACCCCAGTGTTATATATTAATCAAAACGAAAAAAATTAATTGTTACATAAGTTTGGAGACTTGTGATTATCAAATTCAAGGTGGTTTGAAGTTTAAGACAGCTGCAAGGTTGTATCTAGAAGCTAAATAACAAACTAGTTAGATCACACAATCTCCAGTGGGGCGAAGGTTGTCCCTACCTAAACAATAATTGGTATTATCATATCAGTTTTATTTCAGGGTGGACCATAAATTGATGTGCCTTCAACTGCACTTAAAATCAGATTAAGTTTGTGAAGAATACATATGAATATGACACTTCAATAATAATAATAATGACAAATTGGCTAAGTTATAAGTATAAATGAAATTGCTCAGTCAGTTGCGGAACAAACAAACAGAGAGAACATAGAACACGTTTGTACAAAACCATTGATGACATTTCAAGTCTGAATCTGTTTGAACCAATATTTGGCACGACGACCAAATGGACGGGTCTATTAGTGACCGCGGCCATTAATAAGTAAATATCGTGACTCATCTCGTTGAGCCGCAGTGCACAACACAACTTATTAAATAACCGCGGTTATTAACAGAGATGATGACCGCGGCAATTAGTGTTTTGAGCCGTGGAAACCTTATGTTGAGCCGCGGTCACCCTATGTTGAGCCATGGACGCCGTATGTTGAGCCGCGGACGCCGTATGTTGAGCTGCGGTCACTCTATGTTGAGCTGCGGTTATCTTATGTTGAGCCGCGAACATGGTTGTTGAGCCGCATACACCTTATTTCGCTATTCGTGAGTTGCAGCGGCCAAGAAAAGAGAATAAATGTTATATCTTGTCAAACCCAGAGGAGGTTAACTGATTGATATTTACAAGCTAAATTACGGTCAAAGATGACACCTTCAAGGAGTCGTCACCACAGTTACTAAAATGGTTGCAATCAGGTTGAATGAGTTTTATTGCGGGAATGACGTTATTACAATTTCAATCTCAAGGATGGCGCTTTCAAGGGAGACGTCACTACAGTTACCAAACTTGTGGCAATCAGATTGAATGAGGTTTATTACAACTTAATCCATGATTTACCTGTAATCCCTCCATGTGTTTAAAGCTGGGATTATATTTTTTTTATTTTACTTCACTATAAAAAGGACCTTAGGATTCTTTGTTAGAGGTCCTCGACCAAATGCTCTACGCGATTATACATTTTTATCTCAATACAATTCAGCTTCTCAGCATCACAATTATCAATCCTTTCGTGTTATTATCTTATCGCTTTATTTTGCTAGCACTTGTCTATCTTTTCTGCAATCTACTTTATCGTTTCTTTTCATACTTGCCATTTATTTTTTTGTTCTTTACGTGTTCTTTTCATACTTGCAATTTATTATACTGTTGTTAAATTCCTGCACTTTATTTGCTGCACTTTACATTCCTGCATTTGCATTACTTGCACCTATCACAACATTCACCTAGTAACACAGCACCAAGATCGGCTTGCTAGCCGATCCGTGTTAAAGTCTTTGCATCCAAGGCAGAGAGAACCCTACGGCCGAGATCGATCCTTCCTCGGCCCACAGTCGACTGATCAGAAGTCAGGGCAGTGTATCTACATACATATCAGAACAAAACCTCGCTTGGCCTCTCGGCCGCGAGTTGGCACACCATCACACACGTCACCAATCCAGAATGACACGTGTAGCCCAAAGAAGCCCCCAGCTCATTGACACGTGGCCGGGACGATTTTTTAGCCAACAGAATCTACTCCCGTGTAAGTTAAAAATAAAATAGAAAAAAACTATGATATATCTTAATTGCCATGCATATAGCTTGTATGAAATATTGTTACTTGATATAGCTGTTGTCAATATCAGAATTTTTAAGTTAGTTATATACCTAAAATAATTTCTAGAGTGCGAACAAATTCTGGGTTTTTACAGTAGACTCAGCACAAGTTCAAATTATATTGTGTGCAGTGTACTTCGTGAAGATCTTTAGGGTTTTGATGAATGACAAATCATTTCATGTGAATTGCACTATGTTAAATTAGAAAAACATAATAGTTAACCGAACACTCGATCGATCGAGTGAGGTTTAAATTGAAAGAGTTAACAAAACACAAGTAATTAAGGAGTACATAGATCGAAACTTTGAAGTAATCAAGATGTGATTTGCCTTTGGATCCAATTTTATCGATAAAAAAAAAAAAAAAATCAATCCTAGCTAGCTTGGTCTATATCAATAAGTAACAGCATGTTAAAGCGGAAAATGGGATAATATTCAACAACTTGACAATACAACAGTAGCTAATCATCAAGTACAAATTATTACAACGGAAAATTCGTTCACAAAACCCTAAAAAAAATCCCTCAAAATGAAAAACCTGCAGCCTTGTCATCGGAGGAGGGTAACTGAACGTGGTATCAACCACGCAAAAATGACGGGAAAAACCCTCCTCCAACATATACGAAGCTTTGCAGCAAAAAACCAGCCATAGCAGTATACTATTGCTCGGCTGGAATAGTAGTCTTCTCGATCTGCGTTCGTGCATGAGAGATGTATGCAGGGCTTTGCTTCCGTCAAAACAAACAAGAAATTCGAGTAAAAACTGATAACACATGACGATATGAATTCATTTTCCTAATTATCTCCAGCTTGTATTGTAGAAGTCTACGGCACAAGATCATTCTACACAGGTCAAACCAACTTGAGCAAAGCTTGTCTCAGCTTACTTACAAGTTCCTTCACTGTCATGCTGTACTCAACGTCCATCTGTAATCAAGAAAGTACTACTAATTAGTTTTAGGTATTTACATTAAGCATGTTAATATCTTAATGAACAAAACGGAATAACGACACACATTCTGGGAATTATGTATATACCTGAGAAACGACAGTGATATCAAGAGTTGAATTGCCAAAGGGCAAGAAGCTGCTATTCAGAATGGTGAGATTAAGCCTCTCTATTTCGTGTAGTATGTTTGCCAGACACCCTTTCTTTTTCTCACAGTGGATTCGGATGAGAATCTCTTTGTCTGAAACCCTAGCTTCGATTTCAGGGAGTGGTTGGTCCGAGCAGCTGTCGAAGTTCTCATCGGATGAGGAGATGTCATCGTCCGCAGAGTACTGAGTTCTCTTCACAAACACCACTGACTCCACGGTTTTCTTTGCCGCTTGTTCCTCTATAATCTTCATACGTTCTTGCAGCTGTTTCACATATTTTATGGCATCTCCAAGCACTGAAGCCTTGTCCATCTAACAAATTTGTAAAAAGGGTTTTGTCATTTAAATGTGTGTCCGATCATAAACGCTACAATTAACTACTACTGGAAATGGCCATAGTACTATCAAATGATGTAATTTTAACCGATAAAGATATCAACATTTGCACTCATAAACTACGTACTGAATATGTAAATGAGTGAAGATTAATTACCTTCTTTAGACCTGGTACTAGGGCTGATAGAGCGATGAACCGCTGGCTGAGCTTTTCTCGGCGTTTTCGCTCAGCTAGAACATGATCTTGAGCATGTAAGGGACTTCTAGTGACAGTAGCAGCCCTCTTGATCCCTTGGCCATATGCACGGTTTGGTGAACAAGTTTTGGGGTCATAAGAATTACCTTGTGAAATCAAAGTTGGAATGGAATTCAAATTTGCACCAGAACCCTGGACCTCATTCTTTGGCTTCACAGTGGTAGTGCAATCAAGAGAACCATATGCTGATGAGTTGGAATTGTCAAAAAAATTAGGTGCGAGGAGGCAGAAGAGGAAGCCCTTGGGACTGTAGTTTTGTGGTCATGAGTGGTAGTGCAGGAGTTCCAGTTACTGTGGTTATTTTTCGGCTGTTTTGCTGGCCTTTCATCAACATCATTTTGTGGAGGGGTAAAATCTGGGTAAGACGAGTAGCTCTCAGCAGATAAAGACCGGAAATTGAGATCTTCAAGTGAGTAGTCCAGATGAAAGTTCATTTCATACTGATTCAGGAATGTGGGATCTTCCATTTCCTATAAACCAAAACCAAAATACTTGTATGAAAATACGGAACAATTATTCACATTGAATGTGTTAACAGTTAACACAGAACTTGCTGAATTTTCTCTAATCAATATTGTAATTTCTTAATTAACTAAGTTCTTTTGATCGATGATAATTAAGGCTATAAGAAAGCTAGCATATATAATTCGTAGACGTACCAATTCAGATACCCATTTTGCTGATGAAATCATCTCCATTAATATTCAAAACACCTGCTGTTCTTTCGACGCAGTAGCTAGATCTTGGTAACACCTTTCGAATTAAACTGAACAAGACATACAGTAAAATCGAATTAGTTATGTACGTACGAAGGCATGGAGGATGCAATTAAAATTCATTTTTTAATTGATGAATTAGTATTTCTAACTTAAACATGCACATATTTCAAAATCTCTTCCCCATTGAAATTCAAGAACGACATATAATCATCTTCACAGAAGTGAAGCCAAGCACTGGATAGTGTAGATCACAGTCCATCAAAATTAAATTAATTATCATGATCATATGTAGAAATTTCAGACAAAAGAAATCAAATGAAAGTTTTTTTATTTTATTTTATTAATAACTCACACACCCTACATATGTCGTAAGGTTTAAACTCATGACCTCAAATGAAGGTTACTAAGATATGCATCAATAAATAGGAAGATGGTTAACCAGCTCGAATCCCAGAATTAATCAAAGAAATCAAATTGAGTGCAAAAATAGTTGTGAAGCCGGCCTTCAAGGTTGGACAGCACAAAGAAATCAAAGAAGCCGAGAATTCAAGTACAACCTCGTTTTTAATTCCAAGCAGTTCTTGCAATTTGGAAAAAGAAATAGAAGAGGTGAGCTTACCTTGAGACTTGATATGAGATCAGAAGACTGCTCTGAGAGAGTTGTATTGTTCTTTTCCAATTCGCAGGGAAGAGGAGGAGTGCAGTGCTTTTATAGATCTTTGAACGCGGTCCACATTTAAAAAAAGGATTAGAAAGAAAGCAAGAATTGACAATATCGTACGTGTTCCAATTTTCACATATATTTATTATCAAGTTTAGTGGCACGTGTGAAACTAATGGGTGCTTTCTGGTTAATGGTCACTGTTCATTTGGAGGCCCTCTTTCATGATCATTGGTCAACTTATGAGAACTCTTTTCTTGTTTTGAATTTGACCTACAAAAAGCATTTTAAAAAAGAGTAAATGCCTTAATGATACTAATTTTAAAGATTTATTGCCCACATCAATAATAATCTTTTCTCAATGCCCATCTCAATTATTCATAAGGAAAAGACATTTATACCCACTGTTCTATTCCCACCACTCTTTTCTTATCTTCTTTCCCGATCACTTCTCACTCATCTCTCATCTCTCCTCTCTCTTCCTCTCTCTCACCTCGACAAACTTCCATGGTGGAAGACAGCGTCGCCACCGACGCCCTCGAGCAAGGAGCATCGGCACTACACCGTCACCATCTTCCTCGACGACCGGGCCTCTCGCTTGCAACGATCTCTGGATTCATCTCGTCGGTGAACACCATCGGAAACGGCACCTCCGACCCGACCAGCTCGCTGTCGACAGTCATGTAAACCTTCCGGTAAGCTCTGTTTCCTCTTCCGGTGGTCAAATTGTTCATCGTGATGTACAGATTTAATGGATTCAGATTTGCTTGGAAGGGAAATCCGATTCACTTTCGATTCTGAACCAGAATCCTCGGTCGCCGGCGTTGGAGATCAGGACGATCAAATTGGCAGGCTCCTCAGGAACAATCCTCAATTTTCGTGTGATTTGTATTTTCGTATGATTTGAATCTCCATGATCCTCAAGTTTCAACCGCAAATGTGATTTGAATTTGGAATCATTTGGTTTCTTACCAAGGATGTATGTTTGAATAGTTTCGGATTGAATAGTATGAGTTCGTTGGTTTTACTAATTTACTACCCCCAGTAAATTTTGTTTTTTTGTAATTAAGTTGATTTTTCCTATGTTTTATTGTGTATTATGGCATTTGGAGATACTGTTTACAAGTTAACTGCTCCCATTAGAAGTTTACTAGGGGTAGTAAACTTTAGTAAAAAATTTACTACCCCCAGTAAACTTTATTTTTTCGCATCTAAGTTGATTTTTCTCTATTTTAATGTGTATTATGGCATTTGTAGATACCGTTTTGCAAGTTTACTATCTTCAGTAAAAGTTTACTAGGGGTAGTAAATTTAAGTAAAAGTTTACTACCCCTAGTAAACTTTATTTTTTCGCATCTAAGTTGATTTTTCTCCTTTTAATGTGAATTATGGCATTGGAGCTATTGTTTTGCAAGTTTACTACCCCCAGTAAAAGTTTACTAGGGGTAGTAAACTTTTTTTTTCATACTTGGGTTAAGATCACGTAAATTCCGATGGCATTTAAAAAAATCCAGTAAACTTTTAGAGATTAGTATATAATGTGTTATAATCGCGTTGGGTTATAATCGCGTTGCATCATATCATATATCATATATAGTACATGGCAAATGAGCTCATAAGCCCCAATAGAGATTATTAGTTAATTAACCCCATTTTAATCCCAAAACGTACTCAGAGAAAAGTATATAATGTGTTAATAACATAAATTTTAGAATTTAATCATATATACAACTCAATTAATGCTACAACTAGTACTTCATGACTCAACCTCACAATCTTCCACTATGTAATCGTCCATATACTAATATGGTTAAACTTAGTGATATTGTTCGTTGTCCCCTTTCAATTTCTTCTTCGATTCAGAGCTTTTCAGATGGAACTCACTAAAATGAATACCAGCTAATGCTTCTTTAATTACCCTTCAAATTTCACCCCAGCATGGCAAAAGCTTTCACTGCAAATATCGGAATTGATCGTTCCACAACTTAATTACACATCATCAACTATATCATGCCAAAGATAATGACATGGCAGCATGATGAACAACTACATCAACTCCAACTATACATTATTATCTTGAGCGAATTTGGTAAAGCTGTGTAAGTACCGAACTCTATCAGTTAAACACATCAACGAAGACAAATTAGTTATTAGTTATTGACCATTTTCTTGTACAAGTGCATTTCTGATAATATCCCTAAAATGTCAAACGAAAAGAAACAACACATGCACTGCGTGTAGATTAATACATACAAAAGACCAATATTGAAGGATCGTGAGAAAATGTGAGACATTCATAATAACCATATAACAGAAGGTTTTAAATTCCATTTAACAGTCACCGTAGTCCTTTAATATAGTAAGAAACTAATTTATGTGTGTGTGACTCGTATATGTATGAGTTTTGCCATAGATAAGGCTGATGGGAATCAAAGTTTATTGAAAAATGAAAGTGAGCTGATCAAAACGTATAAACGCAGGAGATTCTTGAGAACACATTGTTCTATTTTGATCGATGGAGAATGAGG
This sequence comes from Fragaria nilgerrensis, assembly GCA_010134655.1. NCBI lineage: Eukaryota > Viridiplantae > Streptophyta > Magnoliopsida > Rosales > Rosaceae > Fragaria > Fragaria nilgerrensis. Next base: position 13,075,225 of record CM020977.1, read on the forward strand.
TTACAACAATTATATATAGAGCTCAAAATGCAGAATGATGTAAATGCCTTGTGACTTATTTGTTATAAACTTAAGATGTTGTTAACGAAAGCTTGACCGGGAACTTGGCATATGTACCCACAGATTGGAGAGATCTGAAAACTCTTATGGTGGTGGTTTTGCTCTCAAGCCAAAACTAATGGTAAACGTATATTAACTAATGTTTTCTTCACACATCAATCTTCTTTTTCGTATTTTTAATCAGAAAATTATAGCATACAGTACTAGTATATCGACAGCAGATAGTGTTTGAATTCCCAAACAAATAGTACAGATGATCAAACCGCAGCCCGCATGCAGGTAGTTCTTATCCGACTTCTGATCAAACTTGATGGATTGAGTCGGATATGATCGATGCTGCATTCAAAATACATGTATGAATAGATCGAGAACGTGTCATCGGAGTGGCTGCAAATAAGTTCACGAACCCACGTTAAATTTCTCATTTTAAAACCCTGATATTTGCGCACATGAGAATTAACAGAAATTAAAATGTGCCATTTGAAGAGGGTACGTATATACACACACAGCCAATCTACGCCAGGCGAGGGCGTATCTGCAGTCTGCAGCTTTCATCGGCGTGAAACTGGGCTCTAAATCCATGCGTACTTAGAAATCCTCATCCTCCTGCAGTAGTCTTCCTCGATTATGATGACAACGAATCACATCAGGCTCACGTAATTAGGGCACAATTAACTAGCACAACAATAAGTTGGTAGATAATTACAAGGGGGCAATACTTAATTAAAACAGACAGGGTAAGCTAGGGTTTATATATAATAGTGGTCTTTCCTGATCAATACAATAGCGAATGGTGGGGAAAAACAACTAGATATTCAAGGTGCGAGAGATCTGTATTCAGAGATATAGCAGATATAATTAGAACTAAGGAAATTTAATTAAATAAATATGGAAGCATATCGAGTTGATTAAAGAGCATAATTTGTATAATTAGATAACCTACTTATCGATTCAGGCAATCAATGACTTCATGCATGTGGTCGCTTCGTTGGTTCCACTTAATCGAGCATCTTGGCTGTATTTAACAACCGATTAAGGCAAATGCTTGAAGCAATCAAGCAAATCATGCGCACAGGCGAATGCTTAATCAAGCCTCAAAAGGCCAAAAACAAATTTACATATATGGCCGGAATGTATAGCAGCAGAGGCGAGCTTAGTCATTCTACCAGTACTCTTTGGACCTTGGGATCGAGGCGGATGCCATATGCATTTTCCTTCAAGTCACCCAAAAATGAAAAAACCTCTTCTCGATCTATTTTACAAGTTGATCTCTGTGCGTACGGGATTCGTTTCTTGTTAGGTCTTTTTTAGTTTTTACAAACCCGCTCACTAGCTACAAATGGAATCTAGTTAGCAGTCATTCTGTAAGTGTGCTTGTGCCATTGGGAACCTTATAGATATTGAGGAGAGCTAAATATAAATCAACTTAAGCAAAGAATTGAGTAGAATTTATATTTTGAAGAAATAAAGAATTATGCAAGAATTTACCTCTTAACTTCATTGATACATAAAGGAGGGAATTTCCTATTTCTTACACGACAAGATCAAACTACTCAAACGGTACGTCAAACCTCTGTGTATCTAAGTATTGTATAAAATAAATCTACTTCGTCTCGTGCATTTTTGTACTTCTTGAGTCGGTTAAGTTATCCATTAACTTACTCTAGCATATGTTTACAAGTCTTTAATTAGGGCAAGGACGAACATAGATTTATTTATTTTTGCTCGATCGGCTACATGGAACCAATTTCAGGCCTCAACTTGAGCAAGATATCGAATAATAAAAAACTGTGAAAGTAAAAGGGTTCCTTATAAGCCTACAATTGAAACCAGTCCCTTCACTTGCATGCTTGTATGATAAAGAAAAAAGAAAGCCCTAAACCCATAACTCAAATCCCCTTCTTTCAATTTTTTTTATAGAGAATTACGCGATTTAATTAGTTCATTAGTATAGGCTTACTCGAGTTAACCGTTGCATAGAAGAAATGAATGCTACTTTTGTTCCCCCATTTCATTACTGTAGTTTATCGTATGATTAGTGTAGCCTACTCATAGTTAAGGAATACATGTAAGTTAAACTTTCGCAGCAAATTACAGACAACAGCTCGTTTACCCTTCACGTTATGCAGCACTTTTGTCTGCCTTTGTGAGCTGGTTCTAGCAGTTGAAAACAAATAATCGACTAATTAAAGGATTACGAAGATCTAATTGCTATATATGCTTCTTAATTATATGGCTCTATGATGACACTATTTGCCTATACTTTAATCAACCTTGTCCATGCAAATGGCAAAAAGCTGCAACATATTCTAACTCGATAGTACGCCAGTACGTAGCTAGCCCTGAACACAAAATTGTTAGTTTAGTAATATTCCAAGTCAGAAATGATGATGAAAGTAAGGAATATATAATTTTCGGAAGGAGATGGACTTAAGAAAACCTTAGATCTATCCAAATACGGAAAGAGATATAATTTTGGATTTCGAAGTCTCTTAAAGGCTTCCAGAATACAGATGTGTATTTGTCTAAACTGGTCATGGAAAAAGCCGGCTTCACTCACATGATAAACGTGTTACCAATAATTAACTCAAGTTTAAGCTGTTAATTATTGGATTGGTCGATCGATCTACTACCTAACCACAATAATTTGTGATCACTTTCCTAATTAACATTACCCTATACATGTATATATATTATCACTTTCCTACGTACTTTGTTGCATTCATCTGTCATCTGAAGTTGAGGTTTTGATTGATCAACTTGATTCGATTTAATTAACTTTTTTTGAAATGATAAGTTCCAACTTTGAAACATTTGCATGGTTAATGATATATTAAAAAGAATAATACTAGCTAGGTTGGTAAAATTATTGGGAGGTCGAGTCCTGATGACTTTTTAGTAGCTTAATTGAGGAAATGAATTGAAGAATTAATAAGCTTCTTGTATTCGATCGGCGTCAGATAGAAAACGAATGCAAAAACAAAGGGCAAGAGAAATGCTTATATAACTAGAAATGTCTGTGTAAGTCGAGTCAAGAATTGTTATCTCTCATATATATAACACTCTGTTTTCTTTTGCCTCCGAATTAATAAGGTACATATATCTAAAGTCTTCATCTTCCTTCATTTTCAGCAAATTAAAGCTTAATTTCTTCTCTGATTGTTAATGATTATAGTGTGTATCACGACCAATCAGTCTGTTTCATAGGAAAAGTTAAACAACATTCAGCTCCATATACATACAAACACACACACAGACCATGGAGATCGATGTGAAATCAAATTTATATATATGTCAACACTAAGTGAATTTGATTGATTAATAATGAGTTTGTCTAAATGATTCAACGCTGGTTTGTTTTCCGCATGAGTTTTGAGCATTATATTTATATTTCTTGCAAACTGATTTAAAATAAGAAAAATGCCCATTTGGTCAGAAACCGTAAAAACAAACCTCTGAATTTTTTTTCTTGTGCTAATTCCAATGATTCTCAAGAAAATGACTCTTCTACCCTCGCCCTCATTACACCTTCTCTTCTCTGTTTTGTCTATTCTCTCTCTTCTCTATTTCGTCTCTTCTCTCTCTGCATTCTCTCTCTTCTTTATTTCGGCTGAGTTGACTGGATCTCCGACCTCTTTCCCACTACGTCGACAGCAACACTGTCACGAGGGTTTCTGAAGGCCACACAGCGTCTTCAACCCACAGACACAGCTAGACGCAGAGTCAGAGGCGAGTTTGGTTTCTGATCCAGGCGTCGTGAGCGAGTTTGGTTTCCGATCCAAGCGTCGTGCTTGTGCGTCTGATCTCGTCGGAGTTCGTCCCGATCAGATCTAACATCTTTCTCCGCTCTCTCTTAAACCTCTGATCGCTCTTTCTCTTTCTCTTTCCCTTCTCTCTCTCTCTCTCGTGTCGGCGATGTCACCAGTGATGGACAAAGATAAGGATGAGGAGGATGTGGTAGCGAAGGTGGCAGTCTGAGCCAAGATCACGGCTGCATCGAACTCGCACGCGCATCAGTCGAAGTCTTCGCCCTGTATATCTCAACATTTACTACCCCTAGTAAGTTTCTCTGTGAAGTAGGATGTTTAATATATATTTTATTAGGGTCAGAAAATATGATTATTAGGGTCAGTAACTGATTACTGTGGGTTAGTAACTGATTACCGGGAGTCAGTAAGAAATTACCGGGAGTCAGTAACTGATTACTGTGGGTCAGTAACTGATTATTCAGGTTCAGTAATTGATTACTGGGGGTCAGTAACTGATTACTGTGGATCAGTAATTGATTACCGGAAGTCAGTAACTGATTACCGGGGATCAGTAAGTTAATTATGATGAAATTCTGATGACATTAAGAAAGTCCAGCAAGATTCCGGTGACGGCCGAAGAAAATTCGACGGTTAGAAAAAAGTTCGGTGATTGGAGTCCTGTGAGATTTCGGTGACGGCCGGAGGAATCCGACGATCGGAAAAAACCCGACGGCCGGTTACCGGAGACCGGTGAGGAACCGACAAAGTCTTCGCACTCCCACTTTCTCTCTCCTTATGCATGCGAGGGTAAAATTGTTTTAAAAATATATAAAAATTAATTTTTTACTATGACTTTAATAAAGATTTGTGTATATGGGCACAAATAATAACATCTTATATTAGAATGAGTTTATGTCTATTAAATTCATTGAAATAGACAATAAAAAGTTTAAATTAATACTAAATAAACATTTTCCCTTAAAATATTACATTGGATTAACTTCTAGGCTTCCATGGAAGTTGAACGTTGATGGGGCAACAGCTCTAGCTTGTGACGGTGCAGTGATTACAAATTAAGCATGATGGTTTTCTTATGGAACCAGTACGTTGCTGATTGAATGAACAAGATACAGATACATGTCATAAGGATATATATCATCGATTAGTTTTATTAAATTTCTTGCGTTTGGTCTGGAATTAGCTAGTAGTGGAATAGTAGTATATGATTAGTAAATCCGACGCATCTCTTGTCTAGCATATGGTGCATATCGAACCTGCAACTTGATTACACACTAACAGGCACATGATTTCAAACAGTACACATCCTCGGGTCCATTAATAGGAAAACGTAGTTTACTAAATTAATTTAAAATTGTGAATATCCAAGATCAGCTTGGAGCTTAGTTCTCAGCTGATAGTAGTTTATTCATTGTTCTTTGGGACGTTGCTATTTAGCGTCCCTCAACTACTAGTCTGAATCACACTTTGCGCCTGAAATCAAAGCGTTTCTTAAGGAGCAAGGAAATAGGAATGACCGGAAGTTGCAGAAGACCGGTATTGGATGCTTTACTTTGTGTAGAGGGAAGAGAAGATTGAAGCTAGGGCAGAAGCGAAATACCAATGGAATCAATTAAAGTTGAAGAAGAGCTCACATTAATTATCTAGCTCCCTTGTTATGTACGTAGATGTCATGTAACATATGAGGTTGAATTCGAACCTCAACATATTACCGATCGAGGGTCTTTTGGAATAAGACTAAACAACATAAATATTGATTGCTAAACAAAGTTGACACATCTAGATGAGCTTATCTTAAGCACGCTTTATCGCAGAAGCTGGTATTGTTAACTAGTGGCACTTTTGAGCCAAAATTTGGCGGAAAAGCTTCTTTGTAAAGGGGTTGTGTACTTAGGAGGGTACATGAGTTCTTGCCTTTGTGTGATCGATATCTTGTTATGTTTTATAAATATTTTGTTCGATGGCTCTGCATCATCCGATGTACTCCTCATTTATGAGTTATCGTCTTACTCTAAAAAATTTGCAATTGACATTAATTTCATTTTATGATTATCATCTTCCTTTTGAGCCAAAATTTGGCAGAAAAGCTTCTTTTTAAAGGTGTTGTAGGAGGTGTGCATGAGTTCTTGAGTTTGTGCATCTTGTTATGTTTTATAAATATTTTGAGTTGGTGAGCCGTGACTTGGTTGGTTAAAGTGTTTAACTGACAACTTTGAGGTCATGGGTTCAAATCTCATTGACATATGTAGGTCATGGGTTCAAATCTCATTGACATATGTAGGGTCTAGGATGTAGGGTCTAGGATGTAGGGTGTGTGAGTTATTAATAAAAAAATTTTAAAAAAAAATAATAATAATATTTTGTTCATATTTCTGCATCACCCGATGTACTCCACGTTTATGCGTCCTCCTTGAAAAATAATGCAATTGACATTAACTTTATTTAAAAAAAAATAGCGCTGGTTCAAGCGTTGAAATAATTGTTGCGCACATCTAGTTAGTGTGAAAACTTGGTTTAGTACGTCTTGCCCAATAGGACCTTGAAATTCTGAAAACTTGGTTGACACTGAAAATATGCAGCTATTGCTTAACAAAGAAAAACAGCTTAGATTGAAGGAAGAATTCATACATGATCGTGCCTGACTGATAACTCATCACTAATCAGGCCAACAATATAAAAAAGAGTTGAAGCAACCACAAATTAGACCATGTTTTGGATTCATTACAAAGCCAGAAAAGATAAGAGGGAAGAGGTTATTCATTACCAAATGAACAATCAAACCTCACAAAAAAGAAGCAAATAAATCTTCAGGCCCTGGGGTTTCCTTGTCACAGCCGGTGGGTAAGTCAACATGGTAGCAGCAAGTCCACCACGCAAAAATAAGAACAAAAACCCTCCAGCAAATACATATAGAACCCTAATGGCAAAAACAAGCTTTGGCAATGGACCCAAATGGTGGATATTGGTCTGAAAATTGGAGGGAGAGATTCAAAGGCATACTAGACTCGAGGTCAGAAAAAGAAACACTGCAGCTAATTTGAGAACGTCTAATGACTGATTTTGCAAGCTACTAGACCATGTACAGGTTGACGATATATTTATAATCCTCACAACATATGACCATGCTCCATAGCATATCACATGAAATTCAATAGAGCCACTCTCAAGCTTTTGGCAAGATCAGTCACCGTCATGTTGAATTCATCATCCATCTGCAAGAAATAGTAAACATAAATTTTACTAAACCACTGATTGAATGTAGATTTAAAGTTTAAAGGTCATGGCCAGACTGGTACCTGAGCAATAATGGTTATGTCTAGAGTGGACTTTCCAAATGGCAAGACACTGCTATTAACCACAGATAGTTGAAGATTTTCTAATTCGCTTAGAATTTTTACCACATATCCTTTCTGGTTTTCGCAGTGAATTCGAATCAATACATCCTTCTCTGAAACTCTTGCTTCAATTTGCGGGAGTGGTTCATCAGAGCAGCGACTATCAAAGTTCTCATCGCATGAAGAAGTGTCATCATCAGAAGAGACCAGCTGAGACTTCTTCACAAACACCACAGATTCCACGGTTCTTTTCTTGGTCTGTTCCTCAAGAACTTTGACACTTTCTTGGAGCTGCTTCACATACTTGATTGCATCTCCAAGAACAGAAGCTTTGTCCATCTATAGCCAGAGAAGTTCAAACAGTGGCGTTAGGATCCAGTATAATCATTTCAATTTATCTTCCAATATAGAATACAAAATACTTAGCTAGTACCTTTTTTAGGCCAGGAACAATGGCAGAGAGAGCTATGAATCTCTGACTGAGCTTTTCTCTTCTCTTTCTCTCAGCCATTATGTGGTCTTGAGCATGTGATGGTGTTCTAGTCATTGAGTAAGGCCTCTTATTAGTCCCATAGCCTTGGTTCTCAAACTGCATACATATTTGGGATGGTGCCTCCTCTTTTGGCTTCAGGGTGTCAAAACCATTAGAAAACTTCTGATGAGGCTTGGAAGGTGGTGAGGAATTCAAATTTGCGTTCTCGAAAGAAAGAATATGGGAGGAAGAAGAATTGGAAGAAGGCTTTGGTGAAACATGTTTTGTAATGCCAGAGTTCCAGTTGTTGGTCTTGACCAGTTTGGCTGGTCTCTCAAAGCTCGTCTGAGAATTAGTCTCATTGATAGATGAACCACCACTTAATGTGGTGTTGGGGGTATTTTGGGTAGTCAGAGTTGAATAAGATGAATAACTCTCATTGGAGAAAGATTGTTTGAAATTTCCCCCAAGTGCAGTTGATATGTCCTGTGCTGTAAACCCTTCTTGAATGAAGTTGTAATCATCCATTCCCTGAAAAATTGCATTACACAAACAGACTATAAGAAACTGTGAACAACTTAATTTCTATGACATAACTATTTGCCCCATATATATGTTCAAAAACTTACCAAATCCGAAAACCATTTTGCTGATGATGCGTCCATTATATGAATAAAATCTATGGAACAAAGGATCCTGAAAACAAGAATTAATGTCAGAATACCAGTTATAACGAAAACTGAAGAGGAGAAACAAAATCAGAACTTGACACCAAACAAAAGAGAAAGAGAAGCTTACCCCTTTTCCTTGAGTTTCTCAAACTGCTCTACTATTTTTCAGTTGGCCTAATATGAACTTCTCGGCTGCAGTTTTTATAGTAGTTGAGCATCCATTATTAGTCTTCTGATTCTTAACCTGTGTGTAAAATTGTAATTGTTTATTCTGAAAATCATTAATTAAGAGATAAGTAGGGTTAGCTTGTCTGTCACATTACATAGTTGTTGACGTGAGGTAAAATCATATGGGCAGCATAAACAAACTGACAACTTGTTCTGTGAAGAGATTGCCAGATCTACAGGAATGATAAAATAAAACATTATATTGTCTATCCCCATAACTTGGCCAATCAAATTCTGAAAAACATTTAAGTTCTATTACTTCAATTATTTACTTTGGCCCATGAATTTCAATGAATTTTCTGACCAAACACAACAGTGATAATTATAATGATTACTTGCTGATGAGTTATGATGGATGGATATCTTATCATTTTTTATTTTCTTTTTATTATTACTGGGTTTTCCTTCTTTTGGGTTTTGTAGACCAGGGGCTGTTGGATTGTTGTTTGTTTCTTTTTGTTCTGGCCTTAATCCACTTTAGTCCTATTGAAAAAGAAAGATTATAGTCTTGACAGAAGAAATTCCAACCAATTAACCAAAACAAGTATTAATCTTAAACTCTGGATAAAAGTGATTGATTTTGATTCAATGATAGGAAAGGCCCATCAAGTGAACAGTAAAGGACTCACTGGTTGAATCTACCTTCAAGTACTTTTGCATACTGCGATCGTTGGCTAAGTTACTAGGTTTGCTTTGAGTTGTAGTGATATACTTGAGGAAGATCAGGGTAGCTTTACCTCACTGCAATAACCTCACCTGCAATGGAATTGTTCATGCCCTCGTTTAATTATAAGATGAAATTGCTTCGGCTAATAAAATGAAAGAAAAACTTGCATTTTCGCAGGAATTGATAACATGCCAGTTCAGAACTCCTTTTCAGAGAGACGTTATATATTGTCAAATAGGTACACTCTTCCATTCTTCACAAACTGTTGCCAAAAAGATACTAAAAATATCTTAACGATGCATGAGCGTTCTTCTTCTTAGGAACTAATCGAGGATTACTCGTCGATAAAACTAATCATGGATTAGTTTACTGTGCTATATTTGTGTGCTGTAAAGCTGCATAATGCCAGATATTTTATATGGTTTATATCCCTCCTAGTTGTAGTGCTCTACATGTTATCTTTAGATCCAATTACCAACTTGAACTCTCTCAAAATATGGCAAAAAGATAGCAACCCGCGAAGAAATGGATTACCAGAGTCTGGAACTGTGAAGGTGGAACCAGATTCCAGAGTCTGGTTTTTTACTATAGAAATCTAGTTTGAACTCCAATATCCTAAGCCAAAGAGATAGGATCAACAATGTATATCAGATTATAGAACTTAACAAATACCAAGTAGAGTGATCCTGAAGTTATAATAGGTATTCCCTCTATTTGTCATATATATAATCCAAGCTAAGGCAATAATAATAAAAATGATCTTGTCCATGATCTTTGGACTCATTTTAAATGTGCTACCATCCACTGCTTATTTCATATTCAAACAACCTCCGACTAACGACAAAGAAAGGTCTTCAGTCATAGGTATCAACCAGCAAATTAAGCAATACTTAAAAAAACAGCACAGCAGTGAAAGCAAAAAGAGTTTGTGGTGATAATTAAGAACGAAAATTTGATGCTCAATTTTAACATGTGCTGGTAATATGCAATTATGAATGCTGCTATTTGAGGTGATACAAAAGGTCCCCCGTTCCAATGACCACATGATTTGTGTATTCATCTGAATAATCAAGTGTTAATCAAGATTGATTGTTGAGATCCGTATCTTTGATTTAAGTATAAACTAGATAGTTGGTAATGGCTTTGATCCCCCACGAATGGGGCACCAAGGATTTGGTTGTTTCGAGCTCACGTTGAAGAATTCCCAGGACAATCTGGCAAATCCCATAAACAAATGCAGGAGGCATCTAATTAAGCAAGCAAGTGCTGATTTGTCTTTGTCCCGGTGAGTAGAGAGTAGTGTATTTATTTTTAGTTTTTATTTGGTAAGCAATTTATTATGTTTTGCATCCACCATTCCACATCAAGACTAGGTTGAGTAGCTAGAGGGGCATCTCTATCTATCTACACTGACAGATTCTCCGATGCAGGACTTTCAGTTTCAGGATCTGAGAGAGAAATCTAACGCTCTCTTGCATCCCCCTACGAAATCCGAAGGCCACATCGTATCTTCCTATATCAGGATGAGTTGAGTACCACTCATCTAAGCAACTGGTTTTTCTGTTTTACTCGTCGTAAGTTTTGCACTACAAAATCTGCATTACTTGTGATTAATTCAACAGTTACTGTAGTAGGAGTGACAAGTAAATAAGAAAAAACTGAACCCTCAATTTTTCTCAAGGAGAAATGATAACTACATTTAAAAGCAGCTAAGAAGAGGCCAAAGATCGGCTAAGAACCTGATTTTCTTCAGTACACTGATCTATGGGTACAAATGCACATCATCTTGTTAACATCAAATCCTAAAGAGCATATAAGTTAGAGCATTGAAGAGGATAGAAAAATTCAAAGCACGAGTTTCATACCACACATCTTTCTCCTCAAGTGAGCCATTAGACCGGTCTGTCTCTACACCTTGACTCGAGGATTATCAGATTCTGAACACCATGGACATCTACTATTCTGTCAAACTTACATATACACAAACGCGACCACAAAGATTAAAATACTGCACAACCTATTTTACCACATTGTTATGACAGATAGATAAAAACAGTTCACAACTATTCTACCATACATCAAGGCAGTTATGGGTTATTGAACATTTAAGCTTCACAGCTCCTAGTCCACCATACAGCACCACACACATAAAACATGAAAGAAGTTCAAGAAAAGGCTTAATAATTAGGAGGATTAAGTTCAAACTGATACTTAGAAGCATTGTTCTAAAATACAACCAGGTAGTACTCAATGAAGTTGGAAGGTACGAAACATGTAGCAATAGCCCTCGCATAGAACAGACCGTTCTGTGTTATACAACAGTCTGTCTTTCCTCTGTCAATATTCATGCCAAGGATGGCTTGAAACTTGCAACCATTTACAGCACACTGAAAAAGAATCATTTCTCCTGAGTCCAGATCTTCACTGTCTTGTCACTCCAAGTGCACCAGATGCAATTATGTTTTTTTCAGGGTGACATGAAACTGATATAACAGTATCAGTGTGACCTTCCAATTTCTGAACTATTTTCCTGCTTTGCAATTCCCACATGTATAGACAATGATCTTCAGAACCGCTTACAATGTATTTCCCATTTGTAACAGAAAAGGTGGATGATATGCAGAATTTTGAACTCTTGTGACCAGTGTAAGTCTTCAGACATTTGCCAGTTTGAAAGTTCCAAAGCCTCTGCAGACACATCACAGAAATCGAGATGAGCTGGATGACATAACAATGAAAGGAAACCATGTAAGCATAACTTGCTGTCAACTAAGCAAATAACTTTGACACACAATGGCAAACATCTTTGTTCTCTCTTTTCTATTATCAAAATTGAACGGGGTGGAGAAAATCAGGTAAAAAAGAGAGTACCGAATGGGATAAACAGAATGTGCTTTATGATAAAAGAATAAAACAAAACAAAAAAACTTTACAGATTGCTTTCATTTCATATGTCATAACTCGCAAGTCTCAATATATGATCACTTTCAGATGTCTTTCTTGTCTCTCATTCCCCCCCCCTCTTCTCTAAAAGTGGTAATAAAATTAACATATGAGCCCAAGTGTTCCAATTTCTCACATAATGACATCTTCCCCTCTTTCTTTTGAAGTTGTAATGCATATTATACATCCAAATGCACTCAAAAGCATTGTATTGAAAAGATAATATCCATTTATTTTTCTTCAAATAATGGGCATAGAATACATCAACTATCTAAAAGCTTACTGTCAAGACGTGGACTGAAGATCAAATTGACACTACGTAACACTAGTGCCAACCAATTATGAACCAACATCAGAAAAACTAAAACAAGAGCGTTACTGCAAGAAGTACCCTTATACCTTAATATGCATTAAGGTGCACTGATCGGACATAGAAAAAATACATAAGCGGTAAAAAGTGTACAATTTAAACCAATAAATGGAATAGTCATTAGTACCAAAGATCAGAATCAGTTAAGGGCCCGGTCCAATATTCATTTCCTCTCTACTATTTTTCAACCCAATTTCACAAAAAAGGTTGAAATATGAGTGGAAACATCACTCTTAAAGGTTCTTAATGATGAGTAAAACATATGAAAAAATCATTACTTAAACGCAGCAGCCATAAGTTGGTTGGAAAAGAAATATCTTTGGAAGCCTAAGACTAAGCCCAACCCTTTTTGGTCCTAAGGGGAGTCTCCATGGTAGTTTAAGGGTTTTGCCAGGTTAATTTTCAGTTTATGAAGAATAATTATGAGTCTAGTGCTAATTAGAGTATTAAAATCTGAATTCTCAAGGGTGTTGAGTGTGTCTTTATGTCTAATTAAGTCTATTTGAATCTTAAATAGCCTTATGGTGTTCTAGGAGTCTAGGAGTTGTGTTTGAAGCCTATAAATATGGCTACCTATTGTAAATCCAAAACAGATTGGAATGAATTGAAAAATTATCTTATTAAAGGCTTCGTCTTGATTGCCTCCCATCGCTAAGAAACCTCTGTTTCTTCTGAAACCACTCTGTTTACTTATCTCCACATTCTCCAGCCCACCCTCCTCATTCTCTCACTAACTGCTGCGTCATTACGTTACTATGAGCGCCCTCTTTAACACCAATTTTACATGTCCCAAGTCCCAATCTAGGGTTCAAGTCTACTGCCTCCACCAAAATCATGTATCAAACCAAATGAAAAACTTGTAACTAAAAAAACAGTAATCCAGATTTTGATGCTAAAGCTAAAACTTCAGTTTTAGCTTTCAGTTTTGACCAACCAATGTCATTCTTCATCAAGAACCTACCAATGACTTTCAAAATGCTGAGCTTTACACATCCAAGTAAACTGCAATCTACTCATACAGCTACAAATTCCAACAGACTCCGAACCAGCCACAAGCATTACTCAAAAAAGTTCAAACTTAGTAAGAACCTGTCTGGAATCAGTATTTTCAACCCATCTAAATCTAAAACTCAAAATCTTACTTTTCAATTACTCATCCAACTATAACAAACATGATTTGGGTTTAGAATTGGGTTTACCAGAGTATTATCCAGAGTGCCAACAAGAATGAACTTCCCGTTTGGCGAGAACTTGACAAAAGACACCGGCGGATTCTCATCATCAATCAAAGTCTTGGTACAATGCCCAGTGGAAGCATCCCATGTCCTGCACAGCCCATCATAGCTACTCGAAACGATAATCGAGCCGTCGCGGTTGAAATCAACGGCGGTGACGGGATCGGAATGCGCCGGCAACACCTTGAGGCACTTCCCGTTTTTCACATCCCAAATCCGCACCGTTTCGTCGAACGAGCCGGAGACGATCATGTTGGACTGGGGATTAAAATTGGCGCAGAAGACGTAGTTGGTGTGGCCGCGTAGGGTTTTGATGAGGGCGCCGGACTCGACGTCCCAGAGGCGGAGGGTTTTGTCGTCGGAGGCGGAGACCATGAAGCGGGAGTCGGCGGAGAAGGCGAGGTCGGAGACGCCCTGGCTGTGGCCATCGAAGGTTTGGGCGGGGGTGAAGGAGGAGTCGTCGGAGGAGATGGAGTAGGTGCGGATGGTCTTGTCGGCGGAGGAGGAGCCCAGGAGGCGGCCGTCGGAGGAGAATTTGACGCAGGAGATGGCGCTGGAGTGGCCGGTTAGGGTTTGGGAGAGAGTGTAGGGCTTGTAATCGGAGCTCTCCGTCGACATTGGCTCCTCCATTGTGGCTAGCATTATCCATTATTTTTGGGGTTTTAAAGGTTTTTGGTTTCCAATTTTTATTTATTTAATTTCTTTTTCTGTTGCAGGATTTATATCTAGGGGTTTCTATGAAAAAAGAACTTATAATCAACAACTTAAACTTAGGTTAGGAGTTTTGGCGGGGAAATGACGTAGAATCAAAAATGTTAATGGAGGGAACACAAGGTATTATTATTATTATTTTTTTTTGGAAAACAGAATGTTTCCTCCTTTCAAAAAAAAAAAAAAAAAAAAAACAGAATATTTCCTAGTGATCTTGTTTTACAAAAAGGTGCGAGACATTTTGAATGTTTTGGGAATCAATATTGTTCTTCCTCTTGTATCACTGCTTGATTCACCTGGGTTATAACTTGGTACTATTTCAATCATGTCAGAGTATCAGCATCGCTTCCGATTACATTGCCCAACTTAAAACATCCATCGAAGAAGTAGAAGTCGTGGAAAAGGCGCCTATTTTCTTCTTTTAGCTTGATGAGATATAGTTTGTGATCTTGAGTCTTGTGGAGGAGAATTTCACACTTATCTCACAAAATCAGTTAGAAAGTGCGGGCCGCGGTCTCAAAATGGAAGTTTTTCGCCTCTCTGCTTTAAGATAGCGCAGAAGGTTTTTTAGGGCCGCTATGTTCGCATCGCCTGACTCATAATCGAAGTGGTCTCGTGCGATCTCATGCGCGGCCATCATTAAGTTGGGTCTGAGCTGCCCGCGGTTACAGAATCGCCCAGCCCCTTTGACTCTCTCTCTATTAAAAAAGCTTTCTGCATGAGCTGGCGCAGGTTTTTATTCCTTCTGCCCAAAACAACGTTCGACTTGCATGTGTTAAGCATATAGCTAGCGTTCCTTCTGAGCCAGAATAAAAATCAAAGAAAACTACAAGCAACTACATCAACAACCCGGGGAAATTAACCGGTACGTCCTACCTACTAACGCTAATAAGGTTGAAAGAAAGGATGCGTCGAGCAAACTGTGCGACCCGCGGTTCTACTTCACTAAGCCCGTGCTTGTACAAGACAATTGCATTGCCTTAGCGCAAGCACTAAGTAAGCAAGCTACCTTGAATGTTCTCTTTACTTTAACCTCATATTTTCTCTAAGCGGAGAATGTTGATGGAGATGTATTGCGGCCGGTTTGATTGTCCATTCTGACATGACTGATCAATAGAAATACCCTAACACTCGACCCTTGTCATATATTCCATACATCGCACTGGATAGATATCATATTCATGGAATACTATTCCCTTTCAAGATGCCTTGGTGGTGAAATGGTAGACACGCGAGACTCAAAATCTCGTGCTAAAAAGCGTGGAGGTTCGAGTCAGTGAGTTTTCACATCCTTATGGGATAACATAGACAATCCCATGTCTGCCTAGACAATCCATTTCCCTCTCGCAGTAGGCTTCTTCACAAGTTAAAGATCCACCCCATCCATACCCTCCTTTTTGTTGTTTTCTTATGTACAAAAACCTTAACCGCGGGCTGGGCCTACCTCCATCCCTAGAGGAGCCGTATGAGGCGGAAGCTCCACGTACGGTTTTGAAGCCGAGCCTTTCCAGCAATGGGGTCCCTACCTCTTTTAACACCAGATCCCCTTGTTGGCGGCGCATAAAAAATGTTCGTCGTTATTTCTCAGCTCCGACCCATCTTCTTCCATTGGATAGGGGTTGGTAGGGTTTTTCCTCTCGCCTCAGCTCGGTCGAGTGCCCGCTTCCGCGGGGTACCCGTAGGGTGACCCGTTTGTATTATATATATCTTATAATATAATAAATATAGTCCACCTTACCCGTCATTGAAACACAAGCTGGAGACGTATCGGCCTATATTCCAACCAATGTGATCTCCATTACTGATGGACAAATCTGTTCGGAAACAGAGCTCTTTTATCGCGGAATTAGACCTACTATTAACGTCGGCTTATCTGTCAGTCGCGTCGGGTCTGCCGCTCAGTTGAAAATTATGAAACAAGTCTGCGGGAGTTCAAAACTCGAATTGGCACAATATCGCGAAGTGGCCGCCTTTGCTCAATTTGGGTCAGACCTTGATGCCACCGAAAAAGGGCTAGCCCGTAACAGCACTTTGGGCGGAAACTACTCTGTTATCTTGCATTAGAGATGAAAAAGAGCTCTCGCTTTTGACCTGGAGGAAGAATGCTCCTAAGAGGGCGGCTAGGAAAGATTCTGCTAGGAAAGCGGATAACCTTAAGGCAGATCTTGCCAACAATGCCCGATGGAATCGATCCAACTCTGACTAGCCAAGCCCTTAGTCTTAATAACCAAGAGTCTCAAGCTAGGGATTCAATCCCGCATCTGGTTGAGCATGAGACATATATGGATTTCACAGACTCATCTGATAGTTATTGGAACGATTGGAATGATTCGGATTACGACATCTATACTAGTAGTGACGAAGAGTCAGGGAATTCTTCCAATAGGGATCAAGAACCGAGTGGCTCAACCGAGGGTGCTAAGAAAGCGGATCCTGTGAGCAAGGATGAAGGGCCCACAGAAGTAGTAGGCACAGAACAAGTAGGCAGTGAAGTAACCGACCATGTAGATGGTGCAGATCCCAGGGTTGGTGCTGATGAGGTAGATATTCGGATAGGGATGGAGAATCAGCTCATGAAGAGCATGATAACAACTATGACGGCCCTAATATTCTATCTGAAGAAGGGTATGCCCTGGGCGATACAAGCAATACTGATCATAAGAGAAGTGGGCCCATGCCTACGAGTGAATCTGTAAATACCTATATGAAAGAAGAGCCTTGCGTGCCCGATCATGATATAGGTACAGCTGATGCTTCCAGCCAAAAAGGTGATGGTGCTAGAAAGATGGCAGTGAAGATCATGGATGAAGAGCTAGTCAAGCTGCATCCTGATGATATCCACGTACCAACTACTGGCACTGCTAGTGTTTTTGTGGATTCACCTACTTGCCTGGGCTCTCCCAGGAGCTTCCTTACATGGATCGAGTTCAAATGTATTAAATCTTCCCAAGCCTTTCACTTAAGAGTCCCGCATGGGCGGTATGGTTAAACTATTAGCTCTTCCGGTCACTCTTACAGAGCCTTATCCTTCATGTCTATCTTCCATGACAAGATGAATCTATTGCCTCCTCGCCCTACTTCCACTAGAAGTTATTCTGTATGGGACAAACGCCAGTCACGCTCGTCATTGTCCACCGCACCACTTCCCCGCATGGGAATAGACTAACAAAATCCGTTTGCTTCTTCGACAAGACAGGGCAGGGTAAGAATTTGATCTCTGCATTTTGTACATAGCTGAAACTTGGGTCTTCAACGGGCAAGGTATTAAAGAATAAAACAACAGAGATCCCACGATTAATGTATTTTGAGACGAGTTCGAGAAAAATTAGTAATGAATATACAAAGGGAAGTGGTGATAAGCAAACTGATCAGGGAGTGTCATCATAAAGAAAAGTAAGTGTTCTATGCCACAACTTTTTCCTTAGCACTGTGCAGATTTTCATTCATTTACCTGAGGTTTACTTGGTAATTTAGGTACAAAGAGCTAGATCTACATTCTGCAAGTTGAAGTGTCTAATGTGCTAAGTACCCTCTTTCTTCTCTTCTTCCTCCTATCCTAAAAGTCGCCTCTATGCAGTCACTAAACCCAAACAAAATCAGCCACCAAGTTCACCGCCAGAAACCCCACAATGCTAGAGATATGTACAACAGTGGAAGAAGAGAAAAAATGGCCGAAGAGAGGGGGTGAAAACATGATACAACTAGTGGTTAATGGAGCCAAAAGAATTCCACCCTGTAAATGGAGGCAAGTGGGCAAGTGTGAGGTTTCAATACTGTGAAACCCAAATACTTTGAGCTGCACAAATCAGGACCTTGTTTCAATGGGATGTATCATATCGTGAAGGGTGGACCAGTATACATGTTGCCTCAAAGTACTATTCTATCCATCCTGTGAGGAAGAAAATTCAACTTAGACACTTGGCTATACAATTAACAAATGATAATACAAGTTTATAGGTTCAATAACTGATTAGATTTTCAGAACACTAATTACTTTTGTTTTATTTAAGAAACACAATAGCCCCCATAAAATTTAAAGAACAAATATAGCAGCAGAAGTCAGTTGTTCATACCTTGTTCTGATTGTCAAAAATCACGCAGGGGTGGAGCTGGTGGGTAGAGTTTACTACAAGGCAAAGCTTGTGTTACCTACTGATTGGATAGGGTGTTGCAAATCTTGAGGATTTTTGTCATGATTACCAAACAACGAACTAGGCCTGCTAGCGAACCAGTGCTCACTACTTGTCCTCATCCTCATAAATGCTGAAGGGGAATGGTCATGAGACATTAAGTAGAAGGAGCGCTCCTCCCTGCAGAAAGACTGAGCCATATCTGAATGTCCCTGGGGAGATGACCTCGAACCAAAGTCTTGAGTTTGCTGAAAGATACAAGATGATCTAGAATATGACTGCCCCATGCCAGGAGAAGGGCCCAAAGGAGTGTGTCTGCTGCTGTAACCTAAATCTGGCGACTGCTCCCTTGCAGAAAGGCCAAGTCGGGGAGTTGTGGCCCCATCTTCTATTGTGATTCCCTGCTTACCTGCGAGATCCAAGACCTGTCTTTCATCGAGTCCTAACCCCATCAGCAAGTCCCACATGTTTTTCAGTGTTTCCCGTTGGTTGTTAATGACTTGATCCCTCATTGCCATTTCAAATTGAAGCTCAGCATTAGCCATTCCCTATGGGTAATAAAGCAAAACTGTTAGAGCAAAAGAAAATCCATAACATATATTGATTCCTAGACATTGAGCTTTTAAAACATAGGTTTGGTAAACCAATTACACTCGTAGGATAACCATTATTTTTCCTTGCATTTGTAAAAATCCATAGCATGTATTTGAATCCTAGACATTGAGCTTTTAAAAATATAGGTTTTGTAGACCAATTCCACTCATAACAAACACTAATTTTCCTTGCATTTGTAACCAAATATCTGTATAATAGGTTCACCTAGCATCTTGCTTGAGATTTACAACCTTTTATATTCAATTGAACACAATCACTTCCAATTGAATATAAGTAAATTCAACATTGCTTTACTATTGACTCACCAATAGCCTGTGTTGGCTAAGAATGCGCAAGTAAGTTTTGTTGCCATTGTTACTGATGGCCTCCTCAATCATATGTTGGAGTTGACATCTATGCTTCTCGTTTGCTTCTATTTCCTGCAAAACATTATGTTTGTAATGAGATGAAAAACCAACAACTGTTGTAGCATTTATGGAGTACAAACAAAGATATTACCATCTGGTAGTTAACACCAGCTTCATCATTGTCACGAATGTTATCTAAAATGACTTGCCGCCTTGCTCTCAATGCATCTACAACTTCTCCATCTTTTTCAAGCGCCTGAAATACAGAATAAGTTGTTGTTGTTGTTGTTGTTGTTTATTATTATCATTTTTTAGAAGAACCCAGCATTAGTTTTTTGCTTTTCTCTTGTCTTTCTGACAAATCCACAATCCTACAAACCAAGAGGTAAGGAAGGGAATATGGTAATCTCACAATTAAGTCTTCCAAGTAAGTTCTGACTTTTAGGGGAACATAATCCTAGGATTTTGTTAGCAGCATCCCAAGGGGAGAAGGATACTAGGTGATAAAATTGAAGGGGGATACAATTTATTAATATAGTAACATTATTTCTTCTGACCTGTTGTTTTGCTATAGCATCATCAAGCTGTTGTAGTTCAGTATGGTTACGACGGTTGGTTTCCTCGAGCTCGAATGATGCGTTCTGTAGGTTTATTCTCTCCTGAACATTTTCACTGGTTTCATGGCTCAAAATATTCAACCATGAAAGCTCATCATCTGCAGCCTTCTCAACAGGTTTGACACTTAGTTGTGATTCCTTTTCAGCCAATTCTTTTTTCAAACGGCCAACCTCAATCTGTATTGTATACTATGTTATCTCCCACAAAATATTGATCTCATGAATAAATTCCAACAGATAAATTATATTCGACCGCTTACCTGAAGACTGTCAATCATTTGTTGGTAGTCTGATACATGTGTATCCACAGTGCCAATGTTTTTCTACAAAGGAATCAAAGCTAATATCATTGCCTGTATAACAATATAAGTCTAACTTATGATAGACCACAAGAAAAAGAACATTTTTTTGACACACAAATAACTGCTAAAAAATCTACAGAAACCCAGTGGATTGAGTGGAAAGCTACATACAACCAGTATCTTGTGCAATACAAGTGGCAGCTGATCCACAATGTCACTTTAAGAGAAGAAATTACTAGCTGATTACGAAATGGACAAGGATAGCATGATAGTTCATTTAAGCTATGATAGAATGAGACCAAAATATAGAAAGTCCAACCGGAAGATTACTTAAAGATTAAAACCCCAGCACTGCAAATAAGTTCCATAATCATGTTTTCTTGACCTAAATTTATGTATATGAATATTTCTCTCACCTGGATGTGTGTCTTTATCTCCTTTGCTCGATCAGCATACTTCAAAGTATTCACAGTGTGATGATACTGACTGTCAACAGGGGATACAGTAGCAACCATGACTGTCTGAGAATTACCACTCAGACCATCTTTCAGTATTCGTGTCAATTTGCTGCAGAAGTAATAACATTAACTATTGTAGCTAGGGAGGCAGGAAATAATCACTATGAAGTACCTAACTTTTCAGAAGAACTATCAGTACCTGTTGCGATAAGGAACATAAGCAAGACCCTTCTTTTGCTGTTTCCCCAGAGCATTTATGCAGTTTGCTAAGGCAAGAAGTGAACGGTTAATATTGGCTCCATCCCTTAACTTTTGGCCTCCATTGTTTGTTTCAGAAGCTCGTTCACTGCCGGCAAGATCCAC
This sequence comes from Fragaria nilgerrensis, assembly GCA_010134655.1. NCBI lineage: Eukaryota > Viridiplantae > Streptophyta > Magnoliopsida > Rosales > Rosaceae > Fragaria > Fragaria nilgerrensis. Next base: position 13,096,516 of record CM020977.1, read on the forward strand.
AAGAGCGAGTTTGCCTCGCATGATTTGATTCCGGTACTTATTTTTTTGTTTTCTTTTAATTTTTATTTCCAGCACTGCATGTGATCTGTTTATGGGGAGACAACTTTGTGAGAATGCAGATGGTTACATCAAACTCGTCAAATTTAATGTGGTGTTGATGATGGTGTGAAGTGAAACTATTAAAAACCTAGTTGCATGTCCAAGTACACAAAGAATTCAAGGATTCAACCTACCGCGAAGATGTTGCATTAGCCTCCGTACTTTCAGTTTTCCGTCGGCTATTCCCCACATTTAAGAGTTCAAGGATCTTATCAGCTGACTGAACCTGAATTAATGGCACATGTCATAACGTATCAGTGAAAGTTCTGCCCATAGTACAGACCTAGTTTCCCATTGAAATAATACATATTGTTGCTTACTGTGATATAAAAGCTAAAACACATATGGCAGAATGGCAGATTGACAACACTTATGGCAGTCAAATGAGATGCAACTAAGTGGCCAAGTGCAAACCTTTATACACCTCAGGCCAGCAACAATGATTCCTTGCTCTGGGTCCTCTCTGAGTTCTAAATGGCCGGACGACTTTTCAAGCAAATCATAGATAACCTATATTTGATACAATTAGAATCGAGACTCATTAGAATATTACATTTAAAAGAATAGAGGTAAAGCTTTGTAAATAAGATTGCATGACCTACTTCATTATAGACTTCAAGATAGGAACATGTAACTTCAAATTCATCAGCGCTTTTGTCCTTTTTTATTAGATCAAAAATGGTATGCAAACTGAGAACCATGAGTCCAGGATCACTTTGTGTCCCCACCATAGTATATGTTTTACCACTGAAAACAAACAGACAAGGATGTAAGACATGAAGGAGAAGATTTATCAAGTCATTGACAATGCAAATGACAAAAAGCATGGTGAAATCACAAAATCAGTATAACCCTTTGACCTCAGGACCCAAATAGTAATTTAGTCACAAACGCGACGATCAGTTTTTTGAGCTAAGTTGGTGAAACACATAGCATAAATGCAAAGTATCTCAGATCATACAGAGAGCATGATGAAAGCATAACACAAGAATACATATTCTTAGTACCTTCCGGTAGAACCATATGCAAACACAGTTGCATTGAGACCATGAACAACCCCAGAGATCACAGACGATATGCATTTTGTGTAGACATCCTGTATACATATACGAAACACAGTTAAACAAACAACTCCAAACGCAAACTACCAAAACATAACAACTACAACCAACCGAATCAACACAATTGGAGATGAGCAACAAGTTTCAAGACTCAATTTACCAAATTAGTACACTCAGGATCAAATGCATGATCAAAGCAATACTTCTTCTCCTTGGTCCGATTCTGTATCCTCTCCAAGTAGTCCTTGGACAGATCAGGATCCAACACAAGCACCTCCTACACCCCAAAAATCCAAACACACATCACCAAAACCACTCAAAACTCCACAAATCACGAGACGAAAAAAGCTCGAAAACCAAACCTTATTGTCAATCACTTTCACAATATCACGGCCGCGCTCCCTCTCCTTAAACGGCCTGCATTTCACCGCAACCTGTACCAAAACCCCAGCCATGCATCAACCTACTGAACCAAACCAATTCGAAGCCAAAAATAGGAACAAAATTGAAATCACTGACCGTTAGTGTAGTGGCTTTCTTCACCGCCGGAGCTCTAATGCTCGGCATGGCTGATGAAACATCGATTTTCCGCCACCAAAACCTAACCCTAGCCCCCAAAAAATGGAGTTGAAACTTGAAAGAGCGATGAAATGCGATCCGTTTCAGAATCCGGAGGCCAATAAGGTCATTTGCTTCGGCTCCTGCAACTTTCAAAGCGACCTTGGGCCAAAATCCAGAAGCGAACGATTCAGAGACGAAGCAAATCCTCGGGAGTAAAGATTCGCTGCTTGGCCGGCGTATCGGACAGTGGTGCTGAGCTGAGAGAGAGAGAGAGTGGTTCAGGTTCTTGTAATAAAATCATTAAAATGGGGGAAAGCTACGTGGGGCCCACAACTAGGCGTTACGGAATTAACGCGGGTAGTGAGAAACCGGTGGAGGGGACGTGGGCGGATCTGGGCCGTTGGCAGGGGTGAACGGTGATCTAAGGAGTCCTTCTCGGTGGCCTTTTTGGGTCGGGGAACGATGATTTTATGATTGGGGAAAGTGTGCTTTTGGGTCGAGAGGGACCTTGTCTTGACTCTCGAGTTTGTAGGCGTACCGGAAACTGTAATGTCTTCCATACCTCTTCTATCGAGTTCGGCTCGTTTCGTTTGCTAACACAATGAGCCGTTTTGGTGGTTGCAACAAAAAGATGAAGCTCTACTACTCAAATCATTTCCACAAAAAATGAATCGAGCAAAACTCATTCACAAGATAAAGAAACTAAACCTCAAAGTGATTTTTTTTATATTTATATATTGTATTTAGAATCGACATTCATCACTTGGATTTATGTAGGGGTTCAGCTTTCGTTGTTGAGTGGGGTTTCGCAACAAGCGAAATAGTAGAATAAGATTCAGGATTGTTTGTCATTAGTGCATTGCATGAATCAGGTATGGGTTTGGTATTTGTTTATATATCACCACTAGAAAATTGGTTTGGTAATGATACAACTGAACAGAACTGAATATACAAGAGGATTTCATTCTTGTTCTTTTTCTATTTTTGTTAATGGAGTTTCAGTAGTATATGATTAGTATTTCGTATTCAGTTAGATATAATATTTATGTGATCCTAATATGTCAGGAACAGTAAGTGCAGCTGGCTCTGCTGAGAAGCTTCTTCATTGTCTGTTTTTGTACTATATATACAGGTTCCTTTTTGGACCCAAAAGCAAGTACCAACAAGAACAGTATGCAAATCTTGGATTGTTAGCTTCTTTCTTTCTGATTGTTCCACTTTGGTACCTCAATCTCTGTCGACGATCCGTTAGGGTTTCCTTTTGCGTTTGATGAGGAGAACAATCATGTTATGAAGATTCATATTGTCATGGAAAAGACAAGATTGTGAATCGGTTCAATATTACCGGATTAAAACAAACAAGGCAATTCTCGATTTACTGTAAAACATATATATTATGAAAAACATCCTTCGAGCAAGAGTGATACCTTAAATTGCTCAACAGGAGCCACAACTCACTCAGCCACCATTTTCAAATCCAAATTTATATGTACCTATTGTGATTCAATACAATCAAGACAAACACATTTCTACAATACAAGCCACCATTGTCACTCAAAAGGCCCTCATTATTTTTATTTTGTTACAATAAATCTAGAAATTCAGTCAAGAAATCCAACATTGAACACAATTTTGAATCCAATTAACCACACCTAGTCGCCAACTAATGCCTCCGTCCCTCAGGCATAATGAGAGTATGCAAGAAGCCACCCTAGAAGGAAGATACAGCAAACTCGTTCAGCTGGCCGGAGCAACCAAAAGCACTTGTTTTCCGACATTACGACCACTAAAAAGTCCTACAAGAGCAGTTGGAGCACTCTCGAGGCCTTCAACTATATCTTCCAGATACACTATTTTTCCTCGTTTGATGTAAGGCAACACCATGTCCAAGAACTTGGGGTAGAGATGGAAGTAGTCGAAAACAACGAAGCCTTCCATACGAATGCGATTGTAGATGAGAGACAAGAGATTGCTAAAGCCTTGTGGCTGACTGAGATTGTAATGTGAGATCATTCCACACACAGCAATTTGGCCATGAGGTCTCAAATTGAGAAGCACCGCATCCAGCATTTTCCCTCCAACATTCTCGAAGTATATGTCAATGCCTTTTGGGAAGTACCTGCAGGGTCACAATAATTGATCAACATTATATTTTATATAGTTCATTTTTTTTTTTCGTGCTGTCATGATATTGTGAGTTTGTGACAAATGTCCAAATTGAACAATGTCGCTTTGGAGTGTAGGGAAATATATACTGACCTTTTCAAAGCAGCATCAAGGTCACCCTCTTCCTTATAATTGAAAGCCTCATCAAACCCTAACTTGTTCTTCAAAAGATCGACCTATAGAAGCGAAACGATGAGTCGATGATGGAATAAATAGACTTTAGCTTTCAAAACAAGCACAAATACAAGTATATATAAAAGCACTTGTAATGATTTTACAAGGTAACAAATCTTTATTGTATATGATCACAGACATTATTTATATATATAGCTTAAACTAGTTAATATTGTAGCTAGCTTACCTTCTCTTTGCTTCCAACACTTCCAACAACATAGCACCCCATCAACTTTGCAAATTGCCCAACAAGCTGACCAACTGCACCAGCTGCTGCAGAAATGAACACATAATCTCCCCTTTTTGGCGAGCACACTTCATGGAAACCGAAAAAGGCAGTCATACCCGGCATTCCTAATCGGAAAAGGAAAAGGCGTAGAGTTACACGCCATGAATGACACATTTATGTCTATTGATTCCTGAAATGAAGAGTGTCTGTTAACATATGAACATATATACCAAGAAGTCCAGTATAGTAGGAAAGGGGCACATCAGTGTGGTGGATCTTGAAGAGTAGTTCTGGTTCTGTGATGATATTATACTCTTCCCATCCGGTTGTTCCCCAAACCAAGTCACCTCCCTTAAACTCCGGATGCCCGGAATCCAATACTTTAGCCACTCCAAACCCACTCAATGGCTGCAGGATTAATGCATCAGTGAATGGTTTGTATTCAAGGTTCAGTATCCAACTGTTCTACTACACTAATCTTTTCCTTTATTTCATTCTTTCTGTTTGTTATAGACTAATAAGAGTATCTAACCCTTTTCACAGAGACTAGAATCTATGACCAAAACACATACAGAGACAAAGAACCTCGAAACAGGGGAAGAAGAACCCAATTTTATGGATACTCCTAGGGACTAAGCCAAGACTCGAGAAATCCAAGACAAGGTGAGAGTCTCAGAGCTTACAGATCCAGGGGTGAAGGAAGTGAAGACATTTGAACCTTCAATTCGTGCCATTCGGATTCTCAGATAAGGGTCACACGACAAGTAAAGGTTCTTGACCAGCACTGCAACTGAGCCTTGTGGAACCTTGAGCTTAATGGTATTACTGGTTGTCACATACATGTCTGACTCTTTGGGATTGCCAGTCACATAGTCCCTGAATATCACCTGCTTGTTCCTCACTTCCTCCTCTCCACTCGCCATTGCTGAACTCTATGACCTGTGTGCTGCTAATCACCAAGAATACAATTAGGCTTATCAAGTTTGATTTGTTTCCAAATGTGTAATTTTGAGGTCTAAGGGTAGGACACGTATATCATAGACCCAATTACACTTTTTGCTCAAGAAAGCTACGTCCTGATATCATAGACAGGTCTTTTAGCTGTCCAGATATAAAAGTCTAAACCCAATTACACTTCCATTGGTGGTTTGTATTTTGGATTGAGAGCTTGTGAGATTTTGGTGTATTTACTATATAGATCTAAGAATTGGAGATGCACTCTAGAGCTAATATGAAGGGTTTGAAAGCTAACCGGTTAGCTCTAGAGAGCGTTTCTCCTAAGAATTGATGACAAAACGAGATAACAGAATAAAACTGTGCAGTCGCTCTACAGGTAAAATAACTGGAGTGATCGATGTCCAGATTCCGGCATACCAACTTCTTTTCATCTCTTAGTTTGCCAATAAAAAATGAAACGCGCTTTTGTTACAATTCATGAGAACACATCTATCCTTTTCATCAGATTCTGAGGGTAACTGATTGTAGGGAAAAGAGCAGCTGATTATGAGTTGGGTGGCCAAAAAGTAAATAAAATAAAACATATACAGAGAGAGATGCAAATCTGGCCTAACTTTTCCATTATTCTGGTAACAAATATATACATGACTGTACAACACTGTACTGTTCAAATTGCATTCCCTAAGATGAACAATGTGTAATGATTTTGAGCTCGCCAATGCTGGAATTTCATAATTTGCTTGCTGTCTGTTTGACTGGAATAAGCTGGAAATGTAATTTAAATCTGTTTTTTTAATTTTATTTTATTATTATTATTATTATTTTTCAGTGAAGCTACCCGACGAATCTGCAAGTGTAACCAAAGAATTTCCAGCTTAAATGACCAGTAAAACAAACATGCAAACAAATATAATCTGCATTACCTTAGAGATGAAGCAAAAAAACTGAAGGCATAGACTAACGTAAACTAATTATCATAGTTCACCAGAGTATAGTCCACCCTTAATTGTGTGATCTTCAAGCAATGGTTCTTTGTTGGTTTGCACTATTGGAGACACTTCATCATCTTCATCATCTTCTTCAAACTTGTCAACACTTCCAAGGAAGATCCCTACAAAAAATAGCACAAGCTTCATTAAACTCTGATACTCAGTTTGAACCAACTTATTTATGGCAAATACAACTTCACTGACCTATGAACCATATTCCTGATGCAACAAAGTAAACAGAGGTGAAGATTAGAGTCGTTCTCCTCCAGTTTTCAACATAATCCTGTATATGAAAAGTTCAAAACTATTCAATTAGAGATGAGGCTAATAGTGCTTTAAGACGAGCGTCGTATGAAAATCACTCCACACTGCTGAACAGATGCAATATCTAACAACTCACACTAAGAAATAAACTAAAAGAAGGATCATAACACACAACCGATAAAAAAAGCAAAGATACTGGAGTTCTATACTTATGTTAAAAGTGGAGGGCTAGAGTTGGGTAGAAATTATATTGATTAATTTCAGTTTACCCCATGAGGTTTGGGGTTGAAATCATTTCACCCTCCATACTTTTAATTTTGAAAATTTACCCCCTAAAGTTTCAAATTTTCATAAATTATGCCCAATTGCTGAAATTCCATCTAATTCAGACGTTAATTTTAACTCCATAACTCACTAAAAGCGCTAAAATAGTCATATAACAACATAAATCGCCTTTTATGACCTTTTTTTCTTTTTTCTAAGATTTCATGCTAGCATATAACCTCCGAATTGGACGGAATTTTAGTAATTGGGCTTGATTTATGAAAATTGGAAACTTTAGGAGGTAAATTTTTAAAATTAAAAGTACGGGGGGTGAAATGATGTCAACCCCAAACCTCAAGGGGGTAAACTGAAATTAATCCAAACTATATTATCAATAGACACTAACAATATGCATTACATGTATTCAAAATGCAGAAATTATACTGATAATCAACTTATTCTCTTCATGCCAGCATAATGACAGATGCTATTCCCAGTACCAGCAGTACATGATGGTATAAACAGAATATCAGCACTATTCTCCACTTCCTTAAATCTGATGATTGAGAAAATTAGAAATCAGACCTGAACAACTCCGACAAGTGGTGAGGAAGGAACATCACCAAAGACGTGGATTGAAAGAGTTGAGATAGCCATAGACAGTGGCCTTAGCCCTGGCTTAACACAGTGCAGAGACACATAATTTACAGGAGCCTGCCAAATGAAAGTGAGTAACAGGCAAAAAATATATCAATTTAATGAACAGACTTCATAATAAAGCAGAAATTTACACAAATGAGGTTAATCAATTTGCTGATTATATATTAGTCATCAGAAATCAACAATGAACAACATATGAATGTGCAGGTTAGCCAGCGTGCTGTTTGTATGCTCACAAGTAATATATATCCGAATATTTCAAATTACAATACCGTACTCATTAGCAACAAATTCAATCCATTTTCTAGAGTAGACTAATACACATTGAAGGTTACCTGTGTTGAAAACAGAAGTAGCTCCCCCAGTGAGAAAAGAACTACAAAATTGTACAAGTTCTTTGCACAAAACGCACTGAAGCAAAATATTGCACCCAGCATTGTCGCTCCAGCGAGAAGCTGTAATAGCAGCAGTCAGAACTCACTTGAAAGCATTACAAAAGAAGTAAGTTTGGTGGCCTAATCCTGGAAACAAGCAAAACTTACCTTAAAAGCATTTTGAATTGTGGCACCAACTGCGTCAAGGATGAGACCTCCACTTAAAGTTCCTACAAGTCCACAGAGAAGAGTAATTCCTCCGAACATCAAATCTGGTTTACTCTGTCAAAAGTTCCAATAAATAGGTATTTGTCAGTACTGCTGTTGGTGTCTATTGTAGTCTGCCATCCTATCATAAATAGTTGCTAAATTGAAGGGGCTAATCACATCTTTTAACCTATCCTCTATGTCCCTTTGTCTTCCTTTAATCATGCAATAAACGCCTCATACCCATGCACAAAAGAATGTAATTTCATGAACTTACCAATAATTATATGTACAATTGGAGGACAAAAAAAGAAGGAAAAACTAAAACCAGTTCCCTTTTAACAAACGTTGTCCAGAAAAAGAGCTATACCATATGGTATATGTTATAACCAGCCTTTGGCCCCCAGTATGAGTAGGTTCCAATGACAAAGTTGTATGACACATAACCTGCCAGCAATCATATTTCGGAACAGAAAAAAAAACATTAATAACGAGTAACAAGACTGAAAGCTACCACATTGTTGCACTGCAACAGAACAGACAATTCAGATATCAGTACACAGATTTCATAAAATAACATATGATCAGGATGTGAGGATTTTTGAACTGATGAAGCATATACTTAAATTCCGACAAATAAATATGAAAATTTGAGAAGAGAAACAGAGTTAAAGGAATACCTAATACATTAACAATGTAAACTTTATCCATCAAAAGTACTTTCAAATCCTTTGAGAAGCTTGAAAGTTGGTTCAAAAATTTGATTATAGGGCATGTCCTGTGATACACAATAGGAAAAAGAACACACTATGAGAATGTTCAAGGATGTTAGATGAGTACTACACCTATCCAACTCCTAATTGAAACATTTGTTCTCTTAATCTGAAACTATGAGAACTATCTATCCAGATGTGAAAAGGAAAGGGGTATTTGACTTGAAAACCTTATGTTATTTTTCCCTGGGAAAATTCCCTTCCACCCTAATTTTGGAGATTTTTTTCCCACTAACAAAACAAGAATCTAAAATTCTCATCAACCCTATATACTCTAAGAGTGTTTTCCCGCTAACCAAATTTTCAGCAATTGACCTATTTTTACTGACCATAATACCCTCACTCCCCAATCTCTCCTCTCACTCTCCCGTCTCCGTCTTCTTCAGCCTCCTCTCTCTCTCTCTCTCCGGTCGTCTTTTTCAAACCCTAGAAATTTCAGATTCCCAATCCCACCAGATCCAATTCCAGAGGCGTCTCTGTATAGATTGATTCCAAGATTGGCACAATCTTTTGAGCCATGGCATGTATAAAAGGGGTGAACAGATTGGCGTCGGTGGCGGTCGTGCCGGACGCGCCATACATGGCGGCCGGGACGATGGCGGGAGCCGTGGATTTGTCGTTCAGCTCCTCCGCCAACATCGATATCTTCAAGCTCGATTCAGGTATGATTCGATTTCTAGAGAGGTCTGGAACTCCGAGCACTTCATGATCTCTGACGACGAGCTCAAATTGATTGGTCGCCTTAATTTCTTCATTTCTCCTCAATAGACCCTCCTACTGACCTAAAGAGGTAGGTGTTGCTTGGTTAGTAGATAGTAGTGTCAGTATGATAAGTTACTTTGTGGATCCCATGCATATTGCATCTCTCATTTTTCATGGGTGGTCCTACTGCCCCCAAAGACCCTCCTACTGACCCCAGTAGACCCTTCTACTGACCCCAGTAGACCCTCTTACTGACCTCCTATTGACCCCCATACTGCCCTCAAAGACCCTCCTACTGACTCTCCTGATGACCCTCCTACTAACCCCAGTAGACCCTCCTACTGCCCCTAATAGACCCTCTTACTGCCCCCAATAGACATCCTACTGACCCAAGTAGACCCTCTTACTAACCCCAGTAGACCTCTAGACAGACCTCTTACTGCCCCCAATAGACCCCCCTACTGCCCCCAAAGACCCTTCTACTGACCCTAGTAGACCCTCCTACTGACCCCAGTAGACCCTCTTACTGCCCTCAATAGACCCCATACTGCCCCCAAAGACCCTCCTACTGACCCCAGTAGACCCCTGGACAGACCTCTTACTGACCCCAGTAGGTGGTCCTACTACCCCCAGTAGGAGGTCATACTGCCCCTAGTAAGAGGTTCTACTGCCCCCAGTATGTGGTCCTACTGCCCCCAGTAGGTGCTCCTACTGCCCCTAGTAGATCCTCTACTTTTGTCGGAGCCGGTCAACGGTCGTCGGAGACCGGTTAACGGTGGCCGGAGCCCGGTCAACTGTCGTCGGAGTCTGGTCAACGGCCCCTAGAGCCCGGTTAACGCCATTGGTCATGGGATCCGGTCATAGAACCTTTATTTTATAAGAGACTTTTATAATGGTCTATTGTAGTTTGTTTAATTCATTAAGGGTATAATTGTCTTTCTGAAGTTTAAGTTGGCTATTGAGAATTTTAAAATCTGATTTTGTTAGTGGGAATAAAATTCTTAAAATTAGGACTAGTGGGCATTGTCCATTTTTCCCTCATGATCAACATTCAGTTTATGCTAGTGTAAGATCAAGTAACATAACTTATCAATTTTTATCTTTGCTAGAGAGATATTAATGAGAGAGGCCTTTTAAAATATTTTGGTTCCTTTATATATTGGTCTTTCTTAATTATGCTTCTCTTAACTTGTAGGGAAAATGCCCATTTGCACAAAAACAACAAAACTAGAACCCAATTCAATGATTCATAAGCCTATTCCAATGAAACTTGAGTAAAAGACAAAATTACCCTCATTTCTATTCAACTAACCCTCTCTCTTTTCCCAGTTTCCCGATCTGAATTCTTCTTCTTCTTTTTTCTACCTCTTTCTCTCTCTTGTTGCAGAGACGTCTTCTCAAGTCCTCAACGACGATGTTGCGGCCTCGGAAGACAAGAATTGTCGGAATACTCTACAGACTCCCGGCGTCTGATTCCTTCTCGGAGACCAAGGCCTCGTCGCTCGTCACTCGTCACTCGTCACTTGTCGACGGTCGCTCGTCGATGGCAGCTCTTCTCTCGGCGCTCATCGGTCACCACTCGTCTGTCGGCGCTCAGCGCTCATCAGTCGCCACTCGTCGGTCGCCGCTCGACACTTCGCGCTCATCGGTCGCCGTTCGACGCTCGTCGCTTGTCTAAGCCCAGTCGCTCTCTCGCCTGAAGCTAGCCAATAAAAATCAAGACGTGTAGCGCCTATATACTCCAACAGTCTCAAATTAATCACCTCTTATCTCTCTTTCTTCGATCGCCAACCTCAGATCGATCGTGGCCAGCAAATCACTAGGGAAGCTTGGATTGGTGTTAACTTGTATTCTCATTTTTTACTTCACTGTTATTTATCAATACTTTCATTGAAATTAAAGTCAGTCCTTCTTTTTTCTGTGTTTTGACTGATAATTGAGGAGTAGTAATTAATTACTGAGGATCAGTAACTTGAGTATTGAATGTCAATAATGATTACCAGATGTTTGTAATTGATTACTGGGGTCAGTAACCAAGTTACTTGGGTCGGTAACTAATTATTGGGCGTTAGTAACCAAGTTATTGGGGTCAGTAACTGATTATTGGGGATTGAGGGTCAGTAACCAAGTTGTTAGGGTCAGTAACCGATTATTGGGGATCAGTAACCAAGTTATTGGGGTCAGTAACACAATTATTGGGTGTCAGTAACCAAGTTATTAGGGTCAGTACCCGATTATTGGGGTCAGTAACTGATTATTAGGGGTCAGTAACCGAGTCACCGGTGACTGGAGTCCGGTGAGATTCCGACCAAGTATTCTCTCTTCTATTTTCTCTTTCTATGCATGTTTAAGGGGTGAGGACAAAATAGTCTTAAAATAATATGGTTTGTTAAGACTTTAGTAAAGATTTGTGCATAAAAAATGTTACCTTATATTAGAATGAGTTAATGAAAAAGATTGTCATTGGAATAAGGAATGAAGAGTTTAAATTAGTACTAAATGAGCATTTTCCCCCTAAGTTGTTGTAAGATTCCATCTTGTTTTAATTTATATTTGATTTCCTTCTTGTCCATTAAATTCTATGTGTCTTTCTCTATTTTTCACCTTTCAATCTTTGGAAGTAATGGGAAAAGGGATGAAGAGGATGGATGTAATTAATTAGTACTTACCACGAGGCCTCACCGGAGGCAACTGTCACGCGACCATTTATGTTTGGGATCTTTAAACCTGCAGTTTGAAGCCCATCAGAATTCCAAGAAACAAAGTATTAATGTTGTCGCAAAACTTAAAGATGCAGAGGATGGGCTGCTTGTCTTTCTGGTGTAGCATAGATGTTTCATTATAACTAGCTTAGAAAGTGTTTGCATACTAAACTATCTGCCATATAGGTAAAACTCAGCCTAACTGCTAGCTCGTAAACAAAACCACAGAAACTGTATTCTCCCCATGACGGAGGCCATTCAGGTATTCATGAACTAAAAGATGCAAAAGTATATTTCCATTTGAAAATGTAAACCGACAATACCAAATAACAGAACCTGCAATACCTTCTATCAAAGGACTAGTTTCAATAGATTCCAAAAGCATTGTGGAGCCAGTAGGAGGTAAACCTAAAGTTACAAATTTTGTCACAGGTTAAAATTCTGATGGATCATAAAAAAAATAGTTATTAAATATGAGGATGCACAAAAAAACGGGAACCTTTCATCTGCAATGGTTTCACCAAAAAATTCAAGACAGCAAATGGAAGCATTAAAAGGGCCTCTCCCCAGAATGCACAGCGCCAACTGATGATGTCTCCAACCTGGGCAGGAGTCAAATAAGCATCATGTTATATCGATGCATATCTACGAGAGTGAAAAATTGGGACAATATATCAATATCCATGAGGAAATAAAATCATCATCCTTGATGATTACTAACATTCTAACACTATAAAATACACAAAAGAGATTATATATATATATATATATATATATATATAATATATATATATATTTTTAAAAGATTACTCTAAAATTTGTAAAAGCACTTATAAACAAATAACTAAAGGACCTTTCTAGAAATAATAGTTTTAAAATTAAAACATAAATGTTTTGCTATATAAAGAACTTTAGAGTAATTCTGGAATCAGAACATGCAGGAGCCAGGAGCAAATACAGAAGATATAATTGGTTTATATGGTAGATGACTCTTTGCTCTGAAAGTTCGTCCCAAGTCCCTAACAGCTAGCCCCATTATTAACCTAATATATGAAGCTGATTTTATTATCAATGGTACATTCATGGATGTCAAAGAATGCTCGAGTGCATGTGCAACATTGTCGAAAATCCATGAAAGTGGCTGTAAAGGCAAATGATTTTCTATTAGGAAGAAAAACTGATAAACTTACGATCTTCATTCCAAACTCTGCTTGTAATTGTACCCATATCTAAAATTATATTGATTAGTCCCATTAACAAGCTCCAACACCGACTCAAAAATATAGGAAATTCCAAATTCTCTTTAAGGACATTCAAAAAATAAAGATCCATATATGTTACAAAGATAGGAAGACAGTTTGACAAATCTAGAAACTTACACATCCGCCATAGACATAGCCTATAGCAACTCCAGTTGGTATACACATGTAAAACGTTGCCAGCCATGCTGTTTTCTACACCCACAATGAGCAAATACTCAGAAAAATTATGAGCATCATGGAAGCTTATCAGAAAGTACATCAGATTTTCTTTCAGTTCTTCTTTTTCCAGGTTGTAGGCATAATCCCAGTTTTCCAATTATAAGATCGTTTAGGAAAGAATAAAAATTTAGGGGAGGAGCCAAACCTGATCTGCAGGGGCATGGTCATCAATGAATGGAGCTGCAAGACTTATGAAAGATGCCTCACCAACTCCAACCAGCCTACGATGGTTCAAAACCCAGTCATAACTCAGAATCTAGTACAAATAGATGCTAATGATGCAATACAAAGCCAACTAAAAGCAAAACATAGTGTAAAAGATAGTAGCACTCACATGCGACATATTGCAATAGACCAGAAATTAAATGAACTACCACACCAGCTGTGGCAAATGTCCAAATAGATAACCCAACTCCAATCAGCCTAAAAGGATTGTGGCTGCAAGGACAACAATGCACATGAACTTATAAATCAAATCGGCTAAATCACATCTCGGATAGACTCACAACTCGTCCAGTAACACAAGTGCTCACCTCTTTGCCAATGATGCAAATATGGGTGAGGCCAGAAGAAGCCCAACCATAAATGCAGATGATAGAACACCATCTTGAAAGTTGTTCAATTTAAAATCTCCCCTGTAAAAGATCACAAATGTAATCCACTTAGAGCACATAACTATGAAAGCTCTAACTTTCATAACAATCCTCTTAACATGGAGTAACAGGCAAGACCTTCGTACACCAACAAAACATAACAGCTTAGATAAAAGTTATCTGTAACAACATCTCAGGTAAACTGTAATCCATTAAAAGTTGACAATTAATCATAATTCTTACTGAATTCCGGTACCGGCATGGCAAATTCCGCTCTCATCACAAATCCCAATGCTCCCATTGACCCCATTGCTTGCTATTGCTCCTCGATCAATATAATTGATCAAGTTAACTAGACACAGGATTAACAGCAACCTTGCAAAAGCGTAACCATTTCAATCACTTTCCAGCTCGATCATCGATGCAGATGGTGAAAATGTACATAATTAATTTCAGGTAACCAAGAAATGTCAATTGAGAATTGAATTATAAGGAGGTATACCTTTCGGGGGAGAACCAGGAAGGCTTTGGAGCTGAGATTGCTGCTTTTGGGGGCTTGGTAATCGGTGGGAGGGATTTAGGAATAGGGACTTGGCTGTATTTTGAGGGTGATTGTGGCGGTTCTGCCATAATCATTGGGGAAAGGGGGTTCTTTGTTCCTTGCGCAAGAAACCTCCTTCCTTCCCCCTCTCTCACAAAATGCGATTTCTTGGATTTATGGGTTTACCTTTTACCTCTCGTTAATTTTTTTTACTTGGGAGAAAAATCCAAATAGATGGATAAATTCTTATTTATGGTTGGGTTAAAGTCATTTTCACCATTAATCAATGGTTGGCAACAGACAACTATGATGAATATAATGAAAGATGACACGTGTTTTTTAAAATTTTACACAAGTTCATAAACAGTGCAAAGCTGTGATTGTGAAAATATATATAGGACTACACTCTATAGATACAATAAAACATTCGATACGTAATTCTTACAAGTTAAGGGTCCCATAAGTTAACAGATACAGAACAAACTTATCTTCTTCACCTGCAGATCCCTATTTTATTTAGAAATTAAGTTTGTCGTCTCTCAACTCAGGCTAGTTATTTACAACCTACACACACATACTGTACTATGAAAGCACAAACACAAATATATACGAGAAGTTCTTACATACAACTACTGTATACAAGTTCGCTTTCCCAAAATTGGCCGAATGTGAGGGATCGATGTAGGATTAAAGAAGCTTCACAGTTTCTTTAGAGATGTGTAAGCAGAAGTGTGGACGTCACAGCACTCGGCATCCCACGAGAAGTCCATTTCCATGGCGTCCAGTATTTTTCTCTTCCACTCTGAGGGGTGGTTTTTCTTCATATATAGAGAAAAGGTTTCAAAGGTTTTTGCACTTTAGATAGTAATTTTCTAACAAGTAGAGAAGCAATTATGATATTTAAAGAAATACATACCATCTCATTCAGTGCTTCGCTTATAGACATATTTCCAAATGTAGAGCTGACGAAACGTGAGAAATTAGTAGTTTCATAGTCATGTTCTGCGAAGTTCCTGTTACAAGACATTGCCAATGGAGATATATATGATCTTCCTTTAAGAGAAAATAGTGCTAACAATACATGTGACACAAAGTTCTCATTCTGAAGAAGAGAATTACCTGAAGTTGTCATGGGAGGAGTTTAATGCAATTGGAGCAGTTCCGTACTTTAAAGCTTTTAGCTACATAAATTGGGACAATAATGAGAATGGACATCAAATAAGTGATGATATAAAAATGAGAATGAGAGAGAGAGGGCTAACTGGAACTTGGAGAACAGGATCATGAAAAGATTGGCACAAGATAATATCAGATCCGGCAAAAACCAAATGTGTTATTGTTTCATCAGAATCATTTACAAATTTCACATGTTCATCCTGCAGCCATAGACACACAATATACAGTAAGTTCAATATTAAGTGGTGAAGAGGTTAATCATAAAAGCCGCCTATATTTTGACATCAGAGAAATACCCTACCACTTATTAAATATATTAGCCAATTAGTTTGAAATTTGTAGAAACTTGTCCCAAAACAAAAAGGATCTAATGATAATTCCAATATCCTATAATCCTTTGTCAGTACCACAAATGTGACATCTAGTTTGTTCATACAGTTGTATCCAGTAATGCCAAAAAGAGCTACTCTCGTCTATACCTTCAGTGATTCCTGCAACGATCCAAGCTTGTGTATACTTGATAATTTGCTAGTACCCATGATGACGAACTGTATGAAAACAGTAAGAAATCCCATCAACAAGAAATCTAAAGAAACTTTTTATAAAATGAAGTAGCTTCATCCCTCACTATCAAGCACATCGACAACAATTTTCTATTCATTCTGAAATTACCTTTGCTACATCAACTGAGAGTCTAGTTCTCAGCTAATACGGAATGATCTTCCTTATAGAAAAGAAAAATAATATGGAGAAAAGTAGCACCTGTACATCAGTCTTACTAGCTTTCATGATTGCTGCCCACAGGTTCTCCAGATCAACATCTAATACTTCTGACACAATGCATCCAATCTAATAGAATAGTATTCATAAATTAGCGGCTTGGAGATGATTAAGGTTAACTAATTGACATATGGAAAGATGTTAAAGTGAAAAGGAATCCTATATGATGCCAGAAAATTTAATGTCTTCCAAGATCTCAAAAAATTTGCCCATCCCAGTGTTTATACAAAATACTTAGTACCACAGGACTCGGCTTTCAATAAGTACTGCTTTTATCTAGAATAAGTTATTCCCTCATATAAATGTATTAACAAATGTCTAATACTTGAGGACATTGCTTTCAGATGCATATATCAGGGTTTCTGTTTGTACTGCTTTTATGAACCCTTTGTGTCTAAGCTCCGCTTTGACAACTGCTCAATGTTTCTCGGGGTAAAGGAAAGCCCACTTATTATCCAAAGATCATTACTTTTCATCCACAGAGCAACTTCTTTACTTTATAATTTCCTATGGTCTAACAAATTAAGTGTCAGTTTACCAAAAAACTAGCTTAGATAACTTGAGGTGCAAACATACAAGAATGGAAGAAGCATGCTCAGATAACCCAAGGTGCTGCTGCAATGCAGCTTTGCAAACTGTTTTCCCTTCCATATCTTCAACACTGAAATTTTGGGGAATAAAGTTGTCCTTGGATGGATCCCAGGTGGAATTGTCAAATCCACAAGGAGAAACAATCAATTTGTTCCTGAAGAAAGTGAAAACAAAACGGTTAGCTATGCTTTCAATAATATACTTAAATAAAATACAATAAAATGAAATAATGTATGCTAAAACCTGCACAAGAGTTTGATGGACCTACTTGTGAACGTTTAAGGTAGGGTCCAACCCATGACTCAGATTATGTATAACCCTGCCTTTTGATAGTATGGATGACATTATGGCAACTTTATTAGAGTAAACAACTCCACCCTGCAAAAAGTAAAACCTTAAGGCATGTTGCGCATACAAGGAAACTAAAACTTTTAACAAAAGAGGGAAAGAGAATTTGCAGCATGGTATACAGTTCTAAGCAAAATTGAGGAAGGAGGGTAAACCAAGACAGCATGGCAGCACCTCCATTTTTTTTTTTTGGTTTACTCTTGGATTTTGTGCTTGTCCGAAACCCAAGAGTTACATACTAGAAAACCTAGTGGAACCAAACAAAAAACTTGACTGAACAAAAAAGAGACAAAGCCATGCGAACTGGAAAATCTGCACGTGGCTTCGTTGTCTATGCATAATATCCATGTCTGAGAAGTCGACTGTATTCAACTCATACTTATAACTGAGATTAGTATATTCTGTAGATGTTGAAAGGTCATATAAAGGGCCAACAGATATCTCATGCACTAGAACCATACTGAGAAGGCATAGGTTAAGAAAGGATTAACCAATATAAAAATATCATACTAATGTAGAGAAGAGAGATAGTCTTCTATCATATTTACCTTCAAAATATTAACCAAATGTGACTTGGTATTATCTTGCAAGCGATCAGGACGGTGAAGTGAAGAAGGATCAAGTCCGCATAATGCTAGTTTATCCGGATGCTCGAGACACTATAGAAGTACAAGAGGGGCCATAATCAGTTATCCAGAAGAATATGTAAAAGCAGAAAAGGACTACGGAGAGCTACTTGCCTGTGAATTCAGGTCATGGCATGTCAATAGGATTCTTGTACCTTCAAGTCCCTATATATGGAGAAAGGCAATTACATGCTGGAAATAATTCTCTGTGGAAAAAGCTAAAGTGTGGAAAAAGATAATTTTTCTAATCAGTAAACAGAAGTGGAGAAACAAAATTAGGTAAAGGATCTTAAAACAAATCGACAGTCTCATTTCCCATGTGAGCAAAACCAGAACCTGAACATGTTTTCGCTATCAGTTATTTGACCCATGTTTAATGAAATGCTTTGGCATGCATATCTATATGCATATCTATATCTTAAGGAAGTGCTCAGAAAAAGAAAAAGTATCCTGAAGAAATGCAGTTGTAAGTTGTACCTGTTTAGCAAAAATATCCCAGAAAAGTGGCCCAATAATAGCAGTCTCCCAGTTGTGGATATGTATAACATCAGGCTTTTTTCCACACTTTACAATATAATCTAATGAAGCACGAGAGAAATAGGTAAACCTGAATGCATCAAATCAGATTAATCATCATAGAATAAAAAGTAAAGGAATGCTAGAAACCGTATTAGAATTAAAGGTGTCAGAGATTCTTGTACAAAAAGAGCTAGGAGCCCAAGAGAAATCTGCAGTGGTTAAGAAGTTACAACCCACAGATAATTGTCATAAACTAGAATTTCATATCCGAGTTGGATTTTATTACAAGTATCAGTATGTTTTACTTTAGAATATTTTATTTTCAAATTTGAGTCTTTTCTTTTTGTTAAACATGCATGACATCAAAGAAAACCTGAAGTCAACCTCATTGATTAAGAAATATGATTGAATATAGATTCCACTGACCTTTCAAAGTCATCTGAGTAGCCATAGACCATTTCACGATTGAAAAACTCAGAATACTCTAGAGGTTGAATTAAGGTAACTCCAATGCCATAGACAACACTGTACATTGAGTATTTAAAGTGAGGACAATTCTCACAATAGAACCATACTGACATGGGTCCTTACTTTTAGTCCATAACCAATGAAAGAGGTTGTCGAAGTTCACAATTGGGTTCATTGGAGCTAAGCAACAGAAACTTACCCCGTCCAAATTCTGTTTCCATGAAGTTGACCATTGAAATATGAAAAAGACTCTGCCTCAATTTCTTGTAGCCCTTGAACTTCATCTAGGTCCAGGCTTGAATACCTAGTACAGATATTCAACTAGCGAATCAATTTGTACAGTAAGGATGATAACGTTTAATAGATACTATATATGGGGTACATGATAACTTATATAGAAGTCACATAAGAAATTGTCCTCTTCTCTCCTCTAATATATAAAATGAGAACTAGATGTTTCAATCTGAGTAAAGATGAAATGAAAAGGAGGAAAAATTTACTTTGGAAGTATCACCTCCACCAAATGCCCCTTTCTCTGTAGTGCACGAGACAAGCCTGTCACATATGATGCCAAAGATCCAACAGAGACCAATGGTTCCATTTCCGTACATATGTGCACAATGTGAAAGCCACTCCTGATAATAAGAAATATGAAATTGACAACATCACTATTTTCTTTAAGATAAATGGTGGAAAAATGAACAAGTAAAAAGACTTGGATGTCTCAAGATACACAATTGAGAATTCCCACTTACGCGAAAAATCCCATTCATTGAGTGAAATCAAAATCATGAAACAAAACATAACATGCTTCAGTAAGTCCGTATTTTACACAAGAGCACTATACCTTCTACTTCTTGCATAGAAGTGTCTGAGTTCTGCTAGAAGCTGGCCCTCTGTCTTTTGCAAGGTGCCATTAAATACTTCAGCTAGACTTTCTTTATGATCCATGACCAGCCTTCTCAAATCAGATGCCTCCCCAGCAGCAATCATTCCAGTGAGGACCATTGAGTCTATCCGGAGGAGTACTTCCCAACAACTTGAGAGTCTATCTGGTTTACAAGACACAATAGAAAGACTGTTATGCTATGACCCTCATCTAATATTTGTTTTCCTTCACTCAAGTGAATATATAAAAGATACCATAATAGCATAAAAATTTGAATGTCAGTCACCTATAGTTTCTTGTTAGTTCTACATATCCCCTTGTATTCTAGTTTTAATGAAGTGGCCGTTATAGTTAGCTCTCATTTTCAATGCGCTCCAAATTTACTCTTCCAACTGAATTTTCTGCCTGGGGGGTGGAAAGATTAAAGTTTCCAATAAACCATTGCAGCAGAGATGCAACTTGTAAGCTTTACTGTATTAGAAACCACATTACAGTATTACAAGTTTATAAGAATCAATTTGTTGCAATTAGAGCTTAAGGTACTAAAATGCAGGCAAGCAAACAGCACGAACTAAATCAATAAAAACTGAAACATCAAATTGAATTGAACTAAAAGCATCAGAGGAATCAAATACCTCGAGGTTTTGCAACAGAAGCCTGCTTTTCCAGCTCCAGCTGCTCAATCTTATCAACCAGCAGCTGCTTCTCACTGTTTGTCTTGTTAAGATCCTCCACAGCCTTAAGCCGGTGCTGATTCAAATGCAGAATATCTGTATATCCAAACCGAAAATATTGAATCAGAATCAAAAATGCAAATTCAAAACCACAAAGCTCATGACTCACTCTTCTGAGCTTCTCTGAAGAGCCGCCAAATGTCAGTCTCCTTAGCTCCCTCCGGCTTCAAATTCCACACAGAAACAACAAAAACAGTCAGTAAAACGCTGCGTTTTGCATCGCTTCAATCACTAGTCCAAATTTCCAGTACCTGAATCGGAGACCGAGGCACCTCAGCATCTTCGCCGGCGTGTAACCTGAAAAAATCAACGCAGTTACTCAGAGAAAACTAGAAACGAGAGAGAATTGAAACTAGAAATGCGATCGCAGAAAGCTCACTTGATTTGTGAGGCGGAGGAGGAGGCTCCGTTAACCTTGGAGCAGCAAAGAGGAGCTCCGGCGGGTTTGAGAGGCTTAAGTTGCGGCGGAGGCTGCCAAGGAATCGCCGTGCTCAACAGCGCCGCCTTCATGCTTCTTCTCCGGAAGCTGTTGAGAGCTTCAGGTGTCACTTCACGAGAGGTGCCTTTTCGCTTTCCATTTCTCTTGGAAATTGAAAAGGATTATATTCACCCGTAACTCAACATTTACCTTCCATCTCTTCCACATTTGCCTTTTACCTTTTTTTTACAAACATTTACCTATTTCTGTTCTTTTTTTTTTCCAACACCTTTGGAGAAGAATAACTTGAAAACCAAGTAAACACAGAAGTCTTGCAGTCCATTCCAACGGGTCCAACTTACTTCAGTTAGACTGAACAGAGCAGCTAGTGATACGTAACCAAGAATAACCCACAATTCTTTGTAATTTTCCATGAGAAAAACAAAAAATGGAACAAGAAAATTCGGAACCATTTGCCATTCAATTCTGAATACAATTTACACAACTAATATACTTTTGCAAGGCTACAGTACCTTTTAACCACATTATCTTCTCCATCAAGGCGATCAGATCTTTTTGGTATACATGTAGGATAAGGTATTTTGGGCAAAAGGGCAAATTGCAAAACGAAATACCACTCCAACAAAACCCAAAACTTCTTATATTTCACATTATTCACCAAAATTACATTTGAATTAACAATGCAAGTAAACCTACATCTACAGAATAATTAGTCCAATCAGAGTCGACTCCACTTCAGTGCGAGGGTGGGTGACTTAGTTGGTGACCAAACAATTTATCAGGTGAGGCAAATTTGCCTTCCCTATGGTCGCTACCGCTTCAGCTTCTTCTGTTTTCTCATCTTGGCGGCCAAACGTTCCCTCCTTTCTTCTTCTTCTATCAACCTAGCTTGTTCTTCATCCTCCATTCTTGCAATTTTTGCACTACACCACAGTAATGCATAATACAAGGTCAACAGAAAATCCAATTGGAAAATGGCGGCTACTTTTGAATTGAGACGGAGAATTGGAGTCATTAAACAACAAAATATTAACAGGAACACAAGCTGCTTACCTTCTCCTCTCCTCCCTCTGAATATCTTCAAATCCTGCCTCCATGTCACTGACATCATCGTCATCAGCAAATTTATTTGGATTGTAACTGCAACATATTCAGATCACAAATCATTTAACTTAGAAATTATGTAGAAATCATTTAACTTGAAATTATGTAGATGGGTAATAATAAGAATAATAATAAAGAATAAGAATAATAATAAAACAACAACAATTAACTTCTTACCCAAACATGTTTCTGATCATACTACTAATATCCCCATCCTCAGGGTCATACTCATCGTCTGCAAACCCACTTGCAGGCCTTTTTTTGGGACGATACTCTTGTGACATAGGACGTGATGGGACTTGCTTATGCATTTGCGGCTTGTGGATCTGCTAAAACCCTTGGAATTCAGCTAAAGCATGTATAACAATTGACCATGCAAACAAAAGCATATATGTAGCAGCTGAGGACATTCTGACCTGATGTTTTGATAATCCTGTGGACTGTTTTGATAACATACTGGGCTTATAAGGTTCTCGTACATCCTTTCTTTGCTGTAGTCGCTGCTTCAGCAGAGAAGACTGCGACTTTGAAGAGGGTGATTTCTGCAATGAAGACATGGTATTCTTAAAACCAGGTGCAGAAACCCTCCTCTCTGAGGTAGAGGCCGGCATCTTTGAAGGGAGACCTTTTGGCCCGAGGGGCCGTCCAGGGCCATTAGCATTGTTGCTACCCAGTTGTTTTCTAGAGTCCATTGATGTTGAGCCAGGTCTGCTACTGGCAGAACTCGGCCTATTGGACCCAACTTTAGAATGCATATGTCCATTTGTAGGAATTGCTTTCCTTTCATCACGACCAGACATAACAGGTCTCCCATTGTCATGACTTCCATGAACTGGCCTCCAATTTTCACAACTGCCTTGAACAGGCCTCCCATTGTCACGACTGCCTTGAACAGGCCTCCCACTGTCACGACTGCCTTGAACAGGCCTAACATTGTCACGACTGCCTTGAACAGGCCTACCATTGTCACGACTGCCATGAACAGGCCTACCATTGTCACGACTGCCTTGAACAGGTCTACCACTATCACGACCATGAATAGATCTACCATTATCCTGACCGCCATGGAGAGGTCTACTATTATTTACCAAAGGTTGTTTACTTTTCATCAATGTTTGACTTGATCGCACCTCTTCACATCAGCAAAGAAAAAAACAAAAAACAAAAATCTGTATAAGATCCTCGATGGGAAACAGAGGTGTTTACACCACAGATAAAAAGTAACGTAGAAGATAAGCAACTACCAGACGTTGGAGCAGAGACACTTCGAGGGGGACGATCCTTTGCAGGAGCAGGAAGCTCCGCATCTTCAGAAAATAAAAATGCGTAATCTCTAGTATCCTTACGCTTTTGGACTATATTTTTTTGCTGCAAATACCAGAAAATGTATTAAGCTCATGAAAATGAACTTTAAGATACAAAATAAAATCAATCTGCTCCCATACCTCATTAACGACATTGGGTTTCTGGGTATGTGCAACAGGTTTAGAGCCAGAAGAGGTGGACCCAGAGTTCTTTTTGTTCTACAAAGACAAGCAAAAAAGTTAAAATGCGAATATACCAAAAATAAAGAAAAGTATTCAGATACATGCAAGAAAACAAATCCTTTGAAAAACCTTATGTTCCTCCAAAATACTCATAAAAAGAAAAACACAGATAAAAACATGTTAAGCAAATCCCACTGATCTAGACTTGGTCCTCCATTTTCACCGATGACAATGTACCACATAAACAGGTTTACATGATGCAACCATCAAAAGAGTAAATCGAAAAGCAACAAGAAGCATATACGTGGCTATCCTAAAAAGACCAGAGAGAATGTAATGCTACAATCTATCCCAAAAGAAAGAGATAACAGTACATACAGGATGGACAGAGTTTGTGGCCCTAGATGCCAGATGCCGGGTTTCCAATAACGACTTGCTTTCTTGGATTACTCTATCAGCGATAACTGGTTGAGAAGGGCCAAAGAATGATCCAAAACTGCAGGATAAGCAGACATGAATTCACAAACAATTTCAGAGCCATTACTTGTTACATCATAATGCATATGAACTTTCACGAAACAAAGTAAAAGTAACAGCAACACTCACCTCTTATCATAGGGGAGCTTCTTCCTATCATCGGAGTTGCCCCGACCACCTCCTTCCTCTTCATATCCCTCCGTATCTGTTCTTTCAATCGTTGTCTCAACTCAAGAAACTCCAATGCTTCCTTGGTAGGCCTTGGAGCATCTTCCTCTTCCTCTTCCTCTTCTTCTTCTTCATCTTCATACTCATCCCCTTCCTCCTCGTACCCATATTCATCCCCCTCATACTCATAATCATCATACTCCTCAACTCGTCGATCGTGTCTCTGCATCAAAAAAACCACCAGTAAATCCTTATTTCTGTCATAGAAAAACTACAATAACCGACTTATAAACAATGATCAGATAGCACACGATTGAAAATTTCCATACCTGCCTATCATATGATTCATAGCCCATTACAAATTCTGGGTATACCTGGAAATCGCCAAGAACTCAAATTAAACCTCAAAAATCAAAAATTTCCGTCGATTCTATAAATCCCAAGCAAAACCCCAAATTTTTAATCCACCCAATTGAACCAGAATCGCAATGATCCCCTAATTTCAACATTTTCCCTTCCAATCCCACATTTGAAGCTAACCCCAAAAATAAAAACCCATAACCCAGTTTGAAAATCAAAATTACTCACCAGAAAGTCGTCTCGCACCGAATCGCGATCGAAAACGCGAAGCCTCGTAATAACCGATGGCGCAAATCCCAAACCCTAATCTTATCCGGCTCCAATTTCACACCAAAGGCAATCGATAAAGAGCAATTTACCAACGAAGACAAAGCGATGAGAATCGAGAGGAGAGAGTCGAGTCTTGAAGAGCAACCCTAAACTCGGTTGGGGTTTCGGACCCTACTTTGGCACCTCGTCGGTTACTGTAAAACGAGTAGTTTTGCATCAATTTTATAAAATCCAATTTCGCTTTTAAATATGGATTTATTATATATTTGGTAATGGAATTTTAATTCCTTTTATACACAAAGCTTTCCTTTTGGTTCCTTCTGGAACTATATACTTGGGGTCTTTGGGTTATTTTAATTTTACTTGTTGTATTTTGTCTTTGGGAAATTAAATTCTTTATACCTGTTTTTTTTTTTTGAGTAAAGAACTGGTGCGGCTGTCTTTAAGTCTTAATTAATGAAATTGTCGAACATAATTGAGTCTAAATCCCTGATATAAGCAAGCGACTAACAAAGAGCGAGACGAAGACTTTTCATATTTTAAGTCTAAATCCCTGATATAAGCAAGCGACTAACAAAGAGCGAGACGAAGACTTTTCATATTTTTAACGGGCACTACAAATGGCCTTCTGGACTTATGTGTGTGGGAAATGTCGTTTATGTCCTTATGTTCTTTATGTCCCAGACCCAGAGAGCAATCAACGACGTCGTTTTGATACCCTCCGAATCTTATTTTATTTTTTCGAATAAAACCTAAATCCACAAATCTCAACTCTCTGTTAGTCGCTTTCAACCGTGATTCGAGTTTTAATAAAGTTAATATATAGAAGATGATTTGTTTTCGTGTTAAGTTCCCTCGGCCGCTCTCCTCTTCCTGTTCTTCAATCAACTTAAGAGCCTGGGTATCAAATTCGTAACTCCCATTCATTGTTTCTCTTTAGTTTTTCAATCTTGAATTGGGAAATACTCACCTCTACTTGTTTTTTTGAGAAGAAGAAGAGTGTCTTCTTCACACTGTGTGCCCCAAAATCGATACACACATACGGCGGCGTCGAACCCAATCGCTCCCTGGCTCTTCTTCTTGTCCGACGAAACCTGCGCTCTCCTGCCACCATCCCCAATTCAGTCCTCAATTTCAACACCGGGTCCTTCCCTCTTTCTCTTTCGATGCATCTTTATGTCTGATTCAAGGGTAAGCTACAGAAGAGAAAGATGACTTGATGTGTCATAACTAGGATCATATAGCATACATAACTATCCACTTACCCAAGTTGTTTTCTTTATCCAATAATTAGTTTTAATTTACTGTTACTGTTTTGCTGCTCAAGGGTTTAAGATTCCAGCTTCAGGGGTTTAAGTTGCTTATTCGTTTAGGGGTTCCGTTTCACAGTTTAGTTTTAAAGATTCAGAATTGAAGATCCAAAGTTGCGAATTTGATGATAAGAATTAGTTTCCAACAATGCCCATTGGCAGCAATTGATTGGTGTTATTCATATTCTTCGTTTATTGATGTTAATGCTTGAATTGGGATATCAAAATATTCAACTACTGGGGGTGTATAGGAACTCTTGTTTGTCCTGGGTTTCTGTGTTTATTCTAAGCTTTTCAGAATCATGTTCCGAGAGTATTAGACAAAATTTAATCAGTGAGAGTGTGCATTTTTGGTTTAAGGTTTATCCCCTCCCAATGTGCAGTTCTTGCTGTTAAGGTTGAGTGGAAGTGTTATTGGATTGGTGGGGTTGGGACTTTTCAGAAGTTATACTTACATCGAGGAAACTTGTACAAATTCTCTTTGCAGATGTCGGATTCTGAATTGGAGGACAAGGTTTTCAGCTTGTTCAAGGATTTTATGGCCGGGTATTTGCTTAGCTCTGTCTACTATGAGAAATTGAATTTGCGGGAACATTTTGGTGTGTTTTTGTGTTTATACCTGGGTAATGTTTTACCTTCACTGTGATAGGATTGCCAAGTTTGAGGAATTGGTGCCCATGGGAAGCACATTTCTCAATGGTTTTCAGCATGCACTGGGTAGGTGTTCTGTTTTTTTTTTTTTTTTTTTTTCCCCTTGATCTTTATGCACTAGTGTGATGTTTCTCGCCATTTTCCTGATTGAAATTTACCTTTTCTAGAGTTTCTTCGACGGCCGCCGATCGATAAAACATCTCAGTTGGTTAAAAACATAATCCAATCTAACGAAACAAAGAGAGTTAAATCATACATTGAAGCTGGATGTATCAACACTGATGATGGCAGGCACAATATAACCAACTGTAAGTGCAGATCTTTTTGGTCGTTGGGTTCTACATCATATAATTTGACACCTTCCTAGTCTTGTATCAGCCTTATTCCAAATTTCCAACTAGTCTATACAGTTCAAAATATAATTTTATCTCAATTCTGCATTCAATATGTTATCTGTTGATAACCTACTCTACAATTGAAATGTTTAAGATTTACTTTCTCCATGTTTGACTCTGTTAGTTTCTTACTATTGCTACCTTCTCCAGACGTACTTCAGTCTATTATGACCTTGTTTTTTAGACAATTGGTCTATAATGACCGACACCTATCAATATCTAATTATTGCCCTGTTTTTGGCTAGTTTTGTTGAGATATAAATCCCACGTCGGGAAAATGGGACATTGCCTATGGTTTATAAGGGTTTGGGCCCACTCCACCCATTGCCAATTAGTTTTGGATGTGAAACCCAGACTACTTTATCATGGTATCAGAGCGGTTTACCCACGTCTACGCGTGAATGCGTAACGGCCACACGAACTCCACGTCACCCCAAATGGTATCCACGTGTTAGGCTTGAAAATTCACCACACGTGCGGGGGCGTGTTGAGATATAAATCCCACATCGGGAAAATGAGACCTTGCCTGTGGTTTATAAGGGTTTGGGCCACTCTACTCATTGCCAATTAGTTTTGGATGTGAAACCCAGACTACTTTATCAGTTTTTCAATTTTCACCTACTATCCTACTTTCCATGCATTAGTACGACTCGTAATTTTGTCTCTTTACTTGAGTGATGCAAATTTCTGATATGTTTTGGTCTGAACACAATGTATTTTTTACATGGTGAAATGCGGATATAGAAGTGCAATCATGCCAACTTGGACTTCATGGCCATATACGTAAAGGTAATATCTCTTCCCCAGATTTATCACTATCTGTTTATTCGGCTTTATATCAGATAAGTATTCTTGTTCAAAAGGGAAAATGAGATATGATGCCTTGACATCAAAATTGTTATATCTTTCTGTAAAATTGGGTTGTTCATTCTACTTAGATGTTGGCACATTCTCTTGTTGCATTTTCACACTTGGCCTACTTGTGGAATAGGAAAATGTATACTTAACGAACTGGAATGCCTACTGGAAGATGTAAGGGGTGCAATGCAAGATATATCCTTGTTCCAGGATGACAATTTGGGTGAAAGGTTGAATGAACAAGCATGTATCAATGACAAGGTATCCTTCCTCCTTTTATTTTTGAAGGCCTATGTCAATGCTATGAGTACTTTCAGTTCTGATCCTCAAATAATTATTTGCTTGGACTTTAGTTAAAAAATGAATCTGCACAAAGTATGAGAAATTTTGCATAGCATCTCTTTATATTTATTTCTATTCATAAGCTCAGATCCCCTATACATGCCTAAAAGCAAACACTGCTGCATAAGGAGTTTGTCTGTAGAGAAAGTCCTTTCCCTCTCTTGAAATAGTTAATGAGGTTGAATCCGAAGAAATTGGCCATAGTTCGGTACTTTGGTCAGACGGAGTTCTATTATAGCTATTATTTACTAGGGTCTATCATATATTTTGAGTTCAACATAGTTTGACTGAACTTTTAGTATTCTCAAGTTCTATCCCTTTTCCTTGCTTAATGTTAGATGGTCTGAATTATTTCATTCTTAGTTCAGACATGTATATGTAAAACATCAAAATACCAACATAACATCTTATGTAGGAGGAATTTGCCTTGCCTTGTCCCAGAAGAAATGAAGTTTCTGATTATGCTGTCCTGATGGCAGTCATTTATAGTATGGTCATGCAAGAATATATGATGCAGGTATAAACTACCTGCCACTATTCCCCATCATTTGTCTATTATTGTCTCGACTTTACAAATGTCTAAGTGTCACACATCACTGCAGGAAAGAGTTGTGTCTGCTTTAAGTCTCAAATTATCTTCAGGAGAATTAGACAGCTACTGCCTTATGTGGTCTTTGCGTCCTTACATAGACGAAGACATTATGGGTCATGCCTGGAAACTTATACGCTGAAATGTTAAGAGGTTCTTAACTGTAATCTCATGATTTGGCAAAATTTATTTATAGCTAAAAGATTCTGTAGAGCAACCAAACAGATACCAGGGATTCTTTGTATTATTATAAATATTTGTTCTTTATATCCTTTGCTTTGTAACATGAGGAAATACTCATTGAAAATCTCTGGTTGTAGATTAGCGTATGCTCAAGTGAAAGAGGACATGAACTACTGGGGTTGGGGTGTTTAATCTGTGAGATTTTAGGGGTTTCGTCATTTCGTTTCTTTTTAGATTATGGCCAATTACAACCCTTCGCAGACATCCGATGGATTGGGGCCAATAACATGTGAGGCTATTTTGAGATGTGATTCTAGACCTTGGTGGCATGACATCAAACAACTATAATCTATAATATAGCTGCTGGCTCTATCCCCTATAATTCAAACTTTCAACTCATAATCCTGTAATAAGCAGGATATTGTGAAATTGTGCTCTTGCCAAATCCCCCTTGTGCAAATTGATTTGGTACAGTGGTAATCTTTTAGGCTCTTATATATATCCCTGCCTTTTAATTTTGTTTTGTTAGAACTTCTGAAAGTTGGGTTTGAAATTTGAAGTATTCCAATTTATTCTACTTTGTTAACCTAAAGTAGCAGTTTGAACGAGGGTAAGAGATAAAAAAGAAGAAAACACGATTTTTTCATTGTACTGTAATCGCGCCCTGCGCTACATATGATCATTTTGCCCAACCTCTCAACAATAAAACGACTACTCCTATTGAACAGAATATTATTTCAACCACCAAAAAAAAGACTACACTCCTCAATCTTATTCTCTACCACAAGCATTAAAACTTTTTTAGAAATTCGGACCAGCGGCGAGGATGGATGTCTTCTGTCAGCTTGTTGTCCTTGCCAATCTTGTAGTTGGTGAAAGTCTCGAAGTTGGATTTGAATAGGCCAGCCAACTTCAGAAATGTTTCCTGGTATGCCTTCTTGTCCGACCACTGCAATCCAATTTAACATCACCACTATACAATATAATGAATTGATGGAAAATGTTAGCCAACAAGTTACTTACAGTATTCACCGGATCCAGCATCTCTGAAGGCACTCCCTCAATCTCAGTGGGGATCTCAAGTCCAAAAACTTCAGTCTTCTTGTAATTTGCATTCAAAAGGCTGCCAGAGTGTATGGCATCAATGATTTTCCGGGTGTAAGATAGCTTAATGCGCTTTCCCATTCCATACCTGGATGAGAGAATTATATGTGGTTCAGCGTAACTTTCACAAAGAGATTAATTTTGTAATTGTTATGATATAACTTTACAATGATATACCTTCCACCAGACCATCCCGTGTTAACTAGCCATGCAGTTGCACCATGCTTCTGCATCTTCTCAGCCAACATTGCTGCATACTTGGTAGGATGCAACATCAAAAACGCAGCACCAAAGCAAGCCGAGAATGTTGCCCTTGGCTCCTTCACACCCTCTTCAGTTCCAGCAACCTATAAATTACCAAGAAGCCTCATTAGACTATTTATTAACCTATTTCATAAGCAAATCAGGAAAAATAGAAACATTACCAGAGCAGTATAGCCACTGATGAAATGAATGGTACATGGTCTGTGCCAAGTTTAACTTGCTCACAGGTGGGAGTACACCAAATGCATCACATGCTAAAAGTATCACATTCTTTGGGTGAGGACCAACGCATGGTATCTTGGCATTTGGGATGTACCAAATGGGATAGGCTGCACGAGTATTCTCTGCAACCAAAACAAAACAAAAAAAGCTCAGTTCACTCGTCTAGCGTATCAGAATATCCTCATGTAATTTTTTGTTGTAAAACTCAAACATCTGATATTTACCAGTAATAGAACCATCATTATAATCCACCTCTCGTGTACGCTTATCAAATATGACATTTTCCAGCACTGCAAATGAGACTATTCAAATCAGAATTGTTTTTATGAAGTAGAACTCACAAGATTAGCCAAAGAGAATCACAACATTCGATCATCTTCATATTTACATAATAGAAGACGTGAGAATAATGTCTTACCAGAACCAAACTTGATGGCATTCCAGATGTCGTGCTCTTTCTCCCTCGAGAGATCAATGCACTTGGCATAACAACCAAGCAGCACCTCAGCGACCCCTCTGCGAAGGACGTAACAGTAAATTGAATTCAGAGCTGAAGAAGTCAACCCCTCTGCAAACCCTGCTGTAGAAGTGAATATCCTCTGCAAATATTCAGACATGTTGTATGCTCTACATATGTAAGAGCTTATTGAGACTGTAGATATCTTCAACAAGAAGCATACCATACTTGTTTCTTTTTCACACCAACAATATATTATCTGGGAGGGCTGCAGTTCCCTCAGTATCTCACTAGATAATGTAGAGGAAAACAGAAAAAGTTAACTTTTCGAGATGCAAGCTTAGAGAGATCTGAATAATACCTGAGATAAATAATAAATTTAAATATATTGTTCACCAATAATCATTGCAAGAGCACTTGCCGTCTTTGAGATGGTGGAACCTCTTAGCATCTCGCATAATAAGTTCTCTACCTACAATTTTGGAAATAATCTTTAAAGCAGAGTGGCAATCACCACATACACGAAGATTCTTGATTACCCTAATAGGTGAACGAGCTGAGCTGGAAAGAAGACCATCAGCAACAGCAAGTCTCTCACTATGGCTAAGCAAAGCATCTTCCTTGCCTTCCTGATCGATGTCATGCAACACAAATCTAGTCTCTGGAATGTAACCAGCCTCCTTCATTTGTTCCCTCAAAACCCTAAGTAGGGTGTAGAACTTCTCATTATCAGGATGAGATCTATCTCCTGCTCTATATTCATGGACTCGACTCCTGACCTCTAAGAGATTTTTAGCTGCTAATTGTTTCTTCTCTTTCTCCTTTAAGAGGTCTGGTTCATTCACAGGAATAAGGCCAGCCTTTGATTGCTCATTTAAGCAGGAGGGATCCAGCTGATCAACTAGCTCAGCACAACGATCCCCAAGCTCCAAATACCCATGAACTCTGCAATAATGCATCAAGGTTTTCCAAACATCAACATTAGGTCCCAATGGCATTTTTTCAAAGAACTCCAATGCCTCATCCAGAAAACCTATAGATCCAAGCATATCTACTACACACACATAATTTTCATGGTTGGGACAATGCCATAATCTTTGCTCATTGATTCAAAATGCAGCAATCCTTCCTCAGCATCTCCCACGACACTACAAGCATAGAGAACCCCATTAAACATTTGATCGTCGGGTTTCAACCCTGCTTTCTTGAACTGAGTAAATAGATCGATGGCATCTTCCCCAAGACCATTCTTAGCAAACCATGTGATCATAATGTCCCAAGACGTCAAATTGTGCTTCGGCATATCATTGAAAACCATTAATGCATTCACCATGGAACCACATTTTGAATACATCTCTAAAATTCTGTTGTAGGTACTCACTTCTAAAGGAGACAGTAACCGCATGTTTTCATGAACAGCTTTTGCTTCTTCAAGGGCATTAGCCTCCCCACATGCATGCATCAGCTGAAAATATTGGTCCAAGTTCACGTGCACATGCTGCTTCTTCAGCAGACCCAAGACCTCCACAGCCTCCTTAACTTTCCCCTCCTTGCAAAACAAATCCAACTCTTCAAGAGTACCGTTAACGCAATTAGGGTTACTATCAGAAGCCTCAGCTAGTTCTCCACCATGTGGGGTTTGCTGGCACTGTCCAACCTGGGGGCTTTGCTGATACTGTCCGACCTCGGAGCTTTGCTGATACTGTCCGACCTGGGGGCTTTGCTGATATTGTCCGACCTGGGGGATTTGCTGATATTGTCCGACCTGGGGGATTTGCTGAAATTGTCCCACATGTGGGCTTGGCTGAAACCGTCCATAACCAACACTCTGCTGATACTGTCCATTACCTTTATAATAATCATTTAAATTTTGCTGCTTTTGTGCAGAACTGCTTCCTATGTTGTAACCGATTGTATTTTTCTGATAATCTATAGGATGTTGCAAGAGCTGTGGTTTATACGTCCCTGAGAACCTACACTGCTTTGTGATTTAAAACCATATGGAATCTGTCCTAGTTCCCTAGGCTTTTCCTGGTGAGCAACATATGAATTCTGCTGTATACTTCCATGTCCTAGATGTGGCCAATCTTGTTGTGTGGTTTGCTGCAACCTTCCATTTTCAGGCCCACGAAACCCGCTAAAGTTTCCACTTTGTTGAACTGGATTATTCACAAACTCATTGTCTGTGCTTCCCTTGAACCCCCCACTGTAATTCTGACCAAACTGGTATGAGCTCTGTCGGGGAGCCCTTGAACTATCAGCATAAACCGCATTTGGGTTCTGTTGCCACTGCTGATTATTTTGACCATAAAACCCACTGTAGGTTGCACTCTGCCTGGATGCATTGTTCCTTCCCTGAAAATAATGAAATGAAACTTTTAAGAAGCCTATAGTCAAACCACATTCATACTCCAAAACTTACTAAAATTTTGAAGAAAAAAGACGAACAATATTAGTTTAGGTTGCTAACCTCAAGCTCAGAATCAACCTCATGCTCAGGATTCACAGCAAATGCAGAACTAGAAGACGAAGCAAAAGAAGAATAGAAGGACGACAGAGTGAATGATTCCTGAAATGGCTCCATTGCCAAGGAAGATGATATGAGGAATGGACGGCTGGATCTGCATGGGGCTGAGCCAAGAGCTGATGATGAGGATATTACTTGCCTCCACATGTTGTCTGGTTAGTCCGCTGTGATCTGCCTGCCAATGCACAGATTGCTAATTTATAGAAGCATCACCGAGACAGAGATCATCATCTTTTAATCATCGAAAACAAATCACACTTAATTAGTTTGCAGAACCAAAGCAACAGAGCAAACAAGCCGCTAAGTCAAAATGATTGGTAAAT
The DNA here is from genome assembly GCA_010134655.1 of Fragaria nilgerrensis. Taxonomy (NCBI): domain Eukaryota; kingdom Viridiplantae; phylum Streptophyta; class Magnoliopsida; order Rosales; family Rosaceae; genus Fragaria; species Fragaria nilgerrensis. The sequence goes on from CM020977.1 coordinate 13,130,974, forward strand.
GGCTCTCAACTAATTGGGAAGAGAGTTAGAAATGGGAGGCATTTTCTTGTAAATTAGAATACGCTTTCCTACTCATTCACACTTTTCATCTTCCGGGTTTTCCTAGTCTTCACTTTTCTCCTATTTGATATATTTACAACCTTTTCTTGAACCAATCCCCTCATCTTAAACCACACCAGAAACCAACCAATCTTCAGAGATAAATCAAACCATTCAAATTCAAAAAGTTTTAGAACATTGATACGAAACCTGACAATCACAATACCGATTTCAAAAAATATGAAAGTTATTCACAGTTAGGTAAAACAATCGAAGACAGTACACAACCCAAAGCCAAACCCTTCAAGATTCTGAACCAAGGCAGAAAACTAAGCCCTCAACTGTTCATTTTACTTCTGAAAACAACGGAAACCTCTAGCACCTCTCTTCCAATACCAGAATATCAAAGGATAGGTTTAGACAAATACCCAAAGTCGACAAAAAAAACCCATAAACCCACAAGTTGATGAGCTAAAAATATCAAAACCCAGAATATTTCATAGTTACTACCAAAACCCAAGAACCATTCATTAAGAATAAACCACATATATGTGGGTGCCATTGAAGCAGAAACAATTAAGAGCATACCTAAAAATGAGAAGGGAAGCCAAAAGCTTTCAGCTTGTTTCAGTTTTCAGCAACTGAGAGCTGTCTCTGATACGACGGAGGGGCGGCATAGAGATGGAATGCATAACGGGGTAATAACGGAAGCTCAGTAAATATTAGATTCCCAAATTACTAAAAACCTCAATTTCGTTCCCATTTTTTATGAAATTATCAAATTTACTATATAAAAAAAAATTGAGAACGAAATTGAGGTGTTATTGGGTTTGGTATTTAGGTGCTGTTTTAAAAACTTTTTCAAAATGTTTCCACTGTGGTCTGCCTCTTTCTTGCAGTTTGTCTATGTTCAAGTGATCTTCATGTTTGTTTTTATGTTTTTTTGCTTCTTTTTTTTTCCTGTTTCTGTTTATATTTATTGTGTTCTTTTGTGAGCTGGCATGGGATTTGGTGTTGTTTGTCCTCAATATTTTAGGAGAAAATCTTTCGTGCAACAGCCGCACCAGCTGGCTTGTGCGACCGGCCAATCAGCGAGTAACACGTCATCATTTTTTTCACGCCAACAAGCTGAGAAAATGGCTCCAAATTTCAGTTGAATTTCAAATATTCCGTCGAATTTTAGCTAAATTAGGATTTTTAGGTGTTTTTCTAATCTGGGGAAGAACAAACAGAGGACGACTCCTCATTCCTTCCACTCAATTTTCAGATTAGGGTCTCCTCATTACTGATAATCAATTTTCAGATTCACCAAAACCAATCTTTCTCGACTTGTTAGCTCGTTCTCATGCTTGCTCAATTTAATCAATACAAGATCATCTCGATAAGCAATTTGATTCAAGCTAGTATTTTACTTTTTGATTATCATATTTCTTTGCTTTTCTTATGAGTATTTGGGTTCGATTGTTTTGGATTTGTCATGATCCTTTGTGTTTTGGATTTGTCATGATCTTATGTGTGAACTTGCCGCAGAGATGAGTAATGAAGACGTTGTATATAAACCAATACTTAAAAGTGGTTGTATATAAACTGATACTTAAACTGATCATTTAGATTTTGATTATTCAATCACTGTGTGATTTGGTGTTTGTACGATTGGTTTTTCTAATCTAATAGATTTTCTCATTAACTAATGATCATTGATACTTAAAAGTCCTATGCAATTGACCAAAAATTTGCTTAAACTTTTTTTGTTTTACAGAGTTAAATTGGTTTGTGAAAGAATGGAGGAAATAATTGAAGACGATGAAGAACTCAAAGTTGGAACTCAAGTACACTCAGATGAGGAGGCTTACAATTTATATAATACCTATGCTTTGAGGAAGGATTTCAGTGTTCGTAAATCACATATTAGAAGAGATACATCAAATAACATCTGGCTACGAGAGTTTGTATGTTCAAAGGAAGGGTTTGCACAAGACCAAGATGTGTTTGAACCAACCAAACACAAGAAGTTAGAAACAAGAGTCGGTTGCAAGGCTATGATATCATTTACTGTGAAGATGGGATATGGACAATATCACATATCAATTCAAATCATAACCATGAGCTTGCAAAGCCCGAAGAAAGGCAGTTTTTGAGATCAGGGCGAAAAGTAACAAATGCTTGTGGACAAGTTTTTACCTCAATGAAAGATGCAAGAATAGGAGCAACAAAAACATTTTTTTTACGTAGCAAATGAAGTGGGTGGTCCAGAAAATGTTGGGTGCACTAAGAAAGACGTCTACAACTACTTGCAAAGAAAAAAGAATGAAATGGTGGAAGCAAGTGATGCACAAAGCTTGTTAAATCACTTTAACCACAAACAAGGTGAGGACCCTAACATTTCCTACTCAATGCAATTGGACCAATATAGCCGAATGATAAACTCATTTTGGAGGGATAGTAGAGCAAAGTCAGATTATGATTGTTTTGGTGATGTTATATGCTTTGATACAACATTTCGCACAAATAAGTATGATTTGATTTGTGCTCCAATAGTTGGAGTTAATCATCATTGGAGAAATTTTGTGTTTGGATGTGCATTTCTATTAGATGAGACTACAAAGTTTTTTGTTTGGTTGTTCGAGTCCTTTTTGGAGTTGATGGGAAATAAAGCACCAAAATCTATTTTCACAGATGAAGATAAGCAATGGCAAAGGCAATTAAAATAGTGTTTCCAGGTGCATCCCATCGATTGTGCACTTGGCATATTGGCAAGAATGCCGGAAAGAAAATTGGTAGTTATCTTGGAAATCCAGAGTTCAAGAAGCAATTCAACCATTGTTTACATGGATGCAGTTCTAAAATTGAATTTCAGGTTTCATGGGATAACTTGATTAGTAGATATAATCTCAGAAATAGTCCTTGGCTAGCAAAGTTGTATTCTCTCCGACAAAAGTGGTGTGCAACATTTGATTTGGACACGTTTTCGGCAAGGATTAGATCTACTCAAAGGAGTGAAAGTACAAACAATGTGTTCCAAGGAATTTCTACACACACAATGGAGCTTATTAATTTGTTCATCACTATGAGAAAAAAGATTGAAGAGATGCGTTTGACAGAGTTAGAAGATGACTACCGTAGCAAAAATGGTGCACGTCGTCCAAAAGTATGGACTAAGATGTTAAGCAGTGCTGCCAAGGTTTATACTAACAAAAATTTTCAGTTTTTTGAAACAGAATTCTATAGTTGTATGGGAGTTAGACTAAAAGAAGTTTCCAGCAAGAATCAGGTTTATGTATATGAAACAATTAAAGATGGTCGTGAAAGTGTGCACAAGATTGAATACAACTCTACATCCTTGAGCATATCTTGTTCTTGCAAGTCATTTCAGTCTCTTGGGATCTTGTGTCGTCATGCTCTGAAGGTGTTTGATACAAATAATATCACCACTTTACCAACTCAGTATGTATTGAAGAGGTGGACTAAAGAAGCAAAGAAAGGGGTAGTGTCAGCAGTGACACAAGTGGAGGAACAAGTGAGAACTTAAAGAGTGTTAGAGTGTTGTGCCTCAGCGAATTGATGCATGAAGGAAATAATGTGTATGACATAGCCTCATTGACTAGTTCAGGTACTAAAATTGTCAAGGATCTGTTAACAGAGGCAATGAAGCGTCTTGAAAAAGACAAGGATACTCTTTACGTGTTGGAAAATATGAAGAATTTTGGTGCCGAGTCTGGCTCTAGCATTTCTGGTAATGAGACACTAGTTTTGAACCCACCAAATGCAAAGACTAAGGGAACGAAAAATAATAGAATAAAATATGTGATAGAGACAAACCAAAGAAGAAGAGAATAAAAGGTACATATATATTTTATATATTTCTTAAATAAACTTATATTGATATGTTCTTGTTCAGTGAAATTTATATTGCTGAAATTTTTATTGATGCAGAACAAGAAAACCAAGAAAACAATGATCCAAAAACTTCAACTGATGTGTCTACATTCAATAATAATCAGTTTGGAGTACCTGACACCCCAACATTCAGTAATCAGTTTGGAGTACCTAACACCCCATTTTATAATCAGGTATGCATTCTGAAGCTTTATATGTATGTGTCTTTATGTATTACAGACTTAGTATTCATACATGTAATTCTCTTTCAGGGAATTTTAAGTTGGCATTTTGGGCATCCTCATTCATATGTTAGTTATGGTCAGATGCCTTTCTCAAATCAGGTATATGTATATTTGAAATATTAGTACAGTCATACATTTTAATTGGCTATATTGAAACTAAACGAGTTCTATATTTTGTAGAATTCAAATTACTCAACTACAAGGCTAAATCTTGCACCAACTGCGACTTTAACTACTGATCCTACACTTAGACAACAACCTCAGTGAGGTTAGATCTATGTTTTGATATTATCTGCTTGAGTTAATGATATTGAAACTCAATTACAATACAGTTACAGAAGTTATATTGTGCAGGTTTCATTAATGCAGTATTAAGAGAAGCATTTTGTGAGAACATAAGTCATGTGTGCAGGTTTCATTGATGTAGGAGCATTTTATAAGAACTGAATCGAAGACATGTTTAGAGTTGATTTTGATTGAACTTTCCCCTCATTTGTGCTACATTCAGTTTGATCATTGTTAGATATGGTTTGGAGAGGAATTGATGCAAAATATTTCCAGCAAGATTGTGTTATTAGCTAGGTTTCATGTAACTTGTGGTGAATCAAAGACTACTATTATAGTGAAACTTGTTGTATTTTTGTATAATGATTTCCTTCGATCATTGAAAATATCTTAGTTACTAGTTGTTTTTTTTAGCTTAAGAGTCACTAATTCAAGTATATTTCCATCAGTTTTTCTCTGTCTCAATCTTTGACCATATCTTCAATCTTTGACACAAACCAAAAGGTAATTATGCAACAAAATCCAGAGATGAAGCCAAGCCTCTGATCAAAATATGATCATAGTTACTCAAGGTACAATCTACTGAAAGAAAATGGAAGACAATGAAAAAGAGATGTCAAATGAAGCTTTTGATTGCTTGTAATTGTAACAACTAAATTTAACACAATATAAAATTACTTGTGTTAAAATTACACCACAATGTAGCATAATAAAGTACTAATCAGAGCTAATAAATCAATACAATATAAAGTGCTTCTCATGAATTCTGCAGCTTCAGCAATCTCTTTCAAATGCTTTCTTTCCTTGTATTTATGCACAAAGTACCAAAATCCAACGATGCATTCCACAACAATAATCCACGTTTTTATTACTCTTTTGTTTTCTATGCATCAAGTTTACACCAGTAAAGAAAATCAGAACATAAAAGAACAAAACTGAAAATTTGTCATGACTTAGTATACTACTTGTTATTTGCCTTCATCCCACTTGTCTATAGCAATCCATAGAATATGCTACTAAATAACTGGTGACTATCACTTCCAACAAGTGAAATGCATACTCCCTCCTCAATACAATAGATAAAAACTAAACCGCAATGAAATGTTTGCTCATATTTTTGAGCCAGAGATCGATACCCCCACTACTCTTCTCCACATAACTTATGCATGCACTATTTCCATGGCAAAGCATGTAAGATGCCCAGAATAAAACCCAAACCTCAAAAGATTGGAATTCTAGGAAAATTGACCTACCTCCTAAACCTCAATTTCTAGACTGAAACCAACTCATCCCCATGGTATTCTTTTCAATTAGTATTCATCTCTCTACTCCATCCCATTCACATGATACATTCACAAAGAATAAAAGATCGAAGATAAGAGGTGCCACAAAGTTTCAGTGAGAGAAAATTAATACCTGATCGATGAGAATGAACTAAACGGGTCCAGAAAGATCTATGTTCGTGAATTTGGTCGACAAAAATATATGCTCTTGAATCGGGGCGAGCATGATCTCTGTTCGTGAACCGGATCTAGCAAGATCTGTGTTCATAAATTTGGAAACGGAAGGAAATGAGAGATGATGAATCTTAGGTGAGAGAAAAGTGAGGCGTGTGTTCTTTCCCAAATTAGAAAAACACCTAGAAATCCTAATTTAGCTAAAACTCGGCGGATATTTGAAATTCAACTGAAAGTTGGAGCCATTTTCTCAGCTTGCTGGCGTGGAAAAAAATGATGACGTGTTACTCGCTGATTGGCCGGTCGCACAAGCCAGCTGGTGCGGCTGTTGCACGGAAGATTTTCTCATGTTTTAGGCATTGCCTAAGGTCGTTCTTAAGGTTGGGGTCTCATGTCATTTTTGTTAAGACGTTGAAACGTTAAACTCATTATCAATCTAAACTTCTTAAGTATTCCAGCTCTTTCTAATTTCTTAACCCAAAGCAAGGATTTGTATGGGGTCAAGAGATAAGACATAAGGAACGATCTTTCATTGTACTATATCAGAAATCTGGAGCTACAGAGGATCACTTTGCTAAGTACTGAACAATGACACAATTGCTCCTATTGAACAAAGGATCATTTCACCCAAATGGAAAAAGAAAAATAAAATGACTGCTCCTCATTCTTATTTGCCACTTCAACTCCCAAAACTTCACTAGAAGTTCGGACCTGCCGCGAGGATGTCTTCAGTCAGCTTGTTGTCCTTGCCAATCTTGTAGTTTGTGAATGTCTCGAAGTTGTTTTTGAATAGGCCAGCCAACTTAAGCAGTGTTTCCTGGTATGCTTTCTTATCTGACCACTGCAATCCAAATTAAAACCGAAATGATATCAGAAATTTCCAATAACACTAAGCAGTATAGTGGATAGAGGAAATGTTAATCAACTAGTACATACAGTGTTCACTGGATCCAGTATCTCTGAAGGCACCCCCTCAATCTCAGTGGGAATCTCAAGTCCGAACACTTCGGTCTTCTTGTAATTTGCATTCAAGAGGCTGCCAGAGTGTATGGCATCAATGATTTTCCGGGTGTAAGGTAGCTTAATGCGCTTTCCCGATCCATACCTGGAGGAGAGAACAATATGTGGTTCAGCACCACTTAATGATGATATAACTTGTGATGACAATTAAATTTCCATACCTTCCACCAGACCAGCCAGTGTTCACCAGCCATCCAGTTGCACCATGTTGCTGCATTTTCTGAGCAAGCATTGCTGCATACTTAGTTGGATGCAACATTATAAATGCAGCACCAAAGCAAGCCGAGAATGTTGCCTGTGGCTCCTTAATGCCCTCTTCAGTTCCGGCAACCTGAAATAATCAAGAATTGATTTAGGATAAATTTAATTCACTAAAATAATTCAGATGTAAGATTGAAAAGTTGAATTTACCAGAGCAGTATAGCCGCTGATGAAATGATACATGGTCTGTGCAAGGTTTAACTTGCTCACCGGTGGGAGCACACCAAATGCATCACATGCTAAGAGTATTACATTCTTTGGATGAGGTCCAACACATGGTATTTTTGCATTGGGAATGTATTCAATAGGGTAAGCTGCCCGAGTATTCTCTGCAACCAAAAGAAACCAAACTCAGTAAAATCTAAATAACGAAATCTATTCTGACCTCTGTATTGTCAAAATAGATGCATCAATTGACTTGTTCCTGCTGTTCTATCTTATACCAAATTTACAGGCAGTTTAAACTTAATGGATCGAGCACTGTATGTTAATTTGATTGATTCTGTCACACATGAGCACATTAATAGATTATTGTGAAGATGAGTGTATCATAAACCAATTGATGGTTATTAAACAGAACCATGACCCCAGTGACTTGGTACAACTAAGTACGGAAGTCATATAAGCTGTACCTTGTCATGCTGGAGTGCTAAATGATTTTAAATTTTTGTCAACTCTCATGTATATATATATATATATATATATAAATGATCTTCTAAAACAACTAAATAATTCGGAGTCAGAAGTTCCCTAGCATGAATACGTCAATACTTATCTTCCAGAACATTTATAAGTTCAAATTTAGTTATTAAAACACAAAGGACTAATTCTGAGATGAATCATTGATATTTACCTGTAACAGATTTGTCAGAGTAATCTACTTCTCGAGTATGCTCATCAAACACAATATTTTCCAACACTGCCAACAAGGATCAAAACAATCATTTTCTCGGTGAGATCACTTGATTTCAACAGATCAAACAATGTACAATTGTACATATACAGTAGTTGGAATGATACATTACCAGCACCAAACTTGATGGCATTCCAAATATCAGGTTCTTTCTCCCTCGCAAGATCAATACACTTGGCATAGCAACCACCTTCTATATTTGATACACCGTTCTCAGTCCAACAGTGTTCATCATCTCCAATAAGGTATCTATTGTGATCAGTAGACAGAGTTGTCTTCCCAGTACCTGAGTTAAAAGAAAAAAAAAAAAAAACTTACCAGTAAGAACTGAACCCATCTTCTGCTGTCATAATCATGAAAAAGATGCCAAGGATGGCAAAAGAGAGTAAGAGGGCACATATCATTTGGTAGCTGCTGGAGCCATAGTTTACCACGATCATTTATACTATACCTGACAATCCAAAGAAGAGTGCAACATCTCCATCTTTCCCCATATTGCAGCCAGAATGTAGGGATAGGATTTGCCGCTTAGGCATGAGATAATGCATGACACTGAAAAGACCTTTCTTCATTTCCCCGGCATACATGGTGCCGAGGATGACCATTTCCCTCCTACCAAGATTAAGATCTATGCTAGTGGAGGATGTCATGTAGTGGGTGTAACGATTACACGGGAACTGACCAGCATTGTAAATAGTGAAGTCCGGAGTACCAAAATTCTCCAGCTCTTCAGGACTGGGTCGGATACACCTGTAACCCACCCAGTTATCGAATGTACACTAAGCTAATACACACATGCCCCCTACCTATATTTTGCTGGGCTAGACTATTTAGGGACGATAGTACTCAACAAAAAATTAAGATGACTTATCTGGCCGGCTTATACCTCAATGGAGGTATATAGAAACATATACTGCTGAAAAAGCAAAGAGTTAATATATGTCCCATTTTATACTTACATGTTGTGCATGAACAAAGAATGATAAGCTCTGGCTGAGACAATCCGCACTTTAATTCTGTTTTCTGGATCCCAGTTCAAGAACTGATCATTTACAAACACCTGTTAACAGAGACAAAAAAACCATCACAATCTACCAGATGATTATATCAAACATATGGATTGTAGTTGCATAATACTCGAAGTCATCTATGTCAAATTGTCATTGCAGCAGCATATTTTACCAACTAAAATTCTCCATCAAACATTTTCACCATCTAATTTGCTTATTAAGCTGATTAAGATTCATACTTCACAGCAAAGGGGTCTAACCATTTGTCAGCTTATAAATCATCAAATATTACCAAATGCAATCAAATTTAATCTAGTTGTGATGTCATCTAATTGGACAAATTAACTATGTTCATGTCGGTCCGACTAGTATTAATCACAGTCTTTGTATATATCTGTCTAGACTTGTAAGCTGTGCCAGACTTGGCTGCTGAAAATGGTGAGGTTGAAGAGAAAGAAGCACAATAAATTCAGAGCACCGGTAAAACGTGTATGAGTAAATTATGCAGATAACACTGATCCCAGAAAAAAAATTATATTCAGAAGAAGACAAAATTGCTCCTCCCAATGGAATTCAAAGCCAAGTTGAATAAGAAGACAAGTATGATACCATCACCCACATCACTGTCTCCTAAAAGTAATAAACTCCAATATAAGCATCCCATCCTTAGATTTCCAGCACCAGATTTTCAGTGAGACGTAATAAAAATCAAGTAGATGTTCATATGCGGCGGCAAACGAAATAAAAAAAATTAAGACCTTGTCCAAAGAGTTTAAGTAATCCACAGCTCTTTCCCTGTTGACCATGAAAGTGTGCTCGTCCATTTCAATGTTTGGTGAACCCCTACATATCAAAAGATCAACATTCAATCAGATTTTACATTACTTCAACAGTAAAAAGTGAGGAAAAAAAATGGGGGAATTAGTGTTCTCGGTGATTTTACCTTCCCCACCAGAGCTCGTTCTCTGTAGTCTCATCCTTGACGACGCGCTTATCTCTAGGAGACCGACCTGTCTTGGCTCCAGAAAGTGTTGCTAATGCGCCTGTTGACGTTATGAACGAACCCTTTTCGTATTTTATCGCCTGCTCATATAGCTCTGCACCACGTACAACGAACCATAGCCGTCACATCAATAAGCAAGATCTCTAAAATTCCAACAAAAATTACACTCCTTTTATCACAACATCAAAAATTCTCGTTTTTGTATCTTCAAAAATTTTCAGCGATATTTGAACATGATGTTTCACACCCGATATTTGAACATGACGTTTCACACCCAACTCTTACTAACTCGACGGTTTTCAGAAATTCTTGTTGGGTAACACAAAACCCCACGATCTATTTTAGGTTTAAAATCTCTCGAGTCTTCTTAACACACGTAAAAAAAAAATGGATAGAAATGTTTATACCAGCAGGAGAGAGGTTGTAGAGGACATGAGTGAACTTGAGGGCACTGTCACTGACGCTGATGGTGGGAGTGAAATGATGGTGGTGCTCCACGTGCGATGACACCTTCGGCGTCTCAGACTGGTTCGCCGGGTCTCCTCTCACAACCTTTGGTCCAGTCTCTCTCGTCAGCGACGCCAGAGAGTTACTGCACAACACAACCAAAACAAACCCACAGAGTCAAAACTCCCTTGTTATCTGCCGGTAAATTAATCTCCGGGATATTAACCGGAATTTGAATCGTCCATTAAAAATATCATTATTAAGATTCCTGGGAATCAGGCCCCTACTAGGTACCAAGGCCCACATCGTCACTTGACGTGTCGGTCAATTATTGGCCCTCACAAGCGATTATGTATATTCACTTTTCACGACCATATTTGTATGGTAAATAATGCATTTTTGTTCAAATATTATATTCAATAATTATTGCAAATGGTGGGTGCACAAGTCACGGTGCGACACCTGTAGGAGATATAGAAGTACCTGATGGACTGGAGCTGCTGCTTCTGGCGCTCCTCTTCGGAGAGAGCGACAGCAAAGGCGCCCTGAGTGCCCTTGATCGGCGTCGTCGGTGCCGACTTCTTCTTCTGCAGAGAATGAAGCTGGTCGATCGTCTGAGCCTTCACCGGCGCCGAGCTGTCGTCGTGGCACATCCCATTCCCGTTCTTCTTCGTCTGAATCTTCGCCAGTCCGTTCCTCGCCGTCCCGTTCCCGTTCGCCACCGCCGCCGGTCCGTTGTTGAAGCTGAACTCCCCGTTACCGTTACCGTTGGACGCCATCTCAATCCACTGCAACAAAAACAACATCAAAAACATCGTATTAACGTTTGAAATATGGACATGATCGAACATGTAACACAATAGAAGTATCGGTATATAGGAACATAAGTCCAGTTTTCGTATACCCATTAGGTCAAAATTTCGTTTTCATTTGGTCAAAATTATAGTCGTGCATGAAAACCATTTGGGTTAATTTTCTCCATTTTTGATGATAATGGTGGAGGAAAAAACCAGAGATAAATGTATCGAGAGGATAGAATAAGGAGACGAACCAGAATCTGAAACGAAAATGGAGGAAGAAAGAGCTAATGAGAAATGGAAATGAGAGAGAGATCGACCATGAAAGTGAGTATGAGAGTTGGCTGAAACGCAAGTAAGGTGGTGAGGGAAATGAGAACGAGGTGGAGTCGTTTATAAAGGGGGGTTAACCAGAGTTTAAGCTAACGCTGGTTGAAGTTTAACCGTGGTTGGGTTACATCCTATCTCTCATGATCAGGGGTCAAGTTCTTCTCCCCGACGCGAAAAAATCCAAAATTGAAAATCCCATTAAACGAGGGGGAGGATAAAGACTTGGGGAATCCTGTGGTCCGAAGACCATGCTAAGCTGTCTACACCCGGGCAAAGTTGTTGTTAGACATAATTTTCTTATCTTTTCATTAAGAATTTGGTTTATCTACTTAGATTTATGTTATTTGGATTTGCTTGGATGACTTTTAACCATTAGATTAAATACAATATAAGACCGTTATGTCATCCTTATGTCATATTTACTTCATTTAATGGTTATAAGTTATCTAAACAAATCCAAACAACATAAATCCAAGCAGAGAATTTGGATCCTTCAATTAAGGCTAGAGTTATATCACTTATCTTGGTGGATTTTCAAAAAAAAAATTTGTTATATAGCTTAGCAAGGAAATTTTGATCCAATTAAATAATTGCAATATATGGTAAACTCATATCACACGTGCATTAAAATGGAAATTTACATTCACGATTCAATCTTTGTATTTTTCCGCATACATGCTTATTAAGTAAAATCATAAGTGCATTGTAAAACTATTCATACTGATCCAACTAATCACAAACGATAAGACCAAATTACAATAAAAATCTCTCATTAATAAAAAAAAACTTTAGAATGATGTTCCTTATATAGTTCCTTCCAAATATAGTTCATCTGAATTTCTTTTTCTTTTGGTCAATGAAAATATTTTTCAATCTCTGTTTTTTTTTTTTTTAGAATAAATATTTTTCAATCTCACAAATGTGCTGCACCTTTTGATTGGTTCAGGATGATGCGATCGGTAGCCGCATAGGAGTAGAAAGGAATACTATGCAGACCTGCTTGTCCACACGGTAAAGTTTATCCCAACCGTCCGTGGCTCCGTGCCAGTTGCTATTTAATTAATTGAATTTAAGTCGGAGTTCGGTTCCGGGTATTTTACCGCCAAATTCTCTTGAGATTACGAGATGATATTTACTTTTACCTGGTCCTCGATTTGCGTGCATGGGAAGTCGATGGCGCGTTTTCGTTTCGCCACAACCCACAGGTAAAAAAAGAACAATTCGTTTATTGTCTTCCCCAAATGTGAAAGGTAAGAAAAATGGGTAACTAAATAATGCAAAACTTATTTGGTTTCTCATTCAAAGGTGAATGAGTCATTAACACGATAAATGAAATTCATGTAATGAACTAATGATACACGAATTTCATGTCGATTTTATGAATTCAAATGCACTTGTAGTTTTCAAAAGGTTCAATGACAACATTTCAAATTTGTTTGGCCAGCTTGACTAGACATTGAAGGTTACAATAGATTTGAGTTCAACTAATCAGTGCATGATGATTAACAATGGATTTGTTTTCTCTTCTATTGACTGGCACAATCAGCCATCAACAAACCAAAACAGATTCTTGAAAAGTAGTTTAAAATTGATCACTGATGTGTAATTCAAGAGACACAGTTAGTTATATGTGTGGAATGCTTAGCAACTCATCTCATCATCCAACATATTAGAAGAAGTTGCTCCATGTTTAATAACTGTAGCTGGGTTTGGATACCCAGAGAAGCAAATAGAGTGGCGCATGTCGCCGCTTCACTTGCCCTATCATCTGCGATGGGCTTCCCAGCCACCACCTTCTCTCACTAATGTTCTTTGCAATGATGGATTGCCCTGCCCTCATGTAGAAGGGGACTGAGCTCGGCTCGTATGGTCACTGCTTTTTTTTGTTGGCAAGAAAACTTTCAGTGAGAAACATGCCAGAAGTGAAATTTCTATCCAAGAAATTAGTAGCCGGCTTTGGATCAGTTTTGTCCAACATCGATAATGATGCTGAAGATGAGTTCTTTTGTTTATGTCTTATATATGCTGTATGTAAGTCGTTTAGGCAACTGAGTATTTTCTTACAATGAATATAATTTATTTCCAAAAAAAAAAAAAAAAAACATTGCCCCTTCTTTTTTTCATGTTCCCCACTTCTTTGATGTTCCCCCTTTTACTACGATATATAGTTATTAGTATTGTCACTTTATACGGTAAAATTATATATCTAACATGGTTAAAAGAAAATGGTAAGACATGAGAATATGGAAAGTGGTTGTCTCAATAAAGTTCAAGTACATTGATTGATGATTAAAACAAAAAAAGATTTTTTTTTTTTTTTTGAGAATGAAAGAATATATGATTTCTTAGGAAGCAAACAAAAGCAACGGCACGGACTGTGGGAGTCCGGTCCACAGAATCATTTCCATTATGGACTAGTTTGCTGCTCTTTACGTCCTTGTCAGCCGCTTATCGTTCGATCAATTTTGAACATCCACGTCGAGTCCTCGCATCTCCTCCGTTGAGAAATACATGAGATTTAACACATTACTAGGGTCCGACTATCTAGGTGAATTATGTTTTTAAAATCACTCGCATGTAATCTTGTATAACAATTATCAAGCCGAATCTAAGTAATATAATCATACTAAATGATTAACAGAGTTGAGTACTGAGGCTATTTTGTCAGCTAGGGCCGGGCATTTTAAAACCTTTGTCTTTTATATAGAGAGATTAAGTGTAATTAAGTAGAGATATAATCAACTAATAATAATAATGTTTCAGGTATATAAATTATATATATATACACACATTGTATAATTCGGGTCGGTTCGGTTATTTTCGGTTTGTTTAAGAGCTTGAATCGGATTAAATCCGATTTAAACCGGTTCGGATCGGTTCACTATTTCTTTTGACCCAAATGTTTCGGTTCGGTTATCCGATCCGGTTTTTTGATTCGGTTCGGTCAGTTTTTTGCACACATTCGGTTAAATGCCCGACCCTACTGTCAGCTACAAACATCTTCATTCCATATTTCCATATACTATATGAGTATATATGCTATATTATGTAAATTATGTATCATATATATAGCAAGTAATAAGTGCCTGTAGAGTGTAGGCTATATGTATATACAGCTTGCTAGGTACACAAGCTATGGCAATAAAATGGACCATTCGAAGAGGGATTCAGAAAAACCAGCAGCTGAAATTTCTTGGAGGGTTTCGGCAGTGGTTTAGATCACCACCAACTTGCTTGGTGTGGTTGGATTATATATGGATGAATAGTTAACACTATTCTCGCTCGTTTTGGTTACTACTTCGAAAGCAGCCTGTGGCTAGTAACACAAGTTTGATTTTTTTTTTTCTGGATTTGATTTATGGTGGAATATCTTTCGTGAATCATGATGATGAAATATCATTATGAGTCTTAAATATTGGCTTTATCTTGAAGGTGGACCAAAACCATGGGAAGCCCATCTTGCTCTTAGATGCATCAACATATAAGAGAAAATAAATGAAGGTCTCATCATGTAGCTTGTGAAAATAAACACATAGATCATAAAGACTCTTAGTGTACTTTTGACCTGACATAAATTTATTAAACCGCCTGTACCACTATCTTGGAGACTGCTTCAAACTATACAATGATTTCTGCAGTTTACAAACCCAATTTTCCTTACCAGCAACTTTAAACCCTTCTAGCTGAGTCATGTAAATTTCTTCTTTTAATTCTCCATGTAGAAAAGCAGTATGGTGTGTACTAGACCTGATATTTCACAAGCTTTAAGTATGGTGTGCAGATATATGCATAATCCAGGTAAAGGTCATTGGCAAGCTGTGAAGTGGATTCTACGATATATTTTTGGTATTGTGGATGTTGGATTAGTGTTTCAACAGGACAAGACGAGTCAGTGTGTTGTTGGATATGTGGACTCTAATTACGCAGGTGATTTGGATAATAGTTGGCCTACTACAGCTTATGTGTTTACTCTTGCTAGTGGACCGGTTAGTTGGAAGTCAAATTTGGAGCATACAATTGCTTTGTCGACTACAGAAGCTGAATATATGGCGGTAACAGAGGATGCAAAGGAAGCAGTTTGGCTTCGTGGTTTGCTTGAGGACTTGGGACTTATTCAAGAATATGTGGATATTCATTGTGACAGTCAAAGTGCTATTCATTTAGCAGAGAACCAGGTTACTCATGCTCGTACTAAACATATATGTGTCAAATATCACAAGATTCGTCAGATGGTGGAGGATGGTGATGTTCAACTCTTGAAGATTGGGACTGAAGATAATCTTGTTGATATGTTGACAAAAGCGGTTCCATTGAGCAAGTTCAAGCATTGATTGGCGTTTGCAGAATTTGAAAATCCCTACGGGGATGTCGGAGAGGCGATTGGATTTGAAGTTCTACTTTGGAGAATTTGCATCAAGTTAAAGCCAAGGTGGAGATTATTAAATATTGGCTTTATCTTGAAGGTGGACCAAAACCATGGGAAGCCCATCTTGATCACGTGGGCTTTACTATGCCTAGGTTAATTAGGGAATGCATATATACATGTATATCTAGCCTAACTAGGATTAGTGATATGTGCATATATAGATGTTGCCACCAAGTATATTGGTAGAGGGAATTTGAGATAGTTAACCTACAATAGCTTCTTTGTTCTATTAACAAAGAAGAGTGGCGTATTGGGGTTTTGGGTTAGAGAGTTTGATTAATACTCTCTATTATATTCTCTCCAATTGTTATAGTGAAATTTATTGCCGGCTTCGTAAGTGAACGTAGCTCAATCACATTGATTGGATGAACCACTATAAATTATGTGTCCTCGTCTACCTTTTCTTTTATTTGTTCCAATCAATATTCGGGTTTGTATCGCTTCCGAATAACAACGAGTTGGATCCTCATGATCAGAAACAATGGCGTTTCTTATTCGACTGATCTGCACTATTATTATTCTAAGAAATTGTTCATGTGAATAGTTTTCTCTTTTCAAGTCAGACGACTTCAGTTGAATCACATCATGATGCAAGACCATCTCCACTTCTTGGAAGTTATGGAAACAACTTTCTTCCTTATTGCTTTGCTAGTTTTTTCAAAGCTATAAAAGAACTGAAACACCATCAAAGTCCATTGTTGGTCAAGTTTTAGACCCCATATGATCGAATTTTCTTGAGTAAATTACATAGTAATACATGACCAAATTTAAAAACACAAAAAAACCACTTCTCATATTTCTTATACAAATTAGGACATGAGCATGAGGCCCACAATCCAGTAATATAGAGCCTGATCCAAATTTACGCTAGTAAATGACCAAAATGTCTAACTTTCGCAGCAAATTTACACTTTTCCCATGCCACCTATCCTTCTTTCTCTCTCCACCCTCACAGATCTTCTTTCTCTCACCCACCGTCACAAATCCTCTCTCTCTGGATCCAGAGAAGACCTGAGCATCCAACTCACCCTACATGCAGCGTTCGTCGGCCTCCTTCATTATGGCCTGGTAGTCGTTCGAAGCATCGGAGCTCCTCCCATGGATGAGTTCGACGATGGTAGAGATTGACGGTGATGGTGGAGATCGACGCCATGGCTTTTGAATAGCAGGTTGATTCTCAGATCAATCTCTCATTCTTCGTCCTCGCCGGTCACCGTTGCCTTGTGACATCCGCTGTCATCGGCAAGCTCCGGGTTTCACCAACCTCGTCCTCCTAGATCCTCGATCTCACTTGCCAAACTACGTCGAATCAATCACAACATCATCGATGCCTTGTCGGTCACGATTTGATTGCGGCCTCTAAGGTCATTTCGGTGGATTTTTGGGGATTGAATTAGTTTTGTGCCTTTGTGATTAGGGGAATTTGAGAAGTTTGATTTCAGGTTGTTGAATTGAGGTAGTGATTGAAAACGGAGGCTGTGAGGGAGCGTTTTAGGAACAAGAAGATCAGACTCTGTGGGTTGATGGAGGTTTATGTTGAAGTTGCAGGTTTTGTTTTTCAACAGTAGCAGCGTACCGATCACAGTAGCAGCGCGCTAGCATCATAGTCGGCAGTAGCAGTGCGTAAGCATCATAGTCAGCAGTAGCAGCATGCTAGCAATCAGAGAATTGCTGGAAAAAATTGCAATAGCACCAACTATTGCTCCAACAGTAGCACCTTTTGATCGGCAGTAGCACCTTTATACTCGGCAGTAGCACATTTTAATCGATAATAGCAGTAAAATATATAATGAAGGGTGTTTTGGTAAAGTTGTAGTGACAGATGACATGTGAACATTAATTTGTCCAAATTTGTTAATTTGTGTCTTTAAATATGTAAGATAAAGTGTAAATGATGTATTTGTAAACTGAAATTTGGTTAGTAATTTTAATGTAATTTACTAAATTTTCTTCGGTTGGTAGTTCAAAATTAAGAAGGGAAGTCGAATAAGGGGAGATGAATTCCAACAATGCTCTGCGTATTACTTGACTTGACTCACAAACCCTAACCGATCTCTTTGGTCTTGATAATTTCTCAAACCATGATATACGTTGAGATGAATGTTTCACACTAATCAGGTTAGTGGTTAGAAATGAATGCAATCGTTGAAATTTTTCAGATAAGTAAAGTAAACTCAAACAACATTTATGAACTTAATTTGTAAGACAAAAAAAGTAAATTTCATATTTGCTGCTGAAGTTCCGATAGCATAAGTTTAAGGAAGTACCATTTGTGATATTTTTTTCGTGAATAAATGCGAATCACAAGTACAAATATGCATCAAAAAACTTCTATTGTTACATGCATAGTTGCATACTATATGTGCAAATGTCTAACTTGATCTATGAAATGCAAATAATTAAGTAGATATGAAATCCTTTTTTGAGAAAGAAGTAGATATGAAATCCAATAATTGCAAATTTTGAGCAAATGATTTAGGATTTGGACTCATTATCATAATGAAATGAGTGGATTGCATTTGAAGAGAGCCATACCCTGGATTATTTATCAGTAAGTGGCAAAATTTCACGAGGATCATCCATCAAATCACTTGAAGAGGAGCCCTAATCGATCAGCTGTAGTATTTGTCACATTGACATCTTTATCATCTTTATGAATCCTAACCAAATCAAGTTATACACAAAGTAGTGTCCTAACCAAATCAAGTTATACACAAAGTAGTGACATGCTTATTTTTATGGATTTGGCCAATGGGGGCTTCTGGTTTTGGAATCTCATGTATACAAACCATTTGGGAAAGTTCGTGGAAATCCCATCTGAATTTTCATGACCTAGACTTGGAATTTGCAATTGACACATCCACATGAAAGCACCATGAAAACCATATAGTGATAAAACTAAAGATTGTGAGTGTAACTTTCAATGAAAGTGTCTAATGAGATCTGGTTTGGTTTGAAATGGCTCTTATACTTGGAGGAAAAAAATGGTAACCACTAAACCAGGGGAGGGGATATGTGGTAGAGGCTGAAACTCAATGAGTTAATGCCTGTGCTTTGTTGTTGTTAACCAAATGATGACATTTTTTTCTTGGGGTATGACATTGATGGGTCAAATTATTAGAGAAATGGATTCAAATGGATAGTGTGAGTGGGGAGGGCATGGCCTTGATTTGTCTGGTTTGGGGGGAGGTGGCTACTGTTTTAATTTCTTGGAGAGATAAATGAAACAGAGATGATGATGATAATGATGGGGAAGTTCCAAGCTTGGAGGAGAATGGACTCTATTCAGTGAAAGCAGCTTAACAATACCAATTTGAGGCCATAAAACTATATCATTTATAATGGAAATTTCATTTGAGCTGTGGCCAGAATATGGACATGTTTAGTCATTTGTTTTAGGAAAAATTTCAGTTTATTCTCCTGAAATTTAGGTTTAAAATCAGTCCGATACCTCATCTTTTTTTTTAATCAGTTTCATCTCTAAACTTTCAAAATGACATCAAAACCAAAATGACTAAAATAGCCATTGTTAATTTTTTACCTCAATTTTTTACCCTCTCTCTCTCTCTCCCCCCCATTACCGCCCATTTTCGAACCACCACATTGCCGGCGCCGACATCCACCCCTACCACCAGCAATGGGCCCTAGCGGCAACCCCTCCTCCTCCCTCGGCCGTCGTCACCGCCGCGCCTCCACCTCCTCCTCACCACCTCGTCGACTTCGCCGTTCTCGCTCAAGAAACCGAGCTGCTAATTGATGGCTCGATCAGATCTTGGCCGTCGTTGACGTCCTCTTAGCCGTCGCGCGTGAACAACCACCACAACTGGTACGCCATTCTCCAGCTGGATCGTCGATCCGACGACCCCGATCTGATCAAGAAGTCGTACCGACGGTTGGCGTTGCTGCTCCACCCGGACAAGAACAAGTACGCATTCGCCGACCACGCCTTCCGGCTCGTCGCCGATGCATGGGCCGTTCTATCCGACCCGACCCGGAAGACCGGTGATGAAGATGGTGCGGATCGTTGGCGGGTGAGAACGACGAAGTCGACGAGGTGGTGAGGAGGAGGTGGAGGCGCGGCGACGACGACGGCCGGGGGAGGAGGAGGGGCTGCCGCCAGGGCCCATTGCTGGTGGTAGGGGTGGATGCTGGCGCCAGTGGTGGTTCGAAAATGGGCGGTAATGGGGGGGGGGAGGAGAGAGAGAGAGAGGGTAACAAATTGAGGTAAAAAGATTAACAAGGGCTATTTTAGTCATTTTGGTCGAGATTGATGTCATTTTGAAAGTTTAGGGATGAAACTGATTAAAAAAAAAAGATGAGGTATCGGACTGATTTTAGACCTAAAGTTCAGGATAGTAAACTGAAATTTACTCTTTGTTTTATCTCCTTACCACATTGAAGGTGTCTCTCTATTGGAAATGTTCTTCCCCTTGCTGCTTCTTCTGGTTTCCATTCTGTTCAATCTGATGTCGGTTCCTGTAGAGGTAACCAGAAGAAACCAACATCAGATTGAACAAAGCGCTCCATAGTCGAGCTCTTTGTGGATATAAGATTTTAGGGTAGTCTCAATTCATTGGCAATATCAAGCACGATTGACACAAGAGGTCGTCCACAAATATAGCTAAGTTGTTTCCAAATAATTAATGAAATTGTCATCTCTTGCCAAAAACACAGTATCACATATCTAGAAATTCTAGAAAGTAGACCGTGTGCAATTGAAGTTGATATACATGTCTATTTAGGGCCCTGTTGGGTTGAGAAACAGTTGCAGTATTCTCAATTCTCATTTTTGGAGTCTTGGGTTTGTTCAAGTGTCATGGCCTCTCTATGTTACATCAGTTTTAATTGGCCTATCAATTGCCACCACCATTCATCACCGACTGATTCTCTATGAAACAAAATATTACGTTGTATTTGAATAAAATAATTAAAATTTCAAAATCACAAGAATAATTGAGAATTACATTGTTTGGGTTACATGATGTAAAGTTTTAAAATGACAAGAATTTGTAATTAGACTAACATCACTTAAAAGAAATTGACAAATGACGACTATTTTGTGAAAAATTCAAAGCAGGAATTTAATTTGTATGTAGCCTAACCTCAGTTAAAATTCCACGATTATTTTCTCGTGGTAATTGCTAATTCCACGAGATAAAAATCCAAACGGGACAGTCCTAAAAAATTAAGAATTCTTTAGTTTTGATTAAATTCTCGGGAATTCACCCACATCCAAACATTAAGAATTTAAGATGTCAAACGAAATTAACAGAATCACTTGAACATAGCAAGGCACCGTGCAATTATTCCTCCTGATTTTAGCTTTGCCTTCATGATGATCAGGAATCCGGAGTTCTGCAGGCACCACTACATTATAATTAGGAATCTGGAGTAGACTCTCTTCATATATAAACATTCCATAATCTCCATAAATACTATTCCTCCTCTGAAGCCTATCTGTAACAACCGGCTCGTCTTCATGTCCAATCCTTATAATAATATTCGTCGTGTAGTCTACATTAGTCGACTTTACTACTGTACTAGTTTCCGTAGCTAAGAATGAGGAGAGACGTACACATAAATATCCTGTTCTCAGGATCAATAAGCTGATTCAAAACTTGTAAGTTGAAAAGCTTAGTCCAAGAGTCACGCACCCCATATTCTCTCATTATCCATAACTCATGACAACCCAAATCACCGTTCCGGAAGAAAAACCCATACAGGCATCCTCCACAAGAATCTAAACCATATATGAAGGCGAATTGTATCATCGTCTTGGTGCAAAGTAAGCAGGGAACTTCTCCTCCTCAAAATCAAAGGCAAAGATACCTGGTCCTCTCACAAGATTAAAGTTACGCTGGCAAGAGTCACCTACCCAATGGAATGTCTTGCCCAAAAGAGCCCCAGAATGTTTATAGGTGAGGTGGGAGTTAAAAGGTGATTCAATCCTTTTCCAAAGGCCAGCTCTTGTTGAGAAAATCTTGACCTCCACCGGGACCGGCTTCTCCGAATGACCATTGGATTCGGCCACCAAAACTTTGTAGTCGTCTGTGGCCGGCAAATAGCCAAAACCGCTGTAACTTATATAATTTAAACCTGGACGGGGTAGTGTATGCGAGAATCCAGTCGATGGGTTCCAAATGTAACATCCCAAATGTTACGAGTTGCCACAGATACCAAACCATTGCAAGAGCCTAGTACCTCTGCATGAAGTCTGCTCCATTCCGGTAACTCTAATGCAGCGGTAAGCTTTCTAATTGAAGGCTTGTCTCCATTCCACGGCGTCTCCAAGTCTAAGGATTCAAATTCAGAGTCGTTGCGGGTAAAGAGGAGTCTGCGACTCAGAGTTTTCTGCTCACAAGCTACTTTAAACTGGAGCTTGGCGAACTGAGGATCAGACACTATTGAACACCAGCGTTTTGAAACACATCGGAATCGGAGCAGGGATTTGACAGGTAGCTTAGAGAGGATTTCAACTATAATGTCTTCTGGTATATTGTTTCCCGCCATTGAAAGACACTTTCAGCTTTCGATGCCGATATGGTGGAGGTTGTGGTTTATTGCGGACTTGCGGTTTAGGGTTTAGAAAAACCGTGGTGTTGATGTACTCTAAACTCTTGCCGCACCAGAAAATCAGAAGGGAGTTGAGTTATATTATGATCTGATCAAACTATCAGTATGAGACTAAGAAGATAATAAATCCTAACGCAAATAGAACCGCAACCTAAGTAATGCCCAAGTAGGATTGCATGCATAATCTGAATCTTACTCCAAAAAAAAAATTAAGAATTAAGAGTGATTTGGAAGGAGTGATTCCAAATCTATATGTGTTAGACAAGAGTCCTAGCTAGTTTCCAACTCATAACATCTTTGATAAATGATAACTATTAACTAGATATTCGAATACCCACAAGCATTTACCGGCCTTGTAAAGCTCTCAATCTATGCAAACAAGACCCAACAGATTTCAATCAATCATGCCCAGACCTGAGTGTAGTACCCATCGACTAAGGGCCCAGATTTTATTTTTTATAGCTTTTTATTGAGTGTGATTGTCCGTGACACATTAATTAAAGTTTCTTAATTGAGAAACTAGAGAAACCCGAACCTAAGTGTAGTCTGAAGAGCCCATCGACTAAAGACCCATATTTTATTTTTTATAGCTTTTTATTGAGTGTAATTGCCCGTGACACATTAATTAAAGTTTCTTAATTGAGAAACTAGTGATTAAACATAATTAAGGACAAGCTAGTACTCATTGTATTTAAAACCCTAAAGAGCAGTCGTTCCCAAAACCCTAAAGAGCCGTCGCTCCCAAAACTTTCTGATCCAACCTCGTCCGGTGGCGCCCGAACGTCTCGGCGAGCCTCTTGGCCTCGTCTTTGCCTCGGGGTCTGCTATCGGATGGATCTGTAATTTGCTTGCCGGAAGAGATCTAAAGGGATGCTTCTCGACTCATAGATTAGCGGATGGCTGGGCATGGTCCATGGTTTTTCTCTCAAAGGGGTGGCTTCTGTGGTGGTGGATGGCTACATCTAGGGCATTGGCAAGTTTCATGCCTTTGTGCGCTGGTGTGGGTGGGTTCTAAAAGAACTTGGCTGGGGCGGTGTTTCGCAGGTGTGAACTTATGGTGGCTTAGGCGCAAGGCGGCGACGGTGTGTCTTGGCTGGCTTTGAGTCACGACATGGCATGACGGCGGTAACCGGAAGGTAGGACAGTACACTGGCATGAGAGCTGCAAACTGTGAAGATAGTAGTGGGCTGATTTCTTGCCATATCCTACTGGGCTTTGTATTGTGAGCATCTTCTTTTGGATCTTCTTTTAGGCCTCAAATTATGGCTGGAGTATTTTACTTCATTCCCTAGTCTAAGTTTTTAGTTAATCTAAGAACAGTAAGCTCCTTCTTAGGAGACCTAGCTTTGTTTAGTTTTCAAATATTTCTTTTATGTTGTCTAGAAATAAGTAAACGGAATCTTTGTAATGAATGGTGCTAGCATGCCACGTCCTTAACTTGCTCAAATGTTTGGTAAGGGAAGGCATGTATCCGTGTCATTCTAGCTTGAGTATCAATGAATTTGCTGTATGGCTTTTACGTCAAAAAAAAAAAAGTACTCATTGTATTTTCAGAAAAAAGTACTCATTGTACGTAGGCCCCTCATTGCACTCATCAGAAAGGAAAAATAATGATATTTAATATAAAACTGACATAATTATATACACAATAATAAAACTATGAATTAATACAATAGAAAGACTAAATAACAGGAAAAAAAGAAGAAGCCCTATGTAAGGGTATATAGCTTAAATAATTTCGTTGTTTTGTTATTAGATTTTGAGTTTATAGTTTTACTCCATAGAAAGTTTTATTCATAAATAATAAGAAAGAAAAAATTCATACGACATTTGAAGGACCCAACTTTGAGATTTCGACTCAGGTTTGAAAATCTCAGGTCCGGGTGAATCAATGTGAAGCAGCAGATAATCAAATATCGAAATATTGTAAATAGAGTGAAAATGAGGAGCAACTAACCAGAAGTACCTGAACAGAGCGAGGCAGCTTGTAATTATTCTACTGCATATACAGGACCATCTATTGGGTTTTGAGTAGTGTCTTCCTCCTTCTCTTTCACTGCATGATAATCAGGAATCTGGAGTAGACTCTCCTCATACATAGTCATTTCAGAAGCCCTGTCAAGCCTACCCATAACAAGCGGCTCGCCTTTATGTTCAATCCTCATCATCTCCATCCTGGAATCTGTCACACTATTCAAAGTGAATTTTGCCACAAATGTACTGGTTTCCATAGCCAGGAATGGGAAGAGAACCACCATGTGCTCAGGCGGAAAAGTTAACTTCACGTTAAAGAGCTTAGTCCATGAGCCACTCAAACCATATTCTCTCATGACCCATAACTCAACATAACTGGTAGTAAAGAATGGATAACGAAACACATGCAGGCATCCTCCTCACAAACCAATTTATCATAAAGGCCAAGTTCTTGATCAAAATTATTAGGCAGCGGCAATTCCCTGAACTCCTCCTTTACCAAATCAAAAGCAAACAGTTTTGGTCTTAGGGGATAGTCTCAAATCCAATGAAGTGTCTCCCTTAAAAGAGCGCCTTTTTGATATGATAATAGATCGAGTTCGAGTGATAGGGGAATCAATCCTTTTCCAAAGACCTGTTCTGCATGAGAAGATCTTCACCTCGGAATACAAGTTATTGTCATCAGAAGTGGCTGCAGCAACCACAACTTTGTAGTCATCACTCATCAGTAGCCGATAAGTGGCCAAAACCACTGTAGAAGACATAGTCAATTTTTCCAGAGAACTCTGGATCGGCTAACTTGTGCAAGAATCCAGTTGATGGGTTCCAGATGTAAAGTTCAGTACTAGTAATAGTACTTATACAAAGACACACCAAACCATCGCACGAGCCCAGTGCTCTTTTATCAGTGTATTTGGGTTGCTTGAATGGCAAGGTAAGCTTGCTACCCCTAAAGTTGGCTCCAGAACACAACCGCATCTCCAAGTCTATGGACTCAGTTTGGTATACGTTGCAGAGGAGGAGTCTGCAACTCGAGGGTTTCTGCTGGGAAGATACTTTAAACTGGACTTTGGCGAACTGGGGATCAGAAACTATAGAACCCCACCTTTTCGAAACACAGAGGCACCGGATTAGAGATTTGATGGGTAACCTGGAGAGGATGTCTACAATAATATCTTCGGGTATGTGCTTTCCCGCCATTGATTGAGATTGCTTTAAACCTAAAGGCCTTTATAGGTTACAAGAAGTAAGTACATCGATTCCTATTACAGCTCTAATATCCTATTCTAATAGGATATCTCCCTCAATTGGTGTCCTAGTTTGATATACAGAATTACCCGTCGATAATACAATAGATAGAATCATAGAATCATCAAACTAAACTCTTATAGGATGTCATTGTACTACCAATGACAGCATATAATAAAAGAAGATAATTAAATACAACATTGGCATAGTATATCACTTTCAAAAGAGTTGCCTTGTTTTCAAGTGTTAATAATGTTTTGTACCAAGATCCTAAAGACCTAAAACTTCAACTGGTCAAGCAGTACTAGTTCCTGCAACCCCAGATTCCAAAATCAAAGCAACGCATACTTTCAGAACATTCAATTCAACAACCAACAGGAAATTGTCTCCCTTTTATTCGTAGATTAGTTGCCACTAACAGACACCCAATAGCTATTGCAACATAACATAAGATAATTTGCATTAATTTAAGATCAATCTTGCATTACAAATTATATATGATAATGGTGGGAAGAATAGAACTACAGGGAGAATCAAGATGTTCAAGTTTGAATAACTGATAATTAACAGCAGCAGAAGATAAGCAAATGAGAGTTTTCAAGCAAAAATTGAAATATGAATAGAGTGAAAATGACAAGTAACTGACCCCGAGCGAGGCAGTGAGGAATTATTCCTCTTCATTCAATACCCAGTTCTCCCATTCCGGTGACTTGAACGGGGAGCTAGTTTGAGTTGGGATTTGGCGAATTGCGGATCGGAGATAACCAAACGCCACCGTTTGGACACGATATGAGTCCTTTCCCGCCATTTCCGGTAGCGAGAGGGGTTGGTTTCGACGGTGGGCTATAGCAAAGAGTAGAAGAGTCCAGAGAGCAGTAAACGACACCGTTTTGGTGCCTCTCTCTTTCGGTTACGACAGTTTAAATACCCTCCAAATTCTGCGAACCATTTTTTACCCCTCTCTTATCTCTCTTTTTTCGAATAAAACCTAAATCCACAAATCTAACTCCTCTCTCTCTCCTCCACCGATCTCAACTCTCCGTCTTCCGCCGCCGTTAGTCGCCGTGTTCTCGCAGCGCTTCGTGTTACCCTCCGCGCACGATTCCCACTGAAAGGCCAGGATTCGAATCTAGATTTTCTCTGGCGGTAATTTTTCAACCTTGATTCGAGTTTCAATAGAGTAAAGTTTATATGTAGAAGATGATTTGTTTTCGTTCTGTGATTTTTGAATCGAGATTGAGTTTTTTTTCGATGTTGAGATTTCATATAGATCGCTTCAAAATCTGTAGAACAAAAAATTAACCGAGAACGAGATTCTGAATTCGTTTGTGTTGAAATCTCATACATTAGGATAAGGAATATAAGAGGAGTGAAGCTCAAGGTTTTGGATTAGAAGAATGTTATCTGTAGTTTGTTCTTACAGTTTGAACAGTGTAGTAATCATAAAACTAAGGAAATATACTAGTGTTGGTAAACAGGTTAGTTGCGAGGATTAGTGGATCTATCTTGTTCAAAGATTCTTAAGAAGCATGGTTTTTCCTTTTCGCTTTGTGGAACTGAAAAGGATTGATCCGTGTATTGTAGTTTAGAGGGGAGGTAGGACATAGTCTCCGATATTTGTAACTTCGCTTTTTTTATTAGGGATTTAGCAACCTGATCATGTCAATCCCTTTTCTCTAGCTGCAAGCGTGCCATGATTTCAAATACCAAATAACAACTAACACACAAAGAAGAAACTTGAACTGATTTAAATCTTTTGTTCTATTTAAGGCACTCTTGTATTAACACTTAAGGTCATTGGTTTAGGACACTGCCTATTGTGGCATAAAATATGTTTGTAAATGTGTTCGCCTTTCACTTTATGTACCTAGTTCACTGGTTGATCACAGATTTCTCACTGTGAATTGTACTTGGAGGTATGCATCTTACTTTTTTTATGGTACACTAACCTATGATTTGTGTGATTCTTGCGCAATGATTTTTGTGTGATTCTTGAACAAGATAATTGTGGCAGGAAACTGTTAATTTTCTCGATGAAGTGTCCAACATTTGACACTTGTAGTACCAAAATAGTTATGTATATAAATTACCAGACTATTGGCCCTCTGGGCTGGAGCAAATCATAGATAAAGCAGTAGTGATATCTTCTCTTCTTTTTTGGACAAATACCAGGAGCGATATCAACTTTGTGATAAGATGCAGATTATTAATTATAATATAAATAATTGAGTTTATGCTTCTTCTTTGTTCACAAACTTCACTATAATAAATCAATAAAATAGATTTGCAAGGATTCGAGTTTCCAACATGATTGGGAATATGATTAATAAAAGTTATGAAAATCATGTAAGAGTACTCGTGGAAAAACTGGATTTACCTCATAACGGAAGATGTTTAGTTTTATAATATGAAGCATGAATACAAAACTTTTGGTTCGCTTTTGATGCCTTTTCTCATGTTTGTGAAGTGAACATGTTAGACAGTTGCGGTTGTATTTCTTATGACAGTCATTTTCTAAGCCAGTAATCTTGCATGCTATCACATTTAAGCTTATATGAGTTCTTTCCAGCTTTTTGCAGGTTTTTGCATCTATATTCTCATCAGAAACTGTACAGTTAAATAAAATTAATGGAGCTGATTAAAGATGCATTTGAACGTGTTACGAAGAAACAAAAGCTGTCATGCTCCAAAAATCAAGAAGTTCTTGATCTGATTGACCAAGAAATCAAGCAGACGTTACAGAAAATACAGTCTAATGAGTGTGCATCTCAGGTTGATTTTAAATCTACCATTGCTGAACTCAAAAACAAGTTAAAAGACATTGCACCTCTCAGTCAGACCGAAAGCACCCAGAAGGAACTGAATCTGGCATTGAGCAAGTACCCAAAGCTTCTTGAGAAATCATTCAATCCTGATACAGCCAAGGCTTATAGAAACATCGAGTTTGATGCTCATACGGTTAATGAGATAATAGGCAGTCATTTCTATAGGCAGGGCCTTTTCGAACTTGGAGACTGTTTTCTAAGTGAGGCTGGAGAACCAGAATCTACAGCTGCTATGAAATCTCAGTTTCAGGAGATGTTTCAGATAGTTGAAGCAATGAAATGTCAGAACTTAGAGCCAGCACTGAAGTGGGCCATTGCTAATTCTGATAAACTCAAACCAAATGGATCAGATCTACTACTGCAACTTCACAGTCTACAGTTTATGGGTATATTGCAGAAGGGAGACAAATATGGAGCTATTGCTTATGCCAAAACTTGTCTTGCTCCTTTTGCTTCTGACCATATGGCTGAATTTCAGAAGCTCATGGTATCTATTTTATGGGCTGGAAAGCTTGATATGTCACCATACTTTCACCTATTATCCAAAGCGAATTGGGAGAAAGTTATTGGGGAGCTAACTAGGCAGTTCTGCAATATTCTTGGCCAGTCTTATGAGAGCCCATTGAGCATGACTATAGCTGCTGGAGTTCAGGGGTTGCCACCTCTTCTCAAGTTTATGAATGTAATGGTTGGGAAGAAAAATGAATGGCAGACTATGAAGCAGTTGCCTGTGCCGGTGGAGTTGGACCGTGAGTTTCAGTTCCATTCTATTTTTGTTTGTCCGGTGTCCAAGGAACAAGCAACTGATGAAAATCCCCCTATGTTGATGTCGTGTGGACATGTGCTCTGCAAGCAGTCTATTACAAAGATGTCAAAGAACAGCACAAAAACCTTCAATGTCCTTACTGTCCTTCCGATATCGATTCAGCACAGTGTAGGCAGCTCCATTTCTGATGTATCTTCAAAATGTAGTTGCAACTTCCTCAAACTTGTCAAGCTTGTAGCTTATGTTTATTTTGTGTAGCTCAAATGTGTTGTTATCGTGCAAAAGCTGGTTTGTCTAGTGTGCTGTTGATCAATCCCTTGGTTGTAAATAGAAATTTTTTCCACTGGCTGTTAGTATAAGCATTCCAGTTCCACTGATCAATTTGAATGCATGTTCTGGTTTCATCCTGCTGGATAAGTTCTGCTCCTCCTCCTGGGTAATGTAATGGGCTTAGTTAAAGTGTTGAGCTTGATCTGTTCTGATATTTATGGATCTCAAGTCCAGGCTGGTACTACAAAGCCATACTTGGGGACAGCCTTAGAATTATTTCATCTGTTTAACCAAGCTCAAGCAGACTTGCAGGTATTCTCTAGTACTTGCTCATTTAATTATCTGTATCCTTTTATTTTTACAGTATAGACAATACATGTGTATTTTTCAGTACCTTAACTTGTTCTTTTTCCAAATTTATATTCGTACTAAACAAATTTTTGGATGATAATTAGACTGATACCTGTTTTCTTAGAGAAGTCTCACTCGTCTTGGATTTTTCAAACCTCAGATCTTTGTGATAGTCATATAATCTGATTTCTCTTTTCCTTGTAAGATTTAATTTTGTCACACATTTTGGGAACTTGGCTATCCCCACACACATGTAATCATATCTTCGTGGTGAAATATTAAACGATAGGTATACAATCCATTAGTCCCTTAGATGTGCCTTTTCGGGTTCTTAATTATAATTCAGTTGTGCTGCTTTGAGATGCACATTTTGAAAAGCAGCAATAGAAAAAGAAAACAAAAAGCCAAGACACACTGATGACACCCTCCACTCAAAGGGATTCAAGAGTGGGCGCAATTTAAGGAAATCATCAGTAGAGTACCCCAAAAGTTGAATAAAGAGCTCCTGACCAGAACCATGGAAGAGTCTTGGAAGAAAACGAAACCCTGAAACCCTTTTTCAAGCTTAAGTTACTGTCACTTCCTTTTCACCCTTCTCTCTTTCACGCAGATTTAGGCTTCTAGAGTGTTTAGGGCCTTTTGTTTTCACCTTTATCTTTTACTAACGTGTAATCAAAGTCATGTAAGCTAATGTAAGATTGATTATACTCGCATTACTGGAGTCTGCTAATACTAGAGCAATGGAGTGGTCCTTCATCTAAAGCATGTGATTATTTGCTGGCTAGGGATTGCAGATCTTAAGCAGCTCCATGAATCCAAGCTTGGAACTTGCCGAGGGGCAAGACTATCAGCTACTAGATTTGGTTTTCTTGGATCAGACGACTATAAGCATGAACTTAAAGAAATCAGCTACATACCAAAGTACAAATCCTAACGGTACCTGTTACTCCAACCCTTGAGTTTGTTAGGTACTTAGGTTAGATGTTTGATCTAAGCAAAACCAAATCGTGTGGCTGAGACACCTGAGAGGATCCTCGCATTCCCCAAGTCGCGTCCTTAGGAGTGAGACTTTGTGGTACCAAGTATGTCATTGTTGATTCAAATTTTCACTACAGATGATTGATTTAAGCCGGAGGAAAATGGCCTGTCAAGGTATCAATTCAGAAACCTGAATGTAGAGTGTTGTTGATATGTGCAAAGGTCCTTGTAATACATAATACGAATTAATAAGAGGGGTCTCACATCCTAACTACTTTGATAGGCATGTAGAATATTGTCCATTGTTTTTTCTTGAATGCCCAAGACTGGCATATTTCTGGTCAAGCGCAATTCAAGTATAGTGTTTGGATGGCTATGCTTATGAAATTCTTGTTGAACAAACGTGCATGCATCGTATCCAAGTTATCATCATCCGCATTTCTTTCATTGAGAAATTCCTTTATCATGGATAACTGAACATGTGCATTGCATCTTTCTCTTTCCCACACGCATTACAAATAATTACATATACTTTAGAGCATTTCGTTTGGTTCCAATAGGGTTTATATGAATCTCACAAGTGCTCCACATATGAGGTGGCAACCAAAAGGGATGTAAAATGATCGAATTTGACTACAAATACATTGTACACTATCCAGTACCAACTTCCCTTTTGGCCAAAAGAATGGCAAAAGAAACAAACACATCATTGAAACCAACTTGTTTATATACAAATGACAATGATTATGCCAAAACCCACCACTCCTAAATTCCTAAGCAGATGGAACTTGGAAGAACAGAGTGATATGGTCTATTATAAGCATTTTTGCCCTTGGCATTATCCTTTTGCTTCATCATGTAAGCCGTTTGCTGTAGCCTTCTCCTAATGAACGCACCAAAACCACTATGCACCAGCAAAACACCAGCTCATACAAACATACAAACACAGACCCATCACTTGCAACCTCATTATTGATTAGACCCAACAACCAATAAAAACAAAATACCCAATAATTTTTTTTTATAAAAAATCCAACCCCCCCCCCCCCCAATTCCCTACCTCCTCTTAGAAATACATATATAATTGAACTCAGATTTTTGGGTTCTTCTGAGTTTTGGGGGTTGGGAATACTAACTGAGACAATATCAAATAGCAAATGAAAGCCACAACACAACACCAATAATTTCTCCTATTTTTTTTTGAGGTTTTAATTTTTCCTCACTCTTGCCACTCACTATCCGTTCCTTTCCAAAAGGGCCAGGCCGTCCTCTACCGCTTCACTACTATGGGCCTGGGCCCGGGCCCACGTTCAAATAATAATTTCTCTTTTTAAAACATTATTTTCTTTCCCACCAATATCATCATATATATTTCTGTTTCTTTTACAATTACAAAATATATAAAAATTCCTAAAAAATTTAAAAAAGAAAATCTAAAATTTTAAGAAAGCTAAAATCTGGCGTTTTCGAAGCCGTGTAAATCGCTGACTCTGTTCATCGACTTCCTCATTATCGCCACCTTCGCCAACCTCTCGGCGGCGCGCCAAGCCGAGGTCGGCGTCAGCGGCTCGGGCTTCTCAGCCTCCACGTGTCCGCTCCCTCGCTGCCTCTGTGCTACAGTACTCTGCTTCTGCTGCTGCTGCTGCCTCCCACGGTGGAGCTCCGCCATCTCCGCCTCCAATCCGCGAAGAAACTCCTCCGCCGAAGCCGAGCTCGACTGGAGTAATAGAGCTCGGGCTGACGTCAGCAAATGATATGCGCCTGAGAAGTCGTTCCGCTCCAAGAACCGGCGCGACTCGGCCACGGCTCGGGCCGTGACGTGGAGGTTTCGGAGACGTTGGATGTTTGGGTTGGAAATTGAGGAGCACGATCGGACGGCCTGCGAGCGGGGTACGAGGAGGGCCCGCTCTTTGGAATATACGAGCTCATTTGACGACGGTTCTCTGTAGGTGGACCGTACGGACATCATCGCGTTCTGGTTGTGGGACCCGGGGGAATTGGCCGGGACTTTCAATTCGACGAGCAGTTCTCGCTCTTCTCCGGCGTAGAGGTCGCCGAGCCGGATCGAACCGGATCCGAGAGCAGCGGGCCGGCCCGTGAGAGAATAAACCGCCGCGATCTCGGCGTTGGCTGAGCCGGTTACCACGCTGAGCTGGAGCTTGACGTCTTTGACCACCACGCTTAATAAACCTCCCACGCACTTGACAAACGCGTCGTCCGTAGCTTCGGCTAATCCGACGGTGTGGACTGGGATGTCGAGGTGAGGGAAGCGCGTGGATAACACGACCGGGGAGGAGCGCTTCTGATTGGCGGAATGGGCAACGTCGGATAGCAGCATAATACTAGCGACTGGGTTCCTCTCGCGGCGGTCTTGCAACACCTTCGCCGCTTTCTTCAGCGCGTCGTTAACACACATCCCCTGCCCAACTCCGCAGAGCGCGTCGACTATCTGACGCGCCGATCTCCGGCCGGCTGACGTCATCCTCCTCAACGGCAACAGCCTCTTCGAAGTTGACGAGAACGCCACGATGGAGAGGCGGTCGGCGTCGGAGAGAGAAGAAACGATCAACCTCAGCGCCCGTTTCGTGGCCTGAATCCTGGAGCGGCTGATAGTCGCGCTGACGTCAACCACCGTCACAAGGTCAATCGGAGACCGACGTGGGGTCAACGACGACGTCCTGCGCTCCGGAAGCTGCGGAGCTATGACTTTCAACACGACGGCGTAAGTCTCGTAACTCTTCCCAACCGCCACCACCGCGGATTCCGGCAACAAACTGAACTCCACACTCTTCCGATTCCCGGAACAGACAGTACTCCTCTCTGAATTGACAAAAAAGCCCTGGAACTCAACGGCGTCGTTTTCTTCATCATTCTCATCCGACTCCGGAATCGGATTGAACCTGGCGCCGGAAGTCGGCGACATGAGCGGCTCGTCGTCGTTGTAAACTCTCAACGGCTTGGTCTTGACGTCCCTGAGCTTGGAGTGGCTGTCAGTTTGGGGCTTAGTCTGGGGAGCGAGAATGTCGAGGAGAGGGAGCTCCTTCCAGGTGCGTTGCAGACGGGGCAGAGGTGGAGCTGTTGGCTCTTGACGTGGGCGGCGACGCAAGGGAAGTGAAAGGAGTGGGAGCACTCGGCTGTGAAAATGGCCGTACCTTGTCCGCTTTTAACGCTCTGCAAGCAGATTCCGCATCTACTCTGGAAAAAGAAGAAAACCGGTCATCAGCAAAAGGTTAACAGAAATATAAATATAAAGAGTTGTGCTTAAATAAATATAGAGGTGGCGTACTTTGTTGAGGCGGAGGGTGGATTTGAGGAGGGAGAAGCTGGAAGGCGACTTAGGCGAGGAGGGGTTGGATCGTTGGAAGAGCGTGGGGCTATAGCTGCTGGATTTCTTGGGGTGGTGGCGGTGGCGGGGGGAGGGATGTTGCATTGGAGTTTTGGGCTGTTGGGGAGAGAAGAATTGGGGGTGGTGGGAGCTGTAGCGGCGGTGGTGCGGCAACGGAGGCTGGGACTCGAGACCGGCTGGGATTGGAGGCGAGGAGTGGATGGGTTTGACGAGGAGGAGGAGAAGAAACCGAACTTGGAGGTGATTTTGGGGCTTTGGTTATTGGTGGTGTTGGTGTTCTCACATTGTTGCTGCTTCTCTCTAACAACTTTGGTTTGTCTCTCTTTAGGGATAGACGTGCAGAAGGCCCTTCTCCACCCGGTCACCATTTTGATTCTTTCTCTATTCCTTGTGTTTCTGGTTTGGGATTTTGGCAAAATGGTAGAAAGGGAGAGAGAGAGAAGAGTATGAACTGGAAATTGGGGGCTCTCTGGTGATAGAGATGCTGCACAGGGAGTGTGTGCTGGTTAAAAAGACAAAACAAGAAGAGGATTGGGATTGGAAGCAGGTGGCGTTTTCATCTTGGTCTTTCCCATGTTTCCATTTTCCTTGATAGGATTTGGATTCACTCTCTTTATCTATCCCTTCTACCTTTCTCTATTGCTATAACTGTTTGAAAACTGCGTTGCTAATGTGCTATCCCTATCTTCCTTCAAAACCAACCCAAAAACAGAACACAGCAAATGCAAAAAAGGATAGCGAGGACTTGCCAAATTCTAATCCCTCACCACCTCCCTCGTCATATAGACAAGCCCCCCTCTGCTCCTCTTTCTCAATTATTAAGCAAAACCACTAATAATACCCTTCTGTTTTCTTTTTTAATATTATGGATGGTATGGGATTCCATTGGGATTAACATTTATCTTTTCTGGATGACTGGCAAATGGAGGTTGTTTAACCTCTCTACAGTAACAAGTCAACGGGCCCTCTAGAGCCTTGGAATTGGGTTATCACTGTCCCATTGATTTCCACGTTATGGTCACCGACCCAGAAAGCTAACTTTCTTTTAAAACAAAATCCGGGTGAAGCAAAAAAAATCCCAAAGTTTTCATACGGTGATGCTAAAGGCTCTTAACGAGGTTTAAGATTTATGGCCTTAATTTATACGGTATGTCATTTCATTTTTAGATAAAAATATATTCTTAATCTTAATAATTAATAGATGCTACATACTAGTATATATGAAATATTTTCTTACTCTTTTAATATAGATTGTATATACCAAATTTAGTTAATTTATTAATAATAATGACCAAGTTAATAATCATATCAAATTAAACTTTTATACCATAAATCAATTTTGTAAATTTCTTAAAATTCTATCTTAATTTAGTTCCATTTTAATATTTTATTTTTGCAGTTTAAAATTATGATATCTATATATAAGTCATATTATGTATCGAATTTTTAAAATAAAATAAAAAATAGAAAAATCTCTATCGAATTTCTTTTGGATGATTACGTGTGTGTGTGTATATATATTATTTTGGACGAATTATTTCATTCTTAGTGTAAAAATACATATATTTATGAGAATATACTTGTTCAAAAACACGAATTCTTATGAAATATATATACACACACACACAAGATATTTTGTCAAAGAAAAAAACAATTTCGTCCAAGAATTTTTTTTCACATATATATAATTCGTCCAAAATAATATATATACACACACACACGTAATCATCCAAAAGAAATTCGATAGAGATTTTTCTATTTTTTATTTTATTTTAAAAATTCGATACATAATATGACTTATATATAGATATCATAATTTTAAATTGCAAAAATATAATATTAAAATGGAACTAAATAAGATAGAAGAAAAATTTTAAGAAATTTACAAAATTGATTTATGGTATAAAAGCTTAATTTGGTATGATTATTAACTTGGTCATTATTATTAATAAATTAACTAAATTTAGTATATACGATCTATATTAAAAGGGTAAGAAAATATATATTTCATACTAGTATGTAGCATCCATTAATTATTAAGGTTAAGAATGTATTTTTACCTAAGAATGAAATGACATGATTTATTAAATTGATGATGTGTCTATGTGACATAACATGCCGTATAAAATTAAGGTCATAAATCATAAGCCTCATTAAGGCCCTCTAATACTACCCTATAAATAACACAGATTTAACACATCGTTAGATATAATTCATGAGTGTTCACCCGATTAATAGCAATGAAGAAGATTAATATACTTGGTGCATAACAAAACAAATCGTCATGACCCCTATCTGTTTTTACCCATTACCATTTAAGCTGTAGTTAGATACCAAATTGTCATATTTGTTAGTCAGATAGTCTTTTATTCATAAATAAGAGGTTATCGGTTCGGGCCAAGATAAATTAGTCGTAGAATTTAAACGGTTTATCTGACAAAAAAATAACTATCTGTTTGGTCGTTGTCTTCACATCCAAATATAACTACGGGTTAATAGTGTTCGGTCCATAAGTAGAGACATTATTGTTTGGCTGGGTTGGTTAATGGTGTGGCTATTTGCATGGAGTAGTTCTGGGAGCTAGAACTGACATGGGAGAGTGGT
Organism: Fragaria nilgerrensis; assembly: GCA_010134655.1. Lineage (NCBI taxonomy): Eukaryota > Viridiplantae > Streptophyta > Magnoliopsida > Rosales > Rosaceae > Fragaria > Fragaria nilgerrensis. The sequence goes on from CM020977.1 coordinate 13,168,018, forward strand.
CTCGGTATTTCTGTGAAAGGGTGCAATGGTACAGGTTTGGTGGCCGGAACTGTAACCAAACCGAAGTCTCTGGTCCGGCCTGGTACTGTGGTACTGTGGTCTGGTCCTATCCGTTGTTGATTGGTGGGGCTCTGGTTCCGTTGGGGATGATGGGTATTGGTCGGGGACAGAGGGTTAAATGGTCATTTTTGCAGAAGCATATGGGGTTTGTTTATTGTTATTGCGTCGATCGCTAGATGTACAGAGAAAAGAACAGTGTTAGAACTGGAAAGCTGCAGAAAATCAACAAATTCCAGCCCCATGTAATTCAATGTTTTTTGTTGCTTGTGAATTTATGATAGTAATTCTTTTTCTTTTTCTTTTTCTTTTTATGTCATTTTGATTTATGTATACAATGGCTTTAGTTACATTTCTTGATTGGGATTGTTACATTTCTGCAAGGTCAAATGGCCAATGACTTTACAGTTGTAACTAAAAAATTCATGTCAATAATATTATCAAATTGTTGTTCATTCCAAAATTAATCACACAGTTTTGTTCCAAAGGTTTTATATTGTTAAATATCGATTCAACAAATCATCAATAAACTAATTTGTTGAATCTTCTCGAATTGATCGACTTCTTAAGTTTTCACAATTCGCTAAAATTTGCATATGCAATTCATCAATAAACTAATTTGTTGGTAGATATTAATCATATTTTAGGAGCAACAATCTATCCTTGCTAAGTGCCAAAAAGCAAGTGAGCCCAATTTGGTTGACTATGAAAATATGAAATCAATTAATAATTAAGCTGCCGTTATTAAACAGTTTTGTCTTAGGGAAGTGATTAGGATGTTAAGACTTCCTAATCACTAGCAGAATGAACGTGCATGTCAACCTAATTTGACGTTGAAATCAAAAGTTGAAACTTAATCGTACGTATTGCATTACGCTCGATGTCTACTTTGGCCTAACAGATTCGCTTCTGAAGCAACATAAAACTAATTTTGAGCAGGTAGCTAATTAATAAAGAATTAATGAAATTAATTTTGGACATATTGATGCGCAGAAAGATGTATATAATTCAAGTCGATCAAATAAATGAATTATGAGGGTGACATGTATTGATGTTTGGAGGTGCTTAAATTATTGAACATGTTTTCTTATTCTTCATAAATTTCTGGCAGATCATAGATGCGTTTCATAACTCAATTTAATCGTTAAAGGATACTTAATTAATTCTAAAGTTCATTCTAGCACGAAATAAAGATCGAGAAGATGGTTGTTCGAAGAGTGTACTAAGAAAAATAATTATCATTTTATTATCAAAATAGTACATGTATCACAAGGATGATCTGAATATCATTTTTGTAATAATTAAGAAAGACCAAAAAACAGAAAAAACAAACAAACAAACTGTACATGCATCTAATTAGAGTGATTATAATCAAGTATTGCTAGAACCATTCGTGTACGTGTTCGAGTGAAATTGCATGTCTTCAATTTATTGATCTTTTAATTTATGAACATATATGGTGATGATTTGTAAAAGAAAAATCGCGGGTTAGAGGTGGAGTGTGACAAACTGACGCAGTTCGGATAATATGAGTTTTCCATATATATCCAATGAGCATGCAAATTGTAAGTTGAAGTTAATTGTTTCTGTTGATATATACTAATTCGATCAGACACAACGCTAGCTAGTATCGTTCTGCAATAACAAAATAGGAGAAGGGCATATTTCCAAAACTCAAAGTCGACTTACGAGAACGCTCAAGTTAAACTCGACTTGGTTCATTTCACTCAAGTATAAACAACAGTGATCGAGCTAGATGATGTAGAAACAAAGTTTTACTGTTCTTCGAATAATAATGTCTAAACAAAGAATTGAAAACCTTACTGTATATTCATATTACTATACCTTTACTTAAAATGTCAGATCCCGTGAGGCCGTGCCATAGTTAACAGCATCTCTAGCTTCATTATTGGAGATGAACCAGAACCAGACTGGGTTTTTCCTACAAGAACTAATAATGCAAGTTCCCACGGCTTTTTTGTTCTTCGTTCATGAAAACAAAAATAATTATAAAAAGGACAAAACGGTCAAAAAAGGCAGTGATTTGACAATTGACAGTAATGTATAAACCCTAACTCTGACAGACTTTGACACTCACGTGCACCTCTCGAAACCCTAACGCCGTTACACCCTCCGTAACAACCTCAGACCACGTAATGGGACGGCGTTAGTCGACTTCTCCATCGTCGTCGGTAAAAACCTCTGACCTACATTTCCTAATGACGTCATTAACGTCACATTAGGAAAGCCCAAGCTAATTAAGTGCCTGATTACGAGGATCCTCGTTAACTGGGTTCTTGGCTCAAACCCAGATGATGAAAGTCGACCGCCTTTTTCAGTTGGTGTCTTCTTCTGCTTTTTCTGCTCGCGGTTCACACTCTTTTTTTCTTCTTCTTCTTCTGCTTCTCCTTCCCGAGTCGTCTTCATGTTAATATTTTAGTAATCGGAGATGGTTGGATCCACCGGCCACCGGCTAGGACTGGTAGAGCAAGATGGAAGGTAATTTTTTTTTGGAGTAACATGCATGCATGATTTATAAAAAAGAATTGGTGATTTTTAATTTTGATTATTTAGGTTAGGTCCTCCCTTGTGGCACGTGAGTCTTCCCTGCAGGCCGACTCAAAGCTTGTTTCAACTTTCAATGCAAAATTGATATTTCTTCAAAAACCAGAACTAATACCAGAATTTTCTTTTCTACTAAACTAATAAGACATTGTTTTTTGGTATGTCTATCATGCAGCGCTGGAGATTGATTTCTTATTGTTTTATAATATATGTATAGCTAAAGGATAAATGATGACATATTGGAGACCTATACAACATGTTTTTTTACCACAAGGTTACTATTACCTGTAAATAACTAAAAATATTCTTAAAAAGAACTAGCCTTCAACATATCGAAAAATTCACCTAACACTACCAGAAGAAAGGCTTTAGCCGACGAAAATAAAAAAACCAGGCCGACGAATTATTTTTTCGTCGGCTAATGATTTCGTCGGCTAATTTAAATTTCGTCGGCTATGGTCAACTTTAGCCGACGAAATTTTAATTTCGTCGGCTATAGTCTGTGCACTAAAATTTCGTCGGCTAAAGAATTTTTTCGTCGGCTATAGTCTGTGCACTATAGCCGACGACTTTTAAATATACTTTACCCGACGAATTTTTTCGTCGGCTAAAACCTAAGTAATAATTCGTCGGCTAACCGCATCTTAGCCGACGAATACCCTAATATTCGTCGGCTAAACCCTAAACCCTAATGGTGATATATTTTTTATAAGACTTGTTGCGTCTCATCGATTTCAAACTATTTTCAGTTGAAGGTCCGGCCGAAATACGTAATTTAGACGGTCCAATGACCTTTTCGGTGCGTTTAGGGGTTTGACTTACGGGATTGACCGTCCGGATCGAGCCCTTAACCTTGTCGGATCAAGTTGAATTTTTTCCCATACATGTATTTTATCATGATGGTCAGATCTGGCGGTCGGATTTTCATTTCTCAAGTTTGATCATCACAATCACAACATGCATACTAATGTTGTATAACTTGTTTACCTAGTGTTAAGTAAATGTTCCGTTTCAAAAACAAACTATACGTAGATCCTTCAAACGCAAAAAAGTCGTGAAATAAGATATGATCTGAATGGTGAAATACGTCTACGGTTGAAAAATCACGGTATTCCGGTAAAGTCTCGGTGCCAATAGTTGCGGTCAATGTAATTTTCTCTTATTATTCACTATGCTGCAAATTTGGCGTTCGGTGTCTGATTGACTATTGTGATACCTTTCCGGAAACGTAACGGCCCTACGAGTCATACTCATGGCTATTGCCAAGATGTATAGACCTTTTTGGCCATCCGAGTCCGTTTAGGGCTTCAAAATGCGGTTTTATTATTTCCGATTACAGTTGACCGTTTCGATCGAGCCCTTAACTTTGTCGAATCCAGTTGAATTTTTTACCACAGACATCTTTCGTCATAATAATCATATCTTACGCTCGAATTTTGGTTTGTAAATTTTAGTCATCGAAATCACAACGTGTCTACTATTTACAATTATTATTCCCTATGGGGAGCTCTATCGTCGGAAGGTAAATGTCCCAAAATTTTTATATGGGCGGTTGCGTCTCATCTACGTGAGAGTTTTTTGTGTGGAAGGTTTGACCAAACTACGTAATATAGGGGGAGATATGAGCGTTTTCGTGTGATAAGTAACGATGGATTATGGTTGACCGTTTCGATCGAGCCCTTAACGTTGTCGAATCCAGTTGAATTTTTTACCATAGACATCTTTCGTCATAATGATTATATCTGACGCTCGAATTTTGGTTTGTGAATTTTAGTCATCGGAATCACAATGTGTCTACTAATGTTGTATAACTTGTATAGTAGGTTATACAACTTTGTGAACCAACTCTACATAGGAAGGAAAATTATCAAAAATCTCGTGAAATAAGATGTGTTCATAATGGTACGTGAAATACGGCTATGGTTCAAAAATCACGTAAATCGGGTAACGTCTCGGTGCCGATAGTAGCGGTCAACCTTATTTACCGTTATTATTCTCTGTGGGGAGCCCTATCGTCGGAAGGTAAATGTCTCAAAATTTTTATATAGGCGGTTGCGTCTCATCTACTTGAGATTTTTTTGTGTGGAAGGTTTGACCAAACTACCTAATATAGAGGGAGATATGAGCGTTTTCGTGAACTTATAGACTTTAGCCGACGAGATATTAAAAAGTTGTCGGCTAAGGTCAAAATTGGACTTTAGCCGACGAAAATATATGAAAAGTCGTCGGCTAAAGTTCAAAATTTTCAAAAAACATGTGGCGGCAAACAAATTTAGGAGAAAATTTTCAAATGACTTTAGCCGACGAAAATATATGAAAAGTCGTCGGCTAAAGTTCAAAATTTTCAAAAAACATTTGGCGGGCAAACCAAATTTGGGAGAAAATTTTCAAAATTTTCAAAGGAGTTTAGCCGACGAAAATAAAGAATTCGTCGGGTAAAGTTCTTTATATAGGGGTAAGAACTCAGAAAATCAGAAATGCTTTCGCCTGCCGAATTTTCTTCTCGGCCTAGCTCCGCCGTCAAGCCACCAGAGACCGCCACACTTGTCCCAAAAGCTTCACTGTCGTCTCTACTTCATTGCTGGACAAGTGGTGCATCGAGTGGCGCCGCCGTGAGGGATAAATCGAGCTCTAAAACTCTGCCGGTTCGGATTCGGTGTCGATCGAATTTCTCCTTCCTCAGATCACCATTTGGTGAGTTCTATATATGGATAAGTTGAGTTTGATTAGTACTACATTCCTCTAGAATTTGGTAGCTCGATTTGGTGTGTGTGAGGAGAATCGAAGATTTGAAGTTTTTAGGGTTAAAATTGGGGATTTTTATTTTTGATTCAATTGACCTGTTTAGGCTTAGAATTGGGCTTCGACTTCTTCTAGAAAGTTGTTCGAAATGTTGAGAGGATGATTCTATCAAATTTTGGTGGTGATTGGAGGTGGCCGAAAGTTTCTGCAGTTTTTTTTTCAAAAACCAGCAACTTTAGCCGACGATGTTTAAATACTATATTCGTCGGCTATATTTTTTTTAATTTTTTTTATAAGGTTTAGCCGACGAATACATGTTTTGTCGGCTAAGTCTCAGACTAGGCCGACGAAACATTTTATGATATTCGTCGGCTAAATTTTGGGACAAAAGCCGACGACTTTTTTTTCGTCGGCTAATTATGGACTATAGCCGAAGAGAACTTTTTTTCGTCGGCTAAAGTCATCGCCGACGGCCCTTTCCCGACGAAACCATAGCCGACGAGCCTTCGTCGGCTAAGATCTTAGCCGACGAATTAAGTTAACTTGTCCTGGTAGTGTAAAGACCTATGGTCGAATTGGTTACTGAATATGGCGGAATCACTCCTGTTTGAATATGAATATTTCTAATTAAATTGCAGAGAAAAGTAACTTAATAGACATAGAAAGTTAATAAACAAATTAACAAGCGATATTTTTGCGACGAAATATTGGGCACCAAGTAGAATTTACTTATTCAAACATAAATTCAAATACAAAACTCACAGCCTCACTCTCAGATAAACAACTAAAAGTTGTTTAGTTATTCATACTTATAATTACAAGATGAAACACTCACTTGTAAATATAGCAATCCACACCAGATGATTACAACACACACACTCTCTTATTCTCACACTACTATACTACAACAATTGTATTCTGACTATCTTACTTCTTGAGAAAGGTTACTTCAAACTTCAAACTTCTATCCCAAGTTTTCTGCTCGATGTCCTCCTACTGACGCCTAAGGCTCCTTATATAGGGAGAGGAAACCTTATCTTGATAACTTTACTTTTGAAAAAGTAAAGTCGCTTGTCTTCATTCGTCGGCAGCCACTCACTTCTTTTTGAAAAGAAAAGTTGTTTGTTTTGATGCGTCGGCAACCGCTCATGTTTCCAACATATTTACTATGTTGTGATATTCTTTTCGACTTTCCTCATATCCTGCTGAAGAGTTGGGACCGCTATATTCTTATTCACGTGCAGTGTTATCTTCTTCATTGTCAAGATCTGAATCAAAAGGATAAGAAATCTTATACTTTTCATCCTTCTTAACTTTCTCTAGCCATGTGGTGATAGCTAGAGTGCAATCAACTTCTTTCCTCATAAGAGCTGTGAAAAAGTCACAGTTCTCTGGTGGAGGATGATTATAGCAAGTGACCATTATTTTTTCTCCACTTGCCAAACACTTGAATCATAGTCTCTTAGAACCACATCCTTGATAACAGCTATAGCCATAGCTTTCATCTATGGGATGTTTTGATTTGGTCTACCATTGCCACCTGTAACAGCTGATTTATGCACTGGACTTTGAATTAACCTGACATAGTGATAATGAGAGATATAATTCGTCTGTCCATTTACCACTGTCCACTCTGGAGGAGTTGAAATGAATTTTAATCTCAAAATACATTCGTCAGGCCTAATGTTCTTGACAGCTTCAGATATTATATCTGAAAATCCTTCAAAATCTTCATTAGTTTTTGTTCAAAGATTATGAACAAAACCATTTTCCACAAGCCACAACTTGTGTTTTTGGGGATGCTCTGCTTGAACATCAACCAAATATCCCCATAATATAGGCCATGGACTGCAGATAATATCCTTGGAAGAACATCTTTGCCTTCCCCTAAGAGATTATGAAAGCTATACCATTCAAATTCTTTTAGTGTTATAATTGAGATTTTAGCACTTTTAGGATTTTCAAGGAGACAGCCTTAAAATTTCCTGTTTGATTTTCTGCTTGCCCACCTTTGTCCTTTGTATGTAATCCATACAATTCTTTTAATAAAGCTTTAAGTGTCTGAAGTAAGTGAGCTTCATTTTCTTCATAGAATGCATGTAGAATATTATCAATAATAATCTTCTGCTTAAAAGCCAATAGCATTTCTGTCCTAAAGACTGATTTTTGAAAGATCTTCAAAGTTTGATCATGAATAACCTTCTTTCCAGTAACTATGGGTAGTTTAGTTGCTCTAAAAAGGGCGTTTCTGTTTTTTGGCAAAACAACAGCCATAAACAGACTTGACATGCCTTTACCGTCTGCCGTTTATGTCACACATCCCGACCCGTAAGATTTTATCTTATTTACTAGCTTGATTATAATAAGAATTTTACCGTCTCCGACATTGACATAGTTTAATTGGTCCCTAGAGGGGTTTTGAGGGACGATTATTTCGGAGAGTTATTCGTAGGAGAAAAATGTAACGACGGTAAAAAATGGTAAATTTAGCTAGTAAAAGGTAATTTTTATTAGGGTATTATTTTTGGGGGTGTTAAATTTTTGGATTGGGTTTATATGGGTTGGAACCAGTTGGGCCAAGCCCAACGGATTTTCTCTCTCTTCCCTCCCGATTCTCTCTCCTCTCTCTCTTTCTCTCCCGACTCTCCCCCCCTGCCGGATTTTCTTCTCCGCCGTCCGCCGCCGTCCGGCCGCCCAGACCGCCGCACCGGTCCCAATCGATCGGCCTCCAACCCAGCTACCGTTCTAGACCGGTGGCAGCCTCCCTAGCGCCGCCGTGAAGGAGAAACGCCGCCCGAAAGGCGGGCTGCTGCCCTAGGCGTTCCGTCGCCGGAACTCCTTCCTCCGGCCACCATAGCTGGCGAGCCTTGGCTCAAAAGAAAGCTCTCCTCCCGTGCTTCAATCCCTCCAAAGGGCTCCCTCCATCTTCGGCTAGGTAAGAGGAATCGGTTTTGAAATTCTAGGGCTTATTGTATGTTTGCGTTCGATTGACATGGTTAGGCTTAGAATTGGAGTTTTGGTAGTTATGAATGTTGTAGAGGAGGTTGAGAGGAAGGTACTGTCAAATTTTGGTGGACATTGGACGTCGCCGGAGCTGGTCGCCGCCGCCGCTGCCGCGGAGCCGCCGCCGCGCCGCCGCGCTGGAAAAACTGTTTTAGGTGGAGATTTTTATGAGGAATTTAATGAATGAGTTTTAGAATTTTCGGACGAATTTTGAATAGGTTTATGAATTTCCGAAGTTTGGTATTTAAGCGGTTAAATAATGTAAAATCCGACCGTAGGATTTAAATCAATTTCTGGGAAAGGTTGTTTATACGACTGCCGAGTATGATATAAAAGTTTGGATCGTTTCGATTTAAGAATATCGAACTTAGGCAATGATGAGCGTAATTATGGCTCTCGATTAATTTTGCCTATTTTATAAATACTGGATTTCAGTTGGTAAATTAATTATATATTTGGAACAGGACGTGAGGAGGCCCGAGCAGAAGAAGCCTCGGAGCGTCATCAGGCTTAGGCCTAATTTGTGAGTGGACCTTTGTTTTAAATAAAAAGCATGCGATGAATGATTTTATTAATCATTTTGTTTATTTTGATGAGATTATTGATTTCTCGCCTATTTGATAATTTTTCCTCCTTTGGAGAGATCCCGAAAATGAGATTTTCGGTGGATATATATGTTTTGGATTTTATGAGAATATATGTATAAATGCTAGCTAGCCATACGTGCTTGGTCCGTCATAATGAGGTAAATACCATTATGGCGTGTCGTGCGTGTTAGACACAACGTCATAGCCCTATATGAAAACTTCTTTCTTTTTCAGTTTATTTAGGTTTTCATATAGGGAGTCCACACGTATATGTACACTGTCCCTTTTCGGTCATAATGAGGAAAAATACCATTATGGCGCAACGTGAGCGTTAGACGCCAGCGTTGTAGCCTTGTATGAATTTCTATTTTTCTGAATTGTTTCTAGGATTCATACAAGGAGTCTGACGAGTGTAGATACATACGAATATATGAATATATATGGTTTAGCCTGAGAGGCTCCATTTTATTTGAGTTTGTGACTAGCCAGTGCTAGTCGTGAAATTATCAGTTTATGAGTTGAACACTTTTAAGCTGCCGCATGCAGTATATTTTTCTATGAAATTAAATGGGAATGCATAAATAGTTTATTATTAAATTATTTTTGTCCACTCACTCTAACTTATTATTATGTCTTCCCCTGGGCCCTTTGTTTTAAAAATGCCCAGTCTGCAGAGTTCGGATTGGATCTCGTAGGAGACGAGGCATAGTCACCCGTATTTCCACCACCTTTCACCAGTAGGTTACCTGTTTAGCCTACTTGTCTTTTCTTGCTTCCGCTAGTGTCTAGTAGCTCTGAATACTTGGGTTTAATGTATATATTTTTGGTTGTGGGTGAAGGTTTGTTTATATTTTAGAATATTTTCGGATAATGTATATTATCTTAGATAATGTTTATTATCCTGTTGGTGATGATTGTTTTTGAGGAGCACGAAGGCTCCAGAAGTTAAGGTTGGATTTGGAACCTATAGAAGTGTTTGCAGGTTTTTTATTGGAAGGGTTGTCCATTTCAAGGGAGGTTGTACCGAATTTTGCGGTAAATCTTTCTTGGAGGTGGTCCCCGCACGATTTACTCCGGGTTTAGGGTGAAATTCGGGGCGGGTCGTGTCATTTAAGACGGGCAAGCCGGTCTTTTTCCCTGAAACCGGTCAGTTGAGGCTGTCCTTTTGGACACAAATAAGATTCTTTTGCAAGCTTCTCTTCATCATCAGTAACGATTGATCTGCATCTTTTTTGGAATGGTCTGAAAGATCATCTCATCTATGATCTAGTCTTGGCTTGATTCTTTCTGAAGGCTGGCTTGATTCAGCAGCTCCATAGGGAACAATGTACTGATAACCTGGTCCATCATGGAGAGGTCATACGGTTCTATCACCGCTCTTGTATCTTTCCCAAGCTTCTTCTCTTCTGGTACCGGCTTCCGGCTTCGTGGATTGCGACATTCTTTCTCAAACATTGTCATTTCTCTTGTAAGAGCATCAGACAAATAGTTCTTGTCACCTGCAACCATTTCAACATCATATTCATATTGAGTTAAAAACATTTGTCATCTCAGAACTCTTCCTCTATCAGCAGCATCAGTTAATTTGTAGTTTTTGAAATTTTTAACTCTTTTGTTATCAGTTCTAACTACAAATTTATTTTCTAAGAATGCTTCAACACCCTTAATGCTTTTAATTAGGCAAAGACTTCCTTGTCTCCAGTAGAATAGTTTAACTCTGCTGCATTAAACTTTCCTGATAAAAATTTACAAATCTTTTCATGATTTGTATTTGCAGCAACAACTAAAACAACTCATACCCAATAATAATCATTTGCATCAATCTGCAATATGATCAAATCTCATTCTTCAGGTAACTGTAAAGGAGAAATGTCTTTTCTCAATTCTTTAATCTTTCTGACAGTATTACTGTCATCTTCTGTGAAATACCATTTCTTTTTGGAACTTGTTTTTGGAGAGAGAAGTCCAGTGAGACCACAGACTTGAGGAATAAAATCTCTCACAAAATTAACAACTCCCAAAATCTTTATAAATATTTTGCATTTGAGATATTGTCTGGAAATTGACCAATTTTCTTAACGATGTGCTCTTGGAGACGAATCTCTCCATCCTTAACATTAATGCCAAGAAATCAATTTCTCCTTTTATAAGATGAATCTTTTTCTGTCCAAGGATGATTCCCTTTTGGACAATAAGTTACACACTTGTTCTAGGTGTTTTAGATGCTCATTCATAGATTTAGAGAAGACAAGGATGTCATCTATATAAACTATACAAAAATCTGCGTAGGGCTTGAAAATATTATCCATTTTCCTTTAGAAAATAAACGGGGCTTGCTTAAGACCAAATGACATAACTAACCATTCATAATGCCCTTGAGGAGTTCCAAAAGCTGTTAAAGCTATGGAATCAGGATGCATTTTCACCTGCCAAAAGCCTGACTTTGCATCAAACTTAGAGAATATCTTTGCTCTTTTAAGCCTGTTGATGAGAGCACTCACCTGAGCTATCTGATAACCATCTTTAAAAGTCTTTTTTTACATCTGTGTAATCAAACACCATTCTGGCTTTTCCTCATAATTGTTCTGCATGATTTCTTACCAAGATGTCGGGGCATGATAAGGACTGTTTGAAGGCCTAATTAACTTCTTTTCCAGAAGCTCTTGGATCTGATTTTCCATCTCTTTCTTATCTTCTTCCCTATAATGAGGGATGGCCTTAACATGGCAAATAGCATTTGCATCATGCATTCTTAGTTGACAATATATTGGGTCTCTTTCTCAATACAATTGAGGATCTTCACTGATTACTGGTTTCAGCAAATTTTCTATTTCTGTGAGAGTCGGTATTTTCTTTGTTCTACCTTCTTTGCATATACCTTTAAGTTATGCTCTCTGATGTATTCTTCTTCTCCATCAGAACTCTCGTTGTTAGAAATTTGATATTTAGAATTTTTCTCTAGTTCAGAGTCTTGGACTTGTTGTTTCATTTAACAATATTTCACTATGACCTTTAAGCTGTTCTTTTAGCAACAAAACTGGCTTTAAAATTGGCTTATAATCATTACTCTTCGCTAGCGACTTCTGATATTGGCTTACCGCGTCTGTTAATCGAGATTCCCAACAGAATTTTTTGATTTTTCTCAAACCCAATAACGTCTGGTGTTTGGACTACTGTTTGTTGAAGAAGGAATCATTTCCAATCAACAAATCAGTTGTCTGGCCTTCTCATTTCCAATCAACAAATCTTATTTTCTTCCATTGCAATTCCAGTTACTGTTCTTAGAGATTTTTCCCAATATTCTTCAAGGATTGCATATCTTTTAGCAAGAGAATACCTTGACCTGAACCGCTATCTACAAATGCATGTAGATGATATTTCTTGTAATTGGGAAACTTCAGTCTAATAGTGATATAATTGTTGTATATGCTTCTCTAGACTGACATTACTCGCTCTTGCTCTCTTGGAGCATCAAGTAATTCTGTGAAAGGGTTGACCTTTTTTACAGCAGTTACAGAATCTGGCTGATTGATACCAATTATTGGATTGGTACTTGTCATAGCAATTGTGGAATTAAGAGAATCAAGAGACTCTTTTATTTCTTTGTTCTGGCTTAATGAAGTTACCAACTTCATTGTTTTTATATCTTCTTCTAGTTTCTTCTTCTCTTGTTCTTTTTTATGGAATACATTATATTCATCTTCTACTAGGATATATGTTATCCTTGGTTTTCCTTCTGAGTTCTGCAATAAAACACTCTCGATGATAAGTTTCTCATGTACTTTCACAGTACATGGGAATTGTATTATTATCATCGCATTTGCAATAGTCACAATTAAATTTTCCTGGATTGGGATGGAAGGTACTGATATATTAGAGGTTTCTTCCTTCCAATTTTGTATCTGTAATAAAAATATAGGACGATATCCTATATCTTCTTCTTCTTCTTCTTCTTCAGAGCTTTCTGAAACATTTTCTGCTCACTTTCTGATGGGTACTCAAGAGAATATACTGATTCATTCTCTTCATCAGAATATGCGATTTCAAAGCCTTTTAGATTAGCATATTCTATTGCTTCATTATATTCAACAATTAAGGCTTTAGAAGACCTTTTGTCCTTTTAGGACACTCATTTGCATAATGTCCCTCTGTCTTGCAAAGCCACATCTACATTTCTTTACTTCTCGAGGAAGACTTTTTTTCTTCTTTCTTTTTAAAATCTTTTTCTAGGAGAAGTTTGAGAAGATTGTTCTTTCTTGTATTCAGGTCTTTTCCTAAACTTATACTTCTTTTTAGAAGCAAATTTTTTACCATGTTTGGCACCAGAGAACTTCTTTCTGTATTTCCTTTCTTTAGAAATATGACATCTCAATTGTGTTGAAGTATCTATATCTTTGGACACATATTCTCAACTCCTCTCAGTTGTTTTTTGGCAGTTTGGGATTTTCTGTTCTCTGTGCATTGATTTCTTAGGAGATCCCTAACTCTTTCTGCTATTCCTCCTACAGTAAAGTACTGAAGAGGTTTTCTTCCAAAGATTGTGCTACTGCATCATTCTAGGGTTCTGGCAACTTTCTATAATATATTCTGACGAGATCGTCATTTTCAATGTCTCTCCAATAGTGTAGTAGTAATTTTGGAATTCATTGGTGTATTCCTCAAAATACCTCATATTACAAATACTCAACTTTTGAATATTTGCTTAGCTCGTTCTTTAGATTGATCACTATGCCCAGCGACATCTCCACAGAATTGTGCATAGATATGCACTGCAAAATCTAAAAGACTATTAGTCTGGGCTAACTTGACTGCCTAATCAGCTCATTTAGAGCTTCTCTTAAATGACTGATACTATTTCTGGACTATTCCAGTTAAGGTTGACTCATAATACGCATGAGCATCCTCGAAAGCATATTTTGATAACACTAGAGTCTGAGTTAGCTTTAAACTAACAACCCAGTTATCTATTGTCTTTCTTTTATCTCCTACCTGGTCTAGATCCGGATAAACTCCTTTTTCGGACACTGAATGTCCCCATTTGGGTTCTGTAGAGATATACTTCTGAGAACTTCGTTCTCCATTCCTTCTTGTAGGAGCTTGTCCTTTTGGAAGTATAATATTCTTTTCTCGAATAATTTTAGTCGGATTGTTTGTAATATTCTGAATTATGGTATGACCACCTTCAGGAGGGGCCTGCCTCTCACCACCATCTGTTTCCATAGAAGATGAGCTTGGCGGCTCTTCTTTTGCTGCTTGATAAGGAAGAATCTTCCGAATCTTCCGAATCTTCCTCTTTCCAAGTTGAATTTGATAATCTTAGTCATGATTTCTCCCATTCTTCTATGGATTCACAAGTCTCAGTTTGTCCATACAATCCTTTCAATTCTCCTGCTCTAAGCATTCTCATAGGTCTTTTAGTGTCTTCTTCCTCAAAAGACTCTTCATGAAATATTGACTTAGTTCTAGAGGAACTAGCTTCTTCATAATTAGCAAATGAATGCCTATAAATTGTAAGCTTATCTTTCCCCCCATATCTTCATAGATTGAAGCATTATTACTTTCAAGCTGTTTAACAAGAGGAGTTAAATTCCATTCTATTGGGAATGTTACTTCATGTCATTTTGTGACATGTTTTTGCTGAGAATTATTTTTGGGGTTAGTGAGAACAATGTAGTAATCTCAGGGCTATTTAGAAACCTGGTGTTGGGAGTTACATTTGAGCTCATCAACTTATAATAGATTCGATAATCTATCGCAAGTTCCATCATTCATTTTTTCATAGAAATCTCATTTGTCTTGATTCTCAGTCTTAGACAGTGAGTAGCATCTCTGAGATGTGTTGTGAAGTTTGGAAACACATTGAAATATGCAACTTGGTTGCACAAAGAAGCTTCTACTGTTCCTAACAGACTTTTCTTAAAATCTGTTATTCTATCGTCTTGTAAGACACATAGAATAGAATAGAACAGAACAGTCAATACCATCTCTGGCCAAGAGTTTTATTCCTACTTAGACTGCTACAATATGCATGTAGGAATATTTGTTCTGGAAGGCTTCACTTACTTCCTTTGGAGTTATTAATCTGATATATGTTTCTCACCTGTGGCTGGAACAGTTAATTCAAGTATTTTGAATCTGTGAGAATCCATGATGAAAGATCCTTTCTTATAGATCTCATTGAATTTAAATCTAAGAGCAGATGCTTCTCGCACACTAGATTCGATTTCATTATACTCAAATTCTTGAGCGTTTATTAACTGTACCGGAACTGTGTTCCTTTTACTGAAGATTCTGCTTAGCATCTTCATACCTCTCTTTGAAGATTTTGATTATTTCCATTCAAGTAGCTTTGGTTCACTAAACCTTAGTCTACTTTCTCCTGTTGGGGGTGGAGAAATTATGATGATTTTACTAGCTACGTTTTGAGCTAGTAATTCTTCATCTATCTTTTCATAACTTTCTCATTCCTTCATTTTTTTCTCCAATTTTTTGTAGATTAGAGATCTTGCTATGTAATTCTCGAAATTGAATTTCGAGATCGATACTTATCTCTTGGAGATAAGCGATATTATAGTTTTGCTGATGAATTATTGCTTCTACATTTTCATTTTCAGCAAGTTTCTCAGTAGGAGATGAAAGCCAATAGTTTTTTACATCTTCTTATTTTACTTTTAGATCTACTCTTTGATTCATCATATTCTGGAGATAAGAGTTTCTAAAAGCTTTTTTTTTTTTCTTGAGTATCTCTTAGTTCTACTGCTTGCTGGTGAATATTATTTGCAAGATTCTCAATACGAACTAATTTCTTTTCAATATCTATTAGATATTGCTTTCTTTAAGGTAATCTAGCTTGATTTCAAGCCTAGCAATTTCTGAATTTATTTCCTCAAGTTGATTAATCCTTAGATTAAATCTATCGAGTTGTTCTATAACATTTTCAGAGATCTTATCCCTAGATAAATGATCTAGGAACTCGATTAAGCTTGGTCTTGATGAATCAACTCTTCTACTACTCCGATCTCTCTTTGGAGATGAATATGTTTGTCGTAGAGTGTATTCAATACTCTACAAATGTATTCAATGGAGTATTGATTTTTTTGAATATACCTTGTATGAAAACACACTTTCCACTTATCAGTTCCTTTTGTAATACAAAAAGACTGATAATTTTGAAGTTTGGGTATCTCTTGTTAGTCAAGAGAAGCCAACTTTGTGGCATAAACATTTTTCTCACCTGCTTTTGAGCCAAGCAGGCTCTGATACCAACTAGGGCGGATCTAACCGATACTCAAAATATCAAGAGGTTTTTGGTCTAGTTCAAAAGTTTCTTGAGAACTTCAATTTCTTCTCTTGACTCGTATATCCTTATTTGTAACTGAAAAATAATCTCCCAGTAATTTTTGGTACTTCTAGGGAGCTTATCTCTTCTTTCTTTTAGTTTTCTAAATTTTTCCTTTTTTTCTTGCAATTCTTTATATGATTGTTTAGCTTCTGCTAAAAATTCTAATCTGGGCATATATTCTCCAATGATGAAAAATTAACTGCTTACCTTTGAGTAAGAGGATAGATTTATATATTTGTATTATATTAAATAACAATTCAAACTCATAGGCCCACCATGCTCCGTCAATTTTTAAAATTACTAGAGGTAAACATAGAAAACAAGACATAAATTATTAACTAAAAGCAAAACTTGTTGGGAAGGTTTCCCGGTTTTGTTTTCTGAAAAAGCTCTTGATGACCTTAGCTAGTTTGGCTTCTAGTAGAATCGGCAAAGCATACCGTACTGCATACTAGAATTTTCTATTGTTTTTTTCCTAAACCCCGATTACATTCTTTTTCAATGCCTCCCATTGTATTTCACGGTATCGTTGATCAGGTGAGGGCAGCACATCATCATTTATATTATAATTTTTTTTTTATTAAGATGTTACATTTAAGAAAATGAATGATTACATTTAAGTAAATGAGTTATTACTTGTTGGGTCTTTTAGCCCAAAGAAAAAAGGACAGTGTCCACTAGCCTTATTTTTAAGAATTTTATTTCTACTAACAAAATCAAATTTTAAAATTTTCAAGAGCTAACTTCAACAGCATAAAGACAAATATATCCTTAATAAATTAAATAAACTACAATAGATCATTACAAGAGCAAAAAACAATTATACCATTAATGAATTAAATAAACTACAATAGACCATTATAAGAGTCTATTATAAAATAAAGTTTTTATGACCGGATTCCCATGACCAATGACATTGACTGGACTCCTAACCTTTGACCGGGCTCCGGGGACCGTTTATCAGACTCGGGGGCCGATGACCGGACTCCAGGACCGTTGACCGGGCTCTGGCGACCGTTGACCGAACTCAGGGGGCTGTTGTGCTTTAGTCACTTATAACCTGGTCTATATTGTGGGCAATATACCCCCTATTGGGGTCCTAGTATGACCTCCTACTAGGGGCAGTATGACCACCTACTGGGGGCAGTATGACCACCTACTGGGGCAGTATGACCTCCTACTGGGGGAAGCATGACCTCCTACTGGGGGAAGCATGACCTCCTATGGGGGGCAGTATGACCTCCTACTACGGTCAGTAGGGCATCCTACTAGGGGAAATAAGACCCTTAAACTTAACTGTGTGCTTCAGTCACATATAACAGGTTCCTATTGGCGGCAGTATAACCACCTATTGGGGTCAGTATGACCTCCTATTGGGGGCAGCATGACCTAATATCAAAGAGAACAAACATGGAGACTCAAGTCATTAGAACCTAATATCACCTAAGTTCTTTCTCATACAAGATTTTATCACCACAGGTTACAAGCAAATCCATCCATGCACAAACACAAACCAAGCATTGTAACTCAAATATGACCACCACTATATCTATCAAGATGATACATCAAGTGCACAACCCTTGAATGGGTATCAGAACCATCTATTGGAAATATATCATGAATAGTGAAAGTACTAGTCCAAAAACACAGGATACTAATCCCGGATAGCTCAAATCTGCAACCCAATTCCATACCATAGAGAATTAGAGAGGATGAAGTGAGGAACAAATAATAATGTACAAAACCTCACCATAAAACCCCAATATATATCAAGCTCGAAAAAGACTCATATAACTCTAAAATTGACAATGCAAACCATTTTCAATGCTATTAACTATTACTATTCACCAAAATTGCACAACAATTTTGATTGAGCACCAATTCCTGCTACAATTTTGATTAAGCACCAAAATTAACTATTATCTCTCAGCACCAATTCTTGCACACAATTCCATCACTCAATTTCAAATTCATTTCACACAAAAAAAAAAGTTGTATACAAATTTGATTGAGCACGAACCTCGAGGCCGGAGAGAGCGATCCAAGCGGAGATAAGCTCGACGACAGCGTCTTCGAAGAGGTTCTGGTGGAAGGAAAGGTTGGTGAGGTTGGAGAGGGTGGCAATGCGAGTGTCCAAGGAGGAAAGGCAGTTGGCGGTGAGGTCTAGCTCGGTGAGACTTAGTGGTAACTTGACCGAGTTGAGGTCGTGGAGTTGGCAGCTGATGAGATCGAGGACGGTGGAGGATGAGTGGCCGTCGTCCTTGACCGTCGGATCTTTGATCAGTTGTAGCGGTTTGGCGAGATGCAGAAAAACCAGACCTGAGCTTGGACCGGTTCCAGATCAAGATGGAAAGCCGATCTCCGACACGGTGGACGACGACGAGTTTGGAGACTTGATCGATGATGACGACGGCCTTGGAAGATGATCGGACATCGGAGTCGGAAGCAGCTCCTGGAGAGAGAGAGAGAGAGAGAGAGAAGAGAGAAGAGAGAGAGAGAGGAGAGAGAGAAGAGAGAGAGAGATAAGAAGAGATAGATCAGAGAGGTCTTTCTCTCGTCTCTCTCTCTCTCTCTTCTCTCTCTCTCACTCTCTCTCTCTCTCCTCTCTCTCTCCTTTTTCCCTTCCTCCTCGCCCCAGAGAGTTGGCAAGGGTATTTTTGACATCAAAAATAGATTAAACTGAAAGTTTGGCTAGTAGGAATAAGCTCTTAGACATTATAGGGTTAGTGGGAATTTTAGATTTTTATTTTGTTAGTGGGAAAAATTTCTCAAAAATTAGGCGGAAGGTATTTTCTCAAAAAAAAAAAAATTTAAGTTATTACTTGTTTGGACTTGCTTTTAAATGAAAAGTTAAGTCTTTCTTTACTTGCTTGGTATCGTTTTGGTCATCTGAAAAACAATCCATCGAGTGATCCTTACATGGGGCAGGCCTTATCACGTGGCAATAGGGCATACCAATAAGATCGTGGGCATCCATCACATAAGAGCTAATATCGTTAGATCTTCATTATTCAATAATAATAATATAGGCAAAAACATGTACGTGTTAGCATGCTATCAATATCATATCTAATTAACAGTTTGCAGTTGCTACCACCTTTATCAAGTGGGGGCTTTTCTCTACCCTAAGGTAGGGGCGTGCTATTAGACTGACAACTAAGACAACCAAACTTCATCAGACCAAGCTTCCCATACGTCAATCAGTTTAACGTCATGCTTAGTTACAACCCCCGCTACGAGGCTCGCCAATCACTGATATCATATCTAGTTCTCAAGTTTCAATAGATCATTATTACCGCTCTTTGTTTTCAATTTAGTCAAAAGATTCATACATATATTCAAGTGGTATGGCTTGAAAATAAAGCCATTGGATAAGAAATCGTGGGTATGTACTATGTAGTACTGATTATTGGTGCAAAGTTAGTCCTACGTCTAGTACTTTTACGTTTGTATTATGAAGTTTCCTCCTGTCTACTTTGCTTGATATGTAGTATGGATTTCTATGTCAAGTATTGATGTAGCATTTGACACATGAATTTTATATTTTTTCTTCGTGTTTGAAGCTTGTTGCTTGTCCCGTGGCGCTCCTACGCTGGCGTTGGCTTCCGGTCTCGTCGGTGCGGCTTGGGCTCGCTGCCGAACAGGCTTGGGGGAAGAGCGATCTATTCTAGCATGGAGGTCGTGTCGTCAGGAAACGACTTGCGGGGTTGGTGATGGTTTGCATCGGTAGGGAGCGTGATGGTGTAGGTTTGACAAGATCAATATGATATTGGTTAGACCTCATTGTTGCGATTTGGTTCCGATTAGGAGGGAGGACGTGATGATGTAAGTTTGACAAGATCGATATGATCTTGGTTAGACCTCGTTGTTGCGATTTGGTTCGATCTAGAAGGGAGGGCGTGTTGCTGCTTTGCTCTGCTGTGATGACATGATTGGTAGAGCTCCAAGCGACGACCGACTTCGGCCTACGTAGGCCTATGTGCCTGCATTCTTTTTAAGGTTTTGTAATAGGTTTTTGGTTGTTTTAGTTTGTTTGTTTTTCAGTGTTTTTTGTCGCCCCTCCTCTGGGCAAAGGTTTAGGTTTCGGTCTGTTTGACATCGTTGGTTGGGTCAGTGGTTGCCACATTATTTTGGTGTCATGTCCAGGGACTGTTGGTATTAATATCGGTTTTTTCTTGTTGTCAATGTAATTGGGAGGTTGTCACATGCATATGTTGGTAGTTTTGGTATATAGTGCTTGAATAGGTTGATTCTTCTTGAGGTTGATTGTAAAGAGGTATTGAGGATTATGGAATATATGGGTTAGGTTACATTTGAATTCTATCGGTTCGTGTCCACTGCAACTGTTAGTGTATATAGGGATGAATGTGGGGATTTTATGTACACCACCGAGTTCTCCCATGGTCTTTAATTTTGGATATGATTATATATAGTGATAACTTTCTCAAAAAAAAAAAAGTTAGAGCATTCAGATTTTATCATCACCCCAACATTGATATATATGTAAGGAACTAAAATTTCCACTCTTCATTTTATAAACAACACTCCTGATTTTGTCTTTAGTAACACTTGTCTACGCCTCTTTATAAAAAATAAAAAAAATTTAACTAAAAATAAAAATTAAGAGCGTCTATTGTATATATCAAATCTATAAAATAGAGCCTCTTTACCTCTCAGGCATAGACCAAATATCATGCTCTTGTGCTTGAAGAATTGGAACCATTATATGTGCAATTGGAGCAACTACTAACCTAATCATTTTTTTCTCCCTCGGTCCCTCCTATTAGTTTTTGTACCCACTATTTAAGATGTTAATTAGAGTATACCCACACCCATACACAAAAATCCACGTGGGAACTAGCCGTTGGTGGAGCAAGACATATGCTAAGGCCATTGTTGCCAATAAGAGGGAGACCTTTCTCACTTATATTATTAGGGTTTTTAAAGGGCACACTTGCCTTTGACCACACTCCATGAATAGATTTAAGTTTCTGTAGGATTTGATTTGGAAATAAAATACAAATGTATAATGTAGCAAGGATTATGTTTTGGTGAGCTTTAATTTTTATAATGAGGGTTTCCAATGTGACCACTGACCAGCACGAACCTAGCTACCCCATTTTGGCTTTTGACTTTATCTATTATAGTTTTATAAATTAAAGAGATGATTATCATCATTATAATCTTTGAAAAAAAAAAATCCCCAATGCACCTGACTTGTGCTAAGGCAAAGGCATATGGGTTGTCTTTGATTAGACAAAAGGGGCTTTTGATTTACCAACCAAAAAAAAAAAAACATTGCAGTTTTGTCTCTGAATTTTGATTATATTACTATTTTATTAACAAAATTCTAAATTGTAAAATTTAAGTTCGTCATAATTGTTGTATTATTATGTTGTTCTTAATTAAACTCCCAAATGCAAACACTACTACAATTTTGAGCAATGGCCACACATCTAGTGTAGCCATTAGAGGTGTTGCAATCTCCATATGTGTGGTAATTTCCTCTCATACCCCACCATTACCTACTAATATCTTCATTTGTCACACTTATGAGAAATTGCAACACCTCTATTGGCTACATTAAATGTGTGGCCATTGCTCAAAATTGTAGTAGTGAAATTTCATTCAATTAGTGAATCAACTGTATGTACAACCAAAAGCAGTTTCCCCTTCTATCTAGGAGATGTCTCACATCCTCAGAATTAATTGAGCACCAAGTTTCAATTATGCAACGAAGTTTGCACATGAAATTTGGACACCCCCACATGATAGATCACAAACTTATAAAGTTGGTCTTCTGAAAACCTTAGTTTAGCAAAAGTGTAGGGCTTCATGTATTTGCTTAGATCATGTTTACTGCAAAAATTAAACCTTCAAATCAACCTCAGTCGCCTGCATTTTAAAGAGATCGATATTCATGCACATTCGAATCTCTGATCTTGTATAAAATCCCTGCAGGGATTCGATCCCTACTTCATATATGAAAATCATATTACACGAAACTTATAAGTTAATTTTTTTTCTTATTATTTTCCGTTCATTTAGCGATATCTCAAATTTGAATAATTTTCTTAAAAAAGGAAAAGGGTTAAGGACCAACATTAGTTAGCATAATTACGTCTTTGGGATGGATAAGCTTTAATAATGTTGGAAAAGAACTGGATATCATAGTTGGCAATCATCAATGTGAAACCTTTTGATCAGCATTTGTCAGGTTTGGTTCTTAATTACACAGCTGTGGGTTTCATAAGCATTCGATGAAGAACAGAGCCTTTCCACCATTTGGTGGGAAAGCTAGGCCAAAAGTATGAAACATATCGTCCAAAATAAAAAAGACTTCAATGATGGGTTTAGCGTTTTAGCTAAATTGCTCGGCCTAACATGTCCAAAACCTAGGGATGCATACATTGACATAATCATAAGGGGTCATAATTTGAGGATCATAGTTAATTTGTCTTTATATCCCATATATATGTATAACATTTAGGATGTGAAGCAGTCGTAGTTCAACAAATTAAATGAGGTTTCACTAAAAAAATAAAATCCAATATGACGGAAATCGAGTAAATTGGGCTATATATGTATGGTGAAGAGTAAAGTATGACCATCTAATTAACTCGCTAAACATACGTGAGAATAAAAATATACGTCGGTGAGCTGTGACATGTTTGGTTATTAGGTAGCTTAATAGATAATGTTGAGATTATGAGTTCAAACATCACTCACATATGTAAGCGTGTCGAAGATAGTGATCGAACTGAAGTTGTAGGGTGAAGAAACTCATATCAATATAGGATTTATGGGCAAATGATCAAACACTTTAACTTTGTCCCCCGGAATCCCCCAATGTACATTGTCGTAAGCATCAGTATTAAACTTTATATGATGGTAAAGTTGTAGCTAAAAGAAGATCATACAGAGAGATCGAGTAGACTAAAATTGACCTGGATTCACTGTAAGCAACTTATTGAAGCTAAAAGCACTTGTTAGTGGCCACTAAAAGCAGGTAAAATCACATGGATAGTTAAGCATGAGAGGAAATTTATTGGGAGATAATCAGTTGCCCAAGAGACTAATATGGGAGACTAGTCATATTAATCATGGAATGCGATATATGAGACTTGAAAGATTTTTTTTTCTTCCTTTGGTCGGTAGTTGTGAGGTTATCATTATTGGGGCACATGCCATGAACTTATACAACTGCTACGATCCCTATCTCTCCGTATCATAAATAAACATTCTGAAGAAAAAAAATATAAACAAAACATATTTGTATACATGAATTTAAAAAGGGATTATATATATAACGAAATTGTTCCATCACAGTATTCATAACAAATTGTAAGCCACATTGGGGGATTTCAATTCAATTTTCAAAAACTGATGAACTGACTTTCCTGTATTGATGAAATTCTCAGATGCGATACATTTAGAAATAGTCATGTGTCTCCTCATACTGATCATCAAGAAAGAAAGAAATAAATAAATAAATATATATATATATATATATGCAATGTCCATTTTTAAATCGTTATGTATATAGTTGAGATGAGACGTGGAGATCAGTTATAGCACGTGAGTCAAACTTAATTTCAAGACGATGTAATTTATCGTTACTATCTTAACACCAGCAGGCGCCAAATAAGTAGACACTAAACAATTCTCATGAAACGTGTTGAGAATGACCGGTCTGCTCTTGCTCTTGTAATCGATTCTTCTATTTAATGAAATTTCAAAACCCTAGATACACGATCGTTATTAGACTCTCTCGATCCCTATCTCTCTTTATCTATACGTATAAAGAGGACATAGATACAATAGCATATATATATGCAGCACTCTCCAAATTAGCGTGAACCATCTCTATCAATCCTTCTCTACATGAAGTAGCCCTCATGCAAGCACGTGATCACGATCATGAGCTTCGTTTCAGCTACCCAGGACAAGCAATTTCTCATCGATCAGATCATCAGAAATTCAGAGGCCTCTGCATGAAACTTGATGAGGGATACAGTAGCAGCAGTACGTACGACGGAAAGCATTGGTTTCAAGTAAAATGCATATAAATACCATACATGCATGTAGATGTTCGTATATGCAAAACCCTAACAGATCGCACATTCTAGAAAGGACGTCCATATCAGAGTGGTTCGTTCTCTCAATTAAGTTCAACGGACCACCCACTGCCAGTTCCTTCTGGTATCAATAACTATACGATCATGATCGATCACGATCTCTCTCGTACGTACGTATGGTGAGAAGATGAATTGGGTAAAGAGAGATAGATATGTGTGCTTATATAAACGAACGCGTGGAGTGCCTCTGTGCTCAGTTTTTTTCAGAGGCAATGCCATTGTCGATCAAGGCAGTGATGAATGTTCGATATGTTTGGAGCTTAAAATCTCCATGAATGGTGTGGGGTATTATTGGGTATAGAACTATAGCTAGGGAGCAGTGATTTATATCCAGTCTTTATCAGAAGTACAGAAGACCGATCGGCTAATTTATTGAGGGAGATCGATCTGAAAGGAATGTGTGCGACTGCCATGCATCCACAGAAGCATTGATAGTGTTCAACAACTAACTCGAGGAGCAGATATATCTCAGTAATTGTGTATACAGCAAAAGACCTAGCTTTATTTTTTGCTCGATTATTGTGGCGGTGTTTGATTATTGGAGGATATGATTTAGAGCAGTGCTAGCTAGCTGCGTACGTAAATAGGAAGGAAAAGGAACTGAGACGTACATTGAGGGGATGGGAGCTACTAGAACAAAGATTCAATTCGATCTTCAATAATTTTTTTGTACAGTTCAATTTCTAGGGTGGTGAACATATACTTATAAAGATGAGTGACTTGACTTATTCATCGAAAAATTCTTTCAAATAATTCATGTGTTAATCTCTTACAAATTTAGGTATTGAACTAATTCTATCAACAACTCGGATTTGCTCTCAAATTTTCAGGAACGAGACCTAAAGGGGTAAACGTACACTTGGTTTGATGGAAGAAATTCATATGGCGCAGTCGATGACCCTCTTTGCTCTGTAGTCGGTTGCATTCTACTATCACCCCAACCGGCCGTACGTCAACCCTAAACCTTGCTTCCATATACTTACTAGGAAAGTTATTTTACGGCCAAATCTTCGATGAGGTCACTACGTCTCGCGGCATTTTTTTTTCACCAATCAAAGTCTAGATGTATAAACTTATAAACTAAATACGTTATACTTTATAAGTGAAAAATCGAAACAATATTTGTATTGTTAATATGACGAGAAATAATTAAGCGGCCGGACAAACTTAGTGACGGATGTCACTTTTGAAGACACTCTTGATGCTCAAACCCTAAAACCCGCTAGCTTTCATATGCATAGTGGATTAGTGCATGTCTGTCAACTCCTCCAACAGTAAACTTACAAAAAGGAAAAACCAGCCGCGATTCTCTTAATCTAGTATCAAATTTGACTTGTCGCCAGCCCTCCATTATATTCCCTCTCGAAATGGCATCTAGCCTTATCCAAAATCTTTTTCCCCATCTGAATACATACAAATCTCAACGCGTAAACACATCTCGATCTTGCTTGTTTAATCCAGGAAGCTTTCCTTTTCCCCTCTACTATTGTCTACATATGAATCATATTACGCTCACCCCAGAAACAAAACCAAATTTAATTATCAAGTAAGAAATCGAAGAACATGCAATGAACAGCAGATAGTTTTGTGATCGATGATTCAGATGAAAGGTCACACTTCATATGAGTTGTTGCCAAGCAGATATACACGAGTCCTGCCTCTATGACAGATCGATCAAATGGCCTATTTCAAATCACTAATGGAAAAAGGAGTGTGAGTTCGTCTTGTTTTCAAGGGGATAATCATACCGACGTTTTGGGAAACAAAGTTGGGTGGTTGAGGGTACGGTGAAGCTTGGATAATTCGATGGATTATATCACCAAACATACACATGTACCTTTCTTATACGGAAAGAAGTTCTAATAGTACTTCAGCACTACTAGCTATCTCTAGTGCAACGGCATCTATGATATATGCTTCATCCGGAGTTATCCATTAATTCGCTTCTTCTTTTTCCTACAATTATGATAGTAAGGACTACCATTCGTATACTAGATTTCTAGAAAGGATATATGGTACATGCCTGGCTTGCTTCTGCACGTTACTTTTCATTTGCATCTTCGGCGTTACATATGGAAGCGGAGGCCGCTAGAGCAGGCATCCTTCTCGTCATTCACCAAAATTTCAATGACTTCGATTTTGAGTGTGATTGCTCTATGGTGGTGAATGGGTTACTCTATGAAGTTGAAGATAGATCTGAAGTGGGGTGCATCATATTTGACATCTTTACACTCTAATGCACGAGGTCCAGGGCTTTATGTCTCTCTCAATGCATAATTATGATATTAATATAATAAGTCAGGCGTGAGGATAAGTCTCTTAAGTGGAACTTTTGAATTGACCTTTTTTTATTTATTGCATAAAATCAATATCTAATCATGTTCGTTCTCTAATTTGCATTCAAAACATAGTTAAATTGACAATTGTTACCTTATAAAAAAATTGTTGGTTGAATTTTACATCGATCCAGCGCTAGTAATGAACTTGAATAAACTTTATCAAATTAAGGATTTTGATCTTAAGACTGACTTACAAGAAAAAGAAAAAGAAAAAAGCTAAGAGAAAATAGTAGAAGTTGTGGAAGCTCCACAGAATCTAATTTTGGGAGCAAGACGAAGAGTCGAAATGCAGAGTAAAGATTTACAGAGAAGGGCTTTTTACTAAATGTATAAAGTAAATCTTGTTTGTCCCCCACGATCAAGCCAAACAAAGAATGACTGTTGCCGTCAAATCAAAGTATGTACTGCGATCAATCACATATGACTTCTGACATTGTCTGTCTATTGCTCCAGAGCAGATTTCAGATCATGATGGGGCTATTATTGCCCACTGTAATTAATCCCATTCATATATTACAGTTACTGCGAAGTGTACCTGACAGTTTTGACTGTGAGCCTAATTAATTACCACAGTTGAAGCATACAAGCACATTCAAAATAGTACAGTGAAACTGTGAAAGCATACATGATGATCATATGCCAAGCAGCCAAAGGTCAATGTTCAACCATTGAACCATTAGTGTTGATGTGAAACGAAATGCAAATGCAACTACAAAACCCTAATTTGGCAAATGGTTAATTTATATTCACCATAATGTTGGAAAGAAGGAAATCTGATGGGGTGATATACTGGTAATTTTATTGAGAAATTCAGAGTTAAAATCTCACAACGTACATGTGATACAACATACATGGGATCAATTAAGTTTGAGATATATCATTACATTGTTCATTACATGAGCACGCTTGTTCAATGTTTAATTATCATGCTAAAGTAGGTTATTCGATGTCACTTCGTATACTCATGGACTCATGGGGACGCATATCTCTACCTTATCTTGTGAAATTTACTCATATGCAATTTGTTCGACATGTAGTCACCTAGATGGCCTATTGTTTGTCTTTCCATGCCTTGTTTGACATGTTTCAAATGAGAAATTAATTTATTAGACGTGTGTCAAATAAAGAAAATGATAAGACATGATATAATACTTAATTGTATCGCGACATTTTGAGCTTAAATCTCACATATCACAAAAGTGATCAACTTGTAAACAATGTGAAATGCAACATCAGTTGATATTTCATCACGCGCAAGCCATGCTTATATATCTAACTTTACCAGTGCAAATCAAAGGGCTAGAAATGAACCCAACCAATTAAGTAGGATGTGAACCAAAATGGTATGTCGATAATTGGTGCAAGGTTTTTGAGGCAATCATTCAAATTTCAAGTAAGTTTGTATCATATCCAACGAAGAAAGAACCCTACATTTGATTTCTTCAGTCATCAACAACATCATGAGCAACCCACTCCATATGATTGAAAAATCGAAACAACATGACCGATGAAGCAAAAGAGCAATAGGGTTAATTTCTTGGAAGTGAACCCAAATTAGCGAATTAATGGTTAATTTCTAATTACATAACACAGTATACTCTAGCTTCACCCGATTCAAACTAGGAGTTAAAAAACAGCCTGAATAATTAGGCTATTAATCGAAACGGTAACGATCGAGATCGATGCAGGAAAGGTTCCAAGCGTACGTTGAACAAATGAGGCATGTCAAGAGAAACATTTCGATGAAGAATAAGGGGATGCATATGTTCAAATGCATGTAATTGTTGTTTGTATATTAATGTTCGATCAAGATCATGTATATTAGTCGGAGAATTCATATACATGTATATATCATATGGCCGGGCTCTCAAGTATTTCCTCAACTCAAGTTCATGCATAATATTGTTCGTTTATGCATTATAAATCACTATATTGGTTACTTTATGTGTGGTAGATAAAGATATTGGAAGAAACTAACATATATGTTTGATAAAGTCCAAACTCAGTTTAAGGACAGCTTAATTATCCAAGGTTTATTAGTTGTTAAATATCAGTTTTATCTAATTCAAACTAGAGAGCGATCGTAACAACACGACACAATACATCTAATGTTTATAAGTTTACAGCCTATAAACACAACAATTGAATTTGTGATTTAGTTTCATTATTCGTACATATAAAGCTATTTCTTCAATTTGTGAACCCGTTATTAGGTTTAGCAACTATATATACTGATAGAACACTAGATAGGGATACAATAATGTTCATCACAGTGTTCTTTATGGATAGAAACAATTTATTTGTAGAGCACAAAGTAACCAAACATATAAGACTTCTTCATTGTAATTGTATATAAGATTCTGGATAGATAGGATTTGTAATTGTAATTTTTCTGCTCCGGATAAGATATGTTTCATACGAATAGCTACATCAATCTTTGCAGTACAAATCAGATACCTCTCATTGTCTTGTAACTTGTAATTCAACTCTCTTGCAAAGTATCCAAATAGTGTCAGTACGAAGGTAGCCTTTTCTTTAGGATTATAGCCGGTACTAGCTTCTCTTTCTTTGGCAAGCTAGCAAGAAGTATCTGCATCAAACTAAACTAAATGTGAGAGAAAATACCAAACAAGTACCGGCTAAATGGGTAGCTCTTAATTTAACTTAGGGTCATCATTTCTTCAATCAGCAACAAGCTAGCACCATGAGCTACCCACTTCATATGATTGAAAAATCAAAGCAACATGATGAATCCATGGAATCTTCAAGATTTGATAATGAAAAAAAAATAAATAGGTTTGGTGTTAAATTGTTAATGGTGCTAACAATCAACACCAAATGCTAATTAGTCATGATTATGCTTTGCACTAACTCACTGATTAACCTAACAATAATCAAAAGGGAATTATGAATCAAAACACCGTTAGAGCCAAACACCCACATGATGATCACAAGGCAAATAATTTTGCCACCCAAAAAGGTCAACAATATAGCATAACAAAGTCAAAAGGCTCATCACTAATCAAGTTCACTTAACTGTCACATCAAAACAAATGCATAATCACAAATAAAGAATTGCAAAGATACCATAGTGTACCAAATACTAGACTTAAAAATGCTGACATTCTACCCTTAATTGTTTTTCAAAACTATTGCGTCCACTAATGGAAGATCATAGTTAAGTAATTACCAAATCTACAAAGATATTCTTGCCACAAGATTTAAAAGTGAAGTATTTAGTGAATCGGATTTTTGAGTTGTTGGATTCGATTGCATCACCTGAAGAAGAGGATGATGAGTATTGACAACTTAGTCGGTATTAACCTGGCAAACTACTTTTGGGATGGAGTGGATGATGGAATATATATTGCATTTGCGTCTTTTAGATTATGGATTATAAACTAAGGGATTTTGGATTTGCAGGTTTGTTTAGTTTATCTGTATCAAAAGTTAAGGCAAAGAATATGCCAAAAAGAAGAGGATTTTGACACATTTTGCTATGGATTGAGAAGAATTATGTGGGTTTTCTCTTTTGCTGCATGGTCGACATGAGCCCCAATAGATTCACCAGATAAATTTGCAAGTTTTTGGTCATGGCCGGCTAAAGTTAAAGTTCCATTGAAGAGCACTTTCACAGATACGAGGAAGCACTAAGAATGTCTACAACCATCACGTTCGAACCTAGTCACACATCTCGCTTAAGCGAATTGGTAGAAGTCGATCACATCGTGCTTAGTTTAGCATGTAATGTTAGAAATGCATCTAGTTTTGATCTCAACGAGTTTAGTTTACATTGAATAAATCGAGTTGTTAAATATGCTAACAAAATAGTTTCGAGGTCAACTATGTGACCTCGAAATTAGAGGCTGACCTTTGACAGATAAATTCTAAATGCATCAGTTTGTAAGATATTTTTCTTCTCGTTGTTTCAATAGGAATCGGTAGAATACCGTTGCCAAGCCCCCAGAATCTCCAAGAGCACAATGTGGCTACAATTTTATGACGAAGACTATAGTTTGGCCACATGGGGCGGTAGTCAAAGCAAAACACATAGAACAGTAACTGGCTGATCAACATGTGCCGACCGCCGCCGACGGAGACCCATTTGCAATCCGGAATATAATTCTGAAAATGAATCAAGTAAGTTAAAAATACTGATTCTGATATATTCCATTCATGATTTCCCCCATACAACATGGTCTGACGCTTTCTTTAGTGCAAAGGCCATATATGACCAAAACCATGTATCTTAATAGGTCCACGCCCAGTCCCAAAGCCCAAACTCAACCCAATCTATCAGGCAAAGGAAAAAGGAAATGACAAATGCAGAATGATATATAAGAGCAATCAACAATAGTGATAATAACATATTCATCAGATTCCACAGCTTCAATAACTAGTAGGCTATTACATTATGGACTTCACAAACATTAATATTTTAAACCAGTTTTAATAGGTTTCACAACAAACAGACGCAAAACAGACTGATGACAATGAAAACATCAAAGACAAGATGATACTGCCATCCAGCCCCGGACATCCATCCTGTCAGTGTTCTTCCTCCAAGTGACAACTTTTACGACTGGCTCGCTCTTTCCGCAAACCCCTGATCTTCACTTTGAATAAGGCAGCTCAAAGCAGCAGTCATTTTCGGGGACTTGGCTAGTTCCGGTTCTTGGATTTCTCCATGGACCTAGGAGCTAATGGAAACAAGCAAACAGACGTTAGGATAACAGTAAGTTTCATCATTGAAATCGAAAGTTGAGAAATATCATGTCATGCATGCTAGAGAGTACTGACCATAATTTACAGTTGTACCCGTTATGTAAATATATTAGCTAGTACAAGTGAGACCCCATATATACATAAATTGACAGGCTTTCTTATTTTGCATTGGAACCATAACTGCGCATGTCAATTCTTAAGAAACAACAAGGCTAAATGAAGCTGGCAATTTGAGTGTTAAGCTGAAAGACATTTATTTCAATTGTCAATATATTCTAGTGTTAGCACATATATTTCTTTTCTGGTGTAAAATCCAACCTTAGATTAGGATTGTGGACTATTTCACTAGTAATCTGGGGTTTTCCTAATTCACATTATTATTTTGGCTTAAGTGTCCATTTCTTATCCCTATTGGATTTCAATCTTTAAGTGGCACAGCCATCACAGTTAATTAGGTAAAATGCACAAGTACATAAGAAAAATATATAACATACTAAAGCTGGCAGCAGAAAAAGGATCTCGGTAAGCACTACATATGTATATCAGTACCCGTATAATGTGTATATTATGTCAACATGAACTAAAACTCATGAATGAAATTTGATAGTTTCACCAAGTCATATAACAGTTATAAATCCAAAATGCAAATAATAATTGGGGATATCATGAAAATAGAAGCACAAACCTAAGCCAATGGCATCAGAGCCCTTCATTATCTTCAACCTCTTGCATGAATCAATAAACATCCTGTGATATAGCCAAACTGGAGTTAAGATTTCAGATGCAATACATAAACAAGAAAGAAAAATCAATATGAGGTGATTATCATGGCCTATGGGGACTACAAGATACATGATAGTAGAAGCAAAGAAGCTTTGCAATTTGTTTCATCTTTTCTCCCCTTCTTTCGTTAGCATTTCCTGTTAATCATTGCTATTGCAAAACTATTGAGATCTTCCTGATCTTAGATGTTCCTTGGTAAGGCTTTCTTAGTTCATAGTTTTATAAACAAAAAAACTACTTGAAGTGTTTCTATCCTACTATCACACTCTCATACTTTCAAGTGTCGGTCTATCAAATGACAATTTTGTTTATTCTAAAACTTTAGTACATAATGAAGACGGAAATTTGAAGCAGCTTAAATGGTTTATGTAAGACTTCATCTGCGACTCACATGAACAATGTTGTATCTAAAACTTTAGTACAAAAGAGTGTGTTTATACTAATTTACAATTCCCTGATCAATGCAAGACTTCATAACGTCATATTTCTCTAGATATTATCACATGCATCTACATCAGTCATGTACAATATAGTTCAAATGATTAAATTTTAGTACCCTCCCCGAACTGGGAACCATGTATGTAAACTGTAACCTAGTACATATTTTTTACTGTTCTTTACCATAAATATAGCATACCCAACTTTGAACACAAATCTACTTTTTTGCACATAACGCAACAATGCTTCTACATTAAAATCAGGTCAACAATATGTATGAGGGAAACAAAAATGAGATATGTGGAAAGACTAAACATTTGAATCAGAACTTACTCCCACGGAACATCTCCGACAAGCATCCAATCACCATCCTTGTCCTCATAGGTAAGCACATATTCTGATCCATGAAGAAGATCTCTCAGCTTACTCTCACTCAATCTTTCCCTCCCTGGAGCTCCATGGGATCCATATTGCCCTGAAATCACAATAAAATAGCAGAAATTGGCTCCATGACAAAAACATGACGTTTCTCTATATTGGAAGTTTAGTTGTCCAGCAATTTAAGCAAGCTGAATTAAATCCGGATATGACTATATTCAAGCAATTTTTACCAATTGTAAAACAGCTGAACATCTTTTCCAGAGCAGAAGACAACTCTTGATATGTTCCGTAGGTTCTCAGATCTACCTTCCTCAGGTAGGGAGCACCGTCCATGCTGACCTTGACAAAAAGAGCACCTCGACCAGGTTTTCCATCAACTTCATCATTGTTCTTTGAAGCGGTGGTTAAATTCTTCCTAAAAGATCTTATTGGAGGCCACCCTACAACTTGTGCCCTGACAAGAATAAATAGAACAAGTTATAAATGAACCATAATATTCACAGTAGGTTGACACTCCGCCATGAGAAATTTACATACTTAGCAGCTGGAGCACTGCTGTTGTTAGAAGCAACGGCATGGTTCTGGCTAGCTCCATTTGCAGTTTTGGACTGATCTTTTGAAGAATTGGTCATAAGATTGGTTGGCTGAGTCCCAGAAGTCCTGGATGATAGCATCACATTGATAGAACTCACAGGAAACTTCCCTTGTCCGACAGATTCTGGTGATTTGGAATCAGAACCAGCAGCAGCAGGAAACATCCACTTTCCTTCATTATAAACAGAACTTTTCACCTCTGAGAATCCATCCATGGTATCAGAAAAGCCCCTTTTGTTGCCTGAAACAACATTTTTCTGGGATGAGGAACAGATTCCATCTTTTGAAGGAAGCAGAGGAAACAGTGGCTTTTCATCAAGCAAGCAAAGCTCTGATTGCCGTTCTGGTGATTGGGATCCAGGAAGACCAAGCCTCAACTCTGTAGCCTTAAAATTGAACTTGCTCTTATTCTCCTCTGACAAGCTAGAGACCGTGGAGCTGTCAACTGAAGAACAATCTGACAACCCAAGGTAGTTACGCTCTTTCAGTCCCGAGCTGTTCTGGGGGATCATTTCCATAGAGGGCGAACAAGCTACCATAGATCCATTGCTCTTCCCTTCCCCCTCACCACCCAGCAGTGGTGGAGACATCAGACTACCAAATTATTAACTGCACTGCTCAATGAAAACAAAAATAACCAAATTAACAGATGATGAAGATTAGCATCCAAACCAAAACATGTCAACAGCACAAACTGGGGAAGCTACATGAAACTTAAATCCACAAAGAGCAATATAACCAGACTTGTAGAAATTCTGATAGATTGGACATCATGTATTTTTCTCATCAAGATTGGCCCACCGAAATAATTGAGAGCATGAATAAAGGTTCTTTAAGAAGACAAGTTTCTGCTAAAACAAACAGAAACTTGCAGGAAAACAATTCAATTTTTAACACATAGAAAAGCTCTGGCCACTAGATCTATGAAGAGAAAAGAAAACCCAGCTTGGGCCAGTGGGAACTGGTACTGCAATCATAATCAATAATACAGCCAACATATAATTGTAAGGAATCTGACCACAAACCACCATATAGTCCAATTATCAGATACACAATGCTTTCAACACCGAAACCAATAGTCTTGCCGTTTAGAGCCCCTTACAAATTATACCAAACACACTGTACACTATGTCATCGACAAGCCTAAGACGGTCCTAAATCTAAAGCAAACCAACAAGAAATTTAGGCGAAACTTGTACGAAAATGGAACCGTGAAATCACCACCAATGAAAAGTTGTAACAAACGCAACAAAAATAACTAAATAGTCCCCAGAACGTCACTCTCTGAATCTTGAATGAAAAATTGGCCTTGAAAACTACCTATAATGAACTTCCACCCCAAAGCCAAGAGATCAGAAACAAATGCACAGTAAAAACAAACTAAGAAGAACAAAAAATACCGCGTGTTTCTAATTTCTCTAGCCCAAAGAAAAGAAACGGTCAACTGGGTTTCAGCAATATTTGTTGGCATGAACAAAGCTTCATCCTTTTCTCCAAAAGCTTCAATTTTTTATCTACCCTTCCTCTAATTTCCCCAAGTTTTCTTGGTAAAAAAGCTCAACAATCTTACTATAACTCAAAAGATCCACCAAAAATCTCAAAAGGCAGAAAATGCTTGACACATTGACTTGAAACAAAGAACCCAAAACCCAAAAAACTGAAGCAAAAACAGTAAACAAAACCAAACCTACAAACGCCAAGCTGTAAACAAATCAAACCCAAAACTCAAACAGCATCAAGATCCCAGAATTCCCACAAAGCTCAAAACTTTCACATACACTAAAACCAATCCATAGTGTTAAAGACTTGAAAGCTTTTCAAGAAGTAATAGGACGATGGAATATTCTCGAGCAGCACACGTACCTGAACAGCGAACCCGTATGGATCAGACAAACAAGAACAAGACCCAGAAACGCCTTTCTGAACTCGTCAAACAAATTTTTTTAGCTAAAACAAAGTGACTGAAAGCAAACCAGAAAATGAGAGAGAGAAAGAGAAAGATGGGGGCTTTCAAGGCTCTTCCATTAAGCAGAAAGCAACAAAAGCTTTTTTTAGGCCGAGGAGCTCGAAGCCTGCAACTAATTAATAAATTATATTTAAAATAAGAGGGAAAAATGGAAAGAGAAAGCAGGGGCAAAATGGGGAATTCGTGTTATTTAATTGGGGGTTTAATAAAGAGTTTGTCTGTGATATACGGACCGGCTGGTTTTGCACGGCGCCGATCTGGGACAGGAGGAGGAGTGAGGTTTACGGTTGCGATTGAGAGGGGCTGGTGCATCTCAGCCGTTGATAAAATATTATATATTTATTCGGTTTATTTTATTTTCCGGGTTTTGGTGTAGGAAAATCGGGGAGGGAGGCCATAGAAAATATGTTTTGGTCGAAAACGGTTGGTTAGCTTACTTACATTAGAGCTACGGGTTTAACTTTATTTGATTTTCTTAAACACATTATAAAAATTGTTAAATGATTGTTAAGTCGATTACGATAATTCTGCTGACGTAAACATACAATAAAACTTTGTTTTCATTGATAACGGTGAATTTAACATGAGTCATAGATTGTCTTTATGAAACTGTAACATTTGAGATGTGCCTAGAGACTATGTTGGCCTAATATGTTTGTCATTTGGTCTCGTTTGGTTTTGGTTAATAAACCAAATATATATAGGATCACGATTTATTAATTAGAACTCATTTTAGTTTAAAATTGAAAACGCGATAAAATTCCAATAAAAAAAATATATGTTCCAAACCTTCATTATACGAACATTCAAGAGCATAAAATTCTGAAGAGACCACAAATGAGAAAAGGACCCCAAATATAGAACCTCTTTAGCTCAAAAATCATGCATATATACTGTAGTATACCCATGACTCTATTTAAGCCGCGTTACTGGTTTTCGATACTTTTTCTTATTTGCCTTAATTTGGTCCTTTTCTTCCATAATTGAAAGCCCCATATATTTTTTTTTCAGTTGATCAAGGAAAAATTCAGAAAAAAAAAAAATTAATGTTATTCAACCACCCCCTATCATGATCCAGAAGTCATCTCATCCTGCAATAGAATAAAGCAGAGTAAGCATTGTTTCCAGTTTTGGAATAGAATAAAAGGAAATTCAAAGCATAAAGTTCACAACTGCATAATTGATATACAGAATTGTTGCCCAGAAGAGTAAATCACAATGCATCATCCCAGGAAATGCGATTTCATTCTTAAAAGCTAACTCATTTTCAATAATAGTAGCAGTTGCCATTATTTTTTCCCCTGGCGGCCTTTACAAAACTTGTTCTTTTTTAATATTAGCTCTGATTTTCCGGAGCATTATGGGGAGTTAAGAGTCGTGAAACTTGTTCTTTAATTACAATATCATGCTTTCAGTAGAGGGTAGATCTTTTAAGTATGTTCTGCTTCTTTATTTTCTAGACTTCTCTTTATCCAAAATCTTGAAATACTAGCACTCATTTGGTACGCGAACTTTTGGTTTTTGATCAAATTCTATTTATTAAAGCTCCTTTGATTCTTTTATTTATATTTTTAAAATATCAACATATCTATCTGTATGATTATAACAAATTGAGTTTCGAAATATAATTGATTAAACTTACAACAGGAAAAAAGTAACTCAAACTTCACCTTATTGTCAGTAAAAACAAAATAAAAGTTCTAAAAGTATACCGATCAAATAGAAATGTGGAACTCGTAATCTAGCTACTCGTCTAGTGCTCAAGAATGAAGATGGAAGCTATAAGAGCATCTTCAACATTTGGTCTAAAATCTATAATAGGTTTAGGATTTGTAAAATCTATAATAGGTTTAGGATTTGTAAAATCTATAATAGGTTTAGGATTTGTAAAATCTCATCTCAAACTTACTACCTAAGTTGAGCTAAAATAAGATTTACCTAAAATGTGTCATATTTGGACTCAACCAAATATGATCAAACATATAATTTATGAGGGTGAGTGGGTGTGGGTCATTATCAGATTTTATTATTAAATAATTGAGTTTCACTTTATGTATGATTAAATAATGATATAAAATGATTAAATATGTTTTGATTTTGCCTTCATTGTTAGAGATGCAAAACCTATATGAATATTATAGGTTTAGATGGCCTAAAATTTAAATATAAGTTTAGAATTTAGACCAATTATTAGAGATGCTTGACTAAAATTATCTACCTACGGTATCGGCTTTTTTTTATAAAAATTAATTTAATTTAATATTTATTCTTTTTAGAAATAGCTTTTAGTGGGGGTGGTAAATGGAATTTTCCATCACAATTTGGGCCAAAAATAGTATTCACGCTCTGCCCCAGCCAAAAACGTCTACACTGCTCGGGATTACCAACAAGTACAGAGGGCAAAACGGGAAACTGGAACAAAAATGGAGTGGGTGAGAGCGACGTAAGGGGCATTTAATGGGAGAGAGAGAAGAGAGATTACTTGATTAAACAAAAACTATAATTAAATAATTAAGAGAGAGTGATTGGGGGACAAAGAAAAACAGGGGGAAAGGGCGCGTGATTGGGGGACAAGAAAGCGGCACTTGACGTCTGTTTGCCGGGTCCTGACGGAGACATCTAACCTCCGTTACCTTTTTCCATCATTACCCCTCAGGTTTATTTTTATTATTATATCCAAAACCCCGAAATGCCTCAAGCATCATTAACCTTGCCAGACCCGGTCTCGCACGCTTCGA
This sequence comes from Fragaria nilgerrensis, assembly GCA_010134655.1. Classification (NCBI taxonomy): domain Eukaryota; kingdom Viridiplantae; phylum Streptophyta; class Magnoliopsida; order Rosales; family Rosaceae; genus Fragaria; species Fragaria nilgerrensis. The sequence continues at coordinate 13,206,416 of CM020977.1, forward strand.
GCATGCATGCTCCGGTCCATCATCACCCCTACGTCACCCCTAACGTCACTGCCCTAACCCTACTCGGCCTGGTTCTGGCTCTTCTCTTGGGTGTATTTATGGTTAAAGAGGCATCATCATATGCATGGCTGCTTCATTGTGTCTGCAGGATTAGATGGGTGTGTCTGTGTTTTGTGTCTGAGCTAGAACTACTAGTAGCAGTAGTAGTACTGGTGCTCGGGCTAGGTCTGATCGAGCTTCTGCTATGGTTGGGTGGTTCATTAAGCTATGGCAGATACGTTCATGGCTGCTGGAAAAGTATGAGACACGCGTGATTCCGACGTGACATGCCGGACTGGAGTTGGGGGAGACTTGTGTGGAGTGGAAGCATCAAGTCATATCAATCAAGCATGAGAGAGGAAGAGGTGCGTGGTGATAATGGAGGGGAAAGGGTGGGTTGCTATTTTTGAACTTTGAGGGATTTTGTGCGTCAATATTTTGGGTTTTCCTTCCTATTTCAGTATTTTGCATGATCGTGGAGGAGCCGGGTTTGTGGAGAGAGATTTGGTAGGGGATGCAAATAGCATGACTAGATCACATCAATTTGAACGTGTTAGAACGACTAAGCTTTGGATTGAGCTTTCTTGCTCACCTAGACCAGGCAAACTTGGGTACCGAAATTGAGTTGCTAACCCGAACTAGATGAGTTATTTGACCAATTTATGTTGTCACTTGGCACAAATTCAAAATTATGGTCACTTGCCTATAGTAATCTTGAAATTTACTTTCTTAGATATTTGGTACCTGATATATGGGTTCTTGATATATGGGTTTCATAGTGTCATTTTAGAATTTTATGTTGATAAATTTTATTTACACATGGTTAAATATTAAATACACATCTCATACTTAATACACTGTCAAATAACTTTATAATATTAACATTTAACTAGATACACATCTTTAAACTTCCTAGACTACCTTCAATCAAAATATACCGATACTACCATATATATTTTCTAAATACACATTCATTTATTTTTTTATATCATCTCGACTTGGAAAGAAAATAAAAGATTTCCCTCTCCTTGCTAAACAACGAGAAGACTATTTTTTTCTTTACAAACTCAAGAACATTCAAATTGATCCACCATGATTGATCAATGTATGTAGAATCTTTTGACATATTCATTATTTTAAACGTTTTGCACCCAAACATGTTTTAGATCATTGCAAAACATATGCCAATTAGATCACCAGTTTCTTCTGCTTGAAAACCTTGAGCATGGATACTCCACTTGTTTGCAGGATAGACAGTACCATTTTAAGTCTTTGCATGGTTGAAGCCAACCAAAAACCTTCATCTGTTTGAGCGAATCTATTATTATGAATCATTAAGCTCTTGCCTATGAGACCATGATTAATCCTCGATGAATTCAGTTAAAAATATGTCTATTGTAAGTTTTAAGTTTAAAACTTTATTCATGTAGAGAGAATAAAACGTTAAAGTGAGATGTAATGTATTTCAAGTTTTCAATAATATTATCTAATTAATATAGACCTCTTTTTTGGTAATTTGATATACTTAAATTTTTTGATGTTAGATATATATAAAAAGATATGTCTATTTAGTATCTAGGAGTGTGAATAAAATTTCTCTTCTATGTTATGACTCAACCTTTTTTTTCAGAAAGATGTACTTGTGATTCAAAGTTGCGTTCATGTCAATGTCTAGGTTTTGTACCCAGGGTTTATGCACATTAATCGATCCATGCCATTGTGTTTACTACATTTGAAATCGATTTCTACGTACACTTCACAGTTTATTGTTTCAAGTACTAAATAGTTGAGCCAAAACGAGCATCAAAAACATGATTTGCATACTAGATCCAGTTTCACAAGGTCTTAAGTTTTTTTTTTTTTTTTTTTGGGGTCTGGACTCAAGGTTTTAAGCTTGGCTTGGTCATCTTTGTTCAAGATCTAGCTCGAGTTGTTCAATAGCAATCTTTGTATCTCTTCGAGCAACTCTAGCGGAACTGCCACCAGAAGGCTTAACAAATTCCCAAACTGACAGTCTAATCCCTGACATTGGGAAATTTCCTGTCTTTTGTTCAGTGTTTGTTTCTCTCTCATTCTCCCTCTTTCCTTCTCTTATCTCTCTTCCTACTAGGCCAAAATGTTAATCTTCATAACACTTTTCTCCTACCCAGACACAATTCTCTTCTCTCACCTATCTATTGGACTGAATCAAAATCAAAATAGTATGTTAACCAACAAAAGATAATAAGTAGCAAATTATTATCTCGGGTTCATGACATCCTTCATCAAGTTAAGCTTTTGAACAAAGCAAGCCAAAACATTCAACAACACGAACATCATCTTTTCACAGACCAAAACATGGCCCATGTTTAAATGTTTTGGGCCTGACGAGCTGGGTTAGATTATAGTTTATAGCCCATGTCTTATGGAAGACACAAAATCTAACCGAACCATTAACCATTTCGGCCGTTACAGTTGACACAAGAAACGTACAGAAAAAGGAATTGGTTGAAAGTGAGATTGCGATCCAGACAAGCTTCACTACATCAGATTCTCAGTCTACTTCAACTTTCAACCGTCACTTCCCTAGGTTTCCAATCTCCTTTTGGCCCACCAGTATGAAATTTTCTTGAAGAAGGTAAGAACAAAACGAAGCAACCCAGAAGATTCTTTGCTGTGCAAGCATCAACATTGCTCCAAAAGAGACTTGGTTACGCGTCAGTCTTTGTAAACAAAACAAGCCTGTGTGAGTGGAATGTGTTCGAGGATTTGTCTCAAAAAGCTATATGACCCTTTTTTTTTATGAGACCAAAGTATATATCGAACAACATAACTAATCGAAACTTTCATTTTCATTTCCGCGAACCAAATAAGACCTTAATGACGGGTGCTGTTACGTTTTTTTTATGATAATATCTTGTTCTCCTTCGAGCCTACATAAGCATGTTTTGGTTTATTAGTCACCATAGACAAGGCCATATTTGACTAGGATCCGGTAACAACATATGTCTCTTGTGGTGCAAATTCAAACACATGAAAAGTAATGTTGGCTTCGTTTGCAGCTCCAGTCCAACTGAGAAAGAAAAACAGTACGGTAAGATTTGCTAGTCCTTGTCTGATGGGATAGGGATTCTAGGATTAACTGTATTTAAGTCAAAAATATAGGTGGTGATCGAGGTCTTTACCAAGCATACAATCTTCACGGTTTAAGTTCCACACGGCAGATCTTCTAAGATAGCAACCCTCTGGTTGATCATGGTTTTCTGATTTGAGGGAGTGGTGCCAACATTTAAAGGTTGGTCTCTGTCAAGAACACATGGTCGAGTTAAGTGAGTGCAACTCAAGTTTTCCATATAATACATCTCAAAAATAGATCCGGATTCAACTCATCTCCGATCAATCATGTGTTATTGTATATAACTAGATTGGAAAATGAGAATACATAATCACAATTTCAACGCTGAATTACACTCAATCGCGGAAACAAGTCACTGCCGAACAATGATCGATTATTTGGCGTGCCATCGATTTCCCCTAAGCTCATCCATCACTTCATAACTCCAATTCAGCACTCCAAAGCTAGGTTAAAGTATACCTAGATACAAATGAAAGTAAAGAGATCTTAATTACACTATGATGATCCCATTTGATTCTTTCCTGGTGCTTCTCCTAAAATGCAATCTTGCTTTAGTGCTAGTGAGTACTCATCTGCCGATCTACAAAACTAGCTCTTACCCACAGTTCCTTTTATGCATGAGTTGGGTGACACGTTATGTATGTAGCTTTGTATGAAAAAGTGGTATCAACCTCATAATTGGGTAAGAGCTCACTCAACAACCTAATTGGGGCTCCTCTTGCTCAGAAAAGCTCATACATCTTAGGTGTCTACCATTTGAGTTCGTAAAGAAAAGGGACTACTATGACTCCACCCAGATTGAAAGAGATAAGCATTGCAGGCGGCTTCTCCAGAGTCCTACTTTCACCATTGAGGCTTTCACAAGTGACAAACAAAGCTGCAAACTGAATTATGAATTCTATTTTCTTTTTCCTTTTTTTCTGTTTGATAAGAACATGGAATTGAATTACTCACCAACCTCATGCATCAATAATATGGGATCTAATATAAAACCTTGGCCAACCATTGATGATTTCCACATGATGATCGTGAGATGCTTTCAAACCTATTGAATGGGGGGGGGGGGGGGGGGGGGGGGTGGGTGCCCTGCATAACATCCAGTCTTCCTTGGCTAACTTTCTGCGTCTTGTACTCAACATCGAGATCTTTCTTGTTTGGCAGACTACTACTCGTTTAAGCAAAATTTTGATTTATGTCATCGTTATATTATCTACCGACAAATCAATTCCGTCTATGTTTTAATGAAATAAAATGACTTATGTTCATGCTTCAAGTTTCATTGTCTATTTTTACGTCGTGAAAGTTATCTAAACAAGAATCATACCTAATACTAGACGGGTTTCTTTCCAAAACTGAAGAAGGATCAAGGAATACAGCTAATGGGCATTTCTACACGATTTGATGTATGGAATTTTCATTCTTGCTTTCACATTTTCAGATCCAAAATAAGTTTGCCTCTTTGTTTCTTTATTCCCAAGTAAACAAGGCAAAACCAGAAGACAAACGTCGAAATCGCTCAATTCTCTCCATTGTGCTCACCACCGAGACACCAGACCCCACTCTCATTTCCGTACCATGGCCCGGACAGTTAAGTGTACTCTTTACACGTACCCAGCTCCCCCCTCTATTTCATTTTATAAAAACCCTCCCTCCCTCCCTCCCTCCTTTCCCAATCCCAAAAACCCAACTCTCCTTTCCCTTCTTCTTCTTCTTACCTCATCCTCCTAACACATGAGTGAAGGAAGAAGAGGCTCGTCATCTTCATCTTCGTCGTCGTTGTTTTCTTTGTTGGGTTTAAGGGATGGAGAGCCAGGATCTTTCGCCGCCGCACGTGGACGCGTCTCGGCCTTCCTTGGGGTTCCCTCTCGGCACCGCGCTCCTCCTCATCATCATCTTCAGCTTGAGCGGCGTCTTCTCCTGCTGCTACCACTGGGATAAGCTCAGATCACTCCGCAGGTCGTTCGCCGAAGACTCCAACCCCGAAGCCTCTGACGACATCGAAGGCCAGCCTCCCTCCAAATCTAAACCCGCTCATCTGGTAATTAATTTCGCTAATTCTCTCGAGATATATATAGACAGTCTAACTACATAACATTGCTGACATGACATGCTGACATGACTACATAACATGCTGACATGACTCTTTCGGTTTTTATTAGGACATGAAGCAGACCCAACAGCAAAGCGTGCCGGTGATAATGCCCGGAGATCAGATTCCGAAGTTTATGGCATTGCCGTGTCCATGTGAGCCGCCGAGAGAGGAGAAGGTAGTTGTCAAAGTTCAAAAACCGCCCAAGCCGCCTCGCTTTCCTGTACCTCTGTATTGAGCAATTTCACTGTGTACATAGTAAATGTAATTAATATCAATTCAATTATATTTTAGCTCAGTTAAATCTATAAAACAAAGATTTCCACCAGTGTTGATGCTTCTTCTGGGAATGCATCAAACTGTTCCTAAAAGGGGTCTGAAGATCTTCATTTTTTTTTGTTAATTTGTGACAAAGTGAAGAACTGAATTAGTTGGTCTGGCTTTGTTCATAACTTAATTATGATCAAACACTCAGTCGGTGCAATAATTATGGATGCCAAATTCAGACACCTGGATTGCCATTTGGAGTGACTTTGGAAGGCCAGCTTTTAGAGAAGAGCATCTGTGAGTGTTTGTTCTTATTTGATACCAAATTAGGATTTTGGAGGATAGCAAAGTATGGTTTTTACTTTTAGCTTGAACCATATGGGTGAATTATATATAATTTTCCAGGAAATGTACAGTAATGATTTGCTCTTTCCAATTTAGGAAAAAACACAGATTGCTACGGGAAATGTACTCCATGTAATTTTTTGTGTTTACTCGTGGAGTTATGGTGAATGATTTAGGGATGAATGAAGAAAACTCTGAAAGGTATGAGAATCAAGTACCTACCGCATCATGTAATCGAATCTTTGACACAATAAGAAAACTTATCAGATTTAAGTGTATTTTTCATTATTTTGTATATGTAAAAGCGCGGGAATACTCTTATTATTTTATGTAAGTAAACGTGTCATATCTCATCATTTGTACGTGTGTTTGTATAAACACACAAGAGTACTGTATTCGAATATTTTTTTACTTTAATTTGTCAAATAAGCCATGTACATGTCCTATTTCTCATTCTGTAACGCTTCCTCTTTAAGCACAGATAAAAACATTGAAAATGCATAGAAAGAGATGCGAGCTAGAATGAAAACCGATGAAAAATGGAATACAACAATCACCTCTAACAAATTAAACAAGGATAGTTTTGTCTATTGAAGCAGGCAAAGGAATTGGCAGGAGCGTTTGTATCTCTCTTTTCTTGTTGTCCTACATGCAATGTGATATGAATTCATATCTTCTGTTGGTGAAGATTAAGATTAATGTTCACTTAGCATTATTTGGGGAAACAAACCCCTATTTGGGGAACTTTAAACAGTTAAATTTACATATAACTGAAGCAAATTAAGAAAAAACTTGAAAGATAAAAACATTTGTATATGTGCTTCACTTTCAAGCACATATATGTTGGGTTTGCTGATGATGGGTGAGTGGGTCACAGGTACATGGGCATGTATGGTTGTTTCTACACAGAAAATCCTATTAGCTAGTGCTGTGTAAGAGTCTTACATAAAGTGCAGAAGACAGTAGTTTCACTCTTTAGCGATCAACTACTCAAAAGCTTTCAGATGTGTTTATGGATTCACAGTAACTCGATCTGTGGACAGCTACCCAAATATTTTGGTGGAAAAAGTGTCTTGCATGTTAAACCATGGCATAGTACCAAATCAAGACCAACAAGTACCATTGCAATTTTTCCATAAACAAAATGAGTGCACAGTAGTTTTGTGCATTACAGAACATAAAGCCGCCCACAAAATGATAATGATCATGATCAACATCCTGGTAACTTCCCACGGAACTCCTCCACTTTCCCTTGTTCTGTCTAAATCAATTAGGTATGGAAATGCAATCAGGTTTGACGACTGACGGCTCCAACAGTTTATTGTTCTTTCCTTGGTCACAGAAGAAGTCTAATTTCCGATTTTAATTACTTAGTCTTAATGTATAGATAACATGTCTTCATTCACTCACTAATAGATCATGGAATTAGTCTTGTAAGCAATCATTTTAGTTCATCCTCAAAGGTTTTCTAGGCTTAGAAATTACTAATCCGTGTCAAGAGATCATATGAGAACGTTTCTTCCCCCTTAGTCACTAAGAATTGACTGAGATTTAACTCCAATCAGCGTTGCACACTCTTAATTACTAACCTGACCACATGTTTGAAATTTCTCTCGATGAGTTATTTTGATGATGAATTAAACTATATATCAAAATATCAATACTTTTGAATTGTTTCTTTAGTAGCTAGCTAGGCCTCCATTATGATTATTAACCATTAATTTAATTTGACTCCGCTGTTGATTAACACAGAAGAATCATACACACGACTTATCCGCGCATTGCTTTTTTCTATAGTTTTAGTTTGATTCTGGTGTTTTTTTCTTTTCTTTTTCCAAAATGCAGAATCCATAAAACCCCCACAACCTAAAGATATTTGAAAACAGCGGGAAACAGATAATGGTATGATAATGACATGTTGCAGAAAGCAAGAAGTTTTCATAATCAAAAGCTTTAAAAAGATTTTAGCCGATTAATTTGACGTCATGGAAAAGTGAACTAGCTTGATCATCATGGCCAACAAAGACGACGCTCTTCCTTCTTCAACTACAAGTCTCTCTCTCTCTCTCTCTCTCTCTCTCTCTCATAGCTAGAGAGAAAGAGAGAGCCTTCATATTCATGTCCTAACTTCACTGTTTCGATGGACCCTGTTGGTGCTGATCGCTTTAAACTTCAAAGCCACTACTACTATGATGATTTCATCACCACTTTCTTTCTTTCTTTCGCACTCTCTATCTCTCTCTTGAGTTTAATTACAGTACGTACTGGAAGATCGTAATCGATCAGCTTTCCTCATGTAGTCCAGCTTGATCTTGTTGCCCTATAATCACTTTTCCAGTTCCATCATCGCGTACCACCCTTCTTAATTTGTTTTCGTCAACAGTGCCTTATCACGCTCCCCTTCGATCGATCAATTCCTCCAAATTTTAGGTGGTGGTGTTCTGAAATATACCCTTCATTACATTCTTGAGTGACACACAATCTAAGGATATGATCATTCATAGAAGGACGATCAAAATATCTTTCCACTACAAATATCTATCTACTACTCTTGCTGCTTACAAGGAAATCACATTTTCTTTTCTTTTCTAAATATTTTTGAAATGTCATAGACTCGGACTTTCTGTCCTCTCGCTTTTCGTAAGGACGGATTTAATGGTCTCCATAGCTAGAATATGGCTCTTCTTGACATATCTGTACATTAAGCGTTGCCTATGAATCTGAAGGCATCAACGTTTACGTAATCTTTTAAGTATTTATATATAGCTAGCTGAAACATAATCACTTTAGAAGTAAGAAACATGTTATAGTATATATTGTTGCCTAAAACTAACTAAAACTAAAAGTTACTCCATAGGTGCTTTCTATCTTCCATTTGTACTTTCCAGTTTCATTCAGGAGAAGCATTTATAAGTATTTAACTTATATTTAACTTATATCATGGTACCAGTACTTCTAACAAAAGATTCATATTTTTAATTAGAAGCTAAAGTAAATCACTACACATGTCAACATTTTGGTTTCAATTTTGAAGAAATTAAACCACTTGGATTATGGTCATATATCATAATCAAAACCCACCTCAGTTCAAGATTCCTGCATATATTTACACAGTAGTTACTTGTAAGCAAACTTTTCACCAGGATGATCCAAGTGACTTTGAATTTTCCAATTCAAGTATGCTATACATATAAGCACAATTTAATCATTGCTTATTATGATATACACAACCCAACTGCCCGAATGAATTTTTCTTACTAGCTCTCATTGGAAATTATAGACGTCTTTGTATGCCACCAACTCCATTACAAATTAAGCAGCAGCCTCTCTCTCTGCTTACCTAATTTGTTTCCCAAGAAACAAAGAAGAAAATCAAGTGAAAAGTAGGTTTGGCAAACGTACGGATGATAAGCAAGCAAGCAAGAGCTGTGTATCAAATGGGGTCTCAAATGCACTAAAAATCACATGGCATGGAGACAGAGATGGACAACTGCTAGTGGAATCCACAGTGAACTTATCTCTACAATGCTTGATGATGTAACTTGCAATTTTGTTCTTATAGGCTTAGCTTGACAAGCCATAGAGATAATGTTAAGTAAGGGACTAATTATATGTCATCCTAATTAATCAAAGATTGTTTGATTAAGATTGTCCTGATTTACTGCTTTAACAATGGTGGGGTTAAAGCATAATTCACGGATATACAAGAGGAGTGGTTGATATCATATTCTTGGATCTTGATGATCTGCTATACTACTATATAATATATCACCACAAGAATCAACAATGAATCTAATTAATAGGCAATGGAAAGAGCCGCATATATTGCTCTCCTTTAAGGCTTTAAGCTCGAGCAGTGCATTGCTGATATGTATTGTATTTAAACGCTTTCATGTTTCTTGCAGAACCTTATTTTATACAGACACACACACATATTATACAATCAGTAACAAAATTAAAGACTTACATAAAATATGGGGTACATAGATCACAGATTTAGATATTTTGTACGAATGAAAAAAACGATAGATAGAGATCGAGACCATTCACTCGTCATTTTCCCTGGTATGAATCGGAAACATACTGTAGAAAACCAGCCATTAGTTACAGTAATAATTAACAAGCTAGGGACATCAGTCCGGCAAATTAATCAGAATCTAGCTAGCATATATACATTGAAATATTCTCAGACAAAAGTTTCTTCATTAGAATGTAGCATGGAAGAAGATAACAATATTCTCGATCTCAGCACACAGTTAATTTTTGTAGCTTAGATTCGTAAACCTTTGAGATAACATTATTCTTAATCTCAACTATGTTAAAGTCGAATTAAATTTTTTAGTTAAAAGTACAATTAGCATCAAATTATATAGAGAGAACTCTATTCCCTCACACGGTTTGCTTTCGTTAATCTACTGGCCATATATATTAATGCACATTTAGTTTCAATGTAATTTTGCTATATGCATGATCGATCATGAGAATATTTCAAACAAAGTTGATTTTCATAAGGGCCATGATTTCGATTTTGGAAAAACTATAACAAATCTCATCAGAACACAATGCAATCATATCATGAAGAAGGCAACCCAACATTAGCAGATGGGAAGGTTAGGTCTTTGCTGTTGAAGCCAATGACTCGAAGCTCGCTGATGTTGATATTAGTGGGGTTAGTATTAGTAATCAGGCACAGTATTAGTAATCAGGCACAAGAAACCCATCAAGGGCATAATCTATCCCAGGATGAAGTTGAATTAGTGGAATCCCTGTAGGAAGTTAGGTTTAAATCATAAAAAGAACTTAAACTATGGGTTTTGAGCATTTTCCTTTTGACCTTTTCTCATCAGCAGGTTTCTTTCTTCTTCCATTTCTAGTGCTGTTGATGCAAATATAGTTCTTTGTTCTTGCAACCAACCAAAACGCTCTCTCCTAGTATATCCAATGAGTATATACATATATGGATATCTTATAGTACTCTTATCTTATACTTAAATGGCCATTTAGGTTTTGATTTCAGATCATATGGGGTTGCCTAGCCAATCATAAAGCTAAGCAGATAAGTGTCATATTCTCATCAAGTACTTTATAACCAGATTTCAACAAGTTGTATGAGTGGGATACTACTTGCTGCGCTAGCTATTCATATGCCGTTCTACTAAGGATCCATTTTTTTGACATATATAAGGGATGGGGGATTGCACCAACTTTTCAATCACAAAATCACATCTCCACCGTTCAATATGTAGTTCTATATGAGTAGATCATTTCTGTAAATTTTCAGAAATTTTGGTGATCGTTAAGGCATTCAAAACTACGATTTATAATTATAAGCATGAACGGTTCAGGTTTGGCAGATTTGGTTCATTCATTGATTTAATCTTGTTCGACACCTTAACGATCACCAAATTGGCTGAAAATTTGCAGAATTGATCTATATATAAGGACCAACAAACTGAATGGTGGATATTCAAAAATATAATCGAAAAGTTAGTGTAATCCCCCATCCCTCATATATGTAAAAAAAATAGATCCCTTAACTTTATTATTATTATACTTCAATAATAATAAAAATGTTGGGTAGGTTCTGTGACTTCTGTCGATCTGTTTATTTCTTCTTGTATCGGCTTTGCTTGACATGAAGATGGAACTAGCTTGTTCTTGCATGCATGCCAAATCTTACGGCTTGATCAATTCAACAAGTATATACAAATCCACAAGCTGTTGCGAGCAACTGAGATTATTTTTTTAATTTTTTTTGAATTAAATGAATTTCATTCTCATATAAATAGTACATCATGAATCGATCCACTGCGTACAGAGGGCAAATAAGATCAAATGACTCACGTGTAGGTAGCACCCTCACTACACATTTCAGCTCTCATATCACCACAAAGCAGGCTAAAACAAAAGCAAAGACAAAACAAAAGAAAAAACAAACCTATAATATATGAGAACATAGTTTATAGGCAATTATTCTGAAAATATAACAAAGAAAAAAAAAAAAAAGCATGAACCCAGGCCCAAACAAAGCCCAGGCCCATCCGCTAAGGGCACCCATGCCTTGAGCTCCCCTCAGCCGCCGTCTCCATTTCCGGTGGCCATCCCTGCCACCAGAACTGCACCATCCTTAGACTATGTCGCCTCAAAACAAACAGAGATCCGAAACCGGATTCCTCCTTGATCCGCTAGATCTCTCTCAACCCGATCTGATTACGCCCCCTAACGATTGACGAAGATCAAAAGCTCTGCCGCTGATCTAGAAAACTAGACCACCGCCGCAGCCACAGTCCACCACAAAACACCACCGCCACACACAGATCCAATCTAAAGTAGATCAAATCCTATACCGTCAGAACTGGATTCGACTTTGATCCCTGCAAAACTGTCACTGCCGCCGTCTCCAATCTCAAAGATCGGAGTCGTTAACCAAGCCGACGTCGTCCAGGCCGCCGTCAAACCCAAATCAAATCACGATCTAGGGCTTACCTCCACGCCGGCCGCCGAAACTGCTTGGAAGCTTGCCCACGCTGCCCAAACGCGATCTGGGCCACTCACCACCAGCCAAGGAGCCGGAGTGAATCGCCGTCGCCGCCTGCTCGATCGTCTCCTCTCCTAGGAAAACCCTAGCAGAGAGAGAGCCGACTATTATGTCCGAGCTACTGAGATAATTAATTGGCATGCTGTAGCAGGTAGCAATAAAAGAAAATATACATGTTTACCCAAAAATATGTAAAGCTAAGAACAAGTACATGTTACCAAAAAATGGTGCTGCATCAAGAAGAATTGATTCTAGTCTCAAAAGCCTTTCATTCCAAAACTTATCAAGAATCTATTTTTGTTTAAGACTTGATAGCTACACTAGGCATGTATAAGAAGATTTTGATTAATTTGCTCCATTGATGTTAAAGTTCTCCAGCTTTTGATTTGGTAAGACAGTTACACACGTATTGTACTGAGTAGTGTTTATCTGGTCAGTTAGTGACTAAGAAATTCTAGGTCAATCACTATTAGATTTAGAGCAAATGCCTATTTAATACTAATTTTAGGAAGTTTTGACCCATTCCAATGAAAATCATTTTTCATTGCCCATTTACACAAATCTTAAAAAAGAGACAATATTGTCCATCATAAATATCAAACCTACCTCTCCTCTTTCTCAATTACCCGATCAGGCCTCTCTCTCTCTCTCTCTCTCTCATCCTCCACGAGATATGAAGCCAGCCATGCCTCGCCGAAGCAAGCCAACGCCGATCAAAGCCTCACCGACGCCGACCAATGCCTCGACGACGATGACTCTCTAACGAAGGATTTGCAAACCTCTCTCTCTCTCTCTCTCTAACTCTCACTCATAGATCCGTCACCGGCGACCTCATCCTCACCTCCACCATCTCCGACAAGCTCATCCTCTCCTTCGCCTAATCGCCGCCTCGTCCTCGTCGGTCGCTGCAACACTATGAGTCCGAAGAACAGCGTCAAATCCAGATCTGGTCATGTCGTCTACACGTTGGCGCTAGGAAACGTCGATGCGAGCCGAGCTCAAGGAGATCCGTCACGCTCCGCTGTCGTCTCCGATCAGAGGTGTTCGTCCTAGCTTGGCAGGTTTACTACCCCCAGTAGAAGTTTACTAGGGGTAGTAAACTTTATTTGTCCGCATCTAAGTTGATTTTTTTTTTTGTGTTTTAATGTATATACTGACTAGGAAAATATTGTATTGCAAGTTTACTACCCCCAATAAACTTTACTGGGGGTAGTGAACTTTATTTTTTCACATTTAAGTTGATTTTTCATTGTTTTAATATGTATAATGGCATTGAAGCTACTGTTTTGTAAGGTTACTACCCCCAGTAAAAGTTTACTACACATCTAAGTTGATTTTTCTCCGTTTGAATATGAATTATGGCATTGGAGCTACTGTTTTGCAAGTTTATTACCCCTAGTAAAAGTTTACTTACTAGGAGTAGTAAACTTTATTTTTTTGCATCTAAGTTGATTTTTCTCCTTTTAAATGTGAATTATGGCATTGGAGCTACTGTTTTGCAAGTTTACTACCCCCAGTAAAAGTTTACTAGGGGTAGTAAACTTCATTTTTTCGCATCTAAGTTGATTTTTCTCCTTTTAAATATGAATTATGGCATTGGAGCTACTGTTTTGCAAGTTTACAACCCCTAGTAAAAGTTTACTAGGGGTAGTAAACTTCATTTTTTCGCATCTAAGTTAATTTTTCTCCTTTTTAATGTGAATTATGACATTGGAGCTACTGTTTTGCAAGTTTACTACCCCCAGTAAAAGTTTACTAGTGGTAGTAAACTTTATTTTTTCGCATCTAAGTTGATTTTTCTCCAGTAAAAGTTTACTAGGGGTAGTAAACTTCATTTTTTCGCATCTAAGTTGATTTTTCTCCTTTTCAATATGAATTATTGACACGACCCGCCCCGAATTTCACCATGAACCCGGAGTAAATCGTGCGGGGACCACCTCCAAGGAAAGATTTACCGTAAAATTTGGTACAACCTCCCTTGAAAATGGACAACATTTCCAATAGAAACCTGCAAACACATCTAAAGGTTCCAAATCCAACCTTAACTTCTGGAGCCTTCGTGCTCCTCAAAAACAATCACCATCAACATGATAATAAACATCATCTAAGATAATATACATCCTCCGTCAAATATTCTAAAGTATCAACAAGCCTTCACCCACAACCAAAAATATATACATTAAATCCAAGTATTCAGAGCTACTAGACACTAGCGGAAGTAAGAAAACACATGTAGGCTAAACATGTAACCTACTGGTGAAAGGTGGTGAAAATACGGGTGACTATGCCTCGTCTCCTACTAGATCCAATCCGAACTCTGCAGGCTGGGCATTTTAAAACGAAGGGCCCAGGGGAAGACATTAATAACGTTAGAGTGAGTGGACAAAAATAATTTAATAACAAATATTTATGCATTCCCCTTTTAATTTCATAGAAAAATATACTGCATGCGACAGCTTAAAAGTGCTCAACTCATAAACTGGCAATTTCACGACTAGCACTGGCTAGTCACAAACTCAAATAAAATGGAGCCTCTCTGGCTAAACTATATATAAACATATATTCGTATGTATTTACACTCGTCAGACTCCTTGTATGAATCCTAGAAACAATTTAGAAAAATAGAAATTCATACAAGGCTACAAAGCTGGCGTCTAACGCTCACGTTGCGCCATAATGATATTTTTCTCATTATGACCGAAAAGACAGTGTATATATATATACACGCGCATATTCCCTATATAAATTATTATATTTATATAGGGCTACGACGATTGCGTCTAATGCTCACGTCGCACCATAATGGAATTTTACCTCAGTATGGTGGAAAAACACGAATAGCTAGCTAGCATTTATTTATATACATACTATCCTCATAAACATCCAAAATATGTATATCCACCGAAAATCTCATTTTCGGGATCTCTCCAAAGAGGAAAAATTGTCAAATAGCCGAGAAATCAATAAGTCTCGTCAGAAGAAATAAATGATCAATAAAATCATTCATCGCATGCTTTTTAATTAAAACAAAGGTCCACTCACAAATTAGGCCAAAGCCTGATGATGCTCCGAGGCTTCTTCTATTCGGGCCTCCTCACATCCTGTTCTAAATATATAATTAATTTCCCACTAAAATCCAATATTTATACAAAATAGGCAAAATTAACCGAGAGCCATAACCACGCTCATCATTGCCTAACTTCGATATTCTTAAATCGGAATGACCCAAACTTTAATATCATACTCGGCAGCCGTAAATACAACCTTTCTCGGAATTGATTTAAATCCTATGGTCGGATTTTACATTATTTAACCGCCAAAATACCAAACTTCGGAAATTCACAAACCTATTCAAAACTTGTCCGAAAATTCCACAATTCACTTCATTAAACTCCTCTAATTATTACACATTTAAAATTATACAAAACCCCAAAACGGCGGCGATGGCGGCTCCGCCGGCAGCAGCGGCTGGAGGCCGATTCCGGCGACGTCCAAATTCTACCAAATTTTAACAGCATCTTCCTCTCAACATCCCAAACAACTTTCATAACTATCACTAAGTTCAATTTCAAGCCTAACTAGGTCAATCGAACGAAAATATCCTAAAAGCCATAGAATTTCAACTTCGAATTTCTCCTTACCGAGCTCAAGAGGGAGTGAGCCTTTTGGAGGGGTTGTTGCACGGGAGAAGAGCTACAAAACCGTACCAAGCTTGCCCGGATTGGTGGCCGGAGGAGGGAGTTCCGGCGAAGGAACCACCGCGGCAGTCGCCGCTTTCGGGCGGCAGCTCTCCCTCACGGCGGCGCTAGGGAGGCTCTCGTTGGGCTAGAATGGAAGCTGGGTTGGAGGCCGACCTTTTGGGACCGGTGCGGCGGCGAACGGGCGGCCGGAAACTTCCGGGTCGGGCTGCTCGGGAGAGAGAGCTCGGGAGGGAGAGAGAGAAGAGAGAGAGAGAAAGAAATGGGTTTTGGGCCTCACCCATCCGGCCCAACTCCTCTATATACAACCCAATTCCAAAATTTAACACCCCCAAAAAATAATACCCTAATAAAAATTACCTTTTACTAGTTAAAATTTACTATTTTTACCGTCGTTACATTTTTCTCCTACGAATAACTCTCCGAAATAATCGTCCCTCAAGACCCTTCTAGGGACCAATTAAACTATATCTCAATATCGGAGACGGTAAAAATTCTTATTATAATCAAGCTAGTAAATAAGATAAAATTTTACAGGTCAGGATGTGACAATTATGACATTAGAGCTACTGTTTTGCAAGTTTATTACCCTCAGTAAAAGTTTACTAGGGGTAGTAAATTTTATTTTTCGCATCTAAGTTGATTTTTCTCCTTTTAAATATGAATTATGGCATTAGAGCTACTGTTTTGTAAGTTTACCACCCCTAGTAAAAGTTTACTAGGGGTAGTAAACTTCATTTTTTCGCATCTAAGTTGATTTTTCTCATTTTCAATGTGAATTATGGCATTAGAGCGTGAATTATGGCATTGGAACTACTGTTTTGCAAGTTTACTACCCCCAGTAAAAGTTTACTAGGGGTAGTAAACTTCATTTTTTTGCCGGTATGCTTTCGGCAAGAGCCGGTGACATTTTTTTCAAAAAAATCCAGTGAGACTCCGGCGTCTCCGGCGATTTTGCGATCACCATCAATTTTCCGGCGACCGGTGACCGGAATCCGGCGGCCAGTGTCCGGTGTTCGGCTACCGGAATTCGGTGACCGGCGACCGGCGCCGGTGTCCGGTGTGCTTCCGGGAAAGTCTTCCATTCTTCTTTTTCATTTTTCTCTTTAAATAAAGGTTAAGGGTAAAAAAGTCTTTTAAAATATTATTTTATTATATTTTAATAAAGATTTGAGTATTTGAGCTTAAAATAAGTACCTTGTATTCAAATAAGCTAATAAAAAAGATTATCATTGAAATGGGGTTTGACTTTTTCTATTTTGTGCAAATGGTCTTTTTCCCTTAGATTTACATCAAGAGTTAATTGAATCGAAAACAAAAACAACACTACTTAAAAATAATTCTCCCGACTCCTGAATTTACATACAGGGTGATTGGCCATGAATGTGAACATAACTGTTGTACCGAGTGTTTCAATAGTTAGATTAATTTCTATAAGAAATGTTTGTTGACATAAAAGAACATACAAAAGAAAGTTTGTTGACATAGAAGATAATACACAAAATATACGATGTCAATGTCTCAATTTACATATTGACTAACGAAAAAGTTTAAATAGATCGTGTTCATCACATACTTCGTTGCTGCATTGATAAATTGCATTGGTGTAGTTATAATATTTGAATTTCTTCAAATGATAGTATTTTAATTTTATGGGTAAAATATTATATAGTCTTTATGGTTTGAAGTCGACATCTGTTTAGTTCTTATGGTTTTATTTTAATTTGAATAGTCCTTAAAGTCAACATTTTTCATCCAAATAGTCCTCATAGTTTTATTTTAATCTGAATAGTCTTTAAAGTCATGATTTTTCATCCAAATAGTCTTTATGACCTTTAACTGAGAAAATTGTCGGAATGACTATTTGAATGAAAAATCATGACTTTAAGGACTATTCAGATTAAAATAAAACCATAACGATTATTTGGATGAAAAATTATGACTTTAAAGACTGTTCAGATTAAAATAAAATCAAAAATACTAAACAGATGTCGACTTCAAATCAGAAGGAATAAACAAATTTCAATTCTAATTTTATCTTCTAACTTAAAAATGTTTGTATAGACGAGAATTCAGGTGCATACACTAGTTTTTAGGTGATCTCAGGCTCAGCCGAGAAAAACTTTACTTGGTTTTATCCAGTTTTCCATTCATGCTGATGCAACTACACATCGGTGTTTCGAATCCTCTCTCTATCAAAGCCTACTCATAAATGTCGGAGAAAACAATGGTAGAAAAAGAAATTAACACTTTAATAAGCCTTTGATGGTTTTTGGTCCACTCACAATTTTTATACAAATGGACCTTGTACAGAAAAGCCCACTTTCCACAATTTAAATTTTTGAATTATCAAATCAGATCCAATTTCCCTCTTGTTGTTATATGAGGAACGCCCACCAAGTGTTTGTGAAAATGCCTGAGAGAGACTCAGTGGCCTCCACACCCCAACCATGCACAATTCTCCGCAGATCTCCCAGATTCCTTCACCCCACCACCACTCCAGAGCCACAGAGACTCTCCAAACCGTCCCGGAAGCCTCAGAGAAACACCGCTGCTGAACCCGAAAAGCCGAAAACCCCCAAATCCAAATCCAGAAGGAACGGAGCAAAATATTTGGATCGTGGAGTTGTTGGGCAGGATAATAACAGTCAAGAACCGGAGCAGCCGGCCACGATTCTCCGAAAGTCGCGGCGGCTTGTGGAACTGAAGGAGAGAGCTGAGCAGTTGGGAAACCATGTAACCCCCAAATCCAAATCTCGAAGCAACAATGCGGTAAGGTCGAGAAAAGGTCGAAGATTGGACAATGTGAGTGATGGGTTTCAGACTCCTAGACGATCTTCGAGGTTGGTTGGTAAGCAAAATGTGGTTGAGAAACAAACTGATAAGGCAAATTGTGGTGGATCGAAGAGTAAGTCCAAAATTTCTTTGGATAAAGAGAAGGTCTCGGGTGTCGGCAAAGATGGAGCTTGTGTGGATTCAGGTGGAATTGTTTCGGAAAAGAGCAAAAGGGTGAGTGTGGAATGTGGAGAAGGCAAAGGTCAGGAGTTAGATTGCCGAGATAAGAAAGTTCTGGTTAGGAGGAGAGAAAGAGAGGTGAGGAAGATGTAAGGTGGCTGAAGGGTGGACAAAGGAACAGGAATTGGCCTTGCAGAGAGCTTATTTGCTAACAAAACCGACGCCCTGTTTCTGGAAGCAGGTTGCTAAACTGGTATGCTTTTGTTCCTTTTCTGATCCTTTAATTCTAAAAGATTTTTTTTATGTCAAGCTGCATATAGGATTCTTGCATGTTAATAAGAAGAATAAGCTTTGATACATTTTAGAGTTCTTGTAGTTTTGCCTCAATTTCCCTTTTGCTTTTCTAAGTCATTGTTATAGTCTGCTAGTATTCCTTCACATTGTTTGAGAAAAGGATGAACTGTTCCTCTATTTCATCGAGTGGAAACCTAATGTGACAGAGCTATAGCATCAGGCTATGATGAAATGTCAATTAGACTGTGTTTTGATTACTTTGTTAACCAATGTAACAAAAAGGCAAACATGGACCAATTTAAAGAAGTATTAGGATCAGAAGTACAGTTTTAGCCTAGGTAGAATATGACTTATGTAAAGCTCGAGATCTATATCATCTCATTTATGAATATGCCAAACTTTTGTCATTGGCTTGACAATAATTTTCCTGTTTTATGATATGCTGGGGCTTGAGTGTTCCTGTTGCTTTCAGTGTTTACTCCAGCAATTATAACAAACCGAAAGCCACTGTACTGCAGCCAAATATTGTAGTGCATGTGAAAACTCATATATCAAACATCATAGAAGGTAATTCTGACTCCTGGAATGAGACTTGTAAGATGTGTCATGTAGGGACATAATCTTTCCGGTTGCTTACAGGGAGTTTTCCTTGACACTTCTGCTCAATATAGTCTGATCTCTTATTGGTTAGACATTTGATTTGGAGGTGGTAGGATGAACTCGATAGTATTGCTAAGGAATGGTAGTCCCTAGCAGCCTAACAGATGGGGTTACCTAACTGACCGGACCACATACTATTCACTCCTAAGCTTTAGATATTTGCTTGTCTTGGAGTTGTTCATGAGTCCTAGTCTGACAAGTACGATATATACTGTTTGTATTTCATAGAACCTGGAATGATTTCGAGTGGATTACATCAGGTAGCATAGTGATTTCTATCCAGGACCTAGTGGTAGAGATTAGAGTTCATGTTGGCTTTGCCCAAGAGTAGGTCCTGCTTCCGAATTCCAGACACTGCATTGCCACATTGATTGAGTGAGAGTTTGTTGACAAAATTTTTCTTAGAAGAAAAATCATAAATCACAAAAGGTGTAGGAAATAATTTTTTCTTTTCATAAATATAATGTGATGTAAGACCAGACAGGGAGAAAATTACTCTAGTTAAGAAGGGAGTTATCCAGTAACCAAGTATTTCCACATAATCTATAAGCTTCATATCTGCACCCCCTAAATGACTCCTGGACATACGAATATAAAAATCATGTTCCAATCAGCTGTAATTAAAGTTTCCAGCTATTGTTCTTTGTTAATTGAGAGTTAAACTTGCTGTAGTAACATACATCTTTTCCTGTGACATACCATTGCTTATTCAAATACTGCAACTTATGTTTCCATACAAACTCAATCTCAGGTTCCTGGAAAAACTGCACAGGATTGCTTTGATAGGATACATTCTGACCATATAACCCCACCTCACCCTCTTCCTCGGTCGAGGGCAAAGATAACAACAAACTCATCCCCCCTCGGAGGATTTTCACTCTCTGCAAGTAAACTGCTTAATCCCATCAAATCTAAGGCTAAAAGACGAGGTTGCAATAAACAGAGAAGCCATCTTGCACAGAAAACTGTCAGAGCGTTATTACACAAGCATTATCAAGTGCACCAAGAGTTTGAGGCAGATCTATTTTCAGTACTTGAGCCTAGTGTAGGTCCATCTACTGAAACTTCTGAGCCCAGTGTTATACCTTCTACTCCAACAAACTCACAAGTGAAGCAGGGATTTCTTCACAAGAGCAGTCACATATCACCTGCAGGTCAGAAGAAGCCCCTTTCAAGGTTTAGTAACCCATCTGACACATCTCTTGTTAGTCCTCCGGTATTAAAGAAGATCAAGAACAAGGTCTTGCATGAGAAAATATTGACCAATTGCAAATCAGGGAAGCTAAGAGAAAAACTTTAGCCAAGAATGCTAAAAAATCCACTGGTGGAATCAATGAAATAAAAAAGAGCCATATTCAAGAAGTGGATCTGAGATCTGCAAAAATTGCCCTGGTTTCTGATGCAAGAGAAGCTATCAATAATCTCAAACGTCTTGAGGAAAATTCTTCGGAGTTGGATGATGATGGAATTGCAAGGGATGATGAGGAAGATGAAGATGAGACTTTGTAATGTTTTCCTCCTCTCCTTCTCTTAGAGATGTATACCATTAACCAACATGTAGAATTTGTATCCCTGTAATTGTAGTTGCTAGCTTAGCTGCTGACTCTGGACCCTTTCTTGGTTGTGTAATCATCGAAATGGATAAAATGAGAATAGAGGTTGTAGCTCTAAATCTCATTGTATTAAGAATAGAGAGCATCTTTCTCTGTTGGTAGACTGTCACAAATCTCTGTTTCTTTTTGTGTGGCAACTATCATATTTCCTTGATATGGAATATTGTTCGATTAATGTCTCAAATATGATTGAGCAAACAGCTTTGGAGTCTTACTGCTTCCCTATGGAAAAATGAAATTCCTAGATCGATCACTGTTGATAGAGGTGTATCCGCAGATCATTCTGCTTCTTATCATTAGGGTCATCACATTTGAGTATCTTCACATTTGAACTAGAGAAGTGCAGAAATGGAAGTAGATTTTGCATTGTTAATATAAAACATAGATTATAATCTGGTTGGAGGAATTTGTTACTCGTTTTCATATACTTATGCAATGCATTCAAAACTCATCTGTCTGCATCTTGATGTAATTCTAAGAAACCTGAAATTTCATGTCGGGTTCAAAAAGAGAGATGGCTAAATGTGCTGCAAGTTCCTCATCCAAACTCACTGTATGTCTCAGAAAGTCAGAATGTCTTTCTTATTGGAAGAGGTTAAACATGGAAGATCGAACTTAATTGGACCTTAGGTGTGGAGGTAAATGCTTCATACCAGTTCTAGTTATGTGTTCTAAATGAGCTAGAGGTTTGCATCCCACAGATTGATCAGAAGCACAAATCTAGCTCAAACTAGTTCTGGTCCTAAAAAGAAAAAAAAAAAAATATATATATATATATATATATATATATTATTTGTCACTATTTTTTGTCACTTTTAGGGATAGACTCATACCATTAGATCTGTTTTTTAATGGGTTTGGATGACTAACATTAAAACAAGAAATTTAACACTTATGTCAAACCTACACCGTTCAAGATCATTAAAAATAAATCAAACATTTGGATAACTTAACGATCACCAAATTATATGAAAATTTATAGAAATGATCTACTCACATAACCCATTTTATGATCGAAAAGTTTGTCAAATGACTTATCCCTAAAAATGAACAAAAAAAGGGATCCTTCGTTTGGAAGAGCCCTGATATATATACTTCTAGTGATTTGATGGAGCTTAAATCATGCTTTTGCTACTTCATCAAACATGTACTTTCACTTCTTCACAACATAATCCTCTGCATCTAATCAAGAGAACTGCAGATTAAGTTGGCTTCTTTGGCCCAGTTAAAATATTAATCTGGGGGTAAAATCCGAGAAAATGAGAAATTGCTTTGGCTTGAAGGGACATGGAGGTAAAAGAACATTTTGATTACTACTTGTCAGCAAGGATATGTCTATTCAATTTTGCATTGTTTTCTCGGTGAATGAATTCCTCTTGTTGCTGTCAATGGTTTCTGTGTAATTTGTTTTTTCTGGTGTTTCAGATATTCTTCATAGATTTTGTGACAAGAGGTCTCCATCTGTATTCCTAAATTCAACTAAAATTATTCACAAATTCTGAGCGTCACACATGAAAAATGAAGAACAATATAAAAAAATTAAAAATAAAAAACAAGAAGAAGAAATCTTTATTATCTATCTGATATCAGCTTTGTTAGATAAGGAACTAGTGACCCTTCTGGAAGATATATATTTTCCCAAATTTGAGAGTTTATGATACAAAATTAGGCTAAGCGATGGATCTGATAAAGGCACGATTATTTATCAAAGACAATGTTATTACAACTTCTAACTTGGAAATTCCTCTTCATTTTTCCTACTAGCATCTCCCTCCATACCCTGCATTTCTGAACAGTGCTTGCTTTATTTCCTCAGACTTAATCATTGTTCTCTGCTCTGCATCCTGAAGCCATGAAAGAAGCACAAGCCAAATTAAGCATGCACATTACTTAAAAATAAATTTGACCAACCAACTGAGTTGTATGCATACCTCTGAACATGAAGCTTGCAATGAAAAATCATTGAAGCAGCTTATAACACACTGTTGAATCTCAAGGCCAAGTGCTTCTATAGTGCTCACTGTTGAAAGCAACAATCCTGGCTTGGCTGCACAGCATATGTCTATTCTGGTGTCCATGTCTCTCCTCTCCACATCAAACTGCATATATGGGCAATGAGGAAAAGGGGATTTCGGTTTTGAGGTCATAACATGCAAAATGGTACATATATTTTAGTATTTTACCTTGGGGGAATTTCTCACCAAGACCTCACTTGAGTTTAGGTCCTTGTTGATGCTTAACTGATTTGTATTCTCCTCAATTTTCTCTTCTTGCAACTTATTGATTCTTTCCAAAAGCTCTTTCATGTAGTCTATTGTGTCTCCAAGTATAGATGTTCTGTCCATCTGCCAGTATTTTCACATCAAATTGTTCAATAAATCCTCATAACTAAGAAAAGAAAGGAAATTTGAACAAATGCACAACATAACTCACCTTGCTAATCTTGGGGACAATTGATCTGAGCATAGAAAGGCGGTCATTCAAGCGCTTCCTTCTTCTCCTCTCTGCCATTAGATTCTTTGAAGGCTGCCCTTCTATCTTCTTAGACTTGCTGCTGCAGTTTCTCTTTCCACCACACAATCCCATATTGAAAGCCACAGGAATGTCACCATGATCTGAAGTGATAGCAATGCCTTGTTGCTCCATCTCAACTTTGCAAGTACTGTTCTTGCTCTCTTCCATCTCCAAACAGCTGCTCTGGTTTTCACTCCCAAGGAAATTACCAAACTCCTCATCCTCCACCATTGAAGGGTAGTCTTGATCTTGAGGTGGGAATGGAGGGGTATTGCTGTCATTGTTGTTGGTGTATGAGGAATCAATCTCAGCTGGGACTGCGAGCACTCCACCTCCATCAACAAAAGGGAAGGATGAGCCTTGTTGCTCAGTGAGTAATGGGCATTCAAAGGTTGACTCAGCTTGTGTAGAGAACCCACCAAATTGAGGGTTTGATGAGGAAACCAGAGCTGGGTTCTCTTCAAAATTGGAATCAAAGCTCCACCCATTATTCATAGGAAAGAACTCATTAAACCCAGAAGAGTATGTGTTCCAACTCTCTCTTCTAATTGGAGCTAGTAGCTCCTCCAAGAACCCAAGTTGAGTAAGCTCCATCTCTCTCTTCTCTCTTCTCTCTACTACTGTTTAATGAAGAAGGCTTGTTTTTCTTGAAGAAACTCAAAGCAAGAGAAGCATTATAGGAAGCAATTGAGTGTTGTGTATGTGTGTGTGAAGCAGCAGAACCTAAAGAGGAGGTAAGCAGAGGTGAGCAGAGCTACACCACCCTAACAATGAAAAAAGGAATCTGCTTTTACATCTCACTTCTCTTTCTCTCTCTCAATCTCAAGGTGAATTTATGTCTTTTTCACCCAAATTATTAAACCAGACAAACTTGTAATTTTTAATATCAAAAACCTTGAAAAAGCTTTGACCCACAAATCTGTCTGAACCCAAAAACTGATGCACTTAGCAAAAGACTGTCAGGTATATTTTGTTTACTAATTTTCTTTCACTAATTTTCCTGCAACTTCTTGAATCTAACTGGATGAACATGCAGAAATCATGCACTCTCTTTCTACCTCACTCTAATCACTTAGCTAGAAAAGACTAGGTAGGCGTGGATAAATACGCCTTAAGTTGTCTCTACGTGGGATTAACAATGTACTAATCTAATTTGTTCTATGTGATTAGTGCATGTAATCTGATTAATTAATTCTCATGTCCTGAAAAGGAATATTCAAGGAAACAGAAAACAAATTCCTATTACGGAAGCTAATAATCTAATATTTTATCGTTTCTCTCACTTTTGGAATTTCTTGCAACTGTTGGATCATATCATGTGAAGGTGGTATTTCTCTAAGAATACAAGTACATTCCCACATAGAATCATATTAGTCTAATCCAAGAAAGAATCATACTAATCTAATCCAGAAAAGCTTATCATTAACTTACAATAAAAGAATCTCTGACACCGATAATCGTCACCGTTTTCTCTAAAAATTCCAACCGTATATGTTAATTCTGAAAATTTAATGTTATATGTTGAAGTTGTTCATGTTCTTCAATACAAGAGGATGCAAACACATTTAGACGGTTACCATGCTAGGTCTATATATTTTTTTGTTTTTTAATATAATTTTATACATATTTAAGTGACTAAGTTGGAGTTATAGCAAGATTTACTGGCTAGTGAGTCGCCATACCATAGATAGTTAGGTCTAAATCATAATGTGTCACCATGTCGAACATTTTCTTACGGAGGATGATCCTTCGTTACATGCTTTCTTCGAAAGAATTTATGTAACTAATAATGTCTCAAAATATATATTGCCCTCATAACGACTAGAGAACACCTAAAAATTGCATATAATTTACAGCAAGCACATGCCAAAAATGTACTACATGCTAAAGAATAATAATCTTTACATGCATTACCTGGAGAAACTTTTTATATTTATTGGACAAAGCTGCAGGTTCGATTCCTGATGTGATTAAGTAATAATTAATCTTGTATTAGAGTCAAACAATTAATTCTCTAGGGCGCATCTTGTCTTATGTTTGTCTCAATTGAAAATGAGATGATTATGTCATTTGTAATAATATGTTGGAAGAGCCATTAATAAATTGTTAATCAACCTCAACGTACTGCATGCATGTCGAGACTAATAACAATTTAGTATATGATATGTTGTTCTTTTTTGTAATCAACCTCGTGTGAATGTGTCTTTAAATCTTGATTAGTGAAACAACATAATATAAAGGGAGACATACATACATAAAATCCTCAATGTACCGTACGTACTACAAACATTAAAATAACGTCTGCAAATAAGATTAGAAATCGATCCAATTAACGTGTTGCATGATGAACCTAAATTTAGTGCCGACGTACTCTAATATTAGAAAAATTCATTTGTTCGTTAAATTAAGGTTCTGCGCAATTGGATAATGTGAATCAAATATGTATAGGAAGGTTGAGACAAATTAAGTTTACCTTCAACAGAGTTTTGTGTGCGGCATTTCGTCCTACATGCACAAGATTCCGGCCACCTTTATTTTATATCACCGAATTGATGAATTATGAGGAAATTGCTTACGGGGATAAATGTCTTGAAAGAAAGATCGAAGACTGATTATGGGTTGTTTTGGTCTTACACATTCGCGGTTCAACATCAATGATCGATCATTGGCACAACATCAATAGTGTTGAGAGTGACTGATATATACACTCTTGTTATTGCCTGTCATAATAACGTAGATAAATATATTTCATTAGCTTGCCAAACAGTGACAAAAATACGAGCTCATGTGTCTTAGTTGTATTCAACATTGATCGCTCATCATGTTATCAAAATACGGGTGTGTTTGATTGTTCATTCACTTTGCTTCTTATTCTTTAGCGGTGTGTTTGGATGTAGGTGAATTCTTAGGAATTTAATCAAAAATAAAAAATTCTAAATTTCTTATGACTGTTTCCCTCGTTTGGATTCTTATCCCGTGGAATTAGTAATTTTCACGGGAAAATAAAAGTGGAATTTAAAAGCTTAAATTCTCGACTTGAATTCCTCACAAAATAGATGTTATTTGTCAGTTTCTTTAACTGATGTTAGTCTAAATACAAATTCTTGTGATTTTAAAACTCTACGTCATAAAATCCAAACAACATAATTTTCGATTAATGAAATTTAAATTCATGAAATTGTAATTTCCATAATTTTAAAATTTCTATGAAAATTAAAATTACTTAATTCAAACACAACGTAGAAGATTTTAATCATTTAGTTTCGTTTCATTAGATGATCCATAGCTAAATGTGTAATGTGTACTTGATGAGATTTCACCGTCACGAACAAATGAACATGCATCGTCACCATCAAGCGAACATTATTCACTCATCCGAGTAATGATTTTAACACGTACGTACGCATGCTCTAGTCCATTCTTCTTAAAATCGTAAAGTGAATTATAACCTTTCGTACTCTCTAAGACTAGAACCAACGGCTTTGTACTAGGATGATAACAACGTGGCCATGGCCGTAGGGTGGAGGTAGGACTTGACGTCTGGACGGAGGAGGAAAACAACGGCGGTGGCTGTGGCTGACGACGCCAAAAGATAAGCGGTTTTCGCAGATTCTGATGGTGACGAGAGAAAGAAAATGACCTAGCTCGATCACCTTACTGGTTAGTGGTATTCGTACGTACGCTAAACTTCGATGGGAATATATATAAAACAGGTAGCATGCGCAGCTGAGTCTGATTGAGCTAACCTCACCAGGTCCCTGAAACCCCGCCCAGGATTCAGATTTGCCAACTAACACAATAGTGACCATCAAGTAAGAAACTGCCACGTGTGAAACACCAACCATGAACTAACTGGGGTTAATTTAGTATCTCTTTTCAAGATTAAATACTAAACCACTTTTCGTCTTCAGCCCAGATTTAAAATAAAACGCAGATGAAGAAATGAGTAGCCTCAGCACCTCAGTTC
Organism: Fragaria nilgerrensis; assembly: GCA_010134655.1. Lineage (NCBI taxonomy): Eukaryota > Viridiplantae > Streptophyta > Magnoliopsida > Rosales > Rosaceae > Fragaria > Fragaria nilgerrensis. The sequence continues at coordinate 13,234,510 of CM020977.1, forward strand.
TGGATTTTCACGCTGGCAAATTTGAGTAGTATAAAGCTTGAAATTTTGCAAGCATTCAATTTATAGTTGGTGTTCTCATCATAGTTGCAGACCCAAAAGAAATTCAAAGTTGATGAGCCAAAATCAATCATACTATCAAAATTGAAGATATAAGATTTAAAAATTTACAGAAACCAGATTTTGAAACAACTAAGAGAAAGTGGGATCGTACCTTAGGAAGGTTTTGGTGGTTGTGTCAGCAAAGGTGGTCTTCAAAGGTTGTCGATCCTCCTCGAACAAGTTCAGCCTTTGAGAGTGGGAGAGAGATAATGCCCAGACTCACACTCAGACTCTATGAGAGAGTCTGTAGTTTTTTGTTTATTTATTTATTTAGAAACACAGGATTGTTATACAGAAGAAATTGAGGAATTTAACTGTTCATTCTCCCACAGATTTTTGTACTACCATTGTTCACCAATCACACTGAGATTTTCTGGAAATATGAACTTTGTGAAGTCTAATGTGGGGAGAACAAAATCTTTTGCCTGACCAATTAATAGCACTACATTCTTCCTACAGATTAGAACCTCATCTCACTATGATTACATTCATGTTCGGCCTCCAACAATACTGTCAGGAAAAACTAAAAGGGATTCGAAGCGTTCGTTTAAAGAGTATTGACTAGCTAGCTATTAGCAGCAGAGGCTTTAGCAAATCCAACTACTGAAGTTCTAGTAATCCATGCCTCCCATTCCTCCCATGCTAGCTCCCACAGAAGGGGCTTTCTTCTCCGGCAACGAGATAGCAACGGACGAGAGAGTCTGGAGTTTTTTTTCGGTGGAGAGAGAGAGTCTGTAATTGCCGAGGTCTAGGTGAGAGAGTAATAAACTAATAAAAAATCAATTTTCTTTTATTACTAACTAAGGTTAACTGTAGTTAAGTTTTGATACACGTGGCAGCTTCTTACTTGATGGTCCAATAGTGTTGGTTGGCAAATTTGAATCCCGCCCACAATATTACGACTCTCTCTCTCCCTGAAACCAAACCGCTCTGGCTTGCTTTTTTATACGAACCCGCCTTTTCCAATCTCGCTTTCCCAATCTCTGTCCTTTCTCCAGATTTGACCGAGACCCCACTCCAGACCCCCTCGATTATCAGCTGCACTTTTGCATGAGACGAGCAGCTCAGTCAGTACCAGTAGATCAATCACTTATTTCCAGTTTTACCCTTGCCATAGACACATCTCTCTCTCTCTCTCTCTCATCAGTCCTTGGTTCCAACTTCCAACAGATCCAAAAACAAATATATTGAAAAATAAAACAGATCTCAGACCAAAAAAAAGAAAAAAAGAAAAACAAAACAGATCCAATTATCAGAGACTCACTGCTTTGAGATGTTGTACTGATCCAACTTTCTATCTCTTTCTCTTCTTCTTGGTGAAGATGGTTCAGTTTTTATTTTTGAATCTACCATCCTCTGGTTACAAAAAAATATCAAATCCTAGATAAGAAAGAAGAAGAAAGTTCTAACATGCGGGACGTTTAGGTTCTTTTACGACGTGGTTCATGAATTATGATGGTTCATTTCTAAGATCTGATGCGTGATCTTTTACAGATCGAGCAAGGTTGGTTCTAAACAAAGGAGGACAAGGAGAGACTCGAGAGAGAGCTAGGTCTCATGATTTGCGTTAACGACGTGGAGGCGTTCGACACGTGTATGCATTTGAACGTCAGCATTGTCCCTGTGGGGTTTTTGCCACCCCGTCGTTGTCGGAATTGTATAATACGGATACTTATTCACTTTGATTCGAAACCAATGGCCGGCCGTCAGTTTCTGGTTGCCGGGAAAAAGCTATACATAAGTTCAATGATCTGTTTAGTTATTTAAGGCAGATTATTGGGACAATGCCGGCATCCGGCATCATAAGGCCGCCTGCCGGCAGGCGGGGATGCTTATGTCAAAGCTTGCAATTGCATGTGATAAGGATTAAGAAGGATCATATATGGCATTGTGCAGCAAAGTTTGGTCAGAAAAAGGCAGGCATATGTGTGTTCTCACTGACGATCGAGTGATTCGAGTCTACTCAGCACAAGAAAACTAGGGAAAGCCAAGACGACTACTGCTCGATCACCATAGAGCGGAGCCCTAGCTTTGCTAGCTTCATCAAAAGACGTGTAATTGCCAAACCTTCACTAGTCACAGTTATTCTTTCTAACAGTAAACACTACTAGTACACTACCCACCTCATTTCTCATCAACTTCATTATCCACTCGGACCAAAAACTTGAGTGCTCTTGTTTCTAAACCATCTCGTGTAATTTATTCCCAAAAAAATAAAAACACCATCGTGTAAAGGTTGTCGCGATCGTATGGTGTTACGTACCTTGTATGTAGCCAATCTAGGTGTTACCTTGTATGTATTTAGTATATTGTATATATAGTAGCAGTTTCACGGTAATCTTTTAAACGTCATAAACTTTAAACAAAATTTTGAGCATAACCTTTAATTTGCTTCTAAAAACGTCATAGAAACAACATATAATGATTTATCGGATAAACGTTATAAAATTGTTGTCATTAAAACTTTTTATATAGTAGAGACCGAATCAAAGTTCATTTTCCACCATATATATCGGTTTGTATGTGTCCGTACACAACTTCAACAACACTAAAGAAGAGGTGCATATATATATATATAGGGCCTTTCTAATGAGGGATCCATTTTTTTGTTCATTTATAGGGATAGATCATTTGATGGATTTTTCGATCACAAAATCAAATCTCCACCGTTCAGTTCATTGGGCTATATGAGTAGATTATTTCTACAAATTTTCAGAAAATTTGGTGATCGTTAAGTCATTTAAATGAGGGATTTATTTTTAATAATCTTGAACGGTATAGGTTTGACATAAGTGTTAAGTTTTATGTTTTAATCTAAGTCATTCAAGCCCATTAAAAAACAGATCTAATGGTGTGGACCTATCCCTAAAAGTGATAAAAAATAGGAATCCCTCATTGGAAGGGCCTTATATATATATATATATATATACATACAGTTCCTATCCAGAGCGAAGCTTCACTTTGAAATTAAAGTGTGAAATTCCTTATTTGACTCACTTTTCAGTCATATTTCCATATCTTTACCTTTCAGTTTGTAGAACCTAATGCATAGATCACTCTTGCCAAGTTTCATCCAAATTGGTAATCGTTAAGGTACCGAATTAGATTAAATCAACGAACGGACCATAAATCTGTCTATTCAGAACTGTTTGTGTAAATAACGATTACGAAAACCCAAACGATCATCAAATTTAATGAAACTTGGCAGAAGTGATCTATGCATTAGGTTCTACAAACTGAATAGTGGAGATGTGGAAATATGACCGAAAAATGAGTCAAATAAGAAACTTCACACTTTAATTTCAAAGTGAAATTTCGCTCTGGATAGAAACTGTATATATATCGATCTTAATATTCACTTTTACAGGATCTGTTTTCTGAAGCTAGCTCCCCTTGATCATTGAAGTGTTTAACAAGGAGATTCTATCTGGTACGCAAAAGTTAAGCACATGTGACAAGAATTGGAAGATGAAGACATGTACTATATACTAAGTTGTTACTCTGGCTTTGATAATGACATAACACTTGATCCAGATTTGGATTGTAATTTTGCAACATCACGCCATATCCATCCAATTAAGATATTGCTGCCTTGCTTATATATTTTTGCAAGTGACCATTTGCTTATGGTCAATAATTCAGCTATATATGGAAATATAAAAGAGAAAGCTAGCAGCTAGTTTCAATAATTGAGACACACATATTAGAAAATGATGCTATTAATTCTGTATTATTAGCTTAATTTGGATTAAGCAACAAACACTGGCTAGCTGCATTAGCTTGGTTGGTTGGTATGAACATCAGAAAAGGACAATGGTATTAGACTTTTAGGGAAAGATATTGTTTCCCGCAACATCTAAAATTCTAAATCAACTGGAATGTCCATGATAATAATTTTGTTTAATCAGATTAATTTGCACCGAAATATTTTAGTTTCTAGCTAGTTAGACCTGTTTTCTGGAAAAACATTGTCCCTACGTACGTGCCTTGCGGAGCAAATTACTCACAAGACAATATAACTAATGAGACTGATCGAAGAGAAGGAGGTGAATGGTTGTAAGCAAACTTGAAGCTTCAATTCAGCTGTGTGAATGATCGATACATAATTGGCTTATATGTGATCGAGAGACTGAAAAGGGACCGGACAGTTCATCGTAGATATCTAATGAAAAATGGACTAAATTCAGTTTATCCCCTCAAACTTTATGACTAAAATCAGCTTGGTCTTTGATCTTTTTTTTTAAATCACGTTGGTTCTTGTACTCTCAAATGACATTATCTAAGTCCAAAATTTGAATTTTAGTGCAAAAATGGGTGAGTTTGGTCCTTAAAAATAACGTTTTTTCATCATTAGAATGTTTATTTGCCCTCTTTGTAGGTTAAAAAATTCAAATGTGGATCCCCATATCAGTTTTAAGTCAGCAAATAATATTATTTTTAGAGTCATATTAAAATTTTGGACTTAGTTGATGATATTTGAGAGTACAAGGACCAACGTGATTAAAACAAAAAGTCATGGACCAAACTGATTTTAGCTCTAAATTTCAGAGGGTTAAACTGAATTTAATCCATGAAAAATTGTTGTCCAGTATAATGTATGTTTTTGTATATAGCATGCAGATCCAAAGAACGATTATAATGTATGTTACGAGAGTGAAGACAATTACTTATAATGATATACATTGTTGGATGCAGTATCGATCATCGTCATTCAAGCTATTGCTTTTGGGTGAAGCAATCAAATTATACATGAACTTTACTTGTCAATCACTCACTAATTAAAAGTCAAATGGTAAAATCATGTATATATACAGCATGGCCTTCGATCTGGGTTAATGATGATGAATCATATCAAATCGTCTTAACATTCACATTTCCAACTGGGTTTTTGTTCCTGGCTAGGAATATATAGTTATCTCTGTTACTCATAAAGTTTATAAATCTTGCGGTGGAAATTTACCTAGCTAGGGTTTGTAGCACACTTGAAACCTGTCTTAACTTTATCGAATCTAATTGAAATTTCCATGTCTTCTAATGTTTTACATTCACGTGTCAAAGTTATTAGATATATTCTAATCATCATTGCCGTGGGTTTTGTCAAATTCATTATTATGAATTCACGATTCTTTTGCAGCCCGATCAATAAGGATAGACAATCACCGCTACAAAACGTTATCTGACAAGGGTTCCCCACTTGTCTGATGAAGTGAACTGTTATATACAAGGTAAAGTTCAAAACACAACAATGATGCTAATTTTCTGTTGTATGATTTATGAAAATTTTGGCGGAAGGATTCCCTCCATCACCAAATTAAAAGTCGTGCAAGATACAAAATGTTTGGACAATAGACTTTTATTTCTTTGTTGTATGATGTTGTTACAATTTATACTAGGCAATACCTAGTGCAAGTTTAGAAAATATATACAACAGTTTAAAACATTATGTTGTGTGACTGGAAAATCTGGTGGCATGTCAAAGTTTGCCTCCATTGATTTGGTGTGCCATGCCAAAATAGTTTTGGCTCCAAAGTTTCCCTCCAAGTATATATTATGTTGTGTGAAAAAGTTGACAAATTTAATAACGTACCCACCAACCTTAAACGTTGTCTCACACTCTCACTCTCTCGCATTCATATCGCTATTTCTCTCTCTCTCTCTCTCTCTCTCTCTCTCTCTCTCTCGCATTCATTCACCCTAAACCCACCAAACAGATCGACTCTCAACTGTCACTCTCAAACAGATCGAGACTCTCAGCCTCTCACTCTCAACAGTAAGCTCTTTCTCTCTCAATGTTGTCTCAACTCTCACTCTCTCGCCCTCTCTCTCAACTCTCTCGCTCTCTCACTCTTCTCTCAAATCGATTGAATCTCTCAAATGATTCAATCTCTCTTCTCTCTTTTATAACTGTGCACGGAGAGGCGAGGCCGGTCGCGGCGGGCTAGGGCTCAGTTCCGTTCAATGATTCAATCTTTTGATTTTGCATGCAGGAGTTTGTTGCTAGTGGATTCAACTAGAGGTATGTCATCTCCTCTCTTCTCTTCTCTTTGATTTCCCCAGAATGCCATGCTGCTTGCTTTGAGTAATTGATGCTTGCTTGCTTGTGAACTGTGTTATGCTTGCTTCGATTTCCCCAGAATGTCATGCTGTATTGCTGATTATTGCTTTTGATTTTTAAATTATTTGGTTTATTGCTGATTGTTAATGCTGGTGAAATATTCATGTTATTGCTGATTGTTGCTGAGAAGTTACATGTTGTTGAAATTACATGTTGTGTGTTTTTCTGAAATTGCATATTTGGATATATACAGATGGATAGGTCGTGGCTAGTTGCTGATAGGAGATCTTCTGAATATAAGTTTGGTGTTGAAATTTTCTTGAATTTGCTTTGAGAAATGCAAGAGATCCAAGCAGATCAACTGCCCTTGCATGTTGTGTGGAAATGATGATAGCTATTCTGTTCGGGTAGTTAAGGATCATTTATTTGTTAACGGGATTGATCCATCTTATGTTATTTGGAGTGAGCATGGGGAGGCTACATTGGTTTCAGATAGTGATAGTGATTATGGGATGGACACAGATTCAGATGAATCTGTGCAGGGTAATATGGAGATAGAAATAAATAGTGATGTAGAGTTAGATTTTGGAGAGGATCAGGAACCCTCCATATGAGTGCAACGAGTTTCAGCGGTTGGTTGAGGAGGCAAACAGACCGCTGTACCTCGGTTGTAAGTCGCACACCAAGTTCAATGCACTTCTACGACTTCAAAACCTTAAAGCAAAGCACCATATGAGTGATGCCGCTTACTCTGATTGGGTAGAATTGATAGGGGATTTTCTTCCAGAAGGCAATGAGATACCTGATACTTATAGCGATGCAAAGAAGTTCTTATTAAGTAAATTAGGGATGGATTATGAGAAGATTCATGCTTGCCCCAATGACTGTATCTTATACAAAGGGAAGCACACAGAAGCAGTAGTGTGTCCCACATGTGGTGCTTCTCGGTGGAAGGTAGGGAAAAACAAAAAAATAATAGAAGATGTTCCAGCAAAAGTATTGTGGTACTTTCCCTCTATCCCTAGGTTCAAAAAGATGTTTCAGTCAAGTGAAATATCCAAGATTTTAACTTGGCATGCTACTGATAGGAAGAAAGATGGGTTAATGCGTCATCCAGCTGATGCGGTGTCATGGAAGTTAGTTGATGAAAAATGGCCTAGTTTTGGTGCAGACCCTAGAAACCTCAGACTTGCCTTGTCAACTGATGGTTTCAATCCCTTTAGTGGACAAAATAGCAAGTATAGCTGCTGGCCTGTAATTCTTGTGATTTACAATCTGCCTCCTTGGCTCATAATGAAGAGGAAACATATGATGTTAACTCTTCTGATATCAGGTCCAAAACAACCAGGAAACAACATTGATGTCTACCTTCAGCCTCTGATAGATGACTTAAAAAGGTTGTGGGAAGGGGTTAGGGGAGTGTATGACGCAACTCAAAATCAGACTTTCACACTTAGGGGTTGTCTGTTATTGACAATCAATGATTATCCAGCTTATGGTAACTTTTCCGGAAGTATAGTGAAAGGTTATAATGCATGTCCTATCTATGTTGAAAACACAAAACCCACGAGATTGGTCAATGGAGGGAGAATGTCCTTCATTGGGTCTTGTCGGTTGCTGGGCAGAAGTCACCCTTATCGAAGGCAGAAGGTTGCTTTCAACAACCATACAGAGCATTCTCCCGCTCCAGTTCCTTTAACTAGTGAAGAGGTATTGCAGAGGGTGGAAAAGGAGGTTCCAAAGTATAAATTTGGAAGAAAAAATGGCCCATCTGCTTATAAAGGTGCAGAGGATGAAAGTAGGCCGTGTTGGAAAAAAAAATCTATTTTTTTTGAACTGGAATATTAGAAGTTTCTCCTTGTTCAACATTGCCTTGATGTCATGCATATCGAGAAAAATGTTTTTGAGAGCCTTATAGAAAATTTGTTGAATATTCCTGGAAAAACAAAGGATGGGGCGAAAACTCGCTTGGATCTAGTGGAAATGGGTATCAGATTAGGCTTGAAACATAATTTAGAAGGTAGCAAGAAGGAGCGCTTACCATTGGCGAGTTGGAATCTAACTTTAGCTGGAAAAGAATTTGTGTGTGGGTCCTTTTTTGGTATGAAGGTTCCGGAAGACTATTCTTCCAACATATCAAGTTTTGTGTCCATGGATGATTTAAAACTTAGTAATTATAAATCTCATGATTGTCACACCATAATGCAGCAACTACTTGGTATTGCCATTCGAGGAGTACTTGAAAAGCCTGTTAGAATTGCAGTGATCAGATTATGCATTTTTTTTCAATGAAATCTACAGCAAGACTATTGATGTCTCAAGGCTGCCGAAAATTCAGAATGATATTGCTAAAACCTGGTGTGAGCTGGGAAAGTACTTTCCGCCATCATTTTTCACGATAATGGTTCATTTAACATTCCACCTAGTGAGAGAGGTGGAGTTATGTGGACCAGTTTGCTATCGATGGATGTATCCATTCGGGAGGTACATGAAGGTTTGTAAGGGATATGTTCGAAATCGAGCTAGGCCTGAAGGTTGCATGGCTGAGAATTATATTGCTGAAGAAGCGGTTGAGTTTTTAATAGATTTCTTATTGGAAGACAAGACTGCTGGAATCCCATCTGCTCGTAACACTGTGGACATGCCTGCCTCTGGTGCTCATGTTGTTAGTGTTTACGGCAACCTATTTGACCAAACTCACTTATGTGTCCTTCAAAACACAAATAATTCAAAGCTACTTTGAGTAAGTTCTATTATCCCTTTACCTAATGTATGTGGTTTATGTTACTGTTTTTGCAAGGAAACACTAATTTTAATTCATTGCCTCTCTTTTGTTGGTAATTGCAGTGAGCACTTGGAGTTCTTGAAACAAAAGTTTCCAAGATTCCGCAAGGATCAAAAGTGGCTCATGGACAAGCAAAACAAGACATTTGCTGACTGGGTGAAACAGAAGGAAGTTCCAAACTAGTGATTTGTTATTTTTACATATAAACTGGTAATCTGAAGTTGTATCTTAATTAATTGTTAATGTGTTATGATATTGTAGGTTGCTGACCAAATGAGTGAATCAGCTGCTGACATCCCTGAAATTGTGAGATGGCTTTCAGACAAGCCGAGCAATGAAGTTCTCAGTTACAGTGGATATAAAATAAGCAGAACTCTATATACCACAAAGGGGAAAGATGATGTCCGATCGACACAAAACAGTGGTGTGTACTTGGTTGCTGATACGCCACAAGTAGCTAGTGCTAGGGATAAAAGTATGATCATAGATGAGATGAGTTTCTATGGCGTAATTACTGAAATATGGGAGCTTGACTATGAGAAGTTTAGGATCCCAATCTGTAAGTGTGATTGGGTCGATAATGGAAGGGGTGTTGTAGTAGATGAGCTTGGGTTCACATTGGCGAACTTGAATAAGAAAGGTCATTTTAATGACACATTTGTGTTGGGAAAGTGCGTTGAGAAGATCTTCTATATTCAAGACCCTGTTGATCCACAATGGTCAGTAGTTGTAAGGCTCCCAAAAAGAGACTATATATAGTGATTTTGAGGTTGAAGATGTGGTTACAGACAATGGAATTATTCACCACCCCATCACAATGTTGATGTCGTCTATTGAGTTAAACGCTAGCTTATCTGATGAGGAAGAATTGGGATACATGCGAGCTGGATAGGAGGATATAGTCGTCGAGGGAGAGTAGCAAATGATTGCCTAGATCAAGTGTTTTTTCTTATTTTTTTTAGTTATTAATTTTTTTTTTTGTAGTTTGGTATTGCAAATGTTATTTCATATGCTGCCATTGTGCAATGATATATATATATATACACACACTTTTATGCGGATTTAAATGATGATTTCATTCTTTTTGGATTTAAATGATGATTTCCTTTTTTGGTGGATTTAAATGATGATTTCATTGTTTGTATATATAAATGATTTTTAATAACGTCTATTTGTACATTGTTTGTTTTATAGGGTAATGGTGCCATCCAAGAAGTCTACATCAAGGAAGTCAAAGAAGGCTACATCAAACAAGACAGCTGGTTTAGCTTTAGCTACCATATCCACTGCATCCAAAAAGAAGAAATCTAAAAATCATGAGGAGGAATCAGAAAAGGGCATGAAGATATTGAAGCGTAACTGTGTGGCAATGAAGAGGATTTCAAGAAGCAGAAGCTTAAAACAGAAGAGAGTGGTTCAGTTCAACTGAACATGGACTCTATATGGGAAGGCGGCGACATAGATGAATTCATATATTGGTGTCTTAGCAAGCCGGAAGATTCCCATAGTGAGGACTACTTGGAGAACTGCCAGCAAAAAAGTGCCTGGACGGGTTACTGTTGAGGAAAAAGAAAAAATCTGGAAACGTGTGCAGGTATTTGAATTCTTTAGATAAACGTTATAGGCTTTTGAACTTTTGTTTGTCTTCCTACACTTAAAATGATATGTTTTTACGAACACAGGGAGCATTTGTTATTGGAAATGGAAGCAAAAGAGTTGTAATGCAATCAGCTGCTGCAAGATGGAGAAAATTCAAGTCTCGTCTGACAAAGGTATACATTGTGCCTTACTTGGATCAGCCAGAAATGCTGAAGTATCCTCCACAAGACTACAAGTTCATCAATGCAGATCATTGGACGCAATTTATGACTGAGCAGACTAAGCCGACATTTCTTGTAAGTAGTTAAGCGAACAGTGTTATTAATTACTAATTAAGTGTTTCATTACCAGGGTCCCTCATCAGTGCATATGTTTACTTGATTAGGAATTGCGTAAGACTCAACAGGCACGCTGCAAGATGAACAAGTACCCCCACCGACTATCCCGCAAAGGCTATGTTGGGCTGGTGGCAGAGTTCAAGGCAAAAGCCGAGCCGGTAAGTCCAGCATATTTGTTTATATTATGTAAAATGAAATGGTTGATCTGAATGCTAGCAACAATTTAATTATGACATTTTGGTAACAAGTGCTTATAAATGCCAGGAAGAGGCTTCAACAATATCGGATGAAGATGAGCTGTACGACAGGTGTGAGACATGGGTTGCTGCACGTGTCACAAAGGAGGGAAAATTTGCAGATGAAGAAACACATAAGAAGGCTGAAGAGATAGTGAGTGCATGCATTTTACTAAAGTTCATTGTGGACAGATTTCAATTGTCCTGCTAAATTTTAATGAAGTCTGCAGCAACAGATTTTAAATGTGATGCTAAATTTTAATGAAATCTGCAGCAACATATTTTAATTGTGATGCTAAATTGTGATATGCTAAATTTTAATTTTGTGGACAGATTGAGTTGAAGGAGAAGGTTTCTACTAGAGAAACTAGCCTAAGTGGGTATAATGATGTCTTGGAGAAGGCTTTGGGGAAGGAGCATGGTGGCAGAGTGCGAGGGGTTGCCGGCTTTGTCAACCCAACAACCTACTTTCACCTCCCTAGACGGAACAACAGACAAAGCATTGAAGAAACAATTAAAATCAGCCTGAAAAAAGTACTGGCTGAGCAAACGGCAAAGATCATAGAAGAGACAAGGAAGAAAACAATTGAAGAAAACAATGCATTTTGGGCCATGAAGTTTGAAACTTACAAGTCACAGTTTATTCCAGGCAATGGTAATGGGGGACAAGCAGGTAGTAGTCCAGCTGGACTAGAGAAGCCCATCCCACCTGTTTCTGGGCAAGCTAGTTGTTCAAACACCGTTGATCTCTTTGAAAATGATATGCATGACCAAGTGCAAGCCCCCAATGCACAAGCTGAAATTGAAGAAGTCACTGAGAAGAATATCAAAGGCCAAGTTGAAGTGAATGGCCAAGTTGAAGGGAATGACGAACTGGGGTGAAGTCAACCTTAATTTTCAAGTGTCTTGAAGCAATGGAGGTGAATGAAGTTGCTAAACAGAAAACTTCAACCAAGAGGAGGCGGTGCGAACCCAAGTCTACGCAACCTGAAGAAGTGTTTAGTCAGGAGATAGCAGTGACTGATTGCAAGGCAGCCGAGGAAGATGTACTTCCGAAAACCAGTGATGCTGATACGCAAATTAAACGACCAAAGGTATCAAATATTGTTGCCTAAACTTTTTTATTCCTTGAGTAAGATATATAGCAAAGCATTACTGTTTAACATGTAAATTCTGTTATTACTACATCTCTCAGGTAACTTGTGAGGAAGTTCCGGTGATGTTGGTATTAGGTTTAAGGGTGGACATAAAACCCGAAATGAAAAAAAAGACCGAACCGGACCGGGTCGGGCCGGCTTTTTTACGGGCCCTTATTTATTTTCTGCCAACTATACCCGGGCCGATCCCGGGTCCTAATTTTGCGAAAGATTTTAAGCTCGAAAGCCCGACCTACGTATGTGTCACTCAACAATTGGATAATTTTAGCAGTCCTATACTAATAAGATAGGTTCAACCACACATGATTCAAATATGACCAAGTCAAACCCTAAACTCAAAACACTCAAACTCGACCTAAACTCAATTGAAACACACAAACGCTGCACCTGTGCCTCTCGACTGCGCCTCTGCCTCTCAACGACGGATACGCCTCTGCCTCTCGTCTGCGCCTCTGCCTCTCAACGTCGCCTGCGACTCTGCCTCTCAACGCCACCTGCGTGCCTCTCGATCGCGAGTCTCGACAACGCAGGCAAACCTCTCTTCATCTCTTCCTCTCGATGTGACGCCTCAGGCCCTCAGTCCTCCGGTAAGCATTCTGATTATTCCATATTCGCTTTAGTTTAAATCGATTGTGATTGTGGTTTTACTGGTTTTCCAATCGATTCATTTTTTTGGTTGTTGTTGTTGTTACTTGTTATAATGCATAGCTATTAGCTCGATTTTGTCTGTTACTGTTGCGTAGTAAATCCTAATTTATGCTGCTCGTTGTTACTTGTGTTTAACTGTTTATGCAGGTTTGATGTCTTTTTCACAATACGGTTGTCATTCTACCATGTCTAGTTCTTCTGAGACTGGGTGTTACGACTCAGGAGAAGACATTGATTCAAGATACATACTTGTGATTGACTGTAGAAGCATCTGTAGAAGACATTGATTCAATATATTGTTATGCAAAGTTGATTGACTGTAAAGTTTATGCATTATGCAGATTTTGTCAATTTTTGTGTTTTACTGAATTTGGGCCCGAAAAACGGGAAGGCCCGGCCCGTACCGCTCATTTCGGGCTTTTACCGGTCCCTCGTTTTGTAAGAGCAAAGCCTGGCCCAAGTACAAAACAACCGGTCTGGGCCCGGTCCCTGTAAATACTATGCCGGTTTGGGCCCGAGCCCAACCCTAATTAGGTTCGCTTAATAACATTGTAGCTACAGGCACAACAATGAAAATTGATGACCCAGATCAACTTTGTCGTGGTTATCCATTAGGGGACCAAAATGTACGTGTCCCAATAGAGATAGCAAAGCAGGAGTACGCCAAAGTTCCATTTCCTGTGGGCGATGATATAAAAACTGTTAGACAAGCCATGGGGAGTTGGATAGCATGGCCGAAAAATCTTGTTATCTATACACCTGTCTCACCATCGAGGTAAGTATTATTAGAATTGTAATCTAGTATTTCATAAGGTAGGTTGAAAAAGGGTACAAGTTTATGTTATTGTAAGATTAGAAAACCTTATATATTGTATGTTTATGTGTAGCAACCTCAGAAGAAGAGGGAAAAGATAGGGGTACCTGTCGAGATTATTGACCTGAAGGCAGATGCACTTAATGCACCAATCTAGTTGAAGATGTTGTGCATGTGGGGTGCAGATGAGCTCAAAAATGATAAGAGTCTTGAGTTTTTTATTGAGCCTGAGGTGTTGGATACACTCGGAAATCATGGATATTTGATTTAGATTTGCACAGAATGGCAAGCATGACAGAGATCACTGGGAACTGCATAGTGGCATATCAAAGGTAATATTTGCTGTCAAATGGACTATTCTTGGTGTATCCAAGTGAATTTGGTTGCTGATTAGAATCTGGATGTTATATTGGGTTTTTAGGTACCTGTATGATGTCCTGAAAAACACCAAAATGCTGGATATGATTGCCTTTGTTGACCCTGCTATGGTTGGAGAAGGGTGTGGAACAGTAAGGATTAGGTTCATAACCTCAAAACCTGGATAGCTTTTCATGGTGCCATATAACTCAGAGTAAGTGGCTATAACTCAGAGTATTTTTTTTATTTTTTATTCATGAGCCTTATTTGATCAAAATCTGACAACTTTGTCATACAGTCAGCATTGGGTGCTTACTGTTGTGGAGCCGAAAAAAAAGGTGTATTACATGGATCCCCTGAGGAGGCGGTTACCTATAGCCTCGGCAGAATGGAAGTCTGTTATCAATAGGTAACTTGTAACAAAACTATATATGCATGCACTGAGATTTATGGAATAATGTTTTCTTTTGGTTCAGCTTTTCATGATGCAGTCTCATTGTGGTTGGTTTTTGTTTTAGTGCAATAGCCAAGTATAATACAGAAAAGGGCAGGCCAAGCCTAAATGCAGTTGCTTGGAAGAACCTTGGGTATGTAAATATTGCTTTAATTTGTTGAATTTCTGGCTTGTTTCTTATCAAATGTACGTATTTGGATTAGGGTATGACAATGGTGGTGGAATTTGAAAATTGAAAATCAATTATAGGAATTTTTTTTTTTTAAGAACCTGAAAAACTGAAAGAAATATTTCAAACTCGAGAGTAGCTGATCTTAAATGCAAGAGAAATGCCACAAAGCTCTTATCTAGTTGAAGGGTAGCATGTATAGTGAGCCCAAGATATTAAGATAGTAAGTAAAACTGAACACTTGTACTGTATTTGCTAAAGGTGTGTATCTGTATAAGATAAACATTTTCATAAACACTCTGGTTGCTTTCAAGAGCTTGATACTATCAAATTGAACATTTAGGAAACTTGAGCATAGTTTCAAAATCAGTTGTAGTCAAAACTAAAGAAACATCTACTGAATTTGATAAGATAAAAAGGCTGACTCTGTTTCATGATATACATAACCAAAAGATGTAGTTTATATACAAAATAGTTCAACCACCTGGTATTAGGCTAACTGTTTATGTATGAATATAAATTGATTTTCTGCTTCTAGGGTGTTCTTCACCAACCCGACCACATTCAGTGCGGCTTTTATGTCATGCGGTTCATGCGATATATCATACATGATCAGGATCACTCTTTTGTGACAAATGTATAATCAACTACTATTTGTGTTTGTGTTTGGAATCAGATTTTCGGGATAATGTCATGTTCATGTCTAACTTTAACATTATGTTTTTCAGCGGGACAGGAGAAACAAACTTGTCTACACCCAAGATGATTTGGATGTGTTAAGGAATGAGTGGGCAAAGTTCATCTTCAGCAAATACCTGTAGGGTGCATGATCTGGTCTGTTTTGGTGAACTTGGTGCTTTCTATATGTATGTGGTAGTACTTTGCTTTTGAACTTGGTGTCTCTATATATTCGGAACAGCTATATGGTAGTGCGTACTTTGTGCATTTCTCATGTTGGAATGCTTTTGGACGTGTAAGACTATCTAGGAGCTTAACTAGTTGCTTGTTTTCAGTTTATTATTCAACTGTAATGTTGTTTGTGGAAGCTTGAATGATATATATGGAAGCTAAAATGCAATGTTTTATGGTATCAGTCAATTTGTGCAGCAGTTTCTTTTGTGATGCTTGTGTGTGTAAAACTTGGACAACAAAGTCTGTCCACATGAAAACGCAACTGTTGTATGATTCTCATCAAACAATAAAGAAAAATGCTATATCTATTGTGTGATACAACGGTCCAAATATTTCAGTTGTAGGTTATTCAATGTCACACAGCAGTAAAGATAGGAAATAAACCGTGTAGCTTACTGAAAAACACACAACGGTAGAAATGAAAACCAACAGTTGTCTGAAAGGGTAAAAATACAACGAAAATGTTTTATTGTTTGTTGTCTGAGTGGACTTGTCGATGCCGCGCATGACATTGATCTGCGCAGCGACTTATACAACGAAAGTATTGAACTGTTGAGCAAAATGTGATCACACAATGATGATTTTCACACTTGTCACACAGCGGTGTTCCACCGTTGTGTGTTGACAAATCTGTAGTAGTGAATGTTCCACAAAGGAAACCACACAGTCCAATCAAGCACATAAAGTTGGATGTTAAAAGGTAAGGAAAATAAGAGCAATATTGAGATATAAATCCTACATCGGAAAAATAAGACATTGTGTGTGAGTTTATAAGAGTTTGGATAACTTCATCCATTGTCGATTGGTGTTTGATATAAACCTTAAATTACTTCATTATGGTATCAGAGCCAGGTTACCTACGTTCATGTGTGAAGCTCAATAGCTACACGAACTTCATGTCACCCAAAAAGTTGTCCATGTGTATGACTTGAGATACGTCACCTAAATTACTTCATTATGGTATCAGAGCGAGGTTACCTACGTCCATGTGTGAAGCCCAATCGCTACACGAACTCCACGTCACCCAAAAAGTTGTCCATGTGTATGACTTGAGAATTCGTCACACGTGCGGGGACGTGTTGAGATATGAATCCTACATCATGAAAATAAGACATTGCTTGTGGGTTTGCGTCACCAAGAGCAACCCCTAGACCAAAATGAGATCTAGGAGCTATGGCCGTCGCAAACTCTGTCACCTCTAAGTTGACCCTCGATGACTTAAAGATGTCAAGAATCGCAACCTCAAGATCGAAAAAGGCTGGAACAAGCTGCCGACCTGACTCGAGCTAGAGTCTCACCTCGAGACCACCACACTCACCGAATACCGCCGCATTCATATATCAAACTCAGGTCTAATCTAACGCCTAAAAACTGCAACCTCAACTAATGTAAAACAACAACAACTAGAGCTTCCCGAATCATAAGCCACCACAAACAAAAACAAAGGTTGCAGACGTGCCACACTCCCTCGTCGTCGTCCTCCCACTGCTGGTCCTCTGCCTGATCTGGGGACCGTAAGGTTGCTGTCACTAGCTACCGAAACCTAGGTTTCACGTCTTGAGGTCGATCCGATTGCAACTTCGAGTATGAAATTCAAAGGGATCAAATAGGAAATGATGTATCTTAAGCACAAGGGCTATAACTCAGTTAGGTAGAGCTCTTATAGGGTTGGGTGCCAACCTTAAGCCTGCTCAATATTGTTCCACTAGTTTTCTTTCTAGTGTTTGGAAACGTTAGAAAACTAATCAGAAAATGTACTATACTTTCATCTCTTACAGTAAAAATTTTAGTAAATCAACTGAAAGTTTAAAATAAAGTAACTAATTTTACTCTCTCATCCTCCTTTTTATTTTCCCTTCAATGTTCATTTGGATTAAATTCATTTTACCCTCTAAGGTTTGAGATTAACTTCATTTCAGTCTCCGTTCTCTCAATTTTGAAAATTTACCCCCTAAATTTTCTAGAAAAAAATTTAGTTTACCCCCCAAATCTTTGGTGTCAAAATCAGTTCAGTTATGCAATTTGTTTTTAAATCAGTTTGCCCCTTCAACTTTCGTAAACATATCAGTTGGTCCAATTTTGAATTGCTCTCGAAATGTGACGTCACAGAAGCCGTTGGAACTGACAAGGAGACCCATAATTCAGCTTTATCCCCTCATTTTCAACGAAATGTTTGAAATACCCTCATTATTTTTATTCATTTTGCCAAATAGATGCATCTTTTTTTATCTTCTTTCATAATATTTTATCAAATTGGCTATTTTACCCTTCTGAAGAGGGATAAAGCTGAATTATGGATCCCTTTGTCTGTTCCAACAGTTTTGGTGACGTCATATATCGAGGAGAAATCAAAAATTGGACATGACTGATGTGTTTACGAAAGTTGAAGGGGTGAACTGATTTAAAAAAAAAGTTACAGGACTAAACTGATTTTGGCACTAAAGATGTAGGGGTAAACTGAATTTAATATAATTTTCTAATTTTCATCAGCTTTGTCGATTTATTAAGAGTCCGTCAAATTTGAACGTTAATTTTGGCTTTATGGCTCACTTTAAGGTCTAAAACAGTCATTTAATGACAAAGACACACTTTAGAGTGCATTTTCTAAGATTTCATATTAGCATGTAGCGTCCAAATTGGACGAAATCTTAGCAAATAGGCACGATTGATGAAAATTAAAAAATTCAAGAGGTAAATTTTCAAAATTGAGAGAATGAGACTGAAATAAAGTTAACGTTAAACCTCAAAAGGTAAATTGAATTTAACCCTATTAATTTCTTCTTTAGAGGATCTACCTAACATCTTTTTGTGTGTTTATGTCAAGTTTTCTCTATATTATCATTCAAGATCCTTCAAATATAAGTTTATATCTGGGTAAAATAGTGACCTCCATATGATCGTTCACAACTTCATAATGTTCATTGATCCATTCTAAAATTTAAAGGTTACTTATTTGAACACAACTTCATTTTCATATATGGTTATGAACTTATGATGATGTGTAATTGAATTCAAATATTCATCATGAGAATATATGTGTCATTTTAATAATTAATAATAATTTAAATGCCAATATGATCAAGTAAGGCTGCAATGGTACCTTGTTATATATAAAGAACTGTCGTGTTGAAAAGAGATTTTAGAACATGAAAAAGTACCAGCAAGTCAGAAACCCGGGGTGGAGAAGTTTGTCCATAGCGTTTGTATTCATTCTCCCAAAGGCCTTGTTTGTTTGCAAAGTCAGTGTGATTGGAATATAATCCAAATTACCATATTAAAATGGTATTATATACTTTAAATTTCGGATAATTACTCATTAGTTGGTCATGAACACAAAATTTCAAACATTAGACTATACTTGGGCAGAATTGAATGTATCAAGTGGAATTGGCTTAATGTTTACCTTTTTTTTTTTATCAAAATTGTATCCGCCGTCGACCAAAAAAAGAAAGTGACGATGCAGTTTTATAATTTTGTTTTCGGATTGGTGAATCGGCTAAAGAGTTGGCTTATGGATTGAGTGTATGTGCTTGTTCTGCCTATTGTGAGATGCTATCAAAATTTTCAGTTGTTCAAAAAAAACTTAATTCTGTTTTTTCTTTGCTTTTCCTTGAAAGCATATGATCTTCTTTTGATCAAACACAGACAGTTAACAGAGGCATGACGAGAGTGAAGAGACTTAGCTAGGCTCAGGTGCTGTCAACTGAAAGCAGGCCCAAATTGTTTATGGCCCAAATATATAACCGGCCCACAACTATGAGTCATGTAATTTCTGCCGGTGCTTTTAAATGTACCTAGCAAACTTCTAAATAAACCTAACAAATAAGATAATTTCATATTTACCCTTGATTTTAATATTATACAAACCCAGCAAAACTATCTGGCTATTAACACCGTCGTTGCCATCCTCCTCTATAAAACATGCAAAATAAATCGAAGTAGTGCTCGGTCGGTCTGTTGTTGTTGCGATGGTTGTTCATCTGTGTCGGAGTAGCTGTGTCTCCTCACTCATCCCATATCATGGTTGATTGGGGCTGGTGTTTCAATGGGTCTGAGTGAATTGAAATGAAGAGATAAATATGATAAATTCATATGATAATCTACACAGAGTCTTAGGTGAAGATCGAGGTGGTCTCTGTGTCTATTGCAAACAAGATGGCATGGACTAGTTTTATTTCTCCTTGATCTCAATTTCAATTGTATGATGAAGATGACTTTGAGGTTTCATACATGAGCAATGTTTTAAAAGGCTAAGGCGTAGCCGAGGCTATAAAGTGAGAGCCTCACCAAGGCGTAAGCCTTTTGAAAAAAAAAAACCAACACACCATTTACAGGCAGCTTCCTGTAAATGCTGCCTGCAACACACCATTGACAAAAGCAATCTATACTTAGACAAAACCAACACACCATTTAAAGGCAGTTTCCTGTAAATGCTGCCTGCAACACACGATTGACAAAAACAATCTATACTTAGACAAAGTCACAAAACCAACACAGAGTTGTGAGCATTTACAGGAAGCTTGCTCCAATGAGTCCAATCTATACTTAGATAATCAGAGCACAATGTTGCATCATATACTAAGAAAACACAAATCACAACACTGACAACAGTTCAATTGAATCAGAAATTCGGAGGAAGAGGTGCGAACTGCGTACCTCAAATCAGAGGTGAGTTGGTGACTGCAATGGAGGCTTAGGAGGAAGAGGTTTGAGGCGATTGAGTTGCAGAAGACAGCGACGTGGCGGTGGTCGACTGGTCGGATGATCGGAATCCTGGTGGTGGTCGATGGTCGGATTGTCTGTGGTGGTCGCAATTCGCGAACTGGTGGAATCTTGGTGGTGGTCGATTCTGTCTCTGTGTTCGAGAGGGAGAGGGAGAGGGAGAGGGAGGAGGGAGGAGGGAGAGGAGCAGGGAAGGAGGGCAAAAAGACAGAGGGAGGTGCACGACCCCCAGCCTTATGCGAAACACTTACCCAAAACGACTCCGTTTTCTGTTGCTTCAACTAGGCGCACGCCTTATGCGCCTTAGGGTGCGTTTTTTGCGCCTTATGCGCCTGGGGGTGCGTTTTTTACGCCTCTGCGCCTAACCAGCAAAACACAATGAAATTTTCCTGCGCCTCGCGCCTTTTAAGCCTCGAGGCGCGCCCGAGGCGCGTTTTTTAAAACATTGTACATGAGAGTTCAATTACATGAGGTTATTCAATTTTCAATTATAAGAGTTCAATTATATGGTTTCACAGATGAAATCGTAATCCCATCGTCTGAACTCTTTATTTCTTCTTTCTTCAATTTACTGTATTCCATGACCGTATGTGTGCAGTAATTTGTTGGGTTTAAATTAGGTTTGTTGGGAGTATTTAGATAAAGGACAAAATTGGAAAGTTGGTTCCAAAAATAGCTTTGTTTGGTGTATCTAGAAATTTGCTGGGTCTTTTCTGAAAAAAGAAAGTGCAATGAAAAATATACTCACAACCCATCACTGTATTATCTTCTCTGCATATCATAAACACAACCAATTACTCAACATAAAAATCTATCATTAAATGCAGACATCAAATCAGCAAATGTGTAGAGCATCTCCATATATTTTCATTTCTGGTTCGCTTCTCCTGTTCTAATGAATGTAGAATTCCTTTGATGTATCAAACGATCAATGCACGAAAGTGAACTCTGTAAAAGAAGTTATTTGTAAACCAATATTCTGGAAGCAAAAAGATTGTTCATCTATATCAACAAATGGTCTAATGCATTTAAGCCATTGATATTTGATACTTTGGCATAAGACAACAGTAACCACATTGCATTCCTCTACACAGTTAAGCTTGTAGTTTTCCATAGTGGTGTGGGATGATTTACCAGAAATAGGAGCGGTATGGTCTCCTGCCCATTACTGTGTTATGGTTGTTATAACAAGTCCATCCGCTGAGGCAAGCTAGTCCATCACCCACCCCATGATAATGATTCTGAAAGGCAATATGTTCCTATGTTTATTCATCTTTTGTAATTCTCAAGTTACAATGAAGAGAAATCCTAGCAACATTACGTACTGACTTTTCTTCGGTTCATTTAGTTCTGAAAATTAGTATGATCAAACCATTTACGTTTTACATTACTATCTGAAAACCATTAGATGAAAATACAATCTAGCTAAATAGATCATAAAGCTTTACCGTCAAAAACAATGAAAAACACTAATAAAATTGATCAACAAAGTTAGAAAAGAAAGTTGTTGATACACCTCGACTAGTTTATATTATGTTCATAACTTATTTTTCAGGATTATTACTCTGAGCTTTTCTGGCTGGTAGATCTCCATGTCCTCATTGTCCTGCTAATCTTCTTGGTTTTATGTTTCTGTTGGCTTTAAGCTTTGTTCCTTCTCCACCCCCTTGTGTTTTGGAGAGCCTATTCCCTGCACGACTACGCAAATTTAACGGGGCGTGATTGCACACGCTGTTTGTGCGATCCTGCCTGGTTTCGTGGACTGGCCCCTCTTTCTCTTCTTCCTTTCTCCCATACTTAATCGACAAAACCGATCTCTTCTCACTCCTCTTCTTAACTCAAGATCTCGCGAACGCGGCGCGAAGGGGAAATAAACTTGGATTGAAATTGATTCCTCACATCTGGAATGGGTCATGTAGTGTAATGGGCATCAGATGTTGTATACATTATTACGTTGTCCTAGGTTACAAGTTATGGATTTAGGGTTTAATTAAAGGGTGTTTACCAATTGTATACATTGCTTGGTGTTGTTGGGTGTGATTAAAATGGGTTAACGTGCGCATAAATGAAATCTGCACAAATATCAGCAGCTTACGGCCTTGAAGAGATGCCAATGTTATAGTCTGAGGCACCCAAATGTTATGAGGAGCGCGTTTTCTTGAGTCTCCAGTATGCGAGCTTTATGGGCTTTTGCAGGAGAAATACTTGCCTTACTGTAAGTTCCAGCTCTCATGTTTAGGATTCATGGGTTAATCTTAAGGTAGGAATAAAATTTACAAATCCGATTATGTTTCTGAGATTTTAAACCAGTTACCTTTTTTACTGAAACTGTACAATTTTGTTTTGGAATTTGAAGTTGGTGTCTGCATAAGAATTGCAGTAGACATCTTAAGGATCGTTTCAGAATTGGAATCTCTTGCAAACGATTTTTGTGGAATTAGTTATGATTTTTCAAAGTTACATGTCTGCTGCATAATTTTCTGAAACAACACCAGTACTAAGTTCTTATTTATGTTACTCGCTAGCTTTCTATTCAATCATGTCTGAAGGCACCAGTGTTCCAGAACTAGACATTCCCAGGTACTAAATGATTTAACTAACCATGAAGTCCTTTTCTCTTTGGACTTCATACAAATGATTTGACTAACCATGAAGTTAGCTCTATGCATTAGTAGTTATGCTGGAAAGCGATTCTGTTATTTCTTTCAAATTTGTTTCAATGGGACTATGATTTTTTTTATTGTGTTCCAATTATCTAGCTAGTACCAGTCATGTCAGGACCCACCTCGAATTTCATCATGAAACCCGAGGTAAATCTTACGGGGTCCACCTTCAAGGAAATTTACCGAAGATTCGGCATAATCTACCTTGAAAATGGACAACCCTTACCTGAAAAATCCAATTAACACTTCTATAATCAAACAAACCAGCCTCCACACTTGGAGCCTTCCTGCTCCCAGTTCCTCACATCTCCCAAATTAAAATACCAATCCAAAATAATCTCACAACCAACAACAAAGACATTCAATAATTTATTAATCGGATTATCAGAGCATATCTAAGAATGAAAGAAAAACAATAAATAAAGAATAAGCAGAAGCAACCTCTGACTATGCCTCGACTCCATATACGCTCGACCTCATTAAACTTAGCCTGCACACTGGGCATTTAAAACCAAAAGGCCTAGGGGAATGTAATTTAAAAAAGTTAGAGTGAGTGGACAAAAATAATTTAAATAATTTAACAAATATGCAATTTAAACACTTTCTCACATTTCAACTTTAAAAACTTAGCTGCACGCAATTTTGATAAATCAAATAACTTAAATTCATAAACCCATAAGAATGGACAAACCACTGGTTAATCAAATAAAGAAACCTTAAAAAGAGATAAACCATTCCCGCTGGTTAATCAAATATATAACTGAGATAATAAAATAAGAGGAAAAGTTATCACCATGAAAAAGGAGCCTCTCAGGCTCTCGGGTCGGCGCCTCCCAGGCCATAATAGCATCTCACGCTAAGCGCTTTACTCACCTATGGTGAGTAGCCGCTAATAATGGTTAGCTAGCAATAATCAATATAAGCGACCCTATATTATGATGACTAGAAACACAAAATCTTTTAAATCCATTAAACTTCCCAAGATCATACGAATGGTACGGTTCGTACTTGAAAATCATCATAAGAAATTATAATAAACTCAATGACGTGTCTCACACGTCGAAATATTCTCAAAACCATAATACTCGTTAAAATATTCTCAAGGTCAAAATCGATATTCCACAAATAAATGCGAAAATTATAAATGACGAACTACCGAAAATCCCATTTTCGGAAATCTTTTATAAATCTCAAAGTCCACCAATAAAACCATTATAATGAAATCCGGAATTTATAAAGAATATCCAACTCAAATATCAAAATAATAATCCGAGCTCAAATCCATAAATATGACCAACACTTAATCAATGCATCAATCTCAAATAAATTCCAAGATCATTTCATAAGTCGAAATTATCATATACGCTCAGAAAATAAAATAATAAATTATAGAATCTTGCATGCATATTTTCTTAAAACCAAAATGTCCACTCACATATTTAGGCATAAGCCTGACGATATCCGCATCGCCACTCAAAATAATAAATTATAGAATCTTGCATGCATATTTTCTTAAAACCAAAATGTCCACTCACAGATTTAGGCATAAGCCCGACGATATCCGCATCGCCACTCAAGCGAGGTTCCCTTCATTTCCTGGCACAATATATATGCTTAGGACCAAACTTAAATTCCGGAAAATAAATACTTGAATATAAACACCTAATTTTCTTCCTCTTAACCCACAACTCTTCTACTAGGTTAAGCTTACCGGATTCTCACCAAACTCTACACACAACCTTAATTCATCAATTCTAACATTCTAGAATAAATACCAAGGAAATCCAATGGTCGGATTTTTCATTCTAACAACCGCCAACATTTTCAATCTTTGAAAAATCTCAAACCTAACCACAACTCCTCCAAAAATTTCAAACTTCACATCATTACACTCTCCTTAATATAACACATTTTAAACCCTGAAAAACCACTTCACAGTGGTGGCGGCCGACGGCCGACTCCGGCGACCTCCGATGCCTACCAAAATTTAACAGCATCTTCTTCTCAACCCGCTCTACAACTTTCCTAACTAGCACAAATCCGCTCTACAACTTTCCTAACTAGCACAAAGTCCAATTTTAAGCTTAACTAGGTCAATCAAACCAAAACACACAATAAAGTCCTAGAATTTCAAACTTCGATTCTCCTTACCTAGCTCGAGTTAGGTTGAATCCTTTTAGGGGTTTGCTGCTGGAAGGAAGAGCTTCAAGATGAGACCAGCAACTCCAATTTTGGTGGCCGGAAAAAGAAGTTCCGACGAGAACACCTCCGCACACAGTCGCGGTTTCCCGGCGATCGTGCTCCTTCACAGCGGCGCGACACAGGCTGCCACCTACCTAGACTTGTAGAGCATGTTCCAAACTTCAAATCGATACCAAGCACACCACCTAACTTGGCCGGACAATGGCGAACGGCGGCGTTGGAGTCCGGCGGGTCGGGACTCGGGAGAGCTCGCGGGAGAGGAGAGAGAGAGAGAGAAAAACTGGGCCTGCTCCACCCGGTCCAATCCTTTACACCCAAAAATAAAACCTACTAAAAATTTACTCTTTTTACCAACCAAAGTTTACACTTTTTATCTGATAACTTTTTCATACTAATTTCGATTTTAACGTTTAGCATGTCCACGAATTTGTATTAACGTCCTCTACAACTTCCTTAAAGAAATTTTTCCAAAATAAATTTCCTACAAAAAGTCAACTCTAGGGTCCTTAAGCAGTAAACGGTTACTCATATCAGTAAAAGGTCAAAGTAACACCAACAGTAAATACCCGTAAATTAACTTAAGAACCGGGATGTGACAAGTCACACCTTCAGCTAAACAAAAATAAAAAATTAGGGTAGAGATTTCCAATTTGTATTGGAGGAGACTTATATGTAGTCTTTCTTTGTTTTGACAGTGGAACTTCATTATTGCATTAAAGGGTATGGAGAATATATCGGCGTAGAGACAGAGACAATGTACGGCAATACATATGATGAAGACCATTCCTATGGGGAACGGCACAAATCTATCGTCGACCCTAATCTATCGTCACTTATTACACGGAAACGCTCTTACATATCTCTCAGTGACCTAGTTTGGTCACGGCTTCCACACATTAAACCCTCACATATATGAGACGGAGCGACCCATGTAAAAATTTAGAGACGTTTACATCCTAACGATAGGGCTTCCCATCGAGAAGGTTAGGCGTAAAAAGGGTTGACCGCTTTTCTCGATACCCAGAAGTTACCTGAAATATGTGATTTTTCAACCATAGTCGTATTTCACTATACCGATCACATCCTATTTAATAAGATTTTTGAAAATTTTTCTTCCTATGTATAGTTGGTTTATGAAGTTGTACACTTGCATATAACCTACCAAACAAGTTATACCATATTAATAGACATGTTGTGATTCCAATGAGTAAAATTCACAAAATGAAAATTCAACCGTCTGATATGATCATAATAGTGAAACAGGACTGGTATAAAATTCAACTCGATTAGGCAACGTTCGGGGCTCGATCGAAACGGTCAACCATAATCCATTGTCACTTATCACATGGAAACGCTCTTACCTACCTCTTCATGACTTATTTTGGTCGATTCTTCCACATATTAAACTCTCACATAGATGAGACAATCTGCCCATGTAAAAACTTGGAGACATTTACATCCCAACGATAGGGCTCCCCGTAGGGAAGGTTAGGCGTAACAACGGTTGACCGCTTTTCGCGGGACCCAAATGTTACCCGATATACATGATTTTTCAACCATAGTTGTACTTCACTGTTTTTATCATGTCCTATTTTACTATAACAACCATTGTTTTTATTTGTGTCGGTTGTCTTATTAAGGGTAATTTAGACAAAACATAATTTGGTTTTATAATAATAGAGATTTATGCAAGACTATTTTCATCATCTCAAGAGCAGTCGTGTCTAGCGGATCTAATTATCTCAATTTTTTTTTTACATGTATGGACAGAGCACGTCAACGCGAGAGTGTAGGAATTTTCAAAGAATTTCTCGGACACCGGAGCTATTAGTTATGATTATCGAAGTTTCAAGAATTACATAATTACTACGATTTACTATGATTTCGATTTCAAAAAAAAAACATAACAAATCGTTCCGGTGCTCGACTAATTATCCGAAAATTCATACAGTCTCGCGGTGACGCTCTTTGTCCATCTATGTAAAATTTTGGGGATGTTTACTTCCCGACGATAGGGCTCCCTATTTGGAAGCTTAAACATAAATATGGTTAACCGCTTTTATCGGGGCCTAAAATTTCACGGAAATTCGTGATTTTTCTACCTTAGCCGTATTTCATTATTCCGATCACATCTTATTTCACAAGATTTTTAAAAATTTTGTGTAGTTAGTTCACAAAGTGTACATTTGTTTATAACCTACTAAAAAAGTTATACCACATTAGTAGACACGTTGTGATTCAAATAAGTAAAATTTATGAAATGAAAATTCAACCGTCTGATATGATCATAATAGTGAAACATGGCTATGATATAAAATTCAACTCGATTCAGCAACGTTTGAGGCTCGATCGAAACGGTCAACTCGAATCCATCGTCACTTATCACACGAAAACGCTCTCACCTACCTCTCTGTGGCCTATTTTGGTTAACTCTTCCACACATTAAACTCTCAAATTGATGAGACGTAACCACCCATGTAAAAATGTGTAAACGTTTACGTCTCGACGATAGGGCTCCCCATAGGGAAGCATAAGCGTAAATAAGATTGACCGTTTCTATCGGGGACCAAACGTTACTGAAAATATGTGATTTTTCAACCACAGCCGTATTTCACCATACCAATCACATCCTATTTCACAAGATTTTTAAAAAATTTTGCTTCCTCTGTAGAGTTGGTACACTAGTATATAACATACCAAACAAGTTATTCCACCTTAGTAGGGACATTGTGATTCCGATGACTACATTTCACAAAATAAAAATCCGACCGTCTGATGTGATCATTATAGTGAAATACGGCTAGGATAGAAAATTCAAATTTATTTGGTATCGTTCGGGGCTCGATCAAAGAGGTCAACCCTACTTTAACGTCACTTACCACACGAAAACGCTCTTATTTACCCATACATGACCTAATTTGGTTGATTCTTCCATACATAAAACTCTCACGTAGACGAGATGTAATGTCACACCCTGACCCAGATGTAATTTTTTTTTCTTCGAGTTGAAGGTGTGACTGAAAAAAAAAGATGGAAAAACAAAACAAGGATAGTTTGATGTTTCAGGAAAATATTCAACTGAGCTGTAAATTTGGAAAATCATAACTAATTCTAAAAAACTTATTTTTAAGAGATTCTAGTTCTCAAACGATCATTAAGGTCTCTACTCTAATTTTCATGAAGACACTAAGTTTAAACAACTAACCAATTTGTACAGTTTTTAAAAAGAAGGTAACTGGTCAAAAATCTCAAAAAATACAAATATGCAGAATTTCCTGATGCATACCTTAAACTTTGAAAAATCATACCTTAATCTACAAAATCTTTTTCAAGTGATTCAAAATCTGGAATGAACCTTAAGATGTCTACTACAAATCTTATGAAGAAACTAACTTCAAATTCCAAACAAAACTGTATAGTTTTCAAACGAAAGCTAACTGATGCAGAATTTGAAGAACATTGTTTCAGATTTGCAGGTTTTATTCCTACTTTGAGTTTAACCTATGAACTCTAAATAAACAAGCTGTAAATTAAAGAACCAATTCGAAGAACTTGGAATCAAGTAAAGGGCATAGCCAATTCAATGTAAAATATAAACTTCAAAGGCTAACAACATATTGCAGCCTTTGGTCTTATTCTAAACAGAAATTTAAAAAGACAAGCCACACACTTTTTTCACATCAACACAAAGCTCTTCAACATAGAAATTTAAACTTCATGTTCAATACCTGAAATTTTCAATATAGGGGTGAGCTTCAATAGCTCAGTAAGAGGCCAAGCCTCTTTATATTACAAAAACCAATAATGATAATGCATGAATGCAATGAGCCCTTCAACAATAACCCCTCGCTCAAACCATGATCCCCTTTTTGCTAGTCCTCTTGTTTAATCTCGATCACCAAAATCGTACAATCATATTAGCCCACCTGATACTTAGTCCCTACGAATTAAACTTAACTACACAAAAGCATTCTTCCACATATTCCATTCTCAATTTCACCAAACTTCTACCTCAATTTTTATATTTATGAACATGAGGATTAACTAAGATGATCAATAACATCACAAATAAAACTCAATCACTAATTTTACAATCAAATTTCATAAACAAAATCATATAGCAAAACATAAGCCAAAAACACAACAAATTGCACAGAACTTCATTACATATAGCAAACCAACACAACAAATTTCACAGAGCTTCATCATACATAGCAACCCAGAAATTCAACACATAATAAATTAAATAGAGGTTCCCCGAATTCTCCTTACCTCAATTCAGAGCTATGCTTTTACTTCCCAGATACCTCGTTCACAAAATTCTCTCCCTCACTACTTTTCTTTTCTTTTCGTAAAACAGATAATAGGCAACTCAATGAATAATAAGAGAACCAAACCTGAGTATTTATAGGATTATGCAAACAGGTCAGAATTCATTTCGAGATAGAATGGAATCAATGTCAACTCGATCAAAATCGCCACCTCCTGCTTCCGGTAACTGAATCTCCAAGTCTTCTTCCATAACCTTGACAGCTCCAGCTTCTGAGATTATTCGATTTTATCGTCGTAGTGGTTCTGATATTCTAATCTAGGTGAAGTGGTGTTTGTAGAGAGCACAAGAATGGAGACGAAGACCATGAAGATGGCAGAGGGCAATTGTGAAGGGAGTGAAGAGAGCAGAAGACGAATAGAGTTGAACACACATATATGTCGTCCTTCCACACGTACCACTGATCTCTAGGCTTAGGTGGAGTGGTGTTTGCAAAAAGAATCAGAATGGGAGGATGACGAAGAAGATAGCAGAAGATATAGTTGAACAAACTGGTTTGTCGTCAACAACATCCAACTGAAGTAGAAGCATTCTAATGGTCTTGGGGATTTTTAAAGAAAATTGGACTTGGGTTTAAAAACAAAACGCTGGTTTACAAAATTATATGTTTACAAAATTATATATACATGCATATATATATATATATATATATATATATTATACTCACACAAATAAATAAATAAATAAATATATATATATATATATTTATATATATAGATTTACAAACCAATATACCCATATTTATGAATACAAATAAATACTAAGTAAAAATAAATAATATTCACTATATCTTATTTTAAAAATACAGGTCGTCACATGTAACCACTCATGTAAAAATTTTGAGACGTTCACCTCCCGACGGTAGGGCTCCCCCGTATGGAAGCATAAATGTAAATAAGATTGACCGTTTCTATCGGAGACCAAACGTTATCAAAAATATGTGATTTTTCAACCATAATCTTATTTCACCGTACCGATCACATCTTATTTCACAAGATTTTGAAAATTTTGCTTCCTCTGTAGAGTTGATTCACAAAGTTGTACACTTGCATATAACTTTGTAGTAGGTTATACGCAAGTGTATCTTTATGAACAAACTATACATATACAGACACAGAGGAAGCAAAATTTTCAAAAATCTTGTGAAATAAGATGTGACCGTTATGGTGAAATACGACTATGGTTGAAAAATCACATATTTCTGGTGACATTTGGTCCCCGATAGAATCAGTCAACCATATTTACGCTTGTGCTCCCTATAGGGAGCTCTATTGGTGGACGTCCTCAAATTTTTACATGGGTGGTACATGTCTACTATGTGAGAGTTTTGTTTGTGGAAGAATCACCAAATTAGGTCATATATGGGTAGGTAAGAGGTTTTCGTGTGTAAACCCTATTTACGTTGTGCTTCCCTATAGGGATCTCTATTGTCGGGGGAGGTGGACGTCCTCAAATTTTTACAGGGTGGTTACATGTTACTAGTGAGAGTTTTGTTGTGGAAGAATCAACTAAATTAGGTCATATATGGGTAGGTAAGAGCGTTTTCGTGTGGTAAAGGAAATTGAATTAGTGTTGACGCTTGATTGAGCCCCGAACGATACTGAATAAATTTGAATTTTCTATCGTAGCCGTATTCACCATAATGATCACATTAAACGGTCGGATTTTTATTTTGTGTAATGAGCCATCAGAATCACAACGTGCCCACTAATGTGGTATAACTTATTAGTAGGTTATACGTAAGTATACAATTTTGTGAACCAAATATAGAGAAGAGGCAAAATTTTCAAAAATATCGTCAAATAAGATGTGATCGGAACGGTGAAATATGAAAATGGTTGAAAATCACGTATTTCGGTAATGTAGGTGCCGATAAAAGCGGTCAACCTTTTTTACGCTTAATCTTCCTTATGAAGAGCCCTATCTTCGGAGATAAGCGTGACAAACCGTCCCGATTTCACCCTGAACCGGAGTAAGTAAATCGTGCGGGAACCACCTTCAAGGAAAGATTACCGTAACATTCGGTACAACCTCCCTTGAAAATGGACAACCCTTCCAATAGAAACCTGCAAACACGTCTAAAGATTCCAAATCCAACCTTAACTACTGGAGCCTTCGTGCTCCCCAAAAATCACAACATCTCCCAATATAGATTTACTAATCTAACAAAGATCCTATAACAAACAACCACATATTCAGAGCAATCTATTTGAGAGGAAATGAACTATAAATAAATAGAAAAGAGCGGAAGCTATACTATTGACTATGCCTCTTCTCCATGTACGCCCGATCTCAACTATGCAATCCTGCAGACTGGGCATTTTAAAACGAAGGGCCCAGGAGAAGACATTTAATAACGTTAGAGTGAGTGGACAAAAATAATTTAATAACAAAATATTTATGCATTCCCATTTTAATTTCATAGAAAAATATACTGCATGCGGCAGCTTAAAAGCGCTCAATCATAATCTGACAATTCACGACTAGCACTGGCTAGTCACAAACTCAAATAAAATGGAGCCTCTCAGGCTAAACTATATATAAACATATATTCGTATGTATCTACACTCGTCAGACTCCTTGTATGAATCCTAGAAACAATTTAGAAAAATAGAAGTTCATACAAGGCTACAACGCTGGCGTCTAACGCTCACGTTGCGTCATAATGATATTTTTCCTCATTATGACCGAAAAGGACGGTGTACATATACGTGTGGACTCCCTATATGAAAACCTAAATAAACCGAAAAAGAAAGAAGTTTTCATATAGGGCTATGACGTTTGTGTCTAACACGCACGACACGCCATAATGGTATTTTACCTCATTATGACGGACCAAGCACGTATGGCTAGCTAGCATTTATATACATATTAAATTCATAATATCCAAAATATATATATCCACCGAAAATCTCATTTTCGGGATCTCTCCAAAGGAGGAAAAATTGCCAAATGGGCGAGAAATCAATAATCTCATCAAAAGAAATAAATGATTAATAAAATCATTCGTCACATGCTTTTTATTTAAAACAAAGGTCCACTCACAACTTTAGGCCTAAGCCTGACGTCGATCCGAGGTCTCTCCAATTTGAGTCTCCTCACGTTGGTTCCAAATATATAATTAATTTCCCACTAAAATCCAGTATTCATAAAATAGGCAAAATTAATCGTGAGCCATAAATACGTTCATCATTGCCTAACTTCGATATT
Source organism: Fragaria nilgerrensis (assembly GCA_010134655.1). NCBI lineage: Eukaryota > Viridiplantae > Streptophyta > Magnoliopsida > Rosales > Rosaceae > Fragaria > Fragaria nilgerrensis. The sequence goes on from CM020977.1 coordinate 13,267,260, forward strand.
CTTAAATCGAAATGATCCAAACTTTTATATCATACTCGGCAGTCGTAAATACAACTTTTCTCAGAAATTGATTTAAATCCTACGGCCGGATTATACATTATTTAACTACTTAAATACCAAACTTCGGAAATTCACAAACCTATTCAAAACTTGTCCGAAAATTCTACAATTCACTTCATTAAACTCCTCTAATTATTACACATTTAAAATTATACAAAACCTCAAAACGGCGGCGGCGGCTCCACCGGCAGCGGCGGCCGGAGGTCGATTCCGACGACGTCCAAATTCTACCAAATTTTAACAGAATCTTCCTCTCATCATCCCAAACAACTTTCATAACTATCACTAAGTCTAATTTCAAGCCTAACTAGGTCAATCGAACGAAAACATCCTAAAAACCCTAAAATTTCAACTTCGAATTTCTCCTTACCGAGCTCAAGAGGGATCGAGCCTTTTGGAGGGGTTGTTGCACGGGAGGAGAGCTTCAAAACGAGCCAAAGATCACCAGCTTTGGTGGCCGGAGGAGGAAGCTCCGGCGAAAAGGGCAACCGGCTGCTAGGGGAGTTTCCTCCCCGTTCGGCGGCGCAACCGGCCCAGTCACGGTCCAGGCGAGGAGAGGAGGCGGCGGGGGTCCGAACGGGAGTGGTGCGGCGGCCTGGCTTGGCCGGACGGCGACGGACGGCGGAGAAGAAATTCCGGCAGCGGGAAGAGGAAGGGAGAGCGCGGGAGAGAAAGAGAGAGAAGAGAGAGAAAGAGAGAAGAGAAAAGAAAAAGAAAAAAAATGGGTTTGGGCCTCACACTAACCCGGCCCAACATAAAAAAAATACCCAACTTCACCAATTTAACACCCCAAAATAAAATACCCTATTAAAAAATTACCTTTTACTAACTAAAATTTACCATTTTTACCGTCGACACATTTTTCTCCTACGAATAACACTCCGGAATAATCGTCCCCCAAAACCCCTCTAGGGACCAACTAAACTATATGTCAATGCTGGAGACGGTAAAATTCTTATTATAAACAAGCTAGTAAATAAGATAAAATTTTACGGGTCGGGATATGACAAAACGTCTCTAAATTTTTACATGTGTGGTTACGTATCATCTATCTGAAAGTTTAACGTGTGAAAGAATCGACCAAAATAGGTCACAGAGAGATAGATAAAAGCGTTTCTGTGTGATAAGTGACAATAGATTAAGGTTGACCGCTTTGATCGAGCTCTGAACGTTGCCGAATCGAGTTGAATTTTATACCATAGCCATGTTTTATTATAATGATCATATCAGACAGTGAAATTTTCATTTTGTGAATTTTAGTCATCAGAATCACAACGTGACTACTAATGTGGTATAACTTGTTTAGTAGGTTTTATGCAAGTGTACAACTTTGTGAACCAACTATAGAGAAAAAGAAAAATTTTCAAAAATCTTATGAAATAAGATGTGATCGGAATAACGAAATACGGCTATGGTTAAAAAATCACGTATTTTAGGTAACGTATGGGTGCTGATAAAAGCGGTCAACCTTTTTTACATTTAATCTTCCCTATGGGGAGCCCTATCTGTGGGAGGTAAACGTCTCCAAATTTTACATGTATGGTTACGTCTCACCTATGTGAGAGTTTAACGTGTGGAAGAATCGACCAAAATAGCTCACAGAGAGGTAGGTAAGAGTGTTTCTGTATGATAAGTGACGATATATTAGGGTTGACCGCTTCAATCGATCCCTGAAAGTTGCTGAATACAGTTGAGTTTTATACCATAGTTATGTTTCATTATATCGATCATATCAGATGGTGAAATTTTCATTTTGTGAATTGTCATCGGAATCACGTGCCTACTAATATGATATAACTTATATAGTAGATTATACGCAAGTATACAACTTTGTGAACCAACTACACACATGAAACAAAATTTTCAAAAATCTCGTGAAATAAGATGTGATCGGAATAATGAAATACGACTTTCGTACTATGGTTGAAAAATCACGTATTTGGGGTAACGTCTGTTTCCGATAAAAACGGTCAACCTTTATTACACTTAATCTTCCTTATGGAGAGCCTTATCTTCGGGAGGTAGACGTCTCTAAATTTTTACACGTGTGGTTACGTCTCATCTATGTGAGAGTTTAACGTGTGGAAGTATCAACCAAAATAGGTCACGGAGAGCTAGGTAAGAGCGTTTCCGTATGATAAGTAACGATAAATTAGGGTTGACCGTTTTGATCAAGCCCGAAATGTTGCCGAATCGAGTTGAATTTTATACCATAGCCATGTTTTACTATAATGATCATATCAAACGGTAAAATTTTCATTTTGTGAATTTTAGTCATCGGAATCACAACGTGCCTACTAATGTGGTATAACTTGTTTAGTAGGTTATAATAGGCTGGCATTTTGTCCCGATCCAACCGTACCAACCGACAAACCAGCCGAACCGTCGGAATCGGTTACCGCCGAAGTCGGTTACCGACTTTTCGGTACGGTTGTACCGTACTGTACTTTGTACGTGGTACGGTAACGGTATTAAATTTTATACAAATACGGTATACCGTACCGTACCGACTTTTTTAGAATATTAAAAATCATCTAATCTTAGCCGTTGATTTCAAGAAGAATGGATCCTAACCATTGAAATCTAATCCTAACACTCAGTCGCTCTCTCCTCTCTGTCACTCACTCGCTCTCTCCTTTCGCTCTCAAACTCTCATCTCTCAATCTCTCAAACCCTAAATCGATTCCCAACTCCTCAGTCACTCACTGAGTCTAGTCAGTCTACCCTTTGATTCGTTCCTCATCAGCTCATCGCATCCCTCAATCCCTCATCCGGCACATCGCATCCCTCAATCCCTCATCCGGCTCAACCAAATCATCTCTCATCCTGCAAATGGGTCGCCAAAGGATTAGGATGAGCGCAATTGGTAGGGGCGCAGGTGGTAGGGGCGCAGGTAGTAGGGGAGCGCAAGGTAGGTAAGCTACTGAAGCTAGACAAGGTATAGTTCCTGGCTTCTTGGATAAGTTATTAGTTTGAACTTTGAATATGTTATTTGGTTCTTGGATGTTATTTAGTTCTTAGTTTGAATATGTTATTCACTTATTTGTTCTTGGATGTTTGAATATGTATTTGGTTCCTGGATAAGTTCTTAGTAATCGAATTTTAAGTTAGTGATGTGAGCAGGATGATGCTTTGTGTTTGATGGATGATTATGCATTTATGCTCTTAGTTAAATGGTTTTGATGTTCACAATTAGGACTGTTTGATGCCTTTGTTCTTAGTTAAATGGTTTTGATGTTCGGAATTAGGACTGTTTGTGTGATCATGGATGCCTTTGTTCTTCATAATGGTTTTGATGTTTGGAAGATATAATGTTTGATGCCAACCTTAGACTCTTGACAAATGAAAATTCTGCATAAAGTTTCTTGAAACTTAATCTATCCATCCTCTTGTAGTCTTGTTAACCTATTAGCTTAGACACCTTTAGCTTCTCTCCTAGGTTTGTCTCGTCTCTGCTGAGTGCTGAGACTGGCTTAATTTCTTAGCCCTCTGTTGAAAGAAAGTCATGGTCTATATAATTTGGATCCTAGATAATATATCACTATACTTGGCCAATGAAAACGAAACCTTCTCTATCTCCTAGATAATATTAGCCCTCAGTGAAGTAACATCATATTTGTCCTCATTATTCTTACTAGAAGGTCATTTGATTCATGATTTTAGATATCATTCCCCATATTATGGTTTGGACTTTGAAGATATGCCCTCTATTCAAACTACATAAAACTTATAATTACTATTAATAACCAGATGGATCAGCTGTAAGCAAATTAGGCAGGCAAGAATAGATAGCCAAAAGACAAAGATGATGTGTTGTAAACAATAGTATTAATAATGCACAAGGCTTTACTGCTTTAGGGAGTTTAGGCTATTAGGAACCCTAGTTACCCTACTACTTTGAGGTTGTTTGATTTTTGGGATGGTCCATTCCTTTGGTGCCATTTTCACACTTTTGGTGTGGTTGGCCGGTTTGGTTCTTGTCATGATTTGGTGTATATTGGAATGATCTTATTTCAACTTATTTCAGCTTAGTTGTTAATTGTGTCTTTTTTTTTTTTTTTTGATTTGTTCATAGTGGATACAACAATGTCCCAATGTCAGAGTAGTCAAACTAGTAGCTCTTCTCCATCTATTCAATCAACCGCAAATGTAGAGGGAACTGAATCCTTACACACATCCCCATTAGGACCTCCCCTTGAACCTCAACACCCTCAACCTTTAGCTGAACCTCAATCTCATCCTCAAACTCAACCTGAACCTCGGCCACAAAGCTCGCAACCTCAATCTTTTTGTGGGCAGAAACGAAAAGAACCAGCCAACAAAAGTCCTCTTTGGGCATACTTTACTAGATGTAAGTTCCCAAACTCGGATGAAATCGATCCGGAGTGGTGCACCTGCAACATTTGTGGTGAGGAAGTGTTGTGCTCAGTTAAGAGGAATGAGACAAGCTCAATGTGGTCTCATGTAAACAAGAGATGTTTGGAACACCCATTGCATCCCAAACTAGCTGATTCTGATCCCAAACAATCCCAACTGTCCGTAGATAATGTGAGTGGAGCAAGAACTTACCATAAGTGACACGACCCACCCCGAATTTTACCCTGAACCCGGAGTAAATCGTGCGGGGACCACCTCCAAGGAAAGATTTACCGCAAAATTCGGTACAACCTCCCTTGGAAATAGACAACCCTTCCAAACCAAAACCTGCAAACACTCCTAAAGGTTCCAACTCCAACCTTATAGACTCCTGGAGCCTTCGTGCTCCCCACAATTCACAACATCTCCCAATATAGATTTACTAATCTAACAAAGATCCTATAACAAACAACCACATATTCAGAGCAACTCTATTTTAGAGGAAATGAACTATAAATAAATAGAAAAGAGCGGAAGCTATACTATTGACTATGCCTCTTCTCCATGTACGCCCGATCTCAACTATGCAATCCTGCAGACTTGGCATTTTAAAATGAAGGGCCCAGGAGAAGACATTTAATAACGTTAGAGTGAGTGGACAAAAATAATTTAATAACAAAATATTTATGCATTCCCATTTTAATTTCATAGAAAAATATACTGCATGCGGCAGCTTAAAAGCGCTCAATTCATAATCTGACAATTTCACGACTAGCACTGGCTAGTCACAACTCAAATAAAATGGAGCCTCTCAGGCTAAACTATATATAAACATATATTCGTATGTATCTACACTCGTCAGACTCCTTGTATGAATCCTAGAAACAATTTAGAAAAATAGAAGTTCATACAAGGCTACAACGCTGGCGTCTAACGCTCACGTTGCGTCATAATGATATTTTTCCTCATTATGACCGAAAAGGACGGTGTATATATACATGTGGACTCCTTACATGAAAACCTAAATAAACCGAAAAAGAAAGTAGTTTTCATATAGGGCTATGACGCTTGTGTCTAACACTCACGCCACGCCATAATGGTATTTTACCTCATTATGACGGACCAAGCACGTATGGCTAGCTAGCATTTATATACATACTAAATTCATAATATCCAAAATATATATATATCCACCGAAAATCTCATTTTCGGGATCTCTCCAAAGGAGGAAAAATTGTCAAATAGGCGAGAAATCAATAATCTCATCAAAAGAAATAAATGATTAATAAAATCATTCATCGCATGCTTTTTATTTAAAACAAAGGTCCACTCACAACTTTAGGCCTAAGCCTGACGTCGATCCGAGGTCTCTCCAATTTGAGTCTCCTCACGTCCTGTTTCAAATATATAATTAATTTCCCACTAAAAATCCAATATTTATGCAAAATAAGCAAAATAACTGAGAGACATAACCACGCTCATCATTGTCTAACTTCGATATTCTTAAATCGAAACGACCCAAACTTTAATATTATACTTGGCAGCAGTAAATACAACCTTTCTCAGAAATTGACTTAAATCCAATGGCCGGATTTTACATTATTTAACCGCCAAAATACCAAACTTCGGAAATTCACAAACCTATTCAAAACTCATCCGAAAGTTCAACAATTCACTTCATTAAATTCCTCTAATTATTCCATATTTAAAACCTTAAAAATCTCCAAAACAGCGGCGGCGCCGGCGGCAGCTCCGCCGACAGCGGCGGCCGGAGGCCGATTCCAGCGACGTCCAAATTCTACCAAATTTCAACAGCATCTTCCTCTCAACATCCCAAACAACTTTCATAACTATCACTAAGTCCAATTTCAAGCCTAACTAGGTCAATCGAACGAAAACATCCTAAAAGCCCTAGAATTTCAACTTCGAATTTCTCCTTACCGAGCTCAAGAGGGAGTGAGCCTTTTGGAGGGGTTGTTGCACGGGAGGAGAGCTACAAAACCGTACCAAGCTTGCCCGGATTGGTGGCCGGAGGAGGGAGTTCCGGCGACGAAGGCAACACGGCAGCTAGGGGAGTTTCCTCCCCGTTCGGCGGCGTAACCGGCCCGGTCACAGTCCAGGCGAGGAGAGGAGGCGGCGACAGTCCGAACGGGACTGGTGCGGCGGCCTGGCTTGGCCGGACGGCGGCTGGAGTCCGGCGGGGAGAGAGAGTTTGGGAGGAAGAGAGAGAAGAGAGAGAGTGACGGGTGAGGGAGAGAGAGAGAGAGAAAATGAGGGGATGGGTTTGGGCCTCACACCAACCCGGCCCAACATCATAAAAATACCCAACTTCACCAATTTAACACCCCAAAATAAAATACCCTATTAAAAATTACATTTTACTAGCTAAAATTTTATATTTTTACCGTCGACACATTTTTCTCCTACGGATAACTTTCCGAAATAATCGTCCCTCAAAACCCCTCTAGGGACCAATTAAACTATATCTCAATGTCGGAGACGGTAAAATTCTTATTATAAACAAGCTAGTAAATAAGATAAATTTGTACGGGTCGGGATGTGACAATAAGTATAACCGAAAGAGGTGTGATGATAAGTGCATAGCGATGATAATTAAGGATGAACTACCCTTTAGGTTTGTGGAAAAAGAGGGTTTTAGGGAATTTGTCAATGAATTAGAACCGGAGTGGCCGATATTAAATAGAAAGCAGGTTGCCAAGGGTGTGTTGGATAAGTTCAATCATGAGAAGGCGCTTTTGTTGAGTGGCTTGAAGGCAGCAGACACAAGAATATCGATCACCACGGACACTTGGACATCGATACAAAACATCAACTACATGGTTCTTACAACTTATTTTATGGACATTGATTGGAAATTGCACAAAAGAATCATAAACTTTTGTCCAATTGTCAGTCATAAAGGTGAGGATATTGGTAGAGCTGTTGAGCAATGTTTGAGGCAATGGGAGATCTCAAAAGTCTTTACCATCACCGTCGACAATGCAGTTGCTAATGATGTGGCGGTGCAATACATGAAGAGAAGGTTGAGGGGCTACAAGACTTTGATGTTTGATGGGGATTATTTGCATTTACGGTGTGCTTGTCATATTATCAACTTAATAGTTAAGGATGGTTTGAAGGAGTTGGAGAATGGGATTGCAACGATATGGAATTGTGTAAAGTATGTGAGGAGTTCATCTTCAAGACTTGACAAGTTTAGGGAGTTTGCTGTTTTGGAGCAATGTAGGGCTAATGCCAATGTTCCATTGGATGTAATAACAAGATGGAATAACACTTTTCTTATGCTAGAAGCTGCTTTGAAGTATGAAGTTGTGTTTGGGAGGATGGCAGAAGAAGATGGTGCATTTAAAAGTTATTTTCAGGACAAGGTTGGACCACCGGGTTATGATGACTGGAGGAATGCAGAAGCCTTCTGTCTTTTTTTGAAGAAATTTTATGAAGCTACTTTGAGGCTTAGTGCATGGAAAACAGTGACCGCAAACATCTTATTTGTCGAGATGATTACATTGCAGACTGAGATTGACAAGGCTTGTGAGTCTTCTGATGAAGTTTTGAAGAGGGTTGCTGCTTCTATGAAGGAGAAGTTTGACAAGTATTGGGGCAGTTTTGAGGTTGTGAACAAGGTAACCATGATAGCTAATGTTTTGGACCCAAGATACAAGTTGCAGTGGGCTAAAGTGGCAATGAGAAAAGTTAAAGCAAGTGCCGTGGTGATTGAATCGATAGAAAGTGACTTGAAGAAGATATCGATGAAGATGTATGAAGAATACAGAGGTCAAGACACAAATGAGATGGCTGAGCAGACTTCTCTCTATGATTTTGAAATGGAAGCAGATGATTTGGATGGCCTCAATGAGGTTAGCAAGGAGATAGCAAGGGAGAGTGTGGCTGTGCAATCAAATTGCATAAGAAATGAAGTTGATCAGTACTTATCCGATAGATATGTCAGCATCTTCTCTAAGAGTTTTGAAATTGCAAAGTGGTGGAAAGGCAATGAGGCAACCTATCCAGTGCTATCAAAGCTAGCCAAGGGTATATTTGCTATTCTTTGCTCAACAGTGGCCTCTGAAAATGCATTTAGTTTAGGATCAAGAGTGGTCGATCCCTTTAGAGCATCATTGACACCAAAAATGGTAGAGGCCCTGGTGTGTACAAGCGACTGGTTAAAATGTGATCAACCTAACCTATACAAGGATCCCAGTGAAGATGAGCTCGCCATTTACGCTAAGTTGGAGGAGATTGAGAGAGGTAATTATTAGAAAATAGTGTGAATTTGCTATTTTGTCACATACCTTATTTTTTTAACCATGAATTTTATTTATTTTGCAGAAAATGGTTTCAATCAAGGACAGGAAGCAGTAGCAACCCCAATTGAGCTTACTGGAAGCTCTGGTAGCAGCAGGCTAGCAATGTGTTTGAAATGGATGGCTTCTAAATTTGTCATGATGTTTTAGTTATTTTTTTGTTAAGACTTTAAACTCTTTTAGTCTTTACTATTTGTCTATTTCAGTTGAAACTTTAAACTAATGCTTGTGCCTTGTGAGTTGTGAGTAGTTTAAAGTTTCAACTTTCAGTTGTGCATTTATAATTTGTTTTAGGTTTTGGTCTTTGCCTCTTTGGTGCATTGTTATTAGGCTTTCATTTCTTTAGTGTTATTGTGATATTGTCAATAGTCAATACTGTGTTAGTAACTTAGTATTAGAATGTGCAGTTCAACAGTTACAGACAGCAGCCTTGCAGTTAGTCACTTAGGCAGTAGGCTGATAGGGTGCTTTTGGAACTTTGTCAGTTTTTTGCTTGTGAGAGACATTGAGAGTCTGAGACTGTCAGATTGAGTTTGTGACTTTGTGGATTTGTAATTTTGTTATTTGGGTTGGAATTTAACATGTGAAACACAAGAAAATATTTGGTTTCTACAATGTTTGAAACTTTGAATCACTAGTTTGCTGTTGTTGTTTTTTCTTTTTTTTTTTTAGTCTGGGCCTATCTTTCATTTAAAACAGTGACAGATTAAGAGGCCCAATAAAGTTCGGTTCTAGGCCCAACCGTACCGATACCAACTGAAAGTTCGGTAACCAAAGGTTGGGATACCGACTTTTCGGCCGGTATTGGTATCAAGATTTGCCTACTGACATAAGTGGGGACGGTTTGCGGTTTGGGACAAAAAAGTTGGTTACCGTACCGGTTCCACCCCTAGGTTATATATAAGTGTACAACTTTGTGAAACCAACTATAGAGAGGAAACAAAATTTTCAAAAATCTCGTGAAATAAGATGTGATCGGAATAACGATATACGGTTATGTGCTCCGGTTCAGTCTCTCAAACCACTCGTTTTTAATTTTATTTATATATATAATAATTTTAATGTGTTGTTGTTTTCTTATTGGATGTCCCTTTTAATGAGTCTGCACCTCACCACACATAACCAAATCGTCTTATATACATTCTAAAAAGTAATCTTCGCCGCAATGTTCTTTCTTCCTCGCAAAACGACAAGTTGAGTCTGAGACGAGCCCAGACTCCGACCGACGCCGTCCTCCGTCTTTTCGGCGTATCTTCGCCGTCCAGCCGCCCCTGCTTGCCCGACAGGTTCGAATCGATTCGTCTCCTCGTCGCCGACCTACCTGCATCAACAAATCGCGCATGCGTGGAACTTGGAGAGAGATCGAAGACAAGGAGGCTCGGCGGTCTTCTGCGTTTTCCGGTTGCTTGGGGACTTTTCGGTCTACTCAATGCGGAGGAGAAAGTCAGAAAACCCAGAAATCAAAAGATGTTGGGAGAAACTCAGAAATCATGATTGATGCAGACCCTTTCTTCCCTTTCTCTCCCTCACTCGCCTACTAACAGAACCTTAACTCCAACTAACGACCAAAATTTGCAATCTGATCCACGCGTCAATTTTGACGGTCCAGATGGCTCGTGCGTAATAATTTTCGTGTGTGTTGTTACAACTCGTTTTGTATCCTTGTACAAAACAATTCACACCCTTCCAAAATTGTAATATACAAGTAAAAATGGGAAAAGCTAGAAAACGCCAACGAATATATACGCCTAGCGCTTTCCAGTAAAAATATGCAAAGCAGTTCAGCTACTGTCTTCTCTCTTCTGAGATGTCTCCTAACAACTGGAGACCATCATCATCCCTCTTCTTCCTCCTCCTCCTCCTCCAATTCATCATATCATCATCAAATTCACACCCTCAGTTCCCATGCAGCCAACCCCACCACAACACCCTGTACCCTTTCTGCAACACCTCTCTCCCAACCTCCACCAGAGCCAGTCCCTAGTTTCCCTCCTCACCCTCAATGAGAAAATCCAGCAGCTCTCCAACTCTGCCTCTGGAATCCCCAGACTTGGAATCCCACCTTATGAGTGGTGGTCTGAGTCCCTCCATGGAATTGCCACTAATGGCCCTGGTGTCTCCTTCAATGGCTCCATCCCTTCTGCCACAAGCTTCCCACAAGTGATTGTCACTGCAGCTGCTTTCAATAGGACTCTGTGGAACCTCATTGGGTCTGCCATTGCTGTTGAGGCCAGAGCTATGTACAACTTTGGGCAGGCTGGGTTGACATTTTGGGCACCTAATATTAATATCTTTAGGGACCCAAGATGGGGGAGAGGCCAGGAGACCCCTGGGGAGGATCCCATGGTTGCTTCTGCTTATGCTGTTGAGTTTGTCAAGGGGTTTCAAGGTGGGAATTGGGGAGGTGGGAGTGGTGTTAGGAATGGGTTTGGAGGGAGAAGAGTATTGGAGGAGAGTGATGGGCTAATGCTCTCTGCTTGTTGCAAGCATTTCACTGCTTATGACTTGGAGATGTGGGGGAAGTATAGTAGATATAGCTTCAATGCAGTGGTAAATCTTCTTCCAACTTCAGTTTTTCAATGATCATATGTATATGTTAGCCAACATCTATCAGAATGTTTAAGTAGCTTCTTTCTTAGCTAATGCAAGTCAAATTTTAGTACTCATATAGAATGTTACCCAATATGTTAATAGTAGCTCAGTTCATATATTTCAATAGGTTTCAGAACAAGATTTGGAGGACACATATCAGCCGCCTTTTCGTAGTTGCATACAACAAGGCAAAGCTAGCTGTTTGATGTGTTCCTACAATGCAGTAAATGGGGTTCCAGCATGTGCAGACAAGGATTTGTCGGACAAAGTTCGAGAGGAATGGGGCTTCAAAGGGTAAAAGTTCAATATGCTCATCTAGCCGAATAGAATTTCTTAATTTTGATAGATTGATAAGACTTATACTTATGCATAGTGTATACCACTTGGTGTTAACAGGTATATCACCTCAGACTGTGATGCTGTGGCCACAGTTTTTGAATATCAGAATTATACAAAAACTATTGAAGATGCAGTTGCTGATGTTCTTAAAGCAGGTGCTTATGATTTTTAATTTTCGGCAACACATCAAAACTTTCTTGCAGTGTCTATGTGATAAATGTTGTGAATTAGTTTACGAAGTTGTAATTGAATCAGTTATCTGTAGGGACGGATATTAATTGTGGTACATACTTGGTTCAAAATACTCTTTCTACAATCAAACAAGGAAAGGTGCAGGAGGAAGACATAGACAGGGCCCTTGTCAATCTTTTCTCTGTTCAACTCCGTCTTGGGCTGTTTGATGGAGATCCCATAAAAGGCCAATATGGAAGGTTGGGACCTCAAGACGTGTGTACATCAGAGCACAAAAATTTGGCACTGGAAGCAGCAAGGCAGGGAATTGTGCTTCTTAAAAATGATAAGAAGTTCCTGCCTTTGAAAAAAGGTGTTGATTTTTCGTTGGCTGTTGTTGGTCCATTGGCAAACAATGCAAGTTTGCTGGGTGGTGGTTACACAGGTATATGCTTTAGTATGCAGTTTCATATAAAGCTTCTAAGGTTATATTATTATCTTGCAGTTGAAGTCTTTTGAAGATGTTAATACTTGGTAGAGTCATGGCATGTAACTATGATATGCTCTTTATCAATGCTGTTGGCAAATAGATCAATTTAAGGGAGAATTTAGGAATCGTTCACATATTTTCTATGTTTAACCCGAGTGTTACTCTATGTTTGAAGTACTGACCCCAATAGTAATCACAGGGTTTCATGAGGGCTTTTGAACTAAAGGTTTGTTGATTGTATAGGGATTCCCTGCAACCCGAAGACTCCTTTTGAGGGTCTTCAGGAGTACAAAAAAAGAACATCTTACACAGCTGGTTGTCTTGATGTACCATGTGAGTCTGACGCTGGGTTCAAGGAAGCAATTCGTGCTGCCAAGGAAGCCGATTTTTCTGTTATAGTTGTTGGTCTTGACGCGTCACAAGAAAGAGAAGATCATGACCGGGTTAGTCTTCTCTTACCTGGTAAGCAGATGGCCCTTGTATCTTCAGTAGCTGCTGCGAGTAAAAACCAGTGATTCTAGTTCTTGCTGGTGGTGGACCACTTGATGTGTCATTTGCCAAAAAAGACCCGCGAATTGCTAGCATTCTTTATATTGGGTACCCTGGTGAAACTGGTGGGAGGGCACTGTCAGAAATCATCTTCGGAGACTTTAATCCAAGTAGGTATATGACAACATGGAATACTATGAAGGTGTTTATATTTTTCATCATAAAAAGAAATCTAACATGGTATGGAAAGAGCCTACATTCTCAATGCTTTGAGTTCTGTTTTCTGTAATGCTAATCAGAGTTCATTACATATCTGTTAGGCAGTCAAACACATGCATACCTTCAGTTTCAATTTTTTAAAGCTAAGCTTAACATGTTCTCTTTACAAATAAACAGGTGGAAGGCTGACTATGACTTGGTATTTTGAGTCATTCACAAACATCCCAATGAACGATATGAACATGAGAGCTGATCCTTCTCGTGGTTATCCAGGAAGAACCTACCGGTTCTACACAGGGAATAGGGTGTATGGATTTGGACATGGTTTGAGCTACACAAATTTCACATACAACATTGTTTCAGCTCCGACCAAATTAAGCATACAAACACCATTCAAGGTTTATTCAATCAAAAACATACTTCATCAAGCAGGAGATGCAAATGGTTATTTACGCCTAGATGAGGTGAGCTCTTGTGATTTGTTGAGTTTCTCTGTTGAAATCGATGTGATGAATGTAGGAGACACGGATGGAAGCCATACTGTGATGTTATACTCTCGAGTGCCAGAAATTATGAAAGGTGCTCCAAAACAACAGCTGATTGGTTTCAATCAAGTGCATACCATTTCATCTAAATCTACCCTAACAAGCATTTTGGTGGATCCTTGTACTCATCTTAGCTTTGCAAACGATTATGGCAAAAGGGTATTGCCATTGGGTGATCATATGTTAATGGTTGGAGATGCAACTCATTCTATTACAGTTGAAACTAATTGATGTTGTTCTACAGTACATTTGAAGTGCTGATATGCAAATACATCTGTAAAGAAGAAACATGATTCTGGATCATTTGAATATGGAGATAGTGCGCACTTTCATACTAGATCTTGGTTTTCATAAGAGGAAATCATTGTTGGTTCTTTGATGAGAATAGACTAAATAAAACTTCGGAAATTTGGATTGCTTGCAACTAATCCCAACAGACTGCAACAAAAATAGCCAGCAAAAATCTAGACTCAACAATGTGTGTTCTTATTACAGAGAAACAAGATTGTCAATAACTTTGGTTTCTGGTGGTGATAGAGAGATTGATGGTGGCTGGAATGACGGTTGTTTCTTTCCAATTGTTATCAAGGGCAATAGAATTGAGGGTGAGACAACGGTGGGTGAGCCTTGCGTGGTGGTTCAGGATGGGGTTTATGCGACGGTGCTGCGGGATGGTGACGCAGGCATTTGGATCGATGGTGAATGGAAACCTGGAGATTCTTTTCTTCTTCCTCAGGTCGACACTGTGGTTGATGGCGAAGTGCTGGGAGGGCTGCATCACCTCCTTGGTTGGGCTGTTGATGGTGGGTCTCACAATGTTGGGGCGACAATGGTGGTTTCAAGGTGGGGTGCCGGCGGCGCTGCACGTTTCCATCAAGGTGACGGCGGCTAGGGTTTCCATCAAGGTGACGGCTAGGGTTTCCATCAAGGTGATTTTAGCTGGGCTTTGTTGGGCTTGGGTAGTTATTTTGTTTTTTAATTTTATTTCTGTTTTGGGTTCATATCTTTTTTCGCGAAAGGATATTGGATCTTTTATTATCTTGCCTTGAGCGAGAGAGATCGCAAAGGAAATAGAGACTCGGTGATCCCTTAATTGAGACTTATATTTTATTCGCCGGGCTCTATAATTTCTTTGTTTTGGGCTTCATACAAGAAGGTGGGTGTACTAGGAGATTACTAGTATAGTTTGCTCTTTTTCGGGTGAATTTGTAGTAGTTTCTATATAACAGTTCTTTCTGTCGCCCTCATTGAGGGGGATCGTTTTTGTACTGCTTGCTGAGTTAATAAATGATGACCTCTTTTGATCAAAAAAAAGAAAAGATTGTTAATAACTTTCCATTGCTTTTCAAAAACACACTTTTAGTCCTCATCGATCGAATCAAATGTCATATCACTCCTGACCTTTTTAAACCTTGTTTTAATCATGATAAATATCGCATGTTAAATGACACGCCTATTATTTTTGATTTATTTTTCTTTAGCCTAGTGGGGTGCCCGTATTCGATTTTAAACGGCAATTCGCCTGAATTTGACATCAATGAGAAAGGAAAGATTTAAGAGCATCTCCAACAATTGGTCTAAATTCTAAATCTATATTCAAATTTTAGGCCACCCAAACCTATAATATTCATATAGGTTTTGCATCTCCAACCCATGGAGGCAAAACCAAACATATTTAATCATTTTATATAATTATTTAATCATATATAAATTGAAACCTAATTATTAAATAATAAAATTTGATAATGGCCAACATCCACTCACCCTCATAAATTATAGGTTTGGTCCTATTTAGTTGAATCAAAATATGACACATTTTAGGTAAATCATATTTTAGCTCAACTTGCGTAATAGGTTAGAGATGAGATTTTACAAATCCTAAACCTATTATAGGTTTAGACCAAAGGTCGGAGATGTTCTAACCTTATTAAAAAAACAAAAAACAAAATTCACATGGAAAAAGTTTTTAGATTGGGCCTGGACTGTATGAGTTTAAGCCCAGCCCAAGAAATCTTTTGGTCGACTATTTTCCGAAGTATTAAACATTAGGTTTCCACTTCGCACTCGTTAAACGTTATCGTTGTTCAGAGCTCAGACCTAGTCGAAACCAGTCCTCACCGCCAGACCTTCGTCTACTCCGTCTCCGACGATACACCAGGTACTATCTCTCTCTGTCTCTCTCTGATTTGGAATCTGAAGCTAGGGCACCTTATTCGAGCCGATTCGTTGTTTTTTGATTCTGTAAAATTGGGGATTCTGGTTGAAATTAGGAATCTGATTATTGAGGACCACCTGCGGTAGTCAAATTAGGTCTGTGAATGTGAATCGTAATTACTTACCGTTTCCGATTCACCGGAATATAAACCTTTGCCGGGATAATATGAGTTTGCATAACTTGTAGGCCAAAATTATATATTTATATATATATATTGATATCTCTGATTCAGCTGAGCAAATCGACTTGTAAGATAGTGAGTATTAGACATTGGAAAAAGTTCAGGGCCTATAAGTTAATAGGTTTTGTTTGGTTGATTCGTGCAAGTTTTGATGCGTGTTAGATTGATTTAGTTTCGCTTTGTTTTGCAGCAGCAATCATGGCAGACGATCAGAATGATGTGAAGGAAGAGGTGGCGCTGGCAGATGTAAGTTAGAGATTTTTATTTTTATTTTTATTTTTAAAACTTTCTGTGTTACCATTGCACCTCATTTTGACAATTTGGTGGGTGGAAAATGTTGGAGATAATTGATATGATTTCATGGAGTTAGGTAGTTGGTAGTCTGTTAGATAAAATTATATGGTGTGATGTCTCGGTGATCTTGGCTAGGCCTAAGGATTGTGTCTCTTTTTGCAGGTTGCGCCTTTTGATCCTAGTAAAAAGAAGAAGAAGAAGAAGGTTGTAATTGAGGATCCGGCTGATGATACTGTGGATAAGTTGGCTGAGAAAACGGAAAGCCTGGCAGGTGATTTAGTTAAACAACCAATTGATTACTGTTTGGTGTTTGCATTTCCAAGTGTGGGATATCGTTTTCAGGGGACTTAATTTTTTTGTCATTGCAGTTTCTGAAGGCCAGGACAGTTCCTTTACTGGCTTGAAAAAGAAAAAGAAGAAGCCAGTAAGTTGTTATGCTTTTCTACTGTCTACAAGCAATGTCTTTTACCTGGAAATCAACTTTTGATGGTTGGTTGATGTGATTACAGATCGAAACTAGCATTTTGAATGAGGAGACTGGTGATGTACTAGAGGATTTCGATGGTAAGACATTGCTGGTCTTAGAAGATGTATGTGACATCATTGTCTTTGAAACAAATAATATAACTCTTTTATTCTTGGCCTTTTAGAGCACCCAGCTGAGGACGAAGAAGGAGAAGGCATTATACTTGGGGCCTCCAATCCTTGGGAGGGAAGCGACCGTGATTATGAATATGAGGAGGTGTGTTAATTGTCTCATTTTACTAGAGTTGCTTTTATGTTTTATGGTAGATTTGTTTAAATTTCATTCTTTGATGCAATATCTGCAGCTTCTTGGAAGAGTGTACAACATCCTTAGGGAGAATAATCCGGAGCTAGCTGGAGATAGGCGTAGGACAGTTATGAGGCCTCCACAAGTTCTGCGTGAGGGCACAAAGAAAACTGTCTTTGTCAATTTCATGGATCTGTGCAAGACGTAGGTTTTACTTCCCTTGTCTCACTAATTTCTTTTAAGTTTTGAATATGTGTGGATATCTGAAAATCATAATGGTCTGTATAGATCACCATGGTCCGAGTGATTCCTAATAATACAGTTTTCGTAAATATATTTTCTGAAGTTCTTCTGATTTTATCTACTTGCTAAACAAAGCAACTGCTTTTTTGATCTATAATCCATCTTCTGTTGATCTACCTTAAAATTACAGGATGCATAGGCAACCAGAGCATGTCCAGAATTTCTTGTTGGCCGAACTGGGGACAAGTGGATCACTTGATGGACAACAGAGGTTAGTTGTCAAGGGAAGGTTTGCACCAAAGAATTTTGAAGGGATACTGCGGCGATATGTCAGTAAGTACCTTGTTTTTCGTTTGATTTTATATTCATTGCATTTGCTACTTTGGAATCAACTGTGGATTATGATTTGCAAACTGCCCAGGCTTGTGGGTTGATTTTATATTCATTGCATTTGCTACTTTGGAATCATCTGTGTATTATGATTTGCATACTGCCCAGGCTTGGTGGTTAATTATGTCTGTCCTTGTGTGTTATTCTTTGTTACTTTTCACTATTTTATCATTTTTTTTCTTATGGAACTTCTTTTTGTCAGATGAATATGTGATCTGTCTTGGGTGCAAAAGCCCCGACACCATACTGTCAAAGGAGAATCGCCTGTATTTCCTCAGATGCGAGAAGGTAACAATCATAATGTTGTTGGCATTTTCTAGTGTTGGTTAGCTATTTAATTGTAGGAAATGGAATCATGCTTAAATTGGATTCTATACCAAAGACGGGGTGTTTTCTGCACATGTAAACTGTAAGCAGTCTTGGTGTGAGTGAATTAGAGAAAGTTGAAGTTGTAGAATGCCAAAGCACATTTTATTAAGACAGTGCTGATAATCTCTAGCTTAAGGAGGCCTATGATGATGTAATTTGCCTACATTGTCTGATTCTTGCTCATGATGGAGTAACCTAGATACTTCTGAGGCCTGTTTGTGGAAAAGTTTTATCTTGCTTATTGTGGAAGGGATCCTTGCCTTCTTTGGGACGTGGTGTAGTTTTCATTCTTTTTTGAACATGATTGTTAGTTTCTACTTATTTTTCTCGTGTTTAGGGGTTAACATATTTTCTTATTGTTGCAGTGCGGTTCTGGACGATCTGTTGCTCAGATCAAACAAGGTTTTGTTGCTCGTGTTGGGCGTAGGAATGCTGGGGCGTGATCCTGTTCTGCTTTTGGTTATGTCTAAAGTCTATTAGGAGAAGAGAACTGTGGTTTACTAGTCAATGAATTTTGGATTGCCTGTTTATTATTACTAGAACAACGTAATAGTTGTGATATGTAGACACCGAGGAGATAACTCTGGCCATTTTGCTGTCATATACTCATCAATTGCTTCTTACGGCCCTTGTGTTTGAGTTCAGAAAACCTTCCTTTCTATTAGCACATATATTTGATTGACAAGGCGTATAGCCCTCATAGTCATACTGAAAATTTTCCTCGTATTTCATGTTAGAATTAGTCTTGCCTGTTTCTGCAATGGAGTTGGTATATGATGATGCATTCGCTCACATCACAGGTAACGAAATCTATGAAGTTCTCTCTTTTCCCGGGCTTCCTAATAAAGCACCCAAGCCTTTGCTTTGGTCATTGTTAAACCACTCCATTGGAAGCATACAAACCACTGCATTTTCTCTGTCATCTTGTCTTTTGTTCGATCATTGTGATTTTGCCACAGTTACAGGACTCATCTCAATTTAACATTGGGATAGAATCGATTCTCTTGAAAGCAGATTGCAGTTTTGACGAATACGCGTGACCGAAAGCAACCTGATTATTCTTCCTTTTCGACCATTATAAAGCAATTGACATGCCTAAACCAACAACTAGGGGTTTCCAAGGGAATAAACCACTCTATTTCACATCACTATATATTCCTCTGATCCCAGTTTAAAATATTTCCTCCACGTTCTTCTAGTCATCGAATAAAGTCTACCGCCGGCATATTATGGTAAAGGGCTCCGGTGTATTCATTTCATACTTCGTAGTAGGAATATTAGCACATTGCTACTTCCTTTGACAGTGTATTTCAGATTCTAGGATTAAGGTATTTTATTTCCTTCAACTCATGGTTAGCTTGATAGATACTGCAATCTTTTGATTTGGGCACCCGCTGTGTTTTTCTTTGACGTAAATTGATGGTAATTGGATGAATGTCCACACACGTCTTTTAGCAGCTTCTCCACGATTCCGAGTTCGGCCACATGCTGAAGCCACACAACAAGATGCAGAGGCTTTTTGTTTTGGTTTTTTGGTCTAATGAAACCAAACCCATTTACTTTAGTGGCATATTAACATGTCTCACTTAAAAGTTGAAGAGCATGAGTTAGATTTTAGAACGACTAGTTATTCTGTAATGTTGAATCAATCTGATAATCTAATAGAAAAATTTCTCAACCTCATCTCCAAGGCTAAAAATCCTAAAATACTAACATCCCTTTCATATGATTTCCCCCTACCTTATCCACATCATTCATTTATTACCAATATTTCTTGCTTATATCACACCGTGTGATTCACACGGGAGCCCTATTAGTGGGAACACTAGGGAAAAGGTGATCGAGATGAATGTTGAGTGTGGGGCAGAGGGTGTGATAAAGGGCATTGAAAAGTGACGCATGCTGTCGATGTAAAATTTGAAATCAACCAGAACTTTCTAGCTAAGCTTATTATTAGAATAAAAGCCATAGAAATCTAGAATTCCTCTTCCACATACACACCAAACTTGGATCTTCAGAGTTCAGATTGAGTCTGTGTGCTTAGTTAGCAGAAGATGAGCGACCCAAAATATGGTTATCCCTACCCTGCTCAAGGCCAAGGTATTATTCTAAACCTCTGCAACTTCCTATTCTCTAACTCTTTCTAAACACTTCTTGTACCTCGATTAACTTCCTCGCTCCTTGAACTTCTTAAAGTTGAGATTCCCTTGTTCTTTTTGGACAATTTCTACCAATCTTTAAGTTGTTGTATACAGTAACAGGGACTTGTAATAGTTTCTGGATTCAAGAGGTTTTCCCTTAATTTCCAAGTTGATTTTACGTGAAGAGTTCAATTAACCAGCTTATAGATCTTCTTGTTTAATTTCTGGTAATTAGTTTTTGTTGGGTAATTGATCTTGTAGGTTATTATCAAGGCCCTCCAGTAATGGCACCTCCACAGTATGCTTATGCTCCAGCTCCTCCACCCAAGAGAGAACCAGGTTTCCTAGAGGGATGGTAAGTAACTTAAGAACCATACTTTAATTCAACATTTTCATTCTGTCATATAAAACTGCTGGATCATATCATTTGGCTACTTAACTGATCTCTATTTGTGTCTGTGCTTGTTTGGATCGATGTGTTGTTGATCAGTCTTGCGGCTTTGTGTTGCTGCTGCCTTATTGACGAGTGTTGCTGCGACCCCTCTGTCCTCTTCATCATCTAAATCATCGTCATTACCAATGATATGCAGATCGATTAGTTCAATGATATATCCTTGCGTACATAATGCTTGGATTAGTTCAATTCCTCCTATTTATGTAATGTGAGATCTTGCTTGATATTGATTTCTCGTAGTTTTTTATGTACAAGACTCCTTAATTATTAATCGTCTCCATTGTCCCTGTATGATGTGATGTGCTATTTTCGAGTTAGATTTTTCGTGTTGATTATATGCTTACTTGCAAGATGAACACGAAGGTGGTACACAAAATTCAAAATCAATCTCTTTACTTTCGTTTGGACTGGCATTTGAAATCAGTGACGAGCCCACATTTTTGAAATTTGAATGAATTTTGAAGCAAAAGGTGACAGAGATAGAGACCTAGATTTTTTCCCAGCAGATGTTCTAAAGGCTGTGTAGACTGTAGAACTTTCCCAAAGCCCAGAATAAAGGAAAGGAACAAGAAGACACGTCAATAATTTTGGTAAAGTACTTGAGAACGCGTTAAGCTGAGTGTGCCTCACCAACTTTCCCTTCAATTCCAAACACGTCAACAATTTTAAACACACGGATATTCCAGTCGATTTCAGTTCCGAACCCAAAATACCAAAACCCACCTAAACATTATGCAGCAATCCAAATAATCAAATAGCCAGAACAAACTAACCTGAGCTGAGAAGAAATCAAAACAAGAAAACAAGTAATCAATTTCTTAATCGAGCGAAAACTCAGCATCTTGGCGTCTTCGTCGTATCAATGGAGCTGACTCAGCTGAGAGTGACTCTCTCGTTCAGAAGAGAAGGCTGCATGCATGGCTAGTGATGCATGTCAGAATGTGTGGTTATTTGGTGCCGGTGTAGTACGTTCTCAAGGGCAGAGTAAGCTATTACAGCAAAACCTGGGGTGAGAGCTAGGGCTGTGATCGATGTCTAAGTTTTTTCGATCCCCTGGAACACATGGATCGGAAAACAATATAATCATGCCTATTTTATTGTAATCCTAGTTCATGTTAAATACAACTATCCAAGGGATCAAAACACACTGGGAAGATGGAGCAGACACAGAATGTGATATATGCAGATATTTAACTGGTGATATTCACTTGGAACTATCCAAAGACTTTCATATTGTAGTTTTCTTTTTGAGTTTCGGGAAAGGGTCAGCTCATAAAATGTGGAGTTAGAGTGATTTATGCTTTTTGGTCAACTTTAGTTATGGTTTATATACGTGACAATGTCCATTAACCTTAATTTTAAGAATTTTATTTCTACTAATAAAATCAGATTTTAAAATTCCCAAAATCTAATTTAAACAAGAAAAATACAATTATACTCTTAATGATTTAAATAAACTACAATAGATCATTATAAGAACAATAGAAAATCTATTTTGAAATAAATATCTATGACCGGATTCTCGCAACCGATAACCGTTGACAGTGACTCTGGTGACTGTTGACCGGACTCCGACGACCAGATGTCTATTGTAGGGGGTTCGTCGGGGGGTCTATTGGGGGCAATAGGGGGTTCGTCGGGGGGTCTATTGGGGGCAATAGGGGGTTCGTCGGGGGTTATATTGGGGGCAGTAGGAGGTCCTACTAGGAGCAGTATGACCACCTATTAGGGTCAGTATGACATCTTATTGGGGGCAATATGACCCTTGAACTTAACTGTGTGCTTCAATCACTTATAACATGTCCCTATTGGGGGCAGTATGACCACCTGTTAGGGTCAGTAGGACCTTCTACTAGGGCCAGTATGACCTTTGAACTTAACTGTGTGCTTCAGTCACTTATAACAGGCCCCTATTGAGGGCAGCATGACCACCTACTGGGGTAGTATGACCTCCTACTAGGGTCAGTAGGACCTCATATTGGGGTCAGTAGGATATGAATTTCAATTGGCCTCTATCCAAGATATTATTGGCCTAATAAGAAATAAACGCAGACAATATAGGATATGAAATTCAATATTATTGGTCTCTATCTAATAGACCAGACAATTCTCAATTGAGACCAATAAATCACCTTAAAGTGAACAGTAAAGATATGAATCAAATGAAATAAAATAAAATAAAAAGAAGAGAAGTATAGCATTCACATATATATACAGTATGTGTGAGTGCAGGGTATTATAACCAACCGGCATTCACCATTTCACATATCCAATAGATTAATATCATAATCAATGATAATATCTCTATCTGTAGTCGGTTGTGCATAAAACAACCTCCCAAGCCCGTAAACCAGCAGACATCCCACCATGGTTAAAACAACCGAGGCCGCCCTAGGGTCCCCGGCCATGTGTAGGATGGGCCGGGCTCGACCTCGGTGGCAGCATTGGGCCGGGAACGGTTTCAGAAGGCATAAGGAAGCTAGGTGTTTGAAGTAACAGCAAAGACAGTTGTCCCACATCGGTTTTCAAGTGAAGAGAACCCACTTTGGACCATAAATATGGCCCAGCCACCAGCTTGTCAGGTATCATTACATTCTACCATCAAATATTGACTTAAGCTTCGGAGGAGGAAAGATCGGAAACCCCGGTCATCCTTTTGTCTACAGGTCAGCGGGAGAACAGCCGAACGCCTACCAGATACACCATCAGCTTCTGCAACTTATCCGGGATTGTACAGAAACATTTGACGCCGTCTATGGGAACCTTACAAAAAGCCAGCGTGACTCGATGACTGAGTTAACCGAGCAACAAGAGCAGGAGGCAGGACGAGAAGAGCAAAGAGAGGTGATATTCGGAAGGACCCCAGAAACAGCAGGGGGAAGTTCAAGAATCATGGGGAGAACCCTGCGGGATGAAACACCAGAGTAGAAGCCTCTGGGAGGGAGCGCAGGTTGGAAAGGGATAATGCCACGCTCATGAGTGCGCTAGCCTAAGGGGTTGAGCATCGGAAGACATTGGATCAGGCGGGGGAGTTGGATAGGGCGGCCACGTCTCGGCAGACGGGCGCTCCGTGGGAACAAACCGCAGGACCATGCATATAGGGACAAACTTGTTCCTGGATAAAATGCGGGACGAGGACCGCCACCCTTGCCCGAGTCAATCCCGGAAGTCAGAGGATCGGGAGAGATTGAAGAAACCTTAAGAGCTATCCGAGATAGTGTAGCAAGTTTGGCTGACCGAATCTTGAATGCCAAGAGAAGAGGGACGCGTAATCCAACCCGCGCGAGTTTCGAAGAGAGGGGGGGACCGTTCACAAGAGCGATCACTCGGTCCGTCCGACCAAACGCAGCCAAGCCATTGAAACTTAGCTATAATGGGGATCGTGACCCTCATATTTTCCTTGATAGTTTCAAGTCTCACACGAACGCTACAGGATACTCAGACGCCATAGTTGGGGAAGCACTTAGTTGGTTCTACGAGCTCCCGTCGAACTCAGTCGACTGCTTCCGGGAACTGGCTGACAGGTTCGTCAATAGGTTCATTGTTCAAAGTAAAGCAAGATAGGGGAGAGGAATTGAAAGCTTTTGTGAACTGCTGGCAAGGAGCCATAGCCAGAGTCAGGAACTTTGACAAAAAGGTTGCAGAGGAGGCGTTCATTCAAGGATTACTTCCCGAAAAGTTTTTGTATGCAATAAAAATCGAAAATCCACAAGGCTACGACAAACTTATGGAAATGGCGATCAGACATGCATAAGCGGACCATGATACTTATGGGGGACCTCGGCCGAAAAAAAGAAGGTCGAAGGGAGAGGCGACAGATCCCCGGTGCAAGTGGTCCAAGAGGTTAGAGCTTGGAAGGGAGAACGAGAGCCAGACATGTACTTGGTAGGAAAGAGGCACAAGGAAAGGGGCAGGGGGAAGGCAGGGAAGCAGTATATAGGAAAGGCAAAAAGGCCCTACCAAGATACCGGGTACGCGAGAGAGGCGCCGGCAGGCAAAGAGCATTTCTCAGCGCTCAACACCACTTACGAGGCGATATGGAACGAGAATAAATCTGTCATTCCACCTCCCTCGGCCAGGAAGTTTCCCGCATCTCGGCTCACCAAGGAAGACACCGGAAAATTTTGTGAGTACCACGGGGAGGCAAGCCATAACATTAACAACTGCATAGAATTAAAAAGAGCGGTAGAAAGCCGAGTGAAAGAAGGAAAATTGCAGCAGTATGTGCCTGGGCAAAGACATGTAGGGGCAATTTCATGAAGTATATGGGACGATTAACACCATCCATGGCAGGTCCCGTATAGACAACAGGAGCAACAAGACAAAAAAGCAGTATACGGGTAGGAGAGATGGCCGGGAAGTCTTCGCCTTTGGAAGTAACAATAATCAGCAGGTAACCACCGCTTGGAAGTCCATTACCTTCATGGAAGAGGAAGAGGAGGGCATAAGGCAGCACGAGGATCCGTTTCTGATAATGTTGCAGCTCGATCACTATATCACAAAGAAGATCCTCGTTGATACGAGAGCCTCAGTCAACGTGTTATTCAGGAGTTCTTGGAAAGGACTGCATCGAGGAAGCAACAAGTTGATGCAAGACCATAAGTCATTGATCAGCTTCTCGGGCGATGTTGTCCAGCCCCTTGGTTCAGACAGCTTTGGAGTAAGCATGGAAGACCGAGAGGGAATCGTCCGAGCGACAATAGAATTTATCGTTGTGGATTGTGAGTCGTCTTACAACGAGATCTTGGGGAGGCCGGTTTTGTGGAAGCTAAAGTCGTTTGTTGCTGGTCACATGTTGATGATGAAGCTCCCAACCCCAACGGGAATCATTACGATCCGGGGAGAGGGCGGCAAGGAGTTGTTATGCAATAGACAACGAGAGGAAAATGTCAGAGGTTGTGTTGGCAAGCCAGGCCGCAGCATCCCCCTCGGATCCTTACATAGATCCCAGAGATGATACCGACTCGGATGAGGAGCGTCCGAGATCAGCGAAAGAAACAGAAGCGGTATCAGTCTCAGATGAGTTCCCGGATCGGCAAGTGACCATTGGGACGGGACATGCACCCGGGGTGCGAGCGGCCCTGGTAGACTTCTTGAAGAGAAACAGTGGGGCGTTCGCTTGGACGTACAAGGACATGCCCGAGATATCAAGTGGAATAGTAGCACACAAGCTAGGAATCCAGAAAGGATTCCCTCCCGTGTGACAAAAACGAAGAACGTTTAAGCTAGAGAAGTATGAAGCAATGAGGGGGGAAGTGCAAAAATTGATGGACATCAGGTTCATAAGGGAGGTTAGATACCCCCAGTGGCTGGCCAATGTGGTCATGGTTCCAAAAAAGTCAACAGGACAATAAAGGATGTGCGTGGACTATTCAAATCTGAACAGGGCATGCCCAAAGGATAGCTTCCCGCTCCCACGCATAGATCAGCTGGTGGACTCCACGTCCGAATTCGAATTATTGAGCTTCATGGATGCATACGCGGGCTATAACCAGATCTAGATGGATCCGAAGGATGAGGAGCACACGGTTTTCAGGATCGACATGGGCCTATATTGCTATAAAGTAATGGCTTTTGGACTGAAGAATGCGGGAGCCACCTACCAGCGGCTGATGAATGTCATGTTCGCCGAGTACCTCGGGAAAATTATGGAGGTATATGTCGATGACATGCTAGTCAAAAGTCTAACGGTCGAGGAGCATGTGGGGCATCTGGAGAAAGTCTCCGAGGTCATACTAAGGTACGGGATGAGACTGAGCTTTCAGAAGTGCATATTCAAAGTGATGAGAGAATCGTCCGAGATTGGCCAGGAGAAAAGTGATCCCGGGCCGGTCGTGAAGGCACACATTGAGGAGCCACCAACGCCTTTCGAAGCTCTTTGTTGACGGCTCGGTGACGAGAAATAAAAGCGGGGCGGGAATAATATTGGAGACCCCCGATGGATTCAAGCACGAGTATGTCCTGAAATTTCAATTTAAGGCATCAAACAATGCGACAGAGTACGAACCCTTGATTGGTGGATTGCAACTCGCCCGAGACATCGGCGTGGAAAGAGTGGAAATGTTTAGTGATTCACAGTTGGTTGTAAATCAAGTCAACGGGAGCTTCGAAGCTAAGGAGCCTCAGTTGCACTCTTACCAAGCGCTATCGAAAGCCTTCATGCAACGCTTCAAGTCAGCCTCTCTCTCATATCCCGCGGAAGGAAAACAGTAATTCAGATGCCCTTGCTCGGCTAGCCACCGAAGGGCCTGAAAAAGGCAGAAAGAAGGCAAGGATTGAGGTACTAGGAAAACCGAGTATCAGTAAGACAATCTCGTAGATATTGATGGTCGAGGCGGGACCCAGAGAGCCTACGTGGATGGACCCCATAATCGAGTTCATGAAGGAGGGGGTGCGCCCGGAGGACAGGCGGCAAGCACGAAAATTGCAATCGAGATGTGCAAGGTACACACTCATAGGCAGGAAGCTATACCGCAGAGGTTACAGTTTCTCAAACCTCAAGTGCGTAACAGAGAGGAAGGAGAAGTGATCATGGGAGAAATCCATGAAGGGGTGTGTGGGAATCACTCGGGATCCCGGTCGTTAGCGCATAAGGCACTTCACACAGGGTTCTTCTGGCCCAACATGGGCGCCATGGCAGATAAGATGTCGGTAAGATGTTGTAAATGTCATTTGCACGCTAATGGGATACATTCCCCTTCTATTGCTCTATCAATATTATTGTCGTCCTGACCTTTTACACAGTGGGGCCTTAATCTTATCGGGATACTGCCAACGGCACCTGAGCAGTTCAAGTACGTAATAATGGCCGCTGACTACTCCACAAAGTGGGTGAAGGGGAGCCCCTAGGGAAGATAACCACCGAGTGTGTAAAGAATTTCCTGATGAAGAATATATATTGCAGATTCGGGGTCCTGAAAACAATCGTCACGGACAATGGAACACAACTCAACAACAATCATCTAATCGAGTTCACAAAAGACATGGGCACCAAGATGGTTTTCGCGTCGGTGGCACACCCACAGACCAATGGTCAGGTGGAGGCAGTTAACAAAATCATTAAAAGCTTATGAAGAAGAAGTTAGACGACGCGAAGGGTCTGTGGGCACAAAAGCTGCTGGAGGTAGTATGGCCAATCAAGACCACGACAATTGAAGCAACGGGAGAAACGTCTTTCAGCATGGCTTTTGGCACGGAGACTGTCTTGCCAGTCGAGACGCTGATACCATCGGGAAGGGTCGAAAACTCTGATGCCACCACCAATGAGGAAGGCCTCCGGTTGAATATTGACCTCATCGAGGAAAAGAGGGAGAGAGCAGACTTGCACAACCAAGTCTATAAGCAGCGAGTTGCACGCCGTTACAATAGTAAAGTCAATACCCGGATGTTGGGACTAGGGGACTAGGTCATGAAGAAAATAATGACCAAGACGGTGGCCCTGGACCCAACCTGGGAAGGACAGTATGAGATCATTGAAGAGGTCGGCCCAGCAACTTTCTTTCTCCGAGATCAGGATGAGATAGTCACCGGGCACCCGTGGAATACAGAGCACTTGAAATTCTACCAAGTGTGAAGGGGTACAAGACCCATCTTTGTAAATTGTAAATTTATGTCGCTGCCCCCGGGAGAATATCACGTCCTGGAGGATGCCTCCATTCGTTTTGAAAGACTCTAATACAGGAATGAGGAAGTTGAATTCAAATCCTAATGATATGCAATCCACCAGGAGGCATAAGTTAATAGAATCCCGAGTAAAATAGAACGGGATAGGTAATCCACCGAGAGGCATGAGTTATTGAAATCCCCAGTAACACCGAGCGGGATAGGCATAATACAAATTATATATCATGCGGGAGAAGCAAGCAATACAATCGGATAAGGCATAATATATTACAACCCGAGATGTCGGGCGTATACCACCAATAGGTATTTACAAAAGTCACCGGGATGTATAATCACCGGGATAAGGCACGAGGCCATTGTCTTACAAAAAGAAAAAAGGCAAACGATAACTTATGCCTCGCCGGGGTCCTCTTCCTCATCCCCGGACGACCCGGCCAAGTTGTCGTTGCCCTTAATGCCCTCCTCAGCAACCTTCTCGGACGGCTCGCCTGTTTCCTCATGCTCTTTCTCGGCAGCTGCCTTGGACTTGGCCTCCTTCTCCTTGGCCTCCTGGGCAGCGAGCAAATCGGCAGTCATCTTGGTCTTGTCTAGATACCCAAGGCGGCTCCATACACCGAGCTTTTGGGCGATGCCACTCTACTGGGCAGCCTTGAGCATCGCCTTTAGCTCGTCTGACTCCTTGAATTTGGTCACAGCAAGCTCGCCCTGGGCAGGAATCTGGCCTTGCAGATCAGCAATATGGTCGTCCCTTTCCTTCAACTTAGTCCGCAGCTTAGCGTTCTCTCGCTGAAGCGCGTCTATGTCGCACTCCAAAGCAGCCACTCGTTCGGCTTTTCCCTCCAAATCCTTGGTATGCAGGCTGAGTTTGGCAAACTTGTTAGCCAACGAGAGCTTCTCCTTCTTCTCGGCCTCTAAGTTTTTCTCCGTCTTCTTCTGCTCGGCCCGGAGGTAGCTAATCTGGTCGTTAAGGATAGCCAAGCGCTCCTTCATTTCGTTGGAGTCCTCGCTAGCATTGATGGCATAGACAACAAATAGGGCATGCACAGAGAATCAATTAAATACAGTATCCTGGATAGTAAATCGGCATTAGAATGGAGAAGCTTACCTTCATCATGGACGGTGTTTTCACCTGAGCACTTTAGCTGAAAATAAAACCAACAGTCAAGATCTTGAGAAGCAAGATCAAGAGTAAAAGGCCAAAGAAAAGAGAAAACAACAACAAGCGAAACTAATTTGGAACCCCACCAGGCATACGGCCGAGTTCACAGTGAACTAAGACAGCCCACCAGGTTAGGTTGTACGAGCTTCGATCCTCGTCCGAGGGTCAGGCTGCAAATATCCGCCCGATACGTCGCTTCTCAATCTCTGACAGCGAGAAGGACTGATTCCGAATATATCTAAACCGGTTGGGCACAACGTATGTCGGACAGTTTCTTTGCCATCGACCGCCGGCAGACACGACCTTTGAACGCCAGTTGTTATTGATGGACATTGGGACTTCGGTAACGGGAGGCAAGTAATCCCGAGCGGCAAATGAAACACACCCTCCGCAGTTTTGCTTCTTCGAGTACGAAGAAACAAAGCTCGTTGATAGTTGATCATCCCATGTCAGACAAGTAGTTCAGGCAACAAAGAGACAGCAACTGGCGCCATTGGTTTGGGGGAATCTGCCCGGGAGCTAGCTGAAGCATGCTCAGCAGGTATAGCACGCACTAAGGAAGCGGGAGGGAGAAACCGTTCCTAAACATGTGTTCGTGCACATCAACAAAGCCGTCTCTCAGACAGCACGCCAGCTCGCCCTCATAAAGGCCACTAAGGGTAACCGTGGTCGAGATCCCCCAGTCTTCTCAGAATTGGTTCTATGTCGGTCGTGCTCTCAGGCTCATCGAACACAGTGCCGTCCCTAAGATATATCGCCTTGCCGAGCTTGCGACACTTATCATCGGGATCCTATGTAAAATCCCGGAGGACCAATCGACATCCCGGGCGGGTACACCTTTGGATAAATCAACAGGCCTAGTCGAAGATGATTCACCCGGGTGGGATGGTCGACTAATGTACTCCTCCATTCTCTCGTTGTTATCCACTATCGGCCGAGAAGATGTGCTAGCCCCGCTTAAGTCGGTCGTACTTCGGAAATCCATTTACCCTAGTATAACAAACCCTAAGATCTATTAGTATACGCCGCCGGGAGCAAGCGCAAAATTCATAGCTTAACATAGCATAAACCTAGAAAGCCCTAGAATCCCAAAATCCCCAGTTTTAACCCCAAAATCATCACAAAAGGCAACACAAAGCAGACGCAAAGCAAAAGCCAACCAAAACAAAGGTATGCAACAGCACAAAATATAAAGCAGCACAGAAATTTACCAGATTTTTGACGTAGTAGCAATGTCAGAAACTCAGAGGACCGGCTGCACCTCGCAATCGCAGGGATCGATGGCGATACTGCGCACGGATGAAAGATTACCACAGAGAGCAGAAAAGAGAGAGGCCACAGAGAACCGAAAGAGAGCAGAGAAACCAAAGAGTGACTAGAAATAGAGTAAGTGAAGAGTGAAGTGAAAGAGTGAAGCCGAAAAGGAAAAGGGGGAAGAGTTTATACTCAGTCATTGAGCAGTCGCCTCGATCCACGAACCAATACATTAAAAACTAGTAAACGAAAATGAGGCACCCCTAGCCACCCGATCAAACTGCAGGATGGTGCCACGTGGTTTAAACTGCCGTAGCTTCTTGAAGAAGGAAAGAATAAAGCGACGTGCATTAATTGCTTGGCAATTATCACCAAGAATATTGCGACATCTGGCGAACATGCATTAAATGCACCTGCCACAGCAATGCACAAACTTCAAAGTGCAAGACCCATCTCGGGTGAGAGTCACCGAGATCGTAAGACCAAGTGCAAGACCTATTTCGGGTGAGAGACACCGAGATCGTAAGACCAAGTGCAACCTCTTTGTTTGAAGCTTTGCCAGGAAGCTTCTACTTGTTGAAGCTTTGCTTCCCCTAATTCCAAAACATAACAATATACTTTAAAAATATAGTATAGGAAAAAGCTTGACCCATCTCGGGTGAGAGTCACCAGATAGTAAGACCAAGTGAAAAACACACCTCGGATGAGTTCCACCAACATATATTCATTCCACCAAGCGGCACAAGCTAGAGAAAGATGGGCATTCTACCAAGAGACATTCCAAAGAGTGACATTCGACCAAGAGATTGGCATTCCACCGAGAAAGGCATAAGTCATGGAAATCCCGAGTAATATCAAGCGGGATAGACAATTGATCGAAAGACATAAGTCATTGAAATCCCGAGTAATATCAAGCGGGATAGGCATTCGACCGAGAGACATAAGTTTTATATCATCCATTTAAAAACGGAGCAAGTGGTTTGATAAACCGCAGACGACGTTAACACCCCGTCACTCGAGCAGTAACACAAGATATGGAAAGGGCTCGCTACCTTTGTCCGTGGAAAATGGAACACCCGTTCAACCAACGTCATGAGTATGAACTTGGGGGGACTACGGGCGGGAGCTCATTTGAAATATACTGGTCTACGAGCTTATTTTAGCAAGTCCTCACTCAAGATGTGTCTTGAACGGGAACTTGGGAGGACTTGTAGTCGGTTGTGCATAAAACAACCTCCCAAGCCCGTAAACCAGCAGGCATCCCACCATGTTTAAAACAACCGAGGCCGCCCTAGGGTCCCCGGCCATGTGTAGGATGGGCCGGCCCGACCTCGGTGGCAGCTTTGGGCCGGGAACGGTTTCAGAAGGCATAAGGGAGCTAGGTGTTTGAAGTAACAGCAAAGACAGTTGTCCCACATCGGTTTTTTCAAGTGAAGAGAACCCACTTTGGACCATAAATATGGCCCAGCCACCAGCTTGTCAGGTATCATTAATTACCCTAATAATTACATTCTACCATCAAATACTGACTTAAGCTTCGGAGGAGGAAAGATCGGAAGCCCCCGGTCATCCTTTTGTCTACAGGTCAGCGGGAGAACAGCCGAACGCCTACCAAATACACCATCAGCTTTTGCAATCCTATTCGGGATTGTACATATACACTATCTTTTCACGGCCACCACTCCTCAACAAACACATAAAATTTAAAATTTAAAGTTCAACCTAGATAGAGCTTGCATCACCAAATATCCAGCCAAAATAACTCAGAGCAAAGCCAACACAAGTGCACCACTTAATTATGAAGAAGCTCTCCAGATCGCCATGGCCAACATGATAATGGCCTCCTCCAAGGTCCCAATCTCGGCACTTGCTTCCACCATAGCCAAGCCCAAGCTCCACCCTCTCTGAATCTCCATTCCCAAAACCCTTGCCAAACCCCACCTCCACCAGTCTCTCAAATCCATCTCCGTCATGCCGCCATCTCCCGCGCGCGCCTTGGTGTTGCCGTCCCTCACCGTGGAGATTGAGAAGGCGCGCTGTTCGACTTCAATCTCACCTTTTTGATCTAGGCCATGCAATTCCTCCTCCTCATGCATGGCGGCGCTATCGAAGATGAAATGGTGACGCGGACGCAAGCGGAGGTGAAAAACGAGAGAGAGAGAGAGAGAGAAGATCTAAAACAAAGTGGAGAGAGATAAGAGGCATGGGTATTTTGGTCACGAAAAAAATATGATAAGTCAAAAATTTTGTTAGTGGGAATAGTCTTTAAAAGTATGTTGGGCTGATGAGAATTTTAGAATTTCTTTTTATTAATGGGAAAAAAAATATCTAGATTTAGAGCTAGTGAGAATTTTCTCTTTATATATATTGAACACTCCCCCGGTCTATATAAGATAGGGTTTAGGGTTTAGGAGATACGCAATGAATTAGGAAAGGTATTCAATCCAAACAAGATTAGGTTTAATAATTAAGGAGATAACTACGGTCATGGCATGACATTAATTTGTTCTTTCCTCCGGAAATTTTGTTGTCTTGGTATTTTGGTAAACAAGATTAATCGTCACGAAAGTTTGCTAAAACCAGAAATAAAAACCCATAAAATTCATCAAATCATGCAAAAAAAAAAATTTAAGTGGTATCCTGAAAAACTCAAGTAAGCCAGCTGGCAATGAATTAGGAAAGGTATTCAATCCAAACAAGATTAGGTTTAATAATTAAGGAGATAACTACGGTCATGGCATGACATTAATTTGTTCTTTCCTCCGGAAATTTTGTTGTCTTGGTATTTTGGTAAACAAGATTAATCGTCACGAAAGTTTGCTAAAACCAGAAATAAAAACCCATAAAATTCATCAAATCATGCAAAAAAAAAAATTTAAGTGGTATCCTGAAAAACTCAAGTAAGCCAGCTGGTAACTAGTTTTTGGGTCGTAATAGGACTCCCCAAGCGATAAACTTTCTGCTTATTCCTTATTCATCAAGGAAGAATTTTTTTGGATAAGATTTAAAAGAATATAATTAAGTAACATCGGGTAGTTTCCATTTCCTATTGTGATACTGTTTCCTGATTTTGGCCGTACTAATTAATCGCTCTATATAAGAAGCATAGTTGTTTAGGAACAAAACACAAAACAATACCAACAAAACCCTAGAGAACCCTACTCGATTCAAGTCTGATCAAGAAAGATGGCCATGACCACCTGTCCAAGAAGAACCAAGATCGAGAAGATCCAACATCTTAGTAGCAGGCAAGTCACCTTCTCCAAACGCCGAAAGGGGTTGGTTAACAAGGCATATGATTTTTCAGTTCGATGTGACGCAAAGGTTGCAGTCATAGTTTTCTCCAACACCAAAAAGCTGTACGAGTACTTCTCAAGCCCCAGCATGGAGAGATACATGAAGGAACGTGCCTGCGGCTCCGTAATGGAGTCTGCAGAAAAGAAGAGCCAACATGGGGAGCCGAGTTCATCATCTGATAGTTTGAGTGCAATAGCAGCGGTAATGCAGGAAGAAATTAAAGCCCTAAACTTGGATCGCTCGAGGTTGAAGGGTATGGAGTTGGATGGCATGAGTTTGAGAGAGCTGCATGAGCTAGAGAAACAAATAAGGGAAGGGATAGAATCAGTTGAGAAAAAGAAGATTGACGAGCCCGCTGTATACATGCTTGAAGATTCAGATCGTGTGGATGGGAATTATAGCAATTTTTTCTCTGGAACAAGCTCAAGTGCCGTCTCAGATTGCATTGAATCAGAGCTAAGTGAACAGTTTGTAGATACTTGTTTGCACTTGTGATCGGCATCAACAAATTGGTCGTACATAGCAAGAGGATTATGATCATATTCGAGTTGCTCTCCCGTCTTTCCAGTTTTGGACGTTCTTACTGTTATTTGTTTATGGCCTAGAGCCTTTTTGTTAATTTCTTGTTCCTTCTTAATCTTTGTTTCTACTAGCTAGTAATGTACACTCTTCAGTTATATGTAAACATGCTAATAACCTTGACCAACACGTTTTATCTTGTCAATTTTACGATTTAGGTTTTCACAGCACTTTTTGGAGATTTGTTTATAAACGAAGCCTCCCATGATAGATTTGTGATCGATGCAAATTTCTGCTGCGTTCCTCCCATCATTATGAGTCTCGGATTAAACAAAAATTTCGTTTAAGATTGCATTATCATCACTAAATCATATCTTACACCCAAATTTCACACAAAGGAATCCATTCCGCCCCTAGTTAGTGTGTGTGTGTGTCTATATATATGTATATATATATATATATATATGACGAGGAATACATTCAACAAAAATAAGATCCCATCTAGGGTCAAGAGGCTAGAGCTAGGGTTGAGAGGTTTTCACTCCCAGGGTTGAGATTACTATACTATTCTCAATATTTGCACATCTCGCTCTATTGAGAGTGTGGTTACCAAAAGGCCTTTAATTTTTAATACTAAGGGACTCGGTTCTGCTCCGAGAAGATAGGAGCTTTCGCTCACCTAGTTTTCCTCCCAAACCCTAGCGCCGCGAACTCTGTTTCACGACAGTTCCCCACAGATCTCTACCTCTCAACCACATCTATCTCTCCATGGCATATGTTGTTGCTACCGCAGCAAGCTCTGCCGCCTTTAGCTTTGACTACCGCTGGCGTTCCTTCCGTTTGTTAGGGCAGATTGGACATGAAGGCTGCAAGGTGATGTATGTGGGGCTTCGGGCAGGTCTGGCTGTACCGATTGCGCCAGTTGACGACTGGAAAGCATGGCCGCCGGAGATCCGCAGATGGTGGCCGGCGAGAACGTCACCGACAACATGGAAGAGGATAGGGGTTGGGGTTGACAAGGTATGGGCTTGGATCTGGGCTTTCGGGCTTGGGTTTGGGCTTATTCCTATATGGGGGTCTTTTGGTGGACCTGAGCCAAAGGCTTGCTCAGAACTTGACTACTCCGTCTCACATGACATCCTCGAGGTACTGGAGAGAGACTAGCCCTAATAACAAGGGAAATGATGTAGCTTAATTTCCTTGTTTCTTACCTAAACATCTAATAGAAAACTATTCTTGTTTAGGTTTCGGTCTTACTTTGTTGTACACCAATTGAGGTCCTTAGGCGACGGGTATTACCGCTACATGAATTTAGATAGGAATAGTTGGAAGTTAGATGTGTTAGGCTCATCTGAACGCATTTGTTTGTAATGAGGGCTACTTTTCTCTTTGTTAGTGTCTGCTGTCAGTTAGACTTATTGGTAGCAAGTAGGCAAATTGATGTAAGCGCCTTCTGGCCGTGGACAAGTTATTGAAATTGTCTATTTTTCTCAAAAAAGAGTGTGGTTACCAACAAATTGAGAGCCATACTAGGCTGGAAACCTAGCATTTTCAAGGGGACAAAAGCAATACCATAAACTTGTAAAGTTACACCACCAACAAACATCCAAGATGCTAACATACACGAATTCAACTTGTTATAGGGCTCTTTGAGCTTTTGAATGTTCAATTCAATCCATACTCCCATGTAATACAATCACGAGGAACTTATTCCACAACACAAACCATTCTGTACATGAAACGGAAGGTAAATGCAATACTTACATTGAGCAAGAGAGACAACTAAATGCAATACACAATACAACAGATGAAAGCTATACTTGGTGGAGTAGCTTTTATTTTAGGCACACTCTGCATACAAGTACTGGGGCTATACAACTATAATCTGAAGCATTATCCACAGATATCAAACAACTACTGCCTTTGGGCTGTCTTCGGCACTGAGTTACCAGATGTATTTTCATATAAACCATTGCCCTTGAATAAGCTTCCACACCCACCACCACAACCACCGCTACCACCACAGCCACCACCACAGCCACCGCAGCCACCACTCTTCAGCATGCTTCCACAGCCGCCGCCACAGCCGCCGCCACACCCACCACAGCCACCACTCTTCAGTATGTTTCCACACCCACCTCCACAGCCAGCACCACACCCTCCGCAACCGCCACTCTGCACCAAATTTCCACATCCTCCACCACAGCCACTGCCGCAACTGCTACTTTTCTCCATGGTTCCACGTCCTCCACCACAACCACTTCCACCAGAGCCAGCAGTCCTTGTGGCATTTCCACACCCACTGCCACATGCTCCACCACAGCCTCCACCTTTTTGAGACGTCACTACATTTCCTTCAACCACCTCAGATTTAAGCTTAACTTCACTTGCTCTGGAAGAGCTCAAGTTGGTTTCTTTGCCTTCCTCAGGGTTCTCATTAATTTCTTCCTCTACGCTACCCATCTCCGCAGCATTAACCGCAAATCCGCCATATCTTTCCTTCTTTAGCTTATTCGACAGTATAAAAGCCATTATGATCCCAGGGACTGTTATTGATTCTTCCTTTACCTGTTCATTAATCAGATGATATAAAAGAAATTGAAGAGTTTACTGAACTGCAACAACATAAGTGAAGACAACGCATGGTACCTTGATGCATCCAGATTTTAAGTCAAGCAATGCCACTGCTTTGCCATAAGGATCTTCAGCTGAGAATTCAACCAAGGTCATGAAGTGTTGTTGAGTTTTATTTTCACTTGTTAATTTCTCACATTGCTTAGGCTCATAATCCAGCTTTCTCCCTGGGAAGAATTTGACCTGTACCATGAAGATAAATTTAGGCAACACAGTCTATGACCTCTTTTAAGTACATGTCCGTAGGATGCACACTATCACTGCTGCAGCCCATCAAATCTTACCCAACAAAAGACATATTGTTTTAAGGCTACAACAACTTAAAACACAGTCTATGAACTCACTCAATCAAGTAATTGCAAAATCTATGACAATGTTTTTCTTTAAAGAACAAATAAAGGCTTTTGAAATGTTAAATGTAAGCATGGTTCCGGTAGGTGAAGTAAATTTATTAACATAATATATTACACTATTTGCACATGAATATATGTACACATATCAAGAATTTAGTTCTGCTCTCCCAGTGTGTGGTAAGACATTGTATGAAGTTATGTTTGGTTGAAGAGGCAGTGAAAAAGAGAAGAAGTAAATTGGCGTATGAAAGGTGGGGAAAACTTATGCCAAACATTTGAAGTGCATGGATGCTTACCATCTTTTTTCCCTTTAGCAGAAAGAGGTGTCCCTCAGAATTTTTATCGCGATGAAGGGACCAGTGGGAATCTATCAAAGACCAACCAGTACCCACACATTCTGCAAGAGTGCATATTTTCCCAGACTTGGTAATTCCAACCACCTCTTTTTTTGGGACGCTGATTCCCTTTACCTTTTCCATTTCTGCGTGCCTGTAAATACAATTCAAGCTGACCCAACTTCAGAATACAAATGAAAAAACATTGACATAAGAATTCAGGACACAGTTCCATAGCACTACAGCATGTTAAGTCTCAGTTTACATATCTCTTGTGGTAAGTTGCAATTGTTCATAATAATTGTATTAACCAGGTAGGAGTATACCTCATTTGCAAGCGGAGGACCTCTGTCCCAGTTTCATCGATCACTTGTGTCCAACTCTTGGCATCTTGATTCTTCCCAGCAAAGGGGAAAAAGCAAGAACTTTTTGAAAATAGTCGAGAACGAACTATGTGAAGTGTGTGTTGTGCTATGGCCGGAATAGTAAAAGACATAGCGAACCGCAGGTAGACTGGTTTTAGGTTCCCAACTTCAGAGCTTGGCACCATCTCCAACCATTTTTCTACATATAATTTAGAAGGTGGGAGTAGACAGTCTTGAAGAGAGAATGAAGCGGAACCTAATGTTTTATAAGTTCGTTTCATTGGTATCTGTGAAGGTGAATGGGACATGAGTTCAAAAAGCAGCTCTCCAGTAGGTTCACACTGGAAAGAAGCAACCTGTTTCTCTCCAAACTCAGAGAAAATGCTGAGTCGCCGCTTAGCATTGAAAAATATATCCTGTGTGGTCTTATTGAATGAGGCAAAGAGCATCCCTTTGTGTCCTTCTGGTAAGTTCTTAACTTCCAGAAACTCCAAAAGGACCTGAAAAACAAATTGAGTAACAACTTAAGCAGGACTGCAGGAGGCAGTATGTGTCCCTATTTAAATATCTTTGAGAACAAATATCAAAAGGACTAGAAACTACATCTATGACCAGTAAAACATACTGCGGAAGAGAAAGCCAGTCAGGGGGTCATATATTTCTACAAACACTATAAGTTGATTAAACATAGATGGCTAAAGTTTCAGTCTATATGTATGACTCTATCCACTGAAATAATGAAACATTACATTCTAGTCCTTAGATAAGTTTTTTAAGACAGTATTCAGCAAGTACACCTTGAAAATCCTGGTGTGGCTTTATGAAGACAACACTTAAGGTGATGAACTACGAGTCAAAGACATTCCTTTAGTCATCAACATAGAATTTTCCTATTTTGTGAGATATAAAACGGAGAAGAAAATGTAGAAGTGATAGATATTACCTCCACAGCTTTCACCTCTGGTAGCTCAATCACTTTCTGAAGATCAGGAGGGGCAGTTACATCCTTGCTAATGATGTTAGACTGATAAGGAGTGGTTGTGAGAGGAGACGGAGCACTGCCTCTATACATTGCTCCTGCTCTCCAATACCTGGTACCAAATGCCTCTTCCCATTGCTTGGTGGTTCCAGAGAACCCAGTATCCAGCTTCTCCCTTTAGTTCGGTCTGAGTCCATATCGTCATGCTCCAATACCTTTCCCAGTAGTTCATGCAGATCTTTACAATATGATACAGGATGCAACTGGTGAGTATGCCAGATGAGATCAATATCATATGTTGGAACGCAGAAACGTCGTAGAGACTTCTCATTATTGCTCTTGATTAAATGAAGAAACCCTTTATATCTAGACACAGCTGCTTCAAGATACAGATCATGGTTCATATGGGGTGAAGGTACCTGTTGAAACACAGAAAGAAGATAAGCCAAAAAGGAACACAGAAACCAACGGGAAGAATTATAAGAGAGAATATTCTGCTAGGTCTGATCACTCAACTCCCCAGTATATTAGGTGCGAGGTCATATTACCTGGTAAAAGAAAGGACACTGTCTTTTAACAGCTGAAACCAGATCATATTTGGTGCAATTGTCCAGTTTGGAATTCCTTTCAGATATATCCTCAGACAATGCCTTTTGTAAGTTGAAGTTGTATGGTTCTTCTGGATACAGACAATTCCAAATTTCTTCAGTTTTACTTTTGCATGAGCCTTGAACAGAGGACACAACATTCGAGTTGTCAAGAATCTTTCCATAAAGTTCCTCACAGTCAGTCTTGTATCGAACCTGAAAAATAAACCCAGCCCACAAAGGTCATTAATTCAACACATAATCCAATAAAAGAAAAGCAGGAATAAAAGGTAAAAAAAAGCAACGAAGATAATCCTACTGGATTGAGCCTGTGACAGTGCCAAATCCATTCACAATCAAGAGGCACAACCAAAGGACCCTCGAAAACCTGGGACTCAGAATGTTTGGCAAGCAACGGAAGCCAACAAGCATTGTACCTGAAATTAGCATTTTCAACAGTGATACATAAAGATCAAGTGGCCACCAGAAAAGTTAAACTAAAAACATAAGAACACCTAGTTCACAATGCAAGATATCAAAAACAATAAAAACTAAACTTCAGAGGCAAAACCGAACCATATAATATG
This sequence comes from Fragaria nilgerrensis, assembly GCA_010134655.1. Classification (NCBI taxonomy): domain Eukaryota; kingdom Viridiplantae; phylum Streptophyta; class Magnoliopsida; order Rosales; family Rosaceae; genus Fragaria; species Fragaria nilgerrensis. The sequence goes on from CM020977.1 coordinate 13,307,597, forward strand.
ATTTGATACCGCCCAAGTCTCCATTGAACCCGAAACACATAAACCAAACCATAACCACAAACCTCAAAACAATCAAATCAACACTATACTTATGCCATACCTATAGATAGCCCTCTGAAGAGCCGGCCCTTCATACAAATACCGATTCCTATCAACAGTAGCAAGAAACTGAAGCTGCTGCTTTGCTGCAGCCACAAGGTCCACACTTATTCCAATGCTCTGCGCTTTACTCCACTCAAGCTCCTGCTCCTTCTCCATCTCTATCTTCATCTAACCAAAAAAAAAAATCCCAATTCCATCAATTTCACATTTCAAGATTTTTCCTTTTTACCCCCAATTTGTTACTCTATTTTCAAAGAATCCTTGATCATCAAAAGCATGCCACACAGAATCAACCATGTTCATATTCACATAAACAAGAATCTTTTTTTCCAATTTCAATATACTCAACTAGTAAACACAAAATTGAGCCCACCAATTTAAAGCTTCAAGCTTTCAAATGCAAAGATTCAAACTCATTCCAGAAACCACCAAGAGCTGAAAGACCGATTCTTGGGTTTTAGAATCAGCAAGTTTGAAAAGTCAAAGAAAGATTCAGATACAGCGGAATGCTTGGGATTACCAGGAATGATCGGAAACTTAAAGTATGAAAGACTCGCCGGAAAATTTGAACGTACCTGAGAACAGTTCCGACGACGATTTAAGGCGGGGTCTGAGAGACTGAAGCTTCAATCATTCTGGTTCTGATATTTATAGCGGGGGATCTTGAAAAGTACTGCATACTCTCTTTCTACGTACAAGTTTTTCCCTTAAATGACTAAACTACCCCTTTTTTAAATTTCTTTTTTCTTTTAGAGGATCCGTTTTTTAATTTCGTCTGAGGATCTTCACGGAAAATAAATGTATCGATTATGTAAATCAATTTCAAGTGTTGATGTATTGTGAAACTGCTGTAGTACGAAGCTGGTTTACCTAAGTTGATTTAGGATAGTGTTCGAGATGTGTTAGTAACTTAGTGTATCATAACTTCGTAAGCAAAGATAAATATGTTGAATTTATGTACTTGACTTGGCAATGAAGGTGATATTGCAGCGTGTGTGCTAATCAGAAATGAGTAATACTGAATTACGAGCTACAAGAAACAGTCATTGTTTGATCAATTGCTAATCGAGTTATACTTATAGACATTTGTACATTATTTCAATAATTTAAATTCACGAGCCATTAATTAAATTAATATGATTATTCTGTTGGGAAAATACTCATTTAGTACTAATTTAAGCCCTTTATTTCTCATTCCAATGATAATCTTTTCATTAGCCCATTTCAATATAAGGTAACTTTTTTATGCCCAAATGCACAAATCTTTACTAAACTCTTAACAAATCATATTATTTTAAGACTATTTTACCCTCACTCCTTAAACATGCGTAGAGAGAGAAAATGAAAGAGAGAATACTTGGTTGGAATCTCACCGGACTCTGGTCACCAACCGTCGGACTCTGGTCACCGGCCGCCGGACTCCGGTCACCGGAATTTTCCCGACCGCCAGACTCCGGCCACCAGAATTTCCCCGACCGCCAGACTTCGGTCACCGGAATTTCCCCTGTAACTAGTTACTGACCCCCAGTAACCAGTTACTGATCCCCAAAAATTAGTTACTGACCCCCAGTAACTGAGTTACTGATCCCCAATAATTAGTTACTGACCCACAATAATCTACTTATTTCAGGTTAATGTAATAGAACATAAGAAATACTAGAAAATAATCAAGTTACTGACCCTAATAATCAAATTACTGACCCTCAATAATCGATTACTGACGCCTAATAATTTGCAACTGACCCCAATAATCATGTTAAAATATATTTTATGTTCAAAAATCACTCTATTATGATTTCTAAAGCTATACTTGTAATCACACATGAAAGAAACTTACAACTTAAGCAGAAATATATTTTGAGAACAGAATTGCAACATACTGTACTCAATTCACAAGAAATCACAACACTACAACCTAGCTATTCTCTTCAACAAGTTGCGTGCCCATAGTTTGGATTCGGTATACCAGCCGCACATTCGGCAATTTTCAAGAACGAAAAATAAAAAGCCTGCATATCAGAATAACAACAATTAAGGGCGATCTGATTATCACCGTATAAAATAGAATATACAAAACCTTTAGGAAAATGAAGCACTGAGAGGCTACACTGTACCAACTCTCCATGTATGGAAGTATATAATAGGTTTCAGAGGAAAATTTCCATTTGTTCCATCACCTTCTAGCATCGAATGCCTCTCCCTCTGCCAAAACAGATAATAAAACACTCAGTACTTGCAACATGGTACATATATGAAAGTTGAATGATACAGAGGAAGGAAGACCTAACCTCGGCCAAGACCTGAGGCTTAATCGACGGGCTGTGGCTGAAATCAAGGACTACAGAGGAAGCACCTCCCGCGACGTCCACCATGCTCGTCCCCATGCTCATGCGCCACAAGGAGGTCAAGGACTACGGCACCACCAAGGCCATCGAGGGCGCCTTCACCCCCGGCCAGGCCTGCCTCATCATCGAGGACCTCGTCACCAGCGGCGCCTCCGTTCTTGAAACCGTCGCGCCGCTCTGTGCCGTCGGGTTGAAGGTCTACGACGCTGTCATCCCCGATCGGTCAGACCAGTCGCACCGCCTCCTAGAGGATGCGATTGTCCTCAACCCGTCCGATCCATCCATATCCGAGCTAGAGCTCGGCGTCTTGGACGACGCCGATCGGAGGACGATGGCGAAGACAATGACCATGGAGGACGATTGCGGGGATGGTGATGACGATGGCGAGCTTGGTGCCAAGGCGGAGGCGGCGGGTTAGGCGCGGCACGATGGCAGACAGATCGAGATCGGGGAGGCATGGTACTCCGATGACGAAGAGAGAGAGAGAGAGAGAGAAGTGTGAGGCTGGCGAAATAAAGGAGAGAGAGAGAATACAGAGAGGTGCGTTGAATAAGAGTGAGAGGGCAAAAAAAGTCTTTTTAATAAGATTAATTGGAATTGGCTTAGTGAAAAAAAATTCATTCAAATAGGCATTGATTTAGCTGTTTTTGTGCATTTATGCATTTTTCCTATTCTGTTTTAATCAAACGAACTTAGTACTTTTGTGTCATTTTACTCATTTCAGTGTAACTAATACTCAAACTTCCTCTTACATCATCATCCATGGCCCAGCTCAATTATGTAATCTTGCTATCTTTTCCAAGTGCCAAATTGAATGACCTTAAAAGACATGGTGGTTAGCGATGGCTTAACCTTATCCCATCCCTAATGTATGAACAGACAATAGCAACCCCTCACGCTATTCATGACCTCCTTGTTGTTTGTCCCATTGCCTTGTACGAAACGATATGAGATCCTTTGGCAGTACAAGCTGCAAGCAGAAATGGCAGTACAAGCTGCAAGCAGAAATGGCAGTACAAGAACAATAGGTGCAATACAACTTCTATATGACTCACCTGTCATGAGAAGCAAACCGGAATATGTGCAGAAGCCAAACAAGATGAGCTCCTCATCTTCTAACTTTTACTGAAGTAGACAAACAGAAAGTGTTTTTTCTTCGTTTTAAGACTCCAAAAGCATGAGTTCGATGTATAATACTCAAAATACATGAGGTTGCAGAACACGATTTGGGGGTTACTTGAGTACAAGAAAAGAAGGCCTTCACATATTTGCCCTGAAGAAAAGAATGTCATGTAAAAATTTCTTATGCTTGCTCCAAGGGCCAGATTATAGTGGCGTATAAGAACTAAGAAGTTGAATTATGGATGAAACCAGAGTTTACAGCTCAGCTTCGTTGCAGCATTAATATTCTTATACAACAAGGTAGAAAGTATATATGAATACTGGTAGCATTTCATAACTTCTCTGATTTCAAAATCCTCCAAATGAGACGCATGATCACGCTTTTTACCAAATATTCCTCTTCAACTGCTTTATTTGATGAACTGTTATCTCTTTTCTAACGAAGGGTTGAGTTTCTTACAAGTCTTGGTGAGCTTCATGTTTGCTAATTCCAGAATCTCCTTCTTCAACAACCTTTACCTTAGTACCACAGCAGCTCTTCCTAACATGTCTATGTGCTTCAAAGTCTTTCTCATTATAAATGCCATCTTTTCTCTCAAAATCCAACCTCCGGTTCAAGAACTCAGAATTCTCCTTCCAAACCTCTCCATTAACATAGACCTCCTTCTTCCATATTGGAACTGATGCCTTTATCTCATCAATTATAAACTTACAAGCATCTAATGAATCAACTCGATGAACAGATGAGACCGCAATGAAAACACTCGTTTTACCAACAGGAACTGGGCCAAGGCGGTGGGCAACTGCAATGGAGACAAGATTCCAGGAGGATCTAGCCGATGAACAAATGGATTTCATGCAGCGTATTGCCATAGGAACGTATGCTTCATATCTCAACTCCAAAACTGTTCTGCCATCAAAGGTGTCGCGTGTGGTACCAGAAAACGTTGCAATAGCACCTGCCTCTGGGGCACTTACATAATTGATATATTTCGCAATGTCAACTTCGTTATGCTCCTCCAAGATTTCCACTAGGTTTCTATCCTCATCAGCCATCATTGTTTAGCACTTCAGCACTGAACTTCAATAACTATGTAACTTCTCTCTCCAATCACTCTAAACTTCCAGGCTTTTTGCTGACATTTCAAACTCGTGTCGAGATTCAAGAACAATGTTTCATTGCTCAATCGGGGTAGCAAATTCAACGAAGGAGGCTGACTTAAGGCCCTAAATCCTCCTAGCAATAAAACAGTATATATTCAAATAATTCAGTTGACTATCACAACTAACCATTAACAAACACATGAACCGTTTAAGAAATTCTCAAAAATCTATTCACATATCAATCATCCCTACATTCCCAATACTTACTGGTTTTATGAATCAATTATATTGAATATGCAGCAGTCCCACTGATAATCCTTATCCCTTATATTATGCTTGCAAACCTATAACTGCTAATATTGGATTACTTCAAGCACATATGACCATTCTCAACACACCATGAATCAGAGAAAAGGCATGAAAATCAATAGAACCAAAACATAATAATTCAACTGAAGAAAGATTGAGAAGTCAAAAAAACCTAGAAATTAAAAAAGAAGGGGAAGAATGAAAAACGAAGACGAATGATTATTGGGTTCAGTTACCTGATTCCTGCGGCTAGAATGATGGCTCAATATTATACCGATAAGAAAACTTCAGAAGAAAAGGTGAAGGTAGAGTCAACCAGACCGGAAAGGCCAAGGGAGGAGGTAGAGATGGCCAAAAGGGATATTGTAGTCATTTGAAACAGAAAAATATGAATCTCAACCAATAACCTCATGCCACGTCACATGACAGATTTGGATATTTCATTTAGTTATTTAGAAAATAATATAAATAATTATTATAAAAATAAAAAAAATAAAAAAATTTATCAATACATATGCCTGTTTTGGTCCAATGACATAATCCTCCTCTATAAGTGGAACGTTATGAATCGAACTCACGATAATCTAATGCAATGCAGCATATGAGTTTTTTAGCTTATATATGGGTAATTTTGAAGTTTGAAAGAGTAAACTAGGAATGATCCCTACTATCTCCAAATGTCAACAAACAAACAGCTTTTCAATATATATTTGTGAAATTACATAATTCTAGCCATCAACATGTCCCTTGAGACAAATGCAATCAACAGATACATGTGCCCTCATTACAAAATGGCATTAATGGTACTTCTACAGTTTTACTTCCTCTAAATATCAATACAATGTCAATACCAGAAGCTGAAAGATGCCACAGTTCACAACTCAGCTTAGTTGCAAAACTAGGATCTATATTCTGCATCAACAGGAAGTGACATTGGGAGATCAATCTGTCAAGGAATACAGGCGGTACTTCAGAACTCCTCTGATTTGTTTTCCTCTGTTTGAGACTCCGGAGATGTGTTTTTTTCCAAATATTCCTCTTCAATAGTTTCCTTGAGGATGAACAGTCTTTGTATAACCACAGGCTGAGTCATCTGCTTGGCTTCCCTAAGGTCAGTTTCTTCCGCATTTAAGTGGTATGCATCGAGCATGATCTTAATCCACTTGTGAAGCTCTTTAGGGGTACTACTCAGTCACAAAGCAGAAAGGAAGAAAATGGATGTTAGATTTGCACTAGTGTAACTGGTTTTTTACATTTCCAAAATGATAATATTATGCCCTAAAGAAGCAGTGCACTTTCTTACCTGTACACAGCTTTGGGATCTTTGGCTTCACTATCATCACCAGGGCAGAAAGCTGTTGCCAGTGCTGAGAATCGCTCTTCAGGATCTGTTATGTTCAGCAAATGTTTGAGCAGCTTTATTTCTTTCGGTACAATACTCCGTAGACTGCTTTTCGTGGCTTTGTACAAATGATACATTATGTCCTTGACCTGCACTCAAATGAACAATATTCAGGGTACAAGGAAGATCAAGCATGTAAGCACGTCAAGGGATGCATAGTATTACAATAAAGACTTCTTTGAAGGGAAAATTGTGTTATTGAAATCATGGTTTCTTGAGATTCAAGTGAGCAACAACGGGAAAAATAAGATATGTGGTAATTATGAGTTATGACTAACCAACACATGCATCTAAACATTTCTTGGACACTAGCATTTCCTTTCTTCAAAGGATACCATGCAAAAGGAACCCTCATGAGCCATCTATATTGATAGTTGACAAAGTAATGTTCTTTTTGTTTGTGTGAAGAGCTTCTGGTTAGATGACACCTTTCAAAAGAATCTACTACAAAGATTAATGCAAGATTGCTGATTATACCTCATTTTTCATCGTTGTGGATTCCTTTGCTGAAGCCCAGGCACTGGTTATCAATAATACCAATGAAGAATCCAGTTCCTTTGCCTTGGCAAGGCTTTTAATTTTCTCACATGCTACATCGATTGAAGGTGAATTTAGGATATCATTGAATTTCGCCTGGGCTGTATCTAATGTGTCCACATATTCAAGCGTGTTATCATAAACACTAACAGCAGACAAACATCTAGCCCCAAGCCTAGCCATTGCTGCTTGAAAAAAAAAAAGTGAGACAGTTATATAAGATAAGTTAACAAGCTACAAAATGGATAAAAATATGAACTACAGCTCACTGTAAATGATTGAAGTTCAAGAGGGTGACTTCCCCTCCAAAGGTACTTGTGTTACCTCTAAAAGTGAGTCAAAATCAAGTAATCCCGATTCACAAAAAGAATCCAAATATAAGCATTTAAAAAGATTCAGCAATTACCATCACGATCCTCCAAACCATCATAAACTTCTGAAAGTAGGTTGAGGTGCCGAAAAAATTCATCTGTGAAGTCTGTACGCCTTCGTGCAACTATTGCATTGACGTCAGTTGGGTTATCCTGTATCTCCTTGAGAAGTTCACTGTGTCTTTCCATTTCATCATCAATCTGCAATGCTCACTCCTCATCAAACAGAACCAGAAAAGAGCTGTAAACTCAAAAACTAAAACTAGCATCTATTTACATGAATCATTACACATCTAAAAGATGCAATCTTTTACTCTCTTTTTTTAGTCTCATTAACTTGATTATATAGGAACTGAAAACTAGAATGGCCATTCAATCAATTCCAGAGCTTATTGCAGTTTTTGTTTGATCTACCTAACACCAAAAAGGCATAGCTTCCAAATTTTCTCATCTCAAATTCCCAAAACACTTCAGAAACAAAATAAATAGAACCAACAGAACAAGATAGAACATTTCCATACCTTCTTCACCTTTCTCCCCATAGAAACCAATTTTGCTTTCACAGTTGCATCACTCTCGGCATCTGCCCGATTCCTACACCTATTATAAAAGCAATCTCTATATTTCTTCCACTCCTCCCTAAACACCAGATATTTCCTCCACTCTTTTACCCTAGGCTTCTCATTCAAGAAAACATCAATTATCTTATCACAAAATTGAGTGACGGTGTACCCCTCAGCAACTTCAACCTCCATTTGCTCCTCCACTTCAACATGAGCACCTGAACATCATTTAACCTCTTATATTTCCTTTTTACACAAAACCCACAAAAGATAAAGACAAATTCATGTAGTCAAACAAACCAACTATAATCATGAGGTCTTGTTTCTTAGTATGTTCTTATCTCTCAACATTTTCTCAAACAACAAAAGTAAGACAAGAAACTGAATAGTTGAAGCTCTGAAATAGTTTAACAAAGATGATAACGTTACTCACTGATAGTGGGGCTTGAGTGGGCAGCATGGGTTTTGAAGCATTGAGTTGGTCTTGTGTTTCTTTTGTGGTTGGAAGTGAGAGAGGCAGAGGATATGAGAGGGATAAGGGTAGTTGGGGAAATGATTTCATTGAAAGTTGGGAAGAAGTCAAATGAGATTGAAGTGTTGAGGAAGATGGACTGGTGGGTTGTGGAGGTGGAGAGGTCTAGTCCCAGTAGATTGTTCATGGCGATGGAGCAGAGAAGAAGAAGAGGATGAGTGGTAATAACTGGGTGCTGCTGACAAGTGATGGAATTGATGATTAAAGTCGAGTTCAGTTGTTTCTGTAGATAAATAGATTAGAAAAACAATACGACGTCGTTGGCCAAGCATTAAGACAATTTTTAACGCTTATTTTTTTTGCTTACAAAATACTAACATTTTACTCGTGCATCTGCACGTTGGTATACAGATAGAAGAAGTTTAACTTGAACTCCTTCATTTAAAATGAAATGAATCTGATTATCTTATTTTTTAGATAACTGTTTCATCAAAAGTGGGAACAAACCACGTCATTTTTCTTCTCCATAAAATTCTAATAGTGTTTTACGGTTATGCCTATAGAAACTTATGTTTATTTTCTTTAAAAAAAAATTTATTACCTTAGTTTTTTAGGTAATTTAAGAAAAGGTTTACACCAAATAGGGTGTCTGGCTTTCTAATAGTAAAGATTAATTTCAATTGTTAATTAAAATAAACCAAAACTAGACGCAAAGCTCCGAAAAATCTAGGCTTTGATGGAGGTTGTTTAGTGGTGGCGTTCTCATCATGGCCTCCCAATTTCGGCAGCGGAGAGGGCCTTGGTTCTTTGTGGCGGTGGCATGGAGTTCGGCGGTGCGGGTTCGGTGGTCTACGTGTCATGGAGTTGTTGTGTTTTCTACTAGCGGCGTGGATCTCATAAGGCTCGACTGAACTCAAGCAACAGTGGATTGTGGCAGAGCGCGTGGTCAGAGGCGACGACGGGGCTTGTGGTCGGAGAAGACGGCGGAGCTCGTGATCAGTGGAGTCGGCGGTGTTGTACAGTGGGAGATGTATGCGAGACTGGGTCAACAACTTTGGGCTTTGAGCTGGGCCTTCTTCATGTGTCCTTGGGCTACTATGTTGGGCTAGGGTTTCTCTTAGTTCAATTCTTTATTTCTTTATTTTGTTATTATTTAGTTTGTCTAATAATGCTCTCCTTGGAGGGTGGAGTGGGTTTTTGCCCTGTATTACTTGCTCATTTAGTCGTTATACAGTTAACCCAATTACACCAGTATTGATGTACACTGTGAGGGTCTTAGGCGAATACACTGATGGGTTAAGTTTGGTTAAGAGTCATAGTTTCATGTGCAGTCGGTGCACTACTTGAGCATTTAATGTATTAAGGTGATTTTCAGATCCCTTAGATTGAGCGATAGTGCTCAAGTATGGTCTTTTCGATCAATGAAGTTTTTTCCATTCCTCTCAACAACAAAAAATGAGATGAATAAAGTGGTTTGTGAAAATGCAATAGACACACTCTAAAGCTTTAGGTCTATCGTTAAAAAAAAAATTGTGGGGGATTCTTTCATACTCAAAAATAGGAAAATACAAAATCAAAATATATAAGAAAAATAACATTTCAAGTAACTTAAATCCTCATAAAGGGAGGAAATTTATTGATGAACCAAAACATCGAGAATAACAAAGAGAGAGCGCGAACTTGAAAGCCAAAACTCATGGTAACGAAGATCAACAAAATAGTAGAGAACGTTAACGAAAATCGATCAACAATAGCAGTGACACACATGGCCAGAGCCAACTTGTTTGCAGAATCCTCCTTTAGTACAGTCTGAGACGCAAAACACCCAGCATTTTCCATCCTGATTAGGGTCATCATCTTTGCCAGGCACACAGCTTCCGACTTTGGGATGATTGGCGCAACACTTTGATTGAGCACTTGCTGCCGGATCAAAAGAAGAATATATTAGTTCTATCTCCAAACATAACAGATGCAGTAGTGTTCACCTGCTAACGAAAGCTTTGGAAACTAGGGTTACATTAAACGAAAAAAAAAGAAAAAAAAAAAAAATATATATATATATATATATATATATGATTCAAGACCGATCCATTGAAACAAACCTGTGCTCAACAAAAGCATGACAAGGAAAAAGGAAGCAACAGTAAACCTAGTCATCTTGGCCATCTTGTAATTTACTTGTCTACGATCTTTTGTTTTGTGTTGAAACAGTGTAGAGAGGTGCCTTATATATAGATTTGAGAGGTAGAGCTAATTAGGGTCTTAGGACATTAAACCTTAATTTACTGTAAAACCTATAACAGGAAATTTGTAGAGTCAAATCCGACACTAAAGATTATAACTATTCCAATATTTTGTCAAATAAATCACATTTACTTCAATATTCTATCATAATGATCCAAAGATATTTCAGTTAATTAGCTATTCTGGAAAAGATTTTCTTCCTTTCTCTAATTACAAAGACTAGAAACTAATAGCAATCAACGGATCTGCTTTGGGTGAATCTAAGAACAATGGTTTTTTATGGTTGGTTATTTATTATTATAATGGTATGATTCTCTCTTTTAATTTCTTGGTAATTTAGCTAGGAAATGAATTATCCGGAGAAAAATTTTCAGATCCAAAATATATGTTTCTAATGTTAGATTTACCACAATGACACACGTATATACACTACCAGAAGAAAGGCTTTAGCCGACGAAAATAAAAAAACCAGGCCGATGAATTTTTTTTTCGTCGGCTAAAGTAAATTTTCCTTCGTCGGCTATGGTCAACTTTAGCCAACGAAATTTTAATTTCGTCGGCTGGATAATTTTTTTCGTCGGCTATAGTCTGTGAACTTTAGCTGACGAAATTTTTAAAAGTTTAGCCGACGAAAGTTTTAAAAGTTTAGCCGACGAAATTTTTAAAACTTAAGCCGACGAAATTTAAAAAGTTTAGCCGACGAAAAAAATAATTTCGTCGGCTAAAGTGCCTTATATTTACAGATCTGGACAACAACTCATCTGGGAAAAAAAAACTATACGTAGATCCTTGAAACGCAAAAAAGTCATGAAATAAGATATGACCAGAATGGTGAAATACGTCTACGGTTAAAAAATCACGGTATTCCGGTAAATTCTCGATGCCGATAGTTGCGGTCAATGCAATTTACCTTTATTATTCACTATGCTGCAGATTTGGCGTTTGGTGTCCGGTTGACTATTGTGATACCTTTCCGGAAACGTAACAGCCCTACGAGTCATACTCATAGCTATCGCCAAGATGTATGGACCTTTTTGGCCATCCGAGTCCGTTTAGGGCTACAAAATGCGGTTTTCTTATTTCCGATTACAGTTGACCGTTTCGATCGAGCCCTTAACTTTGTCGAATCCAGTTGAATTTTTTACCATAGACATCTTTCGTCATAATGATCATATATGACGCTCGAATTTTGGTTTGTAAATTTTAGTCATCGGAATCACAACGTGTCTTACTATTTACCGTTATTATTCCCTATGGGGAGCCCTATCGTCGGAAGGTAAATATCTCAAATTTTTATATGGGCGGTTGCGTCTCATCTACATGAGAGTTTTTCGTGTGGAAGGTTTGACCAAAATACGTAATATAGAGGGAGATATGAGCGTTTTCGTGTGATAAGTAACGATGGATTAGGGTTGACCGTTTCGATTGAGCCCTTAACGTTGTCGGATCCAGTTGAATTTTTTACCATAGACATCTTTCGTCATAATGATAATATCTGAAGGTCGAATTTTCGTTTGTAAATTTGAGTCATCGAATCACAACGTGTCTACTAATGTTGTATAACTTGTTTAGTAGGTTATACAACTTTGTGAACCAACTCTACATAAGAAGCAAAATTATCAAAAATATCGTGAAATAAGATGTGTTCATAATGGTGAAATACGACTATGGTTTAAAAATCACGTAAATCGGGTAACGTCTCGGTGCCGATAGTAGCTGTCAACCCTATTTACCGTTATTATTCCCTATGGGGAGCCCTATCGTCGGAAGGTAAATGTCTCAAATTTTTATATGGGCGGTTGCGTCTCATCTACATGAGAGTTTTTCGTGTGGAAGGTTTGACCAAAATACGTAATATAGAGGGAGATATGAGCGTTTTCGTGTGATAAGTAACGATGGATTAGGGTTGACCGTTTCGATCGAGCCCTTAACGTTGTCGGATCCAGTTGAATTTTTTACCATAGACATCTTTCGTCATAATGATAATATCTGAAGGTCGAATTTTGGTTTGTGAATTTGAGTAATCGGAATCACAACGTGTCTACTAATGTTGTATAACTTGTTTAGTAGGTTATACAACTTTGTGAACCAACTCTACATAGGAAGCAGAATTGTCAAAAATCTCGTGAAATAGAGATGTGTTCAGAATGGTGAAATACGACTATGGTTCAAAAATCACGTAAATCGGGTAAAGTCTCGGTGCCGATAGTAGCGGTCAACCCTATTTACCGTTATTATTCCCTATGGAGAGTCCTATCGTCGGAAGGTAAATGTCTCAAATTTTTATATAGGCGGTTGCGTCTCATCTACGTGAGAGTTTTTCGTGTGGAAGATTTGACCAAACTACGTAATATAGGGGGAGATATGAGCGTTTTTGTGAATTTATAGACTTTAGCCGACGAGATATTAAAAAAGTCGTCGGCTAAGGTTAAAAAATTTCAAAATTTTTTGGGCGGTAAACTAAAGTTGGAGGAAAATTTTCAAAATACTTTAGCCGACGAAAATATATGAAAAGTCGTCGGCTAAAGTCGAAAATTTTCAAAATTTTCAACCAAAATTTTTTGGCGGTCAACCAAAATTTTCAAAAGAGTTTAGCCGACGAAAATAAAGAATTTCGTCGGCTAAAGTTCTTTATATAGTACCGAAGATGGATGGTAAGAAGTCTATTATCTGCCAAATTTTTCTTCTCGGCCTAGCTTCGCCGTCAAGCCACCGGAGACCGCCACACTTGTCTCAAAAGCTTCGCCGTCGTCTTTACTTCATTGCTGGATAGGTGGTGCATCGAGTGGCGCCGCCGTGAGGGATAAATCGAGCTCCAAAACTCCTCGGTTCGGATTCGGTGTCGATCGAAATTCTCCTTCATTAGGTCACCATTTGGTGAGTTCTATATATAGATAAGTTGAGTTTGATTAATACTATATTCCCCTAGAATTTGGTAGCTCGATTCGGTGTGTGTGAAGAGAATCGAAGATTTGAAGTTTTTAGGGTTTAAAATTGGGGATTTTTATATTTTGATTCAATTGACATGTTTAGGCTTAGAATTAGGCTTCGACTTCTTCTAGAAAGTTGTTTGAAATGTTGAAAGGAAGATTCTGTCAAATTTTGGTCATGATTGGAGGTGGCCGAAAGTTTCTGCAGTTTTTTTTTCAAAAACCAGCAACTTTAGCCGACGATATTTAAATACTATATTTGTCGGCTATAGTATTTTTTAATTTTTTATAAGGTTTAGCCGACGAAATTTACTATATTTCGTCGGCTATAGTTCTTTTTTAATTTTTTTTATAAGGTTTAGCCGACGAAATATACTATATTTCGTCGGCTATAGTTATTTTTTAATTGTTTATTACACACTTTAGCCGACGAATATCTTAATTATTTCGTCGGCTAAAGTCTGGAAAAAAAACCGACGACATGTTTTTCGTCGGCTAACTGTGGGACTATAGCCGACGAAAAAAAAAATTTCGTCGGCTAAAGTCATCGCCGACAACCTTTTCTCGACAAAATCTTAGCCGACGAATTAAGCTAACAGGCCGACGAAACTTTTTCGTCGGCTAAAGTGCTTGTCCTGGTAGTGATACGTAGGCTTGAGAATGAATCCGTATCATATACTCTTTTCATCTAGCTAGGGAAAACCATGCAGACGTTGTTACCTAACAATGATGAGTAAAAGTGCTACTTTTGTAAGTTACAAACAATTGAATCATGCTTATACATGTACGTAGATAGAAGTTTTCTACTTTTGATGTTGTTAATATACTATATAAAAAAGTTTCTTTTTTGATCATATAAACAACTGAAATGCCGAATGCTACAATGAATCTAGCATTTAGTGTAACTTTAATAGACTCTCTATTTTAGCTTTTAGCTATTTTAGAGAGCGTGTTTAGTTTTTTTCGATATTTTCGGAGCTCTAACAAACTAGCCAAAGTTTAGCTATTAGAGCATCTTTAGTAATGCTAACTATTTTTAGTTAAATTTTAGTCAAATTAGCTAAAATGTCATTTTCGTTAGCCACTTTAGAAATGTGGCTACATCAATGCTCTCTATTTTAGCTAGCATTACATCAACATTATTCTTCAAATAGAAATTAAATAGTTTAAATATATTTATATATCACATAAAATATCTTACAAAAAATGTAATAAATTATAGCTAGCCTCATTTGAGTTATCTCGCTCGCTAATATAGCTAGCGAGATAGCTAAAAGTTATAATAACTTAAGTTTGGCTAGTCTACTGGAGCTCCTAAAACATCCAAAAAAGCTAAACACGCTATCTAAAATAGCGAAAAACTAAAATAAAGAGTCTGTTAAAGTTGCTCTTATGACCTTTAGCTATTTCGCTAGCTAAATATAGAGAGCGAGATGACTCAGATGAGACTAGCTATAATTTAATATATTCCTTGTAAAATATTTTACGTGATATATAAATATATTTAATCTTTATTTGAAGAATAATGTTGATGTAATACTAGCTAAAATAAAGAGCATTGATGCAACCGCATTTCTAAAGTGGCTAGCCAAAATGACATTTTAGTTGATTTGACTAAAATTTAACTCAAAAATGGCTAGCATTGTTAAAAATGCTCTTACAGAGAGAAGACTGATGCCGCTAGATCAAATGGTACTGGGCATACTATAAAAAGTTTTGAAAATTAGTTCAAAACACATGAATGTAAGAATATACTAAAAAAAATAATAATATTCAAATGCTATAAGAAGGATTTCAGATTAAGCCATATATACCATGTTATTACTACAAGGAAGCTCGTGATATATACCTTCTCTCTATGACTGCCTTGATCATTTTGTGTCTGAATCCAATCAATCCATTAATATCATCGCCATTTTAAGTTTTTCCATTGAACCTCCAAAATTAAATAATTTTTTTTGCCAAAGACTATGACTGAAAAATGACTAGTTGAACAATGTTGGAGCTGAGATTTGACCAGGTAGTAATTACTAATTAGTATTTATATATCTCAAATTCTCAATCACTACGGCCTTCCAACCAGTTACCACCTCTATTTTATCAGTTACCACTCATTCTGACTCATTTTGGTATGCCTTGAGACATTGACACTACAAATTAAGAATCATGCTTACTGAGCTGATTTCAGAGGAAAAAAAGATTTTTGTGTTACCTAAAAAACCATTATAATAATAAAAGGTGCGGTCTGGTGGCTTGGGAGAAGCTGGTGACAGCGACGGCGTTTGCAGATCGTTGTCTGTTCGGAACGACAGACTACGGCTGCTGCGGTTTGCCAATGACGGGTTGGAATTTGGTATGGCGCTAGTTTGTGCTAGGGGTGCTTGAGCTTTTGGTCCATGGATCCGGAATTGTTTCTGGGCCTTTTCAATTTTTTGTGTTTTGTATTTGAACCTGGGAATCTCCCCTGCGTAGGGTGGTCTTATATGTTCTCAAATGTATTGGTTACTAAATGAGCTTCACTCTAAGGTTAGCAGCATGAAAATTTCTTAGGTCTTCTAGGTAGTTTTGTTGGTTCAATTCTTACGTAGCCCCCCTGCGGGCGGATCATTTTTTTTTTTGATTAAATACATATATAATGTGCTACAATACTGTGAGACAAACTCACGACCTTTCACTTGTAAGGAGATACTTATGCCACTAGATCAAACGGTACTGGACGGATCATGTTAATATTTAATTTTATTCTACATACATTTTGTTAATATAAGGTCTGACGTCTTTTGTTGAAAAAATTACCAAAACTAATTAATTAATATTATTTCTTGGCATCCACCTAATAATTACACAATAATTCAGTTGGTTGCAACTGAATTATATCCTTGACGAAGAAGGTTAACGTTGTCGGAGGTGTCTCCGGTGATCAGAAAGAGAAGGAATAAAAAGACATTGGGAAATAACCGGCAAACTTAGATTGGAAAAACATTAGATTCTTCTTGGTGTTGAAGTGACATGTGACATTATATATAAAAGAATTAGAGCATTTTTAGTAATGCTAGCCATATTTGAGTTATTTTTTTGTCAAATTAGTTAAAATGTTATTTTGGCTAGCCACTTTAGAAATGTGTATGCATCAATGCTCTTTATTTTAGCTAGCATTACATTAATATTATTCTTCAAATAAAGATTAAATAGTTTAAATGTATTTATATATCACCTAAAATATCTTAAAATGAATGTAATAAATTATAGCTAGCCTCATTTGAGTTATCTCGCTAGCTAAATATAGATAGCGAGATAGCTAAAAGTTATAATAGCTTAAGTTTGGCTAGTCTGCTGGAGCTCCTAAAACATCCAAAAAAGCTAAACACACTCTCTAAAATAGCTAAAAGCTAAAATAGAGAGTCTGTTAAAGTCGCTCTTAGCGTTAAAATTAAAATGTAGTCGGATCCATAGTTTATACCCGAGAAGCCAACCCAATTTCTGTGAAAACTTGTGATGTTGCGTCCATGGTAACAGACAAGGAGAGAGACGAAAGGATGCTCTGCCCTTCAAGTTTAAACAAACCATTTTAGTTTGATTGATTATATACTCATTATTATAAACCTCATCCACCACTCTCAGAAAAAACTATAATTTGTTCTAAAATAATTGTGATTAACTCTGTATTATTATTCTAATTCATCTTCTTCCTTGTTCTATGGTCTGGCACTGTTTCTCTACGTTTAGAAGTCAAACCATATTCTCAGATCTCTTCTCTTTCCTATTCTGTAAAACCCTTCTGATACCCTTTTGTCTCTGCAGCTCTCAGATCATATTTCATTGAAACAAAGCTAGAGAGTGTTTATCTGATATATATTTTAGGTTTTGGTAGTGATCAAGGTCTTTTGTTTTTACTGTTACATCGAAGCCGGTGGAAAGTTAGAGATTTTGATCGTTCAAGTTGGTGGAATTGCGAAACGAGATATGTTGGATTATTGATTATGAGTTTGATAAGCAAATGGGGCGACTTTGGATTGTGATAAAAGGATGATGAAGGAATTTAACAGTTGGGTTTTAAGACTAACAGACTTCTTCATCCTTTGCCTCTTCATTTTTACTCCATTGACTTCTGCAGATGAAGGTAAGTTTGTGAGCAAAAATTAGTAACCATGAAAATGAAATTCGATCTTAAGCTAGGGTTTTCATATTTTGTATATAGTTTTAGATCAGTAGAAACATATTGGTTGAACAAATTGTGGCTTAGAACCCAATTTTTCATGATCTGACAGATCTGCACATTACGTATTGGACGATAATCATCTAAGCATTATGCAAAGACATGGCTTTATTTTCATCTTGCTGTTCAGATCTTGAAATTTGGTTATGTATTTGATTTTTCTAACATGGTGCTCTTGTTATATATTTGGTTAAACTTTAATTTCTAACAATAAGATCTAATTTGATATTTTGCTAACTAAACAATGCAGGCAGTAATTCAAGCAGCTTTGTGAGCATTGCATGCTGCTCAGAATCTAACTTTATAGATAGCAAAAACATCAGTTGGGTAACAGACGTGAATGAGTTTCATAATAGGCTAAGTTGTGAGAACAAAACTACTGCAGGTGTGCCAGTTGCGATCGGTAATGTTAACAATAAAACAAGGGTGTTTCACGTTGGTCCAGATCAGAAAAGATGTTATACCTTGCCATCAAAAAAGGGGCAAGACTATCTAATTAGGGGTATTTTCGGAGGCATCTGGGGATTGAAATTTACAGTTGCTATTGATGTGACCACAATCGGAGTAGTAGATTCACTCGATGATTATGCGGTTGAGGGAGTTGTTAGAGCTACCAAGGACTACATAAACTTTTGCTTGGTCAGTGACAAAGGAGAACTTTATATTTCAGAGATTCATTTGAGGCCTCTGTGGAACTTGAGTTACTATCTAGAGGGCTTCTCCTCAAGCGTTCTGCAACTGCTTGAAAGGACTAGTTTTGATGAAGACGACGCAGAAAAGGTCATCAGGTATGTTTTCACTTCTTGAATTCTTTAGGACCAAGAAAGAACTATATAGAAACATAAGAGACTTGGATGGATTGTGGCTTAAGTAATCACTAAAAATGATCTTTGGCATAGTCTGAGGGCTGAGGCTTTGAGAGAACCCTCATTGTGTAGACTTGCTCTCTCCTCTATATCAGTGGCATGTGATCATGTGGCAATGCATCTTGGAATGAGGAATGAAACAGAAAGAACACGATGAATCTACAACAACATTCTTCTAACAAAATCGAAATGTGTCATATCCATTACCCCCCACTTAAACAATTTGCAAGACCATGTGACACAAATCAACATGTCCATATAATAGATTTAATTAGCAACTTCTTCTTCTTCTTCTTTTTTTTTTTTTTTTTTTTCCGGAAAGAATAGATTTAGCTACTTCAAGAATTAGCTAGGTCCAAAACCCTATTTGAGTCTTTTAGATAATCCAAAATATAAATCAACAAAGAGTAAAAAGTGGCCGAGTTTCAAATTTTCTTTCTAGCTAGGGTTACAAAAACACTTGTAGTGTTAGGGTTCGATTTCTCTTTAATGGTAACAAAAAACACAAAACACTTGGTAGTACTTAACATGTGAGCATTTATCATATGCTTTTACACGAACTATGCTTCCCTTTGCATATAATTGTTTGATCCAAACAAAAGTGCTACTTAAAAAGTGCTTATTAAAGAACAGCACTACCTAGAAAAGTCGTTGCTTGGAACCCAAGACAGATCGGGTCGAAGTCTATACCCGTTTAGAGGAGCAAACCGCTAATCTCATTTGATTTCAGGTACGGAGTTGACCCGAGTGACAGAATCTGGTTAACGAACTCAACTGTCGACCCGGGGACCTACCTCATACCAGAACCCAATGTCGTCAACGTTCTGGGTTCCAGAGATGTTCGAGTCCCCATTCAAGTCCTCAAAACAGCTCTAGCTTCTTCAGACCGCTTGGTCATTCTTCACGATGGCCTGTCCTCATCAAACAGCCACTACCTTTTGTTCTTGTACTTCTATGAAGTCAATCACACTGTTCAAGCTGGGGAGAGGGTTTTTGATGTTTACTTGAACAGTGAGCCGAGACAATCTGGATTTGATGTTATGGGTGATGGATCAAATTACAGGGAGCTTGCTTTGAATGTGACAGCAAATGGGTATCTGAATCTAACTCTGGTCAAGGCCTCTGAGTCTGAAAATGGACCCATTTGCAATGCCTATGACATCTTGCAGGTGCACCAGTTGGTTCAGGAGACTGACACAGATGATGGTGAGTTTTGGTTTTGAATGCAATGTAGTGTTTTTCAAGTGGGTTTTTGTAGTATTTTAGTGGGTCTTTGATTGTTTAACATTTTGTTTTCACTTATGGTACATTATTAGTGGAAGTGATTTTGGAGGTGAGGAGTGAGTTGCTGGAGAGTAATGAGAAGAATGAAGTTTGGGAAGGGTGGACTGGAGACCCATGTCTTCCTGTTCCCTGGAATGGTATAGGTTGTGATACTGTTAATGGTGTCCCTGTCATTACCAAACTGTAAGTTTTCCATTTCCCTTTGCTTTCAAATATCTGTGTTTTATGGGTGAGGATATGGCTTTTGTTCTACAATATTCTGGTTTCAGTGTTGTGGGATGATTTGTCTATTTGGATTGCAAAGTTTACACCTGTATTGATTACATTCATTGAATTTTGATACTTGATTGGATATTTCCTATATGAAATTTGGTTTCTTGTATGTATTTCCCATGCTTAGCTTGATTCATTATTATCAATTTCAGGGATCTTTCTTCTGGCATTCAGAGAGGCCCTGATGAAGAACACATACTTAGGGGACCATTTCCTAAAAGCATTCCTAAACTGACTCACCTAAGATTCCTGTATGGTTAAAGCGCTCATTGTTGTGTAGTCAATTTTACACTCTTATAAATTTTCTCTAATTGTAGTCCATTACTATTCTTTGATTTTGATTTTGTAGGAACCTCAGCAACAATGAGTTTACTGGCCAAATTCCAGAATTTCTTCGATCTTCCTTGTTGATTTCAGTGTAAATTTCTCTTTAGACTCTGGAATACTAGCATTTGCAGTTGGTAGCTTTATATGTTTTCAACTATATATCTGACTTATATATACATTGTAAAAGTCAGAGTAGCTAGCATGAGCCAGTGACATTATGCTTTTTTAAACTGCTTAATCCCGTCATCCACCATTAGCTGTAGGCAAGGAAGTTTGAATGTCTTACATCCTGTTGAGGGCATATAGCTAGGAAGATACACCCCTAGTTATATGTTGATGGTGAATATTTATGCATACATGACTTATTGACTTGTCCAATATATATACATGTATGAAAACACACCATAACCACTAGAATGCATGTAACTACTGTCAGGAACTCAGGATGCTGTGTTCATCATAGTTACTATATTTAGATGATTGCTTGTCTATTGGTTTATTGTTCTCTTCTTTAAGCTTGACATGTTCCTCTACTTCAGATATAAGATTCTGAGCAATCTGGTGATACTGTAGTTTGTTGGACTCTTTTCCATGTTTTTTTTTCTTATTGAGTGATTTTCCATCAAATCATCAGGGATCTGAGCCACAATAAACTTTCGGGGCCACTTCCAAAATCTCTTACTTCACTACCAAATTTGGCAACACTGTAAGCTTTTAATTGTATATGAGTTTGTTGAATACTAGAATATGACCTAGCAAGTACTATGCACATTCCATTGGATGCTGTTATATATTCACTGTACATGTTCTTCCTCTCCAGAAATTATGGCTGCAATCCAGAGCTCACTGAAGTTAGTCCATCAACCTTCAAAGCCTTAAAAGTTACAACAGAGTATGAATCTATTTGTCTCTGCAGAGAAACAAACTTTGTAAATTGAAGCATAAGTAAAAGTATTAAAGAAATCTGATATTTGTATGTCTATATTGCAGCCATGGAAATTGTGGTGTTCAAGAATCATCAAAACGAGGAATCATCATTGGTGCTGCTGCTGTATCTGGATCTTTACTAGTAACAGCTGTTGCCGGGATCATTTTTTTCATGTGGAGAAAAAAGTTTATGCCTCGAGGAAAATCTGATAAGAAATTATATCCTATGGCAAAGAGTTAGTGCACTAATAGCTTTATTACTCATGTTATATATATTCTGATATTCTAGGAATAATTAAGTTCATTTGTTGTTTTTAACACCTCCATTCCATATGACACAGTTCTAGATGACTTATTGTATACATTATAAAGAAAGTAAGATCCTGTATTTTATGATATGCAGACTCTGAACTAAGTCATCCTGATATTGCAGATTTAATTTTCTCATTACCTAGCATGGATGATCTGGTCATAAAATCAATATCCATAGAGACATTTACTCTTGATTACCTAGAGGCTGTCACCCAAAGTTACAAAACGCTGATAGGTGAAGGAGGTTTTGGGTCTGTTTACCGTGGCACTTTAACTGATGGTCAGGAAGTGGCAGTGAAGGTTCGATCAGCAACATCAACCCAAGGGACTCGGGAATTTAATAATGAGGTGGGATATTTCGTTATTTCTTAGTACTTCTGATTATAGTATTTCCTACTGTTTATAGCAGTTATACAGTTCCATCCAATTTGTGGTGGCAGGTATTCATGTATATGAAAGTCATTACTTCTAGTTATAGTATCTCTAACTATGTCTAGTTGTTCTCAAATCAAGAAGTGACTGAAATATATTCACTCTCTCCATTCTATCTAATGCCAGAGTCTAATATAAGCTATTAGTTTACAATGGCTGACAATTTTATGTACTTTACAGCTAAATCTTCTATCAACCATTCGGCATGAAAACCTTGTGCCTCTTCTTGGTTATTGTAACGAAAAGGACCAAGAAATTCTTGTTTATCCATTCATGTCCAATGGCTCTCTGCAAGATCGCCTATATGGTACTGCTTATGTCATTGATACTTTAAATCATGCTTATTGATACTAATTGTGTACTGAAAATCACTACTTTGATACAAATCTGAAAACCATATATTAACAGGGGAAGCAGCAAAAAGGAAAATTCTGGACTGGCCAACAAGACTGTCAATCGCTCTTGGTGCTGCTCGAGGCAAGTGATATGAGAATTCAGTTTTATTATTGTATTCGACTTTGGAGTTTCCTTAAATCTTCAACTGTCACTACTCACTAGTGATGAAGAATACATATAACCTCCATATAATTGTGAAGGAAATTGCGGATCCTATAAAAGAAAATAGAAAAGGCAACAATAAAATTTGGAGAAGCTTATTTCCTTGTTTTGAAATTCCACCTATATTGGCATACCAGCTTAAATGTTTCTCTGATGTGAAAGTTTCATTTACTTGTTTGTTTTCTGATTCCGCCATTTCTTTTTTATAAATATTCTGAATATCAGAATGCTTAAAGTTTTGCGTTCACTGTTGTAGGTTTGACGCATCTGCACAATTTTGCTGGGCGTTGCATTATACATAGGGATGTGAAATCAAGTAATATACTTCTGGATCAAAGCATGTGTGCCAAGGTAGCAGACTTTGGTTTTTCAAAATATGCTCCTCAAGAAGGTGATAGTGGTGCTTCTCTGGAAGTAAGAGGGACAGCTGGATACTTGGATCCAGAGTAAGATTGGTTCTCTAGCTAAAGTTTGATCTGCAAGTTCCATATCTTAAATTACAATTATAAATACTGGCTTTCTAATAGTAGAGATGGGATAGAGATGTAGGACTACAAGTCTACAAGTATATCCTGAAATAGTGATATCAGTTATATGAAGTATTTAGATTATCAGAGCTGATTTACTAGGTTGTTTAAAAGTAATTTACATATTTTATCATTTGGTAACCTGGAGGAGTAGACGGTTCCTACAATTTGGTTTCTGTTTTTGGGATATACAGTGTATCTAATTTTTGTTTTTATGTGTTGTTCAGGTACTACACAACCCATCATTTATCAACAAAAAGTGATGTGTTCAGCTTTGGTGTGGTTCTACTTGAAATTGTTACTGGTCGGGAACCTCTGAACATACACAGGCCACGTCCCGAGTGGAGCTTAGTCGAATGGGTATGTTTTAGTACCATGTTACATGACTCCAGTATGTTGATGCATATTGTATCTGAGTTGGATGTTTTATGTAAAGATCAACGACCTTTTGCATCAGATAACATTGACAAACTGGCTGGCTGATACCTTTTCATATTTCACCTTCGGAGATTCAAAATGTCAATTTGAAGAAGTGTAAAATACATCTTTTGCTTGCAGGCGAAACCCTACATAAGGGAGTCAAAGATTGAAGAAATTGTTGATCCAAACATAAAAGGAGCATACCATGCAGAAGCAATGTGGAGGGTAGTGGAGGTAGCATTGTCATGTATTGAGCCCTTCTCTGCTTACCGACCAGGCATGGCTGACATTGTTCGCGAGCTAGAGGATTCTCTGATAATAGAAAACAATGCTTCAGAATACATGAGATCCATAGAGAGTACCGGATCGAATCGGTTTTCCTCGATCATGGAAAGAAGCATAGTCATGGACAGAAGAATACCGCCACCTTCTACTCCTTCAGAACCCTCAACTATTTTGACACAAATGGCCCCTCCAGAGCCAAGATAGTGAACGGTTTAGTGAGTTTTTCATCAAATTGTGAATGATTAATTTAGTTGCATTGCATAAGTGATGGAAGAGAAAATGAGGATGACTTCAGAACGCTCTTTTTGAAATTATGCACCTTGTGTAATAGAAAAAGTTGTGTAATATAACTTTTTCTACCCTTTAAACATCATGAATCTACTCAACGTTGTCATACCTCTGATGAACCTTTTGCATTGGTTGCCTGTTTTGAATAAACTGATAAGAACATCCAACCAAAATCAGTGTGGTTGATCATCCAAAATTCGAGATTGGTGGACCATTTGTTGTGAGGATTATGTTCAAGGGTTCGCTGTAAACATACTTGTCTCTATGGTTAAACGAGTGAATGGTCAAACCCAATGTAATCCTTTTTTCTTGACCAAAAAAAAAAAAAAAAACAATGTAATCCTTTTGATTTCCATTACCCAAAAAGGAGAAGAAGAAATTAGCAGGAATCTTAAGGAGATCCTAATGAACAAAATGGAGCATCGAAGCTCCGTCCCTGGTATGATCAACGCCTTAAAAGAGAAAATGGTAGTAATATGGAACCCATCCTTTGAAATTGCAAGGAACCCATTGGGAGATTAATTCCTGTAGTTAAAAATTCCTATCCGTCTTGGGAGATTAATTCAAGGGAACAATGTGTAAGAGATATCCCTAAACTTGTTAAATCAGATAGAAGGTAGCAAAATAACAAACTATCTTCCTGCACCCTCTCAATGCTATATGATCATTTACATCTAGAATAAACACTTAAAATACAAATGCAGCAGAGTAAGAAGTCAAAAAATGATATACAGAGGAGGTATGATTTACATCATATATGGAAGGCAGAAAGAGAGCTATTAAACTGACAAAGTGTGCCAACCCCTAGCCTGGAGGGTATGAATCACCACTGATCATGACCTAACAACAAATGTGTTCATGGGAGAAACAGTGTGAAACCCTCCAGTATCATCAGCAATTGGAAGCTTGTGTCCTATTGCATGCCTATGGTTGCGAACTTGTTCCCTTGTCCCTCCTTGTGTAGTTGCAGTTGACCCTACTCCTCCGGTCCCTCCTCCCCTTAGATCCGGACGTTTCACCTTGATGAATTGAGTACTACCGCAAAGAGTTGCATATGGATCTGCCTTTTCGCTAGAACCAGTAAGATCTGTAGATAAGTCAAATAACAATTCCACCTTAACCTTGCACCAACTTACTTCCTCCTCAACCTTGCACCAACTTATGTTCTTCAGAGAGTAGATAACCCTGTTTCCAAATCTGGTTATACGAGAAAACTCAGAAAAGGAAACCTTTCTTTCAGCTTTCTTTTTATCCTGTACTTCTAGCTGTTGGGATACAATATAATGTTGAGATCTGAACTCAAGTTTCCTAAACTTCTCCATGAACATTTTGGCTCTAAAATCATCTTCATTCTCGTCAGGCAGTTTCTGAATTTTATGACATTCAGATATTCCGAATAGAATTTCAGACTGATCAACAGCATGACCGCTGCATTGAGCTTTGATACAGTCAATTACCAATACTAAGAAAAATTCTGCACACCAGGACTGAAGTGATCTGGTTTTGCTTATTTCTTCATTACCTGATATTCCCAGAGCCGCCTGAAACCTTCCCAATACCAAGGAAATGTAGTCACCAGCTCTGTAAATGTTCGGAGTCTGAAGGCGGAATTATGTCTCAAAAGCTTCCAGAGAGGTTTACAAAATTTGAGTTCCATTCGCAGCATTGTATTGTTGTATCCGACATGTTTCAAAGGAGCATCTCCTCTTGAGTAGCTCCCATCATGCAACATATTTTTGATAAGCTGTTGTTGATCACCGGAGCATAGCAGACTGAACCGAAAAACCAACTCGCTCTGGAAGAATTTTCGTGCAAGTTCCCAGAAGAAAATAACTCTGGAAGATTGCGGAAGTTTAAACAGCTCTGCAAATGTTTTGATTCTATAATCTTTTTCATCTGCCTCTGCAGGCGTTTTGATACATCCACCTCTGAAATCGCTCATAGACAGCATTTCTTCAATCATCTGTTGTTGGTCACCTACAGCTAGTCAACTGAACCTGTAAACTGAAACTTGTAAGAGTAGCTGGCCACGATCAGCAGTACCAGATGAATCTGGCATTCTCTGAGATAGAGAAGTCACAGTCGGAAATAATGATTCATTGGCATCCGACATTCTCTTGATTGGCAAGTTTTTTACACCATGCATATCATGACCACATGAGTTCTTGCAATCAGGCAGTATTCTGTAATGACTGTATACACTAACAAAAGTTGGGAAAGTTCCGAGTGACTGCAAGGTAGGGGTTTCAATGTGACGACAACCATTAATTAGAACCATTGGAAGCTACAAAATGGTTCAATACCAACCCCCAATTATTTGACATCTCTAAGAAAAACTTGAATTGAAATTTCGATGATCATGTACTTCTGTTAAAACAAGGAAATAGATAATCCGAACTTGTGAAGTCTACACCTTGTAACCTGCTCTTGATTTGTCTCCCAGTGGCTAGTTTTCATGATATTAAGAAAGATTATCTAATTTTCATCAAGATGAAATTGACAAATAAGGCTACTAAGTTTTTGTTTTGTTTCCAGGACCAGTAAAGTCGAATGATGCAATGATATTTTGGAATGCAATCGTTTTCAAATCCAAACTAAAAAGATAAAAAAAAGAAATAGAAAAGAAAACACTTGAGCTTGAAAATCAACAAAACAGAAAATAGAAGTTTGAAACATTTGTTGTTGCAATCGTCAAAGTAATATTGGAAAAAAAACGAAAGAAGTTATTTTATGTTATTGCAGGTGTGCTTCATTTCATTTTAACCAGATACAGGTTATGCATTCACTGCCTTGATGCGTTCTATCAATTTGGTTGTTAAAGTCAACAACAAATTGACAGGGAGAACCACTTGGGAACCGAGAAAAATACAGGAACCAAATCGGAAGTGCACGCAAAAATAGGCTAAAGAACCAAAAGGTACATCCATTGAGCCGCAGGAATACAAAGTTAATAACTTAATATTATCCACAATATTACACAAATCTAGCCTACAACTTTTAACTACTATGAATGTAGACAATGGTTTCCCAATGGAAAACATCACAATACCAATATATTGGCTTGCTTGTAGTTACAGAAAACATGATGAAGCTAAATGAAACAACAGTAAAGAAGACTAAGTTCATAAGTTATGTGCACTGCACTAAGCTAATAAGGGCACTAAGATGATCATGAGAGAATGCATGCAGTAAAATCTGATCACTGCAATAACTAGAGTGAATTTGACCACGAGTAATGAGGAAAAAAAAACACCATTAAGAAACTTGGTCACAATAGCAGAGGATGACTTCAGGTTCCTCAATAACAGGCTGAACTGCAAATGGGGGTGCACATAACGTATTGAGCAATATTCGGGTGAGTCTTACTGAATTATCAAGAACTAGCTTTCTTATAGCCTAGGTTTCTAAGATAAAGCTAAACACATTAAGCACAGGGCTGCAAAAGCATGCCGTGCTTCAATCGTGCCTCCACAACACATTGCACGACAAAAACAAGCTTCTATTACTCAAAACCAAAGCATCAAAACATATATTACTTTCGAACTCGGTTACAATACCAAGAAATACGTTCATGTTCAAACACTATAGACAAGAAGATGCTTACACATATATTAAAACAATGGCATGACCTCTCCTAAACATCACGAGCAAAAAGAGAAGGGTTAGCTGATGCAGTACCCACTTGAACTTCAAGGAGCTCTAGCTTCCGTTCCAAGGTATCAAGCTTCTCATTCAGCGATGCCAATTTGCTCTTTGTTGTAGCCTCTTCAACAAAACCAACACACACCAAAATCAGTACAAGAAAGCAGATACAAGTCTAAAACGACCCAATAATCCTTAAAGCTATCAACTTTAGGGAAATGGGTGCTGAATCTGAGATGGGTCAGCCACAAAATCGAGAATGGGAGGAAGATGGAATTACCGAATTGGACAAGGAAATCGAAGAGGCGGCGAACGTTGAGAGAAATGTGGGAGATGAACTCGCGGTTTTCCCAATCAGCTTGGACGGCGATTCCGACATTCACGGCGTTGGTGATGCCTCCTGCTCGAGCCATCGTTCTGCCCTCTCCCTCTATCAAATCCCAAGATCTAACAAACCAAACCACAACAAAGCTACTCTGAGATGTTTCTATTCTAAATTATAGTAAAATGTAATTGTGTCATGTAATAAAAAATTGGGATGGGTCATCAAAAGTTGAGATGGCCGAGTTGGTCTAAGGCGCCAGATTAAGGTTCTGGTCCGAAAGGGCGTGGGTTCAAATCCACTCTCAACAATTGTATAATTTTGTTTTTGTTTTTCTTTTATCTTTTGGCCCAAAAGAAGAATCTTGCCTTGAAAGTTGAGTGTCATCAACCAAATACCAGCATAGGATGTTGATGTAGCTACTAACTTAAATCAATCCACTACTCCTCTCTTACCAATTACCATCCAACTTGAAGAAAGGCAAACCTGCTATCTTCATTGCTATACGAATTCACAAGCACCCCAAGAAGTGCAAACATGTTTGTGGTGACCGAGTGATGCTTCATAGAAGACAAGGACATGGGTTAGATGGATTTGAAGACCAACTTAACTGGAGTCGGTCTTCCCCAGGACAGTGAAGAAGGGGGTATTGGTTGGCATTATTAGTGCAGATACGATAGGCTATTGTGCCTGAGCAGTGACTCCAGCGAAGACCACGTCCTCTGAATTTTCACAAATGCTGGAAAATCATAACATATAAAAGGAACATCAAGATCGTAACATAGATGGCTAAAACAGTTGGTAATAATAATGGTAAGGGAAGAACTGCTATCAAAGGTTTGGCTGTAGTAGAATCACAATGAAACAAAGCCATATAGTGTCTTATTGACACAGCGGGAATCGGTGAAATCATAGTCCTTATACCTCTACTCCCCAAACCTCACTCGATCGGCCGACAATGATCCTCCAACATCCGGCACTGGCCATGTTGGCTCAATTGTGTGGTCTAAATCCTCCAGTTCAGATTCCTATAGAAACCTGGAAACTCGACTACAGTAAAACAGACCGAATGTTCAAAACCAGCAATAGAGATTCCTCGAGGAGGGGAACTCGAAGTCCTGGCAAAGAGGTTGGTTGAGAGAGCTTCAGCAGAGGCAGCCATTTGCAGAGACAGGGCTACGGTTCAAATTTCGATCACTTCATTCATCTTTTATCATATGCATTTAGATTCAATGACAACTGACCACGACCGACTGAAATATTATTCTTCTTCACAACTATACAACTAGGAAAACAACCTCTAACCTTGCACTAGCTTTGTTTTCTTCCATACCAAGTAGTTTGGCTGGTGTATCCTTGTTTTGATTAGGGATGGTTCATGTTGCTATTACCACAAATACAGAATAAAAAGGAAACAAAAATATTGCCAGAAGAGTAAAACCCAGGATCAAAGACTTTTCTGTTGTTTCTTTCTGGCTATTCTGAAAGGTGTCGAGTAAAACAATCTTATTGAGATGAGTGATGCTATTGCTTCATACAAGAACATTTTCCGACAGTAACTGCGAAACAAGTTCCCTTGGGCAAAAGACAATTGTCGGGTGTACTTCGACTTTTTGAAGACCAAGTATGAAGCCTGCAAGTCTGATAAGAGCATAAATAAATGCGATGATTTTATAGTTTAACCTTTGCATTTAACTTAGCTATTTTCTTTTAAAAAGATTGTTTTAACTTTGTTATTTTCTTAGGTACTTCGTGGAGTAAGATAATGCAAATATGTGTTCAACTGATGCGAGCAAGGCTTCCAATACGAAGTAGAGATGTCAAGGATGGAGTTTGATCATTCACATGGTCAAAAATATCAAGGAAGGCGATGGAACCACTTCACCAAAATAGAAGCTGTAAACGCAAAAAGCTGGAAACTGGTTTATGCTTATTTTCTCCGGTTTTCAAGGCCTATTTCCATGAGGTTCCGAGAATGTTTTCACTGAGATTACTGCCCAAATTTGTAGAGGTGCGTTTGTAGATCAATTTGGACTCAAGAATCATCCAAATCGGTGATGAAATCATGGAGTTATGAAGCGTCGAAGTTGGACAGAAAATCAGCAGTTCCGGAAAAGCTGTGCAGCAGTCAAGTTCGAGGCAGTGTTTGGGCTGGATTCTGAGAAGATTTTTTTGGGGTTTTTGCACGATTTTGAAGAGTGACATCATTAATATAATTTGCCCAAAAGCCAAGCCCAGATTATATATGGAAGACATTCAAAAGATAGCCCAAACATGGATTCTAATCAAAGAAGAAACATAGTTTGAAAAGGAAGCTTTGAAGACTTGGAGACTATTTAAGGCAAAACCCTAATACCATAATGTTTTTTTTTCAAAGCCATCATATGGGAAGAGGGAGCCATCAAGAACTCAAGGAGAAGAAGTAAAGTTCAGAGCCCAGAAGAGATCGATCTCTCGACTCAGAAAATCGATCTTTTCCCTTGTTTTTCATCTTTCGTATTTTCTTTTCTTCCCGAATCTTATGAAATTCTCTGGTGTGCTTTCAAAGATGATGAGTAACTAATTTTCCCTTAGTTAGGGGCTGCTTCCAAGCCCTAGACATGGTGTAACTATGAAGTTGGCGTTTATTTAATTTGTTCCATGGATTTCGGATATTCATTGGTTTATCGTTATATCATTGATCAACTTTGTATGTTTATTGATGGTGGCCAACATTAGTATGCATGCTAGGTTGTAAAGCTATGAATGTTTTGTATGATCATCATGTCTACTTGCATTCTAGAGTAGCGAGTGAGTGACTTGAGCCCATTCATATAAATCAATGTCTAGGTAGATTAGGACAACATCAGTACCGACATTGTCTAGCCTTATTCATAATCTTTTAGACCTTAATGACTTCTAGGTGAGAGCTATGCGAGAACATCACTCTAGGCTCCATTCTAATGCTAAGTTAAGTTGAAAACATCATTCTCTTAACATACCAAGTAAGAAAGATTGATAAGTTAAGTTCAACACATCATTGGCTTAGCTTGAGTAAGGATATCCGAATGAATTGAACATGTTAGTAAACACATCATAGGTGTAATCATTGTCTAGTGGTGAGGAGTAGTTCCTAACTAGTTTTTGTTATTTGATTTCCAAAACCAAAATCCCAAAATTTAGTTTTCTGTTTTTGAGCATTCTGTCCGTCATATTTCTGAATTTTTAGCATAGCAAAACTACACAGTTTTCCCCCAATTTTTTTGTGTGTCTTCGTCAGTGTGTCTAGTTTCTCCAGATTTAATTTCGTAATTTTTCGTTGGGTCTAGCTATAGGTTTTATTTTCGTCTTTTCTGGTGTCTGTTCAGTTTTTCAGAGTCTATTTTGCAATTGTTATCACAATTCCTGCGGGAGACACCCTACTTTTCTATACTACCATCGATAACTTGATTGTGATTGCAGGGTTTATTTTAGTCTATTTTAGGCTTATCAAATCTAGTGAAAGCGAGGAGGAAGAAGCAGCAAACAGACATGGCAAACGCGAATCGCACCTTGAAGGAGTTGACAGCACCAACTGCGGTACAACAACCACTTTGCATCACCTATCCTGGTGAAGCTCAAAGCTTTGAGCTCAAGTCAGCATCCTTCATCACTTGCCTAAGTTCAATGGTTTTGGAACTGAGGATCCTAATCTTCATCTCCATGATTTTCACATGATCATTACGGGGATGAAGCCTGACAATGTGCGAGAGGATCATGCTAAAATGCGTGCTTTTCCGTTCTCTTTGGAAGGAAGGGCAAGAGAGTGGCTATACTATCAACCTGCAGGATCTATGACAACATGGGATCAAGTTCAACAAGCTTTCTTGGAGGAGTATTTTCCAGCAACTAAGGCAGCGAGCATTAGAAGAGAAATATGTTCAATAAAACAGATGCAAGGAGAATCTTTTGCAGAGTACTATGAGAGATTCAAGCGGTTGTTAGCTTCATGTCCCAATCATCTAATAGCTGAACATCTTCTCATAGTTTCGTTCTATGAAGGTCTATGCAAGTCTGATCGTCTTATGATTGATGCCGCAAGTGGAGGAGCTTTTGTGAACAAAACACTTGCACAAGCTCATGAATTGTGTAAGACCGTAGCTGCCAATACTAAGAATTATGGAGGGAGAGATGTGGTGCCACAGAAAAGTGTCAATGAGGTAAGTTCTACTTCTAATTTGGAAACTCAGATTGCTAACCTCACTGATCTTATGAAACAGGTGGTGCTACCTAAACAAGTATGCGGAGTATGTTGTATGGTGGGACATTATTCTGATCAATGCCCATCATTGATGGATCAAGGCAGCTTGGAGCATGCTAATGCAGTTGGAGGATTCCAAGGGCAACAAAGGCAGAAGTATGATCCTTTCTCCAACACCTATAATCAGGGATGGAGGGATCATCCTAACTTTCGATGGAGCAACAATGATAATGTTTTGCAGCCCCCAGGGAACAACTTCAATCGTCCTCCACCTGGGTTTCAACAAGCAAGGCAACAAATGCCTTACCAATCTCCTCCCCAACAACAAGCACCAAGTAAGTCTCTTGAGGATTTAATTGCTTCTTTGGCTAACTCTCAACAATCTTTTCAACAGAAAACAGATAAGTCCATTGAAAATCTTGAGCGTCAAGTGAGTCAACTTGCAAACATGATGAGCCAACAACATCAACCCGGCAAATTACCAAGCCAAACCATCATAAATCCCAAAGGAGGGTTTGAGAATGCAAATGCTATTAACTTGAGGAGTGGCAAAGAGGTTCCAGTGGTCCCAAGGGTGAGCAAAAGGGCTAGGAAGGCTGATGATGAAAAGGAAGAGAAGAAACAAGTACCAGTGTCGGAGAAGATCGATTCCCAGAATCAGAAGATCCCAAGGTAACTCGTGAGGTTCCGGTTTCTACTAATCTTCTTCTGTTCCCTTCCCCCATAGGTTTGCTAAGTCAAAGAAGGAGGAGCTTGAGAAAAACATCTTAGACACATTCCGAAAAGTACAAGTGAATATACCCTTGCTAGATGCGATCAAACAAGTTCCAAAATATGCCAAGTTCTTGAAAGAGCTTTGCACTAACAAGAGGAGGCTAAAGGGGAATGAAACCGTTGCGGTAAGTGAGAATGTCTCAGCGGTTCTTCAAAGAAAGCTGCCACCAAAGTGTAAGGATCCCGGGAGTTTCACCATCCCTTGTACAATCGGTAACACTAAATTTGAACGTGCCATGTTAGATTTAGGTGCATCAATTAATGTAATGCCATATTCCATTTATGCATCGCTAGATCTAGGTGAGCTTGAAGATACAGGTGTTATTATTCAATTAGCTGACCGTTCTAATGCTTATCCGGAAGGAGTTGTAGAAGAT
The DNA here is from genome assembly GCA_010134655.1 of Fragaria nilgerrensis. Classification (NCBI taxonomy): domain Eukaryota; kingdom Viridiplantae; phylum Streptophyta; class Magnoliopsida; order Rosales; family Rosaceae; genus Fragaria; species Fragaria nilgerrensis. Next base: position 13,341,147 of record CM020977.1, read on the forward strand.
GTTTTAGTGCAGGTTGACGGTCTTGTCTTCCCGGCAGATTTTTATGTGCTTCAAATGGAAGATGATAAATCATCTCCTTCATCTACACCTATACTTCTAGGCCGGCCTTTCATGAGAACTGCTCGCACCAAAATTGATGTGTATGCAGGAACACTCACCATGGAGTTTGATGGAGAAATTATAAGCTTCAATGTCTTTAATGCAATGAGGTATCCATGTGATGTTCATTCATGTTTTTCCATCGACATTATTGATACTTTGTCGCAGCAATTCTTTGAAGTTATGAAGGAGGATGCATTAGAAACTGTCATTGCTAACGCAATTGAACATGAACTCCCAAATAACCCTAAGAGGGCCGTGAATTTCATGGACGCAATCAATGAGGCAGCAGCATCTTTGGAGTCATTACCTCAAGTTCCAAGTAAGTATAATACTTCTTATATTTCTCTTCCGATCTCTAATGAAAAGGTACTTCCTTCTGTGATTCAGGCACCCAAATTGGAGTTAAAACCATTACCTGAACACTTGAAATACGCGTATCTTGGAGAGAATGAAACCTTGCCCGTTATCATAGCCTCTAATCTCACAGCAATTGAAGAAGATAAGCTGATCCGTGTGCTTAGAGAGTACAAAACAGCCATTGGTTGGAGCATAGCTGACATCAAAGGAATAAACCCGGCCACATGCATGCATAGGATCTTATTGGAGGCGGATGCAAAGCCTACTAGAGTCACAACACAACGTCGATTGAACACGCCCATGATGGAGGTAGTGAAAAAGGAGGTCCTTAAACTCCTTGATGTGGGTATCATATATCCTATCTCAGATAGCAAGTGGGTGAGCCCGGTGCAAGTAGTTCCCAAACGATCTGGAGTAACAGTTGTGAAGAATGAAGCTAATGAGTTGATTCCTACACGTGTGCAAACCGGTTGGAGGGTATGTATTGATTACCGCAAGCTTAATGCCACCACACGAAAGGATCACTTTCCTCTTCCGTTCATCGATCAAATGCTTGAAAGGTTAGCTGGTCATTCTCATTATTGTTTTCTTGATGGTTATTCTGGATATAATCAAATTGCTATAGCACCTGAAGATCAAGAAAAGACAACCTTTACTTGCCCGTTCGGCACTTTTGCATATCGTCGTATGCCATTTGGGCTTTGTAATGCCCCTGCTACATTTCAAAGATGCATGGTAAGTATCTTCTCTGATATGGTTGAGAAAATAATTGAAGTTTTCATGGATGACTTCTCGGTTTATGGAGATTCTTTTGATGCATGTTTAGACATCTTACCCTTGTTTTAAAACGTTGTCAAGAAACTAACTTGGTTTTAAATTGGGAGAAATGTCATTTTATGGTACGACAAGGGTTGGTTCTAGGGCATGTAATTTCTGAAAAGGGATAGAAGTTGATAAATCTAAGGTAGAACTTGTTAGCTCTTTACCCCTTCCTACATCTGTTAGGGAGGTCCGTTCTTTTCTTGGACATGCAGGTTTTTATCGCAGGTTTATCCTTGACTTCTCAAAGATTGCTAGGCCATTGTGTCGCTTGCTTCAAAAGGATGTCGTCTTCGAGTTTGATGAAGAGTGTGTGTAGCATTCATCAAATTGAAGGAGCTGCTTTCTACCGCACCCATTATTCAACCACCGGATTGGAGCCTTCCATTTGAACTCATGTGTGACGCATCTGATGCATAGGAGCTGGTTAGAGCTGTGTGTGCGTGTTGGAAAGACTCCCCATGTCATATACTATGCATCCAGGACTCTCAATGATGCCCAATTGAATTACTCCACAACGGAGAAAGAACTTCTTGCTGTGGTTTTTGCTTTAGAAAAGTTTCGTTCTTATTTAATTGGTACTAAAGTTACTGTATTTACTGATCATGCAGCATTGAAGTACCTACTTACCAAGAAAGAAGCGAAACCGCGCTTGATTAGGTGGATGCTTTTGCTCCAAGAATTTGATCTTGACATCAAGGACAAGAAAGGAAGTGAGAACGTGGTTGCTGACCATTTAAGTAGGCTCGTTCATGGTTCAAAAGAGGAGGAAGACATCCTGCCATTGAAGGATAGCTTTCCAGACGAGCAACTTTTCATGTTGAACACGAAGACAAATTCAGGAGAAGATCTCTCGGTTCTGGCGATCGATCTTCAGCAACATGGGCAGAAAAGTGCAAGTCCTTGGTACGCCGATATTGTGAACTACAAAGCTTCCAAGTTGATTCCGGATGACTTCACTCGAGCACAGAAGGATAAACTCATCAAAACTTCCAAGCAATATGTGTGGGATGACCCATATTTATGGAAGTATTGTGCAGACCAATTGGTAAGAAGGTGTCCTAATGATTCTGAATTTCATTCTATTCTTACCTTTTGTCATTCATATGCATGTGGTGGACATTTTGGAGCAAAAAGAACAGCTCATAAAGTTCTTGAGAGTGGATTCTATTGCCTACCTTGTTCAAAGATGCCTATATCTTTTGCCAATCATGTGATCGTTGTCAACGAACAGGTAACTTGGGCCCTAGAAATCAAATGCCACAAACCCCCATTTTGACCGTTGAACTTTTTGACCTTTGGGGCATTGATTTCATGGGACCATTCCCTTCATCTTATGGTAATCTTTACATTCTTCTCGCTGTTGATTATGTGTCTAAGTGGGTGGAGGCTAAAGCCACCCGAACTAATGATTCTAAAGTGGTTTCAGATTTTCTTAAGTCTCATATCTTTTCAAGATTTGGGACACCGAGAGCGATAATCAGTGATGGAGGATCCCACTTTTGCAATAGAACATTTGAGGCTCTCCTTCGGAAATACAACATCACTCATAAGGTGGCAACACCTTATCATCCTCAAACTAGTGGTCAAGCCGAAGTGTCTAACCGTGAAATTAAGCAAATCTTGGAGAAGACCGTTGGCCCTAGTAGGAAAGATTGGAGCTCAAGACTTGATGATGCTTTGTGGGCATATAGGACTGCTTACAAGACACCAATTGGAATGTCCCCTTTTCGGTTGGTGTATGGTAAGCCTTGTCATTTACCCGTGGAGCTTGAGCATCGTGCATGGTGGGCAGTTAAGCAATTCAACATGGATATAGACGCAGCTGGCGTGCATAGAAAGCTTCAGTTGAATGAATTGGAGGAAATCCGTAATGATGCATATGAGAGTTCTCGAGTTTATAAAGAGAAGACCAAGGCATTCCATGATCGAATGATCTCTCGTAAAGATTTTTCTGTTGGACAGAAAGTCCTTCTCTTCAACTCTCGTCTCAAACTTTTTCCTGGAAAATTACGCTCTAGATGGTTTGGTCCTTTTATTGTCACTAATGTTTATTCTCACGGTGCAGTGGACATCCAAAACTTGAGGACCAATGAAACATTCAAGGTCAATGGACACCGCCTCAAACCATATTATGAGGCCTTTCAAGAGCACAATGTAGAGGAGCAGAACCTCTGCACTGCATCACCCCGTGGACTAAAGAAGAAACTCTCGTCTGGCTGAAGACGCTAAATCAGCGCTTGTTGGGAGGCAACCCAACCGTCTTTATCTCTTGTGTTTTATTTGTTTTGTCTTTGTTCGTTTTGATGTGTTTTGTATGTGTGCAGATTAGAGTTGAGAAAAGTTGAAAAAAACTCCAAGTTATGCAAAAACAGTGATCTTGCAAAAAGCAGTCTGCCAACTTTGGAGGGCCACGGTTTGCAGCTCACAAGACCTGAGAATCTGTGCTTTATATTAAAAGAAAGGTCTTTGAGTCTAGTTTCTGTAGGATTTTACAGAAGTGAATTTGGAGATCTGAGTCATTCCCAGTTCAACCTTGAAGGAAGAAAGGTCACTGTCAGGAAAACAAAAGTTGTGCACTACAGCTGGAAAAAGGTCAAAACAGGGGATACTTCCGGCAAGTCTGTAGAGGAAAGCCATATATGCCTAAACAGCTTGTTGAGTTAGCTTCAACTTTGCTTTGAGGCACTTTTACATTCCGGCACCAGAACTCATTGGAAATCAGGTTTGAATGGGTAAAGTCCTTGCTTCAGCTTTTCTGTGCGAATTCTGTTTTTCTTCTAACTTTGCAGGGCTGCCATTTTCAATTCATTTGGAGTTAGGAAACGTGCCACATATCCATATAAAGCTAGAAATGCCATATTTCATCTCCAATTGGAATCTCAGACATTGGATGCTGCAACAAGATGTTATATGAGCTGGAACTTGGCTTCAGAGCGCACAATGGGGGAGCTTTTCTGAACTTTATCTTCTTTGTCTCTTGTTTTTCTCACTTTCCTCCATACATCTGTTATCATTGCATGATCTATATTGTTCTTGCATCGAGGACGCTGCATAGTTCTAGTGTGGGGGAAGGGATTGCACACATTTTTTGTTTTGTTTTTGTTAAAAATAAAAAATAAAAAAAAAATTGTTTTTTGGTTTTGGTTTTTGAGTCGTAGAAGCCCTTAATAAGTCTAGGATGATATTAATCTTCTGAAATCATGGCTAAAAGATGATCATTTAATTGAGATGATGAGCATAACATTCTTTGGTTAATCGAGTCTTATGTGATGCATGTGTACTTGTAGTAGATATGGCTTGAGACTTTGGTACAGAATTTTTGAACATGCTATTTCGGATTGTGATTTCAAAATAACCCTTGTGAGATTATTGATCTTAATGCCTTTCTTTGGAGAGATTTTGAAATTCATTACTCGATTTTCAATGATATGCTTGTTGCTAAATCCCATTATTCTTTCATGATTGAATGCTTGCCGCAGATTAAGTTTAATGGACTAGAGAGTTTACTAGAACTCGCTTTTGCCACCTTTCAAAATTTTTAGTCATGACATGCCCCGATTGGGGAAGGGATTGAGGCACTTAGGATCGCCACCAAAGCCAAATCAGCCTGTGTCCCCATTTGTGTACACAAGATGTACGCCCCCTAGATTAATCCCATTGAGCCTGTGTTTTAGACCTTTTGTCATCACCCTTATTATCTTGACCTTGAGCTTTAGTACTATAGCTATATCCTTACCTTTGTTCTGAAATCTAGTAGAGCTATACATGAATTTATGCAAAATCAAGGCGATATGAAGATGATGAAGAAGAATAAGTGTGGGGGAGGACTCAAGCTGGATTGCAATCCCTGGCAGTATAAAAATTAAAAAAATAAATAAATAAATTATTGCACGGCCAGGAAGAGAAGAACTAAAGAAAAAGAATCTGTGAAGAACATCGAGCTTAATTTCTTGAAGTGTTTAGAATGAAGCAACGGCCCAACTCAATGACATTCGGCCACATTTAATGACACAATGAAGTTACAAGGAGACTTTGATGGTTGTAAGAGCACAAGAGGAATCTCTCTACATCAATGAAAGCTCTGCTAGGTTTCAGGATACTTGTTTGAATTCCTATCCCTTTGTTTCTGTAACCCTAAGCTTAGCCCCATTACAACCTTGAAAAAGACCTACTTGATCCTTGAGATGGGCAAACTATGATCTGTGGAGTTAGGTGCAAAAGTTGAGCATATTGTGGTCCATTTGGCAAGTATTTGATTTCCTTCATGGAATTATAAATCATGTTTTTCGTTGAGTTTTTCTTTTCTTCTTACGTATGTGAGCTATTTGTTGATTTCTCACATACACTTGAGTGAAAGCTTTTAAGCATACCTTGAATCTTGAGAGAAGAAAGAGTGCAATCCTTGTGAGGTGAAATCATGATTTGTCTTATGCATGTTGAGCTCTAACCTCACCATTGTTCTCTCCCAAGTCTTACTTGTGCTATGTTGAACATGAGTCTTTATTAACTCTCGAATGTGAGCTTAATTCTCAGTTGCGTGTTATTCTTGGTGCTATGAAAGTAGGGGATTTCTAAGACAATTTGTTAAAGGCATTAGAGTTGGTTCCGAGTCTAGTTAGGTTCTGAGTCTTTGATTTTGCTAAGGGACTAGCAAAAGCTAAGTGTGGGGGAATTTGATAAGAGCATAAAATGCGATGATTTTATAGTTTAACCTTTGCATTTAACTTAGCTATTTTCCTTTAAAAAGATTGTTTTAACTTTGTTATTTTCTTAGGTACTTCGTGGAGTAAGATAATGCAAATATGTGTTCAACTGATGCGAGCAAGGCTTCCAATACGAAGTAGAGATGTCAAGGATGGAGTTTGATCATTCACATGGTCAAAAATATCAAGGAAAGGCGATGGAACCACTTCACCAAAATAGAAGCTGTAAACGCAAAAAGCTGAAAACTGGTTTATGCTTATTTTCTCCGGTTTTCAAGGCCTATTTCCATGAGGTTCCGAGAATGTTTTCACTGAGATTACTGCCCAGATTTGTAGAGGTGCGTTTGTAGATCAATTTGGACTCAAGAATCATCCAAATCGGTGATGAAATCATGGAGTTATGAAGCGTCGAAGTTGGACAGAAAATCAGCAGTTCCGGAAAAGCTGTGCAGCAGTCAAGTTCGAGGCAGTGTTTGGGCTGGATTCTGAGAAGATTTCTTGGGGGTTTTTGCACGATTTTGAAGAGTGACATCATTAATATAATTGCCCAAAAGCCAAGCCCATTATATATGGAAGACATTCAAAAGATAGCCCAAACATGGATTCTAATCAAAGAAGGAAACATAGTTTGAAAAGAAGCTTTGAAGACTTGGAGACTATTTAAGGCAAAACCCTAATACCATAATGTTTTTTTTCAAAGCCATCATATGGGAAGAGGGAGCCATCAAGAACTCAAGGAGAAGAAGTAAAGTTCAGAGCCCAGAGAGATCGATCTCTCGACTCAGAAAATCGATCTTTTCCCTTGTTTTTCATCTTTCGTATTTTCTTTTCTTCCCGAATCTTATGAAATTCTCTGGTGTGCTTTCAAAGATGATGAGTAACTAATTTTCCCTTAGTTAGGGGCTGCTTCCAAGCCCTAGACATGGTGTAACTATGAAGTTGGCGTTTATTTAATTTGTTCCATGGATTTCGGATATTCATTGGTTTATCGTTATATCATTGATCAACTTTGTGTATGTTTATTGATGGTGGCCAACATTAGTATGCATGCTAGGTTGTAAAGCTATGAATGTTTTGTATGATCATCATGTCTACTTGCATTCTAGAGTAGCGAGTGAGTGACTTGAGCCCATTCATATAAATCAATGTCTAGGTAGATTAGGACAACATCAGTACCGACATTGTCTAGCCTTATTCATAATCTTTTAGACCTTAATGACTTCTAGGTGAGAGCTATGCGAGAACATCACTCTAGGCTCCATTCTAGATGCTAAGTTAAGTTGAAAACATCATTCTCTTAACATACCAAGTAAGAAAGATTGATAAGTTAAGTTCAACACATCATTGGCTTAGCTTGAGTAAGGATATCCGAATGAATTGAACATGTTAGTAAACACATCATAGGTGTAATCATTGTCTAGTGGTGAGGAGTAGTTCCTAACTAGTTTTTGTTATTTGATTTCCAAAACCAAAATCCCAAAATTTAGTTTTCTGTTTTTGAGCATTCTGTCCGTCATATTTCTGAATTTTGTTAGCATAGCAAAACTACACAGTTTTCCCCCAAATTTTGTGTCTTCGTCAGTGTGTCTAGTTTTCTCAGATTTAATTTCGTAATTTTTCGTTGGGTCTAGCTATAGGTTTTATTTTCGTCTTTGTCTGGTGTCTGTTCAGTTTTTCAGAGTCATATTTGCAATTGTTAAGTCACAATCCTCTGCGGGAGACACCTACTTTTCTATACTACCATCGATAACTTGATTGTGATTGCAGGGTTATTTATAAGTCTATTTTAGGCTTATCAACTTTCAGTCCTTTCTCCGCAGTCCTAAAGCTTGTAATGACATGATATTCATGCAGAAGCGACTGTAATAGGCCATTGTGCCTGAGCAGTGGCTCCGGTGAAGCTCACGGCCACGGATTCCACAAAAACCTGGGTAGAAACCATCATAAATTGTTATAAAACATCTGTAGAACTCACGTCATAATGTAGTAAGAGAAGGACAAGGAAAGGAATAGTTCGTCTTACGTCCAGTGGTGCTTTCCCGCCTCCAAGAGCAAGGACCGTTTCTCGGAACTTGTGTCCAGTTTCTTTTACAGCCTGTTGCAAGATATTAAAATCATCAATGATATGTGAATGCGGTCAAATAAGTGGAGACCGTGTTTGCTGAAATTTATTTCTGAGGTAACTATCTAGATTGTTTATTAATGCAATTATTCTCTCTAAAAAAAAAAAAAAAAAAAAAAAAAAAAGCTGTCTGCTAAGCTTTAGACAGTGAGTGACGATGAAAATAATCCACCACTATCCATTTACCTTAACTAATATGCATGTGTTAGAAAAATAGAATAACCTATACCAGTACTTTCTATAAAAACAGAAACAGCTGGGATGATTTTGAAGCACCAGACAAGTGAAAATATCTTGCACAACTTATATACCAAGGGACTAGATAACCTTAAGAATTATGAGCATTAAAGCACGCCTCCCTCCCTTTCAGTCAAGTCTCATCTTGTTACCAATTCTCTCAATACCAAGCATCCAAATACAATCTCACATTTGTTTGTTGACCATATAGACAATCCATTTAAGAATTATAACTCCTATTATGCTATGCTACTTGCCAGACTGTCCAGTTCTTTCATACTTACCTTGCTATTATCCAATCCAGCATCCTCAAAGGCAGAGAAAGCATCAGCAGACAAGACTCAGCCCACTGCAGAATAGAGAGCAAAGTATCAGAACATGAAAAGGAAACTAAACTTACATGTTCAGACCACAAATTACTGGAGATAATAAAATAATTAACAAACTTCTGATCACTGAATAAACTTGAGCTTGGGAAGATATACCTTGTAACTGTAGTACCCAGCTGCATATCCACCTGATAATCACAGAGAAGCATTATATCGATAAACAAATCAGTTTAACTGAAGGAAGAATTAAGAATATTGCGGGAAAGTTGAAAGCCAAAAAGTGCAAACAAACCTGCAAAGATATGGCTGAAACCACAAAGGAATCTATCTTCTGGAAGTGGAGGGATCACTTGTGTTTTTTCACTAACCCTCTGATCAACATCATAAATCGATTCTGAGCCACCAGGAATGTACTCCGTATGCAGCTTCAGATCTACAATTGCAAATCTTATCTGCAAAATTAATATAAAATGAACACAATCACAACTGCCAACTTTGAACTACTGATTATTAAACATGAAATGAATAAAAGTAAAGAAAAGTTTAAAGAAATGTGTAAGTACTGAAAAGCAAGGAAACACTATGGGTGTTGTTAGATTTTAATCATTTATATGTGAAGTGCAGTCATAGTAACAGATGTAAAAAATCGGCATAGTAAAAGTTGACAGATATAATGATATAACAATAATATTCAATGTATTCGCATCATTGAACAGTATAGTTGGAATCATGATGATGAATGTTGGATATAACATCTGACAAGATGCATGTCATACGCCCTTCAAGATACCAATACATCACTATGTCTCAAAGCTGACATAACCAGAACCAAGAAACAAATGATAGGTTACTATCACAATTCAAATAATAGAAAATGCCTAAAGCTGATTAGGGAAAAGAAAGGCTGAGGCATCATATGAACTAACCTGTCGAAGGCTTAGGGAGCCGGCACGGAAAGTCCTTGCTGCAAGAAGCTTCAAGTATACTTCTTCTGGAAGAGTTTCCCCAGTTTCATAATGCTTAGCAATGCTCATTAAAGTGTCTCTACAACACCAATTATGGAAACAAATCACTAACAGAGTGAAAGAAAACAGTCACAGTCACTTGGTACTGCATGGGAGGAAATGGGCTCTACAATTTGGAAAATAAGAAAACAGAACTCAAAAATGTATAGGCAGCTGTATCCTGAAGGCCAAATACCCCTGGGTCGAATACGTTTTAGTGTCTACAAGTATGAAAGAACAAGTTCAAGCATTCGACGAAAGGCAAGTCCATAATTCATAAATTTATCCCTTCACCCCAACTGGCACATCCACATTTGAAAATCTAGAGGACATGGTTGCAAAATAGTTAGCAATCAAATTACCTATGGTAACACCAATTTTCCATGAACTGTGAGGGCAATTCAACAGCATCCCATTCTACACCTCGGATACCAGCAACAAGACCCTCATCTTGCTTAGTCAGCATATGCTGAAGTGCATGACCAAATTCATGGAAGACGGTCTCGACCTGCAAAAATGGACAATAATCTGTAACATACACTATGCAATCACACAACTCCTTATGAACTCTTCGTGGCAACAATAGCAGAAGCCTAGGACTGGCCATATTTGCATGAAATCATCAGGCAACCAGTTATACATCCCAACTAAAGAGTTTGAGTTCCAGTTATACATCCAACTAAAGAGTTTGAGTTCCTTGTTAAATTTATCCTAATTGAGCCTTCGTTGACTGGGACTCCGCCATCCGGTGACCCAATTGGCACTTCTTAAAGCTGAAGGAATCAGGCCAAAGTAATGCTATCCACAGATCCTAACCCATAGTCTCAATATGAATGTGAGATCCTAACATATTTTACGACTCTCAATGCATCCTTTGGACTTGGCATTGAACAAAGATATTTAGCAATTAAATATGTATTTGCCCCAAACATATGTACATATGTAGTTAAACAGTATATGGCATGGATGGAAACCACACTTGCACCTCACCACTAAAAGAAGCCCCAAGTTCAGGTTTTTCCACCCTTTCCCCAAATCTCTTAATTTACCCCAGTACTAGACAACTCATCACAAATGTTTGGCTACAGAAGTTGGGCTTTGTGAGGAGAAAAAAGAAATGGAGAAAGAGATGGAAAGCAAATCTTCCTTTTCTGATTTTGCTTATCCCTTGCTTTCCTTCCCCATTCTAACAAAAATTCCTTGGTAAGTTTTAGCCTTTTGTAATACTAATATGATATTTCTAGTAAGCTGAAAACAATTGCAATTATAGTTACCTCGCGGAAGGTCATCAAGCTGGGTTTGTCTCCCACTGGTGGTGATTGATTGCATACCATGTGTGCCACAGGCAACCTTGGAGAGGTACCATCACGTGACAATACACGGCTTCTAGCAAAAACTTCATCCATCCATGCACCTCCCCTTTTCTCAGATGGACGAGTATAGGGATCGAAGTAAAAATATGCAATAGGATCCCCAGAAGAATCTTTGACACGATAGAATTTAACATCATTGTTCCAAACCTGAAAATACATATGTATTCATGTAAAGGGTGCTTATTATCATTAAATGAACCACTATATACCCCAAAGTAAGGAAAACTATATACCAGAGCTAAACCATCGGCTGGTTCAATGTCAATTCCAAAAATCTTATTTGCTAGGCTAAATAGGCCATCCATAACCTTTGGCAAGGAGAAATAGGGGCGCAATTCTTCCTGTAGAATAAAGGGCTATAAAATAAGTGGTGTTCACTAAAAGAAAAACAACATGATAAATCATTGTGTATCTACCAAAAACTGATCAAGTAATTCTTTCAGATTCTATCACAGTATATTGGACAAATTTAAGGGAGAAAGACAGAGTTGCCAATACTAATTACACCATTTGATTTTTAAAAAGTAGTTCTAAACAGATGAATAGAAGACAACCTCGTTGATATCAAATTTGGACTCCCGAAGTCTCTCACTCCAAAAGCTAATGTCCCAGTGGTTCAAATCATTGGCTTCTGGAGCATCTTGGCTTTTGGAGAAATTCTTAAGGTCTTCCATATCTGCACCAATTAATAAATGAATACATAAGTCAGTATGTTTACAATGTAAAACATTTATCGAAGATGGTTGCACTAACAGTTTACAACTGGCAATTTTAGGCAAGCTTTTTCATTTCCTTTTTAATCTTTGACAAGGAAACCAAAGATACAGACACATCAGACAGTGAAAAATAGAATGCAATCTTTCCAGAAACAAGAAAGAAACTTAAAAAGAAAATTTTGGATACATCCAAAAACAAAGAGTTGACTTTTCAAGTCTATTTAGAGAAAGATTAGCTTTAAAAAAGTAAGATTCATCGAATGGTTAAAATTCATATAAAACTTCATATGAAGTCAGGTTGCTTTCCAATAGTTTACCTTGAACTCCAGCATTCCAAGAAGCACTTCGAAGTTTCTCTAGAAGCTCTTCTGCTTTTTCAACAGTGGCCATTTTGGTTGCCATGCTTACCTGAAATGTTGTATCTCAGTATATCTTCAAAACAAATAACATGTAAAATCATCAGACTTACCTCAGCATAGTTGTTGTAGTTCAGAAGCTTAGCCTTTTCCAACCTAAGCTTCAAGATTGAGTCAATAATTGCAGTATTATCCAGCTCCCCACTAGATGCACGAGTTACATAAGCATGGTATATTTCGTCACGTAAAGACCGATTTCGAGCATGTTGCATAACAGAGAGAAAACTTGGGCCATCTAATGTGAATACCCAAGGCCCATTTTCAGCAGTCGCATTTTCATGCCCCTGTGAAATGCACAGATCCAGAATATGATACTATGCAAGATACTAACAAAAGCAGAGAAATATAAACCACACGAGGTATTTGAATACCTTTGACACTGCTGTTTGTGCAGCCAATCCTAGAGCAGTAGCTGGCAATCCATCAATTTCTTTCTTATCTGTGATTAACTTTTCAAATTTCTTTGTGGCATCCAGAACATTCTCCCCAAATTTTTGAGATAGTCTTTCTAGTTCCTGGAAATACGAAATATAAAAATCAAATGGAAAAACCAAACTAAAATGTGAAAATCATTGTAAAAAATCGATCATTAGTCTTTGTCCAATTCAAAAGATTAAAGTTCAATGTCCAACATTTCAGAATCTAAGAAAACTGGCCCGAAAGAAGCTTGCACTTCTCAACAAAAAAATGGCCGAGAAAGTTTAAGTATACTTTCTCCCCCTTCCCTTCTCAAATTAAAAGAAAAATAAAACATTAATCAGTATGCTCTTCCAATCCCAGCTAAAGATATGTATCCCAGAAATTACATATCATATAATAGCATGCCACTATAGCTCTAACAAATCTTATAATGAAGCTAATATATGTGCTACACCGACACTTCTTCCTAAGCGAAAAATTATCAACATTGTTTAATATGCTGTTAAATTATGCTACTGTAACAGTTTAATTTTCCCTTTTATTAGGAATGTTGAGGATGTTGTCAAATTCATCAACGAAAAAATAAATTAAAGCATACCTGTTCAATTTTGTTAAAAATTTCTCTTTTATCATCCTCTAGGGCAACTCCACTTAGTACTGCCTCCTTTATTTGGCCTGCGCAATAAGGCAAAGATAAATGTCAGACAAAAATTTAAGCACTAGAAGAAAACTGCACTCCACATACATAAAGTTTTAGCAGGATAAATATATATGTTAGTTTGGAAGCTTTTAAAAATTCAAATCGGCCAAATGATTATGTACGTTGGATATCAAGATTCACAAAACACTAAGATAATAACATGGTTTTCATCTTTCCCAGTACTGCATCTTATTCAAGCACCAAAAAACAAGTCCTTTTTCATAGGCGGTACTGGTCCATCCTCCGTTTACAAATTCTATTTCAGATCATAAAACAAATTTTGAACACTCACTTTCAACTATACGTTTCTGAGCATCACTCAATGTCTTCCAGTCAGGAGATTCTTGAATAGCTTTAAACGCATTGTAAATCGGCTTGCTTTGCCCCAACCTAAGGTAAAACTTCACTTTCTCTGGCTGCGAAAAACCACCGAACAACAAGTCAAACACCAAAAGAGAAACTCAACCATCAGAGTTGAGTTCAAGAACGTTGACAGTAAAAAGTAAAAGTGTAACAACATCAACATCAACTATTTATAGAACTTGAAGCTCATACTCATAACGAAAATCCGAAAAGATAGAATTGCATACTTGCACTTCTTCTATAGCAGCACGAAGCTCCGACGAGTCCTTAACAGCCTTGAGGTGGTTGACTATTCCCCAAACCACACTCAACCGGTCAACGATCTTCTCCAACGGCACCACCAGCTTCGGCCAGCTAGGCTCCACCGTGCGCTCTAACTCCTCCAAATCAGACTCCTACATATTCATTTCTCCATAATCAAATCAAATCCAATCAATCGAAAAATCAAACTCAAATTATGCAACTGATAATCTTACGAGCTTCTTGAGCAGAGCTCGAATTGCAGGCCGGACGTGCGAGGCATCAACGGCATCGAAGGGAGGGAAGTCGAAGTCCTGGAGGAGAGGATTGGACGAGAGAGTTTGGTCGACGGCAGCAGAGGCGGCATTGAGAAGGAACAGCGAGGTCGTCGCCGTCGTCGGGATGTGGCGGTGGGTTTAGGGAGAGAGATGAGGCAGGAGGAGAAGGAGGAAGACCAGAGGGGACAGGGAAGGGATTTGGGTAATGGTTTAGGGGCAAAATGGGGATGGTGAGGAGCTCGCTTCAGGAGAGGAGAGACTGAGCGGGAGAGAATGACGCGAGTTGCCATGAGCACGTTGAATATAAGATGAGAAGCCAAGAGGGCTCTCTTTGGAATTTGCAAGGCTAAGGCCAAGGGAGGATTAGGCTTCATTTTGCTCTTTTATTTCTTGGAGAGGGGTGTAGTGTACTGTCTAGCGTTCTTAGAAACCTTGACAACAAGGTGAAATTTTGTTTTTAAAAAAAATGGAAGATAAATAATATTTACTACACGGGATTGAGAAGAAATCAGAGTGACATGAATGAGACAAAGATGGAATAAGTAGGAAAATGAACATCTATTTATTAAATTATTACACGATTAGATTAATTTAAATAAAAGAAAAAAATTTAGAACTCAGTCTAGCTGGAGACTCAGCCCTACACGATTAGATTATTACACGGGTGAGAATGAATAGAATGACATAAAATGAGAACAAGATGGAATAAGTGTGAAACAAAGCATCATTCCATCGATAGGCGTAGGCTTTGAGTTCCTTGGCAGCAAAATTATAGAATTGTCATCGTCTTATTGGCTTGGGTCAGCTTTAGGTGACCATGGTAGGTCAGCCAAAATTTATTTGTTTTAGTTTACAGTAAGCACTAACTAAAAAGTAAAAACTGCACCACAACAATCGTTGCGTTCCGTTTTGATTAATATTTGTCAGTTCGGTACGGTTTGTCATTCGTTGGACACAATGTAAGAGCGTTTCATGTTGTTCTACATTTCTACGCGAAGAATAGAGGCCTCTTTAAAATTGAAGTTGAAGGCGATGTGATTGATGGTGTGAATGTAGTTTCGAGTCCTCCTTGAAAGCTACTTAAACTTGTTCAAGATGTTAAGGCTTTGAGTAGTTCCTTTGAAATTGTTTACTTCAAACATGTATTTAGGGTAGCCAATTTTGTGGCTAATGCTTTGGCTAATCTTGGTAAGAGGGCTGATAATATGAACCTGTGGGAGAAGTGTGTCCCCGAGGTTAGAGGCACCTCTATATAATTCTGTTTCCTTTCCTATCAAAAAAAAAAAATCATGGTCATGGTCATGGTGATATTATTTCTCCTTTTCATTTCAATAAGGCAGGTTTATTGCATTGTAAATCCTCAAATTGATACATCTATACACATTCATCAGGGTTCGCTGAATTTAAATAAACTATAGCTCGATGGAGCTCCATCTTGACATGTTCCTTCTCCTTTCTCATTCAAGAAAACTCTGATGATGCCTGCACCATGTATGCCTGTTCCACAGACAAGATAACTACATAAGCAGCTACTTGATGAGAACTAGCGGCTAGTACAAAGCAATTGGTCTTTACTTTGTGCTGTTTCAAAGATAATGCAGTACGTGTACAAGTACGTATCAGTATCTGTTCATCCATAGTGATACTTTGTTTGATTTTTTGGGATCTAAGTTCTCAATTTAGAAATAACAAATTGAAAGTTCAACACCACAAAAGCTCCATCTGGCAATACATATGACTTGAGAGTATTCAGGTGATTCCATACCTAACACACGTGATTTCTCTCAGTTCTTGTACTTCATGCTTTCCTTCTCAAACCCAATTGTCGGAAATTGCTTGGCATACTCCTCGACATCATGGCGCAGCTTTGCAGTTTCAGACTGAAAGGCAGGCAATGCTGCCAAGAAATCCTTTAACTTTGTTCCTGACATGCAGAAAATAAAGAACTGTAACTCAATGATATCATAGGAGTGCCTACAGCCAACTACGATAAACAGCACATGAACATGAACAAATTCAGTGAGAAAAAATGTATATCATGATATTAAAGATGTTAGGAACCTTTGGCTTCTGCCTTGACCTTCACTGCCAACTTCACAGCGGCATCAAAGAAATCTGCAACTTTAGCGAAATCCTCCTCAACAAATCCCCTAGAAGTAAGCGCTGGAGTTCCTGAAGTTGCAGCACAAACCAAGAAACATGAGAAGTTGGAAATGTCTAATACAAGAAGTACAAGGAGCATGAGAAGGATTGGAGTACAAGAAATTCAAAATGTTCTTATACCTGAGAAGTACTAGAAATGTTTTATACCTGGAAGTTGAACATTTAAAGGGGCCAAAAAAGGAGTAGAAGAAGCATGAGAAGCCTTACC
This sequence comes from Fragaria nilgerrensis, assembly GCA_010134655.1. Classification (NCBI taxonomy): domain Eukaryota; kingdom Viridiplantae; phylum Streptophyta; class Magnoliopsida; order Rosales; family Rosaceae; genus Fragaria; species Fragaria nilgerrensis. The sequence goes on from CM020977.1 coordinate 13,357,700, forward strand.
CATCCTGATGCCACCAGGAACCATGGCAGACACATCTCCAGGAACAGTATTTTTGTTGGCTGCAATGTGGACGGCTTCCAACACCTTTTCGACCCTGGATCCGTCAATACCCTGATATTTTTAAAAGTGGTGGTGTCAGCAGATTTTAATGGTAGAGAAAACTATATGTTTCACTAAACTATTGGTACTTAATTGCATCCCTACCCAACTATTAGATTTGCATTTACATAACTACACAAACAAATTATAGGAACCGAGAAGCTTCTTTCTCCAGCATTCCAGAGAAGAAAAATGTCTCAGTTACCTTGTTCTTCAAATTCACCAAAACTAAATGGTTCTCAGTTCCTCCAGAAACAAGCTCATAGCCCTTCTCATTCAATGACTGCATTTTTCGACAGTTTTACCAGTTAGAGTGCTGGAAGTAAATTTTAGAAACATGTACTAATCAGAGAACAACATGTTATTGAAAATCCGCTGTGAACAAAGGAAGTCTGGAATGTCTGATACTGCTTTCTCTATCCTTTTTCTTTTTTCCCTTATAAATCATATAAAGTTTTAGGAGAATAAATTTACACCTGTGCAAATCTTGAGCAATTACTGAGAACTTGTTCTTGATAGGCTTTGTACTCTGGAGTAGTAGCCTGCACATTACACAAGAGGCCAAAATATGAGCCATTAGCAACCAGCGTCATAAGGGTGGAAGAGTTGAGACCTAATGTACATAACAAACACCATTCTCAACAGTTCCTTCTACATATCACTCATTACCATAAATGAATGTAAACATTGCAGTGGCAGTGGGAGTGGGATTGAATTACAAAATCATAATCCATATGCCTACCTGTTTCAGTGCAACTGCCAAACCAGTGATGGTGTGGTTGTGTGGACCACCTTGAAGCCCAGGAAAGACAGCTTGATTGATTTTGTCTTCGTAGTCATAAAACACCTTTGGGACAATTAAAACATTTGAGTAACTTTTCAAATTATATTCAATATAGGGGACAACAGAAGATCGCTTAAGTATGAGTAACAGTATAATTTACTAGGAAAGTCTAAATATACTTTGAATTGTGATCTTGAACACTCACCTCTTTCCCTGTTTGTTGGTCTCTTTCAGACCCTTCCTGAAGAAAATCATGGCACCGCGAGGGCCACGAAGTGACTTGTGTGTTGTGGTGGTCACTACATCTGCATACTCAAAAGGAGATGGGATGACACCAGCTGCAACCAACCCACTGATATGTGCCATATCTGCCAACAAGATTGCTTTTTGTTTGTCGCATACCTGCAAAATACATAAGATGCTAATCTTGGCCAAATAACATGACAATACTGTAAGCCTGTTAAGTATGGAGTTGTCTCCACCACGACTGAGAGCCCAAAGATGGACTCGATGTAAATTGGGAGGTTGCAGTTGAAGGAATTATAACTAGGGATCATTTTTCTGATGCCATGTCATTCAAAAGCTTAAGCTGTTTGAATGTGGGATACTAATAGTATAGATCAATCTAAAGGAGTTTACCTTGCGAATACGTGCATAATCATACAAACGTGCATAAGCACTAGCACCAGCAACTATTAATTTTGGCCTGAAGAGAGTGGCGCTTTTCTCCAACTGCAAGTCAGTATTAATCATGTCAAATAAAGCTTCCATCAAGTTTGGTAACAAAAGCATATATCAGCTGTTTCTATATCAGAAGCAAGACCTCTATTGGTACAGTATTGTGGTTTAAATCATCCAACACAATTCTGACAACTGTTCTTTTTTTTTTTTTTTTTTAGAAATATAAAAGATATCTTCACTATTCCTGCTAATGAACTTCTAGATTTTGATTTGCAACATGTTATTGTTTGGTTTTTGTTTCTCTTCAAATAGCCTCTTTTGTGAAATAGGAGATTTCGAGACATTTTAACAAGCATTACGTTGATTAAAAGATACAAGACAACAAGGTAACAATGCAAGAATTATTAAATCTCCAAGCTACCTGGTCATAGTCAATGTACCAGTGCTCTCATCCAATCTGTATGGCATTGTCTCAAAAAAGATTGACACAGCTGATATCTTTTTGGTGTCAGTCTGCACGTCACAAAACAGATGACCAATGATCATGAAATGATTTATTCAAAGAAGAAACCATATAATGGAAATATCAATACCTGATAACCATGAGAAAGATGACCACCATGAGGAAGATCAAGAGCCATGATTCTATCATGAGGTTTCAACAATGCAGTGTAAACATGAAAATTAGCTGGAGATCCTGACAAAGGCTGCACATTGACTGCAATAAAGAAGATGAAAATCATGTAAGAGAAAAGACTGTAGCTCAGCTCCTATTATATATGTATACTAGAGACAGTGCTAAAACTATTATTCAGAAGGGATATGATTGACGGTATTCTACAGCTTAGATTCTGTTATAATGCACTGCTTCTAGTATACCAAGAAAAATACTGACAACTACTAATCTTCTATACAACTTAAGGTGGATGTAGTACATCCTGACAGATGCTCTACTTGTTTGGCAACTGGTTTGTGAAGACAAAGATATCGTCTCGTCAAATGTTGAGATGAATGGTGCACGTACGTACATGTATGCTACTTTCACAATCATGAGAAATTGCCCGAGGCTGATCAGCCATAAGAATTTACCTCCCCATTTTGCTGGATCCAACCGAAAAGCTTCCAAAGCACGCTTCTGGCACAAGGTTTCTGCCATGTCAATGAACCTGAAAATGCAAAAGTTTATTGTTAACTTTTCTCTTTTTCATTGTTCTTCACATAGAACTTAACGGGTCAAGATTTCTTTTTCTTTTTTTTTATGACATGGGAGCCCGAAGGCAAGGACAAGAAACCTAAAACACAACTAATCTAGGCTTGGAAGAGCCGGAAGAATCAGCTTCCAAGAGAGGGATAACATCATTAGGAGGGGAGCTAAAGAATCTGCATCCAGGCTCATAACCATGACCAATGCTTGCTAGCAAGTCAGCCACTGAATTACTTCCTCTGTAAACATGGAGAAGGGACACATTCCAATTCCTACTAAGAAACTCCTGACAATTTGCTATAAGACTGTAGAGAAGGGTCAAGATTTCACATACTCATTTCCTCCATAGTATCTTGCCCCTGGATACCCTTCACTGTATTTGTTGGTCATGACTGAACCAACTGCTTGCATCACAGAGACTGATGTGAAGTTCTCCGAAGGTATCAGTTCTAGGCCCTTTATGTTAGACAAAGAATTCAAGTTAAAGAACACACCATCATTTACCTATAAATGCTGTAAAGAAACTCTTGTGCAAAAATGAACCACAGAAACTTTCTCGAATTATTCAAAGTTTTCTCAGCAATATATAGAACATTAAACTTGTATTCAAAAGAATACACATCGCTGTGAACCCCAAAAATTACTATCTTTTATCTCAACAAAGTCTTGATTTTGATCATACACTAAAAATCACACCTTCCATTGCCTGGCTTTCTCGTGCTCGATGATGTCAGCAATCTCAGGATCCACAGCCTCCAACGGAGCATTCAATTGCTTAGGCCACTGCAAGAAAACAACTTTCACTATGTCTCAGCATGTATAATCAAACCTCACCAACAAAAACACATACATAAATCAAGTCTAATATTGATAAAACCCGGTATATAAGAACTTACACTGACACCGTTCTTCTCCTTGTCATAGACAGCTTCATTGGGCAAAGATGACTGTAAAAATAAAGTAGCACACAAAAAATATAAAGGGTTCGATCAGTGACTAAACTTCCATGCATTCAATCCTAGAGCAGAACAGAGATATGTGAAATAGTTAAAGGACCATGTAGTAGTGAGAGGTGGCATTGAAGAGAGGACGAATGGGCTTGTCCACAGAAGAGGAAAGCCTACGAAGGGCCAATGCCAGTGCCATGGTTCTTCTTCTGGGTTCAGTTTCAGTTTTTCAGTTGGGTGAGATTTCGGTGGTATAAAGGCTAACCTTTTTTTAATCTTGTGTTCCGGTTTTGTCCTTGTCCTCCTGCTACTAGGTGTTAAGAGTTGAGGTTTCATAATCAATCACATATGGTGACACCAAAACCATCACCATGAAAGGCCTATCCAAAGTTCCTCGTTTCTTAGCCACAAAGGGACTTCAGAGATATGGCATGATCGGTTTTGGGGTATTCTGTGAGACAAATTTGGCCACCGAAGCTTTTGAATGGTTCCTCAGGAGGAGGATTTTCACCGACTCGTAGGTCATTATCAGTCAGTGACTTGGGTTCTTATTCAAGTTGAGGGTAAAGAGTACATCTAAATGCAAATCAGCTCACTAAACACCCTACAATTCTTGGGGTGAATTTCAAGATTAGCATATTTTTGGTTGATTCTAGAACAGTTTCATTTGGTAAGCCGGCACGTGGTTCTAATCGGTTAATCTTTCTTACCGATTTTGTGGCTATTTTTGTTATTACTTTGTGGTGTTGTCTTTGTTTTTATGCTATTATATTATGAAATTAGAGACAAGTTATGGTACTGAGATGTATATCCTATTTTTATTTTACATGTACTTGAACAAAAATTACAATGTTATGAATCAAATTACAACATTGAGAACAAATTTACTAAATTTATTTACACTATTTACATGAAGTTAAACAAAATTACAACTATGAGAACAATTGTTCAAAAAGTTGTAAATGGTTGTACATTTTGTAATTACAATTATTATAGAACAAGATTACAAACAATACGACTCAGCATTACCATTTTGACTACAAATATGTTGTCACATTTGTAAATGTAGGTATCACATACATGTAGTACCATAGAATTTCTCATGAAGACTATGATCAAAATAGTTGATCTAACTTTGGTTAGGATTACAGCTCATTGTTGTAACGTAATCCAATTTGCAATTTTTGTTTGTATTTCAACGCAAGTAATGAAAACATAACATCTTTATAATAACCAAGTCATTAACGATGTTCAAATTTTGAGGGAATCAACCGTACCAAATGAAATCCAAGTTAAGTTTAGTTTTCTGTGTGCTATACTTTTTGTGTACAGGCAAAAATATTAAATATAGTTTATGCAAAACAAAACATAGTTTTACTTTGGCACCATAAAGAAAGCATAGTTTTTTCTATGTAAAAAGAAAACGTCAAGGACGCTAGAAGAGGGCTTGAACCTCCGACCTTGTGGTTAACAGCCACACGCTCTAGCCAACTGAGCTATTCCAGCTTGTTATTCCGCTGTCTCATGTTTATATATTAAACATAAACTAAAAAGTCAGTGAAACAAAAATAAATGCGGTGAAGGTGGATCGAACACCTGACCTTCAGATCTTCAGTCTGACGCTCTCCCAACTGAGCTATCCCCGCAGATGTCATCTATATGTTTAGCTAAAAATAAAGTTACAAATTGAATGTCTGCTATTCCAAGATTCTATGCTATACTGTTGCCATTGTCCTCTGCTTCTATCTCTTCTCTTGGAAATTACAGAAACACGACAAGTTCCAAGTCCCCACAAGTTTTGGTGGTGGTGGATCTGAAATCAAATCAGAACACATATGCTTATCCCTAACCAATTCTCTCTTCTCCTATCTTGGAAAGTTTTCATGGCTGTCAATATTTCCCTTTAATCATTTTGCTTTAGTTTGCTTTTTGAATCTGTCTACAAGATGATCGTGCTAACTATGTGCTTAATTTCTTACTTGGTTTTCTTCTTTCCTTCCGCTCTCTAACTAAACATGTCAATTGACACGATATCAACATAATTACACACCTACATCCGCTCGAAATTTAGCATACGTAATGGAAGGCAACGAACCCTGAACTTAAGCCTCACCAAGTTGTCAAGAGAAATAAATTAAGTGTTAATACATAGCCAAAACACTTGGCCATGCCGAGAACGTGGCATCATTACCCATTCGTCGGAGGCCATTCCGGCTGAAACATCACCGGTAGAACCGCCGGAGACATCCATAGAGTAAAGGCATAACAACAAGGCACATGCCAGACTCACTCAACAACTACTAAACCCCCCCGAAAAGGAGAGGACTGAGCAACACCATGAGTGTAGTCCCGCATCGAAAACCAATGACAGAACTTATGGTACTAGCCTATAAAACAGGCACGAATTCCCAAAAAGGGTAAGTTCATTACTCCTCTCATACTCTCGTACAATACAAGTAGCAACTCAACGCTAACTTAAGCATCGGAAAGTCGAAGACTGGGCCACCCCAGTCTCGACTCTTGACGTATTGTTACTTGTGCAGTTATAGGACCTGGAGCCAAGGATTCGACCTCCCGTTCCGTGATCTCGGGAGAGGTAGAAACATTGGCGCTAGAAGGAGAGCACCTTCTTGTGGAACTCCCATTTTAACTTAAAAAGATGATGGAAATTATGGATGACCAAACGAATTCGAGACCCACATAGAAAATGAACTTTTTCAATTTGGAGACACTTCCTTAACCAAGCTACCACATCTACGGCCATATTAACCACCCTGATGCTGCTACAGCCCTCAAAATTTTAAAAAAGGACTTCCATTCGTTCCGAGAGCAAGCGACTAAGGATAAAGTAGAGGCCGAAGCGTACTGAGTACGCATCACTGAGCTGGAAAAGGAACAATTCTTGCTCCGTACCACTCTGGATCACCGTAACAACTACAACGAAACCTTAGAGCGGGCAGCGAGGGTCACTCCTACCCCGGATCCCACCCTGACATCTCTTTTTCCTAACCAAGGACAGAACAGTTCCGTGCTCCCGGGAGGCCCTAACCAGATCATTTATGTCACTCATCCACTCACCCACCTATCATTTCCACTCCCAGCCCCTTAATCATCTGCACTCAATATGAGTCTATTCCCCCGATAAACCGCCCGAGCAATCTGATACTCCCAATCCTAATCCCAACTCTGCCAACCCACCTCTCGACATGCAAACCCGACTTCTCCTCTAGCTCAGCAATTATGTCACTCAGTTGGCCTCACGAATTGAGAGCGTCGAGAGTCGCGGGAGCCAGCGACCTCTATTCTCGGGTATGGACACCGCCCAGTCCCTTCACGCCACGAGTTCAGCTGAATAAGAGACCACCTGAGCCAAACCTTTCAAGATAGACAATATAAGGGTACCGAGGACCCTCACCTCCAGCTTGAAACATTCCTCTCGTTATGCAGCTCCACTCGATACACAAATGCCATGGCTTGTCACGCCATCCAAGAAACCCTCTCAGATAAGGCACTTAGTTGGTTCCTCAACTTGCCCCCCAACTCCATTGACAATTTTGACCAACTCTCGGAGCGCTTCCTCAACCGCTTCATACTCCATGCCAGCATTTACCAAGTGTGGATGCTTTGTTTAACATCAAGCAAAAAGAAGGTGAAGGACTCCATGCATTGCTATCCAAGTGGCAATCAGCCACGGCATGCTGCCACAACCTGGAACCCCGAGTCGCTGAACAAGCTTTTCGCCAAGCCTTGCTTCCCGGCAGTTTCCTAATGGAGATTAATAGGAACCCTAGGGTCATACTATGCTTGATGGACCTTGTTGTCCCATAGGCACGTGTCGAGTTTGCCACATTGGGCATTCCAATCAAACCACCACATTAGCTCTTCCAGTCCCACCCCCCAAGCAACCATCCCACCAGCAGAAATACGACCATTATGACAGAGGCAAGCAACATGGCAACTCCCGAGATAACAACCAGGGGTGTGGTTCAGACCGCTGCCATAATGGACAGCGGGGACGAGACCATCCTTATCGGTCCCGGGAGCATAACCCCCACAGCAACGTCGTTCTTTCCCGCCATCCCGTTACGAAGTCCACACTACCCTGACCACTATATACGAGGACATCTGGGCCAAGCACAAAGACCTCATTCCCTCGCCACCCAAGAGTAAGTACCCCAAGAAGCCTCGGCGGGCCACAAGGAATAAGTATTGTGCTTATCATGATGACAATGGCCACACCACTGAGATGTGCCATGACCTCCGCAATGCAATAGAGCACTTGATATGTAACGAACACTCCACCAGTATTGCACTCCCGCAACGAGAGTTAACGCCATTGAGGTTCATGGCCAGATCCTAACCCTGCATGGCGGAGCCCCGCGACTTCCCCCTCGTCAACCCTTTGCCAAAAGGCAATGTACAACTCCTTTGGAAATTCTCGAGTTGCAAAGAGGGGTCACCGCTACCTTATCAACATGGGACCAGGTGTCATTTCACAAAAGGGAAGACACGATAAATTGCTATCACAATGAGCCATTCATAATCAATGTACAAGTGGATCATTACAGGTGTCACAGAGCCCTTGTGGACACAATAGCTGCAGTCAGTGTAATGTTTGCTGATTGCTATAGAGGGCTCCGGCGTGACCGAGCTAAACTGTAGAACAATCATGATCCTCTTGTCAGCTTCTCGGGAGAGATTGTACAGCCTTAGGCTCGGACCGCTTGAGAGTTTCAGTGGGGACCAACCCTCGTCGTGCTTCTATCACGGCACGTTTTCTTATAGTTGATTGTCCCTCATCTTATAACATCATCTTGGACCGCGACATCATTTGGGGACTACAATGTTTCATTGCATGTCACATGCTACTCATGAAAGTGCCTACCCCGAGAGGCATACTTACAATCCAAGGAGATAGGGCAGCCATTGAACATTGCCACCTTATGTCATTCAGCAGGGACGTGGTGCCTATGAGATGTTGTCACTCAGCCCCTTTAAGCCCATTGATGACCCCAGGGATGACCCTGACGGGAAAGAAAAGAAGAAGCATATCCCAAGGCCTAACCCGGCAGAAGAGACAGAGTAGGTCTCCATCACCCAGTGCTCCTGAGAGGAAAGTTCGCATAGGTACAAACCTTAACCCGGAACTCTGCGAGAAGCTCGTTGCCTTTCTCCAGGACAAGCAAACAGTCTTTGCTTGGTCCTATGCTGACATGCCAGGCATCTCCCCTGTTGTCATCACACACAAACTCAACATCCTCAAGGACTATCCCCTTGTCAACCAGAAAATGCGTGCCTTTAACCAGAAAACTATCGGGCTATACAAGCCGAGGTTCAAAGGTTGAAGGAGATCAAGTTCATCCGAGAGGTCTCCTACCCAGTCTGGGTTTCCATTATTGTCATGGTTCCTAAGTCCAATGAGAAATGGCGAATGTGTGTTGATTACACTAACCTCAACAAAGCATGTCCCATGGACAGCTTCCCCTTGTCACGGATTGACCAGTTGGTTGATTCCATAGCTGGCTATAAGATGCTCAGCTTTTTGGATGCCTATTGGGATATAACCAGATCAAAATGCACCCGGCGGATCAGGAACACACCACTGTTGTTACAAACAAGGGACTATACTGTTACGGGGTCATGCCCTTTGGCCTCAAGAATGCAGGAGCAACCTATCAAAGGTTAGTCAATACAATGTTTAAAGAAGAAATTTGGGAGGTCATGGAAGTATATGTGGATGACATGCTGGTCAAAAGCAAGACAGAGGATGACCACATGCTGGTCATGGAAGTATATGTGGATGCGCCTCAACCCACAGAAGTGTATTTTGGCTGTGGGCGGAGGGAAGTTTCTAGGGTTCATGGTTAGCGAAAGAGGCATTGAAGCCAACCCGAAAAGGTACAAGTCACTTGACAGGCTGTTCCGATACCAGAAGGTAGTAACGAACGAACTCTGTACAGGCTTGGTCTAGCTCGGATACATCTCCGGTTCATCTCCGCTCACAGACAAATGCAACCATTCTTTCAATTGCTCAAAGCCCAATATAAAGAGAATGTGGCATGGGGCCCGAACATGACGATGCCTTCAACAATATCAAAGCTTACCTAGCGGTAGTCCTCCTTCTCTCAAGCCTGTCCTTGGAGAGGTGCTTTACTTATATTTGGATGTGTCTGCCACAACCATTAGCGCTGCTCTCACACGCCATGAGCATGACAATGAGCTCCTAGTATATTACTATGGAAGAGGTTTTGCATACCTCGAGACCCGCTACCCCGATATTGAGAAACTTGCCCTCGCCCTCGTCACTGCAGCATGAAAGCTCAGGCAATATTTCCAAGCTCATACAACTCATGTCCTAACTAACCATCCCCTGCGCCAAATACTCTAAAAGCCTGAAACTTCAGGACGCATGGTAAAATGGGCAATTGAATTGGGCGAGTTTGACCTCCATTTCAAACCGAGAACAGTCATAAAAGGGCAGACAACTGCATATTTATTGCTGAGTTCATCCCCCTGGACCATAGCATCCCAGACCCAGACGCCCCCCCCCGGGACGCCATATGGGAACTCCATGTTGATAGATCCTCAAACAACAGGCTCAGTGGAGCAGACATTATAATCACAGACCCAGAGGGAAATTCCTATGAGTATGCTCTCCGGTTTGAATTCAAAGCATATAACAAAATAACTGAGTACGAAGCCTTGATAGCTGGCATTCAGCTCTGTCGGGAACTCGGAGCCCTTCATATCCACATATTCAGTGATTCCCAACTTGTGGTCAATCAAGTGGCAGGAGTGATACGACCCACCCCGAATTTCACCCTGAACCCGGAGTAAATCTTGCGGGGACCACCTCCAAGGAAAGATTTACCGCAAAATTCGGTACAACCTCCATTGGAAATAGACAACCCTTCCAAATCAAAAACCTGCAAACACTCATAAAGGTTCCAACTCCAACCTTATAGACTCCTGGAGCCTTCGTGCTCCCCACAAATCATAACATCTCCCAATATAGATTTACTAATCTAACAAAGATCATATAAGACAACCACATATTTAGAGCAACTCTATTTAAGAGGAAAGAAACTAGAAATAAATAGAAATGAGCGAAAGCTATACTATTGACTATGTCTCTTCTCCATGTACGCCCGACCTCAACTATGCAATTCTACAGACTGGGTATTTTAAAACGAAGGGCCCAGGGGAAAACATTTAATAACGTTAGAGTGAGTGGACAAAAATAATTTAATAACAAAATATTTATGCATTCCCATTTTAATTTCATAGAAAAATATACTGCATGCGGCAGCTCAAAAGTGCTCAACTCATAAACTGACAATTTCACGACTAGCACTGGCTAGTCACCAACTCAAAAAAATGAAGCTCTCAGGCTAAACTATATATAAACACATATTCGTATGTATTTACACTCGTCAGACTCCTTGTATGAATCCTAGAAACAATTTAGAAAAATAGAATTCATACAAGGCTACAATGCTGGCGTCTAACGCTCATGTTGCGCCATAATAGTATTTTTCCTCATTATGACCGAAGAGGACGGTGTTTTACGTGTGGACTCCCTATATGAAAACCTAAATAAACCGAAAAAGAAAGTAGTTTTCATATAGGGCTATGACGCTTGTGTCTAACACTCACGCCACGCCATAATGGTATTTTACCTCATTATGACGGACCAAGCACGTATGCCTAGCTAGCATTTATATACATACTATACTTATAATATCCAAAATATATATATCCACTGAAAATCTCATTTTCGGAATCTCTCCAAAGGAGGAAAAATTATCAAATAGACGAGAAATTAATAAGTCTCATCAGAAGAAATAAATGATCAATAAAATCATTCATCGCATGCTTTTCAATTAAAAACAAAGGTCCACTTACAACTTTAGGCCTAAGCCTGACGTCGATCCGAGGTCTCTTCAATTTGAGTCTCCTCACGTCCTGTTTCAAATATATAATTAATTTCCCAACTAAAAATCCAATATTTATTCAAAATAGGCAAAATTAACCGAGAGCCATAAACACGCTCATCATTGCCTAACTTCGATATTCTTAAATCGAAACGACCCAAACTTTAATATCATACTTAGCAACCGTAATTACAACCTTTTTCAGAAATTGACTTAAATCCTACGGCCGGATTTTACATTATTTAACCGCAAAAATACCAAACTTTGGAATTCCCAAACCTATCCAAATCTCATCCAAAAATTCCACAATTCACTCATCATTAAATTCATCTAATTTATTAACTCATCTAATATTACACATTAAAACCATCCAAAACTCCAAAACAGCGCCGGCGCCGGCGCCGGCTCCGCCTGCAACTACGGCCGGAGACCGATTCCGGCGACCTCTAAATCCTATGAAATTTTAAAAGCATAATCCTCTCATCATGCTCTACAACTTTCCTAACTAGCAAAAATCCAAAATCTAAGCCTATCTAGGTCAATCGAATCAAAACTTCCATAAATCCCTAAAACTTCAATTATACATTTCTCCATAACAAGACCGAATTAAATCGTTTCCTTTTGAGGGATCATTAACCTTGAAGAGAGCTACAAGATGAGCCAAAGATTTCGACTTATGGCGGCCGGAGGTGGGATTTCCGGCGAAAATACTTCCTGGCGTTTCCGCGAGTTTCTCCTCTTCCGGTGGGTTATTGGCTCGGGTGCTAGGCCAGGGAGGGAGATGAGGTGGCGGGGCTCCGAACTGGGCTGGAGCGGCGGCCGGTGGCTGGCCGGACGGCGGCAGACGGCCAAGAAGAAATCCGACAGCGTGAGACAGAGAGAGAGGGCTCGGGAGGGAAAAGAAAAGAGAGAAGAAGAAAAAGGAGAGGAAGAAAAGAAAAGGAGAGGAGATAGGTTTGGGCCTCACATCAACCCGGCCCAACATCACAAAAATACCCAACTCCACCAATTTAACACCCCAAAATAAAATACCCAATTAAAAATTACATTTTACTAGCTAAAATTTACTATTTTTTACCGTCGTTACATTTTTCTCCGACGAATAACTCTCCGAAATAATCGTTCCCCCAAAACCCCTCTAGGGACCAATTAAACTATATCTCAATGTCGGAGACGGTAAAATTCTTATTATAATCAAGCTAGTAAATAAGATAAAAATTTACGGGTCGGGATGTGACAAGGAGACTTTAAAACCAACCAGAACAGCCTGGGATCCTATAAAAGTCTAGGTGGGGCCCTCTTGCAACACTTCACATCTTACAAGCTCACACAAATCCCAAGGGCTAAGAACTCCAAAGCTAATTCCCTCGCGAGACTCGCCACAGCTCCTCCCGAGTCCACGCCACCGAATGTGCACATTGAAATCCTGGAAAAGCCTAGTATCTCGAAGGCCTACTCAGAATCTTTGCCCGAGACAACTAGCCAGCCCTTGTGGATGGACCCATATGTAGCCTTCCTTTCTAATGACACCTTGCCCTTGGACATAAAAGAAGCACAGCGGTTGCACCACAAGGCTTCACTCTACCTACTTAGGGGCGGTAAACTGTATCGCCGTGGCCAATCATGTCCCTTCCTGAAATGCTTACCTACAGAAGAGGGGCACAAGGTATTAAGGTCACTCCACAGTGGGGTTTGTGGAACCATGCGAGAGCCTGAAACCTCATGTTCAAAGCACTCCGAGTCGGGTATTAGTGGCCCACACTAGAACAAGATGCAAAAGCAATTGTCCGAGCATGCCTCCAATGCCACAAATTTACTAATTTTGCTCATCACCCCCCAGTGCCACTATCTGTTATCATCTCCTCAGTCCCTTTCAGTCAGTGGGGACTCGACTTCGTGGGACGGTTACCAACAGCCCCGGGACAACTCAAGTTTGCAATCGTCCTGGTAGACTACAATACGAAGTGGATAGAGGCAGAACCCCTTGCCACAATCACAACTGAAAATGTGATTAACTTCCTCTAGCGAAATCTATACTGCCGGTTTGGGGTGCCACAAGCCATCATCACCGATAATGGGACACAATTTGACAATGACACATTCAGAGAATTCCTCTCCAAGCAAGGCACCGCAATCTTCTATGCCTCCCAATACACCCTCAAACTAATGGCCAGGTGGAAGCCATAAACAATCATCAAACAGAACTTGAAGAAACGCCTGGAAGACACCAAAGGGTTGTGGGCAGCCAAGCTCCCAGAAGTCCTTTGGGCACTGCGTACCACCCCAACAACAGCTACAGGTGAATCCCCATACCTCATGTCCTATGGCACCGAGGTAGTGATTCTTGTGGAAATGGAGGTCCCGAGTGAACGTGTCACGACATACGACCCCGAGACTAACGTCACGAGATTAAGACTTAACGTGGACCTCTTGGAGGAACGCTGGGACATGGCACATCTCAGGAATGTCAACAACAACAAAAAATTGCACAACACTACAACAAGAAAGTTGTTTCCCGTCCCCTAAAGGTCGGTGATTGGGTCATGAAAGAAGTCATTCCCCACCCCACGGGACTCAAGGCAAAGTGGGAAGGCCCACTAGAGATAGTCAATGCCCCGGGACCAGCTACATTCTATCTTCACGACACTGATGGCCGATATACTACCCCGCCCCTGGAACACTCGCCACCTCCACCTCTACCATGTTTAACTTAAAAAGCCAACATGACAGCTAGCGCTTCATCAGTTGTGTACTTTAGCCCGATAGCGGCCCAAGTAAAGTGTACAACTTGCCTATTAGCGGCCTATCCTAAATGAAGATGCTATTTTTGTTCAACTTTTTCGCATACCGTGCCAAGAACACGGACAACATAATAGCAAGGGGAACAAAACGGCAAAAGAAAACTTGTATCAACCTGGACCCCTAGGCAATCCATAAATAACTTGTTCAACTGGCTAACCACGCCATCAATATTGTTTCAACAAAAAAAAAATTAAAACCTAACAAAACAACCTAGTACATCAAAATAATAATTTCTCCCTAGAAGAGGCCCCGCTTGACTTGTTCACGCTCTCCCACTCTCGACTCTCCATTCACTACTCCGCGTCCGCGCTCTGGCTGATGTTTACCAACACCCTCTGCCTATAAGCATGTTTCGAGCGGTCGCGTGACACAGGTGGAGGCCTCACTGACACATTTGGACGCACCAGCGAGCTCACTTGTTACCCCTCCGTGACTACGGACTTAGACGCTGGGACCTTTGACACTTCAGCCTGTGGTGGGGCCACAAGACCAGAGACTCGGGGATTAGGAGGTTCAACAGTAGAAGACGTAACCTGAGAAACTGTCATCTGCACCGAAGGGGATCCCTCGGGCGTGGAGCCCTTGGAGAGGCAGCAACCATAGCAAGGGGTCGGGGTGTTCCCACAGCAGAAGCTTCCTTCGGCACGACAGCAGAGGTGGCACGCCAGGTCTCATGCTGCTTCGCCAGGGTCCGCGAGATCTCGGCTTGCTTCCTTTGTTCTTGAGTCATCTGTTCCACAGCCTTCCTCACCGCATCCCTCTTGGCGTAAAACTTACGCATCGCCGTCTCATTAATCCAGCCAACCTGACACCCAGTCTTACTCAGCTCATCATGCCCCCAGTTATAGGCACTCTTCAGCTGCTGCTTGTACATGTCGCTCTCCCGGAACACCCTCTCCCCAGCCCCGGCAGCCCTGACACACTTCAACTTCCACACCCTCTCTTGCTCCGTCAAGGCATGGTTCAACCTCGCCACCTTAGCCTCCAGCGAAACTACCTTAGCAGCAGCCACATCCCCAGCCTCCACCTCCTTATCTTTCTCTTGCATTGCCTCTTTCAACTCAGCAACCTCCTTCTCAGATGCAGCAGCCTGGTCTCGGAAGACAGCCGCGTCCTGCTCCACCTGCTCCAGAACGCTGCGAGAGGGCACGGTTATTCTCTCTCTGCTTCCTTTAGCTGCTGGCATTTGGCCTCAGCATCCCCCTGCAAGTGGGTAACAGCCCTTTCACTTGCAACATACATCAGTAGCGTCGCCTGCAGATAAGAACCAAAACATAAGCAAAAAGCCAAGAATCGATTAAGGGTAAATTGACTAGTATACATCTTTACCCGGGTTAACTTCTCCTTGGCAAGAGCCATGCCAGCTAAGGGCTCGACCTCCTCTAGGGCGTTCATGTCGCGAGACCGGTGACGCATGTCATACGCCATTTGGGCCAAATAAGGCTGCACCTCCCCGGTCCCCTCCAATGCATGAGTGATCTCGGCCAGACTCCCAGAACTCCCGGAACGCCCTTCCTTCCGGGATCTTTTTGCTTGGCCGTGCGACGACTCAACCCTCTCCTTCCTCTTATGAGTCTTTGTCACAACGACCTCCTCGGATTCCTGCCCAAGAGGTTCCACCTCTTCTGTCACGAGATCCTCGTCACCAGTTTGGGGCTCCCTAATATTTTCTAAAGGTGCAACTTCCATCCCAACTGGCTCCGGGACATGCTCTTCCCCCACTGGAACTTGCTCTTGGTCGCCCTCAAGGTCACCACCCTCCATCTCAGTGACCTCATCATCTACCTCTTGGTCGCCTAAACCCATGACCTCGCCCACCAAGGGAGGCACATAAGCATAGTCTTCATCCGCCAAGTTCAGCCTCAAAAGTCATCCTCGCATTCTCCCAGCTCCACCTCCTTCCCTTCCCCAGTCTCCAGGTCAATGTCAAACCGCTGGCATGAGTAGCCTCGGCAAGCAACCCATCCAGCACATCCTCATCAGAGACCTTGTCATAAGGCCCTTCTTTCTTCCGCGGACCACCGTCCCGAGGCATCGTTACTACACCAAACAAAAGATCAGTCAAGCACAGCTCAGAAAATATAAAAAAGAACAACATTCAAAAACAACAATACAGACCCGGGACTCAGGCATAGCCGAAATGACTATATACGCCAAACCGGCATATCCAGTATGAACTCCTACACTCAAATGCCCACAGCACCCGATGTATCCGACGCTCCATCAGCTTGGTTAATTTATACTCTTGGGGCACTACACAAAGTTAGCAGTCAGCAGGAGCAGCACAGTACAAACAATAAGAAAACACAAGACACAAAACACGGTACCTATTTTCTGAAAGGCCCCGGGTACTCGGAAGGGATGTTCGTGCCACTCCTGCCATTGCCCCCCAACAAGGAAGCACTTCCGTCGCCAACCCTCGTTCGTAGAGGTGGGCAAGTCTTCCACCAAAATCTTGAACTTGCCCCGGGACTTCAACGTCATGCAACCCGGCTGTCCTTCTTCGCGCAATACTCCATATGCCAACAGGCGTTGAACTCCTCAAAATTTAGGAACTCTTGTCCCAATAAGCGAAATAATACCCCCGTCCCAAAATTTGCCTTAGCATATTCGGGGTGACTTGCCCCGGGACGACATGTAGACACGCACGAAGGGGGGTAGCGAGAACATCAGCCCACACTTCAACTGACACTCGTACAGCAAGGTGAAGTTGTCCGGAAGGTCCTAAAAGTTAACTCCCTTGCCAAGAGGCCGCAACAAGACCTCCTCGGGGATACTCCAATTTTGCCTAAGAGCTTTTAGCTCTGCCGACGTTATACTCTCGCCAGGAGGATCCCAGAACGAATTGTCATCTCCCAAGATCTCGCCATGCTAAACTCTTCTACCTCCTGCAATAGAGGGTCAGACGAGGACATGTGAGACCCTTCATCCGTAACAGGAATGCCCTCCCCTAAGTCAAGGGCAACCTCCGCTATAAGGTAATTCATTTCCTCTTCCCACAAATGCCATGTGTTCGAATCAGAATCAGTCGAGCTAGAGACAACCACGATCTCCTCGTTGAGCACCCACACCGGATCTGTCAAACCCTACATCCTCACATGGTTAGACTCTCGCTACCTTAACCCTAGCTAACCCGATAGCAAACCATTCAATCCCTTACTCTAGACTCTCCTAGCAAAGTCACAACTGAAGTGAAATCAACAAACACTATCCCTATCGATTCGAAATAAGAAAAAACAGAACCCATAACAAGAATTGACAAGTTCACACCTTAGAAAATTGGATTTGTGTAGTGGCAGTGAAGCTGGTTGCAAATAGCCGAGCGCTCACACCCAATCGATCGAGGGTGAAATTGGACGTTCCCCAGGTTCGATTCCTCAGTTCGTCGAAGCCTCTCCAGAAAATTGAACACCACTCTTTTTGCCCTAGTCTCTCTGTTTTCGAAATACAAACTCCCTCCCTCTGCCTTCTTTAGACCTATTTATAAAGCATTCAAGTGGACCTCGACCGTCTAGATCCCTACTAATCTCAATGGTCAGGGAACTGCCACGTTGACCACGATCGAGCGAGCCATTTAAGACGCACCCCATGATCCAACCCACGCGCGTCAGTTACGCGCCAATAAAAAAAAAAAAAAACAAAACGCCCAAACGACAGAACTGTTACGTCCTTAAAATCCGCTATAAATGACCACGTACTCCTCATAAACTGGCCATTTATGACACACGTGAGATATAATAAAGGATCGTACCGAGTTCTCGGAACTCAACCCCAGCCACCTCGCGACCCTCGCGTGGGGACTTGGGGACTCGGGGACTTGGCACCATGCCCCAACTCCCGGGTAAAACACATTCTCGGCACAACTTGAGAATAACTCCCCACCCAAGAGTTCTCTCGAACTGGGGACTTGGGGACTTGTTAATACATAGCCAAAACACTTGGCCATGTCGAGAACGTGACATCATTACCCAGTCGTCGGAGGCCATTCTGGCCAAAACGTAACCGGCAGAACCACCGGAGACATCTATAAAGTAAATGCATAACAACAAGGCACATGCCAGACTCATTCAACAACTACTAAACACCCCCGAAAGGGGGAGGACTGAGCAACACCATGAGTGCAGTCCCATCGAAAACCAATGACAGAACCTCTAGTACTAGCCTATAAAACATGCACGAATTCCCAAAAGAGGTAAGTTCATTACTCTCCTTCCATACTCCTGTACAATACAAGTAGCAACTCAACGCTAACTTAAGTATCGAAGAGTCGAAGACTGGGCCACTCCAGTCCCGACTCCTGACATATTGTTACTTGTGCAATTACAGGACCCGGAGTCAAGGATTCGACCTCTCATCCCGTGATCTCGAAAGAGGTAGAAACATTAAGGTAAGATTGAAGCTTTGGTAGATCACATATAACATCCCTAGCCTTCTTCTCGATCATGCATATGCATGCTTAGAATAACCGCCATAACAATTATTCCAGGACAATTAGTGTGAAATATGCTTTTGGGACATGTGAGGTTTTGTCTATCTCTGCAATGTGCTATCATTTTCATACTCGAAATATAACATGTACGAGGCCCACGAAACTGGCTGTAACCGAAAACATTTTACGTTGATCATGCTTAATATAATCAATATACCTACATATAGTTATATACATGTAGCATCATCTTCCCCCAACTCACATAGCCAAAGCTCTAGTAAGAGCCTAGAACTAGCTAGCTTGTTTGGTAAAACTACTCAATGGAAGGGGATCTCATCCCTCCCGGCGATCGACTTACCTTCCGGGGTGCATGATGTCGCCGTCGTGTTTCCCGGTGCACGAAGAAATGGGGTACAGTCGCATGGAGAGCTGTGGCGAAAACAAGAGTAGCCTGAGGAGATGGAGAAACTTTCTCAGGAGGTTGGTGATGAGCGATGGGGGCAGAAGAAGAAGAAGAAGCATATATGGATCAAGCAAAGCTGTGTCGTTTCAGTATGATGCGGTGAGCTATTCGCAGAACTTCGACGAGGGGTGTCACTTGTATGAAGAAGAGCCCGGACGCCGTTCACAAGTGTTTAACAATGTCAGATGGGATGGTGATCTAGATCGGTGATAGTACTATTGTGTAAGTATAGATTCATTAACATTTTGCTCAAACTTGATTCAGATTTATGGAAATCCGAGTGTTGTGGTTTTCCTTCTGAAAAATCATATGCTAGATTGCTGGTAGTACCAGTTTGAACCATTGGACTAAAATTTTATAGGTGGTCGATCTTTTGTTAGAGAGCAAAAGTTTTCATAACGATCTCACATATATAAATAGATCAGGGCCTGAACTATAACTACATTTGAAACAGTTAGCTGGTAGGTATATTCCTCACATCCACATAGTTATGTGAAGAAGAGAGATCGATTGAAGTACTGAGCTATTTTATGTTAGCTATAATATACGGGGACATTGTTGGATTTTAATAGTGGCTGAGGTGTTAGACTGCTGCTGTTATTTTCGTCTCTGTTTTCGTTTGGTTCTTATTGCCAAGAAAGAAGAAGTAATTTTGAAGTGATCCATGACTCAGTATGGACTTCGACTTGAACACATTCATGTCGATGTCTTGTTCGGTAAACTTGTGCTCGGCCACGTTTCTTAAGAATTTTGGGTAAAATGAAATTCATCTACACTTTTAAAAAATGTCCATTTGCGAACAATTAAACGTCTATTTTCGACTAAAATATGGACAGAATCGAAGTACCAAATGAATCTCATGATGAAGAAGACTCATTTTCTCCGATCGAGCTAGTCAAGATAAAACAGGACATTTGCTGATGACTTTAGCTAAATTCATATATAGCCACATACACAAGTATAATAAGTTTCGTTGAGGTATTCTACTTGTTCATCTCATAAGAAGAACTGGAAGAGCACTCTTTTGTACTTGCTTGGGTCATAATGTATGTGGTTTAGGGCATTTGTCCAAAGTCCTCACACTGCTTTCATATATATATAGACTGCTGCAGAGTTTCATAACCATATTTCAGATAAAATTTTCAACCAAAAAATAAATTTAGAATAATAACTCTCATATATAGCACTAACTTGGAATAGCCTCTTAAGTTTGTTGACCAGCTCGGCTTAGCTGAAGGTGGATGGGGAGATGTGACTCCTCATTTGTGCATTTGTGCTCATGCCAAAGGGAATGCAACCACTTCGATTTTCAGAATTCAGAGAGCTTGTGCCAAAAACCTGATACAAGAAGCCTTACAGTTAATGCTAGCTGCTTATAGCTAGGTAATATGGCCTTATTTTCTTGAAAGATTCAATCGATTTATGTTCGTGGCCAAACCAATGCAGAATATTCTTATTTAAATCCAATTTTTGTTTTAAATCTAAGGTTTATTACCTTCTTGTACAGTTCCAAATTTTGTTGATGAATAAAATTACCCTGTAAGGAACGAAAAAATGGAAACACTGACAAGGATTACAGTAACAAAAGGTAGGAACTAGGAAGTGTAGCAAGGAATAACTAAATATTGTATGTGTTCCGGGACAAAACCTTTTCATTGAGGTCTTTAATTTCATCAGTTAACATTTTTTCCTGCAGGGGATTAAAACTTCATGTTATTTATCAGACTTGTAATATATATACTGCAAATCGATAATCCTAACGGATTGTGCAGCATGTCCAAAAACAAATGAAGAAAGGAAAAGAAATTGTATAGTGAAGCCTTTGAACGGACCTTTTTCAAACGAATACCCTGCAGACTCATTTCTAATTGATTTTCTAGACCCTTTAGCTCTTTAAGAGTCAAACCACAAAGCTGTTCTCCCATGAACTGCCTGTCATAGATATCAGAATCTGGATTACTCGAATATATATCGTTGGCGATCTTCAATTCACCACAATGAAACTAAGATAATTAAGCAGTAAAGGATCAAATGCTCACTTGTATTATATCTTGTTAAGCTGATCATCAAGTTATTGGAATATATACATGCTCAATGTAATATCATTTTCGCTTGGATACATATGCACATTATTGTCTTCATGCGTGTTTTCAAATACATTGTAAAATTCTAAAATGAAGGAGAAGAAAGTTTGTACCGATGGTTTTCTCGCAAGTTCTGTAGTTGCTCCCGTAAGATGGTGACTTCCCTTTGCCAAAACTAGCAAGTGTGATAATTCAAGTTAAATGCAAGATTTATCTTCCAAAAGAAAAATATTTATATATTCTGAAGAGAAATGATGAAGTTCTTTTAGAAATATGCCTGAAGCAAGAAATAACCTTTTAAACCAGTTTCAGACTAGCAAACATCAATGGTACAAGCTATCCACCCCCCTTGGTTGCAAATGTATTCCATTGGAAATTTAAGTTTTGTTCATCAAGATCATACAGTTGTTTAAATTTTTTTAGACTAGTGATTTTTCACATTGCTACTAAGTTTAATTTATTTACTAAACAAGCTAGTTTCTTGCAGCATATGTACATTTTGTTTTAGCTGATTGTTCCTACATATTCTACCAGTACGTCTTAATCAAGACAAACGAACTATCATATAATGGAATTATGTTACTTCCCTATCCCATCATCAGGACATTATTTCCGAAGATAACATGTACAGCTCACATTCGTGGCAGCTGAAAGTTCAAAGATAATTCAACTTTCTTCAAATGGGAATCTGAAACTAATTAAGCCTTGATCATTTTTCTTCATGGTGCGTGGGGAATGATACTTAATATGTATGTAGTTGGTGTTCCAGTGTATGCTAGGAGTTAGGACTAAGGAGTAAGGACACAACTACATTGCTACATATCTGTAGTCAATTGAGAAATATTTCAGTTTGTATATTAACAGACGTCGAATTTTTTTTTGTTTTTCTCGGAATATAGCGAATTGTGCAAAGCTATCACAATCAGGTTGAAGTCGAACTAACTTAGTTACTTGATCAGTGCCAAGGAAATGGATATACTATGTTATATTTTCTCTTCATGCCTGATGATGGAGTAGATGTAAGCTTTTCTGACATCTAGAAATTTTAGAAATCTCAAAGAACTTCTGAAATATATTCATGATTCAGAAAAAAACTTAAATCTACAGATTGACATAATTCCATTAAAGAATAGTTCGTTTGACTTGCTTAAGCAGGACTCTAGAATATTGTACTACGTACTCTTGTCTTTGTTATCCAGGGAAGTACAGGAAACCACGGGGAGTTGGATTTCTTTTTCATTGAAACCTATCCAATACATATCAGTGTTGAAAATCTAGAATTTTTGACAGGTGAATTATTTTTGCAGCTTGGTAACACAAAAGGGTTTAAAATCAAAAATCTCACAGATATATAAGAAATTATTTGCAGCTTGGTAACACAAAAGGGTTTATAATAGATTTTTCTACAATGCATGTTGAGGTAGACATATACTAGAGCTATGGAAGATGCACTACATAATCATGACTATATATATGACTAAACAAAGTGACTAACTCATGGAAAACCTTTTCTCTATCTTCAAATTAAGATAGGAAATAAATAATATATATGAAACGAAAATTCATGGAGAATTCAACCTTGGTTGATGCACAGTGGTTTTAAGATTGGAAAATTTTACCCTGACATTAAATTTAAGCTCAAACAAACAGGGGGGATCAAAACATAAAGAAAAAGAAACATAAAAGCAGTGATAAATAATTGTAATAGAGAAGACCTTCATTTCTGATGCTGGATAAGAAGTCGCTGGTGTTCCTCCTTGGTTTTGTTATATCTCTCTATGACTAATTTCATGCTGGAGGAAGGACATGAAGTAATCAGATGTTGCACGTACAGTAGTTGTGAAATTAACAAAACGAAGAAAAAAGAAGAAGAAAAGTTTCCAAAGGACTTATGAGAAAGTTGATACAAGCTCAAAGCCAAGGCAGTATACTATACTCTCATAAAATTCATTCAAATCATTAATCATTTGATCATCTAACCTATATATCAAATAAATAGAGATTTTTGTCAGACCAAGGTTATCTGATGAATTTTGATAACAATTAGATCAAAATTTTGATAGCTGGGCGTGATAATATACAAAAGTAAATTTTCGTAAATGTATAACCATGTGACCAACCATTGGTCTAATCTGGAAGTTTAGTAGATTATGAATACCAACAGTTTTCTTTTTCATTGTTTTTAAGTGTCTTCATTGTTTTCGTTGAAAATAAACTACTACATACATATCTAACCTAAAAACTGGAATACATCAATTTACTGATTTTTAAACCATAATCCTCTCTTTTGTTTAGATGAAACAGCGTACATGCAACACTTAATCTTACATAAAAACATTTATTAACCCAAGTATCTTTACAAACATTAATAATATATGCATAACACATCACATTCTGTATATATGCAAGATATATATATATATATATATATATATATATATATATATGCAGAAAATTATCAGACATATAGGTATATAGCTGGTGAAAGATCTACAAAATATAGAAATAATAATGAAGTATTCGATCCAAGAAAGCATGTGAAACTAGCTGCAGTAACAAGAATCCGAGGGATCGATATTTATAAAGACCAAAGACTATTAATATTAGCCAAATTAACCTGTTACTTGCACATTCATAAAGCTTTCCAGTGCTTGAGAAGATCAGAAGTCCAACTTCTGCATCGCATAAAATCGCCAACTCCTTTGCCTTCTTGATCAAACCCTTCCTACGCTTTGAGAAAGTCACTTGCCTGCTCGTACAATTATCGATCCTTCGGATCACAATCTTCCCCCTTCCCATATCCCTGGCCTTATGTTGTTTCGATTCTGTGTGTCTTTAAGGTCTCTGCGGCAAAAAAAAAAAATAAAAAATTAGAAATCTAGCTTGAGGAATAGTGAAACTATTGTTAGCGTAAGGATTAAGAAGATAACTAAGAAGAACAGCTGGTGCATTGAGCTAAACAACTGTAGTACTTACGGTATATTGATCAATCTACGATTTGTAAGCAGCTAGCTTAGTTTGCGTCTAGGACTTGACTCACTATGAGCTTTAATTTATATACACACGAAAAGGTGGTCTAGGGGTGAAAGTGAAACCCCATTTTTCTAATAGTGAGGTGATTTACTGGTTGGTTCTAATTAATTTACTAGTATTAAACTTACATTAGTGGCTTGCACTATGTACAATTAAGTCCTAATTCCTAAAGAATGACTATAATTATATGAATTGGTAGCGATATATCCTTTGTTGCTGGATGCTCATGGCGTCATCAGCCGTATTAGTCTATGACGCGTGTGGGTATTGTTAATGATATATAGGTACGTTGATCGATTAGCAAATATTAGCCCTCAAAACCAATTTCTATAAATGAAGAAAAGCAAAGTGTTATTGTATTGTTTGTGCAAAGCTTAAAGAAGTGAAATGTGACATCAAAATGGAGAAATTTCCTTTTTAATTATTAGTTGGTGGTAGCACAATAACATAAGGGATTTGCAGAAACCCTAAGTGAAGGGATATTAGGATCTTGAGGTTCGATCTGTGTGTGAGGATACTTTACCTCAGTCCCAAAATGTTGGGGACTTTTGATCATTAAACTTTATTGAACTAGCTAAGAGAAGAAAAGTTTAATGTCAAGTTTTTTGAACAACTTCGTAACCAAGTGATGTCTGCTATATATATATAGACTCCCTTGTCAGACCAAAATGAAGCTGGAGTTTTTTTTTTTTTTTTTTGATAAGGTCCATTGAAACTGAGATTTCGATCAAAAACTCAAGGAACTATCATGTACGACTGATCTGATTAGTTACTGGAACTTTTTCATTCATAGTATCACGAAGCCGTATGAGTTGAATCACAACATAGTCTTCATCCAAGAATCTGTCAATTGTCATAACAACAATTTCATCAAAATCATGCAATTCAAATTCTAATTATATTTATATTTGAAGTGAAGCACATGTTTTACACTTCAAGTACCAATTACTGAGACTCACACGTGAAGAACTAGCTAGTTAATCAAAATTAGCACCAATCGATGGTTAATCTTCGCACGCACGCCTTTATCGAGCTCATAGCAAGCGATAATATATCAAACACAATCCGTACGCCCAACCTGCACTGTCACAGACTCGCATAGTCGCATATCAGATTTTCTTTGCCAGAAAAACAACAGTATCACCTGAACGAGTACATCTCGGTTCTTGTACGCATTATTCTAGAGGATCACGACCAGAGTATATGAAGCCATCACAGCCCTGCGAGAAAAGAGTAGGCATTGTAAAACCCAAAACCCTCTAAACCCTAGAATGTATATTGCATATATTACAGAAACCTACCTATCTAACTTAAGCACTAATTAATAATGATTAGGGTTTGGCAAGTGTCCCTAGACACAAGTTCCCATTGGCCAGAGCCCATGTGAATTCGATTTGTGAGACCAATAAGATTCGATCTTTGCTGGAAATCCACTATATATGCGAGGGACCTCGATCGGCTTAAGAAACCCCAAATCCAAGATTAGGGATAAATACTAATTTAACCACACCAAGCCAGGTGTCAATCATCGCCAAATGATATGAGTGCAGAGACCAAGACCCCCAAGAGAAAAGGTAATTTTGTGGACATTTGAGACTAGTTTATCATCCCAACAAAGGAAGATGTTGCTTTAACGAGTCACCCGCACCATTTGAATAATCTACGGACATCTACAACTTTGTGAATTGTGAGCTTGTGATGTTAACAATGAGATTATAAACTAATGAGGATTGAGGAGAAGGGACTTGGCTTCTCTGCTTGGGGTATGTCTGTTGTGTGCAGTGCTGCATGGGTTGCAGACTGTTTTTATGGTTTTTAAAGGTAAGTGGTCTAAGGTGACCTGCTAGTGACCTGTTTTAGGGGTTGCTATCACAATATTACAATTTATCTGCAAACAACTAAAACTTTCCTAAAAAGGACTAGCATTCAACATGCCGAAAAGATTCACCTAAAGACCCATGGTCTACCTGGTTACTAAGTACGGCAGAATCACTGCTGCCTTAAAAAAAAGGTTATAATTGTGAAGCAGTAAATTAAACAAAACAAGGTACAAAAAATAACAGACTAATATATATAAGTAAATTATTTTTGTGACGGGATTTTGAGCATCAAGATGAATTTATTCAACCATAGATACAAACATAAAATCTAGAGCCTCGCTGTTAGGTAAACAGCTAAAAGTTATTTAGCTACTCATATCTGCAAGATAAATACTTACTTGTATTTTACAGTACTTCACACCAGATGTATTTTACAGTACTTCACACAGATGACTCACATACACTCTTACTCACACTACTATATTACAAAGACTGTTTATTGGCTAAAACTTCTTGAGAGAGGTTGGAGAGTGGAACAACTTCTGTCTTTCTTGTGTTGTCTTCCTTTCTTCTGCCTTCCTTTGAAGTTTTTAGAACTTATATAGGGACGAACCTCAAGCTAAAAATAAAACACCACTGTAGAGTGGAGGACAAGAGGAATCTAAACCAGATAACTTTACTTTTAGAAAAAGTAAAGTCGTTTGATTTCTTGTGCTGGTGGCTCCTTTTCTTTTTAGAAAAGAAAAGTAGTTTGGCACGCAGCGTCGGCTATTGCTCATTTATCCAACATGTTAACTATGTTGTGATATGTTTCTGGATCTTCAGAATATTCCACTGAGGAGTTGGGACCATTATTTTCTCAATCTTGTGCCGTGCCTTCATTTCCATCGTCGAGGTCTGAATCATAAGAATAAGAAATCTTGTATTTTTCTTCAGTCTCAACTTTTTCTAGCCACTTGGTGGTAGCTAGCGTGCAATCCACTTCATTTCTCATAAGAGCTGTGAAAAAGCACAGTTCTCAGGAGGAGGATGATTATAGCAAGTGACCATTTTTTTTTCTCCACTTGCCAGGAGACTTGAATCATAGTCTCTTAGAACTATGTCTTTGATAGTCGCTATGGCCATAGCTTTCATCCATGGAATGCTCTGATTTGGTCTTCCATTGCCACTAGTAATGGCTGGCTTTTGAACCGGACTTTGGATTAATCTGACATGATGATATGGAGAGATATAATTTATCTGTCCATTTTCCATGGTCCATTCTGGTGGTGTTGAAATGAATTTTATCCTTAAAATACATCCATCAGGTCTGATATTCTTGACAGCTTCGGTTATTATTTCTGGAAAACCCTTAAGATCTTTATTGGTTTTTGTCCACAAATTATGAACGAAACCATTTTCTATAAGCCATAGCTTGTGCTTCTGAGGATGCTCTGCTTGAACATCAACCAGGTATCTCCCATAATATGGGCCAGGGCTTATTGATAATGTCTCTGGGAGAACATCTTTTCCTTCACCTAAGAGGTTATGGAAATTATACCATTCAGATTCTTTTAAGGCTTGCATAGGAATTTTAGCACTTTCAAGACTTGTAAGAAAAACAATCTTAGGTGGTTCTGCTAGAATTCCTTTGTCTTTTGTATGGACTCCATACATTTCTTCAGTTAAAGCCGTAAGGGTTTGAAGTAAATGGGCTTCATTTTCTTCATAGGAAGAATACATAATATTATCAATAATAATTTTCTGTTTAAAGGCCAATAGTCTTTCTGTTCTAAAAACTGGTCTCTGGAAGATCTTTAGTGGTTAATCGTGAACGATTTTTCTTCCTGTGACTATTGGTATCTTGTTTGCCCTAGGAGGGTCTCTTCTGTTTTTTGGCAAAGCAGCAGCCGTTAACGGTCTTGATATGCCTTTACCGTCTGCCGTTTGAGACGGCTAGCCAGTCTTTTCCCCTGACTGATCAGTTAAGGCTGATCCTTTCGGACACAGCAAGAACTCATCTATGAGTTTTTCTTCATTAATACCATCGGAATGACTAGAACGACCATCTTTTTCAAGATCTAGTTTAGGCTTGATTCTTGAAGCATGACTGGTTTCAGCAATTCCATAGGAGACCAAATATTGATATCCTGGTCCGTCATGGAGCGGTCCTACGGTCTTATCGCCTTCTTTGAATCTTTCCCAGAGCTTCTTTTCCTCTGATTCTGGTTTTCTGCTTCTGGGATTACGACCTTCTCTTTCGAACATTGCCATTTCTCTTGTGAGTGCGTCAGGAAAAAAGTTCTTGTTTCCTGCAACCATTTCAACATCATATTCATATTGAGTTAAAAACATTTGCCATCTCAAAACTCTTCCTCTATCTGCAGCATCAGTTAATTTGTAGTTTTTGAAGTTTTTAACTCTTTTGTTATCAGTTCTTACTACAAATTTGTTTCCTAGGTATGCCTCGGCACCCTTGATGCTTTTAATTAAGGCAAGGACTTCCTTGTCTCCAGTAGAATAGTTTAACTCAGCAGCGTTAAACTTTCCTGATAGAAATTTACAAATCTTTTTATGATTTGTATCTGTGGCAGCAGCTAAAACGACTCCTGCCCAGTAATAATCATTTGCATCAGTCTGCAAAATGATCAGATCTCCTTCTTCAGGTAATTGTAAAGGAGGAAGGTTTTTTGCTAATTCCTTAATTTTTTTGACAGTATTACTGTCATCAGTTGTGAAATACCATTTTTTCTTGGAACTTGTTTTTGGAGAGAGGAGAGCAGTTAGCCCACTGACTTGAGGAATAAAATCTCTTGCGAAATTAACAACTCCTAAAAACCTTTGCAAAGACTTTGCATCAGGAGTATTGTCTGGAAATTGGCTAATTTTCTTAACGATATGATCTTGGAGACGAATCTCTCCATCCTTAACATGAATGCCAAGGAAATCTATTTCTCCTTTAATAAGATGAATCTTTTTTTGTCCTAGGATAATTCTTTTTTGGACAATAAGCTTACACACATGTTCAAGATGCTTTAAATGCTCATTCATAGTTTTGGAGAAGACAAGGATGTCGTCTATGTAAACTATGCAAAAATCTGAGTATGGCTTGAAGATATTATCCATTTTTCTTTGAAAAATACGGGGCTTGCTTGAGACCAAATGGCATAACTAACCATTCATAATGTCCTTGAGGAGTTCCAAAAGCTGTTAAGGCAATGGAATCAGGATGCATTTTAACCTGCCAAAAGCCTGATTTCGCATCAAACTTTGAGAAGATTTTTGCTCCTTTAAGCCTATTGATGAGAACTCTTACTTGAGCTATCTGATAACCGTCTTTAACGGTCTTTTTGTTTACATCTCTGTAATCAATTACCATTTTGGCTTTTCCTCTTAATTGTTCCGCATGGTTTCTTACCAGAAAAGCTGGAGCATGATGAGGACTATTTGAGGCCTTATTAACTTCTTTTCAAGAAGTTCTTGGATTTGACTTTCCATATCTTTTCGGTCTTCTTCCCTATAGTGAGGGATGACTTTAACATGACAAATAGTATTTGCATCATGCATCTTTAACTAGCAATATATTGGATCTTTTTCCCAATATAGCTGAGGATCTTCACTGATAACTGGTTTCAGTAAAGCTTCTATTTTTGAGAGAATTAGTATTTTTTTTGCTCTATTTTCTTAGCATACACCTTTAGGTTATGCTCTCTGATGTATTCTTCTTCTCCATCAGAACTCTCATTGTCAGATATTTGATATTCAGAATTTTTCTCTGATTCAGAGTCTTCTGAACTTGTTGTTTCGTTTACCAATATTTCTTTATACCCTTTTAGCTGTTCTTGGAGCAACAAAACAGGTTTAAGAATTTGCCTATAGTCACCACTCTTCGCTAGCGACTTCTGATATCGATTTGTAAACCCTTTACGGGTAATGCTAACGGCGTCTAGCAGGCGTGATTCCCAATAGAGTTTCTAATCTTTCTCAAATCCAATCATCGCTGGAGTTTGAGTTATTGTCTGTTGAAGTAGGAAATCATTTCCAATCAACAAATCAGCGCTTTGGCCTTCACACTGCCAAAGGATTTTGATAGTAAAATTTCCTCCTCCTAGGGAAACTTTAACATTGCGTGCCATAGTATCCATAACAATCTTGTTGTCTTCCATGGCCACTCTAGTAACCGTTTTTGGAGATTTTTCCCAATATTCTTCAGGGATTGCGTATCGTTTGGCAATGGAGTACCCTGAGCCAGTGTCTACAAATGCATGTAGATGATACTTATTAAAGTTGGGAAACTTCAGACCAATAGTAATGTAGTTACTATATATTCTCGTCTGGATTTTCATCACTTGTTCTAATTTTTTAGGAGTATCAAGCAATTCCGTGAGAGGATTGACCTTTCTTTCCTCATTTATGGAGTTTGGAGGATTAATACCAAGAATTGGATTGGCACTTATCCCATCAGTAGTGGGATCAAGAGATTCAAGAGATTCTTTTATCTCTTTGTTTTGACTTAATGAAGTTACAAACTTCATCGTTTTCATATCTTCTCTAAGATTTTCTGTTTGCTCTTTTTTATGGAATACATTATATTCCTCTTCTGTCAAAATATGGGTATCTTTAGCCTTGGTTTTTCTCCTGAGTTCTACGATAAAGCACTCGCGATGATAAGTTTCTCCTGTATTTTCACAGTACATGGGGATAGTATTATCATCATCGCACCCGCGATGATCACATATAAATCTTCCAGGATTGGGATGAAAGGTGCTGATAATATCAGCATTTTCTTTTTTCCAATTTTGTATTTGTAATACAAATATAGGACGATATCTTTCATCTTCTTCAGAGCCTTTGAAGTACTTTCTGTTTCACTATCTAATGGGTATTCAAGAGAATATACTGATTCATTCTCTTCATCAGAATAAACAACCTCAAAACCTTTTACATTAGCATAATCTATGGCTTCTTCATATTCGGCTAATAAGACTTTTGAAGTCTTTTATCTTCTTCGGACACACATTCGCATAATGTCCTTCTGCCTTGCAGAGCCAACATCTGCACTTCTTTGTTTCTTTAGAACCAGAATCTGGTTTTCTTTTAAAGAATTTCTTTTTTGGAGAAGTTTGAGAAGATTGTCTTTTATGATATCCAGAACTTTTCCTGAATTTATACTTCTTTTTAGAAGCGAAATTGCTCTTTTGTTTGCTACCCTGAAATTTTCTTCTGTATTTCTTTTCCAAAACATGACATCCCCATTGTGTCGGGGTATCCAAAATCTTTGGACACATGTTTTCAACTCCTCTGAGTTGTTTCTTGGCAGACTTAGATTTTCTATTATCTGTACATTGTTTTCTTAGGAGATCCCTAACTCTTTCTGATATTCCTCCAACAGTAAAATACTGAAGAGGGTTTTCTTCCAATGATTGAGCTACTGCATCGTTCCAGGGTTCTGGTATATTCTGTAGTATGTTCTGATGAGATCATTATTTTCAATGTCTCCGATGATGCAGTAGTAGTTTTGAAACTCATTGGTATATTCTTCGAAATACCTCATATTACAAATACTCAATTTTTGAATATTTGCTTTGGCTCTTTCTTTAGATTGTTCACTATGCCCCGTGATATCTCCGCAAAATTGTGCATAGATAGGGACTGCAAAATCTAAAGGGCTATTAGTCTGAGCTATTTTTGTTGCCCAATCAGTCCACTGCGAACTTCTCTTGAAGGACTGGTACCATTTCTGGACTATTCCAGTTAAGGTAGACTCATAATAGGCATGAGCTTTCTCGTAGGCATATTTGGATAACACAAGAGCCTGAGTTAGCTTTAAACTAGCAACCCAGTTATCTATTGCTTTTCTTTTATCTCCTACCTGATCCAGATCCAGATAAACGCCTCTTTCAGACACTGATTGTCCCCATTTAGATTTTGTAGGATATATTTCTGAGAACTTCTTTCTCCATATCTTCCTGTAGGAGCCTGACCTTTAGGAAGCTTAATATTCTTTTCCCGAATGATCTTTGTAGGATTGTTGGTGATGTTCTGTATTACAGTATGACCACCTCCTGGGGGGGTTTGTCTTTCACCATCCGTATCCATTGATGCTCCAGAATGTTCTGGTTCATCCTTTGCTTCTTGATAAGGAAGAATCTTCCTCTTTTTCTTTCAAGTTGAACTTGAGAAATTTCTCTAATGATCTTTTCAAGTTCTTCTGGGGAATCACAAGTCTCGGCTTGTGCATATAATTCTCTTAATTCCCTTGCTTGGAACATCCTCATAGGTCTCTTAGTATCCTCTTCTTCCAGAGATTCTTCATTATAAACTATTTTAGTTTCAGAGGTACTAGCTTCTTCATAGTTTGCAAAAGAGTGCCTATGGAATTGTAAGCTGATTTTTCCTCTCGTATCTTCATAAACTGAAGCATTGGAGCTTTCAAGCTGTCTGACCGGAGGGTCAGATTCCATTCTCTTGGAATGTTACTTCATGCCATTTTGTGACATGCTTTTGCTGAAAATTATTTTTAGGGTTGGTGAGAACAGATGTGGTAATTCCAGGGCTATTTAGAAACCTGGTATTTGGAGTCACATTTGTGCTCATCAGTTTATAATAAATACGATAATCTATCGCTAGTTCCATCATTCCTTTTTTCATAGAAATTCCATCTGTCTTGATTCTTAATCTTAGACAGTGAGCTGCATCTTTGAGATGTGTTGTGAAGTTTGGAAAAACATTGAAGTATGCAACCTGGTTGCACAAAGAAGCTTCTACTGTTCCTAACAAACTTTTCTTGAATCTGTTATTTTATCGTCTTGTAAGACACATAGAACAGAACAATCAATACCATCTCTGGCTAAGAGTTTTATTCCTACTTGAACTGCACCAATATGCATATATGAATATTTTTTTTGGAATGCTACACTTACCTCTTTTGGAGTTATCAGCCTGATATCTGTTTCTCCTCCTGTGGCTGGAACGGTTAATTCAAGAATCTTGAATCTATGTGAATCCATAAGGAAAGATCTTTTCTTATAGATTTCATTAAATCTAATCTAGGGGCAGATGCTTCTCGCACACTAGACTCGATTTCATTATACTCAAATTCTTGAGCATTTATAAGCTGAACTGGAGCTGTGTTTCCTTTGCTGAGAATTCTACTTAACATTTTCATGTCTCTTTTGGTAGTTGGTTTTGAAGATTTCCATTCAAGTAGCTTTGGTTCACTAAACCTTAGTCTACTTTCTCCCATTGGCAGGGGTGGAGAATTTATGATGATTTTACTAGCTACACTTTGAGCCAGTGATTCTTCATCTATTTTTTCATAATTCTCTCCGTCCTTCATTTTCTCTATAATCTTTTGTAGACTAGAGATTTTATTATTTAATTCTCGAAATCAATTTCGAGGTCAGTACCTACCTCTTGAAGATAAGCGATATTATAATTTTGCTGAAGAATTATTGCTTCTACATTCTCGGCAAGTTTTTCCGTTGGTTGGTGAAAGCCAATAGCTTTAACACCTTCTGTTTTACTTTTAGATCTACTCTCTGAATCATCCTATTCTGGAAATAAGAGATTCTAAAAGTGTCTTCAAGCTTTCTTGAGTATTGCTTAGTTCTACTGCTTGTTGATGAATATTGTTAGCAAGCTTTTCAGTACAAACTAATTTCTTTTCAATATCTGTTAGATATTGCTTTTCTTTGAGGTAATCTAGCTTGATTTCAAGCTTAGAAATTTTTGAATTTATTTCCTCAAGTTGATTTATCCGTAGATTAAACCTCTCGAGTTGCTCTATAACCTTTTCAGAGGTTTATTTTTAGATAAATGATCTAAGAACTCGATTAAGCTTGGTCTTGAGGGATCAAGCTCTACTACTCCGATCTCCTGTTGGAGATGAATATGTTCGTCGTATAGAGTGTTTAGTACTCTACAGATGTATTCAATGGAGTATTGACTTTCTTGTATGTGCCTTGAATGAAAGCACACTTCCCACTTATCAGTTCATTTTGTAGTACAAAAAGACTGATAGGTTTTTTTTTGGATTCTCTTTTGTTGGTTAAGAGAAGCCAACTTTGTGGCATAAGCCTTTTTGGTTACCTGCTTTTAAGCCAAGCAGGCTCTGATACCAGTTATGGCGAATTTAACCGATGCTCAAAATATCAAGAGGTTTTTGATCTTCTTCAAAAGTTTCCTGAAGAACTTCAATTTCTTCTCTTGACTCGTATATTCTTTGTTGTAGTTGGAAGATAATATCCCAATAATTTTTGATACTTCTAGGAAGCTTGTCTCTGTTTTCTTTTAATTTTCTCAATTTTCTTTTTTCTTCTTGCAGTTCTTTATAAGATAATTTAGCTTCTGCTAAGAATTCTAATCTGGTAGCATATATTCTCCAATGTAAAGATTAGCTATCTACCTTTGACAAAGGGTAGATCTATATTTGTACTAAGGTAAATAAACAAATTCAAACTTAAAGGCCCACCATACTCCGTCAAATTTTGATTTTTACTGATAGTAAAAGATAAAAACTTAAAAGCAAAAAGTAAATACTTGCTAGAGAGGTTTTCGGTTGGGTTTTCTTTGTGACCTCATCTATCCTGTCTTCTAGTGAGATCTGCATAGTATGCAGTGCTACACACTAGAATTATCCCTCTGCTTTTGGACAGAGGTGCTCAGATCTGCTTGACTCTAATACCAAGCTGCCACATCACTTACAATCAATCTAACGGTCATTCAGTAAAAGTTAGAACAAAACAACCATAGACCTCCCTTGTTAGATAAATCTCCTTCTCAGAATGTTAAAGACCAAGTTCGGGAAAAGGTTTGGGAAAAATGGATAAAAGCTTAGTTCTTGAGGGAATTGGGAGAATGGCGAGGACCCAATAGAGATTGAGGGTTCTGCGTGAAGGAGAGTTGGGTTTTGATGGGGTTTGAACATCTTGGGCTATGCGGAGGTCATTAATGATAAAGATGAGTTCTTTGCAGGGTTGGAGGATCTGGATTCTGAAGAGGGGTTTGTTGGTAGGGGAGGTGAGTCGACTCGGCGAGTTGGAACGTGGTCATTGGAGAACCATACCTCCAATCTTCAAGGTGTCCTCCATTATCATAGTTCATGAGATTTTGAGGCTTCAGTCATGGCTTCCCAAAAAACTCGAATGAAAAACCAATAATTGAGCAATTGGAAAAACCCAGAAATCAAATCAGAATTGACATGCGATTTTTGATATGAGAAAAAGAAGAGATTGCAGCTTGGATAACAATGGCTGACATTTTTTGGAGAGAAGAGTTGTAGTTGATACGGTGTGTTTGCTGCAAACTCTATAGTTTGGAGTTTTTCAAATTGTCCTTGATTGGTTTAAATGACGTGTCAGCTTGTATTAAAGTCCAAGCAAATCCAAGCATTCTCTGTCCAAGCAGAGAACCAAGAAGCCAAGTCCTTGCTGCAAACTCTATAGTTTGGAGTTTTTCAATATTGTCCCTTGGATTGGTTTAAATGACATGTCAGCTTGGTATTAACATTCTCTGTCCAGCAGAGAAAGCCAAGTCCGAGGAGAAGCACATGAACTTCATCATAACTTCAAATTTCTCCGCCCAATGAAAAGAAGATGTAACTTTCAAATAGGGGTGCACTAAACATGTACCGGTTGTTTTCTGGTTTTTTTTTGGGTGAGTAAATGACTTCATTAGAGATAGATGACCCAAAATAACCAGGCCCAATATAAAGAAATAGATGTCGAAAATTCCATCTAAATCACACAGGCATTACAGAATTAGGAAAAGTCCCAAATCAGGAAAGACAAAAGAGGAGCTTTGGCGGGCTAAGCCTTCTTTAAGCTAGGCTAGGTTCCAAACTCTATGAAAAAAAAAAAAGAGCTTCGACATCACCAAAAAAGGTGCATGAGGATATGCACAAATTTGTTTGTTGTTGTTTAGTTTGTTTGAACAATGACTTCTGTACGTTCTTTCGAAAAGTTTGTTGATTTCATTTCCTTGGGTGAGAATTAGATTAGGATTATGCTAAAGATGGCTTCCCCTCTAATGTAACAAAATAAAAGAAGTCTTATTTCGACACCAGAGATAATGTTTTCATTTGTAGCAGCCAAATAAGGAATCAGAGTGAGCCAAAAATGGTACAATGAGAGCTTCCAGGTTTAGAAGTGTTGTGTGACAAGTCTATTAAAATCATGAAACATTACTGACACGGCTGGCCCAAGCCCAGTGAAGCTCGTGCGACCGCACTAGGCTCATAACAATTTCATCTTTTTTTGTCACATAGCTAAACAACCCAACTTGGGAATTGGATCAAAAATTTGATAAAATAGAAAAATTGTACCTTTTGGGATTTGAACTTGGGTGGCTCAAATAAAACACAAGCAACATCACCATCCCAACAACAAAAAGAGTTGATTCCTATCTTCATATTCGTATTGAAGGAACAAAAACGTTATTGAAAAATTAGAGAGAACGTACATATAGTTGAACCTCATGTTTTGCACTAGTATCTAAGGACAGAATTCAAGAATATCGGTCTTAAAACGAGTTTGATGATTGAAAATTAGTTGAATACAAATATGATTAGTGCTCATGTTATTTGTTATGTATAGTACTTGTACTATGAATTAGATTGAGAGCATGCATTATTTTATGGGAAAATGACTAGATGCACAAAATTTTCTAAAGTAAAGCCCATGCCAATGAAATTCTTTTTCTAATGCCCAATCCAATTAATCTTAATACAATGACATTTATACCCTTACTCTAATTTCAACCACTAAACCTTTTTATCTCTACCGATCTGAATCTCTCTCTCTCTCTCTCTCTCTCTCTCTCTCTCTCTCTCTCTCTCTCTCTCTCATTTGCTTCCCACCGTCGCCGGAATCAACACCACCACCATCTCAGTCTATCTCCTCTGTCGACAAGGGTTTCAACCGTCAGCGACTCGCCGGTGGTGTGTTAGAAGCAGTCGCTTCGTCAAGAACATCGACAACCATCGATTATAGCAGATGATCGACATCACGTTGGTGCACGGGTTCAAGATCCTCCACCTCCGCCTTCCTTCCCTTCCGTCACCGCCCTCGATCACCGGTTAGTACTCTAGATCCTCTTCCACAGTTGAGATATGCCGCTTGGTCCGGCTCTCTCTCTCCCCTACCTCCTCCTCCACCGAAATGAGCACCATAACCGCCTCCATTCATGTACCGATCAATCGCGACGGCAAGATCAGCAACGCTGATCGAGTTGGTTAGAAACCCGGCCAACGTGGCTCTTATTCTTTTGTTTTTTTTGGCTGCATCTTTTTTTTTGGCTACATTTTGGTATGAATTATTTTTTTTTTGGTCGTTGAAAAACATTCATTAACTGATTGAAAGGCTCAAGGGCACACCCAACCAAGCCTACAACACAGGCCCAACATAAACAAGCTTTCATAGTCACAAACCCAACTGGATTGGGAGACTAGATAAGCCAACAAAAAAGAAAAAGCTTAAAAGACAAAATAAAGGTAAAGAAGAAGAACACAAGCAATACAGAAGAGACAAAAACCCAGAAAAAACAAACAGAGTCCACACGTTCTGATCAGTAACACCTTTCGACGGAGGACACGGCAATCTGTCGTGAGAGAGAATATGAACCAGGGACGACGAGGGTCTGTCAATCCAGACATCCGGGCACGTCTTCCTCACACTAAGTGACGCAACATGATGAGCTGCGCAGTTCATTTTCTGGGTATCCAAGACCAAGAGATCGGTCTGCACGGAGGAGGGGCTCTATGTATCTGAGCAATCAAATGTAAGATTCTCCAATTTTTCCTTGAATTGATGTCGTTGATGTTGTTAACTAACTCTTGGCAATCTGATTCAATTCAGGTAGGAAAGTGAGAGTATTTCATGGCGAGAGAGAGCGCTAAGATAGCAGCTCGGGCTTCTACTTCAATCGCTGAGTTCGCACTGCAACTTTGAGAGGCTCCATCAATTAGAGAGCCATGATGATTTCTCACAACAACTCCAAGCCTAGCAAGGTTAGTTTCATTGATCCAAGCAACATCAAAGTTAATTTTGATAGAGCTTGTGGATGGCCTTTCCCAATTAACGTTTGAAGTTTCTCGAATTGAGTTAATGATTGTTGGTTGATTGGTGATGGGGTTATGGTGGGTATGTGTATGGTTGTGAGAGAAAGGGTGGGCCGAGTTAAAGGAATTTTCAGGTTGGATTGCAATGGGAGGGATAGTAGGAATAGGGAATTGGTTTCTATAGTGGTGATGAAGGGAGGAATGGGATATAGTAGCGGCAGTGAGAGAAGTGGGGGTACAAGTAGAAACAATACCTGACTCTCCTTGACTCTTATGATGTTTTATTTGCAGAACTTCTGAAGCTGCATTCTCTGCTCAAGAGGCTATTGCCAACGAATGAGGCATGGTGATCTGGAAAAAGGAATTGGCATCTACTCTTCCACAGCTCCAAACAGATAAAGGCTATCTTGGTAAGGCAATTAGCTTGTAAATATTTGTTAGGGCCTGCAAGCTTTATGATCTTTTCAATCCATCTATCAATTGATGTGATTTCTTGAACATTAATCTTGTAGTTGAGAGAACAAGAGAACCATGTGCATATAGCAGTAGGGCATAGAAGTAGAATGTGTTTAATTGTTTCAAGGGCTAGCCCGCAACTTTGGCAGATAGGTGAAGCAATAATTTTTTTGTGAAAGAGATTCTAATAGGTGGGTATGACATTGTTCACAACTTGCCACACAAAGTGCTTTATTTTGGGTAGTGTTTGGATAGACCAGATAGCATACCAAACACTTGGGTGTACTCTATGAGAGGAGTGGCTCAAGTATCCTATGGGTTTTAGATTCAGGGAATGGAAGAGGTTATACCCGGATTTAACCGTGTAAGAGCCACCTTTTGTTTGAGGCCAGATTAATCTATCCTCAACCTCAATGTGGCTGAACAACTCCTTTCTTATAGCTTCCATATCACGCTCAGGAACTAGTCCAGCAATGGGCTGCAAATCCCACGTATAAGAGTCCCAGTCAATCAAATCAAACATTTTTGTTGGAGCAGACTGAGGGATAGGCACAGTAGGGCAAATGAAGCCCATTTCAGATTTAAAAATCCATTTATCCCTCCATATGTCAATGGAGTTCCCATTGCCTACTAACCATCTTGCACCTTCTTCAATTAGAGCTTTACCTTCTAATAAACTGCTCCATGCCCACGATCCCTAGACCCTTTTCTTGCTTGAAGAACATCTGTGTGTGGATAGTAGATCCCTTTAATCATCTTTGCCCAAAAAAAATTGGGTTCAGTGTGAAGCCTCCACACTTGTTTGGCCACACCCGTAAGTCTGGGCGCGCAAAGTCTCTTTTTGTCGTTGCGGGAGTGCCACCGCGCGAACGCAAAATGTAGTGGTTGTAGTGGCGGGGTGCACTTAGCCTTCTGCTTCTAATCAAGCGACTGAGGATGGAGAGAACACCAACTCCACCGCAGGGTTCTTCCGATTCGCCTTGCGTACTGGACAAGGAATTACAGTAGTCCGCCTGAGCGTCACAATATCAATACTTCTCGTAAGATCGAGCAGAGCTTCAATTGGGGAAGGAAGGAAAAAAGGCAAAGCTCCGGTGAGCCTGTAAAAGAAAAGGGCTAAGATGCTTTAGCATCTGGGTTCGACTGGGTCGATAGTTGTATTGTATTTTTGTTGAGTTGTTGAGTGTTGAGTAGAGAGAGAGCCTCGAACTCCTTTATATAGAGTTATTTAGGGCCACAGGTATTGGCCCAAAGCATGTCAAAGACTTGCAAAAGTCTTCAATGTTATCGTAAGCAATCCTTATCAACTCTTCGCCGTTGCTCTTCGTGAAGGTAGTAGAGTTGGTTTAGGATGCCTCCTTGTCATGGACGTTGTGCATGGATCACATATAGCTTAGGATGATTGCATCCTTACTTGATTACGTCTCTCACCCATGCACTAATTGCATTTGCAATATATATATACATGTAGATAAGATAATTTTGATAGCCCCTCACGTCCAGGAGTCCAGAACTTCTAGGCGAAGTCTTCCACTTCGCATGCAAACTTTGGACTTGGTAGTTCGCGGGTCTTTGTAGGAAATTAAATCAGCTCGCGCCCCTTTGGTCTCCTTTTCTTATACGAACTCCTCTCTTCGCATGTATATAGACTCCGCCATGCACACACTGGACCTCATGTACCCATGTTGCACATATGATCATTCCTTATTAAACAACAATTAAGGATAAGTATTGCTTCTGTCCCGCTCTACCACATCTAAATGCAACATATCCTTATCCCTTTCACGTGCAACTACTTTCTCGCACACATGTATGTCTTCTATGCGAAGTTCAAGTCCAAGACTCCCTCTCTTATGCGAAGTCTTCCACTTCAAATGCAAGAAGATCTCCTCGCATACAAACTTTGTCCAGTTTACATGAAAACTTCACTCCTTGTGTGCGAAGGCTTCTGCACAGCCCGCATGTTAGTTTCTTCACATGCAAACTCTTAGACTCACGTGAACTTTACCGATTAGCTCGCATGCTTCTGTTGACGGGCCATCACTTGTAAACCCAATATTTCGGGCTCGCCGGTATGACGTAGACCATGAATTTAATTAATGTTCACATAGACAATTACTGTCCAGTTTAATATTAATTTCGGTGTAAACACCTCCTTCCTTCTTTGGCAGCCCTAAGTATTCCCAACTCTCCCATTGGTATGAATCATTGAATTGTTGATTTTTGGGGTGAATTGCTTGGCCTGAAGTTTTGCATTTGACTAGCTAGTACATTGCATATAGTTCATCACATATGCAAATAGTTTGTATGAACGGCAAATAGGGAGACTTACTATTCGGCCTAGTCCACAATGATAGGATAAAAAAGAGAAACCTTAAAAATAAAAATAAAATTTCATCATCTTCTCCAAGACTTTCTTGAAGTTCATCAGTAATTCTAGAGTTTTTTTTTTTTTTTTTTTTTTTTTTTTTTTTTTGATATAAAAAGAAAAGGGTACAACAAAAGCCCTCGAGCTACACCACCCTCAGAACGATCAAGTTGAAAGGCGGGAGATAAGGAAAAACGAAGAGAGTTCAACCAACAGACTGGTTCATTTTATGACCTAAAAAGGCTAAACTATCTGCTAAAAAGTTGGCCTCGCGCCACACATGATGAATGAAGATCGAACGAAATCGCCGTGCAAGAACCCAGATATCCTGAACATTAATGCTTTTGATACGCCAGGGAGTGGAGGTGCGACCAGTCAGAGCATGAATACGCAATTGAGAATCTCCTACCACCATAATCTACTACTTTCCTATCTCGTGTCGACAATATACATAGATCTAAACTGTAAATCATAGACAACTCAAAACATGTATGTGGACAAACGATAGTAGATTCTCCCGATAATAGTTCCATGTTGCAGAACTTATACGATCGAATGCAGTTCGTACCCAACTATCTAGTAATTGACACCAGCAATCATTTATGAAAACGCTTCAACAACATCTGCCATGTTCATGCAAGCTAGTACGTACGAACTTGGATCCAAGCTAAGCCAAGACTACTGCACTACTATTACATGCAGTTGCAGATATATAGATCCATTTTCTACATGCTAGAGATCCGATATATGAACTGGTTGGTTTCAGAAATGATCACTTTGTGGCAGATCCCTTAACAATTTGTCTCCCCAGATCTTGATATTCTCAGACGTTGCTTCCTTGCATCATCACTAGCTTGATGATGAGCTTGTTTCTAAGATGTTCTCCGATCCCATGCATTCGTAGACAACAGAATGCATACTGTTTGAGTCTGAAGTGTGAGAATCATGAGCAATGAATCACCATGATGTTATGGCATGTATTTAACAGATTTGTGAGTATCACTGAAAATGACTCAGTGTGCTGCTCTGTTGTTGTATGTAGAAATTTTTTGCAGTTTATTTTCCTTCTCAGCTGACTTTTGGGATATAAGAATTAACCTACATAGTGTAATTATAATCATCCAGCTCATGTATTCATTGGCATTAATTTATTTTTGTTGTTATTTGCAAAAGGAAAAAGTAACCATAAAAAGCCTAATTGAAATAAATATATAGCAAAACAACACCATCAGAACTCAGAAGCTGTTTCAAGTCTCAGTGACTCTCAGTCTCAAATCTCCATCGCTTATAATCCTTATATCGTCTCGATCTCCAGAAGACTCACCTCAGAATCATCATCCCTTCTTTGAGTTCTTTCCCCATCTCTTGTTCTAGTTCGCAGGTTAAGGACTTAGGTACATAATTCTCTATAGTCAGAGCCGATTTCGTCTAATAATTCTCTATGCACCATTGTTTTTATAACTAGTATTATCGTTGTGATCTATTGTAATGAATTTGCTCTTTTATAACTTTTAATTGAAGAGTAAAGAACGTGGCAGAAATGACAGAGGTTGGTGAAGATCTGGTGGAGAAAATCATGTCAACCCTGCCTCCCAAGGCTCTGATCCGATTCAAATGCGCTTCTAAAAGGTGGTATTCACTGATCAACAATCCCAGGTTCGTAGCTAAGCACCTCTCCAGTTACAATTACAATTCAAAGCATCTGCTCGTCATGAAACGTTTAATCTCCAGAACACGACTAATAACACTGAAGA
This sequence comes from Fragaria nilgerrensis, assembly GCA_010134655.1. Taxonomy (NCBI): domain Eukaryota; kingdom Viridiplantae; phylum Streptophyta; class Magnoliopsida; order Rosales; family Rosaceae; genus Fragaria; species Fragaria nilgerrensis. Next base: position 13,400,595 of record CM020977.1, read on the forward strand.
AGAAGAAGAAGAAAATAAAAAAGAAGATGAGCTAGTATTTTCGTTGCTTAATTTATGCAATAACGACAATATTGACAATGGTGAGGACATAATTATTGTTTCTAGTGTCGAGGACATCAACATTCCTCTTTGTATGAGTCTAAAGACTAAAGGGGAAGCAGTTCATATGGTAGGCCATTGCAATGGAATCATCTGTCTACTTCTAGTTGAATCTTTTCAGGTGATTTTATGGAACCCAGCAATTCAAGAATTTAAGCTTCTTCCCCCCTTTCCATACCTTCCAGTTAGTACGTGGGGTGACGACCCTCCATATGTTATTTGGGGTGACGATGTGTCGCACTCCACGGATGTTCAGGGTTTTGGATATGATGCTAAATTGAACGAATACAAAGTTGTTAACATTGGACTAAGTTATGCTTCAAATTGGAGGGATGAGGGATATGATATTCATAATCGTGCTAAGGCAGCAATATACTCTTTGAGTACTGATTCTTGGACAAAGATCAACACCAATGCTTTAGAAACAGAAACCACTGTCTTTAGGCTTGAAAGTTTCCAGATGCAATTCAAGCAAATGCTTTATTGGCTTGGACATGAGCAACACAAACAACTGCATATGTTGGTTGCATACGAGGACCTCATTAGGCAGGTCATCATTTTATTGGATATTCAAAATGAGGTATTTCATAATATCATGTTACCTGACAGTTTTGATCAACCTAATGTGGCTCGAACTTTTATGGCTCTTCGAGTGTGGAACCAATCCCCTGTCCTTTTTGTATTGGTTGATGATTATAAACCTGAACGTGAATATTCTTTTGAAATATGGGTTCTGGATGAACGTGGTGGTCCGAAGGGTGCTTGGAAAAAACACATAACTCTTGAACCCACTCCGAAGCCATTGGCATTGCTTAATAGCAATGAGAGATTTTTCTGAATGACTTTACGGGACTTAACTTTATGGGACTTGTACTCTCCTATGACCTTGGTAGCGAAAGGCTTAAAGATACTCTCTTTCATAACACGCCTTATTCGACTTCTGTTGATATTGTAGCTGTTGTTTATGTGAACAGTATAGCTTCAGTCTTGGGAGACCACAAGCTCGAGAGCAGAGATAAATTCAGTGTGGTACAGTTTGCTAATTTTTTCTTCTTCTTTCTATCTGAATGCTTGAATAAGTTTGTATCAGTTAGTGTGTTCAAATTGTTTTTGTAGTTCGGAAGTACCTTGCATGCATACTCTTGATGTTTTGTGCTGATTTTACAGGCAAACTTCTCGCCACTCACAGACTTTGTATCCAGTCCTTCAATAATGGATTTGGAATGGAACTCATATTCAATATGGGCAAATCCCAACGGCTGAAGTGTCTCTCAGGATCAAGAAGCTGATGGAAGGTCTCAAAACCGAGTTTGGTGGGCCAGAGATCGAGCCCCATTGTAGGATCTATTTGTATGACGGGTGAAGATGTGCTCGACGAATTTAGATCTCTCTGTTCTAAAAATTTCCATGCCTACCAAGCAAAAGTTAGTCTGGTGGTTACCACAAATTTTTATCACCAATGTGTTTCTCTACTCATTGATACATCTTCAGAAGCAAGCAGTCAGGTATTTAGTTGTTCTTGTTATGATTCTGATATTTTTTCTTTTCTTCATATGAGCTTTCAAGTGTTGTTTTGGATAGATGTATGATTGACTAATTTGAAACAATGAATTTGATTTGGCGATTTCTTGCATCTTTTTGTTTATGGCACCAGTGGGACTGCTGCACCAGGCATCAGAACCGTCCAATTTGAAACGTGGATCAGTTTGTTATTAGGGACGTTAGTTGGGCGTTTGGGGGTCGTTTGTAGGCGAGTGAGGGGGAGAAAGGGAAGAGAAAGGGTCTGCATCAAATCATCAATCATCAATACTGCCCAGGAGGTGATAGATTCCGGATCAATCCAAGGCTTGAGCCATGAAATCTGAGGCGGCCGGAGAATAGAAATCTCCCGAAAACCCAATTTCCGAAAGGTGGAGCCGCGGAGGTTGTGCCCTTCGATTCGCCGGTTTCAATGTTGGTGTTGCTGAAGATTTGGGTTTGAAAGAATTTTTCAATTTTCCAAAACGTTTTGGTATGGTTCTGTGATTGCAGATTAATTTGGAAGAGATTGCAGAATTGGGAGAGATGTAATCTTTGATATGCAGAATACAGAGATCTTTGGATAATCATATCATTTAATATATGATTACGACATAATGAAGGCATAATCATCTCATTTAATATATGATGACGACATAATCAAGGCATAATCATCTCAATATCTAGAAAAATAAATAAATATAGATATAGCTTTCCTTTATTATTTATTTTATGTGATATTTTACTTGTTTGTCCTTCATGAGTTGTGGTTGACATAGTGTATTAATAAGGGATATTTTGTTAATTTGAAATCCCTTCATGACCTAAATTTTCCATTTAGTTATGGAATTCTTATCTATTTATTATGCTTTAATAATCTTATTTTTATTAATTTATTTTACAATGTATGTTTATTCTTCATTGTGGCAGCCATGTCAAGCGGATGTAAATATGTTACAAATTTAATTTTATACGGATGGGTAAAGCGCGTCACCGTGAGAGCGTGTGAATTTTCAGAAAATTTTTCGAGTAACGGATATATTTTTTTATGATTTTTGGAATTTCAAAAGTTATAAAATCACTATGATTTTAAAACTTCAAAAATACCTAAAAAATATAACTGTTACTCGAAAAAATCTATGAAAATTCCTACACTCTCCTGGAGACCGTCCTCTATCCATCTTAGGGCTGTTTTTTTAAAACCGAAACCCAAAAACCCGGACCGGTTTGGCCCGAAACCGACCCGATCGGGTCGGGTTTTGACACAGAAAACAGCGGGTCGGGCTAAACCCGGACCGTTTGAAAGTTCCGGATCGGGCCGGGTTCGTCTGGGACGACCCGACCCGGACCGAAAACCCGAACTTAAAATTTCTGAGGCTACGTGTCGCAAATCCGATGCAGCATATAAAGCCTAAAAAACCTAATGGCCTAATCCGTCGCCTCTCTCACTCTCAATCTCTCATTCACTCGCCTCTCAGCCCTCTCTCTCTCAGTCTTTGAATCAAACCCAGACGAATCCATCAGTCAATCACTCTCAGTCTTTCCCATGGATTGGGCTTTGGGAAACACAATTGAAACAGAATCAGAAAGCTTCGAACTCGAATCCAATTCGAATTCGAATTCTGAGGATCAAGATGTGAAGTCGGTGGAGGTTGATTCTGAATCTGCTCCAGCTGAAAATTCCCTCATCCCTGCAACAAAAGAACCAGCTGCAGCAACTCCATCTCCATCTACCATGACATCCCTGCCACCGAAACCCCAAAAGAGATCGAGGAAGAGTTCGTCTGCTGCGTCTTCATCAGGGTCAAGAGAGTATTCAATGGTGTGGGAGCATTACGAGAAGTTTGAGTGGCCGGTGTATGAGTACAAAGATGGGAAGAAGGTCTTGGTTCGTAATGAGCCGCGCGCCAAATGTAAGTACTGCTCAAAAGGCCTTGCTTGCAATACTTATGATAATGATACAAGTAGTCTGAAAAGACATATTGAGAATGTGTGTAAGAGATATCCGAGTAGGGCAGATTTAGAACAACACCAGAAAGTGTTTGTTGCTGGTGAAAAATTGAGTGAACCTACCTTAGGAATGACAGCATTTATGAGGATAGCATCCTAAAAGCATGTGTTGAGATGATAATAATAGATGAGATTCCATTTAACTCAACAGAGAAACCAGGGTTCAAGAGATTTTGTAGAGCTGCATGTCCTAGGTTCAAGGTTCCTGGTAGAGGCTTGGTTGTCAAAACATTTTGGGAGATGTATGCTGATCAAAAAAGAAAACTTAGGCAAGAGCTTGCTAGTCACTGTGTGAATATAACCACTGATACATGGACATCAGTTCAAAATATTAACTATATGGTGGTTACGGCACATTTCATAGATTGTGGTTGGAATTTACACAAAAGGATCATTAACTTTTGTGTAATTTCTAATCATCAAGGGAACACCATAGGGAAGCTTTTGGAAGCATGCTTGCTGGATTGGGAAATAGAGAGGGTTTTAACTATTTCAGTGGACAATGTATCAGCTAACAAGGTAGCCATCGAGTTCATTCGTGAAAAAATGATGACTTGGGATAAACCACCTGTTTTAGGTGGTAAGTGGCTACATGTGAGGTGTTTAGCTCACATTCTTAACATTATTGTGAAAAGTGGCTTAAGGATGATGGATAAATCTGTGGCTTCGATTAGAAATGCAGTCCGTTATGTTAGGAGTTCTCCAGCTAGGCTTGATGTGTTTAGGCAGTGTGTAGAGATCCTTAAATTGGACAGCAAGAAGGTCTGCATATTGGATGTGCCAACACGTTGGAATTCCACATTCCTCATGTTGGATACAGCTCTTCAGCTTCGAAAAGCTTTTGATCGTATGGCTGAAGAAGAGGATTCAAAGTATAGAAGCTATTTTGATGAGGAAGATGAATTTACTGATGATGAGGCAGACATAGTAGATGCTCAAAACAAGCCAACAGTTAGAGAAAAACAAGTAGGGCCACCAAATCTAAGTGATTGCAAGAAATCTACTGTGTTTGTCAACTTCCTTCAGGTATTTTTTAACTCAATCTATTAAAAATTCAAATATTTTTAATTTTTAATACTTGCTGCCTAATATTATTTTCTAACACTGATATTAATTTATTTTCTGCCTAATATTATTTTCTAACTGTTTACTTGCTGCCTAATATTTTTACTTGATGCAGCAATTTCATGATGTGACCCTTTGAGCTTCTGCAACTAATACTCCCACAGCTTACAAAGCATTCCATGATATTGTGATTATTCAGCAAGAGATTGAGGACCTGTTCAATCAGAGACACCTTGAAGCTGGCAGCCAAACACAGAAGATCTTGTTAGAGATGGCAAGTAAGATGAAGACTAAGTTTGAGAAATATTTTGGAAGCATCGATGACATTAATCAACTGCTTTTGGTGGCTCTGGTTCTTGACCCTCGCTATAAGATGCGCTACTTTCAGCATATATGTGAAACTGAACTGCACTATGACAGTTTTAGAGTCAAGCAGAAGTCTGATGAGTTGAGGGACTTGGTCTTCAAGCTCACAGACTTGTATGCAACCTCAATGGCCGCCAAAAAGGCAAAGCCAAGTGACAAGGATGTAGAGAAATCTTCAACTACTTCCAAGAGCAGTAGCTGTGGATCAAAAACTTGTTCAAGCCTCACTGGGAAGAGGGCAGCAATGCAGGCTAATTGGAGACAAGCACTAGAAGATTCCTCTCAAATAATTGTTTCACATGAGGTGGACCGATACTTGTTGGATCCTATTGAAGACCCTTCAGAAGGTGAAGATTGGAAGCTTCTCGATTGGTGGAAGCTGAATGGTTCGAAGTACCCAAATCTTCAACTGGTTGCCAAAGATGTACTAGCCATTCAAGTGAGTACAGTGGCTAGTGAAAGCTTCTTCAGCACATCGAAGAGGGTAATTGATCCATTCAGGAGCTCATTGTCTCCAAGGACAGTTGAAGCATTAATCTGTTTCCAAAATTGGTTGAGGTCTGAGAGTATTCAGAACTTAGAATATCTTCCAACCATTGAAGACATCTTGTTCTATGAAAAAGCTGAAAGAGGTATATAGATTTATGAGTTCAATGCCTTTCTATCTTTAATTTTTTTAATAGACTAATTTACTTTGTGTTTTTTTATCATTCGTAGATGCTCTAAAGGACACAGATGATAGTCAACACGAGAAAGCCAAACAAAAACAAGTCAAGAAAGGGAAGAAACTCAGAGGAGCAGACCAGGCAACAAAGCAAAAAGGAATTATTGAAGCAATGACAACCAATGTCAAGACTGGTCTGAAAATTGGATCATCTGCCACATCTTCAAAAAAGAAAATGAAGACTACTGCTAGGAGCCTAGGAGTGTTGGATCTTCAAAGAAGACAAGAAAATGAATAGAGATTTCAGGGTCAGTTTCTTACTTTGTAAATGCTGGTGTATGTTATTTTTTTACTGTTTTTTTTTAAACAACTTCATTTACTTAAAACCTTAATTGTTGCATTTTATTCATTTACAGTTCACTTGGTTTGCTTAAATTGATTAAGGGAGTTCCTTTTTGATTTGCAGGGTGGAGTGATGTGTATCAGTGTGTCATTGTCATGGAGAAAAGATTTCATGGACTTCGAGTTCATGATGTGAAGTGTGAAAGACTGAAAGATTCACTTGCAATTCAGCTTTAAATTTTAATAATTGATGACTTGATGTTGTTATGAACTTTGGTTTATGGTAATTCGTGGTTTGTGTATGTGATTTGCAGTTTGACAGTTGCACTGTTTCAGACTTTGTGTAATTGTGTTTCAAACTTCATGACTTTGTGTTTTAACTTTTAAGACTTTGTGTTTTAATACTTTATGAGTTTGTGACTTAATTTGCAAGTTTGCAGCATGTCTTTATGAGTTTATGATATGTTTTAGCAATGTTTATGAAAGTGAATTTGCAGACAGAAAGAAACTTGGCACTGCTGTTCAGTTTTGATTTTTGAACATGAGTGCAGATACCATTTATTTACAACCCGAAAACCCGGAAACCCGGCCCGGCCTGAAAAAGGCCTGATTGGTCGGTTTCTAGAGATAAAAAAACTGGCCTGACCCGACCCGAAACTTTCGGGTTTGGGCTCGGTTTTGATTTTTTTCGGCCCGGACCGACCCGAACGCAACCCTAATCCATCCATATAAGAATTCGAAGAAATTCACATCCGCTTGACACGGTTGCTCTAAAGGAGGTAAAAGGAGGCATATGATTGACTGAGTTGACCGAGGCCCAAACAATGCCGGAAATAGGTAAATTTTCTACCATAGCTGTGCTTCAATATGTTGATCACATCTTATCGATGGATTTCACAAATTTCATTTTCTCGATACAGTTGGTTTAGAATCACAAAGTCTTCACTAATGTGGTATAACTTGCTTGTTAGGTTACCTAAGTGTGCGTCTATATGAACCTACACTAAGGAAATGAAATTTCTGAAATCCGTCCGTAGGATGTGATCAACGTAATGAAACACGGCTACGGTAGAAAATTTACCTATTTTCGTCATCGTTCGGGTCTCAGTCAACTCAGTCCACCTCATGTATGTTTATTCCTCACTATGGGCGGCCGTGTCAAGCGGATGTAAATATGTTACAAATTTTACACGGATGAACAAACCCCGCCACCGTGAGAGCGTGTGAATTTTTAGAGAATTTTTAGGGTAACAGATCTATTTTTTATGATTTTCGGAATTTAAAAAGTTATAAAATTACTATGATTTGCTACGATTTTGAAACTTCAAAAATACCTAAAAAATATAATTGTTACTTGAAAAAATCTATGAAAATTCCTACACTCTCCGGAGACCGTCTCTATCCATCCATGTAAGAATTTGAAGAAATTCACATCCGCTTGACACGGTTGCCCTAAAGGAGGAAAAATGATGCATATGGTTGACTGAGTTGACCGAGGCCCAAACAATGCCGTAAATAGGTAAATTTTCTACCATAGCCATGTTTCAATATGTTGATCACATCCTACGAACGGATTTCACAAATTTTATTTTCTTGGTACAGCTGGTTTAGAATCACAAAGTCTCTACTAATGTGATAACTTGGTAGGTTTTACCAAAGTGTGCATCTTTGTGAACCTGCTATACCGAAGAAATGAAATTTCTGAAATCCGTCCGTAGGATGTGATCAACGTAATGAAACACGGCTATGGTAGAAAATTTACGTATTTTCGTCATCATTCGGGTCTCGGTCAACTCAATCCACCTCATGTATGTTTATTCCTCATTGTGGGCGGTCGTGTCAAGGGGTTGTAAATATATTACAAATTTTACACGGATGGGCAAAGCGCGCCACTGTGAGAGCTTGTGAATTTTTAGAGAATTTTTCGAGTAACAAATCTATTTTTTATGATTTTTGGAATTTCTAAAGTTATAAAATGACTATGATTTGCTATGATTTTGAAAATTCAAAAATACCTAAAAAATATAACTGTTACTCAAAAAAATCTATGAAAATTCCTTCACTCTTCCAAAGACCGTCTCTATCCATCCATGTAAGAGTTCGAAGAAATTCACATCCGCTTGACACGGTTTCTCTAAAGGAGGTAAAAAGATGCATATGGTTGATAGAGTTGACCGAGGCCCAAACAATGTCAGAAATAGGTAAATTTTCTACCATAGCTAAGCCATGCTTCAATATGTTGTTTACATCCTATTTCACGAGATTTTTGAAAATTTTGCTTCCTCTGTATACTTAGTTTAGAAAGATAGACAATTGAATATAACTTACCAAACAAGTTATACCACATTAGTGGGCACGTGATTCTGATGGCTACATTTCACGAAATGAAAATCCGACCTTCTGATGTGATCATTATAGTAAAATACGGCTAGGATACAAAATTCAAATGTATTTGGTATCGTTCAGAGCTCGATCAAAGCGGTCAACCATAATTCAATGTCACTTACCACACGAAAACGCTCTTGCCCACCCCTATATGACCTAATTTGGTTGATTTTTCCACACACAATACTCTCACATAGACGATATGTAATCACACTTGTAAAAATTTGGGAACGTTCACCTCCGACGGTAGGGTTCCCTATAAGGAAGCATAAGCGTAAATAGGGTTAACCGTTTCTATCGGGGACCAAACGTTGCTGAAAATATATGATTTTTCAACCATAGCCGTATTTCACCATAACGATCACATCCTATTTCACAATATTTTTGAAAATTTTGCTTCCTTTGTATACTTAGTTCACAAAGATAGACACATCCATATAACATATATACCAAACAAGTTATACCACATTAGTTGGCACACTATGATTCTGATGGCTACATTTCACAAAATAAAAATCCGACCGTCTGATGTGATCATTAAGTTGCAACTCATTAGTACAATGAAACAGGAAGAAAATCACAAGCTGAAAACTCACAATGAAGTAATAGAGGTAATATTTCAACTGTAAATGCAGAAGCAACATGAATATCAAAATTTATTATGCACAACTTCTTGAGTGGCCATCAAGAACATGCAATGCAGAAGCCTGTAACTTTGATGCAATGAATAACTTCACAGCTTTTATCCACAAAATGAAATAGCTATTTTAATTGTAAATGCAGAAGCAATAACAAACACCCTAAACTGCGAAATTAACTTGAACTAAATAATGCCATGGTCTTTTATTGAAATTTGTCAAGGATTACAAAACAAAATTTATCAGTTCTGAAACTTTATTGCAACTGAAAACTGAAAATAAAACTTTCACAACTTTCAATTCTGGATTATAGTATCGACATGTAAACAAACGTGAAGGGAAGAAACAAAAATCACCACCAAAATTGATCAATTCATAGATGATCAAGCAACCCAGACATCAAATTCATAATCAATTTGTGAAAACCCCACAACCCATAAATGATCACCACAGAAATTGATCAATTCATAGATGAATATCAAGCAACCCAGACATCAAATTCATAATCAATCTGTAAAAACCCCACAACCCATGAACAATCTAAAGTAGATAAGGGAAATAGTGGAAAAGGATTGACGCAAGATACAAAACGATAAAAGAGAGAATTTGAACCTGATCAAGATAAGTTGTCACATCCCGATCCGTAAAATTTTATCTTATTTACTAACTTGATTATAATAAGAATTTTACCGTCTCCGACATTGACATATAGTTTAATTGGTCCCTAGAGGGGTTTTGAGGGACGATTATTCCGGAGAGTTATTCGTAGGAGAAAAATGTAACGACAGTAAAATAGTAAATTTTAGCTAGTAAAAGGTAATTTTTAATAGGGTATTTTATTTTGGGGTGTTAAATTGGTGAAGTTGGGTATTTTTATGATGTTGGGCGGGTTGGTGTGAGGCCCAAACCCATCTTTTCTTTTTCTTTTCTCTTCTCCCTTTCTCTCTCTTCTCTCTCTTTCTCTCCCGATGCTCTCCCTCTCTTCTCCCGCTGCCGGATTTCTTCTAGCTCCGACCGACGCCGTCCGGCCAAGCCAGGCCGCCGCACCGGTCTCGTTCGGACTGCCGCCGCCTCCTCTCCTTGCCTGGACTGTGACCGGGCCGGTTGCGCCGCCGAACGGGGAGGAAACTCCCCTAGCAGCCGGTTGCCCCTTTCGCCGGAGCTCCCTCCTCCGGCCACCAAAGCCGGTGATCTTTGGCTCGTTTTGTAGCTCTCCTCCCGTGCAACAACCCCTCCAAAAGGCTCACTCCCTCTTGAGCTCTGTAAGGAGAAATTCAAAGTTGAAATTCTAGGGCTTTTTGGATGTTTTCGTTCGACTGACCTAGTTAGGCTTGAAATTGGACTTAGTGATAGTTATGAAAGTTGTTTGGGATGATAAGAGGAAGATTCTGTTAAAATTTGGTAGAATTTGGACGTCGCCGGAATCGGCCTCCGGCCGCCGCTGCCGGCGGAGCCGCTGCCGCCGTTTTGGGGTTTTGTATAATTTTAAATGTGTAATAATTAGATAAATTTAATGAAGTGAATTGTGGAATTTTCGGACGAGTTTTGAATAGGTTTGTGAATTTCCGAAGTTTGGTATTTTGGCAGTTAAATAATGTAAAATCCGGCAGTAGGATTTAAATCAATTTCTGGGAAAGGTTGTATTTACGACTGCCGAGTATGATATTAAAGTTTGGATCATTTCAATTTAAGAATATCGAAGTTAGGCAATGATGAGCGTATTTATGGCTCACGATTAATTTTGCCTATTTTATCAAATACTGGATTTTAGTGGGAAATTAATTATATATTTGGAATAGGACGTGAGGAGGCCCGAGCAGAAGAAGCCTCGGAGCGTCATCAGGCTTAGGCCTAATTTGTGAGTAGACCTTTGTTTTAAATAAAAAGCATGCGATGAATGATTTTATTAATCATATATTTCTTTTGACGAGACTTATTGATTTATCGATTATTTGGCAATTTTTCCTCCTTTGGAGAGATCCCGAAAATGAGATTTTCGGTGGATATATATGTTTTGGATTTTATGAGAATAGTATGTATATAAATGCTAGCTAGCCATACGTGCTTGGTCCGTCATAATGAGGTAAAATACCATTATGGCGTGTCGTGAGTGTTAGACACAAGCGTCATAGCCCTATATGAAAACTTCTTTCTTTTTCGGTTTATTTAGGTTTTCATATAAGGAGTCCACACGTATATATACACCGTCCATTTTTGGTCATAATGAGGAAAAATACCATTATGGCGCAACGTGAGCGTTAGACGCCAGCGTTGTAGCCTTGTATGAATTTCTATTTTTCTAAATTGTTTCTAGGATTCATACAAGGAGTCTGACGAGTGTAGATACATACGAATATATGTTTATATATAGTTCAGCCAGAGAGGCTCCATTTTATTTGAGTTTGTGACTAGCTAGTGCTAGTCGTGAAATTGTCAGTTTATGAATTGAGCGCTTTTGAGCTGCCGCATGCAGTATATTTTCTATTAAATTAAAATGGGAATGCATAATGTTTTGTTATTAAATTATTTTTGTCCACTCACTCTAACATTATTAAATGTTTTCCCCTGGGCCCTTCGTTTTAAAATGCCCAGTCTGCAGGATTGCATAGTTGAGATCGGGCGTACATGGAGAAGAGGCATAGTCAATAGTATAGCTTCCGCTCTTTTCTATTTATTTCTAGTTCATTTCCTCTCAAATAGAGTTGCTCTAATTATGTGGTTGTCGTATATGATACTTGTTAGATTAGTAAATCTATATTGGGAGAGGTTGTGATTTGTGGGGAGCACGAAGGCTCCAGGAGTCTATAAGGTTGGATTTGGAACCTTTAGACGTGTTTGTAGGTTTCTATTTGAAGGGTTGTCCATTTTTAAGGGAGGTTGTACCGAATTTTGCGGTAAATATTTCCTTGGAGGTGGTCCCCGCACGATTTACTCCGGATTTAGGGTGAAAATCGGGGCGGGTCGTGTCATAAGTAGTACGTCGAAGGAGATTGAAGCAAAAGAGATTATTGAGAGATGAGGCTGAAGCACGATAGCGAAGTTTTGGCGTTATAGAACACATGCTTGGAGAATCCGATGAAAATCGGGGTCTCTCTGTAAGAAGGTGCGGAGGTAATTTTTGGACTCCGTATGCTCATTTATTCGAGTCCGTTGTTCAGCCAAACGTCGGACTAGTGCTATTTCATTACGTAAGCAGTCCAGTCCAGTCCAGTCCCGTGAAACAAACATGCTAATATATTACTGCAAAGAAAATGTACCCATTAGTTCTGAAAGCATGAAGCAAAGGAACTATTCAAAAATGAGCAAGTTCTAGCCACTCAAATAAACACAGAGATATACAAACATAACTTTCAGCAAATGAGCAAGTTCATCAGCTGATCAGCCTCTATGCAGCTTACAGAGTACATGACAGGACTTCCACTTTGAAAAGTAATTCTTCTCAGCAATCACAAATGGAATCGAGTGAAGCCAGCGACAAATTCTCATCAATGACAACTGATTGTGGATAACACTTTAATGAGCCTAACACTGCCAGCCTCTATAGACAAATATTACATCAAATCAGAGCCAACAAATATTAAATTGCAGAAAACCATAATAACATTATAACAGACGTACATCATAAGGAAAACTATTTAGCTTGATGCCAAAAGTTTACAAATAGTCATCCATCTCATCAGGTTAATATAACTCAACTAAAAAAGAAAGGATAATGAGACAATTACCAGGCCTATATGACAGTTCTACACATACAAACAACAAATCAACAATTCTCATAGTGTATGTAGAATCACCACAATCAGGATTGAAATCCTTAACTGCCATCAAAAGAACTTTTATCTGCCTAAGGGAGCAGAATATCAAAATCAAGAAAATATAGAAAAGGAAAACAAGAAAAACCATGAATGTAAGCTATGAAAATAATGAAACAAAAGTCATCATAACAATTTTAGTCGACATCCACACATACACAGAAAGCATTCAGTGAATTTAACTATGCACATAAACTAAGAGTACATATTTAATCTAACCATACCAATGTTTGCGAATATATCATCGACCATGGACATAAACTAAGAGTACATGTTTAATCTAACCATACCAATGTTTGCGAATATATCATCGACCAGTGCTCCCATTGTCATTGACTAAAAGAAGCCCAAGAATCTGAAAAAATAACCAGACGTTAACACAAGAAACATACAAGCAGCATGTTTAAGACCCAAATGGCCGACAACGAAGCCGCAGGAGGAGAGGAGTACCTCTTCAAGGTGGTCCTCATCGGCGACTCCGCCTTCGGGAAGTCTAACCTCCTCTCCCGCTTTGCCAGGAACGAGTTCGATCAGAACTCCAAGGCCACAATCGGGGTCGAGTTTCAGACCCAGGCTGTGGAAATCGACGGCAAAGAGGTCAAGGCCCAGATCTGGGACACGGCGGGTCAAGAGCGCTTCAGGGCTGTGACCTCTGCTTATTACAGAGGCGCGGTTGGGGCGCTTGTGGTGTATGATATCAGTAGGAAGACTACTTTTGAGAGTGTGGAGCGCTGGCTCAATGAGCTTACTATGCATTGTGATACTGCGGTGGCAAAGATGTTGGTAGGCAATAAGTGTGACTTGGAGGATATTAGAGCTGTGACTATTGAAGATGGCAAAAGCCTTGCTGAAGAAAAGGATTATTCTTCATGGAGACGTCTGCACTTGATGCTACTAATGTTCAGGAGGCCTTTGAGGTGGTAATCCAGGAGATTTACAACAATGTCAGCAGGAAAGTCCTGAATTCTGATTCTTACAAGGCTGAGCTGTCTGTTAATCGAGTAAGCCTGGTGAACAAGGCAGATTCAACGAAAAGTCGATGTTGTGGCGGATGATCTCTATTCCTTCAGTTGTACTTGTCTTTAGAATGTTCTCTTTTCCCCCATCCCCAAAGGAGAAAAGGAAATGGTATTACTTGATTGTTTTACAGGTGATTACTTGGGTTATTGATGACTGTGATGGTCATTAGTCTATCATCGGGGATTAGCTATCAATAAGACTATTTTCGTAATGTTCGTAGTTTGAAGTTCCTTGTTTTTTTTTTTTTGGACAACGCTCTTCCATAAAACAAGAGAAACTGAGAAAGGATAGGAACTACAAAGATGCCCCATATCCAAAAGCTACAAACAACAAACCGGGGACCCAACCCAACATAAGAAATGCCCATATTGAGACTAACGAAGCAGCAAAAGAATCAATACACTGGAAAAACAAAAAAACAGTATGCTTCTAATTCCTAAAGCTGGAGCAGACGAACACGATACGACTTCTCATATGATAAGAGTCGGTGCAGTCAACACCAATTCTGTTTGCCAATTCATGAAGTTGTCGGAGGACAAGGAAGACCATCCCTCTTAGAATATGGACCAAGGAAGATGGGGGTCGAATAAACCCAAGATTCAGGGCACATCTTCCTCAAGGATAGTGAGGCAACATGATCGGCTGCCAAGTTCGCTTGACGGGGAGTCCACCTCCATGAGAAGGTTCTGAAGAAACAAGAGTCATGGCGGATCCAATTGATTGTGGGAATGAGGCTCCAATGTGGTGTAGTCTTCGAACCATTAATCGCATCAACCAGGTTTTGTGAATCTGATTCGAAAATGACTGATCGGAACCGAATTTTTTTTACGAGCTCCATCGCTGATGATGCCGCCATGGCCTCCGCCTCAAGCGCAGATGCTGCTAAACCAGACTTGGAGGAGCCAGCAACGAGACGACCTTCTGAGTCTCGCGCCACTACTCCGATTCCCATGAGATTGGTAAGCTTATCCCATGCACCATCACAGTTTAATTTGATATAGGCCGTGGGTGGGGGAATCCAATTGGGTGAGGGGGTTGGAGATGGAATATGATGATGGTTAAGGTCCCCATTATAGTGATTGTGGATGATGGGGGTGGCAGATGAACTTCTTATGGGGTTAGTGATGGAGATAGGGGTTCTTATGGGAACTGAGGATCGGTCTAAAGAGTAATTTTGGCGAATGAGAGGTGGGTGTGGATGTGTGGTAGATGTGGGAATGAGGTTTGGGTTGGGGGTCTCTAAGACTAGAGCAGTAGAGTGATTGATGAGAGAGAAACGGTTATGTGTAGGGATGGTGTATAACTGGTTAGATGAATGGGGAGGAGTGGTGATTGGGCTAGAAATTGCAACTGGAGGGCATGTGGGGGTGTTAAGGAGAGAAGTAGTGATTTTAGTGATGGAGGTGGGGGTAGCGAGAGAGCATGAAAGAGGACTTACAGTGCTTTTTGCGTGCAGGAACTCTTCCAAGGCAGTGGAGGCATGAGACGCGACTAGAAGAGGAGCAGGTTGAGCGTGCTGGAACAAAAATTTGCACCTCGCTTTCCAGATTTCCCAACAAGTGAACGCCACAAGGGACAGAAGATAAGAGCTAGCACTGCTCAGTCAGCCCCGGTAAGGCCTCCCACCATTTGTCAAAAGTAGTGATTTTTTGAGCATTTATTCTGTAACATAGAGGGCTGGCAAACCAAGTTTTGGATGCCCAGAGACACAAAAGCAAACAGTGTTCAACTGTCTCAGGGTGGGTTAGGCACATAGGACACATCAGGGTTTGAGAAATGCTTCTCTTGAAGAGGTCATGCATTGTAGGCAGAGAGTTTGATACGACTTTCCAAAGAAAAAATTTGATTTTTGGTAAGGTGTTGGTTGACCAATTGATTTCCAAGTGGCTTGGGGGATGTGGTATGAGGTACTTGCTTTCAAATCTTGTTTTTGGGAACATTGGGAGTGTTGCAGGTGATACCCCTTGTGTTTTGTTTCTATATCCTTGAGTAGGCTGGTATTGTGTTAAAAAAAAAAAGGGCTGATTAATATGGTTAATATTGCTATACATCTATGTCATGGCAACAATGGAACACAGTATCTTCTATCATCTACCAACTGACCTCAAATTCATGGAATAAGTTCCTCCAGTTTCAAATATTTTGAAATTATAGAATCAAAATCTACAATTTGAAGATGAACTAGGAATTCTGAGATTGAATATTACTCACAAATAGAATAAAAAATATACATGGTTAAAACTTAGTTTCTGATTAACAAACTATCCATTTCAAGCATGTTAAGAGTTTCACAGGAGCAAATTCATCAAAAGTAAAAGATATTAACATAAGAGAAAGAGATGGACAAGAAAGCTGAAATGTTGTTGCATGAATCTTGTTTTGCTTCATAATAGCCCTGAACAAAATGTAAGAGCGTAATCTCATAATAATAATAATAATAATTGGGGGATGTCTGTGAGTAACTCATCTCTTCAAACCTTTAACCCAATCCTTAACAATCAAATTAGAGACTAAAAACCATTCTACAGTATTAATACCTGAAATCGAATCAGAAACTTGAACTCAATTCAGTTTAGTAGATGATGGTGGTGCTCCTTGAGCTCCTTCCAACACCACCGAGTCAACGACTTCAACCTCCTCCATAAACCTCCTCGGTGGCAAAGTGAACTTAATCCTGTTTCGGTCAACCCCGCTCAACACCATCTTCAAAAATTAACAAATATCACATGTCCCGTTGTTCGGTATCTAAAGAAATATACAGGGATCTCGAATTTCTTACCGTTTCGTCCATGGATGATAAGCCGATTTCTGGAACGCTCCTTTGATGCACCGGATCCGAAACCGACGACTGATGGCCAACAATCTTGGCAAAAACCCACAGGTTCCGCCCCAATTTGGATTTCTGTTCCAACAGTTGATATGAACCAATTTAATCGCTCTGCTTTCGGTCGATGCCGGCAAACCCACAAACCCTAGATTTGAGTTAAGAAGAGGAGTGAGAAGAGATCGGTTTAGTCGATTAAGTATGGGAGAAAGGAAGAAATGAAAGAGGGGCTAGTCACCAGTCCAACCACGAAACCAGGAAGGATCGCACAAACAGCGCGTGCAATCACGCCCCGTTAAATTTGCTTGGTGCAGCTGTCCCACTGGTGCAGTGAATAGGCTCTCCTATAATTTTATATGTAGGTACTAATAGAGCCGCGTGTTCAATTACTCTCATTTGTCTTAAAACACAGTGAGTAATATTAGATCACTGAACTTTTCTATTTGCAGTTAAAATACACAACTGGCATATCCAATGGACATTTTGGTTTCCTGAGTAAGTTCTCTTCATTGTACAAGTTACTGTCTTAAAAATTATTTTTTATAGAGTTGATACATTATTTTGAAATAGACCAGAGTTGCATGTTGTGCTAATTGTTCTATTGTATGAAATTTGATTTGTCCACCCTCCTCTGCAGATGGTAGACCATATTTGAGTCTCCTTTATGGCAATTTGACAGAAGAAGAGAAGAAAAAAGCTGTAGAAAAAGTTAGCATTTTGGATGAAAGCATTGCCAGCTTGAGTTTCACCATTGCTCAACTCGCGTTGTACAAAATCAAGTACAAAGATACAACGCTGAAAGCATGGGCGGAGCCAGGATTTGAACTTATGGGGGGTCCGTATATAAAATATCGATTATACAACCGATTACTATAACATAAGATGAAAACGCAATAATATAAAACAACGGTCAATTAAAATAAAATTCATATAAGTAATGAGTACTCAAACATAATCAATCAAAACATAAACGATATGTATTTCTCACTTGCTACAAACTAATAAAAGCAAATAATGTGTCACGAAGTAGCCTAAGTAGTACCGTAAATCCCGATATAGGGACGAAGTAGTGAAAACTGAAAAGCTACAAATGCTAATGATTGTGAGGAATTATTACTAATTATTATTTTAGTTGTAAATTGAATACTATCTTTGTTGTTTGTTCATAATATATGATGATCACGTGCGTAATGCATGGGTAGGAGGGGTATAAACTCTCTTAACATTACTTGAACTTAGTATTTAAGGGGGGTTCAGTAGCAATAATCATACATATGTCATTAGTTTAGTTAATAAAATACCCATACATATATGTATCTGTATAAAAGCTAAGGGGGGTTCGGACCCCGTGAGGCCGGAGTGTAGCTCCGCCTCTGGCTCAAAGCTTTGGAGAAAATTGCTGATTATACCCTTCCATTGCCGCCTTAACCCATATTTTTTAGTGCATTTAGACTCTCTTCAGTGCTCTGTCTATTTGCAAATTTGGGGTTTTTTGGGAGCATGATTGAGGCATTGGTTGAATTACAAAGGTAGATACTTTGCTTGTTGTTTGTATGTAGCTTTCGTTGTGTTGTTATGTTCTTCAATTCTCTGGCACTTTGCTTTAGTTGCTAATCTAGCCTTCGATTTACTCCAGTTTTTGCTTCATTTCAATTTTCATTTTTTTGGAATTAATCTAGCCCTCGATTTGCTCCAGTTTTTGATTCATTTCAATTTTCATTTTTTTTTGGAATTAATAAATTAACTAGCTCTCAATTGGAAGATAATCTATCTTTAAAAAATCCCTTTCTGATCCCCATCGTACTCCAAGAGAAAACGAGTGTCCACCGGCCACCGCCTAGGGTTCGTTTTACTGCATAGCCGATTGGCTAATAGGAAGGCTCAATCAGAGCCCTCTTCAGCATGAATATTCTCATCTGGAACTGTCAAGGCATCGTCAACAGACGAACTCGCCATGCACTCAAACTTCTTGTTCAGTCTCATCAAGTACATATGGTCTTTCTCTCAGAAACCCATTGTACCAGCAGACAACATGCTTCTCTCTAGAGAGCGATTGGCTTCCCACATATGGCTTGCTTCGACAGAGTCGATCGCGCAGGTGGGCTTGCTCTTCTGTGGGACGATTCAATTCGGGTTTCGGTCAGGGAAGTTAATTTCTTCTATATCGATGTGGATGTAACTGATTTGGAGGATGTGCAATGGAGATTTACAGGTTTTTATGGTCATCCAGATACGGGGCAGTGCCACCAGTCTTGGGACCTTTTGCGCTCTTTGTGCAGAAGGGATCGAGAAAGACAGGTTGTCGCCGGAGACTTCAATGAAATACTGGGATTGAGGGAGAAGTCAGGCGGTCGGATTCGGGATGTGGATCAGATTACTGCTTTTCGGAGTTGCTTAACAGACTGTAATCTTGATGATATGGGAGTAGTTGGAGGTTGGTTTACCTGGAGCAACTCCAATACAAAGGAGTGATTGGATCGGGGAGTCTGTACTCTGGCCTGGCTGATGAGCTATAGTCACTCCCGAGTTCGTGCCTTGCCCCCCAGTAGATCAGACCATGCTCCACTCCTATTGGAAGTGCGTAAAGATAGACCAGATTGTGATCAAGAGAAGCGGCCATATCGTTTTGAGGAAATCTGGTGCTCTGATCCAAACGTCCCTCGAATATTAGAACGAGCTTGGACTCCTCCACATGCTGGGATTCCAATGGTGCAGCTTTGCCGGAAAATTAAGGATTCTGGCAAATCCCTGCTTCAATGGGATAGATCAGTGTTTAAGGGTAGAAGGAAGGAGTTGGAGGAGGTTCGACGCTCTCTTCATGTTCTTATGCATAAACCATTTGATGAGAATGATCGAGATGAGAAGGTCTAGCTGTCCCATCGTTTGAATGAGTTAATGTCATTAGATGAAATTTATTGGAGACAGAGGTCTCGAGCTATTTGGCTTAAGGATGGGGATCGTAATTCCAAATTCTTTCATAGGAGTGCTTCAAATAGGAGGAAGAGGAATAAACTAAAGGGTTTGTTTGATAGGCTTGGTGTGTGGCAGAATACGCCCCAAGGCATTGAGAATGTTGTCATTGGTTACTTTCGGGATCTCTTTGCAAGGCAGGAACCGAACACTGATGCTCAGAATCAAGTGTTGCAGACTATTCAACCTCGCGTTACCAATGATATGAACCAGATCCTCACGGCCCCATATCGGCTGGAAGAGGTGAAATACGCTCTATTTCAAATGCATCCCTCCAAAGCTCCTGGCCCGGATAGAATGTCGTCTTTCTTCTTTCAAAAGTATTAGGATCTTGTTGGTGTCGAGGTGAGTAATGCAGTCATCTCTTTCCTTACTACTAAAGATATGCCCCATGATCTAAATTATACGAATGTGGTGCTCATTCCTAAAGTGAAAGAGGTCCAACACATGACTGAGCTCCGCCCCATAGCTTTATGTAATGTGGTTTATAAAATCACATCAAAAGTTTTGGCAAACAGGTTGAAGATTTTTTTGGCAGATGTAATCTCCTTTGGAACAAAGTGCTTTCGTTCCGGATAGATTGATTTCAGATAATACGTTGGTGGCAGCTGAATTGGCTCACTATATGCACAAATTGAGGCGAGGTAAAGAGGGCTTCATGGCTTTGAAGTTAGATATCAGTAAGGCCTATGATAGGTTAGAGTGCGATTTTTTCTACAGAAAATATTGCTGAGACTTGGTTTTGATCCGCATTGGGTTGATACTATTATGCATTGTTTATCTACGGTTCGTTACTCCTTCATGATTAATGGTACGACGAAAGGTTTTGTTATTCCTCATCGAGGACTCAGGCAAGGGGATCATATTTCTCCCTTTTTTTTATTGTGTGCAGAGGGCTTGTCGGCTCTTATTTCTAATTCGGTTGATCAAAGACATTGGAGAGGTCTGGGAGGGTGAGGTTAAATAGAAGGTCTGGGAGGGTGAGGTTAAACAGGGCTTTGAAGTAGTATCGTTGGCTTTGGGTTGGTGGGAGGACTTTAAGAAGGCTAGAAGGTCTACAATGGTACCAAGGACTGTTTTCTGGTCTAGATGGACGAAACCTTCAGTTGGGTTTGTTAAGCTTAATGTTGATGCTACATTCGATCCAAATACTGGAAGATCTGGGCTAGGAGGAGTTTTCCGTGATCATGAAGTTTTATGCTTAGGAGCTTTCACCAAGTTCATTGTGTCTGCCAGCTCTCCTCAACATAGTGAACTCCTTGCAGTTCTTGAAGGTGTTGGATGGGCTCAAGTACATCATCTGTTGCCACTAGTTGTGGAAACAGATTGTCAAGTACTAGTGGATGCTGTTCAGTCAGGTTCGTTGGATTATTCTAGCATTGGTTTTCTTCTATCTGATTTGAGAGAGTCTTCGTCTCGCTTCTTATGCGAGGTTGATTTTTGTTAAAAGAGAAGCTAATTCGGTAGCTCATGCTCTAGCTCAATATGCTCTGTTTTCTCAGATGAACACAGGTTTCTCTTTTGTAATTCCTCCGCATGTGGAGGAACTTATCTCTTTTGATTGTAATGATCTCTGATTAATGAAAGAAATTTCATTCCCCTAAAAAAAAGGACATATAACAGAAGAGGTTCATTAATAACTTTAGAGAATGTTCCAAAAAGTCCTTATTATAAAGACTTCTAACCTAAAGAACCCAAAAAAGGCCCAAAATGCAACAACTTTAGGGACACTTTAGTATTCAACCCAATCCACAAGGATATGGTAAAAGAGGGAAACCTAAAAAATAAAAATAAAATTACATCATCTTCTACTAATGTAGCACAACCGTAACTCTCCAACAAGTGGCTGTTTCTGAAAACTACCAAGGCTTTCTTCTGTAAGTCGACCCTCACCTTCTGGTTCGACGAAGCCCTTCTCAACGATCTTCCAAAGCCCTTCTGACCGAAGCAAAATTGTCATCTTCACCTTCCAGAAATCATAGTTTTCTCGACCAAAGATGGGAAGAAAAGAATATGAAACTGGAGTGTTTTCTTTAGGACTCATCTTGGCAGGATGGTACAGCGGACGCCCAATATGAACGAATCGCTCTGATACCAATTTGTTGGATTGGTCAGAGATGGGAATAGGAAATCTGAAAAAAAAAGTGATATGGAGACAAAGGTTTCTGAGTTGCTACTGCAGAGCTCTTGTTTTCTATTGATTTGAATTGATACAGCAATACAACAGCAAGAGGTATTTATAAGCTGCTTAGGACTCTAGACAATTCTATCCTAGAGACCGAAGAGACTCATTGGAACCTAATACCTCATTGACTTAGCTGTTACAACAGCTAACTACCTCATTAACAACTGAACCAGAATGCTCTAGAGATAAGTAGAAAGTACATTAATTCCAACACAAGCATCAGATCTCAGCGACTTCGACCACCTATCGCCGACCTCCCCTTCATCAGCTTTTTTGCGACGAAGGCTTTCAGTGATGGTTATTTATGGGCAAAAGGCTTTGTTCAATTGATAGATCGTCGAAGAAAATTGACGTTGGAGGGCCATACAACAATGTCATAGAGCGGAGGCCATGAACGGCCGCCATAGTTGGACCCTAGGGTTTCACATTCTAATTTTATTGCAAAATAACTAATTACTTTTTTCTGAATAAAAGCATACTGAAGGTATTGATATTAGGCTAAAAGATTACAGTCAGTGCAAAACATCAACAATACAAGCTGGTGGAATGGAGATCCACACCTGTTGATGTTCTGAATCATAAGCAACATTTGTTAATTTATAAGCAACCTGATTACAAGATCTAGAAGCATAATTAATCTCAATGCTAGGCCGAATATGCAGCTCGTTTCTAATATCTTAACATTGTTCAGTAAACTAAAATCACCATGAGTGCTTGCTATATCCTGAACAGCTACTAAGCAATCAGTTTCTATAATCACATTATGTAGCTGCTTTGCAATAATAAAATCCATAGCTTCTCTAATAGGAATTAACTCCACATGCTTAGCAGATAACACATGGGAAATAGGCTTATTGTATGCAGCTAAAAAGAGACCAGAGCCATCACGCAGTACACCTCCCACACCTCGCTCCATGGTTGTTTGTAGATAAAATGAGCCATCGACATTCAATTTGAAAAAAATATTACCTGCAGGTTTCCATCACTACCAGAAGAAATGCTTTAGCCGACGAAAATAAAAAAATCAGGCTGACGAATTTTTTTTTTGTCGGCTAAAGTCCACTTTAGCCGACGAAATTTCCTTCGTCGGCTATGGTCAACTTTAGCCGACAAAATTAAAATTTCGTCGGCTGAATAATTTTTTTCGTCGGCTATAGTCTGTGAACTTTAACCGACGAAATTTTAAAAGTTTAGCCAACGAAAGTTTTAAAAGTTTAGCCGACGAAATTTTTAAAACTTTAGCCGACGAAATTTGAAAAGCTTAGCCGACGAAAAATATAATTTCGTCGGCTAAAGTGCCTTATATTGCAGATCTGGACAACAACTCATCTGGAAAAAAAAAAAAAACTATACGTAGAACCTTCAAACGCAAAAAAGTTGTGAAATAAGATATGACCAGAATGGTGAAATACGTCTACGGTTGAAAAATCACGGTATTCCGGTAAATTCTCGGTGCCGATAGTTGCGGTCAATGTAATTTACCCTTATTATTCACTATGCTGCAGATTTGGCGTTTGGTGTCCGATTGACTATTGTGATACCTTTCCGGAAGCGTAACAGCCCTACGAGTCAAACTCATTGCTATTGCTATGACATATGGGCCTTTTCGGCCATCCGAGTCCGTTTAGGGCTTCAAAATGCAGTTTTCTTATTTCCGATTAGAGTTGACCGATTTGATCGAGGCCTTACGTTGTCGAATCCAGTTGAATTTTTTACCATAGACATCTTTCGTCATAATGATCATATCTGAGGGTCGAATTTTGGTTTGTAAATTTTAGTCATCGGAATCACAACGTGTCTTACTATTACCGTTATTATTCCCTGTGGGGAGCCCTATCGTCGGAAGGTAAATGTCTCAAATTTTTATATGGGCAGTTGCGTCTCATCTACATGAGAGTTTTTCGTGTGGAAGGTTTGACCAAACTACGTAATATAGAGGGAGATATGAGCGTTTTCGTGTGATAAGTGACGATGGAATATGGTTGACCATTTCGATCGAGCCCTTAACGTTGTCGGATCCAGTTGAATTTTTTACCATAGACATATTTCGTCATAATGATCATATCTGACGGTCGAATTTTGGTTTGTGAATTTGAGTCATCGGAATCACAACGTGTCTACTAATGTTGTATAACTTGTTTAGTAAGTTATACAATTTTGTGAACCAACTCTATATAAGAAGCAAAATTATCAAAAATATCGTGAAATAAGATGTGTTCATAATGGTGAAATACGGCTATGGTTCAAAAATCACGTAAATCGGGTAATGTCTCGGTGCCGATAGTAGCGGTCAACCCTATTTACCGTTATTATTCCCTATGGGGAGCCCTATCGTCGGAAGGTAAATGTCTCAAATTTTTATATGGGCAGTTGCGTCTCATCTACATGAGAGTTTTTTGTGTGGAAGGTTTGACCAAACTACGTAATATAGAGGGAAATATGAGCGTTTTCGTGTGGTAAATGACGATGGAATATGGTTGACCGTTTCGATCGAGCCCTCAACGTTGTCGGATCCAGTTGAAGTTTTTACCATAGACATATTTCGTCATAATGATCATATCTGATGGTCGAATTTCGGTTTGTGAATTTGAGTCATCAGAATCACAATGTGTCTACTAATGTTGTATAACTTGTTTAGTAGGTTATACAACTTTGTAAACCAACTCTACATAGGAAGCAAAATTATCAAAAATCTCGTGAAATAAGATGTGTTCAGAATGGTGAAATATGGCTATGGTTCAAAAATCACGTAAATCAGGTAAGGTCTCGGTGCCGATAGTAGTGGTCAACCCTATTTACCGTTATTATTCCCTATGGGGAGCCCTATCGTCGGAAGGTAAATGTCTCAAAATTTTTATATAGGCGGTTGCGTCTCATCTACGTGAGAGTTTTTCGTGTGGAAAGTTTGACCAAACTACGTAATATAGGGGGAGATATGAGCGTTTTCATGAATTTATAGACTTTAGCCGACGAGATATTAAAAAAGTCGTCAGCTAAGGTCAAAAAATTTCAAAATTTTTTGGGCGGTAAACCAAAGTTGGAGGAAAATTTTCAAAGGACTTTAGCCGACGAAAATATATGAAAAGTCGTCGGCTAAAGTCGAAAAATTTTCAAAATTTTCAACCAAAATTTTTTGGCGGTCAACCAAAATTTTCAAAAGAGTTTAGCAGACGAAATTCTTTATTTTCGTCGGCTAAAGTTCTTTATATAGGAGTTGTACCGAAGATGGATGGTAAGAAGTCTATTATCTGCCAGATTTTCTTCTCGGCCTAGCTCCGCCGTCAAGCAACCGGAGACCGCCACACTTGTCCCAAAAGCTTCGCCGTCGTCTCTACTTCATTGCTGGATAGGTGGTGCATCGAGTGGCGCCGCCATGAGGGATAAATCGAGCTCCAAAACTCCGCCGGTTCGGATTCGGTGTCGATCGAATTTCTCCTTCCTTAGGTCACCATTTGGTGAGTTCTATATATGGATAAGTTGAGTTTGATTAGTACTACGTTCCTCTAGAATTTGGTAGCTCGATTCGGTGTGTGTGAAGAGAATCGAAGATTTGAAGTTTTTAGGGTTTAAAATTGGGGATTTTTATATTTTGATTCAATTAACCTGTTTAGGCTTAGAATTGGGCTTCGACTTCTTCTAGAAAGTTGTTCGAAATGTTGAGAGGAAGATTCTGTCAAATTTTTGTCGTGATTGGAGGTGGCCGAAAGTTTCTGCAGTTTTTTTTTTTTAAAAAACCAGCAACTTTAGCCGATGATATTTAAATACTATATTCGTCGGCTATAGTATTTTTTAATTTTTTTATAAGGTTTAGCCGACGAACTATAGCATATTTCGTTTCGTCGGCTATAGTTCTTTTTTAATTTTTTTATAAGGCTTGGCCTACGGCTATAGTTATTTTTTAAAATTTTTATAAGGTTTAGCTGACGAAATATAGTATATTTCGTCGGCTATAGTTATTTTTTAAAATTTTTATAAGGTTTAGCTGACGAAATATAGTATATTTCGTCGGCTATAGTTATTTTTTAAAATTTCTTATAAGGTTTAGCCGACGAAATATACTATATTTTGTCGGCTATAATTATTTTTTTAATTGTTTATTACACACTTTAGCCGACGAATATCTTAATTGTTTCGTCGGCTAAAGTCTGGGAAAAAAAATCAACGACATGTAAAATGAAAAGGAAAGGAAGGGAGGTTGTGGTACCAAATGCAGAAACATAAAATGCTAACTTAGCGAATACCATAGAGGGTAAGTTCAACGGGGAATAAGTTACAGCTGCCAAAACAACAAAAGAAACCAAAACTCCAGAGCAGGTGGGTTCCCCATGGATCAGTACTAGACCTTTCCACAAAGACATACCGACTTCAGATGCTGCTCTTCATGCAAAACAAACCAATAATTTATCATCTGTTGGTAAGAAGCAGTACAGACTTGACGGAGCAAGTAAAGTAACACACAAGTGTAGCATGTATGTAACTACCTAGATTACTATCAATATATAGTTACATGGATAGTTACATGCATAGTTATATAGGCAAGATAATATAGTAACACAAGTGTAGCATGTATGTAACTACCCAGGTAACTATCAATCTGTAGTTACATGGATAATTACATAGATAGATAGTTACATACATAGTTACATGGATAGTTACATGGATAGTTACATGCATAGTTACATGGATAGTTACATAAGCAGGATAATGTAGTTACACAAGTGTAACATGTATGTAACTACCCAGATAATTATCAATCTGTAGTTACATAGATAGTTACATAAATGGATAGTTACATGCATAGTTAAATGCATAGTTACATAGATGAATAGTTACATGCATAGTTACACAGGCAAGATAATAATGTGGTTACACAAGTGTAGCATATATGTAACTACCCAAGTAACTATCAATCTGTAGTTACATGGATAGTTACATGCATAGTTACATAGATAGATAGTTATATGGATAGTTACATGGATATACAATTACATAGGCAGGTTAATGTAGTTACACAAGTGAGATTGTGGGATTTATTGAAAAACAGGATGGATTGTGGGATTTTCGTTATATACTACATGGACAAACTTTCCAAAGAGGAAACGTTTAACAGCACATTGAAGAAGGACGATGTTCTGAAGTGTAGAGCACAAGTGGTGAAGAGATTTCTTAACCATCGACACAATTGGTACTCAATACATTATCAGCAGTAGGTTCACCAAGTTTAATATCAATGTTTCATCAATTGTATTTGAACAGCTAAATAAAAAGATTATTTGTATGGAACATATTTCAATTAATACAAATTGTTTTGCTTTGTCATCTTCTACTTCTGTGTAAGAA
This sequence comes from Fragaria nilgerrensis, assembly GCA_010134655.1. Classification (NCBI taxonomy): domain Eukaryota; kingdom Viridiplantae; phylum Streptophyta; class Magnoliopsida; order Rosales; family Rosaceae; genus Fragaria; species Fragaria nilgerrensis. The sequence goes on from CM020977.1 coordinate 13,427,833, forward strand.
AAAAAAATGTAGCTTTTTTTTCAAGCGGTTTGCGTGACTAATGGTTGTAAGTTTTACACTTCCTCACCTCACTAGTCATGTAACTATGCATGTAACTATTTGTGTAATCAGTCATGTAACTATTTGTGCAACTAGTCATGTAACTAGTGATTTAATTGACAATTGAAGTAACTGGAATATAACAGGCTATGTAGCTAGTAATGTAACCAACGGTTATATGACTAGTTACATGGCCAGTCTCATGAAACTAAGCAGTTACATTACTAGTTACATAAAAGATAGTTACATGAATAGTTACATAGCTAATTACATGAGCATTTTGAGTTTTGGATAGCTACATTGTCAGTTACACGAACACTTGCTTGGTAAGTTGGTTACTTTGCAGCGGACTACTGCCGTCGCGGTGTAGCCGCACATTACAAATACCAATAAAGTATCATCACTAAATGCTAGTTACATTATTAGTTACATAAATAGTTACCTGGCTAGTTACATAAACATTTTGAGTTTTGGATAGCTACATTATCAGTTACATGAACACTAGCTTGGTAAGTTAGTTATTTTACAGCGGAACGCTACCGTCACGGTGCAGTCGCATATTGCAAATATTAATAAAGTATCAGCCCTCGCAAGCACATCAAGGTCTACTTTGATCTATCGAGTAGAATCATGCACCTTAATTCTTTCATAGACATTTCATCAAACACTTGGTGTGCACCTTAATTCATTCATAGACATTTCATCAAACACTTGGTGTCCATGACCAAATAACATAACTAAGTAAATATTCATTTACAATCTAAGCAATGAAAAATTCATAAGGAATGCATTCTTATTCATCGAGTAGAATCATGCACCTTAATTCTTTCATAGACATTTCATCAACACTTGGTGTCCATGACCAAATAACATAACTAAGTAAATATTCATTTACAATCTAAGCAATGAAAAATTCATAAGGAATGCATTCTTATTCATCGAGTAGAATCATGCACCTTAATCTTTCATAGACATTTCATCAAACACTTGGTGTGCATCTTAATTTATTCATAGACATTTCATCAAACACTTAGTGTGCATGACCAAATAACATAACACATATCAAATAGAACAAGCAAATATTTATTTACAATCTAAGCAATGAAAGATTCATAAGGAATACATTCTTATTCATAAAGGACATACTCAAAATACACAAAACTCATGGATTCAAGATTTATTTATTTATTTTTAGATATGGAGCTTGAACGAAAAGGTTGAAGTTGTGGAGCTTCGAGTAGGCGGCGGCTGTCGTCGACTTCCAACGTCGGAACCGTCACCGATTCCGGCCAATTCTTCACAACGACCAGATCTGATTCTTCAACAACTTCGAGCCCGATCGCAGCTTTTTCCTCGCCGCCAAACTTGGCCGACGTGAAGGAGCACCGTGCCGCGACGTGGTGGAGCCTATCTGGTCCTCATGTCCGATCTGGATGTGAGAGAGAGAGAGAGAGAGAGAGAGAGAGAGAGAGAGAGAGAGAGATGAGAGAGAGAGAGAGAGAGATGAGAGGTGAAATTAGAGAGGATGGTAGAATGGTCATGTAAAAAATGTGAAAATAGACCTTTCAATCATTTAAGATGTTATAAGGTGACCATTTTATTATGTAACATGTTTTAATGTTGTCATTTTTATTATCTAGAACATTTAAAGACTTTTTTTTTGTATCATTTATACCTTTAAATGGTAGTTTAGTGTTATATGTCCTTCATGTTTTCAAATAATTTTATGATCAATTATTCTGAAGAAAAAAAAAAAACCTATGATATATGCTTTGTCCAAATTGATGCATCAAAATATATAAGTGAATATATCTTAAGGTAGAAATTAAATTAATGAATGATATATGTATAAGTATATTAGCCCAGTGGTTGGCTGTTTCGTCTACTACGGACAAGGTCACAGGTTCGAAACATATAGCAACGTGGAGATTTTTGTTTATAAATTGGATTATGACCTATTGGAATGACGAAATTGCCCATTGCAACATCAGCAGATAAATGAGTCTTAACTGTTAGGTATGAATTTGTTAACGGTATAAAATTTGACGTAGTAGAATGATGGAATTTGAAAGTTGGGTATGAAATTGAAAAGAGCCTTACAATTCGGAGGTATTATGTAATTAATCCTATATACAAGTTTCTCAAATTTTATATCTGCAATTAATGTGTAATACAATGAAGGGAAATGATTCATTTCATGCAACTCTTATTTGATTTAACAAAGAATGAGAATACATAACCTACCTGAAACCTTAACACAATCTGATCATAGTCCCATCTTACAAGCAAGCAATAATACTTGTTTTTCTTGATTTGGGGAAGATATCAACGAGTGCTGATTCATTCATATATATTATATGATATGTTGCAAGTTAAGCTTATGAGCAAAAATATCAAAAATGGCGGCTTCTTTTTCGACGCCACTGTTGAAGGTCAATTCCATAGCAAATGAAGACAAGTAGTACATGTTCTTGCAGGTAAAGTTTATCATCTTCATTCATTTGACACATCACACAATTGAATCTAACTAATCTGTCCACACTAGTAGAAATAAAGGCTTAAGCGACGGGAACAAATCGTCGGTTAAGTGCTCATTTTTGTCGTTTTCAAACTTCAGCGACGAAACCGGCGTTGCTTAAGATTCGTTGCATATGACGCGTCTTATAGGTACTTAGTGACAAAACCATATAATCCGTCGCTTACGAAAACAAACCAAGCGACGGGAATTGTTTATGTCGCCACAGACCTAGGCGACGAATAATTCACTTAAGCGACGAACATTTTTCGTCGCTTAAGTTGTTCAGAGACATATGTTTTCCTATCGTTTTACCGTTAATTGATGAAACTTTTTAGTTTAGCGACGATCCTTTTTTCGACGCTAGATTTAATGCGACGAATAATTAACTGAGGCGACGAAAAGTGTTTGTCGCTTAAGTTGTTAAGCGACGTATGTTCTCCTGTCGTTTTACTGTTAAGCGAAAAATCTTTTTAATTTAACGACGAGCTTGTTTTCGTCGTATATTTAATGCGACGAAAGTTTCCGTCGCTATAGCCTTATGCGACAGAAGACTTTTTTGGCCTGTCAACTTTTAGCGCCTAATTTTTACCCTTAAGCGACAAAAATAAGCATCTTAAGAGACAAAATATTCGTCGCTTAGCTTTTAGTTTTTTTGAAAAAAAAAATAATTTTATTATTAAGAGATATAATAATTCAAAAAGATATTCCTGTAAGTAAATAATTAATTCCTGTAAAACCAAAATAAATTAACCAAAATATTTATATTACTAATAATAATAAAGTTATCGTACCGACCAAATAAATACAAGCTAATATTGTTTGTACAATTATTTAAACTAGAAAAATCTACTGATTTCCTAAACTAATCGAAGAAGTGTCAATGCCCTATCATCATCGTTGTCTCGAGGTTGTTGGCTTAGGACTGAGGGTGAACACATAGGCTGTAGCCCTATTCGAGCCATGATTTGATCCATTTGCAACTTCAACAGTTGATAATCTGCAACAAACTACTTAGCGATCTTTTGGGCTTTTTCAGCCCTCTCTTGTGCCTCAGCCGCCTCCTTTCTAGCAGCCATTATCTCTGCTATCGCCTCATTATTCGGTCAAGAGCATGAAGGGGAAGATGTTGACCTTCTGCTCTTCTCTAGGACGCCTGCTCGTCCAATACCACGAATGTAAGACCCTTTTGTTTCTCCCATAGCGTTTTACACAACACTTAGTTGAGTTGACCAGTTCAAAGGAGACAGCTGATCCGGTGGGATGTCCGAGTGTTGAGTGCTCTGCAAAGTCTTGGTAACAACACCTTGTTCCTTCAAGTTTTTTTACAATTATAAAATAATATACACAACTCAAATTATAATGTTGAGATACCAAATGCATACTGGTCCTAAATAACTTAAGAATACACAAGAGAACAAACTGGGCAGCTAATAAACAAGACTACTGTTGAACATGATCTAGATAAACCTACTCAAATTTGGCAATAAGGTTCCCTGTAACGTATGCAGCTGATGCCATTCTAGCAATCAATAAATATGCAGCTACTGAAATAAAGAACCGATTTGAATAATAATCCACAACAAGTGAATAACCATTAGCATAGAAAAGAAACCACAAATTGATCACTTTTCTGCACACTGCAAAGTCTAGATCTTTCTACCTACAGCGACAGATATGGACGGAAAGATTGTACCTTTACCGGAAGTAAATTGGATTAAAAGCTTTCTGCTCTAGTGGATTTGGGCCGGGCCATCTTACTGCGCCTGAGCCAGAATCTGTTAAAGATCAATTGGGTGTTGGATTTAGTATTGAAGTGGGGAACTTTCTGGGCTTGTGTGGTTTCTGCATACGATTTAGATAAGAATACTGATTTTTGATGTCTGTGTGTGTTTACCGAGAGACTCATATACATGAGGTTGTCTGTTTTATTTTGCATTCCAAGTCACTCTGAAATTTCTTTAGTTTGATAATTGAATTTTTATACTTTTTCTGAATAGGCATTCATCTATTTGATAGGTAAAATAGTACTGAAACATTGAGATGAGTGCTGAATTGAATGATTGAAGATCAGTTGCAAAGAACATTTGAGATTAGATTAGTGCTCTAAGAGCATCTCTAATGATATAGTTATTTGGAGTGTGTCAATTTTTATTTTGACATGTGATATGGCCATCCAACAATTTGATTATGTTGTGCTCCATCATAATGCCTTTTAACTTAATTATTTTATTGATTTGTTTTTTAAAAAAAAAAATATTTATAACTTAGTTGTTAGTTATTAATAACTTATTTTATTGGTTTGAACTCATGACCTCAAAGTTGTTAGTTAAACACTTTAACCAATCAAGCCACAACTCAAAGTTGTTATATATTTTATTGATTTGTTAAAAAAGCTAAAGCCATACAATGCCTTAGAGCAAAGAAAAAAAAAATGAGGTGCCCACTATTAAACTAACAAAAGAAATAAATGACTATGACAAAGTGGATTGTTAAATTTGACACGATACTTCAACAAGATTATTACTGTATACTGCCATATCATGTTTGACATGTTAGTTGGAGGGCAATGATAGTCAAATATATGTCCACCATGGCAAATAACAACTTGGTTAGAGTTGCTCTAACTACTCAATTGTATTGTATAATGTTTCCCTGAATAATGATTGAGCTATATTTCTTATGTGCTTATCCTAGGAATTAGATTGAGAGAGAATGCTTTGTTGCCTATAGGTATTGTGTTTCTTCTATACTGGTTGACTCTGAATCATGACCAATGAATCACTTTGAATTATTCAGTGTTTTTGAAATGGCATATCCGATGACAAGAAAGAAATATACCCTCCACTAAATCCAAGAAAGGGACATCAACAAGAACGAAGAACAATGGTTAGTTTGCATTTAACCATAACGGTGTGTCATTATATTAGACGAAGATTTCGAATTCTAGGGCATCATTTTATAGTTCCTCTCAGTACCAAAAATTATTGGGACTGACCGTACCCTTTAAGCAAAACGTAAATCAATGGTATAATACAATCACGAATCTGCGATAATAGTGTTTGTTACTGTAAAATGTACCTGGAAATGACCAACTCTTTTCATTGATTATAAAAGATATTCAAGAAATTGTAAGGTGGATGTTCAAGTGTACATAACTTTAGTGTTTGATATGTGAAAATATGACTACTGCCTTGACCCTCAAGCATGTTTCTCTTTTGCGTTCTGGCCATTGAATCATTCGTATTCGGCCGGCTGTGATTATAATAAGTCGATTGCCTGCCGTAACGATTCTTCAAAACTAGGAATCTATTTCGGACGGCAACCGGCGTTGTTCTTGAGGTTTGGTTGAAGACATCAACAGATAATTCTGTTCTGCCTGGCATCCTATGATCTTTTGTTTATGTTTTTCCTGGAAATGCCTTCATCGATACTTTTGTCTTGCTCCTTTTGTCGATCTCGTTCTTTTATATTACTTCCCCACACCTGTTTGATTTCTACAGATAAGAAAACAGACCAGAATTTAATAGTAGGATGCTGCTTCAGTTGGAGTTGATAGACGATTCATATATAGAAAAGGAAACGTCAGAATGAAAGTTACAAAGTCATTTTCATCGGTTGCTTAAGCTTATTTTAACCTACTATGAAGAAACTAGCTAGCATGGAAATCTTAGATAACTCAGCACCAAATCCAAGCCGACCAGACGTCACAGCCTGCAATGATGTCTTCGGAAATTTTCCATATTCCCAGACAAACATCCTTACAAAACATTAGCCTGCACAAGATAGTCAACTTATGCAGAAAAATGTAATGATATGACGTCTAACCATATTAATGTTACGTTTATTTAAATTATAAAAAAAATAATTTTAAGATAAACTCTTGCGTTTTACTTAAACATGAGGAATCAGAATGGTCTGGATAGATTCCTTAACAACCCGAAATTGATTGAAATTCTAAAAGAAAGATGGGTTAAAGAATCAAAGACTCTAGAATCAAATTTTTATACTCATAATATCTACCCTCACATAAACAACATCTTTTTTTCGTGTAACTAATTCCATTTAATATTCTGATTTCACATTATAAGTAAACAGCTCAATGAAAATTAAATCTCCACATACAATTTCATTCCGTCTCTGGTTCATTATTCATGATCAATTCAATTCCAAATAAGTAAATATATCAGACATGTAGTATTAGATGCTATAGTTTACTTGTTATTACAGTCCCTGCATATGGCAGTGGTAGCTAGGCAATATAAGCAAATCCATTATTCCTTTAGTCCCAAATCCCAATGATGTATCAAATTCATCTGATCCTTAATCATTTCGTCCCTATCTAAATTGGCTGCAATATACCAATAAAAGAGTTGAGACGAATTTCCATTGATTGAATTGACTTGGTTACTTAATTAAGAAAGAAAACGAAGTAGTTTTGAATCAGGAGTTCAGGACAACAATATAGTGGAGCTACCTAGGCCTCTCCAACCAAATAACTAAGCGTAACCTTCTTCCTTCTTTCCTTTCTGAATGCAGGCCCTGTAACAATGGCTCTCTTCAACTCAGCTTCACACCTCCAAACACAAACGTTCCCTTCTCTTCTCATTAACATCTTTCTTTTCCTATACCTCCTGCAAAATGTTGTGTCAGTTTCCTTCAACTTTAGCAATTTTACTCCAAATATGAATGAATTAAATTTCGAAGGTGATGCATTTCCATCATCAGGAGTTATCCAGCTCACAAAGAATCAAGTTGATGGTCCACTCACTAGTAGCACCGGTCGAGCCTCCTACGCCTTACCGGTGCGCCTTTGGGATGCCAGCACGGGGAGGCTCACCGACTTTACACACATTTTTCTTTTGTCATGAAAGCCTTAAATGAAACATACTACTATGGTGATGGCATATCTTTCTTCATTGCACCATTTGATTCACAAATCCCCTCGAATTCTAGCGGTGGGTTTCTTGCACTAGTTAGCTATGATACTGCTTTTGATGCTTCCAAAAATAAGTTTGTTGCTGTTGAGTTCGACAGCAATAACAATACTTGGGATCCAAGTGGTGATCATGTAGGAATTGATGTCAACTCAATTGTCTCGGCGACTAATGTTACATGGAAAACCACCATAAAAAATGGATCAGTAGCAAATGCATGGGTAAGTTATAACTCAACCACCCATAATTTGACTGTTTTTTTAACTTACGCCAAAAATCCTACTTTCACCGGTAGAGAATGTAGCCTTTCATACATAGTTGATTTGAGGAATGAGTTGCCTGAGAAAGTGAGAGTTGGTTTCTCTGCCGCCACGGGTTATTGGGTCGAAATACACAACATTCTGTCCTGGTCATTCAGCTCAAGCTTGCTGGAGCATAATAATGGGGCAAACAAAGTGAGGTTGGCAGCTGGTCTAGGCACCGGTTTTGGTCTCTTGACTTGTGGACTAGGTCTGTTCTGGTTCATTACATGGAGGAAAAAGGCTGCCAAGAGAGATGACGATTATGACATGTCTATGGATGATGAATTTGACAAAGGAACGGGGCCAAGGAGGTTCACCTACCGCGAAATAAGCCGTGCGACAAACAACTTTGCCGAAGGAGGAAAGCTTGGAGAGGGAGGCTTTGGCGGTGTCTACAAGGGTTTGTTAAATGAATCCAACACAGAAGTTGCTGTCAAGAGGGTATCTAGAACATCAAAGCAAGGGAAAAAGGAGTACGTAGCGGAAGTGAGGATCATCAGTCGATTAAGGCACAGAAACTTGGTTCAACTAATTGGTTGGTGTCATGAACAAGGTGAGTTTCTTCTTGTGTATGAGATCATGCCAAATGGGAGTCTTGATTCCTATCTGTTTGGAAAGAGCTACAGTCTAAGTTGGGCGGTGAGGTACAAAATAGCACTTGGCTTGGCCTCGGCTGTTTTGTACCTTCATGAGGAATGGGAACAATGTGTGGTGCATAGAGATATCAAGTCAAGCAATGTGATGTTGGATTCAAATTTCAATGCTAAGCTTGGAGATTTTGGGCTTGCAAGGCTTGTAGACCATGAGTTGGGTTCACAAACAACTGTTTTGGCAGGCACAATGGGATATCTAGCCCCAGAGTGTGTCACTACTGGTAAGGCTAGTAAAGAATCTGATGTTTATAGTTTTGGGGTAGTTGCCCTTGAAATCAGTTGTGGAAGAAAACCAGTTGAAGCCAAAGCAGAAGCAAGCAAAGTGAGGCTTGTGGAGTGGGTTTGGGATCTCTATGGGAAAGGCCAAATACTTCAAGCTGTTGATGAGAGGTTGAAAATGAAATATGATGAGAAGGAAATCGAGTGCTTGATGGTGGTAGGGTTATGGTGTTGCCATCCTGATCCCACCGTTCGGCCGTCGATTAGGCAAGTGATCAATGTTCTCAGCTTTGAAGCTCCAATGCCAAGCCTCCCATCAAAGTTGCCTGTGCCAATGTACTTCGCTCCTTTGGATATGTGCAAGTTTGCCTATACATCATCTAACTTGACAGGGACATCGGTTAAAGATCGAACTCAATGTTCTTGTACTACTTGCACTACATTCAATTCATCATCAGCAGGATCTTCAAAAGCTCTGTTAAAGTTGAACAAATCTGTGTGTAGCATGCTTCGTTTTTTTTTTTTTTATTGTTTGGTTTATTTCTTAATTTCTAGTCATGAATCAAAGAGAGTTCATTTTCTTATTGTTTCTTTGATTGAGGAACTTCGCTTACTTAGATATATAAGCTAGTGTGTTCTTATGTTCTTGTTAATAAACTCTGAATGACTACCTTGTAATAATTAATCCAGTTTAGGTTAAGAGTTGTTGATTCCTCATAATTTTGGTTTTTTTTTTTAGAAAATTCCCGCTAGCCCTAAATTTAGAGATTTTTTTCCCATTAACAAAATAAGATTCTAAAATTCCCATCAACCCAAACACACTTAAAGTGTTATTCCCACTAACCAAATTTTCAGCATTTCAAATATTTTTGCTGACTATAATACCCTTCTTTTTCTCTCTCCGTCTTCTCCAGATCTCTCTCTGTCTCTCTCTGTCTCTCTCTCTCTCTCTCTCTCTCTAGAAGCGACGGCTAGACCATGACGCTCGACCTCGATGTCGACGACGCGCAGCCGTCTCCCTTACGACGTGTAGTCAGTCCGCGACCTGATGCCGGCTACTCTAGTCTCGATCTACGGCCAGTCCCTCGACCTCATCACCCAAACGTCGTCGTTTCCAACTTCGGTACAAGTTCAACATCTGTATGCCCATGGCCTCCGGGATCCAACGCCTTACACACGCTGGCGACATGAGCTTCCATAAGGTATAAATGATCTTGAAATTTTAGTTTTGAATTATCGAATTTGAAATCTGTTATTGAATTTGAAGTATGTGAAATCATGTAATAGATATATGAGATCAGATCTTAATGTTAAGCTGTAGGGATTGGATTACCAAAGTTAGGAGTGAGCTTTTGAAGTTTTTGATAAATAGATAACATAAAAGAAGGCTGCACTGCTCGGATTTGTGTGGATATTGGCATGTGTGGCTTAAGTGAGTAATTTTTTGGATGTTGGCATGTGTGGCTTAAGTTTGCTTCGAAGTATTTGATTTTGAATCTTTGATTGGAGAATTACAGATCAATGCTTGGAGAACACATTCAGAAGTGTAAGAGAAGGTTCAAGGATTCGTTGGCGAGTTCTGCAATGACGCAGAAGGGGATTCAAATCCCAGGGGAAGTCTACTTAAAGTCTACTTAAATATAACACTAATCAACTTAAATATAATGATTTCTCACATTATTTTCTGTGGAGAATTCAAGTTTTTACACAACCAGATTTCTTCTAAGTTAGATAATTTGAAATATTTCTTCTTGAATATATAATAGAGCATTATGAAAAATTGTGCAGATGCCTCTTTCTTTTAGCTTATAGAACCAGAGGATGTTGCTTTGCTTGTGAACCAATCTACCGTTAATTGTGGAAGAGAATCCATAAAATGGTTCCGATACGACCTTTGGTTCGATCATTCAAGAGTCCAAAAATTCATTAGTATCTTTTGCTTCAGAATCTGTTCTTTTGTAAATGCAGTACTATTCTTCAATAAGATGAAAGCAATATTTAGAAAGTTGATGCATGGTGGTATTCATCATCAAATGTATTAGTTGAGTCAGGGAAGTGATTTGAACTTGCAGCTGTGAATATATGTTTGAGGCTCCTGGTTACTGAAACTTGTAGCTTTTTATATTACATTGACTTTGTTTTCTGTTTTTATTTTGGTTGTGATTGGTAATAATAAATCATTTCTTTATTGCATCCATGTAGGACTGTTTACATTGAGTCATGTATTTGTTGAGTTTTGATTGTGATTGTTGAGTTTAATTGATGATTAGTTGGGTTTTTGATACTGTGGCAGCTGCATTTAGTTACAGTTCTTTGGCTGGAGTTTTTTTTTCTTATGATAGAATGCCATATTTGATAGTTTGGAGGTGTTTGATGGTAGTCATGTCTATAGTTTTTTCTAAAGTATGTATATGTTTTGATTTATAACTTTTTTCTTCCACTAAACATCTGAGCCGATAAATGCATATTTTTTTCCCTAAAAATGGTGTTGGCGTGGCTAAATGCATTTTGGGTGTGTGTGAAGGCATCTCCCATCTTTCATGTATACTGCCCTCAATAGGAGGTCCTACGGCCCCAGTAGGAGGTCCTACTGACCCTAGTAGATGGTCATACTGTCCTACTGCCCATAGTAGGTGGTCTTACTGTCTTACTGCCCCTAGTAGGTGGTCCTACTACCCCTAGTAGGAGGTCCTACTAAGCCTAATAGGAGGTCCTACTGAGCCTAATAGGAGGTCTTACTGACCCCAGTAGGAGGTCCTACTGACCCCAGTAGGAGGTCCTACTGCCCCCAGTAGGTGATCCTACTGACCTCAGATGGTCCTACTGACCCCAGTAGGAGGTCATACTGTCCCTAATAGATCTCCCGACAAACCCCTTACTGCCCCTAATAGAACCCCTGATGAACCCCCTAATACCCTCAATAGACCCCCCCTACTGCCCACAATAGACATTCGGTCACGGAGTCCGGTCAATGACCATCGGAGTCCGGTCAACAGTCGCCGGAGTCTGGTCAACGGTCGCTGGAGTCCGGTCAACGGTCACCTGAGTCTGGTCAACGGTCATTAGTTGTGAGAATCCGGTCATAAATATTTATTTCAAAATAGACATTCTATTGTTCTTATAATGGTCTATTGTGGTTTATTTAATTCATTAAAGGTATAATTGTCTTTTTGTTGTTTAAGTTGACTCTTGAAAATTTTAAAATATGATTTTGTTAGTAGGAATAAAATTCTTAAAAGTAAGGCTAGTGGGCATTGTCCTTTTTTTTTATGGATAAGAAACAAATTACAAAGAGAACCCTCGCGCACACCCGCCCCTAGAAAGATCAAGCTGGAAGGCGGTAGCCGAGGGAAGCGGAAAAGAAGAAACCTAATTTACTCTATGACATCATGGGAACATATCTGGTACCCATCGCTTGGTATCATAATAGTCAATCGAGCCTTTATTTTGTTCTTGGTTATGAAAGTATAAATTTCTGATTTAAGAGGCCCATAACGTTAGGTGATGCTGCAATTTGCTACCTTGCTGTTGCTTTATTATTTTTATTTCGCATATGAATTTAAAGAGTTTTGGCCATCATGAGACCCAACTATCGGATGCACGCAGACTTACAAGATGGAAAACTTTGGATCAACAAGGTCTAATTGCTCTCATGTTAGTTGGGTCCATGCATGTCATTAAAGTGTAGGGCGTTCATAAAGTTACTGAGTTGGTGGGCTGTCTTCCCTGGCTTCCCCCAATAAAATATCCATTTAAAAAAAAAACACATTCAACGAAAAAAGAAAAAAAGCAATCTCAAACAAAAGAAGAATGCATATATAAGTCATATGGTTGAAAAATCAATAATTTGAAACTTATTACAATCAGTCATCAAAATCAACGCACAAACATAACATTGTTTCTTCCATATGTGGTCTCAATATTTTTTTTGCAAACAGTAGCAATTAACATAGGAACATACAGATGCTAAAATCAAACCGAGCGCTCCACAAAACGCGGTTCTTCATCTAGGATTTTAGAACATGAGCATGTTTCCTTCCGACGGCGCGTTCAATGATGTTGCCGTCGGACAAGAGTTGTGGGTGGCCAATCGGTGGTCGAGCCTCTATAGGTTGATGGCGGTGGAACAAGAGTTGGGGGCTATTTAGGGAATCAACAAAAAAATAGTTACAGGCGGTTTGTGAGTTGTTGTTTGGGTTGCCCTGACAGAGATAGCTCTTGTAGCCGGTTATGCGAGGCAGATCGCATTGTGACAGTGATGATTGGAAGCGGTGATGGTGAGAAGGCGGCAACGGTGGCCTATTTAGATCCGTCTCTCTATCAACGATGAATTAGGTTGAGTCACTCTGCCAAATTCTTGTGCAGATTTATAATGAGTTGGATAATATAGATATTTAATTATTGTTTCCTAGCCTCTAGCCATCCTCGTGACTTTAGAATTTAATTATTTCATCAAGTACTTTTAGTCTAGCGGTATAATCTTTCCTTAGTAAGTGAGAGATTATGAATTCGAATATACTCATAAAAAAATTAATTATTTCAATATCGTTTCTAAAGAAAGAAAATTTGGGCACAACTAAAATAAGAAATCGATCAATTGAGTGTCCTTACATGACGTTCTAGCTAGCAATGGCGGAGCTAAAAAATTTATTTAAAGGTGTCAAAATATAAGGTGCTTAAAAATACTTTGAATTGTCAAAAATCGATAATTTGACACTATATGAAAACTACAACATAATTATTCATAATATACTAACTAAATGAAGTACGTGATGAAAATCAATTGTGTACCGTAAATATTTTGGCACATCTAACTAAAAACAAAAAATTTTATATATTTATGAATGAAATACTTCGACATTTCTCAAGATAGAAAAACTAAAAAGTTTTCGTGATATCAACAATACCAATTAGTTTTTACCAATTAATGTAGTGTTTTAATGTAAAAAAAAAAATTAAATCTTTACCAATTAGGTAATATTGTACTTATTATTGCTAGTAATAGGATTTTTTTTTTGAGAAATTATTTTTTATTACAATTGTAATGGCAGAAAACTAAGACTGGAATTCTGCCACGCACGATGAAAATTTCTCCACTTCCCAAGCCAAAACTATGAAATCTTCAAATAATTATCATGTGGGGGTGCCATGAAGCAAGAACTAGTGCTTTTTAAACTCAACAATCATACTTATAGCAAGAACTAGTGCTTTTTCTTCCTAAACTCAAAAATCATACTTATAATTATGGATTAATTATACAATAAAGTAGCAATCAATACTAGTGCTTTGACCCTATATTATGAGAAATTTTTCAGTACTACGGGAGGACCACGTGACAGTATGACGTGGTCCTACATTCAATCAAATATTACATCAGCTATTTTGTCAAAGACAATTTTGAGTTTGTTGTTGCTTTTTAAACCTTAAACTATAAACTCTAAACCCTAGACCCTAAACCCTAAACCCAAAACCCTAACCCCTAACCCCTAAACCCTAAACCCTAACCCCTAACCCCAAACCCTAAACCCTAAACCCTAACCCCAAACCCTAAACCCTAAACCCTAGTCCAAACTCAACAAAGACCCATAAAGGTCTTTTCATAAAAAATAGAAACCTTAGTTTATATTTTAGTTGTAATAAATCTACGTGTTAATATTTTATTAGAATGTAGGATCACGTCATACTGCTACGTGGTCCTCCTGTAGCATCTAAAAATTTCTCCTATATTAGCTCCGCCTATGCTTTCTAGTTATGTTTTCTTCCTTATTTATATACATGGTTGTTATGTAATTACGCTGAATATCAATAGGTTGACAGCTAGCTTCAAAAAAAATATACGAGGCTTAAATGTTTCCTTCTCTCATATCATTCAATCCAGATAAAATTGTAACATATATTTATTGCTAACAGATGCGAATTGCAAACCAAAATTAGCAAATATCATTATAATACCAGATGCAAAAGAAGAAAATCTAATCAAATTTTTTGACCCGCTCGCTCACTCAGATCTCATTTTGGCAAAATCTAAGGAGTCCAAATTTGCACATCGCCATATATTCATTAGTTACCCAATACAGAAAAATAATATCAAACATCAATATCCACCTACCACATATATGCAAATACATTCTTACTGGTGATTCAAGTATATATAGAACACACCAACCAAAGTAGACAACAAATATACAAATAGGTAGTCCATTCTTCTGGTTGGCTGTATCTGCTCTTACAGTGTTGAAGTGTTATTTTGACAAGGTAATGTACAATTTTGGATTCTTATATGCATTACATTTAAGTATTAACTTGTTTCATTAGTTTCAGACTGGAGATTTCACTGGTATGCAAATATATAAGCACATTGCTTCATTTTCTATGGATTAATAAACTTTTCTTGATATTGCATTCATTTGCTTGTTGTTTTTTTTGTCTGCTTAGCACTCATGTTCATACCAATAAACGCAGAGTCTATTGTCATTAGTGATAACGGTTCTGGGTGAATGCTGTATTGTCAAAGGTGTTTTGAAATCGGCAGCAGTAAGATATAGGAGATCCTTAAAACAAATAAGATTGTACCGCACACCCTTCCTGACAAATCACAATAAAATTAAAAGAAAGTAAAAAATTTAATTAACCAAACAAGTCAAATTTCAATATAGCATTCGAACCGCATTATCTCATGTAATAAAAAAAATTATCTTAGAATTGAAGAGATATACAAAATAGAATACTACCCGTTGAACTTCACCTCAAATTCAATAAGTGAGAGATCTGAGTTCGACTCATTGAGAAACAATTAAATTTTAATTGCATCTCGTCTTGTATCTGATCAGACTAATGAAAAAACCAATCTTGTTTGTTTTATAGACCCTTTGAAATGAAAATATAACGGTGCGGCCTAGAATGAAAAATCACCTTAAAAAAAAAAACTATTAACGGAAAGAACAAAATCACCATAAAAAAGAAAAAAAAAACCAGTATCATTTGGTCTATTGACATCATTGCATTAGTTACTTTTTTATAAGTGTGAGGTTGTGAGTTTGACTTGTTATAGCATTTCAGTTATTTATTGATAAAAAAAGAACAAAAACAAAAACCATTCAGTACCTAAAAAAATTAAAAAGGTGGTGTGTCCTTGGGCTTTAGATAAAAAAAAGCTTCTTGTAATGAGTGAACTTTTCTCGCTACCGCCAATTGGGCCTTCTATTGGGTAATTTCTTCTTATTCGGTTTTGGTTCAATTAGGCTCAAAGCCCAGTGTAGCGTTTCCCTCCCTGAACACTTTAAAAAGCCCGCCATTTCATTTTGCTTGGAGCAGAGAAATAAATATATCTATTTAGCTTGACCTAATATGGTGGGTATGATTGAAATCATTAGAATGTATCGGTTCCCCTTAAAAAATAAAATATATCATTTTTGGCTCTAAATATTACTTTCAAAGAAGAAATTATCAAAGTTATACACGATTACAATAGTTTCAAATGACATCTCTTATGAATTCGGGTATTATAAACCAAGTTTGTTACTAAAAACTCAGGTTTACCTCTTGGATTCCCATATTCAAATTTAGGGTTCTGGAACAGTTTTCTTGAAGAATTTCAGACAGTTCCAAATACCTATATAATGGCATCAGTGTAAGACAAATAGTCCATGCATCGTGCATAGCCCTCTTGACACGTTGTACACCTTTTAGTTTCACGGACTCGAAGACTCCTCCATTCCTTGCTTCCTTTTCGTGATTGTTTACCAGTAAAGCTATGTCATCTCCTAACTCCATATAAAAACCCTAAAACCCTTCCCTGTCATCTTCCTGCAGATAAAGATTCTTGTGCAGCGCAGTGGGTTCTCTTAGTTTTCTTTAATCTCGTTTTGGCGTGAGCAGTGGGTTAGTTAACGAACTCTCTCTGCAGCTTTAGTAAAGAAACAAAGACATCCGAACCACGAAATGATATACTTGGAATTGTTTTGGGATGCATGTCAAAGTGCTTCTGGGTTTGGTTGTGGATTGTTTATGGAACTATTTGGTGACCTAGATATGCAGAAGTACATGGCGTGAGATTGGGATTCTCTTGTTGTTTAACTAACTAATTAAAAGCAGTGATGATGATTTGTGAAAGAATTTAAGAAGGCCTAGAAGAGTCGTAGAAGGTTTAGCATAAACGACAACATATATTAACTACTAATAAGATATGCCATTGGGTGTCCAAGGATGCAAATGGATGATTGTAGAAAGAGTTGAAAGAGCTAGATAGATACAGGGTGGAAAAGTAACATAACTACGAAATGAATTGTTGGTCCGGTCTAGCTAGGTTGTGAAGCATTTTGCGATGTAGGACGAGTAGTATATAGTCAATTTTTCTTAATCTAAGCATTTCGAGATGTAGGCTACCGTAGAATCTTTAGTAGTATTTTTCAAATAAAATGGTGATAGATTGTTAGATGAAATGTCTCAAAGACTTGAATCACTTAACGCATGCGTCACTATTCCACCACACTACTTGTGACCATCTCCTCATGTCTTTGTTCCACCATATACACAAGCAATGATTAAATCAAAATGCTGGGGCTTTGGTTCCGTACTTCCTTGTCTTTCTATCATCTAGGGTAACACAGATATGCATGTCAACTTCGAAAGTGCGATAGTGAACTAGCAGCCCTATGCTTGAGGGAACCCAATTATATCCCACTAGCAAAATAATCTATACTCGCATGCTACATTTGCATCCCAATATATATGGATTCTTTTAACGTTTGAAAGCCTAGCTTGTTCCTAGATGATATTAGAATCGAAATAGAAGACCTTATAAATGGGGGAGCCATTAGACATGAAAAAAAGGTAGTACGTGGTTCAAAGAAAAGTGTGTTCAGAGATCAATGTCACGGGAGCGAGCTCGAAACATAGGAATGTGTATGTGGCTCCCATGTTCAGTATAGTTTGGAGTCACATGATGAGGGGAGGGGAGCTAGCTAGATGGATTCTCTATCTAGATTTGTTCTTCTTCAATGTGCATATATAGCACTGATATTATCACTCCCATTGGAATAATTATTTTCCATGGTATATGTGGTATAAACTTCTATTGGCCTTTGGTACCAAATTAGCTTGTAACTTAGGAAGGTGGGTAGAGAAGAAAGTCTTGTATAGGGTTTACCTCAATTTCTGGTTAGGGTAGTCTAATATAGAGAGCCACAGTATCGAGTCTACTACGAAATCTGACTAAATTCATAATAAGCTGAAAAAGTAGAGTCGTTCTACATTTTTCAAGCTACAGTCGTACATTTAATCTATGAGAACTTAATCATTTCATGATCTTTAGAGTGTAAATTGCGAACTTATGATGAGTATTTTTCACGATAGTGTCAAAATTCTCCATAGACCCTAGCTATCATGGATTAGTATGGTTAAGATTTCTTTTAACTCCTATTATGAGGTTAAAAACGTGTTTACTAAGCTATTAAGAAGGGTACATGCCTAGACGTTAAACAATGTACGAGGGTAACAATTAAAAGATTGGATGATTAACTACCCTGGTATTCTTCAACCGAGGGAAACGTAAAAGAAAAATTACGAATAAAACTAGCTATGAGTTAAAACCTAAGATTGAAGGAATTGTTAGGTATGGTCGTATGGAGTACAAGAAATTGCTTTAACAAGGCAGAGTTTGTAGCATTATATTCCGAGGTCTAGTGTGAAACTGAGTCAGTGGTTTTCTGGCTATAGAATCTCTATATGCCCAAGTTATTTTTGGTTACAATATCTGCCCAAGTTGAATTCAAGCTTTCTTAGATTAGCTCCATAGTGGGTTTAAAACTGAAAGCAGCCAAAGACATAAACAATGACCAACTCCCCAAATGGTTTAAAGATTCAATTCAAAGATTGGTGAATCAAGTATGTTTCAAAGCAACAAAGGCCATGCTAATTGCTTTTTGGGGGATCCCTTTGTAAACTTCATGTAAACGCAGAATGATTTAGGGATCAAAGAATGTCCACATTACAATGTGTATATGAACATAGCATATATAGTTAACACTTTCCCACCACTCCTCAAGCCTTTTAATGAGTTGGTTCAAGTTACCCACTATATCATGGAGGGGTTAGTCCTAAATTTAGGATTTTATGGAGTGGGTAGACTAGATTAAGAATCCAAGATCATCAAAAGATGATGTTGTTGGTGATATGATTTTCACTGAAATACATTGTACATTTTTTTTAATTTTCTTTCAAAATTATTGTACATGATTCATTCTTCTAGTTTCTCTAACTTGATCACATTTTGCTGAGTTGAGTAATTGTTCACTACGTATGTCCTTATTGAAAGTTAGGCAAAAACCCTACTGCCATCTTTATTTACCAGTTCTAAGTTAGAAATTGAACCTATTGAAGCCCCTTAATACCAAATACATACCCTACAGTATTTCACTTTGAAATTTCAATACGGGTACGCGGCTTCAAACTATTTGTCAAAATTTGGTATAACAGCACAAACATCTCTGAAAAATTACTCCCAAATCCATACATTTCAACCCTTTTAGTTTGTTTTGTTAACTTATTCTTCAAAATATTGTCAATGTTTGGCCCAAAATTGTCAAAAAATTCAGTTCACCTTCTCCTTGCCAATGTCATATTTCTGCTGGACAAAATTACCCTCTTCACTCATTACATAACCCAAAATTCAACAAGGTGATTACAGGGATATTAGGAACATAATATATAATTCAACAATGTAACACCATAGAGGAAGCAGATAACTTAAGCTGCAGTTATAACTTGTATAAATATATGTCTGCACGTTTTAGAAGCCTTAAGGATCCATAAAGGAATTTTATTGATGATCATAGAAAGTACACATTTCTAATAATATTTACTCTGTTTCTTTGTCCCCCTCTTTAAGCTTTCTTTTGCCTCCAAAAATTCAAGATCCTTTACAGGGAAACTCAAGGTATATTTAGCCATTTTCTTTGGGAGCTTTCGCTGCTGGTGTTTCAATGAAGTAATCCATATACCATGTTAATTATATTGATTTTTCAAATGCATGTTCTTTCTGTATACTTCATATGAACATGAAGGAGCTTTTGTTCTGAATTTGCAGGGTGGACAAAAATGGAGAAGATGAGGCAATGGGGTTGGCTTCTGGGGTCATTTGCAGCAATGCTTCTTCTGGTTTTGTTCTTGGCTCGTGATGGAAGTTACGACGAGACGACGAACCCAGTAAGGTTAGTCCTCTGCTCTATTTCTTCTCCTTTCATACTTCCTCTGTTTCTGTCTTTGTTTTATCTCATGGTGATCGGTGAGGCAAAGCACGAGAAGAGAGAGAGAGAGAGAGGAGAGAGAGAGAGAGAGAGAGAGAGAGAGAGAGAGAGAGAGAGAGAGAGAGAGAGAGAGAGAGAGAGCATTGTGTCTTTAATGGTGAAGTGAAAATGTCTGTTACTTTGGCCTGGAGCAATAATCTCCTCTAATCGCCGTGACTTGCACATTGGTGGTGCAAACTGTTGGAATTGGAAGAAGCAGGGTAGTAGTAATGAGCAGAGTCCCTCTCAATTAATTACATTTACTGGTGTTATTTTAGATATTTGATTTCCTATGATCTTGATAGCTGAGAATATAATGCATGCTTTGAAATTTAAAAATAATTTCTGGATGCTTCTAGTTTTTACTATGTCTTCAGGTCTTCATCAACACATTCTTGTTCTTATTCAAGCTATCATTGCACCCATCCCTCTTGTTTTTTTCTGTCTCGTGAAGCATAACTTTTAGGAGTTTGTATTGTCTCTCTCTCTCTCTCATGTTGTGTTATTCCTTCCATATTTGCATCTCATAGGTTTGATTTTGCCTTTTACTTTCTTGCACTCTTCCCAGAGGTCACGGTTAGTACTAACCAATTCACATGGCAACATATGAGTAATTGTTAAAGACATGGATGAGGGAATGCTTCAATGATTTAAGCTGTTTCATAATTTTGAAATTTGATAACATAACAGAAGCATTTTTCTTTCGACGTATGTAACTTGTTGAATAACTGAATTAACAAAATATGCCTTCGATGTTTTGATTGCAGACGATCACTGAGGAGCATAATTCCTTGGCAACAACATGGTGTCAGTTTAATAGCGAAGAACCGCAATAGAGTAATTTCTTGTTTCTACCCCAATATCAAAATTGCTGTTTGACTAATAAGTTAGAGCTATAACTTCCACAGCTAAAATTTCAGCAGCATATATGAATTGGATCAGAACCCTGCGTTCTCCATATTGATCAGCTATATAATTTGTGGTTTACACTTTTATAGGTTGTTTTTGATAATGGCATTGTCAAACTCATTTTCTCTAATCCGGAGGGAAACGTTATTGGAATACAATACAAAGGCCTTGACATACTTGAAATGGGGAATGAAGAAGATAATAGAGGGTAAGTACACTACCTCCTTTATTATGGACGTTGTCTCTTAACAGTTGCGGGCAATTTGTTTGATGAAATGCTCCAAAAGTTGAGCAATGCAACACCGAGACTATTTGGAAGCATATACTTATCATTCCAATTTTACTAAGAAATTCAAGTTTTTCTTTGACATATATGAAAACTTGTTGCAGGTACTGGGATTTGGTCTGGAAAAAGAATACAACTGACAAGTAAGCACTCAATTAATCCTTTTACTTCTTCACCCGTAATACATTAGAACAATGTATTACCTAGTTTTAGCAGAAACTTATTTACATGATTCATGTGCAGACTACAAGCAACAAAATTTAAGGTGATTACCGCGAGGCCAGACCAAGCAGAAATTTCTTTCCTAAGAACATATGATGTTTCCCTCGGTAACGGCACGAACATAATTCCCTTGACCGTAGACAAAAGGTGTGGTCTCACTTCTGGATCTAATTTACAACACAGAATCTGTAGAGTACAGTTTACCTTAGCTATACTTGGTTCCAGGTACATATTGCAGCAGGGTGCTTCTGGTTTTTATGTATATGGAATATTCGAACGCCTTGAAGGGTGGCCGGGAGTTCAGGATATGGATCAAATTAGAATGGTTTTCAAGCTTGAACACGCCAAGTAAGTAGAAACTTCAAAAGTATCGATCCGATGATCTTCGTTTTTAGAGTTTGACACAGGGAGCATGTAAAAACTGCTTGTGAACTGAAACTCATTTACAGTTCTTGTGATTTACCATTTCTTGTTATCAATGGTCAGATTTGATTATATGGCGTTATCAGACACTAGGCAAAGAATGATGCCAACAGCAGCAGACCGTGGTAATGGTGAGCAACTTGCGTATAAGGAAGCTGTTCTTTTGACAGATCCAAGCAATCCTGAGTTTAGAGGAGAGGTAGATGACAAGTACCAGTACTCAATCGAGGACAAAGATAACAAAGTTCATGGTTGGATTAGTACTGATGAATCTGTGGGATTCTGGATGATCACACCCAGTGATGAATTTCGTACAGGAGGCCCCTTTAAGCAGGACCTCACCTCCCATGTTGGCCCAACTACCCTCTCGGTAAGTACCACTACCAAGCAAACTTGTCTAGCTAGTTTCTTTCATCATGTTCCCTTATGATTCTTATCCAATTCATTTGCTAAATGCCTAAATCTGAGATTTGCTAATATGCACATTGATACAGATGTTTGTTAGTACCCATTACGCTGGGAAGGATCTTGGGATCAAATTCGAAGAAGGTGAGGCATGGAAAAAGGTTTTTGGACCCGTCTTTGTGTATCTTAACTCGGCTCCAAGCTCAAAGAATTCTACCAGTATACTTTGGAATAATGCTAAACAGCAGGTAATTATAAGTTAATTACACATTCATGTTTAATTTCTATTACAGCGCAGTCCAGCTAAACTGTCCGGTTTCATTTGGTCTAATAACATTATTAATCTTGTTTGTGTATTGTAAGTTGTTAGGTAATAAAAAATAAATAATCCGATTAAACTAGTGACCTTAAAAATTCTGATCAGCTACTTAAAGAAGTCAAGATCTGGCCGTACAATTTCACTCAATCCAAGGACTTTCCTTCTTCCGATCAAAGGGGATCGGTTTCCGGCCAATTACAAATACATGATCGGTATGTAACTCATATCATACAAGGTGCATTTACGCTCATATCCAAGTTCAAGTTCTCAATCAAATTTATTTAATTAGCGCGTAAATTAATCTACATACGATAACAAAAGCGTTTGTATTTTTAGGTACATCAATGAGAGCCTTCTCCCAGCAAGTTCTGCCTATGTAGGATTGGCTGCACCAGGAGAAGTGGGATCATGGCAAAGGGAAAACAAAGTAAGTTCTCCAGTTGATAACGTTCATATCGTGCCTAAAAGCATCAAAAGAAAAAAGGTATAATATACTTGAAATCATCAAGGTGAATACATTATAAATTTCTTTCTTTTCTATATTGAACTGTCAGGGTTATCAATTTTGGAATCAAGCCGACGAAGAAGGTAGATTCATTCTCAAAGATGTTCGACCCGGAAACTATAGTTTGTATGCATGGGTTCCTGGCGTTGTTGGGGATTACAAATATGAGGCTGATATTACAATTATTCCAGGTAATTAAGTGATCTTTTTAACTTAACTTTTTCTTTTTTTTGTATAAAAGAAAAGAAAAACATAATAATGCTGTTACCAGAAAATAATTAGTAATTAACATCTGTACTTCTGCAGGGTGTAATATCAAACTGGACAATCTTACTTTCGAACCTCCAAGAAATGGTCCTACATTGTGGGAAATTGGCATCCCTGATCGAACTGCTGCCGAATTCTACGTACCAGATCCTTATCCGACTCTTTTGAACAATCTATACAACCACATACCCTCAGAAAAGTAAGTTCTCATGTAACTAACAATCAGTGCATTTTACTATTTAGTGTTGGTGTATGAGCTAAATCTCTCATTCTGCTAAAACCAATTGCTTGATGTAAATTGATTTCCATATACAGCTTCAGGCAGTACGGGTTGTGGGCGCGTTATGGAGAGCGATACCCTCATAGTGATCTTGTCTACACTGTAGGTGTCAACAATTACACTGATCACTGGTTCTATGCTCAAGTGACCAAGTACTTCCTTTGCCTGTGATCTTTTTAGTTCTGTAAATATCAAGTTAGTGTAGTATACTAATATGCATTGTGCCCTGCAGGAATACTGGAGATGAAACATATGTAGGAACAACGTGGGAAGTTGTATTTGAACTTCATAATGTCACGAATCCAGGAATATATACACTCCAGTTGGCATTGGCCTCAGCACATAATGCAGAATTGCAGGTACGTACTGTAAACTTGTATCAATTTGATATTTCATATCAATTAGTAATAAATTTCCGGCTAATTTTTGTTCGTCGGCTTCTAATCAGGTTCGGATTAACAGCCAGAGCGGCGAGCGACCTCTTTTCTCAACAAAGTTAATAGGAGGGGACAATGCGATAGCAAGACATGGAATTCATGGTCTGTACTGGTTGTTTAGTGTTGAGATACCGAGCTCGCTACTAAAGGAAGGAAACAACAGGGTGTATCTTTCTCAGACGAGAGGTGGTGAAACTTTCCAAGGAGTCATGTACGACTATATCAGACTTGAAGCACCTTCATCACACACTGACTCGCAAGTAGTGATATAGATGTTTCTTACAACAAAATTGACAATCCATTATACAGTAGTTAGTCATACCAAAACTAACCACATATTTCTTTTATCATAAAACTGGAACCAGGCAAGAAAATCTGCTCTTCGTAGTGTACACAGTTATGATCGATGGATGAATGCAAAAGTTACATGTTGAAGGAAATAATTCGATTTTCATCCAAACATGATTCTGTACAAGATTTTTCATTCTAACAAAGTGGGATTAGTACCTTGGAAATTTAAGTAAGTATAACAGTTACTAGCAATGTTCTAAAAATTGTCCTATAAGAAAAAAATAAAAATGTTCTTAAAAACGCTAAGCAGCATAAGCTAGAGAGCTAGCGATGGCAATGAGCCAAGTGCCTGAGCGGATATTTATATAGCGAAAACCTAAAATTATAGATACATTATAGTTGGTCGAAAACATAACAAAACAAGCATAACGTGTTGATTCTATCAGAAAAATCAAGTATTCGACTCGTCTAGACGCCATTTAACGCCTAAACAGTCATAGGCGGGTGCTTAGAAAGACTTTTAGAACACGGATTAGCAGCATATATTATCAACATCAAAACCTTGAAATTAGAATCAACCGTCATTATAAGACACCTATATTGTACTTAAGAACCAGCTAGCTATCTTCACATAAACACCATGGACGATCAACTGCGTGCAAACGCTGATAATTAAGATATATGATTGGCAAACGCGCGCATCTGCAAAAACAACCTCAAGCTCGTTGAAAAAGCTTTTCTTAGAATACTGGCCTCCTCCTCCTACAACTCATACAATTCTGGTACCAACGTCCTTCAGGAGCCCTCCTTTTAAGTTTGTTGAAACCGTTCTAATTATTTGTCTCTCAAACAATTAATAGAAAATACCAAACTACAATTCAAGTCTTCTTGTTTTTAAGTATCCGCCAATTCAGATAGGACCCCTCCTCTATTTAAGTTGTAGATACATGCAGTTCATATTTTCATCTCTAATAGAAAAAAGCTTTCTTTTAAGGGCTTAGTTATATAAATTAGATCTGCACTTTTTTAAGCCTTCTTATAGATATCCAGTACACCTTCGAATAGCTGTAACAATCTCTCGCCTTTGTTGTACGTACGTAGTAGCTTTGTTCTCTCTTTTTTTTTTTTTTTTCTCGTCGTAAACTAAATCACCATCAGCTCTGTGGTACCATACATTCCAAGCTTTCTTCATCACCACCATTTCTAATCTCCGGTAGTAAAGGTATTACAGCAGTCTTGATTGGGTTTTACTCTTTTTAACGTACAAATGCATGATCTACTATAGATAATATTCTACGCTGCTCTCAGGGTTTCACGTTTATGCAGGGTGATTGGAAATGCAGAAGGCGCGTCGGAGCCTGAAGCATTGGGGTTGGCTTGTTTGGACATTAGCAGCAGTGCTTGTTCTAGTTGTTTATCTGGTTGGTAAAAAAAAAAACGAGCAGACCACCCCGAAAACCAGTACCCTACTATTAAGGTTTGTCATCTGCTCTCTTTCTCCTCCTGCAAGCCTCCAAAACATTTTTTTTTCAAATTGTCGTTCTGGAAACATCACTGTAAATTTATACGTGATCGACTAGTAGATGTGTGCCTGAACTTATTAAAAAAATGTTTATGTAATGTTGAATTGCAGAAAAATGCTTGAGAGATATCCCAGAACACAACGGCAGGGCTTGAACATTCTCAAACCTAGTAGCGGGAGAAACTTTGCTAGACCACCATATCCAGGGATCAACATGGTAACAAATAATAGTGGCCGGAGGATCGTCGCCAGAACACAAAATCCGAGGGTCAGCATGCTAAGGAGTCAGAGCCAGGTAAAATGCAGCCCCTCATTTCCCTTTGATTTATGAACTAATAATAATCAATATGCATTATTCAGCTACTTAACATGTAAATATGGATTTAATTTGACCTTAACTCTACAAGCTTCAATTTTTTCATCCATTAACTGTATGAATGCCCCATCAGATTAGGCTGGATAATGGCTTAGTCCAACTCACAGTTTCTCGTCCCGGCGGAGATGTCATTGGTATAAAATACAAAGGAAGTGACAACTTACTTGAACACAAGAATCTACGAAATAATAGAGGGTAAGCACACTTCCTCCAATCACCACGTACATAATTGTATATGCCAATGGTGCCGATCTGCTCAAAAACACACCCTAAAGGAAGCAAAATCTTAGAGAAAGGAGACACATACTCCTAAAATTTCTGAAGTTAAAATAGATTATTGTGGAAGACAAAAGAAACGTTATTTTCAAGGTACAATTTTGCCTATATTGTTTCCAAATTGATTGAGGTGTATAAACCATCATGCAGGTACTGGGATGTGGTCTGGAACAAACCGGGAGGGAATTTGCATTATGTTGATAAGTAAATAAATCCTCATCCTTCTCTATATTCCTATAATTGGAAAACAAGTCTACTTGATTTTTGTTATTTAAGAATCACGTACATGTGCAGACTACAAGCAACAAAATTTAGAGTTATTATGGCAACGGAAGACCAGGTTGAAATTTCTTTTGTCAAAACATATAATGTTTCCCAGCAGCATAGTGCCCATGTAGTTCCCTTGGATGTTGACAAAAGGTGTGTTCTTAACCCTCTTAATTGGAAAACTTAAAACTTTGATGAATTCTCTCAATAACGGTACATTATACATGATTTTTTTGTAGGTACATAATGCGACGCGGTCGTTCAGGGTTCTATGCCTATGCCATATTCGAGTGCCGTGAAGGTTGGCCGGAAATGAAGATGGAACAAATTAGAATGGTTTACAAGCTTCAACATGAGAAGTAAGTAGAAAAAGAGCAAAAATTGTTGTGTACATCTCAAAATCAGCTTCTATAATATGGGAACTCACTTGTATGCTATCATGTCACTGCCAGATTTCAATACATGGTATTATCAGACACTAGGCAAACATTCATGCCAAAAGCCAGAGACCGTAAAAATGGTGAGCAACTTGCCTATCCTGAAGCCGTTCGTTTAACCAAACCCAGTAATCGGGCGTTAAAGGACAGGTTAGCCCTCTATAAATTTCCCTAGAATAATGGAAAACTCTTGCATCATTATAATGCTGCAAGAGTTTTTCTATTAGTTCAGTACTAAAACTACTAATAGGTTCTACATTTTTTTCTCAAATAAACTATTCCCTACTGCGAGAACTTCACTTTTCCTAAGTTTTGCGACATGGGATTGAGCTGCAGGTTGATGACAAGTACCAGTACTCAATGGAGGACAAAGATAACAAGGTCCATGGATGGATTTCTACAGACAATTCGATGGGATTCTGGATGATCACACCCAGTGATGAATTCCGTTCTGCTGGACCCATGAAGCAAGGCCTGACCTCCCATGTCGGTCCGACTACCCTCTCGGTAAGTACCAAGTACAACAATCCGGCTTTGTTCTCTCATCAATATGTGACACACTGACATCCCCATTCTTATGAGCGATTATGTTCAATCTTAATTTCTTAACTTCATATCACATACAGATGTTTCTTAGTACTCACTATGCTGGGAAGCAAGCTGGGATAGAATTGAAAAGAGGTGAGGCATGGAAAAAGGTTTTCGGGCCTGTCTTTGTGTATCTCAATTCAGCTCCAAGATCAAACAATTCCACCGGTACACTATGGAATGATGCCAAGGAGCAGGTAATAAGATATCTAAGCTTACATTCTTAAGCAAATTCAATCTTGTTTAACTTCTTATGATCCTTAAAATTATTACTAGATGGCTGAAGAAGTCAAAAGATGGCCATACAATTTCACTCAATCCGAAGACTTTCCTCCTTCAGATCAACGGGGATCAGTTTCTGGCCGATTAATAGTACACGATCGGTGAGCACGTAACTCGGATATCATAGAGCAGTCGTCCGATTAGTCATTTATCATTTCTTTCTGTGTCATTTTTACATAAAATCACAGAATAGTTATTTTCTTAGGTACATGAGTGACAGCCTTCTTTCGGCAAGTTCTGCTTATGTGGGATTAGCTGCACCAGGAGAAGTGGGATCATGGCAAAAGGAAAGCAAGGTTTGTAATTTGTTTCACCAATTTTCTTCAATCCATATAGGTTTTGGGTTTCTTGTTGAACAAGCAAGCTTACCTAAGAAGAAAATGTAGTGTGAATTATTGTTTTAATTTTTCTGCTTCATTGTTTTTAGGGTTACCAATTCTGGACTCGAGCTGACAAACAAGGTCATTTCCTCATCAAAGATGTTCGACCTGGGAACTATTGTCTGTATGGTTGGGTTCCAGGCATCGTTGGGGATTACAAATATGAGGCTGATATTGAAATCAAACCAGGTATATAAGATATCTATGCAATCAGCATGGCTTAAGATTTCAAAGAACATATAAATGTATTGCTACCAGGACAACCAATAGTACTTAATTATTTAGTTTTCTGATTATATATAGTTAAATACTATGAGCAGGCAGTAAAATCCATGTGGCTAATCTTACTTATGAGCCTCCAAGAAATGGTCCTACCTTGTGGGAAATTGGCATCCCCGATCGAAGTGCAGCTGAGTTCTATGTACCGGATCCATATCCTACTCTCATGAACAAATTCTACAACAACGATCACTCGGACAAGTTAGTTCTCAGATTACCGACCACTTTGTTAAAGGAATGTACATATAGATACGCAGAAACATTGAGCTATTATGCTTAAACTTTGCATTTGCTTAATTTTCTGTAGCAGGTTTAGACAATATGGCTTGTGGAAACGTTATGAAGAGCTATACCCCGATCATGATCTTATCTACACCATTGGCGTTAATGATTATCGTCATGATTGGTTCTATGCTCATGTCACCAGGTACTTGCTTTACGTACAATATATATAGGAGTATTTACCACACTATTTTTGTATCTAATGTTCTCTATCTCGCATTGCAGGAGTACCGGAAAGGAAAGGTATGTAGGAACCACCTGGCAAATTCGATTTAAACTCAACAGTGTCATGAGTCAAGGAAATTATACACTCCAATTAGCACTGGCTTCAGCTACTTCTTCAGAAATACAGGTATATATTGTTCTAGATTGATTGCATTATGTGTTTATTATCCCACTTGAACTCTTTCTGTGAAGTCTGAAGACTAAAATTCTTTGCTACTTGTGTTTGCTATGCATGGGATACTAAATAGGTTCGATTTAACGACCCGAGTAGTGTCAAGCAACCTCATTTTTCGACGGGGCTAATAGGAGGGGACAATGCCATAGCAAGACATGGAATTCATGGTTTGTATTGGTTCTTCAGTGTTAATGTACCAAGTTCTCTGCTGCAAGAAGGAACCAATACAATCTATCTTACTCAGTCAAGAGGTGGAGCACCTTTTCGAGGAGTCATGTATGACTATATTAGACTAGAAGGACCTTCCATTAGACATCCAGACACATAAATCTTTCTTTCTTCAAAATGCAGGAGTACATGCAGTAGGTAGTAAAACAGAAAAATCAATTCAACCATTTTTCTTTTAGATTTGTTTGTTTGTTTCACAAATAATGGGCAGCAAGAATTGATCAATTCATCATTTCCTCACCTCGGAAAGAAGAAAGATTAGGTACTAAAGAGATCGATCCGATGAAGTAGGCACATATCGATGGGGTTTTTAACTGTGTGACTGTGTATATTGTGTAATTTTATAGGAAAATACTTGTGTCCGGACTAATATGTATGTGTGTGTTCGGACTCTCTCTTATTTACATATCTTTGTCAATGTAAATCGTAATCTTAACCGTTCAAAAGTTGGATTAACTAATAGAGATCACCTCTGTAAAAAATCAATGTAAATCAAAATCGTTTGCTCAGCCGAATGAATCAAACAAATTGATGGCTAATCATGAGACTGCTAACTTTCACCAGAACTGTCCATTTTTTTAATGCAATTGGCTAAGCAAACGATTTTTGTTTACATTGATTTTTTACAGAGACGATCTTTATTGGTTAATTCAACTTTTGAACGGTAAATATTACGATTTACATTGACAAAAATATGTAAATAAGAGAGAGTCCGTACGCATACATACATACATATTAGTCCGGACCCAAGTATTTTCTAATTTTATATAAACCAAGAAACTATGCTAATGCATATGTTAAAAGTATTGATTACCAAGTTAATATCTTCTTTAGTTAATAATGTAAATATATCCCCTAGCCTGTTAATATATTTGGACATTGACGTCAGAATTTGGGTGTTCCAGTCCACACTATTGCCTATATATGAGTAGTTTTAGTTATGAAATCTCTCTCTCTCTCTCATCCATGCATGCTGCACTTCAAAGACTTCTCCTCCCAACTCCTTGACCACGCATGACTCCTCCAACACCGTCATTTTTAGACACTTTATGCAAATTTTCACACACAATGCAAAGATGAAATGTGAATTATAGGGTAATTGGAATGAACGGAACTTGTTTAACCATGGTGAGAATCCTAGACCCCCGGAGGTGATTTATGAGTAGGGTGTGTCACTGTGGAAAAGCTTATTGGAGGTGCAATCAAAGAAAAACACACACAGTGTTAGCAGCAGCAGTACCAGCAATGGGAGTTGGCATCCACCGAATCCAGGTACATTTAAATTAAACTGTGATGCATTTGTTATTGATGATGGAAGTTGTGTTGGTGTTGGGGATGTGCTAAGGAATGATTCTAGTGAGTTGGTGATGGCGTTGGGAGAGAGAATTGTGGGTGGGCTCAGACCTTGTTGAATTGGTTGCATTGATTAAAGGTCTGGAGATGATGATTCCGGGAGGGTGGCCTTTGGAGATGGTTGAAACGGATTGTCTTGAAGTTGTGAGGTTAGTAAATGGTGAGACTAATTGTTTTTCTAAAGAAGGCATGTTGGTTGAAAAGATTAGCGTGCTATTAGCTTATATCAATGTTGTACGTTGAGATTGAGTATGTCTCTAGGAAAGCTAATATGGTAGCTGATTTTATTTCAAAGTTTGTAGCCCGATTGCATGAGTGTTATTTATGGTTAGGGGTTAGGCCTAATTGGCTTATAGATGTCATTATTAATGACAGACTCGGGACTTGTTCGAGCATGAGGGATGAGAGTGGGGAAGTTACTTGACTTACTTCCACCACCGATAATTCTCAAGCGTTGTAATTATATTTTCTTGCTTTGAATAAAATTATGATGTTTTCTCCTCAAAAAAGAAATTATGAATTATGATATTTTATCAGTCTCTAAATAAGATGTGCTATCATTATCAGTATTGGTACATGCATGTAGCTATAGCACGCATCACTCACGAAACTATATTGTCGAACGTGATTCGCTGAAAGAATTATTTCATTTTATGTTAATTTCTACATAAGTAATATAAGAAAATTGATTTCGGTTGGGTCATGCATGAAGATAGAATTGTTAAAAGTATGCAAATAACATAGAATTTAGAATTTAGAGATTATGGGCTAAATATATTCTGCCAAGAATGTCTTTCCTAGCATGGAAGGTGTTAAGAGATAGAGTTATTTCTGATGATTTACTTCAGCGTCGAGGTATTCCTTGGGTTTCTAGATGTGAGCTTTGTGGTGTTTGCTCGGAGACTTTGAATCATACTTTCCTCTCTTGCTCGTTCACTGCATCAATTTGGAGTCACTTTGGCTCTATTTTTGAGTTAGGTATGATTCCTTCTTCTATTTTGGAGCTTTATGGGTTGGGTTTGCAGAATGGAAGAAGTCCTCAATTAATGGAACTATGGCTTATTTGCTTTACCTCCATTTTGTGGTTTGTTTGGCATGTGAGAAATAAAACCAGATTTGATGGTTGTCGCTTTTCAGTTGAAGTTGTTTGCAAGCTAATATCGAGTCATATAAGAGTCACTAGTCATCTTACAACGGGTCATATGCATAACAGTGTCCAGGAGCTACGAATTTTGAAATGTTTTGGAGCCCCATGTCGACCTCGTGCCACTCCTAGAGTGGTTGAAGTTAATTGGATTCCTCCTTCTCTTGGGTGGGTGAAGATAAATTTTGATGGCTCTTGGAAGCATGAAGAGGGAGTGGGTGGTTATGGTGCTATTTTTAGAGATTACAAGGGCGACTATCTTGGTGCTTTTGCCACTAATCTTGAAATTCCTAATTCAATTTCAGCGGAGATAATGGCTGTTATTAAAGCTATTGAGCTTGCTTGGGTTCGTGATTGGAAGCATATTTGGTTGGAAGTTGACTCATCTTGGTACTTGATTATATTCGCAGACCTTCTCTTGTTCCTTGGCCTCTTCGAGTTCGTTGGTTGAATTGCTTATACCGAATCTCTAAAATGAATTTCAAGGCTACTCATATTTTTCGTGAAGGGAATAAGATAGCTGATGCTCTGGCAAATCAAGGTACGTCATGCTCTGAATTGATGTGGTGGGATGAGCCTCCACCTTTCATATTATTGTCTTATAATAACGATGTTAGAGGTATGCCTCAATTTCGTTTCAGCTAGTCTGTCATTTGTTTTAGGAGGTTTTGGTTTTGATCCCCCCTCCTTTGTTTCTTTTTTCTTTTATTAATAAAATAGAGTGATAGGCGATTATTCGCCTATCCTCGATCATTCAACCAAAAAAAAAAAAATAGAATTTAGATAGACATATCCAAATAACGAGCAGATAATGGCGATGAACAAGAAATGTCAAATCATTTTGTTGTTGTACCACATCTATGATATGACTTCTGGTTAGCTTGATCATTAGCTCGCCAGCTCGGTAAAGAAACAGAGTAGTAGCAACCGTGGCTATTTATATGCCTCGAACAAGGGAACGGCTGCTGTGTACGCAGTACTCCGGGTACTGTAGCTGTCGTTTGACTTTCAAACGGTGTGATAAGAAGCACGCGTCAATCGCGCGTCTCGCGTGGACAGAGCAGGTTTTTTTTTTTTTTTTTTTACCCTTTCGATGGTCTTGAGAGCCTTCTTCTTCGTCTTCCTTTCCTTTTCTTCTCATTTGTGAACCTGCAACAACCCTTTTCACTTTCTCTTCCCAAACAGAGAGCTTCCATCAATTACCCCTTCGGGTTTGTCCATATAGTTTCTTACTTGCTCTGGTATAATTTCCAGTGATAGATTTCGACGGTCTCCGACCGTCTTCAACCATCGCTGATCTCGTTGAATTGTTTATCAGGTAAAGCTTTGTGGTTTTTGATTTGAAGCTATATGAGATTCAACTTCAGTCTTACGCAATGAATCTATCAATCCGATGGGTTTTCTTCCTCTTTTATGTGGTATTGTAGAATTTAATCCATGGGTAATATTTTATATCTGAATAATTGTGATTTGTGTTTACAGATGTGGGTCGTATTCGTTTATCCATAATTGTTGTTATGGATACAGTAGTGGTTTCTCATACTCTAACTTGTTGAAAACACGAACTTGCCTGAACTTCTCATAATCGATAGACAATGTAGGGAGCAAGATTCTCGGTATTAGCTAGGTTCAATAATGCTTTGTCTATTCCTGCATCTTCTATGTAGCTCAATAGAATAGCCTCTTTCTACTACAATTTTATGCAAGCTTCTTGTGCATATGCTGTGTGCCGTAGATTGAAGTTCTGTCAATTTTATATAGAACGAAAATCTGTGGAAAGCAAACGAGTTGCTGGGCTAATCGATGTCAGCGGAAATGGTTGAAGTTTTACCTGGCTGGTTTAACATGTACAAACATATGATGAATATGGCATTTGTTTTTGTTTGTTGTATGTCAAAACTAAACGTTGAATTCAGCTTCAACTGGTTTGAAATAAACTATTGAGTGATTCAAGTGATATACGATTTGGAAATAAATTTTGAAGTGATTTAAGTGATATACCCACATTGTTTATTATATTATGATTACGAACTGAAAATGTGTTAAAACCACCAGTGACTTGTAGTTTTCCACCTTCTCTTTATGTCAACTGCAACACTGCAACTGCTGTGGAACCGAAGGCAAAATGCTAGTACCATGGAGCTGTTTCTTCGCCGTCTTGCTGAAGTCCTCAACTCCAAAGCCTAATTCAAGGGCCTTCATCAAGATCGTAATAGAAATCTGCAGTACACTGTAAATGTGAGATTTCGTTGTGTTGGAAGGTATGTTTTAAGGAAATAGGATAACAAGATTAGCAAGGAGCTGGAAAATGAGAGAATAAGAAGATGATGGGGATCAAGGGATAGCCATTTTTTCACATTACACTGCTGATCTAGAACTATTATTCATGCCTACGGTAAAGATTCTAGCTTCACTGTCAAACCAATTCCTACTAATAAAAATTCTAGGTTCACTTCGAACCTTCTCCATGTACGATTGATGGAAGCACTCTGTTCCTTTTCCATGTGAAATTGTTGCATTTTGTGCATCTTCGAAGAAAATAAATTGCAATAACGTGAATTTGACAGTTCAAACATAAAGTGAATTTGAGGGCTGCAACCTTTTTGACAATGATCTTTTCTCTGGCAAAATATGTACTTTTTTGTATGTGAAGCAAAGTGATTCGTATTTCATATCTGTACTTTGATGGATTCTGTCATTATATTTTTTTGTGGATAAGTAACAGTGGTTTTCTTGAGAATTTCACAATGTGTTCTTGCTTGAATGTATGAATTGATGGATATGTTCATTGCAAGTATAGTGAAGATTCGATAATGGAATGTGTCTTAGAAAATGAGTTTAGGAGAGGATCCTTTCCCTTAGATAGTAGCTTGGTTTGATGAGATTCCTCCAAAAGCTCAGATGACTCTTCTACTGGGTTCTTGTGTTGGACACCTAACAACCTCTTTGTCTGATGAATTTCATTCTTTTGTACTGTATGTTTATCTGTTTGATCTTTAATTTACATTTTTATTTGCTATTTAGTATTTACAATTCACCTCTAACTCCTATTTGCATTAGGGTTTACAAGTCTTGCACATGCATGCAGTAAAATAAAACTATCAATGGGATGTGAGGCATGACATAGCTTCTCTATATACGTTGCATAGCTATATATATGTATATTCATTTCAAATGCCAATAAACATGCCAGAAAGCTAGCCATTTAAGAGAATAGGTTAATGAACAAAAATCGATCCATACATATATAAACAAGTATAATTATATAGACTGGTTAAGAATAAGGGAGGAGTGTTTTTTCTAGAGCATATCTATTGGAATATATCTTTTTTTGATCTGAATCATCCAATCATTCATTCATACTTATGAATATGGATGCACGGAGGAAAGATGTTCTGCCATGCTAGCTATTTGATGTCGGGAGCACTCAAACTGCAAGGGAGGTAAAATTTGTGACACACCATACTGCAACAGCCATCCACCGAAGTTGTAGACAACTATAACACTGAAGCTACTATATGAATAATGCATCCATTTCAAATACTAGGGAAGACTTGATATTAAATTTTTAAACCTTATTAGCAAGTGGACAAATATATTCATGGCCCAAAAGAAAGACACGAAATTTGTTCATATGCAATAATCACATTGAAATTTAAGCATTAATATGATCACTGGGTGTTCATTAGTATCAGTAACTATCCAAACTGTCAAAAAGTTATCACAAATTGATTACCCGATTTGAAAAGAACATGTTATATAGTACCATACAAGTAAAATCATCAACGGAAAATGATATTAAGCCTTGATATAACAAAATCATATAAAATCCTATCACCTAGCTGTGCTTAACTTGTTATTTCTCAGCTAAAGACAGTATTGTAGTCCCCCCATTCAAAACCAGAAGTTATATTAACCATAACGTCCATTAAAGATATCCAAAAGTATTAAGGAGAATAAGGGAAAGAATAATTCTTTAAAACAGACGAACAGTCAATAGGCTACCGTTAAGTAATAAGATGCTTCCACTTCACCAGTATTCTGTGCTGTGATTGTAGCAGTTCCAAATTGTGTAAGGGCCTCAAATGTTGGGATGTTGATGCTTAAGATTTTCCCAGGACTCCTATAAGATACTTATTATTAGTCAAACACAAAAAAGGGAACATTCTATGTGGAATATCAGTTATTGGACAGAGCACTGGATTCATTAATCATTTCAAACTATACAGGTTAAGCATAACCAAACGTAATATAGATACTTGATAGAGGTAGACATAAAACCTAGTCTGGAAATGCTGACCTTTGGTACACGTAATCTACGTCATCAGCACTTAGTTCTATCAAGAGATTTGTATTAACGACTTCCGTGACTCCAATGGAAAATGAATGAGTCCCTGCATTCTACTACTGATACTTCAGAACAACAGGATTGTGTCTTATCACCAAATTCTATCTAAAAAGAGAATTAAAGAACAATGGCTTCTTTTTATATAAGGAGAATATTACAACATTTTATTGATTTTCAATGTTTAAGAATCACTACCTAATTAATGTTGAAAACTTTAAGAGATATAAAGATTAAAGAATCATAAATGTACAGGAAGGATTGATATTGGTACCACAATTCTGTTTCTTAGAAGGTCAACTGAGGTTGTAAGTTTTCTGCAGCAATATATCCAGAATTTTGGCATTGTCTCTGGAAATAAGGATGAAGACTATGAACTCTCTCCAAGTATACAGGCGTCTGCATTTCTCTCAGTCGTGAAACCTACACAGACAACATGTTTATTCAACATACAGTTCCACCAAATTTTCAAGCTTAATAAGGCATGGGAAATGTTGGAGCATTTAAACAAATTACAATGAACATATAAACAACAACTAATATCATCCAAGTAGTAGGTAGATATATGATTCTCAGTCCCAAATTTACTGCAATTCATCATACGGTTAAGTTGGTCATGGACACGATCAAAAGAAAGATCAGTGTTTCAGAGAAAAAGACCACCACTTACTGCTCAGCGGAAAGCAAACATATATTCTTGACCAGATAGCATGGGTACTAAACCAGTCGGGGCACCTCCTGAACTAACATTCCCTCCTCAAATTTCTTGCTAACTTTAGAATCGAACCTAACCCAAAACCCACACAGGTTCAATCAAATATTAATTAACCATGAAAATCAAATGAACCATAGAAAGAAAATAACGCAAAGATTTAACTCGTTACCCAATTCCTTAAAGCAGTTCTTCAGCTCCGTCGTCATCCCAGCAGAAGACCGCCGAATCCAATTTCCAGATTTCGGTCTACCTCTTCATATCTTCAGACGCGATTCTCCACTTTCATGAAATTCTCCTCGTAAATATACCCGATCGGGTATTAACCGATGCATCGCGAAGAGAGAATTAGCGAGAGTCATCCACAACACGCGCTAAAACTTCTTCACCCGCTACTTGACACGTGCTTCAGACAACCGCAGTACTCAAGGTACTGCGTACATTCCAGAACACACCCTCGAACAAATATGAAGACTACAATCTGCATCTAGCTAGTGATCTATACCAAACTAAGTTAGGTATCAGGTTAAACTCTTATCATTTTCATTGTCCAGCCTCTACACTCTTCACATCAAATCATCGATGTACCGCCCAGATGACTCTTGCATCAATACATTTTCAAGAGAGCTGTCAAGTATAAAGAGGGTTGGGCTGGAAGTTCCACAAATAATATAGGTCATAATTCCATATATTATTAGACGTATTAATTTAGCCCACAGACCTTTTAAAATTAAACCTTTAACAAAATCAAAAGGTCCGCCTTCAAAATTTTGATTAATAAGAACTCTAGAGGAGCAAAATTTGCACTTTTTATTTTATGAGTTCACACATGTTTCTTCTATCTCTCTTTTTTCTTTTTTTTGTAAAATCAAAAGTACATTTACCCAAAACCATTTGATATAGTGGGGCATAGTCTCTCCTTAGTAAGTGAGAGGTTGTGACTTCGACTCACGAAGTTGTAATATTTAAGTTTTTTACCTGATAAAAAAAAATACATTTCATTCTGAAAGAGAAAACAACAAGTGCGGATGCATGTTTGGGAGTTAATTTTAGGGTGTGTTTATTGCCACCCCACAAACTACTTTGGTCACCTCACACGTTGTTGATTTATTAAAATACCAAAATACCTTGATGTAAAATTACAGTAAGGGACAATAAGTTGTTATAAATTACAATTTTTTTTTTTTTATCTTTTTGTTTTGGATGAACACATATTTCATAATTCTAATATAGATTTATCATATTCGGTCGTGAGTCTGAAGACACTAACATTTAACCTCAAAATAAGGTAAATTGTTTGTATTTTTTTTCTTTGTTAATTATTCGTCTATCTCTTTACTTATTATTTCCCATGTCGACTTTGTAAGTAAATTTTCATGGATAACTATTGTACCGTATTTATGAACAACGGATAGATCAGTTCAAGAAACTTAGAAGTATGGAAGACATTGCTACTAGATATACATTTACAGACATTGTACATCTTGATATCGACTGATATCATTGAGTTGTTAAATTTGAGAGGTTTTTCTTGTTCTTTAGCTTGGATTTATACTTTCATGTGAATTTTTGTTCACTTGATGATTTTACTTACCTTGAGCAAATCTGAATTTGATAAAATATATGAAGAAAGACGTTGCTACTAGAGATACATTTACAGACATTGTGCATCTTGATATCGACTGATACCATTGAGTTGTTAAATTTGAGATTTTTTTTATTGTTCTTTAACTTGGATTTATACTTTCATGTGAATTTTTGTTCACTTGGTGATTTTACTTATCTTGAGCAAATCTGAATTTGATAAAATATATGAAGAGAATGTAGAGTGAACAAAATAAAATTGAGAAAATGATTTTTTAGGTATTGTTAATAAGTGAACAAATTAGACTTACAATTAAAATTATATGAGTAAGGTATGAAAAAAATACGAGATG
Organism: Fragaria nilgerrensis; assembly: GCA_010134655.1. NCBI lineage: Eukaryota > Viridiplantae > Streptophyta > Magnoliopsida > Rosales > Rosaceae > Fragaria > Fragaria nilgerrensis. Next base: position 13,466,935 of record CM020977.1, read on the forward strand.
AGTAAAATAATTTATGAGCTGACAATAGATACGCCATAATTTTATTTTTCTTAATGTAAATATTTCAACTCAAATAACTTTCCCTAATCTCTCTCTCTTCTTTTTAAGTCAAATTCCCAAATCTCTTTTAAACAATGACAAAGTTCTTGAGGTTGTCTGGAATCATCCGCAAAATTTGCGGTGCCAAGTGCTAAGTGCTAACCTCATCAAGAATCATCCACCATTTGCTCACCCTTTACGTCAGTACCAGCCAAACCCAGCCCAGACCACCACCACTATATATATTGACCTCTCTGCCCTCACCATTTTCGTCTCCCACTAACAAAGCTCACTTACCTCACCTCAAAAAAAAAAAAAAAATTACCAGCTCACTTACCTCTCCACTGTACTGAAAATGGTGGCATCTCCAGACCAAGAACACTCCAAGAAGGCCATTGGATGGGCTGCCAGGGACACATCTGGTGTTCTCTCCCCCTTCAATTTCTCAAGAAGGTTTTGCCCTTTTTCTATTTTCTCTCTGAATCTCTGGTTTCTGACCCCATTTTGTGCTCTAAAAGTTGAACCTTTTTTTGTGGTGCAGAGAAACCGGTGAGAAAGATGTGGCCTTTAAAGTGTTGTACTGTGGGATATGCCATTCTGACCTTCACATGGTCAAGAATGAATGGGGTTCTTCTACCTACCCTCTTGTTCCTGGGTATGTTCGTATCAACTTTTATATGCTTAAATCTTGAGTCTTTATGAACATGATTATGGTTATGTGCTTAGTTAGGGTTTAGTACCTGGTTTTACTGTGGATTAAAAAATTGTTGTTTTGATAGGAATGTCCCTAACAGATTGTGGGTTTCTAGTGCCTAGTGGTTGTTGTTACCAAACAGGAATACAAAAAAAGTGATAATTTTTTGTGCCTTTTCATTCATGTTCAAAATAAGTTAAAATAAGATTGTTTGCTGTCGGGGAGCTTTGTTTTATTTTAAGCTTTGAAAGTCTGCTTATGCTGCTTGCTCGGTCTCTTACAGCATATAATGTTGAGTTGTTATTGGAAATGTGTTTGTTTTGTAGCTAAAATTATTATGTTCATGCACATAGAAAGATAGAAAGGGTATTATAGATTGAGCTCGGAAAATAAAAGGTAATATAGATCATATTTCGTAGTCAAAACCTATGTCAGCAAACTACTGCTGAATTTGGGTTCATAATAGAACACTGTGAATGCAAATAGTGATATACAAGAAATATCATGTAGACACATTTGGTTCTTGTTAGTTCATTTACTTAACCAGCTAGTACTACCAAGGTTATGCATTAGTTCATTGGAGTTGTGACGTGTCGCGTAACCGGGGTCAAACAACTTTAATTTAATTACCCTGCAATCGTAGTAATATGGACAAGTAGGGATCGTTCTAGCCGGGAAAATCAAAGGGCGATCGAAAGAAGAGAAACAAAACAACTTATAAACAAGTATTCACATATATACATCGAAATATTGGGGGTTTAAGATTAATTAATTCTAACAAATAACCTACTGAAAATTAAACCTAAGATTATTATATACAAGTGATCAACATACTCATGCAACACCTAACACGAAAAACTATCAAGAACACATAACAACTTCATGCAAGACCGGGCAGCAATGTTCAAATTGTCCTAGACTCTAACCAATTCCGATTCTAACTAGAGCCTTTGCGGTTATCTAATTGTTAAGACTGCTCAAGTATTTAGAACCATCTTTGCGCTTGATCCTAAACATGAATGCTAACTCATTTAAAGACACGTTGCGTAGAGATTAAACAAGAAAACACTTTAGCACACGAGTCAATCGGAAACATGATCTAAGGCATGGCGTCACTCATCCTATTTGCATGCAAATTATCAGAATTATATCCGCCCTAAGTTAATAACAAAGACCAAGACAACTTTGCGTATGAATCGATCCAAAATTATTATGGTAGATGAAACCGCACCTTAAGGACAACCATGGCCAATGCAGCCTCAAGGATTGATTTAGATGCACGAATTCATGACAAGTAATCAATTAGAAATCAAAAACACATAAGAACATGCTACTGCCCCAAAACCTAAATCACGAAATCATCATATATTCAAGAAGTTACAAATCAAAACATAGAACAACAAGATCACAAAGAAATCCGAAAACCATGTTTGATAAATAAAACCAAAATCGAAAAGTATATTACAATAGAGTTCGAAACTATACAGAAAATAATACAAGAAGCCATGAGAAAATCACACTTTTACAACCTTGAAAGATTCGGCAAGTGTGGGGAAAATCGGTGGAATGATGGAATGATTCTTATGGTTTGTGGTGGATGAATCGGCTAAGTAATTTTCTGTATAGGGTTTGGTAGAGTTTCGGCTATGCAATTGCAAGGGTAGTGATGATGATTTTCTGTACTTGAAGTCGTGCTTTATATAGAGGAAAAACCCTAGAGAAGTCGGCCACAAAGCCTAAACCAAGTTGGTTTAGGTTTCCTAGTTCTTCTCAATTTCGGCAGAATGACCTCCGTCTGATGATTACATCATAACTCCCTCTAGAAAATAGATATTGTGGTGATTCCAATTGATTTGGAAACTAGACTCCCGTAACTCTCTATCCATGTCTAGAACTTTTTCTGATTCATTGTGAGCTGTTTTGGAGAGTCCGTTGAAGTTGAGAGACGTGCACAGAAATTCTCCCGATTTAATCAAGGATTTCAAGACATGGATATTCCTTGATATTCTGCCGAATTTAGATCTTCTTCTCCATATTGGACTTGGTTTGGACCTCTCCTTTCATGGACTAGGCTTCGTAGATCAGCTGCTTTGCTTCCCTAGATCCATCAGGAACACTTCTCTCGGCAGTCTTCTACATGTCACCTAACACTACCAGAAGAAAGGCTTTAGCCGACGAAAATAAAAAAACCAGGCCGACGAATTTTTTTTTCGTCGGCTAATTTACAATCTTCGTCAGCTATGGTCAACTTTAGCCGACGAAATTTTTATTTCGTTGGCTAAATAATTTTTTTCGTCGGCTATAGTCTGTGAACTTTAGCCGACGAAATTTTCAAAAGTTTAGCTGACGAAATTTTTAAGAGTTTAACCGACGAAATTTTCAAAAGTTTAGCCGACGAAAAATATAATTTCGTCGGCTAAAGTGCCTTATATTTGCAGATTTGGACAACAACTCATCTGGAAAAAAAAAACTATACGTAGATCCTTCAAACGCAAAAAAGTTGTGAAATAAGATATGACCAGAATGGTGAAATACGTCTATGGTTGAAAAATTACGGTATTCCGGTAAAGTCTCGGTGCCGATAGTTGACTTACCCTTATTATTCACTATGCTGCAGATTTGGCATTTGGTGTCTGATTGACTATTGTGATACCTTTCCGGAAGCGTAACGGCGCTACGAGTCAGACTCATTGTTAATGCCATGATGTATAGGCTTTTTTGGCCATCTGAGTCCGTTTAGGGCTTCAAAATGCAGTTTTCTTATTTTCGATTAGAGTTGACCGTTTTGATCGAGCCCTTAACATTGTCGGATCCAGTTGAATTTTTTACCATAGGCATCTTTCGTCATAATGATCATATCTGATGGTCGAATTTTGGTTTGTGAATTTTAGTCATCGGAATCACAACGTATCTACTATTTACCGTTATTCGGGTTTATGGGGAGCCCTGTCGTCGGAAGGTAAATGTCTCAAAAATTTTATATGGGCAGTTGCGTCTCATCTACGTGAGAGTTTTTTGTGTGGAAGGTTTGACCAAACTACGTAATATAGAGGGAGATATGAGCGTTTTCGTGTGATAAGTAACGATGGATTAGGGTTGATTGTTTCGATCGAGCCCTTAACGTTGTCGGATCCAGTTGAATTTTTTACCACAAACATCTTTCGTCATAATGATCATATCTGACGGTCGAATTTTGGTTTGTGAATTTTAGTCATCAAAATCACAACGTGTCTACTAATGTTGTATAACTTGTTTAATAGGTTATACAACTTTGTAAACCAACTCTACATAGGAAGCAAAATTATCAAAAATCTCGTGAAATAAGATGTGTTCAGAATGGTGAAATACGGCTATGGTTTAAAAATCATGTAAATCGGGTAAAGTCTCGGTGCCGATAGTAGCGGTCAACCCTATTTACCGTTATTATTCCCTATGGGGAGCCCTATCGTCGGAAGGTAAATGTCTCAAATTTTTTATATAGGCGGTTGCGTCTCATCTACGTGAGAGTTTTTCGTGTGGAAGGTTTGACCAAACTACGTAATATAGGGGGAGATATGAGCGTTTTCGTGAATTTATAGACTTTAGCCGACGAGATATTAAAAAAGTCGTCGGCTAAGGTCAAAAACTTTCAAAAATTTTTTGGCGGTAAACCAAAGTTGGAGGAAAATTTTCAAAGGACTTTAGCTGACGAAATATATGAAAAGTCGTCCGCTAAAGTCGAAAAATTTTCAAAATTTTCAACCGAAATTTTTGGCGGTCAACCAAAATTTTCAAAAGAGTTTAGCCGACGAAAATAAAGAATTTCGTCGGCTAAAGTTCTTTATATAGCCGAAGATGGATGGTAAGAAGTCTATTATCTGCCAAATTTTCTTTTCGGCCTAGCTCCGCCGTCAAGCCACCGGAGACCGCCACACTTGTCCCAAAAGCTTCGCCGTCGTCTCTACTTCATTGCTGGATAGGTGGTGCATCGAGTGGCGCCGCCGTGAGGGATAAATCGAGCTCCAAAACTCTGTCGGTTCGGATTCGGTGTCGATCGAATTTCTCCTTCCTTAAGTCACCATTTGGTGAGTTCTATATATGAATAAGTTGAGTTTGATTAGTACTACATTCCCCTAGAATTTGGTAGCTCGATTCGGTGTGTGTGAAGAGAATCGAAGATTTGAAGTTTTTAGGGTTAAAATTGGAGATTTTTATATTTTCAGTCGATTGACCTGTTTAGGCTTAGAATCGAGCTTCGACTTCTTCTAGAAAGTTGTTCGAAATGTTGAGAAGAAGATTCTGTCAAATTTTGGTCGTGATTGGAGGTGGCCGAAAGTTTCTGCAGTTTTTTTTTTCAAAACCCAGCAACTTTAGCCGACGATATTTAAACACTATATTCGTCGGCTATAGTATTTTTTAATTTTTTTTATAAGGTTTAGCCGACGAATTATGCCATATTTCGTCGGCTATAGTTATTTTTTATAAGGTTTAGCCGACGAAATATACTAAATTTCGTCGGCTATAGTTATTTTTAATTATTTATTACACACTTTAGCCGACGAATATCTTAATTTTTTCGTCGGCTAAAGTCTGGGAAAAAAACCGACGACATGTTTTTCGTCGGCTAACTATGGGACTATAGCCGACGAAAAAAAATTTCGTCGGCTAAAGTCATCACCGAGGACCTTTTCCCGACGACACTATAGCCGACGAAGGCTCGTCGGCTAAGATATTAGCCGACGAATTAAGATAACAGGCCGACGAAAATTTTTCGTCGGCTAAAGTGCTTGTTCTGGTAGTGTAAGTATCAGAGAAGTTAAATCAATTTGTGACAATTTTCTACATCATTCTTTTATGTTTAACACGTTTTACACACAACTCTACCAAAAACTTTCGACTCTACATTATGACTCTATTTTACGACAATAAGAAATAATCAAAGTACAAATGGAGGTAATAACATTAAGAATGACATTAAGAATGTCGCATTTTATGCTCCTATCAAGTTGCATCTTTGGATGTAAAGGGTCTATAGTTACTGATTTCTGATGTAAGATGCAAGGATCTGAAATTTCAATCTAGAATCTTGGACGATTCTATAGATTCTAATTTGGTATAATTTCCATATGCTTGTAATATTCTTGGTGGCACCGCCTCTATTATATAACTCAGCTTTATCTCTTGGTTTCTGTAACTTTTAAAAGCGAATTGGTTTACATATGGGATTGTGAATGCAGGCATGAGATTGTTGGTGTAGTGACAGAGTTCGGGAGTAAAGTGCAGAACGTCAAGGTTGGAGACAGGGTAGGTGTTGGATGCATGGTGGGATCTTGCCGATCTTGTGATAGTTGTGCTGACCACCTTGAGAACTACTGCCCCAAGATGATACTCACCTATGGTTCCATGAACTTTGATGGAACCATGACGTACGGAGGTTACTCTGACATCATGGTGGCTGACGAGCATTTCATTGTTCATATTCCAGAGAACCTCCCTCTTGATGGTGCTGCTCCTCTCCTATGTGCCGGCATTACAACTTACAGCCCCTTGAGACATTTTGGACTTGACAAACCTGGTATGCATGTTGGCGTGGTTGGTCTAGGTGGTCTAGGCCACGTGGCTGTGAAATTTGCTAAGGCTCTGGGGGTTAAGGTTACAGTGATAAGTACCTCTCCTAAGAAGAAGGCAGAAGCTTTGGAACGACTCTATGCTGATTCATTTTTGGTCAGCACTGATGCAAATGAAATGCAGGTGATTAGCTGCTTTCATGACTTTGAGTGGTTGCCATGCCTGTAGGGTGACCTAATGTTGTATTTCTGTCCTTGTAGGCCGCCATGGGCACAATGGATGGGATCATTGACACAGTTTCTGCACTCCATCCTCTCCCGCCGTTGATTGGTTTGCTAAAGGCTCATGGAAAACTTGTGATGGTTGGTGCACCAGAGAAGCCTCTTGAGCTTCCAGCTTTTTCCTTGATCATGGGTAAGCAAAAATGAATCCCATTCTTGTCTAACTAAAGTCTTTGAAAAATTGGCTTAATCTGTTGACAATGGCATCACATTCTTATCATACTAGCAATGCATTTAAATAGAAACAATGTCACACAAACCATTTTTATTTTATATTTTATTACTATTATTTTTTATTTTTATTTTTTTGTAATTACAGGAAGAAAGATAGTAGCTGGGAGTGCCATTGGGGGTATGAAGGAGACACAAGAGATGATTGATTTTGCAGCCAAGCACAACATAACGGCAGACATTGAGGTTATCCCAATTGATTATCTGAACACTGCCATGGTGCGCCTTCTCAAAGCGGACGTCAGATACCGGTTTGTCATTGACATTGGAAACACATTGAAGGCCAGCTTCTAAACTTCACATTACAAATACGAAGTTCATTGGTTCAATGAGAACGAAAATTTTGCTGTCTCATTACTATGTATGTAGTGTACATTATGCATATGTGCATAATGCAATAGACTGGACCTGGATTTGGAATAAATGAAACAATCTGTTTTCTTTTTTGAGGAGGAAATGAAATTTCTGTTTATTTGAAAATGAATTGTTGGTTTTTATGTTTTGCAACCTTCTGAACGTGGAGCAAGTCAGGAGAAGATTGTAGTTGTATACATATATAGTTATATACCAGTGTCAACTTCAGCGTGGAAGCCAGAGAAGACAAGGTGCTCGCCTTGTCAACCTTTAGAAGGTAAGGGATTCGCATATGATGCGTTTATTATGTTTTTTTTGGGGCTGATTTCAAGCTTACAAAACTGAGCTATTATGAGATTAGAGCATATGATCATATCACAGAAAATGTGACATGGCTTCTGGTTTCTATTAGCATCAAGTATTCCTTCAAGATCTGTAAATAAAATGACCTCTAGACTCTAGAGTCTTCAACAAAGATTCATGGGGACGACCACTTCTGTTTCTATCTCAAATATTTCTTCATGATCCATATGTCTACCTCATTTAAATTATGCAACCATAGCATAGGAGAATTTTTTTTCAGCGTTATGAGAGGATCACGTGACAGTATGACGTGGTTCTACATTCCAATCAAATATTGACACATGAATTTTATTAAAAGAAAAATTACATCAGCTATTTTGTCAAAGACAATTTTGGGTTTGTTGTTGCTTTTTAAACCCTAAACTCTAAGCCTTAGACCCAAAACCCTAACCCCTAAACCTTAATCCAAATTCAACAAAGACCTATAAAGATTATTTCATAAAAAATAGAAAACCTTAGTTTATATTTTAGTTGTAATAAATCTACGTGTCAATATTTAATTGGAATGTAGGACCATGTCATACTGCCACGTGGTCCTCCTTTAGCATCTAAAAATTTCTCGATAAGATGCCATTGTTTTTACCGCAACATACGATTATTTCTCCTCATTCTACTTTTGTGGTGTAATTTGTCACTGTAAAAATATATATAGCAAATCACCCTAAAGACTAGCACTTCCCACATCCTAGTTGCAATCCTCCACCATCTCCTTCCATCCCCTTCTCTATATACATATACAAGGTCTCATAACATTCTTTTGCTGAAATACAAATTAATAGAGAAAATGGCGAAATCTCCAGAGGAAGAGCACCCTAGGAAAGCCTGTGGACGGGCTGCAAAAGATACATCTGGTGTTCTCTCTCCCTTCAAATTCTCAAGAAGGTTATTCATCTACTCCATCCAACTATAACATTTACTTAACAAATATGTTGATTTTTTTTTTCTCTTCATTGCCATCAAGGGTTTTGGTTCTTAAACAATGTAGTGAACTGATTTCGGTGCAGGCAAACAGGAGAGAAAGATGTGATGTTTGAAGTGTTGTACTGTGGGATATGTCATTCGGACCTTCACTCGATCAAGAATGAATGGGGAAATGCTGTATATCCTATGGTTCCTGGGTACGTAGAGTCATATTGTCTCCTTACACTTCCCCATTGTAAGAGCCAGCCTGACTAGAATGTAGGTATCTAATGCTACATCATTCAAGCCTGTATTACGGCAACATAAGTAGTAATGTAAGCTGCATTAATTGTTCTATTCTTTTAACTAGACCAATGTGGCGCATCCGCACATATGTACATATGTGCGCGCACATGCGTGTGTGTAGCAACGCCTTTGGTATGCAGGCATGAGATTGTTGGTCAAGTGACAGAGGTAGGAAGCAAAGTAGAAAAATTCAAAGTTGGAGACAAGGTCGGTGTTGGATGCCTGGCGGGAGCCTGCGGATCTTGTGATTGTTGTGGCAAAGACCTTGAGAATTATTGCCCCAAGTTGATATTGACCTACGGTAGCAAGTACCATGATGGTACCATTACATATGGAGGTTACTCCGACATCATGGTGGCCGATGAGCACTATGTAGTCCGCATGCCAGAAAACTTACCTCTTGATGGCGCTGCTCCTCTCCTGTGTGCCGGGATTACAACTTACAGCCCCTTGAGATATTATGGCCTTGACAAGCCAGGTATGCATATAGGTGTAGTTGGCCTTGGCGGTCTAGGCCACGTTAGGGTTAAGTTTGCAAAGGCTCTAGGGGTTAAGGTCACAGTGATCAGTACCTCCCCTAATAAGAAGGATGAAGCTATGTAGCGTTTACACGCTGACTCGTTTTTGGTCAGTCGTGACGAAAATCAGATGCAGGTGATTATTTGAGGAAGTTTCTTTCCAAAGAAGCTTATATAGTTGGATGTTATTGTCATTCAATAGGGTGACACAATGCTGTTTTGTTAAATCCTTAGGCTGCGATGGGCACAATGGATGGTATCCTCGACACAGTATCTGTAACCCACCCTCTCCCGCCTTTGCTGAGTTTGTTGAAGGCTGATGGAAAGCTTGTTATGGTTGGCGCACCAGAAAAGCCTCTTGAGCTTCCAGCTCATTCTTTGTTCGTGGGTAAGCATGCATAATATTGGTATTGTATGATCCCTGTAATAATGTAATGCAGGTTTCGTATTAACAATGGTTTTGTTCTGTAATTGAAGGAAAGAAGTTAGTAGCTGGTAGCTGTGTGGGAGGATTGAAGGAGACACAGGAGATGATCGACTTTGCAGCCAAGCACAATATAACGGCTGACATTGAGGTTATCAAAATTGATTATGTGAACGTTGCCGTGGAACGCCTTCTCAAAGCAGACGTGAGATACCGATTCGTCATCGACATTGGAAACACATTGAAGGCGGACCCCTAAGCTTTGCAGACTAGATCAACCAGAATCAAATGGCGAAATGAGAACAGATCGAGTATAATAACACTTATTTAAAACACAGATATCTTCCTCAAAAAAAAAAAACAATATATAAAAGAAAGTAGAAGTAGCAGTAAATAATGGGTCCGGTGACTCTGGTCATGACCTCACTGTCCTCCTCCCTTGGAGCTTGGCCTGTGCTAAACTCATTATAGTGGGAAGTTTTGAGGGGTCACTTACTGGTCCTGGCAACATCTTCACACACCCAAAAACTATTATTATTCTCTCAGTCAATTAACCAAACCAGAAGAGAATAACAAAGAGAAACTGCAGATAAGTTACTAACCCTTAATTTGCTTCTGAGGTCCATGCCAGATCTAGCAATCATGTGTACAAAAACACATTATGAGCTTCTCTATAGACTCTCTATCTCTCTCCCAACCTCACAGAAAGACGAACTATAGGCTGACCTGACTGATCCGTGGAGATCCCTTTGTGAAACCTATAGGCTGCTCCCACGTCGGTGTGAATCCATTAAACAACCCAACACAAAAGAAGAAACAATTAGAAATCTCTAAACTAAAAACCCTAGAAATTTCAATTGAGATTAAATTGGGGACATTTACCTTTGGGAGAATATCAGCTTTGAAGCTACCTAGACTACGGTGAAGGGGTTCTTCGTATGAGAATATGACTTATCGGAGATTGAATTCGAAACCGTAGGAATGAAATCCAAGGGGGTTTGGTCGATGGTTTTAAGGACTAAGGCTCGCCGACAGCTTCGTCGTCGTCGTCTCCGATGAGGTTGAGAAAGCAGATGTGGGTTAAGAGAGAGAAAAAGACGAGGCTGTGGGTGAGCATCTGTTTTTTGTTTTGGTCTTGTGAAAATATGTCGAGAGAGGTGAGGCCATGGGTTGTCTAGCTGCTAGGTTTTTTTTTTTTTTTTGTAGTGTTGGGGGGAAGTAAGTTTGGGCTGAAATGTTGGGAGGAGGGTTTCGGCATGTTGATGTTTAAGACAAGCGGTAATAGGTTTCATTCATTTTGATGGCGAATCAAAATGTGGTCTGATACCCAAAATTTGAGGTTTTAACATTCCCTCCGTCAGGTTTTGTGTTTCCCCCTATAAGTTTAGGGTTAAATTGCAAAGAGATGTCATAGGAAAATGATGGGGATAGGGTTTTGCTGAAAATATACTCACATCACATTTTTTTAACGAATCGTGGTATCACTCCTACATGTTGGACACCATTCAATGTGAGAAACCTGACACTCAAATTTTTACATTTTCACAAGACGATTTAAAAAAACTGACATCTAAAAACTTAAAAATCAATCATACGACGGTTATCATTATACGTCGTCGTCTGTGATAGTGAATTACATCCCACTTTTATTGCTTTATATAGTATTTTAAGTTTTTCCCAATTCGATGTAATTTCGAATGGGTTCCCTTTCTATATTTACGTTGAAAACTTGAAATCCGGAGCGGATTCAGTGCACCGTGGTACACTTGAACCGCTGACAGATATAAACAGACGTTAGTCAAAACCAAAAAAACAAGCCACGGTGAAAAACCAAAGAATCCAGAAACAAGTTTCGTAAAAACCCAACCAAATTCTGAAAACATCTATACCCATCATGTAGAACACGGGGAGCTGAACAATTTCCATATCTCAAGCAAGTCAAACAGCCACCGGATTCGCCGGATTTCATTTCGAAACACCGTCTTCGCAGAGGTTCCGGCCGACTATTCTTTCTTCTCATTCCACTATAGGACAAACTATGACCATGAAGAGATCGCCCGACGAGGAGAGGAAGCGGAAGGCGGTGGTCCACCGCCGAGATAGGACCGAGGAAGAAGATATCGCCGGATGATAATTTGAGGTCAGTGTTACCGGAAACGCCCAACTGCCCAGAGATCTCCGTTCTGGAACGGACGAACCCATTCGGGGTGCGTTCGCGACCGCTAAACCCAGCGTTCCCTCTTGCCGAGGCCTAATGAAGTCTCGGTTAGACTAATCCAATATGAAGAGGAAAACTTTGGAAGAAATTGCTGTGATCGAAGGAACCCAAACAGAGAAAAGGAAAAGCTGTTGTGATCTATGCGGCTTGTGTTTATCCTCCCTTTTTTGCCTTTTGTTTTTTTTTTGTTAATGAATTATCCTCTTCCCTTTCTGGAAGAGATATTATACTTTGAGAAAGATTATTTTTTATTACTTTCAAAACAAAACAAAACAAAAGGAAAAGGCCAATTTTATGTTATTTATAAGTTTACCTCTTTGTTCTTTGTTAATAAAGTGATTTTTATTATTATAAACGGATCAGATTAACAGATCAGGTATCCGTTAACCCGTCGGATCCAGATTTGGATCGAGCTATCAATGATCTGGGTAATGGGTCGGATTCGGATCTAAATTTTTTATTACAGATCCAGATCCGATCTAATACGATCCGCTCCAGATCTGATCTATTTACAGGTCTACATCTATGACCGATGTCGAAAAAATAACGCATGTCTTTTAATATCAACATGATATGGTCGCATGAGAGCAACAAGACAACTTTCACATTTGAAAACAAGTAATTAAGCTCAAATTTTGTTAAATAAATTTTACACTTATGTCAAATGATACAACATCGTCATGCTCCAACTAAATGAATGCAAATATAAGAATTAACAAAAAAAAAAAAAATCAACATTTATAAATAAAGTAAATATCCTCATAATGGCATGATCAAATAGAGTGACATTGGTTGAATCTATTGTTACTTTGTTCGCGATGGTTGATACATGTTTATCCATGATCAAGTTTAACAAACTAGATGCTTTGAAATATTGAACTTTACTGATGTCGAAATGAAGTCGGATCAGGTCACTTTTCGAACATTGTATCTATTACCAAGTATACATCACAATGTTTCCTTTTATAATTTTTTTTTTTAAAATCGAACATGTTATATGTGGTTCATAATAATGTGGTCTAACTTGTTTACTAGTTATATATGAAAATATCCAAATTCATCAAGTTTAAAGTAAATAGGTCATGCAGTATGATCGTTGGATGTGAGCAAGGAATAACAACATATATGGATGTTGTAAGAAATAGAACATTGGTTTTGTCTTCAATTTGACATCGATCCATGTGTTCAACTATATGCACTAGATATATCTAACATGAATCCTTCGTATTCATAATTAGTAAAGCATGATCATGAATATCCAACCAATAATGGATTGGCTAAAAAATTAGAATTAATCTACTCACAATGCACTATCAACTCAACTGTGACGATGTCGATATGTGACCGAAAATTTGGTCTAAATGATAGCTAGTTTCGTATTATGAAGCTAACTGGTTAGCTCTAGTGTCACATCCCGACCCGTAAAATTTTATCTTATTTACTAGCTTGATTATAATAAGAATTTTTACCGTCTCCGACATTGAGTTATAATTTAATTGGTCCCTAGAGGGGTTTTGAGGGACGATTATTTCGGAGAGTTATTCGTAAGAGAAAAATGTAACGACGGTAAAAATGGTAAATTTTAGCTAGTAAAAGGTAATTTTTATTAGGGTATTATTTTTGGGGTGTTAAAATTTTGGATTGGGTATATGTGGGTTGGAATCGGTTTGGCCAAGCCCAAAAAATTTTTCTCTCCCTCCCGATTCTCTCTCTCCTCTCCCGCTCCCGCACCCGAGCCACTCCCTGCCAGAATTCCGACCGCCCGACCGCCGCTGTCCGGCCGCCCCAGACCGCCGCACCGGTCCCAATCGATCGGTCTCCAACCCAGCTACCGTTCTAGATCGGTGGCAGCCTCTCTAGCACCGCCGTGAGGGAGAGACGCTACCCGGAAGTCCTGACTGCCGAATCGGTTTTCTCGCCGGAACTCCTTCCTCCGGCCGCCATAGCTGGCGAGCCTTGGCTCAAAAGGAAGCCCTCCTCCCGTGCTTCAATCCATCCAAAGGGCTCCCTCCATCTTCAGCTAGGTAAGGAGAAATCGGTATCTGAAATTCTAAGGCTTTATTGTGTGTTTACGTTCGATTGACATTGTTAGGCTTAGAATTGGAGTTTGTGGTAGTTAGGAATGTTGTAGAGGAGGTTGAGAGGAAGATGCTGTCAAATTTTGGTGGGCATTGGAGGTCGCCGGCGCCGCCGCTGAAAAAATTGTTTTTGGTGGAGATTTTTATGAGGAATTTAATGGAATGAGTTTTAGAATTTTCGGATGAGTTTTGAATAGGTTTGTGAATTTCCGAAGTTTGGTATTTAGGATTTAAATCAATTTCTGGAAAAGGTTGTATTTACGACTGCCGAGTATGATATAAAAGTTTGGATAGTTTCGATTTAAGAATATCGAAGTTAGGCAATGATGAGCGTATTTATGGCTCACGATTAATTTTGCCTATTTTATCAATACTGGATTTTAGTGGGAAATTAATTATATATATTTGGAACAGGACGTGAGGAGGCCCGAGCAGAAGAAGCCTCGGAACGTCATCAGGCTTAGGCCTAATTTGTGAGTGGACCTTTGTTTTAAATAAAAAGCATGCGATAAATGATTTTATTAATCATTTATTTCTTCTGATGAAATTTATTGATTTCTCGGCTATTTGATAATTTTTCCTCCTTTGAAGAGATCCCGAAAATGAGATTTTCGGTGGATATATATATTTTGGATTTTATGAGAATAGTATGTATATAAATGCTAGCTAGCCATACGTGCTTGGTCCGTCATAATGAGGTAAAATATCATTATGGCGTGTCGTGAGTGTTAGACACAAGCGTCATAGCCCTATATGAAAACTTCTTTCTTTTTCGGTTTATTTAGGTTTTCATATAGGGAGTCAACACGTATATATACACCGTCTTTTTCGGTCATAATGAGAAAAAATACCATTATGGCGCAACGTGAGCGTTAGACGCCAGCGTTGTAGCCTTGTATGAATTTCTATTTTTCTAAATTTTTTCTAGGATTCATACAAGGAGTCTGACGGGTATAGATACATACGAATATATGTTTATATATAGTTCAGCCAGAGAGACTCCATTTTATTTGAGTCTGTGACTAGGCAGTGCTAGTCGTGAAATTGTCAGATTATGAATTGAGCGTTTTTAAGCTGCCGCATGCAATATATTTTTCTATGAAATTAAAATGGGAATGCATAAATATTTTGTTATTAAATTATTTTTGTCCACTCACTCTAACGTTATTAAATGTCTTCCCCTGGGCCCTTCGTTTTAAAATGCCCAGTCTGCAGAGTTCGGATTGGATCTAGTAGGAGACGAGGCATAGTCACCCGTATTTCCACCACCTTTCACCAGTAGGTTACCTGTTTAGCCTACCTGTGTTTTCTTACTTCCGCTAGTGTCTAGTAGCTCTGAATACTTAGGTTTAATGTATATATTTTTGGTTGTGGGTGAAGGCTTGTTGATATTTTAGAATATTTTCGGATAATGTATATTATCTTAGATAATGTTTATTATCCTGTTGGTGGTGATTGTTTTTGGGGAGCACGAAGGCTCTAGAAGTTAAGGTTGGATTTGGAACCTTTAGACGTGTTTGCAGGTTTCTATTGGAAGGGTTGTCTATTTTCAAGGGAGGTTGTACCCAATTTTGCGGTAAATCTTTCTTTGGAGGTGGTCCCCGCACGATTTACTCCGGGTTCAGGGTGAAATTCGGGACGGGTCGTGTCATCTAGAGCCTATCTTAAGTAACACAAGTTCATGTAAAAACAAAAAAAACGAGCTCTTGTTAATTTTTTTTAAGGAGTCTTTTGTTATTTAATGTGAAATTATACGTTTGTATGTTTGTAATTTTATTTTTTTATTGAAAAAAAACTATAAAATTTTTTTTATTGACATTTATAATTTTAGAAACTATACCGAGTTTCATTTGTGGGTTCAAACATTAATCTATGATCTATGGTGGTTGTTCGTTTACATAAATTATTAAAAACAGAATATTGTTCTAAGATATTTTGTATCTTTCTAGATATTTTTTATGTGTGCCTTGACCTTATGCCAATAGGATATGTAGTTAGACTAGATCTATGTATTCATATCCTTACCATATTGGTATTGTGTAATTCCATATATAAAGGGCTCCTATCAATGAATAAGATGATGATGATTCTTTTGTTATCTCTTTGTCTTTACACTTTATCCTACATCACGTTATCATGCACTTTGTTCTAACCCTAGAGCCAATAGTCTACCAATTGTTTTCCAAAACCCTAAAATCGGGCAGCCTTGTTTTTCTCGATTTCCGACCAAAATTCCGACTGTCCTCCGCCGGAATTTTATATCCCCAGAAAGCTCTCTCCGTCCCAGATCCAATGCCGCCAGCCTCACCCTGAGAACTGGCCGAAAGTCTCCGAACCGGCCGCCGGAAGATTCCAGACCGCCGCCGCTACCGACCACGGTTTACCACCTTCCTTGCTCCGATCAACCTGAATTTTTGATAGCAGCTTCCCCATCCAGAGATGCTCCTCCTCTCAAATTTTTAGCCCCAAATTCAAAATGGAAATAGGCGAAACGTTGTTTCTCCTCTTGGCAGCCTCTAGAAACCAAAGATTTCAAGATTGCTCGTCTTTCAAGGAAAGCCAGAAAGGTTCCCAACCCTCGGTCCAAGCCTGCAATCGACTCAAACTCATCAGAGCTCCTATAAACGCAGTTTATTTGGCAAACTAGCAAGTAAGCTTTAATATTACAGTTATTTACTTTGGAATAACTCGGGAGGATAAAATCTTTCTCCCTTCTCCCTTCTCCATCTCCTTTCTATGCTTGGGATTTTGTGTGTGCAGGTACCAAAAATCCCATAATTTTATTCGCGGGTCAAGAGTGTGTTTGATCACTCTTGTTTCCTTGTCCGGGTTGTGTATGATCAACCCCGACCTATCACTGGATTGTGTTTGATCAATCGAGACCTTTTTCCGAATTGTGTTCGATCAATTCGCGGCGTTTCCGAATTGTATGTGATCAATCCGAAGGATAAACCATTAAAAACATTTTTGTGACCTCTATCGAGTCTCATAGCAGCTTGGTTTTGTATGCAAGAGTAATGTAACATTCTGCTCCTTTGAGTTTTGACATTCTCGATGCCTAAGGCAGATCTTCGCTTGGTATCTGTGGAACCTTTCATTGGAAATGATTAAACCACATGTTTTGACCCCTAGGCTAACAAGCCTAGATGCCAAGATTTCACATCACATGCGCTCAAAGTCTTTGAAGCGCCACATCGATAAAAGCCTTTAATGGCAATCTGTACAAAAAATAATTACCACAAAGTACTGTGGAATGCACTCATGGAGTGTTTCTCAAAACGTTCATATAACTCTACTTGTTGAGTTATTAGTCAAGTGGATTGCTTACCACCTTAATTGATTACATATTGTCGACGATTTTTTGTGGCATCATGATCCAAAATAAGTTGGTCTTGGCGCCATCACCATGGATGATGATATGGTGACGCCACATAGTGGCAAAATTGGTGTCACAAGGCCATGTGGCTCCCTAAAAGGAGGGAGGCCCTTAGGTTCGATACTTTCTCGCACTAGGAAGAAAGCGAGTTTGACACAACCTGATCCATTGATCAATGATACTCAAATCCGTCTCATGAAGTCTGAATTGTGATTATCATTGGGGGACGCCTCAATGTCAAATCCAATCCATATAGAGATGTCTACAAGTATTACACTAGTGTACATGAGGACGTGGGAAAATGAGTCTACTATCGAACCACCTTTCGTTGATGGATATCAACTTAGTTGATTGGCCTAATGGAAAGATGCGATCCAACATTAACAAAGAGATAGGTCCTTGGGCAGGTGATGCCGACACCGCAAGCTAAACCTATCAACTATACCTTTGTCAGATAGCGTAGTGAGAACAAGACCTTGGACTCACCTTACGGCGCAAGGTTTCTCACTAACACGCACTGTGATCGACTACGATGAGATATGCTCTCGTAATGGATGTCATTGAACTCCACTACTTTGTCAGTTTGGTAGTTTCTGAATAACCGAACATGCAGCCTATGAATGTGGTCATAATAACATCTCTATGAGATCAGAGATATACATGAAGATCTTAAACGGACTTCATTCATCTGAATCAAGTGGCTTCAGACCATAAGAGCACGCGTTTGCTAAAGGTATTGGAACACATATGAACTCTACTTGATTTGGAAAGGATATGGTGAATTATGCCTTTGCGTGTTTATTCTGGATTTACAGGGACTCTTGATGGATCAAGAGATGCCAATATGTATCAACATCCGAAGAAAAAGATCTTGGGAAGAAACGGTCTTGATAAGACACTCGATGACTGTATTGATGATGATTTTCCATCAATCGGCTTAGGCGCCCTATAACTAGTGAGGCCTACATATACTCCCATGATTAGTCAAGGTCTTTGCTCTAAAGAGAGATCCGTTGTTTTATCTAAAACAACATGACAAATATGTGTTAAGAGATGGAGTTCCCATCTAAGTACAATAAGACGCATCAATGTACTCAACACAATACGAAAGACTTGACATCTCATTCGCTATGAAAAGTTGTAAAGCTAAGTGTAGCTATGCACCCACGCAACACCAATGTAATGGCAGTAACTCCTTTTTCAATACTTAATGATATGAAAGGTTGAGGCTTATTCTATCCCTACATAAGAAAGACACATCAAAAGCGAAATCAGAATCTGCCAAGTTTTGTAGGTCAAATTCCACGGGACCTATAGGAAATCTCACTCACTGAAAAATAGTGAAATTGGTACCATTCGAAATTTCTACGTGTCTACTTTCTAGGGACATCGACCATTTGATCATACCTATCATAATTAGTGAGTTATGGCCATTTTCGTAAAGTAGGACGAATCTGTCCGAGAATCTGATTTTGGCAAAACAGTCAACTTCGATGGGATTTTGTGAACAACTCCTAATGAACCAGAACACATGTAATATACAGTTGGAAAGCTAAATGAGTCTAGTTTTCAAAACAGTTTACAGTTCGTTCATATGTATTTCCTAGAGGAAGTTACGGCTGTTCTAGTAACTGAAGGTCACAAGCGGAAATCTGATTTCTTGCACGAACTTATGTTTTGAGTTCACAAGCGGCCTTCTCCTCAAGATCTAAGTATAAAAGATAATTTGAGGACAACACGGCATGATTTAGATAATCATTGCCTAATGTCACATTTGAAGACATGTTAAAGAGCATTGACATGCTAAGTTGTTGAAACTTCCGTGATTAGTAGAAATCAGGAAGAGCCTATGATTGATGTAAATATCAAGAGGAGGTGCGAACTTCAGGGAGAGTCTGGCACATGCATACATGTCACTATCAGATATGAATGGTGCGTTGTACTCTTTTTCTCCTACGATCAAGGTTCAGTTTTTCTCCCACAGGGTTTTTGTGACTTGACGAGGTTTTTGACAAGGCAACAGATCAGCACCATCGGTATATCAGCGCGCGGCACAAGGGGGAGTGTTCTAGGATATTTTGTATCTTTCTAGATATTCTTTATGTGTGCCTTGGCCTTATATCAATAGGATATGTAGTTAGACTAGATCTATGTATTAATATCCTTACCATATTGGTATTGTATAATTCTCTATATAAAGGGTTTTTTATCAATGAATAAGATGATGATTCTCTTGCTATGTCTTTGTCTCTACATTTTATCCTACATCAAATATTTTAATTAAGCACTAAAACTAAATCAATAAATATATCATTGGCTCAACTAAATTATAGTTTGGATATTTAGTTTGTTGAAAGTTCTTATCGAAGTTCAAGTTCATTAAGGAAATAAAAATCAATTAGATAATTGTCCCAAAACAGAAAAGAAAACTTATAAAGCCAAAATACTTGAAGAGTCATAGTTTGAATAGAAACCATTTCCAGATCTGCTTCTTCTTCCTCCCCACCATCATTGCTTCCAGTTGCTTCCATACTTTTCTAATTTAACGCAGCACTACAGTCGGATCGAATCATTTCTCATCTCCACCTTGGATATTCTTATGGTAATCGCCATCACCGGCGGCCTTCATATCCGATCGAATTGCGATACCAATATAATAAAATCTCCGCCGTCGACAGCGGTCTTGATAGGCGATCAAATCGCAACTCCACAAACTTTTTCGAGCCCGAAATTATCCTCTACGAATCATACATTCATACCTTTGAATTTTCATTTTTCCCCAAACCCAGATAATTCATCTAACGCTAGATCTATATTTTACCTAAGCAGGGTAAATCAGATCAGTTTTTTTTTTTTTAGACGAAAATCAGATTAGTTGAGTATTAAAATTTTATGTGTTTTTACTGTGTTGACCATGTTTTTCTTTGTTAATTCACTTAACAACGTTAGTATCAGTGTTAGTGTCAAATAAGAGATTAGATCAAATGAACGGCTGAGATTAAATTGTAAAATTCGGTTCACTTTAATCTTGGTGCATAAAGAACTTCCGTTGACAATGCGTGATTTATGTAGTATTTTAAGTTTTTCTATTTCGATGTAATTTCGAATGGATTTCCTTTTTATATTTGCGTTGAAAACTTGAAATCACAATCTTCCTATTACCAATGACCGAATGATTGCGCGGCTACTTTTGAAAAAGCCCAAATGACAAATTTTTATCGGAGGTTCTTCAGCTCACATAGTGATGCTTCACCAACGGAGGTATTAACAGCGCGTGGGGCCACGCGCTAACAGACTGTGCTTGGAAAAAAAAAAGGCAACGATCAAGCTACGGTAAAAAAGAGTTACAATAGGGTATCGGTTTAAAAGAAACACCAACTAGCCCCCAAACAGAGAGCAAGCCTCCAAACCAACGAAAAAAAAAGAAAAAAAAAGCAAAGCAGAGTAGAGCCTTCAGGGCAATCAAATTTGGGCAACATATCGAATTTATGTTGTTCGGCGATTGTCGAGGGTCGTCGGAAATTCATCATCTGTAGATGCAATTTTCGAAACGTTGAGATTTTGGGTAAGTTGGAATCTGGTCATGAAATTCTAATGGGTAAGTTGTATTTTTGTTGATTTCAGTATATATGTGTTTGTGTTTTTATATGAGATTGATTGTTGAACTGATATTAATATTATCAGGGAGCTGTGTTTGCTATTTCATTCTCCCAAGATAACCCCTTTTTTCTGGCCATGGGAGGCTCGAAAGGGAAATTGGAAGTGAGGAGTCATTTCAGATCACAATACTTTCAAAATTAAACATGGTTGAGATGAATCCCAAATTTAGGTCACCGGAATCCAGATGAGAGGATGTTGTTCATGTCAACTGCGTGTAAGTAATATGTAGGCTTATATCACAGATATGCATTTGATGGGTGATTATATTTAATGCATTGTAAAAGCAAAGGATGCCCATTGATCTATATTTTAGCCTGCTAATGCCTACTATGCTTACTAATTCATAGATTGGAGAACGAAAAAGTGAATATATAATATGGTCTTGGTAAGTTCAGTAAAACAATAGAATTTGATGTTAGGTTTCAGGAAAGGGAGGGTATTACTTAACAAGTGGGTTTTCTTTCTTTTGTAAATAAAAAATAAAAAGAAGGAATTTCAATGTGTAACTGGGTTGCTGCTTCACTAGACCCAGAAGCTTATGTTTCATTACATATCTCTGATGTTATATTTGTATGAGTATATGAATTGTTATAATTGTGTAATATTTACCTAGGAAAACGGTGAGGATGCAGCCGAAGCATGAAGTGGCAGATATTTCATCTTCAAATGCATTACCAGGCGACCCTTATCGAATGAAGATATTTCATGAGTCCCAAGGTATTGAGTTAAGGGTTGCTGAGGTGACTCGTCTTAGGGAGGGAAACTTAGAAGCACACAAAGTTGAGGAGGTATGTAGAAATGCACAGCTTTACAATAATTGTGATTATTCTTTTTGTCGAGGTGGTTTTGTTGTGAGATAGTTTGAAAAAATTTGTAACAAGTTTTACGGTATTATGACTACAGCATGTTAAACGTGTGGTGGATGATATGGAGGTGAAACAGTTAAAGAATAAAGGTCGTAAACGGAACACTACCAGAAGAAAGGCTTTAGCCGACGAAAATTAAAAAACCAGACCGATGAACTATTTTTTCGTCGGCTAATTTTCATTCGTCGGCTAATTTAAATTTTCGTCGGCTATGGTAAACTTTAGCCGACGAAATTAAGATGTCGTCGGCTAAAGAATTTATTTCGTCAGCTAAAGTTCACAGACTATGACCGACGAAATATTTAAAAGTTTAGCCGACGACATATTAATTTCGTCGGCTAAAATGCTTTATATTTGCAGATCGGAACAGCAGCAGCTCATCTGGGAAAAAAACGAGAGAAGAAAAAACAGGAGAAAAAGTTTGGGTGTTGTCGAAATCTGTCCATAATTAGTTTGTGGAGCTATATATAGGTACGTATATGTATATATATGTTGATTAATTGAGTTTTATTTGAGTTGATCGATTTTGAGTGTGATTGAATTGATTGATTTTGAGTACGTTGGATGTATATATATATGTGTTGATCGATTTGGTTGATAATTTGATAATATATATGAATTAAGTTGATTGTTGTTAATAAATAGTAGATATATATATATATATTAATTAATTTATAATATTTTGTTGATGGTATGAAGTTGTTGATGATGATTTTGTGATGCTGTAGATATATATATATAATATTGTTATGTAATTATTAAGTATATATATATATATATATATCTGTGTGTGTGTTAATTAATTTGTTGTTGATTAGTTGTAGTACGTAGAATATATACGCGTACCAAATGAATTGCGATTTTATATATGACATGGAATTTAATTAATAATTAGCTTGCGTTATACATATATATTTTGTTATATGTTCAGGATATGGATAAGAGTTGGATTTCGCTTCCAAAATGGGACAAAAGATATGGTGCAGGAGTTATGAGTTTTCTAGACTATGCGCTGGCTAATGCTAACGGGAATACAATTTTCTATTGCCCGTGCACAAAATGTCAGTGTCGCAGCGATATGCATCGATTTGCGATTGACAAAGTATGACAGCACCTGAGGAGTAACGGGTTTTGGAAGAAGTACACATGTTGGTTATATCACGGTGAAACATCATTAGGGGGTCCGCATGATCATGGCCAATTTTCTGAGACGGGCAGTACATCCAACGATCTAACAACGACATTCATCAACGACATGTTTCCTTATGAGAGCAGTGTATGCGCTCAAGGACAGTATATGCCTGACCCGGTGCAGCCCTTCCCTAGAGCTGTCAACACTGCTGGTATTGAAAAGTACAACAAACTGCTTGCTTTCCAACAGACCCCTGTGTACCCCGGTTGTCAGATGACCGTTCTTGAAAGTGTGATGGACGTAATGAAGATTAAAGTTGAGACAAAATCGACCGTGAAAGCTGTTGATAATTATCTACAGTACACTGTTTCGATGCTGCCCCATGGTCATTGTCTTCCTACCACTCATCGTAAGGTTCGATGTATCTGAAAGATCTTGGGCTTTCCTACATCAAGATCCATGCATGCAGATATGACTGCGTTCTCTTCTAGGGTAAAGATCCAGAAGGGAATGACCTTGGTGGGCTTGACGCATGTCCGGTATGTCACACTGACAGGTATAAGCTGACTCCTGCAGGCAATAGGAAACCTGTGAAGGTACTTCGGTATTTCCCGTTGAGGGATAGGCTAGAGCGGTTGTACATGTCTTCACACATGGCCAAAGCTATGAGATGGCACGCTGATAGGGAATTGCATGACGAAGATACCCTTATAGACCCTGCTGACGGGGAGGCTTGGAAGCATATAGACAGGGAGTTTCCTCATTTTGCGTCAAAGGTCTGAAATGTGAGGCTCGGGCTCTCATCCGACGGGTTCAACCCTTTTGGCAACATGAGTCTTCAATACAGTGTATGGCAGATGTTCCAGTACATGTAGGACTTTACAGCTGCCCAGCTCCAGGGACTTCCGGCTCCGCCCATGCCTCCGCCCATACCGCTACCCCAGCCACCGCAAGCTCCGCAGCAGCCCCCAGAAGCAGATATTAATTTAGACGATCTAGATTTTTGTAGTTGATGAATTATATAGTTTTATGTGCTTGTTGTTGGTTATATGGAATTGTTTTGGTGTATTTTGCAGCTTGCTTGGAATTGTAATTTAGAAATTTCTGGTTTTTTTTTTATACTGGAATGGACTTATAGCCGATGAAATACGCCATAATTCGTCGGCTATAATAATGTTTAGCCGACGAATTATGGAATGTGTCGTCGGCTAAACCCTCTAAAGCCGACGAAATATGGTCTGTTTCGTCGGCTTTAGTTATTTTTTATTTTTTAATTACATACTATATCTGACGAATATATTAAGCGTATCGTCGGCTAAAGCTGAAAGACTAGCCGACGAGTTTCGTTTCGTCGGCTAAAGCAGAGAGACTAGCCGACGAGTTGTTTCGTCGGCTAAAGTATGAAAAAGTAGCCGACGACAGAAGTTGTAGTCGGCTAAAGTCTGAGAGACTAGCCGACGACGTCTTCTGTCGTCGGCTAGCTGTGGGACAATAGCCGACGACGGGCTATAGTTTCGTCGGCTAAAGTCATTGCCGACGACCCTTTACCGACGAAACTATAGCCGACAAATTAAGCTAACAGACCGACAAAAATTTTTCGTCGGCTAAAGTGCTTGTCCTGGTAGTGGAAGCAACAAAACAAGCAGCAAAAACCTGGTCGATTTGCAATTACCGGTTTGATTTCGGGGAAGAATGTTGATCTATTGAAGTTCCTATTTCGTAAATTTAGTGTAGGAGAAGACAGGTGGAGGTAATAGAAATTTACTTTCTTATACATGTCGGAGAAAAAAATACAGCAAATTATTATAGATCAAGAAATACTATATGTATATATGTATTTTAAACCATTAAACAAAGTTTATGCCCATTATTGTTTTTGCACGCAGTGAAGAAATTGTCCGATATGGTGAATTTGCCGTCACAAGAGTTGATTTTCAGTGTCTATCGCCGACAACACCGTTGAATTGTAAGGTAAGAGATTATGAGGTACAAATTGGATACTGGTTTGTAATTCAATTTTTAACTAAAATAATACAGGTTATAAACATATGTGCGGCGTATTTGAATGAGAAGGACTTTGATTGCTAGTTTCTGCCTACCTTTTTCGGGGTATATTATTGTCATTCATGTGTGTGCTTTGATAAAATATGGTATGGTTTGCAACGACTTTGGAGATCTGCAAAAGAGATAAACTACCAAAAGATTTTGCACAACTTCAGTTATACAGAATACAATGTAACAACAGTAAGCTAGATTTCGAATGGAAGGAAGAAACTCATACCGAGTAGTTGACAAAATCAATTGAATGCGGCAGTGCTGTTCTTGGTCGAGTGTGGAGGGGAGGCGGCCAAATATATTTCCTAAACGTACAAGTGGGTTGTTTCTCAAGTAAAACCCTACAAGTCGTCTCCTTCTTCTTCTTTTTATTTTTTTAAAAGAAACGACACCGTTTCACTATTCATTTAACTAATTAAGACTATCTTTTTCAACTTAATTGGTCTTTTTTGTAAGATGAACACCATTGACACATGTGAATTAGGATGATCCAACCGTTGGATGATATGAGAGTGATACGATCAACTTTGGGAAAAAAATTATGAAATTTCGCTCATTTTTGGACTTTAATCTTTTCAGTCAAACCTAAGAATGTTTATAAACTAACGGATTGACCAAAGTAGTATCCACAAGATCGAGAATCAAACAATGACAAAAACGGATGAATTTTCTTCCACAGCCATGTTTCAGTATACCGATCACATCCAACGGCCAATTTTTCAAAATTTTATTTGGTAACTATAGTTGGTTCAAAAGATATACACTTACAAACTCATTAAATAAGTTATACCACATTAGTAGGCATATTGTGGTTCCAATAACAAATATTCATAAAATAAAAATTCAACCGTCTGATGTGATAAATATGCTTAAATATGGATATAGAAAAAAAATTCACTTATTTTCGATAAGGTTTGGGTCTCGATCGACGTGGTCAACTATAAAATTACGTCACTTATTACACGAAAATGCTCTTACATATCCCTTCGTTGCTTATTTTGGTTGATTCTTTGACCTACACACTCTCACATAGATGAGATGTAGCAGCCCATATAAAAATTTAAGAAAATTTTAATTCCGACAATAGGCTTTCCCATAAGGAACCATAAGTATAGAAAGAGTTGACCACCTGATCGGGGTCCAAATATTATCGAAAATGATTGAATTTTCAACCATAGCCGTATTTCACTATACCGATCACATCCTACGGCAGATTTTTCAAAATTTTATCCCCAAGATATAGTTAGTTTATAAAAGATGTACACTTACATATAATCCACTAAATAAGTTATACCATATTAGTAGTCACGTTGTGGTTTCTATGATTGAATTCACAAAATGAAAATCTGACCGTCTGATGTAATAATTATATTTAAATATGGATATAGAAAAAATTCACTTATTTTCGATAAGGTTTGGGTCTCGATCGACACGGTCAACTATAAATTCACATCACGTATTACATGAAAACGCTCTTACCTATCCCTTTGTGACTTATTTTGGTCAATTTTTCCGCCTACACACTCTCATATATATGACATGCAACAACCTTTATAAAAATTTAGGGAAATTTACTTTCCGACAATAGGGCTCTCCATAAGGAAGCACAAGTGTAAATATGGTTGACCGCCTTGATCGAGAACCAAATATTATCAAAAATATGTGAATTTTATACCATAACCGTATTTCACTATACAGATCACATCCAACGGCTAATTTTTCAAAATTTTATTTGCTAGATATAGTTGGTTTATAAATATGGACACTTGTCAATAACCCACTAAACAAGTTAAACCACATTAGTAGACATGTTGTGGTTCTATTGACTAAAATTCATAAAATAAAAATTTGATCGTCTGATGTGATCAGTACACTTAAATACGTCAAGGAAAAAAAATTACATATTTTCGATAATGTTTGGATTTTGATCCGCGTGGTGAATTATATATATCATTTTACCTACATAAGGGTAGCCGTGTCTATAGATGAATTTCTGAAAATTTTAAAATACGTGGATAGAACACATCCTCACGGGAGCATAACAATTTTCGACAATGTGAGAAATTGAGCTATATTTGTGATTTCCTAAGATTCGAAATTTTTAAAAATCATTTTCATGTAAAATATAACCTATTAGGCAACATGGTTCATTTATTTATTTACTTTATTAAATCTTAATTTCTAAAGGCCACTCTCATATAATTTAATATAACATCAATATTTCATATTTGAAATCAAAATTTTCCAAAATATTGTTGGGAATATTGTATATAAAGAAATTTAAAAGAAAAATAAAAAAAATTGCATTTATGCAACCCAAACCCAAACCCAAACCCAAAATCCAAACCCAAACTCAAACCCAAACCCAAACCCAAACCCAAACTCAAACCCAAACCTCATCTCTTTCATCTCTTTCTTTTTTTTGGTCAATACGCAAACCTCATCTCTTTCCTTTTTTTTGGTCAATACCCAAACCTCATCTCACCCTAACATTTGACTATTCCCGGATCCCTTCTCTCCGCTCTCTATCGCTGCGTTCTCTCCACCACCACTACCTGTGCAAATCACATCTCAGTCAAAAAAAACCCCAAATCTCATCTTTGTTTCCCTTTTTTCAAACCCAAACCCCCGTTGCGCATCCCCTCCGACTCCTCCGCTAACTCCATCGCCTCCCTCGTCGACGATCCACTCGCCGCCTCCAGCGGCCAGCCCATCGTCAGCGTCGAGAGCTGCTTCCGTGTCGTCTACCGCCTCGTCATCTCGATCTACGTCCTCGGCATCACCACCGCTAACCACGACAACTCCGTCAACCATATATGAAGACCTCGTTTAGGGCAGAGGAGGTTTTTTTTTTTTTTTTTTTTGTCTGAAGGGCTAGAAGGATTTACCCCTTTGTTTTTACCTTCCACCCACCAATTCTGAAGTTTCAAAAAAAAAACATAACGGAGAAAATGGTGTTAAGTCATATTTGGGTCAATACTGAAATGGGTGATTGTAATGCTGCCATGTCACTTGGTGAGTTTTCACCAAGTGAATGGAAGAATTTTCGAATTTTTATTGACAATGAGTGATTGGGCGGCTAGTTTTGGGGGAAAAAAAAAACCAAATGACCAAATCAGTGCGTCAATTCACCGAGGTATGTGAGACCCTCTCTGTACCGTCAAAGCTATAATATTCCAGCGGTGGAACATTATTGAGAATTGAAATTAAAATGTGGAAAAATCCCCATCAAAAAATTAGAAACATGATGAAGTATAAGGTGTATAGACAAAGAGATAACAAGAGAGTCATCATCTTATTCATTGATAGGAGCCTTTTATATAGGGAATTACACAATCCCAATATGGTAAGGATATTAATACATAGATCTAGTCTAACTACATATCCTATTGGCATAAGGCCAAGACACATATAAAAAATTTCTAGAAAGATACTAAATATCGTAGAACACTACCCCTTGTGCTGCGCGCTGATATGTCGATGGTGCTGATATGTTGCCTCGTCAAAAACCTCGTCAAGTCACAAAAACCCTGTGGGAGAAAAACTAAACCTTGATCGTAGGAGAAAAAGAGTACAACGCACCCTTCACATTTGATAGTGACATGTATGTATGTGCTAGACTCCCCCTGAAGTTCGCACCTCCCCCTGATCTTTATATCAATCATAGGGCGCTTCCTGATTCTTACTAATCACGGAAGTTTCCACAACTTAGCATGTCAATGCTCTTTAACATGTCTTCAAATGTGGCATTGGACAATGATTTACTTAATCATGCCGTATTGTCCTCAAATGATCTTTTACACTTAGATCTTGAGGAGAAGGCTGCTTGTGAACTCAAAACATAAGTTCGTGCAGGAAATCAGATTTCCGCTCAGCATTACCTTCAGTTACTAGAACAGTTGTAACTTCTTCTAGGAAATACAAATGAACAAACCGTAAACGGTTTTGGAAACTAGACTCATTTAGCTTTCCAACTGTATATATACACGTTCTAATTCGTCAGGAGCTATTCATAAAGTCCCATCGAAGTTGACTGTTTTGCCAAAATCAGATTCTGGGACAGATTCGTCCTACTTTACGAAAACGGCCATAACTCACTTAATATGACAGGTATGATCAAATGGTTTGGTGTCTTGGAAAGTAGACACATAGGCCTTTCCAATGGTACCAATTTCACCATTTTTCAGTGAGTGAGATGTCCTGTAGGTCTCGTGGAAGTTGACCTATGAAACTTGGCAGATTCTAATTTTGCTATTGATGTGTCTTTCTTATGTAGGGATAGAATAAGCCTCAACCTTTCATACCATTAAGTATTGAAAAAGGAGTTACTGCCATTACATTGGTATTGCGTGGGCGCATAGCTACACTTAGCTTTACAACTATTCATAGCGAATGAGATGTTAAGTCTTTCATATTGTGTTGAGTACATTGATGTGTCTTATTGTACTTAGATGTGAACTCCATCTCTTAACACATATTTGTCATCTTGCTTTAGACAAAATAACTGATCTCTCTTTAGAGCAAAGACTTTGATTAATCATGGGAGTATATATAGGCCTCACTAGTTATAGAGCGTCTAAGCCGATTGATGGAAAGTCATCATCAATACAGTCATCGAGTGCCTTATCGAGACCATGTCTTCCCAAGATCTTTTTCTTCGGATGTTGATACATATTGACATCTCTTGATCTATCAAGAGTCCAAGTAAATCCGGAATGAACACGCAAAGGCATAATTCATCATATCCCTTCCAAATCAAGTAGAGTCCATGTGTGTTTCAATACATTTAGCAAACGCATGCTCCTGTGGTTTGGAGCCACTTGATTCAGATGAATGAAGTTCATTTAAGATCTTCATGTATATCTTTGATCCCATAGAGATGTTATTATGACCACGTTCATAGGCTGCATGTTTAGTTATTCGGAAACTACCAAACTGACAAAGTAGTGGAGTTCAATGACATCCATTACGAGAGCATATCTCATCGTAGTCGATCTCAGTGCGTGTTAGTGAGAGACCTTGCGCCATAAGGTGAGTCTAAGCTCTTGTTCTCACTACGTTATCTAACAAAGGTATAGTTAATAGGGTTTAGCTTGCGGTGTTGGCATCACCTGCCCAAGGACCTATCTCTTTGTTAATGTTGGATCGCATCTTTCCATTTGGCCAATCAACTAAGTTGATATCCATCAACGAAAGGTGGTTCGATAGTAAACTCATTATCTCACGTCCTCATATACACTAGTGTAATACTGTAGAGATCTCTATATGGATTGGATTTGACATTGAGGCATCCCCCAATGATAATCACAATTCAGACTTCATGAGACGGATTTGAGTATCACTGATCAATAGATCAGGTTGTTTCAAGCTCGCTTTCTTTCTAGTGCGAGAAAATATCGAACCTAAGGCCCCTCCTTTTGGGGAGCCACACGGTCTTGTGACACCAATTTTGCCACTATATGGCGTCACCATATCACCATCCATGGTGATGGCGTCAAGACCAACACCTTTTGGTCGCGCCATTTTTTTTTGTAGGACATCAATCCTTGCAGACATATTTGCAGCATGTGATCTCGTCACTTTAACACTTTAAGCATTTGGGATCAAGATGAGACTTAGTGGGACAAACCACGACAATTCACGTCGTTCCACTTGAACACTTGTGTATTATCTCCCCCTAACGGCGGGAATATTGTCTCATCAAAGTGACAATCCGCAATTTAGCGGTGAATGAGATTGTCTGACAAGCACTACGAAGAGAAACTTTAGCCGACGAAAAAAAAAAAACCAGGCCGACGAAGCATTTTTTCGTCGGCTAACTTTAGCCGACGACATTTTCTTTCGTCGGCTAACTGAAATTTTCGTCGGCTATGGTAAACTTTAGCCGACGAAAAAAAAATGTCGTCGGCTAAAGAATTTATTTCGTCGGCCATAGTCTGTGAACTTAAGCCGACGAAATATTTAAAAGTTTAGCCGACGAAATTAATATGTCGTCGGCTAAAGTGCTTTATATTTGCGATCTGGATAGCAGCAGCTCATCTGGGAAAAAAAACGGGAGAAGAAAAAACGGGAGAAAACGTTTGGGTGTTGTCGAAATCTGTCCATAATTAGTTTGTGGAGCCATATATAGGTACGTATATGTATATATATGTTGATTAATTGAGTTTTATTTGAGTTTATCGATTTTGATTATGATTGAGTTTATTGATTTTGATTATGATTGAATTGATTAATTTTGAGTACGTTGGATGTATATATATATATATATATATATATATATTTATATATATATATATACTATATATGTTGATCGATTTGGTTGATGATTTGAATTGATATTATATGAATTAATTTGTTGTTAATAAATATTAGTAGATATATATGTTCTTAATTAATTTATAATATATTATGTGTTGATATGGTACGGTATGAAGTGTTGTTAATTAATTTGTGTTAATATATATTAATTTGTTTTAATTATATATATATTAATTATTTAATTGTTTTAATTTGTGTTAATATATATTAATTGTATTAATTGTGTATATATTGTTGTTAATAATTTGTGTTAATATATATATTATTGTGTTATATGATATGTGTGTGTGTTAATTAATTAGTTATTAATTAGTTGTACGTAGTACGTAGAATATATACTAAATGAATTGAGATTTTATATATGGCATGAAATTTCATCATTAATAATTAGCTAGCAGCGTTATAAATAATATTTTGTTATATTTTCAGGATATGGATAAGAGTTGGATTTCGCTTCCAAAATGGGACAAAAGATACGGTGCAGGAGTTATGAGTTTTATAAAATATGCGCTGGCTAATGCTAACGGGAATACAATTTTCTATTGCCCGTGCACGAAATGTCAGTGTCGCAGCGATATGCATCGATTTCCATTGACAAAGTATGGCAGCACCTGAGGAGTAACGGGTTTTGGGAGAAGTACACATGTTGGTTATATCACGGTGAAACATCATCAGGGGGTCCGCATGATCATGGCCAATTTTCTGAGACGGGCAGTACATCCAACGATCCAACAACGGCATTCATCAACGACATGTTTCCTTATGAGAGCGGTGTATGCGCTCAAGGACAGTATATGCCTGACCCGGTGCAGCCCTTCCCTAGAGCTGTCAACACTGCTGGTATTGAAAAGTACAACAACTGCTTGCTTTCCAACAGACCCCTGTGTACCCCGGTTGTCAGAAGACCGTTCTTGAAAGTGTGATGGACGTAATGAAGATTAAAGTTGAGACAAAATCGACCGTGAAGGCTGTTGATGATTATCTACAGTACACTGCTTCGATGCTGCCCCACGGTCATCGTCTTCCTACCACTCATCGTAAGGTCCGATGTATCCTGAAAGATCTTGGGCTTTCCTACATCAAGATCCATGCATGCAGATATGACTGCGTTCTCTTCTAGGGTAAAGATCCAGAAGGGAATGACCTTGGTGGGCTTGACGCATGTCCGGTATGTCACACTGACAGGTATAAGCTGACTCCTGCAGGCAATAGGAAACCTGTGAAGGTACTTTGTATTTCCCGTTGAGGGATAGGCTTGAGCGTTGTACATGTCTTCACACACGGCCAAAGCTATGAGATGGCACGTTGATAGGGAAATGCATGACGAAGATACCCTTATACACCCTGCTGACGGGGAGGCTTGGAAGCATATAGACAGGGAGTTTCCTCATTTTGCGTCAGAGGTCCGAAATGTGAGGCTCGGGCTCTCATCCGACGGGTTCAACCCTTTTGGCAACATGAGTCTTCAATACAGTGTATGGCCGGTGATTTTGGTACCGTACAACCTTCCTCCATGGATGTGCATGAAGAAGGAATACAATATGTTGAGTTTGTTGATTCCGGGGCCCGGTTATCCAGGGAAGTGTCTCGATGTGTATTTGAGACCTTTGATTGAAGAGCTTCAGTTTTTGTGGGAAGTTGGTCATCCCACTTATGACAAGTACATGCACGAGATGTTCCAGATGCATGTCATGGTTGTTGGTACCATCAGTGATTTTCCTGCCCGTGGGATGTTGTCGGGCAACGTTGTTAGGGGATACAAGGCTTGTCCAAGTGCCTTAGCGATGAGGGGAGCAGCAGTCATTGCAACAAGATATGCAGATTGGGTCACCGTGCTTTCCTTCCATAATCACGATTGGCGGTTCGATGACAAGGCATTTGATGGGACCGTAGAACACGGTGTGCCTCCCAGAAGATGGACGGGAAAGAAATTTTAGCAGTGCTTAATGAGTACGATTTTGGGCAGCTCAGCAATCATCCAAATATTGTTGCAGCAATACCTGAAAGACCCGACAGGTACAAATTCTGGACACATAAGAGCATATTCTGGGAACTCCCATACTGGAGTAAGTTGTTGATCAGGCACTACCTAGATGTGATGCACATAGAAAAGAATGTTTGCGACAGTGTGGTGGGCACAGTGCTGAACTTGGAGGGGAAGACGAAAGACGGTCCTAAGGCACGCATTGATCTAAAAAAAATGCAGTTAAGAAGACATCTGTGGTTGAAAGAAGGGAAGAAAAAAATGCCTCAAGCTCCTTACACCGTGAAACCTGACCAGAAGAACGTAATTTTCAGGTGGATGAGTTGTGTGAAGTATCCTTCAGGCTATGCAGGAAATATAGCCCGGTGTGTGAACTTCCGGGACAATAAGATGTACGGGTTGAAGAGTCATGACTGTCATATCCTGCTACAACGTCTCTTCCCTGTTTTCATTCGACCGTTCCTTCCCCGTCAGGTGGTGGAGCCGTTAGTAGCGTTGGCAAGATTCTTCCAGAAGTTATGCACACGGGAAGTGACAAAATCTAACCTCCGGAAATGCAAGAGGACATCATTTATATCATGTGTAAATTTGAGAGGATATTTCCTCCAAATTTTTTTGACATCATGCCTCACCTGATGATCCATCTTCCCGAGCAATTGTTGCTTACCGGTCCGGTCCACACTACACACTTGGATGTATCCCATGGAAAGGTACGTTTTTTACACCTGAATTCCTCAATCCAATTTTTCTATATACATGTTCAATAATCATAACACTTTGCAACTTGATTTATAGGCAACTTGGAGACTACAAAGATTATGTGGCTAATAAATCCGCGCCTGAAGGATGTATAGCTGAAGCATATATTGCGCACGAGTGCGTCACCTACATGAAGTTGTATTTAGGAGCGTTGAAGGAAACAGACGAAGCCATGCCGGTAGATGTACTGAAGTTCACTCTTTCCATACTCTCCAGTGATGTTGAAGTTTATGGAATTTTGCCAGACTCCTACAAGTTGCAACCACATGAGCTAGTCATTGCCCACTGGTGGGTATTGATTAACTGTCCAAAAGTTGAATACTGGAAAGACATCCATCTATATTGTCCAGACATTCAAGGTGATCTCGAGTACCACAACAGGGAGTTCGCAAATTATTTTGGCGGCTGGGTACGTAATTCAATATTTATGTACGTATTTATGTTTAGTGCATAATTATCTATATTTACAATGTTAAATTGTAAATTGCAGATGAACCATATTCAATTTGATGGTCACCCAAATTGGTCACACGAACTAAGACTTCTAGCGATGAAGCCGATAATGTCAAGAGTTTATCCGATGTGCAAGGTGAATGGCGTGCAATTTATATGTGAACAGAGAGACAGCAGACGGAGAACACAGAATTCTGGGGTGATGGCGCATGGTGGGCGGAATGGAGTTGACTATTACGGTGTTCTTGATTCAGTGGTGGAACTCGTTTACGGTGAAGGCATGACAGTGCACCTCTTCAAGTGTAGATGGTTTGATACTAGCCCGCAGAGCATGAAGACCGATCAGTACGGAATATTATCGGTGAACACTGCTACAAGTTCTTACGAAGATGACCCGTTCGTTTTTGCCACATCGGTAAAACAAGTGTTTTATCTTGATGACCTTGCTAAGGGTGACGCGTGGAAAGTAGTCAACCTTGTGCACCCTCGAAACATTTACCGGGCGGCTACACTTGGAGAGGCCGAAGACCAGGAAGAAGATGTTGCGTATCAAGAGCCCAACGCAATAGGTATTCCTAACTCCTCTACCGTTCGCCTTAATAATTTTAAAGCGGGTCGTCGGTCGTGCGAATTCGTGATGAAGAGCCAAGGTTTATTGATGTTGATCCAAATCAAGAAACAGACGAAGACTCTGGCGATGAGGAAGACATAGATTACCAGAAATTAATTCTGACACCGAAGAAGACTCATCGGATGATTCCGATTACGAGCCTTAGTTTTAATTTCTTCGGATGTAATACATTAATTTGTAATAAAAAAGATTGTATTACCTTCATTTCTAGTTTACATATGTTGAATTCATATTTCTGTTATTTTATATGAATTTTGGTGATATATGAACAGGAAATTTTATGGTTTAAACCTTCTGTTTTAGGGTTTGTATTTTTTTACTTAAGCCGACGAAATACAACAGAAGTCGTCGGCCTAAACCCTCTTAGCCGACGAATTATATTAAAAGTCGTCGGCTAAAACCGTCTAAGCCGACGAAAACTACTAGAAGTCGTCGGCTAATGTATTTTAAAGCCGACGAATTGAAAAGGAAGTCGTCGGCTAAAATAACTTATAACCGACGAATTGAAAAGGAAGTCGTCGGCTAAAATAACTTATAACCGACGAATTGAAAAGAGACTCGTCGGCTAAAACCATCTTAGCCGACGAATACCCTAATATTTCGTCGGCTTTATTAATTTTTATTTTTTTATTACATAGTATAGCCGACGATGATTTAGGGTATTCGTCGGCTAACCCTAAACTTTTTCTGTTACATACTATAGCCCTATCTTCGGTGGTTATTTTACGTAAATTTTTATACGACTTGTTGTGTCTCATCAATTTGAAAATATTTTCAGTAGAAGGTCCGGCCAAAAAATACGAAATTTAGACGGTCCAACGACCTTTTCCGTGCATTTAGGGGTTTGACTTACGGGATTGACCGTCCGGATCGAGCACTTAACCTGGTCAGATCAAGTTGAATTTTTTCCCATACATGTATTTTATCATGATGGTCAGATCTAACCGTCGGATTTTATTTTCTCAAGTTTGATCATCACAGTCAGAACATGCCTACTAATGTTGTATAACTTGTTTACCAAGTGTTAGGTAAATGTTCCGTTTTAAAAACAAACTATACGTAGAACCTTCAAATGTGAAAAAGTCATGAAATAAGACATGACCAGAATGGTAAAATACGTCTACGGTTGAAAAATCAAGGTATTCCGGTCATGTCTCGGTGCCGATAGTTGCGGTCAATCCAATTTTCAATTCTTTCTCCCTATGGGTAGCCCTATCTTCGGTGGTTATTTTGCGTAAAATTTTTATACGACTTGTTGTGTCTCATCAATTTGAAAATATTTTCAGTTGAAGGTCCGGCCAAAATACGAAATTTAGACGGTCCAACGACCTTTTCCGTGCATTTGGGGTTTGACTTACGGGATTGACCGTCCGGATCGAGCACTTAACCTGGTCAGATCAAGTTGAATTTTTTCCCATACATGTATTTTATCATGATGGTCAGATCTGACGGAAGGATTTCCGTTCTCAAGTTTGATCATCACGAGCAGCAGTCACAGTTTGATGAATGTATAAACAGTTTGTGTTTAGCCGACGAATTTCAAATGTTTAGCCGACGAAATTATTACCTTTATTTCGTCGGCTAAAGTCTCGGGTATAACCCAGCTCGACTGGTTGTATGCTAGCCTCCATCTTTTTCCTCTCCCTCTCTGAAATTCGCCTCCTTGCCTCCGCTCCCTTCCCGGTCGCCGCCATTCTCCCTCCGCCTCTCCCTCTCCTCGCCCTCGCCCTCGACCTCTCCCGCTCCCTCTCCTCTCCCTCTCCGGTGGCCTCCGCTCCCTCTCCCTCTCCGGCTGGCCTCCGCTCCCTCTCCCTCTCCGGCCGGCCTCCGCTCCCTCTCCCCTCCCTCTCCCTCGCCCTCGCCCCGCCCTCGACCTCCGGTCCCTCTCCATCTCCGGCCGGCCTCCGCTCCCTCTCTTCCGGCCGGCCTCCGCTCCTCTCCCTCTCGGCCGGCCTCCTCCTCGGCCGGCCGCCTCCTCCTCCTGCGCTCCGGCCGAATTCTGCTGCTGCTCCGGTCCTCCCTCCTCCTCTCGAGTACGTTTTTTTGAGCTTCGGTTATTTTTAATGTTGTGGTGTTGTGTGTATATAATGTTGTTGTGTATATAATGTTGTGGTGTTGCTGTGTATTTGTATTTAGGAAGTGTATATTGTTATTTAATAAGTGTATATTTGTATTTAGTATTTAGGAAATGTATATATTTGTTTTGTATTTTGTGTTTGTTTTGATTTTCTGGTCAATTGCAAGTTGTGGTGTTGTTAGGAAGTGTATATTTTTATTTGAAGTGTATTTAGGAAGTGAAAAATAGTATTTAGGAAGTGAAAAATAGTATTTAGGAAGTGAAAATTAGTATTAGGAAGTGAATATTTTTTACATTTTTAAATGAGTTTGCATTTTCTGATTTTGTGGCCTTGATTCAAATTAATATTTTAAATAGGATGAGCGGTAATATTAGATCGACGAAGGGTTCGAAGGGCCAAAGGTCCGTATCGTCTGAGGGAACCTCTAGCAACCCTCAGACGTCGTTTCAGGGCCCTATGACAGCTAGACATGCGAGCCTTCTGCAGACGGCGCAGAGGCAGCCGAGGTGCCCCCTTCATCGAGGCAGCGGGGCTTCCTTTATTCCACGAGGCAGTTGTTTGCTCAGCCTCAGATGGAGGTGTCTGCACCCCGTATGCCTGAGATACACCGGGCGCCACTCAGCTCCTACTTCTTCGGATAGTGGGTCATCTGGAGTACAGATGCCGCCGCCTCACCTATTCCTTCCGCGGATGATACCAGCCATACCTGTAGTCGATGACTCAGGGACGCCGATTTATCCACTGCCCCCGCCAGTGGCTCCATGAGCGGCGTACCGGTTCGTGCCTTTTGATACGCCTCTTATTTCCGCGAGGGTATCATCATCGGAGGCGGAATCCGTCGCGTCCGCGTCCGATCCCTCAGGTAATGAAAGATGAATGATTTGTTTTGTTATAATTCTCCGATTCCAATTTTAATAATCAATTTGGTTTATCATGTCATAGGCACTGTCGGAGCGAAGCCGGCAAAGAAGAAGAGAGGCCCCGTCACAGGGAAGGCTCTGGAGAAGATCGTCGGTACCTCAGGAGGATTGTCATCGGTACTGACGGGGATGGCAACGTAGTATCGGCGGAAAGTTGAGGACGTACTCCGGCCGCGCGTGGGAGCGCTCATTAGGGATAGAGTCCCTATGTTGTGGTCAGACTGGGGCGAGGTCCCGCAGGAGGTTAAAGACATGGTCCATAACGCGATGTCGGTGAGTTTACAAAATGCCTGAATAATATTATATATTACATTGTAGATTTCTGGAAAAAATAAACTAATAAACGGTTAAATGCAGGTGTGGTTTGAGGTTCCCGAACCCTTGAAGAGCAGCTGGGCAGACTTTGTGCATGGGGAAAGGTACGTTGGGAAATTAATGAAAAAACAAAACTGTCTGTCATATTAATAATATTTCTAATATTTTTGTTGTATCTGTAGGTACAAGGAGTGGAAGAACGAGTTGCGGACCCATTGGACTACGCACGGGAACGCACGTTCTGCTACCCCTGCTGAGTTTCAGTACAGAGAGTACGAGTGGCGTTGGCTTCTGACATCATAATTCAACAACCCTCGTAAACAGGTATTTAAATAAATTAATTAGTTAATTTATCATTAAGTACGTGCGTTTTAAAATATTTTACTAATAGTTTACTTTTTTCTTTGAAGGCGGTTTCCCGGGCGAACGCTCAGAACCAGCAACGCAACACAAGGAACCATCATGCCGGTTCTAGACCGTTCGCTGTCTTCATGACGAGGCGGCCAGGGAACATCCAGAGGTCAACCAGTACGTCTATACGTACGAGAAGACATATCCTGACTCCCAGGAGGATATAGTAAGTAATCTTTCATTTTTACGGAATTTTTAATTTTACTAATATATATGTTAAAATGTTAATTAATAATTTTTTTCCTATCCAATTAGGCAAGGGTGAGGGAGGCTAGTGACGAGGTGATGAGTGCTATAGTGAGGGAGACATGGCCGGACACGCAGGAGGAAGAGATGTCCGAAGCCATTTCCCGGATCGACACTTCAGATCCGAGGGTTGGGGCGAGGATCATGGGCACAGCCTTCCCACCGCGAGAAAACAACTTCTACTGCCGGTCTAGGAAAGAAGGGCCAGGGGGTCTTGAAGACCACTCCAGGATTTCAACGAAAGGCAGCCTCGACCAGCAGCAGGACGACTCAGCTAGAGTCGGAAGTTGAGAGACTACGGAGAGAGCAAGCCGCTCAGGCTGCTCATGCTGACGCTCAGGCTGCCGCTCATGCCGCCCAGTTCGCCGAATATAGATCCTATACTAGAGCCCTACATGCCGCCCAGCATGCCCAGCAGAAGCAGATGTACCAGTACTTCCAGGATTTAGCAGCTGCCCAGCTTCAGGGACTTCCACCTCCGCCCATGCCTGCGCCTATAGACATACCTGAGCTGCCGGAATCTCCTCACTAGCAGGCCCCAGATCCGGATATTGATTTAGATCATTTAGATTTTGTGTAGTTGATACCTTATATAGTTTTATGTGCTTCTTGTTGGTTATATATATGGAATTGTTTTGGTGTATTTTGCAGCTTGCTTGGAATGGTAATTTAAAAATTTTGTGTATTTTTTTTATACTGGAATGGAGTTATAGCCGACGAAATACGCCACAATTCGTCGGCTATAGTATTTTTATTTTTATTTTTTTATAGTTTAGCCGACGAATTATGGCATGTTTCGTCGGCTAAACTCACTATAGCCGACGAAATAGAACCTCTTTCGTCGGCTATAATTATTTTTAAATTTTTAATTATATACGTTAGCCGACGAATATATTAGCTCCGTCGGCTAAAGGCTTGGAGTATAGCCGACGACGTGTTGTGTCGTCGGTTTAAGTCTGGGAGTATAGCCGACGACTTAAACCGTCGTCGGCTAAAGTCTGGAAGTATAGCCGACGAAAGATAGAGTCTGTTTCGTCGGCTTAAATTCATGAACAAAAGCCGACGACCAAATGGTTCGTCGGCTAAAGTATGGACAATAGCCGACGACGGTCTATAGATTCGTCGGTTAAAGTCAGCGCCGAGGACCCTTTCCCGACGACACTATAGCCGACGAAGCCTCGTCGGCTAAGACTTTAGCCGACGAGTTAGGATAACAGGCCGACGAAATTAATTCGTCGGCTAAAGTACTTCTCCTGGTAGTGAAGGTTTCTACATATGTGGATTATAGGTGGAGGTTCATATCCAACATAAATACTTATTCATCTCAAATGACCCATCATTGTATGCAGTGGCAATTCGATTTGAAACCTAGAAATAACATCTAGCCGAGCTCAAGGATTGGAGATCCGTTTCAATCCTGCCGAGCTCAAGGATTGCAATTTCGTGTCAATCCTGGTACATAGTCACGAGCTGTAGTACAACAAAATTCAATAATGGTGTGTCGTAGATGAATAGTAAAGCTGCATGCAAATATTGCATGGCCCCAAGACGCAATAGAAAGATTGGTGCGCATCAATAATATTCGAGCGACAAGCTAAAGTGGCTTAGTCGTAACCTCGGTGAGATCGTATTGCGTGTGAACATGGGGTACAAGACACTTCAACTTACATTCCGATAAACTTCTTTAAAGAATGGGTAGTGAGCCCGTAGAAGTATAAACAACATAAGCAGTAGATAATAGTGTAACACGTGACCAGTGTGTTAACATTTCAACCAACACCATAAAACATAAAAAGGTGTCCGCAAGTTGTTTGTATCTATTTACATAGTTTGATGTAAGAATAGAATGTTCACTTTTGTGTCATTTAGCATAGGAGGGCCTCACTCCTAATTTAGCTAAAGAATAGGCTTTTAAAATGAGTAATGAGCATTGCAGGGGGCCAATGCGACATCGAGGAAAGGCCGGTGCACCTCAATTGCTTGAGGAATTGACCGGACGACCTTCAGGAAGTTGGAGTCGTGTTCGGGTGACGTCAATGTCCCCCGGTTATCACCATGCTTCATGGTGATACTAGATCTCGAATGTCTTCATTTTGAGCGGAAGAATGGATGTCCATAAGAATTTCTCAAAATTTGGACTATCGCTTTCTGGATGATTTAAATGGTCAAACCAAAGCCTATATTAGTCGGTGTCCCAAATGTCTTGTTTGGCGATAACATGAGATTTGATACTCGAATCGTAGTGACATACAATCTACTAAATTGACTCATGAACTTCTCCAAGATGCGCTTCAGTTCGCATTCATGAGGAGGTATACACAAAAGAATTGTTCATTCTCACAATATGTTTTCAAATGAAAACTATTAGCAAGAATGTCTTTAAAACTTAACATGGTTCCTTAGAATATTGTGGATAGTTCCACTATCTGCGAAACACTCAATGTCTCTGAGACATAGCTACAAGGAGTAGATAGGCGAGTAAATAGTTCTACTTGAACCATTTAAAAGGATTGAAAGAAGCTACGAAAAGCTGCAATCCCGAGAATGCATAAAAATTTTCGCGCAGAATGACCTTTGTGCACTAAAAAAGCTATAACTTCTTCATTAAAAGAGATATGGACAAACCGCGAAAAGTTCTGAAAACTAGACTCGTAGAGCTTTCCATTGATATAAAGCTCACTGTCTGGTTCATCCGGAGCTGTTCACAAAGCTTAAACGAAGTTGACTGTCCAGAAGGGACAGATTGCTGTTTTTCACAGAATTGGCATGTGCGAAGCTATGAAGCTTGCAGGTGGCGTGTAGGTTTTTGCCTTAGCCAAAAGTGACGTGTGTATGATCAAAACCAAGTCCTTTCGGTCGTTCTAAGGTTGTAAACTCCATGACTAGTTAGCAAAAGCTCCCTGACATGAACATAAACTAACTCAGAGGACCTAGAGGATCCGATTATGATGATAATTTTCCAGCTTTGATAAGTCTTCAACGTCTTTTGCAAGACGGCAATTGGTTTAATAGTGTAGGAGGATCCAAAATCACAAGCTTTCGGTAACTCCAAGTCAGTATGCATGTCCGTGGAGGGTCGGTAGTGCGAGACACACTTAAAACCACTATCTCCTTAATTTCGAACAATTCTAAGATATCACACTAAGCTTGGATGAGCCTAGTTGAACAATTGATGATGAAAAATCCACTATAGGGTAGAAGACTTAACCAGAAACACGTGGGCGATCCTCTTTGAGGATGCAGTACCATGAGTCACCTTCAAAGGAAGGGACCAAAATCGGCACAATATGCCATG
Source organism: Fragaria nilgerrensis (assembly GCA_010134655.1). Classification (NCBI taxonomy): domain Eukaryota; kingdom Viridiplantae; phylum Streptophyta; class Magnoliopsida; order Rosales; family Rosaceae; genus Fragaria; species Fragaria nilgerrensis. The sequence goes on from CM020977.1 coordinate 13,509,387, forward strand.
TTTCTAAGGACGATGTAAGTGTATATCTTGATTGTAAATCAATATGAACCATAAGAGGAGAATAGTTTCACTGCGAAAAAATTCTCAAGGCATTCATTATTGCTAATGTGAGTACATTGAGGTCTCAAATAGACGAAGGACGTCGATACAACGCCTTAGTACATAAAGCTTGGAACGAAAATCAATGTCTAGCCGATGACATCAAAGTCATGGGTAACTAGAGCAGAATCCGAATCTTTGAAATTCGCGATCATGAGGATGACGTTCTTGTCCTCATATTGATTTTCCATACCTTTTTGTATGCATTCACAATTTAAAGGAGCTTGAAAATCTTGAACCAGTGATCCGAAGATCCACAACGGTTACATTGTCATGAGCTGACGTGAGTAGTTTTGATAAAATGGTGTCTAGACCGGGAGTGTCGCTATTAGAGCCGGCGACACCTCCCCCTTTTTCTAGACATCGGGAAGACGTTTTCTGCCGTTGCCATGACCCATATTGTTGTCCCCATATTAGGGGATAATCCCAAATAAGTTTATCACATTAGCGTATATACAATTCCCGTTTGTATGATCAAAATCAAGTCTCGTTGGTAATTCCACACCAACTTGGAGGACCTAGAGAACTTGATGATAATCGAATCCGCTAAAGATTATGGATCATGATGCCACAAAAGATCATCGACAATATGTAGTCAATTAAGGTGGTAAGCAATCCACTTGACTAATAACTCAACAAGTAGAGTTATATGAACGTTTCGAGAAACACTCCATGAGTACATTCCACAGTACTTTGTGGTCATTACTTTTTGCATAGATTGTCATTAAATGCTTTTGTCGATGTGGCGCTTTAAAGACTTTGAGCGCATAAGATGTGAAATCTCGGTATCTAAGCTTGTTAGCTTGGGGGTCAAAACATGTGGTTTAATTCTTTCCAATGAAAGGTTCCACAGATACCAAGTGAAGATCCGCCTTAGGCATCTAGTACGTCAAAACTCAAAGGAGCAAAATGTTACATTGCTCTTGCATACAAAATCAAGCTGTTATGAGACTCGATAGAGGTCACAAACGATGCTTTTAATGGTTTGTCATTCGGATTGATCACACACAATCCGAAAAAGCCGCGAATTGATCAAACACAATTCGAAAAAAGGCCTCGGATTGATCATACACAACCCGGTGATAGGTCGAGGTTGATCATACACAACCCGGACAAGGAAACAAGAGTGATCAAACACACTTTTGACCCGCGAATAAAATTTCGGGATTTTTGGTACCTGCAAATACATCGACCTAAGCATAGAATGGAGTAGAAGAAGGGGAGAAAACATTTTATCTCCCCCGAGGTTATTGAAATTGGAAGAGTTTTAGGGTTGTAAAATAAACATACCGTAAACACTTAGATGCTTGATCGGATGAAAAGAAAGCAGCGGAGTGGACGGCCGAGAGGAGAAACAACATTTCGCCTACTTTTGCTTCGAATTTGGGGCTGAAAATTTGACAAGAGGAGCAGCTCTGGATGAGGAAGCTGTTGTCAAAAATTCAGGTTGATCGGAGCAAGGGAAGGTGGTGAACCGGTGGTCGGTAGCGGCGGCGGTCTGGAATTTTCCGGGGGCCGGTTCGGAAACTTTCTGACCGGTTCTCAGGGTGAGGCCGGCGGCGTTGGATCCGGGACGGAGAGAGCGTTCTAGGGATATAAAATTCCGGCGGAGGGCAGTCGGAATTTTGGTCGGAAATCGGGAAAAACAAGGCTGCCCGATTTTAGGGTTTTGGAAAACAAATGGTGGGCTATTGACTCTAGGGTTAGAACAAAATGCATGATAACGTGATGAAGTATAAAGTGTATAGACAAAGAGATAGCAAGAGAGTTATCATCTTATTCATTGATAGGAGCCTTTTATATAGAGAATTACACAATACCAATATGGTAAGGATATGAATACATAGATCTAGTCTAACTACATATCCTATTGGTATAAGGCTAAGACACATATAAATAATATCTAAAAAGATACAGAATATCCTAAAACAAAACAGAGATTAAATATTGTTCCACTTGGAATAAAAATGTCTTTAACAAAATTGATGGATATAAGCACTTCCGCACTATTGAGAGTTGAGTATGTAATGAGACCCATGTACCTACGTGGAAAGGTGTCCGTTTAGCCCTGAAAATATTTGATTAATATCACTCTTTAGGCGATCCATTTTGCTCAGCCAGTACGTCAGTGTCCGCTAATCATCTCTCTCTCTATATATAGTGCATATTTGGAATTGTCACCCCCTCACAAACTCAACCAGATCACTCGTACTAACTAGTAAGTGCTCTAGTTGCCAGCTTAATTTTAAGAGAGAAAATGGCCAAAGCTCCAGAGCACGAACACCCCAAGAAAGCCTTTGGATGGCCTGCCAGAGACTCGTCTGGCCTTCTATCTCCCTTCAACTTCTCAAGAAGGTTAGCTCCATCTTCTGCGTCCAATATAGTCTTATATTAGTATAAAGCTAGCTAGGAGAAACATCATATGTATGTATATATGCATTCTGGCCAGGGGCGAGCTGTATTTAGGTCCGGTGGGGTTCCGTCCCCCCTACAGTGTCCACTTGTATTTACATGGGTTGGAGTGATAGAAATGTCATGTTATCAGTTTTTTTGTACATGTGAACCTCCCTGCCGATCTAAATTACCTCTTGCCACTTGACATAATATAAAAGAGAAGGGGAAAGAGAAAATGTGTAAACAAAAAGAACTACTATTTTATATAAGATTTTATATAATTAATAGTTTATTTAATTAGATTGGCTAAATGAGAGTAATAATTAGGGTATTTAATGGTTTTGATTTTTTTTTTTTATAACTTTATGTCAATGATCTTTGATTTTTCTATTTCTACAAAAAGAAAAAACCTTATAAAATGTTAATACCTTCCGTCTTTTACTTTTTTTTTGTGCAGATATCGTCACATTATCGTTATTGGTTATGAATAATAAGCTTGTAGGAGAAAAATAATGTACAAAACCAATAATAAAGTTTCAATAAGCTTGTAGGTGAAAAATAATGTGCAAAAACAATACATTTAACATAAAGAGAAAACTAAACTAAATTTAAGTTCAATCATCCTTTGTTAAACTCGGACCCCTCCCCCAAATACAAATCTTGGCTCCGATTCTGGCTTTCTGGGTATAGTTAATTTTCGAGGAATATCACTGAAGAAGTACTATTGATTTGGTTACAGGGAAACGGGAGAGAAGGACGTGACATTCAAAGTATTGTACTGTGGGATTTGTCATTCTGATCTTTCATTGGTCAAGAATGAATGGGAGTCTAGTCAATGGGCTGCTGCATATCCTATGGTTCCCGGGTAAGTAGTACGTGATCAACATCTATAATTTTCCAATCTTTTTCTTTGCTTAACTAATAATTGATAGTACGTGATAGACAAATGGTTGTCTCTCTCTCTCTGTGGATTTGTGTTTCTTTGTTATTTTGTAACTTACTCTTACTAAGAAAATGTGGAACATGATGACCGGCGAATTGATGCAGGCATGAGATTGTTGGTGAAGTGACAGAGGTAGGAAACAAAGTGCAAAAATTCAAAGTCGGAGACAAAGTCGGTGTCGGATGCAGGGTGGGTTCTTGCCAATCTTGTGACAGTTGTGCTAATTCCCTTGAGAATTACTGCTCAAAATGGATACCCACATACGGTGCCAAGTATCACGATGGAACCACTACTTATGGAGGTTATAGTGACATTATGGTGGCCGATGAGCACTTTGTAGTTCGTATTCCTGACAGCCTGCCTCTTGATGGTGCTGCGCCGCTCCTATGTGCCGGGATTACAACTTACAGTCCCTTGAGATATTTTGGACTTGACAAACCCGGTATGCATGTTGGCATTGTTGGCCTTGGTGGTCTAGGTCACGTAGCCGTGAAATTTGCCAAGGCTATGTGTTGGTATATGATTAGTTGGCATTCCTATACAAAATAAAAGAAGCATGAGCAAAGAAGTTCTAATTTGATTAGAGCTTTATATGGGATTAAATATATGATTGATTTATTTGGTTGTGTATTTTCCGTGAGTAATTGGAATCATAATTGTTTTGATTAGGATATTATCTTATTGATTAACCGATTCTATAGCTTGGTGTTTGCTTGAGAAAAGGAAGAAACCTAAGTTGATTAGGTTTATAACTTGGGTGCGTGGAAAGGAAATGAACCTATGTAATTTAGGTTCTCTATTCATTTATTATCATATTGATATATATTTGGTTATCTGATTGATATTATTTAATCTCATTGATCTATCTTTCTAATTGGGTTGAGACATGCTCATGGAGCATATGGATTGGTTATATGTGATATTATCATGTTGATTTGATCATATATATGATTATGTGTTAATTGATATAAGGAGATTGCATGTGTAAGAAATCCTACGTTGTGTAGGATATTCTTTTATGTTTCATTGGATAATATCTTCTGATTTATATTGTGATCGATTTGATACTAATAAGAATTCCTATTTTGAATTTCTATTAGGGTTGCTGGCGCATGAGAACTGAAGTCATATATAAAGAAGACGCCATATATATGGAGACACACCTTTGCACGTATAACGTTTGAGAAAGCAGCTTCCGTTGCGAACTTTGTAAGGTCAGAAGTTCAATTGTTTCATGTTGATTTGAACTTCTTGTTAATGTGATTGAAGAACCAAGGAGGTGGTTCCTTGGAGATTGAAGGACAGAGTTTTCATTGAGTTAAAAACGTATTGCTATATTGTTGCTTAGTCTACAATATCATTTGGAAAACTCTTGTCAAATTATATGCTTGTATCATTGCATCTGTCATTCTTATAGTGATCGAGATCAGTGGCTTGGAAAGCATTGAAGACGTGTTCAGTTCCTTCATATCCGTATCAGATTCAAGAAGAGTTAGAATAAGGTTATCAGTTTGTAATCAAGTTAGTTTGTATACTAGTGAATGTGATTGTGTTGAATATCACTACTTGATAGGTCTGTAATCATTCTTACTCTATAGTGGATTTGATTTAGTGTGGACTACTTTAAAAGTCTCGCAGTGACGTTTCCTCATGGGAGGTTTACACTGTTGTTAACAAAATCTCGTGTTCTTGTGTCTGTTGCTTTTAATTTATCAAAGGATTGAATCTACATATTCAATCCTTCCATATTCTGTTTCATTCTATACTTTCAATTGGTACCAGAGCGGTTCACTAGATATACTTAGTGAGATCCGTGGGATATTTAAAGGATGGAACAAGACATAGCTGCTGGTTCGGTCAATTGCAATCTTCTCCCTAACGATGCATTGGTAAGTCATCTTGAGAATTTTGAGGTAAGAAACAAGCCTCATAAGAAGGTAAAATTTTTTTTCTTGTTCTTCTGCCGATTATGAAGATGACATTGATGTGTTTAAGCCGTTACTCAAAGATTTTAAGATGCTTTGTAAAAGGAGAAATTCTTCCTATCAAAAATCGTTTATTGGAAAACCTAAGTGTCTTAGTTCTGGTGATTTTGATCATTGTTAGCCTAAGTTTGATAACAGGTGTCTTGGATCAAAAAGGAAAGACAAGATGGAGTCTCAAAATCATACAAACCAATGTCGATGTTTGTGAAAGAAAGCTTGTGGCTTTGCCTTTGAAGTTTATGTTCTTAGTTTCTGTGAAAATAATATATTGTAATCTATGACATCTTTGTTGGTTTGGTTATGCCCTTAATTGATTCAAAGTTCTTTGTTATGTTTCCAGACCCTTTTATTTAGGATTCTAGGATTTAAACTCAAGTAGGATCATAACCTACAAATCTGAAACAGTGTTTTTCAATTCTGCATCAGTTTCTTTTCTTCTGCAAAGCGTACAGTTTCATTTGAAATTTCATCTGGGTGTCTTCATAAGATTTGTAGTAGACATCTTAAGGTTCTTTCCAGTATTTGAACCACTTAAAAAGGATTTTTCTAGGTTAAGTTATGATTTTTCAAAGTTTGAAGTCTGCATCAGGAAATTCTGGTTTTCTGAGATTGTAACGACCTTATTTTTAATTAGGTTAATTTATCGTATTGTTTTGTGTGTTTCCTTGTCTGATTAGGATTTGGGCTTGACTGCATTATGAACTATTAATATCTGGTTCTGGACCACATTTTTATTTATGTTTTGTTAAATGTTTACATTAGTTTAACTGAAATTTTTGGGAAGTATCTGATTGGGTTCTAAGTTTGAGGTCAGTAAGAAGGAGAAGTGAAGACATGTTCGAAGTTGTGCACAAAACATAATTTTTTTTACAGACTAGATTCCGAGTTCAGATGAGTACACAATCCAAGTTAGAATGGAGCAAGGTCGGAGCAGAAAACTGGGCGGTTGCACTGAATAATTTCATGATGCAGAGTACTTTCACTGCTCCAAATTGGGCTTATCATATACGGATGGAAAATTCTGGGTGTGTGCAACATGCCTGTGAAGTTTCAGCTTCATTGGATAACCGATGCTCTCAGTGTAAAGGTATGAAGAGGTAAAGGTCAATCTGTCAGTTTTTCTGCCGATTCTGGTTCTTTACCTAATTACATGGGTTTATTTTATGAGAGAAAAATTTGATGTTTTTGAGTGTTTTCAAAGTCAGTTCAAAAGGACCAATCAGTTAAAAACATCATTGTGATGTAAATGCGGGCATTAGAACTCGAAGTCAAGTCACATATGAGGTAAGTAATGATTCAGTTTTGTTAAAGAAACTTTGTTTGATGATAAATGGATAAATATCATGCATGTTTATGAATCACTTAGAAGCACAATTGGTGTGTGCTCTAAGTATTAATAGTCTCCCTTTGATTGATACACTTTGCATCCATTCATACTGTATGATATCATAGTAGTATATATGTGCATTGCAAATTTTATTTCAGCAAGTAGATATTGATATTCAGAAAAATAAAAATGAGGACTGCATGCTGGGTTTAATCCTGAACTATCTGAAAGTGTGAGTTGAACTGAGATTACCAAGTTAGTTGTCAATGCTTTTTTTGTATAAAACTGATCAACTTGTTTGCAGGTTTCGATATTGTTTGACATGATTTTGTAATCTTGAACATGCTAGAATAATCATTATTGCCTTGAAAAATTGCACTTGCACACTATCTTTTGCTGTGGTGGTATGAGAATATCTTGATGTGTTTCTATATATGATATAAAATCTGATTGCTCCAGGAAAGGATAATATTAATGTATGATTGTATGGAGCATGGTCAGGCTATTCTCAAAGTAAACATGTCATGGTCGTGACGAACGATACATGGTTATGGGAAGAAACGAGAATGGTTTGGCCACCCCGGTGATTATCTGAAAATTGGCAAGACTATTTCTAAAGTAACCATGCCTTGGTCGTGGTGAACGATATGAGGTTATGGGGGAGAAACGGGAATGGTTTAGTCACCACGGTGGTTCATTGAATTTAACTCGAGTAAATGTCCTTAGGGGTGTCTTTGTTACACCTAGTACCCTAAAGCCAACTGGCTTGGGAGCTGCTGATATTATACTTGCTATATGGGTTAAAAGTTCAAATATTAAGAAATATGTGAAAGACCAAAAAGAAAAGGAAAAATAAGTGAAGTACCTACCAGAGTTATAAGGAAGTTGTGATATCGTTTCTTATGCTAGTTGTTGAAAGCTTGAGATGTCTCACCCCAAAGCAAAGATTGTTCACTTACTTCACACAAGGTATATAATTGGTCATCTTATGTTTCTTGCTTACAAGGTTGTGTTGATTAAGTCAAGCATGAAAATTGAGTTTGTTTATTTTATGTGTAAAGCTATTTCTTGTACCTTGGTTGAAAGTTTTGCTTCTCCTCTTCATAAATTCATGGAAGGTAACCCAACTCATTGTGTGTGTTTGCATTTCATTCTTGCATTCTTCATATCATGATCACTCTTAGGGGGAGTATTGCTTGGGTGATTCACCTTTGTCATTCCTAAAAATCCACTTAGTTCCTATGACATTGCAATTTTCTGGTCTAGGAACTAAATCCCAAACATTATTACGAGTAAATTGATTTAATTCCTCATGCATTGCACTAATCCAATTAGAATCTGTCAAAGCTTCTTTAACATGTTTTGGTTCAATAAGAGAAACAAAACCAACACAGGATATCACATTTATATCTATTCGTCGTTTTTCAACAAAACATAAAAGAACCTGTTCTTGGAGTTTTTCTGGATCAGTTTGGGTAGGATTGTCTCCTTCATCTTGAGGAACCGAAGCTGCTGCAATCTGTCTCCTAGTTTTGATCCCTTCTTGCACTTTCCCAATGACATCATGAGGAGAGTGATCCTTTTGGACTTGTTTGAAACTAGTCCGAAACTTAGGATTCGAAGCAAAGATGCCATCATCATCATCCTGTGTTTCAGACTCACCCTTGCTTTTCGTTGCATCAAAAGTGACTTCAGAGACATCACCTGTACATTTTTGCTGAGCATAGAGATTATCATTTATTGTAACATTTATAGATTCCATCATAGACTTTGATCTAGTGTTATAAACTCGATAGGCACGACTATTAGATGAGTAACATAAAAATACTCCTTCGTCACTTCGCGCTTCAAACTTACCAAGATACTCCCTATCGCGAAGAATATAACAAGGACTGCCAAAGATGTGAAAATAAGAAACAGCTGGTTTCTTTCCTTTCCATATTTCATAAGGAGTCTTATCAGTACCTGGACGCAGAAATATTCAATTCATGGTATAACAAGCAGTATTCACTGCCTCGGCCCAAACACACAGATTCAATCCTGCAGCATGTATCATAACTCTTGCCATTTCAACTAAAACTCGATTTTTTCTTTCAACTATACTGTTTTGTTGAGGTGTAATTGGTGAGGAAAACTCATGAAAAATCCCAAATTCATGACAGAAATTTGAAAAAGCATTGTTTTTAAATTCTGTTCCATTATCGGATCTAATTCTTGAAATCTTCAAGTTTTGAGAATGTTTTTCATTCAACATTTTTAAACTAAGTTCTTTGAACAATTCGAAAGATTCTGATTTTTCTTTTAAGAACTCAACCCAAGTAATCTTGAGTAATCATCAACTATAACCAAAACATAAAACTTACCTCCAAGACTCTCTGTTTGAGCTGGTCCCATAAGATCCATATGAAGTAGTTCCAATACCTGTTTCGCAGTTGCTGCATTCACAGCCTTATGAGGAACCTTGGTTTGCTTGCCAATCTTGCATTCTCCACATATCTTCTCGATTTGACCAGTTAGTTTTGGCAATCCACGCACACATCCTTTTATGGATAGTTTCTGCAAATCTTGGTAATTTATGTGACCAAGTTTCTTATGCCAAAACTCCATCTCTTGATCTGCATGTCTTACTACAAAACAGTTTTTCGTAAACAAAGAGTCAATGGACACATTATGGTAATAGTTATCATCTTCTCTATTTCCTTGCATGACTCTATATCCTTGATCATTCAAAACTACACATTTTTCTCGATTAAACCAAACGTCTTGGTACTCATCAGTGAGTTGGCTAACACTGATTAAGTTAGCTGCCAACCCCACAACATACAGAACATTTTTTAGCTCAGGCATTCCTTTAGCACCCACAGTTCCTCTTGCAAGTATCTCAGCTTTCTTGCCATCTCCAAAAGTAACTTTACCTGTTGTATTTTCGTCATCATAGGATATGATCACCAATCCTTGTTTCCTGTCATATGTCTAGAACACCCGCTGTCAAAATACCAAGTGTCTTTTCGTTTATAAGCAAGTGTGGTAAAGGCTACTAGACAAGTTGCAAAAATATCATTGTTTTTTTTCCAAAGTTGTGACTTATCACTCTTCGATTGATTTCTTTCAAAGATTGTTTTTGAAATATCAGATATCATTTGCATTTGAAGTTCTAAATTTCTTTCTAAGGACTCGATAGAACAACCTGATTTGTTTTCAAGGACTGCTTGTTTCTTTCTACAATTTGGTCTAATGTGACCGATTTGACCACAGTAGTGACATCGAGGAATAAACTTTTGCACAGTATCATACCTTGACATGCTTACCTGGTTTGGACTCTTCTCTTCATCATTTTTGTCAGGTTGAGAACTTATGATCGCAGACTCACCACCTTCAATCCTTCATTCTTCATCAACTGCTTTGACAAACTTAGTTTTATGCATATTTGGATGTGCATCAGAAGATCCAAGACCGGTCTTGTCGTTAATTTCTTAGAGAAGGACAACATAAGTGAGGCTTTCTCAGAACTTAGCTTGAACTGTTCAAACTTGTTTAAAGCAACCTTCAATTCGTCCTGTAACAGAGAGATTTCGTTATTCAAATTGGAATTTAACACTTTTAAAGAAGTTACCTCATCAGTCAACAAGATTCGGTCTGATTCCCAGGTTTCTTCACTTCCAAGATTCTGCAGTTTTTCGGCTTCCTTAATCAGTTTTTCTCTTTCTCCATCCCAAGTCTTCTGAGCAATTTCAAACTGATCTTCTAGCTCGGTCTTCTTCATTTTAATTTTGTTTAGCTCGGCTTCCAGATTTTGATTTTTCTTTAACATAGCCTTTGATGCTTTGTACATCTGTGAGCAGCGATACTCCATCTCTTCCTCAAAATCACTATCATCACTTTCTGAATCCGTAAAGCCTATGGAGCAAACCAGAGCTGTAGCGTCTTCATCATCACTCCAGGTTGTTAGCACGGACTTGTTCTTCGTTTCTTCATGTTTCCTGTTTCCACACTCAGTAGAAATATGGCCTTGGCCACCACATTCATAACAAGTAGGTCCAGTTCTAGTTTTTTTCTGTTTAAACCTATTTGACTCAAGTTTGGAATTTGAAGAACTATCAAAACGAGATTAAACTTCTTAGACTCAGACTGACATCTATTCCCTGAATTCGTTTTGTTTTTTAAAAACTGCTTAAATTGCTTGGTGATGAGGGCTAGGTCTAAATCTTCAGAATCTTCAATTATTTTTTCTTTCTTTGTTGCTTTGAACGCAACACTTTTGCTCTTTTTTTCTGGTGTTACCCATCTTTGCTCGAAAGCCTTCAAATCTCATAAGAGTTCATCTAACCTCATAGTATCTAGGTTATAAGAATCTTCTATACTTATCACTTTACTTTGTTAAACTTTTGGCTGACCTCTAAGAAACTTCCTAACCAGCTTATACTCAGGAATTTTACTTTTAAGGCTGTTACATTGATTAGCAATTTTCATGATTCTTCTATAAAACTCATCTACTGACTCATCCTCTTTCATTTTTATAGTTTCAAACTCATATGTAAGCTGTTCTAATTTTTGAGCTCTTACCTTTGTGTTACCTTCGTAAGTTGCTTCAAGAAGATCCCAAGCCTCCTTAGCTGTTTCACATCGATTTACACTTTGCCTTTCATCATCAGATAACGCTGAAAAAAATACAATGTAGGCCTTATGATTTGCCTTTTGTAAGTTAATTTCGGTCTCACTCCATTTGTCCCTCGGTTTAGGAGTTGTCGCTGATGTTTTTTCATCAGATATTTCTAGATCTGAATAGCCAGTTACGATAACAGTCCATAGGAGTTCATCCAAAGAACACAAAAATATTCTCATATAAATTTTCCAGTCAGCATATTTCTCACATCCACCACCAAAAAATGGTGGGATGTTGATTGAACCATTTGCTTTCGAAAGGTCCATATTTTTCACAGGTCCATACTTTCAATTCTTTTATTTCATTCTTGCATTCTTCATATCATGATCACTCTTAGGGGGAGCATTTGCTTGGGTGATTCACCTTTGTCATTCCTAAACAAAAAGGGGGAGAATGTTGATTGTAGGGGGAGTATTGATATTTGGTATATGCTACGATTGTGTGTGAATTTGATATTCTTATAATTATATATTTCTCTTGCTTTTCACTTGGTATTTGCTGAAAGTGTTTCAGGTAATGAGATTAGATTTGGAAGCAAGAAGTCGCTGCCATGAGTGTTGAGCGCATGGTCGCTATACCATAGATTATTATGTATCTGTGTTATCAGGTATCATCAGATGTTTTGTATAGGAATGCCAAAGGGGGAGATTGTTGGTATATGATTAGTTGGCATTCCTATACAAAATAAAAGAAGCATGAGCAAAGAAGTTCTAATTTGATTAGAGCTTTATATGGGATTAATATATGATTGATTTATTTGGTTGTGTATTTTCCGTGAGTAATTGGAATCCTAATTGTTTTGATTAGGATATTATCTTATTGATTAACCGATTCTATAGCTTGGTGTTTGCTTGAGAAAAGGAAGAACCTATGTTGATTAGGTTTATAACTTGGGTGCGTGGAAAGGAAATGAACCTATGTAATTTAGGTTCTCTATTCATTTATTATCATATTTGATATATATTTGGTTATCTGATTGATATTATTTAATCTCATTGATCTATCTTCTAATTGGGTTGAGACGTGCTCATGGAGCATATGGATTGGTTATATGTGATATTATCATGTTGATTTAATCATATATATGATTATGTGTTAATTGATATAAGGAGATTGCATGTGTAAGAAATCCTACGTTGTGTAGGATATTCTTTTATGTTTCATTGGATAATATCTTCTGATTTATATTGTGATCGATTTGATACTAATAAGAATTCCTATTTTGGATTTCTATTAGGGTTGCTGGCGCATGAGAACTGAAGTCATATATAAAGAAGACGCCATATATATGGAGACACACCTTTGCACGTATAACGTTTGAGAAAGCAGCTTCCGTTGCGAACTTTGTAAGGTCAGAAGTTCAACTGTTTCATGTTGATTTGAACTTCTTGTTAATGTGATTGAAGAACCAAGGAGGTGGTTCCTTGGAGATTGAAGGACAGAGTTTTCATTGAGTTAAAAACGTATTGCTGTATTGTTGCTTAGTCTACAATATCATTTGGAAAACTCTTGTCAAATTATATGCTTGTATCATTGCATCTGTCATTCTTATAGTGATCGAGATCAGTGGCTTGGAAAGCATTGAAGACGTGTTCAGTTCCTTCATATTCGTATCAGATTCAAGAAGAGTTAGAATAGGGTTATCAGTTTGTAATCAAGTTAGTTTGTATACTAGTGAATGTGATTGTGTTGAATATCACTACTTGATAGGTCTGTAATCATTCTTACTCTATAGTGGATTTGATTTAGTGTGGACTACTTTAAAAGTCTCGCAGTGACGTTTCTTCATGGGAGGTTTACACTGTTGTTAACAAAATCTCGTGTTCTTGTATCTGTTGCTTTTAATTTATCAAAGGATTGAATCTACATATTCAATCCTTCCATATTCTGTTCCACTCTATACTTTCACTATGGGAGTCAAGGTTACGGTGATCAGTACGTCCTCTAACAAGGAGGAGGAAGCTATTGAACACCTGGTGCTGATTCATTTTTGGTCAGTCGTGACCAAGATCAAATGCAGGTGATTATTTTGAACAAATTTCTTGAATGGCTTCAAATATATTGGTGTTGGAGACATTACATAGTACCTTTGTTGATTTTATAGGCAGCCATGGGCACATTGGACGGGATCATCGACTCGGTGTCTGCAAATCATCCTCTCCTGCCATTCATTGGTTTGTTGAAGTCTCACGGAAAGCCTGTAATGGTCGGTGCACCGGACAAGCCCGCTGAGCTTCCAGTTTTTCCTTTGCTGATGGGTAAGCAAGCATATGATGTAGCTTGATCACTGAAGGTCTTATACTCTTGGATGTCAATTTTTTTTCTAAGTAACAAATGTTTACTGTGCATGTGTAATAATAGGAAGAAAATTAGTTGCTGGTTCTTGCAATGGAAGCATGAAGGAGACACAAGAGATGATCGATTTTGCGGCCAAACACAACAAATTATTAGAACGCCTCGCAAAAGCTGACGTCAGATATCGATTTGTTATCGACATTGGCAACACATTGAAGACATCGTAAATGGTGCACCCCAAATTATTACTGTCCAGCATTAGTTGCTAACTAATCCATTTACTTTCCTGTAATCATATCTTATCCTTGTTTGGGCTAGTATGGGCTTGCCCTTTTAACGAAAAATAACCGCATCCATGTGAGGATGAGAGTTGCAATTTGGCTTGATTAATTTATAGAAAACTACATTTTAGTTACGGAAAAGACTTAGGTGCCTTAGGGTATTAATACCTTGTAAGGTGTCATTGTCTTATTGGTCCACATAGGAGAATCACTTAAAAAACAGGACCTACATAACGGATGTCTGTTAACTCTCTTTAACGGATTTTTTTAACGGACTTTTTCTTAACTGATTTTTTTAACGGACTTTTTCTTAACTGGTTTTTTTAACGGATATTACTAACAGATTTTTTTTTTTCGTAAAAAAAAAGAACTATCTCTCTCTCTCTGCACACCCACCAAATAAAGATGAAAATCACCAAACCCAGTAATCTACCTATTCTGCAGTTTCATAACCGACTGGCATGGAAATTACCGAACAAAGACGGAAACACCACCGCCGCCACCAAATAGAGCAGCTGTACACGGCGGTCTACGGCTATGTATATATACGGCTGAGAGAGAAAGGGAAATCGGATCAGACGACCCTTACGGGTTGACCCGTCAGTTTCGCCGACCTCAGATGGTCGCATATTCAGCCTCTTCCAGCAATGCCACCACCTAGGTCTGGTAGTAGAGAAATAGGAACCACTACCAAGAGAAGTACTTTAGCCGACGAATTATTTTCGTCGGCCTGTTACCATAACTCGTCGGCTAAACTCTTAGCCGACGACAGTTCGTCGGCTATAGTGTCGTCGGGAAAGGGCCCTCGGCGCTGACTTTACCGACGAACCCATCACCGTCGTCGGCTATTGTCCATACTTTAGCCGACGAAACATTTGGTCGTCGGCTTTTGTTCATGAATTTAAGCCGACGAAACAGTCTCTATCTTTCGTCGGCTATACTCTCAGACTTAAACCGACGACACAACACGTCGTCGGCTATACTCCAAGACTTTAGCCGACGAATATCTCAGTTCCGTCGGCTAAAGTATATAACTAAAAAATTAAAAAATAGAGCCTCTTTCGTCGGCTATAGTGAGTTTAGCCGACGAACATGCCATAATTCGTCGGCTAACCTATATAAAAATAAAAATAAAAATACTATAGCCGACGAATTGTGGCGTATTTCGTCGGCTATAACTCCATTCCAGTAATAAAAAAAAATACATAAAATTTTTAAATTACCATTCCAAGCAAGCTCCAAAATACACCAAAACAATTCCATATATATAACCAACAAGAAGCACATAAAACTATATAAGGTATCAACTACACAAAATCTAAATGATCTAAATCAATATCCGGATCTAGGGCCTGCTGGTGAGGAGATTCCGGCAGCTCAGGTATGTCTATAGGCGCAGGCATGGGCGGAGGTGGAAGTCCCTGAAGCTGGGCAGCTGCTAAATCCTGGAAGTACTGGTACATCTGCTTCTGCTGGGCATGCTGGGCGGCATGTAGGGCTCTAGTATAGGATCTATATTCGGCGAACTGGGCGGCATGAGCGGCAGCCTGAGCGTCAGCATGAGCAGCCTGAGCGGCTTGCTCTCTCCGTAGTCTCTCAACTTCCGACTCTAGCTGAGTCGTCCTGCTGCTGGTCGAGGCTGCCTTTCGTTGAAATCCTGGAGTGGTCTTCAAGACCCCCTGGCCCTTCTTTCCTAGACCCCGGCAGTAGAAGTTGTTTTCTTCTCGCTGGGGAAGGCTGTGCCCATGATCCTCGCCCCAACCCTCGGATCTGAAGTGTCGATCCGGGAAATGGCTTCGGACATCTCTTCCTCCTGCGTGTCCGGCCATGTCTCCCTCACTATAGCACTCATCACCTCGTCACTAGCCTCCCTCACCCTTGCCTAATTGGATAGGAAAAAAATTATTAATTAACATTTTAACATATATATTAGTAAAATTAAAAATTCCGTAAAAATGAAAGATTACTTACTATATCCTCCTGGGAGTCAGGATATGCCTTCTCGTACGTATAGACGTACTGGTTGACCTCTGGATGTTCCCTGGCCGCCTCGTCCATGAAGACAGCGAACGGTCTAGAACCGGCATGATGGTTCCTTGTGTTGCGTTGCCGGTTCTGAGCGTTCGCCCGGGAAACCGCCTTCAAAGAAAAAAGTAAACTATTAGTAAAATATTTTAAAACGCACGTACTTAATGATAAATTAACTAATTAATTTATTTAAATACCTGTTTACGAGGGTTGT
Source organism: Fragaria nilgerrensis (assembly GCA_010134655.1). Lineage (NCBI taxonomy): Eukaryota > Viridiplantae > Streptophyta > Magnoliopsida > Rosales > Rosaceae > Fragaria > Fragaria nilgerrensis. The sequence continues at coordinate 13,525,616 of CM020977.1, forward strand.
TGAATTCTGATGTCAGAAGCCAACGCCACTCGTACTCTCTGTACTGAAACTCAGCAGGGGTAGCAGAACGTGCGTTCCCGTGCGTAGTCCAATAGGTCCGCAACTCGTTCTTCCACTCCTTGTACCTACAGATACAACAAAAATATTAGAAATATAATTAATATGACAGACAGTTTTGTTTTTTCATTAATTTCCCAACGTACCTTCCCCCATGCACAAAGTCCGCCCAGCTGCTCTTCAAGGGTTCGGGAACCTCAAACCACACCTGCATTTAACCGTTTATTAGTTTAGTTTTTCCAAAAATCTACAATGTAATACATAATATTATTCAGGCATTTTGTAAACTCACCGACATCGCGTTATGGACCATGTCTTTAACCTCCTGCGGGACCTCGCCCCAGTCTGACCACAACATAGGGACTCTATCCCTAATGAGCGCTCCCACGCGGCCGGAGTACGTCCTCGACTTTCCGCCCGATACTACGTCGCCATCCCCGTCAGTACCGATGACAATCCTCCCTGAGGTACCGACGATCTTCTCCAGAGCCTTCCCTGTGACGGGGCCTCTCTTCTTCTTTTTGCCGGCTTCGCTCCGACGGTGCCTATGACATGATAAACCAAATTGATTATTAAAATCGGAATCGGAGAATTATAACAAAACAAATCATTCATCTTTCATTACCTGAGGGATCGGACGCGGACGCGACGGATTCCGCCTCCGATGATGATACCCTCGCGGAAATAAGAGGCGTATCAAAAGGCACGAACCGGTACGCGCGCTGATGGAGCCACTGGCGGGGGCAGTGGATAAATCGGCGTCCCTGAGTCATCGACTACAGGTATGGCCGGTATCATCCGCGGAAGGAATAGGTGAGGCGGCGGCATCTGTACCCCAGATGACCCACTATCCGAAGAAGTAGGAGTTGGAGTGGGCGCCCGGTGTATCTCAGGCATACGGGGTGCAGGCACCTCCGTCTGAGGCTGAGCAAACAACTGCCTCGCGGAATAAAGGAAGCCCCGCTGCCTCGATGAAGGGGCACCTCCGGCTGCCTCTGCGCCGTCTGCAGAAGGCTCGCATGTCTAGCAGTCATAGGGCCCTGAAACGACGTCTGAGGGTTGCTAGAGGTTCCCTCAGACGATACAGACCTTTGGCCCTTCGAACCCTTCGTCGATCTAATATTACCGCTCATCCTATTTAAAATATTAATTTGAATCAAGGCCACAAATTTTAAAAATGCAAACTCATTTTTAAAATGTAAAAAATATATTCACTTCCTAAATACTAATTTTCACTTCCTAATACTATTTTTCACTTCCTAATACTATTTTTCACTTCCTAAATATACACTTCAAAATAAAATATACACTTCCTAACAACACCACAACATTGCAATTGACCGGAAAATCAAAACAAACACAAAATACAAAACAAATATATACATTTCCTAAATACTAATATACACAACAAATATACACTTATTAAATAACAATATACACTTCCTAAATACAAATATACACAACAACACCACAACATTATATACACAACAACATTATATACACAACAATACCACAACATTATATAACAAACATTATATACACACAACACACCACAACATTAAAAATAACCGAAGCTCAAAAAAACGTACTCGAGGAGGAGGAGGAGGAGGAGGAGGAGGAGGAGAGGCCGAGGAGGAGGCCGGAGGAGGAGCCGGAGGAGGAGGCCGGAGGCGGAGCCGGAGGAGGAGGCCGGAGGCGGAGCCGGAGAGAGGCCGAGGCGGAGCCGGAGGAGAGCCGGAGAGGAGCCGAGGAGGAGGCCGGAGAGGAGCCGAGGAGGCCGGAGAGGAGCCCAGAGGAGGAGCCGGAGGAGGAGCCGAGAGGAGCCGGAGAGGGGGCCGAGGAGGAGCCGGAGAGGCGCCGGAGATGGACCGTCTATTTCGAGGGCGAGGGAGAGGAGGGAGGGAGCGGAGGGAGAGAGAGGAGAGCGACGAGGCCGGCCGAGAGGGAGAGGGAGCGGAGGCCGGCGGATAGGGCGAGGAGAGGGAGCGGGAGATAAGGTCGAGGGCGAGGCGAGGGGAGGGAGAGGCAGAGAGAGGGCGGCGACCGGGAGAGGGAGCGGAGGCGAATTTCGGAGAGGGAGAGAAAACGATGGAGGCTAGGGCATACCCAGTCGAGCTGGGTTATACCCGAAGACTTTAGCCGACGAAATAATAATTTCGTCGGCTAAAGTAATAATTTCGTCGGCTAACCGAACACTTTAGCCGACGAAATAATAATTTCGTCGGCTAAACATTTTAATAATTTCGTCGGCTAAAGGTAATAATTTCGTCGGCTAACCATTTGAAATTCGTCGGCTAAACACAAACTGTTTATACATTCATCAAACTGTGACTGCTGCTCGTGATGATCAAACTTGAGAACGGAAATCCTTCCGTCAGATCTGACCATCATGATAAAATACATGTATGGGAAAAATTCAACTTGATCTGACCAGGTTAAGTGCTCGATCCGGACGGTCAATCCCGTAAGTCAAACCCCTAAATGCACGGAAAAGGTCGTTGGACCGTCTAAATTTCGTATTTTGGCCGGACCTTCAACTGAAAATATTTTCAAATTGATGAGACACAACAAGTGGTATAAAAATTTTACGCAAAATAACCACCGAAGATAGGGCTACCCATAGGGAGAAAGAATTGAAAATTGGATTGACCGCAACTATCGGCACCGAGACATGACCGGAATACCTTGATTTTTCAACCGTAGACGTATTTCACACCATTCTGGTCATGTCTTATTTCACGACTTTTTCACGTTTGAAGGTTCTACGTATAGTTTGTTTTTGAAACGAACATTTACCTAACACTTAGTAAACAAGTTATACAACATTAGTAGGCATGTTCTGACTGTGATGATCAAACTTGAGAAAATAAAATCCGACGGTCAGATCTGACCACCATGATAAAATACATGTATGGGAAAAATTCAACTTGATCTGACCAGGTTAAGTGCTCGATCCGGACGGTCAATCCCGTAAGTCAAACCCCTAAATGCACGGAAAAGGTCGTTGGACCGTCTAAATTTCGTATTTTGGCCGGACCTTCAACTGAAAATATTTTCAAATTGATGAGACACAACAAGTGGTATAAAAATTTTACGTAAAATAACCACCGAAGATAGGGCTATAGTATGTAACAGAAAAAGTTTAGGGTTTAGCCGACGAATACCCTAAATCATCGTCGGCTATACTATGTGAATAAAAATATAAAAATTAATAAAGCCGACGAAATATTAGGGTATTCGTCGGCTAAGATGGTTTTGGCCGACGACTTCCATTATACTTCGTCGGCTAAGATGGTTTAGCCGACGACATTCATTTGAACTCGTCGGCTTTAAGTTCTTTTAGCCGACGACTTCCTTTTCAATTCGTCGGCTATAAGTCCTTTTAGCCGACGACTTCTAGTATTCTTCGTCGGCTAAGACGGTTTTAGCCGACGACTTTTAATATAATTCGTCGGCTAAGAGGTTTTAGGCCGACGACTTATGTTGTATTTCGTCGGCTTAAGTAAAAAAATACAAACCCTAAAACAGATGGTTTAAACCATACTAATTTCCTGTTCATATATCACCAAAATTCATATAAAATAACAGAAATATGAATTCAACATATGTAAACTAGAAATGAAGGTAATACAGTCTTTTTTATTACAAATTAATGTATTACTGTTTCTGCACATCCCGGAGACTGGGATCATGGAGAATCACGGTGGAACACGAATATAAATAGTAAACATCATGGGCAAGAGACAAGCACGTATAGTGGTTCACCATGCCATCGGAGGGCATGGCTACGTCCACTTGGAATTCACTATCATGGCCAAGAGGCCCTTTGGGATCGGGAGAGATATTCATCATCTATCATCCTATCTCCTCTCTATGTCTATGGGAAGCCTTCCTTTTATAACTAAGGAAGGTTCCCTCCTTTTACATATTAGGGATGTGGGACAAACTACCGACTACAATTACATCCAACTACCGACTACAATTACATCCGAAGATTAAAACTAAGGCTCGTAATCGGAATCATCCGATGAGTCTTCTTCGGTGTCAGAATAATTTCTGGTAATCTATGTCTTTCCTCATCGCCAGAGTCTTCGTCTGTTTCTTGATTTGGATCAACATCAATAAGCCTTGGCTCTTCATCACGAATTCGCACCGAACGACCCGCTTTAAAATTATTAAGGCGAACGGTAGAGGAGTTAGGAATACCTATTGCGTTGGGCTCTTGATACGCAACATCTTCTTCCTGGTCTTCGGCCTCTCCAAGTGTAGCCGCCCGGTAAATGTTTCGAGGGTGCACAAGGTTGACTACTTTCCACGCGTCACCCTTAGCAAGGTCATCAAGATAAAACACTTGTTTTACCGATGTGGCAAAAACGAACGGGTCATCTTCGTAAGAACTTGTAGCAGTGTTCACCGATAATATTCGTACTGATCGGTCTTCATGCTCTGCGGGCTAGTATCAAACCATCTACACTTGAAGAGGTGCACTGTCATGCCTTCACCGTAAACGAGTTCCACCACTGAATCAAGAACACCGTAATAGTCAACTCCATTCCGCCCACCATGCGCCATCACCCCAGAATTCTGTGTTCTCCGTCTGCTGTCTCTCTGTTCACATATAAATTGCACGCCATTCACCTTGCACATCGGATAAACTCTTGACATTATCGGCTTCATCGCTAGAAGTCTTAGTTCGTGTGACCAATTTGGGTGACCATCAAATTGAATATGGTTCATCTGCAATTTACAATTTAACATTGTAAATATAGATAATTATGCACTAAAAATAAATACGTACATAAATATTGAATTACGTACCCAGCCGTCAAAATAATTTGCGAACTCCCTGTTGTGGTACTCGAGATCACCTTGAATGTCTGGACAATATAGATGGATGTCTTTCCAGTATTCAACTTCTGGACAGTTAATCAATACCCACCAGTGGGCAATGACTAGCTCATGTGGTTGCAACTTGTAGGAGTCTGGCAAAATTCCATAAACTTCAACATCACTGGAGAGTATGGAAAGAGTGAACTTCGGTACATCTACCGGCATGGCTTCGTCTGTTTCCTTCAACGCTCCTAAATACAACTTCATGTAGGTGACGCACTCGTGCGCAATATATGCTTCAGCTATACATCCTTCAGGCGCGGATTTATTAGCCACATAATCTTTGTAGTCTCCAAGTTGCCTATAAATCAAGTTGCAAAGTGTTATGATTATTGAACATGTATATAGAAAAATTGGATTGAGGAATTCAGGTGTAAAAAACGTACCTTTCCATGGGATACATCCAAGTGTAGTGTACTGGACCGGTAAGCAACAATTGCTCGGGAAGATGGATCATCAGGTGAGGCATGATGTCAAAAAAATTTGGAGGAAATATCCTCTCAAATTTACACATGATATAAATGATGTCCTCTTGCATTTCCCGGAGGTTAGATTTTGTCACTTCCCGTGTGCATAACTTCTGGAAGAATCTTGCCAACGCTACTAACGGCTCCACCACCTGACGGGGAAGGAACGGTCGAATGAAAACAGGGAAGAGACGTTGTAGCAGGATATGACAGTCATGACTCTTCAACCCGTACATCTTATTGTCCCGGAAGTTCACACACCGGGCTATATTTCCTGCATAGCCTAAGGATACTTCACACAACTCATCCACCTGAAAATTACGTTCTTCTGGTCAGGTTTCACGGTGTAAGGAGCTTGAGGCATTTTTTCTTCCCTTCTTTCAACCACAGATGTCTTCTTAACTGCATTTTTTTTAGATCAATGCGTGCCTTAGGACCGTCTTTCGTCTTCCCCTCCAAGTTCAGCACTGTGCCCACCACACTGTCGCAAACATTCTTTTCTATGTGCATCACATCTAGGTAGTGCCTGATCAACAACTTACTCCAGTATGGGAGTTCCCAGAATATGCTCTTATGTGTCCAGAATTTGTACCTGTCGGGTCTTTCAGGTATTGCTGCAACAATATTTGGATGATTGCTGAGCTGCCCAAAATCGTACTCATTAAGCACTGCTAAAATTTCTTCTCCCGTCCATCTTCTGGGAGGCACACCGTGTTCTACGGTCCCATCAAATGCCTTGTCATCGAACCGCCAATCGTGATTATATGGAAGGAAAGCACGGTGACCCAATCTGCATATCTTGTTGCAATGATGACTGCTGCTCCCCTCATCGCTAAGGCACTCTGGACAAGCCTTGTATCCCCTAACAACGTTGCCCGACAACATCCCACGGGCAGGAAAATCACTGATGGTACCAACAACCATGACATGCATCTGGAACATCTCGTGCATGTACTTGTCATAAGTGGGATGACCAACTTCCCACAAAAACTGAAGCTCTTCAATCAAAGGTCTCAAATACACATCGAGACACTTCCCTGGATAACCGGCCCCGGAATCAACAAACTCAACATATTGTATTCCTTCTTCATGCACATCCATGGAGGAAGGTTGTACGGTACCAAAATCACCGGCCATACACTGTATTGAAGACTCATGTTGCCAAAAGGGTTGAACCCGTCGGATGAGAGCCCGAGCCTCACATTTCGGACCTCTGACGCAAAATGAGGAAACTCCCTGTCTATATGCTTCCAAGCCTCCCCGTCAGCAGGGTGTATAAGGGTATCTTCGTCATGCATTTCCCTATCAACGTGCCATCTCATAGCTTTGGCCGTGTGTGAAGACATGTACAACCGCTCAAGCCTATCCCTCAACGGGAAATACCGAAGTACCTTCACAGGTTTCCTATTGCCTGCAGGAGTCAGCTTATACCTGTCAGTGTGACATACCGGACATACGTCAAGCCCACCAAGGTCATTCCCTTCTGGATCTTTACCCGAAGAGAACGCAGTCATATCTGCATGCATGGATCTTGATGTAGGAAAGGCCAAGATCTTTCAGGATACATCGGACCTTACGATGAGTGGTAGGAAGACGATGACCGTGGGGCAGCATCGAAGCAGTGTACTGTAGATAATCATCAACAGCCTTCACGGTCGATTTTGTCTCAACTTTAATCTTCATTACGTCCATCACACTTTCAAGAACGGTCTTCTGACAACCGGGGTACACAGGGGTCTGTTGGAAAGCAAGCAGTTTGTTGTACTTTTCAATACCAGCAGTGTTGACAGCTCTAGGGAAGGGCTGCACCGGGTCAGGCATATACTGTCCTTGAGCGCATACACCGCTCTCATAAGGAAACATGTCGTTGATGAATGCCGTTGTTGGATCGTTGGATGTACTGCCTGTCTCAGAAAATTGGCCATGATCATGCGGACCCCCTGATGATGTTTCACCGTGATATAACCAACATGTGTACTTCTCCCAAAACCCGTTACTCCTCAGGTGCTGCCATACTTTGTCAATGGGAAATCGATGCATATCGCTGCGACACTGACATTTCGTGCACGGGCAATAGAAAATTGTATTCCCGTTAGCATTAGCCAGCGCATATTTTATAAAACTCATAACTCCTGCACCGTATCTTTTGTCCATTTTGGAAGCGAAATCCAACTCTTATCCATATCCTGAAAATATAACAAATATATATTTATAACGCTGCTAGCTAATTATTAATGATGAATTTCATGCCATATATAAAATCTCAATTCATTTAGTATATATTCTACGTACTACGTACAACTAATTAATTAACACACACACATATCATATTAACACAATAATATATATATTAACACAATTAATTAACAACAATATATACACAATAATACAATTAATATATATTAACACAAATTAATTAACAACAACTTCATACCGTACCATATCAACACATAATATATATATTATAATTAATTAATACATATATATATCTACTAATATTTATAACAACAAATTAATTCATATATATTATCAATTCAAATCATCAACCAAATCGATCAACACATATATATATACATCCAACGTACTCAAAATTAATCAATTCAATCATAATCAAAATCAATAAACTCAATCATAATCAAAATCGATAAACTCAAATAAAACTCAATTAATCAACATATATATACATATACGTACCTATATATGGCTCCACAAACTAATTATGGACAGATTTCGACAACACCCAAACGTTTTCTCCCTTTTTTTTCTCTTTTTTTTTTTTTTCCCAGATGAGCTGCTGCTGTCCAGATCGCATATAAAGCACTTTAGCCGACGACATATTAATTTCGTCGGCTAAACTTTTAAATATTTCGTCGGCTAAGTTCACAGACTATGGCCGACGAAATAAATTCTTTAGCCGACGACGTTTTTTTTTCGTCGGCTAAAGTTTACCATAGCCGACGAAAATTTTAGTTAGCCGACGAAGGAAAATGTCGTCGGCTAAAGTGGACTTTAGCCGACGAAAAATGCTTCGTCGGCCTGGTTTTTTTTTTTCGTCGGCTAAAGCCTTTCTTCTGGTAGTGAACTTCGTCGGAGTTCTTCAGATTTGCTGAGGTGGCCTTCACGTTGTTTGATGGGCTTGAGTTTAGGTAGAATGGATCTCCATCCCCCGGTTAAGTAGAGGGGAAAGAGAGAAGAAGTTTGGTGGGGGGTTTTGGGACAGGGTGCTGGAGTCTGCCGGGCGGCGTCGGAGAAAATGGCCGAATACGGAGAGCTCTCGTCGACACGAGAGAGGGAGGTTGATCCAACTTGGGTCAGTTTGACTTGGTTGCCGGTTTTCAAACAAAAGGTCACGATTAGGATTAAAATATAACAAGATAAACGATCCAGATCTAAAAATGTTATTTTCTATTTTTTTGAAAATGATTTTGTTTATTGATACTTCGATAAATCATAGAACATAGCCTGAAGCTCCGAAAAATAATCTGAAAACGTCGATGGCTCGTGTTAGCATGTATTTCGCACTGGGGCCTTAAAAAGAAGATTAGATATTTTAAGAAAAATTGAAGGTGAACTCAAGCGTAAACTTACTAGCATGGTTACTAACCTTTGTATCTCACGCGGAAAAATTTTATAGTTTCACATTTAGGCCATGAAGCACATGTGACCTCATATTTGTATGTTACTACTTACTCCTAATGAATCAACATTATGTTATAGTTGTAATGATTTACGTCATGTTTCTTTTTGGGCCACAATTACCACTTAGGATCATCAAACGCATTTAATGAACCACTACACCTTATGTGTATATATGATTTAGGGTTTATGACGATCAATCAATAGTCACCCCTAGTGTATATATGATATATGATTATCTAGTGTATACTAATTATGATAATCGATCACTAGTCAGCTCTAGTGTGTATGGGTTTATGATGATCGAGTACAAATCACCCCCCTCTCATGTATATATGGTTTATGATGATCGAGCAATAGCTCTAGTGTATGCATGGTTCATGGTTTGTGATGATCAATCGATAGTTACCTCTGGTGTATATTTGGTATATGATAATCGAGCACTAGTCACCTCTAATGGATATAGGGTTTATGATGATTGAGTCAAATCATCTTTCATATGTGTATTTATGGATTAAGATTTATATATGATGATCGTACAATAGTCCACATCTAGTGTTAAGGTTTAGGGTACCCTAACCCTAAACCCAAACCATAAACCCTAAACCTCGACTAATTTAAGCCTCCCACTCTGACAAAAAAAAAAAAAACTCAAACCTTAAACCCTAAGCCCAATCATTCACCCTTGGCCGCGTCTCTCTCATCTCTCTCCATACCAACCAAGGGCAAAATTGTCTTTTTGTGGTTAATATAAGTAGAATGAGGAGAAACCCTAAACCACGTTTTTTGTTCTTCCCCTCTTCCATACAGCTGCGGCGCCTCTCCTTTCTCTCTCCTCTCCCCACTACCACCCACTGCCAGCACCGGAAAGCCACCTCTGGTCACCGTCTCGCCTCACCACGCCGCCATTCGATGTCGCATATCACCCAGACCAAAAACCCTACCCATATCGACGGCAAAAACTACCCTTTGCTACTACATGCAACCACCACGAGCCCAGCCGCCTTGCCCAGCGAAAGCCTCTACTTTCGGCCACCCTTTCCACTCACCGCCGTCACCATCGAGCCCAGAGAGGGGTATGCTTCAAAACCCAGAAGCTCTAGCTGCCACCAAGGCTAGAAGAGCATCATGCAAACCTCGTCGGATCGTTACTGGAGCTGGGTTACAGTCGACCTTCAATCTTCAACCTCCAGCTGGATTGGAGCTCGACTACCACCCATAGAAGAAATCAGCGCTTCCTAAACCACCAAAGCCCATAGTTCGAGCCCCACAGACCCTTTCCCTTCGTTTGGTAAGCTAACCCTCATCCGTTTTTCTTCGTTGTATCCTCTATTTTGCGGATTACAAAACTTGTTCTGCTTTTTAGGATTCGAGTGATTATTGGTGAAGGAGTAGGCGAGCTTAAGCAACAGAAACAGATTCTAGTACTTGTAATAGAAAAGTTGGTAAGGATTGGACCTCTGTGTTGGGATATTAATTTGGTTTAGATATGAGATTGATATTTGGTTCTAATGTTCGAATTCAATATTAGTTCTTCTTCATATGTGTCCAAATTCAGTTTGTTGGCTGCTGCTTCAAAATTGCTTGTAATTAGAATATATCAAACAATTACCATAGTTTTCTGCCATTGGTTCAGAAGCTTAGTAGGGGGATAAGGTGCACTTGATTAACAATCACAACAGTTTGCAAAACTTTAGCTTTAGTACTCAAAAATTATTCTAGAAGCTAAATTCTTGTGGCACCCTCTAATGAAGGGAAGGAAATAATAAGAAGTTGTTTAGTTTGCTGCTGCTTTCTTTGTATTAATTTTTTTTTTTGTCTTATGGAGTTCAATATCATAATTGTTTGAATTGCATGATCTTCTTATGCTTTTGTTCCAATTGAAAGTTTAGGCAGATTAGTGTTTTTTGTATAGAGATCATCGACTTCTAGGTACTTGATTATGGATTTTCATTCACTTTCTGTTAATCGGCTCTTTTCATTTCAAGTTGTGCAGCATATAATTAATTATACTAGGATAGCAGATTTTTGGGGCTGCTATATTTGGTGCAATCAAATTGCAATGCCAAAAGTACTTGATAGATTACTGACTTGATAGATTTGTTTTAGGTTGCTAACTTGTCATATTTTTTTATTTTCTTAATACAAATGAAATAGTGATGTTGTATCTTAATTGAAAATTCACACATTTTCTCACTGTCCTTACGTACTTTGCCTGCAGTGCAGGAGGCATGGCATTGTCAACATTAGTAGCCTTCAAATGTGAGCAATTTCTATGCTTGCTAAAATTTCAATAGCTCATTTACCGATCTGGTCTTTACATGGACTTCGGTTAACCATAGAAGTTGCTGGCTTGTCCTATGTATCTCAAGTTAAGGTAAAGTTCCAATCGTGATTAGTTGTCAAAACTAAATCCGATCGGGGGTCTTCCTTGTTCCAATCTTCTATCCCTAGCCCCTCTCCAATCCTTTTCCATTGATCCGGATTTGAGCTCTTTTCTTTTATCTATAAGTCCTAATCCAACGAGGTTTATTTCTCTTATTTAATTGTCTTTTTTGTAGTCTTAAATTGTTTACAAATCATACTCTAGCCATTTTTGAGATGATTGCATTAATGGTGATCATTTGCTGGTTGCATTATCGGAAGGTGCTACCACTAGTATTAATTACATTTAATTTCATAGTTTACACCTTTTATATTCGCGACCTCATATTGCTCAGGGCATATATAACTAGTATTATTAATGGTAACTTCATTTTGCAATAAGCTAGGTTGTGATGCTTTTGACAGCATCTGATATGCTTTATGTTTTATCTTGTTAGCATAGAGAATGACATAGGTGAGAATTGCTCAAAAGGAGGCTGAGGGGGTAGCTGAGAAGAGGAAAGGAAAGAAGGCCCAGGCAGTGCTATTGGATCCAATGTTGCTAGTTGCATTTGTGTTTGTATGCTTATGTATGGAGTAGGTAAATAGTTAGCATGATTTTTAGTTTGTTATATCAAAGTGCTAGGTTGGAATGAAAGATGTATGAATTAATACCCAAAATAATGATTCATTACTCTTTCTTGACAAAAGTTTACTCGTGAATTAGAAATTTCCAACAACACTATTGGAAATGTCTACTTTTCTCATGAAAATTGAATTGCAAATTAGTACACTTTAGTTCATAAGAAGGTAAACTCAGCTCTATAAACAAGTATACTTAATGATTGAGTGAAGGATATGTCGAACTCTAGAAGGTCTACTTTTCTCATGAAAATGGAATGACAACAAAAGTACATCAGCGTTCATAAAGAACATACCTATGATTTGTTTCTCAAAATATAAGTAGACCATACAATATCGAGTTGGTCTACGCGTAGTATGAGTCAATGATTCGAAAATCTTGTACTCCATGTTCATAAAACAGGTAGGTTAGTGTTTGTAAACATGTAGACAATTTTGTCTCACAAAAAAGTAGATCCTTACTCGAAAATAAGCAGACTAAGCTTCGTAAACAGGTAGACCTCTCAAGAATTCTTCAAGTGTCTGTGAATTCGGGACACTTTAGAGTTGGTCTACGTGTAGTATAAGTCAATGATTCGATGCCGCTCGGGCATCTTCTCCGATGTCGCCCGGCTGACTCCGGCCACCATTTTCCACAAAAACCCACCAAATCTTCCCTCTTTCCCCTCTACATAACCCAGCCCATGGATCGCACATACTGATTCAAAGACAAATCGACGACGAGAAGCTCCAACTGTGTTCGTCTGTTTCCGCCGTCTCCGGCGACGACTTGGCCTAGAACTGGCATATTCGAACTTTTCCCTTCATTCTGTCAAGACCCCCCCTGAATTTCACCCTGAAACCGAAGAAGTAAGTCTTACAGGGTCCACTTCTAAGAAAATTTACTGAAGAACTCGGTAAACCTCCCTTGAAAATGAACAACCCTAATCCGAAAAAAAAAACAAGAATTTACCCTCCTAGACGAAAAACCAACTTCCAAATCGTCCAATAAAAATAGCATACATCATCCTTAGAATATCTCCCAAATTAATAAACAAGAACTTAGCGCACAACCGAAATATTAAACAATATTCCAAGGTAATCAGAGCTACTAATACTAGTGGAAACAAGAAAATACACTGGTAGGTTAAGCAGGTAACATACTGGTGTGAAAAGTGGTGGAAAAGTGGATAACTACGCCTCGCCTCCTACTAGTGCCAACCCGTACTCTGCAGACTGGGCATTTTAAAACGAATGGCCCAGGGGAAAATATTTAATAACGTTAGAGTGAGTGGACAAAAATAAAATTAATAAATAAAATATATATGTTTCCCCAAATCAATTTGCAAGGAAAAATCGAATGCATGCTGCACGCGATAACAATTTAATCTCAAAAAAATATCGAGCCTCTCGGGCTCTAAAATATATGTATGTATTTACACACGTCCATACTCCCTATATAAATTTATGGGTCTATATAGGCTACTACGCTCGCGTCCAAAGCTCACGTCACGCCTTAATGCGGTGCTACACTACGCCATTAAGGTGGACAGACGGGTGTATAAATATGTGTCCATACCCCCTATATGAATAAACACTCATATAGGGCTACTACGCTCACGTCACACCATAATGCGGCTATATGCTATGCCATTAAGGTTGACAGACACATAGGGCTATCTAGCTTTTATATGCATACTCTCCTCAATATACAATTTATACTCACCGAAAAAATCCCATTTTTCGGTAACTCTCCAAGAGAAATAAAAGTGTCAAAATTAAATGACGTCAAAACTCCAACAAACGGAATATTCAATCATGAACCATAGCATGCATATTATTTCAAATAAAAGTCCACTCACCAATTAGGCCTAAGCCTGATGTCGATCTGGGGCCTCGTCTGCTCGAGCCTCCTCACGTCCTGTTCCAAATAATATATTTCCTAACCGAAATTTCAATACTTACTCAAGAATAGGCAAATAAAAAATTAGCCGTAACCACGCTCATTCTCGCCTAACTTCGATATTCCTAAGCCGAAACGATCCAATTTTAATACAAAATCGGCAGCCGTCACACAACCTCCCTCAGATTTAACGACTTTAATCCTACAGCCGGATTCTACATTAATTAACCGCCAAAAATACCAAACTTCGGAAAATCACAAACCTAACCAAAACTCTTTCAAAAATTCCATAATTCACATCATAAACTCCTCTTAATATTCCACATTTAAAACCATAAAAATCTCCCAAACAATGACGACCGAAGGCTGATTCCGGCGACCTCCAATGCCTACCAAATTTAAACAGTAGCTTCATCTCAACCTACTCTAAAACTTTCTTAACTAGCACAACACCCAATTTCAAGTCTAACTATGCCAATCGAATGAAAACATCCTAAAAGCCCTAGAACTTCCACCTCGAATTTCTCTTTACCTAGCACAAGAGGGAGTGAGACCTTTGGAGGGGTTGCTGCACGGGAGGAGGGCTACAAAACGAGCCAAGGATCAACGGCTTTGGCGCCAGAGGAGGAGGGAGTTCGGCGACAACACAGTCGGCCCTTCGGGACGAATTTTCTCCCGTTCGGCGGCGCTGTGGCAGTGCTCACTGGCCTAGGGTGGGAGAGGAGGAGACGCCGTCCTAACGGACCGGACGGCAGCCTAGCTCGGCGGACGACGGTGGCAGGCGCTGGTCTTCCGACGAAGGGAGAGAGAGCTCGGGAGGGAGAACCGGGTTAAGAGATGAGAGAGAAGAGAAAAAAAAGAGAGAGATGGTTTGGGCCTCCCCAAGCCGGTCCAACACCCATATAACCACACCAAAAAAAACTAAATCCAACTCCCAAAAATTTACACCCCAAAATAATACCCTAATAAAAATGACATTTTACTAGCTAAAATTTATCATTTTTTACCGTCGTCATATTTTCTCCTACGAATAATTCTCCGAAAATAACCGTCCCCCAAACCCCTCTAGGGACCAATTAAACTATTGCCTCAATAACGGAGACGGTAAAATTCTTATATTACCAACACTAGTAAAATATAACAATTTAAGGGTCGGGATGTGACATATTCTCTGCACCCTAGTGCCCTTAATCCCTTGAATCTTTTACAAATCTTAATAACCCCTTTACTGTCGATTTTGAGTTTTCCGGCGAGTGCTGCGGTGGATGCCGACGAGGCTTTTTGGCGTCCTCTACTTCTTCCGATGACCTGGGTCAACTTCAGAGGTGTTAGTGACTTTGTAGCTACTGAGAAGGGTTGTTGTTTTTCCCGGTGTGTTTTTGTTGTGTGTGTGTGGAGTGAGAGAGAGAGAGAGAGAGAGAGAGAGAGCGAGAGAGAGAGAAGATTAAAAAAAACTGAGGATTACTGAAAAAAAAAACCCTAACGGAGTGAGTCAGCTAACAGAGTTAATGCGACCTAGACGAGGTATGCATTACCCCAAGCGGGCAAGGGATCCCTTTAGTTACTAACCGAATTTCAGTTTACAAATAATTATCTTACATATATAAGGGACAAAATTTTTACAATTAGGGACAAGTTATGCTGTTAACATATGTTGTAACGCCCCAAACTGCACCTCTTCAATTTGAGCACGTAACAGTTCTGCGAGACTTTAAAACATAAACCGAAAGCTATAATTATATCCTAAAGTACGCAAGGCATTTTAGTTAAAACTTAACGAAAAATACAACGGAAGCTAAACGAAATTTGAGGTGAAAACATTTAGTTTTTGAAATTCTATTCACGTAATTTCAATTCAAATGCTCACCAGTATAATCGAATATCAAGGAATAAGCAAAACAAATAACCTAGTAAAATCATATTTTAACGAAGTCCAAAACTACAGGACTAAAGAGAAAATTTAATTGAATCAGGTTAACAACCAAACGACAAATTATAAACTTGACCTACACACCCAACTTCGTCCTCCACTGTCCCTTCAGCAGTGCACAGACCTGCACACACACAATATTGTAGGGTGAGGTTTCGTCCTCGCTGCTCAGTAGGAGCTTTTCTTGACTAGATTTGAAAATCAATATTCATGGGTACCCAATATAAAAACAATTTAAAACCATACTTAATGTAAACAACATGAGTTAAAAATCAATGCACAATAATTCAATAAAACTGGCGTCAAGTCCAACATCACCTGATGGCCGATCATCATCGACCCACTATCCACTCTACCTCATTTTTCTGTGTACAATAGGTGAGTGTAGTGAGAGTGTCCACTTACGCCCTTTTCGCCTAGAAGCAGTGCCACTTCACAAGGGATGTAAGACACTCTTCCGTCCACAAAAGCCCCTCCGGAGGTTTAGGGGATCGAAACTCAAGGAAGTCCCTATGCCCCCTCACTCTCAAGGAAGTTCCTATGCCCCCCTCACTCTCAAGGAGTCCCTAGTCCCTAAACCCTAAACTCAAGGAAGTCCCTATGCCCCCTCACTCTAAGCCATCAATCTATCTCACAGGTTGGGTAATACACAATCATATATATAACCAAACCAAACATGCATCATTTATTTAAAAAAGATAGAAAAGCTTTAAATAGAGAAGTTCTTGAATCCCCTACCTGGATTCCAACGTTTTTCTCGTCCGTGCTCTCCCGAGTCACAAACCTTTCATTCCGTGGTCACTGTTGAATTTCCTAGTCGTCCAACTCTAAATGTCGGTTAATACCGTATCGACATAACACAAATCAAGTATAAAACAAGATTAACAAATCGTCAAATCAACTCAAGAGTTGACCAATATTATCCACATTTAACCACTCATACTAATAGTCATTCTTGACCAATTCCGTATATTGAGAACCCATTTGATTTACAAATACATCACATAGTAAGCCCATATAGAATTACATATCAATAGAAATACCGTACAAATGGTTAGACACTGTACTGGGCCACTTTTGTCACATCCCGACCCGTAAAGATTTTATCTTATTTACTAGCTTGATTATAATAAGAATTTTACCGTCTCTGACATTGACATATAGTTTAATTGGTCCCTAGAGGGGTTTTGAGGGACGATTATTCGGAGAGTTATTCGTAGGAGAAAAATGTAACGACGGTAAAAAAAATGGTAAATTTAGCTAGTAAAAGGTAATTTTTATTAGGGTATTATTTTTGGAGTGTTAAATTTTGGATTGGGTATATTGGGTTGGAACCAGTTGGCCAAGCCCAACATATTTCTCTCTCTCTTCCTCCTCCCGATTCTCTCTCTCCTCTCTCTCTTTCTCTCCCATTCTCTTCCCGCTGCCGGTTTGGATTTTCTTTCTCCGCCGTCGGCCACACCGTTCGCCGCCGCACCGGTCCCAAAAGGTCGGCCATCAACCCAGCTTCCATTCTAGACCGGTCACAGCCTCCCTAGCGCCGCCGTGAAGGAGCAGTGCCGTCGAAAGCCGCGGCTGCCTTGAGCTCCCTTCGCGGAACTCCCTCCTCCGGCCACCAATCGGGCAAGCTTGGTACGTTTTTCAAGCTCTCCTCCCGTGCAACAACCCTCTCCAAAGGCTCGATCCCTCTTGAGCTCGGTAAGGAGAAATTCGAAGTTGAAATTCTAGGGCTTTTAGGATGTTTCGTTCGCTTGACCTAGTTAGGCTTGAAATTGGACTTAGTGATAGTTATGAAAGTTGTTTGGGATGTTGAGAGGAAGCTGCTGTTAAAATTTGGTAGAATTTGGACGTCGCCGGAGTTGGTCGCCGGCCGTCGCTGCCGACGGAGCCGCCGCTGGAAAAATTGTTTTTGGTGGAGATTTTTATGAGGAATTTAATGGAATGAGTTTTAGAATTTTCGGACGAGTTTTGAATAGGTTTGTGGATTTCCGAAGTTTGGTATTTACGCGGTTAAATAATGTAAAATCCGCCGTAGGATTTAAATCAATTTCTGGGAAAGTTGTTTTATACGACTGCCGAGTATGATATAAAAGTTTAGATCGTTCGATTTAAGAATATCGAACTTAGGCAATGATGAGCGTATTATGGCTCTCGATTAATTTTGCCTATTTTATAAATACTACTGGATTTCAGTTGGTAAATTAATTATATATTTGGAATAGGACGTGAGGAGGCCCGAGCAGAAGAAGCCTCGGAGCGTCATCAGGCTTAGGCCTAATTTGTGAGTAGTGACCTTTGTTTTAAATAAAAAGCATGCGATGATGATTTTATTAATCATTATTTCTTTTGATGAGATTATTGGTTTCTCGCCCATTTGGCAATTTTTCCTCCTTTGGAGAGATCCCGAAAATGAGATTTTCGGTGGATATATATGTTTTTGGATTTTATGAGAATAGTATGTATATAAATGCTAGCTAGCCATACGTGTTTGGTCCGTCATAATGAGGTAAATACCATTATGACGTGTCGTGCGTGTTAGACACAAGCGTCATAGCCCTATATGAAAACTTCTTTCTTTTTTGGTTTATTTAGGTTTTCATATAGGGAGTCCACACGTATTTATACACCGTCCCTTTTCGGTCATAATGAGGAAAATACCATTATGGCGCAACGTGAGCGTTAGACGCCGCGTTGTAGCCTTGTATGAATTTCTATTTTTCTAATTGTTTCTAGGATTCATACAAGGAGTCTGACGAGTATAGATACATACGAATATATGATTATATATAGTTAGCCTGAGAGGCTCCATTTTATTTGAGTTTGTGACTAGCCAGTGCTAGTCGTAAATTGCAGTTTATGAGTTGAATACTTTTAAGCTGCCGCATGCAGTATATTTTCCTATGAAATTAAATTGGGAATGCATAAATAGTTTATTATTAATTATTTTTGTCCACTCACTCTAATATTATAAATGTCTTCCCTTGGGCCCTTTGTTTTAAAATGCCCAGTCTGCAGAGTTCGGATTAGATCTAGTAGGAGACGAGGCATAGTCACCCATATTTCCACCACCTTTCACCAGTAGGTTACCTGTTTAGCCTACTTGTCTTTTTCTTGCTTCCGCTAGTGTCTAGTAGCTCTGAATACTTGGGTTTAATGTATATATTTTTAGTTGTGGGTGAATGCTTGTTTATATTTTAGAATATTTGACGGATGATGTATATTATCTTAGATAATGTTTATTATCCTGTTGGTGATGATTGTTTTTGAGGAGCACGAAGGCTCCTGAAGTTAAGGTTGGATTTGGAACCTTTAGAAGTGTTTGTAGGTTTTTATTGGAAGGGTTGTCCATTTTCAAGGGAGGTTGTACCGAATTTTGCGGTAATCTTTCCTTGGAGGTGGTCCCCGCATGATTTACTCGGGTTTAGGATGAAATTCGGAGCGGGTCGTGTCAACTTTTCTTTTAACATATGCTTGATTTCAACTATCATGTCAAAAACCCGGAGCGGGCCCAGGAGCTGAACTTCACTCCTAACCAAAATAAAAATATAAAATCATTTTCTTAGTCCGATGAACACTACCACAAATTCAAACACAGAGCTACAATTCCTTTATATACGAACAGAAGCCAAGCCTATCAATCACTATCCAATACTCATTAGAAGAAACCAACTTCACAGTTCAATATACACTTCAATACTGAATACCCAATTTCAAATTCTAGACCGAACACCATCTTCTCAGCCTTGTATCTCAATCACCATAACTAGACTCTTTTAAAACCAATATCAACCTTTCTTGCTAGCCAAGACAATTATACATAAGAGATCCTTAATAACAATTAAACCAAATTCTCAATTCACTACCAAATCGGCAATTTCCATTAGATTTCAATACCATGACCAGCCTTTCATCCCATTCACTATAACCTCCCTATATACTTCAACATGAACACAATAGTACACAAAGTGTCAATCTTTGCGGAATTAGCCACACACAACACAACCCAAATACCTTCAGCATCTTTCTATTTATCAAACACCAAACATCTCATTTCATTCTAATTATAACTACTAAACAAAAACTCTGGTCCATAATCAACATAAACACAGTAATACACACGCATAAGACTTTCATAGAACTAGCCACAACGAAACGCACAACCAACAAACATCATTTTATATTATCAAATTCATATCAATCAGCAACCAACAACAAACTCTAATTTACTTTTTTGAATTTACCTTCGATAATCTTGGCGTCAAAACATAATTTGCTCCTTCACTGCCCAAACTAGCTGATGAAGAACTTGTAGCTCCTTATGCCAAAAACCCAGCAACTCCCTTTAAAATCCTTGTTTTAGAGATAGCTGAGACCGAAAAACCAACCTAGAAATAAGGAAAGTCACCGGCGGTGACGAATTCAGGCATAGGCAGAAAAATCCCAAAACCAGTATCAATAAACTTCAATTCAAACTGAAAACTAATTTCCCTAGAACGATGAGGACAACGAGAGGAAGAAAATCATACCAAAAGGAGTCGGGTTCGCAGCCTGAAAACCCATAAATCCAGCGAAAAACTCGAACCTTCTTGTCGTCGTTCCTCCTCCTACGGCCACCGATCAGAGAAACGAAGGCTAGAGGCGCATCGTGGACCTCAAGGCGTCCGGTCGGTGGTGGCCAGTCACCGGTTAGCCATCGGACGGTGAGGCGGCGTTGAGGCCCGACGTCGATGTCGGAGAGAGAGACTGAGGTGGTCTGACTAGTTGACTTTAATTCTAGCGGCTAAGATTGGATGGTCTAAATTTCAATGGTCCAGATCTCACCGCATAAATTCCTTATTTTTTTCTAACTTCCAAAAATCATATAAAGTAGCTCGGCACTCTAATTCCCGAAAATTTCCACGAACTCGTCATGACACGTATTGCAATATCAAACTCTAATATCAAGGTTTTCACCTTGTTGAAATATTGAAAAATATCCTCGAGCACTAACTTAATAACCGAAATTGTAAACCAAACCACGAACGATCTCGATATAATAAGCTCGATAAATTTCCAGGGTATTACATATGTCAACTACAGATGTAGTATCCCGGAAAATGGTAACTAATTTCTAATATGATTTTAGAAATTATCTACGTAGGAGTTGTGCGGATTTGTGGTTTAGTGGGTGGACTGGAAGTGTTTGAGAATAATTTCTTGAATATGCTATATTTTGAAGGGTCCAAAAGTTCACTTTTTAATCCGTTAGGTTTCTCGAGAAACTTCCTTCATGAAAGTTAGATAGCACGGATACGAGTTCGTAGACACATGACATACGTAAAACAAACTTCGTACAAGAAAGTTATGGTCAGCGGAAGTTTGTGGCTTTCTTTCTGGGAATTTTTAATATAAATAGGTAAATCTTCTTTTTAGCTCTCATAATTTCAAAAATAGTGTTTAAATTTACACACCTCAAAATACAAACCACACACCCTTCTATATTTTATTAATTTTTTCTCTCTCTCACCATCTTCTTTCACTTTCAAAAATACCTTAGCCCGATTCCTTTTTCTCAATTTTTTTTCTTTTTCGTCTCTCTTCTTTTCCCCCAAATACCCAAAATCACAACACAGACCTTTCTTCTTCCCAAATATTTTCTCTCTTCTTCTGCAAACGTCAAAATCTTTCTCTCTACTGAAAGTCTCTTGTTCCCAAATACTAGCTCCAGCTCCAACCAATCCTTTATCCAAACCAGTCAATCGTTGCTCTGTTAATTTTGTTGTTCTTTTCTTAAGTTCAATCGTTGCTAATTTCAGTGCCATGAGTTGATCCTTCAAAGGGAACTCGGTGGCATCGATCGTAGGGAGCTTGTCTGGATAGGTGGAATGAGAAATCCCTCTTTCTTTTCACGTACTCCCTATCTCTTTCCTCTATTCTCTCTTCCATTGGGAGACCCGCATATACAACTAGGTAGTTCATCTCCTTAGAAGAAGTAAGATCTGTTTCCTACTGTCCTTATCTTTCTTCTCATATTAATTTGCACAAATTTGTTTCCTTATGACTTTTGGGTATAGGGTTTTTGGTTAATCGAGTAATTCGAAGTCTATATACTCACTAGTAGAAAAAAAGGCTTAAGCGATGGGTATTTTCATATTTCGTCGCTTAAGAAATTCCTAAGCGATGAAAACGGATATCATCGCTAAAGATACATTTTTCGTCGCTACACTTTTCTGGGGCGACGAAATATTGTTGTCGCTTAAGATTTGTCGCCACAGGTCCTAATAAGGCGACAACAAGAACTTTGTCGGAAAAAATTTATGTAGCGACAAAAAGCTAACGCTTAAGCGACAAAAAGCTAACGCTTAAGCGACAAATCAGTTTGTCGCATAATATCATTAACCTAACTGACAAATTGACATTTCGTCGCTTTAATTTTAGACTAAAGCGACGGAAAATTTGGCTCTTGCGCGACGAAATTGTTCCTCGCATTATATCCTTCACCTAACCGACGAATTTAGTTTCGTCGTGTTAGTTTAAGACTAAAGCGACGGAACCTGAGTTTGAAGCGACGAAAGTGTTTGTCGCATTGACCAAAGCGACGAAACTTTTTGACTTAAGCGACGAAATATTTCGTCGCTTAAGCGAAATCTTCTTTATATCCTCTGCTTCACTTCCAGATCGAAAAAATGCAGGAAAACAGATCAAGCTACAGTGAAAAAAAATCTGCACAAATCAATCTCGCAAATCTCTGGCTTATTTGATGCATGATCATCATCCGTGTTCTTCTAATGCATTGTTCATCTTCATCCACTAGTTTGTAGTTTGGTAAATGCTCTTTCTCCCTCTTTTCTACCATTTTTTTCCGATGAGTTTTCCGGTGAAATATTCCGGTCAATTATTGTATTCTTTGTTACTAATATTTTTAGATGTGTGTTGGTTTTATGATGAATTTTGGTTACCTAGCTATTGGTTTTCTTGTTTTTATATATATATATATATATATATCATTTTTTCATATTGCTAAATGTTGAATTTTAGTAATATATATATTTATGAGAATATATTTAGGTTGACTGTACACCTTTGTGAGAATATTGGCATGGTAATATATATGAGAATTTTAAGAATATTTGGTAATATATATTTATGAGAATATTTAGGTTTATGTTGAATATTTATGAGAATATTTGGTATTATATATTTATGAGAATATTTTGGTAATATATTTTTTCATATATATTTTCATTAATTTTTTTTGTATGCAAATGATTATATATATGTGTGTTTATTTGCGCGATGAATGTAAGAATGATAATATTCTTGCATTCTAGCTACTTACATGTTTAGCCTTAGAAATCCCATTCAAGAATTATTTTGTTACAACTTTGTTTGACAAAATGATTCTTGAATTGTCCTATTTTTGGACAGTTTGGGAGAACATGACTTTAATTCGCACTGATTTATGATGTGGTGGTTCAGTTTTCGATAATGGGTAATTTCGACATGGTCTCCCGCTACAGTTCCTCGGGTGCACATTAGGTATAGAAATTGATGCACTTGGGGAACTGTAGGGAGATGCTGCCGAAATTTTCCCACGTCGGATTCGAAACCACCATAACATAAATCAGTGTGAAACAAAGTCATGTTCTCCCAAATGGGATTAGGACCCTAACCGGAGGCATAAGGTGATGAAGAAGAAGAATTGAATGGATATATGTGCTTATTTGTTGCTAACAATGTGCATTTTTTTTCTATTATGATAGGCATGCGGAAAAAATGGACAAGAGCCGGATGCAGTACAATAGGGGACACCTTTTATATATATAGGGGATCATAGATTTTCTGCAATTTGTACAACAATACGGTGGTGGAAAGGAATGGCACAAGTGTCCCTGTAAAAGATGTTGTTGCGGTAGTTGGGAGACAATTCAGGGTATAGAAAAGCATTTGTCACATTACAGCATGGATCCGTATTATACTACATGGACTGAACACGGTGAAGTGCCAGTTAATGATCCTATAATGCCTTATTTCCTACCAAATAACTTGCATGAGGCTGGCTCATCTAGTGCTTCCGCCAGCCCTTATATGGATCCCACGTTGAACATGCTACATGATGCTTTTCCATACGCTTCAAGATATCATCAGGAAGAGAATTTTGATGCACCCCAGGAAACATATTCTACTTTCTCGAACCCAAACACTGGTGATTACGATAAGTACAACATGATGCTCGAAGAAGCACATACCCGAGTATATGAGGGACGTTCAGAAACTGTTTTGAGTTCTCTCATGGAACATATGAGTCTGAAAAAGAAGCATAGGACCTCGAACGAACATTTTGATGACATATCATCATTTATCAGACGTTTGCTTCCTGCTGCAAACAAACTACCATCGAGTCATTACAATGCAAAAAAGATCCTGAATGACCTCGGTCTTGGTTATGTGAAAATTGAAGCTTGTAAGAATAATTGTGTTCTGTTTTACGAAGATTACAAAGACGCATTTAAATGTCCTAAGTGTAATGCGTCGAGGTGGGAAGATATTTTTCCCCTAAAGGGAAAAGGATTCCTGTGAAGGTGCTTCGTTATTTCCCGTTGACTCCTAGGCTGCAACGCCTCTACATGTGTGGAAAAACTGCTGAGGATATGAGATGGCACGGTATTCCGAGGGAAGATGACGATGCGCTGATACACCCCGCAGATGGGGAAGCATGGAAATCATTTGACTTATCATTTCCTGATTTCGCTGCAGACGTTCGAAATGTAAGGCTCGGACTCTCAACAAAAGGGTTTAATCCCTATGGAAACATGAACTTGTCTTACAGTATCTGGCATGTTATTGTTGTTTGTTACAACCTGCCTCCCTGGATGTTAATGAAGAAGGAATATAACATGTTGGCTCTGTTAATTCCAAGACCAAAGTCTCCAGGTAAGTGTCTCGATGTGTATTTGAGACCACTGATTGATGAGTTGAATGGGTTATGGGAAAATGGAGCATTGACTTTTGACAAGCTTACCGGTACTTCATTCATGATGAGAGCATCACTGATGTGGACTATTAGCGATTTTCCTGGTTACGGGATGTTGTCCTCTCATACCACTAAAGGGTACAAAGCTTGTCCACTCTACTTAACCGACATCAATTCTAGTTGGCATGCTGATAGGGTGTGTTATATGGGAGCTCGTAGATGGCTTCCAGATGATCATGAATGGAGACTTGATGCAGTTAACTTCGATGGGAAACAAGAGTTTGGTCTGAAACCCCGAGAATGGAGTGGCAATGAAATTTTAGATTTGTTGAACTCCTTTGACTTCGGAACTCTGAGCAGTGATTGTGAAGTATTGGCTATGAATCCTAAACGTCCTTCGTATCTTGAAAGTTGGACACACAAGAGTATATTCTTTGAGCTGCCTTACTGGTCAAAGTTAAAAATAAGGCACAACCTAGATGTCATGCATATAGAGAAGAATGTTTGTGACAACATTGTTGGAACAATTCTGGATATAAAAGAAAAGACTAAGGACACTATCAAAGCGCGGTGCGATTTGCAAAATATGGGTTTACGCCCACACTTGTGGGTAAAACGGACTGGCTCTAAAGTTGTTATGCCTGTTGCACACTACCAGGTGAAGCCGACTTTGAGGCCTAAAGTTTTCAGCTGGATTCAAGATGTTAAGTATCCTCAAGGGTATGCAGCAAATATATCTCGATGTGTTAAAGTGGGAGAAGAGAAGATAATTGGAATGAAGACGCATGACTGTCATGTTTTGCTGCAGCGGCTACTTCCAATCGTAATTAGATCAGTGTTGCATTGTGATGTTGTGGAGCCATTAGTAGCCTTGTCCCGGTTCTGGCAGAAGTTATGTGCTCGGGAGTTGAAGAAGTCAGATGTCCTTACATTAAAAGAAGACATCGTCTACATCCTTTGCAAACTGGAGAGGATTTCCCCCCCCCCCACTTTTTTTTCTATTATGGTTCACCTCATGATCCACCTACCTGAACAAGTGTTGCTTACCGGTCCAGTACACAATACCTGGATGTTTCCCATGGAAAGGTAAAAATTTACTATTTCCTAGCACGTACTTTATATATTTGATTTATATATTATTGGCGAGCTCAATAAACTAACTCCGACTTTTTTTTCTTTTTTTTTTCAGACAACTCGGCGGATATAAGGGGTACGTTAAAAATAAATATCGTCCGGAGGGGTCAATAGCAGAGGCATACAAGGCACATGAGTGTGTAACATATAATGAAAATTATCTCCATCAAGAAACAGAGCATGTCAACAGTGAGAATACACCTAGGTTCAACCTTTCAGTTGTTTCTGATGATATCCGTTTGTTTGGGAAATTACCAAGTTCTGAAAGATTAACCGATGATGAGATTGTTGAGGCTCATTGGTGGGTACTGCGACACTGTGACCAAGTCGACATGTTTAGACATCCACATGAACAACTTTGCAAAATTAAATATGGTGACAGATGGGAAGAGATGCAAAAGAAGACATTTCCTAAATACTTCATAAAATGGGTGCGTTTGAGTTTCATGTTTTTACACGAGAATTTCATGTGTTTGTGATTCCAAAAATTAACATGTTTTGATGTTTTTTCAGGTTGCAAAGTTGCAAGAAGAAAATAGTGTACACTACAAACCCGAGTTGTCGTATTTGGCTGGTAAGCCGCAACATGTGAATATATATGCTGCTTGTGTAATCAACGGCATTAAGTTTTTGACATTGCATCGAGATTATGGTCGAAAGACACAAAACAGTGGCGTGATGTGTGTGGGTACGGAAGACGGAACTGAATATTACGGGGCCGTTATATCTGTTGTCGAGCTAATCTACGCAACTGGTATGCCAGTTGTGTTATTGAAGTGTAGATGGTTTAACGACCCAAATATACCGAGGAGTACCAAGATGGATCATGGTTTGTTATCAGTGAATACATGCACAAGCTGGTATGAGAATCAACCGTTTATTGTTGCCACAATGGCAAGACAAGTTTTTTATCTTGATGATCCAAAGGAGGGTGGGGGTTGGAAAGTTGTTAACGTGATGTCACATAGAGGTATTTACACTGCAACTACACTTGAGATGGGTATTGCAAATAGAGATATTGAGAATGTGACTCTTGAACCATATCAAGAAGCCTCGACGTCTAATATCCCCGACACGGAGACTATTCGCATCAACAACGACATCCACTTCCAACCCCGCGAGTACGTTCCCATTTCTAATTTAGAGTTTGACTTCGGTTCATTTCCATTCTTCCCACCAACTGAGGACTTCATTGACGATGAAGAGGAAGACTCAGACGATCATTTATATGAAGTGAGTGAGGATGATTTAGAAGACAGAGACTACATTGATAGCGATTGAAAACTCATGATGTGTTCGGAGGGGTCAACTTTTCGATTTAATTATGTCATGAATTTATTATATATGTAATATGAATCGAATTTATTCTATTAATTGTGATATGTATTAATTTCTGATTGATTTAGTTTTATACTTTACTAACATTTTCGATGCAGCAGAAACATAAACGTTAGAATCCACCAACGGTTACTTGAATCCACCAGTCAAGGTATTTTATTAATATGAAACTATCGAGAGGAATTCTGAGATTCACTAGAGAATTAAGATAAACTCAAGGTTTTTTATTAATATGAAAGCTGACAACTACAACTGATAAATGCTCCTTACATAGGAGCAAATAAACCTTAGGACAACTAACATCAAAGCCTAAAAGCCCATGGATTAAAAAGAAAACCAAATCCAAAACAAACTATTAAAATTAATGTTTGAAAATAAGTAAATATGTATTTTGAAGGCCTAAACAGACTCGGATGGCCAAAAAAGCCCATATGTCATGGTGAAGCGACAAGTCTTGTTCGTTGGCCGTTCCGCTTTCAGAAAGGTATCATAATAGTCAATCGGACACCGAACGCCAAATTTGAAGCAAACCGGGTTTAGACTTATTTCGATTGTTCTCGCTATCTGTTCTATATCACATTTTACGAGTATTAATTAGCAGAAAATGAAATAAGTGAAATAAGTGAAATATAAATGATTTTCCAACTTAAGCGACGAATTTTGTTATTTTCGTCACTTTAAAACGTATATTATTTGGCGGAAAGTCAAAAATTTAAGTCACTTAAGCGACGAAAAATAAACACATCGTCGCTTAAGTCCCAAAATATTTGGCGGGCTGCATTCCAGGACCAAATTTTGGCCCAAATTTAAACAAACTTAAGCGACAGAAGTTTTAAATGTTGCCGTCGCTTAAGCCTCACTATGTATATTGTTTCAGTGCGCACTTCCTAATCTCAATCCCTAACACATTGAAAAAAAACCCCCAAATCCCTTCACTCCCGGCCCTCCCTTCACTCCCGGCCCTCTTCCTCCTTACCCCTCTTCCTCCTTACCGGCCCTCTTCCTCCTTACCCCTCTTCCTCCTTAATTACCGGCCCTCTTCCTCCTTACCAGCCCTTTTTCTCCTTACCCCTCTGCCTCCTTACCGGCCATCTTCCTCTTTACCGGTCCCCAAATCCCTTCACTCCCCTCTTCCTCCTTACCGGTCCCCAAATCCCTTCACTCCCGGCCCTCTTTCTCCTCTCACTACCTAGATGCCGCCGGCGCTCGGGAAAAGGAAAGCTCGGGGCGAGGCGGAGGAGCGTCTGCGACTGGAGTGTGCGCAACAATACGGCTCCTCTTCTGCCGGGTCCAACACAGCCACTCCGACGACGACGGCGCCTGCAGGATCTCTTGCTTCGTCGGCTCCCCCTCTAACCGACGACGAAGACGAGTCAACGACCCAAGTAGCAGAAACATCAGCTGAGGGTGCACCCAGGGTTTTCAGCGCTCGTCGGAAACCGAAGAAAACCGAAGGACCTCCCCAGAAAGGCAACCGGGGTGTGGTGAACAACGCAAAGGTGGCTGATATTGTGAAAAGCACGGGGAAGAAGATCGACTTGGACTTTGATTGGGAAGTGATTGATGGACCCCGTAATTCGGATGTATGCAGCCTCTTTGTCAATAGTCTTGGAAGCATCATACGAAAAAGAGTGGCAATGAAGAAGGAATCGTGGTATGATTTAGACAAGGAGGAGAGGAAGAAGCTTTTTGACGGTCTCACTGTAAGTTAAGATAACTTTCAGTTAATTTTTTTGGTATTTTGATTCCCTGCATCTTGGTATTTTGATTCCCTTTCAAGTGCTAAAAGCCTAAAATGCTTTGTTCTGATAATATGTTTGGTTGGAGTAGAAACAGAATTAGGAATTTGGCTTAATTTCAAGTGCTTGTATATCTAGATTGTGATCTGTTATGTTTATCAGCAAGAGAAAAGTTATCAAAATGACAAAAGAGATCGACGAGATTAGTGTAGTATTTAATCAAATGGAGTAGTATCCGGAAAATAATCAAACTGATATCTTTGGATTTTATATATAGTGTGTCTGTTGTTTTTCATGCATAGGAATGATAGGATATAGATGTGTCAAAATGGTATGAGTGCTAAGTAGCATGAACTTTGCATGTCTCAGGTTTTTCACAACTTGATTATGAGTGTTTGGATTTGAATGCAATATTTGACTCATGTTTCATACCAATTGTGGGGTTCAATGAAAACTTTGCCTGGATCCTAATTCTGATTGTACCCCAATATGTTGATCAGTTGATCAATGATCTATTTGAGTTTTTTTCTTCTTCTCCTGACTTGTTTTTTTTTATTGAGGACTTAGAAGTAAAGAATTTGGCTTAATTGAATAAACCCTAAGGGATTACAAAGAAAGAGAACAACTTAGTTATTCAAAATACAGATAAATCATGAGATGGATCACATATGTTTTGTCTTTGGTACTTATAGTGTTTGTGTTTTGTGTCACTTTCTCATAGTGTTTCTTGTTCCAATCATGGATGATGCTCTTATATAGTTCCAAGTAGATATGCTTAAAGAACTTGATTGGGACTTTGATCGACTTGGTTTTTATGATTATTTCTCCCATAAATTTCCATCATATCATCCAATCATGAGTCTTGTTAATTGGTAGGAACTGTGCATCTATTCATAAGTGCAAAGTGGAACTTTCCCTGTCTAGTGCTGCAAGCAGCTAATACTTTAGATCATAGTTGATGGTAATCATAGGGAATACTTTTTCTTGTCTTTATAAGGTTCAGTTCCGTTATTTGAAAGTGTTATCTGTGAATTCCTAGGCAAGGTGGAAATCCCAATTTGTGGATAAGCATTTGGGATTTTCTTCTAAAGATTGGTTTGTTCCTTTCTCTGGTCTTCTCTGTTGATAGAACGAAATATAATCTTTGTTCTCTGATATGGTTCTAATTTTCTGTATTGGTATATCTCTCAATTTCCATGCATCATGGTATTAATTTTTTTGGTATTTTGATTCCCTGCATCATTGCAACTTAATGGTTTCATGTTTTCTATGTCTTGCAGTGTTTTTTTATCATTGATTTTAATGATGTAAAAGCCATTAAATGGATCAATAAAAGGGCGGCAAGTGTATTTCGTGAATGGAAGCATGACTTGTCTAAGATTCACAAGCTCGGGGGAGAGATGTGATTCCAGAAGAGCTTTTGCACAGGCGGGATGAGTGGGAGCGGCTTTGCACGCATTTTGAATCGGACAAGTACAAGGTATAAATTAAGTTTTGGTTATGAGAGTTTGGTGTTATTTGATAGGGTAGGTGATTTGTGGTGATTTTCCCTGGTAGGGAAGTTAACTACCACTCATTGTTATATCATGATAGCACAACAGTGATCAATATCATTCTAGGAAAATCTCAATATGTGTTTTAGAAACAATAAATTGGCATGGATATTTATATTGGTAGTATCTTACCTGATGATGGATTCTTTTGTTGGATGTTATGATGGATTCTTTTGTTGGATGTTATGATGGATTCTTTTGTTGGATGTTATGCTGCCATTTCGCTCATGTACGACACCAAAAGAATGAATATTCACATGAGTTTATGTATATAATATATATATATATATTTTTTTTTTTTGAGAAGAAACGAAAAAGATGAGTTTATGTATATTGTTTCCAGAATACAATCTGGACAGCTATGGTGCTCAATATCTAGTGTATGCAAACTGGGAGTACAACTTTCGTTTTGCATTTCTCATTTTCTCCCTCTGCAGGTACTTGACTGATGAGGCTGCTGCACGTTTGCTTTACTCTTTATTGCAAGGAAATGTTGGTTTTTCTGTTGTTTACTTGTTTTTTTTTCCTTGTATATAGTAGTATTAGTTAAACTCATATCTGCATTTCTTCCATACATGCATAGTCTTAAAACTGTACTCTACCATGTCAAACTTAGTACCTCCCAGTAATCTAGACTACCTGCATATATGTCATTGCTTTGCTTTCTGTTTACTTGTTTCATTTGCTGTGTAGTTTTGCTACTGTGTACTTGTGATTTGAGTGGGATTTAGGACTCGTAATGACTTGAAAATTTGTGCAGAGACGACCGGTTACCAACTCCAGCAACCATGGTAAGGAGTTAGAGCACCACTCAGGGAGGAAACCTATCATTTACCAGGTGGCCGAGCTAAGGGATAAGGGTGCTTCATTACCGGTGGTTGACGTGTACCCGGTTACATACGACATCAACCAGCCTAAAGCTGCTTGATAAGACGTATTTGCACACGCATTAATTAACCCTGTCAACAAATCAATCATAGTATAAAGCAAGCATGGATCGTTCTAAACCGGGGATCCAACTATAGGGTAGATCCATCTAACCTAATATAAATGTCGAAATAAGCATATAGGGTTTAAGGGTTTGATGATTTCGGAATAGACATTGAAAATAAATCCTAAATTACCTCTATACATATTTACATATGATCAACCAACAATCATGCAACACAACCAAACAACCATGCAAGAACAAAGAAGACAATCTCTAATCTCATTTAAGTCCACACCGTGAGCAAATACACAACCTAAATTTGATATGCACATAAGTTCCTACGTGGTTCCTATGACATAGACATACTTTGAATTAGACTACAGGTTTCATTCAACATCGTGACACAAGCAAGCTCGGCTACGTGCTCTACTTATAGGTCACACACATAAACTAATCATGCAATTACGTATCACATAAAGAATCGATGTGTTTAAGCACAAGTCCAAATCAAACATAGGTAGAAAATCGGTGAAATAACAAAGACAATGCAACTTATCAACTACTTGTATCAAAGTCGAACCTTGGATGATTAACACATGCAACATCAACTACTTGTATCAATTACACATGAAAATAGAAGAAAACACCGAAAATCTTAAAGTAGATGGACATAAAACTCACGGCATAAAACCTAAAATCATCGATAATAAATCGTAAACTTCAATTCAAGACATGGCTCAAAAGTACTTCTATCTCATAGACAAGAATCGAAACATACTTAAGCAAAAACCTAAAACAAACATCAACAAGAACAAACACATTCTAATCCGAAAGTAAAAGATGGAATACACTCTCAGAATATCCCTACTTGTTCTATTCTTCGAGTGAGCGGAACCCTAGGCTACTTGCTTCGGATCAAGGATGATAGTGAGAATCGGATTATGGTGTTTGGAGAATGATGAAGTTTCGGCAGAGCTTTGGTGTAATTTTGCACGGGTTGATGATGATCAATTGCTGCCATGCCGTGCCCTATTTATAGAG
Organism: Fragaria nilgerrensis; assembly: GCA_010134655.1. Lineage (NCBI taxonomy): Eukaryota > Viridiplantae > Streptophyta > Magnoliopsida > Rosales > Rosaceae > Fragaria > Fragaria nilgerrensis. The sequence continues at coordinate 13,558,173 of CM020977.1, forward strand.
TAACAAGTCTTGATCTCCAAGTATTCCTCAAGCATAAGGAATCCTATTGAATCGGCAAAACCAAGTCCAAGTTGGATTTAACTTCCTCTCTTGGGCCGCCCGGTTTCTCTCTTCTTGGTGACTTGGGAAATCTTCATGGCATCTCCATACATATCTCGGATTGTACTTCTCCTAGCTCAAGCAGGAACTCCTAGCTACCGGCCACCTTTCCCTCATGAGTCAAGAAAACATTTCCTATTCAACACGGGTTTAGACTTTCCTGAAATAGAAATAAGAAAATTAGAAACTAGGAAAGAGGAAAGATGGAATCCTGATCAAGACAGGAATCCTGAGTAAACAAGGATTTCCAACACTTAGCACAATTTCAACACCAAATTATTCAAATCCGAAAATACTATGCATTCTAACACTAAAACCTACATATTTCTACATTAAGCAATTATTCTACACTAAACACAAATATAAAGCTAAAACAACTAAATAGGAATTAACAAAGGGTAAATAAAGGGTATAAACATATTAAGAACGTCACACTTTTTGCTCCTATCAACACACTTAACCTTTGCTAGTCCCTTAGCAAACCACTAAAACAAAAACAACACAGCTAATCTCGAAAATACTACAATGACTCAAGCTAATGCCTTCAACGAAATTGTCTCAGAGATCTTTAAAATCATAGCATCAAGAATAGCACAAGAATCGAAATTAAAGGATGAATTCAATAGTTAATAAACATGAGATTTCGATGTAACAAGTAAGACATGGCAGAAACAAAGGTGAAATTAAGCTCGACATGTTCCAAACAAGTTCAAATTCAACTCACAAAGGATATGCACTCCGAATCTTTTCTCTCAAGAACATGGCATATGCTTAGAAGCTTTTCACACACAAGAGTTTAAAAAGAACATAGTAAATTCAAAAACCTCATGAAAGATACCAATCATATGCACAAATGAACCACAACCATACGCTTACTCATGAAACAGACTCCACAGATCAAAGGCTACTTATCTTAAGAATCATGCGGATCTTTAGAAAATAGGTTGGTTAGGCTCGCGGCATGGAAAAATTTTCAAAGTAAAGGAATCACAAAGGTCATTCTCAAGACATAGCAGAGCAAGAACATCCACCTTATGTCACCAAACACCATCAAGGGCCAAATATCAACATTGTGAAAACGAACAAAGGCTAAAAGTATAACATATTGAGCCTTCAACAAACAAATCACAACTCCAAATTCACAAAAACTACATCTAGGCCGAGACATCTTCATCAAAATCAATTCCATAATAATTTTTTTTTTCTTCTCTCGGATCATGCTTTTTTTTTCTTTTTTTTTTTCTTTCTTTTTTCTTTCTTCCGAGAGCAATTTTTTTTCTTTTCTCATGTGTATCTCGGCAACAAACTCCTTAATTAGAACAACCCCACACTTGTATTGAATCATCACCTCAAATCACCACCAAAAAGATAGCTCTGCCAAGCTCGAGACAAGGTAGAGGAATTCTATACTAGGCAAGGGATAATTTAGGTGAACAAGAAAGGCATAACGTAGGCTCTAGGGGGTTCAGACTAAGGGGTCCCAAACAGGGCTCAAAATAGGGATATATGGCTATTTAGATAAAGTGGTGATAGTCCTAAGAAAGATCCACAATCCTATTCAAAATCAAAGCAAGTTATGATAGAAGTTTTGAAAGTTTCACAAGTAAGTTCTAGCAATCTCTAGTTCATTCAATCTCTATGACATATAAATTGATCAAGTAATGTATAATGAGGTCATATATATCAAAGAATAGATAGAGTAAATTCTCCAAAGAATAGGCACATATATATGGCTCGAAAATCTCACAAAGGTAACATGAAATCAAACAAGTAAGGAACATGCTCATTCTGTACCTAAGTTTCAATGGTCCTCATCTACTACAAGTTCGTACAATTTCAACATATCTATTAACCATCAAATAACATATAAGCTCAAATATTCGAAATCATGCTCATCTCAATAACTAATCATTCAAAGATCATATATTCATCCTAGACACGTTAGAAGGCACCTAAGACTCAACAAAATAAAAACAAAACACAAAATAAAGAAACAAAGTTGTAATCCGAATCTAAGGAAATAAAAACCTAAAAATGTCGAAAAGTTCAACTAAAATCGGAAAATACAAACAAAAAATTAAAATTAATCCTAAAAATAACTCAAATCATATCAAAGCATAGCAAATCAACGAGTAATGACATCCACCCCACACTTAAAATCAACATTGTCCTCAATGTAAGAAAACTAAGAGCAATCCGAAAAGAAAAGAGGAGGGAGAAAGAAATTTGCAAACTCTCGTTGATGGCTCCTTCTATGGGTTGCCTCTCATGCAGCGCTTAAGTGTTTATAGTCCTTTAGCCTAGACTATCATCTCCTCATTCTCATGCCGTAGCATCTAGGAGAGGGACTTCCTCCCCCGTGTGGTTCACCATGTTCTCCATGTAAGGCTTTAATCGATGACCATTAACCTGAAATTCAGCTCCTTTGACCATGCTTCTAATCATGACTGCACTAGAAGGAAAGACATTAGTGATAACAAAAGGTCCTATCCACCTAGAACGTAGCTTGCCTGGAAACAACCTAAGTCTATAATTAAATAAGAGAACTTTCTGGCCAATAACAAAGTCTTTCTTTAGAATCATCCTGTCGTGGAATGCCTTGGTTTTCTCTTTATAGATCATGGCAGAATCATAAGCCTCATTCCTGATCTCTTCAAGTTCACACAACTGCAACTTCCTGTGTAATCCGGCCTCATCAATATCCATATTAAAAGCCTGAACCACCCACCAAGCCCGATGTTCCAACTCCACAGGCAAGTGACAAGCCTTGCCATACACCATACGAAATGGTGACATCCCCAAGGGATTTTTGAATGCAGTCTGATATGCCCATAATGCATCATCAAGTCGTTGGCTCCAATCCTTGCGTGACGGCTTCACACTCTTCTCCAATATCCGCTTGATCTCTCGGTTACTAAGCTCCACTTGCCCACTGGGGGTGATAAGGTGTAGCAACCTTATGCTTGATTTCATACTTCTTCATTAGAGCTTCAATTGTCCGATTGCAAAAGTGGGAACCTCCATCACTTATTACAAATTTCGGCATTCCAAACCTGGAGAAAATATTAGAGCGTAGGAAATCTGCAACAACTCGAGAATCATTAGTCCGGGTGGTTTTTGCTTCCACCCATTTAGAAACATAATCCACACATACGAGAATGTACAAATATCCCTGAGAACTCGGAAAAGGCCCCATGAAATCAATACCCCAACAATCAAATATTTCAACATGTATAATAGGTTGCATAGGCATCTCATCCCTAGGTCCTAAATTCCCTGTCCTTTGACATCTATCACATGAAGCACAATACATGTAGACATCTCGAAAAATAGTAGGTCAAAAGAATCCACATTCTAAAACTTTCAAAGCAGTCCTACGAGAACCAAAGTGACCTCCACAAACTTGATCATGGCAAAAACTAAGAATAGACCTATGCTCATTCTCCGGGACACACCTCCTAATAACTTGATCAACACAATGCTTCCACAGATAAGGTTCATCCCACACATAATGTCTAGCTAATGCCTTAAGTCTATTTCTAGCATGGTAGGACATAAAATTCCGAAATTGCTTTGTCACAAGGTAATTCACAATGTCTGCATACCACGGCTCACTTACCTCACTTACCTTGAAAAGTTGCTCGTCCGGGAAGCACTCTTGGATGGCCACGAGATCCGAGTCACGTACCAACCGGCTAAGGTGGTCGGCAACAACGTTGTCCGACCCCTTCTTGTCTTTGATTTCCAAATCGAACTCTTGGAGAAGCAATATCCACCTTATCAACCTCGGCTTGGCATCCTTCTTCGTCAACAAATACTTCAAAGCCGCATGGTCAGTGTAAAAAATAACTTTAGATTGAAGTAAGTAAGAACGAAACTTATTCAAAGCAAAGATCACGGCAAGAAGTTCTTTCTCGGTGGTGGTGTAGTTCTGTTGCGTATCATTGAGCGTCCGAGAGGCATAATATATGGCATATGGCTGCTGTCCTTTTCTCTGTCCGAGCACAGCCCCCACGGTATAGTCTGAGGCGTCACACATCAACTCGAAGGGCAAGGACCAATCCGGTGGCGCCATGATTGGTGCCGAAGTCAACATGGTCTTCAACCTCTCAAAAGCCTCTTTGCACTCGGTATCAAAGTGGAAGGGCACATCTTTTTGCAACAAAGAACTCAAGGGCCGAGCTATCTTGGAGAAATCTTTGATAAATCGACAATAAAAACCTGCATGTCCAAGAAAGCTTCGAACATCCCTCACACTTGTGGGGATGGGTAAGTGACGCACAAGATCTATCTTAGATTTATCAACTTCAATACCCCTAGAACTAACAATGTGGCCGAGCACTATTCCCTGATTAACCATGAAGTGACATTTTTCCCAATTAAGCACAAGATTAGTTTCCTCACATCTCCTAAGCACAAGTTCTACATTTTCTAAACATGCATCGAAATCTCCACCATAAACAGAAAAATCATCCATAAAGACTTCAATCTTAGAACCGATGAACTCAGAAAATATGTGGTACATGCATCTTTGAAACGTACCTGGAGCATTGCACAAGCCAAAAGGCATGCGGCGGTAGGCAAAAGTGCCAAAGGGACATGTAAACGTTGTCTTCTCTTGATCCTCTTCCGCAACACTTATTTGATTGTAACCACTATAACCGTCAAGAAAACAATAGAAGGAATGACCGGCTAACCTCTCAAGCATTTGATCAATGAATGGCAACGGCATGTGATCCTTCCTTGTTGTTGCATTGAGCCTCCTATAATCGATACACACTCGGTGGCCGGTTACGGTCCTTTGCGGCACAAGCTCATTTTTGTCATTCCTTACCACCGTGATTCCGCTCTTCTTTGGCACAACTTGAACCAGTGAAATCCATCTTGAATCCGAAATTGGGTAGATGACTCCACAATTGAGCAACTTTGTCACCTCATCCTTCACAACTTGCATCATAGGTGGATGAAGACGTTGTTGACCCTCCTTGGTCGGTTTTGCTCCATCTTCAAGCAAAATTCGATGAACACACATTGTAGGACTAATTCCCTTGATGTCGGCTAAGGTCCAACCTATGGCCGTCTTGTGTCTCTTCAAAACTTCGATCAATCTCTCCTCTTGCTCCTTCTCTAGTGATGATGATATGATAACCGGCAACGTTTCATTCTCTCCCAAATACACATACTTCAAATGTTCCGGAAGAACCTTGAGATCTAATTTAGGGGCTTGGATAATGGAAGGAAGAAACTTGTTAGATGGAAAGAGAATTGGACTAGGGGAGGAGTAGCATACCTCGGCAGCCACCTCAAGTGACTGCACGGTCTCAAGCAAGGGCAAAGGCACGGTGTCTTGAGCTAAGGTGATTTTGTTCCCCATGGCATCAAATCTGATTCCTTTTGCCAAGGTGAGTGCCAAGGTCTTGAGCTATTGTCTCCACATATTAATCTGCAAGATCATCCACAACATCAATAGAAAAGGAATCTCGAAAAAGTTCAGGAAGTGGATACCTCATCGCATCAAAAACATTGTAACTAATGATGTCTCCATCTATTTTGAAAGTTAGTTCCCCTGAGTAGACATCAATTTTGGTCCTTGCGGTTCTCATGAATGGCCTTCCCAACAGAATGGGAATTTCTTTGTCATCTGCATCCGCCGGTCCCATGTCAATGACATAGAAATCTGCAGGAAATGTTAAACTTGCAACCTGCACTAAAACATCCTCAACATATCCCAGAGGGATCTTGTTGGAGCGGTCAGCCAATCTAATGATAATGTTATCCTTTTTCAACTCACCTAGACCTAAGTCCGCATAAAGATAAGAGGGCATAACATTAATCGAAGCACCTAGATCTAACATGATCTTATCAAAACTATGAGTACCAATGGTGCATGGAATCGAAAAACTCCCTAGATCCTTGAGCTTAGGTGGTAGTTTCCTTTGAAAAACCGCAGAGATGGTTTCATTCATTACCGCTACATCCTTCTCTCGTGGTAGCCTCTTGTTGGTGCACAACTCTTTCAAGAATTTCGCATACTTTGGATTTTGTTGAATGCACTCAAGCAATGGCATGTTTACTTCCACCTTCTTAAATAACTCAATCATTGCATGATCAGCTTCATCGTGCTTTGATTTAGCAAACCTGTTAGGGAAAGGGGCACGAGCATGGACATTAGTAGAAACTAAACCATTAGAGCTAGAAGACTTACCTTTCTCAAGCACGGCTTGAGTGGATTTCGGATCAGCAGGGACTGCAAGAGGCTCAGCCTCTTGCACCTTCTTCTTCTCGGCAGGAACTGAGGCACGGCCTCTTTGTCCGGTTGCTTCTCGGCATAAACCTCTTCAATATCTTCGTCATCTTGCAGCAATATGCTCTCGGCCTCACCTTCCTTAGAAGGCTCCGACTTCTTCAACAAAGGCTCCTCAAAAACTCGACCACTCCTAGTTGCAACGATCTTGAATTGTCCGGCATTCGGGTTTGGCAAGGTTTGGCCCGGCAACTTACCACTTTCATGGATTTTACCCATGAAATCGATAACCTGTCCCATCTGCTTCTTGAGCTCCGTGATCTCTTTAGAATTAGCCTGTTGACCTGTCACTAAAGCTTGAGTTGCAGATGTTAAGTTCTGTTGCCCTTGAGCAAGGGACTTCAAGAGTTCATCATAATTAGGAGTAGAAGAACTAGCATTATTATTTGAACCTTGAACATTGGCATTATTGGGCATGAAATTAGAAGAGTTAGGAACAAAACTTTGAGGTACCTGAGGCCTCACAAACAAACCTGAAGGTCGAGGCCCTTGAGTATTGGCCGGTTGAGCATTGTTGTTACTCCACCGAAAATTCGGATGATCTCTAATTCCAGGATTGTAAGTGTTCGAATATGGGTCATAACGTTGCCTCTGTTGTCCCATAAAGTTCAACTCCTCCTCACTCAAAGCACCATTCGGACATGAATCTATAGAGTGATCCGAAAGTGAGCAAATTCCACAAGCTTGGTTGCCAAGATTCGAACCATTGAAAGCTTTGACCAAGACATCAAGCTTCCTATCCAACGTGATCATTTAATTCCGAGCTTCAATGTCATAGACACCACCATGGCCTCCTGCTGACTTCCTTGAGTTCTTGGTGCTGAATTGACGATTGTTATCCGCCAAGTCCTCAATCAAGTTATATGCTTGCCGTCCGGTTTTGTTCATAAACGTGCATCCACATGCAGAGTCCACCATACCCTTGTTGGTGTTGTCAAGTCCCTCATAAAAAGCTTGAACTAACTCGTCCAAAGGAATTCCATGATGAGGGCACTTCCTCTGAAGTTCCTGAAACTCTTCTCATGCCTCATAGAGAGTGTCACCATCCTTTTGAGTGAAGTTCTGAATCTCCCTCCTTAGCTTCTTCATGAGTTGCGCAGGGACGAATTGTTTCAAGAACTTCGAGGTCATCTCATTCCAATTGGTGATGATTCCTGCAGGCAAAGAATACAACCAACGCTTAGCATCATCTTTAAGAGTAAAAGGAAATAAAAGCAATTTTAGGCCTTCTGGAGTAAGATGATTGATTGATTGCAATCTGCAGATATCGAGAAACTCTCTAAGGTGAACATTAGGGTCCTCCATTGGAGAACCCGAGTACTTAGGCAATTGCCCAAGCAACTGAACCGGTATGGAGAAGTTGGCTTCATTAGGCACAGTGAAAGCAATGCATGAAGGTGATTCCGGGGCTATGGGGATGAAAGCAGATTTGAGTGGTGAGTCGGCCATGCCGATGTCGGACTCGTCTTCCTCACAGTCAATCTCGGATTCGGATGAAGATGAAGATTCGGACTGGATCCGAAAGGGAGAAGGAGGATCTTGCTCTTCAAATTCCAAAGGTCCAACCGTGCTACTTGATGCTTCTTTTTGCTTCTTTCTTTGTTCTTTGCAAGTACGGTCAATCTCCGGATTCAATGGAACAAGAGCTCCTTGTGAAGACGAACGAGTGAGTCGAGGTTGCATGCACGTCAAGCACCTGAAAAATCATTTGGCCAAGATCAAGTTAGAATGCATGAGTATAAAATGAAATCAAAAGTAATAAGCTAGACTAAGCTAAGAACCAAGGGTTCTAAAAATCAATCAAAGGAAAACAAAACAAGGGAAAAACAAAAGAAATTCAAAAATCAAGAGATAAATTTCGAAACAAATTAAATACAAAATCATACATGGCACAAATCTTTAAGATTACAAAGTCATACAAGCTTATTCTCGAGTTGCTACTAAAACACTTAAATAAGTAATGATTCTAGATGGTTAGACACGGTGGACGTGCGGCCTGGATATAGATGTTTCGATCACAAGCTTGAAGCGTTGTTTCTAAAGGTCAATAGCTCAATCCAGAGATAGTGAACATGGTAGGACTCGTTTAGTGAGCAATGAGAACTCCATCACCGAGATATATGTCTTCAAGGCTCTTGAGATCCAATTTTGGTTCCATGCACCAGAGTAATAGAAGGAGCGTACCAATGTACTCAGCTAGAAACAAACTTATGAACCAAACATGACTCCAAGTGTTAATAAAAGCCGCCCACAACCTCATGCAAACCCGAGAGTAAACAAGAAGGGTTAAGGCTAGAATTAACAAAAGGGATCCTACCTATTCCTGTGCATTACAACCTACAACATTATTCATACAAGTATTAAAGTAGAAAAACAAAAATAAAACACAATTACATCATATACACATTCATGGTTTTAACTTTATAAATATAAACATATAGACATATATACAATGCAAATTTCGACAATTAAAAAGATCGAGGATCCTGAACGATCCCCGGCAACGGCGCCATTTGATAAGACGTATTTGCACACGCATCAATTAACCATGTCAACAAATCAATCATAGTATAAAGCAAGCAGGGATCGTTCTAAACCGGGGATCCAACTACAGGGTAGATCCATCTAACCTAATATAAATGTCGAAATAAGCATATAGGGTTTAAGGGTTTGATGATTTCGGAATAGACATTGAAAATAAATCCTAAATTACCTCTATACATATTTACATATGATCAACCAACAATCATGCAAACACAACCAAACAACCATGCAAGAACAAAGAAGACAATCTCTAATCTCATTTAAGTCCACACCGTGAGCAAATACACAACCTAAATTTGATATGCACATAAGTTCCTACGTGGTTCCTATGACGTAGACATACTTTGAATTAGACTACAGGTTTCATTCAACATCGTGACACAAACAAGCTCGGCTACGTGCTCTACTTATAGGTCACACACATAAACTAATCATGCAATTACGTATCACATAAAGAATCGATGTGTTTAAGCACAAGTCCAAATCAAACATAGGTAGAAAATCGGTGAAATAACAAAGACAATGCAACTTATCAACTACTTGTATCAAAGTCGAACCTTGGATGATTAACACATGCAACATCAACTACTTGTATCAATTACACATGAAAATAGAAGAAAACACCGAAAATCTTAAAGTAGATGGACATAAAACTCACGGCATAAAACCTAAAATCATCGATAATAAATCGTAAACTTCAATTCAAGACATGGCTCAAAAGTACTTCTATCTCATAGACAAGAATCGAAACATACTTAAGCAAAAACCTAAAACAAACATCAACAAGAACAAACACATTCTAATCCGAAAGTAAAAGATAGAATACACTCTCAGAATATCCCTACTTGTTATATTCTTCGAGTGAGCGGAACCCTAGGCTACTTGCTTCGGATCAAGGATGATAGTGACAATCGGATTATGGTGTTTGGAGAATGATGAAGTTTCGACAGAGCTTTAGTGTAATTTTGCACGGGTTGATGATGATCAATTGCTACCATGCCGTGCCCTATTTATAGAGTAACAAGTCTTGATCTCCTAGTATTCCTCAAGCACAAGGAATCCTATTGAATCGGCAAAACCAAGTCCAAGTTGGATTTAACTTCCTCTCTTGGGCCGCACGGTTTCTCTCTCTTTGGTGACTTGGGAAATCTTCATGGCATCTCCATACATATCTCGGATTGTACTTCTCCTAGCTCAAGCAGGAACTCTTAGCTACCGGCCACCTTTCCCTCATGAGTCAAGAAAACATTTCCTATTCAACACGGGTTTAGACTTTCCTGAAATAGAAATAAGAAAATTAGAAACTAGGAAAGAGGAAAGATGGAATCCTGATCAAGACAGGAATCCTGAGTAAACAAGGATTTCCAACACTTAGCACAATTTCAACACCAAATTATTCAAATCCGAAAATACTATGCATTCTAACACTAAAACCTACATATTTCTACATTAAGCAATTATTCTACACTAAACATAAATATAAAGCTAAAACAACTAAATAGGAATTAACAAAGGGTAAATAAAAGGTATAAACATATTAAGAACGTCACACTTTGTGCTCCTATCACTGCTGAGCATTATGTAAGTATCAATACCTACTGCCTTAACAAAGTTTCTATGCCACTTTGCCTGTTGTATATTTCATGTGATGTTCATTTGGTAATAAGTGTAGTTAAATTATAATGAATTGTTGATAAGTGTTTTGTGCTGAAACTTTGGTGTTATGCGGTGTAGCTGTCTTGAGTTTGAATTTCATTAGGATTGAGGACTCTGTTTGGCTTGAAACTTTGTACCCTTGTCCTTCCATGTGATTACCCTTGATTTTAAAAGTTTGGTGTTGTTTGATAAGGTAGGTGATTCATGGTGAATTTTTGAATTTGGGTACACTGCACTAGAAATTGTGTTTGTGTTCAGCAGTTCAGTTGCTTCGTATTTGATTGGGTTTTAGGTCTTCGTTTGGCTTGAAATTTGTGCTCTTGTTCTTCCTTATGTTTACTCTTGGTCTGCAAATTTTGGTGTTATTTGATAAGATAGATGAATTATGGTGATTTTTTAAAATTAAGTGCTTTCTGCTGAAATTGTATTCGAGTTATGCTCCCTGGAGTTGTGTTAAGTCTGAATTTGATCAGAATTTAAGACTCATTTTGGTCTGAAACTTTGTACTCTTGTTCTTCTATATGAGAACTATTGATCTGGAAAGTTTCAGCTTATTCCAATGTAAATTGACAAGTCAGTGATTTTTCAAAGTTTACCCTGCAGTTGGTAAAGTCCCAGAATTTTAAGTATGCTTCCTTGTTTTCTGTTGAGCTAAGTGTGTGTGTGTGTATAAGCATGTTGCTAGTGTATAGAGAACCATGCTACCTTCCAGAATTACAAGGATGATTTACTAGCCTCATTAGAAGCTTTCGTGGTGTGTGATGATACTATGGGTGTCCATAGTAGTTTGGTGTTTGATTGTTATATTGTAAAGCTGATGCCTGTTGCATATTTCATGTGATGTGTATTTGGTAAAGCTGATTACTGCTTCAGTTATCATGTTTTGATGATGTTATAATAGTTGCATATATGACTTGTACATATTATTCTTGAATTGTAGGAAAAGTTGAAGGAACAGGGTGCTATTGCCAAGACTTTGCAGAGCACTCAACATCCGGACATCCCACCAGATCAGCTGCCTCCTTTGGACTGGCCAGCTCAACTAAGTGTTGTACAAAACGCTATGGGAGAAACAAAAGGGTCTTACCTTCATGGTATTGGACGAGCAGGCGTCCGCAGAAGGTCAACATCTTCCTTTTCATGCTCTCGACCGAATAATGAGGCGATGACAGAGATAGTGGCTGTTAGAAAGGAGGCGGCTGAGGCACAAGAAAGGGCTGACAAAGCACAAGAGAAGGCTGAAAAAGCCCAGAAGATCGCTGAGCAGTCTGTTGCAGATTATCAAGTGTTGAAGTTGCAAATGGATCAAATCATGGCTCGAATAGGGCTATAGCCTATGTGTTCACCCTCGTCCCAAGCCAACAACCTCGAGACGACGATGATGATAGGGGCCTTGACACTTCTCAGATTAGTTTAGGAAATCAGTAGACTTTTTAGTTTAAATAATTGTACAAACAATATTAGCTAGTATTTATTTGGTTGGTACGATAACTTTATTATTATTATTAGTAATATAAATATTTTGGTTTTACCGGAATTATTTATAACTTAAAGGAATATATTTTTGAGTTATTATAATATCTCTCTCAGTAATAATAAAAAAAATTTCAAAAAAACTAAAACCTAAGCACAAAACTTTTGTCTCTTAAGATGCTTATTTTGTCGCTTAAGAGTAAAATTAGGTGCCACAAGTTGACAAGCCAAAAAAGTCCTTTGTCGCATAAGGCTATATATAGCGACGGAACCGTTCGTCGCATTAAATAAAGCGACGAAATAAGTTCGTCGCGAAACCGAACAGATTGTCGCTTAACCGTAAATCGACAAGAGAACATACGTCACTGAACAACTTAAGCGACAAACAGTTTTTGTCGCCTCAGTTAATTATTCGTCGCATTAAATCTAGAGACAAAAAAACAATCGTCGCTAAACTAACAATTGTCATCGCTTAACTGTAAAACGACAAAAAAATACGTCGCTGGGAAACTTAAGCGACTAATTATTTTCGTCGCTTAAGTTAATTATTCGTCGCCTAGGTCTGTGGCGACATAAACAAACCTTGTCGTTTTGTTCGTTTTCTTAAGCGACGGATGATATGTTTTTGTCGCTTAAGTACCTATGAGACGCGTCATATGCGACGAATCTTAAGCGACGCCGGTTTTGTCGCTTAAGTTAGAAAGCGACAAAAATGAGCACTTAGGCGATGATTTGTTCCCGTCTCTTAAGTTTTTATTTCTACTAGTGGCTTACCCAAATATTTTAGAATAGCTTATACTGACAAAAATTTCTTTATCCCCAATATCAGCAGCAGGAAGTCAGATGGTATGGAGGAAGATCCAATGGTTGCCGGGTTGCATATTTCTATGTCTTCAGATGGTTTGGAGGAAGACTTACATTCTAATCACCCATCTAGTGTCACATCCCGACCCATAAAATTTTATCTTATTTACTAGCTTGATTATAATAAGAATTTTTACTGTCTCCGACATTGAGTTATAGTTTAATTGGTCCCTAGAGGGGTTTTGAGGGACGATTATTTCGGAGAGTTATTCGTAGGAGAAAAATGTAACGACGGTAAAAATGGTACCTTTTAGCTAGTAAAAGGTAATTTTTATTAGAGTATTATTTTTGGGGGCGTTAAAATTTGGATTGGGTATATGTGGGTTGGAACCGGTTGGGCCAAGCCCAAAAATTTCTCTCTCCCTCACGATTCTCTCTCTCCTCTCCCGCTTCCGCACCCGAGCCACTCCCTACCGGAATTCCGACCGCCGCACCGGTCCCAATCGATCGGTCTCCAACCCAGCTACCGTTCTAGACCGGTGGCAGCCTCTCTAGCGCCACCGTGAGGGAGAGACGCCGCCCGGAAGTCCCGACTGCCGAATCGGTTTTCTCGCCGGAACTCCTTCCTCCGGCGCCATAGCTGGCGAGCCTTGGCTCAAAAGGAAACCCTCCTCTAGTGCTTCAATCCCTCCAAAGGGCTCCCTCCATCTTTAGCTAGGTAAGGAGAAATCGGTATTTGATATTCTAGGGCTTTATTGTGTGTTTGCGTTCGATTGACATGGTTAGGCTTAGAATTGGAGTTTGTGGTAGTTATGAATGTTGTAGAGGAGGTTAAGAGGAAGATGCTGTCAAATTTTGGTGGGCATTGGAGGTCGCCGGAGCTGGTCGCCGGCCGCCGCTGCCGACGGCCGCCGCTGGAAAATTGTTTTGGTGGAGATTTTTTTGAGGAGTTTAATGGAATGAGTTTTAGAATTTTCGGACGAGTTTTGAATAGGTTTGTGAATTTCCGAAGTTTGGTATTTTGGCGGTTAAATAATGTAAAATCCAACCGTAGGATTTAAATCAATTTCTGGAAAAGGTTGTATTTACGACTGCCGAGTATGATATAAAAGTTTGGATCGTTTCGATTTAAGAATATCGAAGTTAGGCAATGATGAGCGTATTTATGGCTCACGATTAATTTTGCATATTTTATCAATACTGGATTTTAGTGGGAAATTAATTATATATATTTGGAACATGACGTGAGGAGGCCCGAGCAGAAGAAGCCTCGGAGCGTCATCAGGCTTAGGCCTAATTTGTGAGTGGACCTTTGTTTTAAATAAAAAGCATGCGATGAATGATTTTGTTAATCATTTATTTCTTCTGATGAGATTTATTGATTTCTCGCCTATTTGACAATTTTTTCTCCTTTGAGAGATCCCGAAAATGAGATTTTCGGTGGATATATATGTTTTGGATTTTATGAGAATAGTATGTATATAAATGCTAGCTAGCCATACGTGCTTGGTCCGTCATAATGAGGTAAAATACCATTATGGCGTGTCGTGAGTGTTAGACACAAGCGTCATAGCCCTATATGAAAACTTCTTTCTTTTTCGGTTTATTTAGGTTTTCATATAGGGAGTCCACACGTATATATACACCGTCCTTTTCGGTCATAATGAGGAAAAATACCATTATGGCGCAACGTGAGCGTTAGACGCCAGCGTTGTAGCCTTGTATGAATTTCTATTTTTCTAAATTGTTTCTAGGATTCATACAAGGAGTCTGACGAGTGTAGATACATACGAATATATGTTTATATATAGTTTAGCCTGAGAGGCTCCATTTTATTTGAGTCTGTGACTAGCCAGTGCTAGTCGTGAAATTGTCAGATTATGAATTGAGCGTTTTTAAGCTGCCGCATGCAGTATATTTTCTATGAAATTAAAATGGGAATGCATAAATATTTTGTTATTAAATTATTTTTGTCCACTCACTCTAACGTTATTAAATGTCTTCCCCTGGGCCCTTCGTTTTAAAATGCCCAGTCTGCAGAGTTCAGATTGGATCTAGTAGGAGACGAGGCATAGTCACCCGTATTTCCACCACCTTTCACCAGTAGGTTACCTGTTTAGCCTACCTGTGTTTTCTTACTTCCGCTAGTGTCTAGTAGCTCTGAATACTTGGGTTTAATGTATATATTTTTGGTTGTGGGTGAAGGCTTGTTGATATTTTAGAATATTTTCGGATAATGTATATTATCTTAGATAATGTTTATTATCCTGTTGTGGTGATTGTTTTTGGGGAGCACGAAGGCTCCAGAAGTTAAGGTTGGATTTGGAACCTTTAGACGTGTTTGCAGGTTTCTATTGGAAGGGTTGTCCATTTTCAAGGGAGGTTGTACCGAATTTTGCGGTAAATCTTTCCTTGGAGGTGGTCCCCGCACGATTTACTCCGGGTTCAGGGTGAAATTCGGGGCGGGTCGTGTCAGTTGGTATCAGAGCTTTAGGTTTCCTTTTCCTGCTTCCTTGTCACTATCAGATTTGCCTAAGTAGCACGTAGTGTCTATAGAGTGATGATCCGTCCGCGGCGGATTCATTGGCATTTTATGCTTTTGGTGCTATGTGTTATTGGGTATGTGTGATAGTTGAGTTAGTCTTGTTTATGGACTGCTAAATATTTTCTTCCTCAGGTACTATGCCTCCTAGGCGCCCACGGCAAACCCGTGTGGCTACTTCGACCAATGCCAATGAGGGCCATGAGGTCAGGGGATTGGTTGATGATATTGGAAATTTGCTGAGGGATGTCATGGAATCGAGCTCCACAACCTCATGCGGTGAAAAGGAGAGAAGTTTATGAGGCTGGAGCCAGAGAGTTCAAGGGTGCCAAGGGACCCCTTGATGCTCATAATTGGGTGGATAAGATGGAAAATGCTTTTACGATCACTGAGTTACCAGAAGAAAGAAAGGTGAAGATGGCAGTGACTTTTTGGACGATTCAGCACATCACTGGTGGTCGCTTGCCAGCAGGAATGTTGAGGATGCTCTGAGTATGTCGTGGGAGCAGTTTAAGACTCTCTTCTTGGGCAGTATTTCAATCATGCCCACCGCAGCAGAATTCAGTCGGATTTCCTGCATATGACGAAGAGGGATAATGAGGGGATCATAGAGTTCCAGGAAAGATTCACTTCCCTGAGCTACCATGTGTCATATCTGGTTCCTGATGAGAAGACCAGGATTGAGATGTTCATTGGAGCACTTGGTGGAGTGTATGCAGACAAGATGACGGGGGTAATTTACCCACTTTTATGGATGCAGTTGGTGCAGCCATGGCCATTGAGTCCAGGGGACATATGGTGTTCGGCCTCGTGATTACAGTGGCCCCAGTCAGGGTCCATCCAAGAAGGCTGCTTCATCATCCGCTTCTAGGTCTTCTGCTGGTAGTGGTAGTAGTGGGGGATTGAGCTCTGGTGCTCGGAACAGAAATAGAGGACGTTTCAGGACACCTTCTCGGAGTTATTTGGGTAGGCAGCAGTCTAGGCAGTATGGTTCTAGTGGCAGTTTCCAGGGTGGATCATCCGGTAGCCAGACTTATTCTTATGGGCAGCAGCAGTTTTCTAGGTGCTATGAGTGTGGTAGTCTGGATCACTTCAGGAGAGATTGCCCATTGTTGGCTCAGAGGACCACCCCTACCCCTACTCAGTCAGTTGGTCAGTCTTCAGCTAGAGGTTCTAGTAGTAGTGCCCAGGGCAGTGCTACGGTCAGAGGTGGCTCTCAGCGGGGCAGTGGTCAGCGTGGACGTCCCATGACTCGCGCTAGATTGCATGCTATGACCCAGCAGGAAGGACGTACTTCTCCAGATGTCATCATTGGTACGTTATTAATTTTTGGTCAGCCTGCATGTACTTTAATTGATCCTGGAGCCACGCATTCATTCATGTCTAGTAGATTTGCTCTCCATGCCATGTGCCATCATCGTCTCTTCCAGGCGAGTGGCATGTGTCTCTACCCTCTGGTGAGGTGATGAGAATTAATTGGGTATTTAGTGGATGTGAAGTTTTAGTAGAGGGATTTAATTTCAAGGCCGATTTAATTCCTTTAGAGATAGTGGAGTTTGATGTGATCTTGGGGATGGACTTTTTGGAAGCATATAGAGCTTTGATAGATTGTTTTCAGAAAGTAGTGGTGCTTCGAAGTCCAAGTGGATTTGAGGTTGCTTTTCAAGGGGAAAGAGATGTTATTTCGAGTTGCCTAATTTCCGCTGTTGCTGCAAGGAAATTATTAAATAAAGGCTGTCAGGCGTATTTAGCTCATGTGGTGGATACAAGTATGAGAGTTTTGGGAGTAGAAGATATTCCTATAGTAAGAGAGTTTCCGGATGTTTTTCCTGAGGAGTTGCCTGGTTTGCCTCCTGCAAGGGAGATAGACTTCTCTATAGAATTACTTCCCGGAACTATGCCTATCTCTCAGGCACCTTACAGAATGGCTCCAGCGAAGTTGAAAGAGTTGAAGACTCAATTGCAGGAGTTGGTAGACAAGGGTTTTGTTCGGCCTAGCATGTCTCCATGGGGTGCTCCGGTATTGTTTGTTAAGAAGAAAGATGGCACCATGAGACTATGCATTGACTATAGGAAGTTGAATCAGATCACAGTGAAGAATAAATATCCGTTGCCTCGGATCGATGATTTATTTGATCAGTTGAGGGGTGCTTCTGTTTTCTCCAAGATTGACTTGAGATCTGGGTATCATCAATTAAGGATCAAGGAGAGTGACATAGTCAAGACCGCCTTTCGATCACGTTATGGTCATTATGAATTTATGGTGATGTCATTTGGACTTACTAACACACCTGCTGCTTTTATGGATCTCATGAATAGGGTGTTTAGTCCATATCTTGATCGTTTGTGATCGTATTCATAGATGATATTTTGGTTTACTCAAAAAGTGAGAAGGAGCATGCCAAACATCTAAGAATAATATTGCGGACTTTGAGGAATTCCCAGTTATATGCTAAGTTAAGCAAGTGTGATTTTTGGCTAGATAAAGTGGGATTCTTGGGCCATGTAGTTTCGGCAGAAGGAGTTAGTGTAGATTCCCAAAAGGTGGAAGCGGTGTCAAATTGGAGAAGACCCACCACTGTGACGGAGATCCGTAGTTTCTTGGATTAGCAGGTTATTATCGGCGCTTTGTGCAAGATTTTTCAAGGATTGCTGCTCCTCTTACAAGGTTGACCAAGAAAGTGTTAAATTTGAATGGTCTGATGAGTGTGAGCAAAGTTTTCAAGAATTGAAGAATTGTTTGATTAGTGCTCCTGTTTTGGCACTTCCGGATGATAGTGGGGAGTATGTGGTCTTTTGTGATGCTTCTGGAAGTGGTCTAGGTGGGGTATTGATGCAGCATGAGCGAGTTATTGCCTATGCTTCCAGGCAATTAAAGCCCACGAGGGAATTATCCTACTCATGATTTGGAGCTTGCAGCGGTAGTTTTTGCTCTCAAGTTGTGGAGACATTATCTTTATGGAGCCAAGTGTCAGATTTTTACCGATCACAAGAGTCTTCGGTATGTATTCACTCAAAGAGAGCTAAACTTGAGACAGAGAAGGTGGATGGAGTTGATTAGTGATTATGATTGCACTATCGAGTATCATCCTGGAAAAGCTAATGTGGTAGCTGATGCTCTTAGTCGAAATCCCTCCATATCCTTGTCTCACTTGAGGACGGTTCGTGTTCCACTTCTTAGTGAGTTGCGAGCTACAGGAGTGGATTTAGCAGTAGATGAGGTTGGTAGCTAGTTTTCATGTGAGGCCAGTTTTGGTTGATAGAGTACGGGAAGCACAGAATAATGATCCTTCCATAGTTCGATTGATAGAAAGAGCTTTGAGCGGAGCCGCAGCCGATCATTTTTCAGTTAGAAGGGATGGGACTTTATTGTTTAAGAATCGGCTTTGTGTTCCAAAAAGAAATGAAGAGTTGAAGAGTGAGATATTAGAGGAAGCTCATAGTTCCGCTTATGCAGCTCATCCGGGTAGCACAAAAATGTATCGGATTTTGAAAGATTATTATTAGTGGCCAAACATGAAGAGGGAAATTGCAGCTTATGTGAGTAGATGTCTGATTTGCCAGCAAGTAAAAGCTGAAAGGCAGAAGCCTTCTGGATTGCTTGAGCCGTTGCCTATTCCAGTGTGGAAGTGGGACCACATCACCATGGATTTTGTTTTCAGTTTACCTCGTACCCGTGAAGGGCATGACGGTGTTTGGGTGATTGTGGATAGACTCACCAAGTCTGCACATTTCTTGCCAGTGGGAAAGAAGTATAAATTGGATAAATTGGCGGAACTTTATGTGAATGAAATTGTGAGGCTTCATGGTGTGCCTGAATCAATAGTGTCAGATCGAGATCCTAGATTTGCTTCTAAATTCTGGGGAGCTCTTCAAGCAGCTTTAGGTACCCGATTACATTTCAGCACTGCTTTTCATCCTCAGACTGATGGGCAGTCCGAGAGGACTATTCAGACTTTGGAGGATATGTTGAGAGCTTGTGCCTTGCAGTTCAGAGGGAGTTGGGATAAAAACCTATCCTTGATGGAATTTGCTTATAATAATAGCTATCATTCTAGCATTGGTATGGCTCCCTTTGAGGCGCTTTATGGGAAACAGTGTCGTACGCCTTTATGTTGGAATGAAGTGGGGGAAAAAAGCTTTGTGGCCCAGAGTTAATCCATGAGACAAATGAGAAGATTAAAGTGGTTAGAGATAGACTCAAAGCCGCTCAAAGTAGGCAGAAGAGTTATGCAGATGTCCGTAGGAAAGATCTTGAGTTTCAAGTGGGTGATTGGGTGTTCTTGAAACTATCTCCTTGGAAAGGGGTTGTACGTTTCGGTAAGCGTGGGAAGCTTAGTCCGAGGTATATCGGCCTTATGAGATTATAGAGCGAGTTGGCTCTCTGGCTATCGGTTAGCTTTGCCTCCAGAATTAGCCAGGATACATAATGTGTTTCATGTATCCATGCTTCGCAAGTATATTGCCGATCCTTCTCATGTGCTGCAAGAGCAACCGATCAGTTTGACGAGAGATTTGTCCTATGAAGAGGAACCGGTTCAGATTCTCGACCGAAAGGAGCAAGTGCTCAGGAACAAGACAATCTCACTTGTCAAGGTGCTTTGGAGAAGTCATCAAGTAGAAGAAGCTACTTGGGAATTAGAGGAGCAAATGATGCAGCAGTATCCCTACCTCTTCGAATGACAGGTATGTAAATTTCGAGGACGAAATTTTTATAGGGAGGGGAGAATTGTCACATTCCGACCCGTAAAATTTTATCTTATTTACTAGCTTGATTATAATAAGAATTTTTACCGTCTCCGACATTGAGTTATAGTTTAATTGGTCCCTAGAGGGGTTTTGAGGGACGATTATTTCGGAGAGTTATTCGTAAGAGAAAAATGTAACACGGTAAAAATGGTAAATTTAGCTAGTAAAAGGTAATTTTTATTAGGGTATTATTTTGGGGGTGTTAAAATTTGGATTGGGTATATGTGGGTTGGAACCGGTTGGGCCAAGCCCAAAAAATTTCTCTCTCCCTCCCGATTCTCTCTCTCCTCTCCCGCTCCCGCACCCGAGCCACTCCTTGCCGGAATTCCGACCGCCGCCGTCCGGCCGCCCCAGACCGCCGCACCGGTCCCAATCGATCGGTCTCCAACCCAGCTACCGTTCTAGACCGGTGGCAGCCTCTCTAGCGCCGCCGTAAGGGAGAGACGCCGCGCGGAAGTCCCGACTGCCGAATCGGTTTTCTCGCCGGAACTCCTTCCTCCGGCCGCCATAGCTGGCGAGCCTTGGCTTAAAAGGAAGCCCTCCTCCCGTGCTTCAATCCCTCCAAAGGGCTCCCTCCATTTTTAGCTAGGTAAGGAGAAATCGGTATTTGATATTCTAGGGCTTTATTCTGTGTTTGCGTTCGATTGACATGGTTAGGCTTAGAATTGGAGTTTGTGGTAGTTAGGAATGTTGTATAGGAGGTTAAGAGGAAGATGCTGTCAAATTTTGGTGGGCATTGGAGGTCGCCGGAGCTGGTCGCCGGCCGCCGGCGCCGCCGCTGGAAAATTGTTTTTGGTGGAGATTTTTTTGAGGAGTTTAATGGAATAAGTTTTAGAATTTTCGGACGAGTTTTGAATAGGTTTGTGAATTTCTGAAGTTTGGTATTTTTGCGGTTAAATAATGTAAAATCCAACCGTAGGATTTAAATCAATTTCTGGAAAAGGTTGTATTTACGACTGCCGAGTATGATATAAAAGTTTGGATCATTTCGATTTAAGAATATCGAAGTTAGGCAATGATGAGCGTATTTATGGCTCACGATTAATTTTGCTTATTTTATCAATACTGGATTTTAGTGGGAAATTAATTATATATATTTGGAACATGACGTGAGAAGGCCCGAGCAGAAGAAGCCTCAGAGCATCATCAGGCTTAGGCCTAATTTGTGAGTGGACGTTTGTTTTAAATAAAAAACATACGATGAATGATTTTATTAATCATTTATTTCTTCTGATGAGATTTATTGATTTCTCGCCTATTTGACAATTTTTCCTCCTTTGAAGAGATCCCGAAAATGAGATTTTCGGTGGATATATATGTTTTGGATTTTATGAGAATAGTATGTATATAAATGCTAGCTAGCCATACGTGCTTGGTCCGTCATAATGAGGTAAAATACCATTATGGCGTGTCGTGAGTGTTAGACACAAGCGTCATAGCCCTATATGAAAACTTCTTTCTTTTTCGGTTTATTTAGGTTTTTATATAGGGAGTCCACACGTATATATACACCGTCATTTTCGGTCATAATGAGGAAAAATACCATTATGGCGCAACGTGAGCGTTAGACGCCAGCGTTGTAGCCTTGTATGAATTTCTATTTTTCTAAATTGTTTCTAGGATTCATACAAGGAGTCTGACGAGTGTAGATACATACGAATTGAGCGTGAAATTGTGAAATTGTCAGATTATGAATTGAGCGTTTTTAAGCTGCCGCATGCAGTATATTTTTCTATGAAATTAAAATGGGAATGCATAAATATTTTGTTATTAAATTATTTTTGTCCACTCACTCTAACGTTATTAAATGTCTTCCCCTGAGCCCTTCGTTTTAAAATGCCCAGTCTGCAGAGTTCAGATTGGATCTAGTAGGAGACGAGGCATAGTCACCCGTATTTCCACCACCTTTCACCAGTAGGTTACCTGTTTAGCCTACCTGTGTTTTCTTACTTCCGCCAGTGTCTAGTAGCTCTGAATACTTGGGTTTAATGTATATATTTTTGGTTGTGGGTGAAGGCTTGTTGATATTTTAGAATATTTTCGGATAATGTACATTATCTTAGATAATGTTTATTATCCTGTTGGTGGTGATTGTTTTTAGGGAGCACGAAGGCTCCAGAAGTTAAGGTTGGATTTGGAACCTTTAGACGTGTTTGCAGGTTTCTATTGGAAGGGTTGTCCATTTTCAAGAGAGGTTGTACCGAATTTTGTGGTAAATCTTTCCTTGGAGGTGGTCCCCGCACGATTTACTCCGGGTTCAGGGTGAAATTCGGGGCGGGTCGTGTCATCCAGTCTCATTGAAGGCCCTATTGTCAATGGTAAGTATTATCTGTTATCACTTTTATCATGTTAAGAACTTGTAATCAGGGTTTGTTATTGGTGTCGGGCTCTTCACTGTATAGTCACGAGGATCATGGACCCTTTAATTATTTTCTTTTCTTTGATTTACTTGAAGGCCTCTCTGTGACTAATGTTGCGGATGAATTCCTCTTATTATCGGCACAGTTATTTGAAACTCTTGAAGACCTTGGTTTTGTTCGTAAAATTGGGAAGTCGCAAGGCTATGCTATGGTAATCAAAAGATTCAAAAGGAGTAAAGGTGGTGATATACGTTATGTGCTTATTGGTTGTGATAGAGGTGGTTCTAATGGAACCTTCTCTACACTTGAGGAGAAGAAAAAAAATTCAGCTTCTCGTCTAATAGATTACCCTTTCAAGATTGTGGGAAGAAGTACAGCTGAAAGGTTGTGGAAGGTCGAGATAATTAGCTTATTTCATAACCATGATCCTTCCACTGATATGGCCGGACATCCATATTCTCGTAGATTTACCAAAGAGGAAGCTTTACAAGTTGAACAAATGAGTAAGGCTGGCATAAAATTACGTCAGATTCTCTCTTCCCTTCGACAAAATAATCCTGATCTTCTTGCAATTCCGAGAAATATATATAGCAAGACAGCTCAATTTAGGAAGAAAAGTTTAGGTGGGCATTCAATTATTCAAGCATTATTAGATGAGCTTGGCGATGCTGAATTTTATCATAATGTCAAATATGATCAGTCTAGTCATTTGACTCATTTGTTCTTTGCTCATCCGACATCCATTGAGTTGACTAAAACCTACTCAAGTGTCTTTGTAATGGATTGTACTTATAAGACAAATATGTATAAAATGCCATTACTTGAGATTATAGGAGTGTCGAGTTTCAACACTTCATTCTATTCGTGTTTTGTTTTCATGCAAAAAGAGGAACAACAAGATTATCAGTGGGCTCTTGAAATGTTTAGTAAGTTGTTGGGAGATGGTGATCAGTCATTGACGATTATAATTGACAAGGAGTTGGCATTGATGAAAGCAATTCAGATTGTGTTTCCGGGGACTCCTAATCTTTTATGCATATGGCATATTGAAAAAAATATCATTGCACATTGTAAGGGTCAATTTAAGGAAGATGCAGATTGAGATTCTTTTGTGTTCTTGGATTACCCTTGTCAAATCTTAGGATGTGTCGATGTTTAATGAAGCTTGGAACCGTTTTTAGCTTGAGTACGAAAACTATGCATCAGTTCTGACTTACATTGCCAATTTTTGGCTCCCACGAAAGGAGAGATTTGTGTATGCATGGACGGGACATATTTTACATTTTGGTAAAAGATGCACATGGAACCTTAAAGAAATATCTTCAAGTTTGTACTGGTGGTCTCCGTGAAGTGAAGGAGAATATTTGTCTTGCAATTCAAAATCAGTTTCAAGAAATTAGAACTCAACTTGCAAGTGAAAAGATTCATGTTCCTTAAAAGCTTTGCATCCCTTTCTTTAAAGAGGTGATTAATAAGGTATATTTCTATGCTTTGTTTGAGTTACAAAAACAATATTTGTTGGCAAATACAAAAGATTATGATACTCAATGCAAGGGCCAATTTTCCAATACCATGGGTATTGCATGTGTGCACATGATCAAGGGAATGAATATGAAGTGTTGCCTCTAACTCATATTCATAAGCAATGGAGGATTGACACAAGATCATTCACTAATGATCATCATGCAAGCTTGGATCATGAAGATCCATTCAATAGTCTTTTATCTGAGATTAAAGAGAAGTATGGAAAGCAGCCACTTATGCAAAAAGAAAATACCATGAGGCAGCTTTCTAGGATTCTTAGTGCATCTTCTTGTTTAATTTTGAACCTACTCTTCAACCTCACAAAGGCCACTTGGTAGGATCAACTAAAAGAAAGGAAACAGCTCTACAACGTGAGAACTTTCATATTTTGAGGTAGTGGAGAAGGCACCACGAAAATGTAGCGACTGCGGTAATATTAGTCATTATCGGAACAAATGTCCATCTACTAATAGGTCTGCTCCATCAGGAACACAATGAGATAAATATGCAAGCTTGTTTTGTGTTAGTCATAATTGTTTGTTTACTTTCTTTATTTCTTTCTTTTGGTTGATGCATCTGTCAACTTTATATGCTGATATGTTCTTGAATATTGTATAGAAGCTTGATTTTATGAATTTGTTCTTCTCACATATATGTTCGTTAATCTTTAAAGTTTTGGTTATCTAAGTTGATATTACATTCCAAGTTTGTTGGTTAGTTTGCAATGGACTACTCCCAATACAATGAAGTATGATTAGTTTTTCATTTGAACTCCTTAGTTCGATTAGTTTTCCATTGTGCATTGGTTTGATTACATATGGTTAAAGCTATATTTTTGTATGTGATCAGGAGATAAATCCTAGTTCGATTTATATTTGTAGGTGGTTTTGTTCATATTAATGAACTCATCTGGTTGTTTACAATTTTACTTTACTGAAGAAATATTTGTGACATATTTTATTTCATTGGACTTGAGGTATGATCAAGATGTGCATAATTTATCTCATGTAGACATATTTAAATATGATGTAGAACTTGAATTTGTGCTTTGTTATGTCAATTTCACTTGAGTATATCTCTTGTAGGTGAGATTTGCTCTGTGGAGACTTTAGGAAAGGAAGCAACATTACTGGCTAAATTTTTTTACTGTTAATCGATGAGAGATATTATTTGTTAATATGTCTCTGCTGGAGCTTTTTGTTAAACAAGTTTAGAATTTGTATTAGGATCATTTGTATTATCTATTTATCAAGTCGATAGATGTTCCTGAAGTAATGTAACTTTTGAATATTTTGGATTTTATTGGAGAGTTGTATTGGGATAATGAATTTTATTGTTTATATTGGCCAAACTCTTGTCAAGACGAACAAGCTACTCCCTTGGATACTGAATCCATGAATTGTTGTAGTAAGATAATGTAGAGGTGCATCTTCTCTTAGTCCAAAACTATTATTTATTGTCATAAACAAGAACATCAAATTAAAACTTGGTTTTTTTTCTTTTCAAATTTAAGGAAACAGAAGAAAATATCCCTTACAAATGACATTTATTCATAAAAGAAGAAGATCTTGTTTTGTTGTTTGGAGAAAGAGAGGAAAAAGGTCTGACAAGTATTTGAGAGAGAGAGAGAGAGAGAGAGAGAGAGAGAGAGAGAGAGAGAGAGAGAGAGAGAGAGAGAGAGAGAGACTGACAGAAACAAAAAATTAGACTTAAGGGTATTTTTGGAAGTGAAAGAAGATGGCGAGAGAAAATATTAATAAAATAATAGAGGGGTGTGTGGTTTGTATTTTGGGGTGTGTAAATTTAAGCACCCTTTCAGAAACCTTAATCCTCTTCCCTCTCCTTCTCTCTTGCCGACCCCAAGATAATTTGAAATTCCCTAGTTGACCCGACCTCACCATCTGCCCATATCGATTCGTCTTCTCCTCGCCTTCATCCTTAACCAGGTGGGTCATGCCAATTTGGCCTCGAAGCAACGAATCGAAGCCTAAAAGTTCTGTATTGAGACCCGGTCGGGATTTTCATCTCCGACGACTGCGACGAGGCTTGAAACTAGTTAGGATAGAAGCTCTTTGGCACCCTGGTTCGAATTATGGTAGTCTTGAAGCTCGATTTGAAGCTTGGTGTTGCAGAGTTGGGTTTTGAACTTTCAGGTGAGTTTCCGGCATACTCCGGCCGAATTGGAGGTCACTCCAGGTATGAAAGTCACTCCTCTTGCCTTGATGTTCATGTTGGGTGTAATGGGTAGCCTTAACTAGATTGTTTTGGGAAGCGTTGCGTGGGGCCCATTCGCCGTCGTCTGGCGGTACGTGACGACACGTCTGGTAGTGTTTGTGGTGATGGTTAGGTAGTACTCGTCGATACAGACGTGTTGACAGGTGGGTTGTTGGTTTTGGTTATCGATAATGCATGCTAGGGTTTCTCCTCGGTGCTCCATTCGATTTCAAATTTGAGTAATTAAATCTGAACATAGGAATCTGGTTAGTTGTTCTATAGGTTGTGTAGGACGTTTTAGCGACCTTTTAGAGGTCAAGGGGGAAGATTTGTCTCGAGTGACAAGTCCGTGGATTAGGACTTGAGCTTCGGTTTGAGTCAGAATATGTGGTTTTTGATTGTCACTAACTGAAAATTTCTATTACTAGGTGATTGACGGTACGTGTTCGCATGTTACCTTTTACTAAGAGAAGACGCATCAGGAGTTTTAAGGTGAATAACCTTCCTAAGGTTCAAGTAAGAACCGACTTTCTAACATATTGTGTTTGATTTGTTAAATTGTGCTCTCGAAAGTGAAATGTTTTGTTTTAAAATCATGTGAACTTGATCATCGGTTCATGGGTAAGTAAAAGGTTTCTTTTAATATATATATATATATATATGCTTTCTTGAGCCTTTCCCGATTGTAGCTATATTTGATATCAGTGGCATTTATTTATGTTCATGGAAGTATATATGCTTTGGTGAAATTGTGTGTTATGTCCACTTTTATCGCATAATATATTGATCGTTAAAAGAAATGATTTGGGGAGAATACTTGGCTATGGGCTTGATTGAAGTGTGTGTCATTTGTTGAGGATCGGTGGGTAAATAAAACACGTAGTTTGGAAATGTTTGTGATCAGGACCTTGAGTTTATTTGGAGAAGAGTAATCGGTGTTTGGTGACAACCTATGTGGTGATATGTGGGACGACCTGTATGGTGATCTGTATGATGAATCTACGTGATGAATATGTGTGATGATCTTGTGTAAATGTTGTGGATTCATGATAAGATTGGTGGTCGGGCAATTGGTATTGTTAATGATCTTTTGTTAATGATGTGTTTCGTATTGAATTACTGTGATTCTAATTCGATTACATTTCTGTTGTTTGTGATCTCTTGAATTAAGTTTCATGCAGGGATTACTATTTTCATAATTATTTGATCTCAATATAATCACCTGAACTAAGCTATGCACAAGGATTACTATATTTTCTATTGTTTGTTTTAAAATAATTTTCTTGATTTAATTCATATGCATTGATTACGATGATTGTTTATGCACGCCCTTCACTGAATTACACCAATGCAAGGTTTCTAGTTTTAGATAGTTAAGAGTGCATGTGAAATTTAAGGTTACTCATACGGACTTGCACAAATTTACCGGGTTTGTTCTTTGAACCCCGTGCACCATTCATTTTACTTGACATTTCAAGTATGATGTAAACATGGATATGTAATATATGACTCAGTGTTGAGCTTATATTGACATTTATATTTTCAGTCATTGAGTTTAGTATTTGGAATTCATAACAGTGTATTGGGATATTTTTGGGAATTATCATGTCCAAATTTAAAAAAATTATGTTTTAAAAATACGTGGCGTGACAACACATTTACAATTTTACCCTTCATTAAATTTAAAACAGAGTCAACTGGACTATAAAGGGAGTCAATCTACGAACGAGCTGAATAAGCTGCTACTGTCGATCAAGGTAATGTCGACTGCTACTGCTGGCTTCTACTACCAATTCAATATGTTTGCTACTGCCGACTTATACTACCAATTTGTCTGCTACTGACGACTTTTACTACCAATCTGCCTGCTACTACCTACGTTTGCTACTCATCCCACTCTGCTACTGCCTACTTCTGGTATTCAACTCACTGCTACTGCCTCAACCAGTCTCTTCCATTTTCAATGTGTTACCTCAACCTAACCTAATCATATACCCAAACCTAAACCCCAAAAATTCAACGACAATTGAATTGAATTTCTTTGAACAAGAATCGACTCCTCTTCCTCCTCGATGATGTCGACTGCTCATATCATTGGTCACAGATCAGGTGGCTTTAGTAACAGATTGAATTTTGACAGTAGTGGAGGGCTGAGGAATAAGTATAGTGAGACCGAAAGGGATCGACAGAGCCGTCGTCGTCGAGGCAGAGCCGTTGTTGTCGTCGAGGCAGAGCCATCGTCGAGCCTTGGATTGAGAGATAGAGAGAGATCTGATTTGAGGGGTGTATCAGACAATGCCTCGGCGTCATCGCCGTCAAGGATTCAGCGTCATCACCGTTGTTGTCGAGGCTTTCGCTTCGTCGCCGTTGAGGCTTTCGCTTCGTCGCCGTTGAGGCTTCGGCTTCGTCACCGTTAAGGCTTCGACTTCTTCACCGTCGAGGCTTTGACGTCATCGTCGTCGAGGCTTCGGTATCATCGTCGTCGTCGTCTAGGCTTCAAGGGCGACGTCTTCGTGATTCTCGTAGGAGAGAGAAAGACAGACATATCTGGGAGGAGAGAGAGATAGAGAAGAAGATTGGTGGCATATTCGTAATTTCGTTGTGAAAATGGATATTTTGGTCGTTTTAAAGTCGAAAAATGGGTCGGGCTTGGTTTTATGGATTGTGGTCTCTAGGTTATGTAGTAATTTTTATAAGAAATTATGAAAGTGAGTTTTTTGTGTTTGCAAATTTGGTCAGATGCTACTATATAATTTTTTCTTTATTAATTTATCTATCAGTGTAAAAGAGCGTGTAATGCGAAGCTAAGTTTTAATTTATGGGTATCTATGATGATAAGGAATAACCAAATTAAGAAAAAAAAAATATATATAAGAGACTCTTAGCGCAAACCCTAGAAAACCTCACCTTTCTCTTCCCTCATTCTCGTCACGGCTGCGCCGTCGTGTTGGAGCAGGGTCTTGCCGGTGAGCGTCGTGTGTGGCCGGACGAGATGTTGTGATGTCTCTAAACTAGGGCAGAGTGGATCCTTTTGGTTTAAGGTTTTTGGCTAACTGATGGCGGAGGCTGCACAAGGAGCGGGCGTGTGGCAGGCGTGTGGCGGGCGATGGCGAGTGGTAGGGTTGTTGCGTCGTGGGATTCGGATTTTGCAGCAGGGTCTGGGAGGGTGATCTCGAGTAGTTAGGTTCTAATCTTCAAACTAGTGTTGGGCGACTCGGATTGGAAGGTTGCGTCCTGTTTCTTCTCCATCGTCAGTGTTTGAACAAAGGCGGTCGGGATCCGGATTTGGCTGCAATGTGATAGTGAAGGTAGGTTGGAGGTAGCGGCACTACCTGTGCAGCAGTTTTGTTAGGCTGGATTCACTGCTTGGGACTGTCAAGCCCTAGCTGAGGTGTGGACTGGTCTTGGGCCTGATGGTCTTTGAGATTTGGGCCCTGACTTTGGTTTTGTTTTATTTTATTTTATGCTTTTTATTTAGTATTAATCTAGCGCAGCTTGCGGTTTTAGACATTTTCTTAGTTATTAGGCTTTGACTTTTATCCAAGGATTTTTCATACTTTAGGGTAACCCCCTCTACGTAGGGTGGTTCCGAGAGTGGTCAAATAAATTGGGTTGGACATTAATACTCTTTCCTACTTTTGGTGGCGGGTTACTCGATTCGTTTGCTACTTCTCACTTGTGTCTTCGTTTGCTACGAGAACAATATTGATAAAACGCTCGTCACATATATTACAAAAACTGCGTTAAATCCCCATTTCATTTGAGCGCCGTACTCGAACAAAAATATGCGTCTTATTCTTATCTTCCAACAGTAAACAAGCGTAGACAGTTCGATTGGGTTCTACCACATCTTATATCCGGCACCGTAGTGGAATTTTCTTATTGCCGATGATGTGTCTCCACTGTCGGTAACACTAAAGTTTACGCTACAGCTACATGCATGTCCAAACAATACAAGGCCTCGTGTGTAACACCCCACCTATAGTTAGGACCGTTCACGATTAATCTCCTACATACCACGTTGTGAACAAATAGAACTATATGACTTTCCATTATTACCTCATCCCACACGTCACTTCAATATTTCACGACTGTCCATTATTAGCTCATCCCACACCTCACTTCCAACCCAGAATCATCTCTCACTTTCTCAATATATACATACAGTGCATCGCAATTGCTCGATCTTCATCAGTTTACTTCCCAGAGTCTCGCTCCCTTCAGCTCTCGTACTAAATCTGCTGTTACTTATCGATCAGAGATCAAGAAAATGGTGGCATCTTCAGAACACGAACACCCCAAGAAGGCCCTTGGATGGGCTGCCAGAGACACATCTGGTGTCCTCTCTCCTTTCAAGTTCTCAAGAAGGTGTGCTATATATCACATGTTTTCTATACTCCATGCCAATTCACTCTTGTTTATTGCAATATGAAATCTTTATCTAAACAAAGCTGAACTGAAATGGTTGCAGGGAAACCGGAGAGAAGGACGTGACGTTCAAAGTGCTGTTCTGCGGTATATGCCATTCCGACCTTCATATGGTCAAGAACGAATGGGGCATCTCTACCTATCCTCTTGTTCCCGGGTACGTATGGACTCGTTTGATGCTGCTTTTTTAAATCACTTTGAACTAATAGCTTTTCTGGTATTTCGTAGTGCTTTAGCTTTCGAAGTAAAGCAGTTGGTGTTGTTTGATTAATAATTTGATACATAACTTGGGTGTTTCAGGCATGAGATTGTGGGTGAAGTGACAGAAGTGGGGAGCAAAGTGCAAAAATTTAAAGTTGCAGACAAAGTTGGTGTTGGGTGCTTGGTAGGCTCATGCAAAACTTGCGACAGCTGTGCTAACGATTTGGAGAATTACTGCCCCAAACAGATACAGACTTACGGCGCCAAGTACCTTGACGGAACCACCACATACGGCGGTTACTCTGACATCATGGTGGCGGATGAGGCCTTTGTAATCCGTATTCCGGACAACCTGCCTCTTGAGGGTGCTGCTCCTCTCCTATGTGCCGGAATCACAACTTACAGTCCCCTGAGGTATTTCGGACTTGACAAACCCGGCATGCATGTCGGGGTGGTTGGCCTTGGCGGTTTAGGCCATGTCGCGGTGAAGTTTGCCAAGGCTTTGGGGGTTAAGGTCACAGTGATCAGTACCTCCGCTAATAAGAAAGATGAAGCTATTAAACACCTTGGTGCTGATTCTTTCTTGGTCAGTCGTGACCAAGATCAGATGCAGGTAATACTTGGTGATAGTCAATTAATATCTGGTGCATGTTGATCATATTTTGGCCACAATTTTTTCATATGATTCCATGACTTGCTCTTATAATACAAGAATGTCTATCATGCATGCGTTGTGACCAAAATCAACTAATTTTTATCTGCGGATATTTTAGGCTGCCATGGGAACATTGGACGGTATCATCGACACAGTTTCTGCAGTCCACCCCCTCCCACCTTTGATTAGTTTATTGAAGGCTAATGGAAAGCTTGTTATGGTTGGAGCACCAGACAAGCCACTTGAGCTCCCAGTTTTTTCATTAATAATGGGTCAGACTTTATCCTTGTAATTCTGCATTTTAATAGCATCACTTGTGTGTTAATGTATGCTGATTTACTGAAGTTGTGCAATTACAGGAAGGAAGACTTTAGCCGGTAGTAATATCGGAGGTATCAAGGAGACACAAGAGATGATAGATTTGGCAGCCAAACACAACATAACGGCCGACATCGAGGTTATCCCCATCGACTATTTGAACACTGCAATGGAGCGTCTTGCTAAAGGGGATGTTAGATACCGGTTTGTCATCGACATCGGAAACACATTGAAGCCGGCCACTTAAATTTGCATTTCGATCAGAAACTGAATCAAGCGAGGTCGAGAGGCCTACGTAACAATGGAAACATGTGCTAGCTTGTTCTTGTAGTAGTCTTTAGCTTTTCTCTGATGTACTCCATCTGTTGGTTCCATTTTATTATGAGAAAAATGTGGTACCGTGGATATTGAATAAATGAAGAACGTTAACTACTGGAACGAATTACTATTTTTTTTTTTTTTTTAAGAGGGTAATCAGCCCCTATTTTATTAAAAAATATAAAGGTAATACAAAGAAGGAGGGGGACAAAAATCTGACCTCCTGTATCATGTAATTCTCTAACTAGAGATGATAAACAAATTCTTAATCTTGCATGCATACAGTCTCATAAATGTGGACCATATAAAAACATCAGTCAGTAGCTTCATGTCATTGCCCATACTGAGGAATGAAACTAGGAGCATTGGCCGATAATTGTGAGATACCAAGCATAGAGTAAACAGAAACAACTGTATGGTTTGTGTAGGTATGAAAAGATTGCCTAACCGATTCCTTAACAAATCCAGAAGATGACGTTGGGCATCTAAAGCATCAAAAACCTTACCTTCAAAACGCAACAGATTTCTAGTGATCCAAATATACCAGATTAGAGTGCAAGCTATAAAAATCCAAAGCTTCCGTTTCTGCTTGGAGAAGGCTGACACCCAAGCTCCCAAAAATACATCTTCAAGACTACTCCATGGGGAAAAAGAATGATTAAATAGAAGGCATACCCATTTCCATAAAACCACAATTCGAGGGCAGTGTAGAAGAAGATGTACTCCCGTCTCGGCATGACTACCACAGAAAGAACAACAAGATGGAAGGGAAAAACCACGCCTCTGCAATGCATCATCAATTAACAATCGCCCATGAAGAGCCTTCCAAACAACAAGACTTTTGCGTGGTTGGATTGCTTTACTCCATATAACTTTTCCCCATTTTCGGCGATCAATATGACTTGAAAAAAAGACAAATGCTTATTTTGCTGTTAGAGCTCCTGAGGAGGATTATGGTCATATAAGTGAGTCAGGTGTGCCCACTATAAGTAGAGTTATTCTGTTTATTTTATCTGCAACGTGAGGAAATAAATTTGTAAAAACAGCTGTAGAGCCCAATACGAATCTCCAATAAACTCATTTATCTCGAGAACTACTGGAACGATGTTTTCACGTATTATTTGTGGTGCTAATTGCTTTGGCCCAGTTTCACTTGTCCGTTATACACCTTTCTTCCCAGAGATAATCTTGCTTTTTTCCTCGCACGGCTCCACTCTCATTTTCGTAGCCACGGCAAATATGTACCCTCATATTTCTCGGTCGGTTGCTACTTGGCTAATGTCAAACAATGCAGTAATATATCAACCAGCAGGAACTGGATCATTCATTCAAGTAGGAGATCTATAATTCAACCAATTCAGTCTCAATTGTGTCTTTCTAGGTGTCGACAATCTTTTCTCCGTCCTTATCTTTGCTTCATATCTCCCCCTAGCCTAGCTGTTTGGTACGTACCGAAGGAAGCATACTATGGGAATTGGGTTAGGGTTTGTCTGCTGTGCATGCAATGTTGCATGACACACATACACTAACAAGAATGATTACATGTGGTTTTGCACGGAATGACCGGGTGTCATGTGTTTTGAAAGCAGGCTGCATGTACTATGCAAGCATGTATCTTAAAACTTTCCATAATAATTTTTAAAAAAGAAAAACAAGAAGAATCCTCTTATACATGTTAACAGTGCATGTAATTAGTGTTAATTAGTTGTTGATTGTAATTTCTTGCTTAATTAGCTAGTTGTTAATTAGGCTAATTAGTTAGGAAATGACACAAAAGCCATACACGTGTTGGTCGATCATCTCACTCAACGTCATCGATTTTGTTACATAGCAGCTTTAAGATGAAGATGAAGTATAGAAGGCCCAGGTCAACGATATATTAGCCCAATGGATTGGACCTGGACCACATTATTGGGGATAGCAAGCTGAACTTCGTTTCTTCCTTGCACTTCTTTCTTTCCCTGTTCTGTATCTTAGGGTTTAAGCTTTCTCTGTTCTGCACTTCTTCTTTCTCTTTCTCTGTTCTGTATCTTATTGTATAATTAGTACGTAATCCAAATATAGTTTTCTTAAAGATATATATTTGTTTATGAAATTAGGAGTATGATGGTTGATGACTGATAAAGTAGTCTGGGTTCACATTCAAAACCAATTAGTAATGAATAAAGAGACTCAAAACCTTATAAACGCACGTAGACAATGTCTCATATTCCCGATGTGAGATTGATATCTCAATAATGACAACCTATTCAATGATGAATTAATTTGTGATAAGCCTTAAGTCTCTTACTAGATAACTTTAACCAGACTACAAACTCTCTATGGGATGAGCACAAAGATAAGTTTAGGCAATTATGTATATGTGGATGAGAAAAAATCCCTGATCAATCAGACAATCACATACGTTCTAGGTAATAGCATTGAGTTTCAGCCCCATTAATAGTATTACGTACCTATCTTTACACAAGAAATCAGATTCACTTGAATAATCAAAGGTAAGCATATGTTTTCTTCCCTTTCTCTCTGTCATCACTCAACAACTCAACAAGCATACCCGAATGATCTTGTGCTTTTGAGAATGATCGGAGAGTCTTAAGCCCACCGTAGAGGGAGATCACCTGCTCGGGGAATGACCAGAGTAATCTAATTGAGCCAATGAGACTTCAGAAAACGCTATCAGAAATTCAGAATGACCCAAAATGCCAAAAATCCCCAAGCAAACTTCACCTCAGATTCAACCACGTATACCCCCACCAATTAAAACTCATTTGTTGTTTGACTACCCATCAACCACGTATACCCTCACCACCGGCCATTGAAAGCAAACTGTTACCGACTCACAGCGATGCATGCATGCGTCGACGGATAAGCACATTTGTTCCAGTCCCATCCCATATTTTGTGACAAAATTCATAATAAAGACATTCACTAAATCCATTGTTCACTTTTATTTTCTATGCGTGTTGGATAGTGAAGTTCTTCCTTCATTAAACCCGAAAATGATCTCTCTACCAGAAATGAACATGTTAATTACATTTCTACGTGACAAACTGACAATGTTCCGATCCGTAATATCTATTTATCAACCATATATCGGGAAATTTGTCTTAGCTTGTTCTGGTCGGCAGGAGAAAGTGTAAGCAATTATATTGCTGTAGAACTTGACATTGTATTAAACCTGTATATTACATGTTCTTGTATTAATATACTTACATGTTATTTAATCAGAGTTTAAGATATAAAGTTTATACTCTATATATTACTATTAGATAAGTTTATAAGAGTTTTTGAATTCAAAAGGAATTGCAGTTATCAAGCAGTTGATGAGCAGTTGATAAGCAGTTGAAGAACATGACAGTTTCTTTATGGATGAAACTGTCATGGCTGTGCACTATATATATGTCTATCTAGTCCCTTCTTAAACACACAAGTTCTTACAACAAGTTTCATATACTTGAAGAACATAGGGCTGGATTAAGGAGAAGGCTAACATGGATAACACAGGTGATTTGCATATAACAGATTAGTAGATTTTCATAGACTGCAGATTAGGATACATTGATATCGTACTATCCTAAAATGCTCAGAAAACATACAGTTATTATAGACAAAGTTCATAGCATGATTTGATCTGATATAGTCTAAAGTAAGGTTCAAGTTTTGATTCTAACACTACCAGGACAAGCACTTTAGCCGACGAAAAATTTTCGTCGGCCTGTTAGCTTAAGTCATCAGCTAAGATATTAGCCGACGAGACTTCGTCGGGAAAGGGTCGTCGGTAATTTCTTTAGCCGACGAAACCATGTCCCGTCGTCGGCTATTGTCCCATAGCTAGCCGACCATAGAAGACGTCGTCGGCTAGTCTCTCAGACTTAAGCCGACGAGTTTTAGCCGACGATGAATTGTTTCGTCGGCTATAGGAAGAGACTAGCCGACGAAATAACTCGTCGGCTTAAGCTAAGGGAAAAGCCGTCGAGTTGTTTCGTCGGCTATAGATAAGAGAGTAGCTGACGAGCTATTTCGTCGGCTTGTCTCTTCCTATAGCTGACGAACCAACTCGTCGGCGTTTCCCCTTAAGCCGACGAAACGCTTAATATATTCGTCGGCTATAGTATGTAATAAAAAAATAAAAAATAACTAAAGCCGACGAAACAGACCGTATTTCGTCGTCTTTTACGGGTTTAGCCGACGAAACATTCCATAATTCGTCGGCTAAACCCTATTAAAAAATAATTAAAAATACTATAGCCGACGAATTATGGCGTATTTCGTCGGCTATAAGTCCATTTCAGTATAAAAAAAAACTCGAAATTTCTAAATTACCATTCCAAGCAAACTGCAAAAAACACAACAACAATTCCATATAACCAACAACAAGCACATAAAAGTATATAATTCATCAACTACACAAAATCTAGATCGTCTAAATTAATATCCGGTTCTGGGGGCTGCTGCGGAGCTTGCGGCGGCTGGGGTAGCGGTATGGGCGGGCGGAGGCGGAAGTCCCTAGAGCTGGGCAGCTATAAAGTCCTGCATGTACTGGAACATCTGCCGCTGCTGGGCCTGCTGGATGGCATGTACCTCGGCATAATGGGCTGCCTGCGTGGCGTTATAGGTTGCCTGCGCGGCATTATAGGCAACATGAGCAGCTTGCTGTTCCCGTAGTCTCTGAAGTCTCGACTGTAGCAGCTGAGTCGTCTTGGTGGTCGTGGTCCTGCTGCTGGTCGAGGCTGCCTTTCGTTGAAATCTTGGAGTGGTCTTCAGGACTCCCTCGCCCTTCTTTCCTAGACCCCGGCAGTAGAAGTTGTTTGCTCGCGGTGGGAAGGCTGTGCCCATGATCCTCGCCCCAACCGTCGGATCCGAAGTGTCGATCCGGGACATGGCTTCGGACATCTCTTCCTCCTGCGTGTCCGGCCATGTCTCCCTCACTATAGCACTCATCACCTCGTCACTAGCCTCCCTCACCTTTGCCTAATTGGATAGGAAAAAAATTATTAATTAACATTTTGACATATATATAAGTAAAATTAAAAATTTAAAAACGTAAGATGACTTACAATATCCTCTTAGGCGTCAGGATATGCCTTCTCGTACGTATAGACGTACAGGTTGACCTCTGAATGTTCCCTGGCCGCCTCGTCCATGAAGACAGCGAACGGTCTAGAACCGGCATGATGGTTCCTTGTGTTGCGTTGCCGGTTCTGAGCGTTCACCCGGGAAACCGCCTTCAAAGAAAAAACTAAACTATTAGTAAAATATTTAAAAACGCACGTACTTAATGACAAATTAACTAATTAATTTATTTAAATTCTTGTTTACGAGGGTTGTTGAATTCTGATGTCAGAAGCCAACGCCACTCGTACTCTCTGTACTGGAACTCAGCAGGGGTACCAGAACGTGCGTTCCCGTGCGTAGTCCAATGGGTCCGTAACTCGTTCCTCTACTCCTTGTACCTACAGATACAACAAAAATATTAGAAATATTATTAATATCACATACAATTTTGTTTTTTCATTAACTTCCCAACGTACTTTCTCCCATGCACAACGTCTGCCCAGCTGTTCTTCAGGTGTTTGGGAACGTCAAACCACACTTGCATTTAACCGTTTATTAGTTTAGTTTTTCAAGAAATCTACAATGTAATACATAATATTATTGAGGCATTTTGTAAACTCACCGACATCGCGTTGTGGACCATGTCCTTAACCTCCTGCAGGACCTCGCCCCAGTCTGACCACAACATAGGGACTCTATCCCTAATGAGCGCTCCCACGCGGCCGGAGTACGTCCTCGACTTCCCGCCCGATACTATGTCGCCATCCCCGTCAGTACCGATGACAATCCTCCCTGAGGTACCGACGATCTTCTCGAGAGCCTTCCCTGTGACGGGGCCTCTCTTCTTTTTTGCCGGTTTCGCTCCGACGGTGCCTATCACATGATAAACCAAATTGATTATTAAAATTCGACCATTATAATGTAGTAAATCATTCATCTTTCATTACCTGAGAGCGATGCGGCGGACGCGGCGGATTCCGTCTCCGATGATGATACCCTCGCGGAAATAAGAGGCGTATCAAAAAGCACGAACCGGTACGCCGCTGATGGAGCCACTGGCGGGGGCAATGGATAAATCGGCGTCCCTGAGTCATCGACTGCAGGTATGGCCGGTATCATCCGCGGTAGGAATAGGTGAGGCGGCGGCATCTGTACCCCAGATGACCCACTATCCGAAGATGCATGTACTGGAGTGGGCGCCTGGTGTATCTCAGGCATACGGGGTGCAGACACCTCCGTCTGGGGCTGAGCAAACAACTGCCTCGAGGAATGAGGGAAGCCCCGCTGCCTCGATGAAGGGGGCACCTCCGCTACCTCTGCGCCCTATGCAGAAGACTTGCATGTCTAGCTGTCATGCGGCCCTGAAACAACATCTGAGGGTTGCTAGAGGTTCCCTCAGACGATTCAGACCTTTGGCCCTTCGAACCCTTCGTCGATCTAATATTACCGCTCATCCTGTTTAAAATATTAATTTGAATCAAGGCCACAAAATCAAAAAATGTAAACTCATTCAATTAGTCAAAAAAATATATATATATACACTTCCTAAATACAAATTTTCACTTCCTAAATACAAATATACACTTCCTAAATATACACTTCATAAATAAAAATATACACTTCCTAACAACACCACAACATTGCAATTGACCGAAAAATCAAAGCAAACACAAAATACAAAACAAATATATACATTTCCTAAATACTAAATACAAATATACACTTATTAAATAAAAATATACACTTCCTAAATACAAATATACACTTCCTAACAACACCACAACATTGCAATTGACTGGAAAATAAAAGCAAATACAAAATAAAACTAAAGCTCAGAAATGTACTCGAGGAGGTTTTAGCCGAGGACCGAAGCAGTAGGAGGAGGAGGCCGGAGCAGCAGGAGGAGGAGGCCGGAGCAACAGGAGGAGGAGGCCGGAGCAGGAGGAGGCCGGTCGGCCGGAGCAGGAGGAGGAGGCCGGCCGGACAGGGAGAGGGAGCGGAGGCGGAGACCGGGAGAGGGAGAGAGGCGGAGACCGGGAGAGGGAGAGGAGCGGAGGCGGAGACCGGGAGAGGGAGAGGAGGTGGAGACCGGGAGAGGGAGAGGGAGCGGAGGCGGAGACCGGGAGAGGGAGAGGAGGGGAGACCGGGAGAGGGAGAGGGAGAGGGCGGCGACCGGGAGAGGGAGCGGAGGCGGAGGAGGGGAAATTCGGAGAGGGAGAGGAGGCGGAGGCTAGGGCTTTCAACCAGACGAGCGCTGGGTTATACCCGAAAACTTTAGCTGACGAAATTATTATTTCATCGGCTAAAGATAATAATCTCGTCAGCTAAACATTTGCATTCGTCGGCTAAACATTTGACATTCGTCGGCTTAACCTATGAAATTCGTCGGGTAAACCTTTGAAATTCGTCGGCTTTATAACTTTTTATACATTCGTCAAACTGTGATTGTGATTGTGATGATCAAACTTGAGAAACAGAAATCCGACGGTTAGATCTGACAATCATGATAAAATACATGTATGGGAAAAAATTCAACTTGATCCAACAAGGTTAAGTGCTCGATCCGAACGGTCAATCCCGTAAGTCAAACCCCTAAACGCACGGAAAAGGTCGTTGGACCATCTAAATTTCGTATTTTGGCCGGACCTTCAACTGAAAATAGTTTCAAACCGATGAGACGCAACAAGTTGTATAAAAATTTTACGCAAAATAACCACCGAAGATAGGGCTATAGTATGTAACAGAAAAATTAAGGGTTTAGCCGACAATACCCTAATACATTCGTCGGCTATAGTATGTAATAAAAAAATAAAAAAATTCATAAAGCCGACGAAATATTAGGGTATTCGTCGGCTTAGATGGTTTTACCGACGATTTCTAATATAATTCGTCGGCTTAGATGGTTTTAGCCGACGACTTCTAATATACTTCGTCGGCTAAGATGGTTTTAGCCGACGACTTCCATTTCAATTTGTCGGCTATAAGTCCTTTTAGCCGACGACTTCTAGTATTCTTCGTCGGGTAAGACGGTTTAAGCTGACAACTTTTAATATTCTTCATCGGCTAAGACGGTTTTAGCCGACGACTTCTAATATAATTCGTCGGCTAAGATGGTTTAGGCCGACGAATTATTTTGTATTTCGTCGGCTTAAGTAAAAAAGTACAAACCCTAAAACAGAAGGTTTAAATCATACTAATTTCCTGTTCATATATCACCAAAATTCATATAAAATAACAGAAATATGAATTCAACATATGTAAACTATAAATTAAGGTAATACAATCTTTTTTATTACAAATTAATGTATTACATCATCTAAATTAAAACTAATTAAGGCTCGTAATCGGAATCATCCGATGAGTCTTCTTCGGTGTCAGAATTAATTTTTGGTAATCTATGCATTTCCTCATCGCCAGAGTCTTTTTCTGTTTCTTGATTTGGATCAACATCAATAAGCCTTGGCTCTTCATCACGAATTCGCACCGAATGACCCG
This sequence comes from Fragaria nilgerrensis, assembly GCA_010134655.1. NCBI lineage: Eukaryota > Viridiplantae > Streptophyta > Magnoliopsida > Rosales > Rosaceae > Fragaria > Fragaria nilgerrensis. The sequence continues at coordinate 13,598,912 of CM020977.1, forward strand.
CTTTAAAATTATTAAGGCGAACGGTAGAGGAGTTAGGAATACCTATTGCGTTGGGCTCTTGATACGCAACATCTTCTTCCTGGTCTTCGGCCTCTCCAAGTGTAGCCGCCCGATAAATATTTCGAGGGTGCACAAGGTTGACTACTTTCCACATCTCACCCTTAGCAAGGTCATCAAGATAAAACAATTGTTTTACCGATGTGGCAAAAACGAACTGGTCATCTTCGTAACAATTTGTAGCAGTGTTCACCGATAATATTCCGTACTGATCGGTCTTCATGCTATGCGGGCTAGTATCAAACCATCTACACTTGAAGAGGTGCACTGTCATGCCTTCACAGTAAACGAGTTTCACCACTGAATGGAGAACACCGTAATAGTTAACTTCATTCCCCCACCATGCGCCATCATCCCAGAATTCTGTGTTCTCCGTCTGCTGTCTCTCTATTCACATATAAATTGCACGTCATTCACCTTGCACATCGGATAAACTCTTGACATTATCGGCTTCATTGCTAGAAGTCTTAGTTCGTGCGACCAATTTGAGTGACCATCAAATTGAATATGGTTCATCTACAACCAACCATTCAACTGTAAATATGGATAATTATGCAATAAACATAAATACGTACAGAAATATTGAATTACGTACCCAGCCGCCAAAATAGTTTGCGAACTCCATGTTGTGGTACTCGAGATCACCTTGAATGTCTGGAAAATATAGATGGATGTCTTTCCAGTATTCAACTTCTGGACAGTTAATCAATACCCACCAGTGGGCAATGACTAGCTCATGTGGTTGCAACTTGTAGGAGTCTGGCAAAATTCCATAAACTTCAACATCACTGGAGAGTATGGAAAGAGTGAACTTCGGTACATCTACCGGCATGGCTTCGTCTGTTTCCTTCAACGCTCCTAAATACAACTTCATGTAAATGACGCACTCGTGCGCAATATATGCTTCAGCTATACATCCTTCAGGCGCGGATTTATTAGCCACATAATCTTTGTAGTCTCCAAGTTGCCTATAAATCAAGTTGCAAAGTGTTATGATTATTGAACATGTATATATATTGAGGAATTCAAGTGTAAAAAACGTACATTTTCATGGGATACATCCAAGTGTAGTGTACTGGACTGGTAAGCAACAATTGCTCGGGAAGATGGATCATCAGGTGAGGCATGATGTCAAAAAAATTTAGAGGAAATATCCTCTCAAATTTACACATGATATAAATGATGTCCTCTTGCATTTTCCGGAGGTTAGATTTTTTCACTTCCCGTGTGCATAACTTCTGAAAGAATCTTGCCAACGCTACTAACGGCTCCACAACCTGACGGGGAAGGAACGGTCGAATGAAAGCAGGGAAGAGACGTTGTAGCAGGCTATGACAGTCATGACTCTTCAACCCGTACATCTTATTGTCCCGGAAGTTCACACACCGGGCTATATTTCCTGCATAGCCTGAAGGATACTTCACACAACTCATCCACCTAAAATTACGTTCTTCTGGTCAAGCTTCACGGTGTAAGGAGCTTGAGGCATTTTTTCTTCCCTTCTTTCTTCCCTTTTGCTTTGTTTTGCAGGACTATGGAATAGTGGCTCAATACACTACTCCTCATACACCACAGCAAAATGGAGTATCAGAAAGGAAAAACAGAACCCTAATGTCAATGGTTAGAAGCATGATTGTTTGATCAAAACTACCAAAATTTATGTGGGGAGAAGACTTGAAAACAGCAAATTACATCTGCAATAGAACTCCAAGCAAGGCTGTGATTAAAACTCCTTTTGAGTTATGGTGTGGATACAAGCCTAGTGTAAATCATTTCCATGTGTGGGGTTGTAATGCAGAAATTAGAGTGTATAATGCAGAAGATGGGAAGCTTGATTCACAGTCAGTAAGTGGATATTTCATTGGATATTGTTAGAAATCCAAGGGGTTCAAGTTCTACTGCCCAAAAAGAATCACAAGAATTGTTGAATCACATAGAGCTACGTTTTATGATGAATTATTTGCAAATGATGGAAGCAAGGTTGCACAAGATGTGGGAGAGTCACAGATGGAAATGAAACAGATGAAGCTTTTGAAAGTTGGTTTGTGTATGGGGATGGCAGCGACCCATCTATCCCACCTCAGGATGGCAGTGCCCTATCTATCACAAGTCAAGACTGCAATAATGATTCAGTTTTGACACTTACTGATGTTCCACATGTTCAACAAGCAGATGATGTAGTTCAAGAAAATCAAGAAACTGATGTTCATGCAAATACTGATGGAGAAATTCAGATGCAAGTGCAAGAGCAGATAAATGAGAGTATTCAACAACAACCTATGGTGTTGAGGAAGTCTACTAGAATCAAGAAACCAGCAATACCAGATGATTATCATGTTTATTTGATTGCTGCAGAGGAAGATATTGAAAGTGAGGATGATCCTACATCAGTAGAAGAAGCAATGCAATCTGAAAATTCTGAAAAGTGGAAGTTAGCAATGGAGTATGAGCTTAATAGCATGTCTCAGAATGGTGTGTGGACTTTGGTTGATAAACCATCTGATTCTAAGCCGATTGGTTGCAAATGGGTGTTTAAGACAAAGAGAGATGCTGAAGGAAAAATCGAGAGATATAAAGCTAGATTGGTGGCCAAGGGTTACAATCAAAAGGAAGGTATTGACTACAATGAGACTTTTTCACCAGTCTCAACCAAAAATTCATTCAGGGTCATTATGGCTTTTGTTGCTCACTTTGATCTTGAGCTACACCAAATGGATGTAAAGACAGCATTTTTGAATGGGGATTTGCATGAGGAGATATACATGCTGTAACCAGATGGTTTTATAGAGGATGAAAAGAAAGTGTGCAAACTCAAGAAGTCAATCTATGGTCTTAAGCAAGCATCAAGACAGTGGTACCTCAAGTTTGATAAGGTAATCACTAAATTTGGTTTTCTGGAAAATAAACTTGATGAGTGCATTTATGTTAAGACCAATGGGAGCAATTTTATTTTGCTTGTTCTGTATGTTGATGACATTTTGCTTGCAAGTAGCAATGTTTGTTTGTTGAAAGAAACAAAAGCATTTCTTTTAAGTCAGTTTGACATGAAGGATATGGGTGAAGCACACTATGTACTTGGTATTGAGATAACAAGAGATAGAAAGCAGTATAGTTTGGGTTTGTCTCAGAAAAATTATGTTGATAAGATATTGCAGAGGTTTGGGATGCAGAATTGTAACACTGGTGATGCTCCAATATCTAAGGGTGATAGATTGCACAAAGGACAATGCCCACAAACTGCATTGGAGACAAAAGGAATGCAAAATGTGCCTTATGCAAGACTAGTTAGAAGTTTGATGTATGCTCAGATTTGTACAAGGCCTGACATTTCATTTGCAGTGAATTTATTATCAAGATTTCAGTCAAATGCTAGACATGCACATTGGATAGCAGGGAAGAAAGTATTGAGGTACTTGAAGAAGACAAGAGATCATATGTTAGTTTACAGAATAATTGAAGGACAAGAGCTTGAGGTGGAAGGTTATACAGATGCATCATACAAATCTGATTTGGATGATTTGAAATCCACATCAGGTTACATATTTATGCTAGCAGGAGGTGCTATTTCATGGAAGACAGGAAAGCAAGGAATTACTGCAACATCTACATTCCAGGCAGAATATATTGCAATTTTTGAAGCTACAGGACATGCTTTATGGCTGAGATATTTTATTTCTCATTTGAAGTTAATAAAGTCCATTGAGAGACTTATTGTGATGTATTGTGATAACGCATCTGTTGTGTTCTTCTCAAAGAATAATAAAAGGTCCTCAGCCTCTAGAAATATAAATGTTAAGTATTTTGCAGTAAGGGAAAGTGTCAGAGAAGGAGAAATTGAGGTAGTAAAAATTGGCACCAAAGAACAACTGGCAGACCCTTTGACAAAAGCACTACCAGTATCAGAATTTATGAAGCATGCTGAAAACATGGGAGTGATAGCAGGAGTGATAGCAAAGTTTAACTGAAGAAGGAATTTCCAGAATCATCAAACTAATATGTATTTTAGTTTGTATCTATGTTATGAAATGATATATTCAGTACAATTATATTATCAAGTTTCATTTATCATTTGGTTGTTGCATTGAGTTGTACACCTTCAGTTAGCAATTATTCAAGTGATTATGAAAAATCTGCAGATTGTTATGTTAAGTTCAGTAAAATATAATTTGCTTTATTTCTATTGAGTTAGAAATTTTGGTTATGACATTGAGTATTCTTGTGTTAGAATGCATTTATAACACAAGTATACTTAAACAACTACTGTAATTGAAGTTCATGTGATATTAATCTGTTTGCAAAGTGATCTTGGAACACTGATGTTTATCTTACTCATCATGTTGTTCTTAGGTTCTATGTATATAGATACTATTGACAGAATTTACAGAATTCAAAACATCTTCAGTGTTTTAAGCTCACAATGCGCATCTTTATAGATTGAGTTCATATTCAGTAGTATATTAGTGCTTGACTTGTAAGTTTTAATACAATATCGAGTTCAATGGGAGATTGTAAGCAATTATATTGCTGTAGAACTTGGCATTGTATTAAACCTACATATTACATGTTCTTGTATTAATATACTTACATGTTATTTAATCAGAGTTTAAGATATAAAGTTTATACTCTATATATTACTATTGGATAAGTTTATAAGAGTTTTTGAATTCAAAAGGAATTGCAGTTATCAAGCAGTTGATGAGCAGTTGATAAGCAGTTGAAGAACATGACAGTTTCTTTATGGATGAAACTGTCATGGCTGTGCACTATATATATGTCTATCTAGTCCCTTCTTAAACACACAAGTTCTTACAACAAGTCCATATACTTGAAGAACATAAGGCTGGATTAAGGAGAAGGCTAACATGGATAACACAGGTGATTTGCATACAACAGATTAGTAGATTTTCATAGACTGCAGATTAGGATACATTGATATCGTACTATCTTAGAATGTTCAGAAAACATATAGTTATTATAGACAAAGTTCATAGCATGATTTGATCTGATATAGTCTAAAGTAAGGTTCAAGTTTTGATTCTAACCTTTCAGAAAGTCCTATACCACACGAAAGAAATACCATCTTTGAATTTCCATTTATGCATTGACAAAATACCCCATTTTTCAGTGAATCTTCTGCCTATATATGCCATTTATCTCTCTAAGATTTTCACCCCGGCTACTTCGGAAGTCTCTTTCTATCTATCAAACTGATCTGAGTACTACTGTACTGAGGTCATCATATCATATCGATTACTCATTCGTGTTCGCTATTGGTCTTAGCATTGCTACAACTTACAGGAATCTGTTAACTAAAGGAAAAGAAAGCAATATGGGATCATCTCCGGAGATGCAACACCCCAGGAAAGCTTTTGGATGGGCAGCAAGAGATACATCTGGTGTTCGATCTCCCTTTAAGTTCTCAAGAAGGTACTCGATCATTAGTGGAGTTATAAACTTACAATATTGTTCTATCTGGAAATGAACTAGTTTAATTACAAATTTGATGCAGGGAAACAGGAGCGACGGACGTAAGATTCAAAGTGTTGTACTGTGGAGTGTGCCATTCCGACATTGCCGCGGCCAAAAATGAATTGGGGACTTCTGTCTATCCTATAGTACCTGGGTACGTTTGTGTTCATTCGGATAATGAGTGATATGATCATCTTAATTGCGCTAGTATAATTATGAAGTGCATCTTCTAAGTGTGCTTGGGATATGCTGCAGGCATGAACTTGTTGGTGTTGTGACAGAAGTAGAGCGAAAAGTAAAGAAATTCAAAGTCGGAGACAAGGTCGGTGTTGGTTACATGGTGGATTCTGATCGAACTTGTGATAATTGTATCCACCACCTTGAAAATTACTGTCCCAATCTGATACAAACCTACAGTTCTAAGTTCTACGACGGAACCATGACATACGGAGGTTACTCGAACAACATGGTGACTGATGAGCACTTCGTTGTTCGAATCCCCGACAACTTACCTCTTGATTGCGCTGCTCCGCTTCTATGTGCCGGGATTACAACTTACAGCCCCATGAGATATTATGGACTTGACAAACCCGGTATGCATCTTGGTGTGAATGGCCTAGGCGGTTTAGGTCATGTGGCTGTGAAATTTGCCAAGGCTTTGGGGCTCAAGGTCACTGTGATTAGTACCTCCCCTAACAAGAAGAAGGCAGCGCTGGAAGATCTCCATGCTGATGCATTTATGCTCAGCACTGACCAAGATCAAATGGAGGTAATTATCGATGCGAAGTTGATTCATATTAATGATATTATCATATATGCACGCGTATAGTGAACTAATGCTGTTTATTGTGACATTATAGGCTGCCACAGGCACAATGGATGGTATCATCGACACAGTTCCTACAGTTCGACCTCTAGAGCCTCTAAATAAGTTGTTGACGACTAATGGAAAAGTTGTTCCCGTTGGTATAACGGCGAAGCCACTCGATCTTCCGGTTCTCACTTTGGACATGGGTTCTCACAAATATATAAATGTAACTATGTTGAGAAACTACATTAATTAACTAATTGGTCTTACAATGCTGGGGATCGATCGACTCATGTATTTTCATTATTGATTATGTACTTGATCGAGCGTTGACAACCACTATGCCATTACAGGAAGGAAGATGGTAGCTGGTAGTGCCATTGGAGGTATGAAAGAGACGCAGGAAGTGATTGATTTCGCTGCTGAACATAACATAACTGCTGATATTGAGGTTATCCTGATTGATTACCTGAACACCGCCATGGAGCGCCTTGTGAAGAAAGATGTCAGGTTTCCATTTGTCAGTGATGTTGAGAACACATTGAAGTCCGACTATAATTAAGTTTTTCATTCAGTTCTATCAATGAGATGATGCATTAATAACTCAACTTATGTACTATGGAGTTCACAATCTTCATATTTCTCAACATATTGTGTGATCAGATTGAGTGATCGAATAAATGAAATCATTTTTATTATTTAAGTAATTAAGATTAACTCTCAGTTGTATACTTTCTAACTCATATCCCCTTGTGTTTGGCACCAAGAAAGCATACGTAGTATATGGGAATTAACTAAAAAAAGCATCCTTTTATATATGTTAGGGAAAATACCCAAATACCCAAAAACAAGGTTTGTAAAGCCCAATTGAATGAAAAACAGTTTCTTTATCTCATTTCAATGTTTCGTAGGAAAAATATGTACCCTACCCTAACTCTCTTTCTCTCGTCTCCCTCATCTCTCATTCTGATTTGCTCTCCTCTCTCTCTCTTCTCTCTTCTCTCTTCTTCTCTCCTCACCATCATCGTTGCACTCCTCTCTCTCTCTCTCTCCTCACCATCATCGCCGCCCTCCTCTTTCTCTGGAGCTCCGATCTCCTACGGCAATGGCTACCGTCCTTGAATCCATCGTCGTTCCTTGCTCCTCTGCTCTGCCTTAGGCCACTCTCTCCCCGATCGCCGCCTCCTCCGTTTCTTCCCGCACCGGCCGCCTCGGATTGCCTCACTTCATTGGCCTCAAGGTCAGGTCCGCTCTTCAGACCTCTCGCTCTGTTGGATCGCTGACTTACGGCCCGGCCCATCGCCATCGGGGCTCTCCTTCTCTATCTCACTGATGTTTCTCCCTCCGCCGCCATACTTCAGCTCATCTACGACCACTCCAGCTCTGACGTCATCCTCACCATTTGCTGCAGCGGAAAGAGCCAGGTCACTCCTAGCCTCTAGAACCTTCTCGTTTGCCTTTTCAAATTTCTATTGTTGTTGTTGTGGTGGTGGTTAGAGGCTTAGAGCTAGGAGGTTTCCGACTGTTGATTTCGTTTGTTTGATGAGAAATCCATGTGAAATCGGACTTGAATTAGCATGGATTGAAATTCCTACGTAGTTTTCTGGATATATACATGTAGTACAGTTTCACGGTGACCAAATTAACGGCGCCGGAGATCTCCTCCTCCCTCTCTCCTCCGATCTCGAAAACACACACTCTCTCTCTCTTGTCAATAACTCGATTATTAGGGGTTAGTAATTGATTATTGAAGGTCAGTAACCAAATTATTAAGGGTCAGTAACTAATTATTAGAGGTCAGTAACTGATTATTGGGGGTCAGTAATTAAATTATTAGGAGTCAGTAACTGATTATTAGGGGATTTTTGGGGTCACTAACTGATTATTAGGGGATTATTGGGGTCAGTAACCAAGTTATTGGGGGTCAGTAACTGATTATTAGGGGTTAGTAACTGAGTTACCGGTGACCGGAGAAAAATTGAGTTACTAGGGGTCAGTAACCAAGTTACCAGTGACCGGAATCCGGCGACCGGGGAAATCCGGCAACTAAAGTCTGTCGACCGGTGACCGGAGTCCGGCGGCCGGTAACCAGAGTCCGGTGAGATTCCGGCCAAATATTCTCTCTTTCATTTTCTCTCTCTATGCATGTTTAAGGAATGAGGGCAAAATAGTCTTAAAATAATATGGTTTGTTAAGACTTTAGTAAAGATTTGTGCATTTGGGCATAAAAAAGATTACCTTATATTAAAATGGGTTAATGAAAAAGATTGTCATTGGAATGAGAAATGAAGGGTTTAAATTAGTAATGGGCATTTTTCTTATATGTTAACAGTGCATGTAATTAGTGTTAATTAGTTGCTAATTGTAATTGCTTAATTAGCTAGTTGATAATTAGGTTAATTAGTCAGGAACTGCACAGATGACATACACGTGTGTTCGACATCACACTCGACGTCATCGATGATCATTCTCAAAAAAAAAAAACGTCATCGATGATTATTTGAACGGTTCAAAGCCTCAAACCCTGAGTTCTGTTTCCAGGGACTCACATTTTGTTACACAACAGTGTTAAGATGAAGATGAACAGATTGCCCAAGTCCACACATCCATTGGGATATATAGCAAGCAGAAACCACTGAGCAGCATGTAGACATATAAAATTTAACGATAAATAATAATCGTTGAATTGTCAAACAACAAGTGGGGCCGACAAATTGCATACGTGGCTCGTGAGTTGGCAAAGTTGAAAAGTCTTCGGAGATGCCACATGGCGACACGCAAATGGTCAGTCAACAACTAAATCGTCGAATCTCGTCTGAAAGCAAATGTTAAATGTCAGCCGTTGATCGAACGTCAATCAAATTAAGTTGGTCATCGGAATGGAAAGTAGACATTTAATCAAATTAGTTATACCTTATCGGTTGTAATTAAATTAATCAATTAAGATTGATTGATTTATTTATGTTAACAATAATAATTGAATTAATCAATTTAAAATTGATTGATTTGGTTATTACCATTAAGGAATGACAATTAAAATGGTGTCTTCAAAACCTACCATAAGTGAAATGGTGTCGACACTATAAATACCCCCTCTCATATCAAGAGGAGGACTTCCGACAATAGAGAGAAAAATCACTCCCGAGAACTCAGAAGTCTCAAAATCCCCCCGAAGAACTATCAAGCTACCAAATAGCCAGTTCTTCACCAAACTCAAATCCCAAATACTCGTCGCGTGATCAACTCTCGTGACCCCTTACGTCTCAAGAACAAGTGCTTGTCACCCTTGAGTCAAATCCATATTCGGAGATAGAATCAGAGGAATTCACAAAGATTTGTAACCCGCATTCATATCAATAAAATTATATTATTCTTTGTACACGTGTTGTTCTGTAATTTGTCACAGATTATTTTGTGTTTACAAAAGTGGCACACCCGGTGGGACCTCTTTGCCTCTCATCTCCTTCTCCGCAAGAAAGTTCAAATCCGTTCGAGCAATGGCCTCCAAGAACACCCAAGCCATCTCGATGAAGAAATCCAAACCAACGACCTCGAGGTCAAGCAGCGAATCCTCTGGTCATGTCACCCGTAGCATGGCAAGGAATCAACCCACAACATTCGTGGCTCTGCCTTCCAAGCCTCGCAAACCAATCATCACCTTGGAGAATCTTGGGGAAAGCAAGCATGTCTCTCGAAGTGAAGAGAGGAAAACTCCGAAGAAACCAAGGGAGCGGTCATCCTCACCTACCTCAGATGATGAATCAAGCACGGCTTCATACCATGGGAGTCCTAATGGCGACGAAAACAACACGTACGGCATGCCGTCGGATGATTCATCGCAACCTATCCACATGCAAGTCATGGTGACAGGCGCGTCCACCATTGAAGAGCAAATAGCCAATCTGATGGGAGCGGTTGAGAAGCTCACCAAAACGGTGGAAGAAAAAGACATGCAAATTGCCGAGCTTTATAGCAAGCTCGAAAATCAAGATGAAGAAAGGAAGGAAAAAGTAGGTGAGAACTCCAAGAATGATGACAAGGACGATGATGGCTCGCTTGGATCCATGTCCTTCCAGCAATTGCAGGACATCATCACCAACTCCATTAGAGCTCAATATGGAGCTCCTTCTCGTGATTCTCTCACCTACTCCAAACCCTACACCAAAAGAATCAATACTCTAAGGATGCCGTTGGGATACCAGCCGCCAAAGTTCCAGCAATTCGAAGGGAAGGGCAATCCAAAGCAACATGTTGCTCATTTCATTGAAACTTGCAACAACGCTGGGACGGAGGGTGACCACCTTGTCAAACAGTTCGTTCGCTCTTTGAAAGGCAATGCCTTTGAGTGGTACACGGACTTAGAGCCCGAGTCTATCGACAGTTGGGACCAAATGGAACGTGAATTTTTAAACCGCTTCTACAGTACAAGGCGTACCGTGAGCATGATGGAACTCACCAACACAAAACAACGAGGAGGTGAGCCAGCAATCGACTTCATCAATAGGTGGCGGTCACTCAGCCTCGATTGCAAGGATCGCTTGTCAGAAGTTTCCGCGGTCGAGATGTGCATCCAAGGCATGCATTTTGACCTGCTATACATTTTGCAAGGAATCAAGCCTCGGACTTTCGAAGAATTGGCTACGCGAGCACATGATATGGAGCTAAGCCTAGCTAGCCACAAGGCGAAGGAGTCTATCATTGACCAACGAAAAGACAAGATCTTCGGAAGCAAGGTTGACAAAACCGCGAAGAAACCAACGAAGGAGTCAATGGCTGTGAATGTCGCTCCAATCAAAATCTCAAACAAGAAAGAGATTAAGAAAGCTGAGCCAACTCGTGCTTATGATAGAAGAAAACGCTCATTAAGCGAGTTGGAGCGAAAGACATATCCGTTCCCAGATACCGACGTGGCAGGCATGTTGGAAGATTTGCTTGAAAACAAGGTGATAGAACTTCCGGAGTGCAAACGTCCAGAAGAAATCCATCAAGTTAATGACCCAAAATATTGCAAGTATCATCGAATCATTAGCCACCCCGTCGAGAAATGCTTTGTCTTGAAGGATTTGATAATGAACCTCGCTAGACAAGGAAGAATTGAGCTAGATGTTGATGAGGTTGCTGCGGTCAATTGCGCCACCATTTCTTTTGGGTCATTTGATCCGATTGAAGTACCTTCCACACCAATGGAAGCGCCATACCACTTCTCAAGAGAGGATGCCAAAGGCGAGAAGTCGGCGGAAGTTAAGCAAGTCCAACAGGTGAATCTCGCTCCTAAGGTTGTTGCTAAAACTGACCAAGGCGTTGATGATGAAGGATGGATACTTGTTACTCGACGGAGAGCACGCAAAAATGTGTCATTAGGCCCACCACCTATGCGGATAAACCGCCAACAACCACGTAAGAATGGTCAAAATCCTGAGAAGAACGAGACAAGGTGTGTTAAGGAGAAGACCACTCCTTGCAAGCTGAGACCTATTAGTCAAACTTTGCCAATAAAGCACATGCCTATGGCACAAGCAAGTATAAGAGTTAGTTCAATGACAACAAGTTGCGAAGGTAGTTCTAAAGATTCTGAGAAGGCTGAAGCAAACAAGGTGAAAACAGATCAAGAAGCGGATGCAAATGAGGTGTTGAAACATTTGGAAGATTTACCTCTAAAACTTAGTCTCTCAGACATGTTGCAGCTACCCGAAGCAATGAGGTGCACATTAGTCCAATTGTTACTCGACGTGGGCAAACATTCCTCGAACATCAAAGAATGTGCGACATGCGTTGCATGTTGCGATGCCGTCCATTTCACGGATGAAGACCTGCAATTGGGTTCTAAGCCTCACAATAGACCTCTTTTTGTGACAGGGTACATACGAGAGCAGAGATTGAATCGCATGCTCATAGATGGAGGGTCCGCCGTAAACATTATGCCAAAATCAACAATGTCGAGACTCGGCATCAACATTGATGAGTTGTCTAAAAGTCGTCTTATGATCCAAGGCTTCAACCAAGGAGGGCAAAGAGCAATAGGCATGATTCGATTAGACATGGACATTGGAGAATTGAAGTCAAACACCTTGTTCCATGTGATTGATGCAAAGACGTCATACAATCTATTGTTGGGACGGCCATGGGTTCATGAAAATGGCGTCGTGCCTTCAACTTTGCACCAATGTTTCAAATTCTATCGCGGAGGTGTGAAAACGGTGGTAGGGGATACCAAACCGTTCACTGAAGCCGAGTCTTACTTTGCAGATTCCAAGTTCTATACGGATGAGGAATCGGTATCAGAAGTCCTTCCAGTTGAAGTCCCCTCCACAGGAAAAGCCACAGAGTTAAAGAAGAAAGAAGCTGAAACTGAAAGCAAAACAAAGCAAGAGTCGCATAAATCTTCATCAGAAATTACGACGTCAAATGCGAAAGAGAAATCCAATCAAGCTGTCCCAATCCTTCGCTATGTGCCAAAATCCAAGCGAAAGGAAGGAGAATCTCCATTTGTGGGGGCAAAACAGCAAGAAAGTTCTCGAAGCTTAGGCGAAGAGGACATAAAATTGTTGAAGGAAACGTCGACATTACCTTTGACGAAGTTGAGCGGCCAAACTCCTACCAAGCAACCATTGAAGGGGTTTGTCAAACCAAACCAAGGCAAAATCGAGCATGGGCCCTTACCCGAAAAAAGAACAAATGAAGGGTTCGACCCCAATGCTTACAAGTTGTTGGCAAAGGCCGGGTTTGACTTCGGTTCACCAAGCAAAGAAGATGACCAAATTATTAGCAAGAAAGCACACGAGCTCAATGAGTCTCAAAAGAAGCTGAGAGAGCAAGGAAACTTAGCGAGAGCAGGTCTTGGTTTTGCCCCAAGCAAGCCAATCAAGATCTCTGGAAGGAGAAAGGGTGCTCAAGCTAGCACACAATACGTTGGTGTTGAAGAAGTAGAAGATGACGTTCCGCAATGTCACCATATCTCTCGCACTTCGGCATTTGATCGTATCTGCCCAAGTTCTCAAAGTACTACTACCGAATCAACAAACAGAGTTTCGGTGTTTGAGCGTGTCGATAGGTCAACAAGTCGAAGCTCAGTCTTCAATCGTCTTGACATCTCAGCTACACGAACTTCAGTGTTCAAAAGGTTGACACAGTCAAATGAAGAAAACAAACAAGTGGAGCCAACTCCTCGAAAGTCGGCACTTGAGAGGATCCAAGCACCTAAAGAACAAGGGAGCAAAAGAAAAGAAGACGTTGGTCAAATGGAAGATAAAGAAATCCGAAGTCTCATCCCATCACGCATGAAAAGACGTTGCATGTTGGAGGTGAATTCGACGGACCAACTTAAAGTGAAGCAACGCACCATCATACTCACCGGTCAAGACAAAGAAGGCGATGGTACTAGTGACGATGAAGGTGATATTGTTCAATGTGCTTATCACATTACCGTAGCGGAAGTGGAAGCTTATGAAGAGGATGACCATGAGGGCTCCGAATATGAAGTGGAGGCAGCTCCTCCAGAACTTGAAGATGGGGTGAAAGCTACAGTTGATGAACTTAAGGAGCTTAATTTGGGGACAGAGGAGGACCCAAGACCAATATTTGTGAGCGCTTCATTAAGTCCCCAAGAAGAGAAGGAGTACTATGACTTGTTGCTCGAATATAAAGATGTCTTCGCTTGGACTTACAAAGAAATGCCAGGTCTTGACCCTAAAGTAGCAGTTCATCGATTAGCTGTTAAACCGGAGGCTCGACCCATCAAGCAACTGACACGACGTTTTCGAACAGAGGTGCAAACCCAAATTGAAGCAGAGGTTGACAAGTTGATCGCTGCAGGCTTCATCAGAGAGGTCCAATATCCCAAGTGGATCGCAAACATTGTCCCAGTTGAAAAGAAGAATGGACAATTGCGTGTGTGCGTAGACTTTCGTGACTTGAATGAGGCGTGTCCGAAAGACGATTTCCCTTTGCCCATCATCGAACTCATGGTGGATGCAACCACAGGTCATGAAGCTTTGTCTTTCATGGATGGATCGTCTGGCTACAACCAAATAAGGATGGCATTAGAAGATGAGGAGTTAACTGCATTTCGCACTCCCAAAGGCATTTATTGTTACAAAGTCATGCCATTTGGATTAAAGAATGCTGGTGCAACGTACCAACGCGCCATGCAGAAAATCTTTGGAGACATGCTTCACAAGTACGTCGAGTGCTATGTTGATGATTTGGTTGTCAAGTCAAGAAAAAGAAGTGATCACTTGCAGGACTTACGAAAAGTGTTCGACAGATTACGCAAGTACCAACTCAAAATGAACCCATTGAAGTGCGCTTTTGGCGTGAGTTCAGGCAAGTTCCTTGGATTCATTGTGAAGCATCGGGGCATTGAAGTAGATCGATCGAAGATTAAGGCCATTCAAGAAATGCCAGAGCCAACAAATTTAAAAGAATTAAGAAGCCTCCAAGGAAAACTCGCGTTTATCAGACGGTTCATCTCAAACCTCGCTGGTCGATGCCAACCTTTTAGTCGACTCATGAAGAAGAATGTGCCTTTCGTGTGGGATGAGGCATGTCACAATGCTTTCGAAAGCATTAAAAAATACTTGGCTAATCCTCCAGTGTTGGGTGCACCCATTCCTGGGAAACCTCTTATCCTCTATATCGCAGCTCAAGAAAGATCACTTGGAGCACTTCTATCCCAAGAAAACGAGGAAAAAAGGGAGATGGCCTTGTACTATTTAAGTCGAACTCTCACAGGAGCAGAATTAAATTATTCTCCAATAGAGAAGACATGTCTTGCTCTCATCTTCGCCATCCAAAAGTTGAGGCATTACATGCAAGCTTACACAGTGCATTTAGTGGCACGAGCTGACCCAGTCAAGTTTGTTATGTCTAAACCAGTCTTATCAGGACGAATGGCAAAATGGGCATTGCTCCTCAATCAATACGACATCGCCTATGTACATGCCAAGGCAGTTAAAGGCCAAGCTGTGGCTGACTTTCTAGCGGACCACCCGATTCCTGCAGATTGGGAGATTTCAGATGACTTGCCGGACGAGGAAGTCTTTCTTGCAGAAGTTCTCCCCACTTGGAAGATGTTCTTCGATGGATCTTCGAGAGTAGATGGAGCAGGGGCTGGTGTTGTCTTCGTCACCCCACAAAAGCAAATATTGCCATATGCCTTCACTCTCGGTGAATTGTGTTCCAACAATGTTGCGGAATACCAAGCTCTCATCATGGGGTTGCAAACAGCCTTCGAAATGAAAATTGCAAATCTAGAAGTGTATGGAGATTCGAAGTTAGTAATTGATCAACTGCTAACTAATTATGAAGTCAGGAAAGAGGATTTGGTTCCTTACTTCCGTCTCGCTACCCAACTCTTGAAGGGTTTTGATGCTGTTACACTAGTACATGTGCCAAGGAAAGAAAATCAAATGGCGGACGCCTTGGCCAATCTAGCAGCAACTTTGGCATTATCAAATGATGAAATTGTGGACCTTCCAATTTGCCAACGATGGGTTGTATCAACAGAAATCGTCCCATTGTGCGAAAATTCCAATGTAGTGTCCGTCTATGCTATTGACGTCGAAGATTGGAGGCATCCTTTGATCGACTACATTGAGCATAACAAGCTACCTGACGATCTAAAACAACGGACGGATATCAAACGAAGAGCCCCACGTTTTTTCTACTACAAGGAGACTCTTTATCGACGATCATTTGATGGGTTACTCCTTAGGTGTTTGGGAAAAGAAGAGGCGTCCAAAGCCATGGAAGAGGTTCATTCGGGAGTATGTGGAGCTCATCAATCAGGTCCTAAGTTGCACTTCCAAGTGAGACGAATGGGTTACTACTGGCCCACAATGGTCAAGGATTGCATGGAGTACGCACAGAAATGTCAAGCTTGTCAATTCCACGCAAACTTTATCCATCAACCGCCTGAGCTATTGCATCCTACAATCGCTTCACACCCGTTTGATGTCTGGGGGATGGATGCTGTGGGACCCATAACTCCGAAATCCTCTGGCGGCCACATGTACATTTTGGCAGGCACGGATTCCTTCTCGAAGTGGTCAGAGGCGGTACCACTTAAAGAGATAAAGAAAGAGACTGTTGTAGACTTCATCAAGACATGTATTATTCAGCGGTATGGTGTGCCACGTTGCATCATCACAGATAACGCCAAGTACTTCTCAAATAGTGCTATGCAAAAACTTAGCGAGAAGTATCACTTCAAGCTACACTTTTCTTCGATGTACAATGCACCAGCAAATGGTTTGGCGGAGGCATTCAATAAAACACTCTGCAACATCTTGAAGAAGACCGTCAGCAAGTCACAAAGAGATTGGCATGAGAAGATGGGCGAAGCATTGTGGGCGTATAGAACGACATATCGAACCGCCACAAATGCCACACCTTACTCTCTAGTGTATGGTGTTGAAGCTGTCTTGCCGTTAGAGAAACAAATTCCATCATTGAGGATTGCTTTGCAAGAGGGCCTCACAAATGAAGAAAATATCAAGTTACGACTTCAAGAGTTGGAAGCCTTGGATGAGAAGAGGCTTGATGCGCAACAACATTTGGAATGCTACCAAGCTCGGATGTCACGTGCCTTCAACAAAGGGGTTCGACCTCGAATTTTTCAAATTGGCGACTTGGTCCTTGCTGTACGCAGACCCATCATCATGACACATAAGACCGGTCCCAAGTTCAAATCAAAGTGGGATGGCCCTTATGTTGTCAGCGAGGTCTACACCAACGGAGCCTACAAAATCGTGGCTGAGGACGGCTTAAGAATTGGCCCAATCAACGGCAAGTTCTTGAAGAAATACTACGCTTGAGACAAGTGAAGACTGCTCCTAGCCTGCACGAGCCTAAACTGCACAAGGCACCCAAAAAAAAAGAATAATAAAATGTCCGATTGAGGTGAAAACCCGAAAGGGCAGTTCAACCACAAAAAATAAGGATGTTAAAAAAAAAAAAAAAAAAAAAGGTTCATCGTCACCACCATCCATACCATAACCCTTGAACTACGTGATGACTTGATTCCTTCTTATGAAGGATACGTAGGCAACTTGAGAATCATATTCTTGAGTTCAGTCACATCAAAATAAAATAAAGGGTTTGTTTACCAATGGTAAAATATAATTCTTTATTGCATAATAAGTTATTGGCAAAGTAACTTAACATAAGCAAATTGCATAATAAGTTCTCGTTGTCAAAAAATTGACTTATTACAAGCATTAAAAAGCCAAAAAAAAAGAAGATCCTAAACTGCTAGAGATGACTAGTCCTTCACATCCAGGTGAGACCCTTGAAGCTGTTGCGTTGCTCTTCAAAAACGTCTCCCAACTTCTTGACTTTCTCGAGCTCCTCGGCAGTCACCTCCATTGTTTCCTTGATTCGAGCCTTTTCATTCTCGAAATCAGCAAGTTGTTTATCATGGCGAAGGAGAGTCGCATCCGATGAAGATATTATCTGTTCCAACCTTTGTTGCTCTTTCTTCAAGTTCTCCAATGCCTCGATGGCGGTCTGGCGTTTATCAAGGTTGGCTTGGCGGAGTTTGGTTAATTTCGCGATGTTAGATTCTGCATGAGTCAAATGATGATCGGATGAGCCTGTAGGAGCTTTGTGTGAACATGCAAGTCTTGCTGCGTTGTATTGGGTAGCACTTGCCATCAAGCGGTCTACTTTGTCTTTTACTGATGAAGGATCAACCCCATAAATTTGAAGCTCATCTATAAGCTCGTCAATATCTCCTTTCTTGGAAAGAATAGTCCTCAACGAGTAATTCGTTATGATCCCCTCAATCTGTTCACAGACTTGACTTGCTGCTTGCATGCGAATCTTACGAAGTCCTTGACTAGTATCCACGACATCAGCTGCACCATGAGTGACTTCAGAGAGTGTCATTTTGTTTAAAGGCTTTGGAGAAGTCTCAGTTGCATATAAATCTGCGCATAAATCCCACAAATTGAAGTGTTAATATTCAAAAAAAAAGAGAAAGTGAAATGGAAAAGGTACCGGTCCAAATGTACCTTTATGACCAACTTGTTGCAATTCATTCTGGTCATTGCATGTTACGTCCTTGGAAATAGAATGAGTTTTAAGCACTTCAGTCGACGGGACACGAATAGCATCTGAGCAAGCTTCATCTTCAAATAGTGGATGTCCATCCAACTAAGAAAAAGACGAAAAAAAGAGATAAATGGAGGGGATTCAGCAGTCATATATACATACATGTATATATAAAGTAAATAAATGCAAATACCTGAACATGTCGCGGTGTGGACTGAGGAGAACCGGGAACGTCACCAAGAAAGTCAGTGTTGAGGGGAAACTCATTGTTGGGATCAAAAAAAGTGGAGCCAAGGTCAAGTTCAATTCTTCGACGCTTAAAGTTCACGTTCCCGGAACTGCTACTCTCACTAGACCTCTTTGCTGGGGCCTCAATTCCTTTCAGCTTCAGCTTAAGACGACTTCCACTAACATAAGGGTCAGACGAGTCACCATTACCTTCCAAGAGTTGTGTTTGAGTAGGGCGAGTATTACTTGGGGGCAACGCCTTGATGGAAGATGCATGAGGGTTGTTGTCAAGTTCAGCTTCACGAGGAACCACTTTCTGACGAGGCGGTGCCGTGCGAGTGACAATCTTGTCTTCTTTCACTTTTGGAGGCTTGTGCTGTGACCCGCCAACAGGCATTTCTGCTGTAGTTTTCTTGGGCGTGGAACAATATACTTTAGACCACCATTCAACATAACCACGAGTCACCATATACTCTGTTAGAGCACTCTCAGGCGGCAACGTCAATGTGCTTCCTGTCTCGCGTTTAGTAAGGCTTTCCCAATGCCAATACATCAGGGATAATGCGCCCGTGCGAGTGTCCTTTTTAAGGCCTCCTGGAACATCTTGAACATAACCAAACTGTCGGCTGAAGCGGTGAGGACTGTAGGGTTGAATGACTCGTCGATTGTCTTGTCTAAGAGTAAGAAGTCCGGATCGAAGGCAGATGAGGTAGACGATGTCTGGACGGCTAATGTTCTCGCGATCAACGATCACTTTGCGCTCCTTATGGATCATGGCTAAAGTGTCCATTCCCACATTACTACACGCATTGAATAGAGAACGAGCTTGTGCATCTCCAAAATGCTTGGCCGAAAATGCCCCTGAAAAATGAACCATGCTCGGTTCAAAGTTGTCAGGAAGAGGAGAATAAAAATGGGTGCCGAAGTACTCTGCCAACCACGCATACACGTAGTGGAAGGGTAATGTGGCCGAGCAATTCCCTGGGTCCTTGGAAGCGGAAATCTCGTTCAAGCCTTGATAAATGTTGGCCAACACAGGTATCGCTAGACAAAATTGATAACCTTGAGACATTTTGCTGGCGACTTTAAACACACTGGGTCGAATTAAGCCCATGTCATCCATAGGAAAGACGAATAGACACAACCAGCACGCGTAAAATGCAGCTAAGTAAGTGGACTCTATGTCTTCGTCATCTACGCCCAAGTCCTCAAACGGTGCAGAGTCTTCATCAGTCCGAGCTTGAACCTCGTGGATTTCGCCAGATGGGTTGTATGTGTTTTGAGGTGCATCTTTCTTGTTTCGTACACTCTTGGTAGGTGGCCTCTTGTATCTCACGCTTCCTTTGTACCAGTACTGGATCCACGACACGATCTTCACCTTCTGTCCTTTATCATCCTTGCAAAGCTTATGGTATGCGAGAAATAAGAACTTGCAACTCTTGGGAATGACCGGTTCGCCTCCTTTACTCTTGGCAGAGAATTCTTCGATAGGCGGAACGACTTCGTCGTAAAACCTTCCAGTGATGGGCAAGCCGCAGATATATGTCAAGTCCCTCAAAGAAATGGACATTTCGCCACATGATGTGTGAAGAGTATTCGTGTTGGGGCACCAATACTCGCAGAAGGCCCGCACCACAGGTGCGACACGGTCATAGCTAAAGAGCGATGCAAACACCGCTCGGTAGAGGCCAGTTTTGTGGATGAGATCTCCATTTCGGCTTAAGATGTCTTCTAACCACTCCCAATA
Organism: Fragaria nilgerrensis; assembly: GCA_010134655.1. Classification (NCBI taxonomy): domain Eukaryota; kingdom Viridiplantae; phylum Streptophyta; class Magnoliopsida; order Rosales; family Rosaceae; genus Fragaria; species Fragaria nilgerrensis. The sequence continues at coordinate 13,619,272 of CM020977.1, forward strand.
ACGTTCCGTGTAGGAGAAGGCTCCGTTGGCACGAAACCCACTCCATTGCACTGAACCATTGAACATGCGGTCGCTGAGAAGTACAAACGGTGTTTGAGGAGCATTCTGATCATGATGGGCAGACTTCAACATCCATACATCTGCGCTTCGCTTCTCGCTGGTGGATTTGGTTGGTTGAAAGGTGGCTAGCGAGCGTGATTGTTGGAAGGTCCATCGCGGAATATGACCTGAACCGTCGTAGGATGGTGTCTCGATGGCATGCGGCCCAGTCAGTGAAGGATAGGTATATAAGGTGGTGCCATCACTTTGAACGTCGTTGGCGTCTTCAAGGATAGTGATTGTGCCCTTCTTGAAACTCTTGAAAAATGCCATGTGGAGCGGTGTGCGTCTACGCAAAGCCTAAACGCTTTGAGCGATTAATCCCACGTCTAAGAGGTGGAAGAAATCAAGCGGTTAGGTGTTTACGTTCTTCAAATTGTCTTTAAGGTACGCAAAACCTAAACACTTTTGAGCGACTTATCCCACGTCAAGAAAGTGGAACAAATCAAGCGGTTAGGTGTTTGCGTTCTTCAATTACCACCGTAATTCTGAAAAAAAAAAAAGGATCAGTATTGTGCTATTGTAAAAAAAAATATGATGACAGAAGGAAGTAAAAAAAAAAAAAAAAAAAAAAAAGAAGGTCTTATGCTGATTTCTTCACTACCCACGTGATAGCCATCATCTATTCTAATCACTAATGTTGTTATTGAAAAGCATGGGAGCATGTCATGTCGGATAGGTATTAAGAAATTTACACTTACAGACAACCTCGCTCTTGCTACAGTGTGATATTGAAGAAGGCCTCTTCCATGTACCGTGCTTATCAAAAAAAAAAAGTTCCTTTACTGCTCTGCTACAAGTGGAGGTAACTCTTTGCGTCTTGAAGACGAGGCAACCGAGCTCTGCGTTCTGTGAACTACGAGGCTACGAATCAAAATCAACAAGGGGATCAGTAAGATAAATAACTTTGAGAACTAGAGCGATCAAATCAGGGAGAAAGAAAAGAAATAGCAAGATATCAGGGTGACGGCGATGAAGACCTTGAGGCTGTCAAGTTGGGATGAGAATGTATTCAAACCGAGACCCTCAATTTATATTCAATCGGTAGGGTTTGGTGAGTACGTAATTTCCTTGTTGAAATCATAAAACTATAAAGGGAATCAAAGATTTTCACGCCATATGGTGCCAAGCTATTTGATGTCTGAAATGATTGATTGTGAAAATCTTTTAAACGATCAATCAAATCGGGGAAGGAATATATCCAAGGTTCCTTTCTATATATGTTTGGTGCTCAGAAATCTTTACCGAATCAAATAAAATATGTAGGAATCCTTGCAAATTTAAGGAATCTCTACGAAATTTAGGTGTCCTATAAATTTAAGGAAGTTCTACAAAAATAGGGAATCCTTACAAATTTAGGAATCCCTACAAATTTGGGAATTCCCACAAAATTAAAAGAATTCCCTGCACACATTGGAGTTCAAGGAGTCGGCCCAAAATCGTCCACAACAAAAGCATGGACTTCAAGTTGCGCCTCCGGCACGTGACAGCGACATGACTGCGACGCACCTTGAAGTGGGGGCATTTGTAGACATATAAAATTTAACGATAAATAATAATCGTTGAATTGTCAAACAACAAGTGGGGCCGACAAATTGCATACGTGGCTCGTGAGTTGGCAAAGTTGAAAAGTCTTCGGAGATGCCACATGGCGACACGCAAATGGTCAGTCAACAACTAAATCGTCGAATCTCGTCTGAAAGCAAATGTTAAATGTCAGCCGTTGATCGAACGTCAATCAAATTAAGTTGGTCATCGGAATGGAAAGTAGACATTTAATCAAATTAGTTATACCTTATCGGTTGTAATTAAATTAATCAATTAAGATTGATTGATTTATTTATGTTAACAATAATAATTGAATTAATCAATTTAAAATTGATTGATTTGGTTATTACCATTAAGGAATGACAATTAAAATGGTGTCTTCAAAACCTACCATAAGTGAAATGGTGTCGACACTATAAATACCCCCTCTCATATCAAGAGGAGGACTTCCGACAATAGAGAGAAAAATCACTCCCGAGAACTCAGAAGTCTCAAAATCCCCCCGAAGAACTATCAAGCTACCAAATAGCCAGTTCTTCACCAAACTCAAATCCCAAATACTCGTCGCGTGATCAACTCTCGTGACCCCTTACGTCTCAAGAACAAGTGCTTGTCACCCTTGAGTCAAATCCATATTCGGAGATAGAATCAGAGGAATTCACAAAGATTTGTAACCCGCATTCATATCAATAAAATTATATTATTCTTTGTACACGTGTTGTTCTGTAATTTGTCACAGATTATTTCGTGTTTACACAGCATTCTGAGCAGCATTTTGTTATTCTAGCTTTCTCTTCGTTTTCTTCCTCTGTTCTTCTTCTCTTTCTCTGTTCTTTAGCTTAGGGGTTAAGCTTATCACCGCGACCTCGATTTGTAACACACAGAAGTACAGCATCATCCTTCAACTCTTTTCTAGAACGGTTTGGCAAGTCTCCAAGAACCACTGAGCAGCAAAGAAATCTAGATGGGTCCTAAACTCCTAATTACTTAAAGTATTACAGAGGTTTAAAAATAAAAAGAAATTAGTATAAAATTTAAGTTGATCAGTTTCTTTGTCTGCCGATCAATTAATACAGATGGCTTTAGGCTAACGAATGTTCAACTTATTGCTTGGTTGATCTCGTCCTCTAATTGTGGCTAGTTCGTTCATACACAGTAGTGCAGAATCGCTCACGGATTAAGAGTTTAAGACCACCATAACTCCACAACACACCCAAAACTCTGGGCTGAGATCATTTGGGTAAATTGGAACACGTACGTTTCAGGTAGCGTGTGCTCTAATCTTGTAGTGCATGCAGGCGTCGACGGTTTGCTCCAATCCCATCTCATTTTTTTGCGGCAACGTACACATAATTCTTTCTTACGTGTTATCACGCTTCATTTGAAACATGAGAGTAAAAAGCACGATTTTCTGAATTAATCAACCATACACTACCAGGATCAGCACTTTAGCCGACGAAAATGTTTCGTCGGCCTGTTAGCTTAATTCGTCGGCTAAGATCTTAGCCGACGAGCCTTCGTCGGCTATAGTTTCGTCGGAAAAGGGTTGTCGGCGATGACTTTAGCCGACGAAACTAGACACCGTCGTCGGCTATTGTACCAGTATTTAGCCAACGAACTCTTTTGTCGTCGGCTTTTGTTCATGTATTTAGCCGACGACTATCTTTCGTCGGCTATTGTTCCAGTATTTAGCCGACGACACAAGACGTCATCGACTTTAGTCCAAGAATGAGCCGACGAAAAAAAGGTCGTCGGCTATTGTCCGAGACAATAGCCGACGAAACATTTGAAGATATTCGTCGGCTAGAGTATGTAATAAAAAAATTAAAAAATAACTATAGCCGACGAAATATAGTCTGTTTCGTCGGATTTAGAAGTATTTAGCCGACGAAACATGCCATAATTCGTCGGCTAAACCTTATAAAGAAAATTAAAAACTATTATAGCCGACGAATTATGGCATGTTTCGTCGGCTATAAGTCCATTCCAGTAAAAAAAAAAATACGCGAAATTTCTAAATTACCATTCCAAGCAAGCTGCAAAATACACCAAAACAATTTCATATATATAACCAACAAGAAGCACATAAAACTATATAATTTATCAACTACACAAAATTTAGATTGTCTAAATCAATATCCGATTATGGGGCCTACTGCTGAGGAGATTGCGGCGGCTGAGGTAGCGGTATAGGCGTAGGCATGGGCGGAGCTGGAAGTCTATGACGCTGGGCAGCTATAAACTCCTGCATGTACTGGAACATCTGCTGCTGCTGGGCCTGCTGGGGGCATATACCGCGGCAGTATAGGCTCTCTGGTCGGCGATCTGGGCGGCATGAGCGGCAGCCTGAGCAGCTTCCTGTTCCCGTAGTCTCTCAACTTCTGACTCTAGCTGAGTCATTTTGCTGCTGGTCGAGGCTACCTTTCGTTGAAATCCTGGAGTGGTCTTCAGGACCCCCTCGCCCTTCTTTCCTAGACCCTGACAGTAGAGTTGTTTTCTCGCGGTGGGAAGGCTGTGCCCATGATCCTCGTCCCAACCCTCGGATCCGAAGTGTCGATCCGGGACATGGCTTCGAACATCTCTTCCTCCTGCATGTCCGGCCATGTCTCCCTCACTATAGCACTCATCACCTCGTCACTAGCCTCCCTCACCTTCGCCTAATCGGATAGGAAAAAAATGATTAATTAACATTTTGACATATATATAAGTAAAATTAAAAATTTTAAAACGTAAGATGACTTACAATATCCTCCTGCGAGTCAGATATGCCTTCTCGTACGTATAGACGTACCGGTTGACTTCTGGATGTTCCCTGGCCGCCTCGTCCATGAAGACAGCGAACGGTCTAGAACCGGCATGATGGTTCCTTGTGTTGCGTTGCCGGTTCTGAGCGTTCGCCCGGGAAACGGCCTTCAAAGAAAAAAATAAACTATTAATAAAATATTTAAAAACGGACGTACTTAATGACAAATTAACTAATTAATTTTTTCAAATACCTGTTTACGAGGGTTGTTGAATTCTGATGTCAGAAGCCAACGCCACTCGTACTCCCTGTACTGGAACTCAGCAGGGGTACCAGAACGTGCGTTCCCGTGCGTAGTCCAGTGGGTCCGCAACTCGTTCTTCCACTCCTTGTACCTACAGATACAATAAAAATATTAGAAATATTATTAATATCACATACAATTTTTTTTTCATTAACTTCCCAACGTACCTTCCCCCATGCACAACGTCTGCCCAGCTGTTCTTCAGGTGCTCGGGAACGTCAAACCACACATGTATTTAACCGTTTATTAGTTTAGTTTTTCAAGAAATCAACAATGTAATACATAATATTATTGAGGCATTTTGTAAACTCACCGACATCGCATTGTGGACCATGTCCTTAACCTCCTGCGGGACCTCGCCCCAGTCTGACCACAACATAGGGACTCTATCCCTAATGAGCGCTCCCACGCGGCCGGAGTACGTCCTCGACTTCCCGCCCGATACTATGTGGCCATCCCTGTCAGTATCGATGACGATCTTCCCTGAGGTAGTGACGGTCTTCTCGAGAGCCTTTCATGTGACTGGGCCTATCTTCTTCTTTGTCGGTTTCGCTCCGACGGTGCCTATCACATGATAAACCAAATTGATTATTAAAATCGGAGACCCTTTATTATTAATTATAAGAAAACAAATCATTCATCTTTCATTACCTGAGGGCGATGCGGCGGACGCGACGGATTCCGTCTCTGTCGCCGATGATGATATCCTCGCGGAAATAAAAGGCGTATCAAAAGGCATGAACCGGTACGCCGCTGATGGAGCCACTGGCTGGGGCAGTGAGTGAATAAATCGGCATCCTTGAGCCATCGACTGCGGTAAGGCCGGTATCATCCGCGGAAGGAACAGATGAGGCGGGGCATCTGTACCCCAGATGACCCACCATCCGAAGCAGTAGGACCCGAGTTGGCGCCCGGGGATCTTAGGCATACGGGGTGCAGACACCTCTGTCTGGGTCTGAGGCCACAACTCTCTCGAGGAATGAGGGACGCCCCGCTGCCTCGATGAAAGGGCACCGAAGGCTGCCTCGAGGAATGGGGAAACGCTCGGCGGCTGCCTCTGCGCCGTCTCCAGAAGGGTCGCATGTCTGGCTGTCATGTGGCCCCGAAACAACGTTTGAGGGTTGCTAGAGGTTCCCTCAGACGATTCGGACCTTTGGCCCTTCGAACCCTTCGTCGATCTAAAATTACCGCTCATCCTGTTTAAAATATTAATTTGAATTAAGGCTGAGGAAGAAAATCATGAAACTTAATAACGACACACCACACGAAATCATACACAAAATCAATAGGCATCGAAAATATCCACAATATTTCAGCAACCATATATTAAAACTTGCATAATCCAATCCACAATCCACAATCAACCATATATTCATCATAAACCAATTCATAATATCAATACCGCATAAAAACCCTAAATTCCCAAATTCGAAACCTAGAATAACATATCGAAATAAAAATCAGAGGATTACACCACCTGGTGAGCGACGAGCAGGCGAGCAGGGGAGGGGGCAGAGGAGGCGGACCGGGATGGAGGGGGCAAAGGAGGCGAGGAGGTGGAGGAGGCGGAGGAGGCGGAGCCGGCGGAGAGAGGGGAGGGTGAGGGAGAGGGAAGAGGGCGACCGGGAGAGAGAGGGCTCGCGGAGGCGGAGGTGGTGGAGGAGGCGTAAAAAACTTTAGGGTTTTTTCGTTTTTTCTCGCGTTGTGGAGGCTGTCGAGCGCTTGGTTTAGCCGTATACCCTATACCTTTAGCCGACGAAATTTTTACCTCGTCGGCTAAACCTTTAAATTCGTCGGCTAAAATATGAAATTCGTCGGCTTAACCATTGAAATTCGTCGGTTAACCTTTGAACTTCGTTGGCTAAACCTATGAATATCGTCGGCTATAAAGTACTTTTTATACATTCGGCACAATGTGATTGTGATGATCAAACATGAGAAACGAAAATACGACCGTCAGATCTGACCATCATTGTCACATCCCGACCCGTAAATTTTATCTTATTTACTAGCTTGATTATAATAAGAATTTTTACCGTCTTCGATATTGAGTTATAGTTTAATTGGTCCCTAGAGGGGGTTTGAGGGACGATTATTTCGGAGAGTTATTCGTAGGAGAAAAATGTAACGACGGTTAAAATGGTAAATTTAGCTAGTAAAAGGTAATTTTTATTAGGCTATTATTTTTGGTTTCTCTCCCCGACGCTCTCTCTCTCTCTCTTCCCGCTCCGGCTCTTGTCCGCCGCCGTCCGACCACCGTTCGCCATCGCACCGGTCCCAAAAGGTCGGCCATCAACCTAGCTTCCATTCTAGACCGGTGACAGCCGCCCTAGCTCCGCCGTGAAAGAGTAGTGCCGCCCGAAAAGCTCGGCTGCCGTGTTACCTCCGTCGCCGGAACTCCCTCCTCCGGCCACCAATCCGGGCAAGCTTGGTACGGTTTTGTAGCTCTCCTCCCCTGCAACAACCCTTCCAAAGGCTCACTCCCTCTTGAGCTCGGTAAGGAGAAATTCAAAGTTGAAATTCTAGGGCTTTTAGGATATTTTCGTTCAATTGACCTAGTTAGGCTTGAAGTTAGACTTAGTGATAGTTATGAAAGTTGTTGGATGTTGAGAGGAAGCTACTGTTAAAATTTAGTAGAATTTGGACGTCCCCGAATCGGCCTCGGCCGCCGGCGCCGCCGTTTTGGGGTTTTGTATAATTTAAATGTGTAATAATTAGAGGAATTAATGGAGTGAATTGTGGAATTTTCGGATGAGTTTTGAATAGGTTTGTGAATTTCTGAAGTTTGGTATTTTGGCGGTTAAATAATGTAAAATCCGGCCGTAGGATTTAAATCAATTTCTGGGAATGTTGTATTTACGACTGCCGAGTATGGTATTAAAGTTTGGATCGTTTCGATTTAAGAATATCGAAGTTAGGCAATGATGAGCGTATTTATGGCTCACGATTAATTTTACCTATTTTATCAATACTGGATTTTAGTTGGTAAATTAATTATATATTTGGAACAAGACGTGAGGAGGCCCGAGCAGAAGAAGCCTCGGAGCGTCATCAGGCTTACGCCTAATTTGTGAGTGGACCTTGTTTTAAATAAAAAGCATGCGATGAATGATTTTATTAATCATTTATTTTTTCTGATGAGATTTATTAATTTCTCGCCTATTTGACTATTTTTCCTCCTTTGGAGAGATCCGAAAATGAGATTTTCGGGGGATATATATATTTTGGATATTATGAATTTAGTATGTATATAAATGCTAGCTAGCCATACGTGCTTGGTCCGTCATAATGAGGTAAAATACCATTATGGCATGGCGTGAATGTTAGACACAAGCGTCATAGCCTTATATGAAAACTACTTTGTTTTTTTGGTTTATTTAGGTTTCATATAGAGAGTCCACACGTATATATACACCGTCCTTTTCGGTCATAATGAGGAAAAATACCATTAATGCGCAACGTGAGCGTTAGACGCCAGCGTTGTAGCCTTGTATGAATTTCTATTTTTCTAAATTGTTTTTAGGATTCATACAAGAGTCTGACGAGTGTAAATACATACGAATATATGTTTATATATAGTTTAGCCAGAGAGGCTCCATTTTATTTGAGTTTGTGACTAGCCAGTGCTAGTCGTGAAATTGCCAGTTTATGAGTTGAGCACTTTTAAGCTGCCGCATGCAGTATATTTTCTATGAAATTAAAATGGGAATGCATAAATAGTTTGTTATTAAATTATTTTTGTCCACTCACTTTAACGTTATTAAATGTCTTCCCCTGGGCCCTTCGTTTTAAAATGCCCAGTCTGCAGAGTTCGGATTGGATCTAGTAGGAGACGAGGCATAGTCACCCGTATCTCCACCACCTTTCACCAGTAGGTTACCTGTTTAACCTACCTGTGTTTTCTTACTTCCGCTAGTGTCTAGTAGCTCTGAATACTTGGGTTTAATGTATATATTTTTGGTTGTGGGTGAAGACTTGTTGATATTTTAGAATATTTGACGGATGATGTATATTATCTTAGATAATGTTTATTATCTTGTTGGTGGGGATTGTTTTTGGGGAGCACGAAGGCTCCAGAAGTTAAGGTTGGATTTGGAACTTTTAGACCTGTTTGCAGGTTTCTATTGGAAGGTTGTCCATTTTCAAGGGAGGTTGTACCGAATTTTGCGGTAAATCTTTCTTTGAAGGTGGTCCTCGCACGATTTACTCCGGGTTCAGGGTGAAATTCGGGGCGGGTCGTGTCAATAATGATAAATACATGTATGGAAAAAAATTCAACTTGATCCGACAAGGTTAAGGGCTCTATCTGGACGGTTCAATCCGTTAAGTCATACCCCTAAACGCACGGAAAAGGTCATTGGACCGTCTAAATTACGTATTTTGGCCGGACCTTCAACTGAAAATAGTTTCAAACCAATGAGACGCAACAAGTCGTATAAAAATTTTAGGGTTTAGGGTTTAGGGTTTAGCCGACGAAATATTAGGGTATTCGTCGGCCTAGGTTTTAGGGTTTAGCCGACGAAATATTAGTGTATTCGTCGGCTAACCGCATCTTAGCCGATGAATTATGACCTATTTAAGATGATTTTAGCCGACAAAATATACTATAATTCGTCGGCTAAGATGGTTTAAGCCAATGAATTATGGTATATTTCGTCGGCTAAAGTATAAAAAATACATTAAAAAAACAGAAGGTTATGTAAACCATACTAACTTCTTGTTCATATATCACCAAATTCATATAAAATAATAGAAATATGAATTCAACATATGTAAACTATAAAGGTAATACATTCTTTTTTATTACAAATTAATGGATTATGTCCTCTAAATTAAAACTAAGGCTCGTAATCGGAATCATCCGATGAGTCTTCTTCGGTGTCAGAATTAATTTCTGGTAATCTATGCATTTCCTCATCGCCAGATTCTTCGTCTATTTTTTGATTTGGATCAACATCAATAAGCTTTAGGTGTTCATCACGAATTCGCACCGAACGACCCGCTTTAAAATTATTAAGGCGAACGGTAGAGGAGTTAGGAATACCTATTGCGTTTGGCTCTTGATACGCAACATCTTCTTCCTCGTCTTCGGCCTCTCCAAGTGTAGCCGCCCGGTAAATGTTTCAAGGGTACACAAGGTTGATTACTTTCCACACGTCACCCTTAGCAAGGCACTAGTACAAACATAGCCTTTAATGACATCTTGTTAATGGCGTTTTTGACAAAAATGTCATGAATGTTTCATTTTCATGGCATTTCAATCTGAAAACGCCATAAATTATTTGATAATGACAATTTTGGCATTTTTAAAACGTCATAGATAAGTATAAAGAAGATAACGTTTTCCAAACGCCATAAAGTAATATAGACGACGTTTTGTGAACGCCATAATTACATGCTAAATCCATGGCGTTTCTAAACGTCATACTTAGATATAGTTGACGGCGTCCACTAAACGTCATAATTATAAGAGTAAATCCATAGCGTTTAGAAATGTCATGCTTTAGAAAACTATAATTATTTTTAAACCTTTCGTGCCCAAGCCTCTTTAATGATTCACCCATCCCAATTTGTTTTCCTTTTCTTTTACTCTCTCTCTCTCTCTCTCTCTCTCTCTCTCTCTCTCTCTCTCTCTCTCTCTCTCTCTCTCTCTCTCTCTCTCTCTCTCTCTCTCTCTCTCTCTCTCTCTCTCTCTCTCTCTCTCTCTTTTCTTCTCGATCTGGAGCAAGAAGCTGGACAACTCGAGCAAGAAGTAGAACAAAGGTATCTCCCACATATGGCGAGGTCGATCCATCAGTCATATCAACGTTATCTTGCAACAATAAGAAGACGCGGAGTTGCCCTGTATCAAAATTTTCCAGGTTAGGTCTGAAACTTCTCTTGGGTTTTACTCCGATTGGATATTTCATATGATTGGTCTATTTGAATAAAGGTTTCTTGACTTGTTTTACTTTGCCTCAAGGTTTCAGATTAGTATTTTTTTATTTTTTTTTTATGATTTAGGGTTTCAGATTTTTGCTCGGTCTTGAAATTGGGAAGATTATTCTTACTTGTTGGGTAGTATCTCATATTGCATTTCAAAAGATGATTTGGGTTCTAGTGAGGCTTGAATTGAGGAAGGACATATCAATGAAATTTGGGACAAAAATTAGATCTTGTAGCTAATTATTTTGATAACTACCCACAATGTAATTGAATTTATATCTGAGAAAGATATAATAGGTCGTATTGTGGCCAGTAAGTCTACTATTGAATTTTACAGCATCCATGATAATGCCTAATTGCCCATGTTGGTTATTGTACTGGCTGTTATGTTGGTGTACTGAAAATATATTGGTTTCTGAATTGAACTGTCTATTTGATTAATGTTTAAGTTATTGGCTCTCGTATTTTAGTTTACTTTTATCATTGAACAAAGCTTCTAAGCGGATTAATGTAAACCTGATATATCTACGTCTTTTGAAAAATTGATTGAAACGTTTATCAGCATAAATTGACATGAAAAGAGAGTCCTTATTATCTATCTACTACAACAATTGGCTACAAGGAGACAATAGCACCAGAGTCAGGAGGTAACCCCACTTAGTTTTCTACTCTTTTGCTACTGTAATTTTTTTTTCTTCTATCCTCTTTTCTTGTTAAGCTAAATCAGGATTGAATTTTTGGGGTTTTAGGCTGCCTAATATTCTCACTTTGCTCAAAGATACAGCAGGTAATTTCATGTTGTTTACCCTGTAGACTTTAGCCTAATATACCAAAGACTTTTAATTTTCTTTCAAGTACATTGCTGATAGAATGTAGTGCATTACTAAACTTTGAAAACAAGCCCATATATGTTCTAGATAATCTCTCTTTTCTTTGTTTGTTTTCTCCGTGGAATATCTGCAAGTGATACACCTCGAACAGGTACCATTTTATGTATGTTGTTTTACCAATGTGTTCCATTGGATGATTGTGCTTTAATAATTTTATGGAGTATACTACACTTTAAAACAATTTCTTGCCATAATGAAAACTGAACCTGTGGATTGAACTAATTGTCAATGACTTGGGTAGCATCATGCCTAGACATGTATAATGCTTGTCTATTCCCAATAGATTCATCTTCTGTTTGTATTGTGATATCAGAAAACACATAATACTATCAGATATAATTGTGGCGCACTCCAATTTTAGCACTTAATTTTTTTTTTGTCCATATGTCGTGAGTGAAATTGAATATATAGTTGCTGGTAACTAGCATATCTGAATAACTATTCTCATTCAACTGGTACACTGTCACATCCCGACCCGTAAGATTTTATCTTATTTACTAGCTTGATTATAATAAGAATTTTACCGTCTCCGACATTGACATAGTTTAATTGGTCCCTAGAGGGGTTTTGAGGGACGATTATTTCGGAGAGTTATTCGTAGGAGAAAAATGTAACGACGGTAAAAAATGGTAAATTTAGCTAGTAAAAGGTAATTTTTATTAGGGTATTATTTTTGGGGGTGTTAAATTTTTGGATTGGGTTTATATTGGGTTGGAACCAGTTGGGCCAAGCCCAACGGATTTTCTCTCTCTTCCCTCCCGATTCTCTCTCCTCTCTCTCTTTCTCTCCCGACTCTCCCCCCTGCCGGATTTTCTTCTCCGCCGTCCGCCGCCGTCCGGCCGCCCCAGACCGCCGCACCGGTCCCAATCGATCGGCCTCCAACCCAGCTACCGTTCTAGACCGGTGGCAGCCTCCCTAGCGCCGCCGTGAAGGAGAAACGCCGCCCGAAAGGCGCGGCTGCCCTAGGCGTTCCGTCGCCGGAACTCCTTCCTCCGGCCACCATAGCTGGCGAGCCTTGGCTCAAAAGAAAGCTCTCCTCCCGTGCTTCAATCCCTCCAAAGGGCTCCCTCCATCTTCGGCTAGGTAAAGAGGAATCGGTGTTTGAAATTCTAGGGCTTATTGTATGTTTGCGTTCGATTGACATGGTTAGGCTTAGAATTGGAGTTTGTGGTAGTTATGAATGTTGTAGAGGAGGTTGAGAGGAAGGTACTGTCAAATTTTGGTGGACATTGGACGTCGCCGGAGCTGGTCGCCGGCCGCCGCTGCCGGCGGAGCCGCCGCCGGCGCCGCCGCTGGAAAAACTGTTTTAGGTGGAGATTTTTATGAGGAATTTAATGGAATGAGTTTTAGAATTTTCGGACGAATTTTGAATAGGTTTATGAATTTCCGAAGTTTGGTATTTAAGCGGTTAAATAATGTAAAATCCGACCGTAGGATTTAAATCAATTTCTGGGAAAGGTTGTTTATACGACTGCCGAGTATGATATAAAAGTTTGGATCGTTTCGATTTAAGAATATCGAACTTAGGCAATGATGAGCGTAATTATGGCTCTCGATTAATTTTGCCTATTTTATAAATACTGGATTTCAGTTGGTAAATTAATTATATATTTGGAACAGGACGTGAGGAGGCCCGAGCAGAAGAAGCCTCGGAGCGTCATCAGGCTTAGGCCTAATTTGTGAGTGGACCTTTGTTTTAAATAAAAAGCATGCGATGAATGATTTTATTAATCATTTGTTTATTTTGATGAGATTATTGATTTCTCGCCTATTTGATAATTTTTCCTCCTTTGGAGAGATCCCGAAAATGAGATTTTCGGTGGATATATATGTTTTTGGATTTTATGAGAATAGTATGTATATAAATGCTAGCTAGCCATACGTGCTTGGTCCGTCATAATGAGGTAAATACCATTATGGCGTGTCGTGCGTGTTAGACACAAACGTCATAGCCCTATATGAAAACTTCTTTCTTTTTCAGTTTATTTAGGTTTTCATATAGGGAGTCCACACGTATATGTACACTGTCCCTTTTCGGTCATAATGAGGAAAAATACCATTATGGCGCAACGTGAGCGTTAGACGCCAGCGTTGTAGCCTTGTATGAATTTCTATTTTTCTGAATTGTTTCTAGGATTCATACAAGGAGTCTGACGAGTGTAGATACATACGAATATATGAATATATATGGTATAGCCTGAGAGGCTCCATTTTATTTGAGTTTGTGACTAGCCAGTGCTAGTCGTGAAATTATCAGTTTATGAGTTGAACACTTTTAAGCTGCCGCATGCAGTATATTTTTCTATGAAATTAAAATGGGAATGCATAAATAGTTTATTATTAAATTATTTTTGTCCACTCACTCTAACGTTATTAAATGTCTTCCCCTGGGCCCTTTGTTTTAAAATGCCCAGTCTGCAGAGTTCGGATTGGATCTAGTAGGAGACGAGGCATAGTCACCCGTATTTCCACCACCTTTCACCAGTAGGTTACCTGTTTAGCCTACTTGTCTTTTCTTGCTTCCGCTAGTGTCTAGTAGCTCTGAATACTTGGGTTTAATGTATATATTTTTGGTTGTGGGTGAAGGTTGTTTATATTTTAGAATATTTTCGGATAATGTATATTATCTTAGATAATGTTTATTATCCTGTTGGTGATGATTGTTTTTGAGGAGCACGAAGGCTCCAGAAGTTAAGGTTGGATTTGGAACCTATAGAAGTGTTTGCAGGTTTTTATTGGAAGGGTTGTCCATTTTCAAGGGAGGTTGTACCGAATTTTGCGGTAAATCTTTCTTGGAGGTGGTCCCCGCACGATTTACTCCGGGTTTAGGGTGAAATTCGGGGCGGGTCGTGTCAGTTGGTATCAGAGCTTTAGGTTTCCTTTTCCTGCTTCCTTGTCACTATCATATTTGCCTAAGTACCACATAGTGTCTATAGAGTGATGATCCGTCCGCGGCGGATTCATTGGCATTTTATGCTTTTGGTGCTATGTGTTATTGGGTATGTGTGATAGTTGAGTTAGTTTTGTTTATGGACTCCTAAATATTTTCTTCCTCAGGTACTATGCCTCCTAGGCGCCCACGGCAACCCCGTGTGGCTACTTCGACCAATGCCAATGAAGGCCATGAGGTCAGGGGATTGGTTGATGATATTGGAAATTTGCTGAGGGATGTCATGGAACGAGCTCCACAACCTCATGCGGTAAAAAGGAGAGAAGTTTATGAGGCTGGAGCCAGAGAGTTCAAGGGTGCCAAGGGACCCCTTGATGCTCATAATTGGGTGGACAAGATGGAAAATGCTTTTACGATCACTGAGTTGCCAGAAGAAAGAAAGGTGAAGATAGCAGTGACTTTTCTGGACGATTCAGCACATCACTGGTGGTCGCTTGCCAGCAGGAATGTTGAGGATGCTCTGAGTATGTCGTGGGAGCAGTTTAAGACTCTTTTCTTGGGGCAGTATTTCAATCATGCCCACCGCAGCAGAATTCAGTCGGACTTCCTGCATATGACGAAGAGGGATAATGAGGGGATCATAGAGTTTCAGGAAAGATTCACTTCCCTGAGCTACCATGTATCATATCTGGTTCCTGATGAGAAGACCAGGATTGAGATGTTTATTGGAGCACTTGGTGGAGTGTATGCCGACAAGATGACGGGGGTAATTTACCCGACTTTTATGGATGCAGTTGGTGCAGCCATGGCCATTGAGTCCAGGGGGACATATGGTGTTCGACCTCGTGATTATGGTGGCCCCAGTCAGGGTCCATCCAAGAAGGCTGCTTCATCATCCGCTTCTGGGTCTTCTGCTGGTAGTGGCAGTAGTGGAGGATCGACCTCTGGTGCTCGGAACAGAAATAGAGGACGTTTCAGGACGCCTTCTCGGAGTTATTTGGGTAGGCAGCAGTCTAGACGGTATGGTTCTAGTGGCAGTTTCCAGGGTGGATCATCCAGTAGCCAGCCTTATTCTTATGGGCAGCAGCAGTTTTCTAGGTGCTATGAGTGTGGTAGTCTGGATCACTTCAGGAGAGATTGCCCATTGTTGGCTCAGAGGACCACCCCTACCCCTACTCAGTCAGTTGGTCAACCTTCAGCTAGAGGTTCTAGTAGTAGTGCCCAGGGCAGTGCTACGATCAGAGGTGGCTCTCAGCGGGGCAGTGGTCAGCGTGGACGTCCCATGACTCGCGCTAGATTGCATGCTATGACCCAGCAGGAAGGACGTACTTCTCCAGATGTCATCATTGGTACGTTATTAATTTTTGGTCAGCCTGCATGTACTTTAATTGATCCTGGAGCCACGCATTCATTCATGTCTAGTAGATTTGCTCTTCATGCCAATGTGCCATCATCGTCTCTTCCAGGCGAGTGGCATGTATCTCTACCCTCTGGTGAGGTGATGAGAATTAATTGGGTATTTAGTGGATGTGAAGTTTTAGTAGAAGGATTTAATTTCAAGGCTGATTTAATTCCTTTAGAAATAGTGGAGTTTGATGTGATCTTGGGGATGGACTTTTTGGAAGCATATAGAGCTTTGATAGATTGTTTTCAGAAAGAAGTGGTGCTTCGAAGTCCAAGTGGATTTGAGGTTGCTTTTCAAGGGGAAAGAGATGTTATTTCGAGTTGCCTTATTTCCGCTGTTGCTGCAAGAAAATTATTAAATAAAGGCTGTCAGGCTTATTTAGCTCATGTGGTGGATACAAGTATGGGAGTTTTGGGAGTAGAAGATATTCCTATAGTAAGAGAGTTTCCGGATGTTTTTCCTGAGGAGTTGCCTGGTTTGCCTCCTGCAAGGGAGATAGACTTCTCTATAGAATTACTTCCCGGAACTATGCCTATCTCTCAGGCACCTTACAGAATGGCTCCAGCAGAGTTGAAAGAGTTGAAGACTCAATTGCAAGAGTTGGTAGACAAGGGTTTTGTTCGGCCTAGCATGTCTCCTTGGGGTGCTCCGGTATTGTTTGTTAAGAAGAAAGATGGCACCATGAGACTATGCATTGATTATAGGAAGTTGAATCAGATCACAGTGAAGAATAAATATCCGTTGCCTCGGATCGATGATTTATTTGATCAGTTGAAGGGTGCTTCTGTTTTCTCTAAAATTGACTTGAGATCTGGGTATCATCAATTACGGATTAAGGAGAGTGACATAGTCAAGACCGCCTTTCGATCACGTTATGGTCATTATGAATTTATGGTGATGCCATTTGGACTTACTAACGCACCTGCTGCTTTTATGGATCTCATGAATAGGGTGTTTAGTCCATATCTTGATCGTTTTGTGATCGTATTCATAGATGATATTTTGGTTTACTCAAAAAGTGAGAAGGAGCATGCCAAACATCTAAGAATAATATTGCGGACTTTGAGGAATTCCCAGTTATATGCTAAGTTAAGCAAGTGTGAGTTTTGGCTAGATAAAGTGGGATTCTTGGGCCATGTAGTTTCGGCTGAAGGAGTTAGTGTAGATTCCCAAAAGGTGGAAGCGGTGTCAAATTGGAGAAGACCTACCACTGTGACGGAGATCCGTAGTTTCTTGGGATTAGCAGGTTATTATCGGCGCTTTGTGCAAGATTTTTCAAGGATTGCTGCTCCTCTTACAAGGTTGACCAAGAAGACTGTTAAATTTGAATGGTCAGATGAGTGTGAGCAAAGTTTTCAAGAATTGAAGAATCGTTTGATTAGTGCTCCTGTTTTGGCACTTCCGGATGATAGTGGGGAGTATGTGGTATTTTGTGATGCTTCTGGACGTGGTCTTGGTGGGGTATTGATGCAGCATGAGCGAGTTATTGCCTATGCTTCCAGGCAATTAAAGCAGCACGAGGGGAATTATCCTACTCATGATTTGGAGCTTGCAGCGGTAGTTTTTGCTCTCAAGTTGTGGAGACATTATCTTTATGGAGCCAAGTGTCAGATTTTTACCGATCACAAGAGTCTTCGGTATGTGTTCACTCAAAGAGAGCTAAACCTGAGACAGAGAAGGTGGATGGAGTTGATTAGTGATTATGATTGCACTATCGAGTATCATCCTGGAAAAGCTAATGTGGTAGCTGATGCTCTTAGTCGAAATCCCTCCATATCCTTATCTCACTTGAGGACAGTTCGTGTTCCACTTCTTAGTGAGTTGCGAGCTACAGGAGTGGATTTGGCAGTAGATGAGGTTGGTGCCTTGGTAGCTAGTTTTCATGTGAGGCCAGTCTTGGTTGATAGAGTACGGGAAGCACAGAATAATGATCCTTCCATAGTTCGATTGATGGAAAGAGCTTTGAGCGGAGCCGCAGCCGATCATTTTTCAGTTAGAAGGGATGGGACTTTATTGTTTAAGAATCGGCTTTGTGTTCCAAAAAGAAATGAAGAGTTGAAGAGTGAAATATTAGAGGAAGCTCATTGTTCCGCTTATGCAGCTCATCCGGGTAGCACAAAAATGTATCGGATTTTAAAAGATTATTACTGGTGGCCAAACATGAAGAGGGAAATTGCAGCTTATGTAAGTAGATGTCTGATTTGCCAGCAAGTAAAAGCTGAAAGGCAGAAGCCTTCTGGATTGCTTGAGCCGTTGCCTATTCCAGTGTGGAAGTGGGACCACATCACCATGGATTTTGTTTTCAGTTTACCTCGTACCCGTGAAGGGCATGACGGTGTTTGGGTGATTGTGGATAGACTCACCAAGTCTGCACATTTCTTGCCAGTGGGAAAGAAGTATAAATTGGACAAATTGGCGGAACTTTATGTGAATGAAATTGTGAGGCTTCATGGTGTGCCTGAATCAATAGTGTCAGATCGGGATCCTAGATTTGCTTCTAAATTCTGGAGAGCTCTTCAAGCAGCTTTAGGTACCCGATTACATTTCAGCACTGCTTTTCATCCTCAGACTGATGGGCAGTCCGAGAGGACTATTCAGACTTTGGAGGATATGTTGAGAGCTTGTGCCTTGCAGTTCAGAGGGAGTTGGGATAAGAATCTATCCTTGATGGAATTTGCTTATAATAATAGCTATCATTCTAGCATTGGTATGGCTCCCTTTGAGGCGCTTTATGGGAAACAGTGTCGTACGCCTTTATGTTGGAATGAAGTGGGGGAAAAAGAGCTTTGTGGCCCAGAGTTAATCCATGAGACAAATGAGAAGATTAAAGTAGTTAGAGATAGACTCAAAGCCGCTCAAAGTAGGCAGAAGAGTTATGCAGATGTCCGTAGGAAAGATCTTGAGTTTCAAGTGGGTGATTGGGTGTTCTTGAAACTATCTCCTTGGAAAGGGGTAGTACGTTTTGGTAAACGTGGGAAGCTTAGTCCGAGGTATATCGGCCCTTATGAGATTATAGAGCGAGTTGGCTCACTTGCTTATCGGTTAGTTTTGCCTTCAGAATTAGCTAGGATACATAATGTGTTTCATGTATCCATGCTTCGCAAGTATATTGCCGATCCTTCTCATGTGCTGCAAGAGCAACCGATCAGTTTGACGAGAGATTTGTCCTATGAAGAGGAACCGGTTCAGATTCTTGACCGAAAGGAGCAAGTGCTCAGGAACAAGACAATCTCACTTGTCAAGGTGCTCTGGAGAAGTCATCAAGTAGAAGAAGCTACTTGGGAATTAGAGGAGCAAATGATGCAGCAGTATCCCTACCTCTTCGAATGACAGGTATGTAAATTTCGAGGACGAAATTTTTATAAGGAGGGGAGAATTGTCACATCCCGACCCGTAAGATTTTATCTTATTTACTAGCTTGATTATAATAAGAATTTTACCGTCTCCGACATTGACATAGTTTAATTGGTCCCTAGAGGGGTTTTGAGGGACGATTATTTCGGAGAGTTATTCGTAGGAGAAAAATGTAACGACGGTAAAAAATGGTAAATTTAGCTAGTAAAAGGTAATTTTTATTAGGGTATTATTTTTGGGGGTGTTAAATTTTTGGATTGGGTTTATATTGGGTTGGAACCAGTTGGGCCAAGCCCAACGGATTTTCTCTCTCTTCCCTCCCGATTCTCTCTCCTCTCTCTCTTTCTCTCCCGACTCTCCCCCCTGCCGGATTTTCTTCTCCGCCGTCCGCCGCCGTCCGGCCGCCCCAGACCGCCGCACCGGTCCCAATCGATCGGCCTCCAACCCAGCTACCGTTCTAGACCGGTGGCAGCCTCCCTAGCGCCGCCGTGAAGGAGAAACGCCGCCCGAAAGGCGCGGCTGCCCTAGGCGTTCCGTCGCCGGAACTCCTTCCTCCGGCCACCATAGCTGGCGAGCCTTGGCTCAAAAGAAAGCTCTCCTCCCGTGCTTCAATCCCTCCAAAGGGCTCCCTCCATCTTCGGCTAGGTAAAGAGGAATCGGTGTTTGAAATTCTAGGGCTTATTGTATGTTTGCGTTCGATTGACATGGTTAGGCTTAGAATTGGAGTTTGTGGTAGTTATGAATGTTGTAGAGGAGGTTGAGAGGAAGGTACTGTCAAATTTTGGTGGACATTGGACGTCGCCGGAGCTGGTCGCCGGCCGCCGCTGCCGGCGGAGCCGCCGCCGGCGCCGCCGCTGGAAAAACTGTTTTAGGTGGAGATTTTTATGAGGAATTTAATGGAATGAGTTTTAGAATTTTCGGACGAATTTTGAATAGGTTTATGAATTTCCGAAGTTTGGTATTTAAGCGGTTAAATAATGTAAAATCCGACCGTAGGATTTAAATCAATTTCTGGGAAAGGTTGTTTATACGACTGCCGAGTATGATATAAAAGTTTGGATCGTTTCGATTTAAGAATATCGAACTTAGGCAATGATGAGCGTAATTATGGCTCTCGATTAATTTTGCCTATTTTATAAATACTGGATTTCAGTTGGTAAATTAATTATATATTTGGAACAGGACGTGAGGAGGCCCGAGCAGAAGAAGCCTCGGAGCGTCATCAGGCTTAGGCCTAATTTGTGAGTGGACCTTTGTTTTAAATAAAAAGCATGCGATGAATGATTTTGTTAATCATTTGTTTATTTTGATGAGATTATTGATTTCTCGCCTATTTGATAATTTTTCCTCCTTTGGAGAGATCCCGAAAATGAGATTTTCGGTGGATATATATGTTTTTGGATTTTATGAGAATAGTATGTATATAAATGCTAGCTAGCCATACGTGCTTGGTCCGTCATAATGAGGTAAATACCATTATGGCGTGTCGTGCGTGTTAGACACAAACGTCATAGCCCTATATGAAAACTTCTTTCTTTTTCAGTTTATTTAGGTTTTCATATAGGGAGTCCACACGTATATGTACACTGTCCCTTTTCGGTCATAATGAGGAAAAATACCATTATGGCGCAACGTGAGCGTTAGACGCCAGCGTTGTAGCCTTGTATGAATTTCTATTTATCTGAATTGTTTCTAGGATTCATACAAGGAGTCTGACGAGTGTAGATACATACGAATATATGAATATATATGGTATAGCCTGAGAGGCTCCATTTTATTTGAGTTTGTGACTAGCCAGTGCTAGTCGTGAAATTATCAGTTTATGAGTTGAACACTTTTAAGCTGCCGCATGCAGTATATTTTTCTATGAAATTAAAATGGGAATGCATAAATAGTTTGTTATTAAATTATTTTTGTCCACTCACTGTAACGTTATTAAATGTCTTCCCCTGGGCCCTTCGTTTTAAAATGCCCAGTCTGCAGAGTTCGGATTGGATCTAGTAGGAGACGAGGCATAGTCACCCGTATCTCCACCACCTTTCACCAGTAGGTTACCTGTTTAACCTACCTGTGTTTTCTTACTTCCGCTAGTGTCTAGTAGCTCTGAATACTTGGGTTTAATGTATATATTTTTGGTTGTGGGTGAAGACTTGTTGATATTTTAGAATATTTGACGGATGATGTATATTATCTTAGATAATGTTTATTATCTTGTTGGTGGGGATTGTTTTTGGGGAGCACGAAGGCTCCAGAAGTTAAGGTTGGATTTGGAACCTATAGAAGTGTTTGCAGGTTTTTATTGGAAGGGTTGTCCATTTTCAAGGGAGGTTGTACCGAATTTTGCGGTAAATCTTTCTTGGAGGTGGTCCCCGCACGATTTACTCCGGGTTTAGGGTGAAATTCGGGGCGGGTCGTGTCATACACAAATGAAAACAGACTGTAATTTATCCTCTGTTCTAGTTCATTTGTATTTATTATTTATGTCCTAACGACAACTGTTTGAGTATGTTTGGGATCAGCTTGACAAGATGCCCATGACCAAGGAGGAGGGTTCTGGTTCATGTGTAAGGTAAGCTTATTTGGTGTGAACACAGTTTGAGCTTTTGATTCATGGCAAACTTGATTTAGTGTTCAATATATATGAACGGTTTACATTCTTTATGCCAATCAAGATACATGTTTGAGTGAGGAATATATATGAATGATTTTAGATCTGTTGAGTTTTTGCTTGATAGTATTTTTTTGAAAGATTTGGCTTTCTAATATTTTACGCTTTACTAGCATTGAGGTTCTACTTAGTTGATATTACTAATACCAGAACTTCATTTATATCTTGCAGCTTCAGAAAATGGACAATTTCTTCTTTACCTTTGAGTCTGTAAATGATCGAGGGACACACCCCAATAAGCTCTGTGATTAGATTTCCGATGCAGTGCTTGAATTTTCTAGAGTATGATATATAATGTAAAAGCTTTTTGATCAAATTTCCTATACAGTGTTTAAATTTTCTGTGAGATATTTCAAATTCTTCAATGGAATATTAATTGTAGATGGGTATCTCTTCTTTTGTTTATTGAAATGTACATAGAACTACAGCTTTGTCATTGTGATGTATGTATTTTTTGCTAACAGAATAATTGATTTTCTGCATTTGATCAGAAAATCAATGTGGAATTTTTTTTTTAAAAGCTGAAAAAGAATTCATGGCGTTTTTGAAACGTCATGGAATTTTTTTTATGACGTTTACAAAACGCCACAAGTTTTAATGGCGTTTTTCAAACGTCGTTGAAAAACTTTTAATGACGTTTTAAAAACGCCATAGAATATTTTTCATGGCGTTTTAAAAAACGTCACAAAAAGGACGGCGTCACTTTAGACGGCGTTAGGGGATGGCGTTCAAAAACGTCATGGAAGACATTTAATGGTGTTTTTCAAACGTCGTGGATGTGGATGTGTCTGTGTGTACTAGTGAGGTCATCAAGATAAAACACTTGTTTTACCGATGTGGCAAAAACGAACGGGTCATCTTCGTAACAACTTGTAGCAGTGTTCACCGATAATATTCCATACTGATCGATCTTCATGCTCTGCTGGCTAGTATCAAACCATCTACACTTGAAGAGGTGCACTGTCATGCCTTGCCCATAAACAAATTTCACCACTGAATAGAGAACACCGTAATAGTCAACTCCATTCCGCCCACCATGCGCCATCACCCTAGAATTCTGTAATCTCCGTCTGCTGTCTCTCTGTTCACATATAAATTGCACGTCATTCACCTTGCACATCGGATAAACTCTTGACATTATCAGCTTCATCGCTAGAAGTCTTAGTTCGTGCGACCAATTTGGGTGACCATCAAATTGAATATGGTTCATCTGCAACCAACCATTCAACTGTAAATATGGATAATTATGCAATAAACATAAATACGTACAGAAATATTGAATTACGTACCCAGCCGCCAAAATAGTTTGCGAACTCCCTGTTGTGGTACTCGAGTTCACCTTACATGTCTGGACAATATAGATGGATGTCTTTTCAGTATTCAACTTCTGGACAGTTAATCAATATCCACTAGTGGGCAATGACTAGCTCATGTAGTTGCAACTTGTAGGAGTCTGGCAAAATTCCATAAACTTCAACATCACTAGAGAGTATGGAAATATTGAACTTCGGTACATCTACCGGTATGGTTTGCGGAGTTTTCTTCAACGCTCCTAAATACAACTTCATGTAGGTGACGCACTCGTGCGCAATATATGCTTCAGCTATACATCCTTCAGGCACGGATTTATTAGCCACATAATCTTTGTAGTCTCCAAGTTGCCTATAAATCAAGTTGCAAAGTGTTATGATTATTGAACATGTATATATACTGAGGAATTCAGGTGTAAAAAACGTACCTTTCCATGGGATACATCCAAGTGTAGTGTACTAGACCGGTAAGCAACAATTGCTCGGGAAGATGGATCATCAGGTGAGGCATGATGTCAAAAAAATTTGGAGAAAATATCCTCTCAAATTTACACATGATATAAATGATGTCCTCTTGCATTTCCCGGAGGTTAGATTTTTTCACTTCCCGTGTGCATAACTTCTGGAAGAATCTTGCCAACGCTACTAACGGCCCCACCACCTGACGGGAAAGGAACGGTCGAATGGGAATAGGGAAGAGACGTTGTAGCAGGATATGATAGTCATGACTCTTCAACCCGTACATCTTATTGTCCTGGAAGTTCACACACCGGGCTATATTTCCTGCATAGCCTGAAGGATACTTCACACAACTCATCCACCTGAAAATTACGTTCTTCTGATCAGGCTTCACGGTGTAAGGAACTTGAGGCATTTTTTTATTCCCTTCTTTCAACCACATATGTCTTCTTAATTGCATTTTTTTTAGATCAATGCGTGCCTTAGGACCGTCTTTTGTCTTCCCCTCCAAGTTCAACACTGTGTCCACCACACTGTCGCAAACATTCTTTTCTATGTGCATCACATCTAGGTAGTGTCTGATCAACAACTTATTCCAGTATGGGAGTTCCTAGAATATGCTCTTATGTGTCCAGAATTTGTACATGTCGGGTCTTTCAGATATTACCGCCACAATATTGGGATGATTGCTGAGCTGCCCAAAATCGTACTCATTAAGCACTGCTAAAATTTCTTCCCCCGTCCATCTTCTGGGAGGCACACCGTGTTCTACGGTCCCATCAAATGCCTTGTCATCGAACCACCATTCGTGATTATATAGAAGGAAAGTACAGTGACCCAATCTGCATATCTTGTTGCAATGACTGCTGCTCCTCTCATCGCTAAGGCACTCTGGACAAGCCTTGTATCCCCTAACAACGTTGCCCGACAACATCCCACGGGTAGGAAAATCACTGATGGTACCAACAACCATGACATGCATCTGGAACATCTCGTGCATGTACTTGTCATAAGTGGGATGACCAACGTCCCACAAAAACTTAAGCTCTTCAATCAAAGGTCTCAAATACACATCGAGACACTTCCCTAGATAACCGGGCCCCGGAATCAACAAACTCAACATATTGTATTACTTCTTCATGCACATCCATGGAGGAAGGTTGTACGGTACCAAAATCACCGGCCATACACTGTATTGAAGACTCATGTTGCCAAAAGGGTTGAACCCGTCGGATGAGAGCCCGAGCCTCACATTTCGGACCTCCGACGCCAAATGAGGAAACTCCCTATCTATATGCTTCCAAGCCACCCCGTCAACAGGGTGTATAAGGGTATCTTCGACATGCAATTCCCTATCAGCGTGCCATCTCATAGCTTTGGCCGTATGTGAAGACATGTACAACCGCTCCAGCCTATCCCTCAACTGGAAATACCGAAGTACCTTCACAAGTTTCCTGTTGCCTACAGGAGTCAGCTTATACCTGTCAGTGTGACATACCGAACATCCGTCAAGGCCACCAAGGTCATTTCTTTCTGGATCTTTACCCCAGAAGAAAACGCAGTTATATCTGCATGCATGGATCTTGATGTAGAAAAGCCCAAGATCTTTCAGGATACATCGGACCTTACGATGAGTGGTAGGAAGACGATGACCGTGGGGCAGCATCGAAGCAGTGTACTGTAGATAATTATCAACAGCCTTCACGGTCGATTTTGTCTCGACTTTAATCTTCATTACGTCCATCACACTTTCAAGAACGGTCTTCTGACAACCGGGGTACACAGAGGTCTGTTGGAAAGCAAGCAGTTTGTTGTATTTTTCAATACCAGTAGTGTTGACAGCTCTAGGGAAGGGCTGCACCGGGTCAGGCATATACTGTCCTTGAGCGCATACACCGCTCTCATAAGGAAACATGTCGTTGATGAAGGCTGTTGTTGGATTGTTGGATGTACTGCCCGACTCAGAAAATTGGTCATGATCATGCGAACCCCCTGATGATGTTTCACCGTGATATAACCAACATATGTACTTCTCCCAAACCCGTTACTCCTCAGGTGCTGCCATACTTTGTCAATCGCAAATCGATGCATATCGCTGCGACACTGACATTTCGTGCACGGGCAATAGAAAATTGTATTCCCGTTAGCTTTAGCCAGCGCATATTCCAGAAAACTCATAACTCCTTTACCATATCTTTTGTCCCATTTTGGAAGCGAGATCCAACTCTTATGCATATCCTGAAAATATAACAAAATATATATGTATAACGCTAGCTAATTATTAATTAAATTTCATGCCATATATAAAATCTCAATTCATTTAGTATATATTCTACGTACTACAACTAATTAAAACAAATTAATTAACACACATGGATATATATATATACTTAATAAGGACATAACAATATTATATATATCAACATCATCACAAAATCATCATCAACT
Source organism: Fragaria nilgerrensis (assembly GCA_010134655.1). Lineage (NCBI taxonomy): Eukaryota > Viridiplantae > Streptophyta > Magnoliopsida > Rosales > Rosaceae > Fragaria > Fragaria nilgerrensis. The sequence continues at coordinate 13,645,315 of CM020977.1, forward strand.
CATCACATCAACAACTTCATACCATCAACACAATATTATAAATTAATTAACATATATATATATATATATATATATCTATTACTTATATATTAACAACAACTTCATATATATTATCAAATCATCAACCAATAAATCGATCAACATCATCAATATATATATACATCAAACGTACTCAAAATCGATCAACTCATAACAATATTATATATCAACATCATCACAAAATCATCATCAACAACTTCATATCATCAACACAATATTATAAATTAATTAACATATATATATATATATATATATATATATATATCTACTACTACTTATTAACAACAGCTTCATATATATCATCAAATCATCAACCAAATCGATCAACATATATATATATATATACATCCAACGTACTCAAAATCGATCAACTCAATCACACTCAAAATCGATCAACTTGAATAAAACTCAAAATCAACATATATACACATATACGTACCTAGATATAGCTTCACAAACTAATTATGGACAGATTTCGATAACACCCAAACTTTTTCTCCCGTTTTTTTTTTCCAGATGAGCTGCTGTCCAGATCTGCAAATATAACACTATAACACACATTGTAATTTCCAACAATGGAAATTGTCGGTAAAAGCCGTTTTCTCGTCGAAAATACTGTTTCCGACGAAATAGTTCTCGTCGGAAGGCGTCGCTAATACTCCCGTGGGAAATACTATTTTTCCGACATCGTCGGAAATTCTTCTTTATTTTCAATGAAAGTACCGGTCGGATATTGGTCGGAACTTATTATTTGTTTCGTCCAAAACTAAGTTGTCGGTAACTCGTCGGAAATAATTCTAGTTTCGATTGGATAGTTTGGACCATAAATTTATCGGAAAATAAAATTCCAACGACTTAGTTTCGACTAATCTCTTAGTCGAAATAACATTTTTCTAACAAATTGTTCCCAATTGCAATTGTTGTCGGTAACATCAGTGGGCAAAATTTCATAAATATATAATTTAAATAAATAAATAAAAATAAAAAAAGATAGCCACAACCACTTATTTCTGAATGTACTATACAATTAGTATACAAAATTGTACAATTGTATACAGTTTCAAATAAATTACAACATAAGAAAAGACATAAATCTAATCTCTTCATGTTTCCTCTCCAAGGCTGGATCTGCTGCCATCAATATTGACCAAATAGCAAGCCCATTTTTTACAAGGTACCTGATTGATGAACACACCAGTCAGCAACACAAGAATAGTTTATATCCTTACTAGTATGCTTTCTTAAGTTTCCCAGTGGGTTCATACACTAGTCGTCTAGTCTGTTTGGTATGAAAAAGCTTTCTATATAACATATATATATATATAATCTCTTGATAAAGTTGTATGCAATGAGTATCTAATGAATGAGAGTAAACATTCATTTACGCTATCAATCTTTTTCAGCTCTATGTTTTGCATCAGTCATATATGGAGATATATGCTAATCATAACAACCACTAAAGTTATAACTCGATGAACAACATGAGTATTAATCAAGTATAACTAGAGAACAAGAAATAATAGAGAAAGAAAAGAATACTTACCGTCTTTTGCATATACCCAGACTCCGCAAACAGCAACAAGAGACAGTCACAATATACCAGAATTCCAACTCAATCACCAAGATAATGATAAATGTAAGTAAAGTCATAATACATATATACCATAATAGGACATCATTTTCAGCAAAGCAACATCGTCTTTCTCCTTTGCAGCTTCACGAAACTGTGCATTATTACAAATTTATAATATGTAAGTACAGAACATCAAGTACACCAAGGAATTATGATCGATAACAAAGTTTTAGCAAATATGTAAACATATAAAATGGATGAAAAGAAACTATATGGAGCAACATTCATGAACAAAAGAACCAGAGATATGATTAACCTATCTTGCCCATTCTTGACGTCTGGTCCTATAGAGATAATTTTGAACTACCACCACTCCATTGAAATCTGTATGCATAAAAGAAAGATATCATCCTTATAAGCAAATAAATGCCACCAAGGAACCTATCCTAATGAAAACTATAATCCAAATACTGAAAGGAAACGTGAACATAGAATTTAATCAAATAATTCAACGCCAGAGCCAGATTCGATTAGAGGATTCCAGATGAGTTTTGAACATACACCAATTGTACAATTAAGATATGCATGAACAGAAATCAAATAACTAGATTGCATACCTTTACCAACTTGGCGGGTAGGATTTGCCGGTCGCTGGATCGGGTCCTCCCAATTTATCAGCTCCTTGGTCAACCTAACGCGCTTTTCTGGTTCATTCGGGTCGGGTTTACTCGCTTCGGCCGGTCGCTTTTCAGGATCCATCACCTGGCCGGAGGCTTGTCGGTCAGGTATGATGATACTCATGGTTGGATGATGATCAGACTAGAGAAAGAGACTCAGAAACTGGAAAAGTTTGAGATGGCGGCGGGCGATGAGATGAAGACCTGTGGTATGTTGATTGGGTTCAAGCTCATCTGGAATGACCGCAGATCTGCAAAGACAAATCGAGACGATGGATGGTTAATTGTATAGAGATCGAGACAGTGATGGGGGTTCGAGTTACCTTGGGCGTTTGGTTGAGGCAGAGCGTTGGGCAGCCATGGATGGGAGATTCAGAGCAGGCAGGGCCGGCGTTTTCTATCTTTCAACCCGAGATCTGAGAGAGATAAAAAGAGAAAAAAAACTGTTTTCTATCATTCAACGCGCGCTTGAGTTGAGGCTTCAAAATTTTTAAGGGCAGGAGGACATTTGAGCCAAAATTGAGAAGAATTTAGCGGCAAACTTGAATTTTCAGCCAAAATTGAGAAACAAGTTTTTTTTTTCTTAGTACCTATTTATTCCCTATATTATTTTTATTTTTTTCTTTAAAAGAAATCTTTATAAATAAGAGCTCAATAATCTTTATAATTTTTATTGATGAGATCGAAATCTTTTTAAGAGTAATTTTATTTTTTGAATTTTAGTCATTATATAGAACTCCAACATGACTACTATTGTGGTATAACTTGTTTAGTTTGTGAAACAACTATATCTTGTTATGGTATAACTTGTTTAGTAGGTTTTATATAAATGTATATCTTTGTGAAACAACTATATCTTGCAAATAGAGTTTTGAAAAATCGGCCGCATGATGTGAGAGGTACAATGTAATACGCATATGGTAGAAAAATCACATATTTTCGATAATGTTTGGACCCCGATCAAGCCGGTCAATCTTATTTACGCTTATTCTCTCTTATGGAGAGCCTTATCGTCGGGAGGTAAACTTTCTCAAATTTTTACATGGGCTGCTACAACTCATCTACGTGAGAGTGTGTGTGCAAAATAATCAACCAAAATATTTCAAAAAGGGGTAGATGAGAACGTTTTCATATGATAAAGGACGTTAATTTAGGGTTGACCGTGCAGATCAAGACCTAAACGTTATCAAAAATAGGTGAATTTTTTTTCAATAGCCATATTTAATTACACTGATCACATCAGACGGTCAAAATTTAATTTTATGAATTTTAGTCATAGGAACTTCAACATACCTACTAGTGTGGTATGACTTGTTTAGTAGGTTTAATGCAAGTGTACATCTTTGTGAAACAACTATATTTTTCAAATAGAATTTTGAAAAATTGGCTGTAGGATGTGAGAGTTATAGTGAAATAAGGCTATGACAGAAAAATCACAGATTTTCGATAACGTTTAGGCCCTGATCAAGGCGGTCAACCATATTTACGTTTATTCATTCCTATGGGGAGCCTTATCGTCAGAAGGTAAACTTCCTCATATTTTACATGGGCTGCTACATCTCATCTACGTGAGAGTGTGTGCAGAATAATCAACCAAAATATGTCAAAAGGTGGTAGGTGAGAATGTTTTTTGTGATAACGGACGTTAATTTAGGGTTAACCGTGCTGATCAAGACCTAAACGTTATTAAAAATAGGTAAATTTTTTTCAATAGCCATATTTAATTACACTGATCACATCAGACGGTCAAAATTTATTTTATGTTCTAGGATATTCTGTATCTTTCTAGATATTTTTTATGTGTGCCTTGGCCTTATGCCAATAGGATATGTAGTTAGACTAGATCTATGTATTCATATCTTTACCATATTGGTATTGTGTAATTCCCTATATAAAGGGCACCTATCAATGAATAAGATGATGATTCTCTTGCTATCTCTTTGTCTCTACACTTTATCCTTCATCACGTTATCATGCACTTTGTTCTAACCCTAGAGCCAATAGCCCACCATTTGTTTTCCAAAACCCTAAAATCGGGCAGCCTTGTTTTTCCTAATTTCTCACTAAAATTCCGACTTCCCTCCGCCGGAATCTTATATCCCCAGAAAGCTCTCTCCGTCCCGGATCCAACGCTGCCGGCCTCACCCTGAGAACTGGCCGGAAAGTCTCTGAACCGGCTGCCGGAAGATTCCAGACCGCCGTCACTACCGACCACCGGTTCACCACCTTCCCTTGCTCCGATCAACCTGAATTTTTGACAGAAGCTTCCTCATCCATAGCTGCTCCTCCTATCAAAATTTCAGCCTGAAATTCGAAGTAGAAGTGGGCAAAACGTTGTTTCTCCTCTCGGCCACCGCCGTCCGCTCCGCTGCTTTCTTTTCATCCGATCAAGCATCCAAGTGTTTACGGTTTGTTTATTTTACAGCCCTAAAACTCTTCCAAGTTCAATAACCTCGGGGGAGATAAAGTGCTTTCTCCTCTTCTTCTACTTTATTCTATGCTTGGGTCAGTGTATTTGCAGGTACCAGAAATCCTGAAATTTTATTCGCGGGTCAAGAGTGTGTTTGATCACTTTTGTTTCCTAGTCCGGGTTGTGTATGATCAACCCCGACCTATCACCGGATTGTGTTTGATCAATCCGAGGCCTTTTTCCGAATTGTGTTTGATCAATTCACGGCTTTTCCGGATTGTGTATGATCAATCCGAATGATAAACCATTAAAAGCATCGTTTGTGACCTCTATCGAGTCTCATAACAGCTTGGTTTTGTATGCAAGAGCAATGTAACATTCTGCTCCTTTGAGTTTTGACATACTAGATGCCTAAGGCGGATCTTCGCTTGGTATATGTGAAACCTTTCATTGGAAAGGATTAAACCATATGTTTTGACCCCCAGGCTAACAAGCCTAGATGCCGAGATTTCACATCTCATGCGCTCAAAGTCTTTGAAGCGCCACATCGACAAAAGCATTTAATGGAAATCTGTCTAAAAAGTAATGACCACAAAGTACTGTGGAATGCACTCATGGAGCGTTTCTCGAAACGTTCATATAACTCTACTTGTTGAGTTATTAGTCAAGTGGATTGCTTACCACCTTAATTGACTGCATATTGTCGATGATCTTTTGTGGCATCATGATCCATAATCTTTAGCGGATTCGATCATCATCAAGTTCTCTAGGTCCTCCAAATTGGTGTGGAATTACCAACGAGACTTGATTTTGATCATACAAACGGGAATTGTATATACGCTAATGTGATAAACTTATTTGGGATTATCCCTTAATGTGGGGACAACAATATGGGTCATGGCAATGGCAGAAAATGTCGTGCCGATGTATAGAAAAGAGGGGGAGGTGTCGCCGGCTCTAATAGCGACACTCCCGGTCTAGACACTATTTTGTCAAAACTACTCACGTCAGCTCATGACAATGCAACCGTTGTGGATCTTCGGATCACTGGTTCAAGATTGTCAAACTCCTTTAAATTGTGAATGCATACAAAAAGGTATGGAAAATCAATATGAGGACAAGAACGTCATCCTCATGATCGCGAATATCAAAGATTCGGATCCTGCTCTAGCTACCCATGACTTTGACGTCATCGGCTAGACATTGATTTTCGTTCCAAGCTTTATGTACTAAGGCGTTGTATCGACGTCCTTCGTCTATTTGAGATCGCGATGTACTCACATTAGCAATAATGAATGCCTTGAGAATTTTTTTGAAGTGAAACTATTCTCCTCTTATGGTTCATATTGATTTACAATCAAGATGTACACTTACATCGTCCTTAGAGACATGGCATATTGTGCCGATTTTGGTCCCTTCTTTTGAAAGTGACTCATGGCACTGCATCCTCAAAGAGGATCGCCCACGTGTTTCCGGTTAATTGTTCAACTAGGCTCATCCAAGCTCAGTGTGATGTCTTAGAATAGTCCGAAATTAAGGAGATAGTGGTTTTAAGTGTGTCTCGCACTACCGACCCTCCACGGACATGCCTGGTCATACTGACTTGGAGTTACCGAAAACTTTTGATTTTAGATCCCCCTACACTATTAAACAAGTTGCCGTTTTGCAAAAGACGTTGAAGACTTATCAAAGCTGGAAAATTATCATCATGATCGGATCCTCTAGGTCCTCTGAGTTAGTTTATGTTCATGTCAGGGAGCTTTTGCTAACTAGTCATGGAGTTTACGACCTTAGAACGACCGAAAGGAATTGGTTTTGATCATACACACGTCACTTTTTGCTAAGGCAAAAGCCTACACGCCACCTGCAAGCTTCATAGCTTCGCACATGCCAATTTTGCGAAAAACAGCAATCTATCTCTTTTGGACAGTCAACTTCATTTGAGCTTTGTGAACAGCTCCGGATGAACCAGACAGTAAGCTTTATATTATTGGAAAGCTCTACGAGTCTAATTTTCAGAACTTTTCGCGGTTTGTCCATATCTATTTTAACGACGAAGTTATGGCTGTTTTAGTACGTAAAAGTCATTCTGCACGGAAATTTTTATGCACTCTCGGGATTGCAGTTTTTCGTAGCTTCTTTCAATCCTTCTAAATAGTTCAAGTGGAACTATTTACTCACCTATCTACTCCTTGTAGATATGTCTCATAGAGACATTGAGTGCTTCGCAGATAGTGGAACTATCCACAACATTCTAAGGAACCATGTTAAGTTTTAAAGACATTCCTGGTAATGGTTTTCATTTGAAAACACATTGTGAGAATGAACAAGAATTCTTTTGTATATACCTCCTCATGAATGCAAACTGAAGCGCATCTTGGAGAATTATGAGTCAATATAGTGGACTGTATGTCACTACGATTCGAATATCGAATCCCATGTTGTCGCCAAACATGATATTTGGGACACCGACTCATATAGGCTTTGGTTTGACCAAATTGATCAACCTGAAAGAGATATAATGGTCCAAATTTTGAGAAATTCTCACGGACATCCATTCTTCCACTCAAAATGAAGACATTCGAGATCTAGCATCTCCATGAAGCATGGTGGTGACCCGGGCGACATTGACGTCACCGAAACATGACTCCAACTTCCTAGAGGTCGTCCGGTCAATTCCTCAAGCAATTGAGGTGCACCGGCCTTCCCTCAATGTCGCACTGGCCTCCTGCAATGCTCATTTCTTGTTTTGAACGCCTATTCTTTAGCTAAATTAGGAGTGAGACCCTCCTACGCTAAATGACACAAAAGTGAACATTCTATTCTTACATCAAACTATGTAGATAGATACAACCAACTTGCGGACACATTTTTATGCTTTATGGTGTTGGTTAAAGTGTTAACACACTGGTCACGTGTTACACTATTATCTACTGCTTATGCTGCTTACACTTCTACGGGCTCACTACCCATTCTTTAAAGAAGTTTATCGGGATGTAAGTTGAAGTGTCATGTACCCATGTTCACACGCAATACGGTCTCACCGAGGCTACGACTAAGCAACTTTAGCTTGTCGCTGATAGGAGCACAAAGTGTGACGTTCTTAATATGTTTATACCCTTTATTTACCCTTTGTTATCTCCTATTTAGTTGTTTTAGCTTTATATTTGTGTTTAGTATAGAATAATTGCTTAATTTAGAAATATGTAGTTTTTAGTGTTAGAACACATAATAATTTCGGAATTGAAGAATTTGGTGTTAAAATTGTGCTAAGTGTTGGAAATCCTTGTTTACTCAGGATTCCTGTCTTGATTAGGATTCCATCTTTCCTCTTTCCTAGTTTCTAATTTTCTTATTTCTATTTCAGGAAAGTCTAAACCCGTGTTGATTAGGAAATGTTTTCCTGACTCATGAGGGAAAGGTGGCCGGCAGCTAGGAGTCCTGCTTGAGCTAGGAGAAGTACAAATCCAAGAAGAAGAAGGAAAAGAAGCCGTGCGGCATAAAGAGAGAAGTATTCTAAGTTCAAGATGGTTTTTTCATTCCTTTATGCATGAGGATTCCTTGAAGAACAAGAGAAGAAATTAAATCCAACTTGGACTTGGTTTTGCCGATTCAATAGGATTCCTTGTGCTCGAAGAATTCTTGGAGATCAAGACTTGTTACTCTATAAATAGGGCACGGCATGGCAGCAATAATAATCATCAACCTGTGCAAATAACACCAAAGCCTTTGCCGAAACTCCATCAAACCTCCAAACACCACAATCCGATCCCACCTTCAGCATTTGTCCAAAGCAAGTAGCCTAGGATTCCGCTCACTCAAAGAATAGAACAAGTAGGGATATTCTAAGAGTGTATTTCATCTTCTATTTTCGGATTGCTATGTGTTTGTTCTTGTTTTTGTTTGTTTTAGGTTTTTGCTTAAGTATGTTTCGATTCTTGTCTATGAGATAGAAGTACTTTTGAACCATGTTTTGAATTAAAGTTTTCAATTTTTAATCAATGATTTTAGGTTTTATGCCGTGAGTTTTATGTCTAAAATACTTTAAGATTTTCGGTGCATTCTTATATTATCATGTGTAGTTGATACAAGTAGTTGATATTGCATGTGTTAATCATCCAAAGTTCGACTTTGATACAAGTAGTTGATAAGTTGCATTGTCTTTGTTATTTCACCGATTTTCTACCTATGTTTGATTTGGACTTGTGCTTAAACACATCGATTCTTTATGTGATACGTAATTGCATGATTAGTTTATGTGTGTGACCTATAAGTAGAGCACGTAGCCAAGTTTGTTGTGTCGCGATGTTGAATGAAACCCGTAGTCTAATTCTAAGTTGGTCTATGTCATAGGAACCACGTAGGAACTTATGTGCATATCAAATTTAGGTTGTATATTTGCTCACGGTGTAGACTTAAATGAGATTAGAGATTGTCTTCTTTATTTTTACATGGTTGTTTGGTTGAGTTTGCATGATTGTTGGTTGATCACATGTATATATGTATAGAAGTAATTTAGGATTTATTTTCAATGTTTATTCCGAAATTATCAAACTTTTAAACCCTATATGCTTATTTCGATATTTTTATTAGATTAGATGGATCTACCTTGTAGTTGGATCCCCGGTTTAAAACGATCCTTGCTTGCTTTATACTACGATTGATTTGTTGACAGGGTTAATTGATGCGTGTGCAAATACGTCTTATCAGTCGCTCGAACATTATTGATGCGCACCAATCTTTCTATTGCGTCTTGAGGCTATGCAATATTTGCATACAGCTTTACTATTCATCTACGACCCACCATCATTAAATTTTGTTGCACTACAGCTCGTGACTGTGTACCAGGATTGACACAAAATTACAATCCTTGAGCTCGGCAGGATTGAAACGGATCTTCAATCCTTGAGCTCGGCTAGATATTATTTCTAGGTGCCAAATCGCATTGCCACTGCGTATAATGATGGGTCATTTGAGATGAATAACTTTAGGTTGGATATGAACCTCCACCTATAATCCGCATATGTAGAAACCTTGTCAGGCGATCTCATTCACCGCTAAATTGTGGATTGTCACTTTGATGAGACAATATTCCCGCCGTTAGGGGGAGATAAGAACACAAGTGTTCAAGTGGAACGACGTGAATTGTCGTGGTTTGTCCCCACTAAGTCTCATCTTGATCTCAAATGCTTAAAGTGTTAAAGTGACGAGATCACATGCTGCAAATATGTCTGCAAGGATTGATGTCCTACAAAAGGACATGGCGCGACCAAAAGAAGTTGGTCTTGGCACCATCACCATGGATGGTGATATGGTGACGCCATATGATGGCAAAATTGGTGTCACAAGGCCGTGTGGCTCCCTAAAAGGAGGGAGGCCCTTAGGTTCGATATTTTCTCGTACTAGAAAGAAAACGAGCTTGGCACAACCTGATCCATTGATCAGTGATACTCAAATCCGTCTCATAAAGTCTGAATTGTGATTATCGTTGGAGGACGCCTCAATGTCAAATCCAATCCATATAGAGATCTCTACAATTACACTAGTGTACATGAGAACGTGGGATAATGAGTCTACTATCGAACCACCATTCGTTGATGGATATCAACTTAGTTGATTGGCCTAATGGAAAGATGCGATCCAGCATTAACAAGAGATAGGTCCTTGGGCATGTGATGCCGACACCGCAAGCTAAACTCTATCAACTATACCTTTGTTAGATAGTGTAGTGAGAACAAGAACTTAGACTCACCTTATGGTGCAAGGTCTCTCACTAACACGCAATGAGATCGACTACGATGAGATATGCTCTCGTAATGGATGTCATTGAACTCCACTACTTTGTCAATTTGGTAGTTTCCGAATAACTGAACATGCAGCCTATGAATGTGGTCATAATAACATCTCTATGGGATCAGAGATATACATGAAGATCTTAAACAGACTTCATTCATCTGAATCAAGTGGCTCCAGACCACAAGAGCACGCGTTTGCTAAAGGTATTGGAACGCACATGAACTCTACTTGATTTGGAAAGGATATGGTGAATTATGCCTTTGCGTGTTCATTCTGGATTTACATGGACTCTTGATAGATCAAGAGATGCCAATATGTATCAACATCTGAAGAAAAAGATCTTGGGAAGACATGGTCTCGATAAGGCACTCGATGACTGTATTGATAATGACTTTCCATCAATCAGCTTAGGCGCTCTATAACTAGTGAGGCCTACATATACTCCCATGATTAGTCAAGGTCTTTGCTCTAAAGAGAGATCCGTTGTTTTGTCTAAAGCAAGATGACAAATATGTGTTAAGAGATGGAGTTCCCATCTAAGTACAATAAGATGCATCAATGTACTCAACACAATACGAAAGACTTGACTTCTCATTCGCTATGAAAAGTTGTAAAGCTAAGTGTAGCTATGTGCCCATGCAATGCCAATGTAATGGCAGTAACTCCTTTTTCAATACTGAATGGTATGAAAGGTTGAGGCTTATTCTATCCCTACATAAGAAAGACACATCAATAGCGAAATTAGAATCTACCAAGTTTCATAGGTCAACTTCCACGAGACCTACAGGACATCTCACTCACTGAAAAATGGTGAAATTGGTACCATTGGAAAGGCCTATGTGTCTACTTTCCAGGACACCAACCATTTGATCATACCTGTCATATTGAGTGAGTTATGGCCGTTTTTGTAAAGTAAGACGAATCTGTCCCAGAATCTGATTTTGGCAAAATAGTCAACTTCGATGGGACTTTGTGAATAGCTCCTGACGAATCAGAATGTGTGTAATATACAGTTGGAAAGCTAAATGAGTCTAGTTTCCAAAACCTTTTACGGTTCGTTCATTTGTATTTCCTAGAAGAAGTTACAACTGTTCTAGTAACTGAAGGTCATGCTGCGCGGAAATCTGATTTCCTGCACGAACTTATGTTTTGAGTTCACAAGCGGCCTTCTCCTCAAGATCTAAGTGTAAAATATCATTTGAGGACAATACGGCATGATTTAGTTAATCATTTTCTAATGCCACATTTGAAGACATGTTAAAGAGCATTGACATGCTAAGTTGTTGAAACTTCCGTGAGTAGTAAGAATCAGGAAGAGCCCTATGATTGATGTAAAGATCAGGGGGAGGTGCGAACTTCAGGGGAGTCTAGCACATACATACATGTCACTATCAAATGTGAAGGGTGCGTTGTACTCTTTTTCTCCTACAATCAAGGTTCAGTTTTTCTCCCACATGGTTTTTGTGACTTGACGAGGTTTTTGACGAGACAACATATCAGCACCATCGGCATATCAGCGAGCGACACAAGGGGGAGTGTTCTAGGATATTCTGTATCTTTTTAGATATTCTTTATGTGTGCCTTGGTCTTATGCCAATAGGATATGTAGTTAGATTAGATCTATGTATTCATATCCTTACCATATTGGTATTGTGTAATTCCCTATATAAAAGGCACCTATCAATGAATAAGATGATGATTCTTTTGCTATCTCTTTGTCTCTACACTTTATCCTTCATCATTTTATGAATTTTAGTCATAGGAACCCCAACGTGACTACTACGTGATATAAATTGTTTAGTATGTTTAATACAAGTGTACATCTTTGTGAAACAATTATATCTTGCAAATAGAATTTTGAAAAATTGGCTGTATGATATGAGAGGTATAGTGAAATGCGGTTGTGGTAGAAAAAATCACATATTTTCGATAATGTTTGGGCCCCGATCAAGGCAAATGGTCCTCCCTATTTCGCTTTTAAAAAAATGTATTATTATATAATAGATGTGTACTCTTCTATTCTTTTTAGCAACGCCTATACTTTGTTGCTTCAAATGATCAAGCACTATTTTTGAAGTGAAATTTAGTTTTTTTGTCCTTAAATTTGGTTATACTTTAGTAATATTGAATATATATATATATATGTATATTTTTATATATTTCCGACAACTTATTATGTGTGGTCGGAATTAAACCTTTTATTTTTTGACGACTTTACGACAAAAGAAAATCTCGTTGGAAAATGATCATTTATTTTCCGACCACATTAGACCTCGTCGGTAAAATAATTAGCGGGAATTTTTGCCGCCAAATTATAATTATTTCCGACGACCTTTTCTGACAGATTGATTTTCGTTAGAAATAATTTTCATTAAAAAATTATATTTCCGACCATTTCCGACGACTCGTCGGAAATTGCGTTATTTTCAACCAATAATTTGTTTGGTCGGAAAATGTTCGTCGGAAAAAAGGATATGTGTTGTAGTGTAAGGCACTTTAGCCGACGAAATTTCAATTTCGTCGGCTAAAGTGCACAGACTAAAGCTGACGAAAAAATTTATTTAGGCGACGAAATTTTAATTTTGTCGGCTAAAGTTGACCACAGCCGACGAAAATTTAAATTAGCAGACGAAGAGAAATTTCGTCGGCTAACGTGGACTTTAGCCGACGAAAAAATGGTTCGTCGGCCTGGTTTTTTTATTTTCGTCGGCTAAAACCTTTCTTGTGGTAGTGATATATTAGGAAACTTGTATTAGCTTGTTCTGGTCAAGAGGAGAAAGTTTAATACCATACGAAATTCCTTTCATGCATTGACGTACAGAACACCATATCCTAGCCAAATCCTCTGCCTATATATATACCATTTATCGCTCTCAGCAAGTCCCCACTCAAGATGCGTCTTGAACGGGAACTTGGGGGGACTTGTAGTCGGTTGTGCATGAAACAACCTCCCAACCCCGTAAACCAGCAGGCATTCCACCATAATTGAGGCCGTCCCGAAGTGCTCAGCCGTAAGTAGGACGGGCCGGGCTGGGATTGGCCTCGGAGGCCGCATTGGGCCGGGAGCGATTTCAGAAGGCATAAGGGAGTTGGGTATGTAAGTATCAGCAAAGGCAGCTGTCCCACATCGGTTTTCCAGTAGAGAGAATTCACTCTGGGCCATAAATATGCCCAGCCCATCAGCTTGTCAGGTATCATTGATTGCCCTCAATAATTACTCTCGACCATAACATACTGACTTAAGCTTCGGAGGAGGAAAGACCGGAAGCCCCCGGTCACCTTTGTTATTGCAGGACAACGGAAGGATAGTCGATCATCTACCAGTCACGCCCTCAGTTTCTACGAGCTCGTCCGGGATTATGTAGAAACAATACCTAACTCGTTAACCACTCTAAAACGCCTCCAGAGTGGTCATTGTCCAGCTTCCTCAAAGACTCGTATTACCTCTTTAAGAATTAATAGTACTGCTTTAAGAACTCATGTGATAATTAATAATATTCACAACTTTAAGGACTCATTTACATCTTCAAAGACTAATATTATCACTTCGAGGACTTATTTTATAACTTTAAGACAATGTTGATGCATGTCATACATTAACACATTGTAAAATTTGCCTATTGAGAGATGTTTTTACTCCGATGTTTGTTGAGAGATGTCCTTACTTCGTCTCTCAAATCAAAAGGTCTGTGAATTTAACCAAAAGACCCACAAAAATCAACAATAGCTACCAGTAATCGAAAGATGGATTTCAGCCCCAGAGCAAGACGTCCTTACTCCCGCGAGCCTGCTAGCTAAAGAGAGGGTCAAAGCCGCCGCGAGGATGCCGGAGGCGGAGGTAAGTTCTAGGCTTTATTAAGGGAAATAACACCAAACCTTCCAACTAAAACCAATTATATAAAAAACTAACGAAAACAAAACTTCGGTAGACCAGAACAGTCATTACATTGTGCCTGAATAAAGGATGGAGGCAAATCCCACCAAAGTATTAGCCACATGATTACATTCACGAAAAATATGCGAAGATTTGAAATGCATTTACCCCATTCTATAGGAAGCTTCCAAGGGACCAACTGAAGAGAGCGAATGAAGTCAAAAACCATAAAGGATTTAAACTTCAATCAGCATTGACGGATTTCAAATTTAGGTATCAGTGTTCCACATCTATGCTGTAACTAACTTGACCACCTGAGTGGTGGTTAACTTTTGTTTTTTCATTAGCTAAATATCATTAAAAATTGGTTTAATTGTAACTTAATTCTATCATCCGACTACTGAGAGAGCATCTGTATATTATGTTTGGACCTCAATTCCCCCTCTTCCCCTAAAGTCCAAACCCAACTTTCAAATCCTGTTCCTGCCAGTGATAAAAAAAAGAAAAATAAAAAAAAAAAAAAAGGACGACGAAGGACATATGTACATAATCCAGAACCTATTTGTGTGCATAGTCACATTCCGACGACGAAGGACCCATGTACATAATCCAGAACCTATTTGTGTGCATAGTCACATTCCGACGACTCATTTTATTAAGCTCTTTCGGTTCTAGTGACCGGTGATGTCAGCTTAATAATTTGGACATTCTAATTGCATCACCCAATACGTCACCAGTCACCACCACTTCGACACCGAATTTTCCTCACCAAGTACGTCACCCCAGCCCAAAATCTAAAATCTCCTTCCTCTCTATATATAGCAGTTAACTCCATAGAAGGGAGCGCTCACTCTTCCATATATATATGTCTGTCTCTCACATTGTACTACTAGAACTGCAATAATCTAGCTTCTACATCAAAATCGTCAGTTAAGAATCTGCCACAGAGAAAATGGTGATGTCTATTGAGCAAGAACACCCCAAGAAGGCATCTGGATGGGCTGCAAGAGATTCATCTGGTGTTCTCTCTCCCTTCAGTTTCTCCAGAAGGTACATTGGCAGCTAGTATAACATGTTCTTCCTCTTCGCATTCACAATAATACATTTGTTCTGTGTTTCTAAAGTTGATACAATGATTACAGGGAAACCGGAGAGCAAGACGTGACGTTCAAAGTGTTGTACTGTGGGATTTGCCATTCGGACCTTCACATGGTCAAGAATGAATGGGGCTTCTCTACCTATCCTCTGGTTCCAGGGTACGATAGCTTTTTCATTACTACCAGGACATGCACTCTTTACTAGTGTAATCAGTAATCTAATCTGAGCACAATTTGGCAATGCAGGCATGAGATTGTTGGTGAAGTGACGGAAGTAGGAAGCAATGTACAAAAATTCAGAGTTGGAGACAGAGTCGGTGTTGGATGCATTGTGGGATCTTGCCGATCTTGTGAAAATTGTACCGACCACCTTGAGAACTACTGCCCCAAGCAGATACTCACTTACGGTGCCAAGTACTACGACGGAACCACCACCTATGGCGGTTACTCTGACATTATGGTGGCCGATGAACACTTCATAGTCCGCATCCCAGACAGCCTGCCTCTTGATGGTGCTGCGCCGCTCCTATGTGCCGGGATTACAACCTATAGCCCCTTGAGATATTTCGGACTTGACAAGCCCGGCATGCATGTAGGTGTGGTCGGCCTTGGCGGTTTAGGTCACGTCGCCGTGAAGTTTGCCAAGGCTATGGGAGTGAAGGTTACAGTGATCAGTACGTCCCCTAAGAAAGAGGAGGAGGCTCTTAAACACCTAGGAGCTGACTCGTTTTTGGTTAGTCGTGATCAAGATCAAATGCAGGTAATTTTTCTTACTTGTTTCACCTTTTACGGGTATTATACACAACGAACAAATCACTTAATGCATGTTTGTTCCGTTGATTACTTTGCAGGCTGCCACTGGTACCATGGATGGGATCATTGACACAGTTTCTGCACAACATCCTCTTCAGCCTTTGATTGGTTTGTTGAAGTCTCATGGAAAGCTTGTTATGGTTGGTGCACCAGAGAAGCCTCTTGAACTTCCAGTTTTTCCTTTACTCATGGGTAAGCATGTAATTAGAGTAGTGAGCTTTACCTGTTATCTTCTATGCGCGTTGTTGGGTTATTAACAGAGTTTAATGTTCGTCTTAACAGGAAGAAAGATGGTAGCTGGTAGCGGCATTGGGGGTATGAAGGAGACACAAGAGATGATAGATTTTGCAGCCAAGCACAACATAACAGCAGACATCGAAGTCATACCAATCGACTACTTGAACACTGCTATGGAGCGTCTAGTCAAAGCAGATGTCAGATATCGTTTTGTCATCGACATTGGAAACACATTGAAGGCTAGCTCTTAACTTCTGCAATCCAGACTGGATCAATGAAGAAACAAGAACAGAAACTGAGACTGATTTAGTGTCATACTCGGTGTCGGTTTTCCTTGTAGCATTTTTTGTTGTTTGCTACATGAATAATGATCACATGAACAACTGCCTTCTGTGATGATTTGATAATAAAATAATACATGAACAATGATACTGCCTTCTTTTGTAATGTTTTTTGCTATATAATCACTTAAAATTATTTTATATCTCTAATCCCTACTGCTATTGCAAATTCATCAAAAACCAAAATTAAGAACTGAAAACTTAGATCTGGTACAAACACACATGAAGTTATCTAAAATGATGGTCGACTTTCATATTTAACTCTAAAGGTTGGAATTCCTTCTCTATCACAATGTCAAAAACTAAAAATCAAGATATCCAGTCTTAGAGGACCCAGAACAACTACCAGAAGTGCCATATGAACTCCCACTAGAACCATCCACAGGGGCCTGATTTAGACATTCTAAAACCAAAAACCTCCGCTTTTGCAGCTTTATTGAGAAGGTTGTTGCATCAAGAATGACAGGAACCTGTGTAAGTAGAAATTATGAATGACAAAAAAAAAACATATGAAGCATACTAGCATAGTATACGCACTCAAGGTTCCTTGCCAATAAGAAGTATATTAAACTGGACCAACTTCTATAGATGTGGTAACCATACTATTAACGTGTATAGCATTAACTACTCAATAGGTAACAGAAGTAGTGGTATTTCATTAACTGTACTGACAGATTAAATGATCTCTAAGGATGACCAAGCATCGGTCATGAAGTTGCATATCTGCAAATTCGTATGAAGCTAGCAGAAATGGTAACTTTTGTACCAACTCCATGCGAAAATTCAATCAGTTTTAGATTTGGGTAAAGCAAAGTTTTGCACTACCTGCGTGTTAATTTGTGCAACTTTCTGCACATTAAGAAGGCCAACCATGTCCTGGTAACCAGTAAGGAGGGTTGCCAATTCCTTGTCCTCATCTGAATCAATCATTCATGACAGGTTAGTATTGATAGAACAAAACAAATAAATTGCGAGACCAATGTGAAAGCTGATATATACCTGGAAGCGCTTTAACTGACAGCAAGGCATCCGCCATGTGCTGCCATCTTGTAGAGGAGGATGATGAAAGAAGACTAGGCGGAAATGTCACAACAGCAACTGCATTTGAAGATCGTAGCATGCTTTTCAGAGATCTAAGTAAGGAAAGCATGTCCCATTCCTGCAATGCAACAGTATTACACTCGACTCAGTAATACAATACATTGATTCGAGTAAGGAAAAGACATAAACAACCATAAAAAAACAGCAAAACAGCAGATAATAGAAATAAGCAGCTGCAAAACCGAGACTCGGAATAGCAGTTGAAGACCAAATAACAATTACCACTCACCAGGTTGGAATATCCACACTGTGGAGCACAGAATGATTGAATGGCAATTCGACCAACACAAGAAATGTTGCTGTCATTTCTGTAGAACAGTCAAAGCAGGTAAAAACATGATAACAACTACAAAATTAAGATTAAAGAATAAACAAATCAAAACTATCCGCCAGAATATGGCAACTCAAGTACTTCTTAAGCATGGACTAATTTCAGTTTTTAATCACCTATGTATTACAAGGGAGTTAGGACAACTCAAATTCAGATATGAATCATGAAATATCAGACAAGAACCATTATAAGCATCAATCCCACTAATAAAGATAAACCATTATACGCATAGTTTTGAGACAAATTAATCATTTAAAATTCAAATTCACCAAATGTAGTCTTCATAATGCACTAAAGAACCTAGCTTGACATTGAGAAAAACCAATGATATTCAAATCAGCATATACATTTACTAACCAGACAAAGATATGTGTAAAATTTTAGGCAGGTAAGAATCAAGATTAGAATACCATACCTTGGAAATTGTGATAAAAAAGTAGCACAACGGTCATGAAGTGTGACAAGATTCGGAGAATCGAGAATGCTAGCACAATCTATTCGCTTGCCCGTTAGAAACTGCCTCTCCAAGGGCTTCCGCAAGTCAAAGTTGTTGCAGAACTCATGTTTCCCATCTGGACAATGATAGCATAACAAATTACTCTTGAAATCAAAATCAGCTATGTGCCAAAGAGACCAGTTTCATAAGAATCAAGACCATTGAAAGCTTACTTTGACTATCGAAACCCTGCTGATTTTCACCAAAATACTTCTTATATTGCCAAGCTATCCTTAACCCTTTCTCCTGAAAATTATGATAACACAGTATTTTGTTGTATGCTCAATTTCTCACCTTATAAACCCACTTAAACTTGACAAGAGGAAAACCTGATCAGGGTCTCGATGACTAGACTTTTCGTCTTTGGGTACGGCTGGACTAGGCAAAGTACCAAGAAACTGTCTTGGATCCTTGGCTGGGCTTGCATAGAGAAGAGGCTGGCTGTGAACAAGTCCTTGAGACATGAAATTCCTAAGCAAAAGCATATGATGAGGTGCTTCTGCATCTTCCATCACCATGACTAGGCTTCCTAAAGCAAAACCACCCCCTAAAATTTCTGCATATCAAAGACGATCAAATTGAAACCGCTATAAATGAAGAATGAAGAATGTTTTCCAAGAATTTAATAGTAAGAAGATTACTGTCAAGGTCTGGAATCCCGGATGAAACAAACATTGTGCCATTGGGTCCATGCTTGAGTCCTGGGATTGGAGGTGAGCTTGCACCCGAAAAATTGCGAGAGAAGCTACTCGTCCGAGTCTTGGTTGCAGCCATGGCTGCCAAAACACTCTCCAAAAGTCTGGATCCAATCAAACAGGAACAAAGCCTGCACCTTTTCCTGATTAACAGAAGCCCTGCACCCAATTTGCAATTTATAAAACTCACAATTTCCCATAACACAAGTAACAGAGCGACGACCGGTGAGTTGAGCCCAAGTGAAAGCATTAGCCATAGATAAAGTAAAACTGAAAAAAATCTGGTGTCTTCATGGAAAGTTTGAAGGGTGTAAAACAAACCTGAATTGGGTTAAAGCTGTGGAAGTAGCGTTAGGAGTGTATGAGCCAGAGAATCTATGCGCGACGGTAATACTGCACCGTCCGGTCAGCTCTGGATTCTATGTCGTTGTTTCTGAAATAAAACATGGTGTTATTGAGTGGGCTTAGTTTTTGTATCTGGGCTTGTGCCATTGAGGCCAAAGTTCGTTTCACTTGTGTGTGTGGGCCGGGGGGGGGAATGAAAATAATATCACATCGGAGATCGAAATTGTTCCGATAGATTATGTGTACGCTGCATTTGAACGCACTAGCCTTCTTGCACGAACCACTTTTCAATCGTTTATTATGTTAGTGGAGTTTTATGACGTATCATATAGTTTCAACCCCTCAGTTACATAAGCCACTTCAGCAATAACTATCAAATTAACAAATTATAACGGAATGAATAGAAAGTCATCTGTGTGCGGCATGTAAACGACATCATGTGGATATAAGACGGTAAGATCTATGACTTTTTTAGACATACAGAAGGGTCCCAACATATGAATGGTTAATTTTGCATAATCTATTTGTATGTCATGCATAAAAGAATTTTCGCGAATGTATCTTATAGTCTGCAAAATGAAACACGAATTTACCTCTATCTACACCCCTCCTAGTTAAATCTCGCCAATCGATATTAAGGATCTCTTCTGTAACTTCTCTAGTAATAAGTCTCCCTAATCACATTGTTACGCCATGTCACATTTACCACCAGAATATACAAAAAGAGAGTTCACTCACGTACAACAGCATTGACCTGAGAGAATTTATTATTAAATAAACAGTAATGATAAATTGATAGAAGAAAAAAGCTTTTATTTTGGAAAGAACTTCCGTTTACTCCTACTATTTTTTTTTTTTGACAAGTCATTTACTCCTGCTTGAAGTTCCTCCTACTTGAAGTAGTGAAAAAAACTTGTATGGAGCAAATAGACTGATTAATTTGTATATTGTAGTTGTTTTCCTAGAATGATTTTACGTACGCAAAAGGTTTGATGAGTTTGATTGAAGAAAAAGAACTCTCTCAGCCCTCAGGCATGTTTCAGAACTTGGCAAAGCTAGCTAGCATGAAAAGTTCAAAACTGAAATCAGAATGATTTCTGCTTCCCAAGCAAATTTTGATTGTGCCATTGGCTACTAGTTTATCAGCTACAAATGTTTGTTAATTACCAACGAGCCGCCGGTTTTGGTTTTAAGATTTCGCCAAAGGATCTAAACGTGCATTAATCTATGATTGGTTCATATATGTGTGATTTAGCAATTTCCTGAACTTGTGAAATCTGAGATATTGTACGATGGAATGTTCCTTGAAGACAATCAAGCACTTAGCGAATCATGGTTCGCCGTCGGGGTTGACCCTCGATCATGTGGGTATAATATATGGTTGGAACATTGAGAACAAGTAAAGAGGCCTAGGGGATGGAGACGACTGCTGGTGTATCCTTTATGCTACGTCATTGCAGACTACTCTAATTTGTTTGAAGCTTTTTAATTATTTATTGCATTTCTTGGATGTTACTCCAAACATGCATATATATATGCTATATAGGGATATATAGTTTGATCGATCAATACCTCTCTTATTAGTCATTACATCTGATTCACATATATACTTCCACTGATCTCTATCTGGCTCTATATATTTCTCACTGATTTTCTGGATACACATTCGAAAAGAACACGTCTGAAGCAACAATTTCATTTGCCGAAGAAGTGCAGGCCTATGGATGGGCTGCTAGAGATTCCTCAGGAATTCTCTCCTTCCACTTTACCAGGAGGTATGTAAAGAACACATACAGACGCATGCTTCTTCCAATATATGCTCACATAGTTATCAATTTGTGCGTAATTTGTAGGACTAATGGTGGTAATGATATCACAATGAAGATACTCTACTGTGGCATTTGCCACTCGGACCTTCACCTTGCTAAGAACGAAGTTGGAACAAGCAGATATCCCCTCCTCCCAGGGTACGTACTTACGCAAATTCATTGTCGCAATTCTATATTGACCCTAGTTGAAATTCATTTAACAGAAGATCGATAAACAAGTAATACGTATTTTTTTTCAACATGATTTTGTAGACATGAGATCGTAGGCGAAGTAACAAAGGTCGGGAGCAGCGTCAAAAAGTTCAAAGTAGGAGACAAAGCCGGAGTGGGGTGCATGGTGGGTTCTTGTGGTTCATGCGATAACTGCGCACGAGACTTGGAAAATCACTGCCCCAAGATGATACGAACCTACAATAACTCCGGCGATGAATCGACGTTAACGTTCGGTGGATACTCCGACAAGCTAGTAGTTGAGGAGCATTTCGCAGTCCGAATTCCAGATAACTTGCCATTAGCAGGTGTTGCGCCTATGCTCTGTGCTGGGATTACAGTGTACAGCCCTATGAGACACTTTGGACTATTTGAGCATGGTAAGCATTTGGGAGTGATAGGGCTCGGCGGCCTTGGTCATATGGCTGTGAAGTTTGCAAAAGCTGTGGGAGCAAAAGCTGTGGGAGCAAAAGTGACAGTGATAAGTACCTCTCCGAATAAGAAGAAGGAAGCAATCGAACAACTTGGTGTTGATGATTTTCTGATTAGTGGCGACCAACAGCAACTGCAGGTAAATAAAGGACTCGATCCCTTGCATTTTCTTTCATAAAAGCTCGTGCGGCTTCCCACAAACCTTGATCAATGATGTAGAGGGTTAATGTTGTTTTACGTTTTACCCTATGGTGATATATCTATATCTAACATGTTATATTGTCGAACTAACTATTTGTTAAAAAATAAATTCATATTTGCTTGCATACTTACATATATCAGTTTGTGCACTACATGTGTATATATAATAGGTTGCCGTGGGTACAATGGATGGTATCATCGACACAGTTTCAGCCCCTCATGCTCTCTTGCCATTGATTGAAATGTTAAAGACAGATGGAAAGCTAATTTTGGTGGGTGCTCCTCTCATACCTCCTGAGCTACCAGTTTTCCCTTTGATAATGGGTAAGTACCATGATTAATGTACATTATTTTTCTTGGACTTTGTAAGAGCAAAACCTAGCCTGAAAGTGTTTTATGTTATTTTCAATAGGGAGGAAGTTGATTGCTGGCAGTAAAATTGGGGGAATGAAAGAGACTCGAGAGATGATAGATTTTGCAGCAAAGCACAACATCACAGCAGACGTTGAAGTTATTCCCATGGATTATGTGAACACTGCTTTCGAACGAGTTGCCAAGGCTGATGTTAAGTACTGCTTTGTCATTGATGTAGAAAACACCTTGAACTCTCCATATTGATTGACAAAACTTGAGTTCCTGCAGCCTACTGTGGCCGATATATATATAAACTTGTAGTAGTAAGTTAAGTGATGTACAACTTGAAATAATTAAGGACTCGGATTTCAAACTCTGCTAGCTAATTAAGAATTTTTTGAGTGATTTGAGTGACGAGCTGTAACATTATACGAAAGTATCGAGTGTGCTCAATAGCTAAAAAGTTGTTTAAGATGCTTAAAAGTAAGTAATAGAATGTAGTTTACTGTTGATATTCCCCTTATTTTCAAGTTTACTCTTGATTACGAAAATGAATGTTAATCATGCAGAGGAGACGGCTAGTAAAAATCTATAATTTATCACTTCGATTCTTTTTTTCTTCCTTTAGAAATTGATCACTGCAAGAGCTAAGCGGGGAAGCAGCTTAAGTGGCGTTGTGGCACTAGCAGTGCAGCAGTAGTAAAAGTGAATGGAAGAAAGAGATGGAGGTCAAACCTTTGAAAGTCGTGACTCTGAGTGCATGAGAAACAGAGATTAGAGAAGAGAGAGCGACTTCACAGTGGAAGATAGACATAGAAAAGAACGAGAACGCCCTCACCCAAATGGTCCATATGCATGGAGTTGCAGAGAAAGAGAGAGATGGTGCAAGTACGTAGCTAGAAGGAAGAGCGCAGAGGAGGATCAGAGATGGAGCGGAGTGAAAGAAGGCACGCTTCGGCCAGATCATCGAGTCAGCCGTACTCTTGGATGTGTAAGTTTGTCGAGAGAGCTTGCTAGCTAGCTAGGGCAAGTTACTGATCGAGATGCAGAATATTGTTGTATGCACACTGCAGAGATATGATAGCAACTGCATGCTGCACATGGAAGATCAACCGAGAAAGGACTTGGTTATTTAGTCATGTACTTACTTGATACAAATTAGGAACATAACCGGGATATTGCTTGATCACCAATATGCATGGTTGGGTATTTCATATTAACTTTCGAATCGCTTGATTTCTGTAGGATATTTTATAATTTCCCATTTTTTCATCCCATCGTTGTTGTGATGCAGAACTAAAGTGGTGTGTTTGCGTCTTACTATACATTTCCTCCAAAAAAATCACAAACTGAAAGCCATTTCGAAAAATTTGTGTTCTTCAAGAACATGGAAAGTAGGAATTCCGACAATTTATCAATTGTGGGTCTCGTTATCTAATCATATTTTGTTCTTTTACTTGTTTTCACACTCGATCGATCTGATTTGATCTACATGTTATAAGAATTTATGTAGCTCTCATTTTAGCATGCCAATTGTGGCCTCACTAATTGGACATAGCAGTATTTGTAACAATTATTGCATCATTTTCGGATCAATATATAAAAATCTAGCTAGAGAAAAAAAAAATACTATTATAAATAACTAATCGAGGTAAAATAACTGTTAAATTGATAACGCGTATTTTTTAAAGAAACGTACATAACTGACATTTTTATTTCCTGTATAACGCTTCATAGAACAGAGTTATGTCAGATGACTCTAAATTTTATGCTAGCTTTATCTTTTCTTTTTTGAAATGAAAATGTGCTACGTACGTCAGATGATCAAGAGTTTATCCATGCGTTATTTCTTCAAAAGAAAATTACAACCTTATTCAATTAGAATTATGTATAATTCAATTAATAAAATAACAAAGAGAAATAATAAGGGAAAAGTAGTATAGTACATTTTCTTTAGATAGACCATCCATGATTATCTTGATGAATCTCAACATCATCTTAAATCATCAGTAATGACATTTAATACCATATTTCCGACATTCTTGAAGCTTTAAATGTGATGAAAATGAGACAAATCATACATCACTACCATCTGAAAAAAATAATAATAATGAGACTCCATATGAACATATATGATGGGAGTTGTAAGTGGTTAGAGAGATTAGATGGATAGAGAAGAATGCCCGTGAGGTAAGCTAGCTTGAGATGTAACGTACTGGTTATGTTTTCCAGAGATCGAAAACAATATGTATGATTTGGTCGTATATATGCGCTATGTGTTGTTGTATGGGTCATGGTTCCGTTTCTGGTTTGGTCGACGTACTCACGGGAATCTGGCCTCCTCTCTCTATCGATCTCTCTCCTGCAGTTCTGTAATACTGAGCTGTATAATCTAGCCCAAAACAAGTAATCGTTACGGCGTTCCACGTTTCTCCACCACCATATATATATATATATATATATATATATATTACCTTCCAACGCCATTGGTCGGTTGTGAATTGCCCAGTTCGATCTCTGTGTGTAAAACACGAAGTTCTTCATTTTTAGCTGGTAGGTGCATACATGTCGGTCTTGTCAGCTGCATTTGCATATATATATGCCAGCGATGACAGTTTTAAGGGCAGCATGGAGAATGGTTTGGCATCTATATTCTAATAAAAATGTGTAATTTTAGAGTAAAACTTTCTCAATTTATACATTACATATACAAATTCATCTACAAATTTATTTTATTCCATATTTTTGTGAGGGTGATAATGTTTCTTTTGCTTCTACAAATTTTCAACTAACTTTACCTAGCTAGCGCATAATAAGCCACACACCACACTATGTAAATGACTCATGACAAGAAATAACAAAAATCGCATCGTCCTTGATATAT
The DNA here is from genome assembly GCA_010134655.1 of Fragaria nilgerrensis. Lineage (NCBI taxonomy): Eukaryota > Viridiplantae > Streptophyta > Magnoliopsida > Rosales > Rosaceae > Fragaria > Fragaria nilgerrensis. The sequence goes on from CM020977.1 coordinate 13,671,050, forward strand.
CAAATACTACATATATCTATGATTGTCCTCGAGAATTGGCCTCGGCACAGTTGCATACGTACCCTAGCTTGGAACACAGAATCAGATTCCTTCTGTAGGTACTTCGCAGCTTAATTAGCTAATGTTCATGAATTAATTAACCTGCTTCCTTCCTTGAGTTGCTTTCCTCCGGAGTCCGGACCCCCCTTCAACACCTCTCTGCTCTCGATCACTTTCAGATCAAGTTCAGTCTTAGATCTTCTCTATCCAGAAAACCCTAGCCTGCTACAACCAGACAAGTAGTAATTATCAGACAGAAACAAACCGATAAGACAAATTAGAAAAATATATACGATCGCGACCTTTAAGCAGTGTACTATACAATATAATTCTGGCGGGAAGCTAGTGAGGTAAAAACATCGACAGGTAGCTAGCTTTGCTGTTTTATTGATCGATCTTCGAAAATCTAAAACGTACGTACTTGTTTGTTGTTTCTTTGCATCGATATCCATCTATCATATCCGAGCTTGAAGCTCTTGTTCAGGTCGCTAGCTTCTAGTTTTAAATGTTAATAAGGGTTTTAATCTCACTAACTAGTCCCGGAAAACATTATTACTCATAGAGGGGAATATTGATGTACCGGGTTTGGGTTGTCTGCTCATAATTGGCTAATTAGTAGCATAATTGAAGCCTATATACCCCATTTGGCCACCCCTTCGATCATTTTTGGCAAGTTTGGTAGATAATTATGGAAGTGGATTATGGAAAAACTAATCAAACTAATTATTACTTAGAGATCGAGAGCAGAAGGAAATATTGGGTTTGGCTGTAAAGTGATGTCTGGTTTCAAAAGGGACGTTACATGGGAGAAAAGAGACAAAGCTTGTTGTGAGTGGCAGTGACAGACTCCCAGTACTGTTGCTGTAAACTGTTGCCTCACTCACTGACTCAACGTCTTCACCCTCTCCCCTCCCCGCCCCTAAATCTCTAAAGTCTAAACAATACTCGATTCCCTGTACTACTAGCAGCTAGTTACTACTCTCTTCATCTTCCTCTTCCTCCCTCTCACTGTGCTCTGGCCTGTCTGTGTTTCTGTCATTGCTGCCATGCTATAGCTTTCACTTGTAGCCTATATATATTCTATCATGACACATATATCCAAGCTAGCCTTTCATTTCATGTATGGTACTATTACTCATTGATTCATGTATCATCACTTTTAGTTTGTACATAATTACCTATTCCATTACATCCGTCAAGTTACCCAGCTCCTTTTCTTACAGTCTGATCTTACTAGCAGAAACCCAAATTCTAAATGTTGTTTTTGGTCTTAAACAACCTAAAAGTTAATTTTCAAGAAATGTATCAAATATTATTGAAAACATTATTAGAAGCTAGCTAACAGCCTAGTTTACTCTTTCATATGCAATTTGTACTCAATACCGGCGCTTAAAATACGAGTGCCTCCTTTCAAAAAAAAAAAAAACGAGGGCCTCCAGAAGCGGCTTCGAAATCAAGCATAAATACGTGGGCATATATGGTGTAGTTTGAATCCAAACTCACTTAGAACCAAAACAATCAATCATTAAACTTCAAAACTTAATTTTTTAGAAAACAAGTACAATAATGTGTATGAAGCTAAGAAATTAGTTACTTGCATTACTTCCAAAAGAGATTTCTTCACCTATTGCCTGCAGGATCACATTAAATCTAACGATTTTGATTTTCTATTTTTTTTTTCCAGTGATGGGGCATTTCACTATGTTGTATATATATATAATCAATAATATATATATATATATACCTCATCACTAATTTCCATCTCCAACCATATATCTTAGAACTAATTCTATCCGATTGTTTTCTTGTTGTTGTGGCTGATCGCTTTATTCTGCCAGCTGCTGATCGTTTTCAGATCATCTAGTTCACTCTTGTCTCTACTCACTCTCTTTCTCTGTCATCTAGCTCTCCACACCCCCTCCATATATATACACAGAGAAACCGACTTCTCTCTTCTAGTGACATCTATCCCTCTCTCTTCTCGATCAAGCTTTCCTCTCATATATGTTATTCTCAGATCTCACTTCTAAATTACCAACCTTTAATCACATTCATATTTTGCTATAATTAAAAATCCCAGCTTACAATTGATGAAGATCACAGGCAGCCACCAACACCATGCATGAAGCCATTGAATTTCACTAACATATCTTTGCCTCTGCAAAAGGAAACTACTCAAGCTAATTAATTTCCTCCTCTCACTTTTCTCTTTCTTCACCTCCAGGTTTGCTTTACACCCCCCCACCACAACCCCATTCTGATTGCTCCCCAATGATGTCCTCCGACAACTCGCCGGCGAAAAAGCAGGCCGACGACACCCAACAAGGAGGAGGAGGAGGAGGAACAGGCAACAGCCGCAAAACGACGTCGTCCAAGGCCCCGCCGGAGCAAGCCCTCAAGTGTCCGAGATGTGATTCCCCCAACACAAAGTTCTGCTACTACAACAACTACAGCCTGACGCAGCCTCGACACTTCTGCAAGACCTGCAGGCGTTACTGGACCAAAGGGGGAGCGTTACGCAACGTCCCCATCGGCGGTGGCTGCCGCAAAAACAAGAGAGTCAGGTCTTCTTCTTCCCGACTATCCTGCAGCCTCGACTCTAAGGACTCCGGCGACTCGGCCTCCGACCACATGGGTCTCAAGTTCTTTCACGGCATTTCTCCCGCCATGGATTTCCAGCTCGGCGGCCTCTCCTTGCCTAGGCTCAACCACCACCCTTCTTCGTCTTCAGCAGTTGTAACCGCTCTCTACAATAACAATAACAACAGCCAGTTCTCACCATACGGCGACGTTTCGGTTACTTCTGGCCTGACTCTTGATCCCTCAGGTGGTGCTGCCGGGAATAACTCCTTCATGGGTTTTAACTATCCTCTCACTTTAGGCAGTGGAAGCGGTCGCGGGGTTGGGTTTCATCAGAACAACATGAACACTGCCATGAATGTTCACAGCAGTCTTGCTTCTTCTATTGAGTCCCTTAGCTCTATCAACCAAGACCTTCACTGGAAATTACAGCAGCAGAGGCTGTCCATGTTGTTTGGTACTAGTATAGCCGGAGATAGTCAGACACAGCCGTCTCAGAAAGATTTGCAGATGAATGATCTCGAGAAAACTCAGACAGCAGCGCCTATTTTGTTTCAGAATCTGGAGATTTCGAAACCGAAAGAGTCTGCCGGAGGAGGAGATACGGCTGCCACGGAGTGGTTCTTTGGGAACTCTTATGCACCGCCGCCGGTGACACCTACTCCGACCAACAGTGGCGGCAACGGAGGAGGAAACGAGAACAATGCGGGTAACTGGAATAGTCATGGAGTTGTTCAAGCATGGGGTGATTTGCAGCAATACAATGCCTTGCCCTAGAGGACTGATCATCATGAGAGGTAGCTAAACACAATTTTAAAAAGCATGATCATGATCATGAAGAAGAAAATGGGGAAATTATATTATCGTTCTTGAATTATTATCTGAGAAAGACACCCATTTTGGCATATGTTAATTTGTGTTTTGGTTTTTTCTTTTTTCTTGTGTTGATATGAAATTGTAAAATCTAATTGACTTAGTCTCTTAACAATGCAAAAGAAGAAACTAATCGTACTACTTTTGCCCTAAATTCATGTTTATATGGTTGATGAGCATCTGATAATCTATCTTTCTGGGTTACCCGAGTTGGATTGGAAACATTAATAGTTTGTGTTGTTAGGCAACTGCCGAATGGCAATGATGCTCAGTACTTAAATTAACACTGCTCTAGCCAGCATTGAAATTCATTTCACTAATTATTAAGGCCAGGTATCTATCTTTCTTTCCAAACTCTTTTCTCAAATCTCCCTTTGGGATCTGTGATAGTTTTTGTTTTTGTGGAATTAAATCTTTGATTTGTTCTATGTTGAGTCAGTTTGTGTATATCTCTACAACTCTCACTATCCAATAAACTTAGAAGTGTGTCTCTTTCAAGGAACTGATCCTCATCAGCCACTGAATCAATGTCAATCTAAACAGACACCTCAGTAGAGACAGTAGCAGCTTAACTAGCCCTGCAATGTAGAGCTAGGCTAGCCTTGTTTAGCTGTCACTTCCTCTCCCTCTTTGATAATAGTTAGTGACAGTGTGGTGTGATTTTGGTGCTGTTTGAAAAAGGGGTGGTTTGAAAGTTGTATTGAATGAAAGGCTGTCAATAGTTGAATCAGAGAGAGAGAGAGAGAGAGAGAGAGAGAGAGAGAGAGAGAGAGAGAGCTTTAGGGTTGCATTGGTTCTTTTGTTTATGTTGTGGGAGTGTTTAGCTTTCTAGAGTGTTGGGGAGTGAGCCCACTTTCATCTTCTTGCTCATTGCTACTGATTGCTACTGCTGCATATGAGTATCGATCAGCAAAGCATCTCCTCTCGTTGTGATTCTGCAACTGAGGAGAGAGAAGAAACTAGTGCAGCAAAGCTTTTACTTGCTTCTGTCTTTCCATTGCTGCAGGGCTCTAACTTGATTCTTTACTTTGCCTACCTATTTCTGCGAAAACTATTATTAGATTCAAGTGCGCGCTATAGTCTCTATCCATCAACAAATTCTCAATCTCTCCTTGATCAAATACAGTTATACAGCTACTGCTTGTACTACAGTGAAAGACTGTAATAATAAGAGTTGTGCTCTTTGTCTTCGAAACTCTTAATTACCTTCTCTTCGGGGTAGCTACGTATTGATGATTTGATCGAGGTTGGCTGGGTAAGAATGAAATTGGCAATTCTTGGTTCTTAGACACTGTGTTTTGGAAGCTCTCTACTAGTGCAACATTCCATAGGATTCTATGGAACTAGATACATATAGGGCTTTGCATGAGTTGAGTCGACACCACCAACTTCCTTTGCCTGACATGTTTTATAAGGTCCCCCATCTTTATAAACATGCATGTTGCTGCTGCTTTTTCATATACATCGTCTCTCACTTATGTACACACACGCCTTCAATAAAGCTAAAAACAGCTTCAAAAGCGTAGCAATCATTTTTCTATATATACATATATATCATGAAAAAAAAAACTGTTTTAACTATTATCAAAAACGAAACTTCGGTAGACATAAACGGTCACTATTACAGTCTAATTGGATAAAGGATGGAGGTAAGTCACACCATATCAAACCAGAAGAGTTAGCGTCATAATTCGCCAAAAGTATCAGCCAAATGATTATCTTCACAAAAAATATACAAAGATTTAAAATGCATTTGAGAATTTGGTGCAAAGCCCCATTATATATATATGCACGAAGCTCCCAATTGGGACCAAACAAGTAGAGCCAATGAAGTCAAGAACCATGAAGTGAATTGCCGTATTCTATACTGAAAGTTTGTTGATTGGTATATTTAAGATTTATCAGTTATTTTTTTTTCAATGCTGAATAAAAAGTACAACGATTTCAAAGTAAAATCACGAACGCATCCAAAGCTATGGAAGTCAAAATTAAAAGCCAGCAAAGTAGATAGAAGTAAGCTTCGAGTGTAATTACCAACGGTTGTAATGGCCAAAATTAACAAGTGTGCATCTATAAGAAAATTTCCTCGCCCAAATATGTTAAAAATATTCTGAAGTTCAATGAAATCATGAAAAAACTTAAAATAAAATGAGCTACTTCAGCAGCGGTATAAGGTTGTGAAAGAAGAGCTGGGGTGTACTCTAACAATATTTTTTGAATGCGGATATAGGCCAATTATGCAAGAGTAGTCCTTATTCAAATGATGTTGTATCATCATAAGGAAGACGTCCACCATTCCACCAAATCGTGATTATGTCACCTCCCTTTTCCATGCCAGTGATGCCAGGCCATTCAATAATCAAAATCGTTAATCTTTAACATTCAAAGATGCCATTGTTGTAGAACCTGCAAAAATTTAGACCTAGCTACATCAAGTTAGGGTTCACTATCTTATATCTAGCGAGAAAACGTTCTTGCGAGATAAAAACTGCACTATATATGAAAATTACACGATTAATATATACATTATGCTGTGATTCTCGATCTTTTTGGATTTGGCATGATCTCCTTTACATGAACCATCCATGCATATTAGTGTTATATCCTCTTATAGTGTATGATGTGTCAAGTCTTAGTTTGTTTTAATTTTAGGGAGACAAATTAACAAAGGATATATAGAAGATTGTTGTGGCTCAGCAACGGAAGACATGAAGTTGCGTGATTAACGTGAAGGTCGACTGAGACAAGTTTTTGTTTCCATCGACTAAGATGGGACGTTATATATATATATATATATATATATATATATATATCTATATATATATAGTTCATATCCAGAGCGAAACTTCACTTTGAAAGTAAAGTGTGAAGTTCTTTATTTGACTTATTTTTCTGTCATATTTTCATATCTCCACCGTTCAGTTTATAGAACCTAATGCATAGATCACTTCTGTCAAATTTCATTGAATTTGATTATCATTTGAGTTTTCATAATCGTTATTTACACAAACAGTTATGAATAGACATATTTATGGTCCGTTCGTTGATTTAATCTAATTCGGTACCTTAACGATTACCAATTTGGATGAAACTTGACAAGAGTGATCTATGCATTAGGTTCTACAAACTGAACGGTGGAGATGTGAAAATATGACCGAAAAATGAGTCAAATAAGAAACTTCATACTTTAATTTTAAAGTGAAGCTTCGCTCTAGATAAAAACTATATATATATATATATATATATATATATATGTGTGTGTGTGTGTGTCATTATGGCAACTGTCATTTTACAACCTAGCTCGATCATAAGCTCAGATAATCTGCAAGAAGCTCATGACTACTTGTTGATGAGAAACCATCCCATGCTCTTCATCCTCGACTACCTTATCCTACACCTGCCCCTACCATCCACTTCATGAAAGATGATCGATCGAGCACGAAGGTCAATGTTTATTATAAGGAAACCCGACCTAATTAACTAGCTAGATGGACACATTTCTTCTTCTATATATTCAAGTTCAACTGCGCGCACGTTATTTCTAAAGGGGTAAAATACATAAGCATCATGATGGTTACATAGATCACAAAAGTTTACCTCTTTTAGGCTTGAACTTTTTGACTGGAGAATGAAGACCAAGAAGAACCATTCCCTTTTTCGCTCTCTTGCCTAATCCTTTTGCATCTGGACAAAAAGCTTCTTAATTTCAGTAGCAATATATGCACGTATTGTATGTATATCAGATCTTCTACCGACATAGGAGAATGTCTCCTAACCAGGCATACAGTCTAAAGTACCAACATTGAAACTCCGACAAACGGTCTGATTTGGTGGGACTTACCTCGTTCTAATTTCATTCATGAGTATTTCTAGAGTGATCGTTTAGGCATGCCAAAGTATTAGTCGAAGATAGTTTGATTTTTAATTTCTTTAGCTTATTAGTTTGTATTGTTATGGAGGTTCTGATTTCTTAGTTCCCCTCCTTTTGTAATTTTCTTTCTTCTTTAAAAAATTTCAGAGGTTAAGTTCGGTTGTTACCTCTCTTAGCCCTTGATTTCATTAACAAAGAAAAATTCCTACGATCGGATCGGTTTCGATGAGCTGAACTGTCATTAATTAACTGGCCGGTGTATGTGTTCTTATCATTATTGGTTTACACTTGAAAAAAAACCTCACCATGCAGTTTGACAAGCATGTGGTTTGTGCCAACAATTAGCTAGTATAGACTTCACTGACCTGATCGAGTCCAATTCTAACACGGTCATAACTCAAAATGTGAGAAGGAAAACTACATAATTCATATAATGTTACGCAAAAATAATATTCAAATTTCGTACTAACTAGCTAGCTAGTAGGAGTGTGGTGCCTCTGATCGTATAAGTCATAACCAAATATTTGTATCCCTTGTCTTGGTAAGTTAATGGAACTCATCAGCAGATCGACGACAAAGATTAATTTTCTCATATCAAACCAAAGAGGAAATTAAGCTTTGCTTTAATTAGCACCAATTGATCATGTTTATATGTTTCCTTTTTCAAGTGTAACGGCTAGCTGGCTAGGGTTCTGTGATGTGAACAAAGAAAAGCCAAATTACTCTTACGGATATTGTGGCAATGAAGCAATCAAACTCGTCATCATTTCTCGATCAGCAAGAAATCTTTGTTGTCTAGTACTGTCACTGTGGACAATGGAGATGGACACTGATATAAGAGGCAGTGACCCACCACCACGGCACCACCTCCTTTCAAAACGAGAACATCGCCCTCAAGATCGTCACTCTCTTTGGCAGTTTCTAGGGTTTCAGAAAACAACGCTCCTCTCGATCTGTAGCCACCCTCATCGTTTCATGTGGCTTCTTCCACAAGACAGGTTCGTTACGATCAGTTTCCCACCTCACACATGAGAAATTTTTGTACAACTAGCTTGACTGCATTATTCCTTATCAAAGTTCACCTGATCGATGTTATTGGACCCTTATCGTTTTATTCAAATGTGTGTGTTTTTTTTTTAGGTAAAATTTCATTATCCCTTTAGTCCTTAAACTTTCTTTTTAATCTGTTTGGTCCTTGAATTTTGAAATGTTAATCTGTTTAGTCCTTTCTGTTAGAATATTCTGTTAAGAGAAAGAATATTCTATTTTTCTTTATTTACTGCTAAAAGAAATTGTACGGAGCATGGTGGGCCTTGAATTTCGAATTTGTTTATTTAAATATTAAATATCTAAATAAATATCCTCTACTCAAAGGTAAACAGTTAATTTTACATTATCAATAGGAGAATCTATTTCTACTAGACTTGATTTATTAGCAGAAGCTAAACTGTCATATAAGAAATTGCAAAAAAAAATTTTTTTTAGAAAACTAAAAAAAAGAAGAGATGAGCTTCCTAAAAGTACCAAAAATTACTGGGATATTATTTTCCAATTACAAAGAATAATATACGAGTCAAGAGAAGAAATTGAAGTTCTTCAATTTACTTTTGAAGAAGATCAAAAACCTCTTGATACTTTGAGCATCGGTTAGATCCGCCAGAGATGGTATCAGAGCCTGCTTGGCTCAAAAACAGGTAAGAAAAAGGCTTATGCCACAAAATTGGCTTCTCTCGACTAACAAGAGAGAATCCAAACTAAAAAGTTATCAGTCTTTTTGTACTACAAAAGGAACTGATAAGTGGGAAGTGTGCTTTCATTCAAGGCACATACAAGAAAATCAATACTCCATTGAATACATTTGTAGAGTACTAAATACTCTATACGACGAACATATTCACCTCCAAAAGGAGATCGGAGTAGAAGAGCTTGATCCTTCAAGACCAAGCTTAATCGAGTTCCTAGACCATTTGTCTAGGGATAAGACCTTTGAAAAGGTTATAGATCAACTCGATAGATTTAATCTACGGATTAATCAACTTGAAGAAATAAATTCAAGAATTGCTAAGCTTGAAGTTAAGCTAGATTATCTCAAAGAAAAATAATATCTAATAGATATTGAAAAGAAATTAGTTCGTACTGAAAATCTTGCTAATAATATTCATCAGCAAGCAGTAGAACTAAAGAATACTCAAGAAAACTTGAAAAGACTTTTAGAAACTCTTATCTCCAGAATAGGATGAATCAAAGAGTAGATCTAAAAGTAAAACAAGAAGATGTTAAAGCTATTGGCTTTCATCGTCCTACAGAAAAACTTGCTGAAAATGTAGAAGCAATAATCCATTAGCAGAATTATAATATCGCTTATCTCCAAGAGATAGGTATCGACCTCGAAATCCAGTTTCGAGAGGTACATAACAAAATTTCCGGTTTACAAAAGATGGTAGAAAAAATGAAAGAAGGAGAAAAGTACGAAAGAATTGATGAAGAAATATTAGCTCAAGACGTAACAGTAAAATCATCATACCCCCTGCATCCTTACAGACAGGAGAAAGTAGACTAAGGTTTAGTGAACCAAAACTACTTGAATGGAGATCTTCTAAAATATCAAAATCTTCAACAAAGAGAGATATGAAGATGCTGAGTAAGATTCTCAGTAAAAGAAACACTGTTCCAGTACAATTGATAAACGCTCAAGAATTTGAGTATAATGAAATTGAATCCAGTGTACGAGAAGCATCTGCTCCTAGATTTAAATTCAATGAGATCTATAAGAAATGATCTTTCATTATGGATTCTCACAGATTCAAGATTCTTGAATTAACAGTTCCAGCTACAGGTGGAGAAACAGATATTAGGCTAATAACTCCAAAGGAAGTAAGTGAAGCTTTCCAGAGAAAATATTCCTATATGCATATTGGAGCAGTCCAAGTAGGGATAAAACTTTTAGCTAGAGATGGTATTGACTGTTCAGTTCTATGTGTCTTACAAGACGATAGAATAACAGATTTCAAGAAAAGTCTGTTAGGAACAGTAGAAGCTTCATTGTGCAAGATAGTTGCATATTTTAATGTGTTTCTAAATTTCACAACGCATCTCAAAGATGTTGCTCACTGTCTAAGACTGAGGATCAAGACATATGGGATTTCTATGAAAAAAGGAATGATGGAACTTGCGATAGATTACTGAATCTATTATAAATTGATGAGTTCAAATGTGACCCCTAATACCAGGTTTCTAAACAGTCATGGGATCACTACATCTGTTCTCACCAACCCAAAAAATAATTCCCAACAAAAACATGTCACAAAATGACATGAAGTAACATTCCCAAGAGAATAGAACTTGACCCCTCCTGTTAGACAACTTGAAAGCTCTAATGCTTCAATTTATGAAGACATGGGAGGAAACATAAGCTTACAGTTTCATAGGCATTCATTTGCTAATTACGAAGAAGCTAGTTCCTCTGGAACTAAGTCAATCTTTCATGAAGAATCCTTTGAAGAAGAAGATACCAAAAGACCTATGAAAATGCTTAGAGTAGGAGATTTAAAAGGATTATATGCACAAGCTGAGACTTGTGAATCCACAGAAGAATTAGAGAAAATCATAAATGAAATTTCTCAAATTCAACTTGGAAAGAATAAGAGGAAGATTATTCCTTATCAGGCAGCAAAAGAAGAACCAGAACCATCGAAACTTTTATGGAAACAGAAGGTGGTCATACTATAGTTCAGAATATCACGAACAATCCAACCAAAATCATTCGAGAGAAAAATATCAAGCTTCCAAAAGGACAAGCTCCTACAAAGAAGTATGGAGAACGAAGTTCTCAAAAGTATATTCCTACAGAACCCAAATAGGGACAGTCAGTGTCCGAAAAAGGGGTTTATCTGGATTTAGACTAGGTAGGAGATAAAAGAAAGCAATAGACAACTGGGTTGCCAGCTTAAAGCTAACCCAGGCTCTAGTGCTATCCAAATATGTCTATGAAGAGGCTCATGCATATTATGAGTCAACCTTAACAGGAATAGTCCAAAAATGGTACCAATCCTTTAAAAGAAGTTCTAAATGGGCTGATTGAGCAGTTAAAATAGCTCAGACTAATAGTCCTTTGGACTTTGCAGTGCCTATTTATGCATAATTTTGTGGAGATATCACTGGGCACAGTGAACAATCCAAAGAAAGAGCCAAAACAAATATTCAGAAATTGAGTATTTGTAATATGAGGTATTTTGAGGAATATACCAATAAATTCCAAAACTACTACTGCACTATTGGAGGTATTGAAAATGACGATCTCGTCAGAACATATTATAGAAAATTACCAGAACCCTGGAATGACGCAGTAGCACAATCTTTGGAAGAAAACCCTCTTTAGTACTTTACTGTGGGAGGAATAACAGAGAGAGTTAGAGATCTCCTAAGAAAGCAATGCACAGAGAATAAAAAGTCTAAAACTGCCAAGAAACAACTCAGAGAAGTTGAGAATATGTGTCCAAAGATATTGGATACTCCAACCCAATGGGGATGCCATATTTCTAAAGAAAGAAAACATAAGAAGAAGTTCTTTGGCACCCAGTATGATAAGAAATTTGCTTCTAAAAAGAAGTATAAGTTCAGGAAAAAACTTGAATATAGAAAAGAACAATTTGCTCAGACCTCTCCTAAAAAGAGATTTTTTAAGAGAAAAAAGAAACCTATTTCCTCTTCCAGAGAAGTTAAGAAATGCAGATGTTAGCTTTGCAAGGCAGAAGGGCATTATGCAAACGAGTGTCCTAAAAAGGATAAGAGAGCTTCTAAAGCCTTAATTGCAGATTATGATGAAGCGATAGAATATGCTAATCTAAAAGGCTTTGAAGTCGCATATTCTGATGAAGAGAATGAATCAATATATTCTCTTGAATACCCATCAGACAGCAAAACGGAGGATACTTCAGAAAGTTCTGAAGAAGAAGAAAATATAGAAAGTCGTCCTATATTTTTATTACAGATACAAAATTAGACAGAGGAAGACTCTGATATTATCAGTGCCTTCTATCCCAATCCGGGAAAGTTTAATTGTGACTATTGCAAATGCGATGATGATAATACAATTCCTATGTACTGTGAAAGTACAGGAGAAACTTATCATCGAGAATATTTTATTTGCAGAACTCAGAAGGAAGACCAAAGATAGTGAATCACATATCTTGGTAGAAAAGGAATATAATATATTCCACAAAAAAGAACAAGAGAAAAACCTTGAAAATGATATAAAAACGATGAAGTTTGTAACTTCATTAAGTCAGGACAAGGAAATATTGAATCTCTAAATTCCACAAATGATGTAATGAGCGCCAATTCAATACTTGGTATCAATTTGCCGGTTTCAGAAACTACTGAAAGGAAAATCAATCCTTTCACAGAATTCCCTAATACTCCTAGCCAGCAGAAAAAGGTAATACCAGTCCAGACCAGTATATATAGTACTTATATTACTATCGGTCTGAAGTTTCCTGATTATAAGAAGTATCATCTCTATGCATTTGTTGATACGGGTTCAGGATACTCTCTTGCAAAGAGACATGCAATTCTTGGAGAATAGTAGGAAAAATCCCCAAGAAAGGTTACTGGAATTGCAATGGAGGAAAATAAGATAATTATGGATACAATGGCTAGAAATGTTAAAGTTTCCTTAAGAGGAGGAAATTTTATCATCAAAATTCTCTGGCAATGTGAGGGCCAGACAACTGATTTATTGATTGGAAATGACTTCCTACTTTAACAAAGAGTAATTCAAACCTCAGAAATGATTGGGTTTGAGAAAAATAAAAGATTCTATTGGAAATCCCGTTTGACAAATGCTGTGAGCATTATAAGCAAATGGTTCACGGATCAATATCAGAAGTCGCCAACGAAGAGTGGTGATTATCAACCAATATTAACACCAGTTTTGTTGCTACAAGAGTAGCTTAAAGGTCATGAAGAGATACTGGTAAATGAAACAGGTTTAGAAAACTCTGAATCAGAGACAAATTCTGAATATCCTATTTCTGACAATGAGAGTTCTGATGAAGAAGAGGAATATATCAGAGAACACAACTTAAAGGTGTATATGAAGAAAGTAGAGCAAAAGAAAATACCGACTCTCACAGAAATAGAAAATTTGCTGAAACCAGTAATCAGTGAAGATCCTCAGTTGTATTGGGACAGAGACCCAATATATTGTCAGCTAAAGATCCATGACGCAAATGCTATTTACCATGTTAAGGCTATCCCTCACTATAGAAAAGAAGATAGGAAGGAGATAGAAAGTCAGATTCAAGAGCTTCTTGAAAAGAAGTTAATCAAACCTTCAAACAGTCCTCATCATGCCCCAGCTTTCTTGGTAAGAAATCATGCCGAACAATTAAGAGGAAAACCCAGAATGGTGATTGATTACATAGATGTCAATAAAAAGACTGTTAAAGACGGTTATCAGATAGCTCAGGTGAGAGTTCTCATCAACAAGCTTAGAGGAGCCAAGTTCTTCTCCAAGTTTGATGCAAAATCGGGCTTTTGGCAAGTTAAGATGCATCCAGATTCTATTGCCCTAACAGCCTTTAGAACTCCCCAAGGACATTACGAATGGTTAGTTATGTCATTTGGTCTTAAGCAAGCCCTGTCTATTTTTCAAAGAAAAATAGATAATATCTTCAAACCTTATTCAGATTTCTGCATAGTTTATATAGAAGACATTCTTGTCTTCTCAAGAACTATGGATGAACATCTAAAGCACCTAGAACATGTGTGTAGACTTATTGTCCAGAAAGGAATCATCCTTGGACAAAAGAAGATTCATCTTATAAAAGGAGAAATTGATTTCCTTGGTATTCATGTTAAGGACAGAGAGATTCGTCTCCAAGAGCACATAGTTAAGAAAGATCAGCCAATTTCCTGACAATATTCCAGACGCAAAATCTTTACAAAGATTTTTGGGAGTTGTTAATTTTGCGAGAGACTTTATTCCTCAAGTCAGTGGTCTCACTGCGCTCCTCTCTCCAAAAACAAGCTCTAAAAAGAAATGGTCTTTTACGGAAGACGATAGTAATACTGTCAGAAAAATTAAAGGATTAACAAGAGATCTTCCTCCTTTACAGTTACCTGAAGAAGGAGATTTGATCATTCTGCAGACTGATGCAAATGATTATTACTAGGCAGGAGTTGTTTTAGCTATTGCTCCAGATACAAATCAAGAAAAGATTTGTAAATTTCTATTTAGAAAGTTTAACGCAGCATAGTTAAACTATTCTACAGGAGACAAGGAAGTCCTTGCCTTAATTAAAAGCATTAAGGGTGCTGAAGCATATTTAAGAAATAAATTTGTAGTCAGAACTGACAACAAAAGAGTAAAAAACTTCAAAAACTACAAATTAACTGATGTTGCTGATAGGGGAAGAGTTCTAAGATGGCAAATGTTTTTAACCCAATATGATTACGATGTTGAAATGGTTGCAGGTGACAAGAACTATTTGCCTGACGCTCTTACAAGGGAAATGATGATGTTTGAAAGAGAAGGTCGCAATCCTAGAAGCCGAAAACCAGAATCAGAAGAAAAGAAGCTCTGGGAAAGATATAAGAATGGTGATAAAACCGTTGGACCTTTCCACGACGGACCAGGTTACCAATATATTGTTTCTTATGAAGCTGTTGAGTCTAGTCAATCCGCAAATAGGATCAAGCCAATACTAGATTCAGAAAAAGATAAAGAAAAGCTCGCTCAAGAGTTCTTGCTGTGTTCAAAAGAACCAGCCTCAACTGATCGGTCTCAGGGTAAAAAACCGGCTAGCCCATCTCAAATGACAGACGATAAAGGCATAACAAGTCTATTTATGGCTGCTGCTTTGCCTAAAAGCAGAAAAGTCCCTTTTAGGGCAAATAAGCTTCCTTTAGTCACCGGAAAGAAAGTTATTCATGATCAG
Source organism: Fragaria nilgerrensis (assembly GCA_010134655.1). NCBI lineage: Eukaryota > Viridiplantae > Streptophyta > Magnoliopsida > Rosales > Rosaceae > Fragaria > Fragaria nilgerrensis. The sequence goes on from CM020977.1 coordinate 13,686,353, forward strand.
AATTTGAAGATATTTCAGAAACCAGTTTTCAGAACAGATAGGCTATTGGCCTTTAAACAAAAAATTATTATTGATAATATTATGTATTCTTTATATGAAGAAAATAAAGCTCACTTGCTTCAAACCCTGAAGGCTCTAACTGAAGAAATGTATGGATTCCATACAAAAGATAAAGGTGTTCCAGCAGAACCCTCTAAGGTAGGGTATCTTGAAAATCCTGAAAGTGCTAGAATCCCTATTCTTGCACTAAAAGAATCTGAATGGTATAGCTTCCATAACCTCTTAGGAGAAGGAAAAGATGTTCTTCCGGGAACATTATCTATAGCCCCTGACCCATATTATGGGAGGTATTTAGTAGATGTTCAAGCAGAGCATCCTCAGAAGCACAAGTTATGGCTTGTGGAAAATAGTTTTGTTCATAACCTTTGGACAAAAACCAATGAAGATCTGCAGGGTTTTCCTGAAATAATATCTGAAGCGGTAAAAAATATTAGACCTGATGGATGTATTCTAAGGTTAAAATTCATTTCTACCCCTCCAGAATGGACCGTGATAGATGGTCAGATGAGTTATATCTCTCCATATCACCATGTCAGGCTAATTCAGAGTCCGGTACAAAAATCAGTTGTTGCTAGTGGCAATGGTAGACCGAACCAGAGTATCCCATGGATGAAAGCTATGACTATAACAGTTATCAAAGATATGGTTCTAAGAGACTTTGATTCAAGTTTTCTGGCAAGTGGAGAAAAAATAATGGTCACTTGCTATAATCACCCTCCTCCTGAGAACTGTGACTTTTTCACAACCCTTATGAGAAAAGAGGTGGATTGCACTCTGGCTACCACCACGTGGTTGGAAAAGGTTGAGACTGATGAAAAGTATAAAATTTCTTATCCCTATGATTCGGACCTCGACAATGGAGAAGAAGACACAACACGAGATTGGGAAAACAACGGTCCCAACTCCTCAGTGGGATATTCTGAAGATCTAGAGACGTATCACAATATAGTAAATATGTTGGAGAAATGAACGATGGCCGACGCTTCAAGCCAAATTACTTTTATTTTGATAAAAGGAAAAGTGACCGCCAGCACAAAATCCAGAAGACTTTACTTTTGCAAAAGTAAAGTTATCAAGATAAGATTCCTCCGGTCTCCCACTATGTATAAGTGTGTTTTAATTCTAGTTTGAGTTCCGCTCTCTATTTAAGGAGCCGGAAGCTTCAGAAGGAAGAGAAGGAAGGGAACTGGGAACAAGCTTGAAATTCCTCTCAACCTTTCTCAAGAAGTTAGGAAATCCAGTTCATAGTTTTTCTAGTATAGTGTGTGTGAGAAATAAGAGTGTTGTGTGGTGTGTTGTAATCGACTGGTGTGGAGTGCTTATTTACAAGTAAGTTTTATACTGTAATTATAAGCATGAGTAGCTAAACAACATTTAGCTGTTTACCTAAGAGCGAGGCTCTGGGTTTGATATTTGTATTTATGTTTGAATAAATAAATTCTATCTTGTGCCCCATTATCCGTCCCAAAAATAGTTTTTGCATCTTTCTTCCATTTTTTACTTTGCGTGTAACCAAGTAATTAGATTTTCTTTTCCCTAAGACAGCAGTGATTCCGCCATAGTTAGTAACCATTAGACAGGAAGTCGTTAGGTGAAAAATTGGCATGTTGAAGGCTAGTCTTTAGGAAGAATTAAGTCTAGATTACTTAAGTTTGAAAAAAAAAAAAAAAATTTAACGGAAAAACAGTGCTTTAACAGAAGTTTTTAACGGAAGGACTTTCTAAATGAGTTTTCAAAACCTTGAGGACTATATAGATGTTTTTGAAACTTTGAGGACTATTTAGATGAGTTGCTTAAACCTTAAGGACTAAACAAAAGTTAATTCTTTTTTTTTCGATGAATTCAAATGTGTGTTGTACGTTGCGATTAAAAACAATATTCGATTCGGTAATATAACACTTTAAGGTTCAAGTTTTTATTTCAGTATCTCGTTCTATAACATGTTGAACAAGTTAAGATATAAACATTTCTCTGAGACTACGTGAGGTTGCATAGACTGTTTGGTAGAATAGTAACTCGACAATGGAATAATTCCTCTTTCTGATAGTAAATTAAAGACCCTAAATTAAATTACTTACCTGAAGTAATTTACTGTCTGTGCATGACGTACAATCATTTAGAACCCAACATAAGTTTTCTTAAACCACATGGACTATGATACACTGCATGTATTTTGGGACTCGTACATACAGGCCAAGAGATTATTGGTGGCTTTAGCTTCGAACTATATAGCTAGCTGAACTGGCCGAATTTCAGCCGGTTCTACAGCAAAGTTGAATTTACGCTCCTATAATTTCTGATATATGGAAGTCATGCAGGCGAGCTCCATGTAATGTTTACTAAAATGCTTCGAAGAACTTTAGTCAAGTTAAGGTACTTGTTGAGGGAGTGAGGTAAAGGTGTATAGGCTAGGGTGTGAATGACTGAATGGCATGGCAGCATGGAGACCGAAGCAAATTATATAGTCAGTGAATTGTCTAAGAAGATGAAGGCAATCAGTTCGATAACTCCTGCAAAAATATCGAAGTGAAATCAAGGAATCGTTAGAACGAGATGAAGAGAATGTCTTTGATAAATTGCTTAAAAGTTTCGAAACAAAATAGTTCATAAATTAACAAGACGAATATCTTCGACAACCTTCTAAATCACATTACAGCTTCTTTGATCTTCAGCAGATAGTAAAAATCTTTTTATTCCTAATCTCCTATTGTATGAATACCATATAAAATTGCAAAGTTAAGAACAGAAGTGGGGAATGAATTTATTTATGAATAATTGATCTATCTAGGATCTAGAAACATACCATTAGGAGACAGGCAGTACTACAGCTAGTACTGATCCATATGTTTAATTTCGTCATGCATTATTCTATCGTGTACTGTAAACAAGTGCTTTTAAACTCCATCAATAATTTACAGTACGAACTTCGCTATTTATTTCAATACTATTCACAAATATGAGTAGCAGTACAGTATAAATGCATGTTGCTAACTACTCCCATAGCTCAGGTTAGCTAAGCAGAAAATGACAGTACATGGCCGGTGGCTCTAATTCAATCCAATTTAAGAGCTGTTCTGCTTCACCACAACACAGTGGCTTGTAGGCTGTAGCAGACGAACTGGGTCTCAGGCTGCCCCCCAAAGTGGTTGCAAGCTTGCTACATAAGCGGCAAGGCACTTAAAACTATTGAACCTAGCTAAACCTAACAACACGATGTTAACCTACATTGCAGCTTGTTTCCCGGGATTTCTGAATCCCACATTGAAATCCCTCCTAAAACACTAAGATGGATTGCAGTCATTATACCAATATCTCTTTATACATTAACAGAAGCAAGTTTTTGGGTTTATGATGCCTTGCTGTATCTAGTAAGGTATCTGGTTTCCTTGAGCTGTGGTAAAAATTTGGCAACGAGACTAAAGAAATCCAATAACAAAAGTTAGGGTGAAAAGCGCTGTAAAAGAACGAATGAAATTTCCATAAGCAATGAATGAATTTCTGGTAGCACGATAAGAAATACATCTTGAAAACAGAATGCACAAGGTTACTATATTTGTGCATGTGTAACTTGTACGTACTTACATGTTAAATAATAAGGAAATGTGCAGCACTCTATCATGACCAGATTTTCTTCTTATTATCCCTCTCCTTGACTTGAACCTGATCTCTGATAATCCTCTTGTGAATCAAAGGACCTTGAGTAGCAGTAACTGGCTTCACTGGTCTTGTGATTCTTGCAATCTTAGGAGGATCAGATTTCCTAGATTTGTTATCATATAAAGAAGTCGATAGCCTGTGGAAGTTCTCCGTCTCACCACTTTTAAACTCCCGTTTCCTTCTTTTCTCATGGACAGATTCATTTCCTTTCAGTAATGTGGATCCTTGGCTCATCCGGCGGTTTAGTGAATTTGAAGTCCTTAAGATACAAGGATCAACATCATTCATAATTTCATCTCTTATGCGAGATTTTCCTTCGTGAGGAGTTGCCCTCACCATTTCAGTCAAAACTTGAGTACACTGCAACTGGTTCTCTTGCCCCCTCAACTTGTCTTCAACTAGCTGCTTCTCTTTCTCCCTTAACTTCTCTTCAAGTAACCGCTTTTCTTGCACCACTCTCAACTTGTCTTCAGTTAATTGTTTCTCTTGCTCCCTCAACTTGTCTTCAAGTTCCTTAATCTATGACAACATGTCAAATAAATATTAGCTGTAGCTCCCTCAGACAATGAAGAAAAAGGGAATCCTGTTTTAGCATACTTAAGGAGACAGGGAGCCACATGGACATGTAAGTTATAATGTTTTTGTTTGATGGAGCCAAATGCTTTATGAGAATAGAGTTGAGTATTAAGTTCGTTATCATATTATAGATCACACTTTAGAAACCCTGAGCACTAAGGATGCCGACGAATTTTACATAACCAATTCAGAGGCACCAGGGGGCATCTTTTATCATTCAAAATAGACAATATTTTGTCATATGGAAAGACCTTTTGTCACATAAGGAGACCTGCCAATACTAACAACTAACATATAAGTGGAGATATGAAGAGAAGTGGAATGGCAGTACCTTCTGGTGAAGTGAGGAAGGGTCTGATTTTTGTTCCTCCACTTTCAATTTTATCTCCAGCTCCTTCACCTACAGAAATATAAAGATTACAAATCATAATTTGCTTCAGTGTAAAAATATCTACATGTACTAATGCCTCTTCTCTTTTAACAACCTTATGCTGAAGAGTGGTAGAAATGAACTCAGATTCCTGCATTTGCTCATCCAGCTTGCTTTGGAGATCCTTAACCTGGTAAAAAAGTATATAGAATAATAGTTAAACTATAGCTTCTCACCATATCAAGAAGATGTAGCTTGTACGTCTGAAAACAAATAAATAGTATCCCAGGCTTGTCAAAGAAAAATGAAAATGAAAAGAATCCAATTGTTTCAAGTTTGGCACAGCCACCTTTTGTCGCAAATTTGCAGATTCTGACTCTGACTTCTGTTGTTGTCTAAGATCAGCCTCCAACTCTTCAACCTTAATCAAATAGAGTTCCTGTCAGCAATAATAACAAAAAGAATAGAATTCAAAATAGTTTAGGTCGAGAACAACCTTTTGTTTGAGACAGCTGCAGGTTTCTTCCTTTCCCCTTAATCGATCTGAAAGTTGTGAAATTTGCTTCTCTAATTGGATAAGCAAGGCTGTCTTCAACTCAAGCTTCCCTTCGAGATCTTTGATCTTTTCTTGTTGGTTTTTGTAAATTTGGTCTTTACCTTTGTTCTTGCTCTCCAGGTTTTGTAAGTTCTCTTCTAGCTTCCTTAGAGAATCATCTTTGGATCTTGCTTCCTGCCTGGCTCTTTCAAGCTGTTTAAATGAAAATAAAAATGGTTGATAAAGAAATAAATAATGTAAAAAAAAAACACAAGTAAAACTTACAAAAGACTGAACTCAAAATGTTTTTACCAACCATTAGTTTTGTTTTCTGAAGCTCACTTGTGTCAACTTGCTTCTTGACAGGACCCAACTCAATCCCTCGAACCCGGGTTGCAAAATTCAAAGAACTCATAGTCTCACCCAAATCTTTGTCTGAAGGGCTTATTTGCACAAACATCAAAGTTTTAGAGTCACCACCTGCAACATATGCACATAACAATATCATAAAACAGGAAGAAGAAGAAGAAGAAGAAGAAGAGAGAGTGTAATAAATGATGTTAACACAGAGTTTGAAATTCCTTTAGAGATTGAACTAAGTAGATAAAACTAACTAACCCAAGCCTCAGGATTTTAGTCCTGAACAAAGAAATCAAGACATAGCGGGATAGCTTTATTTTACCTAATGAATCTTGAAGTAAATGCGTCAACTTAGAGTTCCTGAAACCAGGCAACAGGCATAGTTACAAAAAGAATATACAGAATGCGAAGATTGGTGCAGGATGAGCTAAATTTGTTGAACAGATAAGCAGACCTGTATGGAATGTGACCACTTTTGTTTGCAAGAGCAGATATCACATCTCCAAGGGCTGAAAGGGATCTGTTGATATTTTGAGCTTCCTTTAACCGTTCTCCTTGTACATCAGTTTTTGCAAGTCTTTCACTGCCTGCTAAATCCACTAACCACAGCTTGCTCTTGGTGCTCTCGCCATTTATCAAGTTCTTTGCTTTTACCATTATGCAAAGCAAGCTGATAGCAGGAGTAAAACACTTACTAAGGTTGGTAATCCTAAAGAACATGTTATATAGAAAGAAGAAAACTCAGAAACATAAAAGGATTTGGAGATGTCAAAATGGGGCAGTACCAATGAGAGCGGCTGCTATGCTCATTGACATTATTACTTCCTACAGCTCTGGCATTGCTTCCAGCTTGTAGTACACTCCACACTTCCTTAATACTTTCAACTTTGGCTTCTACTATGCCCGGAACATGATGAGACCCTTCAGGAGCCTGTTTTATCTCCAACCTAGCACACATGATGTTTATGTAAGCTTATGTTGTAAGATGAAATAAAAAACATATAGTTTAATTATCTTCTTTCTTAAAGCAACACGATCTTACTTCTTTGATGGATGTGGTGATGTATCTAACAAGTCCCTAATTTGCTCATTGTAAACTTCAAGCACGCTAACAGATATGTTGTATGTAAAAGCTTCCCTTCTTTCATTTGCAATTTCAAACAACTGCTCAAGCGTCCTATAGTTGACTCCCCTATTCTTCTCAGTGCCCTCCATTGTAAATGTCTTTCCTGTCCCTGTTTGCCCATAAGCAAATATGCATACATTGTAACCATCTAGAACTGAAATCACCATTGGAGAAGCATCCACATAAACATCAGCTGCCAAGACAAAAGTAAAAACCAACTTAGATGCTGTTAAAGCAGCAATGACACACACACATCCATATAATATGCTTATAAAAACATACCTTGATCATCTTTTGGTGTGTAAACTCGATCAAATTTGAAGGACTTTTTTGTGGAGGCACTGGTTACGAACCCAAGACATCCATCCTGTGCCGCCTCAAAGTCTACAACTGCTTTACACCCAGTTGTTATTTCCTCCTTACTTAAGGGGCGGCAGCGGCAAAACACCCTAATATTTCCTGGTAATTTCAAAACAGCACATACAATTATTTGATATATTTAAACTGATTAAAATAATTGTACCACTGCAATAATACGCAGCAAAAAGACAAACAATTTCTCAAAGCATCACTGCAACACAAAGCCAAAAAAAAAAAAAACAAAAAACAAAAAAGAACACATACCTTTGGCCTCCTGAACCTCGTTAAAAAGCTTCTTTCTTTTAGCTTGCTCTTCATTGTATTTCACTTTAAGGTCTTCACACTCCGCAACTGTACAAATGTTATGTGAGTCCATACAATAACCATAACTCAAATTTTACTTGACTAAAAAAAAAAATTAACTAACATACCCAATCCTTGAACTGCAGAAATCATGTTATTCAAATCAGGAATTGAATCAGCACATGCATGTGCTTCACGAGAAAGATGCAAATGCTCCTTTTGCATCAGCTGCAATAGAAACCAATCACAGAAATCTGGGGTAAGAATATTAATCTTAGAATAGATTATGAACATATACTTGAATTGGTGACCAATATAATACCTTAATTTTCAATTGCAAATCATTGACTGCTGCTGCCCAGTACTTCTTGTCATGCTCGTACTTGCTAGAAAGATTCCTTATATCTTCAGCTTGTTTCTGCATGGCTTGATCTAAAGAGGAAATGCAATATTGTTAAAAGGTCACATGGTTAAAGTAAAATCTAGGATAGATTTTAGTTCAGCTGAAAGTGTTTCTGGTATTAGTTCATAGATTGCCTTCATGATTTAGATCTTTCATATAATGTTCAACTAATACGATGAAACTACAATCACTTACAACATTTTTCTTTCATTATGTGACAGAAAATAGGTGGGTCAGCTAAACATTGTCCTCTCTTGAGTCTAAACTCAGGGTATCCATGTACATAGCTAGTTAGCTACTCACTGGTATCCATGTATGTAGCAACTCACTAAACCTAACAAGTAATGTTCGGTTTTCATAATCTACTCACTAAACACACAAACTATCTAACAAAAACGTACCTTGAGTTAATGTCTTAAATGCTGTATTGTCAAGTTCCATCCTGACCTTGTCCAGCTGTTCATTTGCTACAGTCAAGGACATCCATGCCTCATAGCATTCTTTCGCCTTAAGCTCACATCTAGTATTAAGCTCTTGTATCTTCTTCTCATATTTAGCAGTAGACTTCTTTTGCATTAGTTTCTTCTGTAAACGCAAGATATTTTAGTTGCCAAATAAGGAACAACATTAGGCTTTAAAGTTGTAAAATGTGTCTAACCTGAGCTGAAGACACTTCTATTTCAGCATCACAGTTATTACATTTTAGAAGTTCCACAATCTTTCCTGTAACTGTAATCAAAGTTAAGCCTCTCAAAAGTCTGATATAAATATAATCAAATGCCCCCTAATAAAAAGTAAATAAAAGAATCATTCATGCAAATGAAATGTAAAAGATTACCTGAATCACTTGGTGGTCTCCTAATGCCAATACCACTAACTAGTGGGCTTCCAATAACCCCTTCAAATCTTATTACAACCACCCCATCCTCCTTCACTGAGACCCTTGAATCCACCAATTGCAAGGGCTTGTTGGCCCCAACAATAGCATAGATATCAAAGTCTGATAGGACCTGCCGAAAAAACAAGACAAGAGTCAGGCAGTCAGCCCCTAGTTTTACTACCTCCCCCCAAAACCAAGGACGGAAAAAGTAAGATTTTTCACTTGCCTTCTCTTCCTGGATGAATACATTAAACACCCTCATTCCTTTAGGCCCGTTTGTGTTGATGATTTCCGTGAAATGAATATCGATATAGTACTCCCCAGGAGGAAGATAATTGAACCGATAGGAGAAATTTCCTACTCGTGCCGATTGATAGATGTGGGGATAATCCCCACCATTACATATCTGCTCATTGGTTCTCAAAACATTCCCTCCCACAAAATAACTGTCACCCAGAAATGTCACACCAGAGTCTGATTCATACAAATCCTCAGTCCCAGCATTCACAAACATCACATATTCAACTGCTGCAACATCCACCACAATTATTCTCCCAAATTCAATCAAAAACACTTCATCTATATATCATCACTAAACTACCCGAAATTAACAATTCAAAAATTTCCTATTCACCCATCAACCATTGTCACCTTAACAACATTTTAACCATTTAATTTCAAATAAAATCATAAAATACATACCTTTCTGCTATTAAAGTCGAAACCTTTGATTAGGGCGCAATTGAAATTAAGGCAATAATTGGGGCTAATCTTATTACAATCAATCAAATTCTTCATAAATTAGGGCACAATCCAATTGGAGAGGTACAACCCAGATCTAATTCAAGAAAATAAGAAGGAGATGAGAGATGGGTACTTACAAGTGGAGTTGGGTCTTGTAAATCCGGTAGGGATTAGTCTTGAACCGGAGTCGCAGAGCATGGAATCGACCAACGACTCGTCGTCCTCGTCCATTGAAGAATCTTTGAGATCTGGGTTTGGCTGTTGGGCTTGCTCGGAGTCTTGGAAATCTGGGTCGAATTGGGTCTCCTCCATGAAATTGGGAACTGATCAAATGATAGGGAGAGTGTGGGAAAAGATTGTTTCTTGGAGCAAAGAAAAGTGTTCTGGGATGAAGAAGAAGAATGAAGAAGGGATTAATTGGAATGGTTTTGGGATTTGAATTTTGGTTACCGTTGGAAATAATGTGTACCGTTATACTCTGCTTTGTAAAAGCGTCCGGGAAAAGGAAGGAAGAGATTATATGGTAAGTTTTTTTTTAAATGTGGGGAAATGGGTGATTGTCTATGATAAAATTTGAAGAATTTTAGTGTTTAGGGTTTACATGATAAGATTATGAGTGTTTACATGATAAATGGTTCACTCATAATTTTAGTGTTTCAAGTTTCTAAACAATCATAAATGTACATGACATTAGAATCACGACACATTTTTAGTTTATGACGTCAGTAATGCTGTTAACTCTATGTAATTTTTTAATTTTCAAAAGGTGATTTCGGATTTTCTCCATTCTCCATTTTTTTATATTTTTTTTACTCTTTTTCTATTTATATACTATTTTTTTTAATTTTGTTAACTCAGACCATAATCTTGATGACTTTGTTGTCTGCAAGTAAACTACTATATTCCATTTTCTATTTTAATTTTGGAGTTCTAGAAATTTTTGTTTTCTTACTAGTTTAGCAATGGGAATTGGATCTTCTGTGCCAAAAAGACTTCGCTACTCCTCAAAAAAAAAAAATTATTAGTTCAGCAATGAGAATTGGATCTTTTTTATTCATCTCTCCTTAGTAATTTTTAATTTTAATAATTTATTACTGCTAAATTAGGGAGTGATGGATTTGCCCCTCAAATTTTAACGGAAAACACACAAGATAACGGAAGACATAACGACATGTACATATTTTTGGTTGAGATTAGAAGTTCATGTACTTTTATGATTGTTTTGAAACTTGAAACATCAAAATTAGAAATAAACCATTTATCATATACTGTTCTTAAAATTTTTCCTTATCTTATTGATACATACATGTGGGTGCACAAGGTGAGGGTGTCCAACACTAAGGCCCAACAAAGTGGGAACAAACATATAGGCCCGATACGGAACGGAGTATGCAGACCCACATGAAAAACTCGGCCATCTTTGGTCGCAATTCCGCCATCACCAGACAATTGTAGGGCGGTTTACCACCGACGTCCAACTTGTTGAAAACCAAAAATTCGTGGCTTTGTATTGGAGAGAATGCTCTAAGGGCTTGCCAGACGAAGTCTGGCGGTCTAACCGCTATGTTGGGTTGTCGGCCATGGCGTCCAAGCTTGTGGTGGGCCCTAATTGAACTCAATGGCCTTGTTTAAGTGGAGTACACCCCCTTGCCATAATCTTGTATCTTTTTTTTTTTTTTTCTGATACAGGCTCGCCAAACCTTTACACAACCCGCCCTCAAACTCGCATCATCATCAACACGCTGCCATGCCCAGCACCTCTACCTCTCTTCTCTTTCCTTCTCCCTTTTTTTGTTCTTTTCTTTGTGCATTGATTTTGTCTAATATCTACATATCTACATATCTACATATATCTTTGCTTGTTTTAGTATCGAAGGCTGCTCAGAAGATGAAGGAGAGTGCGAGTACAACCTCGAAAGGCACATAGCCCCGTCTGACCTGCCCAACGCTAGAGCGCACGCCCAGATGATGGTTACTTTACGGTTCTAGAATAATAACCGCTCCATAACGACAGTTACTTTGCAGTTAACAATGACAGTTACTGTGATTTTTAAAGTAACCGTCCGTTTTTCAGGCATGAAGTTGTTGCGGGTTGCAATTTCCAAGCACAAGTGACAGATATCCACTTTTGGTTTGGATGAATAATTTGGGCTTGGCTTAGTTGAGTCATTGCCTTTTTTTTCTCAAGCTATAAGAGCAGCTTCAACAACTTCCTAATTTTTTTTTGATCAGGTAAATTACAACTGCGTGAGTCGAACTCACAACCTTTCACTTACTAAATGAGAGACTATGCCACTAGAACAAATGGTACTTGACCCATTTTCTTGATTTTATCAATTTTGGGGAGTATTAGATTGTTTTGTGGTCCAACAGTTTCCCATCTCATTTCCCAAAATGGAGATGAATCTCATTCCTCAAAATGGAGATGGAGAAGAAAGAGAAGTACTTATTCCCCAAATTTGTAACAAAACATTTCTTTCCCAAAATTAATTTCTTCACGTGCTCCAACGAGAAGTTTACATATATAGAATATTTTATTGAGTATTTTATTGTTACAATAAAATATATAATTTTTTTGTTATAACTAATAATGATGTAACATATTTTATTGTTGTAATAAATGCCGGAATCTCCAAAATGGAGAAGCAGTTGAAGTTAGAGCATAATTTTTTTAGAGATTTTGGCTTTTGCTTTTCCATTTTAAAGAAATTTTAGAAAAGTTGTTAGAAATGCTCTAATGATTTCAACACAGTTTAGTTGGTAAGTAGTGAAATGAGCTAACAATAGGTAACTCTCTAAAAACCTCTCCCCTAAAAAACCCTAAAGTCGGCGGCGCTTGAAGACAAGATCTTGCACGTCCGATGACACTCAACACGTCCGTATGGGTCATGGCCTGGCCGACGTTTAGAGTTTGCTGCCGGACGGGTAATCACTAGCTTTGTTCCAAGGTTTTTCTTAAGAAGAGGATCAGATTTGGAGTTCTCATGGCTGGTCTTTGGGTGATTCTGGAATATGATTTCATCTACGCTCGGTGGGTGGCTGTCTTGGGAGGGTGACGCGTTGTGTAACAGAGCGGTGCGAGGATGGTGAAAGGAAGGACGTCGAGAGGCTCTGTCAGGCTGAGAGGCAACGTCGTGGTGGTGAAGTCTGGAGGTTGGCTAGCATAGCCACGCATGATTTTGCTTGGCAGCGGCACACATCGGAACAAGTAGAAGGTTTTCGGATAGACGGCAACGAATTCTCCTGAGTTGCTCATGTCAAGTTTGGTGGGCTTGGGCCATGTTCTTTTCTTTAGGATACTTGAGCTTAGTTTTAGTGGGCAGGTTTTTCTACCCATAGTAATTAGGTTTTTTTGTTTCCTCTAGATTTTGTTTCTAGGGTAGGTTTTAAGCCTGTCGACTAAGAAGGTTATTGGACACCTTGATAATGGAAGCTTATGGAGTATCGCAATTGAGCGTCTTGGCGAATGGAGCTTTTTACCAAATTTATCCTTATGTACGTAGGATAATTGTCTAGTTCGGCTAGGCTCATTTTAGATGAGCTTCAATTTCATAATGTAATAGTACATGTGATGCTATTTTAGCTTGAGACCATTAATACAAAGGGTTATATACTCGCTTTTATTTCAAAAAAAAAAAACAGTTTAGTTGGTGGTGCTCTTTCCTCTATTTGGAGTTTTCCTTTTTTTTTTTCACAAGTTTTTCTTTAAATAAGGTTTTAGTGAGGCCACCTTTTTTTTTTTTTTTTGAATAAAGGGCTGGTGCTGCTGCCTTTAAGACTTCATTAATGAAACTGTCGAATACAAATTAAGAGGGGGAGCGTGAAGCCAAAACCCCTAATTACAAAGACTTGAAATAATATCAAGAATCTCTACAACGTACATGTATCCTAATTATCACCAACTAACAAAGAGTACCGCTCTAATCGAAACTTTATTTGCTTTGTCACAACGGTGACATAATGAAAAGATCAGTAGACATGTACCACAACTGCATATCCTAATGTCCAATAATTCAACTTTCCTACTATTTTACTGTCAAAAAATAATCCCGACAACACTTAGTTTCATCCTGCAATTAGGAGATTGCACACATTTGACCAAGCAAACGATGTGCCACCTACCTAGGGCAGCTAAGACACACAAGGTGCATACACCGGCACAAGGCCCTTCACTCCCCCATAAAATGACAGAGAATTATTGGCGGCATAAAGCCGCTTAGTACCACAATTAAAATGCAATAAAGCATAACTAAAACCAAATAAAAAAACATAACAACAAAGAAGTATGGGCCTAAGACTGAAGCCCAAGCCCAAACCCCACTAGGCATAACCCTAGAGTGCATTTTGTAGGTGTAGACACACCGTCGTCCCGTAAAAAAAACCGTCGTCCCGCAAGTAGTAGTGAAACCACCGTACCGAGAAAACACAGACTGAATCTTCTCCCTTCCAGCCACTCCAACACGTTGGCAACCATTGTCGACCTTTCCGATAGTCGTCCTCCACAAACCGATTCCAAACAACCCAACCAAGTTTGGAGGTTTCCTATCTAATCTGAACCCGTCAAATCCGAAAAGACTCCACCTAACCATCACCACCACCACCGGCCTTGAGGTTGTCAATGCCAGCCTCATCCTCTAGCAGCTGATTCCACGCTTCTCTTCCCTGGCAATCTCTCTTTGCACTGACAACAAAGCCTTCACCTTGCAGCAATTACTCGGATTAAGTTTATTTGCCAAACTATCAACACATGGCAATAGATCCATTATGATTCGTACTGACGACCCCGCCAAACGGATTTGGTACTCGAAGGTAAGGGTAGGGTTTTTTGGTTTTTTAGGGTTGGCTCACTATATTCATATTTATATGAATGATGAAAGGTCTGCGAGGCCACCTTTTTTAGGTTTGAAAAGAAGTGAAGATATCTTTCCACTTCTTCACTAAATGGGTATATGTAACTTTTTTGTTTGTCACGTTTGGTTAGGCAGCGCACCTTGACTTTTGTAGGAATGCAAGCCGGCTATAAATATGATTCCCTATTAACATGCTTGTTTTTTTTTTTTTTTTGATAATAGGACGTCAATTCATTAAAAAGTGAAAGTATGAGTACATCATAAACATGATCCGCTCTCTTGAGCTCGAAATAATTGAACCATGCAAAAATAACTCAGAAACTTAAGATCTAACAACCTAAGCAATTTTAATGCCATAAACCATATACTAGGTCAACACAAACATGACAAGTAACCAAGTAACCTTGACGACGTCATTCCTTCTTTCAAGAGCCAATATATCCTTCTCCCGAGAATAAGAGCCATGAAACTGGGCCTTCAAACCAACAATGGATAAACACCCAGCACAGCCCTATCCATCCTCTTGGATCCCAGATCCTGACCCAACAGTGAATGGGCCTAAATTTGAAAGCCCAAAGCAAGCCCACAATGGCCCAGGCCAGCCTTTCTTAGAGTACAGAATCTCTCTGGCCACCCAGAGACCTGCAACTGACCACCGCCGACACCCGGACGTCCACCACCGCCGGTACCCTGCGCACTGAGTTCCATCGCAATCAACTGCAACCTAGATCTCCCTGTGCCAAAGTTGAGCACTTCTAATTCCCGACGTCGACCCCCGCTAGCACAACACTGACAAACTTCGTCGCCATTGCTCTAGACTCGATCGCTGCAAATGGATACTCCTGTGTCGAAGAATCGAAGATCCTCAGTCGCTTACCAGCGATCAAAGATTCCGGCAAAGAACCCGGATCCTAGAGACGGATCTGCCCCCGGACCTCCGAGGAGAACCGCTTATGCCTTCCTCTTGATCCGCCCGCCTATCTTCCGCCTATAATTCATGCTTGTTGATGAACCACTTGAGTCATCTACGATACTTATATTGATTATATATTACTTGTGAGGTTAACCTCCCGTAATAATGATCAATTTCTAATAAAAAATAACATAAAGTAATTTAAAAATAGAGAATCATGAAAGATGTGTATAATATGATTTATTTATATAAGGAATTACACAATACCAATATGATAAGTATATGAATACATAGATCTAGTCACCTACATATCCTATATCCTATTGACATAAGGCAAGACACACATAAAGAATATTTTAAAACAATAGTAGATTATGATGTTATTTCTATCAGTTTTATTAGCCACATGTTTATTTCTATCTTCAGAAAGATATTTATGACAATCCATGAAATGGAAATACCAATTTAGGTAGATGCATTACTATTTTAACCAATATAAAAAACATAGATTTAGTTTATAGGTTTACAAAGTACATTATACTATTTTAACTACTTATAAATTTTTTTATGTGAAGACCATCATGTATTTGTATTATGTCTTTTAATTTAAAATTTTTAGCCGCTTGTTATCGAAAACTCTTCTCCAAACAAGGAAAACGATCCGGAACGATTTGTTATAGATGAATCCTGAATCTATATATATTGGATGAGTGGAAAAATAAATTATTTTCTTAACATGGAAATATTTAGCCTCACCGTGCGACATCCGTTAGTCTGTCGTATTACGAATTACAAAACGAGATTCCGGTTTTTGATAAACAGGACACCCGCATCAAGAAAGCGTAGAGATCCTAAACCGCCTAACCCCACTCTCCCCTTACTCGCGTGTCCCCCACTCACCAATAAACACATTCCACCCACTCCCAACTCCCAAGTGCCACTCCAACGCTTGGCGACGACTGTCGTCGTTGAAGCAAAGCGAGGGGCGTCCCTGTATATCAAAACGGGCGTCCCGATCCTTTTTTTCTCTTCAAAAATTTTCCCTCACTTTCTAATTTTATTTCCGAGATCAAATTAGGGTTTTTAATTTTTATTAACATTTCAAAGGTGGGTGCTTTAGTTTTGGAAATATGAAATTTACTGCTCTAAATGTGTTTCCTTTACTGTAATAATGATTTGGGTTATTTCCATAATCTCTGTTATTCTAAATTTGGGGTTGATTTTGGCCTTGAAATTTGATGGTGGGTTTGTTTTCACAGGTGGGTTTTGGTGTTGGTGGTGAGGTTTTAAGGGTCTCTGGTAGTGCAAGGGTTCAGTGAGCTTGGGATTTCCAATCAGGTATGGATTCACCTTTGATGGATTTGATTCTGACTTTTTTTACTGGGTTGGTTTTATGTGTAAAGATTGTAGCTTTCTGATGGAAATCATTGTTGATTATAGAGTGGTAGGTTGTGAAATTGTAGTCTTGACTTGTGTTCTAAACCAGTCTATGAACATTGGCTAAATATGAAGGAGTAACATAGTGGCAACATGAAAAGTTTTAAGCAATTGTTTCTGTTTTGTAGAGTCTGCGAAACCTTGTTGACTTGCATTGTTCTAAGCACATTTGGATATTTCAATCTCGTTATGTTTTGATGTGTTGAGATTACAACACAGAATATACTGTGGTTGATAGAAGAGTGGTGCTTATCGCATTTGGAGGTAAATGTTTGATGGAGAATTCCCTAACGGATAAATTGCATTCTGGGATTGTAAACTTTTCCTGAGATTCTTTTGTTGCTTAGGGTAATTGAGTAATCTCAACAACCTTCTCTTTTTTCCCTCATTTTCGGGTGATATGTGTCCTGTCTCCATACAAGTTTGAGCTTCATATGTTTTGATTGTTAAATTTTAATTACAAAGACGATCAGAGATTATTGCCAAAACAGAAAAAACGAGTGTAGGATCATAAGGCTGCATGCTTGAATAGGCAAATACTGCGCTTGTTGTTGCTGCTGCTGCTGTTTTGATTTCCTATGCTTCATCTGCCTAAGAGTAAGTAATTGAAGAAAAATATACACGTCTAATATAGTTGAGAATATATATAATGCATCCATATAGTCAACCTTGTCTAGATGTTGGAGTTTCCATGTCAAATACTCCATGTCACTATCTTGTTTATTGTGTGACCATCTTGTTTATAAACCATTGTCAAAACATGAGATGTCTGTGTCTACAATTGAAGGTTATAAGATGAAAAAATTGTGGCTGGGATAAGATGCCCATTCTTACTTAATTCAGGTTCAATAAGTTAACCAGAACATCATATTGAACTAGGAATATACACCCCCAAAGAAAAACTTGATAATAATTTAACCACCTTGATTCTGTCTCACACAGATTATTCTATGAGCAATTGGTTTAGCCTGTCAAGAGCTAAAACGTTTCAAGGTTGTTATATGGGTTCACAGTATGTTGCTACCAATATTCACTGCAAAAATATTAACATTTGATAGCTACCTAAATTTAATTTCTTAGCTTTTATATGCTGAAGATTTATTGCAAAGGTAGTAAAGCATGAATTGTTTTGCGATTCTGTGGTACACCGATTTACTGTTCGCTAACAAGATGACTGTATACAGTATCTATATTCTAGTCTTCATCGTCAAATATCTCACTTTTGTTGTTTGTTTTGCCTAATCAGATTATTCTCTATCAATGGAAACTGATAGTCAAATTGAGCTTAGTAGGCAGAACAATATGCTTCCCCCACAAGCTGGAACGTTTCAAGATCGTGAAGATCTCATCCAATATGTTCGTGATTTTGGTGCCAGTCAAGGATACGTGGTGACCATCAAGAAGTCGAGGAAAGACAGGAGAGTCATCCTTGGTTGTGATAGGGGAGGTGTTTATCGTAATAGGCGTAAAATTGATGAAAGCAAACGCAAAAGGAAGGCAAATTCACGCCTGATAAACTGTCCCTTTGAAGCCATAGGGAAAAGGGAAGATGATTCGTGGGTACTCACAATAAGGAATGGGGAGCATAACCATGAAGCATTAAAGGACATGTCTGAGCATCCTTATAGTCGTCGCTTTACTGAGGAAGAGGTCAGGCAAATCAAGCAAATGACTGAAGCTGGCATAAAACCGCGTCTAGTTCTTAAGGCTCTCAAGCAAATGAATCCTGAACTGCAGTCAACACCAAGGCATCTGTATAACCTCAAAGCAAAGATACGTCAAGGAACTCTATCAGGTTCCATTTTATCCGAGATTCTATATTTTAGTTAATTGACTGCCAAGTTTCTAGAAAGAAGAATCTATTCATTACACAATCGTTATTTTTTAATTCAGACTGTTCACTGGGTTCTTCATGCATAGTTATTAGTGGGGGTGGATGTGAACTTCTTTGAATAAGTATCATGATGGGGTGCATTTATATGCTGCTCACTGGAATCTCAAATGTCAAGCACCACGGCAATAGCTCAGTTAGGTAGCGCCTTGTTGAAAAGTGTGTGAATGCTTTAATGGCAAAGGTCATTAGAACGGCATCTAAGTTTCTTAGTTAGAATGGCAAAGATCATGCAAGCTTTAATGACACACTGTAAGCTAAAGATTAAGTCGCTTCAGAGGCGTCAGGTCTTATGCATACTTGGGTTTGATTTCTAGGTTTGAAAGCCCGATCATGCCAACAATCTGTATTGGTTTCTAATACAAAATTTGGAAAAGTAACTTTTGGCTTTCTGGAAACAATAGATAGTAATGCTATTTTTCTCTACTTCTGTAATTAATCGCTACAAGTTTAGGTTCTTCATTCATTTCTTGCAGAGAAAAGTTTCAAGACATGGAGACCTGACAGGTCCGCTTTGGTGAATACAAGTTCTGCTCCCAGTGGGCGGTCATTGATGCAAAGTAACCAGCCGGTAATGGTTTAATAGTAAAGGGTGGTTGAACATCTGCCTGCTTTCTTGTACTTCATTTCTACTTCTGCTATGTTTCCTCCTGCTTTTTATTAAATCAGCTGGTTATATAAGACTTATGTTCATTGATTGTAGCTGAAGGTTCCTAATTTTATTGGAGGAAAATTTGTTGATTCACAAGGATGTTCAATCATTGATGTAGTAAATCCTGTAAGTTCACAAAATTCAATTTGATGTCACCGTGTCCTTTTTTACATAAACGTGCTGAATGGTATTGTCACTGATCGTATACTTGGATTTCTAATCAGGCAACACAAGAGACCGTTTCTCATGTTCCTCTAACTACCTATGAAGAGTTCAAAGCTGCAGTTACTTCAGCCAAGCAAGTTTTTCCTTCATGGAAAAACACACCTATTACAACACGTCAAAGAATTCTATTTAAGCTTCAAGACCTCATCCGCAGAGACATTGTTAGTAACTGGAATCTTTTGAGTTCACATGGTATTCTATCTTGCGCTTACGAATCTCAATGTCAATGATACAAATTTTCAGGATAAACTTGCCATGAATATCACCTTAGAGCAGGGTAAGACGTTGAAGGGTGCTGAGAGTGATGTGCTCCGTGGTATAGGTCAGTCTTTGCATGTACATTATTGTGGTTCCTGTTATTCTGTTATGATGGATGTTTCCAAAAAATGAGTGGTTATATGCCTTTCTTTTTCTTCTTTAGAGGTGGTCGAACATGCTTGTGGGATGGCAACTCTACAGATGGGGGAGTTTGTTCCTAATGCATCTTATGGTATTGATACATACTCCATTAGGGAGCCACTTGGTGTTTGTGCGGGGATATGCCCCTTCAACTTTCCATCAATGTTTTCCTTATGGGTATGTCTGCAATATCTTTCGGTTCTTTTTATTGGTTGTTTGTTGTTTGTTATGTTACTTTGAATCTATTGCAGAAGCTGGTGACATTTTCATATAAGTTGCCTCTATAGTCTATGATGAGGTGCTTACTTTATCATCTTTATCATGCATTTCATTTCTTCAACTACAGTACATGAAGTTTTAGTTTATGCTGACATTATGTTTGGTTCATCATGCTAGAGTTTTATTTAATAATTATATTATTATAATATTTACTTTTTTGGGGGAGGAGAAAGGGGGGGGGGGGGGGGGGGTGGTATTTTAGTTTGTGTAGGTATGTACAGTAAGTTGCTTTGTTAATCATACAGGTTTAGTTAACACTCTTATTTGCATGGTTTGTGAAAAATATGACATGAGATTCCTCCCAAGTAATAGTTCTACACTTCCATGATTTTGCAGATGTTCCCAGTTGCAGTTACATGTGGCAATACATTTGTTCTTAAGCCATGTGAAAAAAATCCAGGTGACTCATAATCCCTCACATGTGCTTGTTCTCAGTTTGATTTCTTATGTCTGTTTTTCAAAGTAGTTACTGTGGTTCCTGTTATTCTTTTATGATGGTAAAGCTGGGTTTGGCGAGGGGATAGGTTTAGATCTTCCCTACAAAAAAGAAAAAGCCAAATTGAAATAAGAAAGAATAATCAAGAGGTGAAGTGCATCTTGTATTTATGTCATTCTGAAGTATTTTGTAGTTACAGTTTGCATCATGTTGATTTAGTTTCTTTGTTCTTGCAGGTATGCATTATTTTCTCTTCTCCCCATTATTGAAACTTTCACTGACTGATATTATTTTTGAAGGAGTTTCGATGATACTTGCAGCACTTGCTAAGGAGGCTGGTTTGCCTGATGGTGTGTTAAATATAGTCCATGGCACTCACGTAAGTTTTGTTTACCGAGATTACCTTATTCTCTGTCCTTATGAAAATTTTCCGAGTTCTAGCTATGGCAACCTTGCCCCAGATAGAAAAAAGAAGAATTTATACAAGAACAAAATGGAAGTTTCACTTGTGAAGTTTTATCTTAATAGAACAAATTGACAGTTTCCCATAACTCGAATAACAGTTTCTTTTTTACTATTTTATTTTTGTTAATATGTAATTATAACAAGTGCTGGCCTTTTAGTTTATAAGTTTTTATGGGTCAATAATATTGGTCTAGTGTATTAGCTTTTGGCCACTCCCATTGCACTGTAGAACTTTTCCAGATCGATAATGCTGTTATTTAATTGGTGATGTAATGACAGTGCACTATGGTTGGAGTCATGCTTACCTACTTAGCATATATTGTTGCCATACTTTTACTTTTCAATCCTTTCCTTGTCAGAATTTTATAGTTTCGAAACCAACTCTTTATTTAATGAGCATTTCAACATATGGATCAATTATATTTTCAATAAATCTATCAGTGACGTTTTTTCCCAATTTAATCTGAGCAGGACATTGTTAATTATATCTGTGATGATGATGACATAAAGGCTGTTTCACTTGTTGGCTCAAGTACAGTAAGTTAACTTTTGCTCCAATCCTTGTGATTATTGAATATCGATAGTAATAATGATTTTAAGTTCAGATGCACTCAACACCTCATGTTCATATGATTTTATTGGGTTACTCTTATGTTTTTATTCTTCCTATCTGTCTATTTTCTTTTTCCCAAACTGTGAAGGCCGGAATGCATATACATGCAAAGGCGGTTGCTAGGGGAAAGCGTGTCCAGGTGAGCAGTAGCTCTTCTACCCACCAACCTACCCACATCCTCAGCCACATATCTTCGAGTTAAAAGTTTTGTTGAGAACCTGATATCCATATAAATTTGCTTTCTAACGAGTAACTCTCTCAATCCTCAAGTCCAATATAGGAGGAAAAAATCATGCAATCATCATGCCTGATGCTAGCATGGATGCAACCTTGAATGCTGTGGTCATGGCTGGTTTTGGTGCGGCAGGACAGAGGTCTATGGCTCTTAATACAGTTGTCTTTGTTGGAAACTCAATAACCTGGTAATGTGTCTCATTTGTTCAATGCTTCAGTATTGTATAAACCACATCCAGTAATTGGATGCACATATCTTTGGGGTTGAATGTTACTAGAGCATGTATCGCTCAACTGAGTAGCCCGCTGAAGACTAGTCCAATTCTGGTATCTGGTTATTATAGAACAGCAGTTTTGATGGTTTTTAACAAATACAAGCAAGAGACTGTAACTATATACATATATTATTCTTTTTGGAAATAATTGTAACTATATATATATATATATATATATATATATATATATATATATCAATATCAGGCCTTTTCAGATACGGACCTCCGTATTTATTCAAAAGGTACGGATTTCCTTAATTGGCATACTTTTCGATCATATTTTCTCATCTCAACCATTCATCTTTTAGGTATATATGAGTAGATCATCTCTACAAAATTTTAGCCAAATTGATAATTATTAAGGTATTCAAAATTGTGAATTACATGAACGGTTCCTGTTGAACAGATTTGGTTCATTCATTGTAATCATATAGTTTCGATACCTTAACGATTATCAATTTGGCTGAAAATTTGTAGAGATGATCTACTCATATACACCTACAATGTGAATGGTTAAGATGAGAAAATATGATCTAAAAGTGGGTCAATTAAGAAAATCCGTATCTTTTGAATAAATACGGATATTTGGACCTGATAATATCTCTCTCTATATATATAGATTTATAATAGATTCAGCAATATTTTATTTAATCAGTGGAAGCTAGTTTTAATCAAGTCCCATCTATTTGTATTTCTCAGGGAGTGTGAACTGGTGGAACGTGCCAAAGCCCTGAAAGTCAATGTGGGAACAGATCCCAGTGCAGATGTTGGTCCAGTTATTACCAAAGAGGTGATAAAATCTTCTGTATATTCTGCCTCATAAGCTGCTTTGTTAAAATGGAACTACATTGTAAAGTTGAAATATCTGTATCATAACCATGGGTGATTTGACTGAAGTCCTGAACATAGTGTTTTACAAGAGATGGGTATTCTTTGTTGATGTAGGATATTCAGGGTATGAGAGTTGTTGGTTTTCGTGCTTTGCAGTACTAGCTTCTATTTGGGTTGTTTGCTGAGAGAGGAATAAAAAATATTTCAAAGATAGGGCAGAGAGCTTGTAGTTTTTGCGGACAATTGAATATCAGACACAGAGAGTCGCTTTTAGTCTAAGCATTTAATTGGGTTAAACACCTTATTTGGGCTTGAGTTTATGAGGGCGATTTTGCTTATTTTGTGCTTTTAGTTCGTCATGCATAGGTGTTACTTGTGAAAATAACTGTGAATATTTTCATGGAAAGTTCATTGTACTACTTAATGATACACACAATGTAGCCGTTGTTTGTTTTTGACATGGTTGTTAAATTACAGGTGAAGGATTGGATATGCAGATTAGTTCAGAGCAGTGTCGAAAGCGGTGCTAGACTCCTTCTTGATGGGAGAAATGTTATGGTATTTAATTGTTCTCATCCCAGTTGAACATAAATCAAATCTTTCTATAAACTAGTTTACACAAACTCAAGAAGCAAGCTACAGTCTGCTTGCTGTGTATTATTTTGGAACCAAATGTTTATTTCAGTATGTCACAAAAACTCTGGGATGTGTCTTCTGAAATTTACTGTAGTTGTGATTGTGATTTCTTGCTGCCTTTTATTAAAGCACTGATTACCTTAAAGAATCATGTAGGAAATTATCTTTTGGAAGGTGCAGGGAGATGGATGGAAATTTAATTGAAATTAATGTCTTATATGAACACACCATGCATAGCCTTACTCTAATTTGACTGTTCTTTATTATATGTATTCAGTCATTCAATACAAGAAAACAAGAAAGAGGAAAAAATATATTACTTCCGACATTTTAGCTTTCAGATGCAGACTTATGTTTACTCGCTGCTGATTATTGCTGTACTGTAAGGACTATCTGTGGCATTGCTATCTCTATTAGCAGTGTTTGTGCTTTTTGACATCCTAGGGTATTCAAGCGAGTGTCTTATCTTCATTACTCCTTGTCCTTGCTCTTTTCTATTTATATGAACTCTGTTTTCTCTTTATCTGTTGCTTTTGCTGGCAAGAGTTATCTTATCACCTCATGGTGCCAACTGCCAACTGAGGAACATGTAGTGAATTATATTGTAACTAGGGAGCTTTCTCTGTGGATGACTTTGCTGAATTTTCTGAACTTTTCCATGCAGGTTCGAGGCTATGAGAATGGAAACTTCATTGGTCCTACTATCTTATGTGATGTTACAACCAATATGGAATGTTTTAAGGTATTATGTTTTATGCTCTCCGGTTCTTTTTTGGTTCCAGCATGAATAGATTTGGGTACTTATGATTCTCAGTCGAAGAAGAGATAAATACATTGGCATATCGTTGACAGCAGTGTATCTTATGTTGAGCAGGAAGAAATTTTTGGACCAGTTCTTCTGTGCATGCAGGTACTGTTTACTCTCTCTCTCCTCTCTGTCATTTGTTTTCTTTGGTTCTCTTATATATTGGTTACCAGATCTTGTGTTGTTTGACTACCAACAGGCTGCCAGCCTAGAAGAAGCGATCACAATTATAAACAGAAACAGGTACCTGTTTGTACTCTTTTGGTCTGAGGTTGTCCTATAAATGTTGTCTTGGTGTGTTTTACACCGAGTTTAAGTCCTTGCACTTCATGTATGTTTTTCCATCTGTCTGGTTTCAAAGATTATATTGAAGTCCGGATATAAGATTTTCTCATTATTTGTTTCCACCTGCAACTTTTGAGAAGCATAGTTCTATTTAGAAAAGTGACAAATTTTTTATTTCCTTGGACTACTCACTAATTATTGGAACATGCCTCTTTTTCTTAGGTACACGTTTACATATCAGGTGTATTTACTTATCTCATCTTACTATTCCTTAGGTCTGGGAATGGAGCTTCCATATTCACAACATCTGGCATTGCTGCAAGGAAGTTCCAAAATGAAGTTGAGGCTGGGCTGGTAAGCCATCCCTTTCTTATCATGTAGGTTGAGGGATGACTTCCTTCCCTTAGAGTTCTGGCTACCCCTCCATGGTCAATTGAGGGACCAATCTGTGATACTTATCTGCTACAGTTTAATACTCCTTTAGGCTAAACATTTAGGGGATGGGAAGATTGAAGATTTTTAGCTGATTGACTGAAAATAATTCATCAGCTATTCTCATGGTTATCCTCAAGTAAATGGGAGGAAACTTGACGGTCAAAGTCATGTGGTAGCCTTTCTCCAATTTTATGATTGATTTGCAAGTTGTTAATTGACATGACTTTGGCATGTCTCAGGTTGGGATCAATGTTCCTGTTCCAGTTCCGCTACCACTGTCCTCGTTTAACGGAACTAAGGCATCTTTTGGCAGTGATCTGAATATCTCTGGTATTCTCTCTCTCTCTCTCTCTCTCTCTCTCACACACACACACACACACACACACACACACACACACACGCACACAGAGGTTGATGAGCCAACTGTGTCTTTAACTGCAGTTACCTGGTTCTAAATGCAGGTAAAGCAGGAGTGCAATTTTACACCCGGATGAAAGCCGTTGCACAACAGTGGAAGGATTTACCTAGCTTAGAATCATCATTAGCCGTGCATCCATCATATGAGACAAATAGATTAAGCAGAGGTGTCTCATCTTCTTTGCCTTCAACATCTGAGAGAGATTCACCAAGCCGTAGAGTATCAGGAGCCACAAACTCAGAATCTGAGAGTGATTCACCAAGTGAGTCGCCAAGTCGTGGAGGTCCGTTGTCCCTCCCTTCGACATCTGAGGCAGCTCTTCCCACCCAAGGAGCCTCATCTATGACTCAAACAGCATATAATGATTTGTCTAGTCAGGGCCTGTCCCTTGTCATGCCAGCAACATCCGAGAGAGATCTGTCCGGTGTGGATATGTCGCTAGCCATCCCTCGAGCAACAGAAAGGGATATGCCAAAACAAGGTTTCACATTGACATCTTCGCAGTCCACAGAGAGAATCTATATGCCCCAAACTTCTCACTGGATGGAAACCTCAAGACCGACATCTCAAAGGATTGAAAATGGTCCACCAAGTTCTGAGAGGCATTTTGTGTCCACGTCTCAGAGGAATGATGAGAATGGCAACACGTCATTGTCATTTCAAAGGACTGGTACTTCTATGCCATTGACATCTGATAGTGTCTATGCACCTGCCTCCCAGGACAATATGGCTGTAATATCACTCCAAAATGATGGTACGAGCGCAACATCTCAGAGGACGGATCCCACACTACTTCCAACCTCTGAGAGGGCATACGTACTGGGAGCAGCTCACTTGAATGACAATAGGGTTCAAACATTTCGCAGGCTTGACTCCACCATGTTTTCAACATCTGATAGGATGTACATGCTCGCAAAATCCCATCAGCAAGACAATATGGGTTCAACATCTCGGAGAACTGATATTCCTATGCATTCAGCTTCGGAGAAGATGTTCATGTCAACAGCATCTCAAAGGACTGAGGAATTAGCTGTTGCTTCTCAACCAGCCTCTGAGAGATTATATCTGTCTCCATTAGTTCCAAGAAATGCTGGTATGCCTCAGAAGATGTTTCCCCAAAACTCGATTTTGAGTGATGAATTTCCCACACAAGGAGCATCACTGACTTTACCTACATCTCAGAGGATATAGACAGAGCAAAGTGATATTTTTCCTTTATCTCTTAGGAAATCGGCTTTTAGGAACGGTAGAAGTTAAATCTTACAAAATAATACAAAATAACTTCTTTAGCTAATCAGTTTCTCTTTCATATTCTCGCTATTGCTTCCTTTCTGAAATGATCAATTTTGCACCTGTGGACGAAAAACAGGGTGAGTGCATCTCATTTCAGATTTTTCGTACACCTATTTTTGCCAGGTTCAAAAGAGCTATTTCTTAGGTTCATAATCAGGGTTGCACATCACGTTTTTGTTATAATGCTAATCAGACTCATAAAGATTGTGCGCCAAACTAATGCATTACTCTTTCATATTCTCGCTATTGCTTCCTTTCTGAAATGATCAATTTTGCACCTGTGGACGAAAAACAGGGTGAGTGCATCTCATTTCAGATTTTTTCATACACCTATTTTTGCCAGGTTCAAAAGAGCTATTTCTTAGGGTCATACTCAGGGTTGCACATCACGTTTTTGTTATAATGCTAATCAGACTCATAAAGATTGTGCGCCAAACTAATGCATTACTATCAACATCTGGTTAGAAATAAACACCATCCATAATCCACCCAGGTGCAAACTTGCATCAATGAATCACATTCATATTAGAATTGAAATTTGTTTAGGCCCTCTGGTTTGAAGTTTATATATGTTCAGTCCTTGTGGTTTTATTTTAGAGACAATGCCCACTAGCTTTAATTTTAAGAATTTTATTCCCACTAACAAAATAAGATTTTAAAATTCTCAAAAGTCAACTTAAACAGTAGAAAAACAAATATACCCTTAATGAATTAAATAAACTACAATAGACCATTATAAGAGTCTATTATAAAATAAAATTTTTATAACCGGATTCTCACGACCAATGATGTTGACCAGACTCCGGCAACCTTTGACCGGGCTCTGGGGACAGTTGACCGGACTCCGGGGGCCGTTGACCAGACTCCGGGGACCGTTGACGGGGCTCATGGGACCGTTGACCAGACTCCGGGAGTCGTTGTGCTTTAGTCATTTATAACAGGTTTCTACTAGGGGCAGTATGACCTCCTACTAGGGTCACTAGGGGCAGTAGAACCTCATACTAGGGTCAGTACGATCACCTACTGGGGGCAGTAGGACCTCCTATTGAGGCAGTAGGACCTCCTACTGGGGGCAGTAGCACCTCCTACTGGGGTCAGTAGGACCACCTACTAAGGGAAGTAGGAGGGTCTACTAGGGGCAGTAGGAGGGTCTACTAGGGGCAGTAAGAGGGTTTACTGATGGCAGTAGGAGGTCTGTCCAGGTGTCTACTAGGGACAGTAGGGGGGGTCTACTAGGGACAGTAGGAGGGTCTACTGACGACCGTTGACCGTTGACCGTTAGGGTTAGTAGGACCTCCTACTGGGGGCAATATGACCACCTACTAGGGGCAGTATGACCACCTACTGGGGTCTGTAGGACCTCCTACTAGGGTCAGTAGGACCTCCTACTGAGGGCAGTATGATCACCTACTAGGGGCAGTAGGACCTCCTACTGGGGGCAGTATGACCACCTATTGAGGTAGTATGACCTCCTACTAGGGGCAGTAGGACCACCTATTGAGGGTAGTATGAGGTCTATTAGGGGCAGTAAAGCGTTTAATAAGAGACAATAGATGTTATATTAAGGTCTCAATCCTACCTAAAAAAGCTTAAAGCCTTAAAGCAAACCAAACCGATGAGTTCCAAGAGGCCATAATGGTCATACAAAAAGAAGTAGACAACACATCCAAACACATAAATACAAGCTATCCCCTTTCTGATACTCCTCGCTGCAACAAAAAGTCCAAAGAGAACCGAAAGATTCAAGAGATTCAATAACTACCTTAATTCAACAACCATGAGACCAAACTACACAAATTCTTCCAATCAAAAAGCTCACAGAATTGATTCAATCCCCACAGATCTACAAAATTAGGATCTGTTTCAAAAGGGTATAAGTGCACGCATCGAGTTTGATACTTCAATGAAGATTCCCTTCGTTGCTCAGGTTGTGACATGTTTCTCAAATCGTAGACATTCACATGTCTTCCAGCAGTTGGAACCACTAAACGATTTCCGACCAGAAAAAGAGAATAAACACGCTCCGGTTTTGCATAAATCCTAAAAGGAGTACGCTCTTGTCCATTTGCACCTCTAGGATCCCAACACTTGAGTGTCTTATCCTAACTACCAGTGATCAGTTGCCCTAATAACATTAACACACATGAAACAAATCACAAATTGAGGATTTTCAACTAAAAACAAACAAATTTTCAGCATTTCAACTTACATAAATGTGATTACTCTAAGATACCAATTATAGTTTCAAAATGAATCCACAACAAAGCACATTACGAAATCGGAGCATCTCAAAGACAAATCAAAATAAAAATCGGCACTGAAATTTTGCAAAAAACACAATAGAGAGCTGAAAATGATGCTAAATTTACAGACCTACGGCATATGAGTACTCAACGCAACGAACCGGTGCGTTGTGCTTTCCTATTATATCTTCCTTGTTCGAGTTGAAAACTAATCTGCAGCCATTGATACGAATCATACACAGAAAGGCATAAGATTTGAGACATATGTTAAAGATAAAAAAAAATTAGGGATTTGGAGGTGTACCGTCGAACGGTGTTGTCGACGCTAGCACTGAAGTCGGAGGAGTAGTCGTGGAAGCAGCAATCGAGGATGGGACTGCCGTGACTGAACTCGCCGCGGAGCACATTGGCGGTGGCGTCGTACAATCGGACGGTCTAAGACAAAGAAAGAGATTAGAGGAGAGATGAGAGGTGGAAGGAGATGATGAGAAGGCGAGGGCGTACCTTATCCCTGTGGTTAGAGAAGCGGAGGACTAGGACGGATCTGGCGTCGTATTAGCCAAACATCCAGCGTGAGCGAACCTCGTCAATGAGATCTCCCCGCCGTCGTTGTCCAGGCATCGCTGCC
This sequence comes from Fragaria nilgerrensis, assembly GCA_010134655.1. Lineage (NCBI taxonomy): Eukaryota > Viridiplantae > Streptophyta > Magnoliopsida > Rosales > Rosaceae > Fragaria > Fragaria nilgerrensis. Next base: position 13,715,970 of record CM020977.1, read on the forward strand.
TCGTCGGCGTCCAGGCGTCTTCGTCGACGAGACCTCCTCGCCGTCGTTGTTCAGGGATTGTCGCTTAGTCGGCGTCCAGGCATCGTAGTTGACGAGACCTTCCCGCCGTCGTTGTTCTCGTCAGCATCCAGGAGTCGTCGTCGGCATCCAGGATAAGACTTGAGAGAGAGAGAGAGGGCGAGAGAGAGAGAGAGGAGAAGATCTGAAAATAGTGGATATGAAGAGACGACAAATAATAAGAGGTAGGGATAATTTCGTTAGGAAAAAAACACAAAAAGTTAAAAGTTTTGTTAGTGGGAATAGATCTTTAGAATCTATTGGGTTGATGGGCCTTTTAAAATCTTATTTTGTTAGTGGAAAAAATTTCTCTGAATTTAGGGTAAGTGAGAATTTTCTCTTTATTTTAATCTGACAGGTCTTTAAAATCATGAATTTCCTTTCAGATAGTCTTTCCGTCAATTTTCTCTATTAAAATGCTGACATAGCCGTTAAAAACATTAAAAAATTTAACGGCCACGTCAGCAAAGAAAATTGACGGAAAGACTATTGGAAGGACAATCGTGACTTTAAGGACAATTCAGATTAAAATGAAACCACAAGAACTTAACAGATGTCGACTTTAAACCACATAGACTATACAATATTTAATTTTTTTTTTTGAAAGAATACAATATTTAATTCTTGATGCAATATTATCCTATTTTTAACGTTTTTTTTTTTCTTTTTGTAATTATTATCTAATTTTGATAATAAAAGAGGCTTGCTTAGGCCATGAGGCCCTTTCAGTTCAAAAATTTTAGTAGAGTGGCAAAGAGAAAATGCAATGCACAAATATCATCCAAGTGCCCACAATTCACCCCAAAAAGCTCAAACTTAGGAACTCAAACTCACAACTACCAGTTACTCATCCTCAGAGCAACTTTGAAGTTCAGCTTCCTCTGCCTTCCCATGTCAAATTCATAAGCAGCACTTCAAACCCATTTGTGAAACACTGCCACAAGCTTCGCCAGTCTTCTTCTTATCGCCACTCTCACGGTTCAGTTCTCGTTGTGGGTGCCACACCCATCAGGTTTCATGTCTACCCTTCTCTTATTTTCACTTCAGTTTATCTGGGTAAATTGTAATAATCAAATAGCTTGCTCAAAACTCACATGGGTATCTGTAATTTTTGTTTTCCTGTTTAGTTTCAAAGACATGGAGGAACCAATATTGAAATGTGGGCTTTTTCGTTATTGGGTTTATGAGGAATTTAGAACTTTGTAACAAAATGCTCAATTTTATTGTGCTGATGGAAATACTATTGTTCCATTGGCATAGATGAAAGTTTCAGTTTTTAATGCTCTGTGAATCTATATTTATATGTTTGTGTTTCTTGTTGAAGTCCCCAATTTGGTTTTGTTCTCCGTTATGTGAAGATAGTTAGATAGATGAAATGTGTTGATGAAGTTCCTTACTTTCAGGGAAATATGCGAGTTTCAGAAGTCATTGCAAGAGAAAACTGTTATGATGGATTGTTTGCTTCTACCGGATAATTGTGAGATTCCCGAATGGATTGATGATTTATCTGTTCGTATTGTGCAAGTGAGCTCTGCGGTGATTAAAAAGGTTTCCGGGATGCAATCAACTGAATCTATAGAAGCAATGGCTGTAATGAGAATACCTACGAGTTTTTCAGATATCAATGCTGATGCAAAGGAGGCAAACTGTAGGGCTTGGTTCCCATCTCCACATCGAGTTCTGGTCCTTGACGGTGTTCAGGTGATTCTCACTGACCTGAGATAATATACTGTTCACCTTTTGAAGCGTTTTAGTTGTGCACGTGTACTTTGAAAGATGGCACCCGGTTCCTTTGCACCGTATGATGGCTTATCTTGCCTTTGCACCGTATAATGTCTTGCATTGCCAAAAAGTTGGTGATATGGCTACTAATTTAGTGTTATGCTTGGTAAAGCTTTCCTAGTGTCAAAGTAACACTCCTGAAAATGATGAATTTCTGTGAGATTATTCCCTTCTTTTGAAACATAAATGGTCCAGAATATAGAAAAGGATTTAAGAGTGACTTTCCCTACTTTGGTGATGAATCGAAGTTATCTATTGGTCTGGCATCTGCAATAATTTTTTTCTTCTTCATGTTATTGTAAAATGAAAACCCAGCATCATGTTTGTATTTGGCTTTGTTCTGACTTCTGAAATCCAGCATCATTCACACTGTTTCTTTGTAAAGAGTTATATTAATTGCTGAGAATGTAGTAACTTTTAGCTCCCCCTATCCCTCCTGCTAGATTTACTTTTTTAATCTGAAAGTACACATTTGATGTTTAAATTAATGCTGCTTTCTGAAGGTTGTAGTTTCAGATTTTTGGTTTCAGGAACTGTTAAGACTTTTGTATAAATCATTAATAAAAGGTCATTGACTGCAGGATCCGGGTAATCTTGGTACACTGCTCAGATCAGCTACAGCTTTTGGATGGGTAAGGAATATGTTTCCAACCTCAGATTATCTTTCTTCTTTCCCGATTGTTATTACTTTCTTTTGAGGTTCTGATATTCTTTCTTTTTCCAACTTTTCATATGTATGAGCTTATTTGCATGTTATTCCTAATACGAATCTCCATTTCCATTACTTGCAAGCATTTACTAAATTGTAGCCATCATCACTGGTCAAAGTGAGTGAGCTTTGTGTTTTTTCCCTACCTCATCCTCAATGGATACATACTTGAGCCCTTGCTCATTGATGTTCACAGTCATTAGTGTAGAAAGAATACATTCAAGTAAATTTGGCTGATCATGCATTGTGCCTTGGGAAAGATTGTGAAAGGTTGATTGGCCAAAGTAGATTTCTGGTGTCAAATATTCTTAGCTTCTGCCACTAGTTCATTCCATTTTATGATGCCTTCTAATATACATTTTTGCACCATCTTTTGTACTATGAGAATCCATCCTGACTTGTGTTCTAAAAGAGGCATCTACTTTCAACAGAATGGTGCTTTTCTTCTTCCGGGGTGCTGTGACCCATTCAATGAAAAAGCACTCCGAGCTAGCCGAGGAGCCTCATTCCAGCTCCCTATTGTTTCTGGCACTTGGAATCATCTTGAATCCTCATAACTGAATTCCAAATAAAGATGCTAGCCGGCCATCCAGAGACTGATAAATACTCGAAGCTGTTTCACCTTTCTCAAAAACTTGCAGATTCTCTTGCAAAGTTGCCACTCAGCTTGGTTTTGGGTAGCGAAGGAAGTGGTTTGTCTGAGCAATCTCGACGGCAATGTGAGCTTGTAACCATTCCAATGGCAGGAGAGTTTGAGTCACTTAATGTTTCAGTTGCTGGTGGGATCTTCTTGTATATGTTACAGCCTCAAAACCATAAATCATTATGATCCTTTACACCTCTGCAATTTACGGTGGTTCTTCTTTCTTTATTTTTTTATTTTTTTTATTTTTTTTTTGACGTAAAAGCCATACGGCAAATTCATTGATACTCAAGCTAGAATGACACGGATACATGCCTTCCCTTGCCAAACATTTGGGCAAGTTAAGGACGTGACATGCTAGCACCATTCATTACAAAGATTCCGTTCACTTATTTCTAGACAACATAAAAGAAATATTTGAAAACTAAACAAAGTTAGGTCTCTAAGAAGGAGCTTACTGTTCTTAGATTAACTAAAAACTTAGACTAGGGAAGGAAGTAAAATACTTCAGCCATAATTTAAGGCCTAAAAGAAGATCCAAAAGAAGATGCTCACAATATAAAGCCCAGCAGGATATGGCAAGAAATCAGCTCACTATCATCTCCACAGTTTGCAACTCTCATGCCAGTGTACTGACCTACCTTTCGGTCGCCGCCGTCATGCCATGTCGTGACACAAAGCCAGCCAAGACACACTGTCGCCGCCTTGCGCCCAAGCCACCATAAGTTCACACCTGTGAAACAGCGCCCCAGCCAAGTTCTTTTGGAACCCACCCACACCGGCGCCCAAAGGCATGAAACTCGCCAATGCCCTAGACATAAGCCATTCACCACCACAGAAGCCACCCCTTTTGAGAGAAAAACCATGGACCATGCCCAGCCATCCGCTAATCTATGAGTCGAGAAACATCCCTCTAGATCTCTTCCGGCAAGCAAATTGCAGATCCCGTCTGGTAGCAGACCCCGAAGCAAGGACAAGGCTAAGAGGCTCGTCGAGGCGTTCGGGCGCCACCGGACGAGGTTGGATCAGAAAGTTTTGGGAGCGACGGCTCTTTAGGGTTTTGGGAGCGACGACTCTTTAGGGTTTTGGATGAAACTAATAGGATATCAAACTCCTTTATTGTTGCAACATTTTGTGGTTCTTCTTTCTTTATGTTTCCATTGTCTAGATTCTGAGTTATAGCAAAGAAGTGGTTCCTCTTTCTTTTTATTTTGCATAGTAGAGAATAGACTTCCGAGTTAAAGCCTGATTTATTTTCAGACCAAAATTGTCCTAATCTAAATGGCAAAATCTTGCCAATGGCATCGCAACTAAGCCTGGATATGAATACTAACTGAACGAGTGTGTTACTAACTCTCGTGCATCTCGATATGAATATTGACCGGGTAAGTGTTACTAATTTACTAACATAATCGAGTGGGTTTGTTACTTCATTTTCAAATTTTTTTTTCAAAGAAAAGGTAAAAAGTATAGAAAATTTTAAATACACACCTCTAATCTCTTAATACATACCCCTATTATTTTATATTTCACATCAGATTTTATTGGTATGTTTAATTACAAAAACATCTATCAATTATTAGGAAAAATAAATAAATAAAGAAACTGCATCTTCCTTAAAACCTAACTCTTCTTCATTATTACTATGCATCAAAAGAAAAGAAATAAAAACCTCTTATGCAAAATTCATCACCTGAATTTCGACTACTGTTGTAATCATATGTATTATTTACCGATTCATTTGTTTTTTTTTATCAACTTTAGTTTTTATTTTACAGACTAACAACTAGTTTTTATGCTATTGTACTTCTACTAGTTTCTTAACTTTGAAAAAATTATGTATGTTCAATATTTTTGTTTTCTTCAAATTCTAGCCGATTGATGTCATATTGGAGATTTGTAGTTCGAATATATAATATTACTCTTTTGATTATAAATCGAAAAATATCATGAAAAAATTTCTAACCCGATAAAAAAAAACTAACAGAAAATAAAAGTGAATACGTAAAGAGAGTTGTGAAATAATAAATATATAATAATTATATTAAATAACAGATTATTATTAATTTTAGATATTGAGGGTATCTTAGGCAGTTTGGGATGTATTTAGTATAATATTGAAATAAAAAACTAGATGTGTAATGTATTAAGTAAGAGATATATATTAATATATTAGATGTGTGTAAAAAATATCAAAAACTTAATCTCCCGAACCCTAAGAGCGGCGGCTTCCACTCTTGAACCCATCTCGTCTGGTGGCCAATGGTCGGCCTCTGGGCCTTGGCGACGTCGAGTTGTGGCTGCCGGACGGGATCTACAAATTGCCAAGTAAGTTTTTTTCTATGGTTTTTAGCTTAAGGTTTGAAGCAAAGGGATCTCGGCTTGCAGACTTGTGCAGGGAAGATGGTTGTCTCTTCCAACCTTTGAGTCGCGGCGGTGGCATGATCTGAAGTTCTTGGGTCCTCCGGGCGTCGACGGCAAAGCAAGTCGGATTGGAGCAGATTGATGAAAGGAGTCGTGGCGTGCAGTCATGGCGAGGAAGATGTTGGATCTGTCTTATTCGGTGCGTAACGACGTGGATGGAGGATTCTATGGCTTCGCGGTGGTCGTGGCGGCGACGTGCTCGACGGTGTTGCGGCGGTGCTGAAGGTAGAGGGTTTTGGTGGATGCAGGCAGGGCTACCTTGTGTTTTTGGACATTGGGCTGAGTCCATTTAAGGGTGCTTAGGCCTAAATTTGGACTAAGGTTTTTTACTTTAGTCTAAGTCTAAGTATTTAGCTAGTCTATTTACAGTATTTCCTTTTGTTAGGAACCTAAGCATTTGTGTGTCTAGTATTTCTTGCTTTTCTGCTAGAAATAAGTGAACATAATCTTTGTAATAAATGGTGCTAGCATGCTAAGTCTTTAACTTGCCTAAATGTTTGGCAAGGAAAGGCATGTATCTATGTCATTTTAGCTTGAGTATCAATGAAATTGCCGTATGAGTTTACCTGTCAAAAATTATTTGAAAGTATATTTTAGAAGTGCAAAAAGTAACCAAAAATAATGAGAAAAAACAAAAATAAAGACTCGAACTTTAATATCGAAGCAAGCAGCGAAGCTTCACCTTCTTCTTCATCACAGTTCACACAGCCCCCCCAATGAGTTTGGGCAAGCTTTCACCGGCACCGCCGTCGTCACCGATGTTCTCCTTACGAGGATCTCTCATAACTCTCGCCTTCTTCACCTTACTCTCCCTCGCCTACTTCTCCCTCAACTTCTCCGTCTCCTCCCCACCTCCCCCTCCCGTCTCCGCCACCGTCAACAACGCCGTCAGGCAGCAGACCGCTCCCGATAATCAGTTACCGGAGAAGAAGCCGGAGGATAACGAGAACGAGAACGAGAACGAGAACGAGAACGAGGCGTTTTCGGACATTTACCACTCGCCTGAGGTGTTCCGGTTGAACTACGCCGAAATGGAGCGGAAATTCAAGGTGTATATATACCCCGACGGCGATCCGAAGACGTTTTACCAGACGCCGAGGAAGCTCACCGGAAAATATTCCAGTGAGGGATATTTCTTTCAGAATATTAGGGAGGGGAGGTTTCGGACTGAGGATCCGGATCAGGCTCACCTCTTCTTCATTCCTATCTCCTGCCACAAGATGCGAGGCAAGGTAATGGTCCTTAGTGATTTGTTGTTTTATTGATGTGGATCTGTGTGTGGTTAAGTGCATTAGTGATTGAACTAACTGAGGAGTTGTTAGAGAATGAAAATGTGGAGTTGTCTTGATAGCTTAACCGATCGCAATGTCTGTTTAGCAATTCGGTTGCTGATTTCGGTTAGTTTGTGTTAGTTTAAGTTTTTGCTGATTTATTGATTGATTTGGTTTGTGAACGAACTTGCGATTTTCTCACTGTGAGTTACAAAGTTTGCTTGACCGTGGAATGGGAGTGGCAATGCGTAGAGTTGGATACAGTAGGTGCTAATAAGTTGTATCTGAAATGCTTTGTGATTGTATCTGATTGGTAGATGTTGGTTTACAATGATTGTGCAGGGTACTTCGTATGAGAATATGACCATGATTGTTCAGAACTATGTGGAGAGCTTGATAGCCAAGTATCCGTACTGGAACAGGACTTTGGGTGCAGATCACTTCTTTGTGACCTGTCATGATGTTGGTGTGAGGGCAACTGAAGGACTTCCGCTTCTTGTAAAGAATTCTATTAGAGTTGTCTGCTCCCCTAGCTATGATGTTGGCTTCATTCCACATAAGGATGTTGCTCTTCCTCAAGTTCTGCAACCGTTTGCTCTTCCAGCTGGAGGAAATGATGTGGAGAACAGGTAATATTGAAGGCTACGAGCATAGTGCATGCACAAACACACACACTTACTGTTATATATCTATTATTGGAAAGTAATCACTTATTGCCTAATACATGTGATATGTTCCATATGTCATGCTTATGTTACGAATTATAAGTTAAGACTTAGGCACATGTGGAAGGTAATCATGTGTTTACTGCTATTGGATCAAGCCTAATAGAGTTTAAGTTCAAGGCTGTAAAATTGACAGGAGCTGTGTTTTGCAGGACAACACTTGGTTTTTGGGCTGGTCATCGGAATTCAAAGATTAGAGTTATACTGGCACGAGTTTGGGAGAACGACACAGAACTTTACATCTTGAACAACAGAATAAGTAGGGCAGAAGGGAATTTGTTATATCAAAAGAAGTTCTATACTACCAAGTTCTGCATATGCCCTGGTGGTTCCCAGGTCAACAGTGCTCGCCCAACAGACTCAATCCATTATGGCTGTATTCCTGGTAAGATTTTCAAATATTGATTTAAATTTTAATCAAAGTTATGCAATAATCTAATTTTCCATCCTTGCTTGTTTTGAATTTTAAAAGAAGGAAGAAAATTGTGGAAGGTTCTTCTCTCCATGCTTTGGAAATCAGAAATAGCTTGACCCTAAAGAATCTTTTCTAACTATGAGAATATGACCATTTTCTTTCCAATTGTTTCTTTGGTTAGAATTTTGTTCAGGTATATTGATAAGACTCATTATATGTTTCAGCAATGTCATTCTGTCTTCAACTTTTTGCCTTTCTTTTATCGGTTTTAATTTTTCGAACAGATAAATCAGCCTTTCCCCTTAGATAGGATTAGGAATCGTCTAGTGGTCTTCATTTATATTTGGTAGGTATATGCATCAGTTCTATGTATGCTTTAATGGCACTCTAGTTATCAAAGCTGTTTTTTGTATATGGTGTACACCTCAAGTCTGTGTTTTCTGTAATTCCATTCTAATGATCAGTATTCTTCGCAATAAAATGGTTTTGAGGTGCAGTTGCACCTTTCTGTTAGGAGTTTACACATTGACAGAAATATGATGGGAGTCTTGGTGCAATTTCCTATCTGATCTGTTATTTTTTAGTTTCAGATTTGATGTATACTAAAGTTCCTTGTGTTTGCATCTCTTTGGTTTGATTTCTTGCAGTAATATTATCAAATTACTATGACCTGCCGTTCAATGACATTCTTGACTGGCGAAAATTTGCTGTCATACTTACGGAGAAGGATGTGTATCAGCTTAAACAAATACTCAAGGCCATACCTTATTCAGAGTTTCTGGCACTTCACAAAAACTTGGTGAAGGTAAATTACTATCTTCTGTAATTGAAAATTCTACATCTCACATCCTCAATCTTTTATAAGCAATATATGTTGTGCATGTCGGTGTGTTTTTATAAGCATGTTCTTTTCAGCCTTGGTGTACAATTATGCCAAAAGTTGAAATCGTTGGAGCAAATTGTAATCTAGAATTTGATCATATGGCTTTGTGTTCTAACAGGTCCAGAAACACTTCCAGTGGAATTCACCGCCCATCAAATATGATGCATTCCACATGGTAATGTATGATCTTTGGTTGCGCCACCATGTTATCAAATACTGATGGTGCTGGTTTTTTTTTTGTACGCAAACCAAAGGCTTGTAAATCATCAGATACTATAGTTTTCATCCTTCAGGACCTTTAAGGGAGGAATGTTGAAGGTACAGGTAACCAAAAGATTTTATTATTCGTTCGTTCTTTGTATTGGGAAAATTCCCCCTTTTGTAGCCTGCTATCATTCTGTAGTTCCTTGTTGTAATAGAGAAGAATTATTCTTTGATATCGGACTAGGTATTACCACGATTTGCCTCTAGTATTGCAGTTTGGATACAGTTAGGGTCAAACAAATTGCACTTTTCGGATGAGTTGACCATACTGGAGAATGACTTGTACTGAGAAATATCTTGGCAATATTTATTTACATTGTGAATTTATGATTACTGAATAAGCAACTTTCTGTTATTCCAAGTGAAAGATGGCATTGAATCCAACCTGAAGCATATATGACTGGGATCTCACTATTTATCCTGCCCTTCGTTCATGACTTGGCACCATATGAAAGGTGAAAAGACCAGTGATACAGCATTCTGTTGCAAGCGAGGGATCAGATTAGACCAGTGATTCAACATTCCTTACCATGAAGTCCAGAAGTATTGTTTCCTAACTACCTGCCCACATCTAGCTGGCCATCCCAGATAACTAGTAAGCATGCGGTATTGTTTCCTAAGGATGAGCTATATCAATAGGCGAGAAAATTTGACTTTCTTTCTTTAAACAAGAACTGCACTATCCATTTTATCTTTGAAAGGTACGATAGATATAAATTTGGAATCGTACGTCAATAGACGAGAAGAAGATCCCGACATTGCGAAGTCTGAGTCCCAAAAGTCGAGCTGGTTGTTAGTGTATGTAAGCATGACCATGCAATGTGCATTTCTTTTAGTAAAACCAGTTTTGTCTGCTACAACTTGTGCATCTCGCTTCCATGAACTCAAAGATTCCTCTCAATCCAAATTTGTTCAGACTGCATACGTTGTACATTGTACTAAGACAACTATTTTACTACAAATGGACACTATATATTATACACAAGACACGTATGGAAGGATGAGAAATAAGCCCCTAAATATATATTAGGCTAAGCCCTGACACCAAAATACGGCCAAAAATAATTTGACAGTGATAGCTCTACGTTTGTGCATTTCATGACAGAACAAGAGTTTGGAAATGTTTATAACATGGTAGATAGACTGCCATTGTTTATATGCTATAGGGTATTTTAAAACTTACATAGATTTACTCCATTTAGGTTTGAAAATCTTGTGACTCAATATGTTTTTGTTTCCAATACTTTATCTGCAACTGCTAATTTGTTTCCTGTACTCTATAAGCTCATTAAGCTGGATTCTTGGAGATATGATATGTTACACACACCTGTTAAAAAGGAAAATTGCTATATTACATGTATTTTTTTTTTATTTTCCTTTTTTTGACCTAGTTTGATGATTGAACCTGATATAATTAAGTGTTGTGCCTAACTGCTTATGCTTTCTAGTTTCTACAAGGAAAATGATTCTTGGCCTTAATAAGGCCTAAGATTTGTGACCTTAATCTTATGTGGCATGCTAGGTTACTTAGACAAATCACCAATTTTAAAGATTTTGTTATGTCATTCTTAAGCAAAAAGACAATCTCATCATTCTCAAATCTAATGGTTCTAGATTATTTTGTTTTTTATTAAGAAAGAAATGATTATTATGTCTTTTCTTTTCTATAAAAATTATATATTTCTAGTCTTTTCTCTCTTTTAATTTTCATCACGATCATGTTTAGATAATGTTGTCTAGATTAAACACTAAAATATAATATGAAAATATACATATATTTTTGATTGTATACTTGTTCAAATTGTGAGTTCATACGAATATAAATAGATATATATACATATAATTTCCCAAAAAAAAACAATTTCAACCGATATAAAAATTTACATATATATAATAATTCGTCCGAGATAAAGTTTATATATATATATAAAGTTGTTTTTATGTTTTATTTTATTTGGTAGGAAAGAAATTTTAATAAATTAATAAATTTATGGTAGGAAAGAAATTTTGATAAATTAATAAATTTATGGTATATACGCTTCATTTGGTATGTATATATACTAACTAGATCATTATTAAGAAAATATTCCATATTAGTTTATATCAACCATTAATTATTAGGGTTAAAATTGTCTCTTTACTCAAAAATAACTTGGCGTGATTTTTAAAATTGATGAAGTGTCTAGATGATATGACATGCCACCTAGGATTAAGGCCATAAATCTCAGGTCTCATTAAGACCCTCTAGCACTACCCTTTCTACAACCTCTTTGGTTTGTATTCTTGTTGTTCTCTGTCTATGACTCTCCTATTTCTTTCCATAAAACAAGCATCATAAAACCTTCATGAACTATTGGTTAATTAGTCCAACTTTTTAAGCAACTAACGGCAAAAACGTGGTAAAACTGAGACAGCAATTGCTTGGCTAGTAGGCAAGTGTTTGTTTTTCTGAGATCTCGATACCAATAGAGCAGAGAGCGTGCGCATCAGTTAAACTCGATGTGTTAGGGTTAGGGTTTCGGTTATGGTATCTGATCTGTCTTTTGCTGAGATATAGTGCAGAAGTATCTCTTGGATCAGAAGAGAAGGAAGTTATTAAGCAGAAAACAAAATGATGCGTATTATTGAAGTATCTAAAGACCAGTAGAGAAGTTGGGAGAAACGACAGATCGATCGTCGTAGAGAGAAGGATCGGATCGGAGCTGCTGGATGGTTATCCACGTTTTATGCCCGTACGTAGCTAGCTCGTTGTCAACATGTAATTAATGTGAGGTTTACGGTTTACCAATAAATCGATCTGAATAGTTCCAAAGAAAGCAATCATAGACCGACTCTATAATACAAATTTACAAAACGACAGAAATAACGAATTGTAAACATCCATCGTGATCATGAACATCCTGAGGCCAAACAGTGAAACAGTGACCGAGTTAGGCACACAAGCAGAAGCAAGCTCTCTCTGGTCCATGTATAGTGTTTCTTTCTTTAGAAATCTTTTGTCTTACGTAATTACAATAATCCGAACCTCCCCAACGTTGTTACTAAAAGAAGTTACCAAATATTATACCAACATATTGTAGTAATGATTATTGTTAGTATGAGAGAACAGTATAGCAACAATTTGGTTAAGTTAAGGGAATGATGTTGCGCTGACAGAGAGTACTGCTTTGTGCTAATATCAGTATATATATCACCAAGCAGAGTTTAAGAGATACGTATATTGAGAATAGATGCTATACGAAGAATATATGCTAGCAACTTTTCCTACTAAATTCTCTCAATGTTTATCTCTCAAACCGTAAATTAATTCCAAGTTCACTGTTGTTATAATAACCCATCATAGTAACTTTCATTTTTCGTAGTGAAAGCAATTTTCTCTGTTGTTTTGCAGCCGTATGCTTTGCTGATCGAACTGCGTTGATATATAAATCTTGTTTTCAATCTGTATTTCCTTGTTCTCCCATCTCTTTCTTACTGCTGTGATACAGGTCATAATGTACATATATTTCTGTATATAAGAAGTATCGCTTGAAGGAAATCAAGGCACATATAAATTTACCAATGCCGATTCCCAGTTGTTGTTCAATTCTTACATACACACACACACGTACGTATAATTTATATCTGGCTGTAAACTATTAGACTGGCTGGGAAACATAAAACTTCAAATTTATATTGCCTCACAATTCACAAACCCAGAACGAAGAATATATTGAGAAGAATACAAAAGTAAAATTTTAAGTGGGTTTGCCTAAATAATTAGTTTTGGAGGAACATTACAGATACAAGGGCCGGTGCAAAAAGAGACAAAACCTTCACTTGTTAGTATCTGCCTATAAACACCGGCTTGTTGATGCTCTTATTATTAGGACAAATTCAACAAAATATACTGTGGTTTAATCCTCTAATTGGGTTTATATACGAGTTGTCAAAACTCTTTTTTTATTTTTTATGACGAGTTGTCAAAACTCATTGAGGCATTGAGTATGATCACTCAGTATTGTTTCATGATTATAACAGTTGTCACTTTACCGGAAACAAACTACATTAATTTCAATGAAAAAAGGTCTAGAAAAACATCTTCACATGTGTTTTGTGTTCGATATAGTTTCGCATTTTATCTCTATCGGGTTATAAGCTAGTAAACATCCCATTATTGGCACAATATGAGAGAAACGATTTATATATATTCTAAGAGATTCAAGTAATTTTAAGAAGCGATCGAAACACAAGTAGAGTCCAAAAATTAAAACGAGTAATTACACACACTCCCTTTACATCACGCAAATAAAAAAAACAAGATGAGATATCTACCTAGTTGTATCTTGGGATCGACCTATTCTAATTGATTCCTGCATTAGCTCATTAAGAAATTGAGAAGTAAAGGAGAGACCTCTTAAACCAACTGAACCTATTGAAACCTAGCTCCACAAAATCAAAAACATACAGCAGCCCCCACTTGCCCCTTTCTAAGTCCGCCATTGCATGCAATAATGTAATAACAACAAAAGCTCGATCATCTGTTGTAGCTCTAAAGATGATTCAATTTTGACTTGAAGTACGCCAAATGATACTTGGACTATATTTGAATGGATGCATGCCTGGACTTAATTTTGTACTGTTTATATAGTTCAAGATTCTTTCCATCAAGGTCTTCGAAGAAGAGCATCAAGTCATTGAAAGAATTCTCATTAACGTTACTTAGCTAGCTAGTACAATATGTATGGGTCATTTAGTAATATAAATTAGCCCTGCAAATTTCTGAAACATAACCACGAGCAAGTCATTCGAAACTCAGATAATTATTAATAAGAAGTCTAATGTCTTTGGGTCTTTTTGTCTACACTGTGCAGTAGAATAGTATTATGGTAATTATATAAAAATAAATTATGATGCTCAGTGAATCACCATTAGCATATCACTTAATTAAACTCATTTTATGAGACATCAAATATGATTAGTCACATAATTTAATAAAAGTTTATGATTCGTAAATGAATATATGTCACATTAAACATGCTTCAAATTATCAAACACCGAATTTTTTTTTGATAGGAATAATCATGGTACTTTTACTCTAGCCTTCTTTGACCTTTGATTGAATGCACCAAATATCAAGATTATGAAAACTACAACTAGTTTATTATAAGTTGAACTCACAACCTCCTATGTCACTAGACTAAATGGTACGTACCAGACTTCTTCTTTTCTTACGTAGTAACTTTTGTTTTTGGTAACATGTGTGTTATGTCAAAATCTGAAAGGTTGAGTGTGAATTGTAAAATAGGTATTGCTGACCTAAGATTTTCTTAATAAAATTTTGTTTTAGATTCCTTTAACTTGGGTCCTATGCAAACCTCACAAATTAACTACCCGAAATGCTCAAACAGACATTAGTTTTTGTCTACCAAGTTAGGTGAATTTTCAATTTTTCCATATTTGATGTTTCATTATTAGGAATATGAAATCATATCCAATAGATTAGATTCAACTCTGTTTGCACCTACATTTAGCAATAGATGTTCTTCTCTGTTTGTTACTTTGAGGGAGGTGGTTATATATGGAAGTTTAACTGAGGGTTTTGAAGTCCGGCCGTTTGGCCGAGGGTATGAAACTAAGGGTTGTGGCCGAGACGAGAGAAATAACTCGAGAAGAACGTTGAGTCAAAAGACCGAGTCAAGGCACCAATATTCGAAATGTTTCTAAAGTATTTCGGTCATTTGGCCGACAATGAGGTTGTTTTAGCGTTGCGAGAAATATGGTTGGACTAATGTATACAACAGACCAAATCCAATAGCCATGAAAAGTCAGCCGAGCCCATGCAACGACCTCGGCCATGATTTCATTTAGGAAAGAGAGTCTCAAACAACGAAGAACTTCAATCAGGTCAAGGTTTTCAAGCAATACGCATCACAAACATCAGTCAAATTAGGACATTCATGTGTGATTCGGCCCAAGAAAGGAAATGAGATATCCAAGAGATTTCATGACGTAGAGAAACATACTAGCTAGGTTTTCTGACTTGTATATATAGAACCTTATAGATCATTTGTAAAAGGTCCAGCACCACTCAAACAAATCAATAAACAAACTTATCTCTCTATTGCTTAGGTACTTTACCTTTCCTATCAACTTCAAACCTAAATTTATTTTTTTGCTTTCTTTGTTTTATTTTCGATTCAGATCTTTATGTTCCTGCACTTTAATTATTATGTTTTTTACATTCTCGCATTTTAATTCTCTTGTTCTTTATATTACATGCACTTTATTAATCGCACATAGGAGCAGTTGTAACATAGAAATTTCATCCATTGATCTCTTTCGGCCAGTCCGGATTAGGTCAATGCGATTCGCTATTCACACACACATCACACCACAAGGCTACAACAACCGAATCCACTTCATCTTCGTATTCACCGTGATTTGCGAGTATATATCTTCACCCGATAAATCTCTTGCTTGTCACTCAAACATTTGAGTTCACCCAGGAAGTAAACGTATTCGAGGATCCCGGCGACGCTTAGCCGAAAGTCCTTGCAACACAGGTACCAAAACCTAACGGCCGAGAAGGTTCCTTCCTCGGCCTACAATCATTTGAAGAAGTCAAATCAAGCATACTACATCAATCAAAACCTGGCTTGGCCGTTTCGGCCGCGAGTTGGCACACCCGCGCAAGCAGAAGGAAAATTGTAGCCAAGGATCTCGGCCTTGTTTCGGCCGAGACCATTTTTGAGCAAACATCTTATGGCACGCCCAGTGGGACAAAAGCACTAAGGCGTCAATCTTCAAATGCACTCGAACCTGTACTCAGTTTACCGAGGAAATACTTGTCTCAAATGAAACCAAGTCGGCCATACTTTGGCCGAGTGTCCAAAAAGAAAGTTCACAAAACCAAGTTCAACCATGAGTACCGGACCCGAAACATCTAGTGGAACAACTCCACCACGTATCTCAGCCGGGGTTTCATCTCCAGCCACAACTGGCCAATTGACACCGATCATTTGCGGCATGAATCATCAGATGCAGGTGGGCGGGCAGCCCCAGCCAAACAACAATGTGGCCCAAAACCATCAGCCGAACATCCATCAAGTGGAAGGCCCAGACAGGCCCGTTCGGCTCAATGAATTTTAGAATTTGGTTGAAGATCTTATGGGAGTTTTACCAAGACGCGTAGAAAGACCAAGCTATGCTAAGCCATATCCGGCATATATGGATACCATTCCATACCTGCCGGGTTATCGCATACCTTCATTCACCTTGTTTTCTGGTGACGTATATCAATCCACAATAGAGCATATTGGCCGATTTACGACCCAATGCAGAAAGGCTAGCTCCGACGATAACAAATTGAGGTTGTTTGTCCATTCCCTCACTGGACCAGCTTTCACTTGGTTCATCAATTTGCCACCTAACTCCATCAATACTTGGAGGGAGACGGAGAGAGCTTTCCATGACCAATATTATAGGGCACAACAAGAAATTCGATTGGCCGATCTGGCCAAGACATCACAGATGAGTCATGAGACTCCGCAGGAGTACTTAAGTCGTTCAAGTTGGCCAGAGCTCGATGTTGGGTAAGACTACCAGAATCAGAATTCGTGGATATGGCAGTGGCTGGTTTGAGCTTTAAATTTAGAGAACATTTTGAGGGTGTCACCTTTAACGATTTATTTGAGCTCGAAACTAGGCTCAATTGATATGAAGCCATCTTACGAGAAGAGACCGAAAAACGGGCGGCGTCTAAGGGCACTTATTACAAAAATCAGGCAGTCAACGACTTAGGAGTAGACTTACCCAATGATCCGGTCGAAGTGGATTTGGCAGAGGTGGTTATCAAACAACCACACGTGTGCAAAGCATTGGAAATGGTTGATCCAAAGGAAACCAAGCCGCCGATAACCCAAACCAAGGAAGAAAAAATTGAAAGTGTCGGCGAAATAGCTATATATCTTTCCCCTCCCAAGTATTTCTCGTCCGAAACTCTCGATATTTCCCGATATTTCTGAAAAATCCCGATATTTTCGATATTTCCAACCAATACTAGTGAAAATTTTGTTCCTCATAGGTCTTCTACGTGGTTTTAAAGCACTCATGTAATTCCTCATGTAATTCCATATGAAATGTATCATATGTATATAAGGCGTGATGACCTACCCTCCCTTTGGGTTCCCAGCCATCAAAAAAAAAATTGTTTAAAGTAAAGTTTTAAGAATTATATATTAACAGTTCAACACTAACATTTTCACCTTAACTTACTACAACTCTCTATAGATCAATGTTTATTCAAGGATTTCATTTCAAATATAGTACATAATATAGAAAACAAACATCTCTTAAAGTTTGGTTTAAAATTTCCTTGTTTTTCTTCAAATTTCCATCAATTTTCTCATTTTTTTTACTACAACTGATATTTCCCCGAAATTACCGTCGAAATTTCCATATTTTGAAGGGTCGAAATTTCCGTAATCACCGAAATTTTCTTCTATGACCCAAACAAAAAACACAACACAAACTAGCACACGCACTTACACCTTTATTATAAACAAGGCCGATTTGATCTTTGATCAACTTCTAGCCGAAAAACTGATTCAATTGTCTTTCGGCCACATACTTCCTAAGGCCGAAGACGTTAGGGGAAAGACTTTTTGCAAGTATCATAATTCATGAAAACATACAACTAACAATTGTGTTATTTTTCGTGATATGATACAGGATCTCATCGACGCGGGAACACTCAAGTTTCCTGAAGCTTAGCCAGCAATGAAGGTTGACACCAATCCGTTCCTTGAAGCTCAAGTGAATATGGTGTATATCAGGTTCCCAAGGATGGAAGTGCTCTAAAGGATTCGACAGGTCCTAGCAAGGCTGTTGATGAGTCATAACTGTCGGCCCGATCCACGGCCGAAGGGGTCACTATTGGAAATGTCCAACTTGATCCCCCAAAGATAGATGTTCTATGCACTCGGTGCCAAGAAGAAGTTCTGCTTGACAGGGTTTTAAAGCTCCAGAAACCGGATGAGGAGGGTAAACCCATCTCAGCTTGAGTGGCTAAGGCTGATATGGAAGAAGGGAAACCGAACAAAACAGAGGCTAGACATGGAGTTTGGCAGCCCAAAAAAGAGTCTCGAGGAAAGGGGATTTCCCCGGCCGAAGTCAAAGCGGCCGAAACACGTGAGCACGTATCCGGGTCTCAGGTCCTATCAAAACGACCATTGACCCCTGACACATCAAACAAGCGTGAAACTCACAGCCCAAGGAGAAGTGCGGGAGGCATTTTTCATCGCCTTGATAGACCAAATGGCACGAGCTTTGAGAGGGCCGATCAGACGACGCTTGAATTTTGATTGGCCATTCTATGATGAGGAATATCACTGTCGTAACGAATGAGATAACAAGAGATACCCTAGAGGTGAAGGTTGCAGTCGTGATAGCTATGACAATGACGGGAATCCTAGGCCGTTGAGAACTTACAAGCCCCCTTTGGTGTCTGATAATCGTTGGTACGGCCGCACATCCAGTTATCGACCGATTGCCCCCATGACTAAGACATAATTAAGGAGGCAACAGAGGCAGACGGCTAAAGCCAAAAAGGCTCGCTTAAATGAAACAACCGAGGAGGTGCTTTCTTCGGCCACTAATTTACCTAAAGTGAGGAGAGTATGGAGAAGGGTTAGACCAGAACCAGCAAAGCGAGAGAATCCTGAACCTCAGTCGCGAGAAACAAAGTGCGATGGCCTTCCTTTAGGCAAAGCAACTATGGATACCTAAGATATGGAGGTTGATGCCAGTAAAAAGGGAGTACTGAAGGTCCACTTTAAGGAAGCTCCTCATCCCAAACCATTGGTCATAGTGGACAGGAACAGAGATCCACCTTTCA
The DNA here is from genome assembly GCA_010134655.1 of Fragaria nilgerrensis. Lineage (NCBI taxonomy): Eukaryota > Viridiplantae > Streptophyta > Magnoliopsida > Rosales > Rosaceae > Fragaria > Fragaria nilgerrensis. The sequence continues at coordinate 13,735,020 of CM020977.1, forward strand.
CGGCCGAAGGACTTGTCACAATGTTGAATTATCATTTTCTGCATTCGGCCATTGATCTGTATGGGTTAACCAGGGAAGAGGAAATATTTCTATCAGAGATATACGAGGATAGAAATAGAGAAGACGAACTCATGGCACCCGATGTAAAGAGAGGAGTTAGAGCCAAATTTCAGACCTTTCGAAGTGATGGGGAGATTAAGGTTAACTATGGGTCTCTCCCCATTTCGAAAGACGAATTGAATTACTTGAGGGAATACTTCAGTATCCATTCGGCCGAAGAACTTTTTGGCCTGACTATTGAAGAACAAAGGCTTGTGTTCATATTCGAGGACTGCATGGAGAAGATGGCTAAAGAATAGTTGGAGATTTTTTATGCTTTTTCGAGGGTTCCTTCCTCGGCCTACAATCATTTGAAGAAGTCAGATTGCATAATACATCAATCAAAACCTTGCTTGGCCATTTCGGCCGCGAGTTGGCACGCCCGCGCAAGCAGAAGGACAATTGTAGCCAAGGATCTCGGCCTCGTTTCGGCCGAGACCAGTTTTGAGCAAACAAACTCTTCTAAAAAAAAAAACAGATTAGATTTTAGGGTTTTCATCCAACTTCTCTAATGTCATCTAACTTCTCTCCAAAATTATTGGCAAAAGAACAAACATGCATCCTATTTCCAGAGAATTCAAGGTCTTCATCCATAAAAACAACAATAATAACACTACCATATGCATGAATCAATAATCATATGCTCATGGATATCTGTATCATTTTTTTTATAATAAGAATATTTAAGGGGGGGGGGAATTCATTATCCCGCTTTCTAGGAGAGGTGCATTTAACTAAGTGCTGCATCTCTAACAGCATTGATAAATTAAAAAAAATTTGAGATTTATCAATTTTTAAATGAATCTTTACTCCAGCAGTATACTTAAGAGAATTCAAGGTCTTCATCCATTTCCAGAGAATTCAAGGTCTTCATCCATAAAAACAACAATAATAACACTACCATATGCATGAATCAATAATCATATGCTCATGGATATCTGTATCATTTTTTTTTATAATAAGAATATTTAAGGGGGGGGGGGGGAATCCATTATCCCGCTTCCTAGGAGAGGTGCATTTAACTGAGTGCCGAACATCTCTAGCAGTATTGATAAATTGAAAAAAATTAGAGATTTATCAATTTTTAAATAAATCTTTGCTCTAGCAATATACTTAAGAAGTTGATAAATTTAGAAATTGATAAACAAAGTTGACAAATTTATCAATATAGGAGAGAAAATATGTCAATGAATAGCTAAGTTTTCTCTAATAACTATTCTGTTGGAGCAAAACTCTCAAATTGAATTGATAAATATAACTTTTATCCAAATTTATCTATTATTTTATCAACCAGAGATGCTATCCCTCATAAATACGTAAATACAGAATATGGAAATGTCCCGTATTCTTGTCCACGTAGGTTTCCTCTTTCTGTGTACTAGGCCAACTATATAAACTTGTTTCTTGTCCCTCTCTTTAGAATGCTCAACAGGTCACACCCTTCTTCCCTTCTCCTCTGTCTCCACCTAGATTCCATGAGCCATGGCAGTCTCTGGTACATTGATCAGACCAAATCAGTACTTCTCTTCATGTGTCAATACTCCAAGTCCAAGATTTAATCCCAGTTGTAGAAAACAGGTTCGGGAATACTTACATGTCCATGTCTTCCTTTCTGTTTTCTGTTCTTGCAAATGAACTCCATGATCTCTAGTTACTTGTGCTGTTCTGAAAGCCAAGGAAGATGCTTCTCATTTTTCTTGGCTTTTGTGATTGATTCTTGAGTTTTCTGTTCTGATATGGGGTCTTGTTCAAGAACCGTGTTTTGCTGATGTTTTCAATGACTGTTTCGATTCTCTGTGGCAGCTCTGTTTGAAGGCTTCAGCTGGGAACACAGACGGCGAGGGGCGCAAATTAACAAGAAAGGAGAAAGATGGAGGATGGAAGATCGAGTACACTGCAGAAAAGCCAGCCACCCCATTGCTGGACACAATCAATTATCCAGCTCACATGAAAAATCTATCAACACAGGTAGATACAGGCAACAAGTTTCGTGTGTCGTTACTCCTCTCCTTCCTTGTTTCATTCCTTTTATGTTGTTACTCATATTTAATCGCACCATTGTTCTTCAGGATCTCAAACAACTAGCAGCAGAGCTCAGAATGGACATTGTTCACAGTGTTTCACAGACAGGTGGGCATCTCAGTTCTAGCTTGGGTGTGGTGGAGCTATCAGTGGCACTGCATCACGTGTTCAGCACCCCTGATGATAAAATCATATGGGATGTTGGTCATCAGGTACAAAAAAAAAAAAAAAAAAAAAATTCATTTTCTGGTTTGATTGAGAAGAACTGATACTGGTTTTTTTTTTTTTATTTTTTATTTTTTTTATATATATATATATATCAAATTAGTTGATATTTTATACTGTTTTTTCCAAATCAATTTCTTCTCAGTCAGATTAATTGATCAGAAGACATCAAACTCTAGTTAATATATATCCAATAGGTTCTGAAGGAAACAATCCCTTGTGCAGGCATATCCTCATAAAATTCTCACAGGAAGGAGGTCCAAGATGCATACAATGAGGAAAACTTCAGGTCTTGCAGGATTTCCGAAAAGGGATGAAAGTGTTCATGATGCTTTTGGTGTTGGGCACAGTTCTACAAGCATATCTGCTGGTTTAGGTACTTTTGAAAATTAAAACCTCCGTTCATCTCAAACTTGAGCATAAATATGTTTCTAGTATTAATAGATGAATACTTCTCTAATGCCATCTAACTTTTCTCCAAAATTATTGGCAGGCATGGCAGTTGCAAGAGACCTACTTGGGAAGAACAACAATATTATTTCAGTGATTGGAGATGGGGCAATGACAGCAGGACAAGCATATGAAGCCATGAACAATGCAGGATACCTCGACTCTAATCTCATTGTCATACTGAATGATAATAAGCAAGTCTCTTTACCCACCGCCACTCTTGATGGCCCTGCGACACCAGTTGGAGCGCTCAGCAGCGCTCTAACCAAACTCCAAGCAAGCACCCAGTTTCGCAAGCTTCGAGAAACTGCAAAAGTAAGCCTTTATGCTTACACATTATAATTCTTTTATATCTTGTTCTGTATATCTTAATTTACGATCTGACTTTGAAAAATCATCCTCCAAAGAGCATTACGAAGCAAATCGGAGGACAAACACATGAAGTTGCAGCAAAAGTAGATGAGTATGCAAGAGGAATGATTAGTGCTTCCGGATCAACTCTCTTTGAGGAGCTTGGGTTGTATTATATTGGTCCAGTAGACGGTCACAATGTTGAAGACTTGGTCAACATTTTACAGAGAGTGAAAGCCATGCCAGCCCCCGGGCCAGTTTTGATCCACATCATGACAGAGAAAGGAAAGGGCTACCCCCCAGCCGAGGCAGCAGCTGATAGAATGCATGGTGAGGCTTCAAACTTATGATCCCACACTATTTTATGAATTCTTATAAAAGGTCCTTAACATTACTTAATACCTTGTCCTTCAGGAGTAGTCAAGTTCGACCCACCAACTGGCAAGCAATTCAAGACCAAATCCCCTACACTATCATACACTCAGTACTTTGCTGAATCTCTGATAAAGGAAGCTGAAACAGATGAGAAAATTGTAGCGATTCATGCAGCAATGGGTGGTGGTACTGGTCTAAATTACTTCCAGAAGAGGTTTCCAGATCGTTGCTTTGATGTGGGGATCGCTGAGCAGCATGCTGTCACATTTGCAGCTGGTTTAGCTGCAGAAGGTCTCAAGCCATTCTGTGCAATCTACTCTTCATTCCTGCAACGAGGATATGATCAGGTAAGCTCATCAAAGAGAATAGTTGGGGAATTGGGGTGCATGCCACAATTCTAGCTTTTATGCCAAATAACTGCTTGATATGACACTAATGACTTGCAACACATACATAGGTGGTCCATGATGTAGATCTTCAGAAACTACCTGTCCGCTTTGCCATGGATCGAGCAGGCTTGGTTGGTGCAGATGGTCCCACCCACTGTGGAGCATTTGATATCACATACATGGCTTGCTTGCCCAACATGGTGGTTATGGCACCATCTGATGAAGCTGAACTGATGCACATGGTCGCCACAGCAGCAGTTATAGATGATAGACCAAGCTGCTTCAGGTTTCCAAGAGGCAATGGTATTGGAGCAGTTCTTCCGGCCCATAACAAAGGAACCCCAATTGAGGTTAGTATGAAAACCTTCAAATTCAAAAGTGCAAGATACATAATAGATAGCTAAATAATATCTTTCTTCGACATTATGATTGAATAGATTGGCAAAGGAAGAATACTGATGGAAGGCAGTAGAGTTGCGATTTTGGGATATGGTTCTATAGTTCAGCAATGTGTGGGAGCAGCAAACATGCTGAAAACCAGGGACATATCTGTGACAGTCGCAGATGCAAGGTTTTGCAAACCTTTGGATACAGAGTTAATCAAGCAATTGGCTAAGGAGCATGAAATCCTTATTACAGTGGAAGAAGGTTCAATTGGAGGTTTTGGATCTCATGTATCACACTACCTAAGTCTGAGCGGTATTCTAGATGGACCACTCAAGGTAAACTTCATTAAACATTCTAAAACAGTTGACGTTTCTTCTTTTGAGTTTAGTCTTTCTTCATCCTAAAATATGAGAGCTGCTCCTTTTTTCCTGCAGTTAAGAGCAATGGTACTTCCTGATAGATACATTGATCATGGAGCACCCCAGGATCAACTTGAAGAAGCAGGCCTCTCATCAAGGCAGATCTCAGCAACAGTATTATCTCTCTTAGGGAGGCCTAAAGAAGCTCTTCAGTTTGCTTGAGTTCAAGAGTGGACTCATTGGCATTGTATGTATCATTTACATCATCAGAGGCTATCTGGATTAAGGAGAAGATGTGAACCCCAACTATAAAGAGGTTACTTGGGGTGCTCATCATCAGAGGCTATCTCGAGATCTCCTTTAGAACACAGGATCACTCATTTAGGTATAGGAACAATCAGTGTCAACCTAGTGCTTATGTTTGTTATAAATGTTACATTAAGGAACATAGCAGGAAACTTGAAACAAACCGACCAGAAGATATCTTTTGTCTCTTCTAGCTTATCGAAAACTTTGCAAAAGTCATCTTTGCATAAGTTGATCAATCAGCAATTGTCTAATCTCTACATTAAACTAATTTTGTCATTGATTCTCACCTGAGAATAGTGAAGCCCCTCCTCCTCGAGAAATTGGCATATAGATTGCAATGCAGCTGTCGGTTGATAGAAAAGATATAAAAGAAACATGTAGCAAAATAGAGAAGCTCTATCAGCCGAGGCATCCAGTTCATGGGATACCTGCAGAAAGAAAAATACAATGCGCATAGGAGATGAGAACAAGAAGCACATGTGTCATCAATAATATCTGCAGAAACATATACAAGTATCAACTGACAGAAACTTTTACAGTTAAGTTGGATTTTTGTTTCTGTTTTTGTTTTTTGTGTTTTTATAAAAAAATATCATTCAAGTTTGATATGATGAATAAGTTAGCTAAATCATCGACAAAACACAACGCAATTTGTTGTTTAATCAAGTACCTTATAGGGTTCCCTACCAAGATCCTTGAAGATAATTTGGCAGAAGATCACCAGAGCAGCATAAAATGTGAATAATTACAGCCAATCAAACAATTGGTGATTCCAAACAGCAGACAAGATCAAAATCTAGATGTTACATTCGGGAGTCACCAATAGTCTCCACAGGAACAACAACCATCCTTAAAATGATGAAATCTTTTGGCGTCCCGAGCAATTATCTCTCTCCCAGTAACTTTGGTGACAAATTTTATCCAGGAATGACAGTCCCCACAAACTTTAAGGTTCTTGAAAATCCTGATAATGGTATTCTTTTTACTACTCCTGAATAGAGCAAAGGCAATGGCTAGCTTTTCACTGTGATAGTACAAAGACCTCTTCTTCTTATCCTCGTCCAAATCCTGCAACACAAATCTTGTGTCAGGAACATAACCCAATATTCGCACCTCCTCAAACAATTTCTCTAAGGTTTCAGTTATCTCTCCAGATCTTGGATGGGACAGATCTCCAGCCATGAAAATGTGAACCTCCCTCTCAACATCAACCCAACTCATTGCTGGGTTCTTCTTGAATTGCATTTCCCTCATTGTACTTTTCATATCAATAACTTGACTCCAATTGCCAGTTGAAGCATAAAGATTTGTCAACAGGACACGAGATCCTCCGTCTCCTGCAGAGAATTCAAGCACTTTACCTAGAGCTCTTTCTGCCATCTCAACATGTCCATGAAGCTTACATGCACCTAACAGTGCCCTCCATACTACTAAATCTGGATTTTTTACTTCTTTTATCAACATTTCAGCGTCTTCCAGTCTCCCAGCACGCCCCAGCAATTCAACCATACAAGCATAGTGATCCCTTGTCAACTCAATACTGTGAATATTCCTAATGGTAGAAAAAATTTTGCAGCCTTGTTGGACCAATCCTGAGTTCTTGCATGCCAAGAGAACACTCAAAATTGTTACATCGTTTGGTTCAAGTCTCAAGCCTTTCATCCCATCAAAAAGTTTAAGTGCTTGATGTCCAAATCCACTCTGCGCGTAACTATATATCATGGAATTCATGGATACCAAATCAGTTTCAATCAAGTCATCAAAAACTGACCTTGCCATCTCTGTATTTCCACATTTCCCATACAAGATAATGAGAGCAGCACCAGCATATATGTGTCTATCCAATCCAAATTTTGTGACAGTGGCATGAATTTGCTGCCCTTCATCCAGCATAGCAAGGTTTGAGCATGCCTGAATAACACTAGATAAAGTGAAAGAATTCGGGACAACTGAATCACGAATCATCTCCCTAAACTTTGTCAAAGCCAACTCTTCTCTACCATTTCGAACAAGAGCCACGATAAGAGATGTCCAAGTTACTAGGGTAGGATTCTGAATCCTTTTAAATATCGTCAGAGAATCATCAACCAATCCACACCTAGCATACATTGTCAGAAGTGAAGTCTGTGACGCCACTGCAGCTTCACAACCAGATTTGACAACAAGACCATGGACCAACTTACCATTATTTAAATCCTCCAAGTTCCCACAAGTTATCAAGATGCTAGCGAAAGAATACTCATTAGCCTTAACTCCATGATTAATCATGTCCACAAAAACCTCAAGAGCCTCACCATCATCACCATGCTGAGAGTAACCAACAATCAACGCTGTAAACAAAACAACATCTTTCTCCCCAACACGATTCGCCACCAACCTTGCATCCCCCAACCTACCAAACTTTGCATACATATCAACAATAGCACTACCAACAAACACATTTGCCACCTCCAGACCCAAAACCACGGACAACCCATGAGCCCGCCGCCCTTCATGCACCAAGCCCAGACCTGAAAAAGCCTTGAAAACACTCGAAAACGTGTACTCATCCGGCAAAACTCCATCAAACATCATCTTCCCATACAACCCAATAGCCTCCTTACTCTTCTTGCGCCCAATGTAGGCAGAAATCATCGCATTCCAAATGACTACATGTCTCTCACGCAATTTATCAAACACCTTACGTGCATTGCTTAAGCTACCACATTTCAAATACCCATCAATGAGCGTATTGGCTATGTAGAGTTGTATGTAACCGGTTTTGGTCATATGGGTCTGAACTATTCCTAAGCCTCTTAGGGACTTTGTGTGTGTGTAATGTTGAATGAGAGAAGAGTAAAACTCGGAGGCCTCTGTGTGGGTTGAGAAGCGGGCAAGGCATGTCAAGGACTTGAGGAGGTTGAGTTGGTTTAGAGTTGGTGTTATAGTTTCTAAGGTTGCGAGGATATTGACATGCTTGGGGAAACCAAAGGCCATGTTGACGGAAGCAAATAGTAGCTCTCCCTGATACTAATTCTAACACTCGACTCCTAGGACGGATGTAGAATTGGCGGGAGCAAGAGCAATGTGACGAGCTGTCGTTTTCGCCAGTATGTTTGTCCTCTCTGTTTTTTACAAGCTAAACCTGTAAACCATACACACTCCGATATTAGGATATGTAATCATGGTAAATATCTTATTGATCTTTCTATGAAGTTACAGATTGCGTTATTAAATATTAATATATGTAATCTTGCTACATATCTAGTGATCTTTACATTAAGTCATCGTCGTGACAAAGCAAATGAAGTCTACATTAGAACGGTTTTCTTTGCTAGCTGGTATTTGTTAGAATATATGTACTTTATAAAGATTCTCAATATCATATCAAGACTTCTTCTAGGTGCCAATTATAATCAGGGGTTTAAGTTTCACGTCGCTCCCCTATAATTGTATTCGACAATTTTATTAAGGATTTTAAGAGCAATACATGAACTTCTGACCACTGAGAATTTATATTACTTTACTTTTGAAACTATCAGTTAAGTATATAAACTAGCTAATGAACCCGACCAAATTTTAGCATGTCATTAGTTACTCTGTTATGGAGCGTGCTATTATCAAATAAACAAATGGTAAAATTGTATATCCTCATCCCTAACTCGTTCTTCCTTCTTCTCCTTCACCATTTTTGTACTCTCCCTCCCTCTCTAACTTTCTCTCCCTATCTCTCTATATGTCATGGCTGACTCGAACCACTAGAAAATAGCTCTCTCTTCCAAAAAAAGAAACCAACATCTCAGTTGGATCTGAATCGGAAGCCGCTTCAATCTCAATCCCGACCAGATCTGCAATCAACTCGACGAAGGAAATTATGAGCGCCTGCATTCACGACGTGTCTCTCTCTCTCTCTCTCTCTCTCTCTCCATATATTCCTTGCTGTAACCAAAAATGTTTTCTTGTGCATGAAATAAAGAGAGAGAGATAAAGAGCCCCCCACCCCGAAGTGGTCAGCAACTCTCATTCCGGTGAGGACGCGGCCAGATTCCTGAGAAGAGAAAATTACTCTGAAAAGTATGACGGAAAATTTATACTATATACAAATTTTGAGTTCTCATTTGAACAGTACCAGTGGGGCGAAAAAGACGGTTTGCTCCCTATTTTTCGTTTTAATTACACCTCTGCCATTCTACTTAATATCAGGTCCAATACGTCTAAAAAAAACTATTGCTTAGCATAAGTTTTCTCGACGTGGCTCAAACTTAGAGTTCCATTAATGCTAGTATGTTGACGTGCTTGAGGCCCAGAAGACGGTGCACGGGCTTATACACTAAAATCAACTAATATGAAATCACCTCTTTTTATGAACACAAGTAGTGTATCTCCATTATACAGTAAAATCACCCACGGCTGGCCACGGGCACGGTACCTAGTATACACTTTATTATATATCTATTTGTTGTCATACTGTTCACGGGAACAGTGTAGGAACAGTGTGTTTCCGTGTTTTGCACCTAGTCTAATAGAGCAGATAACGAAATGCATAGAGAGTAGGTATGGTTAAATACTTTATGCAGGAACGCTCACATACGGGATAAAACATGATACTTTCCCGACAGCCACAAGATTTTAAATGAACTGATCTGATGGATGAAATTCACAACCCACTAACCCCAAACATATACACTACCCAATGTCTTCTCTTTTGCCAAAGTGCCTCCACACGCTCGACTGAAACTCTTTCTTCTTCCTCTCTCATATGAAATTCTCTCTTCTTCCTTCATCATCTCAACCCAGAATATGCCTTTTACAATCCCTTAAGGCCTGCTTTTACACCCCTAAAGCCTCATAGGCGGCAAGGCGCGCAACATGGGTTGTCTTTGCACCATGTCGACACGCATAAAGGCACAAGCAAGGACAAACTCTAGTAGGATGGGAAAGTTCGTATGCGGCAACAATCCAAGCCAAAGGAAGGAAGGCGGCATGGACCCTAAAGGCTCGGCAAGATGCAGTGTTGCATGATAAGTGTGCTCGGTAGGGTGCAGTGTCAGGTGCATGATAAGTGTGCTCGGCAAGGTGCAATGTTGGGTGCGGTAGGATGCATGAAAGGTGCTCTGCTGGGTGCATGTCAAGTGTGCTCGGCAGGGTGCTACAAGGGTGCGAGGAAGGTGCACTGCAGGGTGCTCGGCAGGGTGCTGGCAGGATGCAGCGAAGGGTGCGTGCGGATGCACTCTAGGGTGCATACGTGTGCATGGCGGTTACAAGCGGTTGACAAAAGCAAGTTAGTGGAAAGTTATCTCCACAAAGCATGCAAGTTAGTGGGCGGTTACCTAGCACCAAAAGTGGGAAAGTTGGCAAGGAAGTTATGCATATTTTGGTTGTTATCTAAAAGGTAGTTAATAATCCTATAATAGTGGGGGATGTCCACTACTCCTAAAAATAAGGCATGAATGCCACAACACCTAAGGGAAGTTGGATTGTAACTTCTAAAGTTGAGTAGGATTATAAATAGGGCGTAGCCCATAGTATGTAAACTTGGATTCAGACTTTGCCTAACGAGACTTGGCAAGCCAAAGACGAGTTCCCATGTAATTGTAGTTTGTTCTATCCATGAAAAAGGAATGTCTAGTTCCATAAACTATGTATGCATGTGATCATTGAGAATCCCAACACTTGTGAGAAAGGAGGTAGACACTTGTGTGAAAAGATTGCAATCTAAGAAAGGTATCAGAGTTGATGTGTGCACAAGAAAGCGTAGACCTGGCTTGATAAGGCCCTCGCCTACCAGAACCAAGGCGTTGCATGGGGAGATAGATTTGGCTGGTCGAAGTTCGAATGAGCCTAGACGCCATCACGGAGCCTCGCATGTTGTTGCGAAACGAGAAGAGTTGAGAAAAATTCCGCTGCGTATTGAAGGCCCGTGCCACCTGCCATAATACCGTTCTTGTTTCATCTAAGACTGGTATCTTGAAGGTATTTTCTCAGGTTTTCAAAATCAAGAGAGAGAAACCTGAGTAAATACAAAAGATAATATGATTCGGGTCGGGTCATCTTATGATGACGTACAGGTATTTAGGTTATAACAACTGTAGCTATATATAAGGAAACATGCCTCCATTGTAACAGGTTATCAAATAAATATTTTTAGTTTCCTTTCAATTTCCTTTCCTTCTTCTATATATCTCTTTATGTATATATGATCCCAGAGTTCGTGGTGATGTATAATTGAATAGCATAAGCCAACTGCAAGTTTAAGATTTGGAAGGAAATATTACAGGAAGGTAAATTACCTGAATGACACTTAGTAATTGAAAGGAAATATTACATCATGAATTTCTTTTACACGAAGGTAACATGACCCTTATAACAAGAGGATTATAAGGAGCCCTGCATTTATTAACTGAAATGCTAAAGCCATATTGCAGGAAAGTAAACACGAAAGCAAACACATACCATCATATCAACGGTGAAAGTAACCAAAGACCTCTTAATAGGATCGACCCCAAACAGTCGAACATGATCGGCTAGCTACGGAATCCCTTTGTAAGTCAAGCCGGATTCTCTCCACTTTCTTCTATGACTTTGGACATTCTCTCCACCATCCCTTTGTAAGTCAAATCCCTTTGTAACCCAATCTCCCACCTCAGCTTTTCTGAACAGGTTCTTGTCGTTGTTCTCTATGTCATTGACAAACGTTCCAGTTTTGTTGATCTCCAACTTCTTCAAGGTCTCAAAAGGACACATCTTTCATATGTCCTCAATCACACAGTTTCTCTCCTCCTCCTCAGTGAAAGGGTAGTCTAGAAACTTAGCCAATCTTTTCAAGTGCGACACAACATCTTGCTTCATGTCCTCGTACTTCAAGAATAACACATTCTGAGGTCTCTTCAAGCTCTCTCCAGTACCCCAAAATGTGATCGCAAAATGGACCAAAGGCATCCATGCTTTGGCAGTACCTATCAAAGGCCTCATCGAGGGACAATGGAGCTTAGGATTGTAGCTTGACTTTGTTGAAGAAATGCCAAGCAGAAACAAACGAGTCAAATGGGTTTCTGCAAACATAAATGATCTTACAATTGGACTCTTTAATTGTACCCAAAGAAGGAAAAGGAATATGGGTGCCAAAGAGTCTTGGCTCAGCAAACTTGGATGAGCAATCAGGAACTCGGTTGTTTATGTAGAGATCCATCTCAAAGAAGGGTACAAAATGATGAGGGTTGGAAGTGAGCAAAGGATGTGCCTTTATATCAAAACGGTGTCGGTTCACAACAACAAATGTCAAGGCTTTCAACCATGTGGTGCCGGATTTGGGTAAGCTGGTGACAACTATGTCGGAATCCTAGCTTGGAAGTGCTTTTAGAAAGAGATTACGGCTTCTATATCTGCAGATGGGCACCAAAATTTTGGAAGTGATATTGGTGAATGGATCTCCAGCCTCTTTCTTTGGGGAGAGAATGAAGGAGTTCCTTGCACTCATTATTGAGGCTTTTTTCTTCATGGTTAGCCGGCTGATTTCCAGTCATACTAACAATTTGAACTGGTATTGGTAGCTAGAAATTAGACCTGGCATGAAAATGAGCTCGCATAGACGCTATAATATATAATTTTAGAAATAAGCTAGCGGCTGTAATGCAACTCAGATCACGGAGAGTGAAAGAAAACGGAAAAGATCTTGGTGGATTTCTCAGAAATTGTGTCCAGAGGGAGAATCATGCATGGACCATCAGAATTATAGAAATACACATATGTAAGCAGTGGCGGAGCCAGGATTTAAAGGTTAGGAGGGGTTAATTTTTTTTCCAACAATGAATGGTAATGTATGAAAAACCAAAGATAGATTCTATAATCCTCATTAAGGAATACAATAGGGAAAGAAAAAAAAAAAGAAATAATCATGAAATGTTTGATATAACGACCATAATGTAATATGAATGGAAAACATTAATATAAAATTTCTTGTCAAATTTTGAAACATATGCACTTTTGCTTAACTTAAGGGGGGGGTTCATTAAGGAATTTGAGTATGAAATAAGTTATAATTTAGACAAATAATGAAGCTAAATTAACATGTTTATAAATCCAAGGGGGTCTAAACCCTCCCAATCCTGCATGTAAGTCCGCCCCTGTATGTAAAACGACGAGTAATCATGCACACTCCATGCCAGAAGGTCCTTTCCTTTCATAATTTCAATGTCTGATTTGGTTTCTTGGCTGCAAATTATTTGAGTGTTATCAACCTGTGTTCATTTTCGGGGTCATTTGTATTTGTTTGCCGACACAAAGTGAGACCAACAAAAGATTCTTACTATCAAGAGTTGGTACACTACTACGATTGGGCTCAATGACAACACCCATTAAATGTGACAAATTGGGCTAAAAGCCACATTTATATGTGCCCAAACCTGATTGCAACGTTGCATCAACAAATAAACAGTTCGTGGGCAACAGGCCCGTTGCAAATCTGTAAAAATGTCACATATGTAGTCCAAATGTGGGTTTGGCTCACCTCCGACAAATATGTGGGTCCTTCTTCAAACAATCATTAAATTATGTCATCTTATTTACTTCACACAGTTAATCTGTTTTGTTGAAAAAGAAGTAAACCATTTACATTATGTAAATAAGTTTCTACCCCCACCTACACAGTAATTTACATTTACTGCGTCTCATTAATTTACAAGATTAAGAAACTTATGACGTGTCGCGTAACCGGGATCAAACAACTTCAATTTAATTACCCTGCAATCGTAGTAATATAGACAAGTAGGAATCGTTCTAGCCGGGAAACCAAAGGGCGATCGAAAGAAGAGAAACAAAACAACTTATAAACAAGTATTCACAAATATACATCGAAATATTGGGGGTTTAAGATTGATTAATTCTAACAAATAACCTACTGAAAATTAAACCTAAGATTATTATATACAAGTGATCAACATACTCATGCAACACCTAACACGAAAAACTATCAAGAACACATAACAACTTCATGCAAGGCCGGGCAGCAATGTTCAAATTGTCCTAGACTCTAACCAATTCCGATTCTAATTAGAGCCTTTGCGGTTATCTAATTGTTAAGACTCCTCAAGTATTTAGAACCATCTTTGCGCTTAATCCTAAACATGAATGCTAACTCATTTAAAGACACGTTGCGTAGAGATTAAACAAGAAAACACTTTAGCACACGAGTCAATCGGAAACATGATCTAAGGCATGGCGTCACTCATCCTATTAGCATGCAAATTATCAGAATTATATCCGCCCTAAGTTAATAACAAAGACCAAGACAACTTTGCGTATGAATCGATCCAAAATTATTATGGTAGATGAAACCGCACCTTAAGGATAACCATGGCCAAGGCAGCCTCAAGGATTGATTTAGATGCACGAATTCATGACAATTAATTAATTAGAAATCAAAAACACATAAGAACATGCTACTGCCCTAAAACCTAAATCACAAAATCATCATATATTCAAGAAGTTACAAATCAAAACATAGAACAATCAAAGATCACAAAGAAATCCGAAAACCATGTTTGATAAATAAAACCAAAATCGAAAAGTATTTTACAATAGAGTTCGAAACTATACAGAAAATAATACAAGAAGCCATGAGAAATTCACACTTTTACAACCTTGAAAGATTCGGCAAGTGTGGGGAAAATCGGTGGAAGGATGGAATGATTCTTATGGTTTGTGGTGGATGAATCGGGTAAGTAATTTTCTGTATAGGGTTTGGTAGAGTTGCGGCTATGCAATTGCAAGGGTAGTGATGATGATTTTCTGTACTTGAAGTCGTGTTTTATATAGAGGAAAAACCCTAGAGAAGTCGGCCACAAAGCCTAAACCAAGTCGGTTTAGGTTTCCTAGTTCTTCTCAATTTCGGCATAATGACCTCTGTCTGATGATTACGTCATAACTCCCTCTAGAAAATAGATATTGAGGTGATTCCAATTGATTTGGAAACTAGACTCCCGTAGCTCTCTATCTATATCTAGCACGTTTTCTGATTCATTGTGAGCTGTCCTGGAGAGTCCGTTGAAGTTGAGAGACGTGCACAGGAATTCTCCCGATTTAATTAGGGATTTCAAGACTTGGATATTCCTTGATATTCTGCCGAATTTAGATCTTCTTCTCCATATTGGACTTGGTTTGGACCTCTCTTTAATGGACTAGGCTTCGTAGATCAGCTGCTTTGCTTCCCTAGATCCATCAGGAACACTTCTCTCGGCAGTCTTCTACATGTCACCTAAGTATCAGAGAAGTTAAATCAATTTGTGACAATTTTCTACATCTTTCTTTTATGTTTAACACGTTTTACACACAACTCTACCAAAAACTTTCGACTCTACATTATGACTCTATTTTACGACAATAAGAGAGAATCAAAGTACAAATGGAGGTAATAACACATTAAGAATGTCGCATTTTATGCTCCTATCAACTACCCCACACTTATCCTTTGCTAGTCCCTTAGCAAACTAAATACAAAACTCTACTACAAACACTACTAATGCCCTTAAACAATTGTCTCATAATCTTTATCATGCATAACTTTCAAATTTGAACATTCGAGTGTAAACACGTAAATTCCAAGTTTATAAAACATGTATCATGGCATGAATAAGTAAGAAGTGAGAACAAATAGCATGAACACACAAGGTCAACTGATCCTCCTCACAATGACATACTCTCTTCTTTTCACTCTATCATGGCATTCACTCATAAGTATATACAGGAGAACAGATTGTAAGAAATAGCTCGCATATTTCATCAAATAAAAGCACTTTGTGAATAAAATTTTATGGAAAAACCTCATTTAACAACTAAGTGCAAGAATGGACCAAAACCATATGCTCAACTCATGAGAAAATCTCCACAAATCAAAGTTAGTCATCTTAAGAATCATGAATCAATCTCAATAATGGTTGTAATGGGGCTTGGCTGCATAGGGTAGGAATTTTCTTAGGATAAGTGGTGCTTTAAGGCATCACCAAGACTTTAGCAAATCTCGATCCTCCTTATGTCTTCACTCCAAGGGCCGAATTTCATCTTGTTGGACCCATACGTCATTCTTAACTCCTCAAAGCATCATGAACATGAACAAAGGTCACATATTACAATTTTAGACCTTCAAATACACACAAACTCCAAATTCAAAACACTTTCTTTTGTAGTGTGCCGTCCCTTTCTTTTATTTTTTTTGATCTGATTTTCATATATTTTTTTTTTCCTTCTTTTGTTTTCGGATCAAAGAATTTTTTTAATTTTTTTTTTTTTGGATAGGTTTCGGCACACACAATTTTTACATCAGTTCACCCCACACTTGTTCCTTAACATCACACAAACATAACCCCACATTGAATGTAAGCTTTGCCAAGTCTTGATAACAAGGTAAAAGATATAACTATTCTAAGCAAGGGAATTTTATGAAGGTGATGAAAGAAAAGGCTCAATGTAGGCTCAAAGGGGTTAAAACTAAGGAGTCCCACTATGAGCACAAATAGGCACATGCTTTATTTGGCAATGGTGGTAATCCTAAAGAGTTCAATTCAATCATTTTCAAAATCAAGACATGTTATGATTATAGAGTTTCGATAATCACATGAGTGAGTTCTAGTACATTCTAGAGTCCATTAAAAAGCTATAACACATAGTCATTGAATATGCAAAGAATGATGAGGTTTATGATAGTGAATTTCGAAAATTTTTGCATATTATCACTCAAGAAGAAAGTATTTAGACTCAATAGCTCACATGGGTTGTTATGGAAACAAATTAACCAAACATGCATGCTTCACAATCAATCAAATCTCAAATGTTCATACCAGTCCACAATATCCATGAAATTCACAATTTCTTTAAGTAAATGTCAAACCATCATCTATGCATTCAAAGACATAATCATCAATGACTTTAAGGGCATTCTAAGACTCAAAATAAAACAAAACACTCATCTTTTGTTGCATCCGATTTTCTGTTTTTTTTTTTTTTTTCGAATTTTATCTTTGGTTTTCTTTTTATGACTCAACAACTATAATTAAATGACTCAAACAAACATGTTACTATGTAAACCTCTACCCCACACTTAGAAAATTACATTGTCCTCAATGTAATACCCGAAATCTTGTCATAATTTCCTAAGCATGCGTCTAAGTCACATAATAAACACATATACAATTCAACCATAAGAAGTGAAGGGATAAGAATGATGCAAACTCTCGGTGATGGCTCCTCCACTGCTACGGTTGAAATGAGTTGCCTCTCATGCAGCTCTTAATGTTTAAAGTCCTTTAGCCTAGACTTTTCATCTCTATAGTGGCGTCACTCTCCATGCCGTGGGTCTTAATGTTTAAGTAATTTTCTGTATAGGGTTGGTAGAGTTTCGGCTATGCAATTGCAAGGGTAGTGATGATGATTTTCTGTACTTGAAGTCGTGCTTTATATAGAGGAAAAACTCTAGAGAAGTCGGCCACAAAGCCTAAACCAAGTCGGTTTAGGTTTCCTAGTTCTTCTCAATTTCGGCAGAATGACCTCCGTCTGATGATTACATCATAACTCCCTCTAGAAAATAGATATTGAGGTGATTCCAATTGATTTGTAAACTAGACTCCCGTAGCTCTCTATCTATATCTAGCACGTTTTCTGATTCATTGTGAGCTGTCCTGGAGAGTCCGTTGAAGTTGAGAGACGTGTACATGAATTCTCCCGATTTAATCAGGGATTTCAAGACTTGGATATTCCTTGATATTCTGCCGAATTTAGATCTTCTTCTCCATATTGGACTTGGTTTGGACCTCTCTTTAATGGACTAGGCTTCGTAGATCAGCTGCTTTGCTTCCCTAGATCCATCAGGAACACTTCTCTCAGCAGTCTTCTACATGTCACCTAAGTATCAGAGAAGTTAAATCAATTTGTGACAATTTTCTACATCATTCTTATGTTTAACACGTTTTACACACAACTCTACCAAAAACTTTCGACTCTACATTATGACTCTATTTTACAACAATAAGAGAGAATCAAAGTACAAATGGAGGTAATAACACATTAAGAATGTCGCATTTTATGCTCCTATCACTTACTAAACTTACAAAGCTACACCTGGAAAGCAAGCAAACAACAATGACAAGAACCAAAACTTAGAACCATTCCATGACAGCAAAGAAACTGAATCCCCAAAGTAATCTAACACTCAAGCCTATTATCTAGTTCCTCTCCCCTCACAATTTAAAAATAAATAAATTATAACACAAGTTTCTTTCTTCCATCCAAACATGACACGAAATAGAGCCAACACCGACCTTAAGAGAAGAATGTGATATCTTTTCTGTTCAATGATATATACAGAATGTAAAATAATATAACAATTGCATTAATCAACAACCATATCATATTAGCATGATTATCTTAAAAAATAAACAATATGATTCTATGACTGAAAAGTCTGAAACTTATAGCTTACAATACAATTGATAGGTAAACAATACTTTATTACATAATCAGTTTAAACTAGTAACGATGTCTCTCTATATTAGAGTTGTCTATGGTGTTTTTCATTTAGAATCATTAGATTAGCTCATCATATATGACATACTATAAACAGTTTGTAATACTACCGTTTAAGGTTCAAGTTCCATTGACATCTTGGAAATAGCTCAGTAATTAAGTATTCAGAGTACTTGGTTTTATATTTACAAAAACATAATAAGAACAAGGGGACCATTCTCGAAAAAAAAAAAACAAATGGGTGATTCCAACTTCGTTCTACTGTCCCTCATCAGAAAAATGAGAAAACACGAAAACAAGAAGAGAAAAGATATTAGAATCTTCTCTTAGAAAAGATTAAAGCCACCCACATAATATATCTAGGTCCTCTCCTTCTATCCAAATGCGGCACAAGATAGAGCGAACATGGCCCATCTCTTCTCCCCACCTAAGAACGGTTACGGCGGACAAATAGCTCTAAATTTGAAGATAATAAATATTTATCTATCCAAAAAAATAGAGTGAATTGGGGACTTATCGGAGGAAGAAATACATACAATTATGATTCTGAGGTGGAGAAAGCAATCTTTCAATCCTGACCTGATTTTCTCACAGCTCCGCCATTCTTCTTTCGTCAGAGTTATTTTTGCTTCGACAGACAAAGAAGAAGGTTTTCATCGATGGGTAAAAAAAGACTTCCCTCCTGCGTCAAAGTTGATATTTAGGGTGTGGAGGTTGGTATGGCAGTGGTGTTCTGGAGGTGTTCTGGTGGTCGAGTTTGTTTCTTCCTCAAACCCAAAACCAAACGATATGAAGGAACAAAAAAAAGTTAATATTTTGTTTGGTTAAAACAAAAAAGAAGGTTTTCATCGATGAGTAAACACAAAAATGAAGGTTAATATTTGTTTAACCTTATTTTTTTATCAATTACCGACTTACAAATATATAAAACACACAGTTTATATAATAGATGGGCCCAATAACAGTATGTCAGATATAAATATAAATAAAAAATTCTCAGCCACATTTAATTGTTTGAATGTGAGAGATATATGGACTTTTGTATTCAATTGGAGTGGGTATCATCCCATGACCACGATATATTCATTTTGTGGCAATACAAGTGTTGCCATTGGTAGGGCATTTAACCGAATGTGTGCAAAAAACAGACCGGACCGAACCGAAAAACGGGATCGGATAACCGAATCAAAAATATTTGGCTCAAAAGAAGTAGTGAACCGATTCGAACCAGTTTAAATCTGATTGGATCCGATTCAAGCTCAAACAAACCGAAAATAACCGAACCGACCCGAATTATATAATGTGTGTATATATATATAATTTATATACTTGAAACGTTATTATTATTAGTTGATTTCATCTCTACTTACACTTAATCTCTTTATATAAAAGACAATTTCAATTTAACTCATTTCTTGGAAAAATCTGTTAGTGTAGAAAAAATTGGGAGTGTATTGGATTGCTTGTTAATTGTACTTTAAGTTTATAAAAAAATCACATATTACTCAAAAGTCAAAAACTTGAAGTTCAACTTTACAGTGAGATACTAGATGAGCCAAAAGTTTTTCAAATATGAATCAAAACCGAAACTGACCCGAACCGATCGAAAATTTGGGTCAAAGGTTTTAAAATCCGGTTTCGGTTGCAAAAAACCTTAAACCGAATAATTCAAATTGGTTTTGGTTTCATCCTAAAACTGATCCGAACCGAAGATGCCTAGCCCTAGCCATTGGTAGGAATCGTAGTAGTGGTAGGCGAAGGTGATATAATATATATATATATATAGTCGGGATCAGAGGAGGACGTCTGCACGCCTTTAAAGTGCGGACATCTCTCCGTTTGCCACCGTACGGCTCCGACGACGGCGCGCCTCCACCCCAGCGGCCTCCAGTAGCATCCCCATCACTTTTCCTCCCCGGCGAGTCCGCTGAATTCCAGTTTTCCGGCGAGATCGACTTTATTTGAAGTTTTGGGTGATCTTACCGGAAAACAAGAAAATAACGGACTCGTCGGGGAGGAAAAGTGATCAGGGACGTTGCTAGAGTCTTCTGGGGTGGAAGTGCGCCGTCGTCAGCGCCGGACGATGGAGAATGGAGGGACGTCCGCACTTTAAGGGCTGTGCGGACGTCCTCTTTGGAACGGCCAAATCTATATATATATATATATATATATATATATCACTACCAGAAGAAAGGCTTTAGCCGACGAAATAAAAAAAACCAGGCCGACGAACTATTTTTTGTCGGCTAAAGTCCACGTTAGCCGACGAAATTTTCCTCCGTCGGCTAATTTAAATTTTCGTTGGCTATGGTCAACTTTAGCCGACGACATTTTAATTTCGTCGGCTATAGTCTGTAAACTTTAGCCGACGAAATTTTAAAAGTTTAGCCGACGAAATTAAAATGTTGTCGACTAAAGTGCTTTGTATTTGCAGATCTGAACAGCAGCTCATCTGGGAAAAGAAAACGAGAGAAGAAAAAACAGGAGAAAAAGTTTGGGTGTTGTCGAAATCTGTCCATAATTAGTTTGTGGAGCTATATATAGATACATATATGTGTATATATGTTGATTTTGAGTTTTATTTGAGTTGATCGATTTTGAGTGATTGAGTTGATCGATTTTGAGTATGTTGGATGTATATATATATGTGTTGATCGATTTGGTTGATGATTTGATAATATATATGAAGTTGTTGTTAATAAGTAGTAGATATATATATATATATATATGTTAATTAATTTATAATATTGTGTTGATGGTATGAAGTTGTTGATGATATGAGTTGATGATGATTTTGTGATGATGTTGATATATAATATTGTTATGAGTTGATTGATTTTGAGTACGTTGGATGCATATATATATATATATATATATATATATATATACACAATCCCTATCCAAAGCGAAGCTTCGCTCTGAAATTAACGTGCGAAGGTCCTTATTTGACTCACTTTTCGGTCATATTTTTCGATCATACCCGGTCAGTGTCTAGATACATATCGTATGATCATCCTTACAAAGTTTCATCCAGTTTGGTGATCGTTTGCACACCGAATCAGATAAAATAAATCAAAAGAACAAAATCTGTCCAAGTAAAACCGTTAGAGTAAATCATGATTATGGAGGCTTAAACGGTCACCAAATTGGATGAAACTTTGTAAGAATGATCATACGATATGTATCTAGACACTAATTGGGTATGATCGAAAAATATGACCGAAAAATGAGTCAAATAAGGACCTTCGCACGTTAATTTCAGAGCGAAGCTTCGCTCGGATAGGGACTGTATATATATATATATATATATATATATATATATATATATATATATATATATATCTATATCTACTACTTATGAACAACTTCATATATATTATCAAATCATCAACCAAATCGATCAACATATATGTTAATTAATTTATAATATTGTGTTGATGGTATGAAGTTGTTGATGATGTAGATATATATATAATATTGTTATGTAATTATTAAGTATATATATATATATGTGTGTTAATTAATTTGTTATTAATTAGTTGTAATACGTAGACTATATACTAAATGAATTGAGGTTTTATATATGGCATGAAATTTAATTAATAATTAGCTAGCGTTATACATATATATTTTGTTATATTTTCAGGATATGGATAAGAGTTGGATTTCGCTTCCAAAATGGGACAAAAGATATGGTAAATGAGTTATGAGTTTTCTGGAATATGCACTGGCTAATGCTAACGGAAATACAATTTTCTATTGCCCGTGCACGAAATGTCAGTGTCGCAGCGATATGCATCGATTTGCGATTGACAAAGTATGACAGCACCTGAAGAGTAACAGGTTTTGGGAGAAGTACACATGTTGGTTATATCACGGTGAAACATCATCAGGGGATTCGCATGATCATGACCAATTTTCTGAGACGGGCAGTACATCCAACGATCCAACAACGGCCTTCATCAACGACATGTTTCCTTATGAGAGCAGTGTATGTGCTCAAGGAAAGTATATGCCTAACCCGGTGCAGCCTTCCCTAAAGCTGTCAACACTGCTGGTATTGACAAGTACAACAAACTGCTTGCTTTCCAACAGACCCCCTGTCTACCCCGGTTGTCAGAAGACCGTTCTTGAAAGTGAGATGGACGTAATGAAGATTAAAGTTGAGACAAAATCGACCGTGAAGGCTGTTGATGATTATCTACAGTACACTGCTTCGATGCTGCCCCACGGTCATCGTCTTCCTACCACTCATCATAAGGTCCGATGTATCCTGAAAGATCTTGGGCTTTCCTACATCAAGATCCATGCATGCAGATATGACTGCGTTCTCTTCTAGGGTAAAGATCCAGAAGGAAATGACCTTAGTGGCCTTGATGCATGTCCGGTATGTCACACTGACATGTATAAGCTGACTCTTGCAGGCAATAGGAAACCTGTGAAGGTACTTCGGTATTTTCCGTTGAGGGATATGCTGGAGCGGTTGCACATGTATTCACATACGGCCAAAGCTATGAGATGACACGCTGATAGGGAATTACATGATGAAGATACCCTTTCCTTCCATATAATCACGAATGGCGGTTCGATGACAAGACATTTGATGGGACCGTAGAACACGGTGTGCCTCCCAGAAGATGGACGGGGGAAGAAATTTTAGCAGTGCTTAATGAGTACGATTTTGGGCAGCTCAGCAATCATCCCAATATTGTGGCAGCAATACCTGAAAGACCCGACATGTACAAATTCTGGACACATAAGAGCATATTCTGGGAACTCCTATACTGGAGTAAGTTGTTGATCAGGCACTACCTAGATGTGATGCACATAGAAAAGAATGTTTGCGACAATGTGGTGGGTACAGTGCTGAACTTGGAGGGGAAGATGAAAGACGGTCATAAGGCACGCATTGATCTAAAAAATGCAATTAAGAAGACATTTGTGGTTGAAAGAAAGGAAGAAAAAAATGTCTCAAACTCCTTACACTGTGAAGCCTGACCAGAAGGACGTAATTTTCAGGTGGATGAGTTGTGTGAAGTATCCTTCAGGCTATGCAGGAAATATAACCCGGTGTGTGAACTTCCGGGATAATAAGATGTACGGGTTGAAGAGTCATGAATGTCATATCCTGCTACAAGGTCTCTTCCCTATTTTCATTCGACCGTTCCTTCCCCGTCAGGTGGTGGAGCTGTTAGTAGCGTTGGCAAGATTCTTCTAGAAGTTATGCACACGGGAAGTGAAAAAATCTAACCTCCGAGAAATGCAAGAGGACATCATTTATATCATGTGTAAATTTGAGAGGATATTTCCTCTAAATTTTTTTCACATCATGCCTCACCTGATGATCCATCTTCCCGAGCAATTGTTGCTTACCGGTCCAGTACACTACACTTGGATGTATCCCATGGAAATGTACGTTTTTTACACCTGAATTCCTCAATATACATGTTCAATAATCATAACACTTTGCAACTTGATTTATAGGCAACTTGGAGACTACAAAGATTATGTGGCTAATAAATCTGCGCCTGAAGGATGTATAGCTGAAGCATATATTGCACACGAGTGCGTCACCTACATGAAGTTTTATTTAGGAGCGTTGAAGGAAACTCCGCAAACCATGCCGGTAGATGTACCGAAGTTCAATCTTTCCATACTCTCCAGTGATGTTGAAGTTTATGGAATTTTGCCAGACTCCTACAAGTTGCAACCATATGAGCTAGTAATAGCCCATTGATGGGTATTGATTAACTGTCGAGAAGTTGAATACTGGAAAAACATCCATCTATATTGTCCAGAAATTCAAGGTGATCTCGAGTACCACAACAGGGAGTTCGCAAATTATTTTGGCGGCTGGGTACGTAATTCAATATTTATGTACGTGTTTATGTTTATTGCATAATTATCCATATTTACAGTTGAATGGTTGGTTGCAGATGAACCATATTCAATTTGATGGTCGCACGAACTAAGACTTCTAGCGATAAAGCCGATAATGTCAAGAGTTTATCCAATGTGCAAGGTGAATGGCGTGCAATTTATATGTGAACAGAGAGACAGCAAAGATTTTGTCGACGAAGTAAAAATTCCGTCGGCTAAAGTTACACGGTATACAGACGACGACTCAGCGCTCGACAGCCTCCACAGCGCGTTTCAAAAACCCTAGCCTCCTCCGCCTCCTCTCCCTCTCTCAGTCTCCCGGTCACCCTCTCCCTCTCCCGGTCTCTCGGCTGCCTCCTCCGCCTCCCTCTCCCTCTCCCGGTCTCCCGGTCGCGCTCTCCCTCTCCCGGTCTCCCGGCTGCCTCCTCCGCCTCCTCCGCCTCTCCAAGGTTAGCGTTTTTCTTCTTTTTTACTTTTGATTTCGAATTGAAATACGTCTGCTTTTTGTTACCATATAATCTCCCATTTTACTGTTATGATCATGAATTCATATGGGTAACCCAATCAAATCTGTAATCTTCAGTCCAATTTTGATGGCTAAAGACGTTACATTTTTGTGGTTAATTTATGTTTAGGAGATTAATTATCCCCATTTTGGGGTACAAATGCTTTGTTGATAATTTCAAAAATATATATATTTCACATTATAGTAAGTGTTTAAATTTAAGCATGAACATAATGAAAAAAAAATGGTTTCAACAATATTTTTTATAGAATAAAGACAAAATAATCTAGAGCCTTAGATTTGAGAAGGATAAGATTGAATTTTTATTTTTTCAATGTTGCCTCAGCCTTGAATTAACGAGCAACATTGAATGAGTGTATCCGCCCATGCCTCAGCCTTGATTCAAATTAATATTTTAAACAGGATGAGCGGTAATTTTAGATCGACGAAGGGTTCGAAGGGCCAAAGGTCCGAATCGTCTGAGGGAACCTCTAGCAACCCTCAAACGTCGTTTCGGGGTCTCATGACAGCCAGACTTGCGGCCCTTCTGGAGACGGCGCAGAGGCAGCCGGAGGTGCCCCCTTCATCGAGGCAGCCGGGCGTCCCTCGTTCCTCGAGGCAGCTGTGGGCTCAGACCCAGACAGAGGTGTCTGCACCTTGTATGCCTGAGATACACCGGGCGCCCACTCCGAGTCTTACTGCTTCGGATGGTGGGTCATCTAGGGTACAGATGCCACCGCCTCATCTGTTCCTTCTGCGGATAATACTGGCCTTACCTGCAGTCGATGACTCAGGGACGCCGATTTATCCACTGCCCCCGCCAGTGGCTCCATCAGCGGCGTACCGGTTCGTGCCTTTTGATACGCCTCTTATTTCCGCGAGGGTATTATCATCGGCGACAGAGACGGAATCCGTCGCGTCCGCCGCATCGCCCTCAGGTAATGAAAGATGAATGATTTGTTTTCATATAATTAATAATAAAGGGTATCCGATTTTAATAATCAATTTGGTTTATCATGTGATAGGCATCGTCAGAGCGAAGCCGGCAAAGAAGAAGAGAGGCCCCGTTACAGGGAAGACTCTCGAGAAGACCGTCAGTACCTCAAGGAGGATCTTCATCGGTACTGACGGGGATGGCGACATAGTATCGGGTGGGAAGTCGAGAACGTACTCCGGCCGCATGGGAGCGCTCATTAGGGATAAAGTCCCTATGTTGTGGTCAGACTGGGGCGAGGTCCCGCAGGAGGTTAAGGACATGGTCCACAACGCGATGTCGGTGAGTTTACAAAATGCCTCAATAATATTATGTATTACATTGTTGATTTCTCGAAAAACTAAACTAATAAACGGTTAAATGCAGGTGTGGTTTGTCATTCCCGAGCACCAAAAGAACAGCTGGGCGGACGTTGTGCATGGGGGAAGGTACGTTGGGAAGTTAATGAAAAAACAAAATTGTATGTGATATTAATAATATTTCTAATATTTTTGTTGTATCTGTAGGTATAAGGAGTCGAAGAACGAGTTGCGGACCCACTGGATTAAGCACGGGAACGCACATTCTGGTACCCCTGCTGAGTTCCAGTACAAGGAGTACGAGTGGCGTTGGCTCCTGACATCAGAATTCAACAACCCTCGTAAATAGGTCTTAAAAAAATTAATTAGTTAATTTTGTCATTAAGTACGTGCGTTTTTAAATATTTTACTAATAGTTTTTCTTTCTTTGAAGGTCGTTTCCCGGGCGAACGCTCAGAACCGGCAACGCAACACAAGGAACCATCATGCCGGTTCTAGACCGTTCGCTGTCTTCATGGACGAGGCGGCCAGGGAACATCTAGAAGTCAACCGGTACGTCTATACGTACGAGAAGGCATATCCTGACTCCCAGGAGGATATTGTAAGTCATCTTACGTTTTAAAATTTTTAATTTTACTTACATATATGTCAAAATTTTAATTAATATTTTTTTTCTATCTAATTAGGCGAAGGTGAGGGAGGCTAGTGACGAGGTGATGAGTGCTATAGTGAGAGAGACATGGCCGGACAAGCAGGAGGAAGAGATGTCTGAAGCCATGTCCCGGATCGACACTTCGGATCTGACGGTTGGTGCGAGGATCATGGGCACAGCCTTCCCACCGCGAGCAAACAACTTCTACTGCCGGGGTCTAGGAAAGAAGGGCGAGGGGGTCCTGAAGACCACTCCAGGATTTCAACGAAAGGCAGCCTCGACCAGCAGCAAGACCACGACCACCAGAACGACTCAGCTAGAGTCAGAAGTTCAGAGACTACGGGAACAACAAGCTGCTCAGGTTGCCTATAATGCGGCGCAGGCAGCCTATTCTGCCGAGATATATGCCATCCAGCAGGCCCAGCAGCGGCAGATGTTTCAGTACATACAGGACTTTACAACTGCCCAGCTTCAGGGACTTCCGGCTCCGCCCATGCCTCCAGCTATACCGCTACCCCAGCCGCCACAACCTCCGCAGCAGCCCCCAGAAGCGGATATTAATTTAGACGATCTAGATTTTGTGTAGTTGATGAATTATATAATTTTATGTGCTTGTTGTTGGTTATATGGAATTGTTTTGGTGTATTTTGCAGCTTGCTTGGAATGGTAATTTAGAAATTTCGGGTTTTTTTTTTACTGGAATTGACTTATAGCCGACAAAATACGCCATAATTCGTCGGCTCTAGTATTTTTATTTTTTTGTTATAAGGTTTAGCCGACGAATTATGGAATGTTTCGTCAGCTAAACCCTTCTACAGCCGACGAAACAGACTATATTTCGTCGGCTTTAGTTATTTTTTATTTTTTATTACATACTACAGCCGACGACCCTTTCCCGATGAAACTGTAGCTGACGAAGGCTCGTCGGCTAAGATCTTAGCCGACGAATTAAACTAAATTTCGTCGGCTAAAGTGCTTGTCCTGGTAGTGTATGTATATAGTTGATGCATATTGTAGCGTGGAGTAGTTGAGATTTGAGAAATCTAACTTCGGTATCGAGGAGAGATTCCAAGCTAGTTAGACTACTGGAAAGTGTGGAAACTTTGTTTATTCTGGTCGTGCTACACTGCTACATCCTTTCATGTTGCCATAATATAGATTTGGCTCCAATTTATAAGTTCAGATTATTGAATTAGAGTTGATTAGCTCTTTTCAGTATAATGATAAGGAGTTAGAACGTACTCAATATTGACAACCTAGCCTGAGGATTCCACGTTGGGGGTGAAAATAATAAGAATGGTCTTACAAGGGAGCTAGAGACATAAGGAAGAGATATTTAGTCGAGGAGAATATTTCAACCATGCATGCATGCATGGTGCCGGATTTGGGTAGGCTGGCCACAACTATGTCGGAGTCCCTAGCTTCGAACTGCTTCTGGAAAGAGATTATCACTTCGATTTCTGCAGATGGGCACCAGAAGCCTAGCTAGGAATTTGTATTGGTGAAGGGATCTCCAGCAGCCTCTGTCTTTGGGGAAAGAAAGAACGACCGAGTTCCCTACATGCACACATTAGGTTTTCTTCTTCATCATGTTGATCAGCTGACTGATTTTCAGTCATAGTGATAATTTGAAGTTTTTAACTGGTAGTGCTAATAACTAGATATTAGAGGCGAATCCGGATCCTCTCCTCATGAGAGGGTCCTCATATCTCCTCATGAATAAATCTCAACCTTTTATTTTCAACCAATGGCTAAGATCTTTCTAGTTAAAATTAAACCCTATTTCATATCTACCCAATTTACCTTTCCCTCTTCTCCTCAAAATCGATTTCGAACCAGCCCTCTCATGAAGGAAACCTCTCCCTCTTTTCCTCAAAATTGATTTCGAACCACAGCCCTCTCACTCTCTCTACCGTCGTCGCCTTCGCAATCTCTCTCTCTCTCTAACCCGTCGCTCGCTCCACCTCCCTCCGCCGTCGCTACTCTCTATTTCCCAAAAGCCCCCACTTTCTCCATCCGCAGCTGCACCTCCATCTCCGCCGCTTCCGACTCCTCCGACGCCAAGCTCCGAGCTCTCCGGAACCTCTTCCCCGGCGTCGGCATCGACGCTTATGTCATCCCCTCTCAGGAAGGTTTAAAACTACGTCGTTTTGATACTATGAGAGTTTGTGTTTTGATTTTGCTGGTTTTTGAGCTTTTAGCCTCAGAAAGTTTCAAGCTTTGTTTCGATTTTATTTGTTGTTGAAAATTTGGATTCATTTCCAGCTTGGTGTGAAATGCTAGTTGTGATTTGTGTAGTTTTAGTCTTTGTGGTGTTGTTTCGAAAACTAGGAGCTTTGGTTTTACTCTGTGATTGAGATTCTAAGTTTAAGAGTTATGATGTGCTACTAACTGTTGAGGATTAAATCAGCCAGGTTTCTTTTGCCACCAAGGCACGAACCATCGTGTCTTTTGCCTTGACATCGATGTAAAGCGATCCACCTTTCGCTTGTTGCCTTGGTTGATGGATGCTAGCCTTTACGGCATTGAGCAACCAGATGCATCCCATCCTTGATGCATCATCTTCCTCTTCCTCGATCCTAGACTCTTGCAAGGTTATGGCTTTGAGGGCTTTCTTTTGAGGACATTCGCGCATCATGTGAGGTCCATCGCATAAGTAGCACTTCCCTTCCCAAGTCTTGGACTTGTCGTGCTTCTCGAACCTCTTCACCTTCGGCTTATAGCTTGACTCGGGCTTCTCCTTCGGCTTTGGCACGTCTCCCCCACTCTTCTCATAGTTAACCTTCTTCCCCTTGAACTTGGTGTCGCCTTGATGGCTAGCCTTGAACTCAATGAGGGACTCGACAGCGGCAATGGCTTGTGACAAGGTCTGCACTTGTCTTCTTTGCAACTCAAGCTTTGCCCAACTTTGTAGTCAACTCATGAAGTAAATGAGCTTGTCCTTCTCCGTCATGGTGGGCACTTCGAATAGCAAGTTAACAAATGTGTTGACATAATCTTTGACGCTACCCGTTTGCTTTAGCCACCTAAGCTTCTCCTTGGCTTCATATTGAGCATTTTGGGGATAGAAATGCAACTATCATTCTTGAACTCCTCCCAAGTATCGAGAGAGAACGTACCTTGCTCAATTTCCATGCTCTTTCGACGCCACCACATAAGGGCATTGTCGGCTAGGAACACGGTAGCCGTTGAAATTTTGGACTCGTCATCCTCAAGCTTTAGATACTTGAAGTACCTTTCCATATTCCATAGAAAGGTGTCAAGCTCTTTAGCTTCCCTCTTCCCACTAAAGGATTTGGGTTTGAAAGAGTCCAATGCCTTTGTCTCCTTTGGCCCTTGCGACTTACTCAATGCAGCCTCTTTGCATAGCGCCCAATCTCCCTTGACCTCCTTCACTTCCTCTCGGAGGGCTGTGAGCTCGGCCGACATTGTGTCAAGCTTCTCTCGGACCTCCCCTCCGATCTTATCCGCCATAATGTTGAGAGCGCCGTGCATTTGCTCTTGCAACTCTTCCACCATGGCTGCGAGATCCCCCTTTGTCACGACGTCATCGTCAAGTCGAGTGTCAAACTCGACCACGGCCGATTCCACCTTTCCGAGCCGTGCATCAAAAGCAGCAAGTACTTCCTTATGGGTCCTCTTGGTGCCGACAACAGTTTGCTTCACCGAAACTCCTTCTCCGGACATCTTTCTTCTCTTTGTGTTGTGCGCGAGCAACTAAGCTCTGATACCACTTGTCACGGGATGAGAACTTCGCTTCTCTACCAACCGTGCGGCCTTAGAGTTGTTCACCTCCTCGAACTCTCTAAGTCAGCCTTGCCTTTACGCAACGGAAACAAGAACAACACAAGAGAGTAAGAAAGCTAGAAAGGAACACTTAGTCAATGTGGGAGAAAGGAACTTTGTATTAAGTGTGAGAACTCTTTACAAGGCTTTCTAGGATTGCAAGGATTGCAAGGATTGCAAGGATGTGTAGGATGTCTAGGATCTCTAGGATGGTTTGGCTAGGAGCCTTCACCACCTATTTATAGGCATCCTTGCCCTTACCTAAAGTTCTAGACTAATCTAGGACATTACAAATAAAGACAAAGTCTAGAGACTTCTACATGTCTCTAGGAAAGTCCTACAATATCTATACAAGGCTTTGAGTGTTCTAGAGAGTTCTAAGGATTTCTAGTTGCTTGAGCCTCCTCAAAGGTTTTAGAGATTTCCATAGTCTCCTAGAGACTTCCCGATGTATCCGGACACCTCCGAGGCTTTCCACAACATTCTAGAACACTCTAGTGTGCTCAAAATTATCCTTGGGCAATGCTTGCTTCAAATATGCCCAAGGAACTTGGCGGATTGTGACAATATGGGCGCTATTTTCTTCAGGTGTGTAAAGATTGAAAGTTGATTTTCACTCTGGTTTTATGATTTGGATTGAAGTTGATAAGATTTACTCTATTCTATTGCTAGGCTGAAAAGCATTGAAGGCATATTGTTACGCTTGGCTGAATTAGAAGAGGCAGATTGGAGTTGGTATCCATCAAAATCTCTCCCACGAGCTTTTCAACCGGATGACCTTATTGAACTTAGTTTGGTGCATAGCAATATTGATCACCTCTGAACTTAGTGAGCTCTCTTTCAGTGTTGGAACTTGGAAGACTTGCAAGAGAAGTACTTAACTAGAATCATCACCTTTCATTATAATCAATGAATGGTGCAGATTAGTTCATGGAAGAAGATGTCAGATAGACTCATAGACCAATTTACTAGTGTTTCTGATCAAATATTATGTATCATTTCAAATTTTCAATGAAGAAACCTTTCACAGTATGAATGTTTGTGCTGCATTTTGATTTCATAGCTTTGAATTTATGAGAGAACTGAGACCAACAAACATTGCAAGTAATGCAAGTAATTTAAAATTCAATAGAGATGGAGGAAAAACACAGAATGCAGTTTCATTTCATCACACTATCATCTCAAATTTACCATCTGAAAACTATACAAAATGTTGTCATAGGCTCATAGCCACTATACAAAATCTGCAAGACATAGGCTCATAGCCACTATACAAAATCTACAAATTTGTCCCTGCTGCAATTGATTGAACAAAATGCACCTATCAGCTGTACAAAACAAGCCAATTTTCCCAACAGCTATACAAAATCTGCAAGACATAGGCTCATAGCCACTATACAAAATCTACAAATTTGTC
Source organism: Fragaria nilgerrensis (assembly GCA_010134655.1). Lineage (NCBI taxonomy): Eukaryota > Viridiplantae > Streptophyta > Magnoliopsida > Rosales > Rosaceae > Fragaria > Fragaria nilgerrensis. Next base: position 13,767,010 of record CM020977.1, read on the forward strand.
CCTGCTGCAATAGATTGAACAAAATGAACCTATCAGCTGTACAAAACAAGCTAATTTTCCCAACAGCTATACAAAATGACACTACAAATCTGGCCATATGTCCCAAAATCTGATTGAACATATGCTTGTGAGTTTGGCGCAAAGGAATCTTCAGAAGGCATCAAAGACATCTGGTTTGACATCACCTAATCATTCAGATGTAGTAATACCAGTAATATAATCAGATAACAAAAAAAAAGGTGGATATATATATATATACAGTTCCTATCCAGAGCGAAGCTTCGCTCTGAAATTAACGTGCGAAGGTCCTTATTTGACTCACTTTTCGGTCATATTTTTCGATCATACCCGGTCAGTGTCTAGATACATATCGTATGATCATTCTTACAAAGTTTCATCCACTTTGGTGATCGTTTAAGCCTCCATAATCATGATTTACTCCAACGGTTCTACTTGGACAGATTTTGTTCTATTGATTTATTTTATCTGATTCGGTGTGCAAACGATCACCAAACTGGATGAAACTTTATAAGGATGATCATACGATATGTATCTAGACACTGACCGGGTATGATCGAAAAATATGACCGAAAAGTGAGTTAAATAAAGACCTTCGCACGTTAATTTCAGAGCGAAGCTTCGCTCTGGATAGGGATTGATATATATATATATATATATATATATAGATATAGATATATATATATATATAGCAAACACACACTCACATTATAAGGATGACAGAGCAGTCATATATCAACCATCATAGGAGAGTGGATGGGTACCTGTAAGTGATAGTAATGGAATATTCATAGTAATGAATCCCTTTGCATACTACAATTTTTTCATACTCTTTTTATACAAAGAGCAAAGAGTGAATAGATATTATACCTGAGATAATTGTGAAAGAGGTAATGAAGATTGACTACATAACTCTATGCTAGTAGGATCGTTTGAAATCCCAATGACATATCAATAATATCAATAACCAATATATCTGAGATGCCTATTATACCTATTATACAAACTGTCACAAGTTAATCAATAATATCCCAAGTTACAAAACATATACAAACTGTTCATTAAACCTATTATACCTGAGATGCTTGCGAAGAATGTACATTGATAGATTCATATTTCATACACTTTTATACCCTTAGATGTATGATTATATGCTTAGTTCTTGTCAATTGTGAGTCATTTACTTGGTTTTTATGTTTTATAGGTCAAGTTGGAGAAAAAAAGAATTTGAAGTTAAGTGATCCAGAAACTGCCTTGCTGTGTGTCAACTTCAAGGATTAAATTGTACCTGCTCACAAGGAATCTGGAGGCAAGCCATACACCATTAGAAAGCTACGGATGTTAGCTTTCTGAGGAATTTTACGGAAGTGGATTTGCATTTTTCTAGAGCAAGTTATGAAGGTTTGAGTGAACGCAGCGCGTGGAGGCATATTCTGACGAATTTTGTGTTTCTTTTCATGATTCCAATTTGTGAAGCCCAAGTCCATCAATCTTAATACTACAAGAAGCGAGCTGAATATGTCCACATATTTGGAGGATATCCTTACATTGACAATAATAACCTTGTGTTATTTGGAGAGAAGAAAGCTATTCCATGTTGGACAAAGAGACCGAAAAGCCCGAATCAATTGGGATTTCAAGAGGAATAAAAAAAACCCTAAGAATGCAGAAGAGAGATGCAACAGGGAACATAGACGTAGCAAGGAGGAAGGACGCAGAGGAGAAAGAAGAACAGAGCCTCTCCATCTCTCAACCCGAGTTCCTATCTCTTCCATTGTTTCTTCCATGCTATCTTTAATTCTAGTCATGTTTTCTTTGATTATGAATTTCTAAACTTTTAGCTAGGGCTGAGATGAAGCCCCTAGTATGATTACTCTGTTTCTTTAGTTGATTGCTTTGGATTCAATGGATTGCTATGTTAAATTCTCAATCATCGTTATCAATAGAACTTTTATTCAAAATCTTTGCTCGGGATCAATAAGACTTAGGTTTTGTTTATTAGTTATTTGGTTTGGAAACATGAGGCTTGATCGAGAGTAGATGTTTTCTAGGGTTCTAAAAGATTTATTTAATCTTGTGATTAGAGAGTTGTAAGTTAAGAATACAAATGCTCGATCATAGTCGATATTCTTGTTTACATGATTTCCTAGTTCTTTTGTGTTTAATGGAGTTGAACATGTTTTACTTGAACCTGATCATAACGTGTAGTAGATTATAGTTTGACTACTTGAGTTCTATATGGGATCAATAAGTTAGAATTCATTGTTTACAAGAACTTTGACATATGTCCGGGATCAATAAGGCTTATGTACGGAAATCTTTCGCATGCAATCTAGGGAATTCAATTGCTATCAACTAGAGAGGAGGGTAGGAGTATTAGGTGGTGGATTCAATGCTTTAGCATCTTCATAATCTTTGTTTCAACTCTTAGAAATTTCATTGTTATCTTGTCTTTAATTTCAGTTTTATTACTTTAATTTTCTGTTTTCAATCCAAATATCATAAAATCATATTGTTATCTCATTAGGTGTAGTATAATTGGCATAATAAGTTGCTTTAATCAATTCATAGAGGGAACGACCTCGTGCTTGCACTTCTATTCTATACGTGGTTCGTGCACTTGCGAGTACTATATTAAAACATACAACAAGTTTTTGGCGCCGTCAGCCATGGATTATGTTAATTCAATTTGATTTGTCAGTTGTGCAATACTTAATTTTTGTTTATTTTCTGTTTTCTTTTTATTTTTCTGATTTTTTTTGTTTGTTTTTCTTATAGGTTTGAATTTGGTTTATGCAAGGTCGTCGATCTCATAACTTAGACCTTATTGTCTACGATCCAGAGATTGAACAAACTCATAGAAGACTATTAAGGCAAGGGTGACCTCAAGCTCAAATTGAAGGTGCAATGGCAGATGAGGAGACGAAAGCATTGAAGGAGTTCACTGCTCCTACTGCACTCACAACATCATCTTGCATCGTTGAAGCCCCTATTCCTGATGGAGTGCGTTTTGAGATTAGACTAGCAACAATCCAGAGCCTACCTAATTTTTATGGGAAGACAAATGAAGATCCTTATCTTCATGTGGAGGAATTCAAAGACATATGTGGAACTTTCAAGTATGGGATATCAGATGAGCAGATTCGTTTGAGGCTTTTTCCATTCTCTTTGAAAGATAAGGCAAGAAAGTGGCTGAGTTCTCTTCCTCCTAATACCATCACTACTTGGGAAGATTTGCTTAAGAAGTTTTTGTTGAAATTCTTCCCTGCTACAAAGACCAATGCTCTCCAAACAGAAATTTTCAATTTTCGTCAACCTGATGGAGAACCTTTTTATGAGGGTTGGGAGCGTTACAAGGATTTTTTTGTGAGGTGTCCTCATCATGGATTTACTAAACCTCAAAAGGCTCAATTTTTCTATAGAGGTTTGAACTCTCAAAACAGAAGTATGGTGGATGCTACAGTTGGTGGAAGCTTGATGGGATAGACAGCAGAAGTAGCAATTCAAGCTTTTGAGACTATAAGTGAGAATTCGCAGCAGTATGAGCCTTATGCATCAGGTTCTAAAAGAGGAGGTCTTTATGAGGTTAGTGCAAATACCAAGCTAGAAGAGCAAGTTGCAGCTTTGGCAAGACAGATGAAGAGCCTTACTCCTCTATTAAACAAGGCTACAAAGGAGACATGTGCCTTGTGTTCAAGTTTTTCACATACTATAGAAGCTTGTCCAGAATTTCATGGTGATGAGGAAGTCAATATGGTGAATAACTATGGAAAGCCAATGAATAATTTTTCTAGCAATAACTATAATTCGGGTTGGAGGCCACATCTGAATCTTTCTTATAGCAACAACAATCATGTGCAGATGCCAAGAAATAATCCTCCTATTCAGAATTATCAAGGGCCCAGTGAACAAAGAAAACCATCTCTTGAAGAAACTATGCAACAACTTGCACAAAATCAGATAGAATTTCAAAAGTCCAATGCTCAGATGCTTCAAGCTATTCAAGAGACCAAGAAAGAGCAGCAAGTTCAATCTCAAGCTATTTCTAAGTTGGAAGTTCAAGTTGGGCAGATTGCCAATGCTTTGAATGAGAGAGAATAAGGGCGTTTCCCTAGCCAACCTCTTGTTAATCTGAGGGGTCAATTTGAGAAACATGAGACTATGAAAGCTATGATCACGTTGAGGAGTGGAAAAAAGGTTGATACCAATGTTTGTGGCTCAAAAGATGTTCAAGAAGAAGAGCAGCAAGAAGAGTTCGAAACATGGATTGATGATACTACTGCTATCCCAGTAGCTACTGAATCAACAGAGAAGAGCTCCGAAACCAGGATTGACAAGACTGTTTCAATCCCGAGCAGAAAAACTGATCAGAAATTAGTAACTTCCAGCAGTCCAGTGACGACTTTGAAGCCTACTACAAAGTCTCAATTTGTTCCTAAACCTCCATATCCAGAGCTACTCCAGAAGCCAAAGAAAGATAGTCACTTGTCTGAGATTATGGAATTATTTCGCAAGGTACAGATCAATATTCCTTTGCTTGATGCTATTCAGCAAATCCCAGGTTATGCAAAGTTTTTGAAGGATTTATGCACTAATAAGCGAAGATTCAAAGACCATGAGAAGGTGTTGTTGTCAGAAGAGGTTAGTGCAGTGATTCAAAGGAGACTCCCTCCAAAGTTGAAGGACCCAGAAAGCTTTACAATACCTTGCACCATTGGTGATCATCACTTTGAACGTGCTTTGATGGATTTGGGTGCTAGTGTTAACTTGATGCCGTACTCATTGTTTTTGAAATTAAAGCTTGGTGACTTGCAACCGACATCCATGACTTTACAATTTGCAGACCGATCAGTCAAGCGACTGAAAGGAATTGTGGAAGATGTGTTGGTGAAGGTTGAAAGTTCATATTGCCAGCAGATTTTGTCATTCTTGAAATTGAACCAGATGCTTTTGATAGGGCATAAGTGCCTATTATCTTAGGAAGAGCATTCATGGCTACTGTTGATTCGGTGATAAGAGTGAAGGATGGTAGTCTCTGAATGAAAGTTGGTGACATGTCAGTGGAGTATAAAGTCTTTGAAGCTAGTCGACGTCCTTCGGATGATGGTAAATGCTTTATGGTTGATTCCTTTTCTTCTATTACTCATGAAGCTTCTGTTTTGAATTCTTATAAAGATCCTCTTGAGGTATGCTTGACACAAGCAATAATGGATTTTGATGCCAAGAAAGAAGTTGATGAGTTGGAAAAGCTTCTTAATGATGCACCGGTTTTTGAACCAAGTAAGTGGAACCAATTTGAGTCTTTACCTTTGTCTACAAACAAAGTTGTGCCTTCTATTCAACAAGCACCAAAGCTAGAGCTCAAACCGCTGCCCCAACACTTGAAGTATGTATTTTTGGGTGATAGTGAGACACTACCAGTTATTATTGCCTCAGACCTTTGTGAAGAGGATGAAAAGAAGCTGCTGCAAATTGACAATGCGTAGCCCACATGTGAAGCACAAAGACGTTTGAATCCACCAATCACTACCTAAAGAAAGGCTTTAGCCGACAAAAATTTAAAAAACAGGCCGACGAATTATTTTTTCGTCGGCTAATTTAAAATTTTCGTCGGCTATGGTCAACTTTAGCCGACAAAATTTTAATTTCATCGTCTAAATAATTTTTTTCGTTGGCTATAGTCTGTGAACTTTAGCCGATGAAATTTTTAAAAGTTTAGCTGACGAAAAATATAATTTCGTCGACTAAAGTGCCTTATATTTGCAGATCTGGACAACAACTCGTCTGGGAAAAAAAAACTATACGTAGAACCTTCAAACGTAAAAAAGTCGTGAAATAAGATATGACCAGAATGGTGAAATACGTCTACGATTGAAAAATCACGGTATTCCGGTAAAGTCTCGGTGCCGATAGTTGCGGTCAATGCAATTTACCCTTATTATTAACTATGTTGCAGATTTGGCGTTTGGTGTCCGATTGACTATTGTGATACCTTTCCGGAAGCGTAATGACCCTACGAGTTAGACTCATCGCTATGCCATGACATATAGGCCTTTTTGGCCATCCGAGTCTGTTTAGGGCTTCAAAATGTAGTTTTCTTATTTTCGATTAGAGTTGACCGTTTCAATCGAGCCCTTAACGTTGTCGAATCCAGTTGAATTTTTTCCATAGAAATATTTCGTCATAATAATCATATCTGACGGTCGAATTTTGGTTTGTAAATTTTAGTCATCGGAATCACGTGTCTACTATTTACCGTTATTATTCCCTATGGGGAGCCCTATCGTCGGAAGGTAAATGTCGCAAAAATTTTATATGGGCAGTTGCGTCTCATCTACATGAGAGTTTTTTGTGTGGAAGGTTTGACCAAACTACGTAATATAGAGGGAGATATGAGCGTTTTCGTGTGATAAGTGACGATGGATTATGGTTTACCGTTTCGATCGAGCCCTTAACGTTGTCGGATCCAGTTGAATTTTTTACCATAGACATCTTTTGTCATAATGATCATATCTGACGGTCAAATTTTGGTTTGTGAATTTTAGTCATCGAAATCACAACGTGTCTACTAATGTTGTATAACTTGTTTAGTAGGTTATACAACTTTGTGAACCAACTCTACATAGGAAGCAAAATTATCAAAAATCTCGTGAAATAAGATGTGTTCAGAATGGTGAAATACGGCTATGGTTCAAAACTCAAGTAAATCGGGTAAAGTCTCGGTGCCGATAGTAGCGGTCAACCCTATTTACCTTTATTATTCCCTATGTGGAGTCCTATCGTCAGAAGGTAAATGTCTCAAAATTTTTATATAGGCGGTTGCGTCTCATCTACGTGAAAGTTTTTCGTGTGAAAGGTTTGACCAAACTACGTAATATAGAGGGAGATATGAGCGTTTTTATGAATTTATAGACTTTAGCCGACGAGATATTAAAAAAGTCGTCGGCTAAAGTCAACAATTTTTGGGCGGTAAACCAAATTTGGAGGAAAATTTTCAAAGGACTTTAGCCGACGAAAATATATGAAAAGTCGTCGGCTAAAGTCGAAAAATTTTCAAAATTTTCAACCAAATTTTGTTGGCGGTTAACCAAAATTTTCAAAATTTTCAAAAGAGTTTAGCCGACGAAATTCTTTATTTTCGTCGGCTAAAGTTTTTTATATAGGAGTTTTACCGAAGGTGGATGGTAAGAAGTCTATTTCGCCTGCCAGATTTTCTTCTCGGCCTAGCTTCGCCGTCAAGCCATTGGAGACCGCCACACTTGTCCCAAAAGTTTCGCCGTCGTCTCTACTTCATTGCTGGACAGGTGGTGCATCAAGTGGTGCCGCAGTGAGGGATAAATCGAGCTCCAAAACTCCGCCGGTTCGGATTCGGTGTCGATCGAATTTCTCCTTCCTTAGGTCACCATTTGGTGAGTTCTATATATGGATAAGTTGAGTTTGATTAGTACTACATTCCCCTAAAATTTGATAGCTCGATTTAGTGTGTGTGAGGAGAATCGAAGATTTGATGTTTTTAGGGTTTAAAATTAGGGATTTTTATATTTTGATTCAATTGACCTGTTTAGGCTTAGAATTGGGCTTCGACTTCTTCTAGAAAGTTGTTCGAAATGTTGAGAGGAAGATTCTGTCAAATTTTGGTGGTGGTTGAAGGTGGCCAAAAGTTTCTGCAGTTTTTTTTTTCAAAAACCAGCAACTTTACCTGACGATATTTAAATACTATATTCGTCGGCTATAGTATTTTTTAATTTTTTTTACAAGGTTTAGCCGACGAAATATGGCATGTTTCGTCGGCTATAGTTATTTTTTTTTAATTTTTTTATAAGGTTTAGCCGACGAAATAGACTATATTTCGTCGGCTATAGTTATTTTTTAATTTTTTTATAAGGTTTAGTCGACGAATATCTTAATTGTTTCGTCGGCTAAAGTCTGGAAAAAAAACCGACGACATTTTTTTCGTCGGCTAAACTGTGGGACTATAGCCGACGACGTCTTCTTTTTTCGTCGGCTAAAGTCATCGCTGACGACCTTTTCCCGACGAAATCTTAATCGTCGGCTAAGATCTTAACCGACGAATTATGCTACCAGGCCGACGAAATTTTTTCGTCGGCTAAAGTGCTTGTCCTGGTAGTGAATGAAAGAAGTTGAACGAGATGAAATTTTGAAGCCTCCTGATGTTGGAGTTATATATCCAGGGAAGTTGAAGTCAAGGTCGATTGTGGTTACAAAGATGTTTCCTCATGGAGCAATTGAAATTCAGAATCTGAGGAACAACTCTACATTCAAGGTGAATGGTCAACGTCTCAAGCCTTATTTGGAGACTACTTTTGAGACTAATGAGCAAAGTGTTCCTCTCACTGATCCTCCACAACAATGAGCTTAATATGGTCTGGCTGAAGACAATAAACTTAGCGCTTTCCAGGAGGCAACCCGAAGACCTTTGGAAAAAGATGGATGCGTGTTCAGCAAGGAAGAATGTTTCTCAATGTGCTCCAATCTATTGCCTTCATACCAGGGACGTTTCCTATCTCTTTTCTCCTATTTTTGTTGTTAATTTTCAGATTTTAGTTGTTTTGGTCGTGCTCTATCCCTTTATTTTTGTTACTGTACTGTTCTACAACTTTTCAGGATTACAAGCTGTGTTTCAATCCCTGTTCTATGCTGATTTTTCTTCACATTACGGACAATGCTCAATTTAAGTTTGGGGGTGGGGATTTCGTGTTTTTGTTTTTGTTTATGTGATTTTGGGTTTGTTTTTAGTTCTTTTAATTCAAAAAAAAAAGTCTAGTTTTAAGTTTATTTTCAGTTGTGTCTTAGGAGTCTTCCAAACATTGTGATGAGTAAGAACTTTTACAGGAATTATATGGTCATAAGATGAGAACAAACATGTGTTAATGCATAACCTTAAGTAATTGCTAATGAATTTTTATGATTATCATGCTTGATTTGTTTTGCATTGATGCTTGATTTAAACCTTATGTGAGATTATTGAGCCTATTTGTGCTTTTCTTTTCTGAGTGATTATTTAGATCATCCTTTTTTCTTGATATGAAGTTTTGTTGATTTCACATATCGTTTCATCTTGACTAGTCATTGACCACAGCTCTTTAATGAAACTAGAGAATGCTAGAACTTGTCTTCACACCTGTCGAAACTTTATGCCAGTTAAATGCTGGAACCTCTTGAAGGATATAGGCATTAAGATTAACCGCCAAAGCCAAATAAGCATGTGTCCCATTGTTGCACACAAGTTGTGCTACCCCCTAGATTAACCCTTTGAGCCTACATTGAGCCGTTTATTTCTAAACCACAAATTCCTTACCTTGAGCTTAGTATAGATATATCTTTACCCTATCCTAAGGAATTAGTGGAGCACAATATATTTGGAGATTCATTGTGGTCAAGGTGGTACTATTGTGAGAAAGTTTGGGGGAGCTCTATTGTACTTATCGATTCAAGGAAGAGGAAAAATAAAGAAGTTGTTGGCTGTTAAAAACAAAAAAATATGCATAGCCAAAGAAAAGAAAAAAAAATCAAAAGATATAAAAAGAGAGCTTCCTTGAATCTGATTCATTGTTGGTTGAAGTTTGGGAAGGTTAGAATGAAGCAAAGGCCCAAAACGGTGACATCTGGCCTCATAGAAGAAGAAGAAAAATCTGATTGCTTGCTTCATGAAGTTCTGAGTTGAAGGCTGCAAATTAAGGAGACATCGTTGTTAGTACTCCACTAAATTTTCTTAGGATCTTTGTGTTTCCTTATCCCTTCTTTCATGAAACCCTACACCCTTTGGCCCTATTACAACCTGAAACAAAGTCCTATTTGATCATTGGGGATGGCAGCTGGTCTGTTGGAGATTTGTGTGTGAAGATGAGACTATGGCTTGGGTTTCATTTGGTTAATGTCTGATATCGTTCGTGAAATCTAATGAAAAATTATATCCATAAAAAACTTTCTTGTTATTTACGTGAGCTATTTGTTTTGTGTTTATTATCTCTCTTACGTACATAGGATGTGTGCAAAAAGTCAGAAAATCATGAGTGAAAAGATTGGAGTGCACCCTTGTGAGGAATCAAGTTGATGCTTGTTTGAAACATGAGATTTTGAGCATGATGGTTATCAAAATGGATTAGCTTTTAAGTGACATTGTAGATTAATATTATGACTGTTTGAATCTTGATTGACCATATGTGTGGGCATTATAGTTCTCTGATATGTTTGAAAGGTGTTAGGTTTGTGTTTAGTTTTCTTGTTTGGGGGTATTTGATAGATTCATATTTCATACACTTTTATACCCTTAGATGCATGATTATATGCTTAGTTCTTGTCAATTGTGAGTCATTTACTTGGTTTTTATGTTTTGTAGGTCAAGTTGGAGAAAAAAAGAATTTGAAGCTTAGTGATCTAGAAACTGCCCTGCTGTGCGTCAACTTTAAGGATTAAACTGTACCCGCTCACAAGGAATCTGGAGGCGAGCCATATACCATTGGAAAGCTACGGATGTTAGCTTTCTGAGAAATTTTGCGGAAGTGGATTTGCATTTTTCTAGAGCAAGTTATGAAGGTTTGAGTGAACGCAGCGCGTGGAGGCAGATTCTGACAAATTTTGTGTTTCTTTTCATGATTCCAATTTGTGAAGCCCAAGTCCATCAATCTTAATACTACAAGAAGCGAGCTGAATATGTCCACATATTTGGAGGATATCCTTACATTGACAATAATAACCTTGTGTTATTTAGAGAGAAGAAAGCTATTCCATGTTGGACAAAGAGACCGAAAAGCCCAAATCAATTAGGATTTCAAGAGGAATAAAAAAACCCTAAGAACGCAGAAGAGAGATGCAACAGGGAACAGAGACGCAGCAAGGAGGAAGGACGCAGAGGAGAAAGAAGAACGGAGCCTCTCCATCTCTCAACCCGAGTTCTTATCTCTTCCATTGTTTCTTCCATGCTATCTTTAATTCTAGTCATGTTTTCTTTGATTATGAATTTCTAAATTTCTAGGGCTGAGATGAAGCCCCTAGTATGATTACTCTATTTCTTTAGTTGATTGCTTTGGATTGAATGGATTGCTATGTTAAATTCTCAATCACCGTTATCAATAGAACTTTTATTCAAAATCTTTGATCGGGATCAATAAGACTTAGGTTTTGTTTATTAGTTATTTGGTTTGGAAACATGAGGCTTGATCGAGAGTAGATGTTTTCTAGGGTTCTAAAAGATTTATTTAATCTTGTGATTAGAGAGTTGTAAGTTAAGAATACAAGTGCTCGATCATAGTCGATATTCTTGTTTACATGATATCCTAGTTCTTTTGTGTTTAATGGAGTTGAACATGTTTTACTTGAACCTGATCATAACGCGAAGTAGATTATAGTTTGACTACTTGAGTTCTATATGGGATCAATAAGTTAGAATTCATTGTTTAGAAGAAGTTTGGCATATGTCCGGGATCAATAAGGCTTATGTACGGAAATCTTTGGCATGCAATCTAGGGAATTCAATTGTTATCAACTAGAGAGGAGGGTAGGAGTATTAGGTGGTGGATTCAATGCTTTAGCATCTTCATAATTTTTGTTTCAACTCTTAGAAACTTCATTGTTATCCTTGTCTTTAATTTCAGTTTTATTACTTTAATTTTCTGTTTTCAATCCAAACATCATAAAATCATATTGTTATCTCATTAGGTGTAGTATAATTGGCATAATAAGTTGCTTTAATCAATCCATAGAGGGAACGACCTCGTGTTTGCACTTCTATTCTATACGTGATTCGTGCAATTGCGAGTACTATAATAAAACATACAACATACATGAGATTGGTCATTTGCTGCACTATGTTTCGATATTGTAGCAGCCTATCATTGTATCAATTATTAGTGTACTTATATTCAGCAAAAAAAATATTACATAATAACTTCAACCAAAGCCAAATATACATAATAATATCCTCACATGTGCAGGCTTCTTTTTGCTTTTGCTTAATGCAACTTCAAAGCCGCCTTTAGCTCTGCGTTTTCCAGGATGGGTAGATTCTCTCTTTTTGAATCCCTTTGCATTAGAGCAATCAGCCAATATACTCTGGTCTTGATCTTCCACATCTTTATCACCATTTATTTCTAGACGTAACACATCTTCAACATGTACTCTTTGCTAACTTATCAGCTTCAATACATGCAAGCTCATATGCCTTCTCACTCTCAGATGCTCTTGATGCTACTCGAACAAATTTAGAACATAAACTTATATATCGGGAAGTTTGTTTCAGTCTTGGATCCTCTACAATCTGGTGCCCATGCATGTCTTCCACAACATTATCAACTCTTGCATTTTTGGTCCACCTCTCTAAGATATATTTCTCAGGTATCTTTTTAATTAGTGTAGTTTCTCTGCCTTCTATCATGACTTTGATACAATGGCTACACAAGACACCCTTCATCTCAAACATTCTACAGCTGCAAGCTACAGTAAACTCACCTTCTCTTATCACTAGCCGCTCTTTAGTGAATCCATCTCTAACAACAGTGAAGATAAACTTTTCACCATTGGACACACACTTCATTATGGAAGACTTTAAAGAGTCTTCAAACTGAGCTTGAAATATTTTATCGATCGCTTTGGTATAAACTTCTCGTGCATGTATCAAGATGCTTACCTCCATTTTGCAGTGAACAATTCGGAACATCAGATCATACTCGGCTTCCAATTCCTTATATCGCTTATCATATACCATTCTTTCAAAGTGAGTAAAAAACTCAGGCAGCTGGAGGTCTGATTTCAAATAACCCTTCAAACTAGCATTGACGCTTTCACTCAGTTGTGTACTGTGCATTCCTGCTGACCATGTCCACTTCACATATGCATGTACCCATTTTTTTCTTATTGCAAATGTTGCAGCCAACCAAGTATCATCATGTGCATTGTACTCATCAAGCATAGACTCCCAAGCACTCAAGAACTCATTTTCTTCCTCAATCTGATAAAGAAATTTGTTGAATACATTACCTTCCTTCTCATCGCCGTTAGAGTTTCTGAATAAGAAGCCTACTTTCTTTGCAGCATTTTGCATCAAATGCCATATACAAAGTTGATGGTACGTATCAGGCATCACATGTAAAACAGCCTTGGTTATCGCTGCATCTTGATCAGTAAAAAATGTTTGTGGAGGCTTCCCACATATTGCTTTAAAAAGGTTTCAAACAACCAAATAAAGGATGCAGCAGTCTCATCGTACATTAGAGCAGCTCTAAATATAACTGTCTCTCTATGGTGATTTAATCCAACAAAGGCCGCAAATGGTCGATTTGCTTCATTAAGTTTGTATGTGGTATCAAAACTTACCACATCTCCAAATATACCATAATCCATTATCATTTTAGCATCAGCCCAAAAAATGTTAGTGATTTGGTCCTCACTGTCCAGCTGCATCTCATAAAAGAACGATAGATTTTCTAGCATCTGCTTTGAAAAATATTCCATCAGATAACCAGCTTCTCCAAATTTCATTTTTCTTTGTCGGACAGTTCGAAGATATATAGTTCTTTTGGTCTTGCCTTGTAAAACCCAATGACTCTCTTCTACCAGCTTGCTGACCCATTAATTCAAATGCAGACTTTTGCGGTACTCCTGAATTTGCTGTCAAGTCTATAAAAGCACTATCTGCAGATATTACATTTCGATGGGATGGCAACCATTGCACACAGTTTGTTTGACAAGAGGATGATTATGCTCTTCAGAGAAACGGTAAACACAATACTTTCCTGTATGCCTAACCAACTTAATCCCCATAATCGCTCCACATCCGGTCCTTGTCTGTGCTCTTAGATTTTTTGTCAAATCGTCTCTCTTATCTTCTTTCCGAAAACCTTCCTTACAACATACAAAAGTCCTTGAAGTGAGTACACCTTTTTTATCCTTGCCATGACCGTCTCTTCTAATGCTAAAGCCTTCACTGCGAGCATATGCGTTATAAAAGTTGAATGCGGCAATCTCAGAATCAAACTCCATGTAATATTTAGGTTTCAAATCTTCTTTTGATCTCTCCAAACAATTGTTGCTTTCTCCCACAGACTTTTCCATTCTTAAGACCTATATTCAACAATCACAAAAACATACACAAAAGTGAGATTCAATCTCAAAACTATAATTCAAAGGGAATAAACACAAACCAGCAGCCAATGCAATCAAACTACACAAATAGCTCCAATGAGCTCTTATTTCACAATCTCATTACCGAAAAACAGTAAAACCTGTAAACCTGGCTGATTTAATCCTCAACACTTAGTAGCACATCATAACTCTCAAACTTAGAATCTCAATCACAGAGTAAAACCAAAGCTCCTAGTTTTCGAAACAACACCACAAAGACTAAAACTACACAAATCACAACTAGCATTTCACACCAAGCTGGAAATGAATCCAAATTTCCAACAACAAATAAAATCGAAACAAAGCTTGAAACTTTCGGAGGCTAAAAGCTCAAAAACCAGCAAAATCAAAACACAAACTCTCATAGTATCAAAACGACGTAGTTTTAAACCTTTCTGAAAGGGGATGACGTAAGCGTCGATGCCGACGCCGGGAAGAGGTTTCGGAGAGCTCGGAGCTTGGCGTCAGAGGAGTCAGAAGCGACGGAGATGGAGGTGCAGCTGCGGATGGAGAAAGTGGGGGGCTTTTGGGAAATAGAGAGCAGTGACGACAGAGGGAGGCGGAGCGAGCGATGACGACAGAGAGAGAAAGCGAGGGCGGAGGGAGGCAGACCGAGCGACGGCGGAGGGAGGCAGACCGAGTGACGGGTTAGAGAGAGAGTGCTGGGGCGACAACGGTAGAGAGAGAGAGAGGGTTGTGGTTCGAAATCGATTTTGAGGAGAAGAGGGAAAGGTAAGTTGGGTAGATGTGAAATAGGGTTTAATTTTAACTATAAAGATCTCAGCCATTGGTTGAAAATAAAAGGTTGAGATTTATTCATGAGGAAATATGAGGACCCTCTCATGAGGAGAGGATCCGAATTCCACAGAGGCACCCACATGTTGAGTTTCACGCAGCGAATCGGTCAACAAGATATGATATTGAGAATGCAACTATAATAAGGGAAAACAAACACACTCAACAACACAAGATTTAACGTAGTTTCCTCACTTTTTGAGGTACGTCCACGGAGCGTGATCCGATTTTTCTTTACTATTAAAAAATGTGAGAACAAAATACAAGGTGTTTCACTCAAGTTTATAACCCAAACCCAAAACCGAACCTTTGAACTTTTGTACACCCCTCTCAACTCACACTCTCAATACCCAGTAAAACTAACTCTCTTACAACAACACTTAATAGAGAATGATATTCTCTTTAATTAAAAGACTACAACTCCGGATACCACATTACACAATGTCAATATCGAATGGCTATTTATAGCCAATTCCTTCTCTTACAAAATGCAGAACCATGCATAGAACAAAAGTAAAGTCTAGCTTTTCCATCCTTTCCGTTCAATGTTTCTACACCAATAGTCTCAAACTATTATCTATAGTTCTCAACTAGATTTCTCTGCATGCATGTTCTCTATTCTTTCTATATGAATACCAAGAACAATAGTGCACAATAGTACGCATGTTTCCTTAACTTCAACTATGGTTGCACCACCCATCTATATATCTAGCTCCTTAACACAGTAAATGAGCTATTTTCCATGCATTCACCTTGTGCATATTGCAGCCAATTTATTCCATTCAAACAATAATGCACCTACTAGCAAACATAGCATTAATTTGAGCCACATCTCAACACCACATATATAGTGAATAGAACGAAAACGAAATTAATGAGAAAACAAAATCTGTGAAAAGGAAAATTATTCTGTACATGGTGAGTTTCAGAAACATTGTGTCCCTAGGAGCAACTGATAATTAAAATTAAGTTGGTGTATAAGTTTATGAGATTTATGTGTGTCAGATATAACCACGTGAAGTTTTTCATGCATTCGATTGTGTCGTCTTGATTCTTGAACAATATCTTCTTTGGCAGCAAATTATTTGGTATTGATATATGTGACGGGGTATCCAGCCTCTTTCTTTAGGGAGAGAAAGAAGGAGTTCCGTATACTCATTACTGAGGTTTTCTTCTTCATGATCAGCCGGCTGATTTTCAGTCAAGCTAATCATTTGGACTGGTATTTGGTATCTATTGAAATTAGACCCGGCACTGGCATAAAACTTTGCTAACAGAGGCACCCATATATATAGTAATATGCTAGCAGCCCTATGTAACTCCTCATATTCTTGATCGGAGTCGTCGCGATCGGAAAGACTAATTGGGTAGCCGGGGCAGGTTTTTTTTTTTTTTTTTTTTTTTTTTTTAAGAAAAAGAAATTACAACGAGACACATGTAGAGCAGCCAATATTAACAGTATCTAAATTTAACACTTGTACAGCGAGGAGGAAGCGATAGATTTAGCACGTACGTAATTTGTGAATATATACTTGGCACATATTGCACAACAAGTTAAACACTTAAACATGTATATCAATAAGGTTTGGATAGGACTGTATGGCAGACGCTAAAGGGGTTGTCGCGATAATAATAGGAGCTAGGTCTATGGGTTTGAACGTTTTTGAAAACCAGTTTTCACTGCTAGATCGTTCTCGTTATATCTAATTTCCTCGTGCCTGTTGGCATGTTGCTAAAATTTTGAGTGAGTGGCTGGATAACTTTTGAGCAAACATTAATTTTAAGCTGGTCTTAAATAGTTTAAGATGATAAAATCTATTACAATATTAGGTTTTCATGTATGAACGATCCCTCAAAACCGAAATGAAATTTCAACGTCTCAGCTAGACTCGAATAAAAAATTTCTTTGTATCACATTTATAATATAGTGATTGGAAGGAAACTCTACTTACATTTATATTGTTAAATACACTAACGTATGCCCTACCAGTCGAATTCGGGTTGCCTATATCACCTTTGCCGACAGAAGACTTGATAATTAATCTTGTGAAAATATGAGTTACTTTTCTAATTAATTAGCTTTCCGAGCTCGAAATCGAGCTAAACTTGAAACCATGAGTGAGGAAATGCACTTAAACCATGTAGATTGAGAGTGAGCGTTCTTCTATCTTAAACCCTAGCCCTCATGAGTCATGACTTTGGTGCCCAACAATATCCCAAGGCGTCAATAATCTCAGCAGCCTTAACTGGAGTTTCCCTCTCTGAATCTCGCTGCAGCCTTCGGCGGTTGTTGTCGGTCTCAGTTCACTTTGTGGCTCCGATTCGTGAATTAGGTATAGCTGGGATTAGAGCTGACATATATATTGTCTCTTTTGGAATCATGATGACCACAATGAAATGCAAAGGGTACGTAGAACTCCAAATATTGGATGATTTCATAATGGACATCGTACATCTGGCACGTACTTCTGAGATTAGGGAGTTTAATTAGTCCTCTTGATTATCTCATGAATACGGGATGATGTGATCATTTCATTTGAATTGACTAAACCTAACTAGTGAAGTGTCTATTATGTGTGATGAATGAAAATAAACACATGCATTGTGTATGTTAACAATTGATTCATATATGCAAGGTGTCGTTTGTCTAAATTTTGATTTTAATTCCATCGATTGACAGAAGAGTGATCTTTTAGATGAGGGAGACTGTTAATTTAGAAAAAAATAAAAATAAAAATTATATTTTCTAATAAAAGTATCGGTGTAAGTTGCCGGAGAGAGAATCAAACCCGTACCTTTCATCATTTGGCCGGCAAGTACAGATTCTTTAAAACCAAGAATGAGCAAATTCCTCATTTATCTGACAAAGTTGGCAAGTTCATACAATAACCTGGTGCGTGTCCTTTAAATTCTGGCTTTTATTTATGTCTCATTCTCTAAGAACACTGAAAAAGTTACTGCTTCGAGCTCATTGGATAGGCACATGGATGTTTCATCCATGTTTTGTTTGAATTATAATTAAGTTTTAAATGTGTGTGTACAGATTTCATTTTTACAAATATCTCTTGATTACATTTAGAATTTTTGTTTCAGATATAGAATCAACACAGTATCCTCAAAAGGCTTTTTCGACTCATAAACTAATTTACACCGATAGGTCATATCAAACCGCGTCTCCAACCACCAAGAACATATATGTGGGGATTTAAATTTCAATCAGTGCCGACAACATTCAATAATCTTATGGAAAATTTTAGTGTGAGTTAATGCATAACATGCATCAACTATTTTGAATATTCTTAACCGCTAGATTTAATAAGACTGTTAATATATCTAACGGCCTAGATTATTCAATATTGGTTACTTGTTTACCTGGTACTCTAGTAGCATGTAAATTTTTTATTTTTTCTTTTTGAAATTATAACTTATATATGAAAAATATAATTAAAAAAAAAAGAAAAAACTGAATCTAGCTAGAAAACCCTAAATTATAACGAACAACAGAGAAAACATCGTTCTATTCAATTTTGTTCGTCTACAAGAAGATTTATTTGCGCTGGGGTCGAAATCATTCTTTGACTATTCCGATTACCGGTAGCTTGAATTACGTTTGCTATTGGGGGCATGATCCATGCTTTGAATTGTGTTTCATCAATATCTGGCCAGAGAGAGATTTTGTTTCGTCTCCAGAATACTAGTTTTGGATTGCGTTTTGAAGGCACGATCACGTCTATAGTAGCTGCTGTTTTGAATGTTTATTAGGCTAAACCTCTTGGAAAAAAAAAAACCTACTCCGTCGTGAAGCACACTCTGTGTCTCTGTCAACCAATAACCATCCCATCATTCTCATGGGCCACCAACCCTCTGTCAAGAACTAACTGCAGATCAAGATCCTCTAGTCTACAATCACATATATAGCATTAGATTTTGAACTCTGAATCATAAATGATTCACATGACAAAAACCCAGATCTACCCTAAACTACTAATTCATAGAACACATAATTTGGAATTCAAAAAATTCTTCAACAGATCTACAATGATTAGTAATTAGTAGTCTAACTGACTTTGGAGTTCAGTATCATCTCCACTGATACTGAACTGGGAAAAAATATATATATATATATATATATATTTTTTTTTCCATTTCTGCTACAAACCACCAAACGGCTCAACGTTACTTACAGACAAAGCAAATCAAACTCCACCAGATATTCCGCTAGGTAGTACGTACGTACAGTGGCGTACCCAGACATCTCACTTAGAAATGTCAAATTTGATTAATTAGAAAAATTAATTTATTTTCAGTCACTTAATTTTACTTAAAAGAATGACGCAAACTTAATTTCAACAATATTTTTGTTCTATCATTATTATCTCTAATAAACTTTGGATTAGAATTTCATGCACGATAAATATTGGAAAAAAATAAGATACTTTTTCTTTTGTTTGAGAGATAATGCATGTTGATGTATGGTAAACATTAATGTGTTGTTTCCATTTAGTAAGGTAAAAAACCTTTAACACGATTTGTATTAATTGGATTAAGTATCTGAATAGTATAAATTTTTATTTCATTCTATTATTGTTGAAGAATATTTAAGACTAATTAAGAATTTATTAGAGAAGAATGGTCAATTTATATTTTATTTCCACTGATATCCAATACAAATGAATGTTAATTACTCTTTTTGAAAATTTGAGAGGGTTCAATTGAACCCCTTGCCCCCTAGCTAGCTACGCCATTCCGTATGTACTAAACATACGAAGTTTCTTCGAGACAATAAGATCATACAAAGCTCCATAAGTCTTGATGTAATTTAGATCGACTACAGATTGGCCAATCTACAAGAGTGTAGCTGGGAACTCTAGTCACAAACTCAAACGTACAACAACAGATCGAGGCTTTTGAAGACTCAAAACCTTGATTAACGTTCGTGGAAATTTCTTTTGATCGACCTTTTGCCCCCACAAAATCAGATTAAATAAGTGATGAGTATCTATAGAAAGTGATTGGGTGCATCATGCATGAACAATATTCAACACCAACTAGCTCCAAGTGACAAAGTCGTCAGTCTCGCCGGCCACCACTAGCTCTATCTTTGTCTGGAATTTTATTATAATCAACACCAACTACGCAACTACGGACGCCACCTTTAGAACGAGCCCTCGATCGGTAAGTCAGTATATTGTTATTATGTGCGCCTACTTAATCAGTGAGAGACTACGATGAGTTCAACCCTCCCAACTAGATCATCAAACATGAGCTTTCTCAGTTCTGAGCCTAAGAAGCAGCTTCACATAGCTTTGTTCCCATGGCTTGCCTTCGGCCACATAATCCCATTTCTTGAGGTTGCCAAGCACATAGCTCGCAGAGGCCACAAGGTTTCCTTCATTTCCACACCTAGAAACATCCAACGGCTCCCCAAAATCCCAGAAACCCTAACCCCGTTGATCACTCTAGTCCAAATCCCACTCCCCCATGTCGAAAACCTTCCTGACAACGCAGAGGCCACCATGGACGTCCCCTACGACGTTATTCCATACCTCAAACTCGCTCATGATGGACTCGAACGAGGCCTCTCTGAATTCCTACAAGCTCAAAATCCGGATTGGATCATTCACGACTTTGCCCCTCACTGGTTGCCTCCGATAGCTACTAAGCTCGGCGTCGCAATCGGCCATTTCAGTATTTTCAACGCTTCCTCTCTATGTTTCTTTGGATCAACATCAGCAGATCGGGCGTCTAGATATGCTCCTAGAAAGAAGCTGGAACACTTCACTGTCCCTCCCGAGTGGGTACCCTTTCCGTCCAAACTCGACATGAGGCCTTTTGAGGCTGCGAGAATCTTAGAAAACGGCAGGAAACCAAACGCTTCTGGTGTGAATGATTGGTTTCGTATGATATCAACCGTCCAAGGTTGTCAAGTCTACTTCATTCGAACTTGTAGAGAGGTCGAGGGTGAGTGGCTAGATTTGCTTGAAGACCTTCACCAAAAACCTGTGGTGCTTCCGACTGGCTTATTGCCACCATCTGTACCAAGAAGTGATGAAGACGGAGAAGGTGGTAGTGATTGGTCCAGAATTGCAGATTGGTTGGACAAACAAGAGAAAGGCAAAGTAGTTTACGTTGCGCTTGGGAGTGAGCTAAATTTAAGCCAAGAAGAGTTCAATGAGTTGGCTCTCGGGTTAGAGCTATCTGGGTTGCCTTTCTTTTGGGTGCTAAGAAAACCGAGTCATGTGTCCGATGGCGACTCGGTTAATCTGCCAGATGGGTTCGAGGAACGAACCAAAGATCGTGGGCTTGTGTGGAAGACTTGGTCTCCTCAGCCCAAAATTCTGGCCCACGAATCCATAGGGGGATTCTTGACTCATTGCGGCTGGAGTTCACTGATTGAGGCACTACAATATGGTCGCCCTCTGATATTGCTGCCGTTTATGTACGATCAAGGACTGATTGCTAGGTTTTGGGACAAGAAGATCGGGATTGAGGTATCGAGAGACGAAGAAAGTGGTGCGTTTACGAGGAACGAACTGGCGAAGTCACTGGATTTGGTTGTGGTGGATGAGGAGGGGAAGCCATACAGGGATGGAGCTAAAGAATACAGCGAGCTATTTGGAGACAAGGAGCTCCATAGCAGATACATGGACAAATGCGTGGAGTATTTAGAAACGCATGTGCATAATGAGGTTTGAGTGCTACTAGTTTGGTTGGAAAGGCTTTCAGCCCAGCTGTTTAGATAGTGCCTCACTTTGCATCCAAGTAAGGCAGAATTTTATCATCAATTACGATTTTTATGCAAAATAAGGAAATATATTCAGATCGACATGTTCTTGAGCTTAGTAGAAAAAATTAAAAGATATACACAGAGAGGCAGAGCACCAATATGGCATACTTGACCATTAGTACACACTAATCATGAGCCGGACAATCTAGTTAGATTCAATATTTAATAAACTAAATATTACCCACATAGGAACAACAAAAATAACAATATGTGAAACTTTCATTTACTGATCTAGCAATATATTGAAAAAAGACTATAAATGATCAAGTTATTAGGGAAATTCAGAGTATATACTTGGCTGCTTGTTCAATGCAACATTTCATCGACTGACTGAAATCCACCCATCTATTATTTTCAATAATCCAATTTTTTTGCAGCTCTTTAGCTTTGTGTTTTTGGTCACTTAATAATACGAGTGTTTTTGGCGATTGTTGTTAAAATAAGTGTTTATTTTTGCATCTTAGAATAGCAGTTAGACCGAGTCTCACATTATTCTAACTTGACGAAGTGACGTCGTTTTTTAACGAACGGACCTTGACTCCAGTTCTCACAAAAAAAAACAAAAAATGTTTGGTAAAGATGAAGTTAAGGAGGCATTGTTGCCGGTCGAATATCCAACGCTAAGAAACATCCAAGACTCTATAGCTAATGATAGTACCATAAGACACATAAATGGTAAGTTATATCCCTGCCCCTTTCCTCTCTCTGAGGGTTTTCTCTCTTGAGAGACTGCCTCTTTGAGAGTCGGTGTCAGCTTCCCCGCCCTCCATGGGTGCTGTCCGGGAGATTGTCTCTGATCCCCTTCGTCCTTCTCCATTCCTTTCTGTTTCTCCTTCCCTCTTTGTTGGTTTGCTTCTCTCCCTCAGATTTAGCTTCCCCCTTCTGCTAGCGTTGTCTAACTCTAAACCAAGCCTTGCATGCCTCGTCGCTCCTTTTCGTCACCAAATCGATTTCCTAGTCCTCGATTGCTGCTTGGAGGTGGTCGATTTTGCTTGGTCGACTTGTTTTGTTGTTTCTCGGGTTGGCTTTTGCGAATCTGGGTCGGTTTAAGTCCATAAAACACGTTTTCTTCATTTGGTGTTGACCTCGACGTGGGCTCCAGTGCAGGCGCTTGGTTCTCCTCTGTCGCGTCTTTGACACCTTGTTTGTGCTTTGGTTTGGTTGGGCTTTGTTTTTCTGTTTGTGTATAGTTGTGATGGTGTTCTAGTTGGCTCTCCTCGTTTCCGTATGCCGTTGCACAGCCTAGGCCGGTGTAAGCACGAAAATTGTTATAACGAATAATAGAAAGAAACGTCTACAAAATAAAATATTTATATTGATGAATTTACGGATTACAATCTCTGTTGGTATTCTTTAATAAAAAAATTTTCTGATTCGATCTCCGATGTTGATTTGATCCAAGGATGATGAGCACTTGATCTTGAATCGAATAGTTTTAGTTTGAACGTCTTGTCGTGTTGACAATTTGTCTAGAATGATTAACCAAGGGCCGTTGAGGCTTGTTCTTGATTGGACTTAGGCCACGAGTGGTGTCACCTGGTGAACGTTCTTCGGCTCTGATGACGGATGAATCGCTACGTGTGTTCGGTGTTTATTGATTCTCCACGAGCTTATTGAAGAACTCGATAGAAGTTTTAATTTATTGAAGCCTTGAAGACGAATGTTGATCAAGAGCCGTCGAGGCTTGATGTTGATCGGTTTTAAGCCACGACCGGTGTCACATGGCGGTTGTTCTTTGTCTTATAGTTGGTGAAGATGTCGGCTATTTGGCAGCTTGGTGACTCTTCGGGATTTGACAACTTCTAGGCTTGAGGTTGATGAAGAATCGGCTATTTGCAAGCTTGGTGACTCTTCGAGATTTGACAAGTGAATGAATGACTATTTGGGAGCTTGGTAGTTCATAAGTGTTTCGAAACTTTTGAGTTTTCGGGAGTAATTTTGTTCTTTCTTGCCGGAAGTCCTCCTCTTGATATGAGAGGAGGTATTTATAATGTCAATGTACCTCCGTTTATGGCATGTAATGCAGATACCGAATCAATTGTATTTCCTTAACGGTAATAACTAAATTAATCGGTTATACAACTGATAATGTATAACCGATTTGGATTAAATGTTCGACTTCTTTTTTCGATAATCAATTTAATTTGATTGATATCTGATTATCGATCGACATTTAATATTTGATTTTAGTTGGGATTTAAAGTTTTGTTGTCAACCGACCATTCACACGTCACCAAGTGTCATTTTCGACAACTTTTCAACTTGCCAACTCACGAGCCACGTATGTAATTTGTCGGGCCCATGCGTCGTCAAAATAACTTAATGATTATTATTCTCGTTAAATTTTATGCGTTTACAAATGCCTCCACTTCAAGTTGCGTCGTAGTCATGTCGTCGTCACGTGTCGAAGGTGCGGCTTGAAGTCCAAGATTTTGATGCGGACAAATTTGGGCCATCTTCTTGGGCTCCAAAAGTGTGTAGGATTATTTAAATTATTTTTTTTGAATTTGCAGGAATTACCGAATGGGTATTGCTATTAAGACACTTTTTTTTTACTATTAACACACTCCATTTATTTTCTTATCCACATATTTGTATTTTAGGGAATTTAACACTAAACTACTATTTGAAGGTACAAATGATAAAATAGTCTTCAAATGTTCCATATAATAAAAAGATCACCATTAAAACATATTACAAGATAAGATGGTCACCTCAAAACATCTTAAATGATAAAAAAAAGTCTACCCTCACTTTATTTACATGACCATTCTACCCTTCTATCTAATTTAACCCTAAACCTTTTTTGATCGAGATCTCAGTTTCGTCGTCGTCTCTCTCCTATCGCCGACGATCGTTGACATGGATCGTGAACAAAGCTTCGGTATCCGATTGCAAATACATGCACTCCATCGGAGCTCCGGCGAACACCGCTCCCCCTCAACTGACACCTCCTCTCCGGTGAGCTCAGCCGCCGCATCTCTCTCTCCATCTCCGGCTTGATCCTTCTTCTTCATCACAGTCCAAGTCTTCGATCGTCTTCTTTTTTTCAAGGTAATCGGAGAGGATCTAATAGCTTCTTTTTTGTTTAAGCATTTTTTCTGTTGTGAAATTCTGCTAGAGATTGAAGTTTCTTGTTTGAATTTGAGAGCGAGTGTTTGATTTGGAAGATTTTGTGATGATTTCATTAGCCCTGATCAAATGTTGTTTATTGATTGAAATTGTAGAGTGGAGGACCGACGCTTGAAGACTCCTTATGGGCTTGTGAGTTTCTTAATGCTTTAAGTAATTTGCATTTGTAATTCTAGCTTATAAAAGCATTATCTCTATGTCCAGTATTGCTTCTTCCACTTACCACTATACTACAACGACTTGTTGCCTGTTTTTCTAGCTCATATATATATTAGTTTTGTAGCTTCAAGATTTATGTGGTTTCTCCATTTTTTGAGTTCTACCTTCTGATCCAACCCACAGAGTGAGGTGTTTGAGAACTATGGAGGATGTTTTAGTAGGAGTGAGACGGTCCGTTGATATTGTATGGCAATCCTACTACATTTAGATTCTTGTTGGTGTTTGAATACTGTATATTCGATGTTGCTCTAGTAGTCAGTGTGCTTGAAGCCTTTTGACACTTTGGGAAGGCAATGCACTTTCTTTGTTACTTGCTTTGCTTTCCCATAGAAAGGTCTTCTTAAGCGAAATTGATTGGCATTTGGTTCTTAGTTTGTTTTGGATAAGAGGGTCTAGATGTATGGTTGTGCGTTATTACTGGATACCCGACACCTCTTGAAGCAAAATTGATTGACATTTGGTTCTTAGCTTGTTGTGGAAGAGGGTAATGATGGATGTATAGTGATCATGCCTTGTTATGTTGATGCCCGACACCTCACCCACTGTGTCCTGAGTATGGTTCTAATAGAGAAGTATTTTAGTGTATTGGATGACTATTGTGATGTTGGTGTACTGTGTAATCTATTTTCTCCCCTA
The DNA here is from genome assembly GCA_010134655.1 of Fragaria nilgerrensis. Classification (NCBI taxonomy): domain Eukaryota; kingdom Viridiplantae; phylum Streptophyta; class Magnoliopsida; order Rosales; family Rosaceae; genus Fragaria; species Fragaria nilgerrensis. The sequence continues at coordinate 13,792,736 of CM020977.1, forward strand.
GCTTAGTCGGTTTCTTACAGCTTTTTAGCTGTTCATGCTCTTGGTTGATCGCTTGAACCATTGTGTAAACTCTGTGTTTTTCGATATGTAGTATGTCATGATTGTGCTGAAGGGATCAGTTCCCATATCTTTTGGAGGGACTGAGCAACCAGCTGCTTATGGTGAGTTGGTCTCCATTAGTGGCCTGTGCCCTGATGTGAACAAGAAGTTGAGTGCTGCAATTTCCTCAATCCTTGAGGCCAAGTTGTCTGTGCCCAAGTCAAGATTCTTCCTGAAGTTCTATGATACCAAGGCAAGTCATCTCCCATTTATGAGTTTCCAGAGAAAGGGTCGTTGACACATTGTCATGCATGTGTTTTTTCTCAATGCATTCTTCCTGTTTGTTTAGGTGCATCAGAGTCAAGAACATGCTCAGTGTTTGCTTGCTTTACACCAGAACTAGATCATGTAAATATGTCTTTCTTTCTAAAACTGCATAGTTCTGCTTATCTTTTCTCAAGAATCAAACTCATGTTTCTTTAGCAACTTTTGTCATGTGTTGCAACTTTTAAGTGATTCTGAATCTTTGATATTTTGCAGGGCTCCAACTTTGGATGGAATGGATCTACCTTCTAGAGACGTGCTTAGGGTGTCCTAAATGTGAAAATCTGAGAACCTTATTACTGGTGGTGATTTGGTATCATATGATACCACTAAGGATGTTGTTATTTTATGTATGTGCGCTTAGTTAGAACCTATTGAAGACATTTAAATGCCTGTATGCCGGCTTTGGCACAACTACTTGTTCAGTTGGTACTTATAAATGATGTTATGGTAGATGGAGTTTGTTCTCGTGCTTTGTGGTTCATCGGCTTCTACATGAGATTTGGCCAATTACTTAAGTAGTTACATATGGTAGTTACTTACCAAAGTAAGTAGTTATATAGTCAGTCTATTTTTACGGTGCAGCGGCACGCTGTAAATATTTAGTTACTTAAGTAGTTACACGGTCAATTACATGACTAGTTACTCATGTTATATGATCATTTATATGAAAATTTACATGACTGCTTAGTTACATTGCCAGTTACTTCAGTTGTCACTAACTAAACAAGTTACATAAATTATCACATCCCGACCCATAAAATTTTATCTTATTTACTAGCTTGATTATAATAAGAATTTTTACCGTCTTCGACATTGAGTTATAGTTTAATTGGTCCCTAGAGGGGTTTTGAGGTAAGATTATTTCGGAGAGTTATTCGTAGGAGAAAAATGTAACGACGGTAAAAATGGTAAATTTTAGCTAGTAAAAGGTAATTTTTATTATGGTATTATTTTTTGGGGGTGTTAAATTTTAGATTTGAGTTGTATATAGAAGAGTTGGGCCGGATGGGTGAGCCCAAAACTCTTTTCTTTCTCTCTCCTCTCTCTCTTTCTCACCCGACGTTTTCTCTCTCTCTCTCTCCCGATTTTCCCTCCCGCTGCCAGACTTCCGGCCGCCCGTCCGCCGCCGTCCGGTCACCGTTCGCCGCCAAACCGGTCCTAAAAGGTCGGCCATCAACCCAGCTTCCATTCTAGACCGGTGGCAGCCGCCCTAGCTCCGTCGTGAAGGAGTAGTGCCGCCCGAAAGGCGCGGCTGCCTAGAGCTTTCCTTCGCCGGAACTCCCTCCTCCGGCCACCAATCCGGGTAAGCTTGGTACGGTTTTGTAGCTCTCCTCCCGTGCAACAACCCCTCCAAAAGGCTCACTCCCTCTTGAGCTCGGTAAGGAGAAATTCGAAGTTGAAATTCTAGGGCTTTTAGGATGTTTTCGTTCGATTGACCTAGTAAGGCTTGAAATTGGACTTAGTGATAGTTATGAAAGTTGTTTGGGATGTTGAGAGGAAGCTACTGTTAAATTTGGTAGAATTTGGACGTCGCCGGAATCGGCCTCCAGCCGCCGCCGCCGTTTTGGGGTTTTGTATAATTTTAATTGTGTAATAATTAGAGGAATTTAATGGAGTGAATTGTGGAATTTTCGGACGAGTTTTGAATAGGTTTGTGAATTTCCTAAGTTTGGTATTTTGGCTGTTAAATAATGTAAAATCCGACCGTAGGATTTAAATCAATTTCTAGAAAAAGTTGTATTTACGGCTGCCGAGTTTGATATTAAAGTTTGGATCGTTTCGATTTAAGAATATCGAAGTTAGGCAATGATGAGCGTAATTATGGCTCACGATTAATTTTGCCTATTTTATCAATACTGGATTTAGTTGGTAAATTAATTATATATTTGGAACAGGACGTGAGGAGGCCCGTGCAGAAGAAGCCTCGGAGCGTCATCAGGCTTAGGCCTAATTTGTGAGTGGACCTTTGTTTTAAATAAAAAGCATGCGATGAATGATTTTATTAATCATTTATTTCTTCTGATGAGATTTATTGATTTCTCGCCTATTTGACAATTTTTTCTCCTTTGGAGAGATCCCGAAAATGAGATTTTCGGTGGATATATATGTTTTGAATTTTATGAGAATAGTATGTATATAAATGCTAGCTAGCCATACGTGCTTGGTCCGTCATAATGAGGTAAAATACCATTATGGCGTGTCGTGAGTGTTAGACACAAGCGTCATAGCCCTATATGAAAATTTCTTTCTTTTTCGGTTTATTTAGGTTTTCATATAGGGAGTCCACACGTATATATACACCGTCCTTTTCGGTCATAATGAGAAAAAATACCATTATGGCGCAACGCAAGCGTTAGACGCCAGCGTTGTAGCCTTGTATGAATTTCTATTTTTCTAAATTGTTTCTATGATTCATACAAGGAGTCTGACCAGTGTAGATACATACGAATATATGTTTATATATAGTTCAGCCAGAGAGGCTCCATTTTATTTGAGTTTGTGACTAGACAGTGCTAGTCGTGAAATTGCTAGTTTATGAGTTGAGCACTTTTAAGCTGCCGCATGCAGTATATTTTTCTATGAAATTAAAATGGGAATGCATAAATATTTTGTTATTAAATTATTTTTGTCCACTCACTCTAACGTTATTAAATGTCTTCCCCTGGGCCCTTCGTTTTAAAATGCCCAGTCTGCAGAGTTCGGATTGGATCTAGTAGGAGACGAGGCATAGTCACCCGTGTTTCCACCACCTTTCACCAGTAGGTTACATGTTTAGCCTACCTGTGTTTTCTTACTTCCGCTAGTGTCTAGTAGCTCTGAATACTTGGGTTTAACGTATATATTTTTGGTTGTGGGTGAAGGCATGTTGATATTTTAGAATATTTACAGATGATGAATATTATCTTAGATAATGTTTATTATCCTGTTGGTGGTGATTGTTTTTGGGGAGCACGAAAGCTCCAGAAGTTAAGGTTGGATTTGGAACCTTTAGACATGTTTGCAGGTTTCTATTGGAATGGTTGTCCATTTTTAAGGGAGGTTGTACCGAATTTTGCAGTAAATCTTTCCTTACAGGTGGTCCCCGCACGATTTACTCCGGGTTCAGGGTGAAATTCGGGGCAGGTCGTGTCATAAATAGTTAGTTACAAGACCGCTTTGTTTCATTGATAGTTGCATTGCCGGTTGCACGACATGCTACAATTATTATTAATTAAATGACTTGTGTACCTACATTAAGCTACTTATGTAACTATCCATATAACTCAATCCATGTAACTATGTATGTAACTATCTATGTAACTATCCATCTAATACGCAACGAGACGTTGTCGTTGCGGTGCAGCAGCACGCTGCAATTATTATTAAATAAATAACTTGTGTACCTACATTAAGCTACTTATGTAACTATCAATATAACTATCTATGTAACTATGCACGTAACTATATATGTAACTATCCATCTATGTAACTATGCATGTAACTATTCATCTATGTAACTATGCGTGTAACTATCCATGTAACTATGTATGTAACTATCCATGTATGTAACTATGCATGTAACTATCCATGTAACTATGCACGTAACTATCCATGTAACTATTCATCTATGTAACTATCCATGTAACTATACATGTAACTATTCATCTATGTAACTATCCATGTAACTATGCATGTAACTATTCATCTATGTAACTATGCATGTAACTATTCATCTATGTAACTATGCGTGTAACTATCCATGTAACTATGTATGTAACTATCCATGTATGTAACTATGCATGTAACTATCCATGTAACTATGCACGTAACTATCCATATAACTATTCATCTATGTAACTATCCATGTAACTATTCATCTATGTAACTATCCATGTAACTATGCATGTAACTATTCATCTATGTAACTATCCATCTATGTAACTATCCATGTAACTATCAATCTATGTAGCTATCATGTAACTATCATCTATGTAACTATCCATGTAACTATGCATCTATGTAACTATCCATATAACTATGCATCTATGTAATTATCCATGTAACTATCCATGTAATTATGCATGTAACTATCCATCTATGTAACTATCTATGTAATTATGCATGTAAATAACTATCCATGTAACTACAGTTTGATAGTTACATGGGTAGTTACATACATGTTACACTTGTGTAACGATATTAACCTGTCTATGTAACTATCAATGTAACTATCCATATCCATATCCATGTAACTATCTATGTAACTATCCATATAACTACAGATCGATAGTTACCTGGGTAGTTACATATATACATGTTACACTTGTGTAACTACATTATTCTGTCTATGTAATTATCCATGTAACTATCTATGTAACTATCCATGTAACTACAGATTGATAGTTACCTAGGTAGTTACATACATGCTACACTTGTGTAACTACATTATCCTGCCTATGTAACTATCCATATAACTATGCATGTAATTATCTATGTAACTATCAATGTAACTATGTCTGTAACTATGCGTGTAACTATCCATGTAACTACAGATTGATAGTTACTTAGGTAGTTACATGCATGTAACTATGCGTGTAACTATCTATCTATGTAATTATCCATGTAACTATGCATGTAACTATGCATGTAACTATCCTTGTAACTATGCATGTAACTATCCATGTAACTACAGTTTGATAGTTACTTGGGTAGTTACATACTTGCTACACTTGTGTAACGACATTAATCTGTCTATATAACTATCCATGTAACTATCATTTATTACTTCTAAATGTACCATTTTATCATTGGCCCATATATAAACTCCAGTACTTCTTTTGTTAGTCATTTCTTAACCTCATGGTCCCCAGTTCTGAAACCCGAAAGATCGTTTTATTGACTCATACGTTGAAGGGGCATATTTTCCCCACTCATTTACGCAGGTGGGCTGATCATAGCTACTGGAAGTCCCCATGAGGAAACTCATCTACACAAAATGTATATGTTCTAATAATCTCATTCTCTATCTAGAAATCTCCATTCTCACCATTCTTACATTTCCTCACAATGCATTATGTATGCAATCAAATATCGATGCGCGTAATATAATATTAAACAACATGCTTTTTATTGAAAGCAGTTACATCGATCAAATAAATCAACGATATCACATACTTTATCGAAAATAATAACAACCAAGAGTTATATCAATCAATGCCACACAATGCACCGATTTCAATAATAACCTAATTATCAATTTAAAGAAAGGTTCCCTGAGAGACCCTACCTAGAATTCAAGCGCTAGTTCTTGACGCTAAACGAAATTAGTAATTCGACGACATGCTTCTGAAATTTTTATCCTTCTGCTTCTGAGATTGTCGTTAGTCATTTGGTCTTTGCATTGAATCATTTGAACAAAGTTAGCGAATAATTCCAAATCAAAATGATCAATTAACTTAGTCCAAAATAGAAAATGATCATAGTCCTCACAATTACTAAGGACACCTATCTTGCTCAACTTAGATTCTCCCTAGGCATCACCTATCCATTTCTGGTTGTCAGCTACACTTTTCCATCTCTATAACAATCATACTTCAAAGCTTTACTCCTTCATAATTAGTAAACTAACAATGTCAGCAACTACATGAAACTTCCGCCACCCAAAATAGTAACTTCATAGTGGTCACCCATTGCCGGAATCCCAACTGCTTTCAATTCTCCAATTCATCTAATTCCAACATATATAACAATCACAAACATGTTTTGAGATTCATAACTACTGGAAATCACTAAACAAAGATTGAAACACCACTATTACCACCATTGCCAACACCAAACATAGTAAACCCAAACTAACCTGCAACTCAGCTCTCTACCTCTAATTCTACAATTTCTATAATTCCAGACAACATACTAATCATCAATCCAACTCCAACATACAAATTCAAAACCAGAAAACAATAGAAACACATCCACCACCGTCGTGCACAGCAGCACACACGGCGGTCCTCTTCTGCCAAAACCCAACTTCTTCAACACCCAACCAATCTCAATTCCAATTGTAGAAACATGTAAAGCTCATCGAATAGACCAACTTTAATACCAGTGTCGAAATAGAAACTCGTCGGAATCCGTCAAACTCTCGTCGAAAAATCCTAGAACTTCTTCTCTTCGATTCTCCCTCCTCTGAGCTTCTCTTCAAAAAATAAGGTCATAGAGATGTTCTCCAGATTGAGGCGAAGCTACCACCACCATTCACGTCCGCTGCCGTGGCCAGATTTGTAAACTCGCCGGTGAACCCAGAAAACACTTCTCTCCTCCGATTCTCTTTCAGCATCGCTCCTCCATGAAATCTGATACAACAGAGATGTCAGGGACGGCGAGAGGAAGACGTGAACACCAGCCTTGAGCCGGGAGGCGCCGGACGACGGAGGATCAATTCGCACCACCCCGCTGCAAAACGTTGACGTCTCGACGTGGTCGGTCTGGAATGTGTATTTTTTGGAGTGTGAGATATGATCATGGTTAACGTGTTGTTATTTCTGTCAGTGACATGACATGTAATTTTTAAAAACTTTATGGGCAACAGTTTAAAGAATTTGAATGGGTGTATTGTTTTATTATCAAGGAACATTTGTTAACATTTTTATCATTTATTACTTCTAAATGTACCATTTTATCATTAGCCCTTTATTTTATTTACAAACTTATCATTTGAATTTGATTAATGATTGGTTATCACCATATAAGGGATGTGTTAATAACAAAAATGATGTGTTAATAGCACCACCCTTCCTAAATTAATTTGTAGGGATTCCTAAAATTTGTGCACGAGTTCCCTATGTTTGTAGGGATTCTTCAGATTGACAGGATCCCCAAATTTGTAGAGGTTCCTCAATTTTGTAGAATTCTCTAATATTTGAGCACCAAATATATATGGAAAGAAACGTTAGATACATTCTTTCTTTGATTTGATAGGTCATTATCAAGATTTTCTCAATCAATACCTTTATTTTTAGGTATTAAGTAATGGGATCCCCTTGCATGCCTTGGGGTATCTATACCTCGCTTAGGTGGCAATAACTCTGTTAGCTGACTCAGTAACCCCGTTAGCTAACTCCGTTAACGTCTCTTATACTTTGTTAAAGTTAATCCTAAAACCTTTTTAAGATCTCGAATCAATACCTCCCTCTCGACTAACCACAATTCTCTCTCACTCTCCTTCACGAAGTCATCCAAGCCACTGAAGTGAACCGGTCGCCGTACCGATCGGATCGGTACTAACTGAGTCCTGAGTTGCAGCCTCTGCTGCCTATAGCCTGGATTTTCCGTCACCGATGACGTCTTCTAACGACAAAGAGAGCACGAGACAGCGTTTTACTCGCCGCAGTGCTCTTTGCGTGCACCGGTAGCGCACCTCCCTAACCTGCTCACCCCTCCTTCTTTCCATACAGAGCAGCCGAGACCCACTCGGACCTCCAACAATGAACCATTCCTGGAGAAGAACCGATCCCAAGGAGGCGAGTCTCTGACGTCGGCGAGGAGGAGTGGACGAAGCGATTCCTTTTGTCTCTTGTATTGCAACTCCCAGTCTGATTTGGAAGCTAATCTCTTCAAGGTAAATATCAAAGTTAATCACTTATGTTCTATTTCATCATCTACGAAACCATTATCATGGAAATTGTTTCTTTTGTATATATATATTTTTTTGGGTATTAGGTTTTGTGATTGTTGCTGCTCAATTCGGGTTTTGTGAATCTGTTTGTGGGTATTGGTTTTATTTTTTTTTTCTTTTCCTGGACGTTTGGGTTTGTTGTAAATAAATTGTTCAGGGATGTTGCCAGTGACAGGCTTGTATATCTTGAGTCTATTGTTTTGGATTTTATTGCAAGCACATCAATTGCACAGCGTAAGTCCTTGAAGAACGTTGTTTCTAAAAGGGCCTTGTTAGTATGGAAACCTGAATTTACTCATTCTCTTTAATGTTGTTTGTATAGAAGCTATATGCATTATGTGTGTATTTATATCTTAAGTAATTTAATAAGGGTTCTAACTGTGAACTAATGCAGCCCACTTTGAAAATCTTCTGATGAGAGCTCAAAGGATTCTGTTTTGGTGATAATTCATCCAACGAGTTCATCTGCATGCAAAGATAGAAGCAATTGATCACTTGAAAGAGTTCTTTAGAGAAAGTTTGATTGCAACATGCAAGGACTTGTGGATTGTGTAAAATGTACTCAGTCACTTGGGTCAGCAGCTCATACATATATAGCTGTATATGTACATCTCAAGAGAGGTGGTGTGTAGGGGTGAGGCGTGGGAAGGGAAGATTCATGTGTCAGCAGCTATTGGGGTGTTGGTTCCTCATTAACATAGAGCATTTTGTTCTCATTAAAAATATGAAGTTCTGGTTTACCTACCATATTGTACATCGGTCTTTTTGCTACATAACCAATAATGAATGAAATCTGGGTATATTTGTTATTTCGTGAGCAGTGAAGATTTTCTTGTTGCTATGCACCACATGTTTGATGATATGTGTTGTATAAACATAGATGTGATAGTTTTGCATGAACCATTAACTCATACTACGCGTAGACCAACTCTAAAGTATACAAAATTCACAAACACTTGAAGAATTATTGAGAAGTCTACCTGTTTACGAAGCCTGGTCTGCTTATTTACGAGAAATGGTCTACTTTTTTGTGAGACAAAATGGTCTACCTGTTTACGAACAACAACCTACTTGTTTTGTAAACATGGTGTACTAGGTTTTCGAATCATTGACTCATACTACGAGTAGACCAACTCTAAAGTGCGCAGAATTCATAGACACTTGAAGAATTTTTTAGAGGTCTACCTGTTTACGAAGCCTGGTCTGCTTATTTACGAGCAAGGGTCTACTTTTTTTGTGAGAAAAAATGGTCTACCTGTTTACGAACAACAACCTACCTGTTTTGTGAACATAGTGTACTAGGTTTTCGAATCATTAACTCACACTACAAGTAGACCAACTCTAAAGTGTGCAGAATTCACAGACTTGAAGAATTCTTGAGAGGTCTATCTGTTAACGAAGTCTGGTCTACTTATTTACGAGCAGGGGTCTACCTTTTTTGTGAGACAAAATGGTCTACCTGTTTACGAACAACAACCTACTTATTTTGTGAAGATGGTGTACTAGGTTTTTGAATCATTGACTCACACTACGAGTAGACCAACTCTAAAGTGTGTAGAATTCATAGACACTTGAAGAATTTTTGAGAGGTCTACCTGTTTACGAAGCCTGGTCTGCTTATTTACGCGCAAGGGTCTACTTTTTTTGTGAGACAAAATGGTCTACCTATTTATGAACAACAACCTACCTATTTTGTGAAGATGGTGTACTAGGTTTTCGAATCATTGACTCACACTACGAGTAGACCAACTCTAAAGTGTGCAGAATTCACAGACACTTGAAAAATTCTTGAGATGTCTACTTGTTTACAAAGCCTGGTCTGCTTATTTACGAGCAAGGGTCTACTTTTTTTGTGAGACAAAATGGTCTACCTGTTTACGAACAACAACCTACCTGTTTTGTGAACATAGTGTACTAGGTTTTCGAATCATTGACTCACACTATGAGTAGACCAACTTTAAAGTGTGCAGAATTTATAGACACTTGAAGAATTTTTTAGAGGTCTACCTGTTTACGAAGCCTGGTCTGCTTATTTACGAGCAAGGGTCTACTTTTTTTGTGAGACAAAATGGTCTACCTGTTTACGAACAACAACCTACCTGTTTTGTGAACATAGTGTACTAGGTTTTCGAATCATTGACTCACACTACGAGTAGACCAACTCTAAAGTGTCCAAAATTCATAGACACTTGAAGAATTCTTGAGAGGTCTACCTGTTTACGAAGCCTAGTTTGCTTATTTACGAGTAAAGATGGGGTTCCCCCATACATGTTAAAAGTCCCCCCCTCACCCTCAGGGGAATCTCCCTTCAGTCTCATGTCTTCCGACTGGGAAGTCTGCACAAAAAATAACCCGGGCATCTTTCATAATCAAACATGTCTAACACAATGAGAATTGAAGCTATGAACTTATGAACTTTGGGTATTCTTCAAACTACCTTCAAATCTGATGATCCACCACGACTGTTGCAATTCGTATCACTGCTGTCCCCGTTCACCCTGTTCGGTCATTTACACATGGTTAAAGGCAATTAATAACAGCATAAAAACCCACCGCTTACAAATATGTTTGCTTCCTTAACTAGGCTGAAACAAAATTAAACAACTTACGTCGGGCTTTCACGCCGCGTTCGTGAGATCTTGCCATCTCCATACATCATCTTACTGTCATGACGTCTCTTCAAGGCCATCAGCTGCAATGAATTCATCTCTGAAGAAATAAAAACAAAATTAGTCAAAATCCCAAGTATCCCTGTTGGTTCTACCTATTTGATTGGTATACATGAGTAGCTAATCAGAAATTTTCAAAAAGCTAAAAATGGCTTCAACTCGTTGATCAGCATATGAGAAACTAATAGTAACCCATTAACCAAAAAACCACCCTAGTTTTGTAAAATCACAGTTAACAACATGCTGTTCACACACACCAATTTCTTCAGTCTTTAAAACATCAACCCAGAAAACAAAATGTCAAAACAAACTCAAAAACCAGATATATTAATACACAACAAAAGCAATACCGAATAAAAATGGCCATGTCAAAAAGGTGAGCAAGCTTTCACATACAGTACCAGAGAGAGATATATGATAAGAAGTTGAGTAAGGCCTTTCTAACATAACATGATGGGTAAAAGAGAGAAAAAGCGATATAGCAGAACATCTTTCCTCTGTGCATCCATATTCACAAGCATGAATGAATGATTGGATGATTCAGTTGTATGTTGATTAAAAAAAAAATATTCCAACAGACATGCTCAAGGAAAAACACTCCTCCCTTATTCTTAACCCGTCTATATTATACTTGTTTACATACGTACGGATCGATTTTTGTTCCTTAACCTATTCTCTTAAATGGCTAGCTTTCTGGCATGTTTATTGGCATTTGAAATGAATATACATATATATAGCTATGCAACGTATATAGAGAAGTAGCTATGTCGTGCCTCACATCCCATTGATAGTTTTATTTTACTGCATTAAATCCTGGTTTAAGAAGCACTCCATCAAATCTTTCTCAAAGAAATGTTGATCAGCAACTCTTCACACATGACTTAAAGGGAAATTCTGAGTCTCATTTGCTAAAAACTAGATTAGCACTAGTATACTAAGTACAATCATTCCCAGCCCGGGATCAGTGATCCTATAACTTCTAAGAAGTGACGGAGGAGGTGCTTACGTCTCAACTTTTGGGCTAACATCTATTATTGTTAGCCCGGAAGCTGTTCATTCACTACTGACCCACCCATTAACTTCAAGTAGCTGAATCACTTGTGAAGCGATGTAGAGAAGGTGACATGGTCTTTGCTCAGATCCAACTGGTACACAGTGGTACAGCAGCAGTAGCAGGATCTGCGAATAGGGGTGTGAAGTTGAAAGATAGGGAGCTATTTTTTGTATTTTTTGGTGGGACTGGAAAGCTAGGGAGTTCACCTCAAAATCTGATTGCAGGAGATATATTTGAATATGGGAATTCCCTAATATGGCACTTTACATAGACAAATGCATACAAATAGCACTCCTGTCATGAAAATATCAAATGCACATAGCACTTCCACTATGAGATGCCATTTCTGAAATAGGGCACTTTTTTATATTCATTTTTGGTATGTCCAAACTATATTAGATCCTATCCAAATTGAGGGGTACCATGTTAATCCAAATGATTAACAGACAATGGCAACCAAACATAATGAAGAATGATAATTAACTTTTTCAAATTAAAAAGTCGCAGAAATAGAACTTATTATCAAACATCTTAGTAATGGAAACAATTATATACATGCCATTTATGTTAAGTTTAAAACAAAGGTAAAGTTTTTGTCAAACCCCATTATGTTTTGTTACATTTGGAGATTTGGTTACAGTAAATGACACTATTGGTCATTACTATTTTGCATGCATGCAACTTTGATTATATGTCTGTGTCATAGGATACAAACAACTACACAATTGCATCAGTCGTGTTGGATAACTATATACCTATAAGCTTATAAGGAGTGCCTCTGCCTTGGACCCTAAAGCAACTTAATGATTTTCATCTTAGAGGTATAAGCCAACAAGGAGAGCAGCTTGTCGTAACATAATATAAAGCAGACTGGCAGTAAGTTGAACATAAGAAACAACATTTGACAAATTCCAACAAAAGCAAGAATGGGTCTCCTAATTTTGTGTTTTCCCATTTACATAGATATTTGTAAATTTATTATGTGGAGAAGAAAGGGACTATGAACATATATAGAAAAATAAATTCAAGAACAAGCACCCCATGTTCAATGATACTTGACAAACAGTGGCAACAAACATAGAATATATATATATATATAAATATATATATATATATATATATATATATATAGTTTTACAATCTAACAAAGTAACAGTGCCGAGAAATCTAAAATGTCAGTATATTTTTTATGCAAGTTGTTGTAGTCTTAGACAAATCTTAAGATGTTTTGAAGTTCAGAACTCAAATTTGAAATATTACAATGGATATTTCTAGTGAGTAAAGGAACTTTATAAGGTTTCATTCAACTAAAACTTTGGAACAAATAAAATTAAAATCACAAATTGGGTATACATGAGCTTCAAAATTATCCAGACAATCCCTGATGCTAAGTCATCATGTAACTTTGGCTCTGCAACTATCGTTTTGTGGTTTTGATTAAAGCTTTATTCACATTCGAAAACAAAGTACAAAAGAGAGGAACAAATGCTCCCACCTTTTTCATCCGCGCTTAGGAAAGGATGCAACAATTACAAAACGACCGTTACAACTAATCGTAACTCCTATTTGCAAGACTTGTAAACCATAATGCAAATAGGAGTTAGAGGTGAATTGTAAATACTAAATAGCAAATAAAAATGTAAATTCAAGATCAAACAGATAAACATACAGTACAAAGTAATGAAATTCATCAGACAAAGCATAAAATTGTAGTAGAAAGAGGCTATTCTATTGAGCTACATAGAAGATGCAGGAATAGACAAAGCATTATTGAACCTAGCTAATATCGACAATCTTGCTCCCTACATTGTCTATCGATTATGAGAAGTTCAGGCAAGTTCGTGTTTTCAACAAGTTAGAGTATGAGAAACCACTACTGTATCCATAACAACAATTATGGATAAACGAATACGACCCACATCTGTAAACACAAATACGACCCACTGAAAAACAATTCAACGAGATCAGCGATGGTTGAAGACGGTCGGAGGCCGTCGAAATCTATCACTGGAAATTATACCAGAGCAAGTAAGAAACTATATGGACAAACCCGATAACGTTCAGAAGATACCTTTGCACGCGATTGGGTCATTGGGAGATCGATCCGAGCGAAGTCGACAACCCGTTTCTAGCTCTACGTAAACCGATCTGCGAATTCGATCTGTGGATCCAGGTTGCTGAGGGAAACAAAACTAGAGTCCCTTGACAAACAAAACCGATCTGCTAATTAAACCCCACACCGATCTGCGAATTAAACCCCCTTGACAAACAAAACCGATCTGCGAGTTAAACCCCACACGACGCCAAAAAAAAAAAAAAAAAACCTGCTCTGTTCCCCACGAGACGCGCGCTTGGCACTGCATCAAGTTCAGTTTACTTTCACCGTTTGACGTTGTCAAACGACAGCTGCAGTACTCAGTACACTGCGTATACAGCAGCCGTTCCCTTAAAAGACACAAGTCTCCGCAACCTGAAACAAGATGTGGGCTTGTTCAGTTATGAAAAAATAAAGAGGAATTGATTGATTGAGATGTGAGCTTGCTCCGCACGTGAAGGCAATCATTCATTGATAAAATGATTTCTTTACAAGTATCATGTGGACATGGCGGAGTTAATGGCAATATATACATGTGAAGTCTTGTTAAAATATACATGTATACGAGAAGCATCAGTGGTGCTGGTACCTCTCAGACTTGACTTCTTTCACACACACAAAAAAGGAGAACTCAGTCAACTCACCACTCACAGAAAGATAGCATTGTGCCTTATCAGAAAGGTTTCTTCTGCTGTCGATGGGGTGGCCAAACCCAAAGCTCTCTGTAACCTGCAATGCAAATAAAATAAACAAGGAGGGGATCAGTGATCTAGGCGGTTTTGCAAACCTGAGTAGTCGAGTCGATGATCAAAACAAAAACAAACAGGAGAGAGAAGAAAAAGAAGAGTGTACTGCTTAGACCTCACAAGACGGCGACGGCTGAAGAGCTTGAAGTGAAGAATGCTTCAAATGAAACCCTTAATTTATATTGGAGTCGTAGGGTCTGCTGCACTGGTAATTTCTTAGTTGAGATTAGAAAATTATGAAGGGAATAAAAAATTTCTCTTCGTATGACGTCAAATTACTTAAGGAAAAGACTTAGGTGTCTTGAGGTATTCATACCTTGCAAGATGTCATTATAACAGCTTAAAAAACTTAACACATTTTTGTAATTGTCTTAACGGATTTTTGTAACTATTCTAACGGATTTTGTAACTGTTAAAAAAAAAAAAACTCTCTCTCCCCCCCCCCCTCTTCTTCTTCTTATTCTTCAACCTCTTGTAGTATGAAAAAAATTCATAAACCCAAGAATCACACAATGAATTAGCCCAAAACAAACAACAACACCCAGAAATCGAATTCCTTTGATACCCCCAAATTTCTTGGTTAAGAGTGGTTCATTGATCTCCATCCCAAAATTCCCAATTACCATAAATCTCAATATTATTGTATCATCAAGGATAGCCACCCCACCATTATGATCAATGAAAGATTTCATTGATGGTAAGTCAACAACTCCCAGACCTCGATTACAGAGTTCAAATTCCACTCCAAATCGTGGTCTCACTAGGTGATACTCTCAAGAACAACTGCCCAGAATGTCTACTTTTATATGAGCAAGTGTCTCGTGAAAATAGTAGACTTAGCATACAAAAAATGAGGAGAGCGAAACAAGAGAGAGAAAATTATCTCTGAAATTCAAGGAATGAGCTGATGGGTCAGCTATATATAGGGGTAATAACCGACAATGAAGGGCCAGTCTAAGGATTTCGGTCAATGACAAAGTCACATGTGTCAACATGTAAGAGATTGCTTCGTGAAACATGTCACAGGCAAGAGATGACTATTCAACTTGCACCCACGTGGGGGAGCAGCTGACTTTGTCTTCAGCAATGAATGAAGTCCATCAATAGAAACTCGCCACATGATGGTCCGATCCAAAAGTCATCCCTATCTTCAAAAAATCATAAAAAATAGTTCGAGAATCCGAAAAATTCACCGAAAAATACGGCGAACACGTGGAGACATCTGGTTTCTAATTCTAAAAAGAAAAACACATTTTAAGAAATTTCAAAATTCAGGATGTTACAAGTCACCTCTAGTGTATATAGGGTTTATGATGATTGAGCATAGTCACCCTAATTCCTTTTGGCATATGGTTAACGGTTTCTGATGATCGAGTATAAATAACCTCTAATGTATATATACTTTAAGGTTTATGATGATCAAGTAATAGTCACCTCTAGTGTATGCATGGTTCAAGGTTTGTGATGATCGATCAATAGTCGATCACCTCCAGTGTATACTTGATATATAATAATCAAGCACTAGTCACCTTTGATGTATATAAGGTTTATAATGATCAACCATTAATATCAAGTATTGTCTTAACGTTGGCATGGTTACGGTTTATGATGATCGAGTACAAATCACCTCTCATGTATATATAGTTTAGAGTTTATGATGATCTAGCAATAGTCACATCTCACATCTAGTGTATACATGGTTCAAGGTTTGTGATGATGGATCAATTATATGAGAATCGAAATTAAAGTTCTATGATCGCATCTACAATCAATTTTCATAAAAGAGAACCCTAAACTCTAAACCCTAAACCGTAGGGACAAACACGTCATTTCGCAGCATAAGTATGAAACTATGTATATAAAGGAAATGGAACCCTAGCCGCACTTTCCTCTCTTTCCCTTGCGCGTTCCTCTCTGCCTCTCTCTCTGTCTCTCTCTCTCTCTCTCTCTCTCTTTGTGTGTACCACCGTTTAGCTCGTCACCCTCTCCTCTACCTCCTCCTAATCACTGATTGACATGCATCCACCGCCTTCTCAAGATTGAAATCCAAACCCTAAATCCCCAAATCCAATTTCCGACCGAATCTCTCCCTCTCTGGCGAACTCGTGCTCCGTGAAGGTAAACCCATCATTTCTCTCTCGTTTTCACTCCTCCTTGAGCTTTGATTTCCCTAAATACAGCCTTAATCTAATTTTCTTTTCTTTTGTATTTCTGGGTTTTGGTCAAAGTTTTCCGGTAACCTCGTCGACTTCTAGGGAGTCCTATCGTGTTCTAATGGAGCCGAAGTACGTTTAAGTGGCGTTGTGGAAGCAGCTGGTGGTTCTGGGTTGAGGCAGTGGCTTTCTAGCGAGGGGAGGATCCATGTTCTTATGTTGATTCTCCGATTTGGTCTTGGTTAAGCAAGGAGGAGGTTCAAACTTTGTCTGGTTCATTGATTTGGAGAAACAGATGGTAAGTCTCGACCTCTTTTGTTGTTGTGGAATTACTATGTTGGTTGTTCTGCGTTGAGTTGTTGAATTGTTGGTTTTGGATTTCACGTTGGTACCATGGCGGATTTGGAATTGAAGCAGCGAAGCAAAGCTACTGTGTTGGTTCATAAGGGTAAGAATTTCCCTTGTTTTGTTGCAATGTTGTTGTTTTTTGGTTTTGTTATTGATGCCTGATTTGAGTGAGTGTTTTGGTTGCTTGTATAGTTGTATGTCGAGAACTTGGTGTTTTGAAGAATACGGGGAGGTTATGGCCCATGTGCTCTTGCCATTTCCTTACCTTTGTCTTGTGTGCTACGAGTTTAGGACTCCTTTATTCCATGATTGCCTCAACAATCAATGAGTTATTCTTGTTTTTATGTATCAACTTGTTTCTGGTATGCCTTCCTAATTCTCACAGCGATAATTGTGATGTTTCAACATTAGTCTCTGAGTTATAAAATTCATATTATAAGTTGAGTACTTATACAATTTTAATAGTCCTGAATAACTGCTTTTGTGTTAGAGGTTATTCATATATAGTTATTTACAGCTATGAAATGTGATGCTTGTAGTTGCAAAGCAAGTTCCAAGACTTTCATGGAAATTATAATAATATAGATTAGGAATTTAAGTGCTATGAGGACAGAAGCAGGTGCTTTCAATTGCTATCATAAAGAGCATCCTACTCAAACTAAACACTACTGACTTGATAGATTTGTTGTAGGTCGCTAACTTGTCATGTATTTTACTTTCTTAATACAAAATGAAATAGTGATATATATGGTTTTAGGTTTTAGCTAGCCATAGATCACTTTCTTTTCTGTACAGTCTTTAATGTCAAGTTACACTGCATATTGAGGTTGATGCATGCATCTTAATTGTTAAAAATTTCGCTTTTCCGTTTAAATTGATATAAGTTATGTTAAGCTTATATGTGATTGTTTCAACTGTGTGCAGGGTGTACCATGGCACAGTTGAACCCAAGATATATGAACGAAAACTACTGTCAAATGCTCATGGATGAGTTTGAAGGTGAAAAAGAGTTGAGGAAGAGCATTGTGGAACATATAAATATGATCAAGATACTATGCTCTTTTTTTTGGGGTCATAATAGAAGTGCTAGGTTTAGAGTTTAAACTTTTGCAACTGAGGGATACAATGTATTTTGATGGATATTGATGCAATGAAAAGTTTGATGGTTCATTAGGTAACAATCTCAAGAACAACTCTTCAGAATGTTTATTTCTATATGACCAAGCGTGTCATGAACATGGTGCACATTAAACTGGGACTTTGAGTAGACTTGCATATAAGAGTAGTAATACTCTAAAAAACAACCCTCTCAAATGTGTTCTTTTCATATGGAAGACGGTGACTTATGCATGCCGAAGTCTACTTGTACATGAGAAACGCTAAGACAATTAGTAGACAATTGTCAACGTAAAGTTAGACCTAGTTTATGAGACGCTAAGACAATTAATAGACAATTGTCAACAGCACAAACGCTTCTTTCATTCTGCAGCTTCACATTTGGCTGTTGAACAATCAATGTCGACTTCACTACCACAGCACCTCACTCCCATTGAACGGCCTAAGTCTTTCTCAGTAATAGACATGTGCCGTCTGTGTATCTGAATTGTCTGGTTCTTGACATCAAAATTATTCAACAACATTTCACATAATGAAAGGTTTAGCTCCCCGCAGCGGAAGTTATGAACAGGTCCAAATCCCATTTCACTGATAAGAATTATCCTTTCATTGGAAATTCTTGATACAACCCGTTTAAACTCTTTCGGGTTACATCCTGTAACGATGGTGAGTTTTGCGTTGTTTTCTCTGGCCACCATGTTCTGCCCCTCTACACCTGACTATGTAGATCCAAGATTTTTGATACCGTTGAGAAACCCTCATGCCATAAGGTCCCATAACTTGGGTCAGTTTGCTTATACAAAGTTGGTTGAGGGAGTTGCCTCGTATCAGAGTGGCAATCCCAGTCCTAATCTGGGGTGCCTTGTTTTCCTCCAGGTTTTCTATCTTAGTGTACTGGGTGAAAGGATGCTTATTGTTCCAAGGTGTTCTCTTCCAGTTATGGCATGGGGGGTGAAGGAGTCTAACAGGGTGTTTGAAAGGGTGAAGGAGTTGGGGGGTTTTAACGCAAGACAAGGTGTATGGGTTACAAAGAGGTTTGCAAGTTTTGGAGCAAGCGAGTACTCCGGTTCGCGAGACAAGAGCACTAGATTGAAAACAAACTTGTTTGATGACACTTCTAATTTGAAGAAGGAGCTGGCGGTTGTAGAAGATGAAATTGGTTCCCTAGAATCAATTTTTAGTAGCTTGCGTCCGGATATTGTAGAGCTGAGAAGGGTAATAACTTCGTTACACATGGTGGTTGTTAAGCGGGAAGCTGAACCTCCGAATAGTGTTGTGAAGGAGCCATTAGAGAAGACAACCAGAGAAGTGATTGCGCAAATGAGGCAAGGGAAACCAAGAGGGATGATGTTTGGCAGTGTGGCAAATATATCCCCTAAAGAAGGAGAGTTGCTGAGGTATTTATTCAGTCAGAAAGGAAGTGCTGAGGACATCATTGGAAGGTATGATATATTGTTTTTCTGGTTTTGTCTCCATTCTACCATGGAGGTGTGTAATAGATTTAGCTATACGTGTGAGTCACCGCACTGAAAACCGATAACGGGTCGATTAATGATTATTTGTTTTTGTTTCCAAACCCTATGTATCAGCGACGAAGTTGGGAGATACATGGAGGTGACTGTATCTCGTTACCACCTGAATTGTCTAATTCCTAAACGGTGTCTAAATAGCGAGGTATGAGAATTGTACATAGAAATATTATGCAGGATGTCTTTGTTTGAGTAGGGTTAGTGTGTAATGATTTGTGAACCGTTGAACTGACATGGAATTTTATTACTTTCAGGTAATAAACATAATGGGTGCATATATTTTTGGAAATTCAACTGTTGACTGGTTCCTCCCTACATATTTTTCGGTAAGTGTTTTTTGTTTGCAAGATTACCTATGTGTGTAGACGGGAGTGTATACCATGTGTACTTGCGTTTGATATTGAAGGAACGAGCAAAGGAGGGGGCCTGTTATGCAGTGTGGGAAGCACACTTATCAGCAACCATTACCTTATGCGGCCTACGTAAATTTTTTGGCCGACTTGTGAAAAGCGAAAAGGTGAATAAAATTAATTCACCGGTATGTGGATAGTGTGTTGACATACATGGACTAAATACCTGATTAACTTGATGCAGATATTCATACCGATTCTGGACACTGTAGCTAAACACTGGATTCTTGCCGTTGTGAAGGTATCTTATGGTGATTGTGAGATATGGGACAGCAATCCTGAGGTGGGATCGGAGCAGCGCCGCAAGGACTATGTCATAGCTGCCGTAAGTTTTATAACGTTGAACTCCTGTTTTTGTTGAGATAGGTTGAAGTATTCAGCCACTCTTTCAGAAGTATGCATAAATTTCTGTTTCCAATTCTTACAATACTTTATTAATGCAATGGCCTTCAATCCTTTATTTGTACGTTGACCAGATAGATCTCCTCCTGTCCGTATTTGCCGCTGAACTTAGAGAGTCCCCTTGGGTGTGTTCGGAAGCGGCTTCATTCACCTTTTTCTACCCAGCCTACTGCGCAATTCAGGTCAACGACTTTGACTCTGGTATATGCGTCATCAGGAATATGCAGTTCTACGATCAGCGTTGGCACGAAGGGGTGAGTTACTAAACATGAACTATTTGAATAGCTACTCCAGCAACCATCTAATATCCTTAGAGAGAGAGACCATATAATACCTGGTATCTTGGTATTTGATTTATAATACTTCTAATTACCATGGAGGAGTATTTGTTTACACCCACTCTCTACTTACCATATATTATGTACCACAAATCTGTTGATTACTTGTACTCAGTTAGTACTATCATGGTTATACAATCTGGTGTGTTGGTTATCTATTTAAATAGCTACAACAGCAGGTTAAATTTGTCATCTTACCCATTGTTTGCATTGTTATATGTATTGTAGTTCAATTCTGGTGATCAGAGAATGAGGATTGCCCTTGAAATAGTAAACAGCCCGCTGAATGAGTGTCGCGATGCTGTATGGGAGTCTGTATACCAAGAGCAGAAAAACATCAGCAATTCACAGGATCATCCAGGATCCGATACCACTGATCCTCTACTCATCAAAGCCGGTATGAAGTTGAAGCCCCGTGTTCCTCGTAGATGAATTTACCAGGTGTCTGCGTTGTGAATTTTGAAATGGCTGGGAATCTGTATTTTGATGACATAACAACTACAGTTGGCTTCTAGTTGTGCATGTATTGTATTAATTCTGGCAACATAAAGTAGGTGGTCTTAAGAACGAATTGAAGTGGCAGGACCATTGTGAGAACATTGTTTACATGGTTGCCGTTGTATCGGCTTAATTAGTTTCATCTGGCTCACGAATTAGAGGATTCTCTTTACCACCTTATCCTTATGCACAGATAGTTGAGATGGTTGAAGGAAGCTTAAGCTACCAGTATCCTTTCTAGGAAGTGGCAGCATACTTGAGATGGAGTGGTCCTGTTGCCTAGATCATTAACAATGATTTCTATGTGATCATGCTGCCATACACCAACACACTAATGCCATACAACAGTTCATACGCACGAAACTGCCATACACCAACACACTAATATTTTCGGTATTCATAGTGTCAAGCAAACAATTTGACATCTAACCAAAACAATAAGCTCTGAGAGAGAGAGAGAGAGGCTGCAAGTCCATACGGAAATCTGAACACAGAGATCATTTTGAACTTTAAGAATTAGGAAAATTTCGTAGTACATCAGACCATCACAAAATCTACATCATGCCTCTCACCTCCTGGAAATAAATTGATTAGGGGATAACAGGGAAAAAATTTGAACTCCCAAAAGAAAATAACACAACAAACAACCACAAGATGCTGCAACTGTTTTCTTTTAATAATGGGAAGACAAAAGTACAACTCCAAATAAGAGAAGTCAACAAAATAAAAAATCTAGAACATAACTACTCATAGAACTAGCCATCTGAAAAACTAAATTCCGCAGTTAGAACTATGACGCCTAGAACACGCCTAGAACTATGGTCAAAAACAAAATATGCTGCTTCTTAGATCACATTAAACCACGACAAAGCATTGCATTGCTTTGTTCAGTACCTGAAATTACACAAAGCAAGGGGTTATGAGTTATGATATGGTATGAGAACAAAATAATTTAACAAGAACGCAGTTTCAGGACAGAGTGCTTCACTTCAGAAAATCACCAGAAATCACCTACCCTATCAAATAATACCAAACTGTCCAGATCATGAGTTCACGTATAGAAGAACAAGAATGTAAAGTTTCAGACCATATGGACTTCTAAATCCGCATCAAATGCGGACTAAAACAGCTGCACCCATAACATTAATACAGTTTCAGCAGATAGCATTTACCTCTACAACATCACCATACTTCATATATCTTATGAAATGACAACAAAATTTGCACACTAAAACTACACGTGCGGGAAGAATCATACTACAAGGTTTCCAGCCAAACAGAGTTCTTAATCCTAAACAAAATCAAACTCAAACAGCTTAGACAATGTACTGTGCACAAACTAAAACTTTCATAACTTCCTAGTAACACTTGTCGGACACATAGTAAATTGTTTGTCTGTATTACCACATTCTCCCCAATTACCAAATAATGTTCACACTTAATCAATAACTTACAATCTAACTGCGACCATAATTATGGATAAAATGAACATACCTTACACAGTTCAGTCAGCACCTGCCACCAACAAAAAACCTAGGATCTGCTTCACCGACCGACCTGGGAGTTGAGGTCAGGGACGTCTACGTTTTCATTCATTTTGTTTCAACTTCGAATGGTGGCTGCATATATGTTGGGACTGCCGAGGGGGCTGCACTTTCAAGGATTTCCTCATTCAACTCAACCACGCCTACAGAGGGCTGGGTTTTATGCAGTACATTGCATCGGTCCGATAAATTATCCGCTGATTTAGACCCGGATATCCCACTTGTCCCTTTGCCATCCAGATTCGAATTCTTCAACGGACATCTCCGTGCATTGTGTCCCGGAGTCTGCATTTTCCACACCTGGGCGGGTCAGCAGTCTTTCCATTATTAGTGGACTCTTTGTTTCCATGCATGCCTTTGGTTCGGACAATAACAGGATCGCGTACAACGTTATCTGTCTCTTCCAAATTCAGCCTTGCCTTTTTCACCAAACAGTACTTCATAGAGGCCTCTGTAACCGTATGCAATTGCGTCATTCCCCAGTCAAAACCTTCCACTGACTGTGACATGTTATGACACGATCTCTTGGCTTCCACAATTAAGGCTTTGTACCTAATAACCTGGGATGCGTTGTCTGTAACAGTACCACATGCTTTATTACCACATGTGTTAACCTTGCTGCATTTCGTCCACCTCTCGCACTCCAATGATTTTGGAAATTTCATCACTCGTGCATATTTCATTACACAAAAAATATGAGAACATGGTACCCCATCAGATTCAAAAAGCTTGCAGTTGCACTCATATACATCCTCCAAACCGCTGCTCTCTGAAGTGTACCCCACTGTCCATGAACGTGCTGGTTGGTCGTATTGAGATACGTAAAACATCATATTCTTACCGTCCCCAAAAATAACATGGTTGGACACAAAGAACATGCTCTCCATCCTAATCTGACCTTTGATCACAAGAAAAATATCATTTGTGAATGTGTTGAAAGCTTCTTCCTCCAAAGCCTTCATGTGGGTGTCAAACTTTCTGAGGTGGTTTTTCGACTTGAACTTGTTGAAGCAGCTCTATCTCTAAGACGATCAATACATCTATAAATTCTTGAGATAAAATCCAACAGCCTTATGAATCTACCAACACGTTTCTTCAGCTTTGAATTCATCCCCTCACAACGTTGTGTACTACACATCCCTCCATAAAAATGCCCCTTGCAAAATGCCTCCGCCCACCTCTCGCGTTTAGCATACAACGAAGACATCCATGTATTGTTCTCCAAGCCATACTCCACTATCAGACTCTGCCACGCCTCCTCCCACTCCCCAATCGTGTGAGAGGCATAAATCATCTTCCCTACCTTTTTTTGCACTTCCTCATTATGAACATTTTGACATACATTTCTCCCAATGTGCCATGCACACAGCCTGGGGCGTGAATCTGGCATCAACTTGGACAAAACTTTACGCATCGCTTCGTCGCCGTCTGTCACTACTGATTTCGGAGGATTATTCTTCATGGATGCCAGGAACTTCTCAATCACCCAAGTAAAAGTATCCTCTTTCTCATCAGAAACTAGAGCACAAGCAAATACCACACTCGCTCTGTGGTTGTTTGCACCTACAAACAAAATCAAAGGCATCCCGTAGATGTTGGTTTTGTATGTGTTGTCTATTATTAACACGTCACCGTATGCTTCATAATCCATTAGTGAACCGTGATCCCTCCAAAACAAATTGGCTAGCCTCCCGTCAGCATCTTTTGTGTACCTACAGAAAAATAGGGGATCATCTTCGCCTTTTATTTTCAACCAATTCATGGCAGCTTCTGCATCACCAAGCTCAGCATTCAATTTTCTGTTCGCATCCATTTTGTTATAAAGATCTTTTAACATGAATCCCACAAACTCCCGCCCCCCTGCTTGGTTCACTAGATAATCATAAGCTGCACTTGTCGAAACTTGTGCCTCTTGCAGAGCCAGGACTTCTGCTATGTCCTGCACGCTAACATGCCGATGAGACCGTAGGAAATGCCGTTCTGAAATACAAGCAAGCCCGTGGTTGTGCTCTGTAGCAAACTTTGATACATGGTACTTTCCCGTATCCTTGTCCCTCTTTACAGACATCACAGCTAAGCAACCAGTTCGGGTGTATTTAATTTCCCGAGCTACGTCCTTCTTCTTCTTACTCTTACTCTTCTCAGTCCCTACTTTTTCATTTCTGTCCTCTCCAACTTTCAAAACAACTGGAACCTGTTTCTTATTTTTCAAGGTTTTGCAATGCCCCTCTTTCGAACATGCCCAAGCCCTCCTGAATATCACCTCTGTACCCTTAACATGTCGCTTCTCTATCTTATACCTCTTTGTGCTGAAGCCGACAATAAAGGAGTAATATGAATAGAACTGCTCAGCTTCCTCCACACTTGTGAAACCTATATCCTTCACGTCTTCCAACCTAAGCATCTTCATGTTCTTCCCCTGCAATAGTGACAACCACTCGCTATCAAAACCACCTCCAATTCCACCATTGGTAACTTCATCTGTTAATTCATCACCATACTCTTCTGACTCCACCCATTTTTTTTCGTTTTCACAGTCCCCCTTTTCACCCCTGTTTGTTTCATCATCTCCAACGTCGTCCAAGTCTTCCACTACATTCTCATTCTCGCTATCCTCTCCGTCTGAAGACAACTGGTGATAGTAGTTCTCCTCACTGAATCGGAGACCACCATCATCAATCTCATCCATATCAATATTCATCCTGTACTTGAAATCAGAATAAAGAACAACAATTACATTCCACTAGACCAAACAAGACCATCAATATTCATCAATCAACCAATTTCAAAAGCTTCTTTGCCTACCAATTTATTCACAATGGATTGCAAGCACCATTAAACATTTAATCAAATTCACTATCACAAGCATTTTTCCAAATATATCTAACAGAATTACAGAGACTGCGAGTCCAAATAATAATAATGTTTTTTTTATTTTTTCCAATACAAGGAAGGGAAAACCCTATAACACAACCCCAACTATGAAAATCAAAATTGTAGGCAGAAGAATCTGAAAGTCCAAAACTTACAAGATGTGGTTATCTACTACTCATACTTCAGACCAGGATTGTGTCTTATCACCAAATTCTATCTAAAAAGAGAATTAAAGAACAATGACTTCTTTTTATATAAGGAGAATATTACAACATTTTATTGATTTTCAATGTTTAAGAATCGCTACCTAATTAGTGTTGAAAACTTTAATAGATATAAAGATTGAACAATCATAAATGTACAGGAAGGATTGATATTGGTACCACAATTCTGCTTCTTAGAAGGTCGACTGAGGTTGTAAGTTTTCTGCAGTAATATATCCAGAATTTTGGCATTGTCTCTGGAAATAAGGATGAAGACTATGAACTCTCTCCAAGTATACATGTGTCTGCATTTCTCTCAGTCGTGAAACCTACACAGACAACATGTTTATTCAACATACAGTTCCACCAAATTTTCAAGCTTAATAAGGCATGGGAAATGTTGGAGCATTTAAACAAATTACAATGAACATATAAACAAGAACTAATATCATCCAAGTAGTAGGTACATATATGATTCTCAGTCCCAAATTGACTGCAATTCATCATACGGTTAAGTTGGTCATGGACACGATCAAAAGAAAGATCAGTGTTTCAGAGAAAAAGACCACCACTTACTGCTCGGTGGAAAGCAAACATTTCTTCTTGACCAGATAGCATGGATACTAAACCAGTCGGGGCACCTCCTGAACTAACATTCCTCCTGCTAAAACATCACGCCTAAGTTTTGCACCTTCTGTCTCTGTTTCAAACTGGAAACTAGAAGCAGACAAGAATACAATAGTGAGAAAAACAAAAGAACCCTTAGGTCAGTAATTTCTAGTAGTCTAGTACAAGTATAAAAGATAAATACAAATGTACCAACTCATATAGAAGTCCTGGTCATGCTGATAATCAAATAAGTGAAATAAGTATTATTTATTCTTTCCATCTACAGAAAACTATCTTTGAATTGTCACCAACATACAGCAAAAAGTTTCACCATGGGATGCCACATTTTACCTTAAACCCTTGAGATGCTATAAAAGTATTACAAGACACTAGCTAACACCAGTGATAGGTACTCATACTGTGCTCTTAAGATAGCTAATATGTTAAAATTTACAGTGCAAGAAGCACATATATACTTAAGGATACAAACTATATCAATAAACAGAAACAACTAAGAAAAAAAGGCAATCAGATGCAAGTCCTGACCCAAAATGAAAATCCCAAAGCATTTAAATCTCTTGGTATCATTAAGAACATATATAGAAAAAAAAAGGTTTCAGAATGAGAGTGAATGGTTGAAGAACATACATTTGAGCTGATGGACGTGATCTTTCCGGCCACCTACGACCGAGTCCCGTTTCTGGTCTCTCAGACTCATCGTCTTCTCCTCTCCACTTCAGAAGGGATGAATTTCAGACTTGTGCTGGGTTTCACCAATAGGAGCTGAACTGCGAAAGTTGGTTCCTTTAACTTTCTGGTTTGTTGGAGATGTTGGGTGTATAGTCAGAGTTTATTCTGCGAGAAATTCCAATACTCTTGTCACTACTTGTTTCGAACTGAGAAGCAAAATGTGCATGTAAGAAGAAGAAGAAGAGTAGAAAGAAAAAGTGGTATGCATACTTGTCTGTTTATGGAAGTTGATGAAGGTAGAAGCAGGATCTGGTTGAGGAAATCAGTTTGACAGTGAGACTCATTGCTACAATGTCAGTAGCTTTTCATGCAAGGAGAGTAGTGATGAAGCACATATTTGACATAGCCATTTTTATTTTGCAGCTGAGGTTCGTGTGTAATAGCGCTGTCACAAAAAAGAAAGCCAAAGGGTAAACAGTTAAGCCAAGCAGTAATTGATCATGACTAATTGAGTAATCAGAGACACTCAAGTATCGATAAGAAAATTTATGAAATATGCATGGCACAGAATAAAGGAAGATCCAAACACCCACATCTACAGAGCTTCAGGCAACAATAATGGACCATTAAGAATATCACAACTGATTTTAGACAAAGGAACATGTCGATTAACAGAATGTTCCTTGGATCTCACATAAAGAATTAAAAATTTTATTGAAGCAACACTTTGGTTAATATAGCAACTTAGCAAGCTATGGCCAATACTGAGGACCATGATTCATTCCACTTTCAGGATCTAAAAACGCAGAGATACTTAGTTAAAGAATAATAACTCTAAAGTTTCCCCAAAGAACAGAACCTAGCTAAAAGGAAAGGCAAAGGCATGGGAATTTGGGCAGTCCTTGCAACCTAACTAGCAAGTGATAACTACAGAACAAACAAGTAAACCCTCTTAGTATCACAGATAATAGCACATCCTAGCTTTTCCATTGCATGAAGTCATTAGACTTATAAGGAACAGAACACTTGATCAAACATGAGAAGTAAATGACAGTCTTTTATGTCTTCTAACCAACCTAGTCTGTTAGAAGATTACATAGATTCAACCATATCAGATTTCCTTATTAATAACCAACTCTCTAGCAACTGCTTAGAAACCAAGGTATCAACTTACATAGAAGTTGCTTATCTAAACCAATGCAGATATGCTTAATTTCCAAACAATGCCGTTTATTGTTGTCTAAGAAATCAGTCAAATATGGAGCTTTCATGGCCAAAGAAAAGGAGAAACAGACTGTACAATTCAAAATCGGTAAAGACAGAAAGACATTTGAATGTACAGCCGACAAGAATCATTGAAAGTATAACTTTCTGAATGAAAATGGAGAGGAGGAACATGCCTAAGAAGCTCAGCTTGTTCAAACCTTCAATCAAAACAACAGCAACAAAAAAAAATGAGCTCTCTCTTTTTGGGTAGAAATTGAAAAGGCCATATAGAACACCGATGGAAATTCTCAACAAAAACGAACACATGACATAGCATTGACTATTAAAAATATAAAATAAATATTAAAAAAAAATCAACCCAGAAAGATATTGATGATATAGAGCCTCTAAATCCAAATATTGGGATGGTATGATTTGTCTCTAGAAACTAATGCTAAGACAAATGACCATATCTGACAGATTAAAACAAATTAAGAAGAAAACAACGGTACTCGATCTAGCTTGCTGGTTTTATTAATCGTCGGTGTGGTGTTATTATCTAAGATTACATAAGAGATTGAGAACTATTAAGAATTTTGAGCTCTCAAACCCCACAGATAGTCTCCAGAAAAGAAAGAAAGAATGCAATCATAGATCATGGCCATGCCGCAAGGCCGGTACTGTACCAAAGTTTCAGATGTGGCACTGATTAATTTGCCATCATCGAATGAAAGGAAAGCATGGCTGGCTTAGTGGCTTTCTTTCTTAATTTCGTTCACTGCAGCCTCCCTCAAATGCATGGACTAGCTCTGAATTTGTCAATTTTCTAGTTCATAAGAGGTCGACCCAGTAACTAAGAAGTTAAAAGAATATCCCGGCCATATGGAATGGTACACAGCGTGTTCCTCAGTCATTGTCTAACTAAAGGAGGGTTATCAATGAATCAAGGGATGACTGAGAAAGAGGCA
Source organism: Fragaria nilgerrensis (assembly GCA_010134655.1). Lineage (NCBI taxonomy): Eukaryota > Viridiplantae > Streptophyta > Magnoliopsida > Rosales > Rosaceae > Fragaria > Fragaria nilgerrensis. The sequence continues at coordinate 13,822,208 of CM020977.1, forward strand.
GAATTTAACCCAGACCAAGTAGACCCAAACAGAGAGAAGAGATGAAAGTGTACCTGAGATCTTCAATTCAGCAGATGATGGTGTGTTCCTCAGTCGCACATTCCCAGGCCTCACCACCGAGTCAACTCGGCCCGTCAACCCAATCAAGCAAATTGAACTCGATCACCAAACTTCAAGAAACGAAAATCGATCAATTCCTAACTGAAGAAACGAAAATGGATCAACACTCACCCACCTCTACCAAACTGAAGCTTCTTCAACACACCAAACCACTATTCCCCAATTAAATCGAGCTACTCACCTCCGTATCGTCGTCGCGGAGGGAGAATTACTGAGAGTTGTGGAGAACACGCGCTAAGAGCTTCTCCACCCGTTGCTCGACACGTGCTCCGGACAGCCGCAGTACTCAAGGTACTGCGTACATTCTAGAACACACCGTCTTTTAATAGGGTAATGCATGTACACAGATATCTTCGATCAGTAATTTACCTGTATAACAAAGTTTGGTAGACTGTTTACAAGTGTGTGAACAGTGTAATTATTATTTTGTCTCTGTTATTTTTAGGAAACTACAATATTGTTATTAACCCTAAATATATAATCAGTATAACAAATGAGTATAATTTACATGCACAACATTTTATAAAGTACATATCAGAAACATTTTCATCAATCAATTAACTCATTGACCAACTTTATAACGTTGTTTTTGGATAAAATAATTTTAATGTCTATAGAAATTTTAAATTATGGAAATTACAATTCTATGAATTTAAATCCCATTAATTGAGAATTTCATTGTTTGTACAAGAATTTGTATTCAGACTAACCTTAATTACGAGAATTAACAAATGACACTTATTTTGTGAAAAATTTAAGTCGGGAATTTAAGCTCCTAAATTCTACGATTATTTTCCCGTGAAAATTGCTAATTCTACGAGATAAGTATCCAAACGAGGGAAACCGTCTTAAGAAATTAAGAATTCTTTATTCTTAATTAAATTCTCAGTAATTCACCCGTATTCAAAATGTATACACCGCGCCAAGACGCGGGTATAATTCTAGTTTACTATATATCTATTGGTTGTCGTACTGTTCACGTGAACAGTTTAAGAACAAGGTATTTCTGTCTTTTGCCTTTGGTTTGGTCATGGTTAATTCCCTTTCTGCCCCTATTGGCCACGTTCAACTTCTCTCAGTCCAGAAACTCAGGCCAAAAGACAAAAGAAGGTCCTAGATAAAAGAAGAAGGCCCTAGAGAAAGTGAGTGAGAGAGAAAAGAAGAGAGCAGAAGAAAGAGAGCGAAAGAAAGAGAAGAGTACGACAGAGAGAGAAAAGAAAGTCCTAGAGAAAGTGAGAGAAAAAAGAGAGCAGCAGAAGGAAGGCGGAAGGCTATCGATTTTGTTTTGGTCGTCGATCTATCGTTTCCGGATTATAATCATTCAAATTCGGATTATAATCGTTTCAACTCATCGTTGCTATCATACTGTGATTGATTGTCTTTCTTAGAAAACAGAGTTCTATCAAGGCCAAGAAAGGTACTGTGTCTTCTTGCCTTGAGTAATTGGTTTTCAATTCAGATTTTTTTCAGCTCACCAAACACCCCATATTTCACTGTTGAAGGAGAATAGACATCACCAAACTTCTGCTAGCTCTTATATTACTAGACCATTGTTTCATTTATCCTATGATCTAAGTGATCATACATCATTCAGTTACCATGGCTTTAAAAGTAGTCTCTATCCTTCAAATCCTAGCCTTTTTGTCTGCACTGACAGTAGTGTTACCTTCATATTCATCAGTCTCACTTATTCGGCAGTTTTTAACTTTGGTGATTCGAATTCAGACGCCGGAGGCCTTCAAGCAGGTGTCGGTTTTCCCACTAAACGCTTCTGCAATGGCTATTTGATCAACTATTTTGCTAAGGCCTTTTGGTGTTGTGTTTATGTCCAACATTAGTGTAAATCATTTTGAGCTTTGTATGAAGGAGGAGCGTCTTTTTCTGAATTGAATCCTTCTGCTGCAGAATTATGTTGTTTAAGGACATTGAGATATAGATTCTTATGGTCATTTTTGTTGATTAAAGGGAATTGGATAATCTAAAGGTGCCTTTTGCAAGTATGTTTATATGATACCAAATTATGCAGTGGTACTTTTCTTTGTAGCTCATGTCTTGCACAGTTGCTAACAAGGATGAGGATGCTAAAAGGAGGGGTGTAGATCAACGTGATTGTTATACAGGCATATAACAACGCTGCAACCACTTGCTTGGGAAAACTAGTAAGAGGATTTAACATCAAAAAGAGAGGTAAACTTAGGTGTTCATGTATGCTAGAACTTTAACATTTTAAGCTGCAAAAACACAAGATATGGGGTGATTATTAAAAATTGTTAATTAGTTAGTTTCCATTGCAGTGACTCTTTTATTCTTTGTGTTGGATATTTGAATAATAGGAAAGTTAATCTTATATTAAAGATAAACTCTTCTTTCAGGTTGATTTGATGGGCAATGCGCGATGACTCCAAAAGGGTCTTAATCGAATTACAGGAACTGTGAATACTTATACTTCAAAGGGTTTGATTAGCCTCTTCCAATTTGATTTTGATCTTATTTTTTCATATACAGTATATACCTTTTCCGTTTTCTTTTTTTGGTATTTGGTTCGGCTACGTACATGAATATGTGCATCAATTTCATTGACATTTTAGAAGAACATATTTTGGGTCCTGATTAGTCTGAAATGGATATTACTGCCTGTTAGTATATTTAATCATATGAGGCATTTGATAGAAGAATTATTGATCGAAAATATTTTACCTGCTAACACTGGAGCATTTCTTTAGAACAGATTATTTACTATCTTATCTGTTGTTTAAATTTTTAAGTTTGAAAAGGATATTGTTTGTTAGCTTTGGCACAAAATTGACATAATACATTTCCAGCTCTCATACCTAAAAAGTCAAAGCCAGTAAGCTACTCTTTTTTTACTTATATTTTTCCTTTCATGATGCAGTTTTACAATTCCAGAGGCAACAACAGCTTTCCTATGGACTGGGCGAGACAAATATGGAGTCTATGCAGAAGATAACCATTATGGATTGAAACATACCTGATCCAACAGTTGATGAGGTAAAGACTACTAGTTATAATTAATCTGTGTTATAACAACTATCCAGTTATAATTGCAATCTAAACATGAGTTTCATTGAGTTGTAGGATAAATTGTTCTACTAAACAATTATAGTTTTTGTGCCCTTAAACTTATTAATTAATTTTAATGAACAAGAAGAGTGATTTGTAGTTCTGCTGTGGTTTTTAGTTATTTGGCTTGCTGCCTTTTGCATTCTTGGTAACTGTTATCACTTCCATTAAATTGGCAATCTTATATCATCAGTATATGTTATTACTTCTTTTCTGAATCTATTAATTTTTTTTTTGACCAAAGCCCCCAAGGGGAAATATATTCATCACATGTATGATAGATCGTTACATACCCTACTACTGCCATTTATAGACAGACAAGGAGGTAGTTGTAGTACCCACCATGGTATATAAATAATAGACATTTCTATGAGCTTAAAATCGTAGAGAGAGCGGATAACCTCCTTCGGTACTACTCCAGAGACGCTAGAGAAACATAGAGTGCACGTAAAGTGCTTACGTTCCTAATACAAGGAATTATTGAATAAAAACTAGCAAAACGAATTTAAATTCTTAGAAGCTCGAAGAAAGGGCCTAAAATCCTCTAGAGGCTAAGGAAAGGGCCCAGAGCAAAACCCTAGCCCAAACTTGGAGAGCCAAAGTCCAAGAGCAAGTCACACTCAGGCCTACCACCAGTTGGCCCAGTCCCAATCCATCTTCCTAGACGACATGATGTACGCGACCATCGCCGTTCAGACCCCTGTTGCCAGATCCTCGCCACTACAGTTCCAGATCAATCACGACCACCGTCGTTCTGACCCCAAAACCATCACGCCTCACATCCCACATCACAACCCAACAACTTTATCTCGAAACCAACAGAACGAAGTCATTGCAAATCAACACCAAACTCCGCTGCGGGAAACAAAAATCGAGCGCCGCCCATCTACCCAAATCTTAGATTCTGAAATTCCGACGTTTGGCCATAGGCTCCTAACTTGCCATCAAAGAGAGAAAAACTAGAAAAGAAAAACCAGCCATCATAGCCCCGAGCGCAATCCAACTCTTAGACTCACGATCCGTTTTGAAATCCTGTCCGGCAGCAGTCCATAAGATCGGCAAAGCCGGAGACTTACACACGATCTAGACGCCACCGGACGAGCTTGGTTTGGCAAACAAAGCTTCTGCTCTCGAGAGGCGGCTCTCGGTTTAGGGTGTTCGGGATGTTCTATGAAGGGTTAATTTTCTGAATCTATTATTTGTTGTTGCTAACTATTCTACTCTTAATGTGGCTTATTAATGGATGAATATTATGTCTACATATCTTCAGGGCATGGATTGATTCCAGAACCATGTCCATGCCCATGATCAAATTGATTTCAGAACCATGTTCATATAACAACAATTCTGTATAGTGGGGTTTGACTAGCTTACAGCTAAAATGGACAACAATGATATTCCTCATGGGTAGATTTTATTAATTACATAAGGCAATTTGCCACAAACATTACTAAAGATGTTAAGGATGAAAGATGATTGTCTTCTATATTTTTCTGTAGTATCCTTCAAAACAAGCACAATGCACATGTATCAAGGTAGATGTATATATTTTTGTTGTTGTCTATCAGTAATTTGCAATCAACAAGTTTACAAATCTTTGTAATTATAGAATGATTGTTATCAGTTCATTGAAACAAGAACATTACAGTGCATTGTCATAGTAAAGCTAAGAATAAAAATTTTACAACTGATACAGCATTTATCGACCATTGAATATGGCATGTTACAGTTTTGAAAGTCCCGCAGCAGCGTGCGGGCTACCTTTCTAGTAATCAAAGATTGATCGCTAGACTCAGTTTTTTTTTTTTGGGTGAAATTGCTCTTTCTGCCGCGCTACTAATCTTTTTTTTTTCTTTAGGATTTTGATGGCAATTAAAGAACGCGAACATCTAATCACTTAATTTCTTCTATAGCGTGGGATTAATCATTCAAAGTGTTTAGGCTTTGCGTACCTTGATGGCAATTGAAGAACACAGACACATAACTGCTTGGTTTCTTCCATCTCTGGGGCGTGGGATTAATCGCTCAAAGTATTTAGGCTTTGTGTACCTTGACGGCAATTAAAGAACACGAACACCTAACCACTTGGTTTGTTCCACCACTTAGACATGAGATAAATCACTCAAAGTGTTTAGGCTTTACGTAGACGTTTACCGCTCCACATGGCATTTTTCAAGAGTTTCAAGGACAAAGACATCATCCTTGAAGATATCAAGGACATTGAAAGTGATGGCACCAACTCTCATCTAAGCTGGCTCATCATGATTTCACTTGATATTGGAGCTTGCATCAATGAATTAAATGGAGATTCTCATCAGGAGAGCATTCAAGATTATGTTACCTAAGACATATACGCATTGCACTGTTTTTCTTCTTCAACTAGAGTTGTTTTTTCCCCACAGGGTTTTTATTACATTGCAAGGTTTTTAATGAGGCAACAACAAGCGCGTCTAACACCATTTCATTCATTGGTGGACATCCAAGGGGGAGTGTTGTAAATATTATATATTTGTGGTTGTTCACACAATTATTTATTAGTTATGTCATTATGATGTACTCTTATATAAATGAGTATAATAAGAATAAATGATACACTTCTTCCTCCTCCCACATTCTATCTCTTTCTATCATCTCTCTCATATTCTTAGTTTATAACATGAAGGGATTTGTTTGAGAATATTTCATTTTCGTTCATAATTGGAATGGAACTAGTTATAATTTATGTTGTTTACTTACCATATAAAATTAGATAAAAAAATAGTTTGATTACTAAAATACACTAGTAAAAAAGGAAGGCACACATTTCAACTTAACAATTGTTTTGTTCTATTTGATTAATATTGACAAGTTGTAAAAGAAAACTTTTTGTATTTTTTTTTCAAGGAACATAAGTTGTTTTTATTTTTGTTGTGTTGTTTTCTGATGTTTACAATAGTATGTATTTCCCGGGTTGGATAATTTGGAGATATTGAGATATAGAAATCGATCTTTTCATTGTATTCTACATTCATGTGTTATTAGTTTTTAGAATTTTTTAATAGTATGTATTTCCCGGATTGGATAATTTGGAGATATTGAAATATAGAAATTGATCTTTTCATCGTGTTCTACATTCATGTGTTATTAGTTTTTAGAATTTTTCAATATTTTTCGTGTTCTTTGACACTGTTGACCTCGCTCTTGCTCCTGGGTTTTGTTTCGGTTACGATCGACTTCTCCTGTTTGACGTCTAGGAAACTTATTTGGAGTGGAATTTCATAATTTGTTAATTCGATGGGCATTGGGATTTTGTTTGTTCATTTTTCCAGTACATTGCTGGGTAGGTTTTTTGGGTTCTCTGTCCTATATGCTAGAGACGGCCGGTAATTGTAAACTTCAATGGAGCTGGGGTTGAATTTTGTTTTGGCATTGGTTGCGATTCTGGGATTGGATTTTGGTTATTGGTTTGGTAAAAAGAGAGCAATCACTAAAGCATTCTTACTCACCAACCTAAGCGGTCAGTTAATCCAAAATGTGCGTTACTGTCACACTCACAATCTAACCCCAGTCCATATAGAGCATGGACAAGACAATATGCTCCCAAATAAATTGACAAAAAGAGGAACCATGCATATTAAGGACTAAGATTGCATACTAGTGGTATAGGTAACAGCTTGCTCTGTCGATTCATTAAATTTTCGCCTAACCAAACCGACTGACTTGGTAGGTATTTAAGATACTACTACTTGATTTGACTAACACCATCAACAAAGTGATAGGAGCCAATATGAGAGCAAGTTCACCTGTTGGGTTAGATTGAATAAAGTGATATGTGTCATTTTAGGTTACTGTGACTGGGCAGCAGTTTTCACCCGTCTGAAATGTGAGATTACTGCCACGTGGACAATGACTATTTAGTGAATTTATTTTTGAATTTAAAAAACGTTTTGAAGTGTGAACAATGACTTTAGTTGTAAATAAACAATAATTAAATAAATAAATGTTATATTCCCTAAATTAATATGACTTATTGAATTTTTTTTTATTCCATGACATTTAATTAGCAGGTCAAGACTTGAAAAGATTTTATTTTTCCTTTTTTATTCCATGACATGATAGAGAATTTCATAAAAATATTTAATATCTTTTTTCTTACTGTTACTATTTCTATTAATCATCTTAATTAAGTGACTGCAATTATTTTAAGGCTAATAATTTAGTTCAATTTATAAAAAAATAATAAAGTTTAACGGCTATGACTTTAAGGCCGTTAGATTGAAAAATTGTATTGAAACAAACGGTCATGATTGAATGACCATTGCATTCAAAAATTCAAACTGCACCCACATGTTGCCGACACGTGTTGGTGACCCCAAATTTGTTGCACGTTGCGACAGAAGTTGCAACCCACGTGTGCAGGTGATTCGTCCGTGCATTACACGCATTGAGAGAGAGAGTCGGTGCAAGTGTAGCCAAGTGGGCTCGTGGCTGATGCATCCTTGACGTAAGCCACCTTTTGGGCTCGTGGTTGATTGGACCAATCTCATTCTGGGTTGGATATCTCCTCCAACCTGAGTTGGATATCTCCCCCAAAATCTCACATGAGTTAGAAAATAAGATAGCTTATTTTATGGGTGGAAAGGGTGTTTTTTTCACTTGGGTTGGATTCCTAGGTGGCATCTAACCAGGTTGAATTTTTCTTCATGGGGACCTGCTCTGATAGAAACAAAATCAAACCAAGATTTGTCATCAAAAAAAGAAAAAATAAAAAACCAAGACTAACGAGGCCAGCTTGTATCTAGAGAAAATTATGATGCATGCATGTTACGTAACGAATATTCATAGTTGCATTGTCGTTGTCGCAACGAATATTAGATTGAAAAGTACATGCTTGAATCTTCTTTGTTGCCAATGAGCGAACCTAGCTTCATTTTCACTTACGAAGTATATATGTTTTCCCTTGCTACGTATGTCTGTGCGTATACTACAACTTAATAGTGTGCGTATACTACAACTTAATAGTCCGATCCACATTGTTTTTGACCAGTTGTTTAAAGAAAGATCACAAACGCATGTACGCCACTCGTCCACGATTCCGAAGTAGGCCGTCAAGGTCTCAGGGCTCCTATTAAAGATGACGGGAGATTACAATGAGCTCAAAGTACCCCATCAATCAAAATGAGCTCTTCCTCTGCAACTAAGCATAAGAAGCTCCACATAGCTTTGTTCCCATGGCTTGCCTTCGGTCACATAATCCCATTTCTTCAGGTCGCCAAGCACATAGCTCGCAAAGGCCACAAGGTTTCCTTCATTTCCACACCTAGAAACATCCAACGCCTCCCCAAAATCCCAGAAACCCTAACCCCGTTGATCACTCTAGTCCAAATCCCACTCCCCCATGTCGAAAACCTTCCCGAAAACGCAGAGGCCACCATGGACGTCCCTCACGACGTTATCCCATACCTCAAAATCGCTCATGATGGACTCGAACAAGGTATTTCTGAATTCCTTCACGCTCAATCTCCGGATTGGATCATTCACGACTTTGCCCCTCACTGGTTGCCTCCGATAGCAACTAAGCTCGGCATCTCAAATGCTCATTTCAGTATTTTCAACGCTTCCTCTATATGTTTCTTTGGATCAACATCACCAAATCGAGTGTCTAGATATGCTCCTAGAAAGAAGCTAGAACAATTCACTTCCCCTCCCGAATGGATTCCCTTTCCGTCCAAAATATACCATAGGCCTTTCGAGGCCAAGAGACTGATGGACGGTACTTTGACACCAAATGCTTCTGGGGTGACTCATCGTTTTCGTCTGGAATCAACTATCCAAGGTTGTCAAGTCTACTTCATTCGAAGTTGTAGAGAGATCGAGGGTGAGTGGCTCGATTTGCTTGAAGACCTTCACGAAAAGCCTGTAGTGCATCCGACGGGCTTATTGCCACCATCTCTACCAAGAAGTGATGAAGACGGCGGAAAGGACAGTAATTGGTCCAAAATTGCAGTGTGGTTAGACAAACAAGAGAAAGGGAAAGTAGTTTATGTTGCATTTGGGAGTGAGCTTAATTTAAGCCAAGAGGTGTTCAATGAGTTGGCTCTTGGACTGGAGCTATCCGGATTGCCTTTCTTTTGGGTGTTAAGGAAACCGAGTCAATGGGTCTGGCGATGGTGACTCGGTTAAGCTACCAGATGGGTTTCAGGACCGAATCAAAGGTCGTGGACTTGTTTGGACTACGTGGGCTCCCCAGCTCAATATTTTGTCCCACGAGTCGGTCGGGGGTTTCTTGACTCATTGCGGTTGGAGTTCCATCATTGAGTCACTCCAGTACGGGCGTCCTCTAATCATGCTGCCATTTATGTACGATCAAGGGCTGATTGCTAGGTTTTGGGACAACAAGATCGGAGCTGAGGTACCGAGAGACGAAGAGACTGGATGGTTTACAAGGAACGAGTTGGCGAATTCATTGAAGTTGATTGTGGTAGATGAGGAGGGGAAGCAGTACAGAGATGGAGCTAATGAGTATAGTAAGTTGGTTAGGGACAAGGAACTCCATGATAGGTACATGGACGAATGCGTGGAGTATTTGGAAACGCATGCGCATCATGAGGTTTGAATGCTACCGGTTCGAGTGAATAAAGAGAAGGCTCAATTTCACCGGCTGTTTCCACAGAGCAGGATGAATTGGTTGCCCAGCGCCTTCAGAAGTTCACGTACAATAAATTTAAGGGCAGCATTATATAGGTAGTATTGATTATGTATCTTATGGGAAATAATGAATTATTTTCATGCTGTTTAACGTACCTCGTGCATGCAAGGCTATATATTGATTGAGTAATTAACCTTATGGTCTTTTAACATTTCTCATACTTAATGCAACAAATATTGTAATGGTTTTGAGGACTCATTTTATCTATCATTTTACCACTTGAGGACTCATGTTGTAACTAAAAAAAAAATTTTTAAGAGCTTATATTATCACTTTGAATTAAGGGATAATATTACTACTTAACTCATTTTACATCTTTTAGGAAATGGCGGTATGCATGTCATACATTAACACACGGTAAAAATTTCTATATTAATATATATATATATATATATATATATATATATGAGTTCAGATCTAGAGAGGACATCCTTAATCTCTTAAATTGAGGATGTTTCAACTAATTTCATAATCATTTGGCCATTCAAATTGACGTAAACAATTATAGGTCGTTAGATAAAATTAAAACAAATATTGCGTTAATCAAATGGTTAAGGTTTATCATTTTTGCCAGTTTTTTGTATGATTCATATGTGGGTACCACTCATTCTCTAGTTACATACCCACATATGAATCATACAAAAAACTGGCAAAAATGATAAACCTTAACCATTTGATTAACGCAATATTTGTTTTAATTTTATCTAACGACCTATAATTGTTTACGTCAATTTGAATGACCAAATGATTATGAAATTAGTTGAAATTTTGTAGACATGTTTCTTGCATATGAATCTAGAGGATCAACGGTTGAGATTGTTAAATGAAGTCATCTACTAATGTAAAATAGTAGAAATTCTCAAATTCTTAAAGTAAGGAGGTCCTATTCAGATCCTCCATATATATATATACATGGCCGATCAGGAGCGGACGTCCGCACGGCCCTTAAAATATGGACATCCCTCTGTTTTCCATTGTCCGGCGCTGACGACGGCGCGCCTTCACCTGAGCGGACACCAGAGGCGTCCTGACCACTTTTCCTTCCCGACGAGTTTGCCGAATTCCAGTTTTTCGGCGAGATTGATCTTGTCTGAAGTTTTGGGTGGAGGTTGCTGCCCAGACCTTCAAATCGATCTTGTTGGGAAGGGAAAGTGGTCGGGACGCCTCTAGTGTCCGCTCGGGTGGAGGCGCGCCGTCGTCAGCACTTTAAGGATTGTGCGGATGTCCACTTCTGAACGGTCCAGATGTATGTGTGTGTCTATATATATATATATATATATATATATATATATATATATATATTTATTTATTTATTTGAATACCATATGCGCGCAATAGATCGCACTCACTCGATCAATGTATTCTCAAGCAATATATTCAGATAATTTTGCTACAAATTGTTAGTTAGTCTATTGTGTACAATTTTCAATTTTGTGTGATTTTGAGTTCTTAAGAAGTTATTTAATTTTCATCTTATTTACAGTTTGATGAAAAATAACAGTTCTTTAGAAAGGAATAGCTAAGGAGTAGTTTCACTGTCACCGACCATTCCTTCGCATTTACTCATCTTAATTTTTTTGACCAGCAGCTTCTGCTATCAGTCGATACTGGCCATACATACGTATTGGTCAGCCTGATCAAGCTAGGCAGCATTAATATGGCCATATGCATGAGCTCAGCATTATAACATGCACGGCGTTCACAAACATATATACACATCGACCCATGTATTCCTTTTAATAGTACGTACATATGTAACGGCCTTTACTAACTAGGGTCTTTGGTTGTTTGGACGAAATCTGTTGCGATGGGATTTATTTTTTCTTCAAAAAGAGATGTGATGGTTGTAAGGATGCGTGGTTGAGATGAAGCTGATGATGTATATATGTATAGTTGTCAATCTGAGTGCAAATAACTTCATAAATTTAGAAATATCTGATTCTCATCGAAAAGTACCAAATTATCAAAAAAAACATAACTTGAGATATCACAATGCCATTATTTACATGGAATACCTTGAGGTATCAAAAAAATCATAACTCTTGTTACCAAAGAGTCATACCTCATGCTTGTACCATACGTGGAATTTACCCTTACTTTTTTTTACCAGAATTTACCCTTATTTTCTTGATAAACATTGATAACTTGATAAGTGATAACTCGTGAGTAATCCGTATGCATGACACAAGATTATTATTTTTGATAAACCCTCGAGACAAATACACCGACATATACACCTTCATGGCTAGGGATTAGGCCTGAGTGCCTGACCAAGCTCGACTTTTAATTTTTAATAGTTTTGAACTTTTTATTCACTTCGATCCAATCCAAGTCCATGAACTGCAGCTCGACACGATCGCAACATGAACCAGAAAATGTCATACTCGCTTCGACACGATCACAACTGTGCTCAAAGTAATCAATTCCCCACACGTCTCGACGAAGCACTAGACTACTAAGTTGACAGCACGGCCTCAAATGCGGCTGGAAATACTTACAGAGGCAAAATCAAACAAACACCACCGAGGCAGACATATACCTCCTGGAAAATTTTGATGCCGTACTTAACAAGTAGACTGCCTACCTTGGTTGGTCCAATGAACGAACCTTGATTCTCATACTATATCCAGAAAGTACACATGTTTTCTACAAAGAAATTGCGTACTAGAATAAACCAAGCCCTAAATCGGATTCCTTACTATGTCATGCATCCGAACATACTATGTCATGCATCAGCTATAAAAGGCAACGATCGAGAGACTACAATGAGCTCAAATTAACCATACCGACTAATCAAAATGAACTCGACCTCTGCAACTAAGCCTCAGAAACTACACATAGCTTTGTTCCCATGGCTTGCCTTCGGTCACATGATCCCATTTCTTGAGGTGGCCAAGCACATAGCTCGCAGAGGCCACAAGGTTTCTTTCATTTCCACACCTAGAAACATCCAGCGCCTCCCGAAAATCCCACAAAACCTGACCCCTCTCATCACTCTCGTCCAAATCCCTCTCCCCCGCGTCGAAAACCTCCCCGAATATGCAGAGGCCACCATGGACGTCCCCATCGACGTTATCCATACCTCAAAATAGCTCATGACGGACTCGAAAATGGTATCTCTGAATTTCTCCAAACACACGCTCCCGATTGGATCATTTATGACTTTGCACCATACTGGTTGCCTCCAATAGCTATCAAACTCGGCATCAAACGAGCCATTTTCTGTACCTTCAATGCGTCCACCATGTGTTTCTTAGGATCAACATCACCGGAGGTAACGTCCCGCTATGCTCCTAGAACAAAGCCAGAACAATACACTGTCCCTCCCGAATGGTTTCCTTTTCCATCCAAACTATGTTTTAAGCCTTTCGAGGCCAAGAGAGTGGTGGATGGTCTTATGACACGAAATGCTTCTGGCATGACTGATTAGTTTCGCGTGGAATCAACTTACCAAGGTTGTCAGGTCTACTTCATTCGGAGTTGTAGAGAGATCGAAGGAGAGTGGCTCGATTTACTTCAAGACCTTAACCAGAAACCTGTAGTTCCCACGGGTTTATTACCACCACTGGTGCAAACGAGTGATGAAGACCACCATGACAACAGCTGGTCTAGAATTGCCGAGTGGTTGGACAAACAAAAGAAAGGGGAAGTAGTTTATGTTGCATTTGGGAGTGAGATTAATTTAAGCCAAGAAGAGTTCAATGAGCTAGCTCTTGGATTAGAGCTATGTGGGTTGCCCTTCTTTTGGGTGCTAAGGAAACCGAGTCATAGGTCCGGAGATGGTGATCACTCGGTTAAGTTACCAGATGGGTTCGAGGACCGAACCAATGGTCGTGGGCTTGTTTGGACCTCTTGGGCTCCTCAGCGGAAAATTTTAGCCCACGAGTCGGTCGGAGGTTTCTTGAGTCATTGCGGTTGGAGTTCTCTGATTGAAGCACTCCAATATGGGCGTCCTCTGATCATGCTGCCGTTTATGTATGATCAAGGACTAATCGCTAGGTTATGGGACAAGAAGACTGGGATCGAGGTCTCCAGAGACGAAGAGAGTGGATGGTTTACAAGGGACGTGTTGGCGAGGTCTGTGAATTTGGTTGTGGTGCATGAGGAGGGGAAGCCATACAGGGATGGAGCTAAAGAATATAGAGAGTTATTTAGAGACAAGGAACTCCATGATAGATACATGGACGAATGTGTCGAGTACTTGGAAAGGCATGGCTAGGAAGTTATGGTATTGGTCTTGGCGTTGGAACTTTGGAAGAGCCTCTACTTTGTTAGTTAGTTAGTTTGTTTTTGTTTAGTGTACACTATATCGATCATGCCGCTATATTGTTAGATATGTACAGATATAACACACATATACGTAGCTTTCAATCCTCAAATAGAAGTTTGTGTATGTTTTAGCATTTCGATCACCCACAGATCTTCGGCGTAGTGTTTTCCACGTATAACACTCTAGCTTCTTAATTTCTTTGTTCTTAAGTTGTTCTACATATGAAAGCTCAAAACTTATCATTACGGCAGGGTTTCTACATACACTAGCCTTCTTGCCCGCGCTCGCGTGCGGTTTATGCTAGTATGATAATTATTGTGTAATTTTTCTTAGTTCGATCAATTATTGTGCGGTTTTCACATAACAACTTCATGAAATCTAAATTTTATTTTAAAAGAAAACTGAATAATAATCAACAACCAAGATCTGTAAAATTGCAAATACATAAAGAGCACACATCAATACACGTTATAAGTTAAATATCAGACAATACAAAATTTAATAAACATGAGCACGTACACGACATTGTTTTTAGATATGTAAGATGAATCCCTAAATTGGATCAAAAGGGAATTAACTGTGAACATTTGCATGTTCAATATCAATTGTTCTGAGTGAATGAAGTCACAATGTCAACTCCGTACCATCAACCTCATCAAGACAAAAAGATTGTTTTTAAAATCCGTAGTTAAAATAAAATAAGAGAACAATTATTGTAATGATTAAAACAATTAGTCATGAACCAAACTCAAATTATAATATATTTGCCTTACTAACTGAGCATTGAAATTTATCAACTCACAATCTGTTAATTTTCTCTCATCATTATTATTATTGTTGTTGTTGTTTCTTTTAAAATGCAATTTTCTCATGCAAAATGTATATAGGATTAACAAACAAAAAAATGAGAAAGAAAACATAAAGAAAGACAAAAATTGAGGATCAAAACTGAAACTAAAAGAAAAATAGAGGGGTAGAACTGAAATAAAGGGAAAAATGGAGGGGCAAAACTTGAATAAAGGAAAAGCTGAGGGATGAGTGACAGAACTGAAATAAAATAAAAAATACAGGAATAATGGGGCAGGTCACTGTTCACGTGAACAGTGAAAACTGCCTTTGCTTATATATATATAGATATGAGTACGTAATCCAATCAGGCAGTGGCGGACTAAAAACAAAAACAAAAGAACAAAAATGACGTGTCTGCTGCTTATTTATTAAAGATTAATTACATAAGACCCCCGAACTATATATGTATGGAGCTATCTCACCGTTACAACATCAATTATCTGCTGAGGTGGCAATTAAGGTTGGGGTAACTTTGTCATTTCAGGTTTTTAGCATGTACGTAAAGGAAAATTTGCTCACTGCATTAGCGTTGTCTGTTTCGAACACGCAAACTTACACATCAGTACCTAGTCAGTAGCCTGGCAACGGGTCGGATTCGTGCAGGTCACGGGCGTGTTTTTAATGTGTCGGGTCCTTAATGGGCCAACACGATAAAAACCCGTTAAGCTAATGGGTTGAAACGGGTGGAACCCGTCGGGCTTGCGTGTTTCCATCGGAACCTATTAAAACCCGTGAATAAAACCTTTTCCCAAAACTCGTTAAAAACAAAACTACTTTTTTTTTTTTCTCTAGACCCCAATCCATTTGATTCATGTTTTCTCAGTCGGTTAGATTCCTCAAGGCCATCTTCTTGGCATGCCTTTCACATAAACCTTAATCCTCCCAAGGCCATCTTCAAGACTGGAATGGTCACAAGCGAATGTTATCCGCAACCAGTTCTTCAATCCGACAGTTACACCTACAAGAAAACGTGAAACATAAATGATTCTAACTTCAAAACAAACTCCACCAGCATAATCAGTTTCACTTTCTAGTTATAACAAAGAAACCTTCTCTTGGACTTTTTGTGTTATCTGGGTACTTGTACCAAACAGATAAATGGTGATAGGATGCTGTTAAATGTACCCAGCAAATTGCTATTTAGATCCAACAAAACAATTTTATATGAAAAAATAATTTTGTCCTCATGCACAATGACATTAACAGTCATAATAATTAAAGTAATAACGAAATAACTAACCAAATTTGAAGCAATTGAACCTAACAATCTAAATGTACCCAACAGAACAATTTGAAAACATTCTGCATCTGACTGATCCAAGTAAAATCTTAAACTAGAACCCATCATCAAGATTAAATACAAGATTAAATACATACTGTATATGTTTATATATAACCCATCATTCCTTATATATAACCCAGTTCTCTAAATTAAAACAATGTGTTTATATTACTGGTGCCCTCTAAATAAACAAAACAAACAACTGGTATTTGGTAGCATAATATGCCTACACGTCCCAGGAGAAAAGCTGGGTTAGCTAGATTGAAAATTTCATGACCCTTTGCTCCCCAAAACCACCAATCAACAAGCTTGGTGCTTGAGATTCCTCACACCGCCCATGAACAATTCTGTAATCTGTTTGGGTTTTTTTTTTTTTGTTTTTTGTTTTTCTAGAGCAATGATTTGAGCTCCATACCCGACTGACAATTTCCCGATCTTGTTCGACGGGTTTTGAGTTCCGACGCGCCACGGCGATGAGGTACGTGACCTCGAAGCAGACAGTATCGGTGACGCCGATGTTTAACCACTTGGGAGAATATGTCAGTAATTCGAGTCAGAGCCAAGTCGGGGAGGAGGTGAGATGAGCGGCGGCGAGTTGGGGGAGTCCAGCAGAGCGAGTTCCAATGAGTTTCCCCGCGGATGTGTTTGAGAAATTAGAAAAATGTTGAAGAAGATTCTTCCCAGAGCTTATTATTCTTTCTCGAGGAAGAAATTGAGTTTTTGCTAGTTATGAGTTTTGCTGAGTTTAACAAAAGAAGGGCATTATTGAAATGTTGTTGGGTGTATTTAGAGGTTATATCATGTTGCTGGGTGTAAATAGTTTGCTGGGTCTACATAACACTTTGCTGGGTACATTTAGCAGCACCCATGATGATAATGTAGTATAAATAGGGACTCTAGTCAATGAAGATTTTGATGGTTGCGAATTAAGATTGTTTGTAATTACCAGGTAGTACTATGACAGATTCCGCTCAGGCAAGTTTGAGGCTGAACTCAATATCATCACTAATGCATGTCATCCAACAGTGAGAGATTCAGCTTTACCTACATGCATATATAAGAATCGTTTACCATTTACTAATTATAGATCTTCAAAATGACTCAGAAATACACACATATATATATATATATATATATATCGAATTGATTACCATTACAAACATGGAACCCTCAGGTTTGCTTGGGCAGGTAATGCAGGGGATCTCATTAAGTTTATCAAAACTTATGTCTGCAGCACCTCTTAGTATCTCAACTATTTTCAAAAAGAAATCTTCCTTCGTGTTCTCTATAATTTGAGGAATTGCTGCCTGCAGATCCAAGAAAGCCACATAATACAAAATTTGATATCAGACAAAGAGCACTAGTATAGAAATTTCAGGAAACAACAATAATATGTCTTCATAGAGGGTTCTCTCTCTCTCTCTCTCTCTCTCTCTCTCTCTCTCTCTCTCTCTCTCTCTCTCTCTCTCTCTCTCTCTCTCTCTCTCTCTCTCTCTCTCACCGCTTTAGCTTTCAAATATATCTATCCTGATGTAAATCTCAAGGTTCTAAAAAATGCTAGTGCCTAGCGCCTAGAGGATTAATTGGGCGCCGTCTAGGCGGTTTTTTATTTTCTATATTTTTTATTTATTTAATTAAAATATTTATATAAATAAAATTTATAAAAAGCATTATTATGTTCTAAAATAGCAAAAATACTTCAAACATAGACAAAATGTTCAACAACAATGTTCTTAGAAATTATAAAAAAAATACAATTTGAAAGAAACAAATTAGATTCTTGCTAGCCTATGCCTCAAATTCTTCTTCTCCATATCCCTCTTGCACTTATTATGTGTCGGTCTCAAACTCAAAGTCTATTTCATCTTCTTCCTCTTCATCAGATACAAAATCATCCTCATGAAGTTCTCTAATTTCTTGAAGTCTAGAACTTCTCCGAAGCTCTAAGCTACTACCCACTCCCAAATCATCTCCAACCATTTCACTAGTAAGATCCGACTCAACATCTTCATCACCACCATCAACAATCCATCCTTGTGTCATAGTTGCTTCACTAGCAAGTAGTACATCCACATTCTTGTCTTTCTCTCTTCTTTCTTGTTCATAATCCTTGCATTGAATTAGACATACACTAGATTGTTCAACCTTGTTGTATCTAGTCTATTCCTTTTCTTTGTATGTATCTACATTAGGGAAAAAAAAATAATTGATAAACTATATTGCTACTTGTTTGTATGAGTGCATAACTAAATAAAATAAGTACTTACCCCCTCAAAAGTACTCCAATTTCTTTCACATCTGGATGAACTTGTGGTCAAACCAAGTATTCTTTTAGCCATTCTTTGTAAAAGTGGTACTTGGTTTCCATAAATACTCCACCAAGCAACTATATAATATTAAAAACAAGCAACATTTATGAATTAGCAAAAACTATAAAAGCAAAAATAACAAAAGAATTACAAATGAATTAGTAAGTATTTCTTACCCGGATTATAATTTTCATTATCTTGTGCGCATCCCGCCTTAGCCAAAGCTCTTCCAAATACACCCTCTTTCTTCAAGTACTTGTGCAATTCTACATTTGTCACCTTACTTTGAGTTTCAATGTCATCGGGAAAGAATGTCTCAACACAAGTAAGAAACCCTTCCATGACAATATCATCATTTCCAATGCTTGGATCGGCATAAGTGTAGTAAGGATTCAAGATGTAGCCTGTTAAATGCAAAGGAGAAACAAGTCGATCCCGGTATTTCCCATCAATAATGTCTATGATTGGACGATAGTGAGTGTCTTGATCTTTGAATGCCTTTTTAACCTCCTCCTTTGCTCTTAGTATTTCTCCATACACAAAGCCCATTGATGGCTTTCTATCCCTATCAACAAGGCGAAGCACCAAACACTTTCAAGCAAAGACTAGCTCCATTCCAAAAAGCAGCACTCAAAGCAATATTCCCCGCCGCCTTCCCTTTTACACTCTTTCCATGTTTGCTTTCATTCCATTCATCACTAGTAATCATACCTCTCAAGTTAATCTTCTTCTCCATCAAGCTTTGCAAAGTGAGAAAAGCGGTTGCAAATCTTCTGACTCCTGGCCTCACTATGTCTCTTTTGTTTGTGAACTTTCTCATCATTGCCAAAGTCTTGTGATGTGCATAAATGTAGATGGTGAAAGTATTTGCCTTCTCAATTACTCTTTTGAATCTAGGTTGAGTGCCAATTCCTTGAAGCATAAGATTGATGGTGTGAGTTGCACAAGAAGTCCAAAATATGTTTGGCCTCTTCAACTTCAATAAATTTGTTGCCGCCATATTATTTGAAGCATTGTCAATCATAACTTGAACCACATTTTGTGGCCCAATTTCTTCAATACACTTGTCCACATATTCAAAAATATATGCCCCGGTGTGTGACTCATCCGATGCCTCCTTAGAAGAAAGAAAAGTTGTGCCTTCCGCACAATTGATACACAAATTCATAATACTTCTTCTTTTTCGGTCGCTCCAAGCATCGGTCATGATAGAGCAACCATTCAAAGCCCACTCTTCTTCTTGCTTCTTCAATAAACCTTTAGTTCTCTCTACTTCATCCTTCAATAATGGCTCCCTTAATTGGTATTGGCTTGGAGGTTTGTAACCCGGGCCAAATTGACCAACTGCTTCCACAAGCCTCTTGAAGCTATCATTATCAATAGCATGAAAAGGGATCCCGGCTTCATACACCCATCTAGCCAAATATTGATGCATATTTTTTGTTCTTTCCTTGAAAAGTGCATCATTAATATTTTGTTGCCTCATCTTCCCACTTCCATGCATTGAGAAGTCAAGGTCGATAGCAGATGCATAACGGTCCATCGGTCCAAGATTACGCCACTTTCTTCCTCCACTCACACTATCATCTTCATCTTCTTCAATGATAACTTCTTCCCTCACTTCTAAATCATGCACATACTTTTGTCTCTTCTTAATTCTTCCTTCCTCAATAGCTTTCTTGCATCTTGCCTTTTGATCATCTGAAGAATTCCTACATGCAGTGACATTCTCCTTGATGTTGGTAACATGTTGCTTGAGTCGATGTATTCCACCACTTACTAGTTTTCCACACAACTTACACTTTAACTTATCTACATTTGTAGCATCCGCCAACTCCGCAAATTCCCAACCCATATCACCTGAGTTGCGTATCAATGCCGCAGTCGTCTCCGACATTGCATTAGATGCCAAAGAAGTAGTTCCAACCATTTTTATGTATGTGTAAATAACTAAATAATGTAATCACAACTCATTAACCTCATAATTCACCAAAATTGGCAGAATAACACATCTCATATTCCAAAATTACAAATCCAAAGGTAACAAACCACGTAAACAGATGCATTGATTCACATAATCTTATATTCATATTGCATATTATGTATGTGGCCAACTAGCCATGTAGGTAAACGTCAAAACCACATAACCATTATTCCATTAACTAATATAATCACAAATTTGAAATTTCACCAATCACAAATTCACAAATCACAACTCACTGAACTCACTGCATCTTGCATTCATGCCAAAATTGGCAAAACATTCGAACAAGCTAATTAGTTAATCAAGTAAACATTTAAACAAGATCTCAAAAATTGCATAATCTTATTTGTTATCTAAAAAAAGAACACAGAAAAGTACCTTTTTTTTTCTTCTGCCAAGAACGAACTTCAAAAAAATTGAGAACCCTTCAACACCTGGAAATCTACAACTGAAAAGTGAGAACCCATAATTAGTTTGAACTCATTGAACTGATTGATGTAAAGATTGAGTGAAGAACTGAAGATTGAAAAAAAAAAGTACCTTGCCCGAAAAGAGCGAGAGAGACTAAGAGAGAGAGAGAGGCTGTGCGCTGCCGCACTAGGGTGTTGTGCGCCAGCGGGCGGCCAGGCGACCGGATATGGATGGCCGGAGAGGCTGGCGCGGAGGAGATCGAGAGGCAGTCAGGCTTTATGGAGTTTCTGGCTTTCTACGTTTAGACAATTAGACTTTAGAGTAGAGAAAGAGATAGAGGCACTGTATGTCTTTGTCTTCGTGTTTGATAGGTTAAGAAAAAAAGAACCATAATCGGGCCAAAAAAAAGAAAAAGTATAATCGGGCCGCCCAGCCAGCCCGCCTAGGCGGCTTTTTTTACGCCGACGCCCAGCTTCGACGATTTGGGCAAAATCAGAACGGTCCCCTTCCGCCTAGGCGGCCCTGGGCGACGTTTTTTAGAACCTTGGTAAATCTAATCCCATTTTGATTCGTTTCATCAAACCCTTGATTGAAAATTTGAAATCATAGCGGCTAAGCAGCTCATCAATCTTGCTATGTTTTGATTGTTTTCTGGGGAAGAACAACTACGGTTTTGCTCTGAGTTGCGTCTATACCCAATGGTCTAAAAGGCGCTATACACAATGGTCTAAAAGTTGCACAACTACGGTTTACTCTGAGTTAAGCCTATACCCAATCTCTCTCTCTCCACCGCTTTAGCTTTCAAATATATCTATCCTCATGTTCATCTAATCCTATTTTGATTCGTTTCATTAAACCCTTGATTGAAAATTTGAAATCATAGCCGCTAAGCAGCTCATCGATCTTGCTCTGTTTTCTGGGGAAACACAACTACGGTTTTGCTCTGAGTTGCACCTATACCCAGTGGTCTAAAAGGCGCTAGGCGCTAGGCGCTAGGCGGGCGGCGACCCATAGCCTACCGTCTGGACAACCTAGGCGGGGACTAGGCGATTTACTTTTTTCATATTTGATTAATATATAATATTTAAAATTAGTAAAACATGAGTAAATAAATAAAAATTGGCATGACTTTTCTCCAAAAATAAGCAACCAGACCTGCAAATTTACAAACAAATATGATTTCTAATTCAAAGTACTCTTAACTCTTGAATGCTCATCATAATCACCACACAACGACTTCAAAATAGCATATTTCAAGTGTTCAAATGTAAATATCGCAAGCAGACAACTTTACAACTTCCATAAGTGCATTGCAAATATCTTAATAAAAATAAGGGAAAATTTTAAGAATAGTACATGACAAACGGTTCACTCTCAATTTTGATGTTTCAAGTTTCAAAACAATAAAAATAATACATGATGTTTAAAAGCTGACACACTTTTAGCATATGTTGTCAATAACACCGTTAACTCTATTTAATTTCTCATTTTTTAAAGGGTGGTTTCGGGTTTTCTCCATTCTCTCTTTCTTTATATTATGGTTTTCTCCATACTTTTTTAATCTTGTAAACTCAGACCATATATTCACAAAGACTTTGTTATTTTTCCCCTTACCTGGTTTTTTTGTTTACTATTCGTTGTATTTGTAAGTTACTGGGTTTGGTTTTAATGAAAGGCTCATATTCATCCAAAAAAAAACAAAAAACTTTGCTGCTCGTCCCAATCCAAGTAAAACTAGGGCATAGTTTTTTCGCTCTAAGTTTCCTTACTCAATACCCACCGATATATATTCAAACCCTTTCTTCTATAACTTACCAAATCAAATCATCTTCTAACTTCCTCTTATAGTCCTACCTCGATCACCATTTTTGTGTATGTTGGGTTTGAACAAGGACGAAAAAGAGAGACAACAATACTTTTTTCTTTCTTATTTTCCTCCTTATTAATTATTAATTTAATTATTGATTTTAATAATTTATTACTGTTAAATTAAGGAGTGACGGATTTGCCCCTCAAAATTTAACGGAAAACACGTTAGATAACGGAGAATGTAACGGTATGTACATATTTTCGGTTGAGATTACAAGTTCATGTACCGTTATGATTGTTTTAAACTTGAAACACCAAAATTATGAGTGAACTATTTTTCATGTACTGTTCTTAAAATTTTCAAAAGTAAAAGTGAATATTAGACCTGTTTTAACACGTTAAATCTAGCCTACCTTAATTTAACTATTGGAAAACAGTAATGCACATTGGTTTCCAAATCATACTTGTGCTAGCTAGATCAATCTAGAAGATGTCAGAATGATCATGTACACTAGCTACCTAGTGTAGAATCATCTAGACAAATCATGCAAGTACGTAGTTAATTTAGTGTTAACTAGATATGTCTAGAATATATGTTGAACAAGGTCGGTGGCACTAAGACCACTAATCAAGGTCGGCGACGAAGTCTATAAATATGCAATGTACCCATGTATCAATTGTAACTCATGAATGAATGAAACAAGATATATAATAGAAGCAAGCTTGCTAAAAGCCTTTAGCCTTCCCTCCTCTGTTTTGAATTTAGTCATACTAAACCTCCTTTCCCAACCTTAGCTCCTACATAAACAATCCTAAACATATCGTACTAGCCCATCACCTACTAAATACTTCCGCACATAAACCACAAAATCTAAGACCCCGTTTGTTTGGTGGGAAATCACGGTATGGAAATGAAATTAGTTTTATTTTCTATTCTAGTGTGTTGTTTGGTTATAAATGAAGATTGGAAAAGAAACAAAAAATGAGATATGACTGAAAATTGACTCTCTCATAAAACCCAAATTGTATTACCTAGTTAGGGGGTGGTATTCTATTTCCATTTCCACCGTCAAAGGTAAATTACAGAATTTAGACATCTAAAAAGTTTAAATTTCCTTAAATAGATCACATATGCAATTAGTAAAAGGTTGTTATTAGAAATTATAGATTTAAAGTTCATTATTATGACTTATTAAATATGATGTAATTGGAATATAAATAAATTACTAATTTAATTACAATATATAACAACCAAACACCTACATGAAAATAACAAAACCTTTTCCTTTCTATATCAATCGGGAAAGGAAAATAAATCATTTCGCTATCCTGATATTCCTGCTAACCAAATGGGACCTAAATAGTGGTATTAAACCTACAATAATTTCTAACAGTGGTATTAGAGTGACACGACCCGCCCCGAATTTCACCCTGAACCCGAAGTAAATCGTGCGGGGACCACCTCTAAGGAAAGATTTACCGCAAAATTCGGTACAACCTCTCTTGAAAATGGACAACCCTTCCAATAGAAACTTGCAAACACGACTAAAGGTTCCAAATCCAACCTTAAGTTCTGGAGCCTTCGTGCTCCCCAAAAACAATCACCACCAACAGGATAATAAACATTATCTAAGATAATATACATCATCCGAAAATATTCTAAAATATCAACAAGCCTTCACCCACAACCAAAAATATATACATCAAACCCAAGTATTCAGAGCTACTAGACACTAGCGGAAGTAAGAAAACACAGGTAGGCTAAACAGGTAACCTACTGGTGAAAGGTGGTGGAAATACGGGTGACTATGCTCGTCTCCTACTAGATCCAATCCGAACTCTGCAGACTGGGCATTTTAAAACGAAGGGCCCAGGGGAAGACATTTAATAACGTTAGAGTGAGTGGGCAAAAATAATTTAATAACAAAATATTTATGCATTCCTATTTTAATTTCATAGAAAAATATACTGCATGCGGCAGCTCAAAAGCGCTCAATTCATAATCTGACAATTTCACGACTAGCACTGGCTAGTCACAAACTCAAATAAAATGGAGCCTCTCTGGCTGTACTATATATAAACATATATTCGTATGTATCTACACTGGTCAGACTCCTTGTATGAATCCTAGAAACAATTTAGAAAAATAGAAATTCATACAAGGCTACAACGCTGGCGTCTAACGCTCACGTTGCGCCATAATGGTATTTTTCCTCATTATGACCGAAAAGGACGGTGTATATATACATGTGGACTCCCTATATGAAAACCTAAATAAACCGAAAAAGAAAGAAGTTTTCATATAGGGCTATGACGCTTGTGTCTAACACTCACGACACGCCATAATGGTATTTTACCTCATTATGATGGACCAAGCACGTATGGCTAGCTAGCATTTATATATATACTATTCTCATAAAATTCAAAACATATATATCCACCGAAAATCTCATTTTCGGGATCTCTCCAAAGGAGGAAAAATTGTCAAATAGGCGAGAAATCAATAAATCTCATCAGAAGAAATAAATGATTAATAAAATCATTCATCGCATGCTTTTTATTTAAAACAAAGGTCCACTCACAAATTAGGCCTAAGCCTGATGACGCTCCGAGGCTTCTTCTGCTCGGGCCTCCTCACGTCCTGTTCCAAATATATAATTAATTTACCAACTAAATTCCAGTATTTGATAAAATAGGTAAAATTAATCGTGAGCCATAATTACGCTCATCATTGCCTAACTTCGATATTCTTAAATCGAAACGATCCAAACTTTTATATCATACTCGGCAGTCGTAAATACAACCTTTTCCAGAAATTGATTTAAATCCTACGGTCGGATTTTACATTATTTAACCGCCTAAATACCAAACTTCGGAAATTCACAAATCTATTCAAAACTCATCCGAAAATTCCACAATTCACTTCATTAAACTCCTCTAATTATTACACATTTAAAATTATACAAAACCCAAAAACGGCGGCGGCGGCCGGAGGCCGATTCCGGCGACCTCCAATGCCCACCAAAATTTGATAGCATCTTCCTCTCAACCTCCTCTACAACATTCCTAACTACCACAAACTCCAATTCTAAGCCTAACCATGTCAATCGAACGCAAACACACAATAAAGCCCTAGAATTTCAAATACCGATTTCTCCTTACCTAGCTGAAGATGGAGGGAGCCCTTTAGAGGGATTGAAGCACGGGAGGAGGGCTTCCTTTTGAGCCAAGGCTCGCCAGCTATGGCGGCCGGAGGAAGGAGTTCCGGTGAGAAAACCGATTCGGCAGTCGGGACTTCCGGGCGGCGTCTCTCCCTCAGGGCGGCGCTAGAGAGGCTGCCACCGGTCTAGAACGGTAGCTGGGTTGGAGACCGATCGATTGGGACCGGTGCGGCGGTCTGGGGCGGCCGGACAGCGGCGGTCGGGCGGTCAGAATTCCGGCAGGGAGAGGCTCGGGTGCGGGAGCGGGAGAGGAGAGAGAGAATCGGGAGGGAGAGAGAGATTTTTGGGCTTGGCCCAACCGGTTCCAACCCACATATACCCAATCCAAATTTCAACACCGCAAAAATAATACCCCAATAAAAATTACCTTTTACTAGCAAAAATTTACCATTTTTACTGTCTTCACATTTTCTTCCTTCGAATAATTCTTTTGAAATATTCGTCCCTCCACACACCTCTAGGGACTTTAGGACTATAAATTCAATGACGAAGACGGTAAAATTCTTATTACCACAATGCTAGTAATTAAGGTCAAATTTTACGGGTTAGGATGTGACAATTCTCCCCTCCTTATAAAAATTTCGTCCTCGAAATTTACATACCTGTCATTCGAAGAGGTAGGAATACTGCTGCATCATTTGCTCTTCTAATTCCCAAGTAGCTTCTTCTACTTGATGACTTCTCCAAAGCACCTTGACAAGTGGGATTGTCTTGTTCCTAAGCACTTGCTCCTTTCGGTCAAGAATCTGAACCGGTTCCTCTTCATAGGACAAATCTCTCGTCAAACTGATCGGTTGCTCTTGCAGCACATGAGAAGGATCGGCAATATACTTGCGAAGCATGGATACATGAAACACATTATGTATCTTGGACAACTCCGGAGGCTACACCAACCGATAGGCCAGAGAGCCAACTCGCTCTATTATCTCATAAGGCCCGATATACCTCGGACTAAGCTTCCCACGCTTACCGAAACGTACTACCCTTTCCAAGGAGATAGTTTCAAGAACACCCAATCACCCACTTGAAACTCAAGATCTTTCCTATGGACATCTGCATAACTCTTCTGCCTACTTTGAGCGGCCTTGAGTCTATCTCTGACCACTTTAATCTTCTCATTTGTCTCATGGATTAACTCTGGGCCACAAAGCTCTTTTTCCCCCACTTCATTCCAACATAAAGGCGTACGACACTGTTTCCCATAAAGCGCCTCAAAGGGAGCCATACCAATGCTAGAATGATAGCTATTATTATAAGCAAATTCCATCAAGGATAGATTCTTATCCCAACTCCCTCTGAACTGCAAGGCACAAGCTCTCAACATATCCTCCAAAGTCTGAATAGTCCTCTCGGACTGCCCATTAGTCTGAGGATGAAAAGCAGTGCTGAAATGTAATCAGGTACCTAAAGCTGCTTGAAGAGCTCCCCATAATTTAGAAGCAAATCTAGGATCCCGATCTGACACTATTGATTCAGGCACACCATGAAGCCTCACAATTTCATTCACATAAAATTCCGCCAATTTATCCAATTTATGCTTCTTTCCCACTGGCAAAAAATGTGCAGACTTGGTGAGTCTATCCACAATCACCCAAATACCGTCATGCCCTTCACGGGTACGAGGTAAACTGAAAAAAAAATCCATGGTGATGTGGTCCCACTTCCACACTGGAATAGGCAACGGCTCAAGCAATCCAGAAGGCTTCTGTTTTTCTTTTACTTGCTGGCAAATCAGACATCTACTCACATAAGCTGCAATTTCCCTCTTCATGTTTGGCCACCAATAATAATTTTCAAAATCCGATACATTTTTGTGCTACCCGGATGAGCTGCATAAGCAGAACTATGAGCTTCCTCTAATATCTCACTCTTCAACTCTTCATTTCTTTTTGGAACACAAAGCCGATTCTTAAACAATAAAGTCCCATCCCTTCTAACTGAGAAATGATCGGCTGCGGCTCCGCTCAAAGCTCTTTCTATCAATCGAACTATGGAAGGATAATTTCTGTGCTTCCCGTACTCTATCAACCAAAACTGGCCTCACATGAAAACTAGCTACCAAGGCACCAACCTCATCTACTGCCAAATCCACTCCTGTAGCTCGCAACTCACTAAAAGTGGAACACGAATAGTCCTCAAGTGAGATAAGGATATGGAGGGATTTCGACTAAGAGCATCAGCTACCACATTAGCTTTTCCAGGATGATACTCGATAGTGCAATCATAATCACTAATCAACTCCATCCACCTTCTTTGTCTCAAGTTTAGCTCTCTTTGAGTGAATACATACCGAAGACTCTTGTGATCGGTAAAAATCTGACACTTGGCTCCATAAAGATAATGTCTCCACAACTTGAGAGCAAAAACTACCGCTGCAAGCTCCAAATCATGAGTAGGATAATTCCCCTCGTGCGGCTTTAATTGTCTGGAAGCATAGGCAATAACTCGCTCATGCTGCATCAATACCCCACCTAGACCACGTCCAGAAGCATCACAAAATACCACATACTCCCCACTATCATCCGGAAGTGCCAAAACAGGAGCACTAATCAAACGATTCTTCAATTCTTGAAAACTTTGCTCACACTCATCAGACCATTCAAATTTAACACTCTTCTTGGTCAACCTTGTAAGAGGAGCAGCAATCCTTGAAAAATCTTGCACAAAGCGCCGATAATAACCTGCTAATCCCAAGAAACTACGGATCTCCATCACAGTGGTGGGTCTTCTCCAATTTGACACCGCTTCCACCTTTTGGAAATCTACACTAACTCCTTCTGCCGAAACCACATGGCCCAAGAATCCCACTTTATCTAGCCAAAACTCACACTTGCTTAACTTAGCATATAACTGGGAATTCCTCAAAGTCCGCAATATTATTCTTAGATATTTGGCATGCTCCTCTCACTTTTTGAGTGAAGCAAAATATCATCTATGAATACGATCACGAAACGATCAAGATATGGACTAAACACCCTATTCATGAGATCCATAAAAGCAGCAGTGCGTTAGTAAGTCCAAATGACATCACCATAAATTCATAATGACCATAACGTGATCGAAAGGCGGTCTTGACTATGTCACTCTCCTTGATCCGTAATTGATGATACCCAGATCTCAAGTCAATCTTGGAGAAAACAGAAGCACCCCTCAACTGATCAAATAAATCATCGATCCGAGGCAACGGATATTTATTCTTCACTGTGATCTGATTCAACTTCCTATAGTCAATGCATAGTCTCATGGTGCCATCTTTCTTCTTAACAAACAATACCGGAGCACCCCATGGAGACATGCTAGGCCGAACAAAACCCTTGTCTACCAACTCCTGCAATTGAGTCTTCAACTCTTTCAACTCCGCTGGAGCCATTCTGTAAGGTGCCTGAGAGATAGGCATAGTTCCGGAAGTAATTCTATAGAGAAGTCTATCTCCCTTGCAGGAGGCAAACCAGGCAACTCCTCAGGCTAAACATCCGGAAACTCCCTTACTATAGGAATATCTTCTACTCTCAAAACTCCCATACTTGTATCCACCACATGAGCTAAATACGCCTGACAGCTTTTATTTAATAATTTCCTTGCAGCAATAGCGGAAATTAGGCAACTCGAAATAACATCTCTTTCCCCTTGAAAAGCAACCTCAAATCCACTTGGACTTCGAAGCACCACTACTTTCTGAAAACAATCTATCAAAGCTCTATATGCTTCCAAAAAGTCCATCCCCCAGATCACATCAAACTCCACTATCTCTAAAGGAATTAAATCGGCCTTGAAATTAAATCCCTCTTCTAAAACTTCACATCCACTAAATACCCAATTAATTCTCATCACCTCACCAGAGGGTAGAGACACATGCCACTCGTCTGGAAGAGACGATGATGGCACATTGGCATGGAGAGCAAATCTACTAGACATGAATGAATGCGTGGCTCCAGGATCAATTAAAGTACATGCCAGTTGACCAAAAATTAATAACGTACCAATGATGACATCTGGAGAAGTACGTCCTTCCTGCTGGGTCATAGCATGCAATCTAGCGCGAGTCATGGGACGTCCACGCTGACCACTGCCCCGCTGAGAGCCACCTCTGACCGAAGCACTGCCCTGGGCACTACTACTAGAACCTCTAGCTGAAGACTGACCAACTGACTGAGTAGGGGTAGGGGTGGTCCTCTGAGCCAACAATGGGCAATCTCTCCTGAAGTGATCCAGACTACCACACTCATAGCACCTAAAAAACTGCTGCTGCCCATAAGAATAAGTCTGGCTACCGGATGATCCACCCTGGAAACTGCCACTAGAACCATACCGTCTAGACTGCTGCCTACCCAAATAACTCCGAGAAGGTGTCCTGAAACGTCCTCTATTTCTGTTCCGAGCACCAGAGCTTAATCCCCCACTACTACCACTACCAGCAGAAGACCCAGAAGCGGATGATGAAGCAGCCTTCTTGGATGGACCCTGATGGGGCCACTGTAATCACGAGGCCGAACACCATATGTCCCCCTGGACTCAATGGCCATGGCTGCACCAACTGCATCCATAAAAGTCGGGTAAATTACCCCCGTCATCTTGTCTGCATACACTCCACCAAGTGCTCCAATGAACATCTCAATCCTGGTCTTCTCATCAGGAACCAGATATGACACATGGTAGCTCAAGGAAGTGAATCTTTCCTGGAACTCTATGATCCCCTCATTATCCCTCTTTGTCATATGCAGGAAATCCGACTGAATTCTGCTGCGGTGGGCATGATTGAAATACTGCCCTAAGAAGAGAGTCTTAAACTGCTCCCATGACATACTCAGAGCATCCTCAACATTCCTGCTGGCAAGCGACCACCAGTGATGTGCTGAATCGTCCAGAAAAGTCACTGTCATCTTCACCTTTCTTTCTTCTGGTAACTCAGTGATCGTAAAAGCATTTTCCATCTTGTCTACCCAATTATGAGCATCAAGAGGTCCCTTGGCACCCTTGAACTCTCTGGCTCCAGCCTCATAAACTTCTTTCCTTTTTACCGCATAAGGTTGTGGAGCTCGATCAGAAACAAGATAACAATGAAATTTCTAAGAGTTGAAACAAAGATTATGAAGATGCTAAAGCATTGAATCCACCACCTAATACTCCTACTTTCCTCTCTAGTTGATAGCAATTGAACTCCCTAGATTGCATGCTAAAGATTTCCGTACATAAGCCTTATTGATCCCGGACATATGCCAAAGTTCTTCTAAACAATGAATTCTAACTTATTGATCCCGTATAGAACTCAAGTAGTTAAACTATAATCTACTTCACGTTATGATCAAGTTCAAGTAAAACATGTTCAACTCCATTAAGCACAAAAGAACTAGGAAATCATGTAAACAAGAATATCGACTATGATCAAGCACTTGTATTCTTAACTTACAACTCTCTAATCACAAGATGAAATAAATCCTTTGGAACGCTAGAAAACATCTACTCTCGATCAAGCCTCATGTTTTCAAACCAAATAACTAATAAACAAACCTAAGTCTTATTGATCTCGAGCAAAGATTTTGAATGAAAGTTCAATTGATAACGGTGATTGAGAATTTAACATGGCAATCCATAGAATCCAAAGCAATCAACTAAAGAAATAGAGTAATCATACTAAGGGCTTCATCTCAGCCCTAGCTAAAAGTTTAGAAATTCATAGACAAAGAAAACATGACTCGAAATAAAGATAGCATGGAAGAAACAATGGACAAGATAAGAACTCGGGTTGAGCGATGGAGAAGCTCTGTTCTTCTTTCTCTCTCTGTCAATATTGCTGCGTCTTCTGTCTCTGTTTCACGTCCTAAGGGTTCTTCTTTTATTCCCCTTGAAATCTCAATTGATTTGGGCTTTTCGGTCTCCTTGTCCAACATGGAATAGCTTTCTTCTCTCCAAATAACATAAGGTTATTATTGTCAATGCAAGAGTAACCTTCCATATATGTTAGCCACGTTCAGCCTTTTTCTTGTAGTATTAAGATTGATGGACTTGGGCTTCACAAATTAGAATCATGAAAAGAAACACAAAATTCGTTAGAATCTGCCTCCACGCGCTGCGTTCATTCAAACCTTCATAACTTGCTCTAGAAAAATGCAAATCCACTTCCGTAAAATTTTTCGGAAAGCTAACATCTGTAGCTTTCCAATGGTGTATGGCTCGCCTCCAGATTCCTCGTGAGCATGTACAGTTTAATCTTCAAAATTGACACACAACAGGGCAGTTTCTGGATCACTTAGCTCCAAATTCTCTTTTTCTCCAACTTGACCTACAAAACATAAAAACCAAGTAAATGACTCATAATTGACAAGAACTAAGCATATAATCATGCATCTAAGGGTATAAAAATGTATGAAATATGAATCTATCATACCATACCTCAAAATAGCCCAAGATGGACTTGAAGGGGACATTTCTGAATTCCTACGGACTCAAACTCCGGATTGGATTATCTATGACTTTGCCTCTTACTGGCTACCACCAATAGCTATCAAGCTCGGCATCTCACGAGCCCTGTTCAATACTTGCAATGCGTCCACCCTAGGTTTCTTGGGACCAACATCGCCGGATCTAATATCTCGCTATCGTCCTAGAACACAACCAGAGCAGCTCACAGTCCCTCTTGACTGGATTCCCTTTTCTTCAAAAGTAGCATACAAGCCTTTTGAGGCCAAGAGATTGTTCAATATTTCTTCAAAGCCAAATGCTTCTGCTGCAGAAACAGGACGCGTTACGGAAATGTTTCGCATACAATCAGCTGTTGAAGGTTGTCAATGATAATATTCATGGATTAATTCAACGGAAGAAGAAAAGGAAGAAGACGACTGGAAGTAAGAAACGCTGAGAACATAAACGACTACATCGTGAATTTTCAATACATCTCAACACTACAATAATCCCTAGATATAGAACTAATCTAATACTGAAATGACAGGAATACCCTTGAAATATATATCCCTATATTTCTAACACCCTCCCTCAACCATATGCTTGGGCACCCCAAGCATAATGGTTGCAATACATGATATGAAACCTCAAGGCTACAGAACTGCCCTTCTTCGATAGTCAACATAGACAGGCCACAGCCTTGTAGAAAGTGAAGGACCAATTTGAGATGAAGCACTTCCAGATGCTTGATAGAAACCAAACATGCAAGGAAGTAAGCTCTGGAAGAAACCTTGTTCTTGGCAATCAACAGCTGAAAAGAGAAAGCCCTGCCACAACAATCACATACACACAAAATGTATGGAACTATTGCAATGAACATCCCAACAAATTCATTGTACTTGAATCATGAGATTTATCATCAGAATAGGCATTCCAATTTGCTTGTTCGTCCAATTACTCCTAGCAATAACACACCCAGACCAAGAAGCATGTTGGAGCCCATAAAAGTTTCTCTATTGTTTCTTAACCCAGCTGTACTTGTTCTTTGGCTACAACAAAAAAAGAACTATATGCAACTGCTTCTGGTTCTTCATTGATCAGTAGATGGGACATATGAACATACAACCTCAAAGCCAAACTATGTAACCCCTCAACTAAGAAGTGAGAAGTACTTCTCTAAAGAGCGAAAGAAGAAATCCTTTCTCTCTGCTCTGCAACATTTCCCAAATAATTCTAGAACCAAAGCAATTGATGATCACTCCTAGAAGCTGTACTCTGCATGTGCCATGAATAATTCCACTAACTGTAGGCGCCCCTTAACTCTTATAGCATTACTCCAACATATATGCTGCATAATCATGTCTTCTTCCACATTGCAATTTGAACTACGCTCTCTGAAATTAGATCTAGACAAACCAGCAGTCCCATATATTCATAATAAGCTGCTGCATAAGAAGTGTTTCCCTCCACATTTCAGTTGGATCCTTGACTTACTGTAATATTTTCTACACCGCTTTGTCATACAGAGGCTACTACCTCTAGTTGTGATTACCACAACTCTACAATCATACAGAGGCTACTACCTCCAGTTGTGATTACCACAACTCTACAATCATACAGAGCCTACTACCTCCAGTTGTGATTACCACAACTCTACAATCATACGAAGGCTACTACCTCCATACTACAATTCCACATACATTACTACTACTACCTCCAATCATACGTTTTTCTTACAGGGTCAATATCGCAAACAAATTGCGGTAGGAAAACACTAAGCAACAGTCATCAACTTTATATCACCAAACATACATCACTAAGCAATTAGGAGCATATAGCAGAGAGAGAAGCTCACAACATTCAACCATAATCCCTATCCATCTCTTCTATGTCAAATCACCACCAGATTTAGAAGCCCAGAGTATTTAGATATAATATCAATCAACACTGTCATTCCCCTACTTCTACAACCAACCACATCCAAGCGATAAACACACAGGAGAGAGAGGGATAGACTAGTACCGTACCAAATCCGAGCCCATAGATTGTAAACTGGAGAGCACGATGACGACGAAGCGAGGTAGATGACGATGACTTCCAAGAGAAATTATGCTTCGATTCGAAACTGAGAAGAAGAAGACTCATCGGGCTTCGTCGATTTGAGGACAACACGGCATCAACTGAGCAAATCAGTCACAGGAGAGAACAAGGACGTCGACAAGGCTCGCACGCTGACTATGCGTCAATAATCATTGACTGAATCGATTGGGTGTGAAGGAAATTGGATTTTGGGGTTAGGGTTCTGAAATTGGGGTTAAAACAAATCGAGAATGAAGGAAACTGATAACAGCAGAAGCTAAGATAGACATACAGAAGCCACAAGGCCAAAGATCATGACCATGGGCTCTGATACCATGATAACATTCATGGATTAATTCAACGGAAGAAGAAAAGGAAGAAGACGACTAGAAGTAAGAAACGCTGAGAACATAAACGACTACATCGTGAATTTTCAATACATCTCAACACTACAATAATCCCTGGATATAGAACTAATCTAATACTGAAATGACAGGAATACCCTTGAAATATATATCCCTATATTTCTAACAGTCAAATCTATTTTGTTCGAACATGTAGAGAGATGGAAGCAGAGTGGCTCGATTTGCTTCAAGAGCTTCTTCCTCATACTCATGTGATTCCGGTAGGTCTATTGCCACCAGAATTGCAACAAACCAATGAAGATCACGAAGATGGCAGCAGCTGATTGGAGTTACCGAATGGTTGGATAAACAAGAAAAGGACACTGTTGTTTACGTTGCATTGGGAAGTGAGGTTAATCTAAGCCAAGAAGAGTTTACGGAATTGGCTCTAGGGTTAGAGCTTTCTGGGTTGCCTTTCTTTTGGGCAATGGGGAAATCACCACAAAGTGAGGATGGTGACTCGGTGAGATTACCAGATGGGTTTGTGGACCGAACAATTGGTCGTGGGATTTGTTGGTGTCATTTTTTAGCACCAACGAGTCAACGAGAGTTCTGTTGAAATCATGTGTAAAATGGTGGGGTTATTCTCTTGTAGTGGGTCTATCTTCGCCCTTCGGCTAGTTTGACTATTTCCATGGCCTTGGTCATCTATCTCCGGCTGATGTCGGGATTTCGTGTACCACCTCATGGTGGGCTTCCCTCGGTCCTCGAAGGTGAGCTTCCTTTCCTTGAAGGTGAGCAAGCTTTCTCCGAAGGTGAGCTAGCTTCCTCCACTTCTGTGGTGGACTTCCCACGGTCCTCGAAGGTGAGCTTCCTTTCCTTGAAGGTGAGCTAGCTTCCTCCACTTCTGTGGTGGACTTCCCTTGGCTGGTGTCGGGGTTCCGCGTACCACCTCGTGCCTCTCCTTGAAGGTGAGCTAGCTTCCTCCACTTCTAGAATGCGAGCTAACTTCTTGACGCCTTCATCTTGGTGTTGGACATCTGCCACTTGACTTGGGTCTTCTCTTTCTCAGGTTGGTAGAGTGCCATTGATTGACCTGTTGACATGTGAGCTAGGAGGTTATCGGAGGACCAGCCTAAGGCCGGCCAAACACTCTCCGACACCCAAGTCAGTAAAGTGTTTGAACAATAAGTAGAGATGGGAGAAGAATAAAAAGGGCTCATGTATAACATGATTTTGTGTGAAAGAAGATGAATGAATGCGCTTAGCAACTATGCTTCTTGGCATGGGAGGTGACCCTCCTCACCTTCCTGCAAAAAGAGATGGGTATATATATATATATATGTATATACACATACATATAGATAGAGATATATATATATATATATATATATAGATAGTTGTTGTAATTGAGGAAGAAGAGAGAAAAATGGAGTTGTAGAGATAGAGGGAGATTATGCACTTGGGCATGGTTTTTGGGAGAGAAGAAGAAATTGGAGATGTGGAGTTGATTTCAGCCTTTGGAAGGCTTGGTATATATAGAGAGAGGTTGGTGACGTGGAAGGAAGAGCATGGGCGGCCTTGCTTCCTGACAAAGTTGGTAGAGTTGGTAACACGTGTCGACACTATGTGGTCTCTTCTTACCACGTCAGTCTTGAGCCATGCCTTCGTGACACGTGTGGAAGGTCGAGACACGTATCGCGCACCTACGACACATTCTTCCTCGACTCACTCTTAGGCATGCTTAGGAGACATGCCTGGTGGCGACTACTAGACGTCCTAGAGAGAGCTTGAAGATTGAGGCTCTTAAGCCTTCAAGGTCGAACTCTTGGTCTTGGAGGTGGACTTGGAGGTTGAGGCTCTAGATGCTAGCTAGAAGGTGAGGTAACCACTTGGTGACAGTGGAAGAAAGACTTTGAATGCTAGGTTGGGCACCTCATCATTATTTACGTGTGAGGATCATCTTTATTTCTCGGATAATGGTTTGGGGGCGTTGAAAGTTTAGAGTCATACGTGGCTCTTTGACATTTCAACGCTTCCTACGCGGAAAGCGTTGAAAAGTCAAGTTTCGTTGTCGAACCAAATTATGACATCAACAAGCCCCCAATTCCCTCGACAACCAAGGCCTTTGTTGGATAGGGAACTCAATTGGAAGAAGAATTTGGTGAACCTAAGAAATTGATCTTGTTGTGTCGAGGTAAGTTTTCTAAGGATGGTAGACGATCTTCATGGTAGCTCGAAGGTTGAACTATGAAGGTCCTCAGCGGGTTACGACGATCAGCCTCGACTCTGAGTAATGAAAACCTTCACTGGTGAAGTAGCTCTTCACACGAGACTAGATCCTTGGTGAGTGTCTCGAAAAGAGTTGCACTATTGTCAAATGGTGAGCAGGGATTAAACGTCTTCGTTTTTGTTTCCCTTTGAGCTCTACATATTGACTCTAGTTTTGCATCTAAGAGCATTATCCCTACTCTCGCTAATTCCACTAAACAATTAGCATGACATATAAGGGAATGTTTGACCTCTAGCTATTGTTCGGTCTAAAACACTCACTGTTTGCTTTGGTGAGTGGGTGTCCAAGAGCTGTGAACACTCTTCATAATCCCTAAGACTCACTCAGCTGGTATGTCAAGTGAGTTGGACTTAGTGCACTCGTGTGAGTAGGTCTTAGCTAGTGAGACTCTATAGCTCGCCGATGATTCGAGTAGGTTGGACCTCGAGGGCACCCTTGAGGATTGGTCTCGGCTAGAGAAAATCTTTCTGGTAGCTTAAGTGGGTTACCTTGTGTGCACTCTGTGAATTGGTCTCGGCTAGCAAGGCTCTTTCATCTGGTGGCCCAAGTTTATGAGTGTTGGACGATCAAGGGTGTCTATTATATAAGCTACTAGTACTACCTTTATCTTAGATAGACTTTTGCTGAGATAGCTATACCATTGTGCTCCAATAAACTTCTAGGAGTTTACATAGATAGATTTGTGGAACTGGTACCCCATTTGGTCCGCGTCTGGGCATTGACACATGTTCATCAGTAATGAGCTGACGTAACAAGAACTGAGTAGTCATATGCTTAGCATGGGGTCTTTGCCGAATTGTTGAATAGATGGATATTTTTTTCAAGCTAATTCGTTTGTGCAAATTCGATCTCAACGTGATTCATAGTATGCAAATAGTAGATAGATATATAGTTCTTATAAGATATAACTCTGTGTTATGACATCAACAGGATTGTCTGGACAACTTGGGCTCCTCAGCCCAAAATATTGTCCCACGAGTCAATCGGTGGTTTCTTGACTCACTGTGGTTGGAGTTCAGTCATCGAAGGTCTACATTATGGACGTCCACTTATCATGTTTCCAGTCTTATATGATCAAGGGCTTAATGCTAGGTTCTGGGACAAGAAGGTTGGGATTGAGATACCGAGAGACGAAGAGAATGGATCGTTTAACAGGAACATGGTGGCTGAGTCGCTGCGTCTGGTTGTGATGGATGAGGAGGGGAAGCCTCACAGAGATGGTGCCAAAGAGTACAGTGGATTGTTTGGAGACAAGGACCTCCATGACAGATACATGGACAAATGCGTGGAGTATATGGAAACCAATGCGAGTAACGTTTGAATGGAAATATAAAGCTTTAAATTTTAGGCTTAATTGGTTTCAAGTGCCTTGGTTTGCATTGATTTTAAGCCGAAGTGAGGAATAAAGGCCCATACTCGTGCACGTGGTTCATGCAGTGAAATATTGTAAGGCTATATTATATACTCGGTCTTTTGTACTCTTGTTTCCAATTTTCATTCGAGAACCAATGCATTGCGAACATATCTTTGCCTTATCTTAATGATCACAAACTGGGGATTAGATATATATTTTCAGTTTTCATCAAAACTAGAAGTCAGAGAAGAACTGCGGATAGTTTCACACTTTCACCAACCTTTCAATGAATATGTATTTTTTAACTTCTGCTTTGACCAATCGGAACAATGGCACCCAATAAGGGCATCTCCTACTT
Source organism: Fragaria nilgerrensis (assembly GCA_010134655.1). Taxonomy (NCBI): domain Eukaryota; kingdom Viridiplantae; phylum Streptophyta; class Magnoliopsida; order Rosales; family Rosaceae; genus Fragaria; species Fragaria nilgerrensis. Next base: position 13,861,059 of record CM020977.1, read on the forward strand.
CATGTCTTCATCTACAAGGAGAATTCTGCTGTGCCGGAGGCATGCTATGCCTGCTGCAAAACACAGGCAAAACACAGCCCCTGTTGGACCCCATCTTCAAACCCACAATGGTTCTTCCAAAATGGATCGAGCTAAAAGGTCCAATAGCCAAAACGAAGTCTGAATAAAAGATTACTGAAGAAGTTGGTTTAGTACTCGTAATACCGAATATACCGACCATCTAAATATTACTTTTCAATACATATATATATATATACATATATATATATATATATATATATTAAAAAATATAACATAACAGTTTTTATAATAGTTTGAACATAATTACAAGCATATACTATATTAATGGAACATTTACCATACAAAACTTTGTCGAATATGGTTTAATAACCTAGTTTTATTGAATGGCGAAGACCATGGCAGAGGCTTGGTGCGTTTGGCTGTTGAGAGGACTCGAGGTGGTACGGAGCTGATTCAGTGAAAGTGGCGACTAAGGCAGCAGCTGGGGATGTTTGGGGGTACTTCATGTTGAGTTTTGGCAAGGAGGAGCTATTGGTTTACGAAGTAGAGCAGATTGAAGGTAAGCTTGGTGTTTTCAGCTACTGTTTTGGGTTATAATGAGGTTTGAGTCTTGATTAGGTGATTTGGTGTTGTTGTTTGGTGAATTTCATGTCGATAACTTGGTGATTCAAAGTTTTCGGGGAGGCCATGGCGAAATTTTGGCAAGTGGCCGAATCTGACAGAATATTCCGGTCAGTCGCCGGAATCCGGCGAGGCAGCATATCCGACTGAGAGCCATTGAGGTAGTATTCAAGGTTATTATTTATAATTTAAGTCATAGTGCCTAAGAAGGAAAGTTCGGGTTATAATTGGAAAACTTACTAAGTTAGGAAAGTTTTTATTTTAGGAAACTTTCTCCTTTTGAAACTTTCCATTTATGGAAACTTTGGTCAATCCTGGTCAACCCAGGAACCCTAGTCAAGCTAGGAAAGACGTTGAGTCAATAGTTGTTCGGAGTACGGTCTAACCTATTTGTTCTACAGTTTATGGTCAGGCGTGAGATTGACTCGAGAGAAGTGAATAGTTAAAGTGGCGCTCGAGGAATATTCCGATCATTGAAAAGCTTGAGCTTAACCTGTGAGTGGACTTTTGTTTTAAATCGAAATCATGCAATATTTTGATGATCAGTTTATTTCTTCTGCAAGAATATATTACTTTTTTGATAATTGACAATTTTACTTATTTTGGAGAGTTACCGAAAATGAGATTTTCAGTGGATATGTATATGGATATTTACGAGGATAGTATGTATATAAATGCTAGCTAGCCATACGTGATTTTCCGCCATAATGAGGTAAAATTTCATTATGGTGTGACGTGAGCGTTATACGCAAGCGTCGTAGCCTTATATGAAAGTATATACACGCAAGTGTCGTAGCCATATAGGGGATATGCACATATATACACCTGTCTTTTCAAACATAATGATGTAGCGTTTGAAATTCCATTATGGCGTGACGTGAGCGTTAGACGCAAGCGTTGTAGCCTTGTATGAATTTCTATTTTTTATATATTTTCATAAGAATTCATACAAGGAGTATGACGACAGTAAATACATACATACATATATAGTTTAGCCTAAGAGGCTCTTTATTACAAAGTATGGGAGACTAGCGAGGCTAGTCATGTTTTTGTTATTTTTTTAAGTTAAAAGCTTTTGAGTTTGTCGCATGCAGCATAACTTTTCTATAAAAATTAAATTAGGAAAGCAGAAAGTTTTATTTAATTATTTAATACTCGTAATCTTATTTTTGTCCACTCACTCTAACGTTTTCAAATGCTTCTCCCTTGGGCCCTTCGATTTTTTTTTAAATGCCCAGATTACAAGTTAGCATAGTTGAGGTCGAACGTACATGGAGTCGAGGCATAGTTCATGTTATAGCTTCCGTTTATTTGTATTTTTGTTTTCCTTTCTTCCCTATTAGTATTGCTTTGAACCTATGAATTGGTGGTTATGAGATTGTTATTAGATTAGTAAATAAATTGGGAGGTGTTATGAATTTGGGGAGCACGAACGCTCCAGGAGTATAAGGTTGGATTTAGATTTTTAGAAGTGTTTGCAGGTGTTTTATAAGGTAGGGTTGTCCATTTTTAAGGAAGGTTATGTCGAATTTTCGGTAAATTTTCCTTGAAGGTGGTCCCCGTAGGATGTACTTCGGGTTTCAGAATGAAATTCAAATGGATCCTGACAGGATCAATTTTGATGTTGTCGAGAGCCGCTATAATATGTCGGATTGAAAACCATTCTCTTGTTCAAATACATCACCAAAGTGCCCACACTTAGTTGGCAGCTGGTCCCAACTCTGGCATCTTTCCTTAGTGTTATACCCATAACAGTTGTTTCTACCTCTTCCAAGATCACGGGACGGGAGGTCGAATCCTTAGTTCCGGGTTCTGTAACTGCACAAGTAACAATGCGTCAGGAGTCGGGAGTGGGATGGCCCAGTCTTCGACTCTCCGATGCTTAAGTTAGCGTTGAGTTGCTACTTGTATAATACGGGAGTATGGGGAGAATGATAAACTTACCTCTTTTGGAAATTCGTGCCTGTTTTATAGGTTAGTACCAAAGGTTTTGTCGTTGGTTTTTGATGTGTGACTGCTTTCATGGCGTTGTTCAGTCCTCCCCCTTTCGAGGGTGTTTAGTAGTTGCTGAGTGAGTCTGGCACGTATATTGCTGTTGTTCCTTCACTCTATGGATGCTTGTGGAGGTTCTGCTGATGGTGCTTTGGCCGAAATGATCTTCGGTGACCGGGTAATGACGCCACATTCTCGGCATAGCCAAGTGTTTTGGCTATGTATTAACAAGTCCCCAAGTCCCCAGTCCAAGAGAGCTCTTGGGTGGAGAGTTATTCTCTAGTTGTGCCGAGAATGTTTTACCCGGGAGTTGGAGGCATGGTGTCGAGTCCCCAAGTCCCCACGCGAGAGTCACGAGGTGGTTGGGGTTGAGTTCCGAGAACTCGGTACGAACCTTTACGTTATATGTAACGTCCCGATTTGCATCTCATCAAATCGAGCACATTACAGTGCCGCGTATTCATAAAACCTAAGCTAGGATCCATTACTCAGGTTCTAAGAACCCGCAAGGCAAAGAAAAATTAAAATTTCAAAATATTTGCAGAAGCGTGTATTTTAAGATGAGGTGAAACTATATAAACGTTTAGATATCTTTCAAATCAAACAAGCCCTCTCTGAACAAAATCAATATCAGTCCGGTTCAAGGTCAACAATCGAAAACTTGCAAGAGGAATAATTTATCAAATAAACACATACTCGATCAAAGGGTTAAACAAGGACACGATAAATAAGGAAACTTGTCATACAGATTTAACGCTGACATACATGAAGTATAGAATTTCTAAGCCACACCCAATGTCGTCCAGCTGTCCCGTCTCCGTACACAGTACCTGCATTCATAAATTGTTGTAGGGGTGAGCTTTCGTCCTCGCTGCTCAATAAACTTTACCTCAACTAGGTGTAAAAACAATTTAAAACATTTGTCATGGCTAGTAGTGAAAATAATGCATAGCGATTTCAAATAAACATTCCTTGTAAAAATATGCAGGTAGAGCCCAAGGTAGAAATACAAACCTGATGACCGGTCTATCTCAAGCCAACTACAACATTACCACGATTATTACCGTACACACTTACAAGGTGTAGCGAGAGTGTCCATTTATGCCATACCACCTAGGAGCGACGCCACACCTCGAAGGATGTTAGACGTTCTCCAGTTCGTACAGCCCCTCCGGAGGTTTAAGGGATCGAAACCCAAGGAATTCGCTATGCCCCGCTCACTCTCAGGTCATCAAATAATAATTCACAAGGAATCGAAAATATATTTCTTTCATGCATAAATCATTTCTTTATTATCACATGTATAAAACTACTAAGTGAGGCAAGTCCAAAATCCCCTACCTGGAATATCGCTGTCTGATTCTCATTTGCTTTCCTAGGCCAACACCACCATCTTTCACAATTCGAGATACCGGAGCCCCTAAGTTCGAAAATGAATAATAGTCGAGTGTTAATACAAAATCCACTCAATAACACTTGATAAATATTTCCAAGTCCATTTACATTCTTTCAAAAATACGAATCTCCTTATTTGACATAGGTCGTCATCTACTCTTTCACAATGGTCAGGCTTCTACAAAACTGCTGCTCAAACACCGAATGACATTCATACTACCAAATTTTAAACACCGTTTTTATAACAAGAACAACTTCATATTTAACATTGTGGTGCTAACCAAATACTTAAAACATTATCAATATATCGACCAAGTTCAAAGTCGGACATGACCTTGTTTAACTACCACTTTAACTAGCAACCACAACCTAAAATAATTGAACTTATAGTATTGCCTCCAACTCCACATCTGCACTTACCATGACACTTAACCTTTTTCTAGCAAAGATGAACCACACAGCAAAATCCCATTATTTATAATAAAATAGCTTATCAAGGTGAACCATATTTGAGGTGAGCCGTGGCTTGGTTGGTTAAGGTGTTTAACTGACAACTTTGAGGTCATGGGTTCAAACCTCATTGATATATGTAGGGTGTGTGAGTTATTAATAAAAAGTTTTTAAAAAAAAAAAAAAAAAAAAAGGTGAACCATATTTCTTGATCTTGATTCCAATACAAGCTTATCTTGTCACTCTCCGTTTTCATTCAAACCAAATAATAGCCACAGAACTCCGAGTTTAAATAATACCTATTTTCTTAAGAGCAATCATGATCATGGGTTTACCTCAGCCATAGTAGTGTCGGAATACTGTTTGCTTCTCAGGAGAGCTTCATGGCTAAATATCGACACTCCTCACCTTGTTCTAATTCGCCATCTAGAAACTTGCTGCTAGACTTTCTTTCAAATTCTGCCCAAGTTCCTTGCACCGATACCCGGTCTGTGCTATTCTTTAATTAAACACGACCCAGCTTCAAACTCTTAATCTGGAACTCACACCAGCATCATACATCCACATAGACTCCTAAAAGCTGTTGTGCACAATCACCTCAACGACGACCCAAGAACACCAAAACAACAATCCATCAAAATTTAATCGAAACCAAAACTAATCATAGCACGATGTAATGAACCACTAGAGAGGTTCTTTCCTACCTCATGCAGCCCCAATGATGGCCGAAGTTGCCGGAGTTCGTAAAATTTGCTGGCGGAACTTGGGAGCTTCTTTGCGTTGGTTCTCTTTCCTCCATTAACGGTTGAGCAAGCACGAACACAGTCATGACGACGACGTCGAGATGAATTGCTGGGTGCCCGTGCGTCGCCGTATTGTCGCCGGACGGAGGAGCGCTGGTCGGCGCCCATTAGACCAATCGCAGGTCGAGAGAGGACTCGAGGGTTCTAGAGTTCTTACCTGTTCCAACTCGTATTTATACAATAGATTTGTACGGCCTCGATTAAACGGTGAGTTATTAGATGGCCCAGATCGCACCGTGCTATTATCCTATTTTTTTTAATAATTTCTTAATATTCTATAACTTCATAATATCATAGAAAATAGCTTGGGAATTCAAACAATTCCACAAAAATTACCACGAAGTCTACGTGAAGCTTGCTTCATTTTAAAATCTCTAAATTGAAGAGTTCACTTCTATCAATTTCTAGAAAAATTTTTCAAGTGTCCTCGATATTTAACAAGATTACGATCTATATCTCGAACTACTCAAGTTTAGCTCCTTAAATATTTTCGGGGTCTCACATTATATCTCACGTGTGTCATAAATAACCTGTTTATGAGGAATACGTGGTCATTTATAGCGGGTTTTAAGGACGTAACGGTTTTGTCGCTTGAGCATTTTTTTTGGCATGTAACTGACGTGCGTGTGTGGGATAGTGGGACACGTCTTAAATGGCTCACACGATAGTGGTCGACGTGGCAGTTCTCTGACCATTAAGATTGGCAGGGTCTGGACGGTTGTGGTTGATTGGGATGACTATAAATAGCATGTGGAAAACAGAGGAGGGAGTTTGCGTTTTGAAATCAGAGAGACTAGGGCTAAAGAGGTGGTTGTTCGTTGCTTGAAAAGAGGCTTTGACGAATTGTGGAATCGAATATGGGGAACATCAGTTTCATCCTCGATCGATTGGGTGCAAGCGCTCGGCTGTTTGCAACCAGCTTCATTACCACTACTCAAATCCTATTTTTCGAGGTATGAACTTGTTCGTTCTTACTCTGGGTTTTGCTTTTGTTTGTTTCAGATTGGTGGGGATTGTGTTTTGGTTTTCGTATTTGTTTAGGATTTTGCTGGGAGAGGCCAGAGTAAGGGATTGGTTGGTTTGCTATCGGGCTAGTTAGGGTTAAGGTAGTGAGAGTCTAATCATGTGAGAATGTAGGGTATGACAGATCTGGTATGGGTGTCCAACGAGGATATTGTGATTGTCTCTAGCTCGACTGATCCTGATTCGGACAGCTTACACCGGTGGGAGGAGGAATTAAACTATCTTATGGCGGAGGTTGCACTTGACTTAGGGGAGGGCATTCCCGTTACGGATGCTAGGTCTCACGTGTCCTCGTTTGACCCTCTATTGCAGGAGGTAGAAGAGTTTAGCATGGCGAGATCTCGGGAGGATGATGATTTGTTCTGGGATCCTCCTAGCGAGAGTATGACGTCGTCAGAGCTAAAAGCACTTAGGCAGAATTGGGGTATTCCTAATGAGGTCATGTTGCGGCCTCTTGGCAAGGATGTTAATTTTTTGGATCCCCCTGATAACTTCACTCTGGTATACGAGTACCAGTTGAAATGTGGGTTGATGTTCCCACTACCCCCGTTTGTGCAGTACACGTTGGCGTGTCTGCATGTTGCCCCGGGGCAAGCCACCCCGAATATGTTAAGGTAAATTTTGAGAACGGGGGTACTATTTCGTTTATTGGGATAAGAGTTCCTAAATTTTGAGGAGTTCAACGTCTGTTGGCACATGGTGTATTGTGCAAAGAAGGGTAGTCAGGGTTGCGTGACGTTGAAGTCCTGGGGCAAGTTCAAGATCTTGGTGGAAGACATGCCCACCTCGACGAATGAGAGTTGGCGACGGAAGTGTTTCCTTGTCGGGGGGCAGTGGCAGGAGTGGCATGGACATCCCTTTCGGGTTTCCGGGGCTTTCCAAAAAATAGGTACCGTGTTTTGTGTCTCGTGTTTTCTTATTGTTTGTGTTGTGCTGCCCCTGCTAACTGCTAACTTTGTATAGTGCCCCAAGAGTATAAGTTAACCGAGCTGATGGAGCGTCGGATACGTCAGGTGCTGTGGGCATTCGAGTCTAGGAGCTCGTACCGAATATGCCAGCTTGGCGTATATAGTCATTTCGGCTATACTCGGGTCCCGGGTTTGTATTTTTGTTTTGAATGTTCTTCTTTTTTATGCTCTCTGGTTTGTGCCTAACTCATCTTTTGTTTGGTTTGTTCCGGTTGCAAGTCGAGGCTGATCATGCTAACCGGTATGATATTGACTTGGAGACCGGGGAAGGAAAGGAGGTTGAGCTTGAGGAAGGGGAAGATGATTTTTTGAGGTTGAAGCTGACGGACGAGGATTATGCATACTTGCCTCCCTTGGTGGCGGAAGAAATGGGCTTGGGTGACCAAAAGGTGAATGACAAGGCCACCAGGTCTGAGGGTGGCGGCCCTGAGGGCTACCGTGAGCAAGTTCTGGTGGAGGAAGAGCTTGTCTTAGAGCCAGTGGAGGTGGAGGGTGTGTCTCTGGGGAACATGGGTGAGCCTCAGATTGGCGGTGAAGACTTGGGAATTGAGGAGGTGGAACCTATTGCTCAAGGGTCAGAGGAGGTGGTTGTGATGAGGACTACGAAGAGAAAAGAGAGGGTTGAGTCGTCTCGTGAGGGCCAACCGAAGAAGTCTTGGAAGGAAAGGCGTTCCGAGATTTTTGGGAGTCTGGCTGAGATTACTTAAGCTTTGGAGGGGACAATGGAGGCGCAACCTTACTTGGCGCAAATGACGTATGACATGCGCCACCGTTGTCGCGACATCAATGCCTTGGAGAAGGTTGATCCCTTGGCCGGCGTGGCTCTCGCCAAGGAAAAGTTGACTCGGGTAAGTGTTCGTAATGTTTAGGTTCTCTTTTTATAATGGTCGTTTTGCTTATGTTTCGACTCTTATGCGCAGGTGACGTTGCTCATGTATGCTACCAGTGAGAGGGTTGTTACTCACTTGTAAGGGGATGCCGAGGTTAAATGTCAACAGCTAAGGGAGATAGAAGAGAACAACTGTGCCCTCTCGCATCGGCTGGAGCAGGTGGAGCAGGATGATGCTATCTTCCGAGACTAAGCTGCTGTCTCGGGGAAAGAGGTGGCGGAGCTGAAGGAGGCTATGCGAGAGAAAGATAAGTATGTGGAGGTTGGGGAGGTGGCTGCTGCTAAGGTAGTTTCTTTGGAGGTTGAGGTGGTGAGGTTAAACCATGCCTTAGCGGAACAGGAGAGGGTTTGGAAGTTGAAGTGTGCAAGGGCTGCCGGGGTTGGGGAGAGGGTGTTCCGGGAGAGTGACTTGTATAAGCAGCAGCTGAAGAGTGCCTATAACTGGGGATAGGATGAGTTGAGCAAGATTGGCTACCAAGTTGGCTGGATAAATGAGGCGGCTATGCGCAAGTTTTATGCCGAGAGGGATGCTTCGAAGAAGGCGTGGGAGCAGATGACTCCAGAGCAGAGGAAACAAGCCGAAATCTCGCGGTCCCTGGCTAAGCAGCATGAGGTCTGGCGTGCTACATCCTCTGCCGTGCCAAAGGAAGTTCCTGCTGTGGGCGCTTCTCCACTAAGAGCTTCGCATCCCGAGGTGTCCCCTGCCACCCAAGTGGTATTGTCTCAGGTGACATCTTCTGTTGTTGAGCCTCCTAACCCTTGAGCTCCTAGACTTGTGTCGCCACTACGTGTTGATGTGCCAAAGATTCCAACGAGCAAATCTTCTGTCACTGGAGTGCAACAAGTGAGCTCCCTGGTGCACCCTAATATTTCGATGAGGCCTCCCCCAGCGTCACGTGACCGTTCTAAGCATGCTTATGGGCAGAGGGTTTCTGTGAACATCAGCCAGAGTCGCGGACAAGGTAGCGGATCAAAGAGTGGCGGGAGAGTGAACAAGTCAAGTGGCACGTCTTCCGGGGAGAAGTGAATGGTTTGATGTACTTAGCTGCTTTGTTAGTTTTCAATTTTTTGTTGCTTTGGAAACAATATTGGTGGCGTGGTTAGCCAGTTTGAACAATTTGTTATTTATGGATTTCCTGGGAGTCTAGGTTGATACTCGTTTACTTTAAAGAATGCTTTTGGTTTGTGGTTCCTCTTTGTTATTGGGTTCCGTGTTCTTGGTACGGTATGTTAAGTAAATGAGAAAATATAGCTTTCATTTAGGATAGGCCGCTAATGGGCAAAGTGTACATTTGATTTGGGCCGCTATTGGGCTAAAATACACAAACTGATGAAGTGCTAGCTGCCATGTTGGCCTTCGAGTGTTGATTAATTTAAACAGGGTAGAGGTGGAGGTGGCGAGCGTTTCAGGGGCCGGGCAGGACCCGACCATCAATGTCTCAGAGATAAAATGTAGCTGGTCTCGGGGCATTGACTATCTCCAGTGGGCCTTCCCACTTTGCTTTGAGTCTAGTGGGGTGGGGAATGACCTCTTTCATGACCCAATCACCTACTTTTAGGGGGCGGGAAACAACTTTCTTGTTGTAGTGTTGGGCAATTTTTTGCTTGTTGTTGACATTCCTGAGATGTGCTCTATCCCGGCGTTCCTCTAGGAGATCCGTGTTAGGCCTTAACCCCATGACGTTCATCTCAGGATCGTATGTCGTGACATGTCCACTTGGGACCTCCATTTCTACAGGAATCACTGCCTCGGTGCCATAGGACAAGAGGTATGGAGATTCACCTGTAGCTGTTGTTGGGGTGGTACGCAGTGTCCAAAGGACTTCCAGAAGCTTGGCAGCCCACAACCCTTTTACGTCTTCCAGGCGTTTTTTCAAGTTTTGCTTGATGAGCTTGTTTGTGGCTTTCACCTGGCCATTGGTTTGAGGGTGTGCTGGGAAGGCATAGAAGATTGTGGTGTCTTGCTTGGAGAGGAATTCTCTGAATGTGTCATTGTCAAATTGTGTCCCATTATCCGTGATGATGGTCTGTGGCACCCCAAACCGGTAGTATAAATTGCGTCATAGGAAGTTTATCACCTTTTCAGTTGTGATCGTGGCAAGGGGTTCTGCCTCTATCCACTTTGTGTTGTAATCTACAATGACTATTGCAAATTTCAGTTGTCTCGGGACTGTTGGTAACCGTCCCACAAAGTCGAGTCCCCACTGACTGAAAGGGACTGGGGAGATGATAACAGATAGTGACACTGGGGGTGATAAGCAAAATTAGCAAATTTGTGGCATTGGAGGCATGCTTGGACAATCACCTTTGCATCTTGTTCTAATGTGGGCCAGTAACACCCAGCTCGGAGTGCTTTGAACATGAGGTTCCGGGCTCCCGCATGATTGCCACAAACCCCACTGTGAAGTGACTTCAACACCTTGTGCCCTTCTTCTGTAGGTAAGCACCTCAAGAAGGGGCATGACTGGCCACGACGATATAGCTTACCGCCCCTAAGTAGGTAGAGCGAAGCCTGCCGCTGTGCTTCTCTTTTGTCCAAGGGCAAGGTGCCTTTAGAAAGGAAGGCCATATATAGGTCCATCCACGAAGGCTGGCTAGTTGTCTCGAGGGCAAACATATCTGAGTAAGCCTTCGAGATGCTAGGCTTGTCCAAGATTTCAATGTGCACATCCGGTGGCGTGGACTCGGGAGGGGTTGTGGCAAGTCTCGGAAGGGCATCTGCTTTGGAGTTCTTGGCCCTTGGGATTTGTATGAGTTTGTAAGATGTGAAGTATTGCAGGAGGGCACCAGCTAGACTTTTGTAGGATCCCAAGTTATTCTGGTTGGCCTTGAAGTCTCCTGCCACTTGATTGACCACAAGCTGGGAATCACTGAATATATGGACATGCAGGGCTCCGAGTTCTCGACAGAGCTGAATGCCAACTATGAGGGTCTCGTATTCAGCTATGTTGTTGGATGCTTTGAATTCAAATCGGAGGGCATACTCATACGAATTTCCTTCTGGGTCTGTGATTATTATTCCTGCTCCACTGAGCTTGTTGTTTCCCAGATGGCGTCCTGGGGGGGGCGTCTGGGTCTGGATTGCTATGGTCCAGGGGAATGAACTCAGTAATGAAATATGTAGCTGCCTCCCTTTTATGGCTGTTCTCGGCTTAAACTGTAGGTCAAACTCTCCCAATTTAACTGCCCATTTTACCATGTGTCCTGAAGTTTCAGGTTTTTGGAGTATTTGGCGTAAGGAATGGTTAGTTAGAACATGAATTGTATGAGCCTGGAAATATTGCCCGAGTTTTCTTGCTGCAGTGACGAGGGCTAGGGCTAGTTTCTCAATATCAGGGTAGCGAGTCTTGGGATCTGCAAAACCTCTACCACAGTAATATACTGGGAGCTCATTCTCGTGCTCATGGCACGTGAGAGTAGCGCTACTGGTTGTGGCAGAAACAGCCAAATACAGGTAAAGTACTTCTCCTGGGACCGGTTTGGAGAGGAGAGGGACTGCTGCAAGGTAAGCTTTAATACTGTTGAAGGCATCGTCATGTTCCGGTCCCCATGCCATATTCTCCTTAAATTGGGTTTTGAGCAGTTGAAAGAATGAGTTGCATTTGTCTGTGAGGCGGGAGATGAATCAAGCCAGAGCTACCAAGCGTCCCGTGAGGCACTGGACTTCGTTCCGGGTTCTCAGGACAGTTATGTCAAGTATGGCTTGTACCTTTTCCGGGTTAGCTTCAATGCCTCTTTCACTGACCATGAAACCTAGGAACTTTCCTCCGCCAACAGCCAAAATACACTTCTGTGGGTTGAGGCGTATCCCGTGAGCCAGGAGCTTAGTGAAGACTTTGTCTAGGTTGGCAATGTGGTCATCATCTGTCCTGCTTTTGACTAGCATGTCGTTCACATATACTTTCATGACCTCCCCAATTTCTGCTTCAAACATTGCATTGACTAACCTTTGATAGGTTGCTCTTGCGTTCTTGAGGCCAAAGGGCATGACCCTGTAACAGTACAATCCCTTGTCTGTAACAAAAGTAGTGTGCTCCTGATCTGTGGGGTGCATTTTGATTTGGTTATATCCCGAGCAGGCATCCAGAAAGGTGAGCATCTTATAACCAGTTGTGGAGTCAACCAACTGGTTAATCTGTGGCAAGGGGAAGCTATCCATGGGACATGCCTTGTTAAGGTTAGTGTAGTCAACACACATTCGCCATTTTCCATTGGGCTTAGGAACCATGACAACATTGGAAGCCCAGACTGGGTAGGAGACTTCTTGAATGAACTTGATCTCTTTTAACCTCTGAACCTCAGCTTGAATAGCCCGGTAATTTTCCGGGTTAATGATAGGAGCATAAAATGCGACATTCTTAATGTGTTATTACCTCCATTTGTACTTAGATTCTCTCTTATTGTCGTAAAATAGAGTCATAATGTAGAGTCGAAAGTTTTTGGTAGAGTTGTGTGTAAAACGTGTTAAACATAAAGGAATGATGTAGAAAATTGTCACAAATTGATTTAACTTCTCTGATACTTAGGTGACATGTAGAAGACTGCCGAGAGAAGTGTTCCTGATGGATCTAGGGAAGCAAAGCAGCTGATCCAGGAAGCCTAGTCCATGAAAGGAGAGGTCCAAACCAAGTCCAATATGGAGAAGAAGATCTAAACTCGACAGAATTTCAAGAATATCCAAGCCTTGCAAATCCGGATTAAATCGGGAGAATTCCTGTGCACGTCTGTCAACTTCAACGGACTCTCCAGGACAGCTCACAATGAATCAGAAAACGTGCCAGATATGGATAGAGAGCTACGGGAGTCTAGTTTCCAAATCAATTGGAATCACCTTAATATCTATTTTCTAGAGGGAGTTATGATATAATTATCAGACGGAGGTCATTCTGCCGAAATTGAGAAGAACTAGGAAACCTAAACCAACTTGGTTTAGGCTTTGTGGCCGACTTCTCTAGGGTTTTTCCTCTATATAAAGCACGACTTCAAGTACAGAAAATCATCATCACTACCCTTGCAATTGCATAGCCGAAACTCTACCAAACCATATACAGAAAATTACTTAGCCGATTCATCCACCACAAACCATAAGAATCATTCCATCCTTCCGTCGATTTTCCCCACACTTGCCGAATCTTTCAAGGTTGTAAAAGTGTGATTTTCTCATGGCTTCTTGTATTATTTTCTGTATAGTTTCGAACTCTATTGTAATATACTTTTCGATTTTGGTTTTATTTATCAAACATGGTTTTCGGATTTCTTTGTGATCTTTGATTGTTCTATGTTTTGATTTGTAACTTCTTGAATATATGATGATTTCGTGATTTAGGTTTTAGGGAAGTAGCATGTTCTTATGTGTTTTTGATTTCTAAATTGATTAATTGTCATGAATTCGTGCATCTAAATCAATCCTTGAGGCTGCCTTGGCCATGTTTGTCCTTAAGGTGCGGTTTCATCTACCATAATAATTTTGGATCGATTCATACGCAAAGTTGTCTTGGTCTTTGTTATTAACTTAGGGCGGATATAATTCTGATAATTTGCATGCTAATAGGATGAGTGACGCCATGCCTTAGATCATGTTTCCGATTGACTCGTGTGCTAAAGTGTTTTCTTGTTTAATCTCTACGCAACGTGTCTTTAAATGAGTTAGCATTCATGTTTAGGATCAAGCGCGAAGATGGTTCTAAATACTTGAGGAGTCTTAACAATTAGATAACCGCAAAGGCTCTAATTAGAATCGGAATTGGTTAGAGTCTAGGACAATTTGAACATTGCTCCCGGCCTTGCATGAAGTTGTTATGTGTTCTTGATAGTTTTTTGTGTTAGGTGTTGCGTGAGTATGTTGATCACTTGTATATAATAATCTTAGGTTTAATTTTCAGTAGGTTAATTGTTAGAATTAATCAATCTTAAACCCCCAATATTGCGATGTATATATGTGAATACTTGTTTATAAGTTGTTTGGTTTTTCTTCTTTCGATCGCCCTTTGGTTTCCCCGGCTAGAACGATCCCTACTTGTCCATACTACTACGATTGCAGGGTAATTAAATTGAAGTTGTTTGACCCCGGTTACGCGACACGTCAATTTTTGGCGCCGTTGCCGGGGAAGCCAAGAAGAATTGAAGAAGATGTTATATAGTTTTTATCTATTTATTGGTTTTCAAATGACTGAGATGATGTAGTCATTTGGACTCTTCAATGCACGTCTGTCAATTGCAAGGGTAGTGATGATGATTTTCTATACTTGAAGTCGTGCTTTATATAGAGGAAAAACCCTAGAGAAGTCGGCCACAAAGCCTAAACCAAGTTGGTTTAGGTTTCCTAGTTCTTCTCAATTTCGGCAGAATGACCTCCGTCTGATGATTACGTTATAACTCCCTCTAGAAAATAGATATTAAGGTGATTCCAATTGATTTGGAAACTAGACTCCTGTAGCTCTCTATCTATATCTGGCACGTTTTCTGATTCATTGTGAGCTGTCCTGGAGAGTCCGTTGAAGTTGACAGACGTGCACAGGAATTCTCCCGATTTAATCCGGATTTGCAAGGCTTGGATATTCTTGAAATTCTGCCGAGTTTAGATCTTCTTCTCTATATTGGACTTGGTTTGGACCTCTCCTTTCATGGACTAGGCTTCCTGGATCAGCTGCTTTGCTTCCCTAGATCCATCAGGAACACTTCTCTCGGCAGTCTTCTACATGTCACCTAAGTATCAGAGAAGTTAAATCAATTTGTGACAATTTTCTACATCATTCCTTTATGTTTAACACGTTTTACACACAACTCTACCAAAAACTTTCGACTCTACATTATGACTCTATTTTACGACAATAAGAGAGAATCAAAGTACAAATGGAGGTAATAACACATTAAGAATGTCGCATTTTATGCTCCTATCAGTTAAAGGCACGCATTTTCTGCTTGACAGGGGGATAGTCCTTGAGGATGTTAAGTTTATGCGTGATGATGTCAAGGGAGATGTCTGGCATGTCGGCATAGGACCAAGCAAAAACTGCTTGCTTGTTTTGGAGAAAGGTAATGAGTTTCTGGCGGAGTTCCGGGTTAAGGCTCGTGCTTATGTTTCTTCTGTCGGGTTAGGTTTTGGGATTCGCTTCTTCTTTTCTTTCCTGTTAGGGTCATCCTTTTATCATTAATGGGTTTAGAGGGGTTGAGTGGTAACATCTCATAGGCGCCACGCCCCTACTGGATGACATTAAGGTGACAATGTTCAATGGCTACCCTATCCCCCTGGATTGTAAGTATGCCTCCCGGGATAGGCACTTTCATGAGTAGTATGTGACCTACAATGAAGCATTGTAATCCCCAGATGATGTCGCAACCCAAGATGAGGTTATAGGATGAGGGACAATCGACTATGAGAAAACGTGCCGTGATGGAAGCACGACAGGGGTTGGCTCCCACCGAAACCGTTAAATGGTATGAGCCCAAAGGCTGTACAATCTCTCCCGAGAAGCTAACAAGAGGATCGTGGTTGTTGTACAGTTTAGCTCGGTCACGCCGGAGCCCTCTATAGCAATCGGTAAACATCACACTTACTGCAGCTCCTATGTCCACGAGGGCTCTATGACACCTGTAATGATCCACTTGGACATTGATTATGAATGGCTCGTTGTGATGGCAATTTATTGTGTCCTCCCTTTTGGAGAATGACACCTGGTCTCATGCTGATGGGGTAGTGGTGACACCTCTTTACAATTCGAGAATTTCCAAAGGACTTGTACATTGCCTTTTTACAGAGGACTAACGAGGGGGAAGTCGCGGGGCTCCGCCTTGTAGGGTTAGGATCTGGCCATGAACCTCAATGGTGTTAGCTCCTGTTGCGGGAGTGCAATACTGGTGGAGTTGGCCGTTACGGATTAAGTGCTCAATTGCATTACGAAGACCATGGCACATATCAGTGGTGTGGCCATTGTCATCGTGGTAAGCACAATACTTGTTCCCCGTTGCCCGCCGGGGCTTCTTTGGATACTTGCTCTTAGGTGGCGGGGGAATAAGGTCTTTGTGCTTGGCCCAGATGTCTTCGTATGTAGTTGTTAAGGTAGTGTGGACTTCATAATGGGGTGGTAGGGGAGAGCGACGCTGCTGCTGCTGGGGACTCTGCTCCAGGACCGATAAGGATGGTCCCGTCCTCGCTGTCTATTATGGCGGCAATTTGAACCGCGCCCCTGGTTGCTATCTCGGGAGTTGTCATGTTGCTTGCCTTTGTCTTGCCCCCTGTCATGATGGTCATATTTCTGCTGGGATTGTTGCTTAGGGGGTGGGGCTAGAAGTGCTAATGTGTTGGTTTGATTGGAATGCCCGAATGTGGCAAAATCGGCACATGCCCATCGGACAGCAAGGTCCATCAAGGCATCGTATTAATCTCCATTAGGAAGTGGTCAGGAAGCAAGGCTTGGCGAAAAGCTTGTTTAGCGACTCGGGGTTCCAGGTTGTGGCAGCGTGCCGTGGCGGATTGCCACCTGGACAATAATGCATGAAGTCCCTCACCTTCTTTTTGCTTGATGTTAAATAAGGCATCCACACTGCGGTAAATGCTTGCATGGAGGATGAAGCGGTTAAAGAAGCGTTCCGAGAGTTGGTCAAAATTGTCATCGGAGTTGGGAGGCAAGTTAAGGAACCAACTAAGTGCTTCATCTGAAAGGGTTTCTTGGAAGGCGTGACAGGCCATAGCATATGTGTACTGAGTGGAGCTGCATAATGAGAGCAATGTTTCAAGGTGAAGGTGAGGGTCCCCGTTGCCTTATATTTGTCTATTTTGAAGGGTTTGACCTCGGGTGGCCTCTTATCGAGCTGAACTCGTGGCGTGAAGGGACTTGGGCGGTGTCCATACCCTGAGAATAGAGGCCACTGGCTTCCGCGACTCTTGACGCTTTCAATTCGTGAGGCTAACTAAGTGACAGAATTGTTGAGCTGGAGGAGAAGTCGGGTTGGCATGTCGAGAGGTGGGTTGACAATGCTAGCAGAGTTTGGATTAGGGGCGGGTGGATCAGATGGTTCGGGCCGATTTATCAGGGGAATGGATTCGCTATTGATTGTAGAAGGTTGAGGAGCTGGGAGTGCGAAGGATGGGTGGGTGAGTGGATGAGTGACATAAATAATCTGGCTGGGCCTCCCGGAGCATGGAACTATTCTGCCCTTGGCTAGGAAAAAGAGATGTCATAGTGGGGTCCGGGGTGAGAGTGACTCTTGCTGCTCGGTCCAAGGTCTCATAGTAGTTGTTTCGGTGATCCAGAGTGGCGCGGAGTAAGAATAGTTCTTTTTCTAGCTCAGCGATGCGCACCCGGTATGCTCCCGCTTCTGCCTTCTCCTTGGCTGCCTGTTCCCGGAACAAATGGAAGTGTTTCTTCAAAATTTCAAGGGCTGTAGCGGCATCAGGGTGGTTAACGTGGACCACAGTTGCGGTAGCTTGGTTAAGGGATGTGTCTCCATATTGGAATAGTTCTTTTTCTATTTGGGACCCCGGGTCATTTGGGTCATCCATAATTTCTACCATCTTTCCAAGTTAATCCTTCTAGCGCCAATTGTTTCTACCTCTTCCGAGATCACGGGACGAGAGGTCGAATCCTTAGTTCTGGGTCTTGTAACTGCACAAGTAACAATGCGGCAAGAGTCGGGACTGAGGTGGCCGAGTCTTTGACTCTCCGATGCTTAAGTTAGCGTTGAGTTGCTACTTGTATAGTACGGGAGTATGGGGAGAATGATAAACTTACCTCTTTTGGAAATTCGTGCCTGTTTTATAGGCTAGTACCAGAGGTTTTATCGTTGGTTTTCGATGTGGGACTGTTTTCATGGCATTGTTCAGTCCTCCCCATTTCGGGGGTGTTTAGTAGTTGTTAAGTGAGTCTGGCACGTATATTGCTGTTGTGCTTTCACTCTGTGGATGCTTGTGGAGGTTCTGTTGGTGGTGTTTTGACCGGAATGATCTCCGACGACCGGGTAATGACGCCACATTCTCAGCATAGCCAAGTGTTTTGGCTATGTATTAACAACAGTCATCTGATTTTGCAATATCATGTGATCTATCAAAGTCTTTTAGTCGCCTTATTGTGGTGGCCATTCTGATATGGCATCTTCATCTACAACAGTGTAACTGAAATTGTCTTCATTCTCTTTTGCAACATTGCTTAAGCCTTCTTCAACCCAAAAGGCTAAAGCGCTAATTTCATAAATTTTCACCCTTTTCATCTTTAATCGAAGTTGTTAAGGGTCATGCCATTTCCAACCCAAAAGGCTAAAAATAGTCCCATGGCTAAATTTTGGCCCTTATTTGTGCACTATTCATTGATGTGATTTTAACCATCTCCAACCCATATGGGTAAATTTATAGCCGTATATTATATTTTAAGATATTGTTTTAAGATCTTGAATGTGTTATATTTATATTTATGTACGTGTTCTTCTAGTTGTACTAAATTTTTATTTATAATAACTAAATTATTTTGATGATAAAATATATGGCTTTGCTACCCGACTTCTAATTATTTATTGTAATTGAAATTACATTTATTTATTTTTTGTAAAACATTTTACTTTTTTTTGCGACTTGTACCACATAATTTTTTGACACTTTCGGTGAGTGCTTTATCATTCAATGGTGCCCAATTCACACTTCTTTTTGAGTTTGATAAGGGAAATAAATAATTATTGCATAAGAATTGAGAGAGAATGAGAGGCTAATGTAGGGTTAAATGATATTAAAGGTGTTATTGTGATATGTTGGGGGAACAATCTCATCCTTCGAGTAATCAAGTCTCATGCTTCTGGTATGGTCTATTCCCTCTTGTGATATGCCGGAGGAGATTAAGATGGCGCAAGATTTCAGGGCAGGGTTTGGCTGGATTGGTACAACGACGGCGGGGGTACGCTCCTGATTTGGAGCTCGATTTTGGTTCTTTTCTGCCAATGACAGTCTTTGATGATGTTGGTTGTGAAGATCTAAATTAGGGATGGGTCTAGGGCGGCGCAAAAATGCAGCGGCATGGCTAGGGTCTTGGATTGCCGATGGGGAAGCTGTGGTGACAGGAAAGGATAGTCGTGGTGTTGTAGGCTTGGTCGCCAGATCTTGGCCGACGAGATCGTTTAGGGATGAGGATGATGGTGGTGGGCTGGTCCAAATCTGACTTGATGGGTCTGGCATGCAGTCTTCCTTGGGTTGCCTCATTGGGCTGCTATGTTGAAGCTGTGGTGACGGGAAAGGATAATCGTGGTGTTGTAGGCTTAGTCGCCGGATCTTGGCCGACGAGATCGTTTAGGGATAAGGATGATGGTGGTGGGCTAGTCCAAATCTAACTTGATGGGTCTGGCGTGCAGTCTTCCTTGGTTGCCTCATTGGGCTACTATGTTGGGCTTGTCAACTCTGTTACATCTCGACTCTTAAATTTTTACCATAATTACTTGCATGGTGTTAATAAAGTTTTACCGTCTTTGTTAATGGATTTATAGTTTCAAAGGTCCCTTGAGACATTGTTGTAAGTTGATTAATTCGGGAAAATTTTTACATTGGAGAAATTGTTGAATGCGGTAAAAGATAAATTTTAGACAATAGAAGGTAAAGGTGAATTGTTGTTGGTGTTGGGTATTTTTGGAGTTGGGTTGGAAAAATTGAGAGAGAATGCCCAAACTCTCTTTTCTCTTTCTCTCTCTTCTTCTTCCTTCCCCGAGTCTCTCTCTCTCCCTACCGGAAGCTTCCCGTCATCGTCCGGCCAAGCTGGGCCGCCGCACCGGTCCCGTATGAACTATCGTCGCCTCCTCTCTCTTCCTGGGTTGGTGGCAGCGCTTCTCTTGCCGTCGCTCGGTTGTTATCACGACAAGAAGCTCGACTGCCCCCTTCGTCGGAGCTCCCTCCTCCGGCCGTCATAGCCAGCGATTCTTGTCACATCTTGTAGCTCTCATCTAGGGTAGTAAATCCTCAAAAGGTTTTGGCTCAATTTGTTCTAGGTGAGAAGAATCGGTGAGTTGAAGTTCTAGGATTCTATTTAATGTTTTGGTTCGATTACCCTATCTAGGCTTGTATTTGGTGTTTGTGCTAGTTAAGGAAATTGTTGTACGTGTTGAGAGAAATGTTGTGTCAAATTTTGGTGGGCATTGAAGGTGGTTGGAGTAGGGCCGGCCGTCGCCGTCTGCCGACGGAGCAAACGGCGGCGCCGCCAGGTTGAAGGGTTTTTCTGAGTTCATAGGTTGTATTTGAAGGGAGGAGTTTAATAATGTTAAGTTTGTGAGTATTGGAAGAGTTTTTGATAAGGTTTGGAATTAATCGGGGATTGATGAATTTGTTAGTTGTTAGATGAGAAACCGGTGTTTAGGGTAGCTTTAGAATTAACTTAAATCCATCTAATTGTTATGTCAAGAAGTTTGTATGGGTCTGGTCCGAACCGTTTCTAGAATTCAAGGAAGTGAGCTAAGGAGAGCGATTTAGGCTCACTTTCATAATTTTTAATTTTATGATTTAAAATTGGGATCAGAACTTATGAGTATATTTTGAATAGGACGTGAGGAGGCTCGAGCTGAAGAGACCTCAGATCAACGTCAGACTTAGGCCTAAATTTGTGAGTGGACGTTTGTTTTGAATTAAATGCATGTAATGGTTTTATATTTAGTGATTGATTTTATTTTAATGAATCATTATTTGTGGAATTGATTTTCCCTTCATGAATTATTTCTGTGAAGTTATTTTGGGAGTTAATATTTTTATTTTAATTGTTAACTTCGTTGTTTGGAAAGTTACCAAAAATGGGATTTCGGTGGAGTCGTATACATATTTCTTTCTTTTATACTCGGTAATTTTCTTTATTTTGGAGAGTTACCAAAAAAGATTTTCGGTGGATATATATATGGATATTTATGAGGATAGTATGTATATAAATGTTAGCTAGCCATATGTGCTTTTTCGCCATAATGGTGTAGCGATTAGCCACTATTATGGTGTGACGTGAGCGTGAGACGTAAGCGTCGTAGCTTTATATAAGTGTAGGAATTTATATAGGGGATATGCACATATATACACCGTCTTTTCCGTCATAATGATGTAGCGTTTGAAATTTCATTATGGTGTGACGTGAGCGTGGGACGCAAACGTTGTAGCCTTGTATGAATTTCTATTTTCTTTTTATTTTCATAAAAATTCATATAAGGAGTATGACGGTGTAAATACATACTTATATACTATAGCCTGAGAGGCTCTATTTTATAAAGTTTTGGAGACTAGCCCTAGTGTATTTGCCAGTTTATGAGTTAAAAGTTTTTGAGCTTGTCGCATGTAGCATATCTTCTATATAGAAATTAAATCGGGAAAACATAAATTATTTTTATTTGTTCATTTTAATAAATTAATTTTTGTCCACTCACTCTAACGTTTTCGAATGTTTTCCCCTTTACCCTTCGGTTTTTTTAAATGCCTAGTTTGCAAGTTAGTATAATTGAGGTCGGGCGTACATGGAGTCGAGGCATAGTCCATTGTATAGCTTCCGCTAGGGGTAGAATTTTGAAACCGAAAACCAAAAAAAATCGAGCCGAAAACCAAACCGAAACCGTAAAAAAACCAAACCGAACCAAATTAGTTTGGTTTGGTTTTTGGTTTCGGCCCTTGAAAAACCGAACCGAACCGAAAAACCGAATCTCTCTAAAGTGACGTCGTTTTTTGTCTTCATTTTCTTATTAAATATTTGATTTGAACAATATGATTTTAGGTTTTATATTCTATATAATTATATGTTTGTCTTTTCTAATATTTTGTTTTTTATTTTCATTTTATGTACATATAGAAATGTTGTAGGTGTCGTGTATGCGAAGTATAGAGAGTGATATGTTACCTCAAAAATCGAAGACCTTATTCTTGCGAGCTTTAGATGATAGACTCTAATATTTAATTTATTTTTCTCTTCTTTATTCAAATTTATGATTTTTAAACTTTAAAATTCGGAATTTATTTGGATGGACTTTAAACTATGGAGTCTATATTTTTTGTTCAAGATGAACTTAGAAGTTTTAAAATTATGGTTTCATGGTGTTCTAGTGTGGTCAATTCCCAATACTTTCAAAATTATTGAGTATTAAACTTTCAAAGTATCTATTGGTTTATAAATTGTTGGTTTGTTGAAGAATCATTATATGTGCTTATAAAACAAGTAATGGAAGAAAAAAAAGTAATGGAAGAAAAAAAAAGACCTAAAATACGATAATTTTTTACTAAGCCAAAAGCATACAAATTTTTTATTCAAAAAAAAAGCATACAAATTTTAAGAAAATTATTTTAAAAAGAAGAAGAAAAACCGAAAAAAAAAAAACCGAAACCGAACCGAACCACGGTCACTAGTAGAAAAAAAGGCTTAAGCGACGGGTACTTTCACATTTCGTCACTTAGGTTCGTCGCTACAATTTTCTGGGGTGACGAAGTATTTTTGTCGCCTGAACTTCGTCGCCACAGGTCCTACTAAGGCGACAACAAGGATTTTGTAGCAAATTATTTATGTAGCGACGAAACAGTTAACACTTAAGCGACGAATAAGTTTGTCGCATAATATCTTTAACCTAATCGACAAATTTACATTTCGTCGCTTTAGTTTTAGACTAAAGCGACAGAACTTTTCACTCTTGAGCGATGAAAATTTTTGTCGCATGATATCCTTCACCTAACCGACAAATTTAATTTTCATCGTCTTAGGTTAACACTAAAGCGACGAAACTTTTGATCTTCGAGCGACGAAATTGTTCTCGCATTATATCCTTCACCTAACCGATGAATTGACTTTCGTCGTGTTAGGTTAAGACTAAACGACGAACTTTGAGTTAGAGCGACGAAAGTGGTTGTCGTATAATATCCTTAACCTAAGCGACCGAACTTTTTGACTTTAGCGACGAAATATTTTGTCGCTTAAATGAAATCTTCTTTATATCCTCTGCATCACTTCCAAATCGAAAAACTGAGGAAAACAGATCGAGCTACAATTTTCAAAATTCTTGTGAAATAGGATGTGATCGGTATGATGAAATACGGCTTTGGTTGAAAAATTGCATATTTTCGGTAACGTTTGGTCCTCGATATAAGCGGTCAACCCTATTTACGGTTATGTTTCCCTATGAGGAACCTTATTGTCGGGAGGTGAACGTCCCTAAATTTTTATATAGGTTGTTAGATCTCATCAATGTGAGAGTTTTGTGTGTGGAAGAATCAACCAAACTAAGCCATATAAGGGTATGTAAGAGCGTTTTTGTGTAATAAGTAGCGTTGGTTTAGGTTTGACCGTGTGGATCGAGACCCAAACTTTATCGAAAACATGTGAATTTTCATAGCCGTATTTTTGAAATTTACATAGGTTTGACCGTTGAATTTTCATTTTTTGAAATTTGGCCATCAGAACCACAACGTGTCTACTAATATGGTATAACTTGTTTAGTAGGTTAGATGCAAATGTACATCTTTATGAACCAACTATATATAAGAAGCAAATATTTTAAAAAATCTTGTGAAATAGGATGTGATTGGTACTGTGAAATACGGCTATAGTTAAAAAATCATATATTTTCGATAAATTTTGGTCCCCAATAGAAGCGGTCAACCTCATTTACACTTATGCTTCCCTATGGGGAGTCTTATTGTTGGGAGGTGAACGTCCCTAAATTTTTACATAGGTGGTTAGATCTCATCAATGTGAGAGTTTTGTGTGTGGAAGAATCAACCAAACTAGGCCATATAGGGGTATGTAAGAGCATTTTTGTGTAATAAGTGGCGTTGGTTTAGGTTTGACTGTGTGGATCGAGACCCAAACCTTATCGAAAACCGGTGAATTTTTTTCCATAGCCGTATTCAAGTATAATGATCATATCATACGATTAAATTTTCATTTTTTGAAATTTAGCTATCGGAACCACAACGTGCCTTCTAATGTGATATAATTTGTTTAGTATGTTAAATGCAAGTGTACATCTTTGTAAACCAACTATATATAGAAGCAATATTTTCAAAAATCTTGTGAAATAGGATATGATCGGTACGGTGAAATACGGCTATGGTTGAAAAATCACATATTTCCGGTAAAGTTTGGTCCCAATAGATGCAGTCAACCCTCTTTACACTTATGTTTCTCTATGGGGAGCCTTATCGTCCGGAGGTGAACGTTCCTAAATTTTTACATGGTGGTTAGATCTTATCAATGTGAGAGTTTTATGTGTGGAAGAATCAACCAAACTAGGCCATATAAGGGTAGGTAAGAGCGTTTTCATGTAATAAGTGGCGTTGGTATAGGTTTGACCATGTGGATCGAGACTCAAACTTTAACGAATAACATGTGATTTTTTTTTGATAGCCATATTTAAGTATATCGATCATATCATACGATTAAATTTTCATTTTGTACTTCTTTTATTTTTCAATTTCAAGCTTCAATATGTTTAGTTCACATACCACTTTAGTCCACAATATTTTTTGCTATTTAAAAAAAAAAGTTCAAAGCAATAAAGCACATGTAAATAAGGTAAAAAACTCTTAACACGATTTGTATCCATTGGATTAACATTTTAATAGTATAAATATTTATTTCATCCCATTAATGTTAATATTTAAGACTAATTAAGTTAATTTTTGAAAGTCAACACTCAATTTAAATCTTATTCCAAAAATATTCTATGATAATCAATGCTAATTAATAAAAATTGTTAAAGAAGGCTAATTAAACTTTTTTTTTTAAATTGATTGATTTAAGGGATATAAATTTATGATGACTGCATTTATTGAAACATTATGTGATTTCCTAATTAGCTACCAATTTTGGAAAAAATTTGGAAATTTGGAAAAATTTGGAAATTTGGAAAATTTTCAAATTTCAATTTATTTTGAAAATTTCAAAGCCTCCGTTTTATTTTATACCCTCACCCTCTCTCTCTGCCACTTCATGTTCCTCCCTCTTCCTCATTATCTCTCTACCTAACTTCTTCTTCAACCAGCCACCTCCTCTTCCTCCCTCTTCCTCCGCTCCTCCCGTTCTTTCTCTCTCTTCCCTTTCTCCTTCCTTCGTTTCTCTCTCCTCTCCTTCCTCCTGACCCTAGCTTTCTCTCTCTCTTCACCTCTCTCTCCGCCGCCGCATCCAAGGACCCGTTCACAACAAGCCCAACAACAACCAGCTCATCTTCTCACTCACTCATATCACTCAATCCAAGCACAGACTCCTTGTCTTGAAATCGATTCTTCTCGCCGGAGTCTTCCTCCGTTGCTACGGCCCTCTCTCTCTTCCACTCCACCAGATTCGGCCTCCTCCCTCTCCGAATTGCCCGTACCCGAACCCGACCCCTTCGTCCAACTCCTTCAACTCGACACCGCCGCCTCCTAGAGTCGAACCCGCTCTACTCCCTCGACGTCGTTGACGAGCGAGGTAATGTACGAATCCGTGTTCATCCTCACATTGAATCTATGTATTTATTGTAAATTTATATGGGTGTATGTGGGTTTGCTGTGGTTCAGGCTCGGTTTCGAATTCACGCTGTGGTGGTACGTGGCGGCGTAGGAGGACGGAGGACGGAGGAGGCCGGGACGGAATCCAAATTAGAACTATGAGAGGGGTAAATGAATTTGTGAGGAGATGTGAATGAAATTAGGGAGTTGTGAAGAGAATTATGAATGTAATTGTGGGTTTATTTTGTGACGGAGGGCGCCGACAGTGGTTATTTTGGTGGGAGAGCTCGGCGGTGGGTTTTATGGGTAGAGGTTGGTGGTGGCGGCGCGTGGTGGTGTTTGGTGTGGGAATAAAAGAACAGAAAAAGGAAAAAGAAACTAAAAGAAAAATAAACTCAAAAAAGAAACTAAAATGTTAATTTAAACATTTTTTTTAAAAAATATTGTAAACATGATGGCGACGATCAATAAATGGTCGCGTAAAAGGAAACTAAAACGACTATAATTTTCTTTCATCCCAAGTGTTGGCGACAATAATTTCGACGCCTGAATGTGTTTATTTTCCTCACTTTAGACTTATGCAACGATGAATAAATGGTCGCCTAAGTATCCATTTAGGTGACTATTATTTTGTATTCGTTGCCTAAGTTCTTACAGGTCCATGCTCATACGACGACTGTTAGGTGACGAACATTTCGTCACGTGAAAACTTAGGCGACGAAAATGAGCATTTAGGCAACGAAACTTGTTCGTCACCTAAGTTCTTTATTCTAGTAGTGAGTGTTATGTCGCATAAGGGTATAACAACGAAAATTATTCGTCACATTAAATCTAGCGATGAAAAAAACTCGTCGCTAAACTAAACCGTTTCGTAGCTTCACAGTAAAACGACAGAATAATATACGTCGCTTAAGCTGTTCAGCGACGAATTGTAATATATGTCGCTTAAGCTGTTCAGCGACGAAAACAATTCGTCGCTTAAGGAAATTATTTTGTCGCATTAAATCTAGCAACAAAAATAGGCTCGTCGCTAAACCAAAAAGTTTCGTCGCTTAATAGTAAAACGACAGAAAAACATACGTCACTGAACAACTTAAGTGAATTATTCGTCGCTTAGGTATGTGGCGACAAAAACAACACCCGTCGCTTGTTTCGTTTTCTTAAGCGACGGATTTTATGTTTTTGTCGCTTAAGTACCTATGAGATGCTTCATATGCGACGAATCTTAAGCGACGCCGGTTTTGTCGCTTAAGTCGGAAGGCGACAAAAATTGGTACTTAGCCGACGATTTTTTCCCGTCGCTTAAGCCTTTATTTCTACTAGTGGGTTTAGTTTGGTTTCTGGTTTAAGGTCTCAAAAATTGCCAAACCGAACCGAACTTTTTATTCGGTTTGGTTTCCGGTTTTAGGTGAAAACCGAACCCAACCCTAGCTTCCGCTTATATATATATATATATATATTTTTTTTTTTTTTCCTCCACTGTTAGAATTGCTCTGAACCTATGAATTGTTGGTTATGAGATTTTTGTTAAATTAGTAAATATAAATTGGGAGATGTTGTGATTTGTGGAGAGCACGAAGGCTTCAGGAGTTTATAAGGTTGGAGTTGAAATTTTAAGAAGTGTTTGTAGGTGTTTTAGTTAGAAAGGGTTGTCCATTTTCAAGAGGAGGTTATGCCGAGTTTTCGGTAAATTTTTCTTAGAGATGGACCCCGCATGATTTACTTCGAGTTTCAGGGTGAAATTCGTGGTGGGCCCTGACAAACTCTATCCTTTAGTTAAGTTTTCTAGTTTCAATTGTTCTATATCATGTGGGTTTACCCTTTAGGATATTAGGTTCTAGAGAGCTCTATGAGTGAATATGATTAAATGGTAGTCTATCCTATGTACTAGGTGAGTTATATGTCTCAGAACTACTTGTCTATCTGTAAATGATAGCGGTAGAGTATGTAATGGCTATTTTTTTGCCTTGTTTTACCTAAATTTATGAAAGTCGTAACTGACTATTTCAAAAAAAAAAAAAAAAGAAGAAGAAGAAGAAGAAGAAGAAGAAGAGGTGTTATTGTGATTTCTGATGGGGTTCCATGCATAAAATAATTAATTTCTTATAGGGCTAAAAGGCATTATTGGTAAGGGCACATTTGCCCTAAATTATGGTCTTTTACCCCTTAATATGTTGGGTTGGAGATGAAAAGGGCAAAAGAAAAAAACAGTATTTGATCTTGGGAAAATGCCCATTTAGTACTAATTTCAATTAATCTAATAAACATTAGCTTATTCCAATATAAGGTGTTCTTATTTGTGTCCAAATACATAAATCTATATTAAATTCATAATAAAAAAATAATTTTTGTATAATTTTAAGACAATTTTACCCTCACCACTTCAATATGTATAGAGAGAGAGAGAGAGAGAAAGTAAAAGAGTGAGAAGACTTTGCCGGAATCTCACCGGATTTCGTCACCGGTCGCCGGATTCTCGTTGCCGGAATTTCTTCGGTCGCCGTTTTTGACCCCAATAACTCATATTTTCTCTTGTTACCGGATTCCGATCATCGGTAATTTAGTTACTGACCCCCAGTAAATCAAATTTTTTTCGATCGTCGGATTCCGGTCACCAATAACTTGGTTACTGACCCCCAATAATCAAGTAACTCGGATTTATTTCAGTCGCCGGATTCCGTTCACCAGTAACTTGGCTACTGACTCTCAATAACTTGGTTACTAAGAATAGCTTAATGTAATAGAAAAAAGGAAATACCATAAAAAAATCGAGTTACTAACCCCTTATAATCAGTTACAGACCCTCAATAATTTGGTTACAGACCCTCAATAATCAAACCCTTTCTTCTTCAAGACATATTGTTACTGTAGGTTTCTGGTAAATGACTTTGGCGCAAAAGGCAACAAGAATAGCAAAACCAGCCAGAACAACAAGACAACAAAAGAACTACAAGCCTCTGAAACCTATACAACACTAATGTGGATATGGTTTTTGATACTGGAGATGTTAAAATAAAGCTTGGATTGAAATCAGATATTAAGTAACAACAAAGAAGAATTTTCTCTGAAGCAAATCCATAACGTTGCATTTACCTTCCTCTCACAAACACCATACAAAAATATCATTGATTTGTCTTGCACAAGCCATGGATCTCCACCTCTTGCCGGAGCTCCTCCACCTCTCACCGGTATCGCTTCCCTCCCTCAGATCCGACTCGGCCTTCACCAACATGACAAGCTCTGACGATAACTCCGAGTACGGGCCTCAGTGCTTGGAGATTGCTCAGATTTGGTAGCTATTGTTATGGCTTCGATGCCGATGTTGACTTCACGATGAGCCAGATCAAGCTAGAGGGGCAGGATTTGGCTGGCGTGGTGATGAAGAAGGATTTGGCTGGCGTGGTGATGAAGATGAACCAGATTGAGCCGGAGATCGGCGCAAGAGAGACGTCGGTCGTCATGGTCGAAGGTGAAGCTGAGAACGTCTTGGTCGTCGTGGTCCGGTGGTCGTCATCCAGATCTTCATCAGCTGAATCGAAGCATCGACGTCGGCGTCGTGTCCTCGATGTCAAGGCTTTGTCGCCCTTGAAGATGTGAGAGAGAGAGAGAGAGAGAGAGAGAGAGAGAGAGAGTTTTCAGAGAAGGAGGATGAGAGTGTAGATCGGGAGATTGGGTAGGGAATATTAGGTTAAGGGTAATGTTGTCTTTTAGATAGGAATAATTGGAATGGGCTCATGCTAAAGTTTTTCATTAGAATTGGCTCTTGAATCCTTGTTTTTGACTAAATGGGCATTTTCCCTTTGATCTTTTAGTCTTATTAATTGGAGAAGGCCTAAGTAAGTATAGCATAACTATTAAATGCCACATCACATGTCAAATTCAAATTTGACAAAATAATTTAACATCTCAATAAAAGATGCTCTATACCAATTAGTGATGCCAATTACCTATTGTTTCATTGGCCTTTTTAAACAAAATTGGCAATTTAGCACCCATAGCACTCCATGGGTCATTTCTCTAAGAACTCACCAATTAAGAATCATCCACGAATGTTTTCCTTCAAGGAAAATATATATACCGAATGTGCGTTAATTTCCTATTTTGTGATACTATTGTATTCTAGATAAATTTGGACCGCGAAAAAAATGTCCTACACTGAGTTTAAGAATCAATAGAGGTGTTTGTTGTTCCTAGCAAAACATATATACACATATATATATAGGAACGTTCAGAGGCAAACGTCTGAAATAAAGAAAAATTGTGGACACCACCTCAAGAAGCCTCACGGCAGTGTCAATGGCGTCGGCGATCTTGCTAGTGCTGCTCATATCTCTATCCTTACCTTCTTCTAGCCAGTGCACTCGCCGGCGACGAGTTTGAAGTCAAGAATGAAGTGCATGAAGTTTTTCAGTAAACTTCCCTACTACACCTATGATCTTAGTCACCGTGGCCTTCACCTTGATGGTGACGACGTCTGGGATGTCTGAGTTCTCTGAGAACAGAACCAGAGCTTCCATCGACACCAGCGTGAGGCTCCTTGAGGTTGCGTCCGCATTTTTTCTTCGTTGAATGTGTGTGTGTGTGTAAGGATGTTCTTAACTTAACTATGGTGCGGATTTCTTTAATTTAACATATTTTTCAATCATATTTTCTCATCTTAACCATTCAATATCTAGGTATATATGAGGAGATCATCATTGTAAAATTTCAGCTAATTTGGTAATCGTTAAGGTCTCGAAAATGTATGAAAGCAATGAACGGACTGCATTTGTTAAACTGAACCGTTCGTGTTCTTAATTATAACTCACAGTTTTAAATGTCTTAAAGATCACCTCTATTGATTCTGAAATTTTACAGAGATGATCTACTCATATATACCTAGATATTGAATGATTAAGATGAGAAAATATGATCGAAAAGTGGGTCAATTAAAGAAATATGCACCATTGCTAAGTTAAAGACATCCTTACCTGAGAAAAATCATATATATATATAGGGTCCAGACCAAGAGACACCTATTTTACACATCTTTTTACACCGATTTTAGCCATTAGATTTAAATGATTTCAATGGCCATGATTAATTTCATTTATGATGTGGCAAATGACATAGAAATAGTTTTCTTTTCTAAATAAAAATCAAAAAAGTATAACCATAATATCATTCGTTAGATTTAATAGCAAATAACGGTTGAGATTAGACATAAAACTAAATCTGTTTTAAATCGATTTAATATATCTATTTATTAAAGACATAATAAGGATTAATGATTAGTATTCTTCATTTGAAATATAATTAAGAGGAAATTATTATTATTATTATTATTTTTGAAATAGTCAGTTACGACTTTCATAAATTTGGGTAAAGCGAATGCCTGAAATAGTCATTACATACTCTACCGTTATCATCTACCAATAGACAAGTTATTGTGAGGCATACCTCACCAAGTACATAGGATAGACTACCCTTTAGTAATCATACTCATAAAACACCCTAGGCCTAGTAACCTAAAGGGTGAACCCATAGGAAATAGAACATATTCCCTAAACATAAAGGCACAAGAAACATGCGATAGTATCCTACAAGGTAAGCCCGTAGGAAAAGAAAAAACTAGAGACTATAAAAACATGGAAAAGAAAAATAAACATAGAGGCCCATGAGGCAGCCCACTTGGAAGGAACATGTCAGGCTTAGTCGGCACTTTAGGCCAGACCACCATCAATCTTTCAACCCTATTGCACACTCGTCAAAACCTTTAGCCGCCACCTCCACCGTCTTCCGTCCGAAGCAACGCCGCTTGCCATGGCCATGACCACGCCCATCATCGTCTCAACCACCACAAAGCACCGCCATACCCATACTAATTGAAACCCATGTGTAGTTCTTGCACCAAACATCATCGTCGATTAGATCGTTGGCTCCGTTGTCCAAGATTCATCCTTGGGGAATTGACGCCTCTGCACAGTCCACCATCACTTGGCAGCACCCAGCCAAAACAAAACCCGTCCAAGCCTAGCATCTCCTCCATGAGACGAACCCCATGAGCAATAGCAATTAATTTCCATCCGGCGAGCAACCTGTTGACGAAGGCAAGGCAAGAAGCCTGCCGAGGCTAGATTTGGAGGATGGCCGCCCTTGGCTAGGGTTTTGGTGTTCGAGAGAAAAACCTTTGATTCACTTTGATTAATCTTCAATTCAGGGTGTGGATAAGTGTATTAAGAGGAAATTATTTATTTCCTATTGAAACTCATTTATTAAAGAGGAAAGAAAACAAATTAAGTTTCATTTCCTATTGAAACTCATTTATTAAAGAGGAAAGAAAATAAATTAAGTTTCAAATATCACATTAGAAAATTGACTATAGTTGAAGGCAATTATCCAGTGCACCATAAACATAATTATTTAAGCTTGTTGTTTTTTATCCGAGTACTTCGATACATAATTTGATTATAAATTTTCCAACGTGATATTGGCTGACATCATATGATAATTTTGTTCTTTCAAGAAGAAGAGATAGATGATGATGATACTCTCTAGTAAATGAGTTTTATCTCTCATATCGATATTTATTATTTTCCTTTTGTTTCTAGTAAATGAGTTTCAATAGGAAACCATTAACTTCCTCTTAATTGTATTCCAAAATAAGAGTAGGTAATCATCAATTTTCATTATAGATTTCATAAATTGATTTAAAGAAAAGAAAAAAAATTTAATTTTCATGACTAATCTCAACCGTTAGTTGCGCTATTAGATCTAACGGATGATACTATGGTTATAATTTTGTATACCACGGATCCGTCACTATAGGAAATTCGTCCTAGGCGACAGAATAAACCCGTCGCTTAAGAAGAAATATTCGTCGCCTCAGATCCTAAGAGACGAATTATCCGTCGTTTAAGTTATGTCGCGTAAGTGTCGTGAGGTAGACACTTACGTGACGAAACTGAAATTTTTCGTCGACTAAGAACCATCCAACCCGATGAACTCTGACATGCCTTGTCGACAAACTCATTCGTCGATAAATCTCTTTGTCGACAAAACATATTTGTCGGAAATATTCTTACCCGACGAATACGAAATTCTTCTTAGCCGACGGAACTACGTCGGTATATATGTTTGCCGACGAATACTGTGTCGTTCTTAGGCGACGGAAAATCGTCGGTAAATTTGTAATCTAACGAATACCAAACAGTTCTTAGTCGACGATTGATCTTTGTATTCATCGGATAGGTTGTTGTTCTTAAGCGACGGAAGTTACTATTTCTGTCGCCTAGGTATTTCATCTTGGTAGACGAATGTTACTATTTTCGTCGCTTGGGTTGTTTATCTTGCGTGACGAAGGTTTTAGTTCCGTCGCTGAAGAAAAATATCTTTTGCGACGAATATTGCTTTTTTCCGTCGCTCAAGATATTTGCCTTGGGCGACGAAGGTAACTGTTTCCGTCGACTAAGTTATTTTATTTATGGTGAAAAGACACTGAATTTTTTTTTCTTTTTTTTTTACCTTATTAACTGTTTCCAAAAATTATAAATTAGTAACAATAATCAAACACATACATACAGATATATTGATCATTATACAATAACAATATATACCGGAAGCAATGGATTTGGACCATTTTTCATATATTGATGATAGATGGACAAATATTATTCATATATACGTACAAAATAATTAATGAATTAACTAGGTAGAAAATTGTTCATATAATCTACCTAAACTATGAATAATGCCAAGGGGCACTGTTGTCCAATCCTACATGTTGCCGCCTCTATCATCACTGTTTTGTGCGGAAACTTGTCGAGGAGGAGAAGATTGAGGAGGAGGAAATTGTAGAGGAGGAGGAGGTGGCATACCTAGGTGCGCATATATGGCTGCAACTTGGGACTACACAACACTATACATAGACTCGGCATGCAGGGCATGCTGCTGGACCTCTTGGAATTGTTGTTGGGCACGCTGCTGGACCTCTTGGAACTGCTGCTGGGCACGCTCCTCTGATTTTTTTAGTCTCTGCTCATAGCGCTCCTGCACCTCTTGGAGTTGCTGCTCATCAACTTTAGGAGGACGACTACGTGAAGTGGAACCATTTGAAGAAAGGCTCAAGTCTCGCTCGCCTCCTCGTCCCATCCCTCTGATCTCCTTTTCCTTCCAAGTTTTGAGCACCTTACCCAACACCTCAATTTGTTGGGATTGAACACTTTCCATAATCTCCTCCTCCGTCACGTCAGGATGTTGTTCCTTAAATGCATCCTTTCGTTTATTGACCTCATCAACCATGTCATTCTGCATTTAAAATACATCAATTAATAAACAAAACATGCAGCTCAACATTTCCATAATAAAGTTTACTGATTGCATAATAAACAGGGAATAAGTTACTGGAGGTCAGTAAACTCATTAAGCCAAGTAGAAGTTTACTGTCTCCTAGTAAACTTGTACTGGGGGTTAGTAAACTTGTAATTCATTATCTCCCTTTCAATTTCATGGCCACAACACACAACAGATACCATAATAAAAACTTTAGTGCTCCCTCGTAAACCTAGTAGAAGTTTACTGGCCCCCAGTAAACTTCTACCGGGGGTCAGTAAACTTGCAATTCATTATCTCCCTTTCAGTTTCATGGCCAGAACACACAACAGATACCCTAATAAACAATTTTACTGCTCCCTAGTAAACCAAGTATAAGTTTACTGACCCCCAGTAAAATTCTACTAGGGGTCAGTAAACTTGCAATTCATTATCTCCCTTTCAGTTTCATGATCACAACACACAATAGATACCCTAATAAATACCTTTATTGCTTCCTAGTAAACCTGAAGAAGTTTACTGCCCTCCAGTAAACTTCTACTGGGGGTCAGTAAACTTCTAGGGTAAACCATGTAGAAGTTTACTGCCCCCTAGTAAACTTCTACTGGGGTCAGTAAACTTGCAATTCAGTTGCATGGCCACAACAGATACCCTAATAAACAACTTTATTGCTCCCTAGTAAACAACTTTATTGCTCCCTAAAACTATACATCTTAATTAATGACAATGATAATAACACTTTTTGTTTTGTTTTGGAAGAAACAGGAAAACATGACATTCTAATTGGACAGTGCCTACATTCAACTTAATGGTCTCATATATATACCAATAGCCGGATTTACACATGTTTGAACCATTTGCTAAGCTTACATTCTAGTAAAAGGAAAGACACTTACATATTTCTTGGTTGTATCTTCATCACCGGCCCTGACATAGGTCTTCTCAAAACCTTTGATAATTGGAAGCTGCTTGCCTTGTATTCTGAGTTCCTCCATTGTGTAGATGATAGGAGAAGACCCGTGTGGTGGTGCATAGTCTTCTTCCCACGGTTCCGCTTGTTTGCCAAGGAGAGTCTCTAATATATACACGAAAAAATATTAAATAGATTAGTTCTAACATCTTGCACATTTCAAGTTATAAATACATCACTATACATGAATGGGCTAATAATAAAATACAAGGGAAACAATGAAGGTAATTAAAAAAAATCACCTTGAAAGCATCTGACTCGAAGTGCTCGCATAGAAACTCCCACTGGTCCTCTCTCCCAATGAAATCTACTGGCATGCCAGAGGGCCCTTCCTTCATATAAGCTTTGTGACACTGGTACTTCCAGTCCTTGTACCTCTCCTGTGCCCTCTTCAGTATCCAATTGAACATTGGCTCATCATTTTCATCCCACTCGTACTTCGGCTAAGTAAGAAATAAAAAAAATTCTCATGTTAAGCACTGAAAAATAAAATAAAATATATTAATACACCCAATTACTATGACAAAACACATCTTTCAATTCATATCAACACACAATACTTTACACACATTCAATCATACTTTACACATATACATAACATTTTCACTTTATAAGAAAACTCAGTCTTATGCAAACATATCCTTAGACATGAAATTTTATCAACAGAGAGATGTCAATTCAGTCAGTTCATGCCTTCCAATTATAAGCAATCATATATATGTTATCAAACAAATGTAATTAAGTAAATTTACTTTTCATATACTTTTCAGTTACTTACCGACATTGCATTCCACACCTTCCACTTCTCAGTCTGATCAAGGTCGTAAAACGTGCTTGCCTTCATTCCCACCAGACTTCGTATGACGCAACCGATATCATGTGCCACCAAGCTGTTTATCCCCCTCACGCTAGGGCCTTTTACACGGGGGCAATACTCCAGCTTGATCTTCTGCCCCGTTTGTTGAACGATATCCTCCGCCTTCTTTCCAGAACAAAAACCCCGTTTCTTTTTCGGGGCCGGGGCTACAATTAACATGTGAAAATACATTATGATATATACTTAATATACAAGAAGATATATGTTGTGTGTAAGTGGCATGAAAATGAAAGAGACATATTGTACTGAAAGTTTACTGACCCCATTATAAGTTTACTGACCCCTAGTAGAAGTTTACTGACCCCTAGTAGAAGTTTACTGACCCCCAGTAGAAGTTTACTGGGGGAAGTAAATTAATACACTTACCTGTTGGGCTTCTAACTTTGATTCGAGCGCTGCCGACGATGCGTCTTGCAGGTTCGAGTGCAGTTGCAGTCTCGGGTGCGGTTACAGACGCGAATTGAGATCCCGTTAAACAACTGTCAACTGTAGGGCGCCGCACGATCATGGGGGGAGCCCCTGGTGGTACTGTCTCAGCCGGCATGGGGTTAGGATGGCTGCTACTGTTAGCTGAATCGATGCTCTGCCGTATTGACTGCATCAAAGCACTGGCCTGAGTGGCTCGGCCCTTCCTCTTTCCCATGATCACCATATCTTGCACATGACTAACACACAATTGTTAGTAAATGAGTGAGTAATAGATAATGATTATGAAAAATAGTCCATAGAAAAGCATACAGGTTGATCAAACCACTTGTATTTCTTCACTTTTTTTTATTTTTTTTAGACTTGATGCATTGGTGATACAGAAAACACTAACAAAAGTTGTGAGCCACTTAAGCAGAAGATACAATGTGATATTGGTTTTTTTTTTTTTGGATAATTAAAAAATAATAATAATAATAATGAAACACGATCAACGAATTCGTTTACGATTCAGAAGTAACAACAAGATCAATATAAGAAGAGAGAGAATATAGACCTGCAAAAGGAGCGGCGGTGAGAAGGTGAGAGCAGAAAGATCGTAGCGGCGGTGAGAAGGTGAGAGCAGAGAGATTGGAGCGGTGGGTGGATGCGGTGGCGATGAGTGGAGGAGATGGGTGGATGCGCGCACTTTAATCGGTTGCCAATGCGTGAATGGGTCTGGTGGCGCAACTCTGGTGGCGCGACTCTGGTGGGATTTGGGAATTGTGGGTGTGAATTAGGGATTGTGGATTGCGCGATAGAGTTAGTATAGGTTTTAAATTAGGCCTAAGACAAATATTCGTGTCCTAAGTAATACGAAATTTCGGGAAAAAAAAAGGCGCAAAATTCACCCGCCTAATATTTCGGAATCCTACACGACGGAAAATACATTTTCCGTCGCATTAGTTAACCAAGCCGACGAATTATACAATTTCCATCGCCTAAGTAACATAAAATTTTTAAAATGTGACTAATATTTCTGGTATCCTAAGCGACGGAAAGTCGACTTTCCATTACCGTAAGAGTATTAAGGCGACGAATTATTCAAATTCCGTCGACTATGTATATTTTTAAGAATTTCCAAAATTTTATTATATTAGCATCCGAGCATTTTCGTATAACTTTTCAAACTAAACCCAATTATAATTCACGTAAGTATTCGTACTTAAAAAAACATACATATATATATATATATATGCATTTTAAAAATTACGTACAATGGAAATTTGCATGAATATTATATAATTAATGGTTTGACGTACGTACGTGGTTAACTATAAATTTAAAAATACATATGATATTCAGAGCCGTCCGAATAATTGTAATATATACTAATCGTAAAATAATCGTAATATATATATACTAATCGTACTCATGATAATCTGAGTCGTCTGAATCATCATCCTCCTCAGTTTGGTCAGAATACTCATCATCCTCTATGTATTCGTCATCTATGAAGTCGTCGTCATCATGACTGGGGTTGCGACGTTGTAGTGAGATCAGTTCAGATGGTGTAATTGAAAGGTAACCTATGATAGCCGGAACGTGTTGGTTGTTGACACGAATATCCTCAGTATCAGGGACTACATGTGGAGAATCCTCTTGATATGGTTCATTTGGTTGATCAGTTGTTATTGGTTCACTAGGCCCACTCTCATCACCCCCTCCCAGTGTAGCTGCACTCCAAATATTCCTATGTGACATTACCTGCACCACTTTCCAACCCTCACCCATAGCCGGATCATCAAGATACAACACTTGTTTCGCCATGGTGGCAAGAATAAACGGCTCATTATCATACCATACACTGTTTGAGTCCACTGATAACAAGCCACGATCCAGAATTGTACTCCTCCATCTGGTTGGGTCAGTATTGAACCATTTGCACTTAAACAACACGACTGGCATACGGTTGTCGTAGATTAGTTCGATGACACTAACAAGAACCCCGTAGTAGTTGAAACCCAGACCCTCAACCATGACTCCATTGTTTTGGGTGACATGACCTTCATCTCGTTCTGACGTCACAAACTTAACACCGTTCACAAAACATCCAGCACGAACTCTGTGGCTTTGGGGTCCTCCAACCAACAAGTGCAACTCCGGGTCGTAAGAAGCAGGAAACTCTTGTTGAATGTGCATCATCTATAACAATTTTAAGAGCAACGTTGTTACATTATGTAACATCAAAAAGCAACATATATATATAGAGATCAATACAAAGGTACGTACCCAAATAGGGAAGTAATCTGGAAAATCTCTCTTGTGTATGACTTCATTACCATACTGCATTTCCAAATGCCTCTTGAAGTATCGCTCGGCTTCTTCGCAATGTTGAAGGACAGACCAATGAACCTCTTTGATCTCATCATTACTTAATTTTTAGAATTACTTAACCTGCCGTAAGGTTCAACATCGTTTGAAACAACTGATAGCTTGAATTGCTGGCTACTACCCACTCTAGATGATTCCCCCACTGTGTCTTCATCATTGAGATATGCGCTGCAGTAAGTTACACACTCAGCCTGAATGTATGCCGCCGTGATCGACCCTTCAGGGAAACGTTTGTTTTTGTTCTTCTTCTTGAAATCCCCCAGTTGCCTGCAAAACAAATATGCAATTCTTACAATAAATATTTAAAATATCATTTATCTTAATTTGAAAGGATGATTAATTAGAATAAATATGAGTGCATACCTCTCATTGGATAGCACAGGTATACTGTACCGAACCAGTAAGCAACACTTGTTCGGGAAGGTGGATCATGAGGTGAATCATGATGTCAAAGAAAGTCGGGGGAAAGATCCTCTCTAGCTTGCACATGATGTACACAATGTCTTCTTGCAATGACCGAACATCAGACTTTTTAAGCTCTTTAGCGCATATCCTCTGAAAGAACTTGGACAAAGCCACTAACGTGTCAACCACATCACTCTGAAAATACGTCTAATGACCACTGGAAGAAGACGTTGCAGCAAAACATGACAGTCATGAGTCTTCAACCCACTAATCTTATTTTCCCCATCTTAACACATCGAGCGATATTCCCTGCATACCCGTGAGGATACTTAACGTTTCCAAACCATTGAAACACTTCCGCCTTCTTTTGAGGATGGACTGTATAGCCTGCTTTCGGTATTATGGCTTTTTTGGTTTTTTTGTTCTCAACTAGCCATAGCTGGGGGCGTATACCCATCATCTTAAGATCAACACGAGCTTTGGAGGTGTCCTTGTTCTTATGTTTGAGATTCAGAATTGTTCCAAGAACGCTGTCACAAACATTCTTCTCTTTGTGCATGACGTCCAAGTTGTGTCTGATTTTCAAGGTGGACCAGTAAGGCAATTCAAAGAATACACTTTTGTGCGTCCAATACTTAAACTCATCAAGCGTGGGAGGATTCAAGTCTGTTACTTCTTTACTGGTGCTCAAATATCCAAACCAGTGCTGGTTAAACCTTTCCAAAATCCACTCACCAGACCTCCCTAGGGGTTTCAGATTATGCTCCTCAGTCTCATCAAATGCCTCAGCATCCCACCGCAACTCGTGATCCTCGTCAAGATGTCTACGAGATCCCATGAAACAAATTTTGTCGGCGTGCCATGTAGAATTGACGTCATCTATGCATACCGGGCAAGCCTTGTACCCCTTAGTTTGTTGGCCAGACAACATCCCGTAAGCTGGAAAATCACTGATGGTCTAAATAACAGCTGCTTTCATCATGAATGAAGATTGACCATGCCTGTCAAAGGTAGGAAGTCCATTTTTCCATAACTCTTGTAACTCGTCAATTAATGGTCTCATGTACACATCCAAACACTTTCCTAGAGAATACGACCCAGGTACCATCACTACCAGGAGAAGTACTTTAGCCGACGAATTATTTTCGTCGGCCTGTTACCCTAACTCGTCGGCTAAACTCTTAGCCGACGAGGCTTCGTCGGCTATAGTGTCGTCGGGAAAGGGCCCTCGGCGCTGACTTTAACCGACGAACCCATCACCGTCGTCGGCTATTGTCCATACTTTAGCCGACGAAACATTTGGTCGTCGGCTTTTGTTCATGAATTTAAGCCGACGAAACAGTCTCTATCTTTCGTCGGCTATACTCCCAGACTTTAGCCGACGACTTAAACCGTCGTCGGCTATACTCTCAGACTTAAACCGACGACACAACACGTCGTCGGCTATACTCCAAGACTTTAGCCGACGAATATCTCAGTTCCGTCGGCTAAAGTATATAACTAAAAAATTAAAAAATAGAGCCTCTTTCGTCGGCTATAGTGAGTTTAGCCGACGAA
Source organism: Fragaria nilgerrensis (assembly GCA_010134655.1). NCBI lineage: Eukaryota > Viridiplantae > Streptophyta > Magnoliopsida > Rosales > Rosaceae > Fragaria > Fragaria nilgerrensis. The sequence continues at coordinate 13,901,543 of CM020977.1, forward strand.
ACATGCCATAATTCGTCGGCTAAACTATATAAAAATAAAAATAAAAATACTATAGCCGACGAATTGTGGCGTATTTCGTCGGCTATAACTCCATTCCAGTATAAAAAAAAATACACAAAATTTTTAAATTACCATTCCAAGCAAGCTCCAAAATACACCAAAACAATTCCATATATATAACCAACAAGAAGCACATAAAACTATATAAGGTATCAACTACACAAAATCTAAATGATCTAAATCAATATCCGGATCTGGGGCCTGCTGGTGAGGAGATTCCGGCAGCTCAGGTATGTCTATAGGCGCAGGCATGGGCGGAGGTGGAAGTCCCTGAAGCTGGGCAGCTGCTAAATCCTGGAAGTACTGGTACATCTGCTTCTGCTGGGCATGCTGGGCGGCATGTAGGGCTCTAGTATAGGATCTATATTCGGCGAACTGGGCGGCATGAGCGGCAGCCTGAGCGTCAGCATGAGCAGCCTGAGCGGCTTGCTCTCTCCGTAGTCTCTCAACTTCCGACTCTAGCTGAGTCGTCCTGCTGCTGGTCGAGGCTGCCTTTCGTTGAAATCCTGGAGTGGTCTTCAAGACCCCCTGGCCCTTCTTTCCTAGACCCCGGCAGTAGAAGTTGTTTTCTCGCGGTGGGAAGGCTGTGCCCATGATCCTCGCCCCAACCCTCGGATCTGAAGTGTCGATCCGGGAAATGGCTTCGGACATCTCTTCCTCCTGCGTGTCCGGCCATGTCTCCCTCACTATAGCACTCATCACCTCGTCACTAGCCTCCCTCACCCTTGCCTAATTGGATAGGAAAAAAATTATTAATTAACATTTTAACATATATATTAGTAAAATTAAAAATTCCGTAAAAATGAAAGATTACTTACTATATCCTCCTGGGAGTCAGGATATGCCTTCTCGTACGTATAGACGTACTGGTTGACCTCTGGATGTTCCCTGGCCGCCTCGTCATGAAGACAGCGAACGGTCTAGAACCGGCATGATGGTTCCTTGTGTTGCGTTGCCGGTTCTGAGCGTTCGCCCGGGAAACCGCCTTCAAAGAAAAAAGTAAACTATTAGTAAAATATTTTAAAACGCACGTACTTAATGATAAATTAACTAATTAATTTATTTAAATACCTGTTTACGAGGGTTGTTGAATTCTGATGTCAGAAGCCAACGCCACTCGTACTCTCTGTACTGAAACTCAGCAGGGGTAGCAGAACGTGCGTTCCCGTGCGTAGTCCAATAGGTCCGCAACTCGTTCTTCCACTCCTTGTACCTACAGATACAACAAAAATATTAGAAATATAATTAATATGACAGACAGTTTTGTTTTTTCATTAATTTCCCAACGTACCTTCCCCCATGCACAAAGTCCGCCCAGCTGCTCTTCAAGGGTTCGGGAACCTCAAACCACACCTGCATTTAACCGTTTATTAGTTTAGTTTTTCCAAAAATCTACAATGTAATACATAATATTATTCAGGCATTTTGTAAACTCACCGACATCGCGTTATGGACCATGTCTTTAACCTCCTGCGGGACCTCGCCCCAGTCTGACCACAACATAGGGACTCTATCCCTAATGAGCGCTCCCACGCGGCCGGAGTACGTCCTCGACTTTCCGCCCGATACTACGTCGCCATCCCCGTCAGTACCGATGACAATCCTCCCTGAGGTACCGACGATCTTCTCCAGAGCCTTCCCTGTGACGGGGCCTCTCTTCTTCTTTGCCGGCTTCGCTCCGACGGTGCCTATGACATGATAAACCAAATTGATTATTAAAATCGGAATCGGAGAATTATAACAAAACAAATCATTCATCTTTCATTACCTGAGGGATCGGACGCGGACGCGACGGATTCCGCCTCCGATGATGATACCCTCGCGGAAATAAGAGGCGTATCAAAAGGCACGAACCGGTACGCCGCTGATGGAGCCACTGGCGGGGGCAGTGGATAAATCGGCGTCCCTGAGTCATCGACTACAGGTATGGCCGGTATCATCCGCGGAAGGAATAGGTGAGGCGGCGGCATCTGTACCCCAGATGACCCACTATCCGAAGAAGTAGGAGCTGGAGTGGGCGCCCGGTGTATCTCAGGCATACGGGGTGCAGACACCTCCATCTGAGGCTGAGCAAACAATTGCCTCGCGGAATAAAGGAAGCCCCGCTGCCTCGATGAAGGGGGCACCTCCGGCTGCCTCTGCGCCGTCTGCAGAAGGCTCGCATGTCTAGCAGTCATAGGGCCCTGAAACGACGTCTGAGGGTTGCTAGAGGTTCCCTCAGACGATACGGACCTTTGGCCCTTCGAACCCTTCGTCGATCTAATATTACCGCTCATCCTATTTAAAATATTAATTTGAATCAAGGCCACAAAATCAAAAATGCAAACTCATTTTAAAAATGTAAAAAATATATTCACTTCCTAAATACTAATTTTCACTTCCTAAATACTATTTTTCACTTCCTAAATATACACTTCAAAAAAAAAATATACACTTCCTAACAACACCACAACATTGCAATTGACCGGAAAATCAAAACAAACACAAAATACAAAACAAATATATACATTTCCTAAATACTAATATACACAACAAATATACACTTATTAAATAACAATATACACTTCCTAAATACAAATATACACAACAACACCACAACATTATATACACAACAACACCACAACATTATATACACAACAACATTATATACAACAACACCACAACATTAAAAATAACCGAAGCTCAAAAAACGTACTCGAGGAGGAGGAGGGAGGACCGGAGCAGCAGCAGAATTCGGCCGGAGCAGCAGGAGGAGGAGGCCGCCGGCCGGAGGAGGAGGAGGAGGAGGAGGAGGCCGGAGGAGGAGGAGGAGGAGGAGGCCGTAGGAGGAGCCAGAGGAGGCCGGCCGGCCGGAGATGGAGAGGGAGGAGGCCGGAGATGGAGGCCGGCCGGAGATGGAGAGGGACCGTCTAAATTTCGAGGCGAGGGCGAGGGCGAGGAGAGGGAGGGAGAGGAGCGGAGGGAGAGGAGGGAGAGGGAGAGGGAGAGCGAGCGGAGGCCGGCCGGAGAGGGAGAGGGAGCCGGAGGGGAGCCGGAGAGGGAGAGAGAGGGAGAGAGGTCGAGGGAGGGCGAGGGAGAGGGAGAGGCAGAGGGAGAGGGCGGCGACCGGAGAGGGAGCGGAGGCGAATTTCGGAGAGGGAGAGGAAAACGATGGAGGCTAGGGCATACAACCAGTCGAGCTGGGTTATACCCGAAGACTTTAGCCGACGAAATAATAATTTCGTCGGCTAAACCGAACAACTTTAGCCGACGAAATAATAAATTCGTCGGCTAAACATTTTAATAATTTCGTCGGCTAAAGGTAATAATTTCGTCGGCTAACCATTTGAAATTCGTCGGCTAAACACAAACTGTTTATACATTCATCAAACTGTGACTGCTGCTCGTGATGATCAAACTTGAGAACGGAAATCCTTCCGTCAGATCTGACCATCATGATAAAATACATGTATGGGAAAAAATTCAACTTGATCTGACCAGGTTAAGTGCTCGATCCGGACGGTCAATCCCGTAAGTCAAACCCCTAAATGCACGGAAAAGGTCGTTGGACCGTCTAAATTTCGTATTTTGGCCGGACCTTCAACTGAAAATATTTTCAAATTGATGAGACACAACAAGTGGTATAAAAATTTTACGCAAAATAACCACCGAAGATAGGGCTACCCATAGGGAGAAAGAATTGAAAATTGGATTGACCGCAACTATCGGCACCGAGACATGACCGGAATACCTTGATTTTTCAACCGTAGACGTATTTCACCATTCTGGTCATGTCTTATTTCACGACTTTTTCACGTTTGAAGGTTCTACGTATAGTTTGTTTTTGAAACGGAACATTTACCTAACACTTAGTAAACAAGTTATACAACATTAGTAGGCATGTTCTGACTGTGATGATCAAACTTGAGAAAATAAAATCCGACGGTCAGATCTGACCACCATGATAAAATACATGTATGGGAAAAAATTCAACTTGATCTGACCAGGTTAAGTGCTCGATCCGGACGGTCAATCCCGTAAGTCAAACCCCTAAATGCACGGAAAAGGTCGTTGGACCGTCTAAATTTCGTATTTTGGCCGGACCTTCAACTGAAAATATTTTCAAATTGATGAGACACAACAAGTGGTATAAAAATTTTACGTAAAATAACCACCGAAGATAGGGCTATAGTATGTAACAGAAAAAGTTTAGGGTTTAGCCGACGAATACCCTAAATCATCGTCGGCTATACTATGTAATAAAAAATATAAAAATTAATAAAGCCGACGAAATATTAGGGTATTCGTCGGCTAAGATGGTTTTGGCCGACGACTTCCATTATACTTCGTCGGCTAAGATGGTTTAGCCGACGACATTCATTTGAACTCGTCGGCTTTAAGATCTTTAAACCGACGAATTCCTTTTCAATTCATCGGCTTTAAGTTCTTTTAGCCGACGACTTCCTTTTCAATTCGTCGGCTAAGACGGTTTTAGCCGACGACTTTTAATATAATTCGTCGGCTAAGAGGTTTTAGGCCGACGACTTATGTTGTATTTCGTCGGCTTAAGTAAAAAAATACAAACCCTAAAACAGATGGTTTAAACCATACTAATTTCCTGTTCATATATCACCAAAATTCATATAAAATAACAGAAATATGAATTCAACATATGTAAACTAGAAATGAAGGTAATACAGTCTTTTTTATTACAAATTAATGTATTACTGTTTCTGCACATCCCGGAGACTGGGATCATGGAGAATCACGGTGGAACACGAATATAAATAGTAAACATCATGGGCAAGAGACAAGCACGTATAGTGGTTCACCATGCCATCGGAGGGCATGGCTACGTCCACTTGGAATTCACTATCATGGCCAAGAGGCCCTTTGGGATCGGGAGAGATATTCATCATCTATCATCCTATCTCCTCTCTATGTCTATGGGAAGCCTTCCTTTTATAACTAAGGAAGGTTCCCTCCTTTTACATATTATCGATGTGGGACAAACTACCGACTACAATTACATCCAACTACCGACTACAATTACATCCGAAGAAATTAAAACTAAGGCTCGTAATCGGAATCATCCGATGAGTCTTCTTCGGTGTCAGAATTAATTTCTGGTAATCTATGTCTTTCCTCATCGCCAGAGTCTTCGTCTGTTTCTTGATTTGGATCAACATCAATAAGCCTTGGCTCTTCATCACGAATTCGCACCGAACGACCCGCTTTAAAATTATTAAGGCGAACGGTAGAGGAGTTAGGAATACCTATTGCGTTGGGCTCTTGATACGCAACATCTTCTTCCTGGTCTTCGGCCTCTCCAAGTGTAGCCGCCCGGTAAATGTTTCGAGGGTGCACAAGGTTGACTACTTTCCACGCGTCACCCTTAGCAAGGTCATCAAGATAAAACACTTGTTTTACCGATGTGGCAAAAACGAACGGGTCATCTTCGTAAGAACTTGTAGCAGTGTTCACCGATAATATTCCGTACTGATCGGTCTTCATGCTCTGCGGGCTAGTATCAAACCATCTACACTTGAAGAGGTGCACTGTCATGCCTTCACCGTAAACGAGTTCCACCACTGAATCAAGAACACCGTAATAGTCAACTCCATTCCGCCCACCATGCGCCATCACCCCAGAATTCTGTGTTCTCCGTCTGCTGTCTCTCTGTTCACATATAAATTGCACGCCATTCACCTTGCACATCGGATAAACTCTTGACATTATCGGCTTCATCGCTAGAAGTCTTAGTTCGTGTGACCAATTTGGGTGACCATCAAATTGAATATGGTTCATCTGCAATTTACAATTTAACATTGTAAATATAGATAATTATGCACTAAAAATAAATACGTACATAAATATTGAATTACGTACCCAGCCGCCAAAATAATTTGCGAACTCCCTGTTGTGGTACTCGAGATCACCTTGAATGTCTGGACAATATAGATGGATGTCTTTCCAGTATTCAACTTCTGGACAGTTAATCAATACCCACCAGTGGGCAATGACTAGCTCATGTGGTTGCAACTTGTAGGAGTCTGGCAAAATTCCATAAACTTCAACATCACTGGAGAGTATGGAAAGAGTGAACTTCGGTACATCTACCGGCATGGCTTCGTCTGTTTCCTTCAACGCTCCTAAATACAACTTCATGTAGGTGACGCACTCGTGCGCAATATATGCTTCAGCTATACATCCTTCAGGCGCGGATTTATTAGCCACATAATCTTTGTAGTCTCCAAGTTGCCTATAAATCAAGTTGCAAAGTGTTATGATTATTGAACATGTATATAGAAAAATTGGATTGAGGAATTCAGGTGTAAAAAACGTACCTTTCCATGGGATACATCCAAGTGTAGTGTACTGGACCGGTAAGCAACAATTGCTCGGGAAGATGGATCATCAGGTGAGGCATGATGTCAAAAAATTTGGAGGAAATATCCTCTCAAATTTACACATGATATAAATGATGTCCTCTTGCATTTCCCGGAGGTTAGATTTTGTCACTTCCCGTGTGCATAACTTCTGGAAGAATCTTGCCAACGCTACTAACGGCTCCACCACCTGACGGGGAAGGAACGGTCGAATGAAAACAGGGAAGAGACGTTGTAGCAGGATATGACAGTCATGACTCTTCAACCCGTACATCTTATTGTCCCGGAAGTTCACACACCGGGCTATATTTCCTGCATAGCCTGAAGGATACTTCACACAACTCATCCACCTGAAAATTACGTTCTTCTGGTCAGGTTTCACGGTGTAAGGAGCTTGAGGCATTTTTTTCTTCCCTTCTTTCAACCACAGATGTCTTCTTAACTGCATTTTTTTTAGATCAATGCGTGCCTTAGGACCGTCTTTCGTCTTCCCCTCCAAGTTCAGCACTGTGCCCACCACACTGTCGCAAACATTCTTTTCTATGTGCATCACATCTAGGTAGTGCCTGATCAACAACTTACTCCAGTATGGGAGTTCCCAGAATATGCTCTTATGTGTCCAGAATTTGTACCTGTCGGGTCTTTCAGGTATTGCTGCAACAATATTTGGATGATTGCTGAGCTGCCCAAAATCGTACTCATTAAGCACTGCTAAAATTTCTTCTCCCGTCCATCTTCTGGGAGGCACACCGTGTTCTACGGTCCCATCAAATGCCTTGTCATCGAACCGCCAATCGTGATTATATGGAAGGAAAGCACGGTGACCCAATCTGCATATCTTGTTGCAATGACTGCTGCTCCCCTCATCGCTAAGGCACTCTGGACAAGCCTTGTATCCCCTAACAACGTTGCCCGACAACATCCCACGGGCAGGAAAATCACTGATGGTACCAACAACCATGACATGCATCTGGAACATCTCGTGCATGTACTTGTCATAAGTGGGATGACCAACTTCCCACAAAAACTGAAGCTCTTCAATCAAAGGTCTCAAATACACATCGAGACACTTCCCTGGATAACCGGGCCCCGGAATCAACAAACTCAACATATTGTATTCCTTCTTCATGCACATCCATGGAGGAAGGTTGTACGGTACCAAAATCACCGGCCATACACTGTATTGAAGACTCATGTTGCCAAAAGGGTTGAACCCGTCGGATGAGAGCCCGAGCCTCACATTTCGGACCTCTGACGCAAAATGAGGAAACTCCCTGTCTATATGCTTCCAAGCCTCCCCGTCAGCAGGGTGTATAAGGGTATCTTCGTCATGCATTTCCCTATCAACGTGCCATCTCATAGCTTTGGCCGTGTGTGAAGACATGTACAACCGCTCAAGCCTATCCCTCAACGGGAAATACCGAAGTACCTTCACAGGTTTCCTATTGCCTGCAGGAGTCAGCTTATACCTGTCAGTGTGACATACCGGACATACGTCAAGCCCACCAAGGTCATTCCCTTCTGGATCTTTACCCCAGAAGAGAACGCAGTCATATCTGCATGCATGGATCTTGATGTAGGAAAGGCCAAGATCTTTCAGGATACATCGGACCTTACGATGAGTGGTAGGAAGACGATGACCGTGGGGCAGCATCGAAGCAGTGTACTGTAGATAATCATCAACAGCCTTCACGGTCGATTTTGTCTCAACTTTAATCTTCATTACGTCCATCACACTTTCAAGAACGGTCTTCTGACAACCGGGGTACACAGGGGTCTGTTGGAAAGCAAGCAGTTTGTTGTACTTTTCAATACCAGCAGTGTTGACAGCTCTAGGGAAGGGCTGCACCGGGTCAGGCATATACTGTCCTTGAGCGCATACACCGCTCTCATAAGGAAACATGTCGTTGATGAATGCCGTTGTTGGATCGTTGGATGTACTGCCCGTCTCAGAAAATTGGCCATGATCATGCGGACCCCCTGATGATGTTTCACCGTGATATAACCAACATGTGTACTTCTCCCAAAACCCGTTACTCCTCAGGTGCTGCCATACTTTGTCAATGGGAAATCGATGCATATCGCTGCGACACTGACATTTCGTGCACGGGCAATAGAAAATTGTATTCCCGTTAGCATTAGCCAGCGCATATTTTATAAAACTCATAACTCCTGCACCGTATCTTTTGTCCCATTTTGGAAGCGAAATCCAACTCTTATCCATATCCTGAAAATATAACAAAATATATATTTAATTATAACGCTGCTAGCTAATTATTAATGATGAAATTTCATGCCATATATAAAATCTCAATTCATTTAGTATATATTCTACGTACTACGTACAACTAATTAATAACTAATTAATTAACACACACACATATCATATTAACACAATAATATATATATTAACACAAATTAATTAACAACAATATATACACAATTAATACAATTAATATATATTAACACAAATTAACACAATTAATATATATTAATATATATATAATTAACACAATTAATATATATTAACACAAATTAATTAACAACAACTTCATACCGTACCATATCAACACAATAATATATTATAAATTAATTAATAACAATATATATCTACTAATATTTATTAACAACAAATTAATTCATATATATTATCAATTCAAATCATCAACCAAATCGATCAACACATATATATATATATAATATACATCCAACGTACTCAAAATTAATCAACAATCATAATCAAAATCAATAAACTCAATCATAATCAAAATCGATAAACTCAAATAAACTCAATTAATCAACATATATATACATATACGTACCTATATATGGCTCCACAAACTAATTATGGACAGATTTCGACAACACCCAAACGTTTTCTCCCGTTTTTTCTTCTCCCGTTTTTTTTTTCCCCGATGAGCTGCTGCTGTCCAGATCGCAAATATAAAGCACTTTAGCCGACGACGTATTATTTTCGTCGGCTAAACTGTTAAATATTTCGTCGGCCATAGTCTGTGAACTTTAGCCGACGAATAAATTCTTTAGCCGACGACATTTTTTTTTCGTCGGCTAAAGTTTACCATAGCCGACGAAAATTTCAGTTAGCCGACGAAGGAAAAAATGCTTCGTCGGCCTGGTTTTTTTTTTTTTTTCGTCGGCTAAAGCCTTTCTTCTGGTAGTGCATAAGCGTAAAAAAATTGTACTCCTTCCTCATACACATGTTGGGAGGTACATTGTACGGAAATACTACACACACAGGCCAAATGCCATAAGAACAAATTCATGTTTCCAGTAGATTGAATCCATCTGTTGCAATCCAGTCTGACATTTCGACAGTCTCCAACAATTTCGGGAAAAGAACGGTCAAAGTGCTTCCAAGCCTCCCCATCTGCGGGGTGTGTGAGATTATCCGGATCTATCCTCTCCCTGGTGCCTTGCCTGGTGCCATCTCATATGTTTGGTCGTATGTGAAGACATGTACATACGCTGCAGACGAGGACCCAACAGGAAACGAAGAACCTTCCTAGGAATGGGCCGGTTTTTCTGTTTAGATGAGTGGAAGCTGCATACCTTGGCTCGTAGCTATGTGGGCATTCACTTCATCCTTGTGTGTCTTTGTAATACAAAGATGCAGTTATTGACGCAAGCGTCTATCTTCTGGTGATCAAGACCGAGGTCAGCCAACATCCTTTTTACCTAGTCGAAATTTGCCGGACAACTGTAACCTTTGGGAAGCACTTTCTTCATAAGTGCAATATCGTCATCAAAACATATGTTAGTCTTTCCCCGCTTGTTTTTTATCTGCATGTGCTCCATGACAGTACCCAACACAGTATGCTCACTACCAGGATACAATAGGGTTTGTACTTCCCGTACAAGCCTGTTGTACTTATCATAATCACTGCTGTGGTCAACGTGGAAGACATAGGGAAGGTGTCAAGTGCGTTGTCATAAACAATATTTTGCTGATATCCTGAGGCGGCAAACGGGAAGGCATTGTTTAAGAGGTTCATCACAGCAGGTCCCCGTAACTAGCATTAGAAGATCCTGCATGCTGATTATGTTGTGCTTGAATTTCTGCAAGTGTAGGCCTTTGAACTTGATTTTCGCCGTGCCATGTCCATGTGGTATAACTAGGACAAATACCGTTTAGTACCAAGTGAGAATACATGTCTTCATATATTACTGATTTCCGATTGAGACATTTGTTGCACGAACATATGTGAATAATGTTGTCTGGAGGATTATGTAGACGCACGAACTCAAGAGAATCAAAAATGTCTCTCATATAAACTGGGGACCCCCTCCCTAATTGCATCCTGCATCCGGCTCTTGTCCATGTTGTAACACTATAATAACAGTAATCAAAAATATATAATCAAAAAATAAACAGGAAATATATATATATATATATATATATATATATATACTTTGTTGGAAAATAAACATTTACTCAAAAACAAGGAATTTAAAGCCCATTTCAATGAAAAACTGTTGAGTAACTCATATTAATATTTTAACACCTCTAACAATTAATTTATACTCTTATTACATTAATTAATTACACGTTCTTTCTCATGTTAAAAAAAAAAAATTAACACGTCTCCCAGACTCCACTCTCCACGATCACCGAACTCTCAGCTCTCCCACTCTCTATCTCTCTCTAACACTCGATAACGATCTCTGGTTTAGGGTTCTTCACGATCTCTGTGATTCCATCGATCAGGCCATGTCACTCTCTCGTTAAATATCTAAATATTATGTCGCTCTCCGCAGATAAATCCCAGTTGAGCAGGAAATCGCTCTATGCCCTAATCTCAGTCGATCCAAGTTGATCTGTGGTTCAATCTCGGCGTCGCTGTCACGTTCAATCGCTCAAGCTCGGCGTCACTCTCTGGTTTAATATATCGGCGTCGATATCTGCTTCAATCGCTCTCACTCGACCTCGCTCAGGAAAACCATAAACAGGTACATTTTGAATTTTATTGAATTTAGTCTTATTTTGGACTTAACTGATGATATTGAAGCTCCATTCTCTTATTTATTGGTATCTGTTGTGTATAATTGGCATGAAATTGAAAGGGAAACTGTATTGTAGTTTACTGACCCCAGTAGAAGTTTACTGGGGGCAGTAAACTTTTACTGGGTTCACTAGGGGGAAATGAAGTTGTATATTAGGGTAAGAATGGGTATATGTTGTGTATAATTGACATGTTTATGAAAGGGAGATACTGTATTGAAGTTTACTGACCCCTAGTAGAAGTTTACTGGGGGGCAGTAAACTTCCATTGGGTTCACTAGGGGCAATGAAGTTGTTTATTAGGGTAAAAATGGGTATATGTTGTGTATAATTGGCATGATTATGAAAGGGAGATACTGTATTGAAGTTTACTGACCCCCAGTAGAAGTTTACTGGGGGGCAGTAAACTTCCATGGTTCACTATTGGGCAATGAAATTGTTATTAGGGTAAGAATATATCTTTGTGTATAATTGGCATGATTATGAAAGGGAGATACTGTATTGAAGTTTACTGCACCACCACTATTTCACTAGGGGGCAATGAAGTTGTTATTAGGGTAAGAATGGGTATATTTGTGTATAATTGGCATGATTATGAAATGGAGATACTATATTGAAGTTTACTGACCCCTAGTAGAAGACCCCTAGTAGAAGTTTACTAGGAGGCAGTAAACTTCCACTGGGTTCACTAGGGGGCAAAGAAGTTGTTATTAGGATAAATGGGTATATGTTGTGTATAATTGGCATGATTATGAAAAGAGATACTGTATTGAAGTTTACTGACCCCTAGTAGAAGTTTATTGGGGGCAGTAAATTCCACTATGTTCAGTATGGGGCAATGAAGTTGTTTATTAGGGTAAGAATGAGTATATCTTGTGTATAATTACATGATTATGAAAGGGAGATACTGTATTGAAGTTTACTGACCCCCAGTAGAAGTTTACTGGGGAGCAGTAAACTTCCACTGGGTTCACTAGGGGGCAATGAAGTTGTTTATTAGGGTAAGAATGAGTATATGTTGTGTATAATTGGCATGATTATGAAAGGGAGATACTGTATTGAAGTTTATGACCCCCAGCACCACTAGGTTCACTAGGGGCAATGAAGTTGTTTATTAGGGTAAGAATGGGTATATGTTGTGTATAATTGGCATGATTATGAAATGGAGATACTGTATTGAAGTTTACTGACCCCTAGTAGAAGTTTACTAGGAGGCAGTAAACTTCCACTGGGTTCACTAGGGGCAGAAAGAAGTTGTTTATTAGATAGGATGAGTATATGTTGTGTTAATTGGCATGATATGAAAGAGAGATACTGTATTGAAGTTTACTGACCCCTAGTAGAAGTTTATTGGGGGCAGTAAATTCCACTATGTCAGTATGGGGCAATGAAGTTGTTATTAGGGTAAGAATGAGTATATCTTGTGTATAATTAACATGATTATGAAAGGGAGAACTGTATTGAAGTTTACTGACCCCCAGTAGAAGTTTACTGGGGAGCAGTAAACTTCCACTGGGTTCACTAGGGGGCAATGAAGTTGTTTATTAGGGTAAGAATGATATGTTGTGTATAATTGGCATGATTATGAAAGGGATACTGTATTGAAGTTTCTAACCCCAGCACCACTAGGTTCACTAGGGGGCAATGAAGTTGTTTATTAGGGTAAGAATGGGTATATGTTGTGTATAATTGGCATGATTATGAAATGGAGATACTGTATTGAAGTTTACTGACCCCTAGTAGAAGTTTACTAGGAGGCAGAAACTTCACTGGGTTCATAGGGGGCAAAGAAGTTGTTTATTAGGATAAGGATGGGTATATGTTGTGTATAATTGGCATGATTATGAAAAGAGATACTGTATTGAAGTTTACTGGCCCCTAGTAGAAGTTTATGGGGGCAGTAAATTCCACTATGTTCAGTATGGGGCAATGAAGTTTTTATTAGGGTAAGAATGAGTATATTGTGTATAATTACATGATATGAAAGGGAGATACTGTATTGAAGTTATGACCCCCAGTAGAAGTTTATGGGGAGCAGTAAACTTCCACTGGGTTCACTAGGGGGCAATGAAGTTGTTTATTAGGGTAAGAATGAGTATATGTTGTGTATAATTGGCATGATTATGAAGGGAGATACTGTATTGAAGTTTACTGACCCCCAGCACCACTAGGTCACTAGGGGGCAATGAAGTTGTTTATTAGGGTAAGAATGGGTATATGTTGTGTATAATTGGCATGATTATGAAATGGAGATACTGTATTGAAGTTTACTGACCCTAGTAGAAGTTTACTAGGAGGCAGTAAACTTCCACTGGGTTCACTAGGGGCAAAGAAGTTGTTTATTAGGATAAGGATGGGTATTGTGTGTATAATTGGCATGATATGAAAGAGAGATACTGTATTGAAGTTACTGACCCTAGTAGAAGTTTATTGGGGGCAGTAAATTCCACTATGTTCAGTAGGGGCAATGAGTTGTTTATTAGGGTAGAATGAGATATCTTGTGTATAATAACATGATATGAAAGGGAGATACTGTATTGAAGTTTACTGACCCCAGTAGAAGTTTACTGGGGAGCAGTAAACTTCCACTGGGTTCACTAGGGGGCAATGAAGTTGTTTATTAGGGTAGAATGAGTATATGTGTGTAATTGGCATGATATGAAAGGGAGATACTGTATTGAAGTTTACTGACCCCAGCACCACTAGTTCACTAGGGGGCAAGAAGTTGTTTATTAGGGTAAGAATGGGTATATGTGTGTATAATTGGCATGATTATGAAATGGAGATACTGTATTGAAAGTTTACTGACCCCTAGTAGAAGTTTACAGGGGGGCAGTAAACTTCCACTGGGTTCACTAGGGGGCAAAGAAGTTGTTTATTAGGATAAGGATGGGTATATGTTGTGTATAATTGGCATGATTATGAAAGAGAGATACTGTATTGAAGTTTACTGACCCCTAGTAGAAGTTTATGGGGGCAGTAAATTCCACTATGTTCAGTATGGGGCAATGAAGTTGTTTATTAGGGTAAGAATGAGTATATCTTGTGTATAATTAACATGATTATGAAAGGGAGATACTGTATTGAAGTTTACTGACCCCCAGTAGAAGTTTACTGGGAGCAGTAAACTTCCACTGGGTTCACTAGGGGGCAATGAAGTTGTTTATTAGGGTAAGAATGAGTATATGTTGTGTATAATTGGCATGATTATGAAAGGGAGATACTGTATTGAAGTTTACTGACCCCAGCACCACTAGGTTCACTAGGGGGCAATGAAGTTGTTTATTAGGGTAAGAATGGGTATATGTTGTGTTAATTGGCATGATTATGAAATGGAGATACTGTATTGAAGTTTACTGACCCCTAGTAGAAGTTTACTAGGAGGCAGTAAACTTCCACTGGGTTACTAGGGGGCAAAGAAGTTGTTTATTAGGATAAGGATGGGTATATGTGTGTATAATTGGCATGATTATGAAAGAGAGATACTGTATTGAAGTTTACTGACCCTAGTAGAAGTTTATGGGGGCAGTAAATTCCACTATGTTCAGTATGGGGCAATGAAGTTGTTTATTAGGGTAAGAATGAGTATATCTTGTGTATAATTAACATGATTATGAAAGGGAGATACTGTATTGAAGTTTACTGACCCCCAGTAGAAGTTTACTGGGGAGAGTAAACTTCCACTGGGTTCACTAGGGGGCAATGAAGTTGTTTATTAGGGTAAGAATGAGTAATGTTGTGTATAATTGGCATGATTATGAAAGGGAGATACTGTATTGAAGTTTACTGACCTCCAGTAGAAGTTTACTGGGGGGCAGTAAACTTCCACTTCACTATGAGGCAATAAAGTTGTTTATTAGGGTAATAATGGGTATCTGTTGTGTGTTGTGCCCTGAAATTGAAAGGAGTTCATTTTTGCAAGTTTACTGATCCCCAGTTGAAGTTTACTAGGGGCAGTAAACTTTATTTTTTACATATGCAGTTTATAAATGCAAGTTTTTACTACTTATATGTAGGATGAGAAGAAGTTCAAGACATTTAGTTGTGAATTCTGATACCGAAGAGGATTCGGTTCAAGAATCTGTAGCTTCTATGAGGACAGAACAAAATATAGGAGAAGTTTTATAGAAGTTGAAGTCGAAGAAAAAAGAGAAAACAGGTCCAGAAGGGTGCCGCTGCTGAAGAAGAAGAAGATGATGATTACACTGAAGATGAAGAGGGGAAAACAGAAATGTATCTTTTTCAGAGAAGATCAACATGCAGAAAAAGAAAACTAGCGGAGACAGATTCAGGGGAGGATGAGGAGGAGGAAGAAAAGGGAAGAAGAAGAAGAAAAAAGAAGGAGAAGGTGACTTGACCAAGATCAAACACGTGCAGCAAAAGTGCTCACTGATATCATTTTATATGTTAATGTATAGATACAAGGAGAGCATCCAGAAGAATCATGGGAGTGATAAACAACACTTGTTTTCGGGGAATAATTAAAGTATTCAGATGGACAAGGTTGAGGAGGATCAAGTGAAGAAGCTTGAATCTGATATTGAGATCCTAATGAGGCACTACAACAGTGACAGTAAAAACTTCATATTTGGGAACATGGAGATTGAAATTACGGAGCATGACGTGCATTCAATTTTGGAATAACCAAAGAAGGCTCGATGTGGATATCACAATAGACCAGAAATACTACAAGGAAGTAAGAAGAATGTGGAGATTCTGCTGTCTTTGGAAAACAAACAAGAAGAACAATCACCAGAAAGGTTATTGATGACACATTAATGGAAGAGCTTAGGAAGATTCAGAAGAAGAAGGGGATCCAAGGAAGATAGCCTCTTTGGTTATAATGTACCTTATGGCAGCTTTATTTTCAGCAGAAGCGGGACCACATTGAATGGAAACTGATACTCAAGTGTGAAGACCTTGAAGGCATCGACAAATACAATGGTCACATAAGATATTAGAATTCTTGCACCAAGGACTTCACAAGCACGTAAGGGGGAGCCAAGAGTTTGAACGGATGCCTACTTCTGGTTCTATACTGGTTCCTTGAGAAAACAAAAATAAAGAAGTGGATTATCGGGAAAGAGAAGAGACTCCCAGATTTATAAGTGGTCAATACAAGAGATCATCAAAGAAAATGAGTATTTGAGAAGACCTAAATTGCTAGAGGTAATGATATTTATTTATATAGCCATTTAAAAAAAAAATATTGCATTGTATTTTTTGTTTTTTGAAAAACTAAATTAAACTGATTTGTGTTTATAATGTAAAACATAAACTCATAATAGAAGGTTCATGGATGGATGAGGAGGAAACGGGTTCAGGCAAACTTGAGCGGCAACAAGATGACAATGGAACACTAAGGACAATTGATTGGTTACTAACACCCAGTAAAGTAAAACTATTGCCAATGAAAATGGAACTTCAATTGCAAGTTTACTGACCCCTAGTAGAAGTTTACTAGGGGGCAGTAAACTTATACCGGGTTTACTAGGGGGCAATAAAGTGTTTTTTATTAGGGTATATTAAGTGTGTAATTGTCATGAAATTGAAGAGAGATAATGTATTGAAGTTTACTGACCCCCAGTAGAAGTTTACTAGGGGCAGTAAACTTATACTAAGTTTACTTGGGGGCATTAAAGTTGTTTATTAGGGTATATTAAGTGTGTAATTGTCATGAAATTGAAAGAGAGATAATGTATTGAAGTTTACTGACTCCCTGTATAACTTACTAGGGGCAGTAAACTTCTACTGGTTTTACTAGGGGGCAATAAAGTTGTTTATTAGGGTATATTAAGTGTGTAGTTGTCTGAATTGAAATTGAAAGGGAGATAATGTATTGTTGTTTACTGACCCCTAGTAGAAGTTTACTAGGGGGCAGTAAACTTGGTTATTTGTATATAATTGTTTAACAGTAACGATTGTTGTTATAACGTGTATGAAATTGAAAGAGAGATAATGTATTGAAGTTTACTAGGGGCAGTAAACTTCTACTGGTTTTACTAGGGGGCAATAAAGTTGTTTATTAGGGTATATTAAGTGTGTAGTTGTCATGAAATTGAAAAGGAGATAATGTATTGTTGTTTACTGACCCCTAGTAGAAGTTTACTAGGGGGCAGTAGTAAATTGGTTATTTGTATATAATTGTTTAACAGTAACGATTTGTTGTTATAACGTGTATGAAATTAAAGGGAGATAATGTATTGAAGTTTACTAGAGGCAGTAAACTTCTACTGGTTTTACTAGGGGGCAATAAAGTTGTTTATTAGGGTATATTAAGTGTGTAGTTGTCATGAAATTGAAAAGGAGATAATGTATTGTTGTTTACTGACCCCTAGTAGAAGTTTACTAGGGGGCAGTAAACTTGGTTATTTGTATATAATTGTTTAACAGTAACGATTTTGTTGTTATAACGTGTATGAAATTAAAAGGGAGATAATGTATTGAAGTTACTGACCCCCAGTAGAAGTTTAGAAGTTTACTAGGGGCAGTAAACTTCTACTGGTTTTACTAGGGGGCAATAAAGTTGTTTATTAGGGTATATTAAGTGTGTAGTTGTCATGAAATTGAAAGGGAGATAATGTATTGTTGTTTACTGACCCCCGGTAGAAGTTTACTAGGGGGCAGTAAGTAAACTTGGTTATGTATATAATTGTTTAACAGTAACGATTTCGTTGTTATACGTGTATGAAATTGAAAGGGAGATAATGTATTGAAGTTTACTGACCCCCAGTAGAAGTTTAGAAGTTTACTGGGGGCAGTAAAACTTCTACTGGTTTTACTAGGGGGGCAATAAAGTTGTTTATTAGGGTATATTAAGTGTGTAGTTGTCATGAAATTGAAAGGGAGATAATGTATTGTTGTTTACTGACCCCCGGTAGAAGTTTACTAGGGGGCAGTAAACTTGGTTATTTGTATATAATTGTTTAACAGTAACGATTTCGTTGTTATAACGTGTATGAAATTGAAAGGGAGATAATGTATTGAAGTTTACTGACCCCCAGTAGAAGTTTAGAAGTTTACTGGGGCAGTAAACTTCTACTGGTTTTACTAGGGGGCAATAAAGTTGTTTATTAGGGTATATTAAGTGTGTAGTTGTCATGAAATTGAAAGGGAGATAATGTATTGTTGTTTACTGACCCCTAGTAGAAGTTTACTAGGGGGCAGTAAACTTGGTTATTTGTATATAATTGTTTAACAGTAACGATTTTGTTGTTATAACGTGTATGAAATTGAAAGAGAGATAATGTATTGAAGTTTACTAGGGGCAGTAGTAAACTTCTACTGGTTTTACTAGGGGGCAATAAAGTTGTTTATTAGGGTATATTAAGTGGGTAGTTGTCATGAAATTGAAAAGGAGATAATGTATTGTTGTTTACTGACCCCTAGTAGAAGTTTACTAGGGGGCAGTAAACTTAGTAAACTTTGTATTGTATATAATTGTTTAACAGTAACGATTTTGTTGTTATAACGTGTATGAAATTAAAAGGGAGATAATGTATTGAAGTTTACTAGAGGCAGTAAACTTCTACTGGTTTTACTAGGGGGCAATAAGTTGTTTATTAGGGTATATTAAGTGTGTAGTTGTCATGAAATTGAAAAAGGAGATAATGTATTGTTGTTTACTGACCCCTAGTAGAAGTTTACTAGGGGGCAGTAAACTTGGTTATTGTATATATATTGTTTAACAGTAACGATTTTGTTGTTATAACGTGTATGAAATTAAAAGGGAGATAATGTATTGAAGTTTACTGACCCCAGTAGAAGTTTAGAAGTTTACTGGGGGCAGTAAACTTCTACTGGTTTTACTAGGGGGCAATAAAGTTGTTTATTAGGGTATATTAAGTGTGTAGTTGTCATGAATTGAAAGGGAGATAATGTATTGTTGTTTACTGACCCCCGGTAGAAGTTTACTAGGGGGCAGTAAACTTGGTTATTTGTATATAATTGTTTAACAGTAACGATTTCGTTGTTATAACGTGTATGAAATTGAAAGGGAGATAATGTATTGAAGTTTACTGACCCCCAGTAGAAGTTTAGAAGTTTACTGGGGGCAGTAAACTTCTACTGGTTTTACTAGGGGGCAATAAAGTTGTTTATTAGGGTATATTAAGTGTGTAGTTGTCATGAAATTGAAAGGGAGATAATGTATTGTTGTTTACTGACCCCCAGTAGAAGTTTACTAGGGGGCAGTAAACTTGGTTATTTGTATATAATTGTTTAACAGTAACGATTTCGTTGTTATAACGTGTATGAAATTGAAAGGGAGATAATGTATTGAAGTTTACTGACCCCAGTAGAAGTTTAGAAGTTTACTGGGGGCAGTAAACTTCTACTGGTTTTACTAGGGGGCAATAAAGTTGTTTATTAGGGTATATTAAGTGTGTAGTTGTCATGAAATTGAAAGAAGATAATGTATTGTTGTTTACTGACCCCTAGTAGATGTTTACTAGGGGGCAGTAAACTTGGTTATTTGTATATAATTGTTTAACAGTAACGATTTCGTTGTTATAACGTGTACAGGAGCTGCCGATGGAAGATATGAAGAAGAAGCTCACAAAACTTGCCAAAGCAAATGAAGAACTGGTGAATAAAAACACTGAATTGCTCGGCAAGTTAAAGAAAACAGACAACCAAGTCATTGAGCTAGAGAAAGAAAAGAGGGCAAACAAAAATGAAATAAACGCTCTCAAGAAACAGTTGCACAAGGGGGTAAAAACATGCTCAGACAAAGCAGATAATATGTGTAACTGAGGAGAAGGAGGAGGAGGAGGATAGGTCAAAGCCGGTTGAAGAGGAAGAATATAACGGCAGAGAGGAGCAACCAGGAACTGAAGAGATAAGAGTAGAAATCAGTTTACTGACCCCCAATAAATATTGTGTTTTCTTTATTTTTTTAAGAATAACTTGTGTGTTTTCTTTTGTGTAGTTTTTTGAACAAGTAGCAGAACCACTTCCGTTGCGAAAGATATTTCAGAAGACGATGAACCTGTGACGACCGATGCCAACCTACCTAAACTAGACAAACTTGTTGCTCAAGCTGTGAAAATGGCCGGAAAAAAAATGAATGAAGAAACCAACTTGAAGAATAAAGAACAGCAAGCAGGAGAGCTCAAGAAATATGTCAAGCAGAATGACTCAAAACAAACTGTGGAGACTGGTTCGATTGAAAGAGACGTCAACCTGAAGAAGCGTGGGGCACAAAAGAGGAAAGAAGAAGAATGGGAGTATGACACCCCTGAAGGGCTAAAGCCAGCAAAAAGAACAAAGGAGGTGGAGCATAAAATCCAAAATCGTATTGTTATTGATGGAGTGAACTGCAACACTCCAACATGGAAGCTCTTGGATGAAAAGGTGGCGAATCACTATAAGAGCTGGTTTGATTTGAACAAAGACGAGAATGATGAGTAAGTTTATTCTTCCCTAGTATATATATATAACATTACAATTAGTTCCCTGGTTTGACTTGCTTATGACTTATTTGTGTCTGCATAGTTTCTGGTATTGGGAGTGTTGTGATGGTATCATTGACATTACCAAATATGACTTGAAGAAAATAATTCAAGAAGGAGAGATTACATCTAATGTGAGAAAAATTTACTAGTCTTACTAACCGCAATAAAGTTGATGTTTGAGTAACCTAAGATGTATTCTTTGTTGTAATTATTTGTGACTTATAATTGTTGTACATGCAGACCATCAGGGTGTACCTCGTAATGTTGAAGGAGGAAATGGAAAAGAAAAAGGTCTCGGTCGGATTCCTAGACATAGAGGCAGCAGTAAGTAGTCTAACCTGAAATAGCAGCGTGCCGCAGCACCGCGGTCTCCTCTGTTACTTTTTTCAGTTAATACAATCTTACTACTTGCTTTTATAAATACAGCGCGCGGCGGTGGTGGTATATGAACAAAAACTGAAGGAGTTCCTAACTAGAGGAGGAAAACAGGGGAATTCAAATGTAATGAATTGGATGTAGAGTTTTTCATTATTAATCCTCTGTGGTCCATCTTCAGTAAGGACTTGGTTTTCATTCCGGTACATCACGGGGTCAGCCACCACTATACCTTGGTTCTGATTGACAACAAAGCTAGATGCTTCTATCACCTGAACTCAATGCTACCGTCAAGGAAAGATTACTCTGCCGACACCAACAACCACTTTCAGAATGCAATGGCAGTTGTGAGTTGTAACTGATTTATTAGGGTAAGAAGTTTACTAGATGCTTTTATCACCTGAACTCAATGCTACCGCCAAGGAAAGATTACTCTGCCGACACCAACAACCACTTTCAGAATGCAATGGCAGTGGTGAGTTGTAACTGATTTATTAGGGTAAGAAGTTTACTAGGGGGCAGTAAACTTCTACTGGTTTTTGTTTGTTGCTTGTTCTCTTAGTTTGTTTGAGTTGTAATTTACTTGTGTGTTGGAACCAACAGGTGAAGCACATTATGGTGTTCATCAAGTGCGTATGTGATTCCACAAAATACCCTCTCAGCCAAGGCATGGACCCTGAGGAATGGAGGGAAAACTATGACAAGCAGGACAACCAAGGAATAGTGGTTGATGGTTACTCGATGACGAGTGCTGAAGAGAAAAGAACAAGAAGATGGATGCTGGATCAAAATATTTATCAAGCAAGATACAAGCTGACTGATATCTTAACATGCCCGCAGTAAAAGAAAACATCGTAAGTACCTTTAAACTTCCTTTAAAGAGTTTTATTGGGGTGAAAAATTTAGTAACATTGTTTCTTAATACATTGCAGGTCAGACTGTGGACCACTTTTGCTCCACTTTATAAAGAGCCTATGTCATAGGAAAAAACCGACAGAAGATGGTGGTAATAAAATGAGGAAGAAGATCCTGTTAAAGTTCATGGACATAAATCTAGAAAAAAGATTAGTGCCACTTTAGATGTAGGATATTCAAAATGTGAAAATATGTAGTATTTTGTCAGTGTTGCAAGAGCATATAAATGATCTTGAATTTCAATGCCAGAACTTGTTCTTTTAATAATTTTGGTCTATTCCTTTGATCTTTCTGTTAGTTTCATTTATCTTTGGTTGTCAGTTTCAGTTTTTTTTTGTTACAGGGTAGTTATTGGGGGTCAATAAACTTTGGTTGCTCTGTTCAGGAAAATTACTGACCCCCAATAATTTTCCCTACTTGAGAGTTTACTACCCCATTATGTTATTAAAGGATGGTTGAAATGAATCTAAGTAATAACAATCATCCAGAAACTTTGGTTGCTCTGGTTAGGAAAATTACTGACCCCCAATAATTTTCCACACTTGAACATATGAGCATAACAAAAACTGGAAGCATTCCAGATTAAAGAAAAGACCTGGAAAAGAGTAAAACAAACATCCAAGTATCAAACTGGAAGAAAATAAAGGAAGACGGATGTGTTGTATCAAGAAATACAGAAAATTACTGACACCCAATAATTTTTCACACTTTACATATATATGAGCATAATTTTCCAATTATTTTCCATACTTGAGAGCTTAATTCCTACTCAAATAATATTCTCCACCTTATACCTCCGGTTATGGCCCTAATCCCGTTTGAGAGCATATAACATTGTGATTTCGTTTGTTGTTGGAGGGTTTCAAATTCGCATATGTGAGAAAATTTCGGCAGCATCTCCCTACAGTTCCCCAAGTGCACTAATATCTATACCTAGAATGCACTCGAGGAACAATAAAGGAACATCTTGTCGAAATATATATACCCACAACCGAAAACGAAACGCACCAACAACAAACGGAATCTCAATGTCATATGCTCCCAAATTGTCCAAATATGGGACAATTCGAAAACCATTTTGTTAGACATAGTCGTAATATAATGGTTCTCGAACGGGATTTCTAAGGGTAACAATATATATTGATGAATGTAAAAGAATATTATAATTCTTAATTACATGATTCATCATTTTATTTTTTATCAAATGAATACACAAATCGATTTGAATGAAAACAAAATTTGATAAACATATTATTCACATAATTATTAATCATACATACAAAAGCTAAAGATATATATATATATATATATATATATATATATATACAGTCTCTATCTAAAGCGAAGCTTCGCTTTGGAATTAACGTGCGAAGGTCCTTATTTGACTCACTTTTCGGTCATATTTTTCGATCATACCCGATCAGTGTCTAGATACATATCGTATGATCATCCTTACAAAGTTTCATCCAGTTTGATGACCGTTTAAGCCTCCATAATCATGATTTACTCCAACGGTTCTACTTGGACAGATTTTGTTCTATTGATTTATTTTATCTGATTCGGTGTGCAAACGATCACCAAACTGGATGAAACTTTGTAAGGATGATCATACGATATGTATCTAGACACTGACCGGGTATGATCGAAAAATATGACCGAAAAGTGAGTCAAATAAAGACCTTCGCACGTTAATTTCAGAGCGAAGCTTCGCTCTGGATAGGGACTGTATATATATATATATTTTTAAAAATTATACACACAAAAGTTAGATATATATACAAATATAATATTATATAGTCGTTCATGCATATATAATATTATACATACGTACAAACATATTATACATACATATCCAGTAATTATATTAAGCATACAAGTAAGCAACAATAATCCATCAAAATTGGACCGGCAAGTCGCCGAAAGTTTGCAGGAAAATATGCCTAAAAGAAGAAAGTAGATTAATTAATTAAAGTAGTTACATATATACTAATTAGAAGATCGAGATCGAAGCGCACAGCTCTTAAAGATCGATCAAATTCATGAAGAAAAGCTTCCAAAACTACATTTGGATAGGATGAATATTTCGATGAAGGGGGGGGGAGCTAGACCATGCATTTCTTCTGCGTTCTCTTCTAGGCAAAAGGTGTATAAATGGATGATGTGTAAACTTAGTGGACGGAATATTCCGTCGTCTAGGACAAAAGGCGTTGGAAAAAATATTCGTTCTGCTTTGTGTCAGGCAATAATTCAAATTCTTAGTCGACGGAAAAGTTTGTCGGCTAAGAAATGAATATTCGTCGCCCAACTCGTTCTTACCCGACGGAATCGACTTCGTTGCCCAAGAAAATTTCAGACGACGGAACATTATTCGTCGTCTAAGACTGGTTCGATCCTGGCTATGGGTGTAAAAAAATTTGATATGGGTAGCAAATTCTACTAAGATTGATCGAGAAAAAAGAAAACTGAAACTCTGGGGAGGAAGAGAGAAATGAGAAGAAGTGAGACAGCTGAAAAGAAGAATGAGGTAGATGAAACGCTAGCGTTTCCATAGTCCTCTCAATTTTGGGGTCTTTTTGTAAGGTGTGGAGGTGGGCTTATGGACTCCATATGCTCATTTAATTTAGTCTTTGGTTGAGACAAAGATAGTACAACTCTTATTGTGTTGTGTAAGCACTGCATTTCCCACACACCCACATAATTTATGCGTTCAGCATTATAAAATATCTCATTAGTGCATTTATCTCTATTTTCAAGTGATGTGAAATGCTTGAAAAAAAAAATTAAATAAATAGAAGTAACGCACAATGTATTCAAAATTATAACTATCACAAACATGCAAGATCGTAAAATTTAAATGAAGAGCTAAATCGATATTTTGAGGAACAAAAATATTTTGAAGTGATCGAAAGCGAAATCGATCAATCAAAGACCACACATATCACGGATTCACGGTATCACCGATGATAAAAACCATCCAAACAAGTCCCTTCACAAAGGAGTAATTTCCCTTCACGAAGAGCGAAATCGTTTGTGGATTGTGAGGTACTCCAAGAACTTGTCCACGTACACATTCTGCCTCTCCCTGTCTCCAAACAACGGCTTCCATTCCTTGGCCTTGTCCCTGTAAACCCTCCTCCTCCTCCTCCTTCTCTATCACCATCCTCAACGACTCCGCCACCGCCTCACTCGTAAACGACCCCGTTTCATTGTCCCTCGGCAACTCATACCCGACCTTCTTCTCCCCAAAAAGCCTCGCATTCAATCCCTGGTCATTCAACATGGGCAGCAACACCAACGGCCTTCCAAAAGTCAAAGCCTCCACCACCGAACCAGCGTGACTCAGAAACACGCCGAACGAGTCGCGCGCCAATATCTTCAGCTGAGGGACCCAGCTCCAGTACACCACTCCCCGCCCTTCATTTCTCTCTTCAAAACCCTCCGGCAACTTTACGGCTTCCTCGCCGTGTTTGGTTCTCAACACCCAAAAGAATGGCAAACCGGACTTCTCCAAACCTAGCGCTATTTCCGTCACTTCCTCTTGACTCGGCATCGCCTCCGTTCCAAAAGCCACATACACCACCGTGTTTTTGCTCTGCTTGTCTAACCAGTCTTTTATTGACCACCACGAATCATTCTCATCGTCGTTCGGTGTAGTCGAAAGCAGACCAACAGGTATGACCGGTTTTCCATGTATAACTCCTAGAAGGCTCAACCACCCCGGCTCGAACTCCACGCAGCTCCTCACAGCAATGACGTCGCAGCCTCGCGTCGTCTCTTTGAACCGATATACGTCTGAAACGTTAGTTTCATCCCCGGTTATTCGTTTATAGAGCCGAAAAACCTCGAACAGCCGCAACGCCACGGTGGCTGGGAAAGGGACCCATTTGGGAGAGACAAGGTAATCCTCTGGCAACTTACGATAGTCACAAGGTACTTCCGGCGAGGTGGGCCCGAGGAAAACGCTGCATGAAGCGAGAAAAATACTGAAAAAGGCGGTAGGGATTTCGAGATTTCGGGTTAATTCCGGTAGCCAATAAGGCGGAAAATCGTAGAGAAGCCAATCCAGGTTTGAAGATTTGAGGAATTGGGTAGTCGGTTCCTTGAGAGAATCGTAGGCTATCTTAAGATGCTCGACCTGGTCTTCCGGTAAGTCGGAGGTGGCCTCCGCACCTTCTGGAAGGTTCGGGTTCTCAGGTATAGGAAGCTTCACGAAGGTGATTAGTGTGGAGAGTTTTGGAGGGAGAGGTGGGAGGCGGTCGATGTTTCTTGGGGTGGAAATGAATGAGATTTGGTGGCCTTTTCCG
Organism: Fragaria nilgerrensis; assembly: GCA_010134655.1. Lineage (NCBI taxonomy): Eukaryota > Viridiplantae > Streptophyta > Magnoliopsida > Rosales > Rosaceae > Fragaria > Fragaria nilgerrensis. The sequence goes on from CM020977.1 coordinate 13,928,040, forward strand.
GCGATCAGCTTGGCCAGTTCGAGGTATGGGATCATGTGACCAAAGGCTAGCCATGGAAACATGCCTATGTGTATCTTACAATCTTTGTTGGTGGGCATGGTTGGACGGACTCCATGAATTTCTTGTTTTATACTTTCTTCTTCTGGTAATGTAGTTAAGAAACCCAGTTTTTTTATTTTTTGAGAAGAGTGAAGAAACCCAGTTGCAAAGCATGAATTAAATAGAGGCTACTGATAAGATTCTTTAATACAGTCATTAAATAGGGTTCAAAATCTTTATATTTTAAGCTCTGGTTAATTAAATATAACTCGGATATGACGCCAAATCCGACTCAATTATTTTGTCGATCGGTGATTTTTTCGTTGTTTCCAGGCACACAATATTTGCAGCAGTGTAGAATAATGTGATTAAGCCCTGAACCCTAATTCCGTCAGAAAGACGGAGCACCTCACGCAGTGATCACTAGCTTTTGGAAGTCCAAATGATGATCAAATCACTTGAGTGAATATATTAAAGCTAATAACTATAGGCAGCTGCTCAATAAGAATTAGCTGACCTTGATGTTTCTAAAGATTAATTTTCATTAAACATTCCTACGTACGAATATAACAGATGATCACATTTGATGTCGATTTTGTCCAATAACAAACTCCGTTCAACTTCCGTTGATCCATCATATTATTCATATCACTCATTTTTTTGTTTAGGCCGCTTAGGTCTCTTAGGTAACAAAAAAAAGTACCACGATCTGATTCTTTAAACTTTTGTCAGAAACCATGATCTGATTCTGGAAATGAAAAATATGTGATCGGGAATCGGCAGACAAAGATAAGGGCTAGGCAATAATAGAGGTGAGAAGGGTCTCAAACAACATGCCATTACTGGAGGAAATAATGACTTCCTTTATTTCATTAATGGTTAGTTTGGAGTTTGGTTACTCTTTGATTAAAATATCATGCACGTAGCCTGAGAATTAACAGTGTGCATACTAGAATAAAAGACTCCGGCGACGAAAACACGTGGTCCAAAACTTCATTCGTCATCTAACATCACTTGGGTGACAAACCAAATAATGGTTCGTCGTCTTAGATTATCAAAAAGACAAAAGAAGAACTTATGCTATTTTTGTCGCCTTGGTAGACATTAAGGCAACGAATATGATTTCGATGCCTAAACTATCAACCACTGAGAAGACGAATATATTGTTTCGTCGCAAGTTTATCTTAGGTGACGAAAGTAGTTCTTAGGTGACAAAAAGATTTCGTCGCCTAAGTAAACTCACTTTATAATGTCATCTTTATGAACCAACTATATTTTCAACAAATGTGGTATAACTTGTTTAGTAGGTTAGATGTAAGTGTATATCTTTGTGAACCAACTATATATAGGAAGCAATATTTTCAAAAATCTTGAGAAATAGGATGTGATCGGTACGGTGAAATACGGTTATAGTTGAAAAATCACATATTTTCGGTAACGTTTGGTCCCCAATAGAAGTTGTCAACCGTATTTACGCTTATGTTTCCCTATGAGAAGCCTTATCGTCGGGAGGTGAACGTCCCTAAATTTTTACATAGGTGGTTAGATTTCATCAATGTGAGAGTTTTGTGTGTGGAAGAATCAACCAAACTAGGCCATATAGGGGTATGTAAGAGTGTTTTTATGTAATAAGTGGCGTCGGTTTAGATTTGACCGTGTGGATCGAGACCCAAACCTTATCGAAAACAAGTGAATTTTTTTTCATAGTCGTATTTAAGTATACTGATCATATCATATGGTTGAATTTTCATTTTGTGTAATTTGGTCATCGGAACCACAACGTGCCTACTAATGTGATATAACTTGTTTAGTAGGTTAAATGCAAGTGTACATATTTGAAAACCAACTATATATAGGAAGCAATATTTTCAAAAATCTTGTGAAATAGGATGTGATCGGTACGGTGAAATACGGCTATAATTGAAAAATCACATATTTTTGGTAACGTTTGGTCCCCTATAGAAGCGGTCAACTCTATTTACGCTTATGTTTTCCTATGGGGAGCCTTATCGTCAGGAGGTGAGCGTCCCTAAATTTTTACATAGGTGGTTAGATCTCATCAATGTGAGAGTTTTGTGTGTGGAAGAATCAACCAAACTAGGCCATATAGGGGATGTAAGAGTGTTTTTGTGTAGTAAGTGGCGTTGGTTTATGTTTGACCGTGTGGATCAAGACTCAAACCTTATCGAAAACAGGTGAATTTTTTTTCATAGTTATATTTAAGTATACTGATCATATCATACGGTTGAATTTTCATTTTGTGAAATTTGGTCATCGGAACCACAACGTGCCTACTAATGTGGTATAACTTGTTTAGTAGGTTGATGCAAGTGTACATCTTTGTGAACCAACTATATATAGGAAGCAATATTTTCAAAAATCTTGTGAAATAGGATGTGATCGGTACGGTGAAATACGGCTATAGTTGAAAAATCATATATTTTCGGTGATGTTTGGTCCCCTATAGAAGCGGTCAACCCTATGTGCGCTTATGTTTCCCTATGGGGAGCTTTATCGTCGGGAGGTGAACGTCCATAATTTTTACATAGGTAGTTAGATCTCATCAATGTGAGAATTTTTTGTGTGGAAGAATTAACCAAACTAGGCCATATAGGGGTATGTAAGAGTGTTTTTGTGTAATAAGTGGCGTTGGTTTATGTTTGACCGAGTGGATCGAGACCAAACCTTATCGAAAACAGGTGAATTTTTTTTCATAGTCGTATTTAAGTATATTGATCATATCATACGGTTGAATTTTTATTTTGTGAAATTTGGTCATCGGAACCACAACGTACCTATTAATGTGGTATAACTTATTTAGTAGGTTAATGCAAATGTACATCTTTGTGAACCAACTATATATAGGAAGCAATATTTTCAAAAATCTTGTGAAATATGGTGTGATCGGTACGGTGAAATACGACTATAGTTGAAAAATCACATATTTTTGGTAACGGTTAGTCCCCGATAGAAGCGGTCAACCCTATTTATGTTAGCTACAATTCTATAATATCATTAATTTCTTACTTAGATAAACAATAATAATCACTTCAATTTAACATATAATTAATGACAAAATATCATTACTGATTAACTACGTAAATTAATTCAATATTATAATTATATAATTCTATAAAAAATATTAATTACTTAGAGGACGAAAATATAATATTTCGTCGCCTAAGTGCAAAATTTTTAGCGGCACATTTTCCGCCAAAAATTTCAGAAAAATTCAAACCAAATTTTTAAAAGTTTTCTTATCTTCTTTTTGTTCTTCCTTTTATACCTCTGCCTCACTTTTCATTTCTCTATTTTTTTTCTTTCAACTCTCTCTTCTCTCTTCTTCTCTCTCTTCTCTCCCTCCTCTCTCTCTCCTCTCTTCTCCCCCAGTTTGCATGAACGGAGTGAGACCCCTAGACTCTAGCTCTCCCTCTGCCTTTCCTTCTTCTTCGCTCTCCCTCTGGTCTTCGTCCCGAGACGAGCACGTGGGTCGGGCACGCAGATCTGGGTCGTTGGCGAAGGTGCTGGGTCGCCGCCCGCTCCGACTGTCATGGCCGTTGACCGCCATTGTCAAGGCAACCGACCGCCATCGTCAAGGCCAAGCGATCGCCGCTCGCTCACTTTCCCTTCGTCGAGGTATGTAAGTCTTACTATTAATATACCGTTTTGGCCTTGGTTAATTTGTGATTGGAGGACTGAATTTGCGTTTTTACAGATGACTACGGAGGCGATCTCGGTTGAAATTGGGTTGCTTGATCTCGGTTGTAAGATATTGGGGTTGTTTAGGGTTGATTGGATCTGGGTTGAATGAAGTTCGAGTCGGAGGTGGTGTGGGAGGCGGCAACGGCGGCGGTTGTGACAATACTAGAAACCAAGTATCTGTCAAGAACGAACTTAAAACAAGAAAGGACCTAAAAGGAAAGAAAAAAAACAAAAACAGAAAATTCACAAATTTAATACTGGAAATTAAATTCGAAAAAGGAAACTAAGGCGACCATAATTTTCCTTCGTCATCAAGTTTTGGCGACAATAATATCAACGCCTGAATCTGTCTATTTTTCTCACCTTAGACTTATGCGACGATGAATAAACACTACAGGAAATAACGACTTAGCCGACGGAATTAAAAAAATTTCGTCGCCTAAGTTCGTCTTCATCGACGGAAACACAACCCTCATATAGGAAACCACATCCGTCGCCTACGACCTACTTAGGCGATGAAAAATTACTGTCAAGGACTTCCGTTGACTAAGATATTCCTAGTCGACGAAGAATCATTCGTCGTCTAAGTTCCTTCGGCTTAGTAAACCACAAGCGACGAATACCATCTGTCAGTAAATTTTTGTCGGCTTAGAACATCTTAGGCGACAGAAGTTTTCTAGGCGACGAAAGAGTTCCGTCGGTAAAGCTGATGTTGGGCGACGAACCATGTTCCGTCGGCGTAGTTAGGCTTGGGCGACGAATCATATTTCCATCGGCTAAGTAAGTCTTGGGCGACGAATGTCTTTTTTAGGCGACGAATTGTTCCGTCGACTAAGAAATTGAATTATTCCCTGACACAACGCAGAATATATATATTTTGCCGATGCCTTTTGTCTTAGGTGACGGAATATTCCGTCACCTAAATAAACACATCATTTATTTATACCCCTTCAGCCCAGAAGAGAACGCAGAAAGAAAGACATACTCTTTCCCTCGACCCTTACATAATTCATCCGATCGATCTCGGGAATTTGATCGATCTTCAAGAGCTAGCTGCTTCTCTCCTAATTGGTATGTAACTACTTTAATTCATCTACTTAATTTCTTCATTTATGCATATCTATTTTCCGACGAACATTCTGGCGACTTTGCCAGCGGTCCAGTTTTGCCGGTCCAATTATTGGATTGCTTGATGCATGCATGATATGTGTAACATTTGATATAATTAAGCACTCTTCGGACTCTATCATGATTATTGATAATGGCCTCTTGGATGGTAATAATGATGTAGAGAGTTTATTAATTTGCTAGAGACAAATATGATGAAATGCAAAAGAATTCTGGAAAGGTGTTGGTGTGGTAATATATGTTGGAGAAATGGAAATCAAAAGTATACATGTTGAATATGTTTGTATATATGTTGTGTGTACATATAATATGTGTGTATAATATATATTATGTTTTTAATTTGTATATATATATAACTTTTGTGTGTGTATAACTTTTAGAGTATATATATATATATATATATATTAGCTTTTGTTCGTATGATTAATAATTATGTGAATAACATGTTTATCAAATTTTTGTTTTCATGCAAATCATTTGTGTATTCAAATAATAAAAAATAAAATGATGAATCATGCAAATCATTTATGTATTCAAATAATAAAAAATAAAATGATGAATCATGTAATAAAGAATTATAATATTCTTATACATTCATCATTAATATATATTGTTACCCTTAGAAATCATGTTCGTTGTTGGTGCATTTCGTTTTCGGTTGTGGGTATATATATTTCGACAGGATCTTCATTTATTGTTCCTCGAGTGCATATTAGGTATATAGATATTCGTGCACTTGAGGAACTGTAGGGAGATGCTGCCGAAATTTTCTCACATACGTGAATTCGAAACGCCCCAACAACAAACGAAATCACAATGTCATGTGCTCTCAAACGGGATTAGGGCCCTAACCGGAGGCATAAGGTGAAGATTGTAAGTGTGGACAACGTACATTAATATATGATATATATATATATATAATAGTTAAGTACATATTTATATATATCTCCCGTTTATTATTAACGATTTTTTGACAACTATATTAGGAGTTTCCTGTTATTATAGTGTACAACATGGACAAGAGCTAGATGTAATTAGGGAGAGGGTCCCTTGCTTATATAAAAGGCATTTTTGATTTTCTTAATGTAATTAGGGAGAGTTTCCTCCAGACAAAGTTATTCGCATATGTCCGTACAACAAATGTCTAAATCGGAAACCAATAACATATGAAGATATGTATTCTCACCTGGCACTAAACGGTATTTGTCCTAGTTATACCACATGGACATGGCACTGCGAAAATCAAGTTCAAATGCCTACACTTGCAGAAATTCAAGCACAACATAATCAGCAGGCAGGATCTTCCAATGCTAGTTACGGGGACCCTCAACATTTTAAACGATGCCTTCTCGTTCGCCGCTTCAGGATATCAGCAAAATGTTGTTTATGACAACGCCCCTGACACCTTCCCTAATGTCTTCCACGTTGACTACAACAATGATTATGATAAGTACACCAGACTTGTACGGGAAGTACAAACCCCATTGTATCATGGCAGTGAGCATACTGTGTTAGGTACCGTCATAGAGCAAATGCAGATAAAAAACAAGCAGGGAAAGACTAACATATGTTTTGATGAGGATATTGCACTTATGAAGAAAGTGATTCCCAAAGGTAACAGTTGTCTGAAAAATTTCGACCAAGTAAAAAGGATGTTAGCTGACCTCGGTCTTAGGTGACGCTTGCATCAATAACTGCATCTTGTATTACAAAGACAACAAGGATGAAGTTGAGTGCCCACACTGCTACGAGCCAAGGTATGAAGCTTCCACTTCATCTAAACAAAAAAACCGGCCCATTCCTAGGAAGGTTCTTCGTTACTTCCCATTGGGTCCTCGTCTGCAGCGTCTATACATGTCTTCACATACGACCAAGCATATAAGATGACACCAAGCAAGGCACCAGGGAGTGGAGAGGATAGATCCGGATAATCTCACACACCCCGCAGATAAATATATATATATATATATATATATATCTGTTTTGCAGGCAACTAGGGGATTTCAAGAAGAAGAACAAAAACAAACGTTTCTCTGAAGGGTCGATCACAGCTACATACATTCAGGCTGAGTGCATAACTTACTGCAGCGCATATCTTAATGATGAAGACACAGTAGGGGAATCATCTGGAGCGGGTAGTAGCCAGCAATTCAATTTATCAGTTGTTTCCAACGATGTTCAACCGTATGGCAGGCTAAGTAATTCTAAAATATTAAGTAATGCTGAGATCAAAGAGGCTTATTGGTGTGTCCTTTAACATTGCGAAGAAGCCGAGCGGTACTTGAAGTCCCATTTACTAAGGCAGAATGGTAACGAAGCCATACACAAGAGAGATTTTCCTGATTACTTCCCTATTTAGGTACCTCCTCTATCTCTATATATTTGCAGTTACATAAATTAAATATATGTTGTTTTTTATGTTACATAATGTAACAACGTTGCTCTTAAAATTGTTATAGATGATGCACATTCTACAACATTTTCCTGCTTCTTACGACTCGGAGTTGCACTTGTTGGCTGGAGGACCCCAAAGCCACAGAGTTCGTGCTGGATGTTTTGTGAACGGTTTTAAGTTTGTGACGTCAGAATGAGATGAAAGCCATGTCACCCAAAATAATGGAGTCATGGTTGAGGGTTTGGGTTTCAACTACTACGGGGCTCTTGTCAGTGTCATTGAACTAATCTACGGCAAGGGTATGCCAGTTGTGTTGTTCAAGTGCAAATGGTTCAATACTGACCCAACCAGATGAAGGAGTACAATTCTAGATCGTGGCTTGTTATCAGTGGACTCAAATAGTGTATGGTATGAGAATGAGCCGTTTATTCTTGCCACCATGGCGAAACAAGTGTTTTATCTTGATGATCCGGCTATGGATGAGGGTTGGAAAGTGGTGCAGGTGATGTCACATAGGAATATTTGGAGTGCAGCTACACCGGGAGGGGATGATGAGAGTGGGCCTAGTGAACCAACAACTGATCAACAGAATTAACCATATCAAGAGGATTCTCCACAGCAATAGCAGCTGAAACACCCAACTCTAGTTTTGTTTTCTATCAATAAGTCTGACCTCTTCTATTCAAAAAAAGAAGAAGCTACTAACTGGTTCAAAATTCACCTGCCAACAAGTCACTGCATATGTATTCAATTTAGGCCACAAGCTAGCTAACATTACCTTCACCATTCATCAACCTTAGTGCTAAGTTATTAGCCTCACATCAACAATTTCACAAATTGCAACAAGTAAATCTATATAAGATCAGCCATATGCCCATAGCCATACAAGTAAATCTAGTACTCGTACTACCATTTCATCTGGTTCAATTTATAGTCAACAACCTTATTCTAACTACCTATATACCTTTTATTCTAGCAACCAGAACATATCGTCCACAACTGCCAATGGTAAGTTCATCCCAAATCCTATCATTCCGCATTAACAATGAGATAGTTTCAGTCTACACAAGTAATACAACCATGAAAAGAAGTTACAAACTAGAAACCAAACCACCTAAAATAGGCATATCTGAAAACACTAAATAACCAAATTTCAAGACCCGTCGTAGATTAACATAGACCTGGTCGTGAACACCGCATATTGACCAGATGCAACCAACATATCAAAGCCAGAATTCATTATATGCAAACTTCTATCAATTTAATCATTATAATTATAATTATTCACAAGCTATAAACTGGTCACATAACAAATTAACCACATATTACCTTTTTGTGAGACAAGGTTTCGGCTTCGGACTTGGAAGTGAAGAGGGGAAGTTTGAAGTTATGGTTTTACGGCAGAGAGGAAGAGCAAATTGGGTTTGCTTCTTAGGGAAATCAGAGACAGAAGGACTGTGTAGCGAGATCAGAGGAGGTGGGTGGCGTCGGTGCGGTTGTGGTCCGGTCGATGCGGTTGCCGATCGGTGGATGGCGGGGTCTCCGACTGGTGGAGGCGGTGAATGGAGGACCTCAGTCGGGTTTTAGGGATCGGTTTATGTGAGAGTGTGTGTATCGATTATGTTAGGTTTTAGGACCTCAGTTGTGTTGTATTAGACTAAGAGTATCGATTTATCTTAGCCGACGGAACAAGTGTACTTTCCGTCGCCTTAGTAGTCTACTAAGGCGACGACTACTTCAGTTTCCATCCCTTAAGTCTTAGCCGATGCAAATATTCTGTCGGCTAAGAAAAATATTCGTCGCCAAAAAAATTAAATTTCGGCCCAAAAAAAGGCGCAAAATATACCCGCCCAATATTTCTGGATCCTAGGCGACGGAAAAGATCACTTTCGTCGCCTTGGTATGACTAACCCGACGAATTACTCAATTTCCATTGCCTTAGAACATCCAAGCCGACGACTTATTCAATTCCGTCGCTTAAGTAAAAAAAAAAATTTTTACCCACCTAATATTTCGAGAATCCTAAGCAACGAAAATCATATTCCGTCGCCTAAGAACTTCTAAGGCGACAAAATATTGATTTTTCGTCGACTAAGTATATTTTTAAAAATTATGGACTTTTTATTATATTTACATCCGAGTATTTTCGTGTAACTTTTGTAAAACTAAACCCAACTGTACTTGCTCCACGTAAGTATTCGTACATAAAAAAGCATATATATATATGCATTTTAAAAATATTTACACGTACGTATGTACATATGTACGTAGAAATTAAAAATGGAAATTTGCATGAATAATTAATGGTACGGTTACAAGTTAATTTAAAAACACATATCCGAAGTTATGCCATTAATACAAGTAGATTAGACCGATCGAAATCCACAATAATATTGAACAAGTACATTAATTGTACTCATGATAATCTGAGTAGTCTGAATCATCATCCTCCTCAGTTTTTTCAGAATACTCATCATCCTCTATGTATTCGTCATCTATGAAGCCGTTGTCATCATGATTGGGGTTGCGTTATAGCGAGTTCAGTTTAGATGGTGTAACTGCAATGTAACCTATGATAGCCGGAACGTGATGGTTGTTGACACGAATATCCTCAGTATCGGGGACTACATGTTGAGAATCCTCTTGATATGATTCATTCGGTTGATCAGTTGTTGGTTCACTAGGCCCACTCTCATCATCCCCTCCCAGTATAGCTGCACTCCAAATATTCCTATGTGACATCACCTGCACCACTTTCCAACCCTCATCTATAGCCGGATCATCAAGATAAAACACTTGTTTTGCCATGGTGGCAAGAATAAACGGCTCATTCTCATACCATACACTATTTGAGTCCACTGATAACAAGCCACGATCCAGAATTGTACTCCTTCGTCTGGTTGGGTCAGTATTGAACCATTTGCACTTGAACAACACGACTGGCATACCCTTGTCGTAGATTAGTTCGATGACACTGACAAGAAACCCATAGTAGTTGAAACCCAAACCCTCAACCATGACTCCATTGTTTTAGGTGACATGGCATTCATCTCGTTCTGACGTCACCAACTTAACACCATTCACAAAACATCCAGCACGAACTCTGTGGCTTTGGGGTCCTCCAGCCAACAAGTGCAACTCCGGGTCGTAAGAAGCAGGGAAATGTTGTAGAATGTGCATCATCTGTAACAGTTTTAAGAGCAATGTTGTTACATTATGAAGAGGAGGTACATAATATAACAACATACATAATGTAACAACGTACATTATGTAACATCAAAAAGCAACATATATTTAATTTATATAACTGCAAATATATAGAGATAGAGGAGGTACCCAATTAGGGAAGTAATCAGGAAAATCTTTCTTGTGTATGGCTTCGTTACCATTCTGCCTTAGTAAATGGGACTTCAAGTACCACTCGGCTTCTTCGAAATGTTGAAGGACACACCAATGAGCCTCTTTGATCTCAGCATTACTTAATCATTCAGAATTACTTAGCCTGCCATACGGTTGAACATCGTTAGAAATAACTGATAGATTGAATTGTTGGCTACTACCCACTCCAGATGATTCCTCTATTGTGTCTTCAACATTAAAATATGCGCTGCAGTAAGTTATGCACTCAGCCTGAATGTATGTCGTTGTGATCGACCCTTCAGGGAAACGTTTGTTTTTTTTCTTCTTCTTGAAATCCCCTAATTGCCTGCAAAACAGATATATATTTATCGTCTTACAATAAATATTCAAAAAAAAAATCTTAATTTGAAAGGATTGATGATTAATTAGAATAAATATGAGTGCATACCTCTCATTTGGATAGCACCAGGTATATTGTACCTGACCAGTAAGCAACACTTGTTCAAGAAGATGGATCATGAGGTGAATCATGATGTCAAAGAAAGTTGGGGAAAGATCCTCTCCAGCTTGCACATGATGTACACAATGTTTTCTTACAATGACCGAGCATCAGACTTTTTAAGCTCTTTAGCGCATATCTTCTAAAAGAACTTTGACAAAGCCACTAACGTGTCAACCACATCACTCTGCAAATACGGTCTAATAACCACGGGAAGAAGACGTTGCAGCAAAACATGACAGTCATGAGTCTTCAACCCAGTAATCTTATTTTCCCTCATCTTAACACATCAAGCGATATTCCCTGCATACCCGTGAGGATACTTAACGTTTCCAAACCACTGAAACACTTCCGCCTTATTTTGAGGATAGACTGTATAGCCTGCTTTTGGCATTATGGTTTTTTTTGTTTTTTTTGTTCTCTACTAGCCATAGTTGGGGGCGTATACCCATTTTCTTAAGATCAACACGGGCTTTGGGGCTGTCCTTGTTCTTATGTTTGAGATTCAGAATTGTTCCAAGAACGCTGTCACAAACATTCTTCTCTATGTGCATGACGTCTAAGTTATGTCTGATTTTCAAGGTCGATCAGTAAGGCAATTCAAAGAATACACTTTTGTGCGTCCAATACTTAAACTCATCAGGTGTGGGAGGATTAAAGTCGGTTACTTCTTTACTAGTGCTCAAATATCTGAACCAGTGCTGGTTAAGCCTCTCCAAAATCCACTCACCAGACCTCCCTGGGGGTTTCAGATTATGCTCCTCAGTCGCATCAAATGCCTCAACATCCCACCGCCACTCGTGATCCTCATCAAGATATCTACGAGATCTCAAGAAACAAATTTTGTCAGTGTGGCGACCAGAATTGACGGCATCTATGCATACTGGGCAAGCCTTGTACCCTTTAGTTTGTTGGCCAGATAACATCCTGTAAGCTGGAAAATCATTGATTGTCCAAATAACAGTTGTTTTCATCATGAATGAAGTTTGACCATGCCTGTCAAAAGTAGGGAGTCCATTTTCCCATAACTCCTGCAGCTCGTCAATTAATGGTCTTGTGTACACATCTAAGCATTTTCCTGGAGAATGCGGACCTGGAACCATAAGCATAAGAAAATTGTACTCCTTCCTCATACATATGTTGGGAGGTAGATTGTACGAAAATACTATCACAGGCCAAATGCTGTAAGACAATTCATGTTTCCAATAGGATTGAATCCGTCTGTTGCAAGTCCGAGTCTGACATTTCGACAGTCTCCAGCAAATTCAGGAAAAGAACGGTCAAAGTGCTGCCAAGCTTCCCCGTCTGCGGGGTGTGTGAGATTATCCAGATCTATCCTCTCCACTCCCTGGTGCCTTGTCTGGTGTCATCTCATATATTTGGCCGTATGTGAAGACATGTACAGACGTTGCAGACGAGGACCCAACGGGAAGTAGCGAAGAAACTTCCTAGGAATGGGCCGGTTTTTTTGTTTAGATGAAGTGGAAGCTTCATACCTTGGCTCGTAGCAGTGTGCGCACTCAACTTTATCCTTGTTGTCTTTGTAATACAAGATGCAGTTATTGACGCAAGCGTCTATCTTCTGGTGATCAAGACCGAGGTCAGCCAACATCCTTTTTACCTGGTCGAAATTTTCCGGACAACTGTTACCTTTGGAAGCTCTTACTTCATAAGTGCAATATCCTCATCAAAACATATGTTAGTCTTTCCCCGCTTGTTTTTTATCTGCATTTGCTCCATGACGGTACCCAACACAGTATGCTCACTGTCAGGATAAAATGGGGTTTGTACTTCCCGTACAAGTATGGTGTACTTATCATAATCACTGTTGTAGTCAACGTGGAAGACATTAGGGAAGGTGTCATGGGCGTTGTCATAAACAACATTTTGCTGATATCCTAAAGCGGTGAACGGGAAGGTATCGTTTAAAAGGTTCATCACAGCAGGGTCCCCGTAACTAGCATTGGAAGATCATACCTGCTGATTATGTTGTGCTTGAATTTCTACAAGTGCAGGCATTTGAACTTGATTTTCGCCGTGCCATGTCCATGTGGTATAACTAGGACAAATACCGTTTAGTGTCAGGTGAGAATACATGTCTTCATATGTTACTGGTTTCTGATTGAGACATTTGTTGCACGGACATATGCGAATAACTTTGTCTGGAGAACTATGTAGACGCACGAACTCAAGAAAATTAAAAATGCCTCTCATATAAACAGGGGACCCTCTCCCTAATTGTATCCAGCTCTTGTCTATGTTGTACACTATAATAACAGGAAACTCCCAATATAGTTGTCAAAAAATCGTTAATAATAAACGGGAAATATATATAAATATATACTTAACTATTATATATAAGATATATTAATGTACGTTGTTCACACTTACAATCTTCACTTATGCCTCTGGTTAGGGCCCTAATCCCATTTAAGAGCACATGACATTGTGATTTCGTTTGTTGTTGTGGCGTTTCGAATTCGCGTATATGAGAAAATTTCGGCAACATCTCCCTACAGTTCCCCAAATGCACGAATATCTATATACCTAATATGCACTCGTGGAACAATAAAGGAAGATCATGTCGAAATATATATATACCCACAACGAAAACGAAACACACCAACAACAAACGGAATCTCAATGTCATATATGCTCTCAAACTGTCCAAATATGAGACAATTCGAAAACTATTTTGTTAGACACAGTCGTAACATAATGATTCTCGAACAGGATTTCTAAAGGTAACAATATATATTAATAATGAATGTATAAGAATATTATAATTCTTAATTACATGATTCATCATTTTATTTTTTATCATTTGAATACACAAATGATTTGCATGAAAACGAAAATTTGATAAACATATTATTCACATAATTATTACTCATATGAACAAAAGCTAATATATATATATATATACTCTAAAAATTATACACACACAAAAGTTAGATATATATATATATACACAAATTAAAAACATAATATATATTATACACACATATTATACGTACAAACATATTATACACATATATACAAACATATTATACGTACACACAACATATACGTACAAACATATTCAACATGTATACTTTTGATTTCCATTTCTCCAACATATATTACCACACCAACACCTTTCCAGAATTCTTTTGCATTTCATCATATTTGTCTCTAGCAAATTAATAAACTCTCTACATCAATATTACCATCCACTACTAGAAGAAAATCTTTAGCCGACGAAAATAAAAAAACCAGGCCAACGAACCATTTTTTCGTCGGCTAAAGTCCACGTTAGCCGGCGAAATTTTCTTTTGTCGGCTAATTTAAATTTTCGTCGTCTATGGTCAACTTTAGCCGACGAAATTTTAATTTCGTCGGCTAAAGTCCACAGACTATAGCTGACGACTTTAAAAATTCTTTAGCCGACGAAATTAAAATGTCGTCGGCTAAAGTGCTTTATATTTGCAGATCTGGACAGCAGCTCATCTGGGAAAAAAAAACGGGAGAAAAAGTTTGAGTGTTGTCGAAATCTGTCCATAATTAGTTTGTGGAGCTATATATAGGTACGTATATATGTATATATGTTGATTTTGAGTTTTATTTGAGTTGATCGATTTTGAGTGTGATTGAGTTGATCGATTTTGAGTACGTTGGATGTATATATATATGTGTTGATCGATTTGGTTGATGATTTGATAATATATATGAAGTTGTTGTTAATAAGTAGTATATATATATATATATATGTTAATTAATTTATAATATTGTGTTGATGGTATGAAGTTGTTGATGATATGAGTTGATGATGATTTTGAGATGATGTTGATAGATAATATTGTTATGAGTTGATCGATTTTGAGTACGTTGGATGTATATATATATATGTGTTGATCGATTTATTGGTTGATGATTTGATAATATATATGAAGTTGTTGTTAATATATAAGTAGTAGATATATATATATATATGTTAATTAATTTATAATATTGTGTTGATGATATGAAGTTGTTGATGTGATGAGTTAATGATGATTTTGTGATTGACCGGGGTCAAACAACTTCAATTTAATTACCCTGCAATCGTAGTAGTATGGACAAGTAGGGATCGTTCTAGCCGGGGAAACCAAAGGGCGATCGAAAGAAGAGAAACAAAACAACTTATAAACAAGTATTCACATATATACATCGAAATATTGGGGGTTTAAGATTGATTAATTCTAACAAATAATCTACTGAAAATTAAACCTAAGATTATTATATACAAGTGATCAACATACTCACGCAACACCTAACACGAAAAACTATCAAGAACACATAACAACTTCATGCAAGGCCGGGCAGCAATGTTCAAATTGTCCTAGACTCTAACCAATTCCGATTCTAACTAGAGCCTTTGCGGTTATCTAATTGTTAAGACTCCTCAAGTATTTAGAACCATCTTTGCGCTTGATCCTAAACATGAATGCTAACTCATTTAAAGACACGTTACGTAGAGATTAAACAAGAAAACACTTTAGCACATGAGTCAATCAGAAACATGATCTAAGGCATGGCGTCACTCATCCTATTAGCATGCAAATTATCAGAATTATATCCGCCCTAAGTTAATAACAAAGACCAAGACAACTTTGCATATGAATCGATCCAAAATTATTATGGTACATGAAACCGCACCTTAAGGACAACCATGGCCAAGGCAGCCTCAACCATCTTTGCGCTTGATCCTACACTTGGATGTATCCCATGGAAAAATACGTTTTTTACACCTGAATTCCTCAATATATATACATGTTCAATAATCATAACACTTTGCAACTTGATTTATAGGCAACTTGGAGACTACAAAGATTATGTGGCTAATAAATCCGCGCCTGAAGGATGTATAACTGAAGCATATATTGCGCACGAGTGCGTCCCCTACATGAAGTTGTATTTAGGAGCGTTGAAGAAAACTCCGCAAACCATGCCGGTAGATGTACCGAAGTTCAATCTTTCCATACTCTCTAGTGATGTTAAAGTTTATGGAATTTTGCTAGACTCCTACAAGTTGCAACCACATGAGCTAGTTATTGCCCATTGGTGGGTATTGATTAACTGTCGAGAAGTTGAATACTGGAAAGACATCCATCTATATTGTCCAGACATTCAAGGTGATCTCGAGTACCACAACAAGGAGTTCGCAAACTATTTTGGCGGCTGGGTACGTAATTCAATATTTCTGTACGTATTTATGTTTATTGCATAATTATCCATATTTACAGTTGAATGGTTAGTTACAGATGAACCATATTCAATTTGATGGTCACCCAAATTGGTCGCACGAACTAAGACTTCTAGCGATGAAGCCGATAATGTCAAGAGTTTATCTGATGTGCAAGGTGAATGACGTGCAATTTATATGTGAACAGAGAGACAGCAGATGGAGAACACAGACTTCTGGGGTGATGGCGCATGGTGGGCATAATAGAGTTGACTATTACGGTGTTCTCCATTCAGTGGTGGAATTCGTTTATGGGCAAGGCATGACAGTGCACCTTTCAAGTGTAGATGGTTTGATACTAGCCCGCAGAGCATGAAGACCGATCAGTACGGAATATTATCGGTGAACACTGCTACAAGTTGTTACGAAGATGACCCGTTCGTTTTTGCCACATTGGTAAAATAAGTGTTTTATCTTGATGACCTTGCTAAGGGAGACGCGTGGAAAGTCGTCAACCTTGTGCACACTCAAAACATTTACCTGGTGGCTACACTTGGAGAGGCCAAAGACGAGGATGAAGATGTTGCGTATCAAGAGCCCAACGCAATAGGTATTCCTAACTTCTCTACCGTTCGCCTTAATAATTTTAAAACTGATCGTTCGGTGCGAATTCGTGATGAAGAGCCAAGACTTATTGATGTTGATCCAAATCAAGAAACAGATGAAGACTCTGGCGATGAGGAAATGCATAGATTACCAGAAATTAATTCTGACACCGAAGAAGACTCACCGGATGATTCCGATTACGAGCTTTAGTTTTAATTTAAAGGACGTAATACATTAACTTGTAATAAAAAAAGAATGTATTACCTTTATAGTTTACATATCTTGAATTCATATTTCTGTTATTTTATATGAATTTTGGTGATATATGAACAAGAAGTCAGTATGGTTTACATTAAACCTTCTGTTTTTTTAATGTATTTTTTATACTTTAGCCGACGAAATATACCATAATTCGTCGGCTTAAACCATCTTAGCCGACGAAATAAGTCATAATTCGTCGGCTAAGATTCGGTTAGCCGACGAATACCCTTAATATTTCGTCGGCTAAACCCTAAACCTTAGCCGAAGAATACCCTAATATTTCGTCGGCTAAACCCTAAACCCTAAACCCTAAAAATTTTATACGACTTGTTGCGTCTCATTGGTTTGAAACTATTTTCAATTGAAGGTCCGGCCAAAATACGTAATTTAGACGGTCCAATGACCTTTTCCATGCCTTTAGGGGTTTGACTTAACGGATTGACCGTCCGGATCGAGCCTTTAACCTTGTCGGATCAAGTTGAATTTTTTCCTATACATGTATTTTATCATGATGGTCAGATCTAACGGTCGGATTTTAGTTCTCAAGTTTGATCATCACAATCACAACATGCCTACTAATGTTGTATAACTTGTTTACCAAGTGTTTAAGTAAATGTTCCATTTCAAAAACAAACTATACGTAGAGCCTTCAAAAGTAAAAAAGTCGTGAAATAAGATATGACCAGAATGATGAAATACGTCTACGGTTGAAAAATCATGGTATTCCGATAAAGTCTCGGTGCCGATAGTTACGGTCAATGCGATTTTCCATTATTTATCCCTATGGGTAGCCCTATCTTCGATGGTTATTTTCCGTAAAATTTTTATATGACTTGTTGGTCTCATCGGTTTGAAACTATTTTCAGTTGAAAGTCCGGCCAAAATACGTAATTTAGGCGGTCCAATGACCTTTTTCATGCGTTTAGGGGTTTGACTTAACGGATTGACCGTCCGGATCGAGCCCTTAACCTTGTCGGATCAAGTTTAATTTTTCCCTATACATGTATTTTATCATGATTGTCAGATCTGACGGTCGGATTTTTCGTTTCTCAAGTTTGATCATCACAATCACAACATGCCTACTAATGTTGTATAAATGTTTACCAAGTGTTTAAGTAAATGTTTCGTTTCAAAAACAAACTATACGTAGAACCTTCAAACGCAAAAAATTCTTGAAATAAAATATGACCAGAATGGTGAAATACGTCTACGGTTGAAAAATCATGGTATTCCGGTAAAGTCTCGGTGCCGATAGTTACGGTCAATGTAATTTTCCATTCTTTATCCCTATGGGTAGCCCTATCTTCGGTGGTTATTTTACGTAAAATTTGTATATGACTTGTTGGGTCTCATCGGTTTGAAACTATTTTGAGTTGAAAGTCCGGCCAAAATATGTAATTTAGGCGGTTCAATGACCTTTTCCATGCGTTTAGGGGTTTGACTTAACGGATTGACCGTCCGGATCGAGCCTTAACCTTGTCGGATCAAGTTGAATTTTTTCCTCTACATGTATTTTATGATGATTGTCAGATCTGATGGTCGGATTTTTCGTTTCTCAAGTTTGATCATCACAATCACAACATGCCTACTAATGTTGTTTAAATGTTTACCAAGTGTTTAAGTAAATATTCTGTTTCAAAAACAAACTATACGTAGAACATTCAAACGCAAAAAAGTCGTGATATAAGATATGACCAGAATGGTGAAATACGTCTACGGATGAAAAATCATGGTATTCCGGTAAAGTCTCGGTGCCGATAGTTACGGTCAATGCAATTTTCCATTCTTTATCCTTATGGGTAGCCCTATCTTCGGTGGTTATTTTCCATAAAATTTGTATATGACTTGTTGGGTCTCATCGGTTTGAAACTATTTTCAGTTGAAGGTCCGGCCAAAATACGTAATTTAGGTGGTCCAATGACCTTTTCCATGCGTTTATGGGTTTGACTTAACGGATTGACTGTCCAGATCGAGCCCTTAACCTTGTTGGATCAAGTTGAATTTTTTTCTATACATGTAATTTATCATGATGGTCAGATCTGACGGTCGGATTTTCGTTTCTCAAGTTTGATCGTCACATTTACAATGTGCCGAATATATAAACGTACTTTAGTCGACAAATTTCAAAGGTTAGCCGACGAATTTCAAAGGTAAGCCGACGAATTTCAAAGGTTAGCCGACGAATGTCAAAGGTTAGCCGACGAATGTCAAAGATTTAGCCGACGAATGTCAAAGGTTTAGCCGACGAATTTCAAAGTTTAGCCGACGTAGTTCAAATTTTAGCCGACGAATTTAAAGGTTTAGCCGATGAAGTAAAAATTTCGTCGGCTAAAGTTATACGGTATACAGACAAAGACCCAGCGCTCGATAGCCTCCACAGCGCGTTTCAGAAACCCTAGCCTCCTCTGCCTCCTCCGCCTCCCTCTCCTGGTCTCCCGGTCGCTCTCTCCATCTCCCGATCTCCCGGTTGCCTCCTCCGCCTCCTCTCCCTCTCCCTCTCCCAGTCTCCCGGTCCGCCTCCTCTCCCTCTCCCTCTCCCGGTCTCCCGGTCTGCCTCCTCCGCCTCCTGCATACCGGTCCGCCTCCTCCACACCGGTCCGCCTCCTCCCTCTCCCTCTCCCAGTCTCCCTCTCCCGGTCGTCCTCTCCCTCTCCCGGTCTCCCGGTCTGCCTCCTCCGCCTCCTCCCTCTCCCTCTCCCAGTCTCCCTCTCCCGGTCGTCCTCTCCCTCTCCGGTCTCCCGGTCTGCCTCCTCCGCCTCCTCTCCCTCTCCCAAATTCTCCAGCTCCTCTTCTTCTCCAAGGTTAGCGTCTTTCTTCTTTTTTACTTTTGATTTCAAATTGATTTTCACCTCTGCTTTTTGTTACCATATAATCTCCTATTTTACTGTTATGATCATGAATATATATATTCTTTATCGAATTTTTAACATAAGATACAGAATACAAAATAGAAAAACCTATATCAAATTCAGATGAATATATATATATATATATATATATATATATTAATTGAATTCATATTTTTGAACAAGTATAATTTCAAAAATATATATATTTCATATTATATTAAGTGTTTAAATTTAAGCATGAACATAATGAAAAAAAAATGGTTTCAACAATATTTTTTATAGAATAAAAACAAAATAATCTAGAGTCTTAGATTGAATTAAGGATAAGATTGAATTTTTACTTTTTCAATGTTGCCTCAGCCTTGAATTAACGAGCAACATTGAATGAGTGTATCCGCCCATGCCTCAGCCTTGATTCAAATTAATATTTTAAACAAGATGAGCGGTAATTTTAGATCGACGAAGGGTTCGAAGGGTCAAGGTCCGAATCGTCTGAGGGAACCTCTAGCAACCCTCAAACGTCATTCGGGGGCCCATGACAACCAGACGTGCGGCCCTTCTGGAGACGGCGCGGAGGCAGCCGGAGATGCCCCCTCATCGAGGCAGCCGGGCGTCCCTCGTTCCTCGAGGCAGCTGTGGTCTCAGACCCAGACGGAGGTTCTACACCCCGTATGCCTGAGATACACCGGGCGCCCACTCCGAGTCCTACTGCTTCGGATGGTGGGTCATCTAGGGTACAAATGCCGCCACCTCATCTGTTCCTTTCGCGGATGATACCGGCCTTACTGCAGTCGATAACTCAAGGACGCCGATTTATCCACTGCCCCCGCCAGTGGCTCTCAGCAGCGTACCGGTCATGCCTTTTGATACACCTCTTATTTCGCGAGGGAGGGTATCATCATCGGCGACAGAGACGGAATCCGTCGCGTCCGCCGCATCGCTTCAGGTAATGAAAGATGAATGATTTGTTTTCTTATAATTAATAATAAAGAGTCTCCGATTTAATAATCAATTTAGTTATCATGTGATAGGCATCGTCGGAGCGAAGCGGCAAGAGAAGAAGAGATGCCCCGTCACAGGGAAGGTCTCGAGAAGACCGTCAGTACCTCAGGGAAGATCGTCATCAGTACTAACGACGATGGCGACCATAGTATCGGGAGGAAGTCGAGGACGTACTCCGGCCGCGTGGGAGCGCTCATTAAGGATAAAGTCTGACACGACCCGCCCCGAATTTCACCCTGAACCCGGAGTAGTAAATCATGCGGGGACCACCTCCAAGGAAAGATTTACCGCAAAATTCGGTACAACCTCCTTGAAAATGGATAACCTTCCAATAGAAACCTGCAAACACGTCTGAAGGTTCAAAATCCAACCTAACTTCTAGAGCCTTCGTGCTCCCAAAAACAATCACCACCAACAGGATAATAAACATATCTAAGATAATATACATCATCCGTCAAATATTCTAAATATCAACAAGCCTTCACCCACATCAACAAGCCTTCACCCACAACCAAAAAAATATATAATTAAACCCAAGTATTCAGAGCTACTAGACACTAGCGGAAGTAAGAAAACACAGGTAGGCTAAACAGGTAACCTACTGGTGAAAGGTGGTGGAAAATAGGGTGGGTGACTATGCCTCGTCTCCTACTAGATCCAATCGAACTCTGCAGACTGGGCATTTAAAACGAAGGGCCTAGGGAAGACATTTAATAACGTAGAGGTGAGTGGACAAAAAAAATTTAATAACAAAATATTCATGCATTCCATTTTAATTTCATAGAAAAATATATTGCATGCGGCAGCTTAAAGTCCTCAACTCATAAACTGACAATTTCACGACTAGCACTCGCAGTCACAAACTCAAATAAAATGGAGCCTCCCTGGCTAAAATATAGAATAACATATATCGTATGTATTTACACTCGTCAGACTCCTTGTATGATCCTAGAAACAATTTAGCAAAATAGAAATTCATACAAGGCTCAACGCTGGCGTCTAACGCTCACGTTGCGCCATAATGGTATTTTTTCTCATTATGACAGAAAAAGACGGTACGTATTTGTGTATATATACGTGTGGACTCCTTATATGAAAACCTAAATAAACCGAAAAAGAAAAGAAAGTAGTTTTCATATAGGGCTATGACGCTTGTGTCTAACACTCATGCCACGCCATAATGGTATTTTACCTCATTATGACGAACCAAGCACGTATGGCTAGCTAGCATTTATATATATATTACTCATAAAATCCAAAATATATATTCCACCGAAAGATCTCATTTGGGATCTCACCAAAGGAGGAAAAATTGCCAAATAGCCGATAAATCAATAAGTCTCGTCAAAAGAAATAAATGATCAATAAAATCATTCATCGCATGCTTTTCAATAAAAAAAAAGGTCCACTCACAAATTAGGCCTAAGCCTGATGACGCTCGAGGCTTCTTCTGCTCGGCCTCCTCACGTCCTGTTCCAAATATATATTAATTCCCACTAAAATCGATTGATAAAAAAGGCAAAAATTAATCGTGAGCCATAAATACGCTCATCATTGCCTAACTTCGATATTCTTAAATCGAAATGATCAAACTTTTATATCATACTGGGTAGTCGTAAAACACAACCTTTTCAGAAATGATTTAAATCCTACGGTCGGATTTTAACATTATTGAACCGCCTAAATACCAAACTTCGGAAATTCACAAACCTATTCAAAACTCATCCGAAAATTCACAATTCACTCCATTAAATTCCTCTAAGTATTACACAATTAAAATTAGACAAAACCCCAAAACGGCGGCGCCAGCGCCGACTCCGCCGGCAGCGGCAGCCGGAGGCCGATTCCGGCGACTCAAATTCTATGAAATTCAACAGCATCTTCCTCTCAACATCCCAAACAACTTTCATAACTATCACTAAGTCCAATTCAAGTCTAACTAGGTCAATCGAATGAAAAACATCCTAAAAGCCCTAGAATTTCAACTTCGAATTTCTCCTTAAGAGCTCAAGAGGGAGTGAGCCTTTGGAGGGCTGTTGCACGGGAGGAGAGCTACAAAACTGTGTACAAGCTTACCCGGATTGGTGGCCGGAGGAGGGAGTTCCGGCGACGGAAGGCTTAGGCACCGAGCCTTTCGGGCGGCACTACCTTCACGGCGGAGCTAGGGCGGCTGTCATCGGTCTATAATGGAAGCTGGTTGATGGCCAACCTTTTAGGACCGGTGCGCGGCAAACGGTGACCGGACGGCGGCGGACGGCGGCCGGAAGAATCGGGCAGCGGGAGCTCGAGGAGAGAAAACCGGGAAGAAGAAAGAGAGAAAAAAGTTTTGGGCCTCACCCATCCAGCCCAACTCTTCTATATACATTCCAAATCCAAAATTTAACACCCCAAAAAAATAATACCCTGATAAAAATTACCTTTTACCAGCTAAAATTTACCATTTTTAAGTCGTTACCTTTTCTCCTACGAATAACTCTCTCGAAATAATCATCCCTCAAAACCCCTCTAGGGACCAATTAAACTATAACTCAATGTCGAAGATGGTAAAAATTCTTATTATAATGAAGCTAGTAAATAAGATAAAATTTTACGGGTCGGGATGTGACAGAGTCCCTATGTTGTGGTTAGACTGGGGCGAGGTCCCGCAGGAGGTTAAGGACTTAGTCCACAACGCGGATGTCGGTGAGTTTACAAAATGCCTCAATAATATTATGTATTACATAGTTGATTTCTCGAAAAACTAACGAAATAAATAAACGGTTAAATGCATGTGTGGTTTGTCGTTCCCGAGCACCTGAAGAACAGTTGGGCAGACGTTGTGCATGGGGGAAGGTACGTGGGAAGTAATGAAAAAACAAAATTGTATGTGATATTAATAATATTTCTAATATTTTTGTTGTATCTGTAGGTACAAGGAGTGGAAAAACGAGTTGCGGACCCACTGGACTACGCACGGGAACGCACGTTCGGGTACCCCTGTGAGTTCCAGTACAGGGAGTACGAGTGGCATTGGCTTCTGACATCAGAAATTCAACAACCCTCGTAAACAGGTGTTTTAAAAATAATAATTAGTTAATTGTCATTAAGTACGTGCGTTTTTAAATATTTTACCAAGGCTCATTTTTTCTTTGAAGGCCGTTTCCCGGGCGAACGCTCAGAACCGGCAACGCAACACAAGGAACCTTATGCCGGTTCTAGACCGTTCGCTGTCTCATGGACGAGGGCGGCCAGAGGAAAACATGCATAAGTCAACGGTACGTCTATACGTACGAGAAGAAAACATATCCTGACTCCTAGAAAGATATTGTAAGTCATCTTAGTTTAAATTTTTAATTTTTACTTATATATATGTCAAAATGTTAATTAATAATTTTTTCCTATCCAATAGGCGAAGGTGAGAGTGGCTACTAGCAAGGTGATGAGTGCTATAGTGAGGGAGACATGGCCGTACACGTAAGAGGAAGAGATGTCTGAAGCCATGTCCCGGATCGACACTTCAGATCTGACGGTGGGGCGAGGATCATAGACACAGCCTTCCCACCGCGAGCAAACAACTTCTACTGCCGGAGTCTAGGAAAGAAGGGCGAGGGGGTCCTGAAGACCACTCCAGGATTTCAACGAAAGGCAGCCTCGACCAGCAGCAGGACCACGACCACCAGGACGACTCAGCTAGAGTCGGAAGTTCAGAGACTACGGAACAACAAGCTGCTCAGGTTGCCTATAATGCCGCGCAGGCAGCCTATTCTGCCGAGATATATGCCATCTAGCAAGCCCAGCAGCGGCAGATGTTTCAGTACATGCAGGACTTTACAACTGCCCAGCTTCAAGGACTTCGGTTCACCAATGCCTCGGCTATGCCGCTACCCCAGTCGTCGCAACCTTCGCAGCATCTCAGAATCGGATTTTAATTTAGACGATCTTGATTTTGTGTATTGATGGATTATATAGTTTTATGTGCTTGTTGTTGGTTATATGGAATTGTTTTGGTGTATTTGCAGCTTGCTTGGAATGGTAATTTAAAAATTTTGGGTTTTTTTTATTTGGAATGGACTTATAGCCGACGAAATACGTCATAATTCGTTGGCTATAGTATTTTAAATTTTTTATAATGTTTAGCCGACGAATTATGGAATGTTTCGTCGGCTAAACCCTTCTAAAGCGACGAAACAGACAAATATTTCGTCGGCTTTAGTTATTTTTATTTTTTTTTACATACTATAGCCGACGAATATATTAAGTGTTTCTTCGGCTAAAGTCTCAGACTACGGTCGATGAAACATTTAAGATATTGGTCGGCTAAATTCTGGGAAAAAAGCCGACGACTTGTTTTTCGTCGGCTAAATTTTGGGAAGAAAAAAGCCGACGACTTTTTTAGTCGGCTTAACTCTGGACTATAGCCGACGACGTCTTCTTGTTTCGTCAGCTAAAGTCATCACCAACGACCTTCTCCGACGAAATCTTAGCCGACTAAAGCTCGTCGGCTAAGATCTTAACCGACGAATTTAGATAACAGGCCGACGAAACTTTTTCATCGGCTAAATGCTTGTCCTGGTAGTGATCCAAGAGGCCATTATCAATAATCATGATAGAGTCCAAAGAGTGCTTAATTATATCAAATGATTGTGTTACTAAAACAGAATATTCCGTCGCCTAAGACAAAAGGCGTCGGTTTAAAAATATATTCGTTTTGCGTGTTGTAGGCAATAATTCAATTTCTTAGTCGACGGAACAGTTCGTCGCCTAAGAAAGACATATTCGTCGCCCAAGACTTACTTAGCCGACGGAAACATGATTCGTCGCCCAAGCCTAACTACGCCAACGGAACATGGTTCGTCGCCCAACATCAGCTTTACCGACGAACTCTTTCGTCGCTAGGAAACTTTTGTCGCCTAGATGTTCTAAGCCGACAAAAATTTACCGACGGATGGTATTTGTCGCCTGTGGTTTACTAAGCTGACGGAACTTAGACGACGAATGATTCTTCGTTGACTAGGAATATCTTAGTCGATGGAAGTCCTTGACAGTAATTTTCCGTCACCTAAGTAGGTCTTAGGCGACGGATGTGGTTTCCTATACGACGGTTGTGTTTCCGTCAATGAAGACGAACTTAGGCGACGAAATTTTTTTAATTCGTCGGCTAAGTCGTTATTTCTGCAGTGATATATTTTAGTTTTTTTTTTTTTTACCACATTGTCTTGAGGTTTCAGAGTTTCTAATATGATGGTTTGAGGTGCAATTCCAGCCTTATACCTACATCTCCTCTAGGTCGAATATTTCAAATTCTAAGTCAATTTGAGTTATTTGACAATGTAAGCCAAATTGAATTGATACACCATCTTTTTCAGTGATAAGACAACCATGGATTATTAAGCTAAAGGCAAAATTTGAAAGAAGCAGTAGTAAAAACGTTGAAGATTGTATGGAGTACATCGTTATATATTGTTAATATGGCGAACAATACAACACATCCTTTGTATAGGTTTACAAGCCAATGACTAAACTACTTGCGACACAATTGATATACAGTTATTAACAATTCAGCATCAGCATGTACAAGACCATAAATAGTGATAACCTCATTTCAACCCTTATAAAACCAAATTACCGTTTAAGGTTCTGATTCAAAAATATGATAACAAACTAGTTGCACCCAAAACAAAACGATAAAAACCTTATTGTTCAACTTAAATAGCCCTTATCACCACCGAGTACAATCAAGCTAACACTATGTCTGTAGAACAGCTTCAATCTTTTCGACATTTATATATTTTCTACCGTGGTTGAGATCGAGTTGAGGCACTTTTTCCCTTTCTTCGATCACCATCTTTTAGCTTCTAGCACGAAGACGTTACGTTTTGCTATAAAACAACCTACGTAAGGTGTTTGACTCGATATGAGACCATATATAAAAGGGTAGTGCTAGAGGGCCTTAATGAGGCCTGAGATTTATGGCCTTAATTCTAGGTGGCATACCATATCATCTAGACACTTCATCAATTTTAAAAATCACGCCAAGTCATTTTTGAGTAAAGAGACAATTTTAACCCTAATAATTAATGGTTGATATAAACTAATATGTCTTGAGGTTTCAGAGTTTCTAATATGCATGGTTTGAGGTGCAATTCCAGCCTATACCTACATCCCACTAGGATCGAATATTTCAAATCTAAGTCAATTTGAGTTATTTGACAATGTAAGTCAAATTGAATTTGATACACACATTTTTTCAGTGATAGACAACCATGGATTATTAAGCTAAAGGCAAAATTTGAAAGAAAGCAGTAAAAAGTGGAAGATTGTATGGAGTACATCGTTATATATTGTTAATATGGCGAACAATACAAACACATCCTTGTATAGGGTTTACAAGCCAAGACTAAAATACTCTTGCGACACAATGATATACAGTTATTAACAATTCAGCATCAGCATGTACAGACCAAAATAGTGATAACCTCATTTCAACCCCTTATAAAACCAAATTACCCGTTTAAGTTCTGATTCAAATATGATAACAAACTAGTTGCACCCAAAACAAAGACATAAAAACCTTATTGTTCAACTTAAATAGCCCTTCACCACCGAGTACAATCAACGCTAACACTATCTTTGTAGAACAGCTTCAATCTTTTCGACATTTATAATTTTCTACCGTGGTTGAGATCGAGTTGAGGAATTTTCACCTTTCTTCGATCACCATCTTTTAGCTTCTAGCACGAAGACGTACGTTAATATTTAGCATACATTCAAACAAAAAACAGTAAATTATCCCACGAACTTAATTATTAGTACTTCCACAGTTCCACAATCCCACTGATACGCTTGCTATCCACACAATGACAGCAAGGAAAAAACAAAAGAACAAGAAGTTCAGGCAATGATGCAAACACACCAATCCAGAATTAATTAAGAGATAGATCAAAAAGTACGTGACCCTGATTTGAATCATGCAATTATCCAATAACGTGCTCCTTCATGCTGAACGACATTCTTTGTGGGTTGTGAGTACTCCAAAAACTTATTCACGTACACATTTTGCCTCTCCCTATCTCCAATCACAGCTTCAACTCCTTGGCCTTCTCCCTGTAAACCTTCCCCTCCTCTTTCTCTATCACCATCCTCAGCGACTCTGCCACCGCCTCACTCGAAAACGACCCCTGATTTGAATCATGCAATTATCCAATAACGTGCTCCTTCATGCTGAACGACATTCTTTGTGGGTTGTGAGGTACTCCAAAAACTTATTCACGTACACATTTTGCCTCTCCCTATCTCCAATCAACAGCTTCAACTCCTTGGCTTCTCCCTGTAAACCTTCCCTCCTCTTTCTCTATCACCATCCTCAGCGACTCTGCCACCGCCTCACTCGAAAACGACCCGTCTTGCTTGTCCCTCGGCAACTCATAACCCACCTTCTTCTCCATGAAATACCTCGCATTAAGTCCCTGGTCATTCGACATAGGCAACAGCACCAATGGTCTTCCAAATGTCAACGCCTCCACCACCGAGCTCCAATTAGAGTGACTGAGAAACACACCGAACGAGTCATGTGCTAGAATCTTCAGCTGTGGAACCCAATTCCTGCACACCATTCCCGCCCTTCATTTCTCTCCTCAAAACCCTCAACGTCTCCATGAACCGATACACGTCCGAGACGTTTGTTTCGTCTCCAATTAGTCTCTTATAGATCCGAAGCACCTCGAACAACCGCCACGCCACGGTTGTTTTGAATGGCACCCACTTTTGCTGCACTGTTGTAGTCCTCCGGTATTTACAGTCATCAGAGGGTACTGCGGCGAGGTGGCCCCATGAGGTTACAGCGGCGGCGAGCACAATGCAGAAGAAGGCGGTCGGTATCCCATGAGTTCTAGCTATTTTGGGCACCCAGTAAGGTGCGAAGTCAAAGAGAAGCCAATCGGGGTTGGAAGATTTAAGGAAGGGTGATTGGTTCTTGGAGAGAGTCGTAGGCAATCTTGAAATGGAAGACCTGCTCCTCGGTTAAGTCCGCGGTGCCTCGGCACCTTCTGGAAGGTTCGGATTGTGTGGCAATGAAACTTCACGAAGGTGATTTGGTGGGAGAGTTCTGGAGGGAGAGACGGGAAGCGGTCAATGTTTCTTGGGGTGGAGATGAATGATATTTTGTGGCCTTTCCCGGCGATCAGCTTGGCAAGTTCGAGGAATGGGAGCATGTGGCCAAAGGCAGCCATGGGAACATGGCTATGTGAAGCTTACTGTCTTTGTTTATATCGGGCATGGTGGGTTGGACAGTGGTTGATCCCATGGCTTTCTTCTGCTTCATTACATGATGAAAACAATTGGCTTGCTTGGTTTATATATAGTACTGTACTCTATTCGTACCTTACCAAATATTCAACTTATTAGCTCATACTTATGTGACACTACTAGACCTCAGCCAGAATAACGTAAGTTTTCCACATTAAGGTTTGTGGTGGTGAGCATGCTCATTATAGACTTGATACAGTGAACTTAACTACTCTTGTCTTTCCTTAACTATACTCCCAATTAATTGATATGAAATGTCGGTATCTAGACCAAATAACTGAAATCATGAAGATCTAAGAACATTTGAGTAGCAACAAAGAATCTAAGGTCAATGTCGGTAGCCTTATTACCAAGGAATCACTTCACACAAGTACCTGGAAAGAACTTGTATCTCTCATAGAATATGCAACGATATGTCAGTCATAAACACATTCAAAATAAAAAACCCTAAAACATACATCAAGGTGTCGACTCAATGAAACATGCAATAGAATTATCAATGAACAATCAGTGAAGAAATTCTCATCTAAAATTATATAAATCAATTGGGTTCGAAATCGAAGACATATCTAGGGCTTTGATCAGCCCTAACTACTAAGGAGTTTAGTTGCACATAATCTTGATTAAGAACATCAGAGAATACATGAAAGATGAATTAAGGGTGGAGAAGAAGAAAACTTGATTGAAGAAGTTTTGCGACCGAACCCTTTTTCCTCTCCTTTCTTTCTTCTCTTCTTTTTCTTTTCTTCTCCCTTGTCTTTTCTTCTCCCTTTCTTTCTTCTCCCTGTGTTCCACCCCCTCTCTGTTGGCTCTTCTCCTTTTATAGGAATAGGTTAGTTAACCTACATCTCACGTACATCACCAATCCAACTAGGATTAGGGATCCTAATTAAGCCTAATTATCTCATTTTCTTTGTTTGACTTCAAAACACCTAAAAACAAATAAAGTTAATTAAAATAAGAAAACAACACAAATAACTAAGTAATAAGAATAATTAGCATGATAAAAGTCGCACAAATATACGACTATCACCCTCCATGGGGCTCACCAAATAATATAGTTAAATGGAAAGTATATACCAGGATACGATTATCTCTTCTTCTTCTTCTTTTTGAAATTGTGATTTTCATTAAAACAACCAGTGATTACAATCACTCTATCTCTTCTTCTTCTTCTTCTTTTTGTTGTTGTCTGAAACCATTCTGGTGCTCCCTAGATCTGATTGGTTGAGGGTTGCCAGAGAAAGATAAAAGCTTGGCAATAACATAGGTGAGTAGGGTCGCTGATAATATGCCATTATTGGTGAAACAAAAGACTAGGATTTGGATGCCCTGCTGATATACATTATTGGTATGTTGCATGGCTACGCTACTGTTAGATACAAACTTAAGGTTCGGATCTGAATTTAAAGACAGACGAATTTAAAAATGGTGTCATTTAATGGTCATACGACAAAAGAAAAAACAATGGTCATTATAGAATTTTTTTTTGTTCAATTACAGATACGTACAATGGCCGGTCATACGAACACTGTTTGCATATAAAGTTTTGAAATTGTAACATTCGCAATTCATCAATTAGTTATTGTTACATTACTCATTCTGTTATCAGCTTCTTGTTTTCAGATGGGAGGGATCTAGTTCTTTTCAACATTGTTTGGGGTTATGAGTTTCTAAAATGGTTTGGGGTGCAATCACAGTCCATAATCTAACATAGATGTATCACCAAGTATTTCATCCTCATCGTGTTCTTGCGTTATAACTTCTATAAGATAAGCCAAACAGATAAGCCAATTGCACTTGGCTAGTCCCTTATACACCATAATTAAGTTGTTGAGAGAAAATGAGAGTTACGACAATTTTCTTCCCTTCTCTTACACTTTTCCACGGCTGTAGCGTTCATCTGGTTGATCACTAATAAAAAGAATTATAGTCATCATCATTAGATGTAAATTCAATAGTCAGAAGTATTATTTTAAAGGTAAGTTGTTTTGTTTTCAATTCTTAGATTTACATCTTATAGTGGTTGACAATAAATCCTTTGATCAGTAACTGACCGGATGAACATGACCGGTTCCACCGTGTGCACAAACCATAAACAATAGATGTAAAGTGTTTGACTTGATATGATGTCAAGACTAGGTTATGGTATAATTCTTAGATGTATTCTTCTCCGAACTAGAGGACATATATAGCAGTACAATTACCTAGTGCTAAGTGTGAAAGGTAATACAATAGAAGCTAAGAGCTATGTATGAAAGATGATACAAATGTCAAGTAATACCACTACATTAATGCAGTAGAGATCATGTCTATAGTAGTCCAGATTTGCTGCTCCACTGTAGAAGATTGAATGAAGTAGCTCACTCAACACTCCCCCTCAAGTTGGGGAATAGATGTCTCGCATACCAACTTGTCAGTGAGCTGTGGAACACTTTGCAGAAACGCTTTGGTCAAAATATCTGCAAGTGATCTTCAGTAGGTACATGTGGCATGTTAATGATTCCTGACTCCAACTTTCCTTGATGAAATGTCGATCAACTTCAACATGTTTGTTTGTCATGTTGGACTGGATTGTGTGCTATATTGATGGCTTTATTGTCACAATACAAATTCATGGCATACTCAGATTTGAATCCCAAGTCCTTCATCAAATGACGAAGTCATAACATTTCACATACTCCATGAGCCATTCCTCTGTACTCAGCTTCAGCACTGGATCTAGCAACCACGTTTTGCTTCTTGCTTCTCCATGTGACCAAGTTACCTCCCACAAAGGTAAGTAACCTGAAGTGGACCTTCTATCAGTGATAGAACCAGCCCAATCTGCATTGTGTATCCTTCTATCTTGTATGGCTTTTTGGAAAACATGATCCCTTTGCCGGGATTTGTTTTCAAGTACTCAAAATTCTGTATACCGCTTCCATGTGATCTTCACTTGGTGCGTGCATGAATTGACTTACAATGCTTACACATATGCAATATCAGGTCGGGTATGTGAGAGATAAATCAGCTTACCTACTAACCTTTGATATCTCTCCTTGTTAGTAGGCACTTGGTCTGGATATTCTGCTAACTTGTGATTTTGCTCCATTGGTGTATCTGCAGGTTTACATGCTAGCAAGCCAGTCTCTACGAGTAAGTCAACCACATACTTCCTCTGAGATAGGCTAATGCCTTCATTTGATCTAGCCACCTCAATCCCCAAGAAGTATTTCAATCCGCCAAGATCTTTCATCTCAAAAGCAGACGAAAGATGTTCTTGGAGTCTCTTCACTTCTTCTAGGTCATTACCTGTCACAATCATATATCAACATAAATGATAAGTGCAGTAAGTTTATCTTTCCTTCGCTTCAGAAACAGTATATGGTCAAAGTTGCTTTGTTTGTAACCAAACTGCTTCATAGATTGGCTGAATCTTCAAACCACGCCCTGGGGACTGCTTAGTCCATACAATGACTTTTTCAACTTGCACACCATCCAGCTTGGACGGTAGAGAGTAGCCTGAGGTAGATCCATGTAGACTTCTTCCTTCAGGTCTCCATGCAAGAAAGCATTTTTTACATCAAACTGCTTAAGAGACCAATCTAGGTTGGCTGCTAATGACAATAGCACTCGGACATTATTCATTGGCCACTGGTGCAAAAGTCTCTTGATAATCAATGTCATATGTCTGAGTATAACCTTTGCGACCAATCTAGATTTGTATCTATCCAGTGTACCATCAGCACATACTTCAATGTATAGATCCATCTGCACCCAACTATCTCTTCCTGTGGTCTTGGCACTAGTTCCCATGTGTGATTCTTTTGCAAGGCTTCCATTTCATCCCATAGTTTTAGTCCACTTAGGATCAGCTAGAGTTCCTACACTTTACTTGGAATGATAATAGCAGATAAATGAAATACAAAAGACGCATATGACTTGGATAACCTATGGGAGGACATGTAATTGCTTATGGGATATTTGGTCTTGGCTTTAGGATTTGGTTCATATTGAGCCTTTGGTTGACCTCGATTTTTTCGGAATGGTAACTTCTGAATCCCTATGATGTTACTTGGTTCTGTTTCAGGGTTAAGCTCAAATTATCATGAGATTCAAACAAAGATTATCAGTTACCTCCGGATCATCTAGGAAGCATTGGTGTTGATGGGTAGTAGAGGGAAGAAGTATTTATCTCTGCTGGTTCTGGAGTCGGCAACTGATTGCCATTTTCACGGAGTATAGAATCTGTTTCTGATACTGGTAGAGGGTTACTCCTTTCAGTTGATCCACGCTTAACGCTTCTCACTCCAGTAGATTCATATATCTGATTATCCAAGGGACCAAGAAATCCTTAAAGACTGCTCTTCCTCAGCATTACTCTCCCCCTGAAGAGGAGTCTTCGGGGAAAAATATAGCTCATGTTCACAAAATGTAACATCCATTGAAACATAGGAACGTTTAGTAGTGGGGTTATAACACCGATATCCCTTCTGAGTGGAAGCAAAACCGATGAAGAAGACACACTTTTCAGCACAAGCATCCAACTTAGTCTTCCGATTTCAATGGATATGAACATAAGCTACACAACCAAAAATCTTGGATCAAGGGCATGGGTAGGTGGTAGAGGCAAATAACTTTCAAGAGCTTGGATCGGTGTTTTTGGTAGTGGATGATTTTTCTTGGCTGTGGACTGAAGGGCTTGTGTAGGAAGTTTGTTTATGAGGTAGGCAGTAGTTAACACAGCATCACCCAAAAATATTCAGGCATATTAGCTCCAATCAACAGGAGCGAGCAACTTCAAGAATGTGGTGGTTCTTTCGTTCCGAACACCATTTTGTTGAGGGGTTTGAGGACAGGTGTGTCTGATGAATGATTCCATGGGTAGCTAGATTGGTGAAGAAGATGGTTCACA
Organism: Fragaria nilgerrensis; assembly: GCA_010134655.1. NCBI lineage: Eukaryota > Viridiplantae > Streptophyta > Magnoliopsida > Rosales > Rosaceae > Fragaria > Fragaria nilgerrensis. Next base: position 13,962,264 of record CM020977.1, read on the forward strand.
TATTCCCCGGTACGAAGGAATGGGCTTTTGGAGCTGAGTTGGATCACACATGAAACGTTTACAATACAGAAAAGACATCACTTTATGCTCAAAGGGTAGTTCACACGGTGACTTTTGCTCAAAAAGGGTGCAAGTGTTGCATTGTTGAAGTCTGATGCTTTACAGTGCTTAAATAATTGAGGGAAGAGAGTTTGGAGATATCCAAATGATGGATGTCCCAATCTCTTATGCCATAACCATATTTGTTCTTCATCTGTGGATACTTTTTTCTGAATCTGATGTGCTTCACTCGCACGAAGATTACTAGCAGTTGTCATCTCCATGTAGTATAATCCCCCCTTCTCAATACCCCGTTCAATGATTTCCCCTGTTAGGATGTCCTGAAATACACAACACCAGGGGTAAAGAATTATACAACAATGCAATTGTTGGGTTATCTGTTTGACTGACAAGAGATTATGAGACAAGGAAGGAACAAGCAACACAGTGTCAAGGGTAATTGAGTCTGTAAGAGTGACAGACCCAGCACCAGTAATGGGGTAGGAATCACCATTTGCATTAGTTACGCCAGAGCGATGAACTGGAGTTAAATGGTGAATATTGTTAGAGTTATTAGTCATATGGTCAGTTACACCCGAATCAATTATCCACATATCTTTCTAACTAAAGGCAGAGTTACTCGAGAGCAAAGACAGGTGTACATGAAGTGGTCATGAAGGTAAAAGTGGAGTTACCAGAGTGATCACCATGACTAGGTTCGACAATAGTTGTACTCGAACTCGAGTCTGGCGAAGTAATCTGGAGAGAGGCCTGAGGTTTGCCTTTGGGCTGGTAGCTCTTTGGGTTCTTGTTTCCATGGGGTTGGAATGATTTCGCTTTCTCTCGTACTCCTTTTGCTTGGGCCTCCTTGCGATTGGCAATGTGATCATCCCACCAGTCAGGAAAGCCAATCAAGTAGAAACAAGTCTCTACCATATGACTAGTTGATTTGCAATGAGTGCATTTCATGGGTTCTTGAGAGGGTGATTTCAACGGAGATGTAGATGAAGAAGGCTGGGAGCTACGAACATGTGGTGGCCGGTATTGAGCAATCATGGCTGATCCCTCATGCTTTGTGTCAGACATCATCTTTTGGAGTCTATTATGCTCAGCACTGACTTGAGAATAAGCCTCTTCTATAGAAGGCAACGGCTTTGTGTTTAGAATTCTACTCCAGACTCCATCAAGGTAAGGGTCTAGCCCGGCCAAAAAGAAATAGACACGGTGCTTGGTGACCCTATTAGCCATGTAGGTGATAGAATATGCATCCTTGAGTCTGAGAGGATCCAATATGTCAAGCTCTTGCCATATTTTCTTTATATTGCTGTAGTAGCCATGAAGAGGAGCTCCATTTTGTTTGGTGGAAACCGAAGCTATTTGTAGCTCATAGTTTCGTGTATCATCTTGGGCTATTGAAAAAGTAGTTTTAACAGCATCCCAAATTTCTTTAGCTGTCTACAAACCTTCATAATTTTCTCTGACCTCCTTGTGCATGGAACTGAGAAGCCATGCTTGAACAAGGCTGTCTTCTTCAACCCAAACTTTGTACCCCTCTTCATCTTCTTCTTCGGATGGTGCTTTCTTCTTGCCGGTGAGATAACCAAGTTTACCTCAGCCAGTGATATTCAACTTGGCATGTTTAGACCAAGAAATAAAATTGGTGCTATCCAATTTTTCTGGAACAATAGGGCCATAATCATTAGATGACGATCGCCCTTTATGTTGAGAAGAAGATTCAGAGTTGATTGCTGATGTCTGGGATGAACTGATCTGTACTTTATCAAGAACCATAGTTCAGAATTTACTAAGTAAAGAGAAGAGAAATTCGATCCTTGGGTGTTGCCTACCACGTTGTGTTAAACGAGTAAGCTTGACGGTACAAGGATAAAATTTCTAGTCTTATTACCCTTCTTTTTTTTTTCTTCCTTTTTTTTTTTTTTAATTCGGACCAACTTACCCAAAAAAAAAGATATTGGGTTTGGGCCTTGAGTAAGGATGTCAGCCCAAATCAGTTGGGTATTACTTGGTGCACTGAAGGGTGCAATCGTTGACACCTCGTGAATTTTTTCCTTGCGACGGCGTCTGCTCGCCGAATCTGATGCCGCCAGTGATTCTCTTCCTTCTAGCACTAGCAGCCTAGCTGATTGGAATGATCGGAGGAAGTTGCAGGCACGTCTTCAGGCGTTTGAGTTTGCCCCGGCAATGGAACAAGGTCTCTTGGTCTGAGAATCAACGGTGCGACGGTCTGAAGGCGGAACTCCGGTCTGAGATTCGTCGCTACTTCCTGCGTCCGGTGATCTTGTCTGGATAAGAGGTTTGCTCAATGTTTGAGCAAAATATTTGGTATGGGTAATGGGTATGCACTCGTGCTTGATCTTCAAGCTAGAGGTTTGGTATTGGATAAGTTGAAGAACCATAGTTCTTTAGTTGTAGGTACTGGGTATGAAGGTAATGAAATGTGGATGAAGAAACAAAGTTCTTCTCTTGGTATTTTTGGCAGAGTTTCTGCTCAATCTTTGAGCAAAAAAGATTGGTATATTTTCTGGGTATTTCTGGGAAAAACAGAAGAACAAAGTTCTCTTGGATTAAGTGAAGAACAAAATTGTTCTTGGTATTTTCTGGCAGCGGAATGTGGGTATGGGTATGGGTAAATCTAGAATTCTAGATATGGGTATCGGTCTCAAGAGCAGAACGCTCTGATACCATGTCAAGAATAGGTTTATGGTATAATTCTCAGATGTATTCTTCTCCGAACTGGAGGATATATATAGCAGTGCAATTACCTATTGCTAAATGTGAAAGGTAATACAATAGTAGAGCTAAGAGCTATGTATGAAAGATGATACAAAGGTCAAATAATACCATTACATTAATGCAGTAGAGATCATGTCTATAGTAGTCCAGATTTACTGCTCCACTGTAAAAGAGTTGAATGAAGTAGCTCAACATATGAGACCGTATATAAAACAAGTACATGAAAAAAGGAAACACGAGATTATGTGCAATCATTTTGCACGTACATTCCTTCAAAGAAACAGTGAAAACTACTAGTACTCCCACACTGATCTTGAGAGGGTGACTATTAAACTCAGCAAGAATTAAGGAAAAACAAACTCACACTAATTAATATATAGTAGCTAAAAACAACGAGTAAGAAAGAGATCAAAGAAGCACGTGACCCCTTGCAATTGCTTCGGCTTGAATCATCATAAACGTGCTCCTTCATGTTGAACGCATCCTTTGTCGGTTGTGAGGTACTCCAAAAACTTATCCACATACACATTTTGCCTCTCCCTGTCTCCAAACAACGTCTTCAACTCTTTGGCCGTTTCTCTGTAAACCCTCCCCTCCTCCTTCTCTATCACCATCCTCAGCGACTCCGCCACCCCCTCACTCGTAAACGACCCGTCTTGCTCGTCCCTCAGCAATTCATACCCGACCTTCTTCTCCCCGAAGTACCTCGCATTGAGGCCCTGGTCATTCGACAAAAGGAATAACACCAGCGGCCTTCCGAAAGCCAAGGCCTCCACTGTTGGAAATAAAGTGGACTTAAACACAGTCTGTTATATTCATGTTAATTGTTTTAAGACTTTATCTTGGATAACAAGAAACGATAGATATTATATTCTGATTCATATAAGATTTCCGAGTTGTATATGAGTTGGAAATCTAGAAGATTCATAGTACAAAACCTGATGTACAAGGAATTAGTATTATGGAAGGAAAGATCTTCATGTTATTTATATTGTTCAATTAGGATTTGGTTATGGGATCAAGTCTTATGTTGATCACTATATATAGAGGGTCTAGGTCCCTGTGTTCCACACCGTTCTGCATTCATCGGCTTCCCATTGTGCCAGCAACAAGGTTAAGAGACACAGAAGGCCGACCTTCAGTATTTACCATGTACAACGTAAGCATCAAGCAACCTCGCAATCAACAATGATGGCTTCATCGAAGACTGTAGCTAAGTCCAACTGGAGGCAACGAAGGTATTAATAAGCTTCATACTTAATTTAGTATTCTTGTTTTGATGTATTTGTGATATTATTGTAGAGGATCCTAAATTACATATATTAACATCCACCACCGAGCTCCAACCAGAGTGACTCAGAAACACACCGAACGAGTCATGAGCTAGAATTTTCAGCTGTGGAACCCAACTCCTGCACACCACTCCCCTCCCTTCATTTCTCTCCTCGAAACTCTCCGGCAGCTTTACAGCATCCTCGCCGTGTTTGGTTCTCAGCACCCAAAAATAGGGCAAACCAGACTTCTCCAAACCTAGAGCTATTTCCGTCGCTTCCTCTTGAGTTGGGATTGCTTCTGTTCCGAAAGCCACGTATACCACCGTCTTTTTGCTCTGCCGGTCCAACCATTCCTTTATTGACCGCCACGTTTCATCGTCGTCGTCGGCTTTCGGCATAGTGGAGAGCACACCAACAGGTAAAACAGGTTTTCCGTGCATAACTTCCAGAAGGTTCAGCCATTCCGGTTCGAACTCTGCACAGCTTCTTACCGCAATCAAATCACAACCTTGCAGTCCCACCATGAAACGTTGCACCGCCGAGACGTTTGTATCGTCTCCAGTTATTTGTTTCAAGAGACGAAGCACCTCGAACAATCGCCACGCCACGGTGGTTGAGAATGACACCCACTTGGGCGGGACTGTGTAATCCTCCGGCAACTTACGGTCATCAGCAGGTATTTCTGGCGAAGTGGATCCTAGGAAAGCCACAACGACGGCCATCACAATAGTGTAGAAGGCGGTACGGATGCCGAGACTTCTAGCTATTTCCGGCACCCAGTAAGGCGCGAAATCAAAGAGAACCCAATCGGGGTTTGAAGATTTGAGGAATTGGGTGATTGGTTCTCGAAGAGAGTCGTACGCAATCTTGAGATGGAAGACCCGCTCCTCGGTTAAGTCCGCGGTGGCCTCAGCACCTTCTGGAAGGTTCGGATTGTGTGGCAATGGAATCTTCACGAAGATGATTAAGGCGGAGAGTTTTGGAGGGAGAGGAGGGAGGCGGTCGATGTTTTTTGGGGCGGAGATGAATGAGATTTTGTGGCCTTTTCCGGCGATCAGCTTGGCGAGTTCGAGGTATGGAAGCATGTGGCCAAAGGCCAGCCATGGGAACATGGCTATGTGAAGCTTACTGTCTTTGTTATTGTTGGGCATGGTGGGGTGGACAGTGATGGACTCCATGGCTTTCTTCTTCTGCTTAGGATGAAGAAAACAAGTTCACTAGCTTGGTTATATAGTACTCTCTACTCTTTTATGTATGCGTCACTAGTGATCTTATTCCCAGATCTTCGTCGTATTTGATTTGAATTTGAGTGTGAGGAGAAGAAAATCAAATTGAGTTCATTTGTCAACCTAACTTTGAAGTGCGGGGGTTAACTACAATGTATTTTATCAAAGAAGAAGAGGGTGCCATGATCTGATGATTCTGGAAGGACCTTAAGCATATGCCATTATTGGCGGACAATCGGACATTTTGTTTTGGTGTCTTTTTTTTCAAATGTGGGATTGTAGTATGATTTCCTAAAATATCAATGTTCTTGTGGCAGTTGATTACCTAACAGTCAAAACTGACTGATGGTGAAAGACAGTAAACAATATCTTTCAGTCAACACGAACATTTGACGGTTATGGCTAGTATAGCCACTCAGTTTAATCAAATTCGTTACACATATTACCAGCTTCAAAACCAGAGGTTTCGCTTCCAAAATTAAGATAGATTTTAACTTCTACCTATATTCTTTTACTTGCTACTTCATTATTTCTACCAAATGCTAATTTAATGTTCGGTTTTACCAACACTACGACAAGCATTGCTACTTGATAGAAAAGTTTGGTGAGGGGATATGATCAATTCTAAAGATGGGAGCCAGATCTAAATTCTGAAGATAGTACAGAGCTGCTGCCTTGCTCAATCACATCGGCAAGTTGATGTAGCGTGCCCATTTGATCAGGACACATTGCTCCGATATTGCTCCGACTCTCTGAGTGATAAATACCGAAACACGTGAAGACAGACTGAACGTCTCCAATTATTCACCTCATGACAGAACATATATATATATATATATTTTTTTTTTTTTTTTTTCGAAAAGAACATACATATATTCTTGAATGAAAATTTTATAAATTGGTGAATTACAGCTACAACCCTGTAAAAGAATTTCCAAGTAGTAAGTTAAAACTCTCACCTACAACTGTAAAAGAAGTTCATTACTGTTATCAAACAATCATGCATCCGGCATGGGTTAGCATACATAGCGAACATGCTTTTACAACATATGTGACACATGATTAAGGTCGGAACATGTAGCATGCAGAGATGCGGGGAGTGCATACTGACTGTTGAGATACTGCTAAGTTATGTACTTGATGATGGGGGAGCTACTTTGGGGAGGTCAGCCTATTTTCATCTGAATCATGCTTTGATGAAGCATCTCCTCCCATTAATTCCGAGAAACCTTCAACCTTCACTGGTCGAGCCCTGAGAACACCGGCATTCCTGCACACATGAGAGTTCTAGAGTTTCAGTGAATCGTTATTCACATCAAGGTTCAGGAACTTTATTTCTTCCATCAGATTTTCCTTACTGTGATTGAATTTGTGCGATTTGTGTCTGTCTAAACTGATTCCCTGACTGAGTAGGGACATTTTGCATTGTAGGATTCGACATTGCAGGAATTTGCTGCTGCCTGAACTGCATTTGTGGATTTCTGTTATTGAAATTGTTGAAGGCATTACTATCCATGGGTAACTCTGATGGAGCTTCAATCTTGACCTGGACCATAGGTCTTTCCTGTACCATGTCCATTCCCGCACGAGGAGTAGATGGTTGACGTCTTCGCATTCTTTCTATCTGCTGCTGTTGCTGAAATGGCAAATTCTTGGATTGAGCCATTTGCTGCATTTGCTGAATCTGCTGCATTTGCTTTATCTGTGGAAGCATTTGCCTCGATATCTATACATTCACCAGACAATATAATAAAAGAAGCATTAGTAATCAAGTCATGCTAACAAACTGTGCAAAGTACAGCTTTGGAAATTACTAAGTGCGTAGATCACTCTACAAACTTCAATAGCAATTTGTGGAACTGTACGATCCCAAAATAGGTGAATACAATCCCAAAAATAACCATAAACTATCCATGGATATACAAGAATTACAACTGAAACAGTTGAAGGGATAAGTACTTGTTGGGGTACTTGAATAGGGTTCTGGTGTTGTGGCTGCAACTGTGACTGCATTCCATGAATTTGCTGCTGATTTTGTTGATGGAAACTCCTGGAGCCATCCTTGACTTGATCTGCTAGAGGGCCAAAATTTCTGGTGGTATAGAGAACAACAAAAGTGAAGAGGTGGGTTAGTGATGGATATTTAGATACTTCCATTATATTCTTAATTACATAAGAACTCAAAGGCACAATCACTGTATAATGTAATTGAAGTGAAAGGTATCTGCGTGAGGCTCACAGAGTACTAAGAGTAGTCATTCTTATATTGACCACACAAATTTTTTAGGACAGCTTGTTAGATAATATAGGTAGTTAAATTCAGTCTCCTAGATATTAGTTCCAACAAGACCCAAAGAAAGAAAGACATTAGTTCCAAGCTAATTTTTGTAATTATAAGCAAACAGATGACCGCCAGCATTTGAAAGAGTTCATAAAAAGGAAATGAACTAATGTCTAGGAGACAAAATATAACACACTTTGAACCCCTACTCAGTCACAAAGCAGTAAACGAGAAAATTTGGCCCCAAAAGCAAGTGAGCGAATTGCGACAACCAATCCAACTATCCCCCATGAAATAGCAAGTGTGTTCATTTAATCAGCAATTCTAAGGCCATTCAACTTATAAGGAAACTGAAATCAGCTATTCAAAATCCAACCAAGTGCAGTCACAGATAATCTACTTAACTTATTACCTATATCCCACCGTTTGAAGGAACATCTTCAATAGTTCAATTGCTGAACACTGCTTTCTGTAACTATCAGTAAGAACTTTCAAACTACTACCCAATTTACAGATATGACAGCTTAGCAGCTGAGAGAAAACTTCAATCGGAACTTCTGAGGAACCTTCAAATCCCACATTTTTCAGTATCCGGGCCATAACCTTTTGAGATAACTGCGCCGCTTGCTCATGAGTAAGACAACTTTTGTTCCCTGCAGACCCATTCTTTCCACGATGTAAGCTCCCTCCTTGATCCATGCTAAGGTATTCAGGTCTTATACCAAGCCTCTCAAGCATAACAGGACTCCTAGTCATAACCTGAGGTAACGTGTCAAGAACTCCACAAAATTCAACTTTTTGGTCATCTTGCTCTCTATTCATAGGTGGAAGTGCACTATCAGGAACACAGTTGAACGTAAACATTGTTTCTGGGAAAAAAGGTGCTTCATGATCTGAATTACTACCATCTAAACCAGAATGTGGGTTCTGTGATGCATTTTCTAGGAGTGGGTTTCCATATCCCACAGGCTGCTCTTCTTTGAATGCGAGACACCTCTTCTTATGCTTCATAGCAAGCTTAATATAAGCACACATCTCCTCTGGAGTACGTCTCTCTGACTCTCGGTCTGCTGATGACAACCTATGCGTTCTGCTAACTCTATGTCTCTCACTAACCTGATTATACCAGGTTTCAGGAAGCTCTTCAATTTTAAATCTCGCTGACTTATTATCAATTTCAGATTCTCCATATCTTGAACTGAAACCAAAATTGGTTTTTGATTGAATCTGCAAGCACAAACATTAAACAGCAACTCTCAGTTTTAAAGCCTAAAATTTTTGCCAAAATACCGTTCCCCTGATTACACTCCTAGTCCTTAAGAATCATTCAGAATCCGAAAAATTAAAGTAATTCATTGCTTCATTTCAATTCATAAATAAATTTACTAGTTCCACATACAATATTAATTTCCAGAAAAATCCAGATTATTAGCTAACAATCTAACACCATTAGCGCATTATGCCAGATGAAGTGGAGCTCAGCAGTTAACTGATTCACCCTAAACAATAAAAGTTTCGAGCCTTTTCGAAACAACCTGGTGGTTTTACCACCAGTTTCCCCGAAAGTTTACAATTTGGAATTAACCTGATATCTAAACATTAAAAAACAAAATTCCTCATATCTAACATAATTGAATTCCACATTTGTTTCATAATCCCAAAAACCAATGCTTAAAATGACAGTACCTTGGAGGCATCACGCTGTTGAGCCTGAACTCCTTCAGCTGAAGAATTCTCGAGACTGAAGTACACGTCATCAGCGTGCAACTGCAAATCTGCATTCTCGAAGTTCACAATTATTAATCAGAAACCAATAGAGAATTCAACAGCGAAAGCAATGAGAGAACTGACTCACAGTTGGGATTGAGGTTCGAGACGGCAGAGGAATTGGAAGCGGAGTCGGGGCGGAGGAAGAGGGAGACGGAGGCCTTGTCGAAGAGGAGGGCACGGGCGCGGAATTGGAGAAGGATCTGAGCCCTAGATTTGGAGGGGTCGGATCGCATAAAGGAGTCCCAGGTGGAAGGGGAGGTGAGGAAGTGGACGAAGGTGGAGTAGCTGGAGTCGCCAAGCCAGGTGCGCCAGACGTTGCACGACTCGAGCTTGCAGGCCAGCTCGTAGCCGCGGCCGTCGTCTCCGAGTAGAGCCATTTTTTAGGGGCAGGATTGCAGGGATGACTGTGAATGGTAAGTCGTCTCAACCAGGGTCTGTATTTCTCTGTCTTTCTGAAAAAAAAAAAAAAAAAAAAAAAAAAAAGTAATTATGTGTAATTTGCTATAATTTCTTTGGTTAAATGTTCAAATTTTCAATTTTTTTTTTCAAACAATTTATGGTAAGCTCAGTATCATTTGGTTTAGTAGTATATTCTCTTTTTTTTAAGTAGAAGATTATGAGTTCGATTCACGCAATTGTAATTTACTTGATAAAAAATAAAATAAAATAAACAATATATGGCAAAGTTGGATTGGACGTCTAAATTCAAGTAATTATTTATATTAAATAGAACGTCTGTCAGTGTAACTTACATGAAAAATGGATGTCGAGTGGAGGTTGAGCTCAAAATGTGACCGAAGTTTTTTTTTTTTCTTAAAGTAGTGACCGAAGCTAGTGGTAGCTGGATTTGTTAAGTTATTTGGACCAAACGTTGAACAAATTAAGTTGTTTAGAACATCTTCAGTGGTAATGTCAAAATCCCACGTAGAGCCAACAACTATAAAATGACATCTGAAAACTCATTCCAACCCATATGTCTATTCCACCGTGGATGACATTTTGGTTTCCTGCTATTATTTTTGACAGCCCATTCTCTGCTGTCTTTTCATTTTTTATTAATTATTTCTCTTCCCACTTTCTTCTTCCTTTGTTGCTTCTAGGTAAAGATAAACATAGAAAAATAGTTAAATATTACAAATATGTGACAGTTGGGTTGGAGGAGAAATTGAAGTAAAATGTCAAATTCCACATCAGATCACCTCAGATGTCAAAATTCAAATTTGACAAAAAATTATAACCATTCCATTGGAGATGCTCTTATAGGCTACCTTGTAGTATGAATGTCTTTTTTCATGATCAATTTTATTTAATTTTTGTCATAACCGTCCATTTGATTGATTCAATTAGATGGTTAAAAGATCACTGATTCGATTAGTAATTTCTTAAAGAAATTAGAGAACTATTTCAAGCCAAAGTACGTAGTTGGATTATCAAATTACCAAGTAAAAGTATGTTGAATTATAAGAGGGGCTCAACGAGTGAGTATGATTGTTCACTTTGTTGGCGTGAGTCACGCACCCTTGTGGTGCTAGGCATGTAAATATTATATTAGTAAATTAGTTTCCTAATAAGTTATTATGTATCATGTATATTTACCCTATTCTGAGGGATGATTGAATTATCAAGAAATTCCCGATCACTTTTATATTCTCTGACTTGGTATCAAAGCCGAGATCCGTGAGGACTCGGTTGTTCTATTAAGGGGGATGTATTGTATTTGGATTCATACAGACTTATTTTAATCAACTGATTTTTAAAAAGTCTACAGATTTTTTGAAAAGTCTACAAACTTTTTGAAAAGTCTACAGACTTTTTGAAAAGTTCATAGATTTTCACTGATTTCTTAAAACCATTGATTTTTAATCACAGACTTTCACTGATCTATGAAATCTACAGATTTCATATGAATGACTTATGTAGATTTCTCAATACTTACAGAGTTACAGGAAAGAAAATAAATAAATAAAGATGCAATGACAAACACGTAATGACACCGATTATAAGTTTAGTGCTCATCTATCTAATTTCGATACATACAGTTATAATATTTGATTGAAATACATAAACATAGATAACAAAAAAGATTATATTAACTTAACAACACGCATACTTGTATGTAAATTAAAGACACATGTTCTAAAGTGGGACATTAGATATTCACAAGTTTAATTCATGTACGCAAATATAATAATATAATCATGTGGTTCTAAAATCAAGAGTTAGTAGATAATATTTAGGTTATCGAGGGTTCCAAGTATTACAATTGAAAGACAACAAAATGTTAACATTCAAAAAACATTAAAAAGAATAGGTAGAATAGAACGTTGATAACACAAAATATTATTAAAAAAATGATGTATCGTAGGATCAACCTATTCACATGTAAAGAGAATGTTGGTGAGCCGTGGCTTGGTTGGTTAAGGTGTTTAACTGACAAATTTGAGGTTATAGGTTCAAATCTAATTGACATATGTAGGGTGTGTGAGTTATTAATAAAAAGTTTATAAAAAAAAAAACATGTAAAGAGAAAGTATGTCGTAGACTTTTCCAAATCTTTGCTCTAGTGGATGGAAAAATATTGGAGTTTGGTGTGTGTAATTTACACTACAAAGTCCACAATTATCCATGAGTTATTAATTCCATAAGTATAAATGATATTTTGAATACATCTGAACTTCTATTCATTTTAAAAAGTGTTAATTGAATACCCCTAAATTTTGGTGGAATTCATAATGATTTTTTAAAATCTAGTTGAATACACCCAGACTTTGATTAATTTTTAAAAATCTGTATTGAATACACCTAGACTTTCAAATTCCATAGACTTCTTTAAAACTTCCACTAATTTCATATACAATAGACCCCTAGTTTGTTTCCACTGCGGGGAGAATCAGTCTACTTTTGTTTCGTTGTTCCGTTGTTGGTCCCTTTGTTTCTGGCTGCTGTTCTTTTGTTGTTTTTTGCTGCTGGAAGATTGAAGTTCGTTCTGTTGTTTTGTTGCCGAAAAATTGAAGTTTGTGGGTTCTTGTTTTGCTGTTGTCCTTGTGTTTTTACGAGTTCCATTGGTTGCTGGAAAAGAAAAAAAAAAGGGGGAAAATGTTCTTCATTGCTGCCTTGTTTCGTCCTCGGAAAAAGAAAAAAAAAATTGACATATCTTTGGCCAATCTAAACCGCCGACTTCTCTTGTCGGTACAACTCAGATCGTCGTTCTGCTACAACCGTTGGTAGAGTAGATCCTTCAGTTCCGGCGTCGTTCCTTCCACATCTCCGACGTTAACGTCGCCCAGTTTAGATCGGCCCTGCGCCGTCGCGCGAAGCTTCGTTGTTCGTCGACCAGTCCGCCAAATCTCCTACTCGTCCTCAGTTCTAGACCAGATCGATAGTAGACGATCCCCTTCAGTCTAGTTCTCTGATCGGTATAATTTCAGCCAAAGTTCAAAAAAAAAAAAAGGGTGAAGGAAGAAAAAAGGGTTACGTTGTTTTTTGGTTTTCAGTATTTTGTTGTTTGTTTGATTGGGAGGTTGAAGAAGAGCAAGATGGTGAATTTGAGCCTTAGCGACTCTCGGTCTGGAAGAGCTACCTCAATAATTGCATCTCAAGCTCGTGAACTAGTGATCGTTGACAAGGTAACTGATGGCCTTCCTAAGAGCAAGTCCACCCAAGAGGAAAAGCCTGACCCAGGCCTTCCTCCACGTCAAAGGAAGACTCAGCAAGAAAAAACAAGTCCCACCTATAAAAAAAATCATGACCAAGCTTTCATTGGGTTAAGACCTGGGTCAGACCCATGATCTAAGCAAAGAAAAATGAAGCCCCAGGCCTTCTCTCTCCAGCTCAGCCCAAATGTTGGTCCCTGCATGACGCAAGGCTAACGACGACCACGTGAAGCAACGCATGCATGTCGCATGACGCGTCCCAGAAGGCGGGTATTGGCGACGAACAAATGAGAGATTTTTGGCGCGCGTGCAGCCTTTATCTTTGTCGCATGCAGCCTTCATTTTTGTCGCCTAGCAAATTGGATGGGATTCAATTCAAACCCAACGGTCCTTTAATCTGGACCGTTGGTTGTAATTATAGGTGGAGATGAATAGCTTGCAATTATACACTTATCCTTTCAAACTAAAAACAATCATAAACTTATGTTACCGTTTGGGTTTCCAATGGTTTGAAACCTTCTTTTTTATAAAAAAAAGTTCCTAACGGTTACTAGACTACCCACTTAAAATAATAATAAAAATCTTTATAAATATCACCATTTAATTTACATCTCACACAACAAAAAATTTCTAGTTCCATAGAAAATATTTTTCATATCTCTATCATCTCACAATTCCTCTTTTTCTTTCACTGCAATGGATAATTTGTGGGAAATGATCCGCAAATCGCAAGAAGAAGATGATGAAGATGACTTGGCGACAAGCGCCGCGGTTATCGCAGCAGTGGCTCATCATGAAGCTCAAAACCAACTTTTGCGCTGCGGTTCTCGTCTCGGTCGTCGTCCAAACCAACCTCAAGAAAAGGAGGACAGAGGCAAAGGTATGCTTCAAGACTATTTTGTTGAACGTCTTATTTTTAGTGACGAGGAATTCCGAGTTCGATATAGGATGAGTCACAAGGTGTTCAACCGCATACGTGATGGCATTTGCAACTATGATCGATATTTTATCCAAAAGTCAGATGCTATGAAGAAAGTCGGTCTACTTCCTGAGCAGAAGATTACGTCTTCTTTGCGGATGCTTACGTATGGTGCTGCGGCAGATTAATGTGCTGAGTATTGTCGGATGACAAAGTCCACCTCTATCGAGTGCCTCCAACGATTTACAAGAGGAATCGTTGCTCTTTACTCAGTAGAGTACCTTCGAGCTCCTACTCTAGCCGATCTTAAAAGACTTCTTGCTAAAGGAGAAAGACGAGGCTTTCCAATGATGATTGGGAGCATCGACTGCACGCACTAGCAATGGTAGAATTGTCCAACTGCTTGGGCTGGTGAATATAGTGGGAGAAAGAAAATCTCTACTATAATTCTTGAAGCGGTCGTATCTTACAACACTTCGATATGGCACGCCTTTTTTGGAATGTCCGGGGAGTGCAACAACCTCAACGTACTAGCAAAGTCGCCGTTGTTTGACGAGCTTACTGCCGGTCGAGCACCAAAGATCTAATTCCAAGTGAACAACAAAGTTCACAAATTGGGTTACTATCTCGCCGATGGAATATATCCTAGGTGGGCGACTTACGTGAAGACCATTCCAAACCCTACACGACCCAAGGAAATTACATTTGCCAAGGCTCAAGAGGGGTACAGGTGTCACACCCCGGTTCTTAAGTTATTTTACTGTTATTCACTTTTGGTATTACTTTAGTCTTTTACCGTGTTGAGTAACCATTTACCATTAAGGACCCTAGAGTTGACTTTTTGTAAGAAAATTATTTTGGAAATATTTCTTTAAGGAAGTCGTAAAGGACGTTAATACGAATTCGTAGACATGGTAGACGTTAAAATCGGAGTTAGCTTGAAAAAGTTATTAGATAAAAGGGTAGATTTTGAGTTGGTAGAAAGGGGGTAAAATTTAGTGGGTTTTATTTTGGTTGGGTATTAAGTTTGGACCGGGTAGGATTTGGTGAAGCCCACACTCTCTCTCTCTCTTCCTTCTCTCTTCTCTCCCGTGAGCTCTCCCCGACCCGTCGGAGACCCAACTTTCGTCTGCTGCCGTCCGGCCACCATAGACCGCCGTACCGGTCCCAAACAGTCGGCCATCAACCCAGCTCCCTCTTTGGACCGGTGAGAGCCGCCATAACGCCGCCAATCGAGAGAAATCCCGCCGGAGACGCCGATCGTCTTCTCGCCGGAGCTCCCTCCTCCGGCCACCATAGCTAGTGATTCCCGGCTCATCTTGTAGCTCTCATCAAGGTTAGTAATCCCTCAAAAGGAATCGGTTCAATTCGATCTTGGTATGGAGTAATGTATAATTGAAGATCTAGGAATTATTTCACTATTTTGGTTCGATTACCCTAGCTAGGCTTATAATTGGATTTTGTGCTAGTTAAGAAAGTTGTTGTGCGGGTTGAGATGATTATTGTTAAAATTTGGGAAGCATTGGAGGTCTCCAGAGTATGGCTGCCGGCGGAGCAGCCCCTTAGGGGTAGTTTTTCATGTTTTTGAGTTTGATTTTATGAGAGGAGTTTAATGAAGTAAAGTTTGGAATTTTTGGAGGAGTTTTGATAAGGTTTGGTATTTTTCAATGGTTAAGGATTCTGGCGGTTATTAGAATGGAATTTCGGCAGGTGGTTTAGCAGGATTTAAACTTTAAAAAGGTTAATTTATGGCTATCGGTAAGTGTGGTGAAATGTGAGTATTATTAGATTAAAAGTGGAGAAGTTGGGCAAGGGAGATGAAATTATAGGCTTCCTTTTATTTCTGAAATTTTTATTAAAGTATTATCCTAGTCTGGAGACTTAATATTATTTATTGTTCAGGACGTGAGGAGGATCGTTTGGAGGAAGCCTCGAATCGTCGGCAGGCATAGCCGAGCACTGTGAGTGGACCTTTGATTTGAATGTCATTGCATTAAAGTTTTTAATTTCATAGGGCATGTGGAGATTCAATACTTTCTTGGGCATATTGGAGAATTAATATTTTCTTGGATTAATGAGTTCCACTTTTTTTTTTTCGGGAACTCTCTTGCTCATTTTATTTGACATGTGGGACATGTCAAGCGATTTTTATTATTACGTAATATTTCTAAGTACAGTTGGGAACTGTACTAAGCTCTATGGATTTATTATAATTTTTAGGGAAGTGATGATCTTTTTATTTTAATATTTTATTTCACCATAAAAGGGTTGTTATTTATATTGATTAGTGCTACATAGCCATTATTTAGCGGTCCTCACCATAGGTGGGTAGAGCGCTTAGCGTGGGAACCTATTATAGCCTAGGAGGCAACCGATCGGTATATATATATATATATATATATATATATATTTTGTTAGCTAGCCATTATTAGTGGTCCTCACTATAGGTGAGTAGAGCGCTTAGCGTGAGACGCTATTATAGCCTGGGAGGCTCCGACCCTAGCCTGGGAGGCTCATCGTTATGGTGAAACATCTTCCCTATTTTTATGATTTATTGGGAACCAATGGGATTGGTTAATCATTCTTATCCATAAATATTTTTAGAGAATTTCCAAGAGTGGCATGCATAAGTATTTTTCCTAATGAAAATTTTGGGAGAGCATAACTTTGATTTCATTGCTCCATATTTAAGTCAATATTATTGTTATTTATTTTTGTCCACTCACGCTAACGTTTTAAATGCTTCTCCCCTAGGCCTTTCGTTTTTAAATGCTCAATTTGCAGAGTTTGGTTCGGCGAGTGTAGGAGGCGAGTCATATATTCCACCTCATTCAGTTTTCTCTCGTATGTTACTAGATTAACCTACTTGTATATTTTTCTCATTTCCTCCAAGTAGTTGCTCTGATAACCATGAGATGTTTTAATGATTTTATGATTATGTGTGTTAGGAGCTTATGACTCAATTTAGGAGTGGCTTGAAAGACATATAGATGTGTTTGTATGAGAAATTAAATTATGAAATTGTTTTGAAATATTATTTTTGTGAGGTGGTGGATGTTTATTTGGGGGAGCGGGTGGCTCCAGGAGATGTTGAATAATTCGTTATAGAAGTGTTTTGAGTTTTGGTTATTTTTCAGGTAGAGTTGCCAATTTTCAAGGGAGGTTATGCCAAAATTTTGGTAGAATTTTCCTTGAGTTGGGTCCCGCAGGGTTTATCCCGGATTTCAAGGGGAAATCTGGGGTAGGTCCTGACAACAGGAAAGATGTGGAGAGATGTTTTAGTATTTTACAAGCACGCTTCGATATTGTTAGAGGAGCTGCTCGGGGGTGGGATAAAGAGATCTCCGATACATCATGTTGACTTGTATTATCTTACACAACATGATAGTTGAGGACGAACGCCCTGAAGATAGCGATGAGGATTTAGAGTCTGACGAAGAAGAGGACAACAATATGAGACTCAGGATAGCAGAAGTTTGGGATGGACATACCGGGAAAGACTTTGAGGAAGTTGGTAGAGATGATCATACTTTTGAAGGTTTCATGGAGCGGTACAATGAAATTAGGAATCAGTACGATCACTCAAACCTTCAAGAAGATCTTATCGAGCATTTATGGGAAGTGCAAGGCAACATGGATATCTAGATTGTGGTTTTCTGTTTTGTTTTATGTTATGTTTGTGTTATTTTTAAATAATTATATTTTGTTTTTTCTTGGCTTGGCCTGTCAATTTAAGTCATGAAATAAATATTTTAATTTAAATATGTCATTTTATTTATTTAATTATAATTTTATTAATATATAAAATCATTATTCACATTCAAAATACCTATATAAAATTCAATAAACAGTCACTGTCACGTGGCGACCCAGAAACAAAAATCGTGGGTGGAAACTGTAGCACAAAATCACTGTCACGTGGCGACCCAGGTCTCGCCCATGACCCAGGCCTTCCCAACGAAGACTCAGAGGGTGGACTTGCTCTAAGTGTAATGTATCATTGACTAAGGAAACTCGAGGTAAATTTGGTGTTGCTTTACATGTTGCTAACTTTACTAGTGGAAATACATGGATTATTGATTCCGGTGCGTCAAACAATATGACCTATGATAAATATTTCTTTGTGTCTATGTCTTATCCTCCTATTTCTCATGTCTCTAATACAAATGGTACATCTATTCCGGTCTTAGGTATTGGGTCTATCCAGGTAACACCGTCCATTGTTTTACCCTCATTGTCTCATCATCTAGTATCAGTATCTCAGTTGAGTTCACAAAACAAGTGTTATGTGACCTTTTATCCAATGTATGTTGTTTTTCAGAATCTGTGCACTCGGGTGATAATTGGCAAGGGAGACCTGAGGGGGAGACTGTTTCACTTAGATTGCATGTACGCAGGACAAGTGCAAGTACCAGAACAACCTTTGGCCTTGACATTGAGTTCTGATCGGTTGAGTGAGTTATGGTTGTGCCACAGACGTTTGGGACATCCATCTTTTGGGGTAATGAAAAAGTTCATGCCTTCACTACGTCAGAAAAGGCTACACACGACGGACATTAGCTGTCGTCTGATGGCTTAGAAATTTGTATAAGTGGCTGCTGTCTGTATGCAACTCAGACGACGGACAAAAACCCTCGACTAGTACTAACTCATACGACCTAAGATTCTTAAGAACGTGTCGTCTGATGTAGTTCAGATTGAAGTCCAAGGAGAACTTCTGTCATTTGTGTGGAGATCAGACTACATATATCATGTAATACATCAACAAGTCTTACTACAGAATAATGTAGTTGGAATGTCAAACCTACAACATAAAACCGCCGTTGGAAAAACATATTAACTACAGATTTGATAAAATAACTGTGGTTATATATTGTTTTAGTTGACAGTAAGCTGTAGTTAGAATTGCTAAGTTTAGCCTTCACATAAATAATATGTTGTCTGAGATATATTTAGACTACAAACATTGAAGTATATATGTAGTCTTATAATTTGTAGGATGACATAATTGTCAGCGTATATGTCGTTTGAGATGTATTTCTAACTACACTTTCATGTTGTTGGAAAAGTAACAAGTTTAGCCTTGACGTAGAGCATATGTCGTATGAGATAATTTCACACTACATTCTTTGAAGTATATATGTAGTCTTAATACAAGTAGGAGAACATATATGCCATCGAGTCTGTCGTTTTAGATCTATTTCCAACTACATTTTAATGTCGTTGGAGGTCCAAATTTTAGTCTTACGTAGGAAATATGTCATTTGAGTTTGTATTCAGACTACATTCTTTTAAGTAAATTTGTAATCTAAATATTTGTAGGATACATACCATAATATCTGTCGTTTGAGCTTGTTTCCAACTACATTATGATGTCGTTAGAGTTGAAATGTTTTGTCTTTATCTGGGATGATACGTCGTATGATAGTTCATTGACTAATTTTTACTGTAGTCAGAATACTTATAGGATAACATATACTTACACAGTTTGTCATTAGATATTATTTTAGATGACAATTTTCTGTAGTGTGAGTACTTGAGAAATTCATTATTACCAGTAGTTCTGTCGCTGGACTAATGATTCAACTACATGTTTCTGTTATTGGTATTATGTTGATACCATATTGATGCCCTGCATATGTGGTCCAAACCACCATTCTACATCCCATCTCTCACAAAATTAAACATCAAAATCACACAGAAATTGCACCTAAAATTTACATTTCATTGCAACAATCCATCAGATTAAAGTACAATCCATTAGGTCCATAAACCTGATCCGAGTTAAAATTTACATAATGATCAAGAACTCTGAAATACAGCTTAAAATCTTGATCACAACCATTAGCTAACATAAAAACCTATGACTTAAGCTAGAGTAGCAACTGCATGCATGCATAGTTTTCAACACTTTCCAACAGTAAAGATATATGCTCAAAAGCAGTTCCTAGATTCTACTCAAGTCTACAATTCTACATCAATAAAGTAATGCTTAAGGTATCCCATTAACATACTTTGCCCATTCAGCTCGGACTGCATCAATGTCATCAGTGTTATACTGCCCACCAGTATCTTTCGTTCCCCATTGCAGCAACAAAATGCAGCAAGTTATGCTCATTCCCATCTTTATCTAGCAATATCTTCATATATGATTGAAAAGCAATTGATCAATCTTACCTTGGTAGCATACCCAAGTCCTTGTCCTCAACAATCTCTTTCATGAAACACATGATGTAATATCCACAAGTATTGTGATCCTTTTGCTGAGGAATACCCTGAAAATTATAAATATAGTTACTATAAGCCAAACTATCAATAACAATATTAGACAAAGTACATAAACATGAAGACTTCAACCAAGTGTTACAACTTACATGAAGTTTCACCCATTTAGTCTCTTTTCTGCTTGATTTCTTATTCTTTGGGCCATAAAACATTTTTAGAGAGCTTGGAAGAAAATGAAACATTGATGATTAGTGAAAGTGCAAATTAAATACAGCAAGAAATAATCGATATTGGAAAACAAAAACCATACGACTTATTGGTTCACAACAGTTTTCCATTCATCGTCATATGCTACCCTTTTGAAGGGATCCATTAAGTATACCAAGTCATCACTCGGAATCACCACCGTCAACATCCAATTTTTACTATATAAAAGAGAACATATATATACAAAATTTTTTAGATACCATGTCTTTAATAGTTATTGAGAAGCTATATTTCATGCAAAACATCGCCATATACCTATTGTTATGTGGAACCAAAAAAATTTGGCCAGCCTTCCCTTGCTTGTACCTATTTGATAGAAATTTTGCCCGGTCAGTGGGATTTCCACACCTAAGTGCACCAGTAAAATCAGGGTCGACAAAGGCAACCATATCAAGCATCTCAAACTTCTGCAACTCTCCATGAAGGTAGCTACAAAAATACAATACAAAGAGGTTCAAAGTAAATTTCACCTAAAAATTACTACAATGATTCAATGAAATTTTCTTTACCTCATGTAATAAACAAGTACATCAGAACTCAGTTCCTGCTTGTGGGCATGTTATAGATATCCTTTCTAGACACAACGACTTTTCTTGAATATCCTAAGAATTCCAATCCAAGTGTTGTGTTTATGGTGCGTTCATTCTTCAACTCAGTGTCGGCCCACTTGCATAAGTCCTCTAATGGCAATGGCAGATTTGGTGGCAAGGTTTCCAGGTCTTCATCGTCATCAAAATAATCCAGTTCTCTCTTCTTAGAGATAGGACGTTGTACTGTACGCCTTGTTCGCTAGGTGAATTACAACAAGATAAAAATGTTATCAAGCTTTCCATATTAACATGTTAGATATATTAAATAAAGTTAACATGGAACTAAAGGAAGCTATCTTACCTTCTGCTGAGTGGGTTGAGGATGTGGCCCTTTACGCACTGGTATATGTGTAAGGGATGCAGTTGTTGGTACTTGAGTTGGTTTTGGAATAACAACCAAGTGTCTTGGCCAAGCCACTAAACTCCCTTTGGCGTCGGCAACTGTGACGATATCATCCCTCACTGGAATTGGTATGAGTGCATTATCATTATAGCTTCCTGTAACTGTGACATGCAAATTGCCCTTTCCCAATGGAACACCATGGACTAGCTGCTTGGATGTGTCAACACCGACGTCAACGACTTTTCCATATGCAACAATATTCTGAACACTGCCTATGGCAAGCCCGCATTCAGTCTCATCATGTTTAGCCTAAGTGAAAGAAAATCTCATCAGCATTGCATAACTAAATTAGTTTTCTCATTAGCATTGAAAATCTCATCATGTTTAGCCTAAGCTTTCTTATATTGTAAATTAGAAATGTACTTACCATTTGCTCATTCAATGAAGTTCTCGGCACATGGAAATCTTTAACATCATCCTCAGTTGTGCTGGTTAGTTTCTGATTCGGTTCAACAATCAAGTAGTCCTCTTGAAAAATGGGGTTGTTATCCTCATAGCTCAGTCTCAGCTTCTTTTTGACTCCATTGAGCTCTACCTCCCCAACATTATTGTTTGCAACATTATCGTGTGGACGGGGACAGCTCCCTTGGCCTGAGCCATTTTCATGAAGTGGTGTAGCAGCTTTTGGTGACTCCACTAGCAGCTCCTTCCCGTTCAACTTTGCTTCCAACTGTGCAAGTTCAGCTTTCCATAATGCTCTTTCCTCAGCAAACTGCTTGGCCTTCTCCTCTTCCCATTTAGCTTTTTGCTCAGCCAATAATGCCTCAAGAGTCTCCTTCAGAACCCCTTCATCAACACAGTTCATAGTGTGTTTTGGGAGGTGAAAGTATGTCGATGGTTTTGTGAAACCACCAACACCACGTACCCTGCCAGGATGCTCGGGCTTCTTCAACGCCTTGGTGAGTACATCGTCTGAACCTGATACCTTTAGTTTTCCACTTTCCTGCTCTTCCTTTAACTTTTTCTAATACAAAAGAAAGTATATAAACTCAATTTACCATGTAATTTAAGAGTTATATTAATACCAATTCAAAATATAAAATAAATAAATAAACAATACATTGGCAGATAAGGACTTATTACAATTTCGTTGGCTGCCTCCTCCACCTCACGTGATTTGAAATTGCCATTCTTATCTTGTCGAGCCTTCACCCACAAAACTGCACGATCTAGTTGGTCGGCAGAGATTGTCTTCAACTATACAAAATTAAAATAATATCAGAATATATAAAAAATAAGTTTTACTTCAAAAACTGATAGTGGCATAACCGAGAAATTAGGGAATTGAAAGCAATTCCAAAAACTAACCAGTTCTGCTTCTAAGTTAGCGTATCCCTTACGTGACATACGATGAGGGTTTTTATTTTCCTTTCTCTTCTCTATCTGGGCCTGACGCAACTCCTATGGAACCAAGCACAAACAAGTGTGGGATTGTAAGACATTGCATATATTTACTTATTTAGTAAAAAGAAAACTGTTATCAAATATGGACACCGTTCTCATACCTGAAATGTATCAGTGATCCTAGTTGTAACAAAGATGTCCCATACAGGTTTCTTAATAAATCGATAATCATCTGGGGGGTTTTCTAGCTTTTCAGGCTCACCCAAGAAAGGGATGATGTACTTGGCAGTCAATTTGGACTTGAAATCCCTCCATTTACTGGCAGCAGATGCAATCACAAGCCTCCTACACTCTTTAGGGATCACAAACGCCTCCTATGTTACACCAAATAGACTTAGTTTACAATGAGACAAGAGTAAATGAAAGCCATAAGAATAACTCATAACTTGGAAGATTAGTTTAAATACCTCTACTGTTTCCCAGATTTTTTGCTTTTCATCATCCAATTTTTTTGTTCTCCAATCCTTAAAACTAATTGGGATTTTAGTGCGTGCTAAGACTCCGGTGTAAGACCGCATTTCACCTGCCACTTTTCCAAAAGGTTGCCCTTTGGCATTAAACTCTACAGTGAGCTTTATTCCTCTGGTGAGTCGGTGACTTACACGCTGCATTGTCACCATGCCTCGGCTTAGCAGCTTCAAACCACCGGTCACATTTTCAACTTGCGCTTCCATATTTTGAACTTCCTCTTCTTCATCATCAGCTGACCACATTGTGAGTGCTCCAGACTTCTTTGATTCAGCCTTCTTCCTCGAGGATGTGACCGTCTTCTTTGATGATGAGACATCCTTCCTACTTGGTCTTCCTTTCTTCTCCGAGGATGTGGCCTTCTTCTTAGGAGATGTGGCTGCCTTGTTTTTTGGGAGCACCTTCTTTTTTGGGGATGTCACTGCTTTCTTCTTTGGGGACACCTCCTTTCTCTTATGAGAAATTGCTTCAAGTCTAGTTGTCAGCCTAGGATTCCCAGATTTCATTCTTTTCATTTGCAGAGCTCTCATCCTTAAAGCTAGAGCTCTAGCCTCAGCTGCTCTCTCACGGGCAGATTGCATGATTTGAAACACAGAAGCAACAAGTGTTAGATAGATAAAAATTAAATAAATTGACATATTCATCATGAAGTCCAATGAACTGACATAACAATAATTGCACCCACACTAATGTAATCAAGGAAACACTTGATTGAAATATATATTATGAAACAAACAAGCTACAAGTTCAACAAAAGAAAAGGCAGCCTATACTATGCAAAAATATCAGAATCCTAATCCAATTAATTGTCAATCCATATCCCTTCATTGCCATCTCGAATATGAATGCTAGGTTGATGGCCAACAAGATCATCAAAAGTATCAACTGATGGCATTGTGGGAATAAATGGTTGGTGCTCCACTTCTATCTGATCAGACTCCTCATCTGCAAGAGTCCCTTCATAATCTCGGTCTGGACACCTCACTACTACTGACCAATCAGTATCTAAAGGGTCTTCAATATAAAAAACTTGTTTAACATGCGTAGCTAAGACAAAAGGATCATTTGAATGCCCTAATCTATTCAGTTTAACCAAAGTAAACCCAAGTTCATCTACTTTAATGTCCTTACTACTCTCTACCCAATCACACTTGAACAGTGGTACCCTAAATTTGTAGTAGTCAACCTCCCATATTTCACGTATTACACCATAGAAGTCCATATCCCTAGTTTTAGGGTTATTATCCTTTGCAGATGCAACTTGCATTGCATCAGCAACCGCAACCAAATGAACCCCACTATTTTGAACTGTTCTTTTGTTGTCCTGGTCTTTGGTGCTGAAATCGACTCCAATGACATGATATCCACTATAAGTAGGTACCAAGTCTCTTGGCCCTCTAGCCATCCATCTCAATGCTTCTGAAACTTGATTGTGCGGAAACATCATTTCATTTGCAACCTGCAAGTAGAAATATATACTAGTTACAAAACAACTTCAAAATCATTAATGAAGTAAAGTGTGTTTTCTCACAACTTACCCCCTCTTTTAACCAATTTGCAAATGTAGCATTCTGTTTTTCCCTCAACCACTTCTTCTTTTTCTTCATGTCTGGATAAATTAACTTCAAGAATTCCATATGCTCACTATAGAGGCAAAAGATAACAAATCAGCAAGATATCAAAATCCATAACATATATCATGTATTAATATCTCATATACTTATTTAAACACAACAAGTAAACAAATACGTACATGAAGTATGGAGTGGCATCTTCGGTGTTCTGCAATACACAAAGGTGAGCAAGTTGTAACTGTTTGTATGGCACGGCAACCATTACTGAACCTGATAATCGTTTACACCCGTTACACAATCCAGACAAGCTTTTAGTTGGAATTCCCGCAATGGTAGCACCCTCATCAAGAAAACGGTCAGAGCAAAACTCGATAGCTTCTTCAACAATGTAATTTTCAGCAATGCACCCCTCTGGAAAATTGTGATTTCTTACATACCCTCTGAACACTTTCATGTATCTCTCAAAGGGGTACATCCACCGCAGGAATACCGAACCACACAACTCAACTTCTCTAACAAGATGGACGGTCAAGTGAATCATTATGTCAAAGAATGAAGGTGGGAAGAACTTTTCAAGCAAGCACACTGTGTCAACAAGGTCTGCTTGCATCTGTTTCAATTTTGAAACATCAATCACTTTGCTGCAAATTGCCTTGAAGAAGAGGCAGAACCGGGTAATGGCATACCGAACAGGCTTTGCTAGAACTGATCGTAACGCAATGGGGAGAAGAATCTGCATTATTGTGTGGCAGTCATGTGATTTAAGACCAACTAGTCTTAAATCTTCCATAGAGACCAGATTTCTTACATTAGAAGAGAAGCGCGATGAAACCTTCATACCGAAAAAGGAACGACAAACTATTTTCTTCTCCTCTAGCAACAAGTTCCAACTGCCTAAAAGCAACTTGGACCTATTTGGACCAGGTGTAGCCTGCAAATCAGTTCGGATGCCCATTTTTCCGGGTATCTCGTTATCTTCAGGCAAGAACATGGCTATCATCGTCAGCATGTCAGAATAACAATGGTCTGACATTCCATGCTTTGCCTTCAAATTGAACGATTCTATGATGGCGTTCAACTTTGTCATCTTTGTATTACCCGGCCACAAAGGCTTATCTCCATCCTTAACAAATTTTAAGAACTCATTCGAGTCTCTTGAAATCTCCTCATCCTCCCTTTCCTCAATACCATTGTTTTTATCCCCCCACTTTCCTAAATCTGGATCAAAATCTACTGTCTCAGATTCAGCTACTCTATTATTATTCATAGTAGAAGGTTCCCCATGTCATTTCCACTGCTTATATTCAGCAAATATACCATTGAAGTATATGTGATCCTTAACAACTCTGATCGAAAATTCATCGTTGTTACAACACTTCATACAAGGACAACAAATGGAGGATTTGTCACTTGCATTCGCTAAAGCAAACTTAAGAAAATTGTCCACTCCTATCTGAAACTTCAAAGATCTCCTATCGGCATGCATCTATGATTTATCCATCTTATATATACACAAAACATACATTCAGATAACCAGATGCATACAAGGCAAAAAAATTAACAGCATAGTCATATGCATACAACTAAAATCAGATATAAGATGATGGACTCAAGCAATACGTCACATGTCAATATTAATTTTATTATTAGAGAACAATATCCAAAACTCAAGAAGGCAAACATCTACATACTTATGATCACATAAAACCCAGCTTAAATGAACTTTATTGCCAATATACATATGAAGACATTGAATCTGTACCTTACCTCTGCTAAAGTCCTTACAGCTTATCCTTGCTTTAGCACTAGCCTCTGCTTGTCCTTGCTCTTTACAAAACACCATGCAATAACAACAACAAAAATATTTCAGTTTAAACACCTGTTTGAACCAATATTTGGCACGACCTACGTGGCAGATCAAATGGACGGATCCATTAGTGACCGCGGCCATTAATGAGTAAATATCATGACTCATCCTGTTGAGCCGCAGTGCACAATGCAGCTTATAAAATAACGGCGGTTATTAACAAAGATGATGACCGCGGCTATTGGTGTTTTGAGCTGCGGCCGTTGAGCTGCAGAAACCTTAGGTTGAGCCGCGGTCACCATATGCTGAGCTGCAAACACCTTTTGTTGAGCCGCGGACACCTTATGTTGAGCCGCATACATCTTATGTTGGGCCGCGGACGCCTTATGCTGAGTCGCGGATGCCTTATGTTGAGCCGCAGTCACCCTATGTTGAGCCGCAGTCAGCTTATGTTGAGCCGTGGACGCCTTATGTTGAGCCGCGGTCACCCTATGTTAAGTCGCGGTCACCTTATGTTGAGCTGCGGTCACCCTATGTTGAGTCGCGGTCACCTTATGTTGAGTCGCGGTCACCCTATGTTAAGCCGCAGACGCCTTATGTTGAGCCGCGATCATCATATTTAGCTGCGGCTATTCGTGAGTTACAGTAACCAAGAAAGGAGAATAAATGTTATGTTATGTCAAACCCATAAGAGGTCGACTGATTGATATTTCAGAGCTAAATTACGGTTAAAGATGACGCCTTCAAAGGAGACGTCACCACAGTTACCAAACTTGTGGCAATCAGATTGAATGAGCTTTATTACAATTTAATCCATGATTTACCTGTAATCCATCCCTGTGTTTAAAGCTAGGATTACGTTTTCTTTATTTTACTTCACTATAAAAAGGACCTTATGATTCTTTGTTAGAGGTCCTCGACCAAACGCTCTACGCGATTACACATTTTTATCTCAATACAATTCAGCTTCTCAGCATTACATATATCAATTCCGTGTTTACTTTATCGTTTTTGTTTACTGGTACTTATCTATCTTTGTCGCGATTTACATTATCGTTCTTTACATACTTGCACTTTACATTCTTGCATTCACATCACTTGCACCATCACAACATTCACCTAGTCACACTACACTAAGATCGGCTTACTAGCCGATCCGTGTTAAAGTCCTTGCATCCAAGGCAGAGAGAACCCTGCGGCCGAGATCGATCCTTCCTCGGTCCACAGTCGACTGATCAGAAGTCAGGGCAGCGCATCTACATACATATCAGAACAAAACCTCGCTTGGCCCTCGGCCGCGAGTTGGCACGCCATCGCACACGTCACCAAGCCAGAAGGACACGTGTAGCCCAAAGAAGCCCCCGGCCCATTGACACGCGGCCGGGACGATTTTGAGCCAACAACACCCAAATAGCAAACAATTGTATTTAATATAAACAAATCATCCTCTTTAATTATAGTCAATCCAACCATGGCTTGGACCATAGAACACGTTATGATCTGCTTTCTCATGTAGATTTGGAATATATGCAACTCACCGTGTAGATAATAGTTAAGCTATATGTCGAGCTAACTTAATTAATCTGATATCACTATGCCATTTCTTTCATCAGGCGACACAACTGTTGTGTCGCCTGATAAAAATCGTAAGTGTCGCCTTCTAGCATGTTGTTGATGAGGTTCTCCGACGACACAAATGTTGTGTCGCTTATAAGAACCTCAGGTGACAGAAGACTTTTTTCATTTTGTGTCGCCTGAATTGAGATAAGACGACACGGTATATATGTCGCCTAATAGTTTAAACAACGACATGCTAGAAGGCGACGTATCTTTTTTTGCCGTGAGGCGACACATCTCTTTGTGTCGTCTTATAACTGCGAGTGAGAGGGAAATACACCTTACAACAACATATGTGTTGGTTAATTTGTTTAAAGACGACATTTAAACATCATCTGAAAATGCTACAGACAACATATACTTGGTGAATTAGAATTTAAACTTTTTCACGCTACATTTATGTGTCGCTGGATGAACTCACACGACACACTATTGATGTTGTTTCTAGTCTAGACGTAGTACGACGACACATATGCATTGGGTGAATGATCTTCAGGCAACGTATATTTTTTCTTTTTTCATTTGGTCTCTTTAAGACAATAGGTATATGTCGTCTGATATGCTTTAAGCTTTCACTACGTGATATCTTTTAGGCTTTCGACATTTTCAGACGACATTTGCATTTGATGTGTCCAAAACTACTAAGGACACCCATAATATCATTTCACCATAATAAGATTCAATCCAAAACCATAATAATAAATCAACATAAGTCCCATTCATCAATTCCAGCCTTTGATCACAGACTAACCAATTCCATTTATTGGTCTTAAACACAAGACCATACCACATGACCACCAAATGTCAATAACTTAAGTACCACCTAAATTTCCACTACTACACAGACTTTCAAATAACCTGGGGATAAACTAAACTGATGCATTCAAAGCCCTTAATATGTAGGCCTGCTCCCAATTAAGAACACAGCTGCACCAACAAAGATCTCAGCAGCTAGGATCGATTCCTCCTTCCTTCTCTCTTTGTCCAATTCTTTTCTTGATAGACTGTGTATAAGAATACATCAAAGTTTTAGTAGCAATGATCAAATCAATAATAACCCATTAGCAAATTTTGAATTTACCTTCAATTAATATAATCTTACACCAACAACCAAATATTCAAATATTGTCATAATTCTCATAACTTCCAAGTTGTCTAAACTCACCTTAGTATCAAACGAAATCCAGAAAACTAACTCCATCGACGAAGAATATTGGAAGCTAGAATCGCTAGCTCCTGTCTTCTTTCATCTCGAATCACCATATTCTACTGTCACAAGAACTATTAACTACCAATGCAACACAATTAATTCACAACACAAAGGTTCCAAATGTCCAAAGCTCACCTTGAATCAATGTGTCGTTAACCAAAAACAAACAGAGGTCCTTCACCGGAAAACCCAAATCGACGCTATCTGCCTATCTCAGCTCAGCAGCCATGAAGTCAATTTCAACCATGGTCCACATCTCTGGAGTTGACTCAGGTCGTCGGGAGAAGGAGAGAACGCCGGCGGTGACGAATTTCGTCAAGGGCAGGGAACAACCAAAAATCCCAAAAACCCAAATTCGTTAAACTCCAAGCTAAACTGAAATTTGAATACCCTAGAACGGTGAGGACGACAAGCGGAAGAAACCCATACCAGGAGAAGTCGCCAGAAAACACCGAAATCGACGGAGGAGCAGAAGCTTCTCGCCTCCGTTTCTCTTCCCATGGCCGCCGATCGGAAAAACTAAGGCCAGAGGGACCTTGGCGAAGTCAAGACGGCTTGATTGCTGGCCGGATGGCGAGGACGGCGTCGTTTTCTCTGGGTTTCAGGAAGAGTCGAGAGAAGGAGAGAAAAAGAAAGAGAGACGATCCTGACAAAATTGACCAAGTCCCTAAGCTTACCGAGAGAGGGAGTGGGTTTGTTTCGGTGGTGGGGAAGAGAAAGAAAATGGTTTTGGGTGATGTTCTTGGGTAGAGAAAGATGGGGGAGAGAAGGAGTGAGAGGTCAGACGAAGAGCAAGTTAAAGAAAACGAGAGAGAGAATGGTTGAATAAAAAGAAGAGCTGAAAATTTAAAAGGAGAGCTGAAACTTAAAATTTTGGCAAAATTTCGTTTACCTCCAAAGTCAGATATTATATTATTTTAGTATCAGCCAACATATAAATGTTGTCTTATTAACAAAAAAATTTGTGTGCAAAATCAAATGGTTAATTTGGAGGGAATTCTAAGTTAAAAGGTTAGGGTTTACCTCAAAGTCAGAAATTACTAAATTTTAGTATCAGCCAACACATAAATGTTGTCTTATTAACATAATTAAGTAAAATTTTCACACAAATTGTCAATTCATAAAAATTCAATATCAGACAACACATAAATGTTGTCGGATTAACATAATTAAGTAAATACGCATTTTGGAAGCCTAAACGGACTCGGATGGCCTAAAAAGCTCATACATCGTGGCAAAACGACGAGTTTGGTTCATTGGGCTGTTTCACTTCCAGAAAGGTATCATAATGGTCAATCAGACACCGAACGCCAAATCTGGAGCAAACCGGGTTTAGATTTGTTTCGATCGATCTGTTCTTCAATCTCTAGCGCCATCTGTTCTACATCAAGTTGTCAATTTAATAAAATTCAATATCAGCCAACACATAAATGTTGTCTTATTAACATAATTAAATAAAATTTTCACACAAATTGTCAATTCATAAAAATTCAATATCAGACAACACATAAATGTTGTCGGATTAACATAATTAAGTAAAATTTTCACACAAGTTGTCAATTCAATAAAATTCAATATCAGCCAACCCATAAATGTTGTCTTATTAACATAATCAAGTAAAATTTTCACACAAGTTGTCAATTCAATAAAATTCAATATCAGACAACATCAAATGTTATAAAAAAATATGTTGGGGGGAAACCAAACTCAAAATCAAATGTTATAAA
Source organism: Fragaria nilgerrensis (assembly GCA_010134655.1). Classification (NCBI taxonomy): domain Eukaryota; kingdom Viridiplantae; phylum Streptophyta; class Magnoliopsida; order Rosales; family Rosaceae; genus Fragaria; species Fragaria nilgerrensis. The sequence goes on from CM020977.1 coordinate 13,993,472, forward strand.
AAAAATATGTGATTTTTTTACCATAACCATATTTCACTATACGTAACACATATCCTGCGGACGGATTTGCAAAATTCTATTTACAAGATATAATTGCTTCACAAATGCACACACTTGCAAAAATGCCACTAAACAAGTTATACCATATTAGTAGGCATGTTGTGGTTCCAATGTCTAAAATTCAAAATATTAAATTTCGACCGTCAGATGTGATCAGCAAATTTATATACGGATATGGTAAAAAATTCACCTAATTTTGATAAAGTTTGGGTCTCGATCGATGTGGTCAACATTAACTCAACATTATCTAATTAAGCGAATACGCTCTTACCTCTTCCTTCTTGACTAGTTTTGGTGGATTCTTTCAGGCACACACTCTCACATCTATGTGATGTAGCAGCTCCTGTAAAATTTTCAGAAATTTTACCTTCCGGGGATAGGGCTACCCATAGGAGATAATAAGCGTAAAAATGGTTGACCACCTCGATCGGGACACAAACGTTATCGAAAATATGTGATTTTTTTACCACAACCATATTTCACTATACGTAACGCATCCTGCGGAGGGATTTGTAAAATTCTATTTACAAGATATAGTTGCTTCATAAATGCACACACTTGCAAAAATGTCACTAAACAAGTTATACCACATTAGTAGGCATATTGTGGTTCCAATGTCTAAAATTTAAAATATTAAATTTCGACCGTCAGATGTGATCAGCAAATTTAAATACAAATATGGTAAAAAATTCACCTAATTTTGATAAAGTTTGGGTCTCGATCGATGTAGTCAACATTAACTCAACATCATCTAATTAAGCGAATTCGCTCTTACATCTTCCTTCTTGACTAGTTTTGGTGGATTCTTTCAGGCACACACTCTCACATATATGTGATGTAGCAGCTCCTGTAAAATTTTCAGAAAGTTTACCTTCCGGGGATAGGGCTACCCATAGGAGATAATAAGCGTAAAAATGGTTGACCACCTCGATCGGGACACAAACGTTATCGAAAATATGTGATTTTTTTACCATAACCATACTTCACTATACGTAACGCATCCTGCGGACAGATTTGCAAAATTCTATTTACAAGATATAGTTGCTTCACAATAGGTCAACTTTATTTACAATTAAATTTATGTAAGCTTTCCTATGGGGAGCTATATAGTGGCTTGATAAACTTGTCCAAAATTTCACATAGATTAGTTTCGACAATATTGAATGAGAGTTTTAGTGTTGACGAATCGAGTAAAATCTTCATACAAGTTTTTAACTCAACAAAATTCAATATCAAGCGACACATAAATGTCGTCTTATCAACAAAATGAAGTAAAATTTTCACACAAGTTGTCAATTCAACAAAATTCAATATCAGGAGACACATAAATATCGTCTTATGAACAAAATGGAGTAAAATTTCACACAAGTTGTCAATTCAACAAAATTCAATGTCAAGCGACACATAAATGTCGTCCTATCAACATAATGAAGTAAAATCTTCTCACAATTTGTCAATACAATAAAATTTAATATCAGAGTTTGAGAAGAGAGGAAGATACATAGTTTGGTGAAAAAAAAAAACAAGAGCAAGTCCAGGATCAAAAGCTTATATACCCAACTGAAAGTTCAGTAGAAACTACAAGGTTCTCAGAAGAGACATTGACAAACCATATAGATAGTTAGTGAACTATTTAACAAACCAGGTTCATCAAGAGCCGCATTCAATTGAAGAATTTTGGTCTGGCAATTCAATAAATGCTTACAGAACCTGCCATTCAGATACAACATGAAATCTAGCCTAATATAGAGGGATAACAATAATTACATGAATTCAAGCCTAGTTGAAGATAAAACCATATAGGGTTTCAGAACAGGTTTTGGATAAGAACATCAAGAACTAGCATGAAGGCACTAATATGTCTGCAAATGCATTGTCCTGCAAACTGGATAATCATAACTACAATCCAAGCGAAGACGACACAAATTATTGGTTCCAAACTGCAATCTTGACTATCATACCATATCATAAAATATTTGCTGGAACTTCGTACCATGGACCCTCACATATGAAAAGCTTAGGAGCAAATTGACCATTGAATTCTCTTGTCAGTATGATAACAAAATAGACCCTCACATATGAAATTTAATATGATATTCAAGATTGCAAATTGAATTCGTTTTCTTCTAAAGATCTTTTAAAGTATTCATAGAAAATTAACGAAGCATCAATTCATTTCATACACATGATTTTGGTCTACAATACATACAAGAGTAACCATGAATCAGTAAACATAAGATTCTACCTAACTTAAATTAGACCTAAAACCAGTTATATCCTTTTTGAGAAAATGAAACAAGCTCTCAATCCGCTCATCAAATAGAGTCAACTCCCAATATGTATACTTGAACCCAATACCTCAAAACATAATCAAACACTGTAAAACTTGCATAAAAAAACCATTTAGATAAATCAAGAAGTAGTAATATCACTACCTAATCACCAGCAAACTCCTCCAATTGCGATAGAACACTCGGTTTCTTTCCTCCAATTTCTGCAGCCAAACAAAGTGAGTCAAGAATCCAGAAACTGAAGTGCAAGCAGACTCATTAACAGGAACAATCCAAAATCGAAAACCAAATTACAAAGAGGAAAAATTCGTAAACCAAACAACCTAAAATCGAAAACCCTATTACCCCCAATTCGTAAACCCTAGACCCATAAACAACCCACATCGTGTGATAAAGTGAGAGAGAAAGCTAACCCAAATTGAAAGCTTACCAAATTATCACTTAGAGTTGCAACGAAATCGAAATTGAGAAAGCTAACGCAACTCGAAATCGAGACTCATCTTTCGGAGTTTAGGATAAGCGAAATACAGAGAGGGGGAGGGTGAGACTCGATTTAGCAGAGAGAGAAGTGGGTTTAGGCTGAGACTTGGTTTACCTACTCTGAGTCTCAACATTCTATTTTCAGTTGTAAACGGGATTGGTTTCACTACTCTTGTTGTTTTGGTATTCAGTTTTTTGCAAAGTGTTAAACGCGCTGCTATTTCCCTCTTAGATTTTGGCGCCGTGTTAAACACGCGGCATATTTCCCTCTATATACATTAGGTCAATTTGAGAATTCAGACTACATATAAATGTAGTCTAAGCTCGAAAAATTTAACAAGACTTTCTATGGTTTTCGACTTAAATTTTCCTATTATCAGACGACAATTAAATATCGTCTGAGTTTTTAAACTTATAAAAAAATTTGGAACACAATCAAATTCATGAGTTTTCACCCATACCAGACTACATAAGTTCATTTTTCTGTCGTTTGAGTTCATCGAAACATATCAGACGATATGCCTGAAAAATTCTATGGTCTGAAACCTGTCGTGTGAAGTCTTTTCTGACGTAGTGCTTCGTTGTTTTTCAGAGTGAGTGAGTCTGGTTTGCATTGTGAAACTTGTGTTTTGGCTAAGAGTCATAGGTCTAGCTATCCTTCGAGTTTTCATTCTAGTAGTTTTCCGTTTGAGTTCATTCATTCTGATGTGTGGGGTCCTTCCAAAAATTCTACCCTTTCTAGAATACGATGCTTTGATGACTTTACTCGATTATCTTGGGTAATTTTGCTTAAGTCGAGAGCATCTGTTTTCTCTACCTTTACAGCATTTCATAATCTTGTTCGTACTCAATATGATGCTCATATTAAGGTCTTTCGTTCCGATAATGGGGGAGAGTTTGTCAATCATTCTTTTCATGAGTATTTCCAACACCATGGCATAATCCATCAAACTTCATGTCCACAAACACCTGAGCATAATGGGGTGTCTGAACGCAAAAATCGTCACCTTCTAGATATGGCTCGGTCTCTTTTGCTAAGTGCTAATATGCCGAAGTACCTTTGGGGAGAAGCTGTTTTATGTGCTTCTCATCTTATTAACCGCCTTCCCTCTGCCCCTCTTCAAGGTCATGTCCCACTTCAAGTCTTGTCTAACTATGTTTCTATCCCTTCAGCTAATACTTTTCCTATTGGTATCTTTGGTTGTGTTGCTTATGTTCATCTCTATAAAATCAAAGGTCAAAATTGGATGCTAGAGCACTTAAGTGTATATTTTTTGGGTATGGCTCTCATCAGAAAGGCTACAAATGTTATCATCCTCAATCCCAAAGGTTTTATGTCACCATGGATGTTACTTTCAATAAAGATGTATGTTATTTCTTGCCTCCTGTGACTCCTCGTCAGGGGGAGAGGTTTAGTTACTATGAAGATTTGTTTGTTGGACAGAATGAGAGTGTGACACCAGAAGTCACATGGGTGGAGTGTGTAGCAACAAAGCTTGAAAAGAATGACAAAATTTCACCAAATGGTCAGCCTAACTCTACAGATCAATCATTTGAGGTAGAAACAGAAAACAGTGGAATCAATGACACACCAGATCAATCTGACTGTCCGGTTAGAGAAGAATCTTTGGGCAGTGTTTTACCCAACGGTCAATTAGATCCAGAACAATCTGACCGATCAGCGAGGGAAGTGATTTCAGATCCTGAATCTGATGATGTGTTGCAGTCTTCTGGCGGTATTTTAAACAGCTCTTCTGTCTCTCCCTCTTCTTCATCGGTCTCACCTACTGAATCATCACCCGAGGTATGTCCTAATCCTTGTTTTTCTAATAGTTCTTCTGTGTCAAATAATGTTCCAACCAAAATCTTGCCTAGTTGTTCAACCTGTGGTCAGCCTCTAAAACATTATGAACCTACTCTAAGTGCGAAGGCTAAATATCCAGTTGTTAATTATGTGTCTACTCATAGGTTGTCTAAATCATATGTAGCCTTTGTGATATCTATTGTGTCTCTTCCTACTAAAGTGCAGGATGCTATGAGGATGAGAAGTGGATGCAGGCAATGAAAGTTGAGATGGATGCTCTTGAGAAGAATCATACGTGGGAGTTAGTGTCATTGCCACCGAGGAAGAAGATAGTTGGTTGTCGGTGGGTGTATACTGTGAAACATAATTCTGATGGTTCCGTGGACATGTACAAGGCAAGGTTAGTAGGAAAAGGCTATACTCAAAAGTATGGGGTCGATTATGATGAGGTACTTCTTTCGTTAGCAGCTAACCTTGATTGACAACTGCAGCAATTTGATGTTAAAAATGCGTTCTTGCATGGTGATTTGCATGAAGAAGATTATATGGATTTACCTCCTGGGTACGGTACTTCTACCGGAGAACAGATGTGTGTAAGTTGAAGAAGTCTATATGGTCTGAAGCAATCTCCCAGAGCTTGGTTTGGACGGTTTAGCAACTTTATGAAAAGAATTGGATACCGTCAAAGCAACTCATATCATACTTTGTTTCTTAAACATCGGTGTTGATAAGGTGACAGCCTTAATTATTTATGTAGATGATATGGTTGTGATAGGTGATGATAGTGAGGAGATACAGAGGTTACAAGCTATAAGTTCAGTTGTCTTCTGAATTTGAGATGAAGGATTTGGGTAGTTTAAAGTACTTCTTGGGAATTGAAGTTGCTCGTGGAAAAAATTGCATTGTTTTAGTCAACGAAAGTATGTTCTAGACTTGTTAGCAGAAAAGGTATGCTTGACTGTAAACCTGTTGATACTCCTATTGAGCAGAACCATTGGTTAGCAGAGTGTTTAGATCAGGTTCCTACGAATAAAACAAGGTATCAAAGGTTAGTAGGTCAGTTGATTTATTTGTCTCACACTAGACCAGACTTAGCCTATGCGTGTTGTCAGTCAATTCATGCATAATCCCAGTGAGACTCATATGGATGTTGTGTTTTCGCATATTGAAGTATTTGAAGTCTGCTCCAGGGAAAGGATTGATCTTCTCCCAAACATACTCACTTGGATGTTTCTGGGGGATGCAGATTGGGCAGGTAACATCACATATCGTCGGTCCACTTCTGGTTATTTTACATTTGTGGTGGTAACTTGGTAACTTGAAAGAGTAAGAAACAAAATGTGGTGGCTCGTTCTAGTGCTGAAGCAGAGTATAGAGGAATGACTAGAGGACTTTGTGAGATGTTGTGGTTGAGACATTTGCTGAGAGATTAGGGTTTAAACAAAGGAAGGCTATGCTCTATATTGTGATAATAAAGCTACAATTGAAATTGCAACAAATCTTGTTCAACATGATCGTACTAAGCATGTGGAGGTAGATCGACACTTCATTAAGGAGAAATTAGATGGACAAGTCATTTATTTCCCTTTTATCCCTACAGAGGAGCAGTTAGCTGATATTCTTACAAAGGCTCTCTCAGCTAACACCTTTCGTGACTCACTTGACCAGTATGCCCAACTTGAGGGGGAGTGTTGGCGTGAGTCACGCACCCTTGTGGTGCTAGAAATTAAAATTTATATTAGTAAATTAGTTTCCTAATAGGTTATTATGTATCATTATATACCATATTCTTAGGGATGATTGAATTATCAAGAAATCCCAATCACTTTTATTCTCTCTGACTCACTCAATGAACAAAGAGTGAACTATGAATTCTTATGTAAGAATTCGAATATAGACTGTGAATGTTGTCTCTACTGCACATAATTTATGTTGCTACTCCTTGGGCATTCCTATCGCGGAAATTCCTTTCTCTTATTTAGATGTGTCTATGTCTCGAGGGAAGACCCATGCATCTTATTTTCAGCCGATTGTTGATAAAAACAAGTCCGTCTCTCCAAGTTCAGGTTCCCTCTCTCCATGGCAGGTCGGCTCTAATTATTAAAATCTGTTTCAATAGCATGCTGGTTTATAGCTTCCAAAGTATATGAGTGACCTATCTTTTTTTTTTTCAGGATATTGGAGGGTTGGTTGTAGAAACTTTTGTGAGGTGGTTTGGTTTGGGTTTAAAACAACTTGTTGGTCTAAAACCGTTCACTCCTTCATAAGAAGAGTTGGGAAGTTTTTTCTTCTCCTTCGGTAGTTGTTCTTTTATTCGAGCTCGCTTCTGGCGAAATGAAATTTTCATCGATCTAATGCTTGCTCTTCCATTTGGCCTGGTATAAAACGTTTTTGGGCTCAAGTTCAAGATAACACAAGATGGATCATTGGATTTGGCCGCTCTGTTTCTTTTTAGCATGATAACTTCATGGGTAACCTCTCATGATTATATTCATCATGAGCACTTTGACCTCCTAGGGGACTTCTTTGACCCACCTAGACCCGCTTAGGGCTGCTTAGACCCGCCTAGGGCTGCTTTAGACCGTCAAGGGCTGCTTTGACCCGCCAATGTGTTGTTTTGACCCGCATTGACCTGCCAAAGGACCGCCTTGAATGTCGTAGACCCGTGTAGGGACCACCTAGACCACGTAGGGACCACCTAGACCCACTTAGGGACCGCCTAGACGGAAAAAAAATCATGTGCTATAACAAGGGATTTAACTGAAATTCAGCGAAACTCGTATACACTAATCCGATTGAGATTTTCGAGTTCCGTCAGTTGGAGAAGTACTTATTTGTCTTAATTTCATACTAGAAAAAGTTTGGTTAAAACATAAGAACATTCAATTTTGACCAAAAAATCGTTGTGCTATAACAAGAGATTTTAACTAAATGAAGAGAAACTCGTATACACATGTGTATCCACGTGGATTTGGCACAGAGGCCTTCGCGATCAAATTTGACATAGTGAACTGCTGCGGTCTTTTATTTTTATTATTTCTCTCTCCTCCACTCTGTTCCTTCTCGTCTTTGTCACGCACTCTTTCTTCCTTACCAGAAGAGCAAAGCAAGAATGCATCTTCAGATCGATCAGTCCATTGCAAGTTTGAAACTTTAGTCGTTGGAGGTGGAAAACACTAGTCCTTGATTTGGGATCAATATCAACAAATCAAACACCAAACCTACCAAGAAACATCTCAAAACCCAAATCAACTTATACCAAAATTCAGACCACGAGATTCAATTGTCATTCAAATTAGGGACAAAAAGCTCACAATCATCTGAGACGATTGAAATCGGATAACGAAGAACTACCAGCCATGGGTAAACAACAATGATGATGATCGCAGACACCGACTCGATTTGTGCCTCTTCAAATTTCTGGTTTATTTGATGAACCTTTGAACAATCCTAAGTTGTATCTGATGATTAATACCCAACTCTATCTTCCTATATTTCCCAAATTCGAGTTTTTTTGTCTGAAGAGGAAGAAGAAAAGAAGGGTTGGATAGAAACTTTTGGGTCGGAAGAAAGAGAGGATAGAAAACTAGGAAAAATGTTGTATAAAATATTGGGTAAAATATTTGAAAATTTTAAAAAATTTTTCAAATTCACTTCATAAGAAGAGTTGAGTTTTCTTCTCCTTTGGTAGAATTGTTTTTTATTCGAGATCTCTTCTGGCGAAATGAAAATTTTCATCGATCTAATGCTTGCTCTTCCATTTGGCCTGGTATAAAACGTTTTTGGGCTCAAGTTCAAGATAACACAAGATGGATCATTGGATTTGGCCGCTCTGTTTCTTTTTAGCATGATAACTTCATGGGTAACCTCTCATGATTATATTCATCATGAGCACTTTGACCTCCTAGGGGACTTCTTTGACCCACCTAGACCCGCTTAGGGCTGCTTAGACCCGCCTAGGGCTGCTTAGACCGTCAAGGGGCTGCTTTGACCCGCCAAGGTGTGTTTTGACCCGCATTGACCTGCCAAAGGACCGCCTTGAATGTCGTAGACCGCGTAGGGACCACCTAGACCCACGTAGGGACCACCTAGACCCACTTAGGGACCGCCTAGACGGAAAAATCATGTGCTATACAAGGGATTTTAACTGAAATTCAGCGAAACTCGTATACACTAATCGATTGAGATTTTCGAGTTCCGTCAGTTGGAGAAGTACTTATTTGTCTTAATTTCATACTAGAAAAAGTTTGGTTAAAACATAAGAACATTCAATTTTGACCAAAAAATCGTGTGCTATAACAAGAGATTTTAACTAAAATGAAGAGAAACTCGTATACACATGTGTATCCACGTGGATTTGGCACAGAGGCCTTCGCGATCAAATTTGACATAGTGAACTGCTGCGGTCTTTATTTTTTATTATTTCTCTCTCCTCCACTCTGTTTCCTTCTCGTCTTTGTCACGCACTCTTTCTTCCTACCCAGAAGAGCAAAGCAAGAATGCATCTTCAGATCGATCATTCTCCATTGCAAGTTTGAAACTTGAGTCGTTGGAGGTGGAAAAACACTAGTTCCTTGATTTGGAGATCAATACAAAATCAAACACCCAAACCTACAAAGAAACATCTCAAATTACCCAAATCAACTTATACCAAAATTCAGACCACGAGATTCAATTGTCATTCAAAATTAGGGACAAAAAGCTCACAATCATCTGAGACGATTGAAATCGGATAACGAAGAACTTACCCAGCCATGGGTAAACAACAATGATGATGATCGCAGACCACCGACTCGATTTGTGCCTCTTCAAATTTCTGGGTTTAGTTGATCTGAATCTTTGAACAATCATAAGTTGTATCTGTATGATTAATACCCAACTCGTATCTTCCTAATTTCCCAAATTCGAGTTTTTTTGTCTGAAGAGGAAGAAGAAAACGAAGGGTTTTTTTTCAATGAAAGATAAGAACAGAACTATAATGGAAGATCGAGGGAAGAAGAGATGGGAAAGAGATAGAACAGTAGGAGGAGAGGGGGAAAAAAAGTAGTGTTCTGTATAAAATATTGGGTAAAATATTTAGAAAATAAATAATAATAATAAAATATTATTCAAATTTGACACTATCATTAGACTGTTAAGAGTTGAGTTTTGTCCAAAAATGATCATGCCACCTCATTGGTCAAAAATGAATTTAACACAAGTTTTTTGACTATATGGCTAGAGATGCTCTAACTTCTTGCCGTTCATGACTTCTGCAGCGAGCTCAAGTGCATTGTCTTTGAATATGTCGTATCGTCCGTCCGTACTCGCATGAGTCACGTTCATAAAAGTAGAATGAGATGGCGACTGGTTTGCATTGCCGCAGGCTTGCAGATGTTTGCTCGAGCATTTGACCATTGTTATATATGTTCGATCATGATCAGTCTCAACCTAGGTTCATTGGTTATGGCAACATCATGCATGCCTTATATCGAAGTAGCTAATAAGATCAATAGTTTTGTAGACATAGTCAAGCTATTGCTTAGTTTTCTTTGGTCCCTAGCCAGTGAATGTGGTGAATAACTAACGACGTTTTGAAACTCTTATCTGATGAGAATCATTGAAGAGAGCGGTAAATTAGAAAGAAAGCTTATAGCTTGGTAGCACCAGAATACGCTATTCCAATTGATCATGTGTAGATTCTAGCTAGATTCTAACCACGCTCATTATTGCCTAACTTCGATATTCTTAAATCGAAACGACCCAAACTTTACACACCATACTCGGCAGCCGTAAATACAACATTTCCTATAAATTGACTTAAATCCTACGGCCGGATTTTACATTATTCAACCGCCAAAAATACCAAACTTCGGAAATTCACAAACTTATCCAAATCTCATCCAAAAATTCCAAAATTCATATCAATATACTCCTCTAATTATTACACATTTAAAACCATACAAAACTCCAAAACGGCGGCGGCCGGAGACCGATTCCGGCAACCTCCAAATCCTATAAAATTTTAACAGAATAATCTTCTCATCATGCTCTACAACTTTCCTAACTAGCACAATCACCAATTCCAAGCCTAACTAGGTCAATCGAACGCAAACACCTAAAGAGCCCTAGAATTTCAACTTTGAATTTCTCCTTACCGAGCTCAAGAGGGAGTGAGCCCTTTCGAGGGGTTGCTGCACGGGAGGAGGGGTACAAAACGAGTCAAGGATCGCCAGCTGTGGTGGCCGGAGGAGGGACTTCCGGCGAAGGAACCACCACGGCAGTCGCCGCTTTCGGGGGAAGAACTCTTTCACGCGGCGTTACCACCGGCGGGGCTCCGAACGGGACCGGTGCGGCTGCCTGGCTTGGCCGGACGACGGCGAACGGGCAGAGGAAATTTCCGGGTCGGGCTGCTCGGAGAGAGAGCTCGGGAGGTAGAGAGAGAGAAGAGAGAGAAATGGTTTGGGCCTTTGTGTCCAAACCGGTCCAACCCAATATCAACAAAAACCCATCTCCAAAATTTACACCCAAAAATAATACCCTAATAAAAATTATCTTTTACTAGCTAAAATTTACCATTTTTACCGTCGTCAAATTTTCTCCTACGAATAAATCATCCGAAATAAACGTCCCTCAAAACCCTCTAAGGACCAATAAACTATATCTCAATGTCGGAGACGGTAAAAATTCTTATTATACTCAAGCTGGTAAATAAGGTAAAAATTTAAGGGTCGGTATGTGACAACAGTTCTTTTCATCAATCAACCGTCTGAATAACTACTTGGTTTTACAAAAACACATTACATATATAAGTTTAGGAATTAATACAACTTTGTGAACCAACTCTACATAGGAATGATAATTATCAAAAATCTCGTGAAATAAGATGTGTTCAGAATTGTGAAATACGGCTATGGTTCAAAAATCACGTAAATCGGGTAACGTCTCGGTGCCGATAGTAGCGGTCAACCCTATTTACCGTTATTATTCCCTATGGGGAGCCCTATCGTCAGAAGGTAAATGTCTTAAAATTTTTATATAGGCGGTTGCGTCTCATCTACGTGAAAGCTTTTCATGTGGAAAGTTTGACCAAACTACGTAATAAAAGAAATATGAGCGTTTTCGTGAATTTATAGACTTTAGCCGACGAGCTATTAAAAAGTCGTCGGCTAAGGTCAAAAATTGTTTGGCGGTAAACCAATTTGGAGGAAAATTTTCAAATGACTTTAGCCGACGAAAATATATAAAAAATATATAAAAGTCGTCGGCTAAAATCGAAAAAAATTTGGCGGCAAACCAAATTTGGGGGAAATTTTTCAAAATTTTCAAACTTAAACCGACGAAAATATATGATTTCGTCGGCTATTGTCAAAAAATTTTGGCGGTCAACCAATATTTTCAAAATTTTCAAAAGAGTTTAGCCGACGAATTATTTTTTCGTCGGCTAAAGTCCACGTTAGCCGACGAAATTTTCCTTCATCGGCTAATTTAAATTTTCGTCGGATATGGTCAACTGTAGCCGACGAAAAATTTTCATCGGCTATACTATACTTTAGCCAACGAAATTTTTTTTTTGTCGGCCAAAGTTTTTACTCGTCGGCTATTATCGAAAAAAGTCGTCGACTTTTATTTCGTCAGCTAAAAGAAAAACAATAAAATGTTCTATAACTTGCTTGGTAGATTTTAAACAAATACACAACTTTGTGAACCAACTCTACATAGAAGCAAAATTAACAAAAATCTTGTGAAATAAGATGTGTTCAGAATGGTGAAATATGGCTATAGTTCAAAAATCACGTAAATCGGGTAACGTCTCTGATGTAGAACAATCGAAACCCGGTATGTTGCAGATTTGACGTTCGGTGTCCGATTGACTATTGTGATACCTTTCCGGAAGCGTAACGGCCCTACGAGTCAAACTTATCACTTTGCCATGACATATGGGCCTTTTTAGCCATCCGAGTCCGTTTAGGGCTTCAAAATGCAGTTTTCTTATTTCCGATTAGAGTTGACTGTTTCAATCGAGCCCTTAACGTTGTCGAATCCAGTTGAATTTTTTACCATAGACATCTTTCATCATAATGATCATATCTGACAGTCGAATTTTGGTTTGTGAATTTTATTCATCGGAATCACAACGTGTCTACTAATGTTATATAACTTGTTTAGTAGGTTATACAACTTTGTGAACCAACTCTACATAGGAAGAAAAATTATCAAAAATCTTGTGAAATAAGATGTGTTCAGAATGGTGAAATACGACTATGGTTCAAAAATAACATAAACCGGGTAACGTCTCGGTGCCGATAGTAGCGGTCAACCCTATTTACTCTTATTATTCCCTATGGGGAGCCCTATCGTCGGAAGATAAATGTCTCAAAATTTTTATATGGGCCATTACGTGAGAGTTTTTTTTGTGGAAGGTTTGACCAAACTATGTAATATAGAGGGAGATATGAGCGTTTTCGTGTGATAAGTGACGATGGATTAGGGTTGACCGTTTCGATCGAGCCCTTAACGTTGTCGGATCCAGTTGAATTTTTTACCATAGACATCTTTCGTCATAATGATCATATCTGACGGTCGAATTTTGGTTTGTGAATTTTATTCATCGGAATCACAACGTGTCTACTAATGTTGTATAACTTGTTTAGTAGGTTATACAACTTTGTGAACCAACTCTACATAGGAATGATAATTATCAAAAATCTCGTGAAATAAGATGTGTTCAGAATGGTGAAATACGGCTATGGTTCAAAAATCACGTAAATCGGGTAACGTCTCGGTGCCGATAGTAGCGGTCAACCCTATTTACCGTTATTATTCCCTATGGGGAGCCCTATCGTCAGAAGGTAAATGTCTTAAAATTTTTATATAGGCGGTTGCGTCTCATCTACGTGACAGTTTTTCATGTGGAAAGTTTGACCAAACTACGTAATATAAAGGAAGATATGAGCGTTTTCGTGAATCTATAGACTTTAGCCGACGAACTATTAAAAAAGTCGTCGGCTAAGGTCAAAATTGTTTGGTGGTAAACCAAATTTGGAGGAAAATTTTCAAATGACTTTAGCCGACGAAAATATATGAAAATTCGTCGGCTAAAATCGAAAAAAAATTTGGCGGCAAACCAAATTTGGGGGAAATTTTTCAAAATTTTCAAACTTAAACCGACGAAAATATATGATTTCGTCGGCTATTGTCAAAAAATTTTGGCGGTCAACCAATATTTTCAAAATTTTCAAAGGAGTTTAGCCGACGACTTTTCATATATTTTCGTCGGGTAAAGTTCTTTATATAGGAGTTTTACCGAAGGTAGATGGTAAGAAGTCAGAAAATCAAAAAAAGTTACTGTTTCACCTGCCGGATTTTCTTCTCGGCCTAGCTCCACCGGAGACCGCCACACTTGTCCCAAAAGCTTCGCCGCCGTCTCTACTTCATTGCTGGACATGTGGTGCATCGAGTGGCACCGCCGTGAGGGATAAATCGAGCTCTAAAACTCCGTCGGTTCGGATTCGGTGTCGATCAAATTTCTCCTTCCTCAGGTCACCATTTGGTGAGTTCTATATATGGATAAGTTGAGTTTTATTAGTACTACATTCCTCTAGAATTTGGTAGCTCGATTCGGTGTGTGTGAGGAATCGAAGATTTGAAGTTTTTAGGGTTTAAAATTGGGGATTTTTATATTTTGATTCAATTGACCTGTTTAGGCTTAGAATTGGGCTTTGACTTCTTTTAGAAAGTTGTTCGAAATGTTGAGAGGAAGATTCTGTCAAATTTTGGTGGTGATTGGAGGTGACCGAAAGTTTCTGCAGTTTTTTTTTTCAAAAACCAGCAACTTTAGCCGACGATATTTAAATACTTTTGCCGAAGATATTCGTTAGCTATAGTATTTTTTATTTTTTTTATAAGGTTTAGTCAACGAATTATGACATGTTTCGTCGGCTTTAGAAGTATTTAGCCGACGAATATCTTAATTGTTTCGTCGGCTATAGTTATTTTTTAATTTTTTATTACATACTTTAGCCGACGAATATCGTCGTCGGCTAAAATCTCAGACTATGGTCGACGAAACATTTAAGATATTCGTCGGCTATTGTCCCAGATAATAGCCGACAACGTCTTCTAGTGTCGTCGGCTAAAGTCATCGCCGACGACCCTTTTCCGACGAAACCACAGCCGACGAATTAAGCTAACAGGCCGACGAAACTTTTTCGTCGGCTAAAGTGCTTGTCCGGATAGTGTTTGACCACTAACACAGTTAAAGTTTGAGGCATATTCGTCATTTCAATAAATGTATCATTTTTTACATTTACTTTAACAAAATAATTTATTTTTTGAGGTTATCAAATACAAATAGAACAATTTACTTTAACAAAAATATTCAAAAAAAAAACTCCAAAATTAATTATTTGTTTTTTCAACAATAGTGATAAAAGTTAGTAGAACTCTTGTATGTATATATATTTTTAGAGTTACATGTTAAGCAAAATAAAAATTAAAATATATAATTAAAATAAATTATATTGAGAAAATATCGAATATCGATAGAAATTTTATCAAATTTTATATAAAAATAGTATATTTAACTAAAAATATATTAAATATAAAATATCAGAAAGATATGAAAATTAATATAGATGCTTGTAAAAAACAGAAAGTTTGAGGAAATATCGAGGATATCGTGGATATTTTAGTCCGTGATCATAACCCATTGATTTGGGTGAAGAAATGGTATTCTCGAGTTTGAACAATAGCAATGAAAAATATTTAATTTTAATAACCATTTTAATGTATAATTTTTAATTTCAATTACAAAGATATCATGAATTGACATAAACGCCCTTGAATATTATCAAAATTTAACGATGTTAGTGGTCAGAGTATTAAAATGCTAACAGAATGAAACTTAGATATGAAAATAGGTTTAATAGTTAGGGTATGAAAATGCTAACAGAATGAAACTTAAGGTATGAAAATGCAAGTTTTTAATAGTTAGGTATGAAAATGCAAGTTTTTAATAGTTAGGTATGAAAATGAAAATAACATCATAGTTCAGATACGTGTTTTGTAATTAATCCTAAGTTTAGTTCTTATAGCTGCGAAGCTTGTCGCTTCATATTACATCACACCAGCCATCATCACTCGATCTATCTTAAACCCTTTCAGACGTTATACACAGGCGCGCACACACTTTTCTCATGCTTTTTTCAGAAGAAATCGAAGTAAAATGTTATGTTTGATTCCAGTTATACAAGGTATGAGCTTAAAAACCCAAGGACTCCTTTTGAGAAAGATGTTGTAGGCAGGGTTTTGTTTTTCTTTCAATTATTCAGTTATGTAGCTTTTTGTTTTTGGGAGCTAAATAGGAGAAATTTTTCAACGTTACGGGAAAACCACGTGGTAGTATGACGTAGTCTACATTTTAATCAAATATTGACACATGGATTTTATTAAGGAAAAATTACATCAGTTATTTTGTCAAAGACAATTTTGGGTTTGTTGTTGTTTTTTAAACCCTAAACTATAAACTCTAAACCCTAGACCCTAACCCCCAAACGCTAAACCCTAAACCCTAAACTCTAGTCTAAACTCAACAACAATCCATGAAGGTTATTTCACAAAAAATAGAAAAACCTTAGTTTATATTTTAGTTGTAATAAATACATATGTCAATATTTGATTGGAATGAAAGACCACGTCATATTGTCACATGATCCTGCTGTAGCATTCAAAATTTCTCGCTAAATAAAGAACCTTCATAATTGCCTAGCTTTTAATTTTAAAACATCATTAATTTTCAGCTCGTACTCGAAAATAAAACATCATGAATCTACCGTCATCTATCTATCCCACAATATATGTGAAAACACACGACAGCATAATAAAACGATATGAAAGCCCATATTCAAACCCTCCAAGAGTGAACTGGCTAGCTTAGAAAAGAACTTTCTTGATCACATCGTTTTCTTTCCGAGTTGGTGTCCCACTTTTGAGTTTGGAGCACCAAAACCAGTCACAAACTAGCAAGTGAAAGATGAAGTCACATTCCTATATAAATTTGTTTCACTTACTCTATGCTTGACTTAATCAAATGCATAGGATGAGGAGGAAGATCGGGGACCCGAAAATCTCATATATCTTCTAACGAATATCATCAACTGAACTACTTTGAAGTCGACGTCAAGAGAATTCAGTTAAACGCACTTCTCTAACTGAAGTGACATCCTTGGTGAGGTTGGTGGGTTCTGGGTTATGCAAATTAATATAAAAGCTTCCCAGAAAGTCACCATTAACGGGTTTAGTTCACCCACTGAACCCATAATGCTTCTGCACTAGCTTTACCATTTCTGGGTTTTATATTTGCTTACGATGGTGACACAACTTCTTCTGGATACGGATTAACTAATTTGGTTGCACTGCTATGTCTGCTGCCTCGGCTAGGACAAAGAAATGGGGTGCTGCCCTTGTTGAATTTATGGGATTCTACCTGAATTTGCTTTCATTAGAAAGTAAACGATCGATCAATTTCTTGTTGGGTGAGTTATAACTAACAAGATATTGATTTGCATTGGAAGGAAATAGTACAAAAACCGTCAATAGAACATTGCCATTGCATGCATACAGAGGGCACTTCTGTAGTGGATGGTCTTCACCTCAAATATTTGGGCACTTCCAAATGTGTCTTTACCACAAATATGAATACGGGATCAACTCTAATCATAATCGATGCAATTCAAAGCTGTAACCATAATGGTAATGTCCATAGATGTTTGATTTGGATTCTACAAATTTGCAAATTGACAATGATATATCCTCAAAGTTTTGTTTGTGTAGTATAACCACACGGTATAGTAAGCACGTTGTATCAAAGTCAAATTTTATCATTTTATTGTGTAAATATTTATTATGTTAGTGTAGGTTTTCGTACGTTAAGCGTTTAATATATTATTTATAGATCAATTTTTAGATGATATAAATTGACGCCAACTACAAGTATACCAATCTAAAACCAACTTCGTTTCGAGTTTATATTATATCCAGAGTTTTTAATTATTAATTACTCCAGGTTATAAACTTAAAAGTCTAGACATCAATCTTTTTGTAAAACCTCTTTGTATACAAGAAACAAAGAGTTGCCTTTCGGAAGCTTATCATACGCATGCTGGCATGCATGTAATCAGAGCTTAGGATTTAGACTGAAATCAATTCATTTGCAAGAAGAAGAATAAGAAAGGTAATAATTCAGTTGTTTTTGGAAAAGTTTCTAAATTACATGCACATCATTTAATCCCTGATCTAATTTTGCCGTTAGGCTGAACCACTTTCAGAATGGTCATGGAGAACCCAGCTACTTTTAGTTTCAGAAACCAAACCACTACATGATCTAATTCTCACTTTTCACATGTAAATTAAATACTAATTGCTTCAATTCTCTAAGCAGCCATCTTGTCGAAGCCTTTCTGTTGTCGGATTATGGACACTATCAATATAGTCGTGCAATGAAATGCCTCCTTGTCTAATACATTATCATCAAAACCATCGAACTGATCATGACGTGAATTAAACATGATTAATTGGTCTCTGCTTTGCTTTGCTCATAGAAAAAATGAAATAATTATTCATGTGATGTGCTTGAATGATCTGAACCACTACTACTGATCATCTAAAAAGAGGGCTGGGGACAAATGGGTTTAATTTTGTCCACCACCTAAACCATCCACGGTTACATCATAAGTTTCCTTACTATCATCCTGTCCCCTTGAGGTTAAGTTTTGAAATTAGATACATGAACCTTTTTAGCAAAAGTATAACATTTGTTGATTTTGTTGAAACAAACAACGATGAAATTATTTGTTTTTTAGTTTTTATGTATTTTTTTTAAAATATTAACGACGATATTCTCAAAAAGTATTTGGGTTAGGGATTAATCCGCGTGGAGGGTTCATGTCAGAATGTTTCCTCCCTTCTAGCCATCAATAATAAATTCAGATTTTACTCTAATTAACGTCAACGAGAATCAAACCTAGACATGAGGGTTCCACACCAAGACTCCTACTAACTCGATCACCTGTGGTGGTTTAGTTTTTAAGAAAACATAAACGTAAGATACTAGCATTAGCCTATGTTGTGAGAGCTTGTAATTATGCTACTTTAGCGACAACACATACCCACAAAAAAAACTTTATAAAATTAAGATTATATATCTACAAATCAAAATGGGTTTTGGCTCCACCTAGCTTAACTTTATGTTGTTTGACTTGAGTTGAGTTTGATTTGTATGAGTATGACTTTATGTTGTTAAACTTTAACCAGGCAGAAGATTCGTATATATCCGAACCCAGTTGAATTAGTCTACACAATTTAGATTAATAGTCAAAGCAATATCCGAACCCAGTTGAAAATCATTTCTAGATGTGTTTATGTAAACCTGGTGGGCTTGAACAAAGAACAGAATGTTTTGTAGTATTTGCAGCTGTGAAATGGATTTATTATGTAAACGAGACAAATTACTAGTTACTCTTTTCAACTTATACACAAATAATACTAAATTCCTCCAATTACTTAATAATTGGATTGCATGAGTTTAACACCCCTAAATTAGACCAACTATTGATTTATAGTCCTAAGCTTGGCCTCATTTTTGTTTTATGCTCATACTTCTTGTTCTTTTCTCAATACTTCTCTTCGTACATATATTCGTACTGATATGCAATATGCTCGTTAGCAGCTCTTTGTTATTATACACAAGATTATGCAATGCAACCAGACCCAAACAAATGTAACCAGACCAAAACAAGAAGAAGATTAAGCAATGCGTATATGTTTCGGGATACAGTATTAGCTATTATCCTCTTTACGAAATGAGATATCTTTCTCAATTTGGATGAAATAATATAAAACAAACTGGTAATGTGCGAGAATTTTCCTCTATCAATGTAAAAACTAGAAGCATATGATGGATCCACTACCAGAAGAAAGGGTTTAGCCGACGAAAATAAGAAAACTAGGCCGACGAATTATTTTTTTGTCGGCTAAAGTCCATGTTAGCCGCCGAAATTTTCTTCGTCGGATAATTTAAATTTTCATCGGCTATGGTCAACTTTAGCCGACGAAAAAAAAATTTCGTCTGCTAAAGAAATTTTTTCATCGGCTATACTATACCTTAGCCGACGAAATTTAAATTATCCGTCGGCTATTATCGAATTAGTAGACGAAAAAAAATCTCGTCGGCTATTATCGAAAAAAGTCGTCCGTTATTACTTCGTCAGCTAAAAGAAAAATAATAAAATGTTGTATGATGGTGGGTCGTAGGTTTTAAACAAATACACAACTTTGTGAACCAACTCTACATAGAAGCAAAATTAACAAAAATCTCGTGAAATAAGATGTGTTCAGAATGGTGAAATACGGCTATGATTCAAAAATCACGTAAATCGAGTAACGTCTCTGATGTAGAACAGTCGAAACTCGATATGCAGCAGATTTGGCGTTCGGTGTCCGATTGACTATTGTGATACCTTTCCGGAAGCGTAACGGCCCTACGAGTCAAACTCATCACTTTGCCATGACATATGGGCCTTTTTGGCCATCCGAGTCCGTTTAAGGCTACAAAATGCAGTTTTCTTATTTCTGATTAGAGTTGACCGTTTCGATCGAGCCCTTAACGTTGTCGGATTCAGTTGAATTTTTTACCAAAGACATCTTTCGTCATAATAATCATATTTGACGATCGAATTTTGGTTTATGAATTTTAGTCATCGGAATCACAACGTGTCTACTAATGTTGTATAATTTGTTTAATAGGTTATACAACTTTGTTAACCAACTCTACATAGGAAGAAAAATTATCAAAAATCTTGTGAAATAAGATGTGTTCAGAATGGTGAAATACGGCTGTGGTTCAAAAATCACGTAAACCGGGTAATGTCTCGGTGCCGATAGTAGCGGTCAACCCTATTTACTGTTATTATTCCCTATGGGGAGCCCTATCGTCAAAAGGTAAATGTCTCAAAATTTTTATATGGGCCGTTGCGTCTCATCTACGTGTGATTTTTTCATGTGGAATATTTGACCAAACTACGTAATATAGAAGGAGATATGAGCGTTTTTCGTGAATTTATAGACTTTAGGCGACGAGATATTAAAAAAGTCGTCGGCTAAGGTCAAAATTGTTTGGCGGTAAACCAAATTTGGAGGAAAATTTTCAAATGATTTTAGCCGACGAAAATATATGAAAAGACGTTGGCTAAAGTCAAAAAATTCGGCGGCAAACCAAATTTTCAAAATTTTCAAAGGACTTAATCCGACGACTTTTCATATATTTTCGTCGGGTAAAGTTCTTTATATAGAAGTTTTACCGAAGGTGGATGGTAAGAAGTCAGCCTGCCGGATTTTCTTCTCGGCCTAGCTATGCCGTCAAGCCACTGGAGACCGCCACACTTGTCCCAAAAGCTTCACCGTCGTTTCTACTTCATTGCTGGACATGTGGTGCATCGAGTGGCGCCGCCGTGAGGGATAAATCGAGTTCCAAAACTCCGCCGGTTCGGATTCGGTGTAGATCGAATTTCTCCTTCCTCAGGTCACCATTTGGTGAGTTCTATATATGGATAAGTTGAGTTTGATTAGTACTACATTCCCCTCGAATTTGGTAACTCGATTCGGTGTGTGTGAGGAGAATCGAAGATTTGAAGTTTTTAGGGTTTAAAATTGGGGATTTTTATATTTTGATTCAATTGACCTGTTTAGGCTTAGAATTGGGCTTTGACTTCTTCTAGAAAGTTGTTCGAAATGTTGAGAGGAAGATTCTGTCAAATTTTGGTGGTGATTGGAGGTGGCCAAAAGTTTCTGCATTTTTTTTTTTCAAAAACCAACAACTTTAGCTGACGATATTTAAATACTTTAGCCGAAGATATTCGTCGGCTATAGTTTTTTTTAATTTTTTTTATAAGGTTTAGCCGACGAATTGTGGCATGTTTAGCCGACGAAATAAACTATATTTCGTCGGCTATAGTTATTTTTTTTAATTTTTTATTACATACTTTAGCCGACGAATATGTAATAGCCGGCTAAAAGTCTCAGATAATAGCCGACGACGTCTTTTAGTGTCATCGGCTAAAGTCATCGCCGACAACCCTTTCCCAACGAAACCATAGCCGACGACCCTTCGTCGGCTAAGATATTAGTCGACGAATTAAGCTAACAGGCCGACGGAACTTTTTCGTCGGCTAAAGTGCTTGTCCTGGTAGTGATCATATCAAAATTAAAATCTTATGACATAGCATAATCAACCCGATCGAATCAAACCGACTTGAAAGCATATATTATCAAGTCTCTCCTCGCATAATAGAGCAACCAATATTAATTTTTGAAATCTACAAATTATGCAATAAATCTTTTGATGTTAATGTGTGCAGATGTGGAAATCATCTATAGAGCATGTGAAGCAAGTTAGATGCGTTAATGAGCCAAGCAAATTAAAAGGCAAGCCCTTCGTGCCTTTGCTCACAAATATTCTTGATGCAAGTTATTCAATGATCAATTGGAAAGTCATTCTTAGGTTTTGGAACATTGCATCCATTTGAAGAGGGGTTATTCTTATGCAATTAATGTTCTTTTATTTTTTTTTGTCTGTTAAGCAGGTTCGTTTTGTCAGGTGTTAAGTGACTCTAATTCGGTCTCTAATTTACGTTTCTTTGCATGAATCATCAACATGAGATTTTAGTGTATCTAGAGTCTCTAATTCTTTGTCTGATTCGCGTATCTTAACCTGAATTATCAACATAAGATTTTAGTGTATCTAGATACTTTGATTACATGTCTGATTCGTGTTTCTTTACATAAATCATCAGCATGAGGCTGTAATTCCACGTATCAAATGTAAAAACAAAATTCCGTTTAAATTTTGACATCCAAGATTTACTAGGGCACGATATTTCTGGTCGACGACATCGGTACTTTTTGAGTTTCACCTACCCGAGCCGCAGAAGAGTGGATAAGAACTTTAAAAAATAGAAAAATTTTTTCTGCCTTTTTTTGTATTTTGACCTGAGAATCTAAACTCCACGTCCATCCATCACGGCAAAAATCACGCGCGCGAAAAGCAACGGGTGAGATTCCCTCCTTGGCAAGACGTACGTAGAAATTGAATTCTAATGTGAATGTTTTTGGTAGCATATAATCCATACAGTTGAGGAAGGTGTATAAATATAGCATGATATAGTTATATACTGCAATCATCTCTGTAATCTTCATGGAGAATTAATTGGCTTGCTACAGCTTCTCCAAGAAATAACTAACCTCCCAAAGATATACCAATTTTCTAAACTTGTCTTCTATATCTTCCTCCCTCGATTTCTTCCTCACCCTTTTCTCCGTTGTTCTTGATCCGCCCCCTCCCCTACAGAAGCCAGCTGCTAATGTAGTGGAGGAATCTTTTTCCTTTTGTTTCTGTTGAAGGCTCTTCTTTCTGGGTTTAGAGGGTCCTGGTCTTAGTGATTGATCTCTGAGACCATTTGGATTCCGTAGATTATTGTTGTTTGGGAAACCCAGGAAGCCTAAACCATGGCAGTGGAAGGTACGTCATCCCCTTCATTTCTCTTGTATTGTCTTCTCAGGTGTTTAGATATTCAGAAATGAAGATAATTAACAGGAAGAACGAAAAGGGTATTTGAAAATGTGTATAACAGGATTGAAACATTGACTAAGTTTCGTAATTGTGTGATTGATATATACCAATTAGTCGAAAATAGCATGAACATTGTTATTGATTTTACAGAGTTGGTGAGCGAAACGAAAGGAAAAGCAGAGATAGGAAACGAAGATGCAGAGACAAAAGCAGAGCTAGGAAACGCAGATGCAGCAGATGAAGAGATAAAATCCCAAGATGACCTGAAGAAGGCAGAGCTGTGCGAGCAGGAGCCTTCACCGAGGGGTGTACTGGAAGCCCTTGGTACGGACTCAGACAGCAGCAGCAGCTGTGCGTCTTCATTTTCTTCTGATAGACCACCACTGAGCCAGCAGGGCACGCTGGGGCGTGAAATCAGCAATGGAGTGCAATGGAATAAAGGGAAGGAGATGTTTGATGCCTTGAAGAAGAAGTCAGCGAGGAGATTCTCGATGATTCCAATGCTGGGAAATAGCTATGAATTCTCTAGTAGAAAGTTGAGGAAGAGATTGGCCAGGATTTGGAGCACCGACGACGATGAGGAGGAGGAGAGGGAGAGAGAAGATTGTGAAGGATATCTGGCGTTGAAACCCTCCTGGAGGAACTTTGATTATGCAGAACTTGCTGCTGCTACCGCCGATTTCAAGCCTGGTGAGAATGGCAGCATCAATTTTACATTTTAGATTAGTACTATTTGGTTGAAAATAAAATGAAAATCGAGTACTTGGTGTCTTTTTCGTGTGAATTTTCTGGCTAAATTTTTGACTGAATGAACCTAACATGAAAGCAATTGGTGAATTGGGGGTTGCTTATGATATTGACTTTACTTTTGTTAGACCCCATTTTGAACTTTTCCATTTTTTGTTCCTTCTGATGTTTTGACAGCTAGAATTGTGTTGGTTAATGTTTTGTGTTGTGATTGTATTGTATTTGGCAGATAACTTGATTGGGAAAGGTGGGCAAGCAGAAGTTTACAAGGGAATCTTAAACAATGGTGAAATTGTAGCAGTAAAGAGGCTAATGAAGAAAGAAAAAGAGGTTGAAAAGGAGGACAGAATTGGTGATTTCTTAGCAGAGCTTGGGGTTATCGCACACATTAGCCACCCGAATGCTGCTAAGTTGCTCGGATTTGGCATCGATGGTGGTTTGCACCTAGTTCTCCAGTTTTCACCACATGGCAGCTTGGCTTCTCTACTATTTGGTGCTCTACTTGTCCTGTTATTTTTCAGCTGATTGTTTCTTGCATCATAACTATTTGACTAATGAAAGAAGTTCTGCATCTCAGCTTCGGAGAAACATATGGAATGGAAGATAAGGTTTAAGGTAGCAGTTGGGGTAGCAGAAGGGTTACAATATCTCCATCATGATTGCCACAGGCGCATCATTCATAGGGACATCAAGGCCTCCAATATATTATTGTCCGAAGATTTAGAGGCTCAGGTATTCTAGTTGTTCTCCAAGTATGGACTTTCAGATATACATATTCCTGGATGTAATTAATATATTTTACTGTCACAAGCAGATATCTGATTTCGGATTAGCAAAGTGGCTCCCTGAAAAATGGACTCATCATGTCGTATTCCCTATTGAAGGCACATTCGGGTTTGTATGCAGATTTAGTTACTTGTTTGTTATATTTATGCATCCATTAGACCTTTTTGGGCTTATGGAAATCCAAACTGTTCCAGATACTTGTCTCCAGAGTACTTTATGCATGGAATCGTCGACGAGAAGACTGATGTATTTGCATATGGAGTTTTATTACTGGAGATCATAACAGGTCGTCGTGCAGTGGATAACAGTCAACAAAGCCTTGTGATATGGGTATGATTATACTCTTCCAAGCCTTAAGATGTTTACTAGTCTCTTCCAATATCAAATGGTGAACACATTAGCCTTAAGCAAAATCCCCAAGTCCCCATCATTCAGGAAGATGGATAATATTTTCGACAATGAAATCTAGTCGACTACCTTTACGCTGCTAGGCTTTGTATTGAGAACTATTGTATGTAGTTATGCTCAATTCTTGAAAGTTGATTAACTATTCTTGTGTTTCCATAGGCAAAACCACTTCTGGATTCAGGCAATATGAAGGAACTAGCAGATCCTCGATTAGAAGGTAACTATGATCCGGTAGAAATGAAAAGAGCCATGTCGGTGGCCTCAATGTGCATTCGACATCAATCGACCAAGCGTCCATACATGACTCGGGTATGAATCTCTTCTCTGGTTTTGGATACTTTTGTTTTTCAAATCCAAGCCTGCAAGTTTGACAGACAATATTTTTTTTTTTTTTGAGTGTAGGTAGTGAAAATACTGGAGGGTGAGGATCCAAATGGAGAACAGTTGAAACAAAAGTCTACACAAGTGAGATCACACGTCTTAGATGCTTGTGATTTGGAAGATTATACATGTTCCAACTATCTCAGCGACCTAAATCGCCACCGGGAACTAGTAATGGATCAGTAGGACATTGTTATGAAACTGGGCATTGTTCTTCTACTGCAGCCTCTTGTTGGTGTACTAGTCTGTGTGAAAGTTTTGGATTGGTATTAGCCTCTCTGCCCCACTATGGGTCAAGTTAAAGTCCAGCGGCTTGCATCTTTCTTCTTCAGGCTCTCAAAGTTTGCAGCAGTTGTTTGCTATATAAACTTAGGGAAATCTAGAAAAGTGGCATTTTCCATGTCACGGTACAGTTTGATAGGCCAGAATATGTTGTAATACAATATGGTATGTCATGTTGTCGATTATGAGCCAGAATATGTACATTTCCAAAATGGCTCAGAGCAAAGCGACCGATCTTGATTGATAATCGGACAACATGACATAATCTAAATATGTAGTGAAACAAAATCACTGTTAGTAGACATGGAGTAACCACATGATGGTTGTATTTTATTTCTCACCATCTCAAAGACTTGTGTTTTATGTGCAATGCTTGTCTTCTATCAATTTTGTTAGTTATGAAATGTCAATATACAGAAGACCACATTAGTGTTCATTGCAACATTATGTGAGGAGTTTAAGTAGAGCAGAGTGTCATGTAGTGTTTTAAGAGTAAGTTGCATCGAGTGGGACAAGACAAAGGTCAGACAACTGATTATTCTTAAACCTCGATATCCTGTCGTGCTCGTATACATCGAGAGCTCAAGTCTCTTGGTATCGACAAGGACATAACAGCAAAAACATAACAATTACGGTGCGAAAAGAATGAAGTACAACAAAAGAGGCCCTGAAAAGCAAATATCACCCGTTTTATCATTGTATAACACCGTCAACTCCGTCAAAAACCTTCTTCAGAAAATGGCAGCGGAGGTGGTGCTGCAGGTAGCTCTTCTCATCCTAACCCTCACCATATTCTACACCATCCACAAACTCTCCAAAAAAGCCCTCACCAAGCTCCGAACCAACAACCGAACCACCCTCCAAGCCACCCGCCACTTCGTTCTCGGATCCCAGCTCCTGACCCGAGCCCGATCCACCCCGCACAAGACCCAGTCCCACTCCCACGCCAAAACCGCCCTAACCGAGGCCGAGATCGCCCTATCTCTCTCCCCCCGAGACCCGGGCCCGCACATCCTCAAGGCCCTGGCTCTTGATCTCCTCGGCCACCGCGCCGCCGCGTTGAGATCGCTGGACGCGGCGTTGTCGCCGCCGTGCGTGAAGTTACTCGCGGAGAGGGAGCGTGGGGAGGCGCTGGTCAAGAGGGCGGAGCTGAAGCTGGCGGTGAATAGACGGCGAAGGGTTGACTCGGCGGTGGAGGACCTGGTTGAGGCGGTTGGGCTGAGTGAGGGTGAGGGTGATACGACGGCGTTTTGTTTGTTGGGTCAGTGTTACGAGTGGAAGGGTATGAGGGAGGAAGCTAGGGAGGCGTTTGAGCGGGCCCTGAGGATGGATTCTGGGTCGGTTTTGGCCCGGCAAGGCTTGGACCGGTTGCGGCTTAATCAGAGTCAAGCCCATGAAATTGGACCTGACTTATAGGAGGGTGACTTGGTGTTGTGAAAGCCCGTATTTCTGAAAATCGGTTTAATAGGAGAATGTAATCAGGCTGCGCATATGTTAGCACGGATTCCGGAATCCGGAAGCATGGTGTTTCTTTTTTTCAGATAATATTGGTTTCCTTGTTAACGGAATGTACAGATTTGGATTTTTCTTAATGGAGATTTGGTAATAATATCACATTGTTTTCTTTCATTTGCAAGATGATTGTTCTCAACTCGCATGAGCCATTTTAGTTATTTTTATATAGGTCCGGATTAAAGGACATTTTATTTTACATAAATTTTTAGTCCGTTTTTTAACCATTATATTTAAGTATTTTTAATGATCTTGATTCATTATAATCATGATCCGGCAAGGCCGAGCACCAAATGAGTATGAGCACATTCTTAGAGTATACAAGAAGTGCTTGGTGGGGGACTACTCTTGACAAGAAAAAAAATCATTGGAAAACTTGAAAGTCTCCTTGACAAGAAAAAAAATCATTGGAAAACTTGAAAGTCTCTGTGTAATCCTAAAGAAGGAGGTTTAGGCTTTCGCAGTTTAGCTGATTTTAACACTACAATGTTGGCAAAGCAGCCATGGAGAGTTATTGAGTTCCCAGATTCTTTGGTGGCTAGAATATTCAAAGTCCAATATTTTCCGACATCTAGTTTTTGGTTAATAACAGCTTCAAAAACTCCCTTTTATTATTGGATAAGTAGTTTTTCTACTAGAGACTTTTTGAGGCAGTCTTCTTATTGGCAGGTTGGTACAGGTACTAATGTGAATGTATGGACAGATTGTTGGATCCCTGGAGTTCTCAATTTTCAACCTCAAGATGACGGTGTGGGTTCAATGGAAGTTGAAATGGTGAAGGAACTCATTGATAGTACGAATAATTGGAATTCCACACTAGTCAGAAGATTATTTCCAAGGGATGTGGCTGAGGCAGTGTTGAGTATCCCTTTGAGTTCTAGAGTTGTTGATGATAGTGTGGTGTGGAGACTAGAGAAACATGGTATGTTTACTGTGAAAACTGCGTATCGTTCTCATTTTCCCAATTCTGTTGGGAGGCAAGTTTTTCAGATATCTGTGGGAATTGGTTGTAAAGAGAAGATGTGGAAAGTGTTTATCCCAAGTTCGGCAAAGATTTTTATTTGGAGGATGTGCCATGACATTATTCCTTTACTAAAACATCTAGCAGACAAAAGAGTGCTACTGGATTCTCTTGTGTGTGTACTCTGCTCTATAGAACTGGAGTCGACTATACATCTATGCAGAGATTGCTCATTCACTAAGCAAGTAATTCAAACAAATGCAGTAATTGCACAGGTTTGTTTTAATCCTCAGTATTCTCAATTAGACCTTTTGGATTGGTTTGCTATGTGTGTACGTAATCTGTCAATTAAAGAATTGGGAAATCTCATGTTCTTGCTACGGAGCATTTGGAAAGAAAGAAATGAGAGAACTTGGAAAGAGAAGAGTTCTACTGCCCTTGAAGTTGTTATACTTTCTTCTTCTCAACTTAATGCTTTCAGGTTTCACAATGAAGTTTCCTCTGTAAGCAGAACTAGGAGAATACTGATGAGATGGAAGTGTCCTCCTGTGGGATATTATAAAATGAATATTGATGGCTCTTTTCATCATGATACAAAGGCAGGTGGAGTTAGGTTTGTGATTAGAGATAACTTGGGGGCTGTTGTGGCTAGAGGTGGTAAGGCAGTCTAGGGGTTACTTAATCCAGAAGAACACAGTGAGTTGCTGAGTTTTGGTTTGGCTCTGAATTTTATATTGGAGCAAGGTTTTGTTCCTGCTATTATTGAGACAGATGCACTAGTGTACTCACAATTAAGGTTGGATTATGGAGCAAACACTTCAGTTTTGGGGCGGCTTTATGATGACTTGAAACTGAAATTGCACAATCAAGAGGGTGTCAAGATGGCACATTTGAAACGAACTGCTAATATAGCAGCTCATCTTATGGCAGCTTAGGCTTGTACTCAAGTGCAACCTTTCTTTCTCTTTTCTGTACCTCCCTTTCTGCCAGCTGCAGATATTGCTACTATGTAATTTTCTTTAGATCAATAAAGATTCCCTGTTCAAAAGATCAATAAAGATTCTCACATATTTCCTTAAAAAAAAAATGAATATTCAGGCTCCAACCGATATCAGTCATCAGATATAACCAGTAGCAGCTGTTTCAATCATCTTAGTCATTTGATGATTCAGTTGGTTTTGGTTTTACTTAGTTGAACGCTACAGTGGGTTTCTGATGGCTTAAGAGGGAAGGGTATCTCCACGCGTATCAGTTCATATGATACATTTATGCAGCCAGAGTGGAAAAAACTACATATCATGGAGACTCGCTTGATTTGAGCCTCTAGTTACTGACCATTTAGAATTTTGGATCCTTTCACAGGCAAATCAGAATGATCTATGTATGATACTAGGTGTGAACTACTTAACAAAACCAACTTATGAAAATAGGAGCACTGGAAAGATGAACAACATGAAAATTCCTGAAGTAAATGGATACGCCATTCAGAGTTTTCCCACCTTAAATACAAAATCCAGCTTCCTTCCTACTCTATCCATAACTTTAGCCTCCAAACAAAAAACCATCTTGCCATGATTTTCCCTAGTCCTAGTCCTAATTATAAGGTCAAGAGGTGGATTGGAGTGTGAGGGTCAGATGTTGGGTCAGCCGGATAATGTTAGCGGCTAACATAACATTATGGGATAAACAAAACGACAGCCTTTTTTAGCCCCCTATGATTGATGGGTTTGGTACTGAGGCCAGAGAAAGAACTCAGCTGGCTGCTGCTGCTCCTGCTGCTGGGGCATCATCGCCATTGTCATTTGACTTGTTGCAATGTTAGGGTGTGATACTGCTGAAGAATCCGAAGTAGTGCCATAGTAGTTATAAGATTGAAACTGTTGGAGAAGGTTGTGATGATAAAATGCTGCAGCATGATCATATGGAATTCCACATGGGATGGTCTGAATAGGTTGCGCCATGGAATTAGCAAAATTGATAGTGTTGCTGTTGCTGCCACTGCTGCACTGAGAATTCTGTTGCTGATGCAGATCACGATTGTTCACAGATGATTTCTGCTCTTCCGATTCCAGAGAGATCTTCAATCGCTTTGCTGAACTACCAACAGGAAGAGAGCTCTTGCTAATAGCTTCAACATCATATCGATTCATCTCAAAATTTGTTACTGCATTGATGCCCCTAAACTTGATGGCCGCAATGTCATAGGCCTCGGCTGCTTCCTCTTCAGTGGCTGCCACCAGTTATAAAATGTGATGACACAATCAAAATGTGCATTTGATTTCTTTTAGAAGAAAGAGTCCTTAATTTGAAAGACACTACAACTCCTAATATAAATTCAGAATTTTTACCGAATGTCCCTAGGTAAAGATCTTTGTTCCCAGCAACACGGCCGATTCTTGCTTGCCAGCGACCTTGTTGATGATGCCTACAAGGACAAATCACATAGCAAATGAGTAAACCTTTAATACGAAGCTGGAAAGTAATGCACAAGACACATTCTTGGATAGGAATGATCAACAAATAATTGAACATCAAAGCACCAACCTTGTTACACCTCTGTACATCGAAGCTCCCCGTGAAAAACCACTACTTTTCCTGCAAGTAAAACAATGGAAAAACCTGCTTAACCCACCGCATAACAGACCAATAGTATTTTAGAAACAAGATGCTATAGGGGCCGAGCAAACCTTCTGAGGGAAGCAATGAATTCTTGCTTGGTCACGAGCTTCATGTCTTCCAGTTCTTTGCTGTAAGTTGATATCTGATAACATGAAAACAATCAGCTAAGTTGTTGAACTTCATGACAAATCAGATACCAAATTGATGTACTAGCTTTAAAATTAATCTGGTATGAATATTACAGGAAAGTTGGTAGTTGCAGTAGGTCCCCAGTATTTCAGAGCAGCCAAATCATAAGCCCTTGCTGCCTTATCTTCCATGTCATATCCACCTGAAAATTACAGAATTTTCATTGTAAATCGTTCGGTTAATGAAAGCAACTGTGAGAACTGAACTTTTCTTGTACAAAGGAAAAACAAACATAAATTGGTTAAAGTCTTACCCAAGTAAACTGTAGAGCAGAATCAGTTGATGAGTGACAGCAAGATTTCCACAATCCCACATTTTATGCAAAAGGTAAAACAAGATTACAGCATCAGCTATAGTAGTCAATTTCTTAATATAATAATAACGATTAAACTAAGAAACATGTGCTCTGAATGTGATAGTTAGCTAAAATAGTGATATGGTCCCCAATACCTTGTTACATTTTTGCATTAGATAACTATATGCACAGGCAAATACCTCTAAGGCATTAAAAATGGGACATCGCAAGCAAATATTGTCTAATCTAACTCTCGACTGTAGAGTTCAAAACACGATCAAATCAAATTTATGAACTCCGGAGGTGTAAGAACTATAGAATTTTCATTAATTGTGTCCAAGGTACAAGCTTCCAAATTCATTCAACTTTGTCAGACCATCAAATTGTTTTCCCACCAAATTTGTTTCATCCCACTATCCATAGGTATATGCTGCTGCACATGAGATTCTGAGGTTCATGGGTGGCCCAGAATCTAGCAGCTAGCTAACTTTTACAAGGCTACAGTCCAGCAAAGTCACTGTCTAACAAGTTTAGGAGACAATAAAGGGAAGCTGTGTGTATATATTTATGATAAAAAATTTGAAGTGGGTGCTCTGGTCAAACCCCAAAGAACTTGTTGCAGAGATGAAAGCAAAAGCAAAAGTAAAAGCCAAGTTTTCACAAGACAAGTTTCATCGAGGTCTCTGCAAATTCAGGATGTGGTTTGCCAATCTTGTCAATTCACAAATCCAGAGTCAATAATCTGTTTAACTCAGGCCAATGGACAAAGACCAGACAACAAAGCACTGCAAATTTAAACATAAGGGCAAAACGGCGGCCCATCTGATCAAATCAGCTGTGATTGAAAGCAAGTAAAGAGAAGAAAGAAAGCTCAGAGAGCAGAAAATATCAAGTACCATATTGTACCAATTAGATACCATCAATCAATCATTTTAGACTAATGAAAAAGTATGCAAATTTGAATCCAGGGACCCCCAAGCAACCCTTACAAGCGCCCCCATTATTAAAGGCTCTGCCTTTGAAAACTGCATGCAAGCTTCTTTTCAGTGCTACAGTCCTCCCTCAATGCATTATGTATATCATTTTGTACTGTGCATAATAATCTAAGTCTCATAATTTCTCTCACTCTGCAAATGAATAATGCAAATTTAAGAGATAGATATATATAAAGAGAGAGAGAGTTAGACCTTGACGTCCTTTCCTGGCCTGACCCTCTCTTCTACAGCTGTTATCCCAGAGATGCGCTTCATATCTACCCGTCCAACGATGTCTGCAGCAAATTAAGCAAATACAAAATTCATATTTCACAGTCAAAAACTCGACTCTTTGTACTATGCATGAATATGACCTTCCTCTATCAGACTGGTGCATTCATTTTTCTCCCTGAAAATTAAACTAATCAAATCACACCCAGAAAAAAAATTTGGTCAAACAAGGAGGAGCATTGAAAGGCCCAAGACCCAGTTCTTCATTAAACCCCATTATTATTCTAAGTATATGCATTCATTTCTTACATTCTTTAACCAGAAAAGAAGAACCCAAATGAACCATGAACATTAAAACCAGGTAGAAAGCAAAAACCCAGAAACAAGAAAAATTAATTACCTAGTAACTCCTCTGTAAATCGAAGTCCTCTGCCCAAAAGTATCAGATATTTTCTTGGTGCTATCATTCTCCACCGCAACAATGGCCTTTTCACGATTCGAGCTCTGAGTATTAGCAGTAGTATTAGCCACCCCAAGCGACAAAGCATTGCTTGTGTTGGTAGTAGCACCAGCAGCAGCACTACCACCACAGCTAGAGAAACCCAACTCGTTCCCAATCGACTCAACCGAGTGAACCGCAAACTCGGCGCAAGCCAGCTGAGTAGTCCTGGCCATGGAGGCCGAGTCCTCCACCTCGGAGCCCGAGTTAGCCGAGAAGGCTTGGAACCCAGTAATCGCCTTGAGATCCTGGTTGTGGTGTTGTTGGTCGCCAAAGTAGGCCGAGCCCTGGTCGTAGATTTGGGTCAACGACGAGTCCTGAGTCTCGGTCTGGCTGTCGGCGTAGCGCACCATGGAGTCGCCGAGAAAGTCCTCGAGCTTGGGTATCGGCTGGTTCTGGGTTTGTGGGTCGATGAAGCTCGCAAGCTTGGTCTGCTCTTCCTCACCTTCCGTGTAGAACACTTCGGCTTTTGGGTTCGTCCAGCCTGAGATAAACAAACACAAACACAAATAATGGGTCTGTTTGATTATTACGTACATGCAGTTGATGAGCTCGCAGTAATTGATTGTTGGCTCATCAACCGAAACAGAAACCTCTTACTATTGTCAGGAAAACATCTAGATTTTTAACTTCAGTAAAACTTCGAGTCGGTCATTGAAAATTTATGAAACCAAACACAGCGTAAACAAACTACATATGTTTGCATAGTTGCATATTGAGATATGGAGTGAAATTTCGAGGCGGTGAGCTTTACCGTTGGTGTAGAAGTTGTCGAGGTAGTATTGAGGAGAGGGAACAGTAGCAGCGGAGGTATCATAAGCCTGAGCGAAGGGAGACTCAGACTCGGAGGTGGATCTCAACATTTCCATGGGGGACATTAAAGAGAAGGATAGCCAATTAGTCGCCGGAGCCATTTGTATTTAAATTCAAATTTGGGGGCGTTTCGGTTTTTAGTTTCTCTTTCGTCACCTCGCAATAAATCTGAAGCACGAAGCAAAGCATGCACAGGATCACCACATTAGAGAAAGCAAGTAAAAACAAACACCCACTTGTGGTGGTGAAACTGAAGCTGATGAAACAGACTCGACGGTTACAGAGAGACTATATAGACTAGTGAAATCTCATCTGGGTTTATACGATAATCACGAAGCTAAAAGGCAAAGTCTCACTTGGAGGTTACTGCTGGGGCTTTAAAGATGGCACAGAAGGTGACTGATGAAAGTAGGCAAGTCCTAGAAACGCAATGCATGCAGCAGAGCCATTTGGGTTCTTAAGCTACAGAGAGAGAGAGAGAGAGAGAGAGAGAGAGAGAGAGAGAGAGAGAGAGAGAGAGTAGAGAGCTGAAACTTCAAGTGGGTTTTTTGGGAGGGAGAGAAAGATAGAAAGAGAATCAGAGAGAAGATGATGGGTTATATAAAAATGGGGAAGAGGAGGGAGGAGAGAGTTGATAATAATAAGAGACTTTTGGGTGTTGGGGGAGAGAAAAATGGTCTGAAACAAGGTTGCGAAAGATCCGGGCTGAGCGGAAATAGGAGAATTTTGTTAGGGTTTTGTTTGTTTCTTTCGGCTACCCCTCTCTCTCTCTCTGGTAACTTTTTGTGCAAATAAAAAACTGGTTCTTTGGCTTTTTTTTTTTTTTTTTACTTTTTACCAAACGAGGCCTTATCACTCCCTTCAAACACTTGTCTTACATGCAGCTTTAACATATTAGTCTATTGGGAGGCTATGTATCTCATTCAGATCCAGTCCACCTGGATGTATTTGACCCACCCTCCCCCAAATTTCAAATCCTTTTTTTTCTATGCCACCACATTCTCATTATGAATTTTACTTTCTTTTTACTATGCATTACCATTAATGTATCGATATATGAATTTGGACGAGTTTTGTATATGGACTGATAAACATATCATCAGACTCTTTTCTAGCTTGTCATCATGAAAAGATATGGTTTATATTGAAGTCATTTACTAAATCATTTATGAGATGGTGCTGATTATATACTCGAGTTATAAATTTATAGATATTAATGTAACAATGTGTGAAATTTATGACAACTACAAAATTTACAATCCTACCAAATGAAGATACATAATTAGCACAATTAACTAATAAAAAGAATATAATTTAAATATAAACGTTTTAAATTAAACACCATTGTCGAACACCTGTGACAGGAAGGACAGACCATCTAAATTTAAGTTTCATGTAAATCTATTATATTGAGGTCCACGGTCGTTTTTTTTTATATGTTATGGGGTTCGAAATACACGAATGGACACAAGTTGTTAATTTTTCACTTGATCACGAACTTTTTATATGGCCAAAGTCCGATATATCGATAATATTGTCAATACTTTCTTTCTCAAAATTACCGATTAAAAATGTTACATCTTTTTAATATCCTTTTTGTTATGTACTAGAGTTGATGCTACAAGATTTATCCATAATTTTCATACACTTCTCATCAATACCAACTCTCTTTCATGGTGCTTATGTTAAAGGTTTCTAAGATTTTTGTTATATATTGTCGTGACACTTAATTTTTATGTAATAACATCGTTTGATTATATCTTGTTTTCTTTTAGAATTTGCACACTCCAAATCACATTTCAATGTTCTATCTAAGGATTTATTTTATTTTTTTGAAAAAAGAAAAAGAAAAAAAAAGAGCTATCTAAGTTGGAGTTTCATCAATGATTCAATGCGTCAAATCCATTGATGCAAAATGTGGCTTATTTAAATAATAAACAAAGAAATACACACACACATTACATCCATTAACCCGATATCATAGTTAATTGTGAGAACCCAACGATGATGTAGAGAAGGAGGCAAGAACAAGAACCATATACTTTTCGAAGGGACAATCCAAATCTTATCTAAATTTTGAGAATAAATTATTAAGTTGTGTCATCAAAGTTTATTTGAAAAAAGTTACCACTCATCGCATTGAGATTTTGTTACGGGGATTTTTGAAGTTGTTTGTTAATGTGAGGGGATTTTCATTTCCTCAAAACATATACTACGTCGAGCATAGATTGTGAAATACTCAAAAAAGAAAAGAAGTTCTATTTCAAATCCTGTTAATTTGCACTAGATTCAAAGATTGATTCTACAACGATGCAAGGTACACCCGAAGGGGGACGTAATGTTTCACCAAAGTAACATTTTTACAAGTTAATTACACACCATCTTTGATTGGTCAATGCAACAGTGAACTGTCAACAGTGCTACTGTCCTGTATGTACGTATAGCCGATTAAGAACTTTTTTGCTGCTATAATAAGTGACAAACTAAGAAGGAATAAAGCAAATTCTAAATTTTGGGATAGAAATGAAAGGAGTGCGAGACAAGTGACCAAAAAACCGGGAAACAATGAGCCTGATCATCTGGGTTTGCTTCCTCTCTGTGAAATAATTTGATCCCAGCTTTTAAGGGCAGTGATTTTGGCAGATTAATTTGTTTAAACCCGTACCTGTAAAATAACATATATTTACCTACGATGTAGCCACCATCCAGTAAATCTCCCAAGAAGCTGTTATTCTATTTTTACTAGTCAATATCTAGGTCATATTTTTTTTACTAGTCAATATCTAGGTCATATTTTTTTTACTAGTGTCTGGGAATAGTGGCCACAAGAAGTGGGGTTTTGTCTGTGGAGGGACAACAGTTTCGGATTTTTCGCGCACGGGGTTGATGGTAACTCAAGGTAAAATCACTCAAATCACGCTTATGCATGTACAGTGTAATTGCATATGTAATCGCATTGCTTCGTTTAAACGATTTGTCTGCCAAAGATTGTTTATATTGCTATTTTGAGGGACTTCGTTAGAAAAGTTTGACCATAAACAAACAGCTAGCTAGCTCGATCTTTTGTTATGAATGATCATGGAGGACTAGCCAAGGCTACAATGGTGGTGACCGTAGGGCATATCAAGAAACCTAAATACAGGAGCTCCTTTTTCCTTTTGAGAGTGTAGTGTTCCTCATCCTTGTCACAAATTACACTCGATCACCAGAACTTCGAAACGGCTGTGAACTTCAATACGGGTACCTAAACATGCATGTTCAATCTTCAACACGGCTGTACAGAACTTCAATTAAAGAGATGAATTTGATTGTTTGTAAAGCACGTACTTACGTGTTGATGTCATAATTTGGTTCGACAACGAAACTTGACTTTTCAACGCTTTCTGCGTAGGAAACATTGAAATGTCAAAGAGCCACGTATGACTCTAACCTTTCAACGCACCCAAACCATTATTCGAGAAATAAAGATGATCCTCACACGTAAATAATGATGAGGTGCCCAACCTAGCATTCAAAGTCTTTCTTCGACTGTCACCAAGTGGTTACCTCACCTTCTAGCTAGCATCTAGAGCCTCAACCTCCAAGTCGACCTCCAGAGTTCGACCTTCAAGGCTTAAGAGCCTCAATCTTCAAGCTCTCTCTAGGACGTCTAGTAGTCGCCACCAGGCATGTCTCCTAAGCATGCCTAAGAGTGAGTCGAGGAAGAATGTGTCGTAGGTGCGCGATACGTGTCTCGACCTTCCACACGTGTCACGAAGGCATGGCTCAAGACTGACGTGGTAAGAAGAGGCCACATAGTGTCGACGCGTGTTACCAACTCTACCAACTTTGTCAGGAAGCAAGGCCGCCCATGCTCTTCCTTCCACGTCACCAACCTCTCTCTCTATATATACCAAGCCTTCCCAAGGCTGAAATCAACTCCACATCTCCAATTTCTTCTTCTCTCCCAAAAATCATGCCAAAGTGCATAATCTCCCTCTATCTCTACAACTCCATTTTTCTCTCTTCTTCCTCAATTACAACAACACTATATATATATATATATATATATATACAGTCCCTATCCAGAGCGAAGGTTCGCTCTGGAATTAACGTGCGAAGGTCCTTATTTGACTCACTTTTCGGTCATATTTTTCGATCATACCTGGTCAGTGTCTAGATACATATCGTATGATCATTCTTACAAAGTTTCATCCAATTTGGTGACCGTTTAAGCCTCCATAATCATGATTTACTCCAACGGTTCTACTTGGACAGATTTTGTTCTATTGATTTATTTTATCTGATTTGGTGTGCAAACGATCACCAAACTGAATGAAACTTTGTAAGGATGATCATACGATATGTATCTAGACACTGACCGGGTATGATCGAAAAATATGACCGAAAAGTGAGTCAAATAAGGACCTTCGCACGTTAATTCCAGAGCGAAGCTTCGCTCTGGATATGGACTGTATATATATATATCTATATGTATGTGTATATACATATATATATATATACCCATCTCTTTTTGCAGGAAGGTGAGGAGGGTCACCTCCCATGCCAAGAAGCATAGTTGCTAGGTGCATTCATTCATCTTCTTTCACACAAAATCATGTTATACATGAGCCCTTTTTATTCTTCTCCCATCTCTACTTATTGTTCAAACACTTTACTGACTTGGGCGTCGGAGAGTGTTTGGCCGGCCTTAGGCTGGTCCTCCGATAACCTCCTAGCTCACATGTCAACAGGTCAATCAATGGCACTCCACCAACCTGAGAAAGAGAAGACCCAAGTCAAGTGGCAGATGTCCAACACCAAGATGAAGGCGTCAAGAAGTTAGCTCGCATTCCAGAAGTGGAGGAAGCTAGCTCACCTTCAAGGAGAGGCACGAGGTGGTACGCGGAACCCCGACACCAGCCGAGGGAAGTTCACCACAGAAGTGGAGGAAGCTAGCTCACCTTCAAGGAAAGGAAGCTCACCTTCGAGGACCGAGGGAAGCCCGCCACGAGGTGGTACACGAAATCCTGACATCAGCCGGAGATAGATGACCAAGGCCATGAAAATAGTCAAACTAGCCGAAGGGCGAAGATAGACCCGCTACAAGAGAATAACCCCACCATTTTACACATATGATTTCAACGGAACTCTCGTTGACCCGTTGGTGCTAAAAAATGACATCAACAGTACGCTAGCTAACTTAATGGTTTTTAGGAATGAGATTAATAAATGGTGTCACACTTTGAATTTTAATTTTGAGGGAGTCAATTGATGGTTGCATTTTCATCAATACTTTGACACATGAAGTTTAGTGAAAGCACAAAAAAAAAAAAATTTAAAAAAATAACAATGCATGACTTGTGTAAACGATTCGAGTCAAATTTATCTTATCAGCTTCTATTCATATTTATTTTACAAATTAACTTCATTCATTCCGTAGGATTTTATGTTTTTTTTTTTCAATATCAAATCAATTAGAGGTTGGACTCAAAGATACACACACGCTCCTGTGAAATTGCTCAAGTGATCATTAATCAACTACATGGCATGCATTCAATCCATTCATGAGCATCAACTCATTGTTGCTAGCTAGCTAGCTTTTGACTAAATTACCGTCTTGGTCAAGATTTAGGCTAATTAACCTAGCTATATATCCTTAATTCAGCTCAGCTCCCTAGTAGGTTTAAGTTTTTAACTCAAATACTCGATTAATCTACAAAAATAAACTATTGCAATCTACGACTACGAGGGTAGCGCTACTGATTCGGACTGGGTTAAACATACATGACGGAACGAATCCTCGCATAAAATTACAAGACGTAGAGTTTTGACCTACACAAGCAACCCAGCAAACTAGGTTTTGACGCTTCTGTTATTTGAACAAAAACACTGACTAATAAATATATATATATACTAGGGTTGCTTGAGTGAGACGTGGTCTCACGCCCAGCTCGTTCATTCTGCTGAGAGCGACAGAAAGAGAATAGAGAAAGGGACACCTCATTGCTTCGTCTAGGGCATTCTCTGCTTTCGTTTTTTCATCAGCAGCAGAAAGAGGCACAATAACACACACTGCAATGCTGCATGCATTTCGATCGGTCATGTGCAGCTTCTCCGGTTTCTATATATATAATTCTTGGCTAGCGACAGATCATAGCCATTTTGTGTAATTAACCCAAACACCAAATATTTTCATCCTCACAGTACGTACTTTTTTTAATTTTTTATCATACCGTAATTAACTTCATGTGTTCTATCAAAATTGAACCGGTGTTTAGTCTACATTTTCATACGTACATAGCAGTTACAATGAAGTGATGAAGATGTAGACTAAACACTGGTTTAGTTTTGGATATCACTGAGGAATAGAAATAAATGTTACCTGCATTCAAGGATTATCGATATTAGCTAAGTAGACATAGGTAAGAATGGACCATACATATTAGCTTCATGTCTTTTACGTACCCTTAAATTCTTACATCAATTTCGTGTTTCTACATAGTAACAACGACACCGGTGAAGGCTAAGTGATATTTACAAGATCCATCGAAAAAACAGTGATATTTACACAACTCGTAGTTGAAGGCATGTTGAAAACATGCAGTGATGAACTAATAAAATGATACAAAGTTGTTATAAAAGATGTCTACGTATTCCAAATGAAATCCTCTAGCTTAGCTTTAAATTCTACATAGTAGGCGGTCATATATGTACACCTCCAATTTCTGAAGACATACATATAAATAGTCATGTGATGGATGTGCGCGCGCGATAGGAGAAGAGGAGATTTTCTCACTTTGTTGACTACAACTAAAAACTATATATAAATTCAGGTTTAAAAACAGATCAAAAATATATCTTAAGAGAAATTGGTGCGAATCCTATGATCGATTTCGTCTTTCTTTTTGTATGCCTAAAACTGTAAAACAGAAGGCTGTCCTGTTGGTTAATGGTTTCGTAATTATATATACAAATACGATAATGCAAATTAAAAATCAAGAGTTCCAGAATGTTTCTTAGCTTGATTTCAATATCTGAGACTGAACCCCATTTTATTAACCCCTTTCAGAGTCCCATTTTACATTCAAAATTTATGAAATATTAAAACTGGAAGAATAGCGGTACATACATTCCAATTTTCTACCATCAATTGTTGTGATTTAATTTCATCCTACAAGAGTAAAACCTTACATGGGTTATTGGATCATGTAATTGGAGCTTAATTAAACATATATGCTGACTCTAGCTGTTATCATTAAACTATGTTTTGAATTCCATCTTTAAGAAGTTGATCAGAATTACCTTCAAGCTTCAAGGACCAACCTCTCTCTCTCTCTCTCTCATTCAAGAATGAACTAGCTTTAAGAAAGCGAGTTCGATTCATACATGGAACAAGATCAAAGTATCCGTCCCCATTCTAAACCGATCTTTTACACAATCAGAAATAACAAAAAGCGATAATAATCTATAGAACCGAAATGGGATAAGATTAACAACGAAAAAGAAAACCACTTCCGATTGAATTTTGTCTCACAAGCAGTGAGCAACTGGGTTCAAAACCAAACCTTTGGCAGACCAACTTGTTTTTCTTCTTTACAATTCTTGCTTGCTTGCTCGCTCATCCTTTAGAAACGGCATGTTACATCACACGTGGTGCACCAGACAAAAGGAATGTGAAAGAAAACTCAGGTTGTATAAACAAATTAACAAGTAGAAACCTTACCTTTGCATGCACTTAAAGTACACGTCTCACAAATTGGTAATATTTAGATAGCTACAATAATCCACAGTAGTCATCACCATTCGTTGCTTTGTTTATAAGGTTAAAGACGATTTGGGAAACGACTTAATTTAGAAGAACAAAATCCTGCAATCCTCCGTCCATCATAGTTAAACATTATATGGATTTCGAGCCACGCGAAATGCACGTGAGGATGTGATATAGAATTATGTATACATCACAGCAAATTTAGCGCGCATATGTATGAGTGATAGATGTTTTCATCTCAAAAACTTAATTCATGCATGTGTGGATATTTTCATCGATCCAACCCTCCTGCAATGAACTTGATTAATTACTTGAACCAAGTAATAGTAGGAACTCGTACATGAATTGAGGATGGTATTAGAATTGATAGTATTTCAATGAATCAACATAATTTGATATGATTGATTATTTAATTTTAAGTGTTTACAAGTTTGAGATTAATGGTTAAAAATGTTAATCGTAGTGAATATAATTGATATGGTTTTTAAAATGCAGTAACGTACGTTGTTATTCAAACAAAAGACAATACATAAATATTTTCAGTCTAAATTTTGTTATTCTACTCATATATGAAATCACGCTCTTATAATCAGATTATTTTTTTTAAAAGAACAAAATTAATAACATACGTTCTAAGTAATTTTTGAGTACTAAATATGTAGTTGTTTTGTGATGTTCTTGATGTGAAAAGTTATTTTCATAAATATATATACGGAGGCCTAACCCTTACGCACTTGAAAAGGCTAGTGATTTATATCATCACCATTATCAACTCTATCATTGCATGCATGCTCTGGTGTGTAGCAAATAATGGAATGGTCGACCATATACATATAAGATGATCATCATCCTCATCATCTCAGTCTCATCATCTTCATCGTTCTTATCCTGGGCTTCCTCCCCCTTCACCCTTTCTCTTTATTAAAGATCCTTGATAGACTCGTGTACTCACTTACCACCTTTTGACCTTTGACCAGCGAAAAGCACGTGCGCGGCATCTTTTATATCTCTCGGCGATTTCGGTGTCGCACGTGCACTCCTCTGCTCCCAACCCGACAAAATCCCTATTTTAACTTCACCCCTAATCATGCTTAACAATGTTTAACCTTTCTTTTTCTTTATTTTTCACTGACACACTACAATTTAATATTCTTAATATTTAACTCCACGTAATTGTCCGTTAGCTCAAATTAGGTATGATATTCCTCCACGTTAATTGGGTGGGTGTGTTCTTTTGAAAAAAAAAAAAAAACTTGTTTGTTGGGTGTGGGTTGAAATATTTCCAAGCTTCCAACACTTCGGTGACAGTGATGAAGATGGCGCCTACTTTACACATGATGGAAGAAGAAGAAGACCAGGTTATAATTTAGGCAATAAGGTTATATGATATCATTCATCAACCTTGGAATGCATGAGTATGACTCCACCGTCGGCATCATTGTCTATTTAGAGCCTCGTGACAACAAAATCTCTTAAAATAGAAAATGTAACAACCATAATGCGATGAAAGAGCTGGTGTAAAACTTAAAACACAGATTCATTAAAGAAACTTGAAAGAGTTAAATTTAGTTGTCTATCGTAACTATTTCTTTGTTTCTTGTTGATATGTTTATCTGTAAACTATCGCTGAGTATATTATCCTGCTTAACGTGCATGATGCAAAAAAGTATTTCTTAAGTTGTCTCATCGTATCAAACGTACTGCATTTGAACAGATTTGGGAAACTTATACACTTGGCCGGCGAGGTCTTAGATATGGCTAAATGAAAGACCTTCTCCATAACAAGATCATAAGTATGTTTGGATGCACATTGTTGAACTAGTATGCAAGTTAGACAAGGTGATCGATGGCTGAAGCTAGCTAAGAATGATCTGAGGTCTAGGGTTTCTGAATGCAAGTTTAAATGGAATAAAATCAAAATGCTTAGCGAGACACACATGCCTCAGATTTTGTAGCATGGCAGGGGAAGCCAGGCCTAGAAGATCGAAGTCATTTACAACAAAGTATCGGGATTGGGTTTTGGCCTGCTTTGGAGTTTGGATGTAATAATCATGACAATATCCGAAGTTGTTGCAATTAACTTGTGAGCATCATATCCATGACTGAATCCAAAGCCCATTGATCAGTAGAAGATAGAGAAGAAGAAATGTCACTGTGGCTCTGCTGGTCACTGGCTTTGCATGCAACCTGACTTTTCTTCTCGAATGGCTGATCAAGTTTTCTGCATCAAACTCCATTGGCCATGAAGAAAGTGAGCTAGCAACTGGTCGATTTGGCCCTTCAAGATGAACATCAATGTTAGAATTAGACCAGTCGAGAAGAAGAGGCAGGGAGCCGGAGACCTGACATCAAATTAAATTGTGGAATAATGATGAAATTTAGCATATATCTATTTTCCGTATACTGTTTATAGACTGTTTATAAATATTGTTCACGTGAACAGTGTTGGGCCTGGGTGTTGGGTTTTTTTTTTTTTTTTAATTGTAGAAGATGTTTACACAATTGAGACTTTTATAATGATAAAAAGATCTCACCAGGAATTTTCGTTTGCAGTTACCTAAGGTCCTCAAGTTGATAAGAAGATTTCACCATAATTTGAATTTAGAGGATATTCAGACATAACTCAGACTTGAGTGTTTTTTGACCAGCCATTAGACAAAAAAATAGAAGCAATAAGTTGTGGATATGACAT
Organism: Fragaria nilgerrensis; assembly: GCA_010134655.1. Classification (NCBI taxonomy): domain Eukaryota; kingdom Viridiplantae; phylum Streptophyta; class Magnoliopsida; order Rosales; family Rosaceae; genus Fragaria; species Fragaria nilgerrensis. Next base: position 14,037,850 of record CM020977.1, read on the forward strand.
TTGATAGTTTTTATCTCTAGTGAAAATGTTTATGAATTTGTTTGATATCTTGCAGAAATAAAACAAAACTGGAAAATAAAGACAATATTGACTTATCAAATTCTTGAGAAAAATTGCACCAATCCAAAGATGGTCATAAGAACTCTTGCAAAAAGATCTGAATACTGCAAATAAAACAGAGGTAAAGTCTTTATGTATATTTACTGTAAGAAATTATCGGTTTTGAGATTTATGTGGAGTTTGATTATTCAAAATGAAATAAAATGTGGAGTCTTACTAACTATTGGTCTCAGTTTTGTTGCTTTTGTGGTTGCTTGACTTTCTTTGGTATATATGCACTTTTATTAGTCTTTTCTTATGTTTCCTTCTTTTATATATAGATCTGTAGGGTTTCCATTGATTTTCAGTTGAAGTCTCTTGCATTTTGCGATAAGCAAAAGATTGAGTTTTGCTAGAACTTGAAGGACTTTTTGATAAAGTTTATAATTTCATAGATAGACCGGGACTATGGGGATTATAAGTTATCATAGAATCTTAAATCTTAAAGGTGTAACACTGGAATGAGAAATACATTTACAACAATATAGAGATGGGGTATTGAGATGACAAATAATTAAAGATACCGAGACAATAGATAATTGAATGTATGAATATAAATTCCTTAATAGACCTCATTTAATTATTTTGCTTCCTTATGTAAACTTAGCTGGCTTTGGTCAAAATGCTAAAGTAGATACCACATATATCAAGAAATTAAAATATATAACAAAAGGGCATGTGTTCTAGAGTAGTAATGTTTCTTGCCACATATATGGTTTACTCTTTGGTGTGGTTTGTGACAAACATTAAGAATATATAGTAAAATGGGATTATTGCTTTTTGTTTTGTTTTTGTTTTTTGTTTTTGTTGGGTTTGAATAGCTTACTCAATACAATATACTTTGCATTTGAGTTAATGGTGGTGCACTGGCTTTAATGAAGATATGCCATAGTCTCCTCAAAACATGTATTGGCTTCCAGTAATATATGATTTACATTCATTTTGTATAGTGATCAACGCTGCTAAACTTCCAGTATAATGTATTCACCTGGCTATCAGCATATGTGCAGGTAAAAAGGTAGACTAGCATTGTGGATACATACTTTATGATGGGCATAGAGAAGTAAAAAATGAGCATATGTCATTGGATTTGGATTTAGGCTTGCATCATGTATAGATGTATATAGGTTAGTTAAACTCAACTAGGTAGTATCACTCTGAAACTCCAATTTTTTTCCATACATGTATAGAGTGAAACAACATATTGATTCATCATTTTAACTGAACATGATACGATAATGGCTCTTCTATTGATTCCTTAGAATAAACTATTTTCAGTAACCATATTCTTAAATTTCTGCCTATTCTATTCTGTAGAATACAAATTTTGTTGACAAGAAATCCTATAGTAACGCACGGGTATCTTTCTAGTTACATACCATGCTATCTCTTCTATTTAATGAAATTTTTGATTTTTAACAAAAAAAAAAAAAGAAATAAGTTGGGGTTTATTGCGCGAGGACAAGCCTTGGACCTTGGCCACATTAGAAACAAATCCAAAAAAAAACATGTCACGTGACACGTCTAATTATCAACAAAAAGAAATCATATTAAAATCTTAAAACTAAACTTGTCCCGAATTACCCCATTAAATGAGTGTGGTTATTGAGACCTTTAAATTTGCTCAGTATACCTCTTATGCTCTTCACACCTCCTTTTTAATTTTAACTACAAGCATTTGCACACTAGACCTCTTTTTAAATTCCTAAAATAACCTTAGGTATGTTATTCACATATATCTTGATAATTTACTCATTATACATCTTATTTATTCTCTAGACCTCTCATTCTTTTAATTTTTTCTTTTCTTTTTGCATGCTATCATCGAGACCTCTATTCCTTGATTTTTTCGTTCAAACCTCTTTCACGACCTCAAATCCTTGATATTTTTTTTATTTCCCATAGAATGTCACCAAACCTCCATTATTTGATCAATTTGTAAAAAAAAAAATTTCAATGATGTCAATTTTTCTCTTAAAAATCAAATAACACAAAGTATTGGGTTTCAAAAACTTATATTTACCAGCTCAGTACCGTCTCTCCTTATAAGTGAGAGGTCGTAAGTTCGACTCACAACAGGCTCGTTGTAGCATATTAGTTGTTTATCTGATAAAAAAAACTTATATTTACCAACAATAAAATATTCTAACATAAATTAGCTTTTCTTTTTTTATTTTACTTGTGCTAAACAACGATCAAGGATAACAATTGTATATTTGTTCTAGGATATTCTTTATGTGTGCCCAATAGGATATGTAGTTTGACTAGATCTATGTATTCATATCCTTACCATATTAGTATTGTGTAATTTCCTATATAAAAGGCTCTTATCAATAAATAATATATACATTTTTCACGATTCTCTATTCTCAAATTACTTTCACTTCATCACGTTATCAGCACTTGGCTCAACCCTTTGAGCTAATAGTTTTTCCCAAACCTTAAACACCCAAAGCCGAAAACTCACGGCCCTGCCTCGGCCACCGTCGTTGCTGCCGCCGCCGCCATCGCTCTCCGACCGCCGCTTCCCGGCAGCCTGCTCCGCTGTTTTCTTCACATCCGATCAAGCATCCAAGTTTTACGGTATGTTTTCTTTACAACCCTAAAACCCTTCCAAGTTTAATAACCTCGGGGGAGATAAAGTGCTTTCTCCTCTTCTTCTACTCCATTCTATACTTCAGACGGTGTCTTTACAGGTTTAAAATCGTGGTTGTCCTCCCCGGGTCCAAAGTTGTGTTTGATCAACTTTGGTTATTGCTATTTTGAAGGTGTGTTTGATCACCTTCACACAAGTTTTCTGGGTCATGTTTGATCGACTCCGGACATTTAGGGTTGTGTTTGATCAACCCTAGAGAGACAAACCAATATAAAAGCATCGTATTTGAGTATCATTTTGGGTCTCAACAGAAAACTAATACGACTTGTTCTCTCTTGTATGCAGATGGACAGAGGCATTGAATTCGACGTCCTCGACGCCTATGGTACCGAGTACCATCGCTGGGTCTCGGACATAGAGCATACATTTAGTGCTAAGGATCTGACCGAGACCATATTCCCCGATCCAACTCAGGAACCGCCCCACAAGAGAATAAAATCTCAGGCGCTCATGTTCCTTTCTAAGCATATCGGTCCCACACTGCGCAGGCAGTATCAATCAAAGCATGATCCAAAAGATCTGTGGGATGCACTCGCCGAACGTTTCGGCAATATCCATTCGACCTTGCTCCTAGAACTAATTGCTCGCTGGGATGAAATTTGACTTTTGGATTACAAGAAGGTTGATGACTTCAACAGAGATATGTTTTGCCTACAAGCTCAACTGAGCTCATGTGGAGTCGAGAAGTGATGCTGACATGATTGAAAAGACTTTCTCGACCTTCCCTTCAGCTGCTAAGATCCTAATGAACCAATATCGCCTTGAGTTCACAAATAAGAGGATTACTACATTTAGTGGCTTAATGACGCAACTCCTTATAAAAAAAAAGAACAACATGATCAATGATCAGCATAATTTGTGTCCTGTAGGCACCCGGAAAATTCCGGAATCTAATTACAATAGAAAACGGAGTCAGAAAGCTCCGAAACGCAAGGATCAAAATCAGAATGACCCTTATGCATGTGGGAATCAACACCACCGTGCCTCTGGTTCTCAGGGACAAGGTAGTGGCTTTAGTGGCCGTACCCACACATGACGTCGAGACACCGGTGCCGTCGGCCCCATGGGCGGCGCCGCTTCTCCTCGGAAGCAGCATGTTCGCTCTTCTTCTGCCTCTAATGGTCAATGCAACAGATGTGGGTCCAAGGACCACTGGTACAAAAACTGTCGCGCTTCTGTAAATGTTGTTGCCGCATACAAGAAATACAAGGAATTGATGGAAGTCAATTCCACTGAAAACAATGGAGTTGAACATAATGTTACCTTCAAGGTCGCAGACCCCAATAGACATTGTTCTGACTTAGATGCCCCTGATTTTGATGTCACCGGCTAGATTGTTTTCAATTTTACAAGTCATGATGTAATAAGGCATCGTTAGCATGCCATGCTTAGTTTTCTTCTCAATTTCTTTTTGAGACCCTTATGTACTCTTTTCAGTGCATTAATGAAATTTCTTTTTGGTTCTTCTTGTCTCTACATGGTTCGAATTAATTTACATCTATCTTAGAACACATGACATCAACACCGTCTTCTATCTCTCCCTTAAAGGAGGTGACGTACGGCGCCGTGACTCTCAAGGAGAGTTACTAACGTGTTTTCCGGTTCAAGTCTTTTACTTATAGCGGATTTTTCATCATCAATTGTTCAACTAGGCTCATCCAAGTTAGTATGATATCTTAGAATTGTCCGAAATTAAGGAGCTAGTGGTTTAAGTGTGCCTCGCACTACCGACCCTCTACGGACATGCCTGGTCATACTTAATTTGGAGTTACCGAAAACTTTTGATTTTGGATTCCCATTACGCTATTACCCCAATTGCCGTCTTGAAAAAGACGTTAAAGACTTGGCAAAACCGGATCAACATCGAATCCTCTAATTTCTCTAGACTTGGATTTGATTATCAACACGTCTTTGTGATTGAGCATACGCCTCCATGCCACCAGCAAGCTTCAAAAGCTTTGCTATTGCCAAATCTGCGAAAAACAATAATCTGTCCTCCCTGGATAGTCACTTCGTTTGAGCTCTGTGAACCGCTCCGGACGAACCAGACAGTAAGCTTTATATCATTGGAAAGCTCTACAAGTCTAGTTTTCAGAACATTTTGCGGTTCATCCATATTTATTTTAATGAAGGGGTTATGACTGTTTTAGTGTGCAAATGTCATTTCTGCGTGAGAAAATTTTCAGCACTCTCGGGATTGTTGCTACTTTTAGTTTTTTCAATCCTTCTAAATGACTCGATATCGACCTACTTACTCATATATCTACTCTCTTTTATAGGTCTGTCTCTTGGAGAGATCGAGTGCCTCGCAGATGGTGGATCAACCCACACAATTCTAAGGAACCGGCAACTATTTCTTGAGTTAGTGCTTTGTAAATCATCTGTGACGACAATGATTGGATCTTCTCCTGTGATCCTCGGGCATGGAACCACTCGCTTCTTTCTGCCTCATGGCACTATGATCCACGTCATGGACGCTCTTTATGCCCCAAAAAGGCACCAAACCCTGTTGAGCTTTAAGGAGATTCGCGCTAATGGCTTTCACCTGGAAACTCATTGTGAAGATGAAACTAAGATCTTGTGTATCACTTCTCATGAATACGGACGTAAACGTATATTTGAGAAACTCATGAGTCAATCTAGTGGTCTTTACCTTACTACGATTTGGATTATTGAATCTCATGTAGTCGCCAAACAGGATCTTTGAGACTCTGACTCATACAAGCTTTGGCATGATCGACTTGGTCATCCTGGAAGGGACATGATGATCCGAATTCTGCGTAATTCTCATAGACATCCCTTCTTCAGATCAAAACGAAAACATTTGGGACATGATATCACTTTGAATCATGGTGGTGACGCCTCAAATGGTCACCACGGCCCAAAGGGGACTTTGACGTCTCCCGGGCTCGGCACCAACTTCATGGCTGCCGCTCGGTCGATCCCTTAAGCAATTGAGACGCGCCGTTCTTCCCTTGATGTGTCTTTGACTCTTTCAAATGCTCATCATTCGTTTTGCAAAGCTTGCTCTTTAGCAAAAGTAGTATCAAGACCGTCTTACGCTAAAGATAACACCGAGAACATTCCATTTCTACATCGTATCCAAGGTGATATTTGTGGACCCATCCATCTTGAATGTGGACCATTTCGATACTTTATGGTTCTGGTGGATGCTTCAACGCGTTGGACTCATGTCGCGCTCCTGTCCACACGTAATGCTGCATTTTTAAAACTCCTAGCACAGATTATTAAACTTCGGGCTCACCACCCAGATTATCCAATTAAGTCAATTCGACTAGATAATGCTAGAGAATTTACATCAAAGACTTTTGATGACTATTGCATGTCTATCGGGATTGAAGTCGAGCATCCCGTACCCCATGTTCATACGCAAAACGGTCTCGCTGAAGCTACGATTAAACGGCTTCAGCTTATTTCTCGAGCGTTGGTGATGCGCACCAACCTCCCAATTACGTCATGGGGCTATGCAATATTGCATGCAACCTTACTTATTCGTTTCAGACCCACTACCAAACAACCATTCAGTGCGTACCAGTTGGTCACTGGATATGAGCTTGACATCTCACATCTACGCATTTTCGGTTGTTCGGTTTATGTGCCAATTACGCCTCCACTGGGTTCTAAAATGGGTCCTTAGAGACGATTAGGTATCTACGTTGGTTATGAATCTCCAACAATTATCAGATACCTCGAGCCATTAACAGGTGATCTCTTTACTGCAAGGTTTACGGATTGTCACTTTGATGAGACATTCTCCCTGTCATTAGGGGGAGATACGAAAAAACGTGTTCATGTGGAACGACAAGAATTTTCGTGGTTTGTCCCCACTCTGTCTCATTATGATCCCTGCACTTCACAGACTGAAAGTGAAGTGAAACGTATTCTGGAACTTCAGAAAGTAGCAGATACGATGCCTGACTCTTTCTCCGAGATTACGAAAGTGACAAGATCAGATATACCAGCTGCAAATGTTCCTGCTAGGCTTGAAGTCCCTAGAAAGGGCACGGCCATCCCCGGGCTCGATACTGCCGTCGGCGTCGGCGCCACCCACGGTGGAGGGATGGAGGCCGTGGCTCCCCAAAGGAAAAGGGGGAGGCCACCTGGTTCAGTTGACACGCGTCCAAGAAAGAAACGGACCGACAAGACACAAGTCAATCCTTTGATCATCGATGTTGAGAATTCTTCTCACGAGATCATCTCTGATTACAGTTATGTCCACGAATTGATGTTAGAATCCATGGGGGACGCCTCAGGGTCAATGTCAACATCAGAGAACATAGAGATCTCCATGTGTTATGATAACACTTATGAATTGATAAACCGGTCATCAACCCATGTCGATGATATATTTGCTTATTCCGTGGCTCATGAAATCATTGAGCACGATGACATCGAACCACGCTCTGTTGCAGAATGCCAAAACAGAGCAGATTGGCCTAAATGGAAAGTTGCAATCCAGGCAGAATTAGACTCTCTGACAAAGAGACAGGTCTTCGGCCCAGTAGTGCTAACTCCGCCGAGCGTAAAGCCTTTTGGACATAAATGGGTCTTTGTTAGGAAGCGTAATGAGAAGAATGAGGTACTTTAGTATAAGGCCCGCCTTGTGGCGTAAGGTTTCACACAACGCCCTGAGATTGATTACGAGGAGACTTACTCTCCAGTCATGGACGTCATAACTTTTCGCTACTTAGTCAGTTTGGTAGTGTCTGAAAAACTTGACATGCAGCTCATGGATGTGGTTACGGCATATCTCTATGGGGATCTAGATTCAGAGATATATATGAAAGTGCCCGATGGCATTACGTTACCTAAGTCAAGTGACTCTAAACCACGGAGTGCGTATGCTATAAGGTTGCAATGCTCACTTTACGGATTAAAGCAATCCGGACGATTGTGGTATACTCGTCTAAGTGACTACTTGATTAGGGAGGGATATAAGAACGATGAACTATGCCCGTGCGTGTTCATAAAGAAGACAAGTTCCGGATTTACAATAGTGGCCGTTTATGTCGATGACATGAACATTATCGGTACTCTTGATGAAATTAAAGAGACCGCGGCTTATCTAAAATCCTAATTTAAGATGAAAAATCTTGGGAAGACTCGTTTTTGCCTAGGTCTTGAACTAGAGCACCGAGTCTGTGGAATCCGTATCCATCAGTCTGTATATGTCCAAAAGATGCTCAGGCGATTTAATATGGACAAGATGCACCCTGTTAGCACTCCCATGATTGGTCGAAGTCTAGATATAACCAAGATCCATTCCATCCGAAAGAGGACGACGAAGAGGCCTTGGGCGCAGAGGTTCCTTATCTTAGTGCAATAGGCGCATTATTGTACTTAGCTCAATGCACTCGACCAGACATTGCATTCTCAGTCAACTTGTTAGCTAGATGTAGCTCAGCGCCAACCCAACGTCATTGGACCGGAGTTAAGAACATCTTTCGATATCTTAAGGGTACCATTGACTTGGGACTGTTCTTTCCCTACACTGATTCAAGAAGGACAGAAGATGGTCCTATGGCTCATGGATCGGAAGACACGACACCGATTCACCAAGGGACTGGACCGCCGCCATGGACGCTGTCGGTACGGCTGCTGGACACGGGTCCAATGCCGAGCACGCCACCGCCGCCTTGTCCTATGACGAGGCAACAAATCAGCACCATCGGCATATCAGCGCGCGGCACAACGAGGAGTGTTCTAGGATATTCTTTATGTGTGCCTTGGCCTTATGCCAATAGGATATGTAGTTTGATTAGATCTATGTATTCATATCCTTACCATATTAGTATTGTGTAATTCCTTATATAAAGAACTCATATCAATAAATAATATACACATCTTTCACGATTCTCTATTCTCAAATTACTTTCACTTCATCAATATTATGTATGTTTTTTTTTCCCTCTATTTTATGTACATGAAATTATTTCAATAGTTATTTAATTTTTCATCATCGATTTGTTTTTGCATATATATATATATATATATATATATATAGGCCCGATCAGAGACGCACGTCCACACCGGCCTTAAAGTGCGGACGTCCCTCTGTTCTCCACCCTCCGGCACTGACGACGGCGAGCCTCCACCTTAGAAGACTCCAGCAGCATCCCCGACCACTTTTCCTCTCCGGCGAGTTCATTCTTTTCCAGTTTTCCAGCGAGATCATCCAAAACTTCAAACAAGATCAATCTCGCTAAAAAACTGGAAAAGAACGGACTCGCCGGTGAGAGAAAGTGATCGGGAACGCTGCTGGAGTCTTTTGGGGTGGAGGCGCGCCGTTGTCGGTGCCGGAGGGTGGAGAACGGAGGGACGTCCGCACGGTCCTTAAAGTGCGGACGTGCGGACGTCCGCCTCTGAATGGCTCCGCGTGTGTGTGTATATATATATACATTCACCTTGTATATAATATGTATGATAGTAGAAAATTTTATGTCACACGGTCGATATTGATTATAGTTCTAGCTCTAATTAAATATAATATGTAGTAAAATTTAGAAAATAGTAAATTAGAAACTAAAAATATATAAAGAATACAATCAATTAATTATCGAATTGGATAGTCTAGAGAGAAGAAATATACTTCTTTTTATATGATTATTGTCCTTAATATTCATTACGTAAGAGGAGATAATTGTCATTCAATAACTCATAACAAAAAGAAATCAAATGAGCAAATTTAGAGGTCCCAATAGCCGTACTCCCATGAAATATACCCTCGTACTCTCATTTCTAGAATGTAAATGAGCTGGTTGGATGGAGGATGTGTGGCACAACGGTCTAATAGAAGACTTGCTTAACAAGAAATTATGATGAAAGTTCCTCCCAGCAAGAACAAGTTACTTCTGGCCGGTAAGGGCTCCATATGTAGCACCCCACCACAATGGGCCGGGGTTTACGTTGATGTCGGTTTAAGCTAGCTTGGTTCCTTGGGATGAGGGGCGGCTTAGTTGTCTTGTTGTTCAAGTAATTAATCAAGTTAATAATAATATCCGATGGCATATTCCCAATTTCCTACATATCATTCAAGGCATTAACTGTGATTTGATGAAATGCCTCGAATTGAAAGGGACTTTGTTTTAATTTATCTAGCATAACTCTACCTATATATGTTATTCTTATACAGCACACCAGTGAATAGTTTCTCCAATTAACAAAATGATCCAGCAGGTATGACTAAAGTTCATTATTGAGATCGATAAATATTATCCAAGAAGAAAAACGATACTATATATTTTACTAGCTATATAGTTAGCATCACACTATTACAGATTGAGATTAAAATTCTAAATATATACGTTTACAATATTCTAAAATTAATACTAAATATGCATTTTTCCGAGGTAATGTACTTATAATTCTTCTCATCGTAGTCATGCCACAGATGGCTGATTATGATTTGTGACCCAAATGGACAAAACAAAATATAATTAATCTTATGGCCAATTACTCAAATCCTAAAAATGACAGCTTAATTTTGTCTCAATCTCTTATCGTCCACAATAATATATCTCTGATAGTTCTGGCCTACCTTACGTTGATTTCCAGAATAACACCAAGCAGTTTCAACACCAAAACAATCCTATCATTCTAAATCACCGAGGCTCAAACCTCGCCACGACTGCTGTGCCGTACAAGGCCGTCTCTGTTAACATAAAAACAAACCACAACAAGGCAAACAGATCTACCAGTATTTATGACTCGAAATCCTCCTGCACATTTTAGAAGAAGTTTCAAGTAGAACTTGAAGCAGGTCTATAATGGAAGGTCAAGAAGAGAAGGTTTATGTTGCACTTGGGAACCAGCTGCAGGACGGTATCAAGACTTTGGAGTGGACTTTGAGGAAGTGGAGATTTCAGCCGATTTCGATTGTAATCCTTCATGTAACCAGCAGGGTTTCTGTCAGAGATTATGTTTCTACTCCATGTAAGTTAACTAATTAGAGATTTCAGCTATGGATTCTTTGGTAATTATTTCATATATATGTTAAACTAACCGGGTTTTGATTATTGGTTTGGTAATTTGAAGTTGGGAAGCTGCCTGCAAGTTCTGTGAGTGATGAGAAACTGAAGATTTTGAGGAAGCTTGAGCAAGAAAAGATTGACAAAATCCTTTCCAAGTACATAGCTTTTTGTGGCAAGGCTAGGGTATGAAGATCATAGAATCAATACATGCATGGTTAATTGCTTGCTTCTCTATTTAGTTAGTGTTCCTTTGTTTTGTTTTCTCAATATTAATTCTTGTGCATGTTCATATATATAGGTGAAGGCTGAGATACTCAACGTGGAGAGATATGATGATCCTATTCATATGCAAATCCTAGATTTGATTTCGGGACTTCATATAACCAAATTGGTGATGGGATTTTTGTTCATGAAATCTTCTTCATGGTATGCAACAGCTAAGTTAAATCTAGTAATACATATTGATTGTAGAGTTGAAGTTAAAAATGATTAGCTTGGACCTTGTAACTTTAATTGCTCTTTTTTACTTAATTTTTACTTTAATTAAGTTGAAGAAGAATCGCACTCCTTATTTATTTTCTGTTTTAGTTTCTTACATATTTAAATTTGCTCTTAATATGTGAATCGATTCGTATAATATATACAAAATGTTGTGAGAAGAAGATCATATCTGACGGTGACATGCAAGCCATTTTTTTGGTGATGGAATATCGATCAGTCTAAGCTTCTTTGCTTCTTTGTACATGTAGGAAACCAAAAACCGTAATCAGTGGATCATTTCACATCCATCAGCACAAGCCGGAGTCTTGTGAATTGTTCATAATATGTGGCGGAAAGGAGGTGTTTCTAAGAGGCGAAAACGATAAGAGATTATCAATGGAAGATGATCAAGGAGGCATGGTTGCAAAAATGAAAGACAGGATCAGTATCAGTCTTATCTTAGGAAGTATGTTCGGAAGTCGTCAAAGCTCACCTCCCTCATCAACAAAAAATCATTCATCAAGCTTGGAAAATATGCAGTGGGAAAGTTGTGTTCAAGAAATTGAAATTTACTTGCAGCAGTTGTGTTCACCTTCGGATGAAGAGGATCTTCGTGAACAAGAAAGTGATATTTCTCAACAAGCTAGTCCAACAGATGCCATAGTGCTGGAACTTAATGGAAACCCGAATTTGGTACGTTAGTAGAATACATCATATACAACCATTATCGAATTTCAGTTAAGAAAAAGGAAATTTTTCTGATTCAACTTATTGTTTGGCAATACATCAGAGCATTGCAGAAAAATTTGAGTCCCTTAAATTTAAAGTACGAGAAGCTCATCAGAGATTACAGTTGAAAAAGAAAGAAGTCCAGGCAAGTGTTGATAGGCGTCTCAAAGCCGAATGGGCCATTAGTTTATGCAAACACCGGGTACGTGACATATGTTAAGTTGGTAGATTATTGATCAAGATTGCAGATTCATACATGCATGATCGATCACACATATCTGCTCCTAATTTAATTGGTCCTGACTCATAATCTAACAATGCAGCTAGTTTGTGCTTCTTTTTTCAATTTATCTGGCTTTAGAGGAAACCAATATGACCAATGAGGTTTTGTAGGCTGAAGAGTTGGAGGTTCTAATAAAGGAAGAGGCCAAGAAGAGAATAGAAATGAAGAAAGAACTAGACAGAGATAAAGATTTCCTCCATGAAGTAAAAACCGATATTGAAGAAAGCAAGAACAAGCTCAGCTCACTCATACAGCTTCGACCAGAGCTTTCACACAGGCTCCATATTTCCAAAATGGCAAAAGCACGCATGGAGGCCCAGCTAGAGAACGACATAACAACTCGTGCAGAAATGGTTCGAGAAATCGACGAGTTGCGACGAGAAAGAGACGTTTTTCAGCGGAGGATTGAATTTTGCAAAGAGAAAGTAGGAGTGGCAGGAAGGTCTGGTAGTGATCAAGTGAGCTGCTGTCTGAGGGAGTACACAACTGAAGAGATAAAATTGGCCACTGATGACTATTCAGGGAGTTTGTTGTTTAAAACGGGAAGTGGTAGAAGCACCACTGTTTATAAAGGGCGTATCAACCATGACAGAGTTGCTATCAAACTGAAACTTATCAACTCGGATGATGGACTGCCTCGAGAAGATTTTCAAGCCAAGGTAAACACATATATATACACTTATAGATTTTGAGAGCGAAGTAATATTCTCTTACGAGAAATCGGACAATCTAACATATTATGTTTAATATTACTTGATTATCAAACATAATATGTTAATATTACTTGATTATCAAACATTCCGGTTTCTAGTAATGATATGAACTCGATTTTATAAACTTTTGGTAATGTATAATATATTCAGAAAGTTTTATGGTCAAACAACGTGACAACGCATATATAAATCTAACAGAATTTTCGATAAATGTGCAGGTGAAGCTCATCAGCCACATTAGGCACCCTCATCTGCTTGCCATGATGGGCTACTGCTCTGAGCTAAACTGCATTGTCTATGAGTACATGCACAACGGTAGCCTACAAGATGTCTTATTTTCCTCATTGAAAAACTCCAGAAAGGGATGCCGGGTTTTGACGTGGTATGACCGCATTCGCATTGCAACCGAGGTCTGCTCCGCCGTGTGCTATATCCACGAAGCTCGACCCAGGCCCATTATCCATGGGTACCTAAGCCCATCCAAGATCTTCCTCGATCGCAACTTCGTTGCGAAAGTCGGTGGGTTTGGGCTCAACCAAAGCTACTACGACGAAAGCCATGTGGGCTGGGACATACGGGCTTTTGGGGTTTTGACTATGAATCTTCTAATAGGGAGGAATCCCGTTGACGATATGAATATGACAAGTCTGGTCCGGGCTTTAGATGAGACTGCTGGGCCTTGGCCATTGGACTTGGCTCAGAAACTTGCAGGCTTGGTATCATGGTGTTTATCCGTAAACGATAGGCCCAATGTGAATTTGAAAATGATGGCAATCATGGAAGAGCTTGATGTAATCAAGAAAAAGGCTGATGATTTAGTTGCAAGAGTTAAGATTGATGGAAGAGTTCAAGGAGAAGTTTGCAATGATGTCCCAATTGTTTTCCTCTGCCCCATCTATCAGGTCAGATGCTTCTGTCGATACTTTAGGGTTTTTATTTTTTATAGATGAATCGTGAAAGTACTTTAGTTAATCATCTTCTATGAACTTAAAATTGTGACAAGATACGATACCATAAGCTATTTTCTCATAAAAGATTATAAATTCCGATCAAACTTTCTTGTATTATTTGGATGCAGGAAGTAATGAAGGATCCACATGTGGCCGCTGATGGATTCTCATATGAGCGGGAAGCCATTGGAGAATGGTTGCGAATGGGACGTGATACATCGCCAATGACAAATCTACAACTTAAGCACACAATTCTTGTCCCTAATCGTACCCTTCGTTATCTTATTCAAGATTGGCATTGTAAAAGATCGATGCGATATCCATAATAGCAATGCGTGATAGGTTTATAGGAGCAATATAGAGTAGAGTAGTTTGGTTTTTTAGCTATTCAACCTAGTTACCTAGCTATATAATATTTTGTAACCCTCACTTTCTAATCAATAAAAATAACCACAATGTAATCTTTAAAGTATTCTTGGTCTTCTTTTATAATTTTTACATTTCCATTCCAATAAATCCATAATTCCTATTAATGTGCAGTTTTCATAAGCTTCATGTATATTTTTGTATCCTATACAAATGTACGAGGAAACAGAAAAAAAGAAGAAGAAGCTTGTCATAACTTCCCACCACACTTATCTTCTCTTGAGCAATTAATTATTTCGATGCTACATGCACCGCATGCATCATGTTTTTAAGTATAAAGATTTTCCATATCCTATCAAGAAGTAAGTTTAGAGATTTACTCAAAGAATTTCAAGAAGCATATTCCTAGAGCAAGTGTAGTCGGTAGACCATAAATATTGTTATATCCTCCATCATCCCTAAATTATTATTTCGTTGGATCATATTTCGGTATTATACAATTTGTGAGCGTCATGTTTAGTCTTCCAAAATTTTTTGGCCAACATCTATAAGATCGATGTAGAGCCATCTCTGCATATCGAAACTGCATATGTCAACCCTCTATATCATGCAATAAAATAATCCGGACCATCACTTCAAAGATCACCAATGCCAAAAACATCTAAATCTAAATTATAACATTAGAATCCCCTTGATATATAGACGTTTGTATTTGTATATTTGACCTTATAGTTTAGATGATCAAACAGTTTTGTGTAAATTAATAGTTGCAGATGATCCCTGCAAACAGAATTAAGTAATGAACTATACAGTTTAGCACTGAACTAAAATATAAGATACAGGATTGGCAATAATTTAGCATGTGTGTGAAGTTGTGAACATGTGAGTGTGTACTGGAGAATGTTGATCAATCATGCACTCTACGACACAAGAAAGTCCAAAGGAAGACGTCCTACTCTCCTAAAAACGATAAAAAGGTAAAGAAAACCTCCAAAAATTTCCACAAATCCACAGCAACATTCTCTTTCTCCACTTTTTCACAACATTCTCTGCCTCAAACCGACTCTCCTATATTGGTTTTCAGCTGGTTGGCTCAATAGGTTTTAGGTAGGGAATGGATAGCCGAGCAGAGAAGGTCTATGTTGCAGTTGGTAATGATATTCAAGATGGGTTTAAGACCTTGGAGTGGACACTGAAGAAATGGAATTCTCAGCTGATTTCTATAGTCATTGTCCATGTAGCTCACGATATTTCAAAGGATTTCATCTACACCCCATGTAAATAAGTTACATAAATCATTGGAATTTCAGTTTGATTGGAATTTTCCTTACAATAGTTGTGCCTTATTTCTGTTTTGTTTCAGTTGGGAAGTTCCCTGCAAGTTCTATGAATGATGAGAAACTGGAAGTCCTTATGAAATATGAGCAAAAAAAGACTGATAAGTTGCTGCGCAAGTATTTAGCATTCTGTGGCCAGGTTCAATTTACTGGTTCATTTGCTTCTTTCATATTCCCCCATTGTAAAATTTGAGGCTGAATTACTATGTTTCATGCTCATATAGGTGAAGGCTGAAATTCTAACTGTAGAGAAATGTGAGCAACCAATTTATAAAGTCATCATGGATTTGATCTTGAGACACCAAATAACCAGACTGGTTATGGGATTCACGTTCTTGAAGACTTCATCAACTTGGTATGCAACAGCATATACAAATCGATCAATTTCGATATTTTGTAACTCAACTCAAAATGTTTATCCTTGAATTTTGTCCTACCATTTTCTTTTAATTTGCTACTATGTTTAGGAGGATAAAGAGTGCAGTAAGTGCAGCATTTTACATTCATCTTCACAAGCCAGATTTCTGCGAATTGTTCGTGATTTGTGGGGGAAGACTAGTTTTCCTTAGAGGAGAAAATGACAAAGGGACCATGGAGGATGATCAAGGTGTCATTGTTGCAAAACTGAGAGATAAAGCCAGTTTCAAAGGTTGGTTAGCAAAAATGTTCAATGAAACCTCAGCAACTTCCCCAGATGGAACTACAGCAAATGCCAACTCCCCCACTACCTCACAAAACAGTTGGGAATTCCATGTCCAAGAAATTGAAGATTACTTCCAGCATTTGTTATCCTTGAAATTATTGGAAGAAGATTGTGAGCAGGAGAAAGATGATGTTCCAAACAATCCAATGGAATCTGACATGGTAAGTATAAACTAATATTTGAATGTCAAATTATTCATACTTTGCTAAATGTGGCTTCAAGTTAATGTTAAATTATGCCCCTAATCTTGGGTCTAATTTGAAGTAGTAGGTAGAAAATGATGTACATGTTTCAACGGCTCCACAAAGTTCTCTCTTTTGCACCAAATTCCAATTCTTTTTCTTTCGTTGCATGTCCTTCTTTTTGACCTTAGAAACATATGACAGTGATGCACTGATGGTCCTGTTTGGGATGATAACTTGGTCCTGATTAATTCTCATTTTAATTTGCACCTCATACTTATGCATATCCTATCCATGTTTTAGACCTCTCTAGCCCCCTAACTGTGGATACACCCCAAATCAAGTGTCAGAAAGAGTGTTACAATTGTATTTCAGATTGCTGCAGAAGACATGAAAACAAAGCTAAAGGAAGCTCAAGACACAATCGAGTTGAAAAGAAAGGAAGCCATGGCCAATGTCGAAAGACAAACTAAAGCACAATGGGCCATTAGTTTATGCAATTTTCGGGTATACTATGTACATAACCTATATGTTAATAAGTTTTCTTTTACTTTTTGATCTGAAGTTTATGTTAGCTAATGAAGCAAGACATGTTTTATAGGCTGAGGAACTTGAAGCACAAATAAAAGAAGAGGTGAAAAATCGAGCAGAACTAAAGAAAACGCTAGACTGCCAAAAGGAACAGCTTCATGAAGTTGTGATGGACACTGGAGAGAGCAAAAGTAGGCTAAATTCACTAATGGAGCTGCAATTTGAGCTCTCGAATAAGCTCCAAATAACCACATTGGCGAAATCAAATACCGAGTCCCAGCTAGAGATGGCCATAAGCATCCGGGAAGAGATGGTTAGAGAGATTGAGGAGTTGCGGCAGCATAGAGATGTTCTGCATCGTAGAATAGAGTTTTGTAAAGAAAAGGATGTCATTGGAATGGTTGGAAGGCTCACTGATACGAGTTGTGGATTCAAGAAGTACACAGCTGAGGAGATCAGATTGGCTACAAACAATTTTTCAGAACGTTTGAGAATTAAACCAGGAGGGGATTGGAACACTACAATGTATAGAGGCCGCATTAACCATGCCACAATTGCAATCAAGATCCTCAACTATGCTAAAGGAGACTCTAAGCAAGATTTTAAAGCCAAGGTAAGCATGATTTCTCTACCCCAAGTACAGGACTACAAAATTTGTAACATTTCTTGTGAGATAATCTAACATATGTTATATCGCAAGGTTGTCGTATAGAAATTAACTAATTGAAAGTTTAATATCAAAACTTGGTATATTGTAGGTGACATTTCTTAGCCAAATAAGACACCCGCATCTAGTAACTATGATTGGCTTCTGCACTGAGCTTAGGTGCATTGTGTTTGAATATATGCACAATGGTAGCTTGAGAGACATATTACTTAGGGATTTGTTGTTCGCCTCCCACATAAGCTCAAAGAAAAGAAAACGTACCCTTGGCTGGCACGACCGTATCCGTATTGCGGTGGAGATTTGCTCGGGTCTGGGCTTTCTTCATATGGCTAAGCCCAGACCTGTTGCTCATGGACGACTATCTTTATCTAAAATCCTCCTAGATCGCAATCTCGTCACAAAAATCAGCGGTTTTGGGCTCTCGCGCAGCCATAGTGAGCAAAGTGTTCGATCGGACATTCGCGCTTTTGGGGTATTGTTGATGCATCTTTTAACAGGAAGGAATTGGGCTGGACTAGGCCAGGCGATGAACATGGACCAAGCAGCTGTGATTCGTGATCTAGATGAGATGGCTGGACATTGGCCTTTGGATTTGGCAGAGAAACTCGCCGGGTTAGCTTTAACTTGCTTGACAAGTAACCGGGGACCTAGTCGGGATTTGAGGCTGGCCACAGTGATGGAAGAGCTCAATGAGCTGAAGAGAAATGGTGATGCTATTGTGGCAAGAAGAAGATGTGAGGGGATGATGGATGGAGATGTAGAAGATAGTGATACCGCTGATGTGCCTAGTTGTTTCCTCTGCCCCATTTCTCAGGTATGTTGTGCTTCTTTTCCTGAATTTCATCTGCCCCATTTACAATACCAACAAGATTAACCATGCTAATTTTGCAGGAAGTGATGAAGAATCCACATGTGGCGGCCGATGGATTTTCGTTTGAGCTTGAGACCATAGAGGAATGGCTAGGAACGGGGCATGATACATCTCCCATGACAAACCTCAAGCTCAAGCACACAGTTCTTACTCCTAATCACACACTTCGTTCCCTAATTCAAGATTGGCATAATAAGAGGTCCCTTCCACCACCGTAGTACATAGCTATTGAAAAACGTGATGAATTTTTGTAGCATCAAAGGCATCAATGTTCATGTTCTTCACCATACAAGTTCTTTACTCTTTTCGGGTTTTCCCTGCGGAATTTTTATCTATTTATCTCATTTTAGGTAGATTTCTATCATTCTTCACTTAGAAACAAAACGAGACATATGGACAGAGTAATCATACGATTTACTTTCCCAAAATCGTTTGTTTGTTTCAAAAATTTGAACTGATAAGTCGGGTAATGTTTTAGGATATTCCACATTGTTCTAAGATATTTCATATGTGTGCATTGACCTTATGCCATCAGGATATGTAGTTAGAATAAGACTATGTATTCTTTATCATTACCATATTTGTACTTTGTAATTTTCTATATAAAAAGCTCCAGTCAATGAATAATATGATGATTATTCATTATATTACAAGCCACTGAAGAACAATTCATGGGAAACCAATTCGAGTCTTCATTGATTGTGGCTCCGCTTCGAACTTCCTCAATCCGGCTGTGGCTACACAACTGGGCATTCCGGTTCACCATGACTCTTCCCTAAGATTTACATCGGCTTCCGAACATCAATTACGTCCCTCCGGGACTGTTCGGGAAGTCACTGTGCATATTCAGGGCTATAATTTCACTGATGATTTGCTTTTGTTACCTGTTGAGGGTTGTGACTTGATACTGGGAGCGAAGTGGCTCAGTACCCTCGGCTTCATTGGGTGGCACTTTGCCGATAAGGTGATGATCTTCTTCAGCAACGGGAAGTGTTATACTCTCCAAGGTACCAACTCCAGCCGGCGAACAAATATCGCCTCTTTAATGGCGTTGGTCCAATCTGCTTTTTCCCATCCCACTTATTCCACACCACCTAAACCTGACCCGCTCCAGAACCAACCCATATGTGTATTGGACCTGATACATGCCTATGCGGATTTGTTCTCTACACCCACATCCTTACCTCCACAAAGGCCTATTGATCACAAAATCACATTACTCCCTCACACAAGCCCAATTCGAGTCAGCCCATATAGATATGCCCATTCACAAAAAGAGGAGTTGGAATCGCAAGTTCAAGAGATGCTAGAGAAAGGGATAATTCGTCCTAGCTCAAGCCCCTACTCTTCCCCGGTACTTCTTGTCAAGAAAAAGGATAAAACATGGCGTTTTTGTGTCGATTATCGCCGTCTCAATGCCGCCACCATTAAGGATCATTTCCCTGTTCCGGTGGTCGACAAGCTCTTGGACGAGTTACATGGTGCTTGCTATTTTACGAAATTGGATTTGAGATCGGGCTATCATCAAATTCGTATGAGGGAAGAGGATATCGAAAAGGCGGCTTTTCGCACCATGTTGGTCATTTCGAATTTGTGGTGATGCCATTCGGCTTGACAAATGCGCCATCCACATTTCAAGCCCTCATGAACCACATTTTCAAACCCCACCTATGTGAGTGTGTTCTTGTGTTTTTTGATGATATATTAATTTTCAGCCCGGATTTAAACTCTCACTTGCAACATGTGCAAGCTGTTTTTGAGTTGTTACGAGCTAATCAACTATTTGTGAAGTTGTCTAAATGTTCTATAGCCCAACCCAAAATGGAATATCTGGGTCACATTATTACCAAAGAAAGGGTCTCTATGGATCCACAGAAAATACAAAGTATTTTGGACTGGCCCAACCCCACCACCGTGAAAGGACTGCGCGCCTTCTTAGGGCTAGCTGGCTATTACCGCCGCTTCATTCGACATTTTGGCATAATTGCCCAACCCTTGAATGATCTGCTATGCCATGACAACTTCCATTGGACCCCTGCTTTTGATGAGGCTTTCTCTAAATTAAAGCAAGCGATCACTACTGCCCCGGTTTTGGCCTTGCTGGATTTCTCTAAACCATATGTGATTGAAACAGATGCAAGTGGTTGTGGAATTGGGGCAGTTTTGCAGCAGGAGAAACATCCAATGGCCTTCTTAAGTAAGTCTCTTTCTCCCAAGCATCAAGCTCAATATACTTATGATAGAGAGATGTTCGCTATTATGTTTTCCATAGATAAATGGCGGCCTTATTTGCTTGGGAATGCTTTCACAATCATGACTGATCACAAGCCACTGAAGAACAGCATGGACCAGCGCATCTCCACACCGGCGCAACACAAATGGGTTGCCAAACTCATGGGTTTCAATTACTCGATCGAGTACAAAGCCGGCAAGTCTAACACGGTTCCAGATGTGTTGTCCCAAAAACTTGAGCTTATGGTAATCCAGACCACCTCAGCGCCAATTTTTGATGCAATTCTCCAACTTGATGCCGCTTGTTCTCATGATCTAGAAGCTCAACGAATTCTGGCAGCCCTTGCTTCCAATTCAGGACCAAAGCATTTTGAGAATCACCAGGGTCGGTTATACTACAAAAATTTTGCATGAATTTCATGGCTCTTTGTAGGCCGGTCATTCTGGTTATCTCAGAACTTTGGTGCGGCTACAACGTAATTTTTCATGGCCTGGGATTAGAAAGGATGTGAAACTCTATGTTGCATCTTGTGACCATTGTCAAAGACAAAAATATGAATCCTGGCTTGCTTCAACCTTTACCAATTCTGGCTCACAACTGGGAGGACATATCCATGGACTTTGTCGAGGGGTTGCCAAAATCAAATGGATTCAATGCCATCATGGTCATAGTCGATCGTCTCTCCAAGTTTACACATTTTGTTGCTGTTGCCCACCCATTCTCTGCAGCTGATATAGCAGACACTTTCTTGAGAAATATCTTTCGCTTTCATGGGATGCCTAAACGCATTGTTAGTGACCGTGACCTTGTCTTTGTTTCAAAATTCTGGATTGCTTTCTTCAAGTTGAACAACACAACCCTTTACCATAGCTCGGCCTACCACCCCCAGTCTGACGGACAATCAGAGGTTGTGAATCATACACTTGAACAATATTTGAGGTGTTTTATCATGGATAAACCAGATAGTTGGGCAGACCTACTTCATTGGGCTGAATGGTGGACGAATACCACATATCACTCCACAATCTAGATGACTCCCTTCCAGGCCTTGTGCAGTCATCCGCCTCCGGCAATAGAGGCATATCTGCCAAGCACTACCACCATTGCAGCCGTCGACAAGGCCCTGCAAGACAGAAATATCCTTATCGAGCACCTTCGTACCAATATGGCCAAGGCACAAAATAGAATGAAACAAATGGCGGATAAGAATCGCACAGAGCGCGAATTCGTAGAAGGGGACTAGGTCTTTCTCAAATTGCAACCTTACCGGCAGAAGTCCTTGCTCAAACGTCTCTCCACCAAACTTGCTCCACGGTTCTTTGGTCCCTTTAAGATCCTGCAGAAAATTGGAAGTGTGGCTTATCGTTTGGAGCTGCCACCAAACTCTAGGCTGCACCCCGTGTTTCATGCTTCATTGCTTAAGAAACGCATTGGTGATTCAGCTCTAGTTTCCGACACCATTCCCCAATTCGACAAGGATGGACAAGTGGTATGGGAACCACTACGAGTGTTAGATATGGGTACTCGAACTTACCGCAAGCGTCGGATTATAACTTGGTTGGTTCAATGGAAAGGACTTCCCGTTGAAGATGCAACCTGGGAAGATGCAACAACCATGATTTCCAAATTTTCAACTTTTGGCACCTGCAGACATGCACCATCTCGGGGAGGGAGTGACGTTGGATACCAACATGGACACAACACTGGGCCTCGTGTGTTTGCCCAATGAGAGAGTTAGCCCAATTTGTTAAAGTCATCATAGTTTCCTTTTGACTCTAGCTGTTGCCAACTATGAACTTATCCTTTGTACTCAGCCTATATATGCTGTAAGAAATTTCTAAAAAAAAAAATATGTTGTAAGAAGTGCGGTTGCACCTTATGAATGAAATGAGTATTATCTAGTTTATTTTCAATTTCCTTTCTTTGCACTTCGTTCCCAACAGATTATCTATTCTCTTTTTATCTCTACTGTTTATACTTCATCACGTTATCATGCACGTTGGTCTAACCCTAGAGTTAATAGCTCACCATTTGATTTCTGAAACCCTAAAAAGCGTTTTTCTGCTCCTCTGTCTGACCGCCGCCGCCGCCCGTTTTCCCGGCCGCCATCCGACATCACCAACTGCCAATCCTTTGGCCGCCGCCCGCCGACGATTCTTGGTTTCCTCCGACTACAATTTTCGACTTCTCCAATTGTTTGAAAATTCGAAAGGTATGTTTTAAAACCCTAAATTTTTTCAAGTTCAATAACTCGGGGAGATTAAGTCTTTTCCTCCCTTTTCCATCTCCATTCTATGCTTGAAATTTTGTGCGTGCAGGTAAAAATCCCGAAATTTTGATTTACGGGTCCAAAAGTTATGTTGGATCAACTTTTTGGTTACATAAATATATTTTTCGGATTGTGTTTGATCAATCCGAGACATTTTTTTTCCAAATTGTGTTTGATCAATCCGAAAGACAAACCATTAAGAGCATCGTTTGTGACCTCTATCGAGTCTCATAACAGCTTGGTTTTGTATGCAAGAGCAATGTCGTATTCTGCTCATTTGAGTTTTGACGTACTCAATGCCCAAGGCGAATCTTCGCTTGATATATGTGGAATCTTTCATTGGAAATGATTAAACCACATATTTTGACCCCAAGGCTAACAAAAGCCTAGATGCTGAGATTTAAAGTATCTCGCGCTCAAGTCTTTGATACACCACATCGACAACAGCTTTTAACGGCAATCTGTACAAAAAGTAATGACTACAAAGTACTGTGGAATGCACTCATGGAACGTTTCTTGAAACGTCCATCTAACTCAACTTGTTGAGTTATTAAGTTAAGTGTTGCTTACCACCTTATTTGACTACGTATCGTTGATGATATTCTATGGCATCCTGATTCATATCTTTAGCGGATTAGATCATCATCAAGTTCTCTAGGCCTTCCAAGTTGGTTTGGAATTACCAACGAGGCTTGATTTTGATCATTATGTTGCAAACAGGAATTGTATATACGCTAATGTAGGGCTGGGCATGGGACGAGATTAGGGTCATCCCACGGCTCGTCCCGGACATTACACACGGGACGGGATCACAACGGGCCTTACGTTTTTAAGACTTGATCCCATGCAAGTCCCATCCCAGACGGGATCGGGACGGGACAAGCCTAATCTTGCCATCCCAGCCCTATATCAAAAGCCCAAACTAGAAAATAAATACATAATCTTACCTGATAGTGATACTAATAAAGATTGCATCATCTGAATCCATAATTCATAACTAGAGTTAAACTAGAGTAACATCAATAATCCACAATTATTCAAGTTTACACATCATAAAGTTCAAAAGAAAACATGAAAACATAGTAGTGAATCTGATAGCACAACAATAGAAGTTGCTCCAAATACAAACAATTTCAACTCTAATCATTGATGACAATACCTGCTGCAGCAGACTTCCCTTTCCCTTTCGCTTTTGCAATTGGAGGTGGACAATTGTTCTTGCTTGAAGCAGTACTCTCATGCTCTGCAAAAATAAAAAAGAGTTAGTCCATGCATCTAAAAATAGCCAAAAAGTACAAACACTTCAAAATTCATATCTCGCTCAACATCGTTATAAAACTCTGTGTTTTCAATTGTTGGTTCATCAATATCTTCGACAATCTCTGCAATATCATCACCTAACATTCAATCTTGCATGCAAATGAGTCCCTCCACTAATGAGTCAATGAGCTCCTAAAATGATCAATAACTCTGCCCCCTGTTGAGAAGCATGACTCAGAGGCCACTGTGGAGGTCTGAATTGCAAGAACATCTCTTGCAATTGCTACTAAGACTGGAAACTTGCATCCATTAACCTTCCACCAACACAAGATGTCAAAGTGATATTCTTCATTGGTTGGATCTAATGCAACATCCAAGTATTGATCAACTTCATAAGCTGCGACCGTCTTCATTTTCTTGCACAACCTTCTTCCAATTACTAAGTCGTTAGCCCTTATGGCCACGGCTAGTGCTGCTTCTACTTGTGATAGTGCTAGATGAAGAGGTTGGAGATTGCGGCATCTACATGTGTATATATACCTCCATCTACATGAACCACATATGATAAGAGCATAAAATGCGATGATTTTATAGTTTAACCTTTGCATTTAACTTAGCTATTTTCCTTTAAAAAGATTGTTTTAACTTTGTTATTTTCTTAGGTACTTCGTGGAGTAAGATAATGCAAATATGTGTTCAACTGATGCAAGCAAGGTTTCCAATACGAAGTAGAGATGTCAAGGATGGAGTTTGATCATTCACATGGTCAAAAATATCAAGGAAAGGCGATGGAACCACTTCACCAAAATAGAAGCTGTAAACGCAAAAAGCTGAAAACTGGTTTATGCTTATTTTCTCCGGTTTTCAAGGCCTATTTCCATGAGGTTCCGAGAATATTTTCACTGAGATTACTGCCCAGATTTGTAGAGGTGCGTTTGTAGATCAATTTGGACTCAAGAATCATCCAAATCGGTGATGAAATCATGGAGTTATGAAGCGTCGAAGTTGGACAGAAAATCAGCAGTTCCGGAAAAGCTGTGCAGCAGTCAAGTTCGAGGCAGTGTTTGGGCTGGATTCTGAGAATATTTCTTGGGGGTTTTTGTACGATTTTGAAGAGTGACATCATTAATATAATTTTCCCAAAAGCCAAGCCCAGAGTATATATGGAAGACATTCAAAAGATAGCCCAAACATGGATTCTAATCAAAGAAGGAAACATAGTTTGAAAAGGAAGCTTTGAAGACTTGGAGACTATTTAAGGCAAAACCCTAATACCATAATGTTTTTCTAAGCCATCATATGGGAAGAGGGAGCCATCAAGAACTCAAGGAGAAGAAGTAAAGTTCTGAAGTTCAGAGCCCAGAAGAGATCGATCTCTCGACTCAGAAAATCGATCTTTTCCCTTGTTTTTCATCTTTCGTATTTTCTTTTCTTTCCGAATCTTATGAAATTCTCTGGTGTGCTTTCAAAGATGATGAGTAACTAATCTTCCCTTAGTTAGGGGCTGCTTCCAAGCCCTAGACATGGTGTAACTATGAAGTTGGCGTTTATTTAATTTGTTCCATGGATTTCGGATATTCATTGGTTTATCGTTATATCATTGATCAACTTTGTATGTTTATTGATGGTGGCCAACATTAGTATGCATGCTAGGTTGTAAAGCTATGAATGTTTTGTATGATCATCATGTCTACTTGCATTCTAGAGTAGCGAGTGAGTGACTTGAGCCCATTCATATAAATCAATGTCTAGGTAGATTAGGACAACATCAGTACCGACATTGTCTAGCCTTATTCATAATCTTTTAGACCTTAATGACTTCTAGGTGAGAGCTATGCGAGAACATCACTCTAGGCTCCATTCTAGATGCTAAGTTAAGTTGAAAACATCATTCTCTTAACATACCAAGTAAGAAAGATTGATAAGTTAAGTTCAACACATCATTGGCTTAGCTTGAGTAAGGATATCCGAATGAATTGAACATGTTAGTAAACACATCATAGGTGTAATCATTGTCTAGTGGTGAGGAGTAGTTCCTAACTAGTTTTTGTTATTTGATTTCCAAAACCAAAATCCCCAAATTTAGTTTTCTGTTTTTGAGCATTCTGTCCGTCATATTTCTGAATTTTGTTAGCATAGAAAAACTGCACAGTTTTCCCCCAAATTTTGTGTGTGTCTTCGTCAGTGTGTCTAGTTTCTCCAGATTTAATTTCGTAATTTTTAGTTGGGTCTAGCTATAGGTTTTATTTTCGTCTTTGTCTGGTGTCTGTTCAGTTTTTCAGAGTCATATTTGCAATTGTTAAGTCACAATCCTCTGCGGGAGACACCCTACTTTTCTATACTACCATCGATAACTTGATTGTGATTGCAGGGTTATTTTATAAGTCTATTTTAGGCTTATCAACATACTAAGAAAAAATGTAGAAATTGAAGATAAGATATATACCAAATGGAAACATGTCACTTAGAAAAGTTGTCTTATGCTAGAAACAGGTTACTTAGAAACAGATATATACAAACACTAGAAAATATACAACCTAACAACAAATGCAACAGTAATAGATTAAATACATGCAATCAAAAAAATATCAAAAAAGGTGTAAAATACCTGACCACAAAGAACCATAAGTAGGTCTTTAATCACCTTTGTTCTCCTCTCCACCTCATCAACATGCATATTTTGTTTCGTATACATGTGAGTCACATTCTTCAATTTAAATCTTGCATCCAAAACTAGTCCAATGATCTATATGTTGTTAAGGTCCCTAAAAGAGCCAAAATACTTCATCCATCTGCTTCTCATATTGCCTGCCATATCTTGCAATGTCTTTTCAGTTTCTGATCCAGTTGCCAACTCTGACGCCACAAACACCATATCAATTACATTAGCAAAAACAGTGTGCACAGTAGGGTGCAATGATGCACTATTCCTTAGAGTCATTTCCTAAAAAACTCTTAACATATCGACAAATACACCAGCCTTCAACCAATCTCCTTCTGGAGGTCCCACCCTAGCTCTCTTATTGTTGCTTGGTAAAAGAACTCCATCTTCATCATATTCTTCCTCAGGTTCCTTAAAGTAACTCATAAAATTCGAATCATCATCTTCAGCCAACACTGTAAATGCTTTCTTGAACCTCATAGCTAATTCCAGCATTAAAAAGGTGTTGTTTCACCTTGTTGGGACATCCATACATACAAGTCCCTTACATCCAAGCTTTTCTCTCTCTACAACTTTCTTAAAACTCTCTAATCTGTTTGGAGAAGATCTCACAAACTTCACACAATTCCTAATTGCCAACACTGATTTCTACAACCTCTTCAAACCATGCCCCACTATTAAGTTAGTGATGTGAATAGTGCATCTCACATGCATGTATTTTCCATTTAAAATCTGTTGGTAAGCAGCCGAATTGTTCATCCTAGCAACAAACCACTCTAAAACACACTTGTTTGCAGCATCATTATCAATAGTAATGCACATCACTTTCTCAATTCCCCACTGCACCAAGCAAGACTCAATAAGGTTCCCTATAGTTGGCCCTTGGTGATTTTGAATCACACAAAAATTAATGACCCTCTTGTGCATTTTTCAATCTGCGTCGACAAAATGGGAAGTAAGCACCATGTAATTGACGTTTTGAATATTTGTCCAAGTGTCAGTGGTTAGACTCAACCTATACATCCTCAACATCTTCTTCCAATCTCTTTTTTGGGTGTCATACATACTTAGAAAGGCGTTACACAATTTTGTTCTACTTGGAACATCAAATAGAGGACACACTTTCCTACAAAATACGCGGAACCCTTTCTTTTGCACAAAGCTAAAAGGTAGCTCATCAATCACAATCATCTCCACACAAGATTCTAAATAATATGTTTGGTTGTAAGCTACCATGCTCAATTTATTTGACTTAGACCTATCCCCAGCTAGATTTTTCTGCGACTTATCAACCTCACGTGGAAAATACCTACGGTTTTGGTTGATGTGACTAAGCAATCCAGAGGTGCCACTCTTACTCTCAACAGAAAAGTCCCCAATCTTACCCTTAGGACAGTAGATGCATTAAGCCCTTTTATGAACTATCTCAATTATCTCTCCCCCCCCCCCCCCCGCATCTTTCACTCTCTCAATTTTCTCATACTCTTTGAAATGCTCCCAAACATGACTAGTACGTTTCGTACCTGATTGAGCAGGACCATCACCATTCTCACCTACCAATCAGGACCATCACCATTCTCACCTACTAATGCAGTAGCAGAAGCCACACTACCCTCGCCTACAGATGCAGCAACTTGACCAACTTTAATCCCGGGTTCAGTTGAAGGAGGCTGACTTGAACTTGGGTTTGTAGCTTCAAGTAGAGGGACTGATGTAGCTGGAGGAGATGGTGATGCTACTGATGTCATCGTTGACGAATTTTGAAGGCTAGAAGCAGAACGGTTGAGTCGCACAATTACTTTCTTTCCTCTCGCTATCGTTTTTGAGTAATTCCCTCTACATTCAGCCATTCACAATAAACTTATTCAACTTTATAAATAATCAAGCAAGAAAGTGAAGCTTCTTTGAATACACATGTTGAATACACACATATAGATAATCACATGCAGCATTACATTCATAACAGTATAGATAGTTATGAAAATACATAATCCAAATATTAAGAGTGACGCTTTTTGTCTTATGATATCACATTCCAATATTTGTTTTCTTTCCAAATATCAATAAGATATTGAAGTCTCTACTTGATGTTAAGATGCTCATGACAATTCAAGTAATTGTATATACACTGTAATTGTACAGTACAATTCTAGTCCTACAGACGCTTAATATGACTTTTGCAACAACAAGTAAAGTTCTAGACACATCAACACAATATTACGACAAACTCTATTTTGGTTTTATACATTATTGAATGTAATATCCACAACTACATTATAAAGTTGAATATATTCTACCAATCTGCTAGCATACAATTCCAAACAGAAGATCCAACTCCAGTACTCCATTACTCTACATCAAAACTTACATAGAATCCTAAACATTTCTAACATTTAAGAGGGTGGAACTAACTGATGGAATGTACAACAACTTATCAACAAGAGTAAATCTACAAAGCAAAAACTATATGAATACGAAGAAGAAGAACAACAAGGCAAACTGGGGTATTAGAGCTGATTTCTGCCTAAGACATCAGCTAACTTCTACTTTTCATTTCTTTGATAACACAATGTGACATGGGTTGCACTTTTGTAGTTTAAACACCATAAACCATGTCTATCTCAGTCAACATTCGAGTTTTCATACGCTTTAATGAAACATAAATTAGAATCAAAGTCCTAGAACAACCCTAAACCAAAATAAAAGGGAAAGGGGAAAAAAGAAAGTATCTTTAAAATAAAATGATATTGAGTTTGATAGAATAGCAATCGACAATGGACGACTTCTTCTTGCTCTCTAGGTCTTATGAATCAAGCTCAAGAGATTCAAATTGCCCCTGAAGTGATGTTAGATGATAAAAGAACATGTAAAAATAGATATAGTCGAGGAGGAAGCGGGCGCCGAGGCGAGGAGGAAGCGGGCGCCGAGGCGAGGAGGAATCGGGTGGTGAGGTTAGCGGAGGCGAGGAGGAAGCGGGCGTCGAGGCGAGGAGGAATCGGGCGGTGAGGTTAGCGGTGGAGGAGTTCAAGGAGAACTTTGACGGAGTGGGATTGAGGTTTGGCTGGATTAGGATTTAGGGTTCATACTGCTTTGTGTTTTGGGATGAAACATTGAAAGTTTGAAACTGAAAGAGAAACTAAAAGTGAAAGACTGCAGGGATAATGAGATGAGTTAGTATTAGGGTTCAAAAATGAAAGGTTGAGATCAAAACCTCTAAAAAAACCAACGGCTTAGATTAGTCTATATTTTACACGGGACGGGACGGGCCTGATGGGCCTCAACTTTTCAGTCCCCCGTCCCGTCCCGTCCCTTCCCATTGTTTCTTTACAGAACGGGACGAGACGGGCCTAGTGTTTTTAGACTTAGATCCCGTCTCATCCCGTCAAATTTCAGGACGGGACTGGGATTTAGGTTTTTTATGCCCACCCTTAAACATATTGGCATATGCACATGAGATTGTCCCTTAATGTGGAAAAACAATATGGGTCATGACAACAGTAAAAAAAGTTGCATCGATGTCTAGAAAAGATGGGGAAGTGTATACAAAAAGGTACGGAAAATCAAAATGAGGACAAAAACGTCATCCTCATGATCGCGGATTTTAAAAATTTGGATCCAGCTCTGGATGACCTTGACTTTGATGTCATCAGCTAGACTCTGATTTTCTTTCCAAGCTATATGTAATAAGGCATCGTATCGGTGCCCATTGTTTATTTGAGACATCGATGTACTCACAGTAGCAATAATAAATACCTTGAGAATTTTTTGAAGTTATAAAACTATTCTCCTCTTATGGTTCGTATTGATTTACAATCAAAATGTATATTTACATCGTCCTTAGAAACATGACATATTGTGCCGATTTTGGTCAATTCCTTTGAAGATGACGCACGGGAATGCATCCTCAAGGAGGATCGCCCATGTATTTTTGGTTAAATCTTCTACCCTATAGCGGATTTTCCATCATCAACTGTTCAACTAGGCTCATCCAAGCTCAGTGTGATATCTTAGAATTGTCCAAAATTAAAGAGATAGTGGTTTTAAGTGTGTCTCGCACTACCGACCTTCCACGGACATGCCTGATTATGCTGACTTAGAGTTACCAAAAATTTTTGATTTTGGATCCCCCCTACCCTATTAACCATTTGTTGTCTTGCAAAAAACGTTGAAGACTTATCAAAACCGCACAATCATCATCATCATCGAATCCTCACGGTCCTCTGAGTTAGTTTATGTTCATGTCAAGGAGCTTTGTGTTAACTAGTCATGGAGTTTACGACCTTGGAACGACCGAGAGGACTTGGTATTGATCATGCACACGTCACTTTTGGCTAAGGCAAAAGCCTACAAGCCATATGCAAGTTTCACAGCTTGGCACATGCCAAATCTGCGAAAAACAGCAATCTATCCATTTTAGATCGTCAACTTCAAACGATCTTTGTGAACAACTCCGAACGAATTAGATCACGTATTTTATATCATGGGAAAGATCTTTGAGTCTAGTTTCCAGAACTTTATGCGGTTTGTCTATATCTATTTTGATGAAGAAGCTATGGATGTTTTAGTGTGCAAAGGTCATGCCGCATATAAATTTTTATGCACTCTCGGCATTGCAGCTTTTCGTAGCTTCTTTCAATCCTTCTAAATGGTTCTAGTGAAACTATTTACTTGCCTATCTACTCATTTTTATAGATATATATCATAAGACATTGTGTGCCTCGCAGATAGTGAAACTATCCACAACATTCTAAGGAACCGACAACTATCTTTAGATTTTGTGCCTCTGTAAATCTTCTGTGACTACAATAATTGAATCATACCGGTCATTTAGAGACGCGGTTTAGCTTGCATTTTGATATCTTATGACACCATGATCAACTTCACAGATGCCCTCTATGCATTGAGAGGCAAACCGAACCATGTTGAGCTTCAAGGACATTCACGCTAATAGTTTTCATTTGTGTATAACTTCTTATGAATGCGGACTGCAGCACATCTTGGAGAAGTTCATGAGTCAATTTAGTGGACTGTATCCAATATCAAATCCCATGTTGTCGCTAAACATAATATTTGGGACACCGACTCATATAGACTTTGGTTTGACCAAATTGGCCATCCTGGAAGAGATATGATGGTCCAAATTTTGAGCTAGTTTAAATTCTTATGGACATCCATTCTTCTGCTCAAAACGAAGACATTCGGGATCCAGCCTCTCTATGAAGCATGATGGTGACGCCATGGTTGTAAATGACAACACCCGGGGGACATTGACGTCACCCGAACACGCTCCAACTTCCCGGAGGCCGTCTGGTCAATTCCTCAAGAAATTGAGATGCACCGGCCTTTTCTCGATCTCATTGGCCCACTGCAATGTTTATTGCTCGTTTTGAAAGCCTATTCTTTAGCGAAATTAGGAGCGAGACCCTTCTACGTTCTATGCTAAATGACACAAAAGAGAATATTTCATTCTTACATCAAATTATGTAGATCGATATAACCAACTTGTGGACACTTTTTTATGCTTTATGGTGTTGGTTAAAGTGTTAACACACCGGTCACGTGTTACACTATTATCTACCGCTTATGCTGCTTATACTTCTAAAAGGCTCACTACCTTCTTTTTAAAAAAAAAAAAAAAGAAGAAGTTATTTACAAAGATTGAAAAGAGGGACAACAGCAGAACTTGTCGTCCTTGAGGAACTCAAGACAGCAGAAATACATGTCATCCTATAACCTATTTGGTCTCACGGAAAATGACTACGATAATAGTCTTAAGATTGGTAGATGCGCACCAATACTTCTGTTCAGGGTTATATCGCATGCAGCTTTACTATTCGTCTACAACCCACCATCATTGAATATTTTTGCACTACAGCTTGTGACTATAGGTAAGGATTAACACGGAGTTGCAATCCTTGAGCTCGGTAGGATTGAAACGGATCTCCTATACTTGAGCTCAGCTAGTTGTTATTTCTAGGTGTCAAATCGCACTGCCACTACGCACAATGATGAGTTATTTGAGATGAATAAGTATTTCGGTTGGATATGAACCTCTAACTATAAAGTCCGCCTATGCAGAAACCTAGTCACACGATCTCTTTCACCGCTATATTGCGGATTGTCACTTTGATGAGGCAATATTCCCGTCGTTAGGGGGAGATAAAAACATAAGTGTTCAAGTGGAACGACGTGAATTGTCGTGGTTTTTCCCCACTAAGTCTCATCTTGATCCCAAATTTTTTGAGTGTTAAAGTGACAAGATCACATGCTGCAAATATGTCTGCAAGGATTGATGTCCTATAAAAAAAATGGCACGACCAAAAGAAGTTGATCTTGGTGCCATCACCATGGATGGTGATATGGTGATGCCATATAGTGACAAAATTGGTGTCACAAGGCTATGTGGCTCCCCAAAAGGAGGGAGGCCCTTAGGTTCGATATTTTCTCGTACTATGAAAAAAGCGAGCTTGGCACAACTTGATCTATTGATTAGTGATACTCAAACCCGTCTCATGAAGTCTGAATCGTGATTATCGTTGGGGGACGAATCAATGTCAAATCTGATCCATATAGAGATCTCTACAAGTATTACACTAGTATACATGAGAACGTGGGATAATGGGTCTACTATCGAACCACCCTTCATTGATGGATATCAACTTAGTTTATTGGCCTAATGGAAAGATGCGATCCAGCATAACAAAGAGATATGTCCTTGGACAGGTGATGCCGACACCGCAAGTGTAAACCCTATCAACTATGCCTTTGTCAGATAGCGTAGTGAGAAAAAGAGTTTAGACTCACCTTATGGTGCAAGGTCTCTCACTAACACGCACTGAGATCGACTACGATGAGATATGTTTTCGTAATGGATGTCATTGCACTCCACTATTTTGTCAATTTGGTAGTTTCCGAATAACTAAACATGAGCATATAAATGTGGTCATAATAACATCTCTATGGGATCAAAGATATGCATGAAGGTCTTGAATAGACTTCATTCACTCAAATCAAGTGACTCCAGACCATAGGAGCATGAGTTTGCAAGAGTGGTTGAAATGCACATTAAGTAAATACTTGATTGAGAAGGGATATGGTGAATAATACTCTTGCGTGTTGATTCCGGATTTACAGGGACTCTTGATGAACTAAGAGATGTCAATATGTATCAAACATCTGAAGTTAAGAATGAAAAAGATCTTGGGAAGACACGGTTTTGAAAAGGCACTCGATGACTGTAGTGATGATGATTTTTCATCAATCGGCTTAGACGCTCTAACGAAAATGAGGCCTACATATACCCCATGATTAGTCAAAATCTTTATTCTAAAGAGAAATCTGTTATTTTGTCTAAATAATGATGACAAATATGTTTTAAGACATGAAATTTCCATTTAAGTACAATAACACGCATCAATGTACTTGACACGATACGAAAGGCTTGACATCTCATTCACTATAAACTTGTAAGGCCAAGTTCTCCTTTATAATCTTTTACTCTCTTCCTAGCGGTCGAGCAGCTTCGCTCCTTCTTAGATGAGTGTGAAGGAATATCAAGGTAGCGGTCGGATGCACCCACGCAACGCCAATGTGATAACAGTAACTCTTTTTCAATACTTAAGGGTATGAAAGGTTTAGGCTTATTCTATCCCTACAGAAAGACACATTAAAGACGAAATCAGAATCTGCCTAATTTCGTAGGTCAACTTCCACGGGACTTACAAAAAAGCTCACTCACTGGAAAACTGTGAAATTGGTACCATTGGAAAGGTATATGTGTCTACTTTCCAGGGACACTAACCATTTGATCATAACTATCATATTGAGTGAGTTATGGCTATTTTCGTAAAGTAGAACGGATCTGTCTGAGAATCTGGTTTTGTCAAAACAGTCAACTTTGACCAGACTTTGTGAACAGCTCCTGACGAACCAGAATATGTGTAATATACGGTTGGAAAGCTAAATGAGTCTAGTTTCCAAAACCATTTACGGTTCATTCATATGTATTTCAGGAAGTTACGGCTGTTTTAGTACCCGAAGGTCATGCTGCGCGGAAATCTGAATTCTAGCACGAACTTATGTTTTGAGTTCACAAGCGACATTCTCCTCAAGATCTAAGTGTAACAGATCATATTTGAGGACAATACGACATGATCTAGTTAATCACTTCCCAATACCACATTTGAAGATATGCTAAAAAGCACTGACATGCTAACTTATCGAAACTTCCATGATTAGAAAGAATCAGGAATAACCCTATGATTGATGTAAAGATTAGGGAGAGATGCAGACTTCAAAGGAAGTCTAGCACATTCATGTCACAGTTAAATGTGAAGGGTGCGTTGTACTCTTTTTCTCCTACGATCTTTAGTTTTTCCTTACAGGGTTTTTGTTACTTGATGAGGTTTTTGACGAGGCGACATATCAGCACCACCGACGTCATAGCGGCGCACGGCATAAGGAGGAGTGTTCTAGGATATTCCGCATTATTTTAGGATATTCCATATGTGTGCATTGACATTATGCCATCAGGATATGTAGTTAGAATATGACTATGTATTCCTTATCATTATCATAATAGTACTTTGTAATTTCATATATAAAGAGCTCCTATCGATGAATAATATGATGATTCTCTATTCTCTTACTATCTCTCTTTATCTCTACTGTTTATACTTCATCAGACAACACTATATATAAGATTTCAAAACCACCACAGAAGTATTTGATACTGGTTCTACCCCTCACATGATCATATAGATCGTTTTCACTTGGGATGACTGATTAGAGATTTTAGTTTCTTGTTTGATTTTCTAAAGCAAGATATATGATTATAGGGATAGGGATACATGGTATTATGTATATGTTGGTTTGCTTGTGCAGGTTAAGTCCCTAAGACTAATTGGTCACCGTCACCTTATTACAATGCTGGGTTTCTGCTCCGAGCTCAAGTGCTTTGTCTATGAACACAGAGAGTATAGTCGCTCGCTACACGAGGTCATCAAGGAAAAGCTTGAATGGCACGATCGCATTCGTGTTGCAAGAGACATTTGCTCGGCCTTGTGCTACATTAAGAGGGCTAGGTTCGAACCTAACCAACATATTGTTCCTGACTA
The DNA here is from genome assembly GCA_010134655.1 of Fragaria nilgerrensis. NCBI lineage: Eukaryota > Viridiplantae > Streptophyta > Magnoliopsida > Rosales > Rosaceae > Fragaria > Fragaria nilgerrensis. The sequence continues at coordinate 14,073,948 of CM020977.1, forward strand.
TTTCAGTGCATCCAACATTCTCATCGATCGCAACCTTAGAGCCAAAGTCGATACTGTGCTGAAAAGAAGGGATGACAAGCAGGATTTTGTGTGGGATGTCAATACTTTTGTCTATCTGGTTCTGAATCTTTTAACTGGGATTCCAGGAAATTTTATTTCTTACTGTTATGTTAGGTGTGTTGGTTTGCTCAACGCTTTGGACAAGACGGCAGGGCAATGGCCGATGGACTTGGCTGAGAAATTGATGAATGTGTGCCGCCGTTGTGTAGACTGTAATCCCAGAGATGAACTTAGGAAAAAGTACATTATGGTGATAATAGCGAAAGAGGTGAACGAAATTATAGAAAAGGCTGATGAAATTTCCAGGGGAAGTGCAAGAACATATGATGTAGTTACCAGTGGTAGAGATCAGGCCTCTGATATTCCAAGACAATTTTACTGCCCCATATATAAGGTAAACCTTTCGATTTAGATGAACATTTTACTAGGTAATTTGGAGAAAAGTGGTTCTTAATTGGAACACAAGGTACGCACCTAATGAAGCAGAGACTATTTTTGATGCAGGAAGTGATGAAGGATCCATATGTAGCAGCTGATGGATTTTCATATGGGCGACAAGGCATAGAGAAATGGTTGCAAACTGGGCACGATACATCACCAATGACCAATCTGAAGCTCGAGAATAAGATTCTCACCCCTAATGGTACTCTTAAGCTTCTTATCAAAGACTGGTACCGTGAAAGATCAGTTCCTCATCCAAATCCATAATTTCTTTATAATTGAAATGATTGGAAATCAAATGGCTATTACTTGGTTGATCTGTTACTCTTCTGAAGCTTTTATCAGATGCTCTTATTGGTTGGACTTCCAATTCTTTATTGTACTTGATTATCTTGTTTACACCAATGCTTATAGACCTCTTGCCTTGTAATAGCATTGTGTGTGTTTGTTGGAGATGTCTTTTTAGTTTTGCTATCAAGAGACTTGTTACAGGACTCAGATCTGTTTCACTGTTTCATACACCTTAACAAACTTTATAATTTCTATCTTGAAGAGTAAATCCGATTAAGAGAGCCAGTAAACTTGTGTTCAGAAAAGAATCCAATACGGAATGATGGGAACCTAGCCTACATAGCACAGTTTTCAGGTCAATGTACTAATGCTAGTCTTGGTAACAAATAAGTTGTTTATGGCATGCCATCAGTCGAACATACGAAACATAATGTTTAAACAACAGGTTGGCTATATACTGCTGCTGCCGTAAGTCTAGAGTTGAGCCAAATAACCGACACAGATAGACTCGTAGTGATTTGAAATTCAAAATGTTCAAGATCCACATACAAATGGAAATTCAGTTGTCCATTTCAAAATACATCAGAAGTATCCAGCAAAAAGCTTACTTGATATGTAATTAACAAAATCATATCAGTCAAATATAAGCAGCCTGCAGACTAACATACCATAACATATGTTCAGAACATTGAACACATAAATCAATGACCAACAAGGAAGACTTGTCATAATCCCATACGAAACATAAACGGAGCTGTTCTTTTAAACGTAACAGGTTGGTTCTTGCTGCAGTAAATCTAGAGTTGAGCCATATAAATGACACAGATAGACTCATAGTGATTTGAAATTTAAGATGTTCAAGATCCAAGTACAAATGGAAATTCAGCTTTCCATTTCAAAATACATCAGATGTATCCAGCAAAAAGCTTACTTGATATGTAATTTACAAAATCATAAGAGTCAAAGGAGTAACCAACCAGAAGAGAATTTACAGTCCCTGCAGACTAGCATACCATAACATATGTTCACAACATTTACCACAGAAACCAATGACCAACAAGGAAGACTTGTCATCCAGGCTACTATCTTTGAGCCAGCACGCCGGAGTGAAAATTATTCCTGAAAATGGGATGGAAAAGAGCAAACAAGTTGAGATATACAGGTTTTCAGTTCAAAAGGAAATAATACAACACAGTTGGAACTTGGAAGATGTAGCCAAATTTCCGAAGAGGATGATGCTTTCCTAAATGCTAATGCATATGGCACTAAAACAAATTCATTTTTTCAGTCAAACATCAATAAGGAAATAGCTGAAACCAGACCCACAGGGTAGAACACAAAGAGATTTACAGAAACTATACCAAGATGAGAAATTCAGAGGAAGGAACACCCAACGGGAAAACAAAATAGAGCACAGAGATACCTATACAATTAGACAAGCAGAGACCATAACTTTGTATAAGATAAGATAATACAATAAGACAATATAATAAGTGGTAGCTTTGTTTGTTTACATATAGCTTAAAACTTTTTGTGAAATGAGACCTTTTTGAGCCATACTAGGGTTTTGAGGGCATTCAAAATGAATTAATAACATGTTCATGGATTATCCTGTATTGAACAAACAACTTCCAAATGCATGAAGAATAAACTGAAGTCTACAAAAGTGTAGAGTAATCAATAGCAATGTCCATTATGTTCCTCTCTGTTTAAAGTGATAACATGGCATTTTATCTCTCTAGCTTATACAAACACAGACAAACACAATTAGGCACAAGCTCGATCACCAAAGTACAGTAATGCCTCAAACTTTAAATAAGACAACCAACATCAGTTTTATTTATCTGTTTATATTGTATTCACAAATCATCAGCTCTCTTGCACAGGCATTGCTTATGGATATCTTTCTAACAGGAAAATGGGTTTTACTTTCCTTTTGATGTGGTGAAACATTTTCCCCTTCGTTGGCCGTGATGTAAATCAAAGGGATCTATGGCCACTACAAATTAAAACTGACAAGACCAAATGATACATTGAGCATAAACTTCCGTGAGAGTAATCCAGACTAGTAACTACTGTAGACTGAAACAATTCCACTATGAGATCAATTGTGTTAGTGTGGTCGGGAAGACCAGTCTGAAGTCTATAAGCAGGCCATTATCCTCTACTTTTCTGGGACCATGGCTATTGAAAATTGGAGTTATGAATATTTCCATCAGAAACATCCAGAGGACTTTTCAGCATCCTAAACAATCTGAATTCAATAGCCATTGGTTACACCTTGTAAATGCCAAAAACAATGGTCCAACAGTAATACAATTCTGGCACTTGACTGAATCCACTTCAATACAAAATACGATAGACCACTCTGAAACTAATTTCCCTTGATCTAGTTCCAAGGGAATATAAAAAAACACATTTTTCCAATTCATTTTTCAGCATCCCTTGATTGAGTGCCCTTACATATTAAGGTTGCAGGCAAGCATAGAGGAAAAATACAAATCCAAGGAAACTACTTGAAAGACATTCATTCAAATGTAATCGAAACGGACTCTGTAGCACAGCAGAAAAAAAAAAGCAAATTATGTTGTAACACATAAGAGGGAGGAGTAACAAACCATTATGTTCATTTGCGCTTTGTGAGGCCCTGGTGCTGCGTTTTCAGTTTCTTGCCCTTTCTCTCTGGCTGCTTTGGTTCCACCATCACACTGCAAAATAAAGTCTCATCGTATACAATCATAAGACTCCCCCACCGAAATCTCCTCTCGTGCCACCCATGCATATAAGTAACCACCTCCTCTTCTTGATTCTCTTCTTTATCAACAACTTTGACCAACTCCAATATTTTTGACGAATTCTCAATTGAATACCTGACGAGAACTCTACTGTTTTCAGTGATCAACAGCGGTCTCAGATACCTAGTCCATACTGGCGGATTGGGCACACCAAATTTATAACTCCTGGTCCAAGAATCAGCATCTCCACACTTTTCCATCACCCAACACTGCACAGTCTGCGCAGAATGACTCCGATACACCCATAAACACAGGCACCCTCTCCACGAAAACAGCGCCAGACTCTCGTCTTCTGCAATGGAAGCCATAGGAAGCTGCATTATCCGAAAATCTTCATTTCTCAGCTCGAAAGCAATCAGGTACGGTTCAGACTCCCGTACGGGATCTGGTTCATAGTCGGAAGCAACCCAGTACAGCGTCTCGTGTAGTCCAACCCCTTCAGGCTCATGCACAGACATATGCGGATATGTTATCTCTCTCCAATTTTGATCCCTCAGCGACAACACCTTCATAATATTCCAGCCAGCCGCTGATACCACAACTTTATACTCGTTGGTTTCCTGCAGATAACCAATGCCATGATGATCGAGGCGACGGAAATACTCGTCCTCTTCGTCATCAGGAAATTTCGGGTCGGGTAGATCCATGAAGAACCCGGTCGTGGGATTCCAGATTGAATAATTCCGACACGGATTACGAAGCCGCCGAAGACAGGCGAAAACAAAACCATTGCATGAACCGAGTAACATGACATGCAAGCCTTCCTCCTCCTCCGTTAGTTTGGACGGGAAGGCCAGCTTTCGGGCCGAAGAGCGGTCGCCGAAGGAGGGAGATTCCAAGACGGAAGATTCGAGCTGTGGGATGTGAGGGGAGGTGCATACGAGGAAGCCGTGGGTCAGGGTTTGGTGGGCGGAGGCTACCTGGAGATGGGTTTTGGCGAAATGGGAGTCGGAGATGAGAGAACGCCACCGTTTTGAGACGCACTTGAATCGCATCAACGATTTCGACGGCAATCTTGATAGGATTTTGAAATAAACATCTTCCGGGAGGTAGTCCGACATTGTAAATGCATGAGCTTTGTGTGCGTTTTCGCCGGAAACCTCACATTGGAGGGATGGTGACAAACTGACACTCCGTTGAGAATTTGGAAGTGCCGCGTAGCATCTTGACGGCTTGACCTACTGCCACGAGTTTTCGTTTCGTAACCACGTGTGAAAAGTAAGCACGAGGAGTTTTTGAGTTGCTTAAAGGAAAGGAAATGCTTCCAAACATCAGAATCATTTTCCTTTCCGTAAGTGAAGAAAATATGAGGGAAATGTTTTATGATAGTTTGTATCTTTTTAGATATTTTTTATGTGTGTATTTATTTTATGTTAATAGGATATGTAGTTAGATTAGATCTATGTATTCATATCCTTACCATACTGGTATTGTGTAATTGCCTATATAAATGGCTCCTATCAATAAATGATATACACATCTTTCACGATTCTCTATTCTCAATTTACTTTCACTTCATCACATTATCAACCATTTGCTCAAACCTTTGAGCTAATAGTTTTTCCCCAAACTCTAAAACCAAAAGCTGAAAACTCTCGGCCCTGCCTCGGCCGCCGCCGCCGCCGCTGCTGCTGCCGCCGCTGCTGCTGCCGCCGCCTGCTGCCGCCGCCCCCCGACTGCCGCTTCCCGGCCGTCCGCTCCACTGCTTTCTTCTCATCCGATCAAGCATTCAAGTTTTACGGTATGTTTTCTTTACAACCCTAAAACTTTTCCAAGTTCAATAACCTCGGGGGAGATAAAGTGTTTTCTCTTCTTCTTCTACTCCAGTCTATGCTTGGGACGGTGTCTTTGCAGGTTTAAAATCCCGGTTATCCTCCCCGGGTCCAAAGTTATGTTTGATCAACTTTGGTTATTGCTATTTTTGAAGGTGTGTTTGATCACCTTCACATAAGTTCCGGGTCGTGTTTGATCGACTCCGGACATTTAGGGTTGTGTTTGATCAACCCTAGAGAGACAAACCAAAAGCATCGTATTTGAGTACCTTTTTCAGGGTCTCCAACAGAAAACTAATACGACTTGTTCTCTCTTGTATGCAGATGGACAAAGGCATTGAATTTGACGTCCTCGACGCCCATGGTACTGAGTACCATCGTTGGGTCTCGGACATAGAGCAGACCTTCATCGCTAAGGATCTGACTGAGACCATATTCCCTGATCTAACTCAGGAACCGCCCCACAAGAGAATAAAATCTCAGGCGCTAATGTTCCTTCGTAAGCATATCGATCCCACACTGCACAGGCAGTATCAATCCAAGCACGATCCAAAAGATCTGTGGGATGCCCTTGCCGAACGCTTCGGCAACATTCACTCGACCTTGCTCCCAGAACTAATTGCTCGTTGGGATGAAATCCGACTTTTGGATTACAAGAAGGTTGATGACTTCAACATGGATATGCTTTGCCTACAAGCTCAACTGAGCTCATGTGGAGTCGAGAAAAGTGATGCCGACATGATCGAAAAGACTTTCTCGACCTTCCCTTCAGCTGCTAAGATCCTCATGAACCAATATCGGCTTGAGTTCACAAATAAGAGGATTACTACATTTAGCGGCTTAATGACGCAACTCCTTATGGAAGAAAAGAACAACATGATCAATGATCAGCATAATTTGCGTCCTGTAGGCACCCAGAAAATTCCGGAATCTAATTACAACAGCAAACAAAGTCAGAAAGCTCCGAAACGCAAGGATCAAAATCGGCATGAACCTTATGCACGTGGGAATCAACACCACCGTGTCTCTGGTTCTCGGGGACAAGTTAGCGGCTTTAGTGGCAGTACCAACTGAAAACAATGAAGTTGAAGATAATGTTACCTTCAAGGTCGCTGACCCTAATGGACAATGTTCTGACTTAGATGCCCCTGATTTTGACGTCACCGGCTAGATTGTTTTCCCTTCTTACAAGTTATGATGTAATAAGGCATCGTTAGCATGCCATGCTTAGTTTTCTTCTCAATTTCTTTTTGAGACCCTTATGTACTCTTTTCAGCGCATTAATGAAAGATTATTTCTTTTTGGTTCTTCTTGTCTCTACATGGTTCGAATTGATTTACATCTACCTTAGAAAACATGGCATCAACGCCGTCTTTGGTCTCTCCCTTAATGGAGGTGACGCACGGCGCCGTGACTCTCAAGAAGAGTTACTAACGTGTTTGTTCAAGTCTTTTACCTATAGCGGATTTTCCATCATCAATTGTTCAACTAGGCTCATCTAAGTTAGTATGATATCTTAGAATTGTCCGAAATTAAGGAGCTAGTGGTTTAAGTGTGCCTCGCACTACCGACCCTCCACGAACATGCCTGGTCATACTTAATTTGGAGTTACCGAAAGCTTTTGATTTTGGATTCCCCCTACGCTATTACTCTAATTGCCGTCTTGTAAAAGACGTTAAAGACTTGGCAAAACCGGACCATCATCGAATCCTCTAGGTTCTTTAGACCTGGATTTGATCATCAACACGTCCCTGTGGCTGAGCTTTCGTCTCCATGCCACCAGCAAGCTTCAAAAGCTTCGCTAATGCCAAATTTGCGAAAAACAGTAATCTGTCCTCCCTGGACAGTCACTTCGTTTGAGCTTTGTGAACAGCTCCGGACGAACCAGACAGTAATCTTTATATCATTGAAAATCTCTACGAGTCTAGTTTTCAGAACATTTTGCGGTTTGTCCATATCTATTTTAACGAAGGAGTTATGACTGTTTAAGTGCGCAAAGGTCATTCTGCGCGAGAATTTTCAGCACTCTCGGGATTGTTGCTACTTTTAGCTTTTTTAATCTTTCTAAATAGCTCGATATCGACCTATTTACTCATATATCTACTCTCTTTTATAGGTATGTCTCTTGGAGAGATCGAGTACCTCGCAGATAGTGGATCAACCCACACAATTCTAATGAACCGGCAACTATTTCTTGAGTTAGTGCCTTGTAAATCATCTGTGACGACAATTATTGGATCTTCCCCTGTGATCCTCGGGTGTGGAACCGCTCACTTTTTTCTGCCTCATGGCACTATGATCTACCTCAGGAACGCTCTTTATGCCCCAAAAGGGCACCGAACCCTGTTGAGCTTTGAGGACATTTGCGCTAATGGCTTTCACTTGGAAACTCATTGTGAAGATGGAACTGAGTTCTTGTGTATCACTTCTCATGAATATGGACGCAAACGTATATTGGAGAAACTCATGAGTCAATCTAGTGCTCTTTACCTTACTACGATTCGGATTATTGAATCTCATGTAGTCGCCAAACTGGATCTTTGGGACTCTGACTCATACAAGCTTTGGCATGATCGACTTGGTCATCTTGGAAGGGACATGATGATCCGAATTTTGCGTAATTCTCATGGACATCCCTTCTTCAAATCAAAACGAAAACATTTGGGAAATAATATCATTTTGAATCATGGTGGTGACGCCTCAAATGGTCACCACGGCCCAACGGGGACTTTGATGTCTCCCGGGCTCGGCACCAACTTCATGGCTGCCGCTCGGCCGCTCCCTCAAGCAATTGAGGCGCGCCGTTCTTCCCATGATGTGTCGTTGACCCTTTCAAATGCTCATCATTCGTTTTGCAAAGCTTGCTCTTTAGCGAAAGTAGTATCGAGATCGTCTTAGGCTAAAGATAACACCGAGAACATTCCATTTCTACATCGTATCCAAGGTGATATCCTGAATGTGGACCATTTCGATACTTTATGGTCCTGGTGGATGCTTCAACGCGTTGGACTCATGTCGCGCTCCTGTCCACACGTAATGCTGCATTTCCAAAACTCCTAGCACAAATTATTAAACTTCAGGCTCACCACCCGGATTATCCAATTAAGTCAATTCGACTGGATAACGCTAGAGAATTTACATCAAAGACTTTTGATGACTATTGCATGTCTATCGGGATTGAAGTCGAGCATCCTGTACCCCATGTTCATACGTAAAACGGTCTCGCCGAAGCTACGATTAAGCGGCTTCAGCTTATTTCTCGAGCGTTGGTGATGCGCACCAACCTCCCAATTGCGTCATGGGGCTATGCAATATTGCATGCAGCCTTACTTATTCGTTTCAGACCCACTGCCAAACAACCATTCAGTGCGTACCAGTTGGTCACTGGATATGAGCCTGACATTTCGCATCTACGCATTTTTGGTTGTTCGGTTTATGTGCCAATTACGCCTCCACTGGGTTCTAAAATGGGTCCTTAGAGACGATTAGGTATCTACGTTGGTTATGAATCTCCAACGATTATCAGATACCTCGAGCCATTAACAGGTGATCTCTTTACCGCAAGGTTTGCGGATTGTCACTTTGATGAGACACTCTTTCCATCGTTAGGGGGAGATACGAACAAACGTGTTCATGTGGAATGACATGAATTGTCGTGGTTTGTCCCCACTCTGTCTCATTATGATCCCCGCACCTCACAGTCTGAAAGTGAAGTGAAACGTATTCTCGAACTTCAGAAAGTAGCAGATACGATGCCTGACTCTTTCTCTGAGATTGCGAAAGTGACAAGATCAGATATACCAGCTGCAAATGTTCTTGCTAGGCTCGAAGTCCCTATAAAGGGCACGGCCATCCTCGGGCTCGGTACTGCCGCCACTGGCGGTGTCGCCCATGGTGGAGGGATGGAGGCCGTGGCTCCCCAAAGGAAAAGGGGGAGGCCACCTGGTTCGGTTGACACTCGTTCGAGAAAAAAACAGACCGACAAGACACAAGTCAATCCTTTGATCATCGATGTTGAGAATCCTTCTCACGAGATCATCTCTGATTACAGTTATGTCCACGAATTGAGAATCCATGGGGACGCCTCAGGGTCAATGTCAACATCAGAGAATATAGAGATCTCCATGTGTTATGATAAAACTTATGAATTGATGAACCGGTCATCAACCCATGTCGATGATATATTTACTTATTCCGTGGCTCATGAAATCATTGAGCACGATGACATCGAACCACGCTCTGTTGCAGAATGCCAAAATAGAGCAGATTGGCCTAAATGGAAAGTTGCAATCCAGGCAGAATTAGACTCTCTAACAAAGAGACAGGTCTTCGGCCCAGTAGTGCTAACTCCGCCGAGTATAAAGCCTGTTGGACATAAATGGGTCTTTGTTAGAACTAGAGCACCGAGTCTGTGGGATCCTTATCCATCAGACTGCATACGTCCAAAAGATGCTCAGGCGATTTAATATGGACAAGATGCATCCTGTTAGCACTCCCATGATTTAATATGGACAAGTCTAGATATAACTAAAGATCCATTCCGTCCGATAGAGGACGACGAAGAGGTCTTGAGCGCAGAGGTTCCATACCTTACTGCAATAGGCGCATTATTGTACTTAGCTCAATGCACTTGACCAGATATTGCCTTCTCAGTCAACTTGTTCGCTAGATTTAGCTCAGCTCCAAACCAACGTCATTGGACCGGAGTTAAGAACATCTTTCGATATCTAAAGGGTACCATTGACTTGGGACTGTTCTTTCCCTACAATGATGCAAGAAGGACAGAAGATGGTCTTATGGCTCGTGGAAGACACGACACCGATCCACCAAGGGATCAGACCGCCGCCATGGACGCCGCCGGTACGGCTGCTGGACACGGGTCCAATGCCGTGCATGCCACCGCCGCCTTGTCCTATGCCGAGACACCTAAAAATACGTTAGTGGGTTTTGCCGACGCCGGATATTTATCTGATCCTCATAAAGGACGTTCTCAAACTGGTTATGTTTTCACCATTGGGAATACGGCGATATCTTGGAGGTCTACTAAGCAGACTCTAGTGGCGACATCTTCAAATCATGCAGAGATTATAGCTTTGCATGAAGCTGTTCAGGAATGTGTTTGGTTGAGATCAATCATTAAGCACATTAGAGGAACTAGTAGATTAAGTTCTACAACTGATAGACCTACATGCATTTATGAGGACAATGCAGCTTGGATTGAGCAAATGAAGTTAGGTTACATCAAAGGTGATAATACAAAGCACATTTCACCTAAGTTCTTCTACAACCAACAGCAACAGGCGTTTCTCAACATTCAAGTGAACCAAGTTAGTTCCGAAGGAAACGCAGCAGACTAATTTACTAAGTCTTTACCTAAGTCTACTTTTGAGAAACATGTGAAAATTATAGGCATGCGTCGGCTATCAAGTCTCTCTGAATAATGTTCACGTCAGGGGGAGTATCATCTCAATGAAGTAGGCTGGTGCGTTGTACTCTTTTTCTCCTACGATCAAGGTTCAGTTTTTCTCCCACAGGGTTTTTGTGACTTGACGAGGTTTTTGACGAGGCAACAGATTAGCACCATTGGCATATCAACGCGCGGCACAAGGGGGAGTGTTCTAGGATATTCTGTATCTTTCTAGATATTCTTTATGTGTACCTTTACCTTATGCCAATAAGATATGTAGTTAGACTAGATCTATGTATTCATATCCTTAACATACTGGTATTGTGTAATTGCCTATATAAAAAGCTCCTATCAATGAATGATATACACATCTTTCACGATTCTCTATTCTCAATTTACTTTCACTTCATCAGGAAAGCATTTCATGAATCACTTTTCTTTAGACATCAGAATATAATTTTTTTATAAAATTACATTACCCTCTTTTTCCTTTCTAATGGAAAAGAGGATTAGAACTACATTCATTTCCACAAACCAAACGAGACTTAAAGTCACGCTAAGTTCGCGGAATGAAAAAACTTAGAAAAAGAAAGAAAGTAGTTTATAAGGGAAAATAGATCCTTCACATTCATTTTTCTTCATACTTTCTTTAGCATTAATTACACATTAATAGACGCACAAGAGATATGGGGTGTCTCTAAATTTTTCGGAGCACTTTTGCCCACAATTTTGCATGCAAACACGACTCCAAATTAGCCCATTCTTTCTCTGATACCAGAGACTACCCTCCCTAACTCATTCCCACAAACAAAGCCAATGCCAGTGGTCGCAGTAGAGACACCAAAAACACCATCATCTAGAAGGGTTTAAACCAACTAACTGGCCATCAAACAAGATAATGAAGCGCAAATGGTTCGAAACACAACCGATAAGAACATGCAAATATTTCACTGGCAATATGGCGAGGATTCTCACTATGATATCATCTGATATGCAACCTGCATTATGACGCCCAGTATCTAATTTTTGCTAATTTACCGGGTTTTCTATTAGTTACTGAAGAATTTAACTATGCTCGGTAACCTAGTAAGTTAACGCTTGAGTTTATTTTTGAGTTTTTCTTGAAATGTCAAATTCTTGGTTTAAGGCCCCGATGTCGATGTACGCGTCGACACAAGTTCACCGGTGTCTTCAGAATATTTTCCGGAGTATCGAGCTATTTCCTACGAATTTTCAAAGTCTTGAGTACTTTAAAATTTCAATTTCAATTTTCTAATTTTTATTTCTCATCTTTAAATCTTAGCCCTTCATTTTCTTCCTTTTAATCTTGGTTGTTGGCCCAAAGTTCACCGGTGTCTTCGGAATATTTTCCGGAGCATCGAGCTATTTCCTACAAATTTTCAAAGTTTTGAGTACTTTAAAATTTTAATTTCAATTTTTTAATTTTTATTTCTCATCTTTTAATCCTAGCCCTTCATTTTCTTCCTTTAAATCTGGGCCGTTGGCCGGAAGTATATAGAGTAAAAACCCTAATCCTTTCCCGAGTTCTGTCGAGAGAAGAGAGAGTCTGATAGAGAGAAAGAGGCGCAGCCGTACCGGCTACCAGCCGCTCCTCTGCTGTCGTTCGGCCATCGCTGGTCGAGCAACCACTCTCAATCGACTCGTCTCTCTCTCTCCTCTCTCTACTACTACCCATCAACTTGACATGCATAAACTCTTCCATCTGATCAAAACATGAACCCTAAATCCCCAAAACCCAAATTCCGGCCAAATCCTTCCTTTTCCGGCGAGGCCATGCTTTAATAAGGTAACCCATCTCTTTCTTTCAACTTCAAGCTGCTTTGAGCTTCGATTTCTAGATTAGAGCTCTAATATGATTTTCCCTCTTTCTCTGTTTTCTAAGTTTCTCGTCGAGCTTCTCCGACGACCGTGTTCTTGAGTTTCTGGCGACTCGTCGAGTTCTGGTGGAACCCAAAAGCGTTTTAGTGACGTCTTGGAAGCAGCAGCGGTGATTATGGAGGAAGGCAGAGCTTGGGTTCTCGGTTGAGGACAGCTATGCCACACCTTGTCGTCTGTTTGAGCTTCGATTTCTAAATTAGAGCCCTAATCTGATTTTCCCTCTTTCTCTGTTTTTTGGGTTTCTCGTCGAGCTTCTCCAACGACCTTGTTCTCGAGTTCTGGTGGAACCCAAAAGCGTTTTTAGTGGCATCTTGGAAGCAACATCCGTGATTATGGAGGAAGGCAGAGCTTGGGTTCTCGGTTAGGGACTGCTATGCCACCACCTTGTCGTCTGTTGGTCACCAAAGGGGGTTCTGCTTGTGACAATCCGGGAAGAAGGAGCCACTGAGTTCATGGATTTGAGTAGATTAACTGGATGTAAGGGTTATGAATTTAACTGCTGTGTTGTTGTTATGTTGTTGTTGGTTGGTGTTGATTTAGCCTTTGGTTGTTTGTCGAAAACTTGGTGATTCGGAGTTTACCGGGAGGCTATGGCGAAATTCCGGCCAGCGGCCGAAATCCGGCAGAACACTCTGGCAAGTCGACGGAATCCGACGAGGCAGCATATCTTGCTGAGAGCCGTTAAGGTAGTTTTTGAGTCCCTTTTTCGATATGAGTCGTAATTTCTACAATAGAATAGTTTGGGATTGTTCTCGAAAAACTTGCTAATTCAGGAAACTTTTTATTTTGGGAAACTCTCTCTTTTTTGAAAACTTTCTAATTTTAGAAACCTAGTAAACTGGTCAACCTTAGTCAAATAATTGTCAATCTTGGTCAACCTAGGAAATTCTAAACAAACTATGAAGAAGCCGAGTCAATGATTATTTCGGAGTCCGGTTTGACTGATTTGTTCTACTGTTTTCCATCAGACGTGTGATTAACTCGAGAATTTGAATAGTTGGAGACATCGCTCGAGGAGTATTTCAAACATTTGAAGGCTTAGGCTTAACCTATGAGTGAACGTTTATTTTAAATTAAATGCATGCGATGGTTTAATTTTTTGAGAAATTTATTTTATTGGAACGTATTGTTTTCCATTTATACTTGACAACTTCATTAAGTTGGAGAGTTATCGAAAATAGAATTTTTTCGGTGGATATATATATATATATATATATATATATATATTTATGGATTGTTTTGATGATCAGTTTCTTTTTACTGGAACATAATACTTTCATATATAATTGGCAATTTTCAGTAAGTTGGAGAGTTACTGAAAATGAGATTTTCGGTAGATATATATATATATATATATATATATATTGTTTTGATGATCAGTTTCTTTTTACTGGAACATAATACTTTCATTTATAATTAACAATTTTCAGTAAGTTGGAGAGTTATCCAAAATCAGATTTTCGGTGAATATATATATATATATATATATATATATATATATATATATATATAGTTCATATCTAGAGCGAAGCTTCGCTTTGAAATTAAAGTGTGAAGTTCCTTATTTGTCTCATTTTTCGGTCATATTTTCACATCTCAATCGTTCAGTTTGTAGATCCTATTGCATAGATCATTTCCGCAAATTTTCATCGAATTTGATGATCGTAAGATAGTGAATTAAATTAAATCAATGAATGAACCATAAACCTGTCTAACTAGAACTGTCTATGTAAATAATAATTACGAAAACCCAAATGATTTTCAAATTTGATGAAACTTTGTAGAAATGATCTATGCAATAAGATCTACAAACTGAAAGGTGGAGATGTGGAAATATATATATATATACACACACACACACACATATAGTTCTTATCCAGAACGAAGCTTCGCTCTGAAATTAAAATGTGAAGTTCCTTGTTTGACTCACTTTTTTATCGTATTTCTACATCTTCACCATTCAGTTTATTGATACTAATGCATAGATCATTTATGTAAAATTTTATTCAAATTGATGATCGTTTAGGTACCGAATTAGGTTAAATCAATGAACGGATCATAAACCTATCTAACCAGAACTATTTGTGTAAATCACGATTATGAACATCCAAACGATCATCAAATTTGATGAAATTTTGTAGGAATGAGCTATGTATTAGTATCAATAAACTAAATGGTGGAGATGTAGAAATACGACCGAAAAGTGAGTCAAACAGGGAACTTCACATTTTAATTTCAGAGCGAAGCTTCGCTTTGGATATGAACTGTATATATATATATATATACACACACCATTATGGCGGAAAGACACATATAGCTAGCTAGCATTTATATGTATACTATATTCATATATATATATGAAGATAGTATGCATATAAATGCAAGCTAGCATAATGGTGTAGCGATTAGCCGCCATAATGGTGGGACGTGAGCGTGGGATGCAAGCGTAGTAGCCTTGTATGAATGTAGGAATTCATACAAGGGGTAATGAGACGTGTGTAAATACATACTTATATACTAGAGCCTGAGAGACTTGATCAATATTGTATAGTATTAGATACCAGCGGGCCTAGTCGCGTATTTCTTTATTTGCCAATTTTTGAGTTAAAAGTTTTAATACTTGTTGCATTCATCACTCTTTTCTTTAAGATACACACGCCCTACATGTCAATGATGTTTGAACCCGTGACTTCAAAGTTGCCAGTTAAACACCTTAACCAACCAAGTTACAGCTCACCGACACTTTTCTTTAAGAGATTAAAATGGGAAAGCATAAAGTATGAATGTAATTATTTGATTCCCATAACCTTATTTTGTCCACTCACTCTAACGTTTTCAAATGTTTTTCACTGAGCCCTTTGTTTTCAAATGCCCAGTTTGCAGGTTAAAATAATTGAGGTCGGGCGTACATGGAGTTGAGGCATATTCATTTTTATAGCTTTCGCTTAATTGTAAACTCATGTTTCCTTCCCTCATTATTAGAATTGCTCTGAACTTATGAAATATTCGGTGTAAATTACCCTTTGTTTATTATTAAAATTTTTGGGAAGTGTTGTGATTGTGGGGAGCACGGTGGCTCTAGGAGTTAAAGTTGGATTATCATTAGAAGATCCATTAACATGTGAAAACTCAGTTTTTTCATTTCAAAATACATCAGATGGAATAGCAAAAAAAAGGGTACTTGATATGTAATTAACAAAATTATAAGAGTCAAATATGAGTAGCTGATGCAGGGCAGTCTTTGGATGCTCCTGCATCAGTAGCCAACCTGAAGATAATGTTTTCATCAGTCCGGCCAACTATACGCATACAAATCATGTGTAGTTGCAGGACAAACTACAACTATCTCATTTCTACAGTTTTTCATTTCAAAAGGAAAAAGTACAACAGATTTGGAAGATTGGTTTATATGTTTTCACATATAAAGAGTAATGCTAGATGAACCATCATTTGGTGAACCATCATTTGGTGAACCACCATTTGGTGAACCACCTAGAGCCCACCTGACGTGGCGGCTGATATGGCATACCTATGTCATCAAAGCTTAATTTCTTATTCTTTTGTATTTCTGTTTTTCTTATTTACTATAATTCCTTTTTCTTTTAGTTTTGTAATTACTTAATTCTGTTTTTATCTCTAAACCCTATTTTTTTAGTTTGTTTGCTTCGATGTCTACATACGTTTTCTTTTGCTCTTCTCATCTCACGTTGATCTCCTCTCAATTGATCGGGCTCTTTTTATTTTTAATTTTCAATTTTTTATATTGTGATATAATCTGTAAGAGATCTCAATCTGTAAACGTCTTCAAGTTTTCTTCTACGTTCGCATATGCGAGGTCTTTCATTCTAAATAAAATTCTGTAATCTGTCAAACCTCGCACTTCGTTTTCAATTGATCGGCTATGATCCTCTATTTGATTTAGGTTTCCTCACAAGCTTCCCCTTTGATTTTTTTTTTCTTTTTCATGTATGAATAACAAATTAACATGTTTGGAATAGGCACTACCAGGACAAGCACTTTAGCCGACGAAAAAGTTTCGTCGGCTTGTTAGCTTAATTCGTCGGCTAAGATTTCGTTGGGAAAAGGTCGTCGGTGATGACTTTAGCCGACGAAATTTTTTTTTTCGTCGGCTATAGTCCCACAGTTAGCCGACGAAAAACATGTCGTCGGTTTTTTTCCCAGACTTCAGCCGACGAAACAATTAAGATATTCGTCGGCTAAAGTGTGTAATAAACAATTAAAAAAATAACTATATTTTGTCGGCTAAATCTTATAAAAAAATTTAAAAAAATTTAAAAAATAACTATAGTTCGTCGGCTAAACCTTATAAAAAAATTAAAAAAATAACTATAGCCGACGAAATATGCCATAATTCGTCGGCTAAACTATATAAAAAAAATTAAAAAATATTATAGCCGACGAATATAGTATTTAAATATCAACGGCTAAAGTTGTTGGTTTTTGAAAGAAAAAAAACTGCAGAAACTTTCGGCCACCTCCAATCACGACCAAAATTTGACAGAATCTTCCTCTCAACATTTCGAACAACTTTCAAGAAAAAGTCGAAGCCCAATTCTAAGTCTAAACAAGTCAATTGAATCAAAATATAAAAATCTTCAATTTTAAACCCTAAAAACTTCAAATCTTCGATTCTCTTCACACACACCGAATCGAGTTACCAAATTCTAGGGGAATGTAGTACTAATCAAACTCAACTTATCCATATATAGAACTCACCAAATGGTGACCTGAGGAAGGAGAAATTCGATTGACACCGAATCCGAACCGGCGGAGTTTTGGAGCTCAATTTATCCCTCACGGCGGCGTCACTCGATGCACCACCTATCCAGCAATGAAGTAGAGACGACGGTGAAGCTTTTGGGACAAGTGTGGCGGTCTCCGGTGGCTTGACGGCAGAGCTAGGCCGAGAAGAAAATCTGGCAGATAATAGACTTCTTACCATCCATCTTCAGTACAACTCCTATATAAAGAATTTTAGCCGACGAAATTCTTTATTTTCGTCGGCTAAACTCTTTTGAAAATTTTGGTTGACCGCCAAAAAATTTTGGTTGAAAATTTTGAAAATTTTTCGACTTTAACCGACGACTTTTCATATATTTTCGTCGGCTAAAGTCCTTTGAAAGTTTTCCTCCAACTTTGGTTTACCACCCAAAAAATTTTGAAATTTTTTGACCTTAGCCGACGACTTTTTTAATATCTCTTCGATTAAAGTCTATAAATTCACGAAAACGCTCATATCTCCCCCTATATTACGTAGTTTGGTCAAACCTTCCACACGAAAAACTCTCACGTAGATGAGACGCAACCGCTTATATAAAATTTTTTGAGACATTTACCTTCCGACGATAGGGCTCCCCATAGAGAATAATAACGGTAAATAGGGTTGACCGCTACTATCGGCACCGAGACTTTACCCGATTTACGTGATTTTTGAACCATAGTTGTATTTCACCATTCTGAACATATATTATTTCACGAGATTTTTGATAATTTTGCTTCCTATGTAGAGTTGGTTCACAAAGTTGTTTAACCTACTAAACAAGTTATACAACATTAGTAGACACGTTGTGATTCCGATGACTAAAATTCACAAACTAAAATTCGACCGTTAGATATGATCATTATCACAAAAGATGTCTATGGTAAAAAATTCAACTGGATCCGACAACGTTAAGGGCTCGATCGAAACGGTCAACCATAATCCATCGTCACTTATCACACGAAAACGCTCATATCTCCCTCTATATTACGTAGTTTAGTCAAATATTCCACACAAAAAACTCTCACGTAGATGAGACGCAACTGCCCATATAAAAATTTTGAGACATTTACCTTCTGACGATAGGGCTCCCCATAGGGAATAATAACGGTAAATAGTAGACACGTTGTGATTCCGATGACTAAAATTCACAAACCAAAATTTGACCGTCAGATATGTTCATTATGATGAAAGATGTCTATGGTAAAAAATTCAACTGGATTCGACAACGTTAAGGGTTCGATCGAAACGGTCAACTCTAATCGGAAATAAGAAAACTACATTTTGAAGCCCTAAACGGACTCGGATGGCCAAAAAGGCCCATACATTATGGCATTAGCGATGAATTTGACTCGTAGGGCCGTTACGCTTCCGGAAAGGTATCACAATAGTCAATCGGACACCAAACGTCAAATCTGCAGCATAGTGAATAATAAAGGTAAATTGCATTTACCGCAACTATCGGCACCGAGACTTTACCGGAATATCGTGATTTTTCAACCGTAGACGTATTTCACCATTCTGGTCATATATTATTTCATGACTTTTTTGCGTTTGAAGGTTCTACGTACAGTTTTTTTTCCCAGATGAGTTGTTATCCAGATCTGCAAATATAAGACACTTTAGCCGACGAAAAATATAATATAAGGCACTTTAGCCGATGAAATTATATTTTTCGTCGGCTAAACTTTTAAAATTTCGTCGGCTAAGCTTTTAAAAATTTCGTCGGCTAAACTTTTAAAAATTTCGTCGGCTAAACTTTTAAAATTTCGTCGGCTAAAGTTCACAGACTATAGCCGACGAAAAAAATAATTCAGCCGACGTCGGCTAAAGTCCATTTTAGCCGACGAAAATTTTAAATTAGCCAACGAAGGAAAATTTCGTCGGCTAAAGTCCACTTTAGCCGACGAAAAAATAATTCGTCGACCTAGTTTTTTTATTTTCGTCGGATAAAGTCTTTCTTCTGGTAGTGCGGGTTCATGGAACGTGGATTTGAATTTTGGTTTAGCTGGTTCTTGTGTTCTTATTAGATCTTGAATTATCTCTAGAACTCTTATTTCTATTAGGGAAAAAAATGCGAATGATATCTCACATTTGCTTCATTAATCACTTCGGTATCTCACTTTACAAAAATATCAGTTTGGTATCTCACATTCACACCCGTATCCAACATAAGTACCCGAAACAAATTTGGACGTTAACTCGAATTAACCTCTGTTAAACTTTCAGGGGTGTTTTAGTCTCTTCACTCAATCTCATCTTCTTCTTCCTCCCCACTCTCCTTGCTTATTTCGAACTGCCAGAAATGTGGCAGTCCATCAAACTCTCTCTCAACCTTTCCCAGAAGAGGGACACTTCTTAGATGCTTCCTGTTGTTTTAGTTTAGTTCCGTTTTTTGTCTTCACCCACTATTTGTCGGTTGCCGACTTTCAACTTCATCTCTCCACTCTTCTTCTTCAATTTACAGACACACCCACCTTTCTTTTTCCTCTAATCTATCAGAAAGGCCAAGGCTTTGAAGAAAGTTGATCCATTTTGGATCAAATCCAATCCATTTTTGCTTCTGGGTTTTGAGGTATTTCCTTTGTCTTTTATTATCTATGGATTAATTGACTTGATCTGATAAAAGTTGAGTTCTTTTAAAGTGGGTAGGTGTTAATTGAAGGTTTAAACGGATCTGCAAGTAACTAGCTTCAATTACATGTGGCTTCTTCTGCACATAAGTTACTTCCAACTTCGAAAAGTTGTCAAATTTACTGAGCCATAGGTGAAAAACTGTTTTTTTTATTGCTATCGTTTTGTATCTCAAACTTTGAAAAGTGATTAAAGTTTGAGAGAGAGTTTGATGGACTGCCACATTTCTGGCAGTCTGAACTAAGCTTGGAGAGTGGGGAGGGAGAAGAAGATGAGTAGTGTGAGGAAGAAGAAGATGAGATTGAGTAAGGAGACTAAAACACCCATAAAAGTTTAACGGAGGTTAGTCGAGTTAACGACCAAATTCGTTTCGGGTACTTATGTTGGTTACGTGAGTGAATGTGAGATACCAAACTGATATTTTTGTAAAGTGAGATACCAAAGTGATTAATGAAGCAAATGTGAGATACTATTCGTATTTTTTTCCCTTTCTATTATAACTTAGAACAAGAGCTGCACAAATGAAAGGGGGATTTTACAGATTATATCACAAGATAAAAATAAATAAAAAAAAAGAGCCAATCAATTGAGAGGAGGTGAGAGCTGAGAGGAGATCGACGTGAGATGAGAAGAGCAAAAGAAAACGTCTGTAGACGTCGAAGCAAACAAACTAAAAAAATATGGTTTAGAGATAAAAACAGAATTAAGTAATTACAAAACTAAAAGAAAAAGAAATTATAGTAAATAAAAAAAACGAAAATACAAAAGAATAAGAAATTAAGCTTTGATGACATGTGTATGCCACATCAGCCGCCACGTCAGGTGGGCTAGCTCTAGGTGGTTTTTCAAATGGTGGTCCATCTAGCATTACTAAGAGTACTACGCAAAAGTATATAATCCGAATAAATTCGTCATGGCATGTTTTTAGTTGAAGAACACAGGACGCAGGGCACCAGGGGGCTGAGATGTTTCTTATATGACAATAATATTTGGTAATTGATGCAACTTGTTTCAAAGGACAAAGCTATACACTGATTTTAAAGTCGCATATTATTTTTGTGTTCCGAATAGACCAAAAGATCCGTCCTATAGCTTAGAAAATTCAAAGAAAGAATAAGCAACGTTTTATGCACCATGGAGCTCCAGTTCCAACCATCTATTTACTTATCTTAGGTAGAGGTGACAAATGGGCTGTTAAGCACGGGCACGGCACGAGCATGGCACGTTTAAAAGAGGCCCGGCCTGGCCCAAGCCCGTGAATGGCCCGGCCCGGCCCAAGCACGTTATTCTAATGGGTTGGGCTAGGCCTAGAAAAATGAGCCCATGGGCCCGGCCCGAGTACGATAATTTGAGGCCCACAGCCCGGCCCGCTATAAAATATATATATTTTTTTCATTTCTAATATGAAGATAACATATTTATAAATAATAAACTTAGTTTTGAGTGTGAACAATATACTTTTATACTAATAATTATTTATGAGTATGAATTTAAAAGTTTTTGCCTAAAAATTTATTAATTGTGAACAATAAGCATTTATCACTTATTTCTTTAATTTGTTAACAAAGAAAAAAATGATCGATAGATTGTGTAAATTAGTTTTAGTTTGTAATTGTATCATGTATAATTAAAAGTTGAGATTATGAGAGTAGAAGCGGTGGTATAAGACATTCACCTCAACCATTTTTAATTTTCAGGATGAAATGGCCCCGGTTGGCCCGGCCCGAGCACGGCCCACCACGTTATAGGCTTGGACAGTGGGTCAAGTTGGGCCTTGTATTTGAGTAACGGGCCGGCCTAAACCCGAGCCCGTTGGGCCGGCCCGTTTTCCACCTCTCATCTTAGGCCAAGTGCTTTAGCACACATGCAGACAATTAAGCATGAGAGAATCAATCTGTTGACTCCTTTCTTTTTCTAGAACGCGCCACACACGCGAAACCTAGAATTCTCTCTCGTACTCTCTCCTTCTCGTCTGGTTGCACCGCGGCGCTGGTGCCGGCCTCTGGCCATGCCGGTGTACGATGGCCGCGGTCGGACGGGAATGTAATCACTGTTGTATGGATGTGCTCTTGGTTCGGAGGCTCGAATCGAGGAGTAGTTCTTGCATATGCCCTCTCTAACATGTGGTTGTTGCTGCATCGATGGATTTGGCACGGAAGACGGACAAATCGGAGATGGGAATGCTGCGGGATTGGTGCGACACCTCACAGTTGCTGGTGGATGGTCCGGCGTCAGTGGTTCGACGGTGTGGCTCGCCGGTGAGTGTGGAAGGCAGGTGGTTCACCAGATCTAATAGTAGATCTGGATATGGTCTCTGATCTGTTTGTTTGGAGGATGAGGAGTGGCTCTGGCGGGCACAATGGATGTGCGTCGGTGGTGGAAGTCGGATGGTTGGGCCGACGTCGGTGGATCGATTGTTTAGCTCGATGTCGGATCCGGATGAGAAGTGCATCACCTGATCTCACTTCGAACCTAGATACTGACTCCGACCTTGATGGGTACTGGGTGAGTGATGGGCAGTGTAGGCACGCGCTGGTGTTCAGAGACTATTCCCGACAACCTTTGAGACAGTACGGCGGCGGCGCTACGGAGTTGATGCAAAGGTCGACAACGACTGGGTGGGTAATGTACATGATTGCTACCTTTGTTGTTTGGGCCGATTGGGCCTGGATACAACCACCTTGGATTTGGCCTCAAATCATTTGGACTTGGGCCTGGGCTTGGGTCTTGACCTGGGATTGGGTTACAGGCTCACATGGTATTTATCTTACTTTTATAGTTTATTTCAGCTTTATGTTATTTCGGGTCTCATGGTTATGGACCTATATCACCCTTGTGGTGCATTTTCCCTTTGTGGATATTGCTGGCTTGGTCCAATTGGGAGGACTTGTTTCCTCAAACAGTCCCAACTTTTTCCAAATTATTGATCACCCAACACCAAAACAACTCATCAACTATCATCGGTATCCTTCGTGAGAGCTTGAGTGACTGCACGCCTAAAGTGTAATTTTGCACTTACCTATTAAATTATGGGTGCTCACGCGTGGGTTCATCACCCCCCATTTTCTTTGGTTCTGGTTCTTGGTACTTGTTCTTGTTTTCGGTCCTCTTTTGTCAGCCACAGCTACTTCAATGCTGGAATTTCGATCGTGGTTTGTATGGTGTTAGTTTGAGGGAGCTCGTCCTTTGGGGTGTTGGTTTTCATATGATTTGAGTTTTGGGATTTGATTGGCAGCAGTTTTTCGGGCAACATTGCTCCGATTTAGTACTTCTCACTACTTCACGGCAGCTGACGGCGACGGCGACGACAATGCTAGCGAACATGGGTGGTGGGTGTGGTAGTTTGATTGATATTGTTGTATTTATTTCGGTTGTAGGACATTCGGTCCATAGTATAGCGAGTTGTTGGTTTTCTCTCACTTTTTCTAGTTTGATCGAGTTTGAGACCCATATTCTTTGTTATTTGTAGTTTTCCGGCCTCGCCTTTGCAGACTTGTAATTGAGTTTGTCCCTTGTTTAATGAATTATTCATTTCTGTCAAAAAAAAGCATGAGAGAGTCAAAGTGTACTTTTGCCCTTAGTTTTGAATAATGATGAGAAAATAAAATGAGACATAACATGAATTTTGTTAACTAATTTTCATGTTTATTATACGTCGTTTCTATGGTTACTTCTTAAATGGTGAGGTCCTCTCTATACACCGGAGCCCTTCCTTCATTTAATCAATGTTATTGTTAACTTGTACAGTTCACACTTTTTGGCTCTACCCAAAATTATCTAGTACTAGATCTTTCACAACGAGATCTATTTATACAGTAACGGTATTTAATTATGAAGATTTGCTGAGTAGCTGACCCTGTTAGTCCGTTCTTGCAAGAATAAAGCCTAAAATTTTGACCTTTTAAAAAAAAAAACCTTGTCAATACCACAAACAATATATGGTCCAACGTACAGTAATACAATTCTGGAACTTGACTCAATCCACTTCAATACAGAACATGATAGACCACTTTGAAACTAATTCCCCTTGATCTAGCTCCAAGGAAATATATAGAACACATTTTTCCAATTCATTTTTCAGCATCCCTTAATTGAGTGCCCTTACATACTAAGGCTGCAGGCAAGCATATAGGAAAAATACAAATCCAAGGAAAGCATTTGAAAGAAATTCATTCAAACAATCAAAACAGACTCTGTACCATAGAAGAAAAAACAAACAAATTATGTTCTAACGCATAAAAGCGAGGAGTAACGTACAAACCAGCAATCATTAAGTTCATTCGTGCTTTGTGAGGCCTTGGTGCTGCGTTTTCAGTTTCTTGCCCTCTGTCTCCGGCTGCTTTGGTTCCACCATAACACTAGAAAATACAGTCTCATCATATACAATCATATGACTCCCCCACCCACAACTCCTCTCGTGCCACCCATGCCTATAAGTAACCACCTCCTCTTCTTGATTCTCTTCTTCATGATCAACAATTTTGACCAGCTCCAATTTTACTACCGAGTTCACATCTGAATACCTTAGGAGAATTCTACTATTTTCAGTGATAAACAGCGGTCTCAGATACCTAGTCCATACTGGCGGATTGGGAACACTAAAGCTATAACCCCTAGTCAGACGATCTCTTTCACCGCTATATTGCGGATTGTCACTTTGATGAGGCAATATTCCCGCCGTTAGGGGGAGATAAAAACATAAGTGTTCAAGTGGAACGACGTGAATTGTCGTGGTTTTTCCCCACTAAGTCTCATCTTGATCCCAAATGTTTTAAGTGTTAAAGTGACAAGATCACATGCTGCAAATATGTCTGCAAGGATTGATGTCCTATAAAAAAAATGACACGACCAAAAGAAGTTGATCTTGGCGCCATCACCATGGATGGTGATATGGTGACGCCATATAGTGACAAAATTGGTGTCACAAGGCTATGTGGCTCCCCAAAAGGAAGGAGGCCCTTAGGTTCGATATTTTCTCGTACTACGAAGAAAGCGAGCTTGGCACAACTTGATCTATTGATTAGTGATACTCAAACCCGTCTCATGAAGTCTGAATCGTGATTATCGTTGGGGGACGAATCAATGTCAAATCCGATCCATATAGAGATCTCTACAAGTATTACACTAGTATACATGAGGACGTGGGATAATGGGTCTACTATCGAACCACCCTTCATTGATGGATATCAACTTAGTTTATTGGCCTAATGGAAAGATGCGATCCAGCATAACAAAGAGATATGTCCTTGGACAGGTGATGCCGACATCGCAAGTGTAAACCCTATCAACTATGTCTTTGTTAGATAGCCTAGTGAAAACAAGAGTTTAGACTCACTTTATGGTGCAAGGTCTCTCACTAACACGCACTAGGATTGACTACTATGAGATATGCTTTCGTAATGGATGTCATTGCACTCCACTACTTTGTCAATTTGGTAGTTTCCGAATAACTAAACATGAGCATATAAATGTGGTCATAATAACATCTCTATGGGATCAAAGATATGCATGAAGGTCTTGAATAGACTTCATTCACTCAAATCAAGTGACTCCAGACCATAGGAGCATGAGTTTGCAAGAGTGGTTGAAATTCACATTAAGTAAATACTTGATTGAGAAGGGATATGGTGAATAATGCTCTTGCGTGTTGATTCCGGATTTACAGGGACTCTTGATGAACTAAGAGATGTCAATATGTATCAAACATCTGAAGTTAAGAATGAAAAAGATCTTGGGAAGACACGGTCTTGAAAAGGCACTCGATGACTGTAGTGATGATGATTTTTCATCAATCGGCTTAGGCGCTCTAATGAAAATGAGGCCTACATATACCCCATGATTAGTCAAAATCTTTATTCTAAAGAGAAATCCGTTATTTTGTCTAAATAATGATGACAAATATGTTTTAAGAGATGAAATTTCCATTTAAGTACAATAACACGCATCAATGTACTTGACACGATATGAAAGGCTTGACATCTCATTCACTATAAACTTGTAAGGCCAAGTTCTCCTTTATAATCTTTTACTCTCTTCCTAGCGGTCGAGCAGCTTCGCTCCCTCTTAGATGAGTGTGAAGGAATATCAAGGTAGCGGCCGGATGCATCCACGCAACGCCAATGTGATAACAGTAACTCCTTTTTCAATACTTAATGGTATGAAAGGTTTAGGCTTATTCTATCCCTACAGAAAGACACATTAAAGGCGAAATCAGAATCTGCCTAATTTCGTAGGTCAACTTCCATGGGACCTACAAGAAAGCTCACTCACTGGAAAACTGTGAAATTGGTACCATTGGAAAGGTATATGTGTCTACTTTCCAGGGAGACTAACCATTTGATCATAACTATCATATTGAGTGCGTTATGGCTATTTTCGTAAAGTAGGACGGATCTGTCCGAGAATCTGGTTTTGTCAAAACAGTCAACTTTGACCAGACTTTGTGAACAGCTCCTGACGAACCAGAATATATGTAATATACGGTTGGAAAGCTAAATGAGTCTAGTTTCCAAAACCGTTTACGGTTCATTCATATGTATTTCAGGAAGTTACGGCTGTTTTAGTACCCGAAGGTCATGCTACGCGGAAATCTGAATTCTAGCGCGAACTTATGTTTTGAGTTCACAAGTGACATTCTCCTCAAGATCTTAGTGTCACAGATCATATTTGAGGACAATACGACATGATCTAGTTAATCACTTCCCAATACCACATTTGAAGATATGCTAAAAAGCACTGACATGCTAACTTATCGAAACTTCCATGATTAGAAAGAATCAGGAATAACCCTATGATTGATGTAAAGATTAGGGGGAGATGCACACTTCAAAGGAAGTCTAGCACATTCATGTCACTGTTAAATGTGAAGGGTGCGTTGTACTCTTTTTCTCCTACGATCTTTAGTTTTTCCTTACAAGGTTTTTGTTACTTGATGAGGTTTTGACGAGGCGACATATCAGCACCATCGACGTCATAGCGGCGCACGGCATAAGGAGGAGTGTTCTAGGATATTCCGCATTATTTTAGGATATTTCATATGTGTGCATTGACATTATGCCATCATAATATGTAGTTAGAATATGACTATGTATTCCTTATCATTATCATAATAGTACTTTGTAATTTCATATATAAAGAGCTTCTATCGATGAATAATATGATGATTCTCTATTTTCTTACTATCTCTCTTTATCTCTACTGTTTATACTTCATCAGACAACACTATATATAAGATTTCAAAACCACCACAGAAGTAGTATAGCTAGTAAGAATGGCAACAAGGCTGACTGAAGTGGGGGGCAGGATTAAGGAGTACACAGCCGAGGAGATCGTATTGGCTACTGATAATTTTTCTTGGGAATTGAGATCAGAGTCTGTAGGAATTTGGGGCAGTGTTTATAAAGGCTATATGGACAACAATGCAGTTTCAATCAAATTCCTCTTCACCTCCCCCAAGAACATATTTTTGAATCTAGGGTAAGTATTTGATACTGGTTCTACCCCTCACATGATCATATAGATCGTTTTCACTTGGGATGACTGATTAGAGATTTTAGTTTCTTGTTTGATTTTCTAAAGCAAGATATATGATTATAGGGATAGGGATACATGGTATTATGTATATGTTGGTTTGCTTGTGCAGGTTAAGTCCCTAAGACTAATTGGTCACCGTCACCTTATTACAATGCTGGGTTTCTGCTCCGAGCTCAAGTGCTTTGTCTATGAACACAGAGAGTATAGTCGCTCGCTACACGAGGTCATCAAGGAAAAGCTTGAATGGCACGATCGCATTCGTGTTGCAAGAGACATTTGCTCGGCCTTGTGCTACATTAAGAGGGCTAGGTTCGAACCTAACCAACATATTGTTCCTGACTATTTCAGTGCATCCAACATTCTCATCGATCGCAACCTTAGAGCCAAAGTCGATACTGTGCTGAAAAGAAGGGATGACAAGCAGGATTTTGTGTGGGATGTCAATACTTTTGTCTATCTGGTTCTGAATCTTTTAACTGGGATTCCAGGAAATTTTATTTCTTACTGTTATGTTAGGTGTGTTGGTTTGCTCAACGCTTTGGACAAGACGGCAGGGCAATGGCCGATGGACTTGGCTGAGAAATTGATGAATGTGTGCCGCCGTTGTGTAGACTGTAATCCCAGAGATGAACTTAGGAAAAAGTACATTATGGTGATAATAGCGAAAGAGGTGAACGAAATTATAGAAAAGGCTGATGAAATTTCCAGGGGAAGTGCAAGAACATATGATGTAGTTACCAGTGGTAGAGATCAGGCCTCTGATATTCCAAGACAATTTTACTGCCCCATATATAAGGTAAACCTTTCGATTTAGATGAACATTTTACTAGGTAATTTGGAGAAAAGTGGTTCTTAATTGGAACACAAGGTACGCACCTAATGAAGCAGAGACTATTTTTGATGCAGGAAGTGATGAAGGATCCATATGTAGCAGCTGATGGATTTTCATATGGGCGACAAGGCATAGAGAAATGGTTGCAAACTGGGCACGATACATCACCAATGACCAATCTGAAGCTCGAGAATAAGATTCTCACCCCTAATGGTACTCTTAAGCTTCTTATCAAAGACTGGTACCGTGAAAGATCAGTTCCTCATCCAAATCCATAATTTCTTTATAATTGAAATGATTGGAAATCAAATGGCTATTACTTGGTTGATCTGTTACTCTTCTGAAGCTTTTATCAGATGCTCTTATTGGTTGGACTTCCAATTCTTTATTGTACTTGATTATCTTGTTTACACCAATGCTTATAGACCTCTTGCCTTGTAATAGCATTGTGTGTGTTTGTTGGAGATGTCTTTTTAGTTTTGCTATCAAGAGACTTGTTACAGGACTCAGATCTGTTTCACTGTTTCATACACCTTAACAAACTTTATAATTTCTATCTTGAAGAGTAAATCCGATTAAGAGAGCCAGTAAACTTGTGTTCAGAAAAGAATCCAATACGGAATGATGGGAACCTAGCCTACATAGCACAGTTTTCAGGTCAATGTACTAATGCTAGTCTTGGTAACAAATAAGTTGTTTATGGCATGCCATCAGTCGAACATACGAAACATAATGTTTAAACAACAGGTTGGCTATATACTGCTGCTGCCGTAAGTCTAGAGTTGAGCCAAATAACCGACACAGATAGACTCGTAGTGATTTGAAATTCAAAATGTTCAAGATCCACATACAAATGGAAATTCAGTTGTCCATTTCAAAATACATCAGAAGTATCCAGCAAAAAGCTTACTTGATATGTAATTAACAAAATCATATCAGTCAAATATAAGCAGCCTGCAGACTAACATACCATAACATATGTTCAGAACATTGAACACATAAATCAATGACCAACAAGGAAGACTTGTCATAATCCCATACGAAACATAAACGGAGCTGTTCTTTTAAACGTAACAGGTTGGTTCTTGCTGCAGTAAATCTAGAGTTGAGCCATATAAATGACACAGATAGACTCATAGTGATTTGAAATTTAAGATGTTCAAGATCCAAGTACAAATGGAAATTCAGCTTTCCATTTCAAAATACATCAGATGTATCCAGCAAAAAGCTTACTTGATATGTAATTTACAAAATCATAAGAGTCAAAGGAGTAACCAACCAGAAGAGAATTTACAGTCCCTGCAGACTAGCATACCATAACATATGTTCACAACATTTACCACAGAAACCAATGACCAACAAGGAAGACTTGTCATCCAGGCTACTATCTTTGAGCCAGCACGCCGGAGTGAAAATTATTCCTGAAAATGGGATGGAAAAGAGCAAACAAGTTGAGATATACAGGTTTTCAGTTCAAAAGGAAATAATACAACACAGTTGGAACTTGGAAGATGTAGCCAAATTTCCGAAGAGGATGATGCTTTCCTAAATGCTAATGCATATGGCACTAAAACAAATTCATTTTTTCAGTCAAACATCAATAAGGAAATAGCTGAAACCAGACCCACAGGGTAGAACACAAAGAGATTTACAGAAACTATACCAAGATGAGAAATTCAGAGGAAGGAACACCCAACGGGAAAACAAAATAGAGCACAGAGATACCTATACAATTAGACAAGCAGAGACCATAACTTTGTATAAGATAAGATAATACAATAAGACAATATAATAAGTGGTAGCTTTGTTTGTTTACATATAGCTTAAAACTTTTTGTGAAATGAGACCTTTTTGAGCCATACTAGGGTTTTGAGGGCATTCAAAATGAATTAATAACATGTTCATGGATTATCCTGTATTGAACAAACAACTTCCAAATGCATGAAGAATAAACTGAAGTCTACAAAAGTGTAGAGTAATCAATAGCAATGTCCATTATGTTCCTCTCTGTTTAAAGTGATAACATGGCATTTTATCTCTCTAGCTTATACAAACACAGACAAACACAATTAGGCACAAGCTCGATCACCAAAGTACAGTAATGCCTCAAACTTTAAATAAGACAACCAACATCAGTTTTATTTATCTGTTTATATTGTATTCACAAATCATCAGCTCTCTTGCACAGGCATTGCTTATGGATATCTTTCTAACAGGAAAATGGGTTTTACTTTCCTTTTGATGTGGTGAAACATTTTCCCCTTCGTTGGCCGTGATGTAAATCAAAGGGATCTATGGCCACTACAAATTAAAACTGACAAGACCAAATGATACATTGAGCATAAACTTCCGTGAGAGTAATCCAGACTAGTAACTACTGTAGACTGAAACAATTCCACTATGAGATCAATTGTGTTAGTGTGGTCGGGAAGACCAGTCTGAAGTCTATAAGCAGGCCATTATCCTCTACTTTTCTGGGACCATGGCTATTGAAAATTGGAGTTATGAATATTTCCATCAGAAACATCCAGAGGACTTTTCAGCATCCTAAACAATCTGAATTCAATAGCCATTGGTTACACCTTGTAAATGCCAAAAACAATGGTCCAACAGTAATACAATTCTGGCACTTGACTGAATCCACTTCAATACAAAATACGATAGACCACTCTGAAACTAATTTCCCTTGATCTAGTTCCAAGGGAATATAAAAAAACACATTTTTCCATTTCATTTTTCAGCATCCCTTGATTGAGTGCCCTTACATATTAAGGTTGCAGGCAAGCATAGAGGAAAAATACAAATCCAAGGAAACCACTTGAAAGACATTCATTCAAATGTGATCCGAAAATCCTCATTTCTCAGCTCGAAAGCAACCATGTACGGTTCAGGGTCCAATGGGGGTTCAGGTTCATAGTCGAAAACAACCCAGTGCAGCGTCTCGTGTAGTCCAACCCCTTCAGTCTCATGATCTACAAACTTATGCGGATATGTTATCTCTCTCCAATACTGATCCCTCAACGGCAACACCTTCAGGGTTGAGACATCATTAGCTGATACCACGACTTTATACTCGTCGGTTTCATGCACATAACCAATGCCATGGTGAATAAAGCGGCGAAAGTAATAATCGATATAATCCTCGTAGTAGGGAAATTCCGGGTCGGGTAGATCCAGGAAGAACCCGGTTGTAGGGTTCCAGATGGAGTAATTCCGAGATGGATGCCCAACCCGCCGGAGGCAAGAAAAAACAAAACCATTGCATGAACCGAGTAGCAGGACAGGTAAGCCCTCCTCCTCCGTTGGGTGGGCCAGCTTTCGGGCGGAAGAGCGGTCGCCCAAGGAGGGAGATTCCAAGACGGAAGATTCGAGCTGGGGGATATGAGGGGAGGTGCATACCAGGAAGCCGTGGGTTAGGGTTTGGTGGGCGGAAGGTAACTGGAGATGGGTCTTGGCGAACTGTGAGTCGGAGATGAGAGAACACCACCGTTTTGAGACGCACTTGAATCGCATCAACGATTTCGCCGGCAATCCTGTCAGGATTTTGTAAATAAGATCTTCCGGGAGGTAGTCTGACATTGCGATTGCGCCTGTGTGAAACCGTGAAACTCACAAATATGGACTGATGAGGACGAAGACCTCTATAATCAACAAATATTTGAAGTTATATATTAGATCATCTGCCACGCGATGGTAAAATGGGTATGCATACAGGCCATTATGGCTTATCATAAAAAAATATTCTATTATTATGGATATAGAATGATTCAACCGAGCTTCTCACGGTAAGCAATATACATATGCCATATTTTAAAAAATTGACTTTGTCAACAACAATGTTCTCTTGCTTTTAAAAGAAACGGCTATATTCCTTTGCCAACGGCTAATTTTAATGGTTTCTCTAACATTCATTTTTCAGAGGTCTATAAAATCTGCATACTGCGACCATGTGCATCACATCAATTTTCATTCTTCTTCAATCTCAGTCTAGTATCCATTCCACCATGAATAATTCTCAATTATCATCATCATCTCTTTCTTCAAACGGAACCGATGATTATTATTATCGGGTCATGACTTCATTTGATCAAGAGCAAGATTTATTGTTTCGCACATATGCGAATAATAATCATCTCTTGACGGAGTTGAATGACAATGAGGACGGCGACGAGGCCGAATCAAGACCCAGAGGAGCAGTTCCTGGTCATATTGTTATTAATCGTAATCGAGAAGAAGCGGCATATAATCTATATATAGATTACTTTGCTGAGATTCCGCGATTTCCTGAAGAAAAATTTCGCAGGCGATTTCGAATGAGCAAAAGTTTATTCCATCGAATTGCAGATGCCGTCAAAGCTCACGACAGTTTCTTTATGCAACAACGCGATGGTATTGGTAAGCTCGGTTTGTCATCCTTGCAAAAACTTACTGCTGCTTTTCGAATGATTGCTTATGGGGCACCAGCTGATTTCCTTGATGATTATTTAAAAATTGGTGAGTCTACTGCAATTCGATGTTTGAAAAGGTTTTGTCAAGCTGTTATAGACGTCTTTGGAGCTCGCTATCTGAGAACACCTAACACCGAGGATGTCGCAAGACTTCTATATATAGGTGAAGAACGCGGCTTTCCAGGAATGTTAGGGAGCTTAGATTGCATGCATTGGCGCTGGAAAAATTGTCCAACAGCTTGGGCATGAATGTACTTGGGACGTAGTAGATCACCGACGATTATCCTCGAGGCAGTAGCTGATTATGATCTTTGGATTTGGCATGCACATTTTGGTTTACCAGGCTTCAACAACGACATCAATGTGCTCGAAGCATCTCACCTATTTGCAAATCTTGCAGAAGGTAAATCTCCTCCTGCTCATTATAAGATTCTAGATAAAGATTATGACACCGGTTATTATTTGGCTGATGGCATATATCCCAAGTGGTCTACATTGGTACAAACTATTCATGATCCTCAAGGTCCGAAAAAAGCACATTTTGCAAAAAATCAAGAGTCATGTAGGAAGGATGTTGAGAGAGCATTTGGAGTTCTTCAATCACGCTGGACAATTGTGAAAGGACCTGCACGTTTTTGGGATAAATATGTTTTGCATGATATAATGACTACATGCATCATAATGCATAACATGATAATCGAAGATGAGCGTGATCTAAGTGCTCCGATTAAAGATTTCAACCGGGCTCCTCCATTATCCGTTGAGTTGGTAAGTAATGAAGATACACGGTTCCAAGAATTTCTTGCTCGATATAGGAAAATTAAAGACAAGTCAGCTCATATTGCACTACGGAACGCGTTGATTGAGCATCAATGGAACCGACATGGTATACATGGGTGAAGAATGTTCAATGCTGTATTTATCATATCATTGAAGTTGTTGTGTTTATTTTGCTATGCAATTTCTTCGGAGTATTGGTTTTATGTCCCTTCCGATTATATTTTAAGGATAATAAAAGTGAAAACTTATTTTTTATGTCTTGTTTCTTTTGTTAACTTTATGATTAATTATCAATTCATCGATGTTACAATACATCATATATCATATAAAATATACTAGTACATCACTATACATTATTTCCCTTCAACTTACATTATTGTCACTCTAACCAAGATGCATAGATGTCCAACACTTCTTTCAAGAAGTTGATAGACTACACATTGCATTTTTCAAGAAGATATCGTCATATACGGACCATTAGATCTAGTAAAGCAAATCTATCTCAAACCATTAGATCCTTATCTCAGATTCTCCCCTTATCCGGATTCAGACCTTATATACACCCCTTCTTCTTCTAGTAACTCACACCATTGTTTCCACAACAATCACATTATATACTTCAATGGCAGATGTTAGGCAAAAGAAAGTTGTCCAACGAAAAGGAAATTTTTCAATCCAAGAAGATGAACTCTTATGTCATATATATCTTGAAATTTCTCAAGATCCTATCGATGGTGTTAACCAAAAGAAGGATAAAGTATGGGTGAGGATCACTGAATTGTGGAATCAAGATAAGGATGAGAATCAGACGAGAACATCCAAGTCTCTTCAAAGTCGATTTGTTGATCTTACTTACTGTGTAAGCAAATTTCGTGGTGCTGTTCGTCAAGTGGAGGATGACAATCCAAGCGGTGCAAATGAGAAAGATATTGTAAGTATTTTTTCAAAGGCTGTTTTTTATTAACAAAGTTATATTATGAATTAATGTTAACCAATTATACATTGTTGACATTTGTAGTGTGCCAAAGCAAAACAAATTCTACTAGATGATCCTAACTTCACAAAGAAGAAACTTCAGTTTGATCATGTGTGGCATATTCTTAAAGATGCTGAAAAGTGGGCCGATACTGGTAGAAGTTCAACAAGACCACGACAAAGAAATGATTCAAGTGAAGGATATGAATCAGCATCTCGCACATCACAATCGTCAGGTACACTACCATTTGATGTCGATTTAAATACAGATGAAGACGAACAAGAGCTATATAATGATGAACTCGGCACGTCTCGTCGACCCATTGGTGTAAAGAAAGCAAAGCTAAAAAGGAAAGAGGCCAATGAGCAGACCAAGATTGCTAAACAAATCAGAGAATCCAATCAAGAATTGAAGGAGTTATTTGAAAAAAGTCTGTTAGAGAGAAATTTTTTTACTGTTAAGCACGAGCAATATTCATCTCAAAAATTAGCTATTCAGCGTGAACGTGAGGAAAACAAAATCATGCTTACTAGTTTGGATACAATTACCGATCCAGAAGGGCGTGAGTACTTACGATCGAGAAAAGCAGAGATAATGGAGAGAAGAGCTCGTCAGTCTCGACAACCACCTGCAGCATCTGGCTTTGGTAATTTCAATAACATAAACCAATTTCAAGGTGGTTCACAAGGACCTTTCAACTCTGGTAACTTTGCTAGCCCATTTCAATTTCCAACTACATTTGGTGGATATGGGAATCACCATGGAGGAGCAGCTGGATATGGTGGAGTCCCTCATTATGGAGGAAGTGATGGATCAGGAACAAGTGATGCACATGGAGGAGCGCGACAATTCGGAGATAACGGTGGATCTGAGACACATAGCGGATATGGACTCATGCCAGAACATGGAAGATATGATGATGATCTGACGGATTACTAAATGTGATGATTATAATTAGTAGTTATTTATGTATCGTTTTGTTATTTTGTTTGCATAAGTGTGTATGGTACTTTTTCCGAGCTCGGAGCTAGTATCCGAGAAGGTTTTGAAGAGGCCATTATTTAATTTCGTAATTTAATAATGTGTAATATTATCTTTTATGAAGTAATAACTAATTATGTGTTAAACTAATTTAGCCCAAATATATTTAATATTAGACTCAAATGAAAGATCTCGTTGTGTATTTTGTAATGGTGTAATTTTTATTATTAGAAAACTTATAAAATTGAAGATTAATGGGAAAATGAAATTGTAACTATAATTAAGAAAGGATATAGTTGGTAAGAAAGATGGAACAAGGATAAAGATGGAACAAAAAGATAAAATAATAAAAAATTAACTTGGTATGGCTTACGGAATGAAACGGTATATATGGGGTTCAACTGTTCACATATGGGAAATTTTTTTTTGGGAAGTGTGGAATGGCTTACCATGGGAGGGTGTAATAAGCCATATATGGGGTTTTGGCATACCATGGCAGATGGTCTTAGAGTTCATTTATCTGTATATCACCTTTTCAATAAAACCTAAAACCTAGTCAAATTAGGATTCCGAACCCTTCTTCTAGAGAAACTTGTACTTTTATCAAAATTTATCTCGTACGTTTTATTACCTCAATCCATTATATAAGTAGATCTATATAAGTAGGTCTTTTTCATTTAATGGTTTACTTCAACCGTTTATTTTTTAGGTCTATATAAGTATATTGCTTCTATAAGTTTTCAGTCAAATTGTTGACCATTAAAGATTCGAACTGAATCAAGAGTGCGGCTATTAGGACCTCCAAATTTGCTCACTAGACCTCATTCTATTTTGAATTATCAAATGACATATACATCTCATACACAATGACTATTAAGGACAATAATTATACAAGAAAATATTATATTTATTCTCTTTAGACTTTCCAATTCAATAATAATTGATTCTATTATTTATTATTTTCCTTATATATTTTTGTTTTCCAATTTTTTTTATTAAAGCATATATATAGTTTATAAGAGCTAAAATACTAATCAATATTGATCATGTGACATAAAATTTTGTATTATCATACATGTTGAACGCATATACTTGCAAGGTGCATAAATATTTTTACAAATTTTTTTTAATATCTATCGATTATAGAAAATATATATTTATTGAAATAATTTATTATGAGATACAAAATAGAGATCAAATTATTCAAAAGAAAAATAGAGAAAAAATACACGTATAAAAGAGAAAAACAATTAAAAAGATATATAGAATAGTTCATGATGAACATTTTCTTGCATGAAAAAAAAATCAAAAAATGAAGGTAGGGATAATGGATGTTAAAAAACAAAAAGGGGGAAAAAAAACAAAGAATGAGAGCTCTATTGAGTAAATAAGAGGTAATTAATTGATTGAAATATATGTTAATAAATAACTAAGGTTATGTCAGGAATTTAAAATAAGATTTAGTGAGTAAATACTTATATTGAAAAGTAAAAGAGAGGTGTAGAGAGAATGAGAGGTATAATAAGCAAATTTGGAGGTCCCAGTAGCCACACTCAATCAATAGACGATCCAAATTTGTCAAACATGAACCGTTCAAGTTTATAATCGGTAAATCGCATTAATAAATGCCTTAACGATTGTCAATTTGGATGAAAATTTGTAGAGATGATCTACTCGTATATATCTACAAGTTAGACGGTCGAGATGTGAATATGCAATTGAAAAAGGGGGTGAATCGAAGAAGTCCTAAACTAGTCCTGAACAAAATGGTCCTCATTAGAACCACTCCTCAGGATAAGTCATCAACTATGAAAGAATATACAAATAGTTATAGTGATAATTTTTTTGGGTAAAATCTTGTATTCCTATAAATAATGGGAAAATATTTATAAAATTAAGATCCTAACCAGTCATAAAGTCAAGTAATGCAAATCTCAAGTGCTTTGTTTATGAATATATGGAGAATAGCAGCTTCAACAACTTAGAAAGTAACATTCCATGGCAAGACCGCATCCGCATTGTGGCAGATGTTTGCTCGGCTTTGTGTTACCTATACCAGCAGCTTCAGCCTGGACTTATAGTTCAGGGTTATCTTAGTGCATCCAACGTTTTCATCGATAGTGAAGTTTTTCCCAAGGTTGATCTTGAGCAGCCTCAAGTGTACCAGACAAGTGAATTGGTAAAGGATGTGAAGGCTTTTGGGAACTTAATTCTGCATCTATTAGGTGGATACAAGGGGACTAGTGTTACTTGGTATATGTCTGCGTTTTGGCCATACCAATAAGTCTGGGTATGCAAGTCTCTTTTAGTCGTTGCGGGCGTGCCACCGCACGGACGCGCACGCGGAATGTAGTGGTTGTGGTAGCGGGGTGTGCTTAGCCTTCTGCTTCTAATTAAGCGACTGAGGATGAGAGAGCACCAACTCCACCTCAGCGTTCTTCAGATTCGCCTTGCATACTGGGCAAGGACTTACAGTAGTCCGCCTGAGCGTCACAATATCGATACTCAACGTAAGATCGAGCAGAGCTTCAACTTGGAAGGAAGGAAAAAAAAAGGCAAAGCCCCGAGGAGCGTACAAAGAAAGTAAAAAGATAGGGCTCCGGAGAGCTTGAAAGGAAAAGGTTTGCTAAGGCGTGAGACTTTAGCGTCTGGGTTTGACTAGGTCGAGAATTGTATTGTATTTTTGTTGAGTTATTGAGTGTGTAGTGAGAATATCCTCGAACTCCTTTATATAGAGCTATTTAGGGCCACATATATTGGCCCAAAGCATGTCAAAAAATTGTAGAAGTCTTCACGATAAGTTCGTAGGTGACGTGATTAATTATGATTCCAAAGGCAGCAAATGCCTTAGAAACACCAACTCTTGATCGTAAATGTTATGTAGGAACAGTGGTTGCTCTCTCTACAACACCTTCGCGGATGTGGACGTAAACTTCCCCATGCAATCATACTTGACTAAGGATAAGGATCCTTAATGAACCATTTCGCATGCATATCATGTAAATAAGAATAATTATCCAAACCTAAATGCACAGCTGACGCCTTTTAATCATATCTCTATGCGAACTCTTCTCTGTAAACCAGGTGGCCAAAACAGTGCATTGGCAAAACGTTGTAGCAGCGACTCACGTTGTCACGCGAGATAGGACATATAGGTCTTCTAGTGATGGCAGCATGAGTAGCAATTAATAGTTTCCAAGATCAGATAAACATATAAGTCTATCAAACTGCTTACATGCAAACTGCGTAGCAATTAATAGTCTTCTCCTCGCATGCATCTCTCATGCAAGCATCTTTCTCCGCCGCCTGTAAACTCCTCTTCGCACACGATCCATCTTGCATGCAACCTCTCTTTGCAATCCACCTCGATGCATATAGACTCCAAATAGTCTTCTACCCATGTAGATAAGGATAATTAACCAAGCCTAGATGCTGATGCATAGCTCACGTCTCTTAATCCTTTTACTTCACGAGGTCCTCTATCTGTTTCGCATGCAAACTGTATCATCTAGTTCGCGCCACCTTGTAGGCAACTAAACATCAGACCAAGTCAACCCACGTCTTCTAGTTTTCTATGCGAACTGTACACTTAGCTCGCATGACTTTGTCAGCGGGCCATCGTTAGTAAACCTAATATTTCGGGCTCGCCGGTATGACGTGGACCATGAATTTAATTAATATTCATTTAGACAATTACTGTCCAGTAAAATATTAATTTGGGTGTAAACAGTCTGAACCCTATGTCCAGCTTATATTTCTAGACGAGACAGCTGGTGTGTGGCCGATGGAATTGGTTGAGGAACTTATGAAGCTGTCTGAAAGGTGTACTTCCTTTCAAGGATGGAGTGGGGAATTGTTCATGGAGAAGGTAAAGAAAGAGCTTAATCAAACTAAAGAGAAGGCTGACCAAATTGCAAGTCGTGCAAGAGAGAACTCCCAACAATGAAATCAAAAGATTGAGCTAAAGCTATTACTGATTGTTACTGTTTTTGAAGTTGGTAGATAATCTAAAGCTTCTAATGTCTCTTTTGGTAGTTAGATAGTTAGATTTATGGCTGAATGCAAGAATTTTAAGGGTATACTTGTGTGTTTCTAGTTCTTAGCCTTTATTTATTGTTCTCTTTCCTTTACCTCTTGTGATTTTAGTTCTTATGTGTGCTTTTATTGTTAGGGTAGTGGAAACCTACACTAGAAATAGAACACTCGATTGCAACTAGTGTTAATGAAGGAGTTTAAAAAACATTTGGGAGGAAATTTATAGATTAGAAGGGGCTAAATGGTAGCCCTTGCTTAAGTTATTGTACAAATTTGAATCCCAATATTGCAACCTACTCTCTAACCTTGTAGTTGTACAACATCTCCAATTTGGTACGATAAAGCTATTGCTAATGTATATATTATGTGTCGTCACTCACCCGGGGCTTCACTAAATCAGTAAATCCCATCTCCAGTACTCTCAGTCTACCAAGTCACCTTTTCACATTTCTATGAGCTCATACTGTAGTCTGCTTGAAATTACACGCCCAGACAACTAGAGCGGCAAAGACATCTCGAAACTTTCCTTGGCAGGGAATAATCTTCAAGGGAAGATGGATCGGTGTTGATGTCTTCTGGTTTTGACCATATATACACCCCTCGCTCCTGCTGGCTGCCTGGGACAGTGTTTTCCAGTACCAATGCCACCATGAGTGTCACCACCATGTTCAAAGACATAAGTGCATTTATAGCAAAGTCAAGCTGGCAAACATTTAAACCAAAAATGAGCTCAAATCTAGGAACAAATAAATCTCAAAGTTACAGTTTAATATGCTTGGACAAACTAACAGTATGTCTATATTATATGCATCTTTATCAAAATCCTCCCCAAACAATTCAGTGAAGTCTTATCTAGTTATGTGGCAGTTAAGAGTTCCTCCTTCGTTCAAAACCTTGGCTAGTTGCTCTAAATATTCTAATGGCAGGGAGGTGAACTATCCTAAAGCAATAGTTGAGTTACTTTCCCTAATTGTGAACATGGTGCACGGGAGGTACTCATTCTCTGCAAAGCTGTTTTTTCTGATCCAGAGTCTGCAGATGGTCTTACCCACTTTTGGCCTAAGGAGATTTTCTGAACTGCCAGATTCTGTTGTATTTCTCTATGATGACTTATGTGACCTTAAAACATCTTGGCTAGCTACTATTTATGTTTACTTTAGCATTTACGCCTCAAATGCAACAAAAATTAGATTCAGAATGCAGTTTCTATGTCACATTTTTTCAAGAATGGCATGCTTTGTTTGGTTAATCAGTCATCACTATTTTGAAAGAAACTTTGCCTTTCAACTTTCAATTATTTTGGGGGTGGAGAATCGGATTCTCATGTATTTGGGCAAAAAGAAAAAAGGACGATGAAATAAATTTCTTACCTGTTTACTACCGGTGCGGGCTGGTCCATTAGATGCTGCTGCATAAGGAATGAAGTAGCTAGGGAGTATGAAGCTGGATTCTGGTTGATACTGTTGAAAATATGCAGGAATAGATAAACCAAGAAACAATGAAACGCCAACTATCATCATGTTTCTAAAACTTGCTGCTCGACTATACTGCAATGTTGAGAGACCCAATGCCACAACAAGGGCCCATGTGAAGCAGAGTACGGAAGCAGCCAAGGCCAGTGGTATAGAGGCAAGAATGGCACCCACTTTTCCTGTCAAACACAACAAATGACACCAATGCAGCTTATTCAGAATGCCACCAGTGCAGCAAATGACACCAGTGTACCAAATGACATTAAATACAACAGCAAATGACACCAGTGTACCAAATGACATCAAATACAACAAATTAAATGAACTTATATCCATTTACGAGCTCTGTATAGAATAACTAGGACCTGATAACATTATTACATGCACTAAATTGTGATGTTTTGTAGTACTTTACCTACGAACGAGAAGAAGATTAAGAAAACTGCTCCAAGCTCCACAACTCTTCGGCTTGCCACTTTTGTTATGTTGATTGTATGCACATTTTCTGTCAAGGTTGTTGACCCAGTACCTGAACCCCAAAGTCCTGCCAATATACTGCAGAATCCCTCCAATGCAATTCCTCTGCTGACAATTCCTCGGGTTGGAACCTTCAGATTAATTTGCATAGATGCAGAGTGATATGTTCCAACCTGGACAAGTATTTTTATTGTATGCATCAGAGTCATGCTGGTAATTTCATCTTTATCTTCATTTTGTAGCTTAAAGTGCAGATAGAGATTTACTTCAGCAATATTAAGATGTGAATCACAGAGCCTTCACTACATCAGAAAATCATAGCATTACTAAAGGATGTCAAACTAATTCTTTATTGAGAAACAAAGCCAATCAGCAATCTATATGTTTGCCTTACCAATTAAATGGCACAGGATGTGAATTTATATTTATAACTATTTTCAACTACATTTGATTTATAGCTACCCACCGAATCAACTGATGCAACAAGAGACACAAAGATCATGATAATGGAAGTCCTGAAATGGAAGATAGGGATACCCCATTGCAGAGGGTAGGGAATCCTGACCCATGCAGCAGTTCTCCATGCATTTGAAACGTCGGTCCTACAATGTTTCATAGTATATGCATGTCTTCTACAAGCATCTATTAAGATATTTGAACTAGGTATATCAGAGGTGCAGCCTTTGTAATCATATGCTCCACCGGCTGTCAAAAAGAATGCATAAGTCCATATGATCATTATGCTCAAGGGAACCTGAAATGACATCAACAAAATTTATCAAGTCATAATATCCACATGCTGTCAACCAGTAGAAACAAATGAGATGATAATGTTTCTTTTCCTATTTCTTTTTAGTTATTTAAACTTTCACATATAAACGAATACTTTTTCCCTTAGATTTCATTGTGGGTTGAAGAGGAGCCCTCTGATTGAAATTTTGGTTGGTTAAGGTTTCAGTCTCTAATTAGTTAACAAGTCTCTCACTGATAATTACATCTGGCAGTCATTATAAAGACAAAGATGTCCAACTCAGATAACAAATACCACGATGATGAGCTACAATTACATATCCCACAAGGTCCACAAGGAATTGAAAACAGGTATTGGTATATTTCTATATGCTACTAACGTTGCTTAAAGTCAATGTTTGGACCTTCAGTACGAATTCAGATCACTAGTTGTTCCCCGCACTGCCAAAAGTTAGATAGTAGCTGGGGCCTTCTCTTGAACTAGGTTGGGAGTTTAACTTCCCATGAAGGCACAATATATGTGCACAGTTGTGCTTCTTTAGTCCACATGAACAATTGAATAGTATCGTTTTGCCTATGCGCAAAGTTGAAATCTCATTTTCGAACAAGATGAGTATCTAACTTTATAAATAATAAAAGTGAGTGTATAAACTAGAAAGGTAAGATATGTACCGCATAAATCCGGAAAAGACGATGCCCAAAGATGGATACCCCTCGAAGGTACTAAAAACAAAGCAACAAAAGTAACAAATTATCAGTTATTTTTTAACACTTCACCAAAGCATAAGCTGAATTAAGAAGCTAAAATGTGAAAGACTCGTTAAGATAGTGACTGAGGTATAGCACAGGCTGCACATGCAAATGCAGTACCAGATAATCACTTACCAAGGTGAATATAAGAACCAAAAGTATCTGCGGAATGCTAATTTCCACACAACTACCAGCTTGAGGAAAGCCATAACTAAAAAATGCCAAACCTACAGCAGCAACAGTTGGTGCAACGACAATAGGGTTTATCAACCTGCAACGAATAATCATCAAGATTAGGGGAAAAATGATGTACACAGTGAAGGCACAAAAAAATAAGAACACAGTAGAAACCACTGTAGCAAACATGAATGAATCATAAGAGATAATATTTATGTCAGAAACATAATTAAGCTACATATGCACCAAGTCCTACTGACGCAACTATAAGTGCAACCAGAATTTGACATATCAACCAACTATAAGCTATTAAATCAATTTGAAACTGACAGTATTAATATGTTAGGTTCCCTGTTATATGCCAATGGAAAAAGCAAAATTGTCTTTCCAGTATTCACATCAAACTTATCTATGCTACAGAGCCATCACATGAGTAAAACAAGCCACAAATGGAAATGAGTTCTCCAACGTTGGTACTACATTGTCATAATTAAAGAAAATGAAAATAGCACTAAGCCAAGTTTGGAAATATGTATATGCTATTATTCCTTTGTAATAAGCACTGCAATATAGGCAATATCGAAATTTCACAAAAAATTATATGTATTACCTCAGCAATAAAGACATTAACCCACTAAATCCCAGGATGCTTTGAAATATCGAACCAACAATTATAGCTCCTTGCAGTTCTCTCATTATATGCCTAAACTTCTGCAGTTCAATGGAATCAATAAACATTGAAACCATGAGATTCTTGACACTTCTCAGATGCAAGAAAGATCACTCCATTTACATAAAAGGTATAAAGTCTTCCATCGTTGAAATATGTGGCAAATAGACTAATGATTGTATCTAACTACTACTCTTTTTACAGAACACTTACATGTTCTGTGAGATTCCGATATTCTTGAGCATTTATGATAACTAATGCTGGTGCCAAATATACAAACGAACTTCCTTGAACTAATGGAAGCCGGGTTCCAAAGTAAGAGTGCAATATGGTTGTGATTCCAGAAACAAGCAGCATTGTCGAGATCACTGTGGCAGTATCCTTCTGTGATCATATATTTAATGTATATAGTGAGTTTCCAGTTCAATTTGCAAGACAGAAATAAATGCAGGAAAACACATGCTTACATCTGTTCCTCCCATGGCTGGTACAATAATTAGAGGGATGAATATCAGTGAGCCGGCCAATGATAAGTAGTGCTGCAGACCGTAATATATTAGTGGGACTGCGATTGAAAAATAACCAGATGAGAGTAGGGAAAAGAGCTACGCTCTTGTGACTTGCAACAAGACTCAAGAGTACCAGGTCGTTCTTTCTAAAAATAATCAGTAATACTGTAGGAAGGGAATGCTCCTTGGCCACTGACTGAACCAAGAGAGAACCGATAAACAATTTTACCAA
Source organism: Fragaria nilgerrensis (assembly GCA_010134655.1). Taxonomy (NCBI): domain Eukaryota; kingdom Viridiplantae; phylum Streptophyta; class Magnoliopsida; order Rosales; family Rosaceae; genus Fragaria; species Fragaria nilgerrensis. The sequence goes on from CM020977.1 coordinate 14,118,649, forward strand.
AGTACAGTATAGACCATCGCTTTGAATAAAGATAATAGACCACATGCAACATCTATTTTAGCTTTGAATAAAGATAATAGACCACATGCAACATTTATTTTAGCTTTGAAATCTTGAGTCCAAACTCCCTAAAAATATGAAGCAAATAAGGCTTTAAGCTCCTGCTCTAGAAGTATAGGGTTTAAATCATATGTTGATTCCTTCAAGCAAATGAATGCTACGCTGTATTACAAGCTTATTTTCTTTCAGAATGATTGCCCACAGATGATGTTTATATCTTTCCTGCGTGCTATCCTATATCTATTGCACTGTATGAGAAAAGTGGTGGCATTGTTCATCCCACCACACAGATATTGAAAAAGGGGCTTAAACTTAATCTCAAAAAAATTCATATCTTAAGCATTACAATCTTAAATTTTCCATCTATCCCAATGCACAACAACTTAATCACACAACAATGACAAACAAATTAGCAATTACAACTACATCACATTTTCAACAAACCAAAACCAAAACAATGCAAGTATATACTAACCGAAACCCGGGTTCTCTCTCAATCCAATCCTCATTGCCGACGGCCTAGCCCACCCTCCATGAACACCTTCCTCACCTTCCTCATACAGCTGCATTCCCTCTCTCTCATCTCCCTCATACAGCTGCATTCCGTCCCTCCCATTTGCCTCATCCATCTTCTTCGCCTCACCCGCCACACCACCTCCAACAACTCCATTACCATTACTCCCAACACTCCTCTCCTCATCTCTACCCAAAACAGGCTCATCCTCACTCCTCCTCCCCCTTCTCTCCACCCTCATTCCCTCCTCACTCTCACTCCTCACCCCAACTGCCTCAATCTCAACCCGTCTAGTGGGCTTGGTCCGGCCCAACACGGGATCTATCTCAATCTTCGGTGACGACCCACTTCCACCTCTACCACCCCTCTCCAGATCAAACCCACCACCACTCTCATTCCTCCCACTGCTGCTCCCCACAGTCTCCCCTGAGAAATTGGACACAAACCCAGTCCTCTTTGCCCATGACTTGAGCTCTCTCGGGTTATGATCCCTCCTCGGCACAAAAGCTCCGACCTTTGGCTCCACAGTGCCCACTTCAGGTCGACCCCTCACGCTCTGAGCCTTGTTAATGGAATCTGAGCTCGACCCAGTTGCCATTGGAGTGTGTTCTCAACTGGGTATGGTCCAAAATTGAAGAAGTGTAAGGGGTTGCTATAATGGTAAGATGAGAATGGTATAGAAAAAAAACCCAAAAGGGGTTTGAAAGAGTGAAAGGAAAGCAAGAAAGAGTGAGTTGGGTTTTGTTGGTATTAGGGAAGGTGTGAAAAGATGGGTGTGGTTTGGTGATGATGATGTTAGTAATGGTGACTTGGTGTGACCGAGTGAGTGAGTGAGTGAGTGAGACTTTCAGAGGCATCTTCCATCTTGTAATTGATTTTGATCTAGTTGCCGCTCGCTGGTTGCTTTCAGAAGCGAAATTACGGAAATCGCCCTGTTTTCTTGGCCGTTGAAGAAACATTGAAACATCAAACCATGCAGTGTTTTGAGTATTTTCTGCCAGGGCTCCATCACGGTGTCGTTTTCAAATATGGTCTGTGTTGTCCGGAAGGAAAATTGAAATAGCTGAATGAAGATTTGAGGATATGCATTATGTGCATGATTACATGTAAAGATGAATTACAATTACAATTGCATTTCTATTTTCGTTTAAGTCGCACACGAGGTTTTTATCGATACACATAATTTATTAAGTAACAATAACGTTCATTTTGGATCACCTTTTTATTTGATGAACCAAAATGATTTATATAAAAGAGTACGCATGTATGTGAAATCATCAAAATCTAAGTGCTGTGGAGAAATGATACTAATGGGTCCTCGATGATGGTTAAGTGTTTGAGAACCTTGTTGCTTAAGCATTAAGATGTTATCAGTGACTTGGCTTTTTGAGATGAGGCTTGATGCAATAACTGACTCTATGACTGCGACTTGTCACACAATAGATAATAGTCACCATCTATTTCTATAATTAGTCTCACTAACAAGAACCTATTATAGTATCTAAGATTTACTATATAGCTTTCCAAATGCCAGACTCCAGAAGGTTGATCATGAACAGTTCATACTCATGAAAGTTATCGTGAAATACAAGGTTCATAAAAAGCGTTTTACAAGTAATTATAACTGCAAATCGTTTTACAAGATTTGTATCAAGCTTCTTTTCTACTCAAAAGGCCAAACAAAAAGCCATTTTGGCCAACAAGAGCATATACTTGATGATAAGCCCTACCAAAGATTAGAGATGAGAAAGTTAAACCTTTTGGTTCTTTGATTTCAGTGGACTACAAAAGAAAAGAGGAAAAGGGAATGTGATTCCAAATCCAATTAGGATTGATGTTATAAACCTTGTTTCCTGATCCTGGAAAAGAACAGAATTACATTCAGCTTAAACTACATTTCAATAGGCGGCCAACGAAAAGTTGAGCCTTTTCAAGTCATATTTCCACTAGAAGTAAAGCAACTTGTGTTCATCCAGCTGAAGTAGCAACTACCAAGCATAAAACCGGCTAAGATACGATCGACATCCAGCCTAGCTTCACATTTTGGTCAGATTGCTTGTTTTGTCCTACGAGCAAAGCCGAAACCAATTCCCATTGTACTGAACATTTGTTTTTGCCCAGCTATCTATTCCACTGAATCATAACAACATTATTTGGCTACTTGCACAAACAGCTCTCATGATTGGTTTTCGCTAAAAAAACTAACTAGTACCAGGACTTGAGCATTGTTGTCTAGCAATGAATTGGAAGAATCAAGTACTATGCATTATGTCACAACTCATACCAGACAGAAGAGAAGTCCTTGTTAAATATTGCATTCGGGTAATAGATGTAGAAACATCTTACTATGTAGAGATTTATGAAATCTTACAGTAACTTCTATATTAATCAAATCCTCATGTCAACCTTATCAATACCTAACTAAAAGATAAAGAATGTTTCCCAACACATACAGAAGTTGTACAGATCTATCCAAGGTTGAACTCCAGCACTTTCACAAGGGTAACATCCAGGGTCAATATTAAATCTCAATGCTCCTCATATACACACCAGAATGATATATATCATAAGAAAACTTAAGGTGAACTTGTGCAATTGCCAAGCCAAATTATCCAACTTAGACTGACAAAACAAAAGATGCCAAAAAGGCAACCACTGGCGTGACTGTCAGCCTATGGTAACATAATTGCTCATCTCCACTCACACAACTGCATACTCAACAAGCATAAGTTCATAACTAACTATTTGAAACTCTGTTCAGCATCTGGAGCTTAGTTGTATATCATATCTCAAACTTGAACCCATGATGTAGTTAACTGAGACCTACTAGATGCATTTTGCTCAATATTAACAAATAGGCAATCACTGTTGTCCCTAATACCCGAAGACCAAACCTATTTCTGATACCACTGCTTCTAATGAGAGGTATCTTAAATGCTCAAGTCACTTGCCAACAAAATCATGCATCACTGACATCCTTTGTATAATTTGAGCTTTCCAAAAACCAATATCATTTTATCTTAACAATGCATTCAATTCAACCAGATTATTTACAAAAGATACGTCCGATCTTTCCGCTCAATCAAGACCAACTCCAATCCACCACAAAGGCAGGTGAGTAGCCATAAGTGGATTGGTTGTTGACAAGTAAGGCAAAGGCTACACCTCTCACTGATTACGAAAACAACATATATCCTATGATCCTATCTTCCCATAAACATACTTGGGCTAGAGAATGTACCTATAACGTCTGATGATAACTGACTGAAGCCTCACAAAACACTAATCTCTTCTACTCAATCAGCATAACTCAAATTTACGAAGCACAAGTTCCTAATGTGTGCTTATAAGTCTAGCTAAACTCCCTGTCGATCGAAAATGAAAACACGCACAATTAGCTAAATTTTAGCTGCGATAATACTATCACATAACAACAACAAAGAATCATCAGAAAATGATCAGAAAACCAAATGAAGCTGCTCCAAAATATTCCACACTATGCGCGAAAACAAAACCTAAAGAACAACATTCACATTCAAATTTGGACACCGCTATGAATCATAACATTGAGAGTAACTAACTGTCTCAGTAAAATCAGTAAATCTCTATTGTTTGATGATGACTGACTCAAGCTTAACCCCAATTGCAACACAAGTTCCTAATGTGCTTATAAGTCTAGCTAAATACGCACAATTAGCTACAGTTTAGCTGCAATACTACTATCAGAGTGCATAACAACAACAAAGAATCATCAGCAAATGATCATAAAACCAAATGAAGCTGCTCCAAAATATTTCACACTACGCACAAAGAGAGTTACCTAAACAACAACATTCACATTCATATCGACACCACTATGAATCATAAAATTGAGAGTGACTAACTGTCTCAGTAAAATCAGTAAATCTCTATATCAATAATCTTCCACAGTAATAATTTCATCAAAATAGTAATACAAACACAAACATAAAAAAATAAAAAATAAAAACTATGAACACAAATGGTGTGATGAAATTTGAAGGAGAAAGAGACTAGTGGAAGGTGTTGCTATTTACGTGAGGTAGAGAAGAGGCGGGAGACGTAATCCTGCTGCTCCCGGAAGCGTCGCCGGAGATAGGTTTCGAGGATCTCCATGACGGAAACGAAGCGTTTCATCTCGTCGAGGCGGCGGTTGAGCTCGGCCTCGCGAGCCCTAGCGCGTATGAGACGCGCCTCGGTCTCGGCGAGTCGGCCGCGGAGATCTTCGACGGCGACGGCGTTGTGGTCGTTGGGGGATCGTGCCGGGGTCGGGGAGTCTCGGGAGAAGGGTCGTTGCTGACCATAGCACATGGCGGTGGTGGTGATCGGAAGAGAGAAAGAGGTGTGTGATGTGGCGGAGGAGGAGGAGGGTTTTGTCTGTAAAGACGGGACCGTTCGGAGAAAGGTTTTTATTTTTATTTTTTCGAAAATGGTTTGCACGCTCCACCATTTTTTGTTGAAAATCTTCATTTCTTCTTCCCCTTTTTCTTCTCAAATTTACTTATTTGTCCTTGCATCGTATCGCGGAGGCGGCAACTGCTGATTTCCGTCGATCGTTGTTGGCCGGAAGACGTTTTTCGTGCAAAACATGATTTTCAATGATTAAGTATTGAACATGGTTGCATTTCGTTTTGACGAGATTGAAGTGTTAGATTTTACATATTTATGAACAAATGTATCACATGAATACAGTCAGAATCAAAACCCAATAAGCTACTTTGATGTGAAACAAGATTCCTAATTCAAACCGAAGGAATAGGATCGATCATTATCGGTGCTAAAAAATTCACTACTCAGAAATGTTGATTGATTATCAATTGACCAAGAAAACAATAATTTCAACCACCTTAAATGTAATTACGAGAGTAGAGAAAATAATCATTAAGTTCAATTACTTTATTCTTATATTTAAGAGGTGAACACTGTTTCCATCAATTGTAGAAAAAGTGCGGTTATTGAGACCTCTAAATTTGTTCACTTTACCTCACTCTATTATGAATTATTAAATGACATATTTATCCTCTTACACAATGACCATTAAAGGCACTAATTAAACAAAAAGTAATATTACATTTATTCTCTCTAAACTTTCTAATTCAATAATAATGGATTGCATTCTATTATTTTTCTTATTGATTTTTATTTTCTAGTTTTACCACATACATGTCACATGCATATACAAAGTGAAAAAATATTTTTACAAAAATGATGATCTATCAATTATTAAAAAAAAATAAATAAGTATCATATTATTTTTACAAAAATTATGATCTATCAATTATTAAAATAATTTATCATCATGAGGTATAAAAAAAAATATATAAACTTACAAAAAATAATAGTATATGTAAAATAGAAATACAAAAGTAACAAAAATATGGAATAGTTCATGTAAGAACATTCTTTTGATGATCGATAAATAAAATTTGAGACACAATTCTTGTTTTATTTTTATTTTTCAGAGAATAATATTCTTCATGATTCGAATTAACTTTCTCGAAAATTGATGTCATTGAAAATTATTTCTTACAATTTGATCAAAAAATGAATGTTTAGTGACATTTTATGTAAAATATAAAAAAATACAAAAAATAAGGAAAATCAAGAAATCAAGGTCGGGAATGGAGGTTTGTGTTAAAAAGAAAAAAAAAATTGAAGAATGGAAGTCGGGAATGGATGCTCGCATGCAAAAAGAAAAAGGATAACAAGAATTAGAGGTATACTGAGTAAATAAGAGGTGTAATGAGTAATATATTAATATATATGTGAATTACATAAACAATGCTATTTTAAGAATTTGAAAGACAGGTCTAATGAGCAAATATTTATATTTGAAAGTAAAATTGAGGTGTAAAGAGAATAAAAGGTACACTAAACAAATTTGAAAGTCCTAATGTCCGACTCTGGTAAAATTGTGGAAATTCTGGTTATGAGGAGGATATAATGGTAAATTCTCCAAGAATTTAGGGAAAACAAAAAACTATATAAGCTTAAAGAAAGAGTATCGCGCTTCAGTGTGCTGAAGAAGTAGAAACCAGAACAAAGAAGTAGAAACCACCAGAACACTCGCTGAGAAATTCCACCGACTCAAGACCATGGCGGCACCACCAGACCTGCACCCGTCCTCAATTTTCTCCGAAAAACACTCCCGCCTCCCAGACGACACCGTTTTCTACGCCATATTCCCCGACTTCTCCCTCACCTCCACCGCTACCTCCGCCGCCGCCTCACTCCACTCCCTCCACCTCCAAATCCTCCAAACCCTAACTCCCCTCACCTCCGACTACATCTGGCAGCACCAGCCCTTCTCTCTCTCCCCCTCCGCCTCCCCCAAACCCTCCTGCCTCTGCTCCAACCACCTCCCCCACCTCCACGGGCACCTCCGCGTCGGCGACAATCTCGACGACGAGTGGTTCACCGTCTTCCTCCTCTTCCGCATCTCCACCGTCTTCCCCGACCTCTCCATCCGCGTCTGGGACTCCGACGGCGAGTTTCTACTCATCGAAGCCGCCTTTCATCTCCCTCGGTGGCTCAACCCTCAGACGAGCTCCAACCGCGTCTTCATCCGCCGCGGAAAGGTTCATATTGTTCCCCGGCACCGCCTCCGGAACCCTAACCTCGCCGAGGCGTTGAGCTTCGTTGTGAGTTTCGGTGAGGAGTCGGTTGCGGCGGAGGCGGTGCAGGTTGCGGTGAAGAAGAGGATAGAGGAGTATCCGGAGAAGGCGAGGAGGAATATGCATAGGGTTAGGGTTAGGGTTCCGGCATCGGTGGCTCAGGTGTTGAGCCAGGAGCCGTGTCTGGTTGCGTTGGCGGTTGAGGGGTTCTATGACAGGGACATTGACACTATGAAGTATGCGGTGAAGATGGAGAGGTTCTTGAGCAGAGGGAGAGAGGAGGAGTTGGTGTGCATTTCGGTGAAAATGTCGAGGGCAATGTATGCACAGCTGGTGCAGCAGACGTTTCAGGCGCCGAAATGCTATCCGATGCCGAATAGGAGCGATTCGGCATATGTGGAGGCTGAATTGGGGATGAAGATTGCGTGTGGGTTGGAAATGATGTATCAGCATAGGAGGAAGGAGGGGTCGGAAGGGAAAGGGAGTACTTGGGAGGCGTTTAGGGAGAGTTTGGAGAGGAGTGGTTATTTTGGAGGGTTGCTTCCAGGTTCAAAAGAGTACCAGAGGTTGATGCAGAATGCGGAGGAGTATTACCGGAGTAGTGCTTCCTTTTCAAGGGCTAGGTACTGGTTTTATAACTATTTGTAGTTAACTTATTGTAGCAGTATAATTGAAAATTCGCATTTTCATATATCATAGGTTGTGGATTTAGTAACTTTACTGGAATGACCTGTTTTGTTGCATTAGTATGTAATTGAATTTTAATTAACTGTTGACACTGATGGTTATTTCTGATGTAGTTGTAGGAAGTAATTTGACTTGGATTGCCTGTGATTTGTGTTATTTGAATCTATTCTATTTTGGTGTCAGGTGATGTGTATACTGTAGTTTATTGAACTTTTCTTTTTCTTTTAGTGTCGGGAAGTTAAACTATTGTGTTTCTTTGTTGCAGTGAGATGATGAGTGCTCCAGTGAGGCGCATAGATGAGATTCTTGCTTTACCTTATTCAGTGGATGACTTTAAGCGTGTAGATGTGCCACCTTCTGATGATGATTCTTGGCTTTACAATGGAGAGGATGAATTGAACTCTGAACTTTTAGAGAGACAAAAGGAGATGGAACTTTATGATTTAAAACATAAGAAGAAGCAGAAGTCAAAAGAGCAGGACAATGTTGGTCCAACCTCTAGCTCTAACTCTGATGCGTTCAATCCTGGTGATATAGCCAAAACCATGCAGGCCTTTGTCGAAAAGGTGTCAAGCTACAAGGGAGCCGAGGTTCCTGAGAACAGGTCAGTGTACATCTTTTACTTATGTTTGTGTATCAGTTCTTCATGAGTTGTCACCTAAGTTTATCCCAAACACAGAAATTGGAGCAATTACAATGGATGTGCACATCTGCTATTAGTGCTGATGGTTACAATTTAGATTATTTGAACTTGTGCTTTTAGCTCTGATAGTTTGATAGATGTGGAGTGCTAAGACTAAAACCTATTTCTATATGGATCCTTCCTTTGTATGGATTCCGAGGCAGCTGAAGCCCTGTTACTGAAGCAGTTTTGCCTTTTTTTAGTGAATCATCTGGTTTGCATGCATCTAGATGAGTGAAATGGCAAATGAGCCAGGTTGCACAAGCCTGATACCTGCAATAACTTACATATTAGTGTCAACAGTAAACAAAATTGTTCATAAATTTATTGTTAGTATAACAGAGAAAAAGAAAGTCTACATGCAGGCCTGTGCTAAAAAAGTCTCAATCACAAAAATCGTGTACCTCATTTTTCCTATTGGGTCTTCACTATTGAAGGTGACATAAGTACATGTATGGGAACGATTAAGAGCCAAGCAGTGACCAGCATGGCATAAATCTAGAGACATAATTTGGACCTGCTTATCCGATTTATCAGCTTTACATGCCCTGAATTTAGTTTATGAAATGACATCTAGTGTTTAATTGGATGAAGCAGTTGCTTCTATCTTGAATCACTTACAAGTATGTGCTGCCCACTAATAAATTCTTCACAGACCTCAATATGCAACTTATAAGTATGTAAAGTGAGTATTTTTTGAAGCCTTGCACATTAAGCTGCTGTAGTATTGGATTGTGCACACTTAATTTGCTGTCTTTATTAACGATTGAGGTTTGAGAAGTTGATCATATTATATTTTGTTTTCTCTTGTGAAGGAACCTAAAAGACATGGTGGACCTTGATGCGGACCGTTTCTTCAAAGATGTAGAGTCAATGATGAAAAGTCATGGTGGTGAAGAAGCTAGTAGTGATGATGATATTGAAGAAGGGTCTTCATCCGACTTGGATTTTGGTAAGACATGCATGTTTTTTTTTTCCTTTAATAGACTGGTTTTCAATTGCTGTTGCATAAATTTATCTTGAGCCAAAATCTGTGATTAGAAGAAATACGACTCTCACTCAGTAAAAGAGAAGAGATGTTGAATGAAAGAACTAAATAGAAAATATAACTCTAATTCAAACTTCAGAGTAAACATGAAGGTATCTAATATATAATGTCGTAAATGCTGTGTCAAACTGTAGCTGAAAAGGCATGCAACTATTCCAAATTGATGAGGATATGCTAAGTTGAATGGTCAGCCCTAATTTGATAATGGTTGGGAAGTTGAATGATGTGTCAAACTGTAGCTGATTCTCGAGTTTAATATTTTGGCGGGGTGGGGTAATTGAAAAGTCATGCAACTATTCCAATTGATGATGATATGCTCAGTTGGATGGTCGGCCCTAATTTGATAATGGTTGGGAAGTTGATTCATTGATGCTATGTCCTCTCTGAGAGATTGATAAATCACCAGTATCCATGTTGGTTTGGTTGCTAGTGGATTGGATAAATGCATTTGAGGGTTAAGCCCAACTGTGGCTTTCAGATTTGCATATCCTTCCGCCTTTAGCCAAGAAGTTTTGAGCTCTTGTTTTTGGAAGTTGCAGCTGCCACTTTCTCTTGCTAATATGAGCCATGGGCTTGACTTGGGTGATCATTTGTTTGATCATTCCTCCCTCTCTTGTAAGCTTTAGTGGTTGCTGATGTCTTAATTTCTGTTAGACCCATGGATGTGTCCATGTAATCCTTTGTCTAGATTATACCGCCTCGTTTTCTTCATTTATGCTAATAGATATTGTACTGTATTTCTGCCATAATTAGCGAACATAGTTTCCATGTTAAATGAGATTCTCGTCTCAAATAACTGGATAGTCGATGAGATTCATTAGAGAAAGTTGTTACATAACATCTCAACTTGATTATATTTGGGAAATGTTGTAATTGAACTTTTGATATTCACAGATGATTCGGAAGATGGAATAGACGGTGCAGAACTTTCTGAAGATATTGAGGATGGAGAAGATACTTTCATGCATTCTTACTCTGATGCTTTAAATGAAGAATTGAAGAGCACTACACTTGAGAAGAGTTTTGTGCGTGCTAATGAACAAGCCCCAAAGAAAGATGAGGTATACTTTCCCTTATTTTGCAAATGGAGATAGGAAACTATGTTCTTTAGTGGTATTCAAATGTGCAAACACCAATATGCATGCCATACACTATAGGATACACTAAAACATTTTCAACTACAATTTTCTCTGGGTAGTTACTTGTAACCGTTGTTTTTGCCCTGGGAGAGTATCCAATTTTCACTTCATTTGTACTTTTTTTTTTGTGAGGAAGCGTCTGAATCTGAATAATTTGCAATTTGTTCGGGTGAGACAGTTGATAGCATCTATATTCTTATGATTCTGTCTCATCATTGCTTATGAATTGATTTGTTTTACGGTTTTTTTCTTTCTCTTTTGTCAATTTAGGCTACATTTCACTATTTCAGGTTGAAATTTTGTATAAATGCATGCATAGTTCTTTGAAATTTGGTCCAGCATGAATTGATACACTTCCTATGTGTGTACAGGGAACATCGAACGCAGCAGAAGATATGGAGGAGGATTTCACTCCTGTGGATGTGGATGTGAATCTGGTAAAGAGTCTTCTTGATTCCTTCTCTAGCCAACAAGGCCTTCCTGGTCCTGCTTCCAATTTGCTTGGCCTTATGGGTCTACAACTCCCACAAGACGACAAAAAGGAGGGCAAATGAGATCTTCACTCATAAAGTCTTCTAGTTCTACGCTGCTTATCCAACTGGATGTATCTTGTAACCCTCTTCCTGTCCCTTTTACTCTTAACTTCCTTTGTAGTGGCGGTTTCGCAGTGAATGGTCCTCATCCCTTTTTTTTTTACTTTCTAAAGAGCGTAGTCAGCCATGTACATGTCTTTCGGTGGTGATCACCAGGATTGTGCAACGTTGTATGTTAACGTGTTAATAGTAAATGCTCTATACAGTGATGGTAAAGAGAAGTGTTTGAGTTTTGCATCATACCATAGGTGGTAGATGAGCTACATATGCAGCGTATTCAAGAACTTCATCACAATGAGCTGTTTACGGCAAACTTCATTAGTTTTGACTCTTTTTCTTGCCGAATTTCCGGCAGTTCAACCCATTTCACATGATTGGCTAGACCGATTGGCTAGACCGAACTTCCCTAATTAAAATAAGAGAACTGAAATCTGCACACCAAGATTTAAAATCTACACACCTATTCAATTTTTTCATAATACTCTCTCCTCTCATTGTTTACTTCCGGAAATGCTGTTCAGTTAAATCTACTTTTCTTTTCATAATTGTTCTCTCTCTGTCTCCCTCTTTTCTCACTCTCTCGATTCATCTTATCCGCCAAAAACTTTCTGGTTCACCCATAGATATAGAGCCTACACTCCATCAAGATTCAAGACTGCTACTAGTAGAATATGTTAAGGCCGAACCCAAAGGAATTGATGGAAGGATTTGCTGAAGTCGCCTGATCCTATATCAAATTCGACGATGTTTCTTTAGCCTTTTCTTTGCCGTTTCAAGTTCTGAGTTTTGAACATCAAGACCATGGGTTGACATGGGCAATTTCCCAAAGAGAAGAATCTCCAATTTCAACATACACAAACATAAGGTACTTGTCCTAGATTTAATCGAAAGGTTCAATTTTGATCGATTAATTTTAAGTTTCTGTCAAAATTTATGGTTTGTATCTCTTAAAGTGTTATGGGCTTTGTCATTTGACTTGTTTATGATGAGTTTGTAAAGTAGTGTTTGACCTGGATTGGAATTTGATTGCTAACCTTTATGATTTCTCATTGTTTGCTTGCTTATACTCCATTTGCCCCAATTTTCCATTGTCTTCCTCTCTGTTAAATACTCGAAACCGCCATTGCCTTGTTTTTGTTTCATTATAGTTCTATATCAGAAGAATTATCTTCAATTTTTTAAGATGCAAATGTTGTATAGTTAAAGTTGAATTTTGACCTGAGTCTCTTTGCAACTAGCTAATGCTTACTAAAGCTATGAGTGGGCATATGGTGATATTAATAGGATTAATATTGTTTGGTGTGGTTCTTTTCATTCTGTTTCCTTTTCTAGATGGAAACAAATTGTTCATTTTCATTTTAGAATTCTAGTTACGATCTTTTAGCTTTTGCAGATTACCAGCAGAAGACCAAGTCATTAGTTCTCTTAGCGATGGAAGGAGGGTCCTTGAATAACGAGTTGCAATTGATTCCTAATATGATGTCCTTAGATGATATTGAACAAGAGTTACAGTATAATCATTCGTCTACGTACTATCATTGATGACATCACTGGTATGCTTTCCATCTCGTATATTTTTACTATGTTTATATATGCTGAGCTTTACTTATTATTCTTTTCTTAGATTTACTAAAAACAAATAGTAGTTGTCTTCTGCGAGGGTTAGAGGGTAGAAACCATGATTGAAGAAAGTTATAACCTCTTTTTAACAATAAACAAGTGAGAATAACAATTGAAACGTAATTAATATTTAAGTAGCAACTAGTTAGCTAGTACCCTAACTATAAATCTGATGATTTATGATTCAGGGGATCAAACAATGTTTGATGTTTCTGTTGAATTCCTCTCATTATCAACTAAAGTTTTTGAAACTCGAGAAGACCTCATTACTGATGTTCGTAAGATTGGGTCGATGCAAGGGTACATGTTGGTAATCAAAAGATCTAAAAGCGATAAATATGGGAACCCCAAATATGTTGATATTGGTTGTGATAGAGGTGGTAGTTATCGAACTGAGGATATTGGTTTTGTTTTCATGCAAAAAGAGGAACAAGAAAATTACGAGTGGGCTCTTCAAATGTTTAGAATTTTACTGGGTTATGGTAATCATCCATTGGTGATAATAACTGATAGGGAATTGACATTAATGAAAGCAATAGAAGTTGTGTTCCCGATGACTCTTAATCTTTTGTGCATATGGCATATTCAGAAAAATATTTGTACACATTGTAAGGGTAAGTTTAAGGAAGAGGCCGATTAAGTTGTTTTTCTGTCTTCTTGGAATACCTTACTGAAATCTTGGAATGTGTCAACATTTAATGAAGCTTGTTATCGTTTTCAAATTGAGTATAAAGATTATGCTTCAGTTCTGACTTATATTAAAGATAGTTGGCTTCCATGGAAAGAGAGATTTGTATATGCATGGACCGGGTAGACTTCACATTCCAGTAATAATGTTACTTCTAGAATTGAAGGCGCACATGCAACCATAAAGAGATACCTTCAAGTTTTGACTGGTGGTCTCCGTGAAGTGAAAGAAAACATTTGTCTTGCTATTGAGAATCAATTTCAGGAAATTAGAACTCAGCTTGCAAGTGAGAAAATTCGTATTCCTCAAAAGCTTTGCATCCCTTTCTTTAATGAAACGGTTAATAAGGTGTCTTTCTATGCTTTGTATGAGCTACATAAGCAGTATACGTTGGCACATACCAAAGACTATTCATCTCAATGTAAAGGCCAATTTTTTAAGACCATGGGTCTTCCGTGTGTGCACATGATCAAGGAGATGAACATTGAAGTGGTGCCTCTAAATCAAATTCATATGCAATGGAGGATTGACACAAGAACTTTCACTAGTGATCAACATGCAAGCTTGGATCATGAAGATTCTCTCTGTAATCTTTTATCTGAGACTAAAGAGAAGTATGAAAAACAACCGCTTATGCAAAAAGAGAATACCCTAAGGAAGCTTTCTCATATTCTTGGTGCATCGTGTCCCTTACTTTTTTAACCTACTATTCAACCTCATAAAGGTTGTCCGGTGGGATCAACTAAAAGAAAGGAAACTAATTCTACAAATCGGGATGCCTCATACTTTGAGATAGTGGACAAGACACCTCGAAAATGTAGAGGTTGTGGTAATACATGTCATTATCGTAACAAATGTCCATCTATTAACAAGTCTGCTGAACCAAATGTGAGAAATAATGTCTAGCTTTTCACCTAACTCTTTTGGATGGTATGGATAAGTGAGTATATGTTTTTAATTTTATAGTCTGATCTCTTTACTATGTCAGTTTCTCCGTTTTGTATTTAATTTTGTACTCAGATCAGTTACAAGTACACTAAACCATCTTCTTTACATTTCCTCTTAGCAATTGAAGAAGAGCCCCTGCTGCTTAGTTGCAAATACAAGTAACTCTGTTTTGTTCATGTTTGCTGGAAAGTCAGGTTTGCATCCTTTTATTTTCTTCTAAGTACTCTAAATTAAAATGTCATAGTTGCAAGAGACGACAAGTCGACAACTAGCAATTCAGTATAAGCTCATTTTGTAAAGCTGAAAAGCTATCATTTTCCCTTCATTTTGTTATCTAAAACCGAGTAGCGACTGATACTAAATAATGTGTGTTGTTTACGGTATAATGAAAAAAAAATGATCATGTTCCCTTCATTTTGTTATGTGAATATGAATAGCGACATGGTTTATGTTGGTTTTTGCAACCTTCTCTAATGTATTTTGCTTATTGTACTAAAATATGGGTTTTGTTTTGGTTTTTGCAGACTAGATTTGACCGGACTAGTTAAGGAGTCATAAGTATTGCATTGGAGGCTTGTTGCACATTCTGTTTTGAATCAGGGCTGCTTTATTTTTTTTTTTGAACCCTTTTATTCTTTGGAAAGAGAATCATGGCTACTTATCTTGGAAGTTTTTGTATTTTGAATCTGAAGTCGAATTCAAAGTGTTCTCTTGTTGCCTCTTGAGTTAAGTAAGTTGTTGAAGGGTTGCAGGCAATTTTTTTTCTTTTTTTTTTGGACTTTGAGAGTGGATGCTTGGAGTTATTAACATAGAAATGTTACACGTTTTGAGAGAGGAAAAAACAAGTCTACATGAATAAAGTGTGAGAAAAAAAAATGAATGTCATAGAATTTCAGGAAAAAAAAAGAAAAGAAGGCAATGAGAAAAGACTGAGAAAAGAGAAAGATGAACAGTACGTTATGTGGGTTATAAGAGAGAGCATATAAAAAGAAAAGTATATTTAATTGAAGGGTATTTCTGGAAGTAAACAATGAGAGGAGAGAAAGTATTATTAAAAAATTAAGGGAAAATTCTCACTATCCCTAAATTTTAACATTTTTTCCCACTAACAAAAGATATTTTAAAATTCCCATCAGCCTAGTGTTAGAGACTATTCCCACTAATTTTTTTTTTTACTTTTATGTTTTTTTCCTTACCAAAATGCCCCTCCTTCTGTTTCTCATCACTAGCACGGTCTCTCTCTCTCTCTCTCTCTCTCCCCCTCCGTACCGGAACAACGAACCAGAAGCTCACCATCGTCATCACCATCCTTCTTCCACCGCCGCTCTGCTCCGTGAAACCCTCACCGAAATGACTTCCGGTCCAACCTCAAAACCCTTGCCGTCATCAGAATCTGGATCTCGAATCCGTCTGCCGCGCTTAACTCGTCACCGCCTCCTGCAGCGCAGCCACGACAGAACTCTAGAACCTCATATCGGTCTTGAAATCCGATTTCAACACTGCGATTCTCGAGCGGAAGAAGGTGACGAATCGCCTCGTCGTCGATGAGGCCATCAATGATAACAACTCCGTCATCGCGCTCCACCTTGAGACCATGGAGAAGCTCCAGCTCTTCAAGGGTAACACTATTCTCATCAAGGTACGGTTTTGATGTGATTTGATGGTGTAATTTGGAATATCGGTAAAGAAATTTGATGGGATTTGGGTGTTTTGGTTTTCGAGCTGGGAAATTTATGGTTTGGGGAGTGAGTGAATTATGGTTTGTAGTTTGGTTGATGGGTTTGTGTATTTTGTTTGAGATCTGGTGATTGGGTGTGTATTTCTTTTGTGATTAGGTGTGAAGGATGGTCTGCATTTCTTGTGTGATTAGGTGTGGAGGATGGTCTACACAAGTTGCTTTTCTTGTATAAAACATGTAGAAGTTACATTGCTTAATGGGCAGGTGTCACAGTGCCCTCATGAAGGCTGTAAGATTGAGGTCAATATTGACAGTTGCGCACAATTCTTGGCACCTAAACTAGTTGAGGTTATGAGCCAAAGAATCAAGGAATCTTCTAATCCTGTCACAGAGAAAGTTTATTGCCCAAATCCTAGGTGTTCTGCATTTATGTCCAAAACGGAGGTGTTACAATATACAAGCAATTTTTATACTGGTTCAAATTTGATCTCGCTATTTGTTGCAGTCCCTTCTTTAAGCATTCTTTTAGAACCAGTAGTATTATGATCAATTATACAAATTAGTCTTTAGTATCTATGTCTAGATTTTGGTGCTACTTGCCAAGAATATGTGAGAAATTGAAATCAAAGCTTTGAGACTTAACTATATGTGTTTGATTGAATTGAAGGGACATATACTTTTAACCATATCTCTAGGGCTATAGTCTTGTTTAGCTTCAGTTGATAATTGTGTTCTTATCAATAATTGTGCGCAACTATCAATATTGACTAATAGGACCTCCTACTGACCCCAATAGGAGGTCCTACTAACCCTAGTAGGTGGTCCTACTACCCCTAATAGAAACATGTTATAGTGACTGAAGCACATAGTTAAGTTCAAGGGTCATACTGTCTCTAGTAAGAGGTCCTACGGACCCCAGTAGAAGGTCCTATTGCCCTCAGTAAGTGGTCATACTGCCCCTAATATGAGGTCCTACTGACCCCAATAGGATGTCATACTGCCCCCAATAAGTGGTCATACTGCCCCTAGTAGACCCTTGACGAACCCCTACTTCCCCCAATAGACCCCTGACAAACCCCCTCCTGCTCTCAATAGACCCCTACTGCCCCCAATAGACCTCCTGACAAACCCCCTACTGCCCCCAATAGACCCTCCGACGAACCCCCTACTGCCCCCAATAGACCTCCTGACAAACCCCCTACTGCCCCCAATAGACCCCCTGACGAACCCCTTACTTCCGCCAATAGACCCCCCAACGAACCTCCTATTGCCCCCAGTAGGATGTCCTACTGCCTCTAGTAGGAGGTCCTAATGGGAAATATTATGCTCTTTATGTATGTCATATTGTCCTTCAATTAGGGCGTCAAGAGTTACTTGCTTTCATTCTTTTGGTGTAGATTTGGATAGAAGTTATCTTCTTAGTCTTACATCTTATAGAATATTATAGAGACTCCACTTAATCTATTTCAAAACTTTTCTTGATACATGTATATCGTATATCTTAAGTTCAAGGGTCCTACTGCCCCTAGTAGGAGGTCATACTGCCCCTACTGACCCTAGTAGGTGGTCATACTACCTCCAGTAGGAGGTCATACTGCCCCTACTAACCCTAGTAGGAGTTCCTACTACCCCTAGTAAGAGGTCCAACTGACCCTAATAGGTGGGCATATTGCCCTTAATATGGACCTCTTATAAGTGACTAAAGCACAACGGCCCCCGGAGTCTGGTCAACGGTCGTAGGAGCCCGGTTAACGGCTCCCGGAGTCTGGTCAACTGTCCTAGGAGCCCGATCCCCGGAGTCCGGTCAACGTCATTGGTCGTGGGAATCCGGTTATAAAAACTTTATTTTATAATAGACTCTTATAATGGTGTATTGTAGTTTATTTAATTCATTAAGGGTATAATTGTCTTTCTGCTCTTATAATGGTCTATTGTATTTTATTTAATTGATTAAGGGTATATTTATCTTTCTGCTGTTTAAGTTGGCTCTTGGGAATTTTAAAATCTGATTTTGTTAGTGAAAATAAAATTCTTAAAATTAGAGCTAATGGACATTGTCCTTGTAGATTAAATAGGTGTGTAGATTTTAAATATTAGTGTGTAGATTTCAGTACCCTTCAAATAATTACCAAAGCCGAAGTACTTGTTTGGTTCTTTCTTGTCACAGAGACAAAGGATCCTCTTCATCTTTGTCCATACTGATAAAAACACCCAAGCTGTCTTAAAGGTCTACTCCTCGCCTTCAAAAAAAAAGGTCTACTCCTCTACTTAAAATACAAATCAAAACCCACCTTTCACGGGGGACAATGCTTTACCCAATCCCACTCTCCCTCTCCTTTCCTTAACCACCTTTAACAAATCCAATGGCCCAAAACCCCTTCTCCTTCATTCAAGATTTCCTTGCCTACTTTTGACTTCTCACAACTACTCCTTTTCCTTCTTCATTCAAATCCCATTCATTTGATTCTTCTTATCATCTTGATCAGCAGCGGCCACACCTTCTCTTGAACACAAAAAGAAACCAAGAAAAATGGTGCCACATACAGTTGATTTGTTAAAGGAGCAGATGCCGGTGCACCAGGAATCTCTACATGTCACCGGCGACGTCAAGACCGGCCTTGTCCTCGTCGACGTCGTTAACGGCTTCTGCACCGTCGGCGCTGGCAATTTGGTAATTTAAATCTATCTATCTGTCTCCATATCTGTTGCTTTGTCATGATATTGTTTCTTTGTCATGTAACTTGGCATGTGTGATTGATTAGGCTCCAAGGCAACCGGACAAGCAAATCTCGGAAATGGTGAAGGAGGCGGTGAGACTTGCCGGAGTTTTCTGTGAGAAGAAATGGCCTGTTCTCGGCTTTCTTGATTCTCATCACCCTGATATCCCTGAGCATCCTTATCCTCCTCATTGCATTGCTGGCACTGATGAATCGAAGCTGGTTCCAGGTACCCTTTTGCTCGTTTGTTGCTGGGGTTAGCTCAATGTTGTAAATTTTCGTGCTTTTTTGGGTTTCTGTAATGTGTAAAGTATGTTAGTCTTGAATGAAATGCTTGGATTGGGACCTATGTGCAGATCTGCAGTGGTTGGAGAATGAACCTAATGTGACACTGAAGTGTAAAGATTGCATTGATGGGTTTCTTGGTTCGATTGAGAAAGACGGTTCTAATGTGTTTGTGAATTGGATTAAGAGCAATCAGATCAAGACTGTAAGCATTTACCAAACCCGGAAACTGTTTGTTTGCTTGTGAGAGTTTGTGCAATTTGTCTTTGCATGTTTTGGTTTGCTGGTGGCTTTTGAGTATTTGTTGTTTCTGTCTAATTTTGTAACTTGCTTGTTGTTGAAGATCTTGGTGCTAGGGATATGCACAGATATATGTGTGCTGGATTTTGTATGTACCACTTTATCTGCCAGAAATCGTCGTTTTCTTGAACCTCTGGAGGATGTGATAGTATATTCCCGTGGTTGTGCCACTTTTGATCTTCCGGTTGATGTGGCCAAATCTATGAAAGATGTTGCAGCACATCCGCAGGTACTAAATTGTTTTTCATCTTTTGACAGTCTATACCTTTAAAAACCTGCACTAATTCTCTCAAAGAGATCATCTTTTCTTTTCTTTTTTTATTTGTCTCTGAATTATGTGTTCCAATCCTATTCTTGTTAGTTCTAGATATCTACTATGACACTCTTAGTTCATAGCTTAATGTCTAGAGTTTGGGTTCATTCTAGGTTCTTAGTTCATAGATGTATAGTCAGATACTTTGGATACCCAGGACTGCATGTCGAATTCTTGTTTGGAGTCAAGGTAATAGCTATATATAGTCATCAAGTCCTGGGAAAGTGTAGGAGAACGGGAGCCTATTATGGGGCATACAATGCATTAGATAGAGTTTGGATTGCAAGAGCAAAGAATCTAGAAATGATTGCTGAGAAGTTTCTTGCTGTTCCAGTCCTTTGATACAGAAAGCCAGAACCTACCAGCTTTCTGTTATGTATTTGTATCCTATTTGTATTTTAGAACAAAAGATCTCCTCATGTGTGATACTTTGATTACCTTTCAGGATCTAATGCATCACATAGGCCTTTACATAGCCAAAGGAAGGGGAGCAAAGGTCGTGTCAGAAGTGTCATTTTGTACATAAGAGCAATATTCTTGACCTATCTGTGGATTGACATAAGGGGATTCTTTTCTCAATGTGTGAATAGCTATCCCCTATACTTAAGTTCTCTCGATTAGATAGCTCAAATGTTGGGGGAAAGAAAACAGAGAAAAGATAGTTCATAAAGCTCTCTGATGATGTATATAAAAGCTTTAAATTTTTCATTAAGGCTAGACTGTGCCACTTTATGTCATTCATCTATTTGTGTTGCCTGAACTTCAAGTTTTTCAAGTTTCAGGGATTTCAAGTGATTTATCAAATGTTCACCCACGGCATACAAGATAACTTCCAGCTATGTTCCATTGGTTTCATCTGATTGTATTTTCTCTTTCCTTTTTTTTTGAGTCTGAATCTGATTTTCATACAGAGAATAACTGGTACTGAACTATGATGCAAACCCTATATTAAACATACTACATCAAAACTGGAGTGAAATAACCATATACCAAAACATGTCTTTGTAGACGTTAAGTAAAAGATTACACTCTTCCATATCAAAAACAAACATGTATGGTACACTGGTATTGACTAAACAATATGCACCTATAAAGTGGAGTTAAATGCATGCCAAAATGAAAATAACTGGTCCTAATGCTTCTGTTGTTTTAGTTCACTTTAAAAGATGTATGGGAGGTGATAAATAAATAACAGATGTTCCCAGATAAAAAAGAAAAAATAGACCTAATAGAAAAGGAGATACTCTACTGAAACCTGTCAAAAAATATTGTTCAATGTTTAAAATACAAAACCTCTCATTCAGGAAATGAAAGTGAAGAAACACCAACAGCAAAACAGTGAAACAGTTTACTGCTGGTTAGAGGTGGATCTAGATTTTCCATGGTATTTCTTATGCATAGCAGGGGCAACAACAGCGAAGATTGACCGCTTTTGCTTTTTTGGTGTGACACCAAAGATAAATGACCGCAAAGGAACTCTGGAACGGCTCTCGGTATGTGTCAGCTGCGCTTGAGCTGGTTGCTGCTTCTTTATTGATGCAGAGAATTTATATTCCTCGTTCAACTTTCCCATAGCTTTTTCTACTTCAAGTTGAAGTGCTGTCACATGATCCAACCCTGCTTGTAACTCATCTCCAACCTTGTTATTCTCTTGTTTCATATTTAAAATCTCGCCTTTGAACTTTGCAGCTTGGTAGCTTGTAAAGTCGAAGTCTCCATCCTCGGCACTTGTCTTCAAGGCCTTGGTTATTTCTTCTTGGATGTCACACAAAGAAGCAAACCTGCACTGAAGTTCATCTTTCAGGAGCGAACTCTTTTCCATCCAAACGTTTAGTTCAGTCTGTATCTCCATTAGGTGCTTGTATAACGGCCGTGCATCTGATTTCACAGAACTCCTTGCATGACTACTTCCTTCTTTCTTTCTTCTATCCTCGAGCTTTGATATGTCCGACTGTAAATCTTGGATACTGGTTTCAAACTTCTGTATCTCATGGAACGAAGTGCTAAACTTTAACCAGAAATCCAAGTTCTCCTCCAACAGTTCATCAATGTTAGCTCGGAATTTTTCCTCAATTGCTGATGTAGTGGGAGAATTATCATTTAGAAGGTCCTTGACTGAATCATTCTCTTCCTTCTCTGTTGGTGTCTGCCCCTGCTCCAAAGCTTTGAGTGCTTCTTGATTTCCATCTAAACTCTGTATGAGAAGGTCCAATTTCTTATGCAATGCTTTGATCTCTTCATCCTTCAAGACATTGCTACTCTTCAGTTGTTTCATCTGCACTGATGTTTCAAAGAGGTCATTCTCAGTCACGCTAAACTTCTTCTTGAGATCCTTGTAGTTCCGAAGAGTTGCAGTGTACTCTTTCAATAGAATCTTTTCTTTGTCTGCCAATCCAGTTGTAAACAATTTCTGCCAGTCTGGTTTATCTTCATGCGTTGGCTCCAGATCATCATCATCATCATCATCATCATCGATTACTTCCATATCAAGAAAACTACCCATTGTCTGCCTTGGAGTACAAATATCTCCTCCTTGAGCTCCAGCAGAAGTACTGAGCACTTCTTTAGCTTTTACAGAACCATCGCTTGCATTTTGTTGTTTCTTTATGGGTGGTTGGCAACCATCCTTTCCTTTATCACCATTAGAATTACTCGGAGTATCTATAATTTTCACTGAACTATCATCAAGATTTGGTCTGTCCTCATGATGTGTAGAAGGTGTCACTTCAGCTGAAGATGCTTCATCTTTATGCTCTAAAACTGTAGGCTTCCGGTCTTCATCTGACTTCACTTCCTGCACTGGCTCGAGACCATTGGAAGGATCAACTGCCGACTTGGCTTTACCAAGAGAATCCTTATTTGTTTTTGATGAGTCTGAGGCACTTGGCTCCTCATTTGGCTTCACGGTTTCCAGTTTATGAGAAATGTGATCAAGGCTATAATGCGCTTCAGTAAAATGTATCTGGAGATTGTTATTCTGGCTTTCAACATTGTTGTTTAGTTCCTGAGCTCGGCGCAACGCTTCCTCCAACTCCTTCAGCTGTTTACTCAAGTCGTTCTTGCCATCAATTAGTGTTGCCTTTTCATCTTCCAGAGTTTGAATTTGATCACATATCTCATTGTTTTCACTTCTTAATCTATCAACTAGAGCTGTCTGGGATGAAATAGCAGTCTCTAAGCTGATCACTTTACTCACAACTTCGTCAATCTTCTCTGCCATTTCACTAACAGTGAGAGATTCATTTGATATTGCATCATAGTGTTCCTTGATTTTCTCTCGTAACGTCTCTAGTTTCTCTTTCTCATGAGTTGCACTCTCCACTCTCTGGTCTGAACTTGTCTCCTTAACTGCTTGTACTTCATCTTTTGCATTATTGGTCTGATCATTAGGAAGCTTATTCTTGAGAGACTCAAATATCTTCCTCGCATCCTTAACCCTTAGTGACTCAACTCTTGCTTCCTCAGCTGAACTTTCCTGTCTCTTCTCCAACTGAGTCAATGTATCTTGGCATGACTTCAATGCTGCCGCTGCCATCAAACTCCGAGCATCATCGTCTTCAATCACCAGACCCTCACCAAACTCATCTTGCAAGCTGCTTACTTTCTCTTGCATTCCCTTGATGTTATTCTCAATCTCCCAGTACTTGGAAAGTCCATTCTCGTATGAGCTCTTCACAAACTCTTTCTCCGTTTGCAGTGCCAGAATCTGCTTCTGAATCTTGTCAATCTCTTCTAGTCCCTCAGATTTTCTCAAACCAGATTTCCCAACTGTTTTGACAATTGTTGATTTTTTCACCGACTTCTGAGGCTGGAATTTCTTTTTGCCAACTGCTGCTCGCGACAAAAGACTCTTCAAATCCTTAGTAGGAGCCTTCGGCACCTCTGGGACATTTTTTGACATGTCTAGAGGCTTTTTCGGTTTAGGTGCAGGTGCTTCTTCTTCATCATCCATTGCAAACTGAACTTGTTCGGGGAAAACAGACGCAATGGTGTTGTTGGCATTTTGTAGCTCGGTCGAAAGGTGATCATACCGTTCAGCCAAGGATCTGTAAGCTCTGTAGGTCTCTTCCACGAATTGTATCAATTCTGGTCTTTTCTTGTAGTACATTTCTGCTCTCTTGGCAAACGAGTCTCCATCTTCTGTAATGAGGCGAAGCACATGTTGCACCTTTTCCTCCATATCTGCAACTCCATTATGTGAAGATCAGAATGAGTAGAATAAAAAAATGAACATGGAAAACATAGTATCTGTACTTTAATCATAATGCAAAGATACTCTAACATAACAATGTTGAGGAGGAAAAGAAAAAAAAAGAGATCAATACATTAGATAGCATGTTCATATGTTTCAAAGCACAACAAAATCTAATAAACATGTTTCTGTATCAGTTAGAAGAGTTGGAAGATCTAAAAACGACGCCTAGCTTCTTTTTAGAGAACAGTCATCAATTGTTCTACATATTTGTTCCTGGAAAGTTGATGTAGAATGCAAGCTAATCATATATTGTAAACCGCCAGAACTAGTAATAATAATTATCTGATAGACAAGTACTATCTTGCAATATTTGACAAGAACATAATCCAGTCTGCAACTGTGCAAATCGATCTAGAATGCCAAAACTTACAAGCAATATTAAGATTTTCTAACAGATCGATTCAATCCAATATGTAAAAAGATCAATATAGTATTTGATGCAATATACAATTTTGTTACCTTGGAGGTTTTGTTCGAGCCATTTTGATTGCTTTGTTCTGATGTGACTTGCCCACCACCATGAATATGCATTGCTTGCAGCTCTCTGTAACATCTTTAGTTCTTCCTGGAATCCTTTTTTGCTTTCTTTTCAGACCAAAACCATGCAACCCTACTTCTTTTCTGACCAAAGCATTGGAGGAGTTATGATGATAAAAAATCAGAAGAGAGAGAAAGAAAGGGTGTGTTTGAATCAAAGAGGAAAACTGAAAAGCAAAGGCAGAGTTTGAGGAAGAACAACGTGCACAGCAGAGGAAGGTGACATCAACTTTCTAAATATGATCATGGAGGGGAGCAAACTTCGCCCGAATATTATGTCAAAGTCTTGTTTTTGAAAATTAACGACACAATCTTTCCATCTATATAAAGAAGAAAATATTTTATTTAACATCAGAGCTGGACAAAGTTCCTCAATTTATATAATAAATAAATAAATAAAATTAAAAAAAAATCTTGAAGAATTATTAGGATGCTAAACCAGTGATGTGGGAGCATGTGGCATTCCTTGCTTTTGTGAAAGAGCACCCTCCTCATTTCTTATTTGCTTGGGAACATTGCAGAACTGACTTTTCTAATTTTTCTGTTGTTGAATTTTCTTAGAAAGTTAAAGATAAAGATTAAGATCAAGGGAGAAGAGGTAGAAGTAGTATGTGATGGACCCAACATTTTTCTTTTTGTGATGCTCTTTTAGAAGAACCTAAATTTGATGCAGGACAAGACTCCATATAGAAGAGTGGACTAGGACCAACCTTTGGGTGCCCCCAACCCCAAGTCAGGGTATTTCTGTTAACTATTTCTTGAATGACAAGAAATTAAGAATCATGGAATCTTATGGGACATATGTGACATGTTTTACAAATAAATAATTCACTTAAAAAAATGGGGTATGTGTAGCATATGTATTTGTTGGTCGAACTATGTGAACATGTTGGTCGACGGTAAACCTAACCATTTTTTGCACAAACGGTGTCTGGGTATCATATTATCAATCATCCGAGTCTCCAGACAACGTTGATGCAAAAAATCTATAAACCCCCACAAAACACACTATAACCTGACAGTTAAATTACCCTATTTCATCTTAAAATTTCGCCTCAAGCCTCCTGGTCCTAAAGATAAAGTGCTAATTCGACATCCATTGTCATATCTTCGTAGAAGCACAAGAAGTAATTGCTTTTATTGATGTAAACCTTGCCTCCAATAGATTGCAATCAGTAATCTTGATGAAGAAGCATGTTCCAAAGAAAGGACTGTAGTTTGAGGGCTGAGGGCATCCAACAACAATCCAAACACCTTACCTCTTCCACTCGATGGAAAGGGCTGTCTTTGTTAAAGGACCTTTCAAGTTTCAACCAACACTTTCTGTACACAAAAGCCACTTGATTCCTAACCTAACCTGCCTCAAGGCAAACATCTGCCAACCACAATTCCTGGTGGTCCACTTCCAACTGACAAAGGGCTATGCCCCTCCTTTGCAAGTTGCAGACTGCAGAGCCTTATAAGACAAAAAAATCAAAACCAAATTCAGAGCTCACCTTGTCATCACTGTAATCCTGAGCTACAGAGCAGGAAATAAAATGCCTCTACCATGTAATATAAAGAATTTAATGAGCTTTCTAAAGCCATTTTTGGAACAAGTAACTGAAATGAAAATGATGATAGACATTGATCAAAATCAATCCCAATGCAGGAAATTGACGGATACATTTAAAATGGATTCAGTGCATAATAATGGAGTAAACAAAGCACCATGACCTATGCATTGATCTTGACCTGCATCAAAACAAAGATAATGGAGCTGAATGGCAAGATATTTGACTGTGAGAGCAAAAATGGCAATCTAAAATCTCACTACTGCCAAAACAGGAAAGCAAGTGTTTACTGCAAAGTTCAGCAGACTTGGCCCTTAATTAAGTTTAAAGGAGTTTATGAACAAGATAGCATAATCATCATTATCATATTCACAAAAACCATATTTACAACAAAAGAATATCCATCATATTTCACATTAGTTGATGTGCGCCTAGTAGTAGAAGGATGACAATTAGAGCATTCAGCATGCTGGAAAACAAGAAGTGTCTTCCCAGCTCTCTACAAAACTAAAAGCTCTCAGTTTCTTATCCTCAAGTCTGATGCAGGTTAATCTTCGGTGCTTCTAAGCAGGATGCTGAGGCACACTGTCTATCCCATTCTAGATTATTTTCTACTTTTAGCTAATTATGCAACAGCTCTGATTCTTCAAGCGGATCACGAAATGAAGAACTCAGTAAAGTAGGGCCAATCCTTCAGAGATAACAGCTAGTTTAGGCATCAAAGTTTTGAAGAGAAGACAACCATTGTTCCATATAATTCTTGCAATCTGCATAGACAACAAACACACAGAAATTTAGCAAGGACAACTTATTTCAAACCTGGAGAACATAACTTAGTACAGAACCACAGACGACACTAGCAGGCTGCATGCATAATTTGACAAACCAACAAGCATATTCTTTCCTAGTGTAATCAAATTATTTCTTAATCATTCAGACAAATAAACACTGGAATAAATAACAAGACAAGAACACCATCTCGAGTTGTTCTGTTCAACACGGTATCGGTTCTCATACAAGTTCAGCTTCTTTGGTCCAAAACCCAAGGGTTTCTTCAGGTTTTGTGAGACTTCATGCTCAGAACAAGGATTAATACTTGTTTACATTATAACAATAGAAATTCAAAGTCTCCATACAGCAGCATAGTGTGTTCCACTTCCCAAATATACTTACAACCATTGAAAATATTTGCAGTCACAAAAGTAAGCTATATGTATTTAGCACCGACAAATATAGGGTGTCTTAAGCACCAACTGATTTTCATTAAGAAGAAACTAAGCCAATAATTGTCCCACATAAACTATAATCAGGCAAGACAGTGACAGATAAATTTCTATATTTTAACAATAATTGACTTAGGATCCTCCTAAATAGATAGATTTGGTATGAAATGAATACCCCAAATGTTATATTGCCAAGAGCAAGTAATCACCAAACAGGGCCTAATTTAGAAGCATTCAGATAATAACTAATTCCAACCACAAAAAGATCTATAAGGAAAATATTTAAGAACACCAAAACTCAGCAAGAAACAATAATTCAACAGTGAGAAAAAGACATATTCCTCACCAGGAGAGAACTCATCAGGGAGGTTCTTGATGGCACTCAAAAGCTCATTGTTTGAACCTTCCACCACCTCCTTGCAACCAGGGCTATAGCAAGGCACCAGCACTGCAAAACTATTATCCGACTCATCATCACTCTGGAAACCAGAACCATGAGGTTCCAACCACCCAATGGACCAGTCCGAGTCATCGGATTCAGACCCTGACAAGCAACCACCACCATCTGATGGCACAATCACAACATCATACTCCCTATCAATTCTCCTCTCCTCCCTACTCTGCCATTTCCGCTTCACCTTTCTAGGCGAAGAGGTCATTTTCGTGCCCTTAACCGAAGGGAACTGAACCGTACCAGGTTCCCTCAGGCCCCCGAAACCCCACTCTAATGGAGAATTCAGTGAAGCCCCATTATTCCCAGGCTCCTTCTCTTTCCCACCCCACCAGCACCATGAAAAACGAGTGAAAGACACTGCCATTTTTTCGACTCCAAAATTTGTTGGAAAGCTAAAAGATGATGAACTAGCAACTCTCTCTCTTTGAAGGCAAAAGAGTTAGACCCAAAAAAAAAAGAGAGCAGAAAGCCAGAGACTCAATTGGAGACCAAAAGAATGGGTTCCTGCCTGATGCAGTAACCACTGAATAACTGATCACTTCAATCACTAACAAAAACAATCCATGCCCCCACAAAAATTCATCTATAAATTCAATCTCACAACCCCAGTAACCTCAATGATTATCTAAGATAACAAAAAACAAAAAGCAAAAATCTTTAGAACAAATCTAAACAAAGCAATAAAGTCATTTTTGTTTTCCTCATAGATCAAAGAGTCAAATCCAAAAAAGGCAACACTCTATCCACTATAAATATCTAGGCTCTTTGATGAACCATCTCAATCTTCCAAAAACAATCAAACTCAAATTAAACACAAATAAAAATACAAACTTGAAGTTGATCACTCAAGCACAAACAAAACCAACTTGAACAAAACTAACTTGAAGTTAACCACTCATAAAAAACCAATCAACCTCCAAAAAACCAATCCCCAATCCCCAATTCAACAAAAATCAAAACTTCTTCAAATTCATCTGCTTTTTCAGTTCCCAAACTCACCCAGAGAGCTCAACCATGATCGGAAAACTCCTATTACCACAAACCCAGAACCAAAAACGATCAGAAATTTTCAGTCTTTCAACAAAAATCGACTTCAAGAACAAAAACCCACCAAGAAAAACAATCAAGGATGAATTGGGTCACGGAAACTATGACCAAGTCGGGATTTTTCCTCGACTTAAAAAGTGAAATCCGTCATTTTAACCCGGAATAAAGACCGGAACTTTACGCCGACAGAGCGACGGTGGCGACCTTAAAGCTTTCAGAGAGAGGAAAAGACTAAAATGGGTCTCACCCGCCCTAAATCACTATGATCATCTTCTTCTTCTACTAATACTAACTCTGATTCTCTCTCTCTGTGTTTTACTCTGGTTTAAACCAACTGACCATAGCTTCCTCTGGTTCTCCATTTTTATAGTGAAATATATATATATTTTTTTTGGGTTTGGGCTATTGCGTGGCGTAATCGGTTGAGATTTGGAGTTGTTGGGTGGTGCGGCGGAGCACGGAGGTTACTGTGGTTCTCCAATCATTTGACTTTTGGGCCGGACAAATTTGCTGACGTGGTGGATGTAAATCCAATCATTGCGTGTGTTTGTGGTGGAAGTTATGACACGCGTAAATGGCGTAATTTCGGTAATCCTATTGTTTAACATTTTAGGCAACTTAAAAAATGACTATAGTTCTTAAAAAAAAACAAAGACAAAGACCGATAAACTTAGATGTTGTGGTCTATGAGCATTGGATGTTATCGAAAAAAAAAAGGTCTGTGCATCGGAAAAATTGGATGTGTGTTTACATGGAAACTCTGGCTGAATTTCCTAGTTAATATTGGCAAGACATTACGATGGTGTGTTTCACGGGGGACTAGCTGGCGGAGAAGTTTCAACTTGGACTCGGTTTAACGAACACTTGGAGGGTGGTGTTTATATGAAGCGCCTGAAGACTTGTTAGATAATACTATGAGTTTTTACTCATGCGTTGCTGGGTTCTGTAAGTCTGAGAAGAGCAAATATACATACATGTTTTTTTTTTTTTTCAATTCTCATGTTGGTACATAAGATGGACGAAATATAAACAGATGGAGTGTTTTGGAGCTAATGGCAGACGAAAAACAAAACAGTTATTTTACAGACTTAATGACAGTTATGTGATTAAATATAAAAGAATGGCATAATTGTAATTTCTTAAGTCAGATACACGAGGACATATTCGTAAATAAACTAAAAGTTAGAACAAAGTGGTAATTTCAGGGGAGAGAATGGCAAAATTGTAATTTCTTAAGCCAGATACAATAAGGGTATATTTGTAAATAAATTGAAAGTCAGGACGAAGTGGTAATTTCAAGGGGTGGCTTATGAACAATATTTTGGGGGTGCGTCTATTGTCACCCCACAAACCACTTTGATCACCCCACATTCTCTTCACACCTCACTCATATAATTTTAATTGTAAGTCTACTTTGTTCACTCATTAACAATACCTAAAAAACCATTTTCTTAATTCTACTTTGCTCACCCTACATTCTCTTCATATATTTTGTCAAATTCAGAGTTGCTCAAGGTAAGTAAAATCACCAAGTGAACAAAAATTCATATGAAAGTATAAATAAATCCAAGTTAAAGAACAAGAAAAAATTCTCAAATTTAACAACTTAATGATATCAGTCGATATTAAGATGCACAATGTTTGTAAATGTATCTCTAATAGCAACGCCTTCCATACTTCTAAGTTTCTTGAACTGATCTATCTGTTGTTCATAAATTCGATACAATAGTTTTTCATGAGAATTTATATACAAAGTCGACATGGGAAATAATGAATAAAGGGATAAACGAATCATCAACAAAGAAAAAAAATATATAAACAGTTTATCTCATCTTCAGGTTAAATGCTAATGTCTATAGACTCACGACCGAATATGATAAATCTGGGTTAGAGTTATGAAATTTGTGTTCATCAAAAACAAAAAATAAAAAAAGAACAAGAAAAAATTTGTAATTTGTAATTTGTAACAACTTATTGTTCCTTGTTGTAATTTTACATCAGGGTCTTTTAGTATTTTAATAAATCAAAAATGTGTAAGATGAACAAAATAATTTGTGGGGTGACAATAGACTCACCATATTTTGGGCTGTACTGGTATTAGTATATAGTAAATTGTTTTGTATATGAATTGAAACTGACACAAAAAGAAAAAATTAACGTACTGGTAAGAACCAAAAAGGTTTTGATTTTGATTAGAAATCCAACCACTTGATCAATCTTCATAACAATGTGTCATCATCAAAATTTTAACGTTTTTTTTTTTTTCGTCATTTTTAACGTTGGCCAACTCAATTACAGAGACAATGAAGTTATGTTTCACATGCAAGCTGCTACAAGTTGAAGTGACTCATCAAAATACCTACTAAATAATATTGTTTAGGTTATTGATTGGAACTCTAAAATGTTTAACGCAAATGATAAGCATCATAAACGTTTCAACTGTTCTAGGATATTCTATATCTTTCTAGATATTCTTTATGTGTGTCTTGGTCTTATGCCAATAGGATATGTAGTTAGACTAGATTTATGTCTTCATATCCTTACTAGATCTATGCCAATAAGATAATGACTTTCTTGCTATCTCTTTGTCTATACGCTTTATACTTCATCACGTTATCATGCATTTTGTTTTAATCCTAGAGCCAATAGCCCATCATTTGTTTTCCAAAACCCTAAAATCGGGCAGCCTTGTTTTTCCCGATTTCCGACCAAAATTCTGACTGCCCTCCGCCGGAATTTTATATCCCTAGAAAGCTCTCTCCGTCCCGGATCCAACGCCGCCGGCCTCACCCGGAAAGTCACCGAACCGGCCGCCGGAAGATTCCAGACCGCCGTCTCTACCGACCACCGGTTCACCACCTTCCCTTGCTCCGATCAACCTGAATTTTTGACAGAAGCTTCCTCATCCATAGCTGCTCCTCCTGTCAAAATTTCAGCCCGAAATTCGAAGTAGAAATAGGAAAAACGTTGTTTCTCCTCTCGGCCGCCGCCGCCGTCCGCTCCGCTGCTTTCTTTTCATCCGATCAAGCATCCAAGTGTTTACGGTATGTTTATTTTACAACCCTAAAACTCTTCCAAGTTCAATAACCTCGGGGGAGATAAAGTGCTTTCTCCCCTTCTTCTACTCCATTCTATGCTTGGGTCGGTGTATTTGCAGGTACCAAAAATCCCGGAATTTTATTCGCGGGTCAAGAGTGTGTTTGATCACTCTTGTTTCTTTGTCCGGGTTGTGTATGATCAACCCCGACCTATCACCGGATTGTGTTTGATCAATTCGCGGCTTTTCCGGATTGTGTGTGATCAATCCGAATGACAAATCATTAAAAGCATCGTTCGTGACATCTATCGAGTCTCATAACAGCTTGGTTTTGTATGCAAGAGCAATGTAACATTCTGCTCCTTTGAGTTTTGACGTACTAGATGTCTAAGGCGGATCTTCGGTTGGTATATGTGGAACCTTTCATTGGAAATGATTAAACCACATGTTTTGACCCCAGGCTAACAAGCCTAGATGCCAAGATTTCACATCTCATGCGCTCAAAGTCTTTGAAGCGCCACATCGACAAAAGCATTTAATGACAATCTGTGCAAAAAGTAATGACCACAAAGTACTGTGGAATGCACTCATGGAACGTTTCTCGAAACGTTCATATAACTCTACTTGTTGAGTTATTAGTCAAGTGGACTGCTTACCACCTTAATTGACTACATATTGTCGATGATCTTTTGTGGCAGCATGATCCATAATCTTTAGCGGATTCGATCATCATCAAGTTCTCTAGGTCCTCCAAGTTGGTGTGGAATTACCAACGAGACTTGATTTTGATCATACAAACGGGAATTGTATATACGCTAATGTGATAAACTTATTTGGGATTATCCCCTAATATGGGGACAACAATATGGGTCATGGCAACGGCAGAAAACGTCTTGCCGATGTCTAGAAAAAGGGAGAGGTGTCGCCGGCTCTAATAGCTACACTCTCGGTCTAGACACCATTTTGTCAAAACTACTCACGTCAGCTCATGACAATGCAACCGTTGTGGATATTTGGATCACTGGTTCAAGATTGTCAAGCTCCTTTAAATTGTGAATGCATACAAACATGTATGGAAAATCAATATGAGGACAAGAACGTCATCCTCAAGATCGCGAATTTCAAAAATTCGGATCTTGCTCTAGCTACCCATGACTTTGATGTCATCGGCTAGACATTGATTTTCGTTCCAAGCTTTATGTATTAAGGCGTTGTATCGACGTCCTTCGTCTATTTGAGACCCCGATGTACTCACATTAGCAATAATGAATGCCTTGAGAATTTTTTCGAAGTGAAACTATTCTCCTCTTATGGTTCATATTGATTTACAATCAAGATGTACACTTACATCGTCCTTAGAAACATGGCATATTGTGCCGATTTTGGTCCCTTCCTTTGAAGGTGACTCATGGCACTGCATCCTCAAAGAGGATCGCCCACGTGTTTTCGGTTAAGTCTTTTAACCTATAGCGGATTTTTCATCATCAATTGTTCAACTAGGCTCATCCAAGCTCAGTGTGATGTCTTAGAATTGTCCGAAATTAAAGAGATAGTGGTTTTAAGTGTGCATCGCACTACCGACCCTCTACGGACATGCCTGGTCATACTGACTTGGAGTTACCAAAGCTTTTGATTTTGAATCCCCCTACGCTATTAAACAAATTGCCGTCTTGCAAAAGACGTTGAAGATTTATCAAAGCTGGAAAATTATCATCATGATCGGATCCTCTAGGTCCTCTGAGTTAGTTTATGTTCATGTCAGGGAGCTTTTGCTAACTAGTCATGGAGTTTACGACCTTAGAACGACTGAAAGGACTTGGTTTTGATCATACACACGTCACTTTTGGCTAAGGCAAAAGCCTACACGCCACCTGCAAGCTTCATAGCTTCGCACATGCCAATTCTGCAAAAAACAGCAATCTGTCCCTTCTGGACAGTCAACTTCGTTTGAGCTTTGTGAACAGCTCCGGATGTACCAGACAGTGAGCTTTATATCATTGGAAAGCTCTACAAGTCTAGTTTTCAGAAATTTTTGCAGTTCGTCCATATCTATTTCAACGAAGAAGTTATGGCTGTTTTAGTGCGCAAAGGTCATTCTGCGCGGAAATTTTTATGCACTCTCGGGATTGCAGCTTTTCGTAGCTTCTTTCAATCCTTCTAAATGATTCAAGTGGAACTATTTACTCACCTATCTACTCCTTATAGATATGTCTCATAGAGACATTGAGTGCTTCACAGATAGTGGAACTATCCACAATATTCTAAGGAACCATGTTAAGTTTTAAAGACATTCTTGCTAATGATTTTCATTTGAAAACACATTGTGAGAATGAACAAGAATTCTTTTGTGTATACCTTCTCATGAATGCGGACTGAAGCGCATCTTGGAGAAGTTCATGAGTCAATATAGTGGACTGTATGTCACTACGATTCGAATATCGAATCCTATGTTGTCGCCAAACATGATATTTGGGACACCGACTCATATAGGCTTTGGTTTGACCAAATTGATCAACCTAGAAGAGATATAATGGTCCAAATTTTGAGAAATTCTCATGGACATTCATTCTTCCGCTCAAAACGAAGACATTCGAGATCTAGCATCACCATGAAGCATGGTGGTGACCCGGGGGACATTGACGTCACCCGAACATGACTCCAACTTCCTGGAGGTCGTCCGGTCAATTTCTCAAGCAATTGAGGTACACCGGCCTTCTCTCGATGTCGCATTGGCCCCCTGCAATGCTCATTGCTCGTTTTGAAAGCTTATTCTTTAGCTAAATTAGGAGTGAGACCCTCCTACGCTAAATAACACAAAAGTGAACATTCTATTCTTACATCAAACTATGTAGATAGATACAACCAACTTGCGGATACATTTTTATGCTTTATGGTGTTGGTTGAAGTGTTAATACACTGGTCACGTGTTACACTATTATCTTCTGCTTATGCTGCTTATGCTGCTTATACTTCTACGGGCTCACTACCCATTCTTTAAAGAAGTTTATCGGGATGTAAGTTGAAGTGTCCTGTACCCTATGTTCACACATAATACGGTCTCACCGAGGCTACGACCAAGCAACTTTAGCTTGTCGCTCGAACATTATTGATGCGCACCAATCTTTCTATTGCGTCTTGGGGCTATGCAATATTTGCATGCAGCCTTACTATTCATCTACGACCCACCATCATTGAATTTTGTTGTACTACAGCTTGTGACTGTGTACCAGGATTGACACAAAATTGCAATCCTTAAGCTCAGCAAGATTGAAACGGATCTCCAGTCCTTGAGCTCGGCTAGATGTTATTTCTAGGTGCCAAATCGCATTGCCACTGCGTACAATGATGGGTCATTTGAGATGAATAAGTTTAGGTTGGATATGAACCTCCACCTATAATCCGCATATATAGAAACTTTGTTAGACAATCTCATTCACCGCTAAATTACGGATTGTCACTTTGATGAGACAATATTCCCGCCGTTAGGGGGAGATAAGAACACTAGTGTTCAAGTGGAACGACGTGAATTGTCATGGTTTGTCCCCACTAAGTCTCATCTTGATCCAAAATGCTTAAAGTGTTAAAGTGACGAGATCACATGCTGCAAATATGTCTGCAAAGATTGATGTCCTACAAAAGGACATGGCGCGACCAAAAGATGTTGGTCTTGATGCCATCACCATGGATGGTGATATTGTGACGCCATATGGTGACAAAATTGGTGTCACAAGGCCGTGTGGCTCCCCAAAAAGAGGGAGACCCTTAGGTTCGATACTTTCTCGCATTAGGAAGAAAGCGAGCTTGGCACAACCTGATCCATTGATCAGTGATACTCAAATCCGTCTCATGAAGTCTGAGTTGTGATTATCGTTGGAGGACGCCTCAATGTCAAATCCAATCCATATAGAGATCTCTACAAGTATCACACTAGTGTACATGAGGACGTGGGATAATGAGTTTACTATCAACCACCCTTCGTTGATGAATATCAACTTAGTTGATTGGCCTAATGGAAAGATGCGATCCAGCATTAACAAAAGATAGGTCCTTGGGCAGGTGATGCCGACACCGCAAGCTAAACTCTATCAACAATACATTTTTAGATAGCGTAATGAGAACAAGAGCTTAGACTCACCTTATGGCGCAAGGTCTCTCACTAACACGCACTGAGATCGACTACGATGAGATATGCTCTCGTAATGGATGTCATTGAACTCCACTACTTTGTCAGTTTGGTAGTTTTCGAATAACTGAACATGCAGCCTATGAACGTGGTCATAATAACATCTCTATGGGATCAGAGATATACATGAAGATCTTAAACAGACTTCATTCATCTGAATCAAGTGGCTCCAGACCACAAGAGCACGCGTTTGCTAAAGGTATTGGAACGCACATGAACTCTACTTGATTTGGAAGGGATATGGTGAGTTATGCCTTTGCGTGTTCATTCCGGATTTACATAGACTCTTTATGGATCAAGAGATGCCAATATGTATCAACATCCGAAGAAAAAGATCTTGGGAAGACATGGTCTCGATAAGGCACTCGATGACTGTATTGATGATGATTTTCTATCAATCGGCTTAGGCGCTCTATAACTAGTGAGGCCTACATATACTCCCATGATTAGTCAAGGTCTTTGCTCTAAAGAGAGATCCGTTGTTTTGTCTAAAGCAAGATGACAAATATATGTTAAGAGATGGAGTTCCCATCTAAGTATAATAAGACGCATCAATGTACTCAACACAATACGAAAGACTTGACATGTCATTCACTATGAAAAGTTGTAAAGCTAAGTGTAGCTATACTCCTACGTAACGCCAATGTAATGGCAATAACTCATTTTTCAATACTTAATGGTATGAAAGGTTGAGGCTTATTCTGTCCCTACATAAGAAAGACACATCAAAAGCGAAATCAGAATCTGTCAGGTTTTGTAGGTCAAATTCCACGGAACTTACAGGAAATCTCACTCACTGGAAAATGGTGAAATTGGTACCATTGGAAAGGTCTATGTGTCTACTTTTCAGGGACACCAACCATTTGATCATACCTATCATATTGAGTGAGTTATGGCCGTTTTTGTAAAGTAGGACGAATCTGTCCGAGAATCAGACTTTGGCAAAATAGTCAACTTCGATAGGACTTTGTGAATAGATCCTGAAGAACCAGAATGTGTATAATATACGCTTGGAAAGATAAATGAGTCTAGTTTCCAAAACCATTTACGGTTCGTTCATATGTATTTCCTAGAGGAAGTTACGACTGTTCTAGTAACTGAACATCATGCAGCACGAAAATCTGATTTCCTACACGAACTTATGTTTTGAGTTCACAAGCAGCCTTCTCCTCAAGATCTATTTGTAAAAGATCATTTGAAGACAATACGGCATGATTTAGTTAATCATTGTCCAATGCCACATTTGAAGACATGTTAAAGAGCATTGACATGCTAAGTTGTTGAAACTTCCGTGATTAGTAAGAATCAGGAAGAGCCCTATGATTGATGTAAAGATCAGGGGGAGGTGCGAACTTCAGAGGGAGTCTAGCACATACATACATGTCACTATCAAATGTGAAGGGTGCGTTGTACTCTTTTTATCCTACGATCAAGGTTCAGTTTTTCTCCCACAGGGTTTTTGTGACTTGACGAGGTTTTTGACGAGGCAACAGATCAGCACCATCGGCATATCAGCGCGCGGCACAAGGGGGAGTGTTCTAGGATATTCTATATCTTTCTAGATATTCTTTATGTGTGCCTTGGCCTTATGCCAATAGGATATGTAGTTAGACTAGATCTATGTCTTCATATCCTTACCATATTGGTATTGTGTAATTCTCTATATAAAGGGTACATATCAATGAATAAGATGATGACTCTCTTGCTATCTCTTTGTCTATACGCTTTATACTTCATCATCAACGTAATAATAGAGTTTCTCTATGAGAGAGTTAGCTCCGCAAAAACAAGAAGGGGAAAAGTTTAGGGTTTTGAGGTTGTGGCTTGTCCCACAACGCTTCGACACCGACGTGGCTTCCGGCCCCGTCGGGGTGGTTTCGGTTCGCTGCTGGACGAGCATTGGAGATGGCCAGGTGGTGTTCTCACCTGGCTAGTGGTGGCGGTGGATCAAAGGGCAAGGCTTTCACAAAAGCGGATCGGGAAGTTATTGGGTGGCCTGTGGTGCGATGCGGTGATGACTCAACGACGAGGTTATGGTGTCGCCGATGAG
Organism: Fragaria nilgerrensis; assembly: GCA_010134655.1. NCBI lineage: Eukaryota > Viridiplantae > Streptophyta > Magnoliopsida > Rosales > Rosaceae > Fragaria > Fragaria nilgerrensis. Next base: position 14,156,892 of record CM020977.1, read on the forward strand.
CGACGGTTCGGGACTTGACTATGGTTAGGATAGTTGGTGCGGCGGGGGCGATGAGAAGGGGAGCATGATATGACAATAGCTTACCCGGTTGCTTTTCTGATTTGGGTCTTGGTTATTGCTTCTCGATCTGGTGATGATGTTGAAGGATGGTGGTGTGCTGCTCTTCCATGGTGGGTGGTGAATGTTGCTGCTCTTCAAAAGGTGTCGACGTCGACGGCGTGGTGGTGGACTGGCAGCGCGGCTTTCGGGTCACAACAACTTTTCGGGCCGGATCTTTTGGGGCTCGCTTTTTGAGGCTTGCCTTGGTATGGTTTGGGCCTAGGTCTGTGGTGTTTGTATTTAGTTTTTTGGGTGGTTGTTGTCCCTCTTCTCTAGGCGAGGTTTTGGTTTCTTCTTTGAGGTTAGGTTACGGTTAAATCCCTTATTATTTTTTGTCCACTGTAATCGCTTGTGTTTTCGGATATGGAGGCGTGTGAGAAATTTACTTCGACTACCGATATCTCTCATGGTTGTATTCTTGAATTTATTATATAAAGGTTACTTTTCTCAAAAAAAAAAAAAACGTTTTAATTTGGATGCTAGCTTAGATATCAACTGCATAATATCTGCAAAAAGAGTATGTTAGCATGTATTACGGGTTTTAGTATTTGGCCAACCCAATCATAGTGCCAATTGAGCGATGCACCTCATTTAATTAACCTACCGATAAAAAGTTTAGACATGTCTGTTGAGAATAAATACATCTCACATGTATGGGAAAGATAGGAACTAGTTTATTAACTCCCTAAATTGTATTCATCATCTTTAGTTCTTTACTTTCTTTTGTCAGTAACTCAATACAAGCATGTAGAACGGCAGCTTAATTCCTACTGAGTGCGGCTATTGGGACTTTCAAATTTGCTCAGTATACCTCTCATTCTCTCCACACCTCCATTTTACTTTTAAATACAAGCATTTTCTCATTAGACCTCATTTCAAATTCCTAAAATAACCTTGTTTATGTAATTCACATATATATTAATATATTACTCATTACACTTCTTATTCACTCACTATACCTCCAATTCTTTTTTTCTTTTTTTTCCTTTTGCATGCAAACATCCATTCCCGACTTCCATTCTTTAATTTTTTTTCTTGTTTCTTTTTATCGCAAACCTCCATTCCCGTCTCCCGACCTTGATTTCTTAATTTTCTTTATTTTTTGTATTTTTTATTTGCATAAAATGTCACTAGACATTCATTTTTTGATCAAATTGTATGAAATAATTTTTAATGACATCAATTTTCGAGAAAAGTTCATTCGAATCATGAAGAATACTATTCTCTTAAATATTAAAAAAAATACAAGGATTGTGTCTCAAATTTTATTTATCGATCATTAAACGAATGTTCTTACATGAATTATTATATATTTTTGTTACTTTTGTATTTCTATTTTACATATACTATTTTTTTTTGTAAGTTTATATTTTTTTTTATACTCATGATGATAAATTATTTTAATAATTGATAGATCATAATTTGTAAAAATATTATTATACTTATTTATCTTTTTTTAATAATTGATAGATCATAATTTTTGTATAAAATCTTCACGTGACATGTATGATAATATAAATATAAATACTTTAATAAGTATGTGGTAAAACTAGAAAATAAAAATCAATAAGGAAAATAATAAAATGCAATCCATTTAGGCATTATTATTGAATTAGAAAGTTTAGAGAGAATAAATGTAATATTACTTTTTGGTTAATCAGTGTCCTTAATAGTCATTGTGTAAGAGGATAAATATGTCATTTAATAATTCATAATAGAGTGAGGTCAAGTGAGCAAATTTAGAGGTCCTAATAGCCGCACTCATTCCTACTAGATTTGGATCTGATATCACTTAACAATGAAAGATGTTTTCACTCTTTAATTGTTACCTAAAGATATAATTTACAGGAGGAAATTACTCAAGATCCGCAGCCAATTCACAGCTTGCACACTTCCACTTGACCACAACATTGTTGTATAACTTTTCTTCCTCCAAGTTAATTGGATCCTTTCCATGTGCCTTACTTCACCAAAATCCAAAAATAAAATTACTTAATCAAACATAACATTTTCAATTTTTCATAAATCACAATCAAATTGGTGAAGAATTCCCAGGGCATATAGGGATTGGTGGAGTTCTTAGGTGTTTGATTGGGATTGGAGTTTAATCTAATCAGTGATAAGCTAGACACATTTGTGTCTTTGAAAGGGAACGTAGGAACATAGGAATTGCTTATTTTAAGACTTTTTCAGGTGTTTAATATGGTATTAAAGTTTTTAGGAAAAATGTATATTTAATACTAATTTTAACTTCTCATTCTCCATTCCAATGATAATTTTTTTAGTGCGACTATTGGGACTTCCAAATTTGCTCACTAGACCTCATTCTATTTTGAATTATCAAATGACTTATACATCCTCATACACAATGACTACTAAGGACAATAATTATACAAGAAAATAATATATTTATTCTCTTTAGACTTTCCAATTCAATAATAATTGATTCCATTCTTTATTATTTTCCTTATATATTTTTGCTTTCCAATTTCTTTTTATTAAAGCATATATATAGTTTATAAGAGCTAAAAAACTAATCAATATTGATCATGTGACATAAAATTTTATATTATCATACATGTTAAACGCATATACTTGCAAGGTGCATAAATATTTTTACAATTTTTTTTAATATCTATCGATTATAGAAAATATATATTTATTGAAATAATTTATTATGAGGTACAAAATAGAGATCAAATTATTCAAAGAAAAAAAAATGGAGAAAAAGTACACGTATAAAAGAGAAAAACAATTAAAAAGATATATAGAATAGTTCATGATGAACATTTTCTTGCATGAAAAAAAAATCAAAAAATGAAGGTAGGGATAATGGATGTTAAAAAACAAAAAGGGGGAAAAAAAACAAAGAATGAGAGCTCTATTGAGTAAATAAGAGGTAATTAATTGATTGAAATATATGTTAATAGATAACTAAGGTTATGTCAGGAATTTGAAATGAGGTCTAGTGAGCAAATACTTATATTAGAAATTAAAGGGAGGTGTAAAGAGAATGAGAGGTATAATGAGCAAATTTGGAGGTCCCAATAGCCACACTCTAATTTTTTTTATGAACCTATTCTAATATAAGGTAAATTTTTTTATGCCCAAATACACAAATATTTATTAATGTCATAATAAAAAAATAATTTATGTATATTTTTAAGACAATTTTATCCTCATCACTTCAACATGTATAGAGAGAGAAACTGGAAGAGAGAGAATACTTGACCGGAACCTCACCGGACTCCGGTCACCCGCCGCCGGACTCCGGTTGCCGGTCGCCGGTCGCCGGATTCCGGTCACCGGTTGCCGGAAATTTCTTTGTTCGCCATTATTGACCCCTAGTAACTTATATTTTCTCCGGTCGTCGGATTCTGATCACCGGTAACTCAGTTACTGACTCCCAGTAACTCGGATTTTTTCTGGTCGCCGGATTCCAGTTACCAGTAACTCGGTTACTAACCCACAATAATCAGTTATTAAACCCCAATAATTAGTTACTGACCCCCAATAATCTGTTACTGACTCCCAAACTTGGTTACTGACCCCCAATAATCAACTTTTTCAGCTTGATGTAATAGAAAAGAAGAAATACCAGAAAAATAATCGAGTTACTGATCCCCAATAACTAGGTTACTGATTCTATGAAAATGCTACTAACCCCTAGTAATCAAATTATTAACCCCTAGTAACCGACTTATTACCCTCTAATATACATGTTTGTTGTCTTCCCGTTGATAGATACATCAATAACACAAAAATAAAATCAATAACTAAAGCTATACTTGTAATCACACATGAAAGAAACTTATAACTTGAGCAGAAATATATTTTGAGAACAGAATTTCAACATATTGTACTTAATCCACAAGAAATCACAACATTGAAACCTAGTTATTCTCTTCAACAAGGTGCGTGCCCACAGTTTGGATTCGGTATACCAGCCGCACATTTGTAGTCTTCTTTGTACTGCAAACTCAAACAAATCTCAATCACATGCAAACACATATATAAATAGTCAATGATACAGAGGAAGGAAGACGAAGAATTAGACCCTAACCTCGGAGAGATCAACCTCGACCTTGGATCTTTACTCCTTGACGAGCGATGTCGCCGATCTACACATTCCGATCCGATCCGAAGCCACCACTAAGTAGTCAGACGCCACCGCCACGCAGTTTGACTCCACGAGCGGGAGCACAACCAGGAGCGCCAGTGCCTCGCGGTTCTGCTCGGAATAGTGGGCCGGAGTCAGAGATTTGCGAGCTCTGACGACGAAGCATGAGCCGGATCTGGATTCAAATTCGATTTCTCATCGATTAGACGTGCCGCTGTCCAGATCGAGGTTTGTCGCTGTCGAAGCGGAAGAGCGTTGTCGTCCAGGCCGAGGTTCGTCGTGTCGAGGCCGAGGAGCATCGTCGTCGAGGCTTCGGCGGTTGATGCCTCAACGCGAGAGAGAGAGAGAGAGAGAGAGAGAGAGAGAGAGATATTAGATTTGATTAGAGAGATAAGGGTTTAATTATCCGAACATGATATACTCGTAATTTTATTAAAAATCATTGAAATGAGTTAAGAGAAAAGATTTACATTGAAGTGGGTATTAAAATCCATGTTTTTGTACATTTAGACATTTTCTCAAATTTTTATCTGCTAATATATTAACTATTTTACCAAAAACAAAATATATCATCTGGCCAATTTCCAATGGCAAGTTGGCAACATGCAACATGGTTCACGGGCAGCTGTGAATAGAGGATACGATAATGACCTCTCTCAAAATGATTCACAATATTATTCAGCATTTTCTAATCTTTTGTCTTTTATATCATAATCACCTACATTCTTTTATTGTTAATCATGAAATCGCGAATGTAACATCTTATGTGTATCGTTAAAATCTCTTTCCTTTCTACTGGTAACAAACACACGCCAAATAGGCATGTGAAGACACTGTAAGGATTGAGACTCGGGCTCTTGTCGTGAATATATTACTCTTCTCCAATTGCATATGTTGAGCAGAAAGATATCTAATTTCATATGGCCGAGCTAGTTGGAGATTTTGCAGTCTTAACTTTCTGGACAAACATGTCAGTTTTGCATGTTACATGAAAATGAAAGATTGAAAGGGAGATATTGACCAAAAGGGGGATATTGACAAAGATAGTGCCATCTAGTGATCCAAGTACAAAGGTAGCCATAAGTTCACGAAAATCAGTTGCACAATAAGAAGCTATGTTTCACTACCCAAACAAAATTTCAAGGCTTTCACTTTCAGCTTGGGTATATGCATGTTGTACGTGGGACCTATATAACATGTGGTTTATGGTGTTGTTAAGCATATGTGGTTGTGCTCTTAAGCCTCTCTTGTCTTACCTTGTGTGGCAAAAGAGGGCAAGTCAATTACTTGGTAGTTGCTATGGAAGAGTACCCTACAATTGAAATCATGAATGAACATGTATGTCCCTAGTCTTACCCAAAGAAAGATTAGTTGAAGAATGATGATATGGTTGATGGGTGACATTGACAACACTAACTAATACCTGATAGAATAGTGAATAGATAGAGAAAATCGATTTATAGGACTGTCATTCCGTTTATCATGTGGATATATTGTCATCAATATTAACCACTCACATAAAGCTACTAAGCTAATCTAGTGGATCGATCATACAACAATGTCGTGGTATTGCACTTCAACTTGTTATGCATTTGTAACATGTCCTGGTTCAATAAAGAAATGGAAGCACTTGAATTTCACCCATATTGTAGTGAAGGTAAGAGAAATTGCCTCCAGAGTAAAACATTGCCATAATGCCCCAAAAACCATAGTTCTATTGTAAGGGTAAAAGTTTGCTTAGAAAAGCTTTGTTAGGGCATCTCCAACAAGGTGACCTAAAACCCGTACTCAAACTTATTTTTTTAACTCATTTAAACTCATTACTATTTAAACTCATATTCAATCTCCAACCATTTTGTTAAAACTCATACTCATACCCAAATTTTAATCATTTTATATAATTTGGGTATGAGTATGGATATGAATATGAGTTTTTGTCATCAACAAATAAATGGGTATTCAATCCCTCACCTTCAGGTGCAGCTGTGTTTAAATGGGTCCTATGCCAACCCAAATGGGTTTTCTCCTTGCAAGTCAACCCAAACTAGGTCGTGGGTCTGGTAGGAACTCATATTTGGGTTTGAGTTTTGATTGTTGGAGATTGATTTTTATAGGTTTTAACTATAAGTATAGGTATGGAAGACATTGTTGAAGATGCTCTTAGCAAAAATATGAGTTAAAGAGTCGATCATGATCAATCACCTCATGAATGTTTTGTTTTTTTTTATTTTTTTATTTTTTTTTAATAAAAAAAAAGCAAGTGAAAAATGAAGGGTTAGCTATGGATCCAAAGCCCTGAAATAAATTCTTGAAGATAAAATAACCCAAAACTTTTGACCCAAACCCAAATCGAAACTAAGATAAATCCAGTCCCAACGGCTAGTTTGTCCTTTTGGGAAACATCAACTCTTTTCGGTAAAGATAAACACCGTTAACAAACGACGGTAGAAAATGCATTCAAATCCACAAAGGGGGCGAAATTCCCTCTTCTATATTCAACGGCTACTTCTCTCTCTCTTTCTCTCCGATTCTCATTTCCTCTCTCATTCTTGAACACCAACAACAAACCTCCACCACTCTAGATTCTATCTAATGACAAACAACCCATAATCCCAAAACCAGGTATGTTTCTGGGTTTTCCTCAAATTTTGTTGGGTCTTCTGAAATTTGTGAAAGAGAAAAGGAAATCTGGGGTTCTCAGTTTCAATTTCAATCTATTAGAGACTTGGGTATAGTTTATATGTTAAATTATGCTACTTTTCTTGAACTTCTTGATGCATTTTTGGGTTCTTTTGACTTATTTTTTGTATGATTGATGATTTGCTGGGTCTCTGGGTAATCCAGAGATTTGGGAGTGTTTCATATTATGTGCTTGTGAATTTCCATGTTAGATTGGATCGAATTTTCTGGGTTTTGGTTCATTTACATGGGTTTTGGTTCATTTACATGATCTTGATTTTGCGTTTTGTTCTTTGTTGGGTTTTCTATTTGCTTATAGTATACACTAATCCCTCTCCCTGTACTTGGCTCAGTTTAGAATTAGGTTCCTCAACTTCTTTATACTTTGAAGTTGGAAAAGTTATATACTTGATTTTCTTGTCCTCTTGCAGCAAACAAAAAAGAAATAAAACATGCATTTTCCATTTGCTTAAAGCTGATATAGACATGTATCTGTTGTTAGATTTGTGTTGAAGGGAGTAAAATTTGAGTTTGGACACAGATACATTTGTCCACAAATTAACTGAAAGAGAAAGTGTTTGGCCATTTCTAACTATAATCTTTTGATGAAGTTGCAGAATCTGTGAAAGTGAAATGATAACTTCTACAATGTATAGATTTATACAAGTTTCTTGAAAATTTCTGACAGAATCGAACTGCTATAGCTAAAATTGCTGGCGTTCTTGTTCTTTTACTTACCATTTGTTACTGTGAGTAGTCAACTAGTCATTTAGGTTTGATTAAAGGTCAGAAATAAAGAGGTTATCAAAAGCATGATTTCATTGATTTGCCATTAGCAGTAGTATCACTTTAGCCTCTGTGAGTTTATGTTTTGTTGTGTTACTACTATGTCCTTATGATTCGAAAGAAGTGGTAATTTTAGGTTATGTGTCAGATGGTTTAGAATGAGTTACTAAGGCCGAGTGTATATGCTTAGTGACTGCAAATTAGAGTTGGGTTATACCTGCAGAGTTTAATTTTTTGTTTTTCTCTTTTTTCAAACAGTACTGTTGAAGGCAGAAGAACATGGACAGTGTTTATATAGAGCTGGATGAAGTTAAAGCTGAGCTTGAGAAGCTCAGGGCAGAATACAAAAGCAAAGTAGAACTATCTGATAACTTGAGGAAAGCACACAATGAGCAGCTCAGTAAAGTCCAGGAGGCAAGTTTGAAAATCGAGAAGCAGGCTCAAGAACTAAATGAGAATGCAGAAACAATATCCACGGTGCAGCAGATGTGTGAAGATCTCAAATGCAGTTTGAAAGATAAAGAGTCCATGATTCAACATCTCAGGGCTGCAAACGATAGACTTCGAGTTGATTGTGATGAGAAGTACCGGAAAATGGAAGAAACCAACAGAGTGTTGGCATTGGCTTTGGATGAGGCGAATGAGAAGAAAACGGATGAGGAGCAAACAATTCGTGCATACACAGAAGATATTCAAGGCCTCAAGGCCCGTCTATCTGATTCACAGAAGAAATGTCTGGAAGCAGAGAAGAAAGCTAATGCATCAAAAGAATTAAGAGAAAGGGATGAGGTGATTCTCAGCATAGAGGAGGAAAATCGGAAAGTTCAAGATCAGCTAAAGTGGAAGAAGGAGCAGTTCAGGCATCTAGAAGAAGCACATGAGAAGCTCCGAGATCAGTTCAAGGAAAGTGCGAAGGAATGGGAGAGGGAGAAGTCTTCATTGCTTGATAAGATTTGTTCGTTGGAGACAAACGTGGATTCTCAAACCAGAATTTCAGATGATCTTCAAAAGCGACTCCAAATGTGCAACCAAGCCCTGGCTCATGAAGAATCCCGAAGAAAGCGTCTGGAAGTTCAGGTTTCTGAGTTCCAAGCACGCTTTACACGTGAATTTTCTGACAGTGATGATACAAAATCGCAACTGGAAGGCTTAACTGCGGAGAGGGACAAAGAAATTGCATCTCTAAGGCAGTCCCTAAGCACGAAAGCAACACTTCACAAAGAAATGGAATATCAGACAGGGAAGCTACAGCAAGAAAATGAAGAGTTGCGAATGTCCCTCAAAGAACTCCAGGAAGCCCAAATCCAGTCTGCACCAGGTTCACCTTCTCTGGCAAAGCTGCGAAGCAAGCTCAAAAGATTGGAGCAGATGCACAGAGATTCTGTTGCAGATCATAGGGCTAAAGAAGCTGAATGGTGCTCTCAACTGGAAAATATGACAGGGGACTTGAACTACCATAAGTCTGAGTTAGAGAATAAAGATGCAGCAATAACGGGGCTCACGTTAGAATTGGAACAGATGCAGAGAGACCACACTTCAGATCTCAGAGCTAAGGAGTATGAATATAGCTCTCAACTTGAAAAAATGAGAGAGGAATTGAACAGTTTTAAATGTGAGTTAGAGGGTAAAGATGCAGCACTAAAAAAACTCAACATGGAAATGGAGCAGATGCATAGAGCCTGTAAAACAAATGGTGCAGAAGGTGATGAGTGGAGCTCGCAACTTGAAAAGATGGAAGATGAGGTGAAAAGCTATATTTATGAGCTAGAGCGAAAAGATGCAACCCTAGCCGAGCTGAAGATAGAAATGGAGCAGATGCACAGGGACTGTACTACATATCGGGCCAAAGAGACTGAATGGGGCTCTCAACTAGAGAAGATGACAGGTGATCTGGAAAGCCATAAATCTGAACTAGAGAGAAAAGATGCCACAATAATGGAGCTGAAGATGGAAATGGAGCAGATGCACAGGGACTGTACTACATATCAGGCCAAAGAGACTGAATGGAGCTCTCAACTAGTGAAGATGACAGGTGATCTGAAAAGCCATATTTCTGAACTAGAGAGTAAAGATGCAGTTATAATTGAGCTCAAGATGGAAAGGGAGCAGATGCACAGGGACTGTAGAACATATCAGGCCAAAGAGACTGAATGGAGCTCTCAACTAGAGAAGATGACAGGAGATGTGAAAAGCTATACTTCCGAGCTGGAGAGAAAAGATGTAATAATAAACGAGCTCAAGGTGGAAATAGAGCAGATGAATAGAGCCTATACAGTTATTCGGGCCAAAGAGAATGAATGGAGCTCTCAACTACAGAAGATGACAGGTGATGTGAAAAGCTTTAAGTCCGAGCTAGAGTGTAAAGACGCAGCATTAAATGAGCTCAAGATGGAGTTGGAAGCTTGTCATTCTCTAACTGTACAGCTCAAGTTGCAAAACGAGGAGCTTTCTGTCATGTTATTGGTGTTGAAGCTTGGAATCTCTGAGGCTCAGTTGAAGATTGCGAATGAGCAATCTGAAATGGTTCTGCTTAACAAAGAGAAAGAAGAGTGTATTTCTCTATTGATGCAGCAAGTTGAGATGAAGAATGCTGCTCTGGTTATTGCACAGGCAGGTATTGAAGAAGAACGCGATAGGGCTGCATTTTTATCTAGGAGGATTGAAGCTTTGGATCTCATTGAGAAAGAACAACTTCCGATGCAGGAAGAACTTAACAGGTATAAGGAAATGCTGGAGGACTCATCCAATCATGAGCTTTGCTTGAAACAGCAACTTTTGCAGATGAAAAGTGTTCTAGAAAGAGAACGAAGTGAACTCAATGATGCCTTAGAGAGAGAAAATGCTGAGTTGGCTGACAGAATCAGTGAAGGAAGTGAAATTGAAATGGAATTGCATATATGGAAATCCATCACTGAAAATCTAAAAATTGATCTTGAAGTAAGTCTGGGCATACGTAAAGAGTTGGAAGCTTCTCTTCTTGCAGAGGTAGATGTTGGGGAGACCATCAAGCAAGATAATAAGGGCCTTCTTCGTGTTCTAGAGGAGAAAGACAAAACAGTAGAAAACCTCCAACAGCAGATTGTGTTACTGGAGCAGAAGCTCAAGAGAACAGATGCAGATGCAGAAAATGCTGGTTCTGCACAAATGGAGGCAGCAATGTCTTTGGAGAAACTCCAGAATGAGGTTGGCTGGCTAGAGCAAGAATCACTGATGAAAGAGTTCACAGGTGTTTTGCTTGCCCAAATTGGCGCAGAGAGACTATTTGAGCATGAGAAGGAGAAACTTATCCAACTTGTAGAAGAGAAGTACCAGAGAGTGAATGATCTCATGCAGCTTGTAGAGTCCTTGGAGCATAAGTTTAATTTCTCAGTAGTTTCTTTCTCTTCACAGCTAGCTGAAAAACAGGCAGAAATTAATGTCATACATGAGACTTGGGAGGACATCACAGCTGCAGTTGAAAATGAAGTAAATAAGTCAGTGATTGCGGAACTTGAGGGTGAAATCTGTAGTTTACAGACAAAGCTGGAATCACAGCAGAAATCCTTGTGTGACTCAGAACACCGAGCACTGGAGATTGAAGCTGAATTGAAAACAAGGGAGCTTGAAGCGCAGAAACTGAGTGATCAAATGAAGACAAAGCTGAGAAATTCAGATACCTTAATTGAAGAACTCAACAATGAAAGAAGAAATGTACTTGAAGAGGTCATTAAGTTGTCATCAGAGAGTATCAGTCAGTTCACCAGTACAGACAAACAATTGAGGGGTATGCTGGAAGAGATAGTGCTCTCTATTGAAAACCAAGGTCAGGAAATGGATTTGGAATGGACTGATGAGCTTGCTGACCCAGAAAAAGAGAATGTTTCTATGCCTACCACAGGGAAGAAATGTGAAGTAACTTCTGACATAAGATCTCCATTTAGAGACCTCAACACTTAGCTGCAATGTGGAAATGAAGCACGGATTCTTAAAACTAATGTGTATGTAAGTATTTGGTTTTTGACGAACAATTTAACCACGAATTTGATTTACTACTGTAAGTCCCAAAGTTTAGGAAATCATATTTCTGCAGTTCTTTTGAAGTTCATCTTGCAACCTTTTGTCTTCAGCTATCGTAGAGTTTTAAGGTATGTGATGCATTCTATAGATTCATCAGAATTTCAGAACAATGAATATCAAAAATTAAACTTCCTTGGTGAAACACTGAATGCATTATATGTGCATATGTGTCCGCCTCCACTGGAAACGACCAGAGTTGCCTTCAATAGATTCCTGGTCATCTGGTTAATGCACCAGTTAACATGGTACACCAGATATCAGGAAAGTATCGATCTTGGTGGTGAATTTGAAAGTTAACATAACCTATAGCTTTGGGGTAAAAGCCTGTAACTAGTTTGTCACTGTAAGGGTCAAGCTAACTAGAATGTGAAATTTTTCCCTCAATTTGCCAATGTAAATACACAGTCCTTACAATTTCTGAGCAGAATTGAGCTTTTCAATAAGAACAGACTTACCATACATATCTGTTTGAGACCAATAGCAGGAACCACCAAAGAAAGAAAACAACTGCTGGACCCAAATGTAAACTAAATTACAATCTTAAAGATGGACAATCTGCAGCATAATTACATCACACAAATGAATTCTTCCAAAGCGTATGTCGATACAATATAGCCAATGAAAATTACCAAAATGTATCTGAGGTACTATAAATGATGCTCACACAACCTCAGTCAATCTCATGGTATGGATTGATATGAACTTCACTTTCAAAGCTACGATAACACATCAATCCCATAGTGTGAATTGATAAAACAACAACTAAAGATGGCACTGAGCATTACTGATCTGCAATGGAGAGATCACTATCCCTAAACCCTCCTGCTAGTCGAAGCTGACTTTCTCGCAAACTCTGACAATCCCTGCCTCAAAGCTCCAAGGTTCACCCCATTCCCAACCAAAATGCTCGTCACCCCCATTTTCGATACCTGCAAGTACCATATTCAACTCTTAAAAAAAACACTTCCAACCCCATATTCTTCATCAACACTTTCACATATAAACATTCATATCATATTCCTAAACATATTACCATCAAACATTCCATGAAAAACTACCAAACACTAGATGAAAAACAATGTAAAGTCCGATGGGAAAGTCAAACTTTACCGCATGAATATTCCTATCCTCATCATCAAAGAAGAGCATTGAGGTAAAGGGCACCCCAGTAGTTGCATGGATCCTCTGAAAATGCTCTGTTTTATGAGTCCAGCTCGAAAATATCTCCTGCACACAAAACAACCCAAAATGATCAAGCAACATAATCATGGAACAAAACTACAATAAAGATCACAAAGCTTTGTTGGGTTTTCACACCTGGGTCACAAAGAAGGAGCTGATGCCCAGAGTTTGAAGGAAAGACTTGGCAACATCGGAAGTAGGGGATCTTGAAGCGACGGCCATTGAGATTCCGTTTTGTTTGAGGGCGCGTAGTATGGGCAAGGCTTGTGGGTAGAGATACGGCATGTCGTCTTCTTCGTATTCGCAGTAGAAAGGCCAGAGAGTGTAGTCGAGGTCGAAGACGACGAGAGCAGGTAAGTTGTGGCTGTGTTGGGCGATTGTCTGGAGAGCTTCGCTCTTCACCTTGTCGTCGGTGTCTCCCATTTTCTCGGATGTGGAATTGGAGCAGGTCGCTGGTGTGCTCGATCTAATGTGTCACGTTTTATTACCTAAACATATCATATTTTTTGTCAAATCATATGACATGTAATAACCACATAAAGGCAAATGCTCAAGAGTTTTAAACTTTTAACTTTTACATAATTATATGAGATTTTTTTTTAATTAAGAAATACTTAAGAAACAAGAGTAGTTTTAAATACACCTCAGATCTCTTAATACACACCCTTATTATTTTATGTTTTACATCATCTTCTATAGATATGCTTAGTGACCAAAACATCCATCAGTAATTAGGAAAAAAAAAAAATTTCTTCTCTAATAAACCTAACTCTTCTCCACTATTCATACACATCAAAAGAAAAGAAAAGAAAAAAAAAACTCTTCTTCAAAATTCATCAGCTGAATTTCGACGTTTGCTCCCAGTATCATTTGGTGTAGCGGCATAGTCTCCTCTTAATAAGTGAGAAGTTGTGCGTTCGACTCACGAAATTATAATATTTGATAAAAAAAATCGACTGTTGCTATAATCATAGTACCTTTTTTGTTATAGAAAAAATAGAGTGCGTCTATTGCCACCCCACAAACCACTTTGTTCACCCCACACATTGTTGACTTATTGAAATACTAAAATACCCTGATGTAAAATTACAGTAAGGGACAATAGTTGTTACAAATTATAAATTACTGTTCTAGGATATTCTGTATCTTTCTAGATATTCTTTATGTGTGCTTTTACCTTATGTCAATAGGATATGTAGTTAGACTAGATCTATGTATTCATATCCTTACCATACTGATATTATGTAATTGCCTATATAAATGGCTCCTATCAATGAATGATATCACTACCAGAAGAAAGACTTTAGCCGACGAAAATAAAAAAACCAGGCCGACGAATTTTTTTTTCGTCGGCTAAAGTCCATTTTAGCCGACGAAATTTTTCTTCGTCGGCTAATTTAAAATTTTCGTTGGCTATGGTCAACTTTAGCCAACGAAATTAAAATTTCGTCGGCTGAATACTTTTTTTCGTCGGCTATAGTCTGTGAACTATAGCCGACGAAATTTTTAAAACTTTAGCCGACGAAATTTAAAATGTTTAGCCGACGAAAAATATAATTTCGTCGGCTAAAGTGTCTTATATTTGCAGCTCTTGACAACAACTCATCTGGAAAAAAAAAACTATACGTAGAATCTTCAAATGCAAAAAAGTCGTGAAATAAGATATGACCAGACCGGTGAAATACGTCTACGGTTGAAAAATCACGGTATTCCGGTAAAGTCTCGGTGCCGATAGTTCCGGTCAATGTAATTTACCCTTATTATTCACTATGCTGCAGATTTTGTGTTTGGTGTCCGATTGACTATTGTGATACCTTTCCGGAAGCGTAATGGCCCTACAAGTCAAACTCATCACTATTGCCATGACATATTGGCCTTTTCGGCCATCCGAGTTCGTTTAGGGCTTCAAAATGCAGTTTTCTTATTTCCAATTAGAGTTGACCGTTTCGATTGAGCCCTTAACGTTGTCGAATCCAGTTGAATTTTTTACCATAGACATCTTTCGTCTTAATGATCATATCTGAGGGTCGAATTTTGGTTTGTAAATTTTAGTCATCGGAATCATAACGTGTCTTACTATTTACCGTTATTATTCCCTATGGGGAGCCCTATCGTCGGAAGGTAAATGTCTCAAATTTTTATATGGGCGGTTGCGTCTCATCTACGTGAGAGTTTTTTGTGTGGAAGGTTTGACCAAACTACGTAATATAGAGGGAGATATGAGCGTTTTCGTGTGGTAAGTAACGATGAATTAGGGTTGACCGTTTCGATCGAGCCCTTAACGTTGTCGGATTCAGTTGAATTTTTTACCATAGACATCTTTCGTCATAATAATCATATCTGACGGTCAAATTTTGGTTTGTAAATTTGAGTCATCGGAATCACAACGTGTCTACTAATGTTGTATAACTTGTTTAGTAGGTTATACAACTTTGTGAACCAACTCTATATAAGAAGCAAAATTATCAAAAATCTCGTGAAATAAGATGTGTTCATAATGGTGAAATACGGCTATGGTTCAAAAATCACGTAAATCGGGTAACGTCTCGGTGCCGATAGTAGTGGTCAACCCTATTTACCGTTATTATTCCCTATGAGGAGCCCTATCGTCGGAAGGTAAATGTCTCAAATTTTTGTATGGGCAGTTGCGTCTCATCTACGTGAGAGTTTTTTTTGTGGAAGGTTTGACCAAACTACATAATATAGAGGGAGATATGAGTGTTTTCGTGTGATAAGTGACGATGGAATATGGTTGACCGTTTCGATCGAGCCCTTAACGTTGTCGGATCCAGTTGAATTTTTTACCATAGACATCTTTCGTCATAATGATCATATCTGACGGTCGAATTTTGGTTTGTAAATTTGAGTCATCGGAATCACAACATGTCTACTAATGTTGTATAACTTGTTTAGTAGGTTATATAACTTTGTGAACCAACTCTACATAGGAAGCAAAATTATCAAAACTCTCGTGAAATAAGATGTGTTCAGAATGGTGAAATACGGCTATGGTTCAAAATCACATAAATCGGGTAAAGTCTCGGTGCCGATAGTAGCGGTCAACCCTATTTACCATTATTATTCCCTATGGGGAGCCCTATCGTCGGAAGATAAACGAGTACAAAATTTTTATATAGGCGGTTGCATCTCATCTACGTGAGAGTTTTTCGTGTGGAAGGTTTGACCAGACTACGTAATATAGGGGGAGATATGAGCGTTTTCGTGAATTTATAGACTTTAGCCGACGAGATATTAAAAAAGTCGTCGGCTAAGGTCAAAAAATTTCAAAATTTTTTGGGCGGTAAACCAAAGTTGGAGGAAAATTTTTAAAGGACTTTAGCCGACGAAAATATATGAAAAGTCGTCGGCTAAAGTCGAAAAATTTTCAAAATTTTCAACCAAAATTTTTTGGCGGTCAACTAAAATTTTCAAAAGAGTTTAACCGACGAAAATAAAGAATTTCGTCGGGTAAAGTTCTTTATATAGGAGTTGTACCAAAGATGGATGGTAAGAAGTCTATTATCTGCCAGATTTTCTTCTCGGCCTAGCTCCACCGTCAAGCCACCGAAGACCGCCACACTTGTCCCAAAAGCTTTGCCGTCGTCTCTACTTTATTGCTGGATAGGTGGTGCATCAAGTGGCGCCGCCGTGAGAGATAAATCGAGCTCCAAAACTCCGCCGGTTCGGATTCGGTGTCGATCGAATTTCTCCTTCCTTAGGTCACCATTTGGTGAGTTCTATATATGGATAAGTTGAGTTTGATTAGTACTACATTCCCCTATAATTTGGTAGCTCAATTCGGTGTGTGTGAAGAGAATCGAAGATTTGAAGTTTTTAGGGTTTAAAATTGAGAATTTTTATATTTTGATTCAATTGACCTGTTTAGGCTTAGAATTGGGCTTCGACTTCTTCTAAAAAGTTATTCGAAATGTTGAGAGGAAGATTCTGTCAAATTTTGGTCGTGATTGGAGGTGGCCGAAAGTTTCTGCAGTTTTTTTTTTCAAAAACCAGCAACTTTAGCCGACGATATTTAAATACTATATTCATCGGCTATAGTATTTTTTAATTTTTTTATAAGGTTTAGCCGACGAAATATAGTATATTTCGTCGGCTATAGTTATTTTTTTAATTGTTTATTACACACTTTAGCCGACGAATATCTTAATTGTTTCGTCGGCTAAAGTCTGGGAAAAAACCGACGACATGTTTTTCGTCGGCTAACTGTGAGACTATAGCCGACGAAAAAAAAAATTTCGTCGGCTAAAATCATCACCGTCGACCTTTTCCCGACGAAATCTTAGCCGACGAATTAAGCTAACAGGCCGACGAAACTTTTTCATCGGTTAAAGTGCTTGTCCTTGTAGTGTATACACATCTTTCACGATTCTCTATTCTCAATTTACTTTCACTTCATCACGTTATCAGCCCTTTGCTCAAACCTTTGAGCTAATAGTTTTTCCCCAAACCCTAAAACCAAAAGCCGAAAACTCTCGGCCCTGCCTCAGCAGCCGCCGCCCCACCGACTGCCGCTTCCCGGCCGTCCGCTCCACTGCTTTCTTCTCGTCCGATCAAGTATCCAAGTTTTACGGTATGTTTTCTTTACAACCCTAAAACTCTTCCAAGTTCAATAACCTCGGGGGAGATAAAGTGATTTCTCCTCTTCTTCTACTCCATTCTATGCTTGGGACGGTGTCTTTGCAGGTTTAAAATCCCGATTATCCTCCCCGGGTCCAAAGTTGTGTTTGATCAACTTTGGTTATTGCTATTTTTGAAGGTGTGTTTGATCACCTTCGCTTAAGTTCCGGGTCGTGTTTGATCGACTCCGGACATTTAGGGTTGTGTTTGATCAACCCTAGAGAGACAAACCAAAAGCATCGTATTTGAGTACCTTTTTCAGGGTCTCCAACAGAAAACTAATACGACTTGTTCTCTCTTGTATGCAGACGGACAGAGGCATTGAATTTGACGTCCTTGACGCCCATGGTACTGAGTACCATCGTTGGGTCTCGGACATAGAGCAGACCTTCATCGCTAAGGATCTGACCGAGACCATATTCCCCAATCCAACTCAGGAACAGCCCCACAAGAGAATAAAATCTCAGGTGCTAATGTTCCTTCGTAAGCATATCGATCCCACACTGCGCAGGCAGTATCAATCCAAGCACGATCCAAAAGATCTGAGGGATGCCCTTGCCGAACGCTTCGGCAACATTCACTCGACCTTGCTCCCAGAACTAATTGCTCGCTGGGGTGAAATCCGACTTTTGGATTACAAGAAGGTTGATGACTTCAAACAACCATTTAGTGCGTACCAGTTGGTCACTGGATATGAGCCTGACATTTCGCATCTACGCATTTTCGGTTGTTCGGTTTATGTGCCAATTACGCCTCCACGGCGTTCTAAAATGGGTCCTCAGAGACGATTAGGTATCTACGTTAGTTATGAATCTCCAACGATTATCAGATACCTCGAGCCATTAACAGGTGATCTCTTTACCGCAAGGTTTGATGAGACACTCTTCCCATCGTTAAGGGGAGATACGAAAAAACGTGTTTATGTGGAACGACATGAATTGTCGTGGTTTGTCCCCATTTTGTCTCATTATGATCCTTGCACCTCACAGTCTGAAAGTGAAGTGAAACGTATTCTCGAACTTCAGAAAGTAGCAGATACGATGCCTGACTCTTTCTCCGAGATTGCGAAAGTGACAAGATCAGATATACCAGCTGCAAATGTTCCTGCTAGGCTCGAAGTTCATGGAAAGGGCACGGCCATCCCAGGGCTCGGTACTGCCGCCACTGGCGGCGTAGCACATGGTGGAGGGATGGAGGCCGTGGCTCCCCAAAGGAAAAGGGGGAGGCCACCTGGTTCGGTTGACACGCGTCCGAGAAAGAAACGGACCGACAAAGCACAAGTCAATCCTTTAATCATCGATGTTGAGAATCCTTCTCACGAAATCATCTCTGATTACAGTTATGTCCACGAATTGATATTAGAATCCATGGGGGACGCCTCAGGGTCAATGTCAACATCAGAGAATATAGAGATCTCCATGTGTTATGATAACACTTATGAATTGATGAACCGGTCATCAACCCATGTCGATGATATATTTGCTTATTCCATGGCTCATGAAATCATTGAGCACGATGACATCGAACCACGCTCTGTTGCAGAATGCCAAAATAGAGCAGATTGGCCTAAATGGAAAGTTGCAATCCAGGCAGAATTAGACTCTCTAACAAAGAGACAGGTCTTCGGCCCAGCAGTGCTAACTCCGCCGAGTGTAAAGCATGTTGGACATAAATGGGTCTTTGTTAGAAAGCGTAATGAGAAGAATGAGGTACTTCGGTATAAGGCCTGCCTTGTGGCCAAGGTTTCTCACAATGCCCTGGGATTGATTACGAGGAGACTTACTCTACAGTCATGGACGTCATAACTTTCCGCTACTTAGTCAGTTTAGTTGTGTCCAAAAAACTTGACATGCAGCTCATGGATGTGGTTACAACATATCTCTATGGAGATCTAGATTCAGAGATATATATGAAAGTGCCTGATGGCATTACGTTACCTAAGTCAAGTGAGTCTAAACCACGGAGTGCGTATGCTATAAGGTTGCAACGCTCACTTTACGGATTAAAACAATCCGGACGAATGTGGTATACTCGTCTAAGTGAATACTTGATTAGGGAGGGATATAAGAACGATGAACTATGCCCGTGCGTGTTCATAAAGAAGACAAGTTCCGGATTTGCAATAGTGGCCGTTTATGTCGATGACATGAACATTATCGGTACTCTTGATGAAATCAAAGAGACCGTGGCTTATCTGAAATCCGAGTTTGAGATGAAAGATCTTGGGAAGACTCGTTTTTGCCTAGGTCTTGAACTAGAGCACCGAGTCTGTGGGATCCTTATCCATCAGACCGCATACGTCCAAAAGATGCTCAGGCGATTTAATATGGACAAGATGCATCCTGTTAGCACTCCCATGATTGGTCGAAGTCTGGATATGACTAAAGATCCATTACGTCCGATAGAGGACGATGAAGAGGTCTTGGGCGCAAAGGTTCCATACCTTAGTGCAATAGGCGCATTATTGTACTTAGCTCAATGCACTCGACCAAATATTGCCTTCTCAGTCAACTTGTTAACTAGATTTAGCTCAGCGCCAAGCCAACGTCATTGGACCGGAGTTAAGAACATCTTTCGATACCTTAAGGGAACGATTGACTTGGGACTGTTCTTTCCCTACACTGATTCAAGAAGGACAGAAGATGGTCCTATGGCTCATGGAAGACACGGCACCGATCCACCAAGGGACCGGACCGCTGCCATGAACGCCGCCGGCACGGCTGCTGGACACAGGTCCAATGCCGAGCACGCCACCGTCGTCTTGTCCTATGCCGAGACACCCAACAATACGTTGGTGGGTTTCGCCGACGCCGGATATTTATCCGATCCTCATAAAGGACGTTCTCAAACTGGTTATGTGTTCACCATTGGGAATACGGCGATATCTTGGAGGTCTACTAAGCAGACTCTAGTGGCAACATCTTCAAATCATGCAGAGATTATAGCTTTGCATGAAGCTGTTCGGGAATGTGTTTGGTTAAGATCAATCATTAAGTATATTAGAGGGACTAGTTGATTAAGTTCTACAACTGATAGACCTACATGCATTTATGAGGACAATGCAGCTTGTATTGAGCAAATGAAGTTAGTTCACATCAAGGGTGCTAATACAAAGCACATTTCACCTAAGTTCTTCTACAACCAATAGCAATAAGCGTTTCTCAACATTCAAGTGAACCAAGTTAGTTCCGAAGAAAACGCAGCAGACTTATTTACTAAGTCCTTACCTAAGTCTACTTTTGAGAAACATGTGAAAAATATAGGCATGCGTCGGCTATCAAGTCTCTTTGAATAATGTTCACATCAGGGGGAGTATCATCTTAATGAAGTAGGCTGGTGCGTTGTACTCTTTTTCTCCTATGATCAAGGTTCAGTTTTTCTCCCACAGGGTTTTTGTGACTTGACGAGGCAACAGATTAGCACCATTGGCATATCAACGCGCGGCACAAGAGGGAGTGTTCTAGGATATTCTGTATCTTTCTAGATATTCTTTATGTGTGTATTTACCTTATGCCAATAGGATATGTAGTTAGACTAGATCTATGTATTCATATCCTTACCATACTGGTATTATGTAATTGCCTATATAAAGGGCTCCTATCAATGAATGATATACACATCTTTCACGATTCTCTATTCTCAATTTACTTTCACTTCATCAATTACAAATTTTTTCTTTTTCTTTTTTATCTTTTTTGTTTTGGATGAACACAAATTTCATAACTCTAACCCAGATTTATCATATTCGGTCGTGAGTCTGAAGACATTAGCATTTAACCTGAAGATGAGATAAACCACTTTGTTCACCCCACACATTGTTGATTTATTGAAATACTAAAATACTCTGATGTAAAATTACAGCAAGGGACAATAGTTGTTACAAATTACAAATTTTTTCTTTTTCTTTTTTGTCTTTTTTGTTTTGGATAAACATAAATTTCATAACTCTAACCCAGATTTATTATATTCGGTCGTGAGTTTAAAGACATTAACATTTAACCTGAAGATGAGATAAAGTGTTTGTATTTTTTTTTTCTATGTTGATGATTCGTCTATCCTTTTATTCATTATTTCCTATGTCGACTTTGTATGTAAATTCTCCTGGAAAACTATTGTACCGTATTTATGAACAACAGATAGATCAGTTCAAGAAACTTAGAAGTATGGAAGATGTTGCTATTAGAGATACATTTACAAACATTGTGTATCTTGATATCGACTGATATCATTAAGTTGTTAAATTTGAGAATTTTTTCTTGTTCTTTAACTTGGATTTATTTATACTTTCATATAAATTTTTGTTCACTTGGTGATTTTACTTACCTTGAGCAACTCTGAATTTGACAAAATATATGAAAAGAATGTAAGGTGAACAAAGTAGAATTGAGAAAATGGTTTTTTAGGTATTATTAATGGGTGAACAAAACAGACTTACAATTAAAATTATATGAGTGGGGTGCGAAAAAAATGTGAGGTGATCAAAGTGGTTTGTGCGGTGGCAATAGACGCACACAAAAAACAACTTTATTGATAACGGAAAATACATAACAGTACAATAAAATGACCGGTTGTAGTAGATACACCACGACACATATTCCTATAAAGATCCGTAGTTATGGATCCGTCGTCAATAACAACATCCATGAGCTAAATGGGCCCAAACCCCTAACCCAATTACATGCTCAAAAAGAGCTACACCGTCCTGAGAGTAACGATACAACCTTGTCACCAACACTAAAACGAGCCAATTTCCCTTCTTCAACACCGTGTCCAAATACCACCAGACCACGTGCAAAGACAATCCACCCTCATGTTGACAACCAGACAGCACCGATGTTAAAACCGATAATCCCTAGGAATAACACCACCGAAGTAGCACACTGACCAGGACACAACACCTAAACCCTTGCTCGATAGAGGAGAGACATATTAACCAACAACCTAACCAAAACCTTTAACAAAAAACCAGAAAACAAAACAGGACCAAAAAGGGCCCAACACCATACCACATGCCGAAGTCCAAGCCAACCCTATAGAGGGCCCAAAAATGCACCACCCGGCCCAAAAGAAGCCTTTCACCCTCACCACCGTTTCACCACCATCACCACCATCACCACCGCAAAATCTGAACCACCATCAGCGTCGAAACTTCACTGTCCTTGTTGACCTCCCGCCACAAAGCCAATGATCATATCGATAGCCAAAGCCACTACCATTTTGTGATAGCACAATTCCACCGTTGATCTATGAAAACACAAAGCCATCGTCGGTCTGTGATAGCATAGATCCGCTGTCGGTTTGTGAAAACACAAAGCCAGTGGTTTCGAAATCACATACGCACTTATATAGCTAGAGGAAATTGCAGATATTGTAGTGTGTCGCTACACTGCCAAAGGGAGCGTAAGATAGATAGTAAAAGAACAATAATAAAAAGCAAGAAAGGTCATAAAATTAGTAGGGGTCAAAAACAATTATTGGGTGGCTGTAAAGTGCAAAGTAGTACCTTTGTTTCCATTTCTTCTAGTGGCATAAAAAAATTGGTTCTTGTGAACTCTCTTTCCATGTCATCGACATATAAAGCCGGGACAAAACTTGAAGCTTCAACTTGCCCTCCATAAATAAGACCCCAGATTAGTCTCTAAAACCGCATCCTTATACCAACATAGCATATTAAAAGAATCTGCATAAGATCCATACGTAAGGCCTTTTCTACAGTTATTTTGATGTCAAAGCGACCTTATAGTAGATATCAAAACCATATTAAACTTGCTCACAATATCAACAAGCTTAAAAACAAGATTATAGCTCAAATCAGACTCAATGCATGTCCTAACTAACTTAGAGCCCAACTGTTTATGCACCCAACTGTTTATGCTTCACAGTCCTAAGTACACTCTTACAAGTGTGGACGTTATTCAACCCTTTCGTATAAAAGCAATCATTCACATATCGATATAGGGATTGGTGGGAAAATCCCCTCCCCAAATTCAAGATGGGTGAAAAAAATGATGCAATCAAATCATAGAACAGAATCGACTACGATTGGATTCTTTCTAGATTCGGATTCTTCCAATGGTGGTTAGCCTATTATTCTTCTTACCTTTCTTAGAACAATTACAATCAAGGGAGCTTTTTAGTGAGGACTCTTAAGTTGAGGACTAGTTGAGGACTTTTCGGTTTATGGTTTAAAAAACTCATTTTTCGATCATATTTTGACATCTCATCCATTCAATTTTTAGGTTTATATGAGTAAATCATTTCTACAAATTTTCAATCAAATTGATGTTCGTTAAGATAACAAACTAGATCAAATTAATGGACGAAAAAAATCTATCAAATATGAACCGTTCAAGTTCATAATTGATAAATCACACTTATGAATGATTTAACAATTTTCAATATAGCTGAAAATTTAGAAAAGTAATTTACTCATAAATACCTATAAACTGAACGTTTAAGATATGTATATAAGAACGAAATGTGAGATAAATCAAAAAGTCTTCAATAAGTCATCAACTTAAAAGTCCTCGTTAAAAAAGTTTCTTTGCAATCAAATCATAGAACATGAACATCCCGTTTCTTACCCAAAAGAAAATATTAAAAAAAAAAAAAAAAACTCCTCGCAAGCAGCCAAAAATTCCACGTGTCCAAAACTATACATTTCTCTGGAAAAACCCAAAAAACGAATACTGTAGAAATTAGAGAGAAAAGGACCTCTTTCTCTCTCTCTCTCTCTCTCTCTCTTTTTTCTCTCCGTCCTCGTCTCTCTGATTCTCTCTTTCTCTCAATTCCGTCGCAACCCTTCTGATTTTTCGCTTCGTCATTTCAGGTAGTATTTCGAAACCCTATGTTTCGAGCCCTAAAAGCCCTAAAGTTTCAATCTTTATTTTGGTTTTGGGTGCTTATCAGAATTATGTAAACCAAGTAATTCAAACTGGGTAGGGTTTTGGGCTGCTGGGAATTAAACAGTGAGAAATAGTTTATCAAGGAAAGCAATTATTAATTTTTGATGATTTGGTTATGATTTTTTTACAAGTTTTGGTGATTTTATTTTTTCTGGGTACGTAGAAAATTAGAAATTTATGCATTGATTGATACCAGTAAGGCTCTGTGATATTGGAAGGGGTATTGGAATTAGTGTAAATGCCGAAAAGCCACGGAAGATTGGATTGTGTTTATGAACAAACCAGGTTTTGGTGAACAAGATTGACTGGTGAAAGTAGAATATGTATGAGGGAATATGTTGAATGCGACGGGTCGAGTTGTCCATTATGTGCTGCTTTAGGCATTGTGGATTTTGTACTGTTTGGACAGTTTGGTTGGTGTTGCGTTTAAGAGTGTTCTTGTGTGTTGCCGTGACGAAATAGTCTTAAATGTTTCAGGGCTGGTGAGGATTGTTCACTAGAGGACGCTGGTTCTATGTTGTTGCATTGTTGAAGACTGATTGGTTGGTTTGGAAATTTAGGGTATCACTTGGGTTTTGAAGGCTAGGTAGTATTGAGTTGCCTTATGATCTGACGGACTCGTTGCAATTCAAGAATGGTCCTCACTGGTTCATTGCAATTATCCCATGGATTGGGACTTTGCAAGAATCAGGGGTGCCATAAACAGTTGAAGGTACTACAAGACTGCTGTTTTTTTTTTTATTGTAAATTTCCGTATCAGTGTTATCCTGTAATTGCTTTGTGATAAATCCTTAAGTAAATTTATTCTCTTACAGAGGGGAATAGGATGGGAAAAATTACATCTCTCAAGCACTGCCCTTACATCACGAGTCTCGGTATGATTTGTGCCTGTACACTTTAGATTCTCACCTTCCAATCAATAGTTTGAGTTAATCAAGCATTGCATGGCCAATGAATTCCAAAAGCAGATGGTTTTAAGTGCTGTAGATGGTACATTATATGATGTATTTTCTATTCATTCTCATCAATTGGCAAAACTGTAAAGTCTTGTATAAAAGCACAGGTTTGGAATTTTGAATATAATATGGGTGACAGCTTCTAATTAGCTTACCTTGGAATAATGTCATATTGATGCTCTCAGGCTTTATGGAACTGGAGTGACACTCAGAAGTATGTTTAGAATGATCTATTGTTTCCCATGAGGTCTAAGACCTTGATCTGGAGTGGATTTTTGAAAGATGATTTTCTATTCAGCAAAATCATGTCTTAAAAGTCCCTTGGCTAGGGTTTAATCATTTTAGAAGCTGGCTCTCTTATGTTATGTATTATTTGGAGACTCAGACACTAATTATGAGTTTTATCTTTCTGTTAACAGTTTCAGAGAACGGAATCTTGGAGCATTGGTTTATCAGAGAATGTATACAGGCGTATACATACCGCATCTCACAGATATCATGCATTTAAATGCCATTCTTCTGTAGCACCAGGCCAACCGTTTGGCCAACATGGCTTGGAGACTGCTACTATGGTGTTGAAAAGGTATTATTTTTATTTGATTTCCTCTGGATACTTGTATGCATTTCCATGCCTTACACTTCTGGTTTGTGTGTTTTATAAATTTATATTACAGAACTTAATGTTTGACTAGAACCTTATGATTTACATACACTTCTGGTTTGTGACTAGAATTTATAAAACACACAAACCAGAAGTGTATGTAAATCATAAAAATATTTTTTGATTACTGAGGAATGTTAAATTCTAGACAGGTTAGAAGAATATCTTGTTGTTTTTGGCTTGGTTAATAGTTTCTTAATTCCATGAGGTACTTGTGCGATCAGTTGGTGCATATAGATGCAGGCTTTCATGTTCCTATCTGTAGTGTATGGTGCGATTTTTAGCATTCTAAATTTTTGGTTGTGTAGTCTTCTTTTCTATATTTTATAAACAGTTGTTCTTTTTTAATGCAGGTCATATGATCTTTTGCAAGGTTATCCTCTTGTATTCAAATTGGTTCCATCAGTTGGCGTCATTGTCTTTGCCATATGGGGTCTCACACCACTTATACGTCTGAGCAGAAACCTAATCCTTAGTGTATGTTTATCCACATGTCTGTTCATCATTGTTTATATAGTAATTGCAGATAAATTTTTCCTTCATTCTGGAATGCGATATAACTAGTTTTCATAACGTCCTGCAGAAGAATGATAGCGGCTGGAAAAAGAGTAACACACACTATGTTACAAACTCGTATATTCAACCTTTGCTCCTATGGACGGGAGCAATGCTCATTTGCAGGTGTCTTTGTGTTGTAATTTTGTGTTTATCTCTAATTTTTTCTTTTCATGAGAAGTATCAAACAGATCCAAAACAACTGCTTCCTCCACTTAATTTTATTTTATTTTTGAAATTATTAAAGCGAGAAAATCTAAAAGTTCTCTAAAGAAAAAAGACTTTCTTCTAAAGTGGATAGCTAGTCAAACAACTGTTTTGGAATCTTAAGGAGAGAAAATGTGACACCTTTACAAGTTTGACTGGTTTCTTTGCCTTTACGGCTTCACCTATGAAGTCAACATGATGATAGAAGTGGAACAGTTGTTAAAACTTTTTTATTTTTTTACTATAACAATGTCATTATTTCACGTATTACTGTTAATACCTCAAACAAAGAAAATGCAGGTGACTGAAGTTCTCCCAAAACAGAATATTTGGAGACATTTTCTAAATGTGAAGCCTATCCCTTCACCTTTGGAAGTAATTTACTGATAAAGGTTGCTATTTTTTGCAGGGCGTTGGATCCAGTTGTTCTACCTACAGAAGCCAGTCAGGTCGTTAAGCAACGGCTTTTGGACTTTATAAGATCGCTGTCAACTGTTCTCTCTTTTGCCTATTGTCTATCAAGGTCAGCCTAATGATGTTGTTTTTTCTTGAAACTGCTTGACTAAAAGCAGACTAATGCTGTTGGGCCACATGCAGAGTCTTTCTAGACATGTGAAGAATTGTGTTTCTGATTACCAGTAGTCTTCTATACAATTAAATTAATACTTATCTAATACTTTTATGCAGTTTGATCCAACAAACACAGAAATTCTTTATGGAGAGTAACGAGTCCAGTGATACAAGAAATGTAAGTATTAAGCATATAAGTATTATCTATTTATCTCTTCCAGTCACTTTCAGGGATACAAGGTTATCAGTTCCTGCACATCCCCGTCATGTATTATGATCTTCATCTCATGTCCTATATTTCAGTCACTGGTCTTTCATTTTTGCCATAACGTGTTGAAGAGGCACACAAGTATTGATATTGTTTGTTAATTGACTTGATTCTAATAACATCTATGGTTACATTATTGTGCACATTAAAGGCATTGGATATAATAAAATTGGATATTCAACAAATCAAGCTGCCATATGTCTGTCACTTAAGTCCTTTGTAGGTATTTATATAACTAATTAGCTCTTTCATTTTGGACAGATGGGTTTCCAATTTGCTGGGAAAGCTGTGTACTCTGCCGTATGGGTTGCTGCTATTTCGTTATTCATGGAGTTGCTAGGTTTCTCTACCCAAAAATGGCTGACTGCAGGAGGTCTTGGGACAGTCTTATTGACTCTGGCTGGCCGTGAGGTGAAACCCTTCAATTTTGTGCCCTAATTTTCTTTGGTTTGCTATATATATATTTTAGTTTATTTTATCTTGTTGACTCATAATTTCTTTTTTCTAAATGTAGATATTTACAAATTTCCTGTCAAGTGCGATGATTCATGCCACCCGCCCTTTTGTTGTGAATGAATGGATTCAAACTAAAATAGAAGGCTATGAAGTATCTGGCACGGTTGAGGTTTGTTTCTGAGCACTCCATATTCATCCTGTGATTTATTGGCATCTGAAAAAAAAATATAATGCATAATTAATGTGAAAAGATAAAGAGGTATTATTCATATTTGTTCACCAATATAACTACTGTGGTGTTAACAGTTTTGTCCCATGTTTGCGGATATTTAAAATTACCTTATGTAGTAATCTGAGTCTTTTTTGTCGCATGCAGCATGTAGGCTGGTGGTCGCCAACTATTGTAAGAGGTGAAGATCGTGAAGCTGTACACATCCCAAACCATAAGTTCACAGTGAATGTTGTCAGAAATCTCACTCAAAAAACTCATTGGCGCATCAAAACTCACCTTGCCATTAGTCATTTGGATGTCCATAAGATAAATGTAAGGAGTAAGATTATCTGGTTTTTGGATATGTATCATAATCACCGTTTTAAAAATTTGACCAGACTAAAGATCATCTGTTTGTATCAGTGTGTTCTCAAGATTACTGTATAACTTTCAGTAGTATTGAAATTAGTGGTTGAGTGGTTGTTGATATCTCTTATATATGTGCAGAATATTGTTGCCGATATGCGTAAAGTCTTGTCCAAGAATCCCCAAGTTGAACAGCAGAGGTTGCATAGAAGAGTGTTTCTGGAAAATGTTACTCCCGAAAATCAAGCTCTCATGGTAAGTGCATTTTTACGTTCTTGCACAGTATCCACACAAGTCTCTTCATAGAATCTTGTCAAGTTTTAAAATTTGGTTTTCAAGTTAAAGTTCCCTTTTCATTTGGGAGGGGGGAGGGGTATAATTGTATTGCGCGTTAATATTACTTATTTTATGTATACTGCAGATCTTGATTTCCTGTTTTGTGAAGACATCACATCATGAAGAGTATCTCTGTGTCAAGGTAAGGGCATTTTGGGTTCAGAAAATACTAATGGAATGAGACCTTTAAAATACAGTCGGCTAATGTCGAGGTAGTCTAATAAAATATCTAGCTAGTTACTAAAAGTAAAACTTTATTTTCAAATATGCGTGCTTCACCCTGATACAATTTTTCATAGCAACATATATGCCACGAAAAGTTAGAACCCTTGATACATCTAGTTAGTATGACCATATATACAAAGCTCGGTAGTGAGGCCAAGCATGATTGAATTACTTGCTGCTATAGGATCACTTTGGAGGGATTGCAGCCAGAGTTGTTAGTCCATCATGGCAGAAACTTCATTTGTTATAATTGTTTTTTGACCCTCAACTTCCATTTATAACATGTAAGGATGAGGGCGTAGATGATATCATCATGACCTAGAAAATATAATCAAAACAAATAGTTTCTTTAACTAATGTAGGAATTGTCTTAACTAATGTAGATTCTTTAAAAAGTTTGACTTTTACATCATAATTTGTCTCCGGTACGCCATTGATAGTTAAGCTCACTAGTATGTGAATCTCTGACTAATAGGAAGCTATACTCATGGATCTTCTTAGAGTCATCAGCCATCACAAGGCCCGACTTGCCACACCAATCCGTACAGTGCAGAAAATGTATAGTGATACTGACTTGGATAGTATGCCATTTGTGGACTCAATGTATAGTCGTGGTGGAGTATCCCCTAAACGCCCGTTGTTGCTTATTGAACCCTCGTACAAGATAAATGGAGAAGATAAAAAAAGAAGTCGTTCAGGGCAGACCAGTGGAGAGCGAGATGGAAAGGCAACAGTGCGGCCATCACCTGACCCCAAAGTGGATGCTAAAGTTGGGGACTCCAAGACCAGTGAAACACTAACATCTGACACCAAGGGAGATGCCAGGACGCCAAATCCAATCCCCAAGGACGACACCAATGCTTCAAAGCCATCTCCTTCTGATCCCAAAGTAGGTGATAAAGGAACAATCAAGTCAAGGTCAAACTCCAAGACAAGTTCTAAAGATGCAGAAAAGTCTGATTCTGACTCCAAGGCTGCAGACTTAATATCTGATCATTTGACAGAGAAGATGTCTGGCAGAAAGCAAGTGAATAATGCAAATGGAAATGTTTTTCAGAGCACTTCTAGTAATCCTGCATTTTCCTCATCTGCAAGTGGTGCTGACAAAACTGGTGGATCAATGACATCCCCAGTGAAACAAGAAGGTGAAAAGATGCCAGCTGCGGAGCCACCAACAACAAGACCTGCTCTAGAAGAAAATATAGTCCTTGGTGTTGCCTTGGAGGGCTCAAAGAGAACCCTTCCTATTGAGGAAGAAATGGCTTCCGCTTCATCTCACACAGATGCAAATGATTTGGCTTCTGTCCGGAAAGGTAATGCGTCTTCAAATACTGAGAAGGGTAAGAAAAATGATCAAGTTCCAGCTGCACCAGGCACAAGTTCTGATAATGAGTGAGATAGCATGGATCAGGGGAAGTTGTGGCTATGGACAATTAAGCAACTGTCTTTTAGATAGTCACTCCTAGTAGCCATGGCTGCATTCTACACTGTACATTCACTGTATTCTTTATTGGTATTGTCATTGTTTAATGACGCAGCATTGGTTGGCCTTTTTCATCGAGCCATTAAACATACCAAAAAGAAATACAAGCTTCTGTTGAATATGAATAGTTTATTTTCCAATTGAAAATGATGAATAGGTGAAGGAACGAATAACTTCATAGTCTTGACTCTTGATCGTTACAATCAGAAGAGATCAACACCTCCACATATGGAGGCGGTACTAACAAACCGGGTTTGCGCAGACGATGCAAGCTGCACCCTTCACGCAAATCGGATATGAGGAATCTCAACCTGGCACTACTGTTAATATTGGCTGCCCGGCGTCTCATTGTAAATTTCTTTTTCTTTTCAAAAAAAAAAAAAAAAAAAAAAAAAAAACCTCAACCTGGCACTCGGTCCCTTTCAATCAAGGCCAATAGCTCACCATGGCGAGCTGAGCTTGTAGCAGAAACAACCACCATCACGGTAACACCTATACCTGTGCTGCCATTCAAGTTCAACTTCCCATCAATGGTTTCTGCCAGCGTTCCCTAGGTAGGAGAGGTAGCATGCACCACAGCCTTATATTCCTCCCACCATCCCAGTGACCGGCACTACTTCCCCAGCAGCCTAGCCTCAACAGTCCATATTTGCATTTAGATTACGCCAAATAGCCAAAATGAACATAAGTGTAGTGAAAGTTTTTGGAGAATTTGAATAAGAAGATACTAACAAATCAAGTTAGAGGTGGCAGCGAGTGCACCAACTGAAGAAAAGAAGCGTCGATGCAGTCACGAAGTGCATGAAGAGGTTCAACTTCTTCGTCACAAAACGGGCTGCCTATAAGCCTGGTTCGTGTCCTGGTTACCTAGGACCGGAGCATCCCATTTCTTATTCCATAGCTGTGCTGCCTGTGCACTAGGGTTAGAAGTCAGTAGAATCTACATCCAAAACCCGCTTTCTTGCAAGATGGTAGCCCGACTTCACTGTAAACCGACCCTTCTTGTCCTCCCCCCAACTCCATCTATCTTGCTGGCCTCGAATACCAATAAGTAGAGCAATGATTTTATGTACAATGGTAGGAGAGAGCAGTTCCACACGCCAGGACTTAAAAAAAGTTCCGAAACCAGCTGAACTCTATGAGAAAAGAAACCTTTAAGTCTTCCCCTTCCAACCACGGATCAACGCAGACGTTGGTACTAGGACCATCTCCGATTAGTCTTCTAACACCATGCCAAGCACATTACCTAACGTAGCCTCCTAAATTACAGTAGTTCTGCTTGGTCTTATATGATTGCAAAGATGTTAATACTTAATACACGGCCTCGTTTTTCTTGTGCGACTTTCTCAAGCAATAGAGCAAATTACGGTGCATGTTCGACTAAAGGCAATGTTTGCTTTCGACCGAAATATCAACCGAATTGTATGCATGAAGCATACATGTCTTGTCTTCCCGATTGGAGTGAAGAAACATATTTCTATGTATGGACGTAATCGTACATAACCAGTAATATTCAAACATAATGACAACTGCAACCCCCCTCGTACGCTATCTTTTACCTAATACCATCCATAGAATACCTATTGTACCTATTGAAAATAATTCCTATACTGAGTAAGAGATATGGGGATCGTTTTATTTACCAATACTACTAGAGGGAATTGTGGTGATACAACAATCAGATAGAGACTCCTTCAATATCACAATAATCTCTTCTCATGCTTGGCACATGCAGTCTGGGGCAGGATAAGTGTATATCGACTGCTTAGGCTTTCTGAACCTGATCTGTCCTTGTCTGTTTTCATGGCCTTCTACTACTGATTGTTGGAAATCTGACCAAGTAATGCTTTTGTTAAGGAAGAGTTGACCCAATAAACCCATGCTTGGCCTAATCGTCTTCAAGTTCTCGTAAGTTCGATGCCCTACCTGTTGACACCACAATATTTGTTATCTCAAAATTTTAAGAACTAGTGCATTAAAACTACATGCTACACCCTTTTCCATTTTAGGGTTTCAGGACACTCGTTAACTAAATGAAAAAGAATATCATCTTTTTCCTTTTTCTTTTCAATAGACTCGGTAACTAAATGAAAAAGAAAATGATCTTCGTTATGTGTAAACTGTAAAGCATCATCATACTGATCATATCAACGGAAACATGACCCTCTCAGACTTCTCAAGTATATTTGTCTAAAAATTAAAATGGAAGTCTTACCAATGCATTGTGCATATTTCCAGGAGAAGCAGAAACAAAGATGTCACTGTGCATGCTAACGTAGTAATCTAGTGCAGCTAACAGAGAAGCCTTTCCTTTGATTAGGGCACGTTCTTCTGAAGAAGCAAGGCTCTTTTTGTCTTCCATCAGTGGAAACAAGTGTCGCAGATTTGCAATCCTAGCTTCCCCGCCATATACCTTAAAAACGGAACGAGTTATACAAATAAATTAGGGAACCAGTGAGCATTAAATTTGAACTTCCATTTGACTGTTGCTAATCCCTTTTGGATGAGCATTAGCTACAAATTCAAAAGGAACACTGTGTACCTTGTGCGAAGCAAGATAGAGACGAGTACTGTTGTCAAATCCCAATGCAGCAAGCAGCAACCCAATTTCTTCTGGAGTCAATGGACAACGACCCTGACTCCTCAACTCTTTGTCAGTGAATTGGGAGTTAAGGACCCTTCCCTGCCAAAGCACTTGTCGGTATTTGGCTAGAGCCAGCTTTTCAGCTTTTCCACCACCAAAATCACAAGCTGAATGAGCTGCCATATCCTGCAGAACGACAAGATATAGAGATGAGGGTACCAACCATAATTTGGGTACCAGAAGGGTAGGTACTGGTACATTCTGAAAACATAATTATTATTATAGTTGGAATAGTAAATTTAATTTCAATTTGGCCATAGCATTCAATTTTCTACAATTCATACACTATATATCTGTCCCACAAACATAAACATTGTAGGTCTGATTAAAGTTAGTTTACCTCAAGAAAATCATGTTTTAAGTTTCTCTATAGCTTGCAAGCTAGAGCTACATAATAGGAAATAAAAAATAAAAATAAAAAGAAGGAAAGCAGACAAATCAAATGGATAAGCATTAAGAATACCTTGTCAAATCGTAGGTGTAGAACAACAAATTTTCCTTCCCCTTGTTTGCCTTTCACATTAGGCATCTCCAGCAGATGATTGGTGCCGATTGCTCCACTTTTACCAGATGGATATCGAAGGCGGCTA
The DNA here is from genome assembly GCA_010134655.1 of Fragaria nilgerrensis. Taxonomy (NCBI): domain Eukaryota; kingdom Viridiplantae; phylum Streptophyta; class Magnoliopsida; order Rosales; family Rosaceae; genus Fragaria; species Fragaria nilgerrensis. The sequence goes on from CM020977.1 coordinate 14,190,882, forward strand.
ATAAGAGCATCTCCAAGTGCTCTTATATGTGGGACAAAACTTAATGCTTGAAAGTTCACCTTACAGCGTAGCCGCTGGATGTCCATCGGCAAGGTATCAAAAGTCAGCCGATGAGAAAAGGGGGCAATTGCTGCAATTCCATAGCTGAGCACCACAAATAGTTCAGTTACTAAATCTCAAATTGGAATCCATAATTGAGGCATTTTCTCCACCTACTCGGACTAAGGGGAAGGAAAAAGACCCATAAACAAATCAAAGGTCATTATATGCCCCACAGAGCCAAATAAGTGATGAGCTTAAAATGATTTTCACCAAGTAAAATTACCAAAAGTTTTTTTTTTATTTTTATTTTTTTAAATCCCAATGGAAAAACAAACAAAGCAAGAAAACAAACAGAAGGCCATTATATTGCATTGACAAATAGGAATTGCCAAAAATGATATTAGGCATTTGAAAAATCACATGAACAATACCCTATGCTCAAAATCAATACACTGCTTTTGAGACATACCAGGAAATCAAACACTATGTTTTAATTCATTGAGGACACCTTTATCCTGACCTAAATAATTACTGACACTTGCGTTAGAAAACATGTAATTTAAGCAGATTCAGGTAACCACTAACCTCTGAAGTACAGGCAAAACATTCTCCAGATACCAGTTGGCTGAAGCATGAACAGGTGCTGTCTTAACTCTCGTAGCTCGGATGGCTGTTGCATAGTACTCCCTCGTGCTCCAGGAGAAGTCTGAAGGTAGCTCTTTAACTATGGATATATCATCCTTCAATACATTAATGAAATGATCAACATCAAATATATCCATGAAGGAGCTGCACAGGAATATTGAAAATAAGAAAGCCAATATCAGAATAATATCCCACTCAGAACTCAAGAGAGAAGAAACGATTATAACCAATGGTAAACCAACTCTTGGCTCATGCAATTACCTTGAATCTCGCCAAACAGGATTCACTTCAAGGTATGGAATCACAAGTGTTGCATTCAGTATTTTAGCAACAGCGACTGCATCACATATCTACAGTCACAGCAATGTCAAAAGTTAACCCCAAATACATATGATGTGGAAGAACACAAGACAAGAATCAAAATTCTTAATAAGACTAATTCATCCAACTCTTCTGGAACTAGACACTTTTAATACCTACCCCCATCCTCTGCTGGTTCAACCCTCCATCGAGAAATACTTGGATGAATCCCTCAGATTTCTCTGGTAATGCTGCAGGAGATAAAGAATCAATTGGGGAAAAGTATCACTGACAAGATCAAAGCACAGTACCTCTGACCCTACAGTAATAATACTTCACAAAGAATACATTGTAAACAAAAATGACGTAAAATACTCACAGGCGGCAATTGATGGTTCTATGCAAGGTTTCCAAGCTTGATTGGCCAATGGTGTCCATAACTCTGACAGTTCTTCTTCTGACTACACAAGCAAAAGATTTGTTTTTCAAACAAAACTTTGATGATTTACATATCAGCTAACTTATTGAACAAACAACTGTGCTACTTAATCAACTCTAACTCACAGTTTGGCGTTGTAAAGCACTCTTGAGAAGGCGTTGGTGCCTAGATTTTGGAACATTCCCTTCTTGTGCATTTGACTTCACCATGACATTCCATTCCTGCAAATCGTGCTCTATTTATTTCATGCTGATTTTGGATAGGTGGATTTATATATCACTGAAACGGCACACTTATGCTACTTGGATGAAAGTCACAATACATGATAGCTCGACATGCAATGTGACACTAGAAAGAAAAGCATATCGGCAGAAATTATACGTTGTAAAGTTTAAAGTACAACTAAAAATGTACAAGAAATCTGTTTCTTGGTACCCTTTTCCCATCTTTTGCTCATCAACTCATCCTAAATCTTTGATTCGTTATTTTTGTTAGCCTATTATATTTGTGGTTTCTAATAGCATAAAATACTAGGATGGGAGTTCCTAACCTAATACCAAAAGTCAGAGAGAAGTCCAGCAATAATCTTTGATCCTCAGTTAGTTGGTGCACGAAATGACTATTGAAAAGCCACCAAACAAATCAAAGCTAAAAGCTATACGAAATCCAGTCCACTCTTCAAGCTAGTCAAAACAACTGACATAATTAGACTACGTTCCTTTACTACATATTCATCTAAATTACTCAAAGCCCCAGCCACCCATCATCTGCATAATCATTTAACATCAAAGGAAATATTCTGCTCACGACTTCCTATTGCCATTTCAGAACTAGGACAGAGCTACCGTTCTATATTTGACAATACAACTTTACAGCTACATTCACCCACCAAAACCGCATCAAAGGATTACAAAATCCAGAGAGAGTATATCCTCAAGTCTTCTTTTTCCAGACATAGGAACAAAGCCAACCATGAATAAAGCCACATTCTTTTCACTAATGCAAAATTTTCCCTCAAAATATGAAACTTGAGAATCTCATTTATACTCAAAATAAGCAGAACTAACATAGATACAGATACAGCCATATTCTTTACAACAATGCAACATCCATTCCTGGTCAAATTAAGGAGATGAAGCTAAAATATAAAAAGCTTATTAATTAACTAAATACCAAGTAAGCGTGAAAAATACCGAGAGCATTGAAGGTGAAGCATGACCAAAAGGGCTGAACAAACTGGGCAAGAAAATGGGAAAGAGCAGCAGCAAAAGAGCACCAACTGCTCCTCCTCTAGGAGACTGGTACTCATTCTGGTACTGAAGCTTCAGCCCCATTTTCCAGTACACAAAAAATGGGTTTTGCTTGGCAGAGAAACTGATCTCCAACTCCAAACTCAAAGAGGGTTATTTCAAGATTGGTTCTTTAATGACCAAAACCCAGAAGAAGAAGAATGGCAAACAACAAGAATTGAAGAAAGAAGAAGCAGCAGGGACCTTAAGTGTAAGCCATCACCATCAATATGATAAAGAGGGAAAGAGAGAAGGGTGGAGAGAGAGAGAGTAAAGGCACTTTAAGAGGGACATCTGGCCTATTTCGTCTGTATTGATTGTGGGAACTGTGTCACTTGCAGAAAGGCACAGGCGGGTGCGGGTAAATGTGAGAATTAAAGATTGTGTTACATCAAAAAAGGTGAACAAAACAAAAACAGTAGTTGTAGTAGAGCACTGTTTAGGTTTTTTTTAACAGACTTTAACATCAACAGATTGGAAGCAGATGAGGTTTTTGGACCGTTAGGTTGTTGAGTTGTGAATTGTGATGATGAGGTCTTGTGCAGTTGTGCTTTATTGGGGGTTGTGGTGGAAGCACCGACACTACTAGAGTGGCCACTTTCAATGGAGTTGGGAATTTTGGGTGGAAGATAAGAACGTTAAAGACTCGAAGGAGTCACCATGTGTGATCCAAGAGTCAAGACACAGGCTTTGTGGCTCACATGATATGTTGTGTTCTATGCGCCTTCCATTATTATATCAAGGTTAAGATTCTCGTGGTTTGCTAAAATTCTCCTTTAGATTTGGTATGAAAAGGATTATGGCGTTAGTCTGTACCAGAAAAAGGTGCTAATTGGCTTGGATTAGTGAGAGGATGGAATGGAGGGAACTGTGGGGTGTTAACAGTATATGGGAAAATGAGGCTCCATTTTGGGAATACAACTTAGATTAAGAACTCATAAGAGCATTAGTTTAGACATTTTTGTCTAGGAAAATAAAAACGTGGTGTCTTTGTGTATTCACTTTGATGAGTGTCACGGGAAATTATGTCACGTTTACTAACTTGAAATAAAAAATATCATGAATCGAAATCGATTAGAATGTGAGACATAATGAATAAGTATGAGAGTATTTCATTTTCATTCAGCTGTTTAATTTTCATTCAACTGTTTACTTACCATACATAATTTGAATAGAGATGAAACTAATTATGATTAATGTTGTTTACCCATATAAAATCAAAATTAAAAATAATTTGATTACTGTTGAAGGAGAAAAGATAACGAGAATAATGGTCTACTCATTCATTAATAGAAAGACATATTTATAGGCATTACATAGAGTCTCCCGAAGGATCTAGAAGTTCTATCAACTGTAATCTATTCTAATAAGAAAACCGGATTAACCAATCTTATGTGTATTAGGACAAGACACATAACAGAAGGACGAAAATATAATTTCCTTAAACACTTCCCCTTGTGTTGCGTCCCTGATACGTTATGATGTTTATAGTGTAGCCTCGGTAAAAATCTTGCCAAGTAAAACAAAAACCTCGTGGGTAAAATAAAAGACTTGAGCGAAGGAAAAAAAAGCACAACGCACCAACTACATTTGACGATAACATGTGATGCATGTAGACTCCCTCTGATGTCTACACAATCACAACTGAAAAGGTGATTAACTTCCTCTGGCGAAATCTATACTGCCGGTTTGGGGTGCCACAGGCCATCATCACTGATAATGAGACACAATTTGACAATGACACATTCAGAGAATTCCTCTCCAAGCAAGGCACCACAATCTTCTATGCCTCCCCAGCACACCCTCAAACCAATGGTCAGGTGGAAGCCATAAACAAGCTCATCAAACAGAATTTGAAGAAACACTTGGAAGACGCCAAAGGGTTGTGAGCAGCCAAGCTCCCGGAAGTCCTTTGGGCACTGCGTACCACCCCAACAACAGCTACAGTGAATCCCCATACCTCATGTCCTATGGCACCGAGGCAGTGATTCCAGTGGAAATGGAGGTCCCGAGTGAACGTATCGCGGCATACGACCCCGAGACAAACGTCACGAGGTTAAGGCTTAACATGGACCTCTTGGAGGAACGCCGGGACAGGGCACATCCCAACACTACAATAAGAAAGTTGTCTCCCGCCCCCTAAAGGTAGGTGATTGGATCATGAAAGAAGTTATTCCCCACCCCACGGGACTCAAAGCAAAGTGGGAAGGCCCACTAGAGATAGTTAATGCCCCGGGACTAGCTACATTCTATCTCCGCGACACTGATGGCCGGGTACTACCCCGCCCCTGGAACGCTCGCCACCTCCACCTCTACCCTGTTTAACTTAAAAAGCCAACATGGCAACTAGCACTTCATCAGTTGTACTTTAGCCCGGTAGTTGCCCAAGTCAAATGTACATCTTGCCCATTAGCGGCCTATCCTAAATGAAGATGCTATTTTTGTTCATCTTTTTTCGCATACTGTGCCAAGAACACGAACAACATCACAACAAAAAGGAAAAACGACAACATTCATTAAAGAAAACTTGTACCAACCTGAACTTCCAGGCAATCCATAAATAACTTGTTCACACTGGCTAACCACGCCATCAGTATTGTTTCAACAGCAAACAAAAATTGAAAACTAACAAAACAACTAAGTACATCAAAATAATCATTTCTCCCCGGAAGACGTGCCACTGGACTTATTCACACTCTCGCCACTCTTCGACCAACTGCCTCGTCCACGGGACTAGCTAATATTCACAGAAATCCTCTGCCCATAAGTATGCTTCGCGAGGTCATGCGACCCTGGTGGCGGCCTCATAGAAACGTTAGGGCGCACTAAGGAGCTCACTTGTTGCACTCCAGCAGTAGGGGACTTGCTCGTTGGAACCTTTGGCACTTCAGCACGTGGGGGTGACACAAGCCCAGGAGCTCGAGGGGGTAGAGGCTCAACAACAGACAACGCCACTTGAGACGCTACAACCTGAAGGGCCGAGGACCCTTCAGGACGAGGAGACTTCAGAGCAGGACCTTCCTTCGGTACGGTAGAGGAGGTAGCACGCTAGACTTCGTGCTGCTTAGCCAGGGACCACGAGATCTCGGCTTGCTTTCTCTGCTCTGGCGTCATCATCTCCCAGGCCTTCTTCACGGAATCCCTCTCAGCGTAGAACTTGCGCATAGCAGCCTCGTTAATCCAGCCAGCTTGGCACTTAGTCTTGCTAAGCTCATCCTGTCCCCGGTTATAAGCACTCTTCAGCTGCTGCTTATACAGGTCACTCTCCCGGAACACCCTCTCCCCAGCCCCAACAGCCCTAGCGCACTTCAACTTCCACACCCTCTCCTGCTCCGCCAAGGTATGGTTAAGTCTTGCCACCTTTGCCTCTAGAGAAGCAACCTTAGCAGCAACCACCTCCCCGGCTTCCACCTGCTTATCCTTCTCCTGCACAACCTCCTTCAACTCAGCCACCTCCTTCCCAATAGTCGTGGCCTGATCTCGAAAGACAGCGGCATCCTGCTCCAGCTGCTCCAGGCGTTGCGAGAGGGCGCGGTTATTCTCTTCTGCCTCCCTCAGCCGCTAGCGCTTGGCCTCAAAATCCCTATGTAAGTGGATAACAGCCCTCTCACTCGCAGCATACATCAGTAGCGTTGCCTGCAGATAAGAACCAAAACATAAGCAAAAGGCCAAGAACCAATTAAGGATAAATTGACAAGTGTGCATCTTTACCCGGGTCAACTTCTCCCTGGCAAGAGTCATGTCACTAAGGGCCCAACCTCCTCCAGGGCATTCATGTCGCGGGACCAGTGACGCATGTCATACGCCATTTGCGCCAAGTAAGGTTGCACCTCCCCGGTCCCCTCCAAGGCGTGAGTGATCTCGACAAGGCTCCCAAATCTCCCGGAACGCCCTTCCTTCCGGGACCTTTTTTCTTGGCCGTCGCGTGATGACTCAACCCTCTCCTTCCTCTTCCGAGTCTTTGTCACAACGACCTCCTTGGATTCTCGCCCAAGGGGTTCCACCTCCTCTGTCACGAGATCCTCGTCACCAGTTTGGGGCTCCCCAACATTTCCCAAGGTGCATCTCCCGTCCCAGCTGGCTCCGAGACACGCTCTTCCCCCACTAGAACTTGCTCCTGGTCACCCTCAGGGTCACCACCCTCCATCTTGGTGACCCCATCACCTACCTCTTGGTCACCTAAACCCATGACCTCGGCCACCAAGGAAGGTACATAGGCATAGTCTTCATCTACCAGGTTCACCCTCAAAAAGTCATCCTCGCATTCTTCTAGTTCCACCTCCTTCCCCTCCCCAGTCTCCAAGTCAATGTCAAACCGCTTGGCATGAGTAGCCTCGGCAAGCAGCCCATCCAGCCCATCCAGCACATCCTCGTCAGAGACCTTTTCATAAGGCCCTTCTTTCTTCCGCGACCCACCGTCCAGAGGCATCATTACTACACCAAGCAAAAGATCAGTCAAGCACAACTTAGAAAGTATAAAAAGGAAAAACATTGAAAAACAACAATACAGACCTGGGACTCGGGCATAGCCGAAATGACTATATACGCCAAGCCGGCATATCCGGTATGAACTCCTACACTCGAATGCCCACAGCACCCGGCGTATCCGACGCTCCATCAGCTCGGTTAATTTATACTCTTGGGGCACTACACAAAGTTAACAGTCAGCAGGAGTAGCACAGTACAAACAGAAAGAAAACTCGAGACACAAAACACGGTACCTATTTTCTAAAAGGTCCCGAGTACTCGAAAGGGATGTCCGTGCCACTCCTGCCACTGCCCCCAACAAGGAAGCACTTCCGCCGCCAACCCTCATTCGTAGAGGTGGGCAAGTCTTCCACCAAAATCTTGAACTTACCCCGGGACTTCAACATCACGCAACCCCGGCTGCCCTTCTTCGTGCAATACACCATATGCCAACAGGCATTGAACTCCTCAAAATTTGGGAACTCTTGTCCCAGTGAACGAAATAATACCCCCGTCCCCAAAATTTGTCTTAGCATATTCGGGGTGACTTGCCCCGAGGTGATATGCAGACACGCCAAAGTGTATTGCACAAAGGGGGGAGCGGGAATATCAACCCGCACTTTAACTGGTACTCGTACACTAGGGTGAAGTTGTCTGGAGGGTCCCAAAAGTTAACTCCCTTGCCAAGAGGCCGCAACAAGACCTCCTTGGGGATACTCTAATTTTTCCTAAGAGCTTTTAGCTCTGCCGACGTCATACTCTGGCCAGAAGGATCCCAGAACGAATCATCATCCTCCTGAGATCTGGCCATGCTAAACTCTTCTACCTCCTGCAATAGAGGGTCAGACGAGGACACGTGAGACCCTTCATCCGTAATGGGAATGCCCTCCCCTAAGTCAAGGGCAACCTCCGCCATAAGGAAATTCATTTCCTCTTTCCACCGGTGCCAGGTGTCCGAATCAGGATCAGTCGAGCTAGAGACAACCACGATCTCCTCGCTGGACACCCACACCGGATTTGTCATACCCTACATCCTCACATGGTTAGACTCTCGCTACCTTAACCTAGCTAACCCGATAGCAAACCATTCAATCCCTTACTCTAGACTCTCTTAGCAAAGTCATAACCAAAGTGAAATCCACACCGCTATCCCTATCGATTCGAAATAAGGCCAAAACAAAACCCAGAACAGGAATTGACAAGTTCATACCTTGAAAAATTGGATTCGTGTAGTGGCAGTGAAGCTGGTTGCAAACAGTCGAGCGCTCACACCCAATCGATCAAAGATGAAATTGGATGTTCCCCAATTTCGATTCACAGTTCGTCACAAGCCCTTCTTCAAGAACCTAACCCACTCTTCAGCCCTAATCTCTGTTTTCAAAACGTAAACTCCCTCCCCTATTTCCACAAGCCTATTTATAGACGTCCCAGCCAAACACGACCGTCCTGATCCTGCCAATCTCAACGGTCAGGGAACAGCCACGTCGACCACGATCGTACGAGGCATTTAAAATGTGCCCCACGATCCCACACGCGCGTTAAATACACACACATCCCAAAAAAAAAACGCTCAAGCAAACCGAACCGTTACATCCTTAAATTACAACTTTTGCTTTGACTTTTTATATTTATCTTTTGCATTGGAATTTAAAACTTCGCTTAATTGCGACTGTTTTAAGTCTACCAATCTGTTTATTTGGAATTCAGAACTTTATTTGGGATGTTTGAAGTTTGAACATTGAAGAATTCTGGAACTAATATTTGAGATTACAGGAAATTTTCAGAATCGTAAAAACCGGGAACCGGCTTTTTTTTTCTGGTTCCGGTTTATACCGGTTCCAACAACAAAAAGTCCTAAAACAGGACTGGTTTTTCTTTTCCGGTTCCGATTCCGGTTCCGGCAAAAAATACAGTTTTTGGAACCGTTCTCAGGCCTAATAGCATCATTATGCCTCAAAGTGAACAATGAGAAGCCATCTAGGCCAACATCGTATGTATCATTCTTGTATAATCACTCACAGACATTGTAATGTCTTACTTAGTGAACAACGACTTAGCATCTTGTTTATATGTTAGTCTCTACATTTTACTGTCTTTAGCGTAGGAGGGTGTCGCTCCTAATCTTTGCTAAAAATAGGCTTTACAAAATGAGTAATGAGCATGGCCAATGAGAGATCATGGGGGGTTATTTTGCGTCATATTTGCTTATGAAAGCATAAGTAGTGCCTCCATTGTATAAGAGGATGACGCGAATGGCTTTAATGTCATCCATAGGCCGTGAGCATTGCTCATAGCTCCACCAAGTTGTATTTTGGTGATCTTTGATCTCAATGATTACTTTGCTCAAAAGAAAGGATGTCCATGAGAGTCTTTACTATTTAGTATACGGATCATCAAAACACGTCCAAAATTGTCCCGGACGATTTATGTTAAAGCCTACATGAGTCGATGTCTCAATTCTCATCATTGGTGACAATAACCGATTCAATTAACCGAATCTTAGTGACTCATGAATGTTGTGTATTCATTATAGTGATACATAAGAAATTCTCATCAATTCTCACAATGTGTTTCCAGGTGATAAACGTTGACGTGAATATCATTAAGTCATAGCACGGTTCGATTGTTTTCTTATGCATAAATAGCATATGTGACTTGAATCATAACGCCATTAGACATTGAAACTTGATCATTAATCTGCTCTGATTATTTGTGATGATCTAGTCATCGTAGTCACAACGGATTTATAAACACCAAATCTATAAATAGTTATTTATTCCTTGCAATAAGCTAAACACTCAATCTCTCTATAACACATTCGTATACAAAAATGTAGAGACGAATGTAGAGACAACAGTCTTATGTCAAGACATAGAAACCGAAATATGTTAACAATTTCGATGGAGATTGAAAAAAGGTATTGGAATCCTTTAGAGTGCATTATATGACGTGTAATACTACATAGATAGACGAAACAAGGCTTAAAACATGTCAAAACTTGGCAAAATTGGTCGTGAGCACTATATAGGGACGGCGCCGCCGCCGCCGCCGCCCACGGCCCACTGTTGGATCTTGTAGAGAAAGAAGAGGATTTTTCACATCCAATTTTGGATGACATTTAGCGTAACGCAATTTTCTTTTTGCAATTATGAATCCGCTTAAGAGTGTAGAAGACTACTCTTATTTGCAATTGTATAAGTGTGCATTGTGCCACATTTGACATTACAAATCCTCTTTTGATCCAAAACCGATATGCATTGCGCAACATTATGATATACCAAGTGTGCATTGCACCACACTTGGTTTAATTATGATGCCCAAGTATGCATTGCGTTATACTTGATGCGATTTCAGCCTTTGAAAACGTCACCTTGTAGTAACTGGTGGTCTTTTGTAGTCCAATGTAGTGTCATGTTGTAATGCGATATATTGCATTAACATATAGCTTATATAGATCGAACCATATGTGCCAGACAAAATCTGAATATATATGCCAACAATTATAACAAGGTCTTGACCATGAATTTAATTCAAAATATAACGACTAAGTAACTTTAGTCAAATATATGAGGTGTAAGCCTTCATAAAACTCAGAAAAATAAACGGATTTGTAGTCACTTAGACTAATAAACCGAAGTCATATGTTTCATATCTTCCGCAATATACTTTTTGCTTTTAAAATTCGTAACTGTGAGAATAATGTTCTCATCTTCTTCCATATAGTGAGTTTCTTGTTTCAAGAACTCCATATATTTCTTGTACATTGACCATATTATTGATTTCTTAGCAATTAATGAACAGATGTAGAACCACATCAATAACAAGATTTTTCTTTTACTAGCCCAATCTTTATATGACATGTGGGGTTCGAAGCGTTGCCTCCCCCCTCTTTTTTCAGAACGCGTGACACAAATTTCGTCATTTTTTTTATGTCAAATATGAGGCTCATGTTTCAGTCAATTATCTCAAAACAACAAGATTGAAGATTAATAATTATCGAGATACGATAATTAATTCCAAGTATTGAATTAGGTCAGGACCATAGTTTATGGTAACTCAATTCGATGTAAACCGTGACAAATTTCGTCACAAATCGATGTAACCGTGACAATTTCAGTCATAAATCGATGTTAACCGCGGCAATTTCCGTCGCAAATCGATGTTTGTCCCTTTATTAACCACGAAAACATTTCGTCGTAATACCGTAACTTGTCAAACCGTCACAAATTTCAACTTTGATATGAGGGGTCCCAATTCCTCACATCAACCCACGTTATAAGAAAGGTGGGGGTATAAAAAGGCTACGAAGCCCGGCTATGAAATTAAAATTCAAAAGCGGCAACTTTTATAAAAGTTTACTTGCTAGTTTGCCAAATAAACTGCATGTAAGAGGAGTTGCCCTTGCAATTTTCATACGTACCTCCACGTGCATGCAGAGAAGTTGCTCGTGCAATTACATCGAGATCAGTCACGCGATAAATTTCATGAAATGAAAACATATGGTTAGTAATATTCACCATATATATAAAAACAGTAAACTAATCAAATAGTTACTACTGTAAATAAACTGTTTTTACTCGTGAGGTAACAATTGTTTACCTAGAGGGGCAAGTTTTACCGTTTTGCCCCTCGTACAATTATACGTTTTGGATCAGGTGAATACGATCTAGGTCGAGCAGATCCGGATGGCTGCAGGGCTGCCGGCCGTGCATGTAGCGGCGCTCGAGGTTGTGAGGGTGGGCGCCGGTGGAGCTCCGATATCGATGCACGTGGGGCTGGGTCGCAGTCGAAGTCGTTGGGCTAGCTTCGCCGGATCGGAGGCTCGCGGACGGAGGTGGAAACGGGAGGTTGCTGTGCAGGTTCTCGAATCGTCTGAGGTGGCCGGGCTGGGCATAGCGTTGATCGGAGCGACACGGCATCGAGGCGCAGGCGAGATAGTCGAGGCTGAAGGTCGCCGGGGCACGCTCGAGCTGGGGCTTGGCCGGTGACCGGTGTGGTTTCGGCTCGGCTCGGCTCGGGGCTGGGTTGAGCACGCCGGAAGCATGGAATGGTAGGCAGCGGTTGGTGAGAAAAAAAAACTAGGGTTTTTTTTTTTTTTTTTTTTTAAATTTCGTCATCAAGCTCGGGTTAGAGTACAGTGCTGATAACGTGTTGAAGGAGAAAAGATAACGAGAATAATGGTATGCTCATTCATTGATAGAAAGGCCTATTTATAGGCATTACATGGAGTCTCCCGAAAGATCTAGAAGTTTTATCAACTGTAATCTATTCTAATAAGGAAACCGGATTAACTAATTCTACATGTATTATGGCAAGACACATAACAGAAGGACGGAAATATAATTTCCTTAAACAATTACTAAAATAACAATCTCATACTATGAATCGGTACGAAGAACCAAATAGATTTAACAATCTCGCACGTATATATCAATTCAGAATAAAAAAAGATTGATGAAGAAGATCACCAGGGAAGAGAGGGGAGAGATCCGTATATTTAATTTAGAATGAAAAAAAGACGGAAAAGATCACCATGGAAGAGAAGGGTGAGATATGTAAACTAACCTTTGAGTCCAGCAGTTTTCTAATGTTGAGGATAGTATATGTATATTTAGGGTTGAATAATCTGTATATATTTAAATTATGTGAGGGTATACCCAGAGGGTTTGATACTTAAACTCATCTTTATCCTTAGGTATCAAATTAGGGGTTTGTCAAGAATCATTTCCTGATGAGTAGGTGGGACTCACATCCAGTCCAATTCTTTGATTGTTTTGACGAACGCCTCCCATATGCTCCTTGTCCCCGAATGGCTTCACATACGACGGCTACAAGGCCACGTATAGTGATCATGGCCCGATGGTCTTGTGGCCCAATAGATCTAGAGATATGGCTTTGAGGATGAAGTTGATTGGGCTCCAGTAACGAGTTAAGATGTGAGGACGAAGTGCAAGGTTTTAAAAGGGCGATTTAGTAAAAATAATGGGCGTAGAAAAAACAATGCCCCCGATGCAAAATCAAGGATAAGATTTGGATATATTTGTTTCAACGGATCTTACATGTTGTGGTGAACCGTCACACACGTCATCGTACCACGTTGTATAGCCTGCTTATCAAGATTCAACATCGTTTTGAATGTGAACTGGATTGACTACATATGGCCCTCTTAATAAGGGATCTAGAACTATGATTGTTGATAGAAATATATGTCATGGTGTTGAGAATGTAAATGAAAACGCGCGACATCGTGTTGTGCTTGACATTGTCTCTATCGCCCACAACCCTGAAACTGATCCGTATAGCAATATTTTCTTATGATTATCTGATCGAGTATGAAACGAAAGCTCTATGTACAGACAAAAGCTTCAGCTTCAGCTCCGCTTCATCTGTAAATGTACGAATCTTCTTCAACCTCACCCTATTAAGTATTAACCATCAGCTACCATGCTTCTTGTCCTTGAGTGACTTCACATACGACGGCTACAAGGTCACATATAGCAATCATGGTCCGATGGTCTTTTGGCCCAAGAGATCTAGAGATATGACTTTGAGGACGAAGTGGATTGAGCTTTGGTCAGGAGTTAAGATATGAGGACGAAGTGCATAGTTCGAGAAAACAATGCCCTCGATGCAAAATCAAGGAAAAGATTTGGGTATATTTGTGTTGATACCCGAAAAATCACACTTCGTCACGTGACAAATTGTTATGCAATTCATGTAAAATATTATAGTTTTGGGTTAAATCCGTGATTTTATCCAGCCAAGCAGACATGCTCATTGATGTGGACCTAAGCCACATTCACGCATCTTTGGGGCTTGCAGACGTGGGTGTGGTGTGGAAGGTTACGGGAACGCATAATGCTCATCTACCGATTCAATATTGTTGATGATTTTGGTCTTGGGCCCGAAATCGAAGCTCAACGATTTAAATCGGCAATGAAATGGTGTTGGGCCAACTAGCCTTACATTTGAAACCCAATACACATATAAGAAAGCCCAACTTCCCTTCTTTCTTCTTCTTTGTTTCTAACACGTCTTCTCTTCCCTGCAACTACCAAATACCTCATCTCTTCTTCCCAGCAGCACATGAATACCCAGTCCAAAATCTGAATCATAGCATCGTTCTGTTAGAAGAAGCCACGAGACCAGTCAAAAGCATACTCCTGCTCCCTCAAACCTTGAGCTCACGGCTCCCAATCCTTCTAGTCAATCTCTTTCCCTGTTGTATGTCACTACAGTGACTTTCTTCTACTATACATGTTGACTACTGCTGCAACAACCTTTTCCTTCTCCCGAAACCCTTATCTCTTAAGCAAACACCTCTTTTCCGGATTTTCGGGAAGAAATTGAGAGTATGGTTTAAGGTGGAAATGTTCTATCCAAAAGGTTGAGCCTATAAAAAAAGGTAAGCCCTGCAGTAGAAAGGATCAAGCGTTATCAAGCAAAAGCACCAAACAAACTCAGAAACAGTCTTTCCTCAAGCTTCCAAACCTTCAAGCCTCAAGCACCAAGCCTTGCCTAGTTAACCATCTTCCCAAACAGCCATCCGTAACTCTTATTTTTCAGAAATCAATTACCTAGCAAAACCCCCCAATTCTTTCACCGCAGTGTGTTTCTTACTCCCACGCCAGGTTCACGCTGTCAAGCTCCCTTTGATTTCTATTTGATCTAAATCACGTATAAAGTCTTCCTAATAATCGGATTATTGGGTTGATTTTGGCCTAGTCGCAAATTAATTCATAAAAGACCCGCACAATTTGTTTCACCAGATCTTGCATGTTGTGGTGAACCGTCACACACGTCGTCATACCATGTTGTATACCTCGCTTATCAAGATTCAACATCATTCTAAATGTGAACTGGATTGGCTACAAATGTCCCCCTTAGTGGTGTGTTTGATATTGTCTCTATTCGCTTACAGCCTCGAAATTGACCCACAGAGCAATATTTTCTTATGATTATTTGATCGAGTATGAGACAAAAGCTCCATGTTTGAAGCCGAGTCTTTCTAGCAATGGGGCTTTGGGGCGTGAACCTTCATTTCTATGCCTTTAATTTTTCTTTCCCCGTTTATTGATGTAGTTTCTTTAGAAAAAAAAAAGAAAAAAAAAAAAAAAAAAAGAAGAAGAAGAGTTCCAAATCTCCATGCAGAGATTCTAATAGTGGTGAGCTTGCTATCTGATACACCCTGATCATAGCCTCATAGGTACACTTGTATCTTTTTAGTAACTATATGTTGTCTCACCAAGTCGCAAACTTGGAATGATGTAGCAAGCATGTGAGCAACATACGGCAGCCATGTGATGCGAGGAATGTAAACCCATTTGTCACACATTCGCTTTCCCAGAACAACCAACTCCTCCGCATTCAACCATTAAAGCAACGACCTTTGTGCCTATAAATGGTGCATGTTAGATGAACAAGTTAGGGACTTGAGGGTTAGTCGTTTATGGCCATAAAGTCTGATGAGTCTAGTTGAAGTGGTTGCAACGTTGAGCTAACTCACCAACACATTTGTCCTGTGTCTTTACTACACTAGCCTGATTGGCTGTATTATTAGAATAGGGCTGTGCTTTGGTATTTGGATCTATCACAGTATTAAGCTTTTCATGGCGGGATCCTTGTCTCTTCTCAGAAGGGTTTATCTTTCCCTCTATAACTGGGCCGTTTTCATCGGATGGTAGATGACCCAGAACCAAAAAATTGAATCTTTTTGCTTGTGCATTCGTTTTTTCGAGTACCCAATTCGATTTTGGTTCTGGGTTTCAGGTTTCAGGTGCTGTATCTTGCTGTGAAGACGCTTTGGGAATCGGGCCATGAGGAGGTTTACAATGCCGTGGAGCGCCCACTTCAGTTTGCTCAATCCGCTGCGTTTTTGGAGATTCTTCATGGCTTAGTGGGTGAGTTGCTTTGAGAAAGTTTGAGAATTTTTGGGTGATTTCTGTGGTGGTTTTTGGTTTTTGAGTGTTGTGGTTTATTGGTTTTTTGTGTGTGAAGGTTTGGTGAGATCTCCTATAACAGCCACACTGCCGCAGATTAGTTCGAGGTTGTTTCTGATTTGGGGGATTCTGTGGAGCTTTCCTGAGGTTGGTATGAGAATTTTGAAGTTGTAGTTCACAATTAGTCATTATATGTTTTTAAGATTTTGGCTTTTGGTTTTTGAGGTTTGGGATTTTTAGTAACCAAGATAATGCTTATTGCTGCAGGTTCAGAGTCACGTGCTTGTGAGCTCTTTGGTCATCAGCTGGTCCATCACTGAGGCAAGTGTTACTGATTTTCCTTTTCTTTCCGTTTTAATTGTTCACAGCTCTGTGGAAAATTGTCTGTTGTGAAGTTGTAGCTAATAGAAACTGCACTATTAGCAAATCTGTGGAAAATGTTGCTG
The DNA here is from genome assembly GCA_010134655.1 of Fragaria nilgerrensis. Lineage (NCBI taxonomy): Eukaryota > Viridiplantae > Streptophyta > Magnoliopsida > Rosales > Rosaceae > Fragaria > Fragaria nilgerrensis. Next base: position 14,207,449 of record CM020977.1, read on the forward strand.
TTCTAACTCCCTAGTGATCTGCAAGTCTATAGTGTATTTATCTTTTTAGTTTTAGCCACATCTACAATCTGGTTTAGAAACATTACTGCAAATCAAGATCCAAGTTTGAAATCAAGAAATTGTATTTGGTGCATCAAGGTTAATTGGTCTTTGCTTCCAATTAAATGACTTTGTCCACCTTGAAAGAGGACTTTAATCGTTCATATATTCATGGTTAAGGTAGATACTTGTTTTTTCAGATAATGGAGTGTGCATCTGTTGACATATGTGATTCTCATTCAAGTTAAAGGGTATAAGACTATAAGGAAAGGTCTTTTGCCACCAGAGTTTGTTGCTTTTAGCAAATGATTTAGAATACATTTTGCTTCAAAATATGCACTACAGATAAACTTAGTATGTACGTGTCTGGTGTCAATTCAGCATAATAAGCCTTGCTTCCCATAAAACGGCATGAGGGAACTCTAGCTGGGTCTTTCCATTAGAACATCAATTGTCATGTTTGATCTCAATTTTAAAGATGGTATTTCATTTCACCCGATAAAAATGTTTCATGCCATGTGTGGTTATCATCCAAGTTCGGATATTATTATACTGAAAGAGTTAAGTTTATACATTTTTGTTTGAAAGCTATAAAAGGACTTACATTACCCAGGCCTTTAGCTTAATAAAAAGCCTTTTGCAATCACAGTTTGAAGTATGCAGGCAACTTTATTTCTAAAAGCAGTCAGCTAATGAAAGATCACCCAAGCCTGCTTGCTTTCTAAGTTCATGTTGTTTAATAACCTATCATAGCTAAGGCTTAAAATTCTTCTACTTCTAATCTAACATCTATGTTATAGCTAGCCTTTATGTTAAGTGGTATGCAAGCAAAATTGCTTCTCTGTTGACTTTTCCAGAATTTTAAACTAAAAAGTTAGGCTGCATCCTATAGTTGACTGCTATCAGTTTCAATACTTCATAAATTATAGTAGTTGGAGAATATATTCACATTTATTTCTTTGATATTTCAGATTATTCGTTACTCTTTCTATGGCATGAAGGAGTCTCTTGGTTTCTCACCTTCATGGCTCCAGTGGCTCAGGTATTACGTCATTTTATGCTGGCTTGTATTTGAATGGAATTCATTTGAGTTCTGTGATACTTATTCGTTTTTTTTTTTTCCACGCCATGCAGGTACAGCACCTTCATATTGTTGTATCCAATTGGGATCTCCAGTGAAGTTGGCTTAACATATCTTGCCCTGCCACACATTAAGGTATCAAACTACATGATCATAAAAGCACCATTATTTTTTCCCTTCTTTTTTTGAGGGGCAGTTAGGTGTGATATGTGCTTAATCACTAAAGCCTACATGCTGATTCATTTGCAGAGTTCTGAGAAGTATTGTATAAGGATGCCAAACAAGTGGAATTTCTCTCTCGAGTACTTCAATGTTGCAGTTATAGCCATAGCATTCTATATCCCAGGTATATACTATAAATCATTTGTTGGCATATGTTACCACGATTGTCTAATTTTATCTCTTTTATTCATTTCCAAAATGGCTTTATCTTTTGCAGGCAGTCCTCACTTGTACCGGTATATGCTCGGGCAGAGGAAGAAAGTTCTTGCAAAATCAAAAGCGGAGTAGATGGCAACACACTTTTTCTGTACAATTTCTCTTGATTTTTCATGTGTAAGATGGAATTTCATTCTCGAAAAGCTCCAAAAAGCCATTTCTTTCTGCCTTTCTCCCAATTTTTCCAAGTAACCATGGGTTCCAAGAATCACCAATGACACCACATTCACAAATCTATTCAGATCTTTTGCCATATATACTTTTCAACCCAAGACAATAACTCGGCGTTGGCTGAACGTGAAGTTGTTTGGTTGTTGATTATTATTTTACAAGAAACTCGTAAATCAGTCGTGCAAGATGCACACCGGGAATGATTTGGGTTGAAATTGTGTCGAAACACAAGGTTCTAATCCAGCGAACATTGACAGTTAATGAACTGTGTCAACATGGTTGTCCCTACTCCCGACTCTTTGCATTGCAGCTCAGTTCAGGAAATAATCGAAATATATTTAAATAGAACAACACGACGTACCCAACCGTCCATTTCTATTCAAGTGAAAGTCGGTGCACTAAATAGTCTCAGCTAGAAGAACTATTTTCTTTCATTATGGGACCAAAGTTATGTGGAATAATAGCCAAAAAATGGGGCACTCTATCTCGGATGGTAATCTAATGAATGCTTAGCTCTAGTAGAATGAGAACGCAGTAAATTAAAGGCAAATGAACATTAAATTCCCTTCAAAAAGAGTCGGAAAAATCCTACTCCATCTGAAAGTTCAGATCTACATAGATTGGACTCATGGGAGTAACAAGGTGCTAAAATTGTCAAAAAGTACAACATCAGAACACAAATGATTTTGAAACTTCAAAAAAAATATATAGAGGAAAAGAAATCATCTTCCATTTCATTCTTCAGCAGCGCTGGCAGCACTCAGATCCACAGTCAAGTCAAGAACCTAGAGCATGAAGCATCCATATAAGTTTGCTTGTGGTCATGCAAGAACTCAAATGTAACAATACCATTCTGTCTTTGAGAAAATCTAGATATATGCTTAACAACTGAAACAACTTAACAGAAAGGCAAGGCAAATAAGAAGCAAAGGATTGAACTACAACTTCAGACTATATGATCATAGCATCCTCAAGATACTCCCCTGGCTGTTAGAGCTTAACGAATTACAAGAGTGTAGCAAGTCTATGGAAGATCGAAAAGCTGGAAACTTTAGACAATTTTACTTCATTTTGGTCCAAATTAACAAGGATCTAGCATGTTCAATTTACAAGTTGGATCACGCAGTAAAGTTGAAAAATTACCTTTCCAGTTATGTTGCCATACATGGCAATCACATCTTGTACAGTAGTCTCAAAGTGCGTTGTAGCGTCATAACTCTGCAAAAGATTCCAACTTCAAAAAAATCAACGAAGACTCGAAATTCTTGATCAGAAGAAACACAAACTAGAAAGCCACACATATGCTCCAACTTGTTATTAGGCATAAACACAATCAACCGACTACAATTGCCTACAAAAATCGATTAGTCGGCAGAGCAGGCTCTTCCTCTATGAGCAGTTGGAAAGGAGGGACACCAGATAATAACAGCAAACAAACAAAAGTTTATTAACTAGAGATGAGGTTTCTAATCTTATTACATGCAGATTTATAGTTCTAAGAGGAATAGTTCTTCAAGTGAATACTAACTTAGACAGTTAGACCTCGTACTATCAAAATATCCACAAAACATGTACATCCCTTCTGATCATTCTCTATTTTCATTTACACTAATAGCCCCATAAAAGTAGGGAATGTCAATCTCCATACTAGAATGCAGCTGAACAAATATTCTAACATTAATATAATCTGATCCTACCTTGATAAGAGTTGTTGTAGCCCATGGATACAAAGTGAAGTATAAATTTCATGCAGCTTAGAAATAATCAAAGTGGAAATGTCATGCTTTCTTACCCCAGAGATGAAACAGTGGTCAGCTTCAGACTGGTTAGTAGGTTCGTATCTATCATAAGTGTCAAAGAAGATCTCATCTACAGGTCCCAGGAGATCCGTGCCAGGCTTCAACTCAACCTGAGGATTATCGGTCTCCGCTTCTGTTAACACAAAGGCAATGTATTTTCCTTTCGGAGCTACATTGTGAGAATAGGAGCAGCAAAACAGATACCTGTCACAGAAGATACAGGAGCACAATGAGAAAGGTCTTATGGTCTGCATTAAACTTATGTTCTAGGAGTTGCTGTATCATTATAGGTTTTACAAAAGAAAAATCATATAATGAAACCTTGAGTATCTAATTTGAATATAAAACTTGAGCGATCATAACATCTTTGATTAGATACTAATATTATCCAACCAACCAGTCACTATTTCTTTAAGTTGACTTAAGCTAGTAAGTTATCCTCAGGTTCATGTCTCTAGGATACTAAACTTACCGTGAGAAAAAAACAATAAGAACATGCAATTATTATTCATCTGGATCAATATGGGTGCATTTGTACACACATCAGATAGGTAACTTCACTGATAGTAATATATATAATTTGATAATAGTCATTCAATGAGAACCTAATTCTCAACCTAAGAGCATATATGGACAGCTAAAACATAGTACATGAGATTTCAATTCTCATATATGATCTTGTTGTTGGAGAACAGGTTTCCAAAGAAGGATTTTCTATCTCATAATGCAACTGTACACAAGTAAAACTATGTACTCACACAGGAAAGGGCGAAAGGCACTTACATATCGGATTTGCGTCCAAGTTGCTTCTGAGGCAGAATAACCTGCACTGAATGAGAATCGTTGGTGTTTGGGATGGGATGGCTCATTATACATATAGCACGGGCAACTTTCCCCACCTTCGTCACCTGTTGTAAGACAAGATTGCAACTCAAATCAGTTAATGTAAAAATTACTCATGCCAAATGACCTAGCTGATACGGAAAGATATATATTGTTACCTTATCAGGCAAATATGAAGGATCACATACAACTTTTTTGCACTTTGCAGTTTCACCTTCTGAAGTCACACCAATTACCTTTCCACTTCCATCAAACTCTACCTGCCATTTTGCAGCATCAGTGTTATGTACTCGTTACAGCCAATGGTAAGTACTGGATTGACTTCAAAAGCACAGTTGGTTCTACCTCTCACCGTATCTCAGTAAATATTATTATGTTTAGACACACAGCACTGTTTTGCAGCATTACTAGATCTAGATATAGTATTTACGAGGTTTATAGACGATAAAGCAGCATTTCATCTGACACCAACAGGCCAAAATGTACCTTGCACTCTGGCTTGGAGAGCATGTATGTGCCACCATAAACAGCACTCAGCCTTGCGAATGCCTGCCAATTTCATAGCACTAATTGTCAGAAGAACTAAGCAGGATATTCAAAGCAAAATAATATCAATGGTCGAGTACATACCTGGGGTAGCTCTCCTAGACCATATAATGGGTAGATATAAGGAGATCCTCCTTGAAAGCGTGCCAAGGACTCTGCATATAACTTTCCAAAGGAACAAAAAGAAAATCAAATACATAAAACACTGGCAAGCTCATTATTAAGTGCAAGTGTGTATGAACAGCCGCCTTGAAGATACATCTTCACAAATCGGTCACAGTTATTGATCAAATAGTAGATCATACAATAATGATGCTTCCGAACCCCAAAGCTCAATGCGCTTCAAATAATTAAAACTACTTCAGAAGCTAGATTAACGAAACCTCTCTCTAATCTTGGAAACTATCACTTCTGTGGTTGCTCGTAGCAAAAAGGATGCAACTGATCTCTCCAGCTTTTATAACTCATCAGAAAAAGAAAATATGAAAAGGACTGATTCATTACCTTCATCCTCTTCACAAAAGCCAGAGCAGGCTCTTCCAAGTAAGTATCATCCCGGTGGAGTGCTAGTGCATGCCCAATGAAATCAACTGTGTTGTCATCTAGCCCGTACTTCCTATGTTAGACACAAAAATTTCAATAGATTCATACAATTCATGTATCAGGAGACAAGCGAAAGTCAAGAATGAAAAGGAGAAGATATGAGGAAGTACGAAATAAGTTCTTTGGCTGTAACTTTGGTGAGATCCATGCCTTCATGAGTTTTTGGATCATTCTCTTCAAAGTCTTGCACATAAAGGAAAAACTTGCGAGCACGGCGCTTCTCAAATAATCCCATGAGTGGAGATTTAAGAGCTTCCACATCATTAGCTGGTACTTTGTGGACCTGCAACATGATGCTAGATTCATTAACTTATTCAGGGTGGAAAGACAATCAACAGTTACATATGTCATATAGCATATAAATGAATGGTGACTCAATGAAACAAATAGTTATTAGGCACATACCTTCCCTTTGTTATACACAAAACTACCATCTACAGCCTTGAAATTCAGATATTTAGTAACATCGGTGTGAATGAGGACGCGAACCAAAGCACCATTTGCCATCATGAACTGTCAAAACATTCAAAAAGCTTATATAGAATGTCTTGAGAACATGTGGAACAATAATCATCAACAGTCGGCACTTACAGTCGACTTCAGTTACAAAACAAAGTTCATACTGAACTTACATTCCTAATCAAGTTTTGATGAGAAAAATAAATAAAGAAATTTGGGAATCATGAAGCCAATGTTGTTACACCAAATAGGCTTGGCTAGAACCCTGCTTTTCTTTTGGTATAGCTAGATCCAGTCACTTATGGAGTTATGGTTAACAAAGTAATTGACCAAAAAATAAAAACAGTTTATAGTTATATTCATATATCACAGATCAATGCTGAGAAACATATACATTAGTCTTGATACCTTGGGGATCATATCAACATTGTAGTCTCTACTTGAGCCCAAAGATTCTGGAGGCTTACCATCACCCCTGAATCTCTTCCAAAGCTGTAATCCAAAAGTAAAATCAAACAATAGCCAAATTGAAAATGTATGCACACGCACACGCAGATACGAATCATAACTAATGAGAATATGAGATAACTATGTCACTTAGTAGCAATGCAAGGTGAAACAATGTACACTTACCTGATTGAGATTAAGTGAAGTAGACTCTCCTCCATAATAGTCATTCCTATCCATATGCAGTACCTATTTCAGGTAAAAAGAAAAAAAGAAAAAGTAGCAACCTGATTAGATCTCTTTGTCCACCACTTATGCAACTATAACACAACAATGAAAGTTGATCAAGGTGAATAGGTGATGTAACATTGTTACCAGTGTAAATCACAGTTACCAAGTGATGGAAGAAAATAAAACAAACAATCAAAGACCTATACTGCATTGAAACTTTACGAAAACAATTCGAATAGATCCCATGCATGTTTGGTTGTGATGTGCATATACATGATCGAGATTGGGGTGACTAAATAGGTACCTTGAGACCATCAACAGAGAGAAGACCGCTGAGAATGCATTCTTTGAGACCAGTTCCGAGCACTATGACGTCGTATTCTTCATCCATTGCAAGCTTTCAGATCAGATCAGATAGGAAGATGGAGCCTCTTCAATTGAATTGAATCTCTGTGTGTTTAATAGGCAGAGAAAGAGATCAGAGAAAGAGAGATGAGGATTAATGGGAAGAAGAAAATGGTGAACAATAAAGTGAGGCTAGAGTTATGTTGGTAAGAGAAGGAAGGGGTCTCTCGAGCAAGCGCTGGAATTTCGGTTAAAACCGTTATGATCTGCACGTCGGGCACCACGTGGAACGGAGCATCTTCAGTATACAGTGTGTATTTTCACATACACATGTGCATTGTCAAGATAAGAAAACATAATATAAAATATGGTGGTCAAACATATGAATTGTTATGAATGACTAAATTGTACCGTGTATTTACACGTACAAGAACTTTCACCTTAATTATATGATGACCTCTCATCTTCCTCATCTCATAACCACCTATAATCTGATAACCACCACAAGTGGTCGAGTCGATAAAAGTTTCCATAAGTAAGCGCTATATCCAGGTTTGAATCTTGTTGATCAGAGTAAAATCTCAATCTATTGTTAATCATGAACAGGAGAGAAAAAACAAAACCACTTGTTTAGGAACGAATAGTCACCAGTTGGTTGTTGCAAACACATAAATAGAAAGAAAGCTCCAATGTCACCATAACACCATGTGATCCCGATAAAAGAAAATAGAAAGAATCTTCTCCTCTTTTTAACCTTGTTGTTAAACGAGATCTTGCTAATTACTTGACCATATGTTTATCTTAATTTAAACATTTCTCCATAGCTCGTATATTTGTAGTAAGAGCATCAAAAGCAGTATTGCTAATTTTTTTTTTTTTTTTTAAATTTTGTCAATTTTTGGGATGAATAAGAGTTCTAGCAGTATGCCTAAAATATTGCTAAATCCTAAGATTGCTAAAAAAATTGATAAATTTATCAATTTGAGGAGAGAGAAACTACTTATTGTTAAATGCTCCAACAGTACAATTTATCTCTTCAAAGTGCGAGAATTATAAAGAAAATTAAGTTTTAAAGCGCGTTCAAACTTCAAAGTGCTTAGTTTTTTTCTTTCTCTTTTCTATTTTTTGTCTGACACTAAAAAAAAGAGCTCTCGTGAACCTTATTAGTTTTGCTTCTTGAAGAGAGAAGATTTAGAGTTGCTACGTTCTTCTTTGACTAACCAAGATTGACATTCTTACATTGTTCAAAAAAATTTCACATCTACGTAATGTGAAAATTCTAGTATATTATATGGCATAGCATGTCTCACAAAATGTGTGGCTATCATTGATTGAATAAGCAACTAAATGACCATGTAATGACCATTTACCCTTTCAAAAGCTCTCATGTGCCACACAATTAGACACATTTACAATAGGTATGTCATAGCCATACCATATGGTATGGGAGACAAATGTGAAAATTCTAGTATACCATATGACATAGTATGTCTCACAAAATGTATAGCTATCATTGATTGAAGAAGCAACTAAATGATCATGTAATGACCATTTACCCCTTCAAAAGCCCCCATGTGCCACTAAAATGACCGAATTAAAAAAAAAGAAGAACTAATATGACCTGAGATGGGCAAAGTGTTGGCGAGGGAATGTTGTGTATCTGAGAGATTAAGTGACTAACTGATTGCAGAGTCGAGTGCTGGGATCCCGCCACCCAAACATGTTCGCAATTTTCAAAAGTTGCAGATTGAGGCAGCACCGATTGGAACGTCGACACCACCAAATCAGACGATCGAAACCGTCATTGAGGTGATGTCATGGCCACCATTTTACTCCCATGTTATACTGAAACCATCACTATATCATTTGACGAGTTCTCGTAGTCCGTCTAGTTAGTCTGGACAGTGATCTTTTTCAATGAAAACTTCTCCTAATTTGACAAGGAAGCTTAAAATACAAAAACCAAACTTTGATTGCCGAGGCCGAGGATTCCATGAACGAGATACAAAGGATAGGCATCGTCTCCTGTTTGCTATCTATCTAGTCTCATTGCTCGATTGTGGCATATAATTATGGCCGGAGGTTGTAGATGGGCAATTAGAATAGTTGTGGAGGTGATTTATTGGAATGTGAGGGATGCCGAAGTTCAGTATCAAAAGCAATTGGCATGTGTCTTCTTAGAGGTGGCCCGGTAGGTTCAGAACTTTCTAATTTTTTATTTGGTATAGAATTTTCTGTCTGGTTTATTTCAACCTAACACAAGTACGCAACCCCGGGCCGGGAATGGGAATAGTTCAACATGTACTTTCCCAACAATTGGTCATCAAGTATAAGACAGACTTATGGAGTCAGATGTTCATCAAGTCATTGTGGACTGTGCTTCAGACACTAGACTCAGTAGACTGGAAAGATGCCAAAGAACCGACAAATCTGTATCTGCTCCGATGGAAGAACTTCTTCATTATATCATTCTCGAGTCTGATTAGGATAAAGTAGACTGCACCGTCAATCAAAATTATGAGGAAGTACATCAACGTTGGAATTGTGCACCATTTTTGTGGGGGTGGGCATTGTGTAGAAGAGATGTGCCTCACCATTAATGTGGGAGTGGCATTGTGATAATGACTAGGCAAAGAGTACTTTTACCGATGCTTGGAAACATTACAGAGATCTATCCCAAAGGTTCTAATACATCACTTGCACCTTTTTCTTAACAGTTCAGTTGCATTCCATCTCATTTTACTTGAAGTTAATTCTCCCTAACCGGAACCACACAATTTACCACAAACTATTTCCAGTCAGCCAGAATATGGTAGCCTGCACAATCAAAAACCAAACAAGACTGAATTAAAGAAATCTGGGCAGTAACATGCATGTCCAATATAAAATCCTCCAAAATTATAATCATATCAACAAGTACAATCGTGTAACGGGTTAGAATTATGTAAGCCGCATACCATATGTATACAGAAAGCCATTTGCATAATGGAGTTTGTATTTTCAAGATTTATGGTATGTTAGATTGTCTTGTAGATCTTCTACTAACTCACATTTGCAATGGAAAAATAGAATACCCTTCTTAATAGTGTAGAGCCCTCGTAGCCAAGAACTTTGGGATCAATGCTGGTATTGCAGCAGAAATTGATGCAATGTATTTAGTATTTACAAAATTGAATATATTTTCATCTAAATTAAACTTACCCCAACTTGAGAGACGTATCTGAGCTGTCATAGTCTTGAGGAGAATTATTAGAGTTGCAGCGATTGGTTACAGACTCTGATGACTGACCCTCCTCCGTAAACCTGTTCTCTGAATCAGCATGAACATGCCTCCGTCCACCATCAGTTCTTTCCACCACCTTCAGCAAAGCATATCAAGCTATTAGCAACTGAGGAATCATAGCATAACTCGAATAACTACGGAATCATAGCACACACATTAATACATATATGATATATATTATAGAGAGAGTGAGAGAGAGATTATACTTGTTGTTTTAATCGTTCGTTCTCTTCAATCAACTGAATGGCCTGCACGTTTTCATAAATTTCATTTCAAGAACCAATAATAGGAAACAGAAAACCATTTATCTTGATTTTCAATTTATTTTCAGATAATTTTTAAAAATCTCCATAAAAATCCATCCCAAATGTGTCAACTTCAAATAATGCAAACTGATTTTGATGAAGCTTATGAAAATTCAAGTCTAAGGAAAAGTGTCTAACATTTCTTTGAAGGTCGGTGATCTCTTTCATAATCTTTTCCCCTGAAAAATAACAAAAATATCCCCATTAGCTATACAACAAATAGAGCCATGCCGAAAGCACGTATCAGAAATTTGAAAAAGAATTACGCTAGAGAGATCATATTTCTGGTGAAATTATTGATCAGAAGATGTCATAGTTGATAAAATAAGTAACAGTTCGTCATACCAAATAATAATGAAAAAAAAATTAAAAAAATACACTTTAACTATCACATTATATGATCGGCTTGTATCACCCAAAGTGCAACACTGTATGTATTAGCAATAGAATGACCTTTTTCTCAATCACACGGCCCAATCCAGACTCAAGGGACTTCTCCAGCTGTTGCAGTTCTTCCAAATTTAATCCATGAAGTTCTTCTCCCCTCATCTGCCTGCATTATTACAAATTTACTAGTGTTATTAAATTACTAACTATACACAGGTAAGTATTATCTAATACCAGGACATAACATATACCTAAGTTGATGGCTTTTTGCTGTTATTTCCTTGCTCAACCTGGAGTAGTTGCTGTTCTCCACTAGCTACATTACAATTGATGATTCTTATAAGCAAACTGATGACAGATGCGAAAAGTAGGCCGAACAACAGTTATAGTAATTAGTAAGGCAAACTTGTTCATTTGAATGACTGATTAATCCATACACCATATCACGTGCTAAGCAAAATACATGAATAATTCTCTCAATCAAAGTCCATATTATTATCTCCTAAACTCAGTATATACTGGAAACAAAGAATGCAAACTATAATCAAGAGTACTATTTCTGTAATAAGGTTAGTTCTGAACTACTATAACAATATGATTTCAAACTTGTTATGTTGCACTTTATCTAAAGCCCAGATACGATGGCATCGATCAACTTGACTTTCAACAATCCAATAAAAGAAACACTTATCACATCAATACTACGATCAAAATGATTTATAAATAATCATTTTGAATATTCCCCAAATCTAAAAATAAAATAAATGCTTCAGCATACTACTCACATGCACTCACAATCTGCATACAAACAAAATAAGATACTACATTTGATCATGATAACCAAAGAAGCATGCTATTTTGATTGGCATATTTACACTTCATAAAACCTGAAATAATCTTTCAAGTTGCAAGGAAACTTGGCTGCTGTTTGAAACTTGGCTCGTATTTCTTTATAACTGAGATATAACGGACCAACCTGTAACTCAAGAGATGGTTGCTCTAGTTTGTCAAGATTTTTGGAGTGCAAGTGGTGCCTTTCTAAGATTTCCTTCATGCTTCAAGAAATAATAGCAATATATGTCACTGGCTGGCTAGAAAGATTCAAATGATAGTAGAAAAAGAATATAATATTATAAGAAAACAAAACAAAGACAGAAAAGAACAGCTTATTGAAGATGTCTGTTGTTTAAGTAAAATAATTTGGTTTTGCATTCCAGAGATGTTTCCTAATTGATATAAACTTGTCAAACTGTTAAACCTAAATCATAAGTTACCTCTTTCTAATTTCTTTCATTGGTATTTAGACTATCAAAAAATGATGATCGACAACTTTTGTGTGCATGATCTTACAAATCTGTTATAGTTTATATATAACAAACTTACAGTTCTTCTCTAGAAAGAAACTTCGAAATGAAGCTGAAGTGGCTCTAGTTTCTAGCTAACATGATTTTCTGATTTGATAGCCAAAATGCCACCCACCGGCTCCATAATCCAAGTAGAGTAGTAGACCATTATCAATAGAAGCAAATTCTTTATATTCTACTGACAAAAAATGGGAAAGTTTGCTTTCTGTCAATGGAAGTAAGGGGATTAGGATTTCCTTTCCATCAACGCCTATCAAACTTGTTTTGGTCCCTCATTTCCATTTAAACCCATGGTCAAAGTTAGTTCTAGACTTCTAGTTAAAACATACAAATAAACAAAATGAGCTTAAGCCACAAACAAAACCATAATCTAAGAACCAAAGAATTGAAGAAACAAGGTTTAATTATGAAGGAATCAAAATACTCCCATTTCATCTGACTCGCAGTTCAGTTTCTTGCGACTCCCAGTTCAGGCTATATGTCTGGGTTTGTATGCGTGAGTCATTCGGTCAATGAAACATAAATATATATATATATATATAGAGAGAGAGAGAGATATAGAGAGAGAGAGAGAGTCACAAAGCAAAACCACAGGAGCAGGGTACAACTGGAAATGAACTATCCAGCTACTTGAGATGCAATCCAGTCAACAAAGACTGGCATTAGTTCAAGGCTTCAAGCTATCAGATATAGCAGTAGTGATAAGACCCAGAGAGAATATCACTTACGGTACATATTCACGAGAAACCTATTTACAGAGATCTATCAATACCAAACAGAAGCAAAATCCAGAAACAAAACCCTCTTATAAAACCCCCTCTCTCCTTACTCGATTTAGGTCGTATAAATTTTTGAAACTGAAATAACATGGGAAGTAAAAAGAATTTTGAAGGCTGTGAAAGAGAGAGGAGAGAGAAAGAGATAGAGAGACCTTGAGCTAGCATATTCAAAGAGCTTTCCAGTTGAAGAGAAGATGATAAGAGCAATATCTGCATCACAGAGAACTGAGAGCTCCTCAGCCTTCTTCAAAAGCCCTCTTCTCCTCTTTGAAAACGTCACCTGCCTCGCCGTGGCGTTGTCGATCTTCTTGATCTGAATCTTCTCCCGAGCCATCACTCAGATTCTTGATCTTCTTCTCCCGCTTTATTCTTATTCTGAAAAGAACAAATCCGATATGATGAGAATAATGAACTATCTACCTTATTTGGACCATTTTGTTATCTAAGTCAGGGAATAAACCGGTGTATAATCAAGAATTCTAACCAGAAAAGGCAAGGAAGTTGTTGTTATGTGTGAGAAAAGCAGGAAATTAGCCTAATAAGAGAGGGACAGGTCCAGTGGGAGCGCCATTTTGCCAAATTTAGCTAAGAATCTTGCGCAAACCCTAAAACTGAAACTTCCTCTCTGAGAAATAAACATCAAAGAGCAAGAGAAAGAGACCATCTTAGATCCTCTACCACCATGAACTACGAATATAATGAGGAAAAAAGAAACAGCATTTTCAACCAATTGGAGCGCAGGGAACATAAAGAGGGTAGAAGAAATTAGGTGAAGGTATTTGATGCTTTCTTTTAATTGCTTCTTCTTCACTTGCTTACCAGTTGAGGAGGTTCAGTGTTGGTTTCGGTGCTCTATATCTCTGTGTGCGTGTTGGATTGGAGTGGAAAACTCAAAAGCCACCAATGGGGATAGAAATGAGAAGGAGGGGAAGAGAGAGAGAATGACAGAATGTTTGTGGAAGCGTGAAAAAGGAAGGGAAGGTCTTTTTATGGTGAAGCAAACTACTTGGAATTTTCAAAGTTTTTACCTTTTAGTTACAGTAATAGGATCCTAACCATGGTGGTGTGAAGACTCAAATGTAGAGGTCCAAGCAGATGGAGAGTATTTACGTGTCCTAATTACAATTAGGTGCCTACGACCGAGGTTTTCTTTAATCTATCAAGGACAATGTGTACCTACTCGATTGCTCGAACAGTCGTTTATTATCTTGGTCGGCTATTGGTCCTTTACTCAAAGGTCACGTTTTCTTTGTATTGTCGTTTAGATAATTGTTTTTTTCCCTATCACTTCCCTACTTACCCGATTTTTCAAACCACAAAAAACGGCCCCTACCCAACTCAAAACTAATTTAAATAGAACGGTAGAAACACGTATTCGGTCGTTTGGTTGAAACTATCGAATCAAACAGAAGAACTAGCTCGATCATGCTTAAGGTTAAGTCAAATGTACAACATTTGTCTCATGAAAAATGTGTCAGAATCTGATCAAACGAATGTGTTGAGAAGTTTGATTTCTTCAACTAAAAGTTTGATTCTCCAAGAAACAAATTAAAGTCTTGTTAAGAAGACGATGAATTATTATGGAATGATCACCTTTAACCCAAATATTTTTTACTTATTATAACCTTGTTTTATATGATGTTTATTTCATGATACTCTTAGGAAGGAGTTCTAACCTGCAACGATTTTTTATTATTTTTAGAAGAAACGTAATTCATTCAATCAACCAGTTGAGTTACAATCAATTTGTAACAGATTCATCAAGAAGTGACGAGGTGATCTAAAATTATTACAGCTTAATCAATATTTAGTTCCTCATTGGAACCAACTTTTATGTTGTAGCAACATCTATATCTTCGGGTTTTTTTTTTTTTTCAAGAAGGGCCGGTGTGACTACCCTTAAACCTTGATTAATGAAATCATAGAATACAAAGGGGGGACATATAGCCTAAACCCCAAATTACAAAGAGTAACGTATTCTAACATGTATCAGTTAGCAAAAAGTCTATTATTGGCAATTCTATTTGCTTTGACAAAGCGGTAATATAACGGAAAGATAATTGTACTAAAGACAAACATCATGATGACTAATAGTGCAACTTTCTTACTATGTTGCCGCATGGAATCATATCCGACGACCCTATGTTTCATCATGTCATTAGGAAGTTGCAACAATTTGACAAAGTAAGGAACTCACAACTTACCTAGGACAAACAAGGCACGCAAGGTGCCAACACCGGGACGATGCCCACATCTTCGGGTTGTTTGTTGAAAATGAAGTGCATGTAGTGCGGGCTTATCCGTGTCCAAAGTATGAGGCTAAAACTAGAAGCATTGGCAATTTCTTTAGATCACAAGGTATCCAGGCACATGACCCCCTTTTAACGAGGACCACTAAGTTAATTAAGAACTAATTGATAACTTAGTTGTTTCAACTTATTTTCGATCGCATGGGTAAAAACCTAAAATGATACCTGAACTATTGTCAAAGGTATTTTTTGGTACCTACGAATTTTTTTTACTTAAAATGGTACCTTAAGTATTGCTCCGTTACCTGATATGGCGCATCCGTTAGTTTTTCCGTTAAACCACTATGAAAGACATTTTTTGGACTTTTGGACCTATAAACTTTTTCACTCCAAATAAAAATTGCCCCTTTATGATATAATATGTAAATTAGCAAAAAAATATACTAATTAAACTCATAAACATATTATTAGTATTTTATCCATTAATATTTCTTTACATAAAAATAGGTCTACAAGTTTGTTCTATTTATAACGAAAGTCCAATATGGAGTAACAACGTGATATATTTCTAATTATTTATAAGCAAATTGCTTATAAGAGAAATAATAGATATAAATATTATGTTTATAAAGGAAAATATAATATATTTAAGAATCATAGTGGTAATTTTTTTATTAATTTAATTAGTATACATCTCCTCGTTTACGGTTTACCTATCGATCATAATTAAATATTGGGTATCATTTGAGGTAAACAAAAAAATATAGGTATCAAAAAATCCATTTCGCAATAGTTTAGGTACTATTTTAGGTATTTATACCATTTAAATATATGTCACGTAAGCAACATTAACGGAAAAACTAACGGAGGTACCATACCAGGTAACAAAGCAACATTTAAGGTACCATTTCAAGTAAAAAAAAATCGTAGGTACCAAAAAGTACCTTTCGTAATAGTTCATGTACCATTTTAGGTTTTTACTCTATATATATCCACATTTCTCACTTCCATTTAGTTTTTACTCTAAATATTATTTTTTTGCAACCATTTGATATTTTGAATTAATTCTTTTGGTGTTTATTTTTGTTTGGAATTAGTTGGTCAGTACTAAGTACTAACCACTGCTAGAAAAATTTAAACATCACTTCAGTGAGTCAGGAACAGTAAGGCAAGATTGGCAGAAAGCAAGAAAGGATTAAAGAATATATGCAAAACCGTGTTGGGATGGTGGTGGTGGTTAGGTGATTGAAGCTCGGTGATTGATATGAGAACAGTGTAATACGTACGTACTCTGATGCTTTTGCGCGCGCAGGCGGCAGGCCTTCTAGGCCATACTGGTGTCATGACTTGACTGTAGCAATTGATTAGGTTAGATTCGTTTTTCCAGGTCTCTGAAGCTTTTGGAGTACTCGTCTACAGGGATGATGACCAGTCGTATACCTATACCTGGCCAAAGCACGTCCCTCCCTCAATAATTATGCACTAATTTCTCATATGCTTTACCATTATCGTCTTTTTTTCTTTTCTTTTTTGAACAGGCTTTACCATTATCGTCTTGTAATGAAAATTTGACAGTGACAATGCTTTCCTTTATACTCAGTCTCAGAGCTAAGAGGGATGAGTCATCACTGGAGAACTGCAAGAACAAGATGGTAAACAACTAAATCTTTCACTGATAACATCGATGAAAGATATTGCTATTTGTAACAAGAAAAAATTAAACCTTCCCAAGTGCAAGAATAATTTTCTTAAAGAACCAAGTGATAATAATATAGATTATACACAGTAATATAGTAGGTGTGTATATATATACATACATATTTCAGAACTATAATTACTGCCGTGTACGTCTATAATCTTCATATGAATCCAAATTTGTAGTCAAGTGCCTGTAAAATTAGATGGATTTTTCTATTAATTGAGAACTTCTAATCTTTTTACTGATGAACACCTCTTACGCGTGTTGTGTTTCCATAACAAAACTCGTCTCTCCTAATTCCCAAAACAACATCATTTGGACGTTGATGTTGTTTTGGGGATGAAGCTCCAATAAATACCTGATGTTGTTTTCCAATAACAGAATTTGATTTGGTATTTTCCTCGTATAATCTCTGTGGTATTTTCCTCGTATTATGACCACGGTTGCTTTAATTATATTTTCTTTGCAGTGAAAAATCTCCTAGCTACGCAAAGTTGCAACTATATATGCAAGATGAACTGTTCTTGTAGCTAGGTTGTGTACTTGTGTTAGTTCTGGCTAATTTTCCTTGTTGAAGTATGTTCTATATTTTTTCATGATCGATTACCTAAATTTTGTGTTGATGTTATTGATCATCTTCATCTTTATACATGCAACAGTAGAATGACTCCATGTAATGGTAAACTAATTTGGTATATATATATATATATATAGTTCTTATCCAGAGCGAGACTTCACTTTAAAATTATAGTGTGAAGTTCTTTATTTGACTCACTTTTTCGGTCATATTTCCACATCTCCACCATTTAATCTGTAGAACCTAATGCATAGATCACTCCCGCCAAATTTCATTGAATTTGATGATCATTTGGGTTTTCATAATCGTTATTTACACAAACAGTTCTGAATAAACATATTTATGGTCCGTTCGTCAATTTAATCTAATTCGGTACGTTAACGATTATCAAATCACTACCAGAAGAAAGGCTTTAGCCGACGAAAAAAAAAAAACCAGGCCGACGAAGCATTTTTTCGTCGGCTAAAGTCCACTTTAGCCGACGACATTTTACTTCGTCGGCTAACTAAAATTTTCGTCGGCTATGGTAAACTTTAGCCGACGAAAAAAAACGTCGTCGGCTAAAGAATTTATTTCGTCGGCCATAGTCTATGAACTTTAGCCGACGAAATATTTAAAAGTTTAGCCGACGAAATTAATATGTCGTCGGCTAAAGTTCTTTATATCTGCGATCTGGACAGCAGCAGCTCATCTGGGAAAAAAAACGGGAGAAGAAAAAACGGGAGAAAACGTTTGGGTGTTGTCGAAATCTGTCCATAATTAGTTTGTGGAGCCATATATAGGTACGTATATGTATATATATGTTGATTAATTGAGTTTTATTTGAGTTTATCGATTTTGATTATGATTGAGTTTATTGATTTTGATTATGATTGAATTGATTAATTTTGAGTACGTTGGATGTATATATATATGTGTTGATCGATTTGGTTGATGATTTGAATTGATAATATATGAATTAATTTGTTGTTATAAATATTAGTAGATATATATATGTTATTTTTTTTATATATATATATTTGTGTTGATCTGGTCCGGTATGAAGTTGTTGTTTTCCTTTGTGTTAATCTCTATTCCTTGTCTTCCTTGTGTATCTTGTTGTTAATTCCTTTGTGTTCCTCTATCTTCTTGTGTTCCTCTGATCTGTGTGTGTGTTAATTAATTAGTTGTCCGTAGTACGTAGAATATATACTAAATGAATTGAGATTTTATGGCATGAAATTTCATCATTAATAATTAACTAGCAGCGTTATAAATATATATTTTGTTATATTTTCAGGATATGGATAAGAGTTGGATTTCGCTTCCAAAATGGGACAAAAGATACGGTGCAGGAGTTATGAGTTTTATAAAATATGCGCTGGCTAATGCTAACGGGAATACAATTTTCTATTGCCCGTGCACGAAATGTCAGTGTCGCAGCGATATGCATCGATTTCCCATTGACAAAGTATGGCAGCACCTGAGGAGTAACGGGTTTTGGGAGAAGTACACATGTTGGTTATATCACGGTGAAACATCATCAGAGGGTCCGCATGATCATGGCCAATTTTCTGAGACAGGCAGTACATCCAACGATCCAACAACGGCATTCATCAACGACATGTTTCCTTATGAGAGCGGTGTATGCGCTCAAGGACAGTATATGCTTGACCCGGTGCAGCCCTTCCCTAGAGCTGTCAACACTGCTGGTATTGAAAAGTACAACAAACTGCTTGCTTTCCAACAGACCCCTGTGTACCCCGGTTGTCAGAAGACCGTTCTTGAAAGTGTGATGGACGTAATGAAGATTAAAGTTGAGACAAAATCGACCGTGAAGGCTGTTGATGATTATCTACAGTACACTGCTTCGATGCTGCCCCACGGTCATCGTCTTCCTACCACTCATCGTAAGGTCCGATGTATCCTGAAAGATCTTGGCCTTTCCTACATCAAGATCCATGCATGCAGATATGACTGCGTTCTCTTCTGGGGTAAAGATCCAGAAGGGAATGACCTTGGTGGGCTTGACGTATGTCCGGTATGTCACACTGACAGGTATAAGCTGACTCCTGCAGGCAATAGGAAACCTGTGAAGGTACTTCGGTATTTCCCGTTGAGGGATAGGCTTGAGCGGTTGTACATGTCTTCACACACGGCCAAAGCTATGAGATGGCACGTTGATAGGGAAATGCATGACGAAGATACCCTTATACACCCTGCTGACGGGGAGGCTTGGAAGCATATAGACAGGGAGTTTCCTCATTTTGCGTCAGAGGTCCGAAATGTGAGGCTCGGGCTCTCATCCGACGGGTTCAACCCTTTTGGCAACATGAGTCTTCAATACAGTGTATGGCCGGTGATTTTGGTACCGTACAACCTTCCTCCATGGATGTGCATGAAGAAGGAATACAATATGTTGAGTTTGTTGATTCCGGGGCCCGGTTATCCAGGGAAGTGTCTCGATGTGTATTTGAGACCTTTGATTGAAGAGCTTCAGTTTTTGTGGGAAGTTGGTCATCCCACTTATGACAAGTACATGCACGAGATGTTCCAGATGCATGTCATGGTTGTTGGTACCATCAGTGATTTTCCTGCCTGTGGGATGTTGTCGGGCAACGTTGTTAGGGGATACAAGGCTTGTCCAGAGTGCCTTAGCGATGAGGGGAGCAGCAGTCATTGCAACAAGATATGCAGATTGGGTCACCGTGCTTTCCTTCCATATAATCACGATTGGCGGTTCGATGACAAGGCATTTGATGGGACCGTAGAACACGGTGTGCCTCCCAGAAGATGGACGGGAGAAGAAATTTTAGCAGTGCTTAATGAGTACGATTTTGGGCAGCTCAGCAATCATCCAAATATTGTTGCAGCAATACCTGAAAGACCCGACAGGTACAAATTCTGGACACATAAGAGCATATTCTGGGAACTCCCATACTGGAGTAAGTTGTTGATCAGGCACTACCTAGATGTGATGCACATAGAAAAGAATGTTTGCGACAGTGTGGTGGGCACAGTGCTGAACTTGGAGGGGAAGACGAAAGACGGTCCTAAGGCACGCATTGATCTAAAAAAAATGCAGTTAAGAAGACATCTGTGGTTGAAAGAAGGGAAGAAAAAAATGCCTCAAGCTCCTTACACCGTGAAACCTGACCAGAAGAACGTAATTTTCAGGTGGATGAGTTGTGTGAAGTATCCTTTAGGCTATGCAGGAAATATAGCCCGGTGTGTGAACTTCCGGGACAATAAGATGTACGGGTTGAAGAGTCATGACTGTCATATCCTGCTACAACGTCTCTTCCCTGTTTTCATTCGACCGTTCCTTCCCCGTCAGGTGGTGGAGCCGTTAGTAGCGTTGGCAAGATTCTTCCAGAAGTTATGCACACGGGAAGTGACAAAATCTAACCTCCGGGAAATGCAAGAGGACATCATTTATATCATGTGTAAATTTGAGAGGATATTTCCTCCAAATTTTTTTGACATCATGCCTCACCTGATGATCCATCTTCCCGAGCAATTGTTGCTTACCGGTCCAGTACACTACACTTGGATGTATCCCATGGAAAGGTACGTTTTTTACACCTGAATTCCTCAATCCAATTTTTCTATATACATGTTCAATAATCATAACACTTTGCATAAAATTTTATAGGCAACTTGGAGACTACAAAGATTATGTGGCTAATAAATCCGCGCCTGAAGGATGTATAGCTGAAGCATATATTGCGCACGAGTGCGTCACCTACATGAAGTTGTATTTAGGAGCGTTGAAGGAAACAGACGAAGCCATGCCGGTAGATGTACCGAAGTTCACTCTTTCCATACTCTCCAGTGATGTTGAAGTTTATGGAATTTTGCCAGACTCCTACAAGTTGCAACCACATGAGCTAGTCA
This sequence comes from Fragaria nilgerrensis, assembly GCA_010134655.1. Taxonomy (NCBI): domain Eukaryota; kingdom Viridiplantae; phylum Streptophyta; class Magnoliopsida; order Rosales; family Rosaceae; genus Fragaria; species Fragaria nilgerrensis. The sequence goes on from CM020977.1 coordinate 14,228,970, forward strand.
TTGCCCACTGGTGGGTATTGATTAACTGTCCAGAAGTTGAATACTGGAAAGACATCCATCTATATTGTCCAGACATTCAAGGTGATCTCGAGTACCACAACAGGGAGTTCGCAAATTATTTTGACGGCTGGGTACGTAATTCAATATTTATGTACGTATTTATTTTTAGTGCATAATTATCTATATTTACAATGTTAAATTGTAAATTGCAGATGAACCATATTCAATTTGATGGTCACCCAAATTGGTCACACGAACTAAGACTTCTAGCGATGAAGCCGATAATGTCAAGAGTTTATCCGATGTGCAAGGTGAATGGCGTGCAATTTATATGTGAACAGAGAGACAGCAGACGGAGAACACAGAATTCTGGGGTGATGGCGCATGGTGGGCGGAATGGAGTTGACTATTACGGTGTTCTTGATTCAGTGGTGGAACTCGTTTACGGTGAAGGCATGACAGTGCACCTCTTCAAGTGTACATGGTTTGATACTAGCCCGCAGAGCATGAAGACCGATCAGTACGGAATATTATCGGTGAACACTGCTACAAGTTCTTACGAAGATGACCCGTTCGTTTTTGCCACATCGGTAAAACAAGCGTTTTATCTTGATGACCTTGCTAAGGGTGACGCGTGGAAAGTAGTCAACCTTGTGCACCCTCGAAACATTTACCGGGCGGCTACACTTGGAGAGGCCGAAGACCAGGAAGAAGATGTTGCGTATCAAGAGCCCAACGCAATAGGTATTCCTAACTCCTCTACCGTTCGCCTTAATAATTTTAAAGCGGGTCGTTCGGTGCGAATTCGTGATGAAGAGCCAAGGCTTATTGATGTTGATCCAAATCAAGAAACAGACGAAGACTCTGGCGATGAGGAAAGACATAGATTACCAGAAATTATTTCTGACACCGAAGAAGACTCATCGGATGATTCCGATTACGAGCCTTAGTTTTAATTTCTTCGGATGTAATTGTAGTCGGTAGTTGGATGTAATTGTAGTCGGTAGTTTGTCCCACATCCCTAATATGTAAAAGGAGGGAACCTTCCTTAGTTATAAAAGGAAGGCTTCCCATAGACATAGAGAGGAGATAGGATGATAGATGATGAATATCTCTCCCGATCCCAAAGGGCCTCTTGGCCATGATAGTGAATTCCAAGTGGACGTAGCCATGCCCTCCGATGGCATGGTGAACCACTATACGTGCTTGTCTCTTGCCCATGATGTTTACTATTTATATTCGTGTTCCACCGTGATTCTCCATGATCCCAGTCTCCGGGATGTGCAGAAACAGTAATACATTAATTTGTAATAAAAAGACTGTATTACCTTCATTTCTAGTTTACATATGTTGAATTCATATTTCTGTTATTTTATATGAATTTTGGTGATATATGAACAGGAAATTAGTATGGTTTAAACCATCTGTTTTAGGGTTTGTATTTTTTTACTTAAGCCGACGAAATACAACATAAGTCGTCGGCCTAAAACCTCTTAGCCGACGAATTATATTAAAAGTCGTCGGCTAAAACCGTCTTAGCCGACGAAGAATACTAGAAGTCGTCGGCTAAAAGGACTTATAGCCGACGAATTGAAAAGGAAGTCGTCGGCTAAAAGAACTTAAAGCCGATGAATTGAAAAGGAATTCGTCGGTTTAAAGATCTTAAAGCCGACGAGTTCAAATGAATGTCGTCGGCTTAACCATCTTAGCCGACGAAGTATAATGGAAGTCGTCGGCCAAAACCATCTTAGCCGACGAATACCCTAATATTTCGTCGGCTTTATTAATTTTTATATTTTTTTATCACATAGTATAGCCGACGATGATTTAGGGTATTCGTCGGCTAAACCCTAAACTTTTTCTGTTACATACTATAGCCCTATCTTCGGTGGTTATTTTACGTAAAATTTTTATACCACTTGTTGTGTCTCATCAATTTGAAAATATTTTCAGTTGAAGGTCCGGCCAAAATACGAAATTTAGACGGTCCAACGACCTTTTCCGTGCATTTAGGGGTTTGACTTACGGGATTGACCGTCCGGATCGAGCACTTAACCTGGTCAGATCAAGTTGAATTTTTTCCCATACATGTATTTTATCATGGTGGTCAGATCTGACCGTCGGATTTTATTTTCTCAAGTTTGATCATCACAGTCAGAACATGCCTACTAATGTTGTATAACTTGTTTACTAAGTGTTAGGTAAATGTTCCGTTTCAAAAACAAACTATACGTAGAACCTTCAAACGTGAAAAAGTCGTGAAATAAGACATGACCAGAATGGTGAAATACGTCTACGGTTGAAAAATCAAGGTATTCCGGTCATGTCTCGGTGCCGATAGTTGCGGTCAATCCAATTTTCAATTCTTTCTCCCTATGGGTAGCCCTATCTTCGGTGGTTATTTTGCGTAAAATTTTTATACCACTTGTTGTGTCTCATCAATTTGAAAATATTTTCAGTTGAAGGTCCGGCCAAAATACGAAATTTAGACGGTCCAACGACCTTTTCCGTGCATTTAGGGGTTTGACTTACGGGATTGACCGTCCGGATCGAGCACTTAACCTGGTCAGATCAAGTTGAATTTTTTCCCATACATGTATTTTATCATGATGGTCAGATCTGACGGAAGGATCCCTCAGGTAATGAAAGATGAATGATTTGTTTTGTTATAATTCTCCGATTCCGATTTTAATAATCAATTTGGTTTATCATGTCATAGGCACCGTCGGAGCGAAGCCGGCAAAGAAGAAGAGAGGCCCGTCACAGGGAAGGCTCTGGAGAAGATCGTCGGTACCTCAGGGAGGATTGTCATCGGTACTGACGGGGATGGCGACGTAGTATCGGGCGGAAAGTCGAGGACGTACTCCGGCCGCGTGGGAGCGCTCATTAGGGATAGAGTCCCTATGTTGTGGTCAGACTGGGGCGAGGTCCCGCAGGAGGTTAAAGACATGGTCCATAACGCGATGTCGGTGAGTTTACAAAATGCCTGAATAATATTATGTATTACATTGTAGATTTTTGGAAAAACTAAACTAATAAACGGTTAAATGCAGGTGTGGTTTGAGGTTCCCGAACCCTTGAAGAGCAGCTGGGCGGACTTTGTGCATGGGGGAAGGTACGTTGGGAAATTAATGAAAAAACAAAACTGTCTGTCATATTAATTATATTTCTAATATTTTTGTTGTATCTGTAGGTACAAGGAGTGGAAGAACGAGTTGCGGACCTATTGGACTACGCACGGGAACGCACGTTCTGCTACCCCTGCTGAGTTTCAGTACAGAGAGTACGAGTGGCGTTGGCTTCTGACATCAGAATTCAACAACCCTCGTAAACAGGTATTTAAATAAATTAATTAGTTAATTTATCATTAAGTACGTGCGTTTTAAAATATTTTACTAATAGTTTACTTTTTTCTTTGAAGGCGGTTTCCCGGGCGAACGCTCAGAACCGGCAACGCAACACAAGGAACCATCATGCCGGTTCTAGACCGTTCGCTGTCTTCATGGACGAGGCGGCCAGGGAACATCCAGAGGTCAACCAGTACGTCTATACGTACGAGAAGGCATATCCTGACTCCCAGGAGGATATAGTAAGTAATCTTTCATTTTTACGGAATTTTTAATTTTACTAATATATATGTTAAAATGTTAATTAATAATTTTTTTCCTATCCAATTAGGCAAGGGTGAGGGAGGCTAGTGACGAGGTGATGAGTGCTATAGTGAGGGAGACATGGCCGGACACGCAGGAGGAAGAGATGTCCGAAGCCATTTCCCGGATCGACACTTCAGATCCGAGGGTTGGGGCGAGGATCATGGGCACAGCCTTCCCACCGCGAGAAAACAACTTCTACTGCCGGGGTCTAGGAAAGAAGGGCCAGGGGGTCTTGAAGACCACTCCAGGATTTCAACGAAAGGCAGCCTCGACCAGCAGCAGGACGACTCAGCTAGAGTCGGAAGTTGAGAGACTACGGAGAGAGCAAGCCGCTCAGGCTGCTCATGCTGACGCTCAGGCTGCCGCTCATGCCGCCCAGTTCGCCGAATATAGATCCTATACTAGAGCCCTACATGCCGCCCAGCATGCCCAGCAGAAGCAGATGTACCAGTACTTCCAGGATTTAGCAGCTGCCCAGCTTCAGGGACTTCCACCTCCGCCCATGCCTGCGCCTATAGACATACCTGAGCTGCCGGAATCTCCTCACCAGCAGGCCCCAGATCCGGATATTGATTTAGATCATTTAGATTTTGTGTAGTTGATACCTTATATAGTTTTATGTGCTTCTTGTTGGTTATATATATGAAATTGTTTTGGTGTATTTTGGAGCTTGCTTGGAATGGTAATTTAAAAATTTTATGTATTTTTTTTATTACTGGAATGGAGTTATAGCCGACGAAATACGCCACAATTCGTCGGCTATAGTATTTTTATTTTTATTTTTATATAGGTTAGCCGACGAATTATGGCATGTTTCGTCGGCTAAACTCACTATAGCCGACGAAAGAGGCTCTATTTTTAATTTTTTAGTTATATACTTTAGCCGACGGAACTGAGATATTCGTCGGCTAAAGTCTTGGAGTATAGCCGACGACGTGTTGTGTCGTCGGTTTAAGTCTGAGAGTATAGCCGACGAAAGATAGAGACTGTTTCGTCGGCTTAAATTGATGAACAAAAGCCGACGACCAAATGTTTCGTCGGCTAAAGTATGGACAATAGCCGACGACGGTGATGGGTTCGTCGGTTAAAGTCAGCGCCGAGGGCCCTTTCCCGACGACACTATAGCCGACGAACTGTCGTCGGCTAAGAGTTTAGCCGACGAGTTATGGTAACAGGCCGACGAAAATAATTCGTCGGCTAAAGTACTTCTCCTGGTAGTGAATTCAATGAAACTTGGCATGAGTGATCTATGCATTATGTTCTACAAACTGAACGGTGGAGATGTAGAAATATGACCGAAAAGTGAGTCTATTAAAGAACTTCACATTTTAATTTCAAAGTGAAGCTTCGCTCTGGATATGAACTGTATATATATATCAGGGTCATTCCACTAAGGGATCCCTTATTTTGGTTTATATGAGGGATATATGAGGGATTACACCAACTTTTCAATTATATTTTTGAATCTCCACCGTTAAGTTTGTTGGTCCTTATATATAGATCAATTCTGCAAATTTTCAGCCAATTTGGTGATCATTAAGGTATCGAACAAGATTAAATCAATGAACGAACCAAATCTGTCAAACATGAACCGTTCATGCTTATAATTATAAATCGTAGTTTTGAATGCCTTAACGATTACCAAAATTTCTGAAAATTTACAGAAATGATCTACTCATATAGAACTACATATTGAACGATGAAGATACGATTTTGTGATCGAAAAGTTGGTATAATCCCTCATCTTTCATATATGTCAAAAAAATAGATCCTTTAATGGAAGGGCCCTGTATGTATGTGTGTGTCTACATATATATATATATATATATATATATATATATATATATATATTCTTTGCGACCATTGATGAATCGAAAATTTCCATATGTGAAACCCCAAGTAATGGCGCCACACAGCCGAGATATAGGAATACTTTGTCCCCTGATCTAGATCGACTCTCTTGGGTTTATCCAGCCCACTTGAGAATCTGGGGATTCAAGAGTGTCCTGATTTTAGTCTGGCCGGGTTGCATCAGTACTTGTATGGCTAATTGGCTATAGCAACTCACTGTACCTGGATCTTCATGCTGTTATAAAATAAGTTGCCCTAGTTAGCTCCTGCTGCTCCTCTAGTCTTCATGCTGCTCATAAACTATGTGTGTGGTCTCTTTTCTGTAAAGAATTTCGATCAGCAGAGAACGAGTAATTCATCCAGGATTAATTGCTTGTTTGTTACAGATCGATCGCGATCGAGTATTGCATGTCAATAAATTTGGAACGTACGTAGAGTTAGATTGGAGTTCAATGTGAGGCTTAATTTGGTCACATTACTAGGTTCCGAGAGCACTACGTAGCAACTTATATTAACCATAAATACTTGATAAGATTTAGTTTAGGTTAGAGTTGAGAAGGGATCCTACCTATAAATAACGATTAATTGCAAACCTACAATAGTCGATCGTTTCCAGAAAAAAGCTGGGTCATTGCCAATTATTTCCGATTAAATTGAGCATAGGGTAGGATGATTAATCCTCCACTTACTATGTACTCTTTTTTTTAAAAAGGTTGGATTCATTTCATTTGGGAGAGTATTATGTTGATCAAGTAGAAGGTAAACTCCAATACAAGTTCCTCTCAAAAAAAAAAAAAAAATCCAATACAAGCTCAAATAACCTTTGTTTCTTCTTTTTTAGGACAACGGAAGAATAATCCATTGATATAAAATCATCACGACCTCATTCGGTGAAAATAGAGATGCTACTACTGTCAAGACTCATCCCGAATTTCACCCTCAAACCTGAAATAAGTCTTGCGGGGTCCACCTCTAAGAAAAATTTACTGAAGAACTCGGTAAACCTCCCTTGAAAATGAACAATCCTAACCCGGAAAATTCAAGAATTTACCCTTCTAGACGAAACAACCAACTTTTAATTCATCCATAAATATCCAAATAACGATAATATACATCATCCTTTGAAAATTCTAAAATGAAAACAAGTCTTCACACACAACCGAAATACTAAACAATATCTCAAGGTAATCAGAGCTACTAAACACTAGCGGAAGCAAGAAAATATGACAGTAGGTTAACACGTAACCTATTGATGAAAGATGGAAGAGATGTGGGTAACTATACCTCGCTTCGATCTAGTGCCAACCCAAACTCTGCAGACTGGACATTTTTAAAACGAAGGGCCCATGAGAAAAACTTTTGAAACTGTTAGAGTGAGTGGACAAAAATAAATAAAAATATTTATGCTTTCCCAATTTATTTTCCAAAGAAAAATGAGTGCATGTCTCAAGCGATAAAACTTTCAACTCTTAAATATTGAGCCTCTCAAACTCAATCATAAACATTCAACTATATATATATATATATATATATCTGTATGTATCTACACACGTCCATACTCCTTGTATGAATTATTGGGAAAAATATAAGAAAATAGAAATTCATACAAGGTTGCGTCTAACGCTCACGTCACGCCTTAATGCGGTGTTACACTACGCCATTAAGGTGGACGGACGGGTGTATAAATATGTGTCCATACTCCCTATATGAATTAGATACTCATATAGGGCTACTACGCTCGCGTCTAACGCTCACGTCTAACGCTCACATCTAACGCTCACGTCTAACGCTCACGTTACACCATAATGCGGTTATATACTACGTCATTAAGGTGGACAGACACATATGACTAGTTAGCATTTATATACATACTCTTCTCATAAATAAATACTTATATTCACCAAAAATCCCATTTTCGGTAACTCTTCAAGAGAAATAAATTCGTCAAACTAAAATGACGTCAAAGGCTCAAACAAAAGAAAATGTTCAACCATGAACCATAGCATGCATGTTATTTAAAATAAAAGTCCACTCACAAAATAGGCCTAAGCCTGATGTCAATCTGGGGCCTTGTCTGCTCGAGCCTCCTCACGTCCTATTCCAAATATAATATTAATTTCCCAACTAACAACCCAATATTTATACAAAATAGGCAAAATTAATCGAGAGCCATAAACACGCTCATTATTGCCTAACTCCGATACGGTCCACACGTCAACACTAAAACTAACAGCCTTAACTACACTTTTCCACAGATTATACGACTTAAATCTAACGGCTGGATTCTACCTTATTAATCCGCCAAAATTACCAAACTTTAAAAATTCCCAAACCTATCCAAAACTCCTCCAAAAATTCTAAAATTCATATAAATAACTCCCCTTAATATAACCAATCTAAAACCATGAAAATCCCCTACACAGCGGCGGCTGGAGGCCGACTCTGGCGACCTCCAACTCCGGCGACCTCCAATGCTTACCAAATTTTAATAGCAGCTTTCTCTCAACTCCCTCTACAACTTTCCTAACTAGCACAAACACCAATTCCAAGCATAACTAGGTCAATCGAATAAAAATATCACAAAAAGCCCTAGAACTTCCACTTACCGGTTTTCTTACCTAGCTCAAGAGAGGGTGAGACCTTTGGAGGGATGAAAGTGCGGGATGAGGGCTTTCTTTTGAGCCTAGCAGCTCCGGCTATGGCAGTCGGAGGAGCGAGTTCCGGCGACTGGACCTCCACGGCAGTCGGGGCTTTCGGGCGGCTTTTCTCCCTCACGGCAGCACTAGGGCGGCTCCCACCGGTCCAGGTTGAGAGCTAGGTTGGAGACCGACCGATTGGGACCGGTGCGGCGGTCTGCGGTGGCCGGACGGCGGCGGACGGGCTCCGATAGGGAGAGAGAGAGGGAGAAAGTCGGGAGGGAGGAGAGAGAAGAGAGAGAGAGAAAAGGGTTTGGGCCTTTCTGCCCAAACCGGTCTAACACCTCTGTTGATACCCAAAAATGTAAGCCTGTTTTTTATCAAAAGTCTTAGAGACCTAAGGTCAATGATCAAGCTTAAATCTGATATGAGGCATGTATCATCCATGTCCGGGTCGTTTCACTCGAGCGAATTGAGGCTTGGTACAAAAGGAGGTCACGAAAGCCACGGCATGACATGCCCGAATCTACACAAGCCCCATTTGGGAGTCAGGCCATGCTCGTTTATGCCCAAGCCTAGCCACGCCATGACATGCTCGTTTATACCCAAGCCTACTCCCTCTATCTAGGATGAGGGAGGCAAGTCAAGCCATGACATGCTCGTTTAGGCCTAAGCCATCCCACGCCATGACATGCTCCTTTATGCCCAAGCCTACTCCCTTTATTTAAGACGAGGGAGGCAGGCCGCGCCATGATATGCTCGTTTATCTCCAAGCCTACGAGCCACGCCATATCACATGCTCGTTTAAGCCCAAGTCTCCCTTTATTTAGGACGAGGGAGCAGGCCACGCCATGACATGCTCGTGTATGCCCAAGTCTACTCCCTTTGTCTAGGATGACAACCCATTAGGGAGTCAAGCCAGCCATGCCATGCTGGTTCATGCCCAAGCCTACCTCCCTTTATGGGCACGTGGTTTCTCATGGACACGTTTCAATAACCAATAACCATATGCCCGCCCATTTCATACATGTGTCAACACACGCCAACACAGTTGCGCACAAGCATCGTGGATGATATACCTAAACCCATCTATCACAACATGCCCCACGGTCAGCCAAACATGGACCCAAGACACTAGGCCAAATGGGGCTTATTAGTGGGTTGTGGTGTGGAAGGACACAAGATTTTTGCAAGGCCTATGGAGGCCAAATGTCAAGACGTCTTGGGAGTCGAGAATCAAACTTGAATTTGAGCTTCCCGCGCATAGGCATGTAATGGATACCTTATCTCATCGTTTAGGCATAGGATGCTAACATCACAAATCACCTCAACCAAGTCAACTCAGACCTGTCTCCACAACTTTCACCTATAGGCTTAAGGCAAACCCAATGCCATGTCTTGTTTGAACCCATTAGCCAAAAGTAGCTTGGTAAGAAATCGAGAAAGGATGCTTCAGAACCACTGCCACCTTTACGTTTTTTTAGCTTAAGGCTCGAACGATGACAGTGAGAAGGGGGGTTCTGACCTTTGCTAAAATTAGAGAGTCACGGGTCATTTTTTACCCTCAGTCTTCAACTATAGTTTTATTTAAAGGAAGCTACAGTGGGCTTGAGACACAACACACACAGGCAAAAAGACCACTACCAAGCTCCTCATGCTCAACTGACCCTAGATCACCACCATCATACACATCTTCCCAAACACCTTCAGACATCTATAAGCACCATAACCATATTTCACAATCCCTCACCCACATCAGACCTTTTTCACGATGAGCATGCATGTTGTTACACTTGCAAGATCTTAGCTCCCACACCATGCATACTACTAAGTCCTCTCAGTTTTAATATAACACGCTCGGAGCCTCTACATCACAACAAAGTCTATCCTAGGAAGACTTTGGGCCTAGTCCCGCAACCCTAAGGGGGAAGATCGGATCACCAAGCCCAACAACGGCAAGCTCCTAGATTCTCAATCAATTTCTACCCCAACAACCTCCATATAACCCAAAACCGAAATTAACACCTTAAAAATAATACCCTAATAAAACTTACATTTTTACCGGGTAAAATTTACCATTTTTACCGTCATCATAATTTTCGCCTACGAATAATTTCTCCGAAACAATCGTCTCTCAAAACCCCTCTAGGGACCAAATAAACTATAAATTCATTGACGGAGACGGTAAAACTATTATTAATTCCAAGCCAGTAATAAGGTAAAAATTTAAGGATCGGGATATGACAATTCTCCCCTCCTTAAAAAAAATTTCGTCCTCGAAATTTACATACCTGTCAAGCGAAGAGATAGGGATACTGCTGCCTCATTTGCTCCTCTGATTCCCAAGTAGCTTCTTCTACTTGATGACTTCTCCAAAGCACCTTGACAAGTTGGATTGTCTTGTTCCTAAGCACTTGCTCTTTTCGGTCAAGAATCTGAACCGGTTCCTCTTTATAGGTCAAATCCTTCGTCAAACTAATCGGCTGTTCTTGCAACACATGAGAAGGATCGGCAATATACTTGCGAAACATGGATACATGAAACACATTATGTATCTTGGACAACTCTAGAGGCAAAAGTAACCGATAAGCAAGTGAGCCAACTCGCTCTATAATTTCATAAGGGCCAATATACCTCGGACTAAGCTTCCCACGCTTACCAAAATGTACTACCCCTTTCTAAGGAGATAGTTTCAAGAACACCCAATCACCCACTTGAAACTCAAGGTCTTTCCCACAGATATCTGCATAACTCTTCTGCCTACTTTGAGCGGCCTTGAGTCTATCTCTGACCACTTTAATCTTCTCATTCGTATCATGAATCAACTCGGGACCGCAAAGCTCTTTTTCTCCTACTTCATTCCAACATAAAGGCGTATGACACTGCTTTTCATAAAGTGCCTCAAAGGGAGTCATACCAATGCTAGAATGATAGCTATTATTATAAGCAAATTCTATTAAAGATAAGTTTTTATCCCAACTCCCTCTGAACTGCAAGGCACAAACTCTCAACATATCCTCCAAAGTCTGAATAGTCCTCTCCGATTGCCCATCGGTCTGAGGATGAAAAGCAGTGCTGAAGTGTAATCGGGTGCCTAAAGCTGCTTGAAGAGCTCTCTAGAATTTAGAAGCAAATCTAGGATCCCAATCCGACCCTATTGATTCAGGTACACCATGAAACCTCACAATTTCATTCACATAAAGTTCCGCCAATTTATCTAATTTATACTTCTTTCCCACTGGCACCTTGACTTCTCCAAAGCACCTTGACAATTTATCTAATTTATCTCAAATTGTTGCGCAATAGGTGCCAAAACAATACAAGAAGGTGCATCATAGGTTGTTGGTGCAGTATACTCACGCAACTTCTTTGGTGGATCATTGTTTACCAACGCACGATCACCCATTATGGATTGGAGTGATTGAACAATAGGTTTCTTCTTCTGCTGATTGCGTTGTCGAAAAGTCCTCTTAGGTTCAGGATCAAAAAGTTCAAGGTCGAGGCTGCGAGAACGTCGTCCTTGCATAAACGTTGGAAAGAACTTGGATGACTGTGCCTACAAAACTGAAAGATCTTGGTTATATAGACACACGGTGAGACAAGGAAGAGAAAAGATCAAATCCTAATTCTAAAAGTAAAGGGAATCCTAAAAGGAAAGGAAGAGAAAAACGAATTGGTATCTCCTGAACAGTTTAGGAACTTCTCAGCTTTGACCTCCGCCCACTGTTCTGTGAATAACTTTTTGCTTGAGTATCGGATTCGTGATCCGCTTCTTCCATTGGAAATTAGACTCAAAGAGATTTCCGGTGATATATAATACTCTAGTACCTGCTCAACAAAAGATAGTCAGAATGTTTGTCGAAAACTAGGGACAGTAGCTTAATCAAAACTAAATAGTTAACTGTTCAATCAATACACACAAAACAAAACAATGACTAAAAACAACCGAAACTAAAACATTAATCAAAACTATGACAATTTTAGCTAGAACCAAATGTCAATTTTCGATCCCTGGCAACGGCGCCAAAAACTTGTTGTCAAATTTTAATAACTTCGCAAGTGCACGAATTGTTTGTAGTATAACTTATATGCAAATACGAGGTCATTCCAACTAAGGATGGATAACTAACTTTCAACTCTAACTAATGACCAAATTACTCTAACGACTAACAAGAAAACAAGAAGAAATTTTTGTGATTTTTATAAACAATAAGAAAAGAGTAAAACAAGCAAATTGAGAATGTCACACAAGATAGTTGAGAAAGATGTTTTGAAAAGTTGTAAGACAATGATGGATGAATACTAGGGCTTCTAACTTCACCGTCACAATCCTATTCGAGTTCCTAGTCTTCCGATTACTAACTACTGAACGGGTGTTGAAGAATCCGTCATATAAGGCTTATGGCAGAGTACTTACACGTATAAGTTCTCCAAAGCATGAATACTACATTATGGCAGAGTATAGTATCCAACTATTCTTAGAAGTATGACATCTACTCTCTAAGGGTCAATGAAGTTCGATAGGAACAAAATAACTCACACAAACCAATAGAACATGGCATCTGTTCTTATCAATCTATGGTTTCTAATTACAAGAAGCATTCAAGATGAAGCATGGGCATCTACCTACTCTTGCATCAAATAGCTTAAAACAAAACCCTAAAGGTCGCGAGTCTCTAATATTTTAAAATAAGCAACAATTCTTATAGAGATTAAAAACTTAACACCAATCCAATAATCAAGTAATCATCAAACTAAAAACATCGAATAGTCATATTAGGATCCATTATGACCCTAACAAAAGAATTAGCTACTAAGAGTCATAACAAACATGATGATAACAATGAAAAACATAAAAAGACTAAAAGGGAAAAAGGAAAAATTGGTGATGATGGCTGTCTCCCAGTATGTCATGTCCCGGAAGCTCTTTCTCTATGAAATTTTTGCTTTTTATATAGGGGAGATTTCCTGCTCATCTTTGGCTTCAAGTTTCCTTGGAAGACTTGGAATTAGACTCCTTTATTGATATAGAATGGGAAAACCTTGAGATATCTCTTGTAGAACTAGGAATACATGTACTCCTTGAATCCTCATCTGCATTATTGTCCTTGAAGCATTAGAGTTGATGATCTTGAGCTCTCCACAAATGCTTGCAAATCCGAGCAGATTTTCTGATCTGACCTATCTTCATTCAAACTACTATATCTCTCTCCACAAATATTGAAATCATGAACCGCCAAATTCTATAGAAACTAGACACTCAGGGCTTTCTCTGCATATATGTCTCATCATCTGATTTGATCTGAGCTGCTCTCAGTGATTCGGTGAAGTTGGATGTTCTGCACATGCAGATTCTGAGACTTGAGATTGTAGTGGCCTTTCAATCCTTATTTGCGCATTTCAGCTCATTTTCTTCTCTCTACGACACAAACCTATAAGAACACTAAAATAACATAAATAAGTCATAAAGAATAGAACTAAACACAAATCTCAAGCATAAGAGGCTTAGAAATATAGGATAATATGAGCACATCATTTGCAAATGAGCAAAGACCCTAGTAGTAGCAGCAACAAAATCATCCCCCACCGACGACTTTCTTATTTGAACAAATCGTTTCCAGAACAAGAAGGTAGTGGGAAGGACATGAGGATGGTGGGAGGGACTACTAGTTGAGAGTTAGCCCTAAAAATTAGAGTTGGGATGTTTGGAGTTGACACCGATGCCAATCCTGCAATAGATGCTTGTCTCTCCTCTAGTTCTCAATTGAGCATGCTACACTACCGATAAAGCCCCACTAATCTCTCATAACGATAACAAAGAGTAAGGATATATATCAGTAGGTGAAATTCTAACCTTTTGATTAATTCGAATTAGATCATTGATAGAGAACTACCCGAACCCTAACTTCCCCTTGACGTAGAGCAGAGCGGTAAATGAGCAGAACTTCTCCAATGGTACCACCAATTTATATGATCATTGGTTCCGTCATCAACGCTTGAGGGATGCCTAAAAGCTTAACCGTATCAAAACAAAAATCTAGTTTCACTGCTCCGATCTTAGAAAAGTCGTCATAGTCATTGAGCAGTATCATCACTCGTTGGTAACCCTAGGGACCACTTTTCTTAAAGCTAAGTTGATCACTTTTTTGGTTGAACGTAAAAAAAAAACGGTCACGTCTTGCCACCACATCAAGTGAATGACATTCCGAAAAGATTCCATAGCGATCATCCTACTACTATTAGGATGAGGGGAATATCATATATACCAATTTCGAGACCACTAATAAGACTCCAAAACGAAGCTCAACATGACATATGCCTAGTATCCCATTGCCCATCAACTACCACACCCAAGCTCATCGGACTGAACCAATCGAGAAAAACCTCGACGACATCATTACCTCTCTACTTATCACCAAGGTCTTCCACCATCCCGACAAACCTCAAATATGAAAGACCCGGATATGTATCATTACCGCTCCTTAGCTGCTGCCTCAGACCCTAAGGTATTAACCTGAGTCGATACGCTCAAATTCAGTTGTCACCAAACTTTCGTCGTTGCTATTGCATATGCAATCCGCTATAAAAGGAAGAAGAGCCGCCTACAACCAAATCGCCTTCCTTAATTAGCAAGCACACAACTGTAGAAAAATATCAAGTCCGCCGCAAAACACAATCAACACGCTGACAAGTACTTCCATCGTTCTTAAAAGAGATTAGTCAGCTTTGAATCCGGACCCAACACTATAGTCCCTTCCTTCACGTCTCACCCATGCCATGTCATACCAAAACCTGATCGATTCAGATCTAAACACCAACTTCGAGAGCAAGTACTAACCTTGCGCCACCAAGAAGGAGTGACACCTAAGAAACCCAGAGACAGGTAGAGGACCGTTGTTTGCCGCTACCTTGCTACTGAAAGCCTAGAGTCTCAGAATACTCACCTATGATTTTGGTGGAGCGATTGTAACTTACATAACTAGCTATGTTTTTCTTATGTTTTCACCTTCTAAGTAGTACAATGTTGTTTCCTTGACTGTCGGTGAGCCGTGACTTGGTTGGTTAAGGTGTTTAATTGACAACTTTGAGGTTACGGGTTCAAACCTCACGGACATATGTAAGGTGTGTGAGTTATTAATAAAACGTTTTATAAAAAAAAAATGCTGTTCCCTTGACTCTTGTTGCAAGCAGTGGCGTAGCCACAATAGGGCCAAAGGGGTCAATTGACCATTCTCAAGTTTTTACCATGTTTCTGCTCATTGGTTGAATTTTTTACTTCTTATCATACATACTATTATAATACTACATATTTGACCCCTATGACACAAAGACAAAGATAGAAATATAAGCCAATCTATCTTCATTTTCTTAAAACACTGAACTCAAAAATAATAGATATGTCTTCTGCCAAACACTTACAAATCTACCAAAAAGGCTAAATTCTATCATGTATTTTTTTCTTTTCTTCATTTTTATTTTCAACCATCTTTTTCTTATTTTTCTGTCTTAATATTCCAAGACTACGTACATCGTCGCATGTCAGCCTTCGTCTCTATTCCATTTCCCATAATTTAGCATTAGTTAAAATTGTCACTAACCATGCGAAATAAATTAAGATTATGAGACTAAGTTATATAACGGTCCAAATCTACTATAAATCTCAAGCCTTGTTTTCTTTGTTGTTGAAATTTTTTTCAGGTTCCTCCTCAATAATAGCTATAGAATGACTGTTATGTCTAAGAAACCATTATCTAGAATTTTATGTGGTATATGAAAAGTTATATAAAATTTGACCATCTTGTAAAGAGTTTCTGGCTACGCCACCGGTTGTAAGGTTTCCTTGAAGATTAATTCTTGCTGATATGCTTTTCTACTTACTATGTACTTATCTACTAGATCTCCTACCAAAATCACTACTGATGGAAGCTAGAGAAATCCAATATAGGGTTTATGTGAAATCATGTTGTTTAACATAATATGATGCAACGTTAAACCCTCTCACAACCCCGCTCTCAGCTGATCCAAATAAAATTTTGAGAACACAAAAATACAAAGACATTGAAACCAATCAACGAGAGGTAGCACCATGAGCTAAAGCAACTAATGTATCAACAATAATATTTGCCTCCGATAATCCATTGATAATGAGATTGCAATTGTTGAATATCAATATATCATGTACCAGGGTTTTCAACCGCTAAGAAACTGAAGCTTGACCTACGAGGCAATGTAAAAGCAGCTTCGAATTTCCCTCCATTACAATGTGTTGATGATGATGATGATGATGAAGAAAGTTGTGTGCAAACCTTCCCTCAAAGCAGTGTCTTCTGCCACCAATACATTAGTAGTACCAATAAGTTTATATTAACAGCCACGAGGCCAATAGTAGTTGTGCTAAGCATAACCGAATCATCAAAGTTAAGATTTGATCTTGATAATGCATTTCAGAGGCCTGAAAAGTCGGCTCATGGATTATGAGTTTGTTCACTAGGAGTCTAGGATCGCTCCAACGACTCTCTAGGATGTCATCTTCTCTTGCCTTATCTACAGAATCAAAGACGTGAACTAATACCAAGCACATGACTTCTGCGACCCAAAAGTGTCCCCTAAAACACCAAAACGACGCCGTCACACCCTCTCACCCAATCAGATGGCACAGACACATCCCTCCACTCCATTTCTCTGTCCCAAAATCAAAAAAGCACTTCAAAAAAAAACTTGAAAATATAGATGATCCCAATTCTCTAGGTCCACCAGAGCCAAAAGCCATTTTCCTCTGCTATTTCAAATTTGGGGATTTCAAATTCTCTCTAGGTTTTTTCAACAATGGCGGAGCAGAGGAGCAAGTGGAACTGGGAGGTCAGTGGCTTCGAGCCGCGGAAATGGTCGAGCTCCTCGTCGACGACGACGACGGCGGACAACGACGACGGTTACAGGCCCGGGAGGAGGTACTCGATCTCGGCGGCCACGGCGTTGGCTCAGTCCGAGCTTTCCAACCAGTCCGTGGCGACGAAGCTCCAGAAGCTTCAGGATAAAGTTAAGGTATGGCGGTTTTGGTTAATCGAGATGATTACTGGTTTTGTTGAAGTGCATTTTGAAAATTGAGCTGTAAAGGTTTGGGCTTTGAGCTCGTTGAAGCTGGTTTAGTGAAGATTGTAGTGTTTGATTTGATTGGACAGCTTGCGAAAGAGGATTACTTGGAGCTGAGACAAGAAGCGAGTGAGTTGAGTGAGTATTCGAATGCGAAACTCGAAAGAGTTACTCGGTATCTTGGTGTTCTTGCTGCGAAAACCCGAAAGCTAGGTAAGGATGAAGGTTGTTGCTCTCCGTATTACTTTTTGTGAGGTTTTTAGTGCTGTTTTGAAAGTTTGTGTTGGAAAATTTCAGATCAGTTTGCGCTCGAAACCGAGGCTAGAATTGCTCCGCTGATCAATGAGAAGAGAAGGTTGTTCAATGACTTATTGACAGCCAAAGGTACTCATCTTCTGTGAGTTTTCTTCTTTTGGAACTCTCTCTCATTTGGACACACGCACACTCGAACAAACACATGTGTATGCATTTTTTTTTTTTTCACATTAAGTTATGCTGCAAAGTTGTTCAAGTGTAGTCAGGGTTACAAAATTTGAATGTGGCAGTCGGTTTTAATTAGCATTTTTAATTCCAGGGAACATTAAAGTATATTGTCGTACACGACCGTTATTCGAGGATGAAGGTCCCTCAGTTGTTGAATATCCAGATGATTGCAATATCCGTGTCACCACTGGTGATGCAGCCTTGGCCAACCCCAAGAAGGAATTTGAACTCGATAGAGTTTACGGACCTCATGTTGGACAAGGTGAGAAAACCTTTTATTCTTTCACTATTTTCTCCTTCACATTGCTGTTGTCCTACATCATACACACACACACACACATTTATATACTCCGGCGTTATTGTACATGTGTTTCTAAAATATCTCTGTCATTATTTTGTTTGTCAGCTGAACTTTTCCGTGATGTTCAGCCATTGGTGCAATCAGCATTGGATGGATATAATGTTTCCATCTATGCTTATGGGCAAACCAACTCAGGAAAGACACACACTATGGTTACTCTCTTTTCCTCTCTCTCTCTTTCTGAGCTTTTGTTGTCTCATTCTTATAATTCTGTGTCTATGTCAACATGCGATCCATCATAGACCGCTATATTGCTATAAAGGTCTTATAACTTCAAAAGTCTATTCTAAAATTCCTGTATGAAACGATTGATATTTGTAAATCATGCAACAAATTTTTAAAACAATCTAAAAGTGATTCTTGACCATTGATTGAACCTTAAAGCCTGGGAAGTATCCCTTCTTCATCTTTTATCTAGAAATAGCCAGAATTTACTTTAAAATTATTGTTATGATACTTTTTGCCCATTTCATTTTTAATCAGAGTGGTTTCAATTCTTTCACATTCACTTCAAACAACAACTTAATGATATTTGGCCGTCTTTGACAATTTACAGGAAGGCTCTAGCCATGACCGTGGTTTATATCCTCGTTCGTTCGAGGAGCTATTTGATCTAGCCAATTCTGATACAACTTCTACTTCTAGATTCAAGTTCTCTGTTACAGTTTTTGAGCTCTACAATGAACAGGTGTGTAATTCTAACAAATATATACTGGTTTCTGGTTTATCTAAATGGCGAGCATGGTGTTCTCATCGTAGTTTTGATCTGAATCCATCATTGTTGTTTTAGATTAGGGATTTACTCTCGGAATCAGGAGATGCTTTGCCAAAGATTCGCATGGGGTCTCCAGATTTTTTTGTAGAACTTGTCCAGGAAAAAGTTGATAACCCACTGGACTTCTCTAAAGTATTGAAAGCTGCATTTCAGAGACGAGGAAATGATCCCTCAAAGTTCAACGTTTCTCATTTGTACGTACCAAAGTTTGTATTGTTAAACTTCTTGTATAAATTAATAGCAATTCTTAGTGTATGGTTATACTTCAGATAAAATTACTTATCTGAGGTGGATTTCTTGTTTCTCTATTCTCAGGATCATCACAATACATATATACTATAATAATTTGATCACTGGGGAAAATACATACAGCAAGCTCTCTATGGTTGACTTAGCTGGAAGTGAAGGCTTAATTGCTGAAGATGATAGCAGTGAGCGTGTGACGGACTTGCTGCATGTCATGAAATCACTTTCAGCGTATGTTTTGATGATAATAAGAGTTTTTAGTTTATTGCAACGAAAGTTAGTTTTTTTTTTTTTTTTTTTTCCAGCCCATGCTGAGTCTTTGCATGAACACTGCATCTGTTGATGTATCATCTCTTTTTATAATGTGCAAAATGTTGTTGCTTCTAATTTACTCCCATTTTCCTGTACTCAATTGCATGTGATGTTGTGCATGCAGATTGGGAGATGTATTGTCTTCTTTGACTTCGAAAAAGGATGCTATCCCTTATGAAAATTCAATGCTCACTAAAGTACTTGCAGACTCACTAGGTAATCCTATTTCCTTTTTTTTTCTTTATTACTAAACCACCTTATCCAGAGCTGTTTTGACATTTATGTTATAACGTATAACTGATTTTGGTCGTATATCATTCTATGATGAAAGAGAAATAGTAACGAAAATTGTTTTATTTACTTTTCTGGTTGCCTGGTTTGATGGTTATTGTGTCAGATTGACCATGGTGTAAACCTTCTGCAGGTGGAAGTTCAAAAACTCTGATGATTGTTAACGTCTGTCCAAATGCATTGAATCTGTCGGAGACATTATCATCCCTCAATTTTGCTTCTAGAGCTCGAAATGCTGTTCTAAGCCTTGGTAATCGAGATACAATTAAGAAATGGAGAGATACAGTGAGTTCCTCTCTCTTTATTTATCTTTCTCTCTCTGGACTTGAGTTATTGCTGTTAGGAGTTCATTAAATGCTTAAAATGAGACAAAAAAGTTAATTTAATCTTGGTACAGAAATAACCATTTCATCAATTTAAACCTGGAATCCCAATATAAACTTGCTTAGTTCATGATTCCTTCAAGACAATTTACTTCTCGAGTTTGTACCAGTTAACACACTGATATGAGCAAAGATTTTGAATCGATTTTTGATACTGAATTTGTGATTGCTCTTGTAGGCAAATGATGCACGCAGGGAGTTGTATGAAAAAGAAAAAGAATGTCAAGATCTGAAACAAGAAGTTTTGGGACTTAAACATGCACTGAAGGATGCTAATGATCAGTGTGTCTTGCTCTTCAATGAAGTCCAGAAGGCGTGGAAAGTTTCTTATACATTGCAGTCGGATTTAAAGGTTGTGTAATTTCCCAAGGTTTTCAAATTGAGTTGGACGTTACTGGTTGTTGCTAGTAATCGCATTTGGTCTAGCTTTCTGGTTTATGCTGTTTGTTTCTCTTAATAGTGGGCCTCATGTCTACTGTTAACTTATCATTCATGTTTGGTCTAGCTTTCTGGTTTATGCTGTTTATCTTTATGTCATGTTCCCTTTTTTTTTTCTCTTAAAGATAAAATAAAGACTGCCTTACATGTTACTGGAAGTCAGAAAAATTTCTTCCCAACTCAGTTGCTTACTTGCTTAAACCTTTGAAGATGTTCAAGATTAATAACTAATCTTAATGCATTCTGGCTTCTTAGTTCAGCAACTCCAGTTGATGAATTTCTTTACAGTTGATTCAAGTAGTCTATTTATTATTGCATTGTTGGTGTTTTTCCATCTACTTTGATTTGTTATTGATCATGTAGTTGCTAAACTGGTTAATATTCTCATTTGATGCAGTCAGAGAATATTATGCTTGCGGATAAGCAAAAGATAGAAAGGGAACAAAATGCACAGCTTAGAAACCAAGTTGCTCAACTGTTACAGGTAGAGCAAGACCAAAAGATACAGATTGAACAGCGAGATTCTACGATTCAGGCTCTGCAGGTTGGTTATGTCTGCTTATTATTCTCATTTACTTCTGTTAGAGTTTAATATTCGCCTTCAACTACTGTAAAAAAACTGTGGGGGTCAGCAGTTGGGCTTTGTTTGCATGGCTATTGTTCGACATTGTATGAGATATAATTCAGCCCAATCATAGTTAAAATAGTTATAGATGTATGTTGCTGTATGTGGTTTCCTCATTAAAGTATTGGTGGCACTTTTTTATCATTGTCAAGTGGATTAGACATGTTTTGACGTTCAATTTCATTATATTGTTAAAAGGAGTTGAATGAATGGACCTATAGTTACATCACTTGTATAGAAGTTTCAGTTTTATATTTTAATTATTTTATTGATCAAGAAATTTTAGTTTGCAAGGTTGCACTGTATGGTGTTCTCTAAGTTTAACTGCTGGTTCAGGACAAAGTTAAGAGTATTGAATCCAAACTCAATGAAGCTCTTCATTCCCATGATGGCCGGTCAACATTAGGCTCAGAACTGGGGTCTGTAACTCTGTCAAATTCCAAGGCAACTGGGGATGACATGGAATCTCCGCCCGTAACTAAGAAACTGGAAGAGGAGCTTAAAAAACGGGATGCATTAATAGAGGTATGCTGTTCGGCCGTAATTCTACATGTTTTCTGTGTAAAATAATGCTAGTTAGTCAGTGATCATGGATCGCCAAGACATCCAAACATGGCCTCTTATATTTGTTAGCATCGTTTTCTGTACATGGGCTAGACAATGAGGGGTTAGTAGGAACCGTTAAGGCTACGGTTTGCTCCTGTGTTATGTGCATTTCGGACACCCTCACTGTATCTACCTGTCTATTTTCTAGAGTTTTGTATCTCTTACGGCTCAAAGGGTTTGAAAGGAGGTCTCAGTTCATTTCTGATCCCTGGTCCGCTAAGTGGGTTTTGGGGAATTCTAGGTACTGAAAAAAGAAGAAATTGTATATGGGCCAGAGTATGTATTATCCATCCTATCTGTGTTCGAAAAACAATGAATCAGAATGTATTGAAGTTATCTGGAGTTATCAGAGAGTATCCATGCATTATCCATTCTATAGATCTCATCAGTGCTGTAGCCAAATTTTTTGTTAAGAGTGGTCAAACTTACATAGCTAGTAAACTAAGTCAAGAAAAAAAAAGAAGACTGGGTGGTTTCAAAATACTTTATACTAATCCACAAATAATCACCTAACGAGGTAGAAAGAAGATATATTTCCCTGAAGTTTCTTCGTATGATAATAACTGGAAAAAAGAAAGAACAAACTTGTAAAAAAGAATGATAAACAAATTAAGGAAAGGATCGGAAGAGAAGGAGAAGAATAGATACAAAAGAAACACAGTATTTTTTTAGAATCAGGTGTCACAAAATTATTTAAAAGTAACTATTTTATTGCTTTAGAAGGGGCAAAACCACTTACTTTTCTTATATAAAAGTAAAAACTTAATGACATAATGGACTCTGTCAAGATGGTGAGCAGGGTCAAGTACTTTTCTGATGCCCATGTAGCTATGCCTTTGAACGTCATGCTACGAG
This sequence comes from Fragaria nilgerrensis, assembly GCA_010134655.1. Lineage (NCBI taxonomy): Eukaryota > Viridiplantae > Streptophyta > Magnoliopsida > Rosales > Rosaceae > Fragaria > Fragaria nilgerrensis. The sequence goes on from CM020977.1 coordinate 14,251,575, forward strand.
CGTGAATATTCCCAATGCTACTGTAACGACACACAAGGCATGATTATGTTCTGGTCTCCTTTGAACTTACCTCTGGTTTTGCTTTTCTTGTATTTTGTTTCAAATTAAATTGACTCATAAAAAGTTAAAAACTGCAGTCCTTTGGAACAAGTAGTTGTGTTGGTAGTAGTCTCCTATTTCATTCATGGTTTTTCATCTGTGCATCAAAATGTGGTCTCTTTATATATTTTCAAATGTCATTTAGTATGCTCGTACTGTTCTGGTTGGTTCTGAAATGATTACTTTGCTCTCTCTTCAGAGGTTGCATGAAGAAAATGAAAAGTTGTTTGATAGATTAACAGAGAAAGCATCTTTGGCTGCACCACCACAGGTTTCTTCTATTCCATTTTCATTAAATTCTTTTGGAGGACATCTTGCTATACAGTTTCAAATCACACACGCACACCTATGTATCTGCTACTGTGCTACATCATTATGTTGTTGTTGCTCTTGTCGTCCCGCCATCCTCCATCTTTCCCCGTTTGTTTGTCAAATCACACCTGATGTCCTTATTGTTGCATACATAGACTTTCTTGTTTCATCAGTAGCAGAGTCTCTGACTCCATGGTAGCTATTTCATGTATTAATATGTATTTCTTTATGCCATTGGATAAATGAAAATTTGGGGATTTTCCAACTGTGAAATGTTTTAATAGCAGAAGCGTGATGTCATATGAATTTTCATTATCTCTGATGTGACGTCTTGTGGAAACTATCACTTTTTTTCCTTACTTCTGATGCTGTGTTGATCAGATAAACTGTGTACACATTAATTTCGTTTGGTTGGATGTGAGATTTAGGATTATTCAAGAATTCTGATTATGTAATTTTCTCTCAGTTGTCAAGTCCGTTATCAAAGGGGATGCTAAATGTTCAGTCTCGGGACCTTGGGAGGTAATACTCAAGTGTTTACAATTTTTGTCTTATGATCTACTGTTCAACAGTTTGCATCTCCTAGAAAGAAGTTTTTCACTAAACTTTCTTTTCATTACTTTAAAACAGGAATGATAGTAGAGGGCAGTCAATGGAAGTTCCTTCATCACTAGCAGTTGCTGCAGATAAAACTGATGGTACAGTTGCCCTGGTGAAATCAGGTCTTGAGAAAGTCAAAACTACCCCTGCAGGAGAATATCTAACTTCTGCCTTGAATGATTTTGACCCTGAACAACATGACAGTCTTGCTGCCATTTCAGATGGTGCAAACAAACTTTTGATGCTGGTAGGTTGGTCATTGGCTTTATTTGTTTCATTTATGATAATGTGCAATGATAATGGATGTATCATAATGTCTTAATATGAGATATTGATGGTTAACTTTTGTCATATATAACTTCCATTTACCAAAATAAAAAATATCAACCAAAAAATAAACGTTACCACCAAGTTGATTGGCTTGGTGGGGATGATTATTTTTATCATCTTTGCGAACACGCTGCATCTAGTTTTCATATTGGTAATTCGTTATTATTCAAGTTTGATGTGCACATGTAATCTCTCTTACAGGTTCTGGCTGCAGTAATTAAAGCTGGGGCTTCTAGGGAGCATGAAATACTTGCTGAAATAAGAGATGCTGTTTTCTCTTTTATTCGTAAAATGGAACCGCAGCGGGTAATGGATACCATGCTTGTATCCCGTGTTAGAATTTTGTATATTAGATCTTTGCTTGCTAGATCACCAGAGCTGCAGTCCATCAAGGTAATGAAATAAGTCACGTGACTTTTCACTTTGTTGCTATATTTTTCTTTTCCCTGCATATGATTTAGTGCTTACTGTATTTCCATCTTTTTATTTATAGGTTTCTCCCGTTGAGAATTTTCTAGAGAAGGCTAATACTGGACGTAGTAGAAGCTCCAGTCGGGGTAGCAGCCCTGGAAGATCTCCTGTGAGCTATGTTGATGTGCATGTCCAAGGGTTCAAAGTGAATCTAAAGCCAGAAAAGAAGTCCAAGTTCTCATCTGTTGTATCAAAGATACGCGGACTTGATCAGGTAGCTCCTATAAGTTGTGGTCTCTCTATCTCTCTGCCTCTATCTCTGTTTCTCTCTCTCTCTCTCTCTCTCTCTCTCTCTCCTGGATTTGGAGAGAATTCTTCCAACACAGACAGAAGCCAGATCACAGGATTAGCCAATAAAACAACTAGACAATTCTCTCATACTTTTCTATTTTAGTGGAGAAGATTGTTGTACTCTCTTCTGTTAAAGTCTTTAAATACTCCCTTTTTTTCATTACCAAAGTACACGTACTCTAAATAGTTTTGCACTTTGCTTTTACAGTTCTCTTTTGTTAGAAATGGTTTATAAGATGTGGCTCTAAGCACTTACATGTACAGGACTCTCCACGGCAGCAAATAACTGCAGGAAAGCTTAGGGAAATAAATGAGGAAGCGAAAATTTTTGCAGTTGGAAATAAAGCTCTTGCTGCTCTCTTTGTTCATACACCAGCGGGTGAGCTGCAGCGCCAACTCAGATCCTGGCTGGCAGAGCATTTTGACTTTCTCTCTGTCACGGGAGATGACGCATCAGGAGGCGCAACTGGTCAATTGGAACTTCTTTCAACTGCAATAATGGATGGTTGGATGGCTGGACTTGGTGCTGCAATTCCTCCAAATACAGATGCTCTTGGTCAACTTTTAGCTGAGTATTCGAAGCGGGTTTATAGTTCTCAGTTGCAGCACTTGAAGGTAGATAGCATTCTTGAGTTTTTTGCTGATATAGTTTACTTTTTTCTTTTGGTCCATCAAAATGTGTGAGGGCTGAATTACTTCTTTGATAATAAACGCTTGCGGAATCTCTATCAATGAATTATTGGTTGTCTTTTCAATTTCTCTTTTCATATTCTAGGACATTGCTGGGACATTGGCATCAGAAGGGGCAGAAGATACAGCACAAGTTGCGAAACTGCGATCAGCTCTTGAGTCGGTTGATCACAAAAGGAGAAAGGTAGTCTTTTTTATCTGCACATCTTGAAATGAAACGAACAACCTTACAAGGAAAAATGATATAATTCTATTACTGTACCTCTGTAATTCTATTCTAGACTCTTGACAAACCAATTCTCAGATATTATGCTAATTTATGGTTTTATCAGATACTGCAACAAATAAGAAGTGATGCAGCCTTATTGACATTGGAAGATGGAGGTCCGCCTATTCAGAATCCCTCTACCGCTGCTGAAGATGCACGATTAGCATCTCTCATTTCCCTTGATGGCATAGTGAAGCAAGCCAAGGTTTGCCTCCTTACAGTTTTCGTGTTTTCCTTACTGATTTGGGGTATTGTTGGAAAGGAGAACTCATAATATGTCTACATTGCAGGATATAATGCGACAATCCTCTGTAAGCACCTTGAGCAGGAGTAAAAAAAAACTATTGCTTGCTTCTCTAGATGAACTTGCCGAACGAATGCCTTCCCTTCTGGAGATTGATCATCCATGTGCACAAAGGCAAATTTCAGATGCTCGTCATGTGATTCAGGTATCTGCGAAATGCTGAATCATTAGATATACATATTTGGCATATGCTTCTTCAATTTTTGCAATTGAGTTACAAAATGCTCTATGGACGAGCTTGACTAGTAGGGAAGCTACATTATGCGCTGTAGGGAGAATTCCAGATGGTGAAAACAATTCTTCATTAATAAACAAAAGATAGAAAAAGAAATTAGATATTAAATTGCCATGTCAACTTTCTTTTTTGCACTCTCACTTCTTTCTCATCATTGTTTTTCATTGGTTGTCTATTGCGGTTTTCCTATCTGGAATCTTATTATGCTCGTTTTGGACCTGCTCTGTTCATTCAACCTAAGGAAGGTTTCCAGTAACTGTAATTACTGGAACAATAGAAGTGAACTGAAATTGAGATCAATACAAACTCATTAAGTATCTTGAAGACAAGAACGGGTTCAAGCAAACGCATATAGAATCATGGATCCGTTTGCATTCCCTACTTTGGTCTTGAGTATTGAAGTTAAAAAAGCCTCTTTCTAACTGATATATCAAATTCTTCTTTTCCTTTCGGTGCATTTTTACTTTTCCCTTACAATGTATTGTATTTTTTTGTTTGTTCACCCGCTTTAACTTCTATGTTGCTTGCAGTCCATTCCTGAAGAAGATGATGGTCTTCATGAACAATCACATGCTCGCAAACCCTCTACAGATTTCGGATATGGTACTGAAACTGATGTGGCCCAATGGAATGTCCTGCAGTTCAATACAGGCTCAACAACCCCATTCATCATCAAGTGTGGAGCCAACTCAAATTCAGAATTAGTTATCAAAGCAGATTCCAAGATTCAAGAGCCTAAAGGTGGTGAGATTGTGAGGGTTGTCCCAAGACCTTCGGTTCTAGAGAATATGGGCCTCGAGGAGATGAAACATGTATTCTCCCAACTCCCTGAGGCTCTAAGCGTGCTTGCCTTGGCAAGGACTGCAGATGGAACTCGAGCTAGGTATTCTCGGCTGTATCGGACATTAGCCATGAAAGTTCCCTCATTAAGGGATTTAGTTGGTGAGCTTGAAAAGGGGGGAGTCCTAAAAGATGTCAAGTCATAAAAGAAGACTTTCGGACTCATGGTTGTGGCACGACTCGTGTATCATATAGTTATTCATTTTGGAATGTGAAAACATGGTCGTTTGTAACATCTGTAGTGTGCAATCTGTTGTATACTGTTGCTGCACGGTAATGTGTGCTTGTATCATTGGCATTTGTAGCAATATAGTGTAAGTTAATTCATGGTTGGGATAATTGCGGGTGAAATTTACAGCAATTTTCTATGCATTTCGAAGCCGTCTCTGATCCATGGTCAGCATTGTCTTTGCAATATCCTTTAACGGTCTCAACCTGTCTTTTCTGAGAGCATTCAAAGTAGAACTGTTGTTGAACGAGTTGAATGAATTGGAGATCATAATCCATGGGGAGAGTAGGAATGGGGTTGCAAAGCACTTTAGAACACATACGTTACATTTAAGTCCAATACATGAGTATACGATTCAAGAATTGAATTGATGAAAATCATGAAACAAACCAAAAAAAATACATGGATTGATGAAACAAACACACAAAACACATGTAATTTCGGTTGCCAATACATGCACATATGAAATTACGAACCGCAGGTAATTTTGTCAAGTTTTTGCAAGAGTTGGTCAGTTTTAACCTGCTCTCATAATACTTGAGATCAGTTGTGTCTAACAAGTCGAACAACAAATGTAAAACAAAAACCCCTGTTGATTGTTTTACTTCTTTTTTTCTTTTTTATATTTATTACTTTTTCTTTAACATCAGCAAATAGAATTCCTATAATACTGGTAATTAAATGGCCAGTCATGCTGTGGTTCAAAGTCTCAAACTGCTGCATACTCTGTCAAAACTCACCTAAATTTGGGCCTCTTAGGAAGGCTGCCACCAAGGTTTCTCTTGTCTGGTACCCGAGATTTTCCAAAAGACTTTACCTTCCTTCTTGCCCTCTCCTCTTCACTGTCGGATTCATTTCCTTTTTCCCTGTCTGCATGGGTCGCTTCCCTCTCTAACTCTTCCCATGTCTTTCCCTCTTCCTCTTCCGAGTCTTCTCCAGACTCTTCTTCCTCATCATCCTCAGACTCCACCAATGACTCACTCTCATCATCCTCATCTTCTGAACCTGATTCTGACTGTACATCTGAAGGCACATACCCTTGGTCTGACTCCTGAGAATTGTCAGAATCAGAATCACTCACCTCCAGGTTCAAGAATTCCCATCCACCGTCTTCTATGAACTTTTCAGGGTCATCGGTAATGGTCTTCAGTATAGGCCGCCAATTAAGATTCAACCTGCTCTCATAATACTTGAGATCAGTTGTGTCTAACCACTCCTTGATGCCATCTAGTGATGTTGATGGGATGGAATCGATTCTAAATACATCCCGCTTGAAGTCCTTGAATACAATAGTCAAATCAAAGTTTTTTTGCCCAAGACCAACTCTTTCAAGGTTCACAATTTCAATCTCACTCAGAGTAATTACCACAAACGGTGTCTCTATCAGCTCCACCAGGCAGCTTGAAGTTGGGACGATGAAACATGAGGATTTATGAGGTACTCCATTGAAGCCAAGCTCTCTAAGGGGTTGATCAAACTCGAGGTCAAGAGATTTGAACTCAGGTTGCCCCCACAAATCATTTACTCGGTTCACGAAGTTCTGGAACTCCATATTAATTTTGTTCTTTCGTTGTCTCTCACGATGCTCTTCCTCAATCTCATCAGGATCATAGGCAGACCTCTTTCCACCACCAAGTGTCTGGACTACATCCATCACTTCTGTATAAAATTGTACATCCTTGGTCTTTTTGTTTCCCACCATAATGTGATTGTGCAGATGAAAGTGGACCAAGGTAATCATTTCCCTCTCTGCTGGCTGGAAAAATGCATGTTTGATATTGCTAAACATAACGTCCACACGCTGATCAGACCTTGAAGTAGAATACCGTAACCCATTCGCATGGGCTTCCAATGATCCTGTGAGCTTTCTAGCACGACCACCAAAACTGGGACGAATCTCTAGATCAGGCAATCTCTTTGGCTTGAATTTGGCTCCGGCTAGTTGGAGCTTTTCCTGTGTAACTAAAGTTGCCCTCTCAGCTCTTTCAGACTCCCTTGAGGCAACCTGGCGGCGAAGGGTTTTAATAAGCTGTACTACTTCACTTATATGCCTTTGGTCTTTAGAGCGGAATGAAACTTCCTTCAAATAAATTGATCCTTGAAACTTGAGGGAATTTGCATCGTGAGGAGTAAACGGAGTGCCAGGTACATTAAAGATTATACGGATGTAGCAATTTCGGTTACTGTCCTGGGTAGTGTCCTGATGGCTGGAAACACTCTTCACGGTGGCTACATGGAAAGGAACCATGTTTCCATAAACCGGCACGAGGATGGCTTCATTTTTCTGATCAACCTGAATCATTAACTCTCTTGGAGGAGCCAGATCATTGACATTCTTATATGCAATCAGATCACCAATTGTCTTGCCAGCACCACGATTGTTTGTTGCTGCAGAATCCCCACCGGCAAGCCTCCTAGCAGTTTCTTCATTCTTTTGGCGGGCAAGTTCTGCCTGATGCTGCCTCCGTATTTCTTCCTTTGACATTTCATGGTTGTCTGACCTAAGTGTGGCCTTACTCTTGGTACTCCCAGGAGTTTTATTACCGGCTTTGATTTTTGTCCTCTCTTCTTCAACATCGTCATCATCATTGAATGAGTAAGCCACATCCTTCACAGCTTTAGAGCTTACATTAGTCAAAATTTCAGGGCTCTCTTTACCAACAATAACTGTATCTGCTAATAATAGTGAAAATATCTGGGTCTTTGGGTTTTTTGTTTGTGCCTGCAAGTTCTGAAAACCAAGAGACACGTTGAAAACCATGCCTTGTTTGAAAATCCGATCATTCTTGGCATTCAGATTAAGACCGGACTCACGAAACTCAAGGCCAATTCCAGTTCCTGCTGTTTTAGTCAAGTTCCCAGCCAACTCTCGAGCCTCCTTTTCAACTACTGAAACTGCAGCTTGGTATGCGGCACTTAACTTGTTCCCAGATTTCAATTTACTAATTGCTGCTTCTTGAGCTTTAAGCAGAACCTCATAAGCTTTGCTCTGTGTAGAATTTGCGTCAATCAGAAAGGTTCGAGCAACATTTGAGCAGTAGCTGTTGTACCGTGATCCAACAGCACATATAATTACACTGGTAGAGTCATAGCAAAGATTCTCATCATTGCTTGAAGCACTTGGTTTTAGATCAAATCCTCCGCCACTCTGGAAAATTGGAGGATAACAAATATCAACATTGTCTGCCTTCAGCTTCACCTTAATTCTTGCAGGTTCCACTATGGTCTTTTCTGTTTCATCCATCAGTGACGAATGTGAAATTTTCTTCTCCTCATCAATGACTTTTTCAAGCTTAGGTACCACAAAACTCCTCATCACCGAAGAAGTCAAGAATGCAGCTTTCTTCACATTCGTCAGCTCAGAGGAGTCTTTGACAGCAAATAAGTCTGAGAACCCATTTGTTACATCAGCTAACTCGAAATTAGCATTATTCAACTTGTCCATCCAAGTCTCCAAAAGCTTCCCTTCCGGAGCCTCTCTTGCTATGTGTCCAACAACAGGGTTAGATCTACTACTGGAGCTCGATTGGGCCTTCACTGCTTGAAAAATGCTATCCATCATCCCTGTTCCATCCTGACTCTTGAGCTTCACATGCATCACAACTTCAACACCAACAGCCTCTTTTGCAGGCTTCTTCACAATATCAAGTAGAGAGGCCTTCTTCTGGCTACACAAAACATGGATCTGCTTCTTCATGAACACCATGATAGTATCCGGGAACTCAAACCCCACCAACCAGATATTCAACGCCGACGACTTCAGGTACCGCAGATCATCTGAAGTCGGAGGAGTTGCAATAGCAAGCACATCCGAGTTACCCCATAGACCACTGTGGTGTTCATCCCAATGTGTATACAACAGCTTCAGCCGCTTGCTGAAGTTATTAACATCAATCACATATGCACTGGAGCTCCCTGCCGAAGTTCCAGATGCCTTCCCATTCGCAGGCTTCACATTACCTTTCCGATCGGTCATTGTTATCAGCTTAAATACAGATTGCAAGATCAGCTAGTTCACTATCCTGATCACATATATTACAAAACAAATAACTATCACAAAAACGATAATTGAAATAAACTAACAAAATATTCATCACAAGTTTTGATTCTTGATAATAAAGTAAGCAACTTTAAAGCACAGAAATGCTTGTGGAATTACCAAAATGCAGTAGTGCTTGTACCAATATCAAATCAGCTTCAATTTCAAGTTTGAACCAAGTCAAACCCAATTCCATGCCTGCAATTCAACACCTACAAATGTCAACTTTGATCCATAAAATCCAATCCAAATCGAAAAAGAACAGAAATTTACTTACCCAATTCGGTGAGAGATCAGATAATATATATGGGTACTGGGAATCAAACGACGTCGGATTGGGTTATCGGAAAACAGAAAAAGCCGACTGGCAATTAACCCAGTTAGAGTTGTTCTCTCATTTTCAGGAAAGTAAGGTAATTTAGGGTTTTCGGATTGGAATGAAACCCTAATGAGGTCTTCTACTTCGATTCAGATAAGAGGAAGAAGAAAATGGAAGCTGGGTTTTCGTCTACGCTATAGGCCAAAGGACCAATGGTGGTGTACCAGATGGGTTATCTTTAGTCACTTTCTTTCTTTTAGTAAAGTACTATGTTTTAATCACCCTAAATCAGTGCCCTAATCACTATTTAAGTTGGGATTTTTACCTCATCAGTAATTTTCTAAAATAGTCAGTTTCACAAATCATTGCAAATTAAATGAATAAATGGGGTTGGTTTAATGGAACTGTGGAAGCATGCTAGATTTCAAATGAGGTGGATGTCCTGGTGAGATCAGGAGAACAACGGAGATGATCATACCTAAATTGCTTCCGATCACAAAGTGATACCTCACTCAGCAACCAATTTTTATCTTTCTAAATGAAGACTGCTTGTTGAGCAAATAAGCAATGAAGTTTGACTTTAATGGTGTTTATTGAGTTTTTATGTATGTTTTGTTGACATGTAATTTAATAATTCATACAATTTGCACCGTATACACGCTATATTTACATATCAAACAAAAAATGAGGACTCTTTATGATTAGATTACTGTTGCAACCCTCACTCTAGAGCTTCATATGTAATGCTACTTTACTCGATTACAATTGAGTGCTTCTTTCTCATTTTGATTTAGTTGGGCAGGACTTTACCAAAGCCACATTCTTTTGTTTTTCAAATGAACGAAATGAGTTGAGGGTCGAGACCTGTGTGGATCGTTGAGAACCCTCCAACGCACGGTCTAATCCACCAAGCTGTTTGTGGTGATCAAAGAGAAAAACACATAACTCGATGAAATATAAAACCAATAAAGCCCACATTTAAAATCTAGACCAGGTAAAAATATTTCATAGACCTTCCATTTTGAAATTCTTGACACGAGAGTGACTGGTCTAGTATATATTGCTTGGTGCTTCCATATTCAGTTGGATCCAAAATAGTAGGAACACTCTTTCATCAAACTCTTCTTCTTCTTCTTCTTCTTCTTCTTCAAAGCTCCAACCTTTGAAATCAACAATGCCCGGATTATCCTGCACCAAGCTGACCCTCTTCACCGTCGCCGGAGTCGCAATCCAACTCGTCGGCCTCTCTCTCTTCGTCTTCGGCTTCTTCCCCGTCAAGCCTACCCTTCCCGGCCACAGGTACCCTTCTCTCTCTCTATGAAACAAAACCCAGAAAAAATAGAAACCCAAGCACAAAAAAATTGAATCTTTTTCTTTTTTGGGTTGTGATTTTGATTCAAATGTGGTAACTTTGTTGATGATTACAGTGGTCTGGAGAGTTTTGGAGAACCCACTTGCAATTCAAATCGAAATGAGAGCCAGAGTGATGTGCCTCCTAATCAGCTCAGGTCACTCTATAAGGTATGTTGTTTTTTTACTCTGCATTTGGGTAATTTTTCACTTTAGAAATTGTGGGTTTCTGAAAGTTTACTGCTTTTCTCTTGATTATATTTGATTTGGCAATCAAATTTTGAACTTGTGAGGAATGCAATGAATGTGTCAAAGTGTGAAGGTTTGTTGTATTTGGCAATGTAGGAACTATCTGGAATCCCACCTGCATTTGACAGGCTTATACTAATGGTATGGTTGGTTTCCTAATGTAAAACCAGTTTCTTTGAGATTTCTGCATCTTTTCCATATGTGTTGGTTGATTATAAGATGTGTTATTTTCTGTATGATCATGGCAGTTTAGGTTATTGATGGTCTTCCGGCTGAGTTTGTTCTAGGCAAGGATGCTAAGCCTCCAAACAAGAAATTGATGGAGGCTATGCCGTATACTCAGTCACTGCTTGGAAATGGGATGGCAGTTGGGTACCATGCTAAAGCCGCACCTCCGACTGTTACAATGCCTCGTTTGAAGGTCGCGTCTCTCGCAATGTTTTGATGTACAGACGATTATTCTTGTGGAAGTCTGCTTTCTCATCAGCCTTTGGTTTGGTTTGCAGGCTATGGTTTCTGGAGCAATTGGGGGATTCCTTGATGTGGCTTTGAATTTTAACACACAAGCTATGGTGGATGACAATCTTCTGGGTAAGTCGATACTAGCAAGATATATTAGCTCTTGAATGTTTTTGAGACGGTCCAGAATTGCAACTTTACTTGTCCACTTCTTTGCCTCACAGGCCAGTTTTTCAAGATTGGGTGGAAAATGGTGATGCTCGGTGATGAAACATGGCTCAAGTTGTTTCCAGGATTATTTATGAGGCATGATGGAGTCAGCAGTTTCTTTGTAAGTCTTTTGACCACCAACATTGTGTGCTTGCATATGTCTTCTTTGAAGCTTATGGAGTTAATATCTATGGGACACTGCCATTTTTGGTTTGCCAGTTGTCATGCATTTTTTCACCTTTTCAATATATTAGTCATCTTAAGCTTGAAGTCGTGTCGGTCATTTTTGTGTTTAAGGGTGTTAAGAAGATTTATTTATACTCTGACTTGTACCGTGTATGTATACTTTTGCTACAGGTCAAAGATACAGTACAAGTGGATCAAAATGTTTCTCGACATCTCAGTCATGAGCTTAGCAGAGATGACTGGGATTTTCTGGTTAGCCTCAACTAGTAGATAACACTGTAGTTATAAACTCGTACATAACACTGCATAGGTATAAACTTGTAGATAACTGATGTGATGAATATTTGTTCTTTTACTCTGCCACATTGTTAAATACCCAATATTTTAATAACGATACTTAGAAAACTGCCTCTACTGGGTAGTTCCAAGTGTGGATGATATATGTATCGAAAAAAAAGGGTGCATGATTTTTTAAAGAGTAGTTTTGGTATTAAGATGAAAGTCTCCATGTAATAGATTTTAGATAAATTGAGACCTTGAATAATGGATTTGCTCTCTGCTTGGATCATGTTTTAGATTCTTCATTATCTGGGATTAGATCATGTTGGACATACTGGTGGCCGCAACAGGTGATTCTTTATTCTATTTGCATTTTAAA